>OU830600.1:50838970-55838970 GCA_917563855.2 Limnephilus lunatus
GTAATCAGACCCCTTTGAGATAACACTCAGAAGTACGCTTGGGCCTTAGAAAACACTTGGTTTTGTCGAAGACGTCGAAGTTCACGAAGTGGAGACTGTGGTTGCTGTGCCGCGACTATGGTTACAGAGGTCATTGAAGAGGAGAATCCAGTGTCTGCAGACATGCCAGTACGAATCCTAAGTGTTATTAAGGTAAACACGGATCGTATATAATGGTTATTGAAGCATAATGTAGCTCAACATAACTTGTATTGGTACGCATTCAGCGAATACTGGAGGTCAAGGTAATGATGGTTTACACATGACGATATATGCGTCACTGCATGACAGCGCAAGAGACGATATGGTTGGCATTGATAGCAAGAGTAAGAACAAACCTAGGAGCTGGCGTGCCCAAAAGGTGGTTCAGAGTGTCATAATGTATAGTGGGACAACTCAACTTGCTGTGGCACGACAAAACAACATACATATGGGCGGTATGGTCTGTGCTTTCAGGAACAAATGCGTAGAAAAATGGCAGCAGGAGGGACCTAGTAACCACAGCGCGTGCTGTCAGGAAGTGAAGCTCAGCTTGGCTGTTGGTGATGACCTGGGCTTCTTTTTAATCCGGGAGAAATTATTATTAGAGCAAAATTCTTGAAGTTTACCTGCCTAGGGACCAATGAAGAAAAGGTTTGGAGAGAAACAAAATGTGTCCAGATAATGAAATAAACGAAATTTTAACCACCGACCCAGAGAGTGACGAAGAGAGAGTTTTCTAACTAAATTGTGGTTACATGAACATTTTCCTTTACCAGGATGACTTGGCGTTTGCCGAGTGACAATATGTCTTGGTTAAAAAACAACCGGCCTTCCATGGCCTATGTTAACATAAAGGTGGTAACATTTTTTGTAGAATTTTAAAAAACAAGACAAAGAAGTCGTCAATGAGTCACGGTAAAAGCAGAGAAACCAATTCATGAATAAAGGTTGTCAAAAGGAGACAGACGGTACGCCAAGTGCATATCGTACATATCCAACATTCATGAATGTGTTTCGTAAAATTGAGAAAGAGAACAAAAGGTGAGACATATGCAGAGAGTGAGGGAGAAAGCCTGCTGATAATTGGTCAATTTACCGATTCGCACTCCCAGTGAGGGCGAATTATGGTCAACAACAGATTTTCTTCTTCATGACATATACCTGAGAACATGATGATGAGGAGAAAGGAAAGGAAAAGGAAAGGAGTTGAGTGACGAAACTTGCTAGAGACTGGACTAATTTCCACTTCAAACTCCATGTGAGAATGAAACATGATCAACCAGCAGATTTCCTGACTCTTTACAATTGTTAAAAGGATGAGGAGAAATTTGAATACACATTATCAAAGAGACTAATCTTTTGCGTGTATTGGGCAAAAGATTAGGGGTCATTTTAAAAACTCCTGCGTGATTGTGAGAAAAGACAGACCCTTGCTCCAATTTCACAAACCTGGGGGTTTTCTTATCCGTTCCCCAGACAACGAGTTGGGTGGTTTTGTGCTCAATCGATTAACTCCCACAGCACTATGCCCCATAGTTAGCAGTGAAGCTACAAACTAGTCCTATTGGGATAGTAGATATTCCTGGGCTTCTTTCCTTTTTGCAAAGAAGTAAAAAAAAACAGGAGGTCCACGGGCATTGGCGTTGAATGACAACAAAGGGTTGTGGACTACATTTCGTAGATCGCACGCAAAAGGTTTGATATTATTTCGTTCGCACGACTCATGGTAAGTGTTTTAACGTCTCCACGTATAGTGTACAAAAACATGTAAGTACATACAAGATAAAACTCAATTATAGACAGAAGTCAAGAGTTTATACAATGTCTTTTAAAGAAGATGGCAAGGCCGATATTATGTCGTTCGCACGAATCACGGTAAGTGTTTTAACGTCTCCACGTATAGTGTACAAAAACATGTAAGTACATACAAGATAAAACTCAATTATAGACAGAAGTCAAGAGTTTATACAATGCCTCTTAAAGAAGATGGCAAGGCCGATATTATGTCGTTCGCACGAATCACGGTAAGTATTGTTATTACGTCTCCACGTCTCGTGTACAAGGGTTGTACACAATTATACATACAGGCGGTACTCATGACAAATTAATGACACACGACCAAAATACAAAAGCGGTACTCATGACAAATTAATGACACACGACCAAAATACAAAAGCGGTACTCATGACAAATGAATGACACACGACCAAAACAGATTGTACAAAACGGTGCTCATGACAAATATGTCACACGACCAACTCAATAACATTTAGCTATGAGCAAAAGTGATTATGACGAACTTCTCGTATCGTGGCAGGTATTTTAAGGATCCCTCCTATGACGGTGGATGTTCTAAGGATCTCTCCTATGACGGTGGGTTCTAAGGATCTCTCCTATGATGGTGGGTTACGTTTAAATACAACACAATAAACGTTAACGATGCTTGTTTTACCACATTTTATAAAGATTCGTTAGATTAACTAACTCCGTAGCCCAAGAGCGTACGACAGAGAAGATAGACAATTTGATGTTACTTCATGTGTTACAAAGTATAAGAGTGATGGCAGAGTATAATTCTACTTACACCAAGTATTTAAAACAAAGACAGACCTATAATGGTTTTACATACTGTCTGTTGTGGCAACCTACAGTGAGGAAGACCAAAGAAAAGGGACCAATTACGGTTTTACATACCCTTTGTGCAGTTACAAACATACCAGGTTATGTGCAATTTGGGTTGCAAATACTTGGTTAAATGAACACCTAAAAGTTGTGAATTCCAAAATCAGGATGACCATAAGGTTTTATTAACCTGTCTCGTAGGGTTGAAACGTGCCATGCAAGACATACGTAACGTAAAAGCAAAAAAACAAAATAACAAAAAAGGTGACTTTGTTATAACAACCAAAGACCGGATGATTCGGTTTTACGTACTTTAGTTGAAACGAGCCAAATTGATTTATATACAGGGTTATAAAGACCAATCATTGGTTTTATAAATACGAGTTCCAAAATGGACGTGTCGATATCCAATTTGGGTACATGAGCATGAATTTGGGTAGGACGCCATCAATTTTTAATTTAAGAAGAAAAAATTGAAAAAACTTATATACACGAGGGGCGACTATGTAAGTAACCACTGTTTGATTTTCATGCTAGAGATACCTCGGAAGGCTTTACAACTCATGATGAACAAAATAAAAGGAAAAAAATTGTAAAGATAGTTAACTGGTTCTGAGTCGGAATTTAACACTTTGGAATTTACAAAACCCGACTTCTAGAACGACACGCCGATGGGCAATTGTCAACTACTTTACATGAACAAAATAAACAGGTGAGAAAGTTCCTTTCCACACGACAAAAATGCGACAAAAATAAAAAAAATAGGAGAAAAGTTACAAAATTACATGACAAGGTAGGGTATGACATGGCATGAACATTGCATAGTGTACGTGTTGAGACAATAAATGGGCTCGTGACTTCCCAGACATTGAGACTCGAAGAGTGTCTCCGTTCCAAAGTGATCAGTTTTAGAACAGGTGAGAAAAAAAATAAAGAAAAATTGCCGTGGGGGAAAGAAAAACAGTGCAAAAACAACATTTGAAAGTAACTTCAAGGAGAGTACGCATTAATTTACAAAATAATTTACAACTTGTTTCATTAACGAAACGATGGGCATGTGATTGACACAATACACGCCTGACGTAGTAAGACTTTGTAAGCTTACAAAAAAATGTGATACATACTGGATCATTTTATATACAACACAAAATTACAAAAAGGAGAAAAGAAAGGTGACAATTGGCATTGTTGCACCTAATAGTGAGGTATTCTCACAATGGCCATAATGTATGGACGAACAGTAACATTAATGGGTAAAAAGGAGTTGATAATCCCAGACAAAACCGTGGCACAAACTTGAGGCCCGCATGTGAGATTAAAAACATCTTGAACAAATCCTTGTTGAGACGAGGTTTGTTGTATTTTGCAGTATTTGATTCTGCTAAAAGAAACGTTGGTGTCGCTCCGTTTCCTCATAGTTTTTTCGGCGCCTTGCCTCTTAATACGCTTGGTTTGCGGGCGGCGCCCAGCTACGAGTTTGCCAATCCTTGTGCACGGCTTTGCCGCTCGCGTGTCCCGCCCATGGCCAAGCACGCGGCCGATGTATTTATTGGGACCGGCACACGTTGTTATTTTGATTGTTGCAGCGGCTACGGTTGTCAGTGGGACATTTATTGGTGAAATCATCCTTGTTTTCAACGTCGCTTTCTGTGCGCGTTCCATAGTTGACTTTTTGTTGAACGACAGTGCATATGCCTTGCTATGAATCAGGGAGAGTCCTCTATCCCTTAAAGCAGCTTGTAAGTGGCTTTAGATAAACTATGCACATTGGGAATGGTACCCAAGTTGGATGGTGTAATGGCTTGATTGTCCTCCATTGTGAGTTTCCTGGGTGGTGAGAAAAAGAAAAATTGGCCAGGGGTTTCCTTTAGAAAGCGCAAAATTAATTTTTGTGAGGCACTTTTCACTTGGTGATCACTGTTGGCACTTCCAAAATATGGTTACAGAGATTTTTGATTACAATTTGGTATACATGACACCAGAATTCTGTCAAAGGGAGGCAGACGAGAAAAAAATTTGCGTGGAAAGACCTTAGTGGTAAAGGTTTTTGTATTTCACTGACCACTTTTGAGAAAACTGTGAAATTCACAAGTATTTATTTATTTTTGAAAAATTTTGCCAGGACTGACTTTTAGAAAACAGGTTTTTTATTTTCCACAAATCACTTTGCACTGAGAAAGGCACTAAAGTTCACAAAAGGCACTTTTCTGGCAAATAAAGGACAAACTTCCGGATGAAAATGACTGAATATGGGATTTATTGCGTCAACCATATTAAAATTATTTTATTTATTCATGGAATCAGTCATTGGCTTTATTATTATTCCACTTTTCACTTATGTAAGGGAAAAACACAATTCACTTTCACTTATGCTGAAAAAAAAACAGTACCTATAATGTATAATGGGGAAAGAAAGTCATTATTTTGTCCATTTGGAGAAACATTAAGTTGTACTAATTTGACAGACACAAGTGGGCCAATTGGTATATTGTGCAGGAACAATAAAAATACGTAAGTCCGAAATTTTTGATTACGGAATTCGCAAAATAACTGTGGTTCCAGAATCAGATTTATAATAATAATTTCCGTTGGTATCCGGTTCAGTCATAAAAGGCGGTTTGAATTTAAACGCTGCCTAGCAACAGTCCGTTGGGATTTGGCGCGAGTCAAAGCATTTGCGTGCGCAATCCAGAGAATATCGCGTGAAACATCGGGCCGTTGAGATTTGGCGCGAATCACTGTTGCTACGCGCCCGTTGTTTGGTGACGCGTGTGCAGTCAGATTCGCGGTCAAAGGTTGGCGTTTCGGGTACCCAAAATGGCCGTCGTTTCAAATGCGATTCAATTCATAATTTCAATCAGATCTGTTATGGATCTAATTTACATATTGGTTTCTGTGGTTTTTTCACAGGATTCACAGTACACTGGGTGTAGAATATCAAGGCATAATTAATGTTTACAAAACAGTTGCCATTCGGGGAGGATTTCGACAAACAAAGGTCCCGCAAAGCGACCGGGATAGAAAAAAATTCCAGCCCCACGTTTTGGCGTCAGTTGTTAGGGTGCCCCGATGTCGGCTACCAAACCAACACCAGGCCCAACACGTCCCAGGCTAGCTCTCAGCGGGACAATGGTACTCTCTATTCAGGGGGTGAGCCGCTCAAAGCTATGGAATTTCTCTCTACCTTCCGGCGTCCCACGGGATACACACTGGTCAACAATCCCCCTGCCGTAGCAGAATAATAACAGAGTTAAATCATTAAGACATGTATTGTAAACTCAAACACAGTACATGGGTTTCTACAGTACAATTCAATACAAGAAATGCAAATTACACAAACCTAGTTAAAGTGTTTAATCTCTCACTGTCTCTCTCTCAAAACGAAACTCTCCGAGTGGTGATTTTCGCGGGGCCCTACATTTCACTGATTACGGACACATTTAAAAGAGGAAATCAAGATACAGCTTACATGTGGATTAGCAGGATTCTCGTCTCATGTGGTAGTTCCATCAGGCACTTTCGTAGTCTAAATAGACCGAACTATTAGCGCGGCTAAAGGCCGACTCTACTCGTAGGTATTTCAATAATACATCGCGGCCACATTGAATTTGGACTGCTCGCCCGAAAGCGGGCCGCGTACGTCCGTTCGCAAGGGCGCTCAAATCTTCTCTGTCTCGAGTGCAGCGGACTGCGCGAGTGGCAGGGCAAGCGGGGAGAGAAGCGGGAAACAGGAAACAGGGGGGAGAGAGGATTTGTTGTGTGGACTTGCTGCGTTCTGTGCTCTAGGTATCTACTCGCTTCAGGGGCGTATCGTAACAAAGTAAATAGTATCTTTTAAAAGAAATGAAAAATCTGGGTGTGCAATTCACATGCGGTAGAAGTGAAACATACAGAAAACTAAAGTAGACAAGAGTGGGTACTACGAAGCACTTTTTTTATTACTGTGAAGGGTGATTTTTTTCTTCATATTTTTGTTCTCGGATTCCAGTGCACCTTTTCCTATAAATTTGGTCATCTTATTCGTATTTGTGGTTTCTTCTTCGGAGTCGCTACATGTAGTTTTCTTTTGACTGTTCATTTTGGAATGCTTTGAAGATTAAATATTGATTTTACAAAATAATTTATTTTTTTGATTTCGTATTCGACCGCGAATTTGATTTAGGATTTGACCGCGATGAATGATTATCAAGTTATAAAATAACTTTGCGATCTAAAGACGAACGGGTGTGTTTTTGAAAATGAATAAGAAATTTGGTAAAATCTTCTTCTTGCATCCAGATTTTTTTTATGGTACCGATACTACCAATCGGACCATCTTTTAAGAAATGGTTAATTGACACGTAGAAATCTGAACATCGGCGGAATTGAGTTGCCAATTGCATTTGCTGCTACAGACTGTTACAAGAGTTCCTCGTTCGGCCGACGTTACTGCACCTACTTGCCGAGTTCCTCTCCTGGCTACAACCCGATTAAGTTTTTGAACAGTTGTGACACCGGTCTCATCTACGTTATAGACGTCCTTTGGTTCAAATTTAAAACCATCCATAACGTTCGCTAAATTGTTGAAAAATTCATCAACATTATGTCAATTAAAACTTGTTGCTTGTGTCATACTCGTGGCTTGGGCACATCTTATAGATAATTCTAGATGGCGCGCAAAAATCCTCGGAGCCATTCTATTCCGGCCGTCCCATTTGTGTACAATGAATCTGGCCTTGCCAGGTTGTACCGTGTGGTGAAATCAAAGCCAGTTGTCTTAAATATTTTGAAAGGAAAGGAAGCCGCTTGCAAAAGCTCCGTTCCTTTTGCATAATTCGTGGCTCGGCATTACAATAGAAACATCCCTCCTAAATTATGCAAGTTGTAGATCGACATGACGGAAAGTATTAATAATTAAATGACACTTCATGGTGCTGTTTACGGAGGTGCTATTCCAACCTATTATTCTTAAAAGTTATTTTATACACACACTCTTCATAATTTTTAGGTTTTTACGCACCAGTTCAAAGTTAGGCAAAACCTGCGTAAGAACGCCGCCTTAGTAATAAGTCAAGATTTTTACTGCTCCGACCTTAAGTAAAGGGGATAATAATAATAATAATAATAATAGAGCGCCGTTTTTGTGAAAAATCACCTCAAGGGATAGTATATAATGATAAATACCTGTACTCTCGCTTCACTGAGTCCCAGCCTTTGGCTCAGTTCCTCCCGCATGAAGGCGTCGGGGTAATGCGTCTCGTCGAACAGCCGCTCCAGCTCGCCCAGCTGCTCCAGGGTGAAGTTGGTTCGGGAGCGGCGTTGCTTGGCGCTGCTGACGGAGTTACTGTTCCCTGTGGCACTGTTGCTGACCCCGTTGGTGACTCCGCTCTTGCTGTTCACAGCAACGGTGCCCTCACCACCTATTCAGATTAATACAAAAAGTAATTAATTATTCTTTATAATTATAGCTGTAAATTTTGTCTGTGTCTCAAAGTATAGGTATGTATACAAACTTTCACAAGTTCAAAGCTTGATAAAAAAAGTATTATTTGAACTCATATTTTATATCCATGGGATGTTTTTTTTTACATTAGCTCCACACAGGAAGACCTGAAAAAGTAATTCTTCTCAGGGCCTATGTCATCTTTGAGGATGCTGTGTGGAGGATCTTTTTAGGAGAGGAAGTTCTGGGAAGGAAAAGGATATTGGGAGTGGGTAGGAATCTGGGGGTCAGCGTGTCCAGGAGTGACAGACGTATGAATCCATCCCTCCCACTGCAGTGCAAGACGATGTTCCGAGAGAGTACCGCTGTAGAAGTTAAAGGGACTCCTTCATCCATTCTCTCCCGATCCGGCCTGCCATGCAGCTGGTGGGCAGACGCATCCGCCGCCAAGACCCGGACAAACCTAACCCCATGAAATCACCCCGGCTAAGTCACCAAACGTATCGAACCACTTGTGGTGACCTATGGCAGTGGTGTTGGTTATCCAATAAATGGTTTCCGAGGCTGCGGTACCGCCTCCTAAATTAAATTGTGTGTTGGGGAGTTCGAGAGTCTTCCATGTGCGCATGCGTAATATTATCTCGCATTTAAAAATTATTTAGTACTTTAACTGCTACTAACATAATGCACAATAACACTGTCGAAAATATTCGAACACCTCAGCACAAGTTTTCCAAGTGAGGTTTTCACAAAACGTTACTACCTATAATATCATTTACTTACAGTTTTTATAAAAAAAATTACACTCTCCTACCACGTTTTATTTTATATTTTTTTTTAATTGCAATATGAAGAATTTGGGATAAATTTATACATATAGATTTAGAAAATATTATATTTAAGATCATAATTGGTTATGTATACGATATCAGAAAAGAGGAGATCTTGTGTCTGATAAAGTAGCAACGATACGATTCGACAATTCAATAAAGTGGCATTTCAGCACCCTTTTGAAAAATCTTTAAAAGTTATGATCAGAAAAAAAGAAAAATAGTCCATAACCTAACCTGACGTAACCTATAACTGTCTTTTTTAATCATTTTTAATTACTTTTCATGGGAGGGGTTTATTAAAATATGTTATGTGTTTTGTAAAAAATATTTTTATGTAATTTTTTTTTTAAATATTGTTTCATTTTATTGATTCGTTCTGATTGGTTGATAATTCAGAAAGGATATTGTTGAAGCTTTTATGGCTTGGTAAATAACATATATTTTTAATTTTATATTTATGAGTAAAATCTCAAATTGTAATATTTAAATTAATTAACACAATATTAGCGAAACTCCATCGAAAATCTGGAAATAGAAAAATCAGAAAAAGATGCCAATATCTTTTTCTGATGATTCTGTGTCCAGATTTTCGATTGAGTTTCGTTAATATTGTCTTAATTTAATTAAACATTTATATTTTTCATAATTATATTAAAACGGATTTGGATTTGTGTTGTTTTAAAATTAGGTGTAATAAATTGATTTCCATTTCTCATTAATTTGTAAAATTCTTGATATTCTTTGCTTTATTTTCATTACACATTTTTGTAATGCACGAGAACACATTTGAACACTAGGAACATTTTTGTATTACTTGCAGTTATCATCTATTTACCAGTATGTATGAGTATAGAAATACGGCAATCTGTCAGGTGGCAAATAATTTTTTAATACAAGTACCTATCTATTTTGTTTAAATATTAACTTCGTAACCGTGGCAAATAGACAGATTTTATAATTGGGAAAGACGTGGAACGGTCTTTATGGAATGGAAAAGAGAACCTTGGTCTAGAAGAAATACAAAGACTACCAATCATTTCGCAGCTGCCCAAAATTTCAGAAACGAGTTTGTTGGTTTATCTTGTTCGATTAACAAAGCTACATTTTCAATAAATTAAGTAAAGTATTAAACTCGTACATACACATACGAGTATTTGAAAAACGAACCAAATTGATACTTCATAATAAATTACCCCCCGAACAATTTCAGCAATAATCTTCCAGCAGTTTACTAGTTCAGTTACAGTTCTACAATTTATCACCGCATATTTGCGCGTTAAATCCTCGTATATTCCGAACATCACACTGTCTCTGGGGGAGGCAATGGGCACCCTCCTCGCCAGTCGGGAAGTGACTAATGACGGGTGGTTGAAAGTCTGACGCGACTTATTCATCAGATGAAACCGCTGACGCAGGTCTGTCTGGTGTCTTAGAAAGTCTCTCACGGAGACAGCAGGAACACTTGGGGTTGGGAGGATATGAACAGAATGGAATACTTGGGGATGCGAAAAAAATAAAAGATTTGAATTTCGAATAAGACCCGAGCGCAGTTTTAAGATTAGTGATGGCCAGAATCGAAACTTTGTGAATTATCCCAAGTAGAAACGATTCGAAATATTTTAACAAACAAAAAAGATCGTTTTAAAATGATCGCTAATAGGTGGAACGATGGAAACAATTTTTTTCCTAAGAACACATTACATTCAAATTTAATCTAATGAAAAAATAATTTCTATGACTTAACCGTTTATATTAATCAAATTATTGAATACTCTTAATACTATTCTCCCATCTTAAATTAAATTAGTACATACTTTGCGTCGTTACAGGAGTTATCACCATTTTTTTCCTTATGCAGTTGAAAAATACGGAACAACTAACACCTATATCCTATATTGTCAAAAAAAATCTTTCAAATCTCTGTAGATAATAATCGCAGAAAGTTATTCGACTTTACGGCAAAGCAAATTCAATCAGGTTTCACCTTTTATAAAAGATAATTTATAATTATAATTTTCTATATTTTTAAAGTGATTATTTTATAGTAAAATTCTATATACTTATCGAGTAAAACTTCTAATTTTTTTGATAATTTTACAATTATTTAGATATTTAAGGGCGCCCACAAACGAGAGACTTACATACTTCTCATACTTGGGACCAAAATTACATAACAAAATCCCTTCACAACTAAAACTGGGTGACGTGTCATCCTTCGGTCCAAAAATAACAAAATGCTTACTAGATTTAGGCAGGACAGAGTCAGAAATATTATTAAAAATGTTATTTGATAATTATGTATTACGAGCACCTTATATATTTCTTTTGTTACCAAAATTTTTATTTTCTTTTACTAAGTGTTGTTCTTATTTAATCACTTCGAATTCACTTTTTCTTATTAATTAATTGATTGTAGAACCTAGTACTCAACTATATCATATATAGTTATGTAAATGCAATTTGTGAAGCGTAACTTTTCTAAATACTATATGAATCATCATGTACCTACCTACCTTATATGAATGCATATGTCAATTTGACTGTGCTAGAACGGGAGACCTTCCTAGTTGGACAAAGCTTCCTTATACTGAATATATTTTTATAACAAATAAAAAAAACAACAACAACAACAATTGCGGGCATAAAATTCCGGTTCATGGAGTTGCGTACACGAGCGACTTTTTAGTTGGGAGGCTTTTATTGAATACGTCACCGCGACTAAAGTCTCTCGTCTACGGGTGCCCTTATCAAGAAGAAGATATATTAACAAATATCAAACGAAAATCTTTATATACAAATATCAGAAAAGAGATTCGGTCGCATTCAGAAATTGAACCCAGGACCTCAGCCTTACTCCTATGTGCGACCGAATCTTATCCGGATATCTTCTTGACCTGATAACTATCACAAATAAAAATCCACAGTGCTTTTTACCACGGAGTTTTATTGAAGAGTGATAAGACCTACCGGGTGTCATAACAAAATGATTATCACAAATCTATTTCTAAGCCTCACTATTAAGTTTACTTAATAAATCTATAACTTAAAAATACATCAATTCGTCGTTAAAACTTTTCGAAGCACGCGAAAGCTAAACTTAATAGAAAAATGAAAACTCCAATATCTAATAGTTGTTGAAAATTTGCGATGTTCAGCAATGATTCGTATTATGGAAATATCTTCCCGATTCTTTCTATGATTAACGCTTCTGCTTTTGTTCTTAACTGGGATGTTTTCTCGCTCAACTAAGGGTAGTTCCGTTGGTGGCAGTGGGATGGGTGACTTCCCCACTTACTACCCCCGGCACAGTTATCTGAAGGGTGTGTCATAAATCCGTTAACATCATATTTTTGCTGCAAATAATACTTTCATGCATTTCAGTGGACACCATAAAATATTTTTCTTTTCTTCTTACTTAATGCATTTACAATAAAATAGATATTTTCCATTTTAACCGTAAAGCAAAAATCTTTTTCACTGAAGTGAGTTCTGGCGTTATGAAATTTGCACAGCCTATCTGTCTGGAATTTCTTGATCATTGCATCTCTTTCAGTTATCAACGTCATTTCCATCACGAGAAATGGAGTTTGAAATTCCTACTTTTAATTCAATTACAATAAATTCATAAAAAAATAATCAAACATATCGGTTGTCTACAAAATGAGTCATTCTTACGAGAAATTATTTACGTTCAATGAACTCAAATTGATTTGAATTTAAGTGGCTGTAGTTAAGTATGCTGCCTACATTAAATACTGCTACAATAATAAAAGCCTTTCCTCACCATAAAGAGACAAGGCTCTTGTGTTTGGTGAGTATTAACTCAATGAACTCAAATCACTGAATTCTCATGCTCAATTATTTTATCAATGTTATCATTTGAATAAGTGAATAATAATACTGGAACTAATCTTTCTCTTTTCCTATCAAGTAATATTTATTTTTATTTTTTTGTATTTCTTATTATTCTTAAATAATTATTTTATATTTTAATATTTCTAATTTGTTATATTTCTCATCACTTCTCTTTTTCTTTTCTTTTTATTTTCTTTCATTTAATTTATCTTTTCAAATGCAAATTATTTTTTTTATTTAATTTTATCCTACAGGATAAAGTAATCAAAATTTCATTAAATTCCTGCCACCTCGGAACAGGCTCAGCCTAGTGAGGTGGTATATACCAAAAAATAATACTAAAAGAAATTGTAGGTACTTCAAACTGTAAAAAAAAAGTATTTTTGTGCTTATATTATCTTGGTTAATAAATAATAAAAAATAAAAAAATAATAACAATAGATATGTAATGGAAACTTGAGATATATCAATAAACAGATTTAAATTAAATGAAATGAAATATTAATGTAATGTAGGTACTCTTACAGTTGTTTCAGGTAATTTTTTAAGTTTAATTTGAAATTTACGTTTATTCTCGATAATTTTTAGTTTTAATGGGAGTTTGCTGAAATAATTTATACCAAGACACAGATAGGAATTTTGGATGTGCTTGGTATTAAATTTTTGGATTTTAATATTGTATTTTGTTTAGCTGTATTTCTTTAAAAGTTTGTAGTATTGAATATTTTTTTATATATATTGTCTATTGTAGACACTTTGAATACTGATAAGATTTTTTCAGTAGAAAATGTACATGGTTTTTTTCAGGATAATCTTAATTAATTATCTTTGAACTATTTTGAGAGGATTTAAAAGTTATATATTTTTAATGAGTGTAGGGTGAGTGCAAAGGACACATAAAGGCACGTGTTTAGTCAGTTTATGAAGTTTTTGAAGTAGACGATTGGAAGAAGTTGAGACTTTTGTGCTGTATTCACATAAAAAAATATATTTCCTTTTTTTCAGTTCGTTGGGTTTCTTCTGTTTCCACAGTATTCTCTTTCCTAACCCTTGACCCTGTTACTATATGAGATTGGTTCCCGACTGCTGGTACCGGTGACAAGATCATCGTAACGGCCAGTTAACTGCCACTCTGCGCGTAATCGGATAGTTAAACCTCTCACCCTAAGGGCTGCTTATAACTACTAGCTAGTAGCTAATCCGGAGTGTATGTATCCATTACCTAAATTGTGACTGAGGAATCTACCCTTATTAAACATATCGTATAATATTAAACTTTTCTTAATACTATTGTTACCTACGAAAATATTATTCTGAAATTAGGAATATAATATTTTTATGCTGGCAGTGTGAGAATGTCTCATTTCTCCAATTCTTCAATTTGTGAAATTATAACTCATATGTTTTTGAGCCGTGTCAATTTGCTTCGACGCATTTTAAAATACCTTCATTAAACATCTGATACTGACTTCCCAGCGACCGTTTTTTTACTCGATTTACTCGATAACGAAAGATAAAATCAAAAAAAGTTATGCATACCACAAATCTACTCCAAATGTAAAATGTGATGTAGATTTCCTAATTTTCCGCTTGTACTACGAATTTCCGTACACCGTGTACGTATGTTTTTTTACATTAGTTCCACAGAGGAGGCTGTGAGGAAAAAATGTTTAGGCTTATGACATCTTGGGATATGTCATTTGGACGGTCTTTTAAGGGAAAGGAAAGGGAGGAAGTTCTGGAAAGGAAAAAAGTATGAGGGGTGGGTGGGAAACTGGGGGTCAATGTGTTCAGGAGTGTCGAAGAATGAACCCATCCCTTCCACTGTTGTGCAAATCGATGGGTTGTTGGAGTCTGGCTCAGTCAACCAGTCCTTCAGAATCCGGCCAGCAACGCAATAGGTGGGCAAACGCATTCGCCGACAATACCTAGATAAGTAAAATATTTTTATACGTAGCGAACCACTTGGGGGCCTTTAATAGCGGTGTTGGTTATTCAATAAATGGTTTCCGGGGCGACGGTACTCATAACCGACTCCCATATTGAGATACATATAGGTACATAAATAAAATTATTTAATAAAACTAAGCATTTAAATTAAGATGTACCAGCTGTATCGCTTTCCGAAGGTATTCAGAATTTTTCGTAAAATATTACATCCTTTTAGTAACAAATTCAATGTAAAAGCTTGCATTATACAATAAACAAATATGCCTACAAGCTGAAACAATACATACAAAGTTGTGTGTTGAAGAAAAGAGTTCTTAAAATAACATTATTTATCATAATGTATACTGTCGAACGACATATGACGCCATAACAATCCAGTACGGTTATCGTTTCCTACGAATGTTTTTGAATCAGTTCCCGAAAGAGTAAATAAACCTCCCTCCCCCGTTACTCCTACCCCAGTCCCAGCCTCCCCTTCCCTCCCCCAACCGTCCGACGTGTTATTTCATAAAATTGCCGAGTTATTTATTTGATTACATCGCTGGCTACGATCCTCTACGATACGCTACGCCACGCTTTCTTAAACCATGGGAACATTATTATAATGCTCAATTTAACTTTTGAAGATTGTGCGTTATACCCGACAATGTAATATATAAACATTGAAGTAGAAGGTAACATTAATACATTTAAACGAAACATGAAACAAAACACAGAAAAAATTGAATTACAATTAAGTATAATTTTGGTAATTTAAAAACAAAATTAAATATTAGATTGATGAGAATGCCGGAAAATAATCAGGTTTTAATAGCTCAGGGTAAAGTATTACATAGAGAACGTTCAAAAGTTATTTCAATTTTAGACTTGTAAAAACATGCACTAATCCGGGGGTCGCGGGTTCAAATTACAGCGTGTGCAAGTAAATATATTGTTTGATTAATTTGTGTTATTTTATGAATTTATTAATTTGAAAATATATACTGTATATTTGCGGCGCGTTCCATAGCGGAAGATACTTTCAGTATCGCCCTGGTACAAGACCACCAAACGTTTCTTGAAATGGCTGCAGCCGTGTTTGGTGACCAGTTCTGAATAGCCAGCTACTTTCCTACCTTCTTTTTCCCCATCTCCTCCCCTCGCCACTACCTTCAGCCTTACAACATACCCATTTGGGTATGCCATAGCTCACTGGCTTCAGATGGCTTGAAGTAGCTGGGACTCTTGTGCCGTATTCACATAGCAAAAGCATCGCGTTCATTGGTCAAAATATTGTACATATATTTTCGTATCGGTGATCAATGAACCGGTGTATGCAATTTTTAGCCATAAGTTGTTTTTAATTGTTTGTCTAGCTTGTAGTCTTTCTAGATTTTAGGCCTGTATGGTAAGTTTGTACAGCTCCCTTGAGGCGATTTTTCACAAAAACGGCGCTATATAAATCGTCCAAATATTATTATTATTATTAAAACAGTACTTCATATTTTTTGACCCACCAAACGATTTTAGTTGGGCACACTACTTGATCTAGATAATAAATTTAATATATTTGTGTAGAGCTCTGCGTTCATCAAAAATTAAAGGGTAGTTAATGTTAATGATAGTAATTCTTTAAAAAAATACAAGTGTGCAGTTCACATGTGGTAGAAGTGAAACCTTCAAAAAACTAAACTTCGAGACAATGACACGAATGCAGACTATCTAGGGTATCAGCTATCTAAACAAAGGTTTATTATTATAATATTGTTATGAAGTTTAAAAAATATTTTACATTTTACTCTACAAAGCACAGCACAAAGAGGATGCCGATAGGCTACGATGTACAGCCCAAAGAGGACTCCGATTAGTCTACCTCATTCTCTCGCAAGCTAAATCCTATAGATGAATGTGTTTGTCTTTTTACTGTCGCTCGTTTTCGTTTCATCGAGTTTCAAATCACAACGGTGCTAAAGAATCTCGAGTTGATTATGTATGAAATTATTATGATAATATGTTTTGCTTAAATTATGATCGACTCAAAATAATAATAAATATTTAAAATACGGCAAAGAGTCAGCCAATATTGTTCCTACTCGTATCTCTGACGGTAATATCAGCAACCTTTGTCTTGTTTTTTTTTTTAATAATTCAAAAAATTATTTACTCGAGGCATGTTTCCCGACTGTGCACCGGTTCCGAAGGAATCAGCGGCGCTCGCTCGGAGCATCTTCCATTGAAATATCGGTGGAACAAGGGCAGCACTCCCACCCGACACCTGTGCTCTAAATATTGCAATACGTTTGTTAAGACAGGAGAATCTCTAAAACGGACCGCTTCTTTCTGTTTCAACACTGATTTCGGCAATACAAATATAACTTTCTTATTAATTATTTATTATGCACTGCGAAATTAAAAATTCCACGACAATAAAATATTTTCATCGTGTTAGTAAATGGGAACTTGTAATTAATATTTTAAAATAAGAGTTGTTTTTGTGAAAACATTAGTTAAAGATGCGTTAATCTTTATTATGCAACTCTTATTTTAAGAAACAGTGTACGCCGGGTCTACGCTTAACATCTGTCGGCGTAGAAGCTGCATCTCTCTCCCGCCCACCGCCCGTTGCGAGGAGGGAACAGAACAGCAATATCTCCAGTGGGGACTATATGACATGATTTAAATTGCAAAAATGGGCGTTTTTATGTTTTTATCCAATTTAATCCGGAAACGTTAGGGGGCGGAGGGGGAGGAGGTGGGTGGTAGGAAGGCTGAAGCGGTGACCGGATGTTGTGGAATATTTGCGGAACTTATTGAAATGTTCATTTTCAGGTTTTTAGATAGTCGTAGCTATAATATTGTGCATAGACAGTTTGTGCTGCCTGAGTCGATCGCTTTTATTTTGTTACTACTATTTTGTTACCACTATTTTGTTACCACGATTTTCAACAATAATTATACGATATCTCGTTTATTTTGAACAGTTATAAAATATGACAGTTCTAATATATACCCCCCCCCATACACACAAGCCCTGCTTACTTATGGGGGTACATCAAATATATCTACCATGTAATTAATTACTGTATAAATTTTATTTGTAATTAATGTATCTATTTGTTATTAATAAAAATAAAATAAAATAAAAAATGATACAAAGAATATGGCGCTTTGTTTATATTTTTCTAGGTTACTTCTCATGTGAATACCGCACAAGAGTCCCAGCTGCTCCCAACCATCTGGATCCATTGATATTATGGCATACCCTCTTGGGGTATTTTGTGAGGCTGAAGGTAGAGGGGAGGGGAACGAGATGGGAAATGTGGAGAAGTGCCTGGCTATTCAGATCTGTTCACCAAACACTTTAGCCAATAACTTTGTAAACATCACTTTTATAAATAAAAGTGGTTTTTACAAAGTTATTGTTTTATTTTAAAATATTAATAGTTTTTAGTAGAAACCACAATCATGATAACTCGGGATGAAAAGGTAGTATCCAGTTGAACCGGAACCGGAACGTAACCAACAAATTTAAAGACAGAAAAAATGTCAAATGGTCGAGTTAAACAGGACTTCGTTACGTCTAGTCAACTATTACCAGAGAGTCTGCCAAATCTATCAAGCTGACGCATTTAAATAAATTATAATTAATATATCTTCTTACATATAAAAATCAATTTTTGTTCGTTTGTTCGTGTTTTATGCGCTGCCATTCCGTTCATCCGATTACCATGAAACTTTCGTGATTTGTTATGGGCAAGCCCACGAAGGTTACTATATACAATGGTAAGCCCTGGTGGTATAAAATTTGTATAAATGAAAATGTGTGTATTTCATATATTTTAGCGGCAGGGAAGGAAGGAAGGAGGGGGAGGGTAACGAAGGAGGTTGTACTGGAGTAGTGAGAAATATGATGTAAATGGTATTGGAAAGCGAAAACACCACGCCATGTATTCAAATCTAAAAGTTAACCACAATAGAATAAAAATGTTCACCTTTATAAAACCAAAATTTCCGAATGCAATTTGAAAAAAAAAAATTAAACTTTTTGAATTCAAAATTTTTTTTTTACAGAAACGACATAAATGTGAGGTGATGTTGTTAAGGTGTGGTAAGGTATAATAATAATAATAATATTTGGCTGATTTATAATGATCCGTTTTTGTGAAAAATCACCTCAAAAGCCCAAATAATATATAATAAGTTTGTCTAATTAAATACATATGTGTGTATTTTAATTTTTTTATTATCGTAAAGAGTGCCATTTTTACATTTTTAAAGTTTGCATTAAAAAAATTGTATGGTTACCTTTTTCTAATAATAAAATTTGAAAGCGTATTAAATTTCATCACCTTTCAAAAACAGTTCTTAGTTTTCGGTTCAGTTCAGAAATATTCTAATTATTTGGAGTTTAATGCAAAGCGGATAAATTCTGACCTTCTGACAGAAAAGGTCGAGGCCTGAGTGTTTAAGGTCCGATGGAGAGATATGTAAATATGAATATCAAAAACGATAATATTTAAGCGAAATTTATGAAAATGTTTAATAAAACACAACTCACTTAAAATAGAGTAAAAATCTCGCGAATGACGTCTTAAATAATTTAAACCAACCTAATGTTATAATTTAACTAACCTCGTTGAATTTCATATTCCCCCCAGAGCACTCGTTCAAAAATCCTGTTTAAATGCACCAACAACAGGACTGAGTATATGAAACACTCGCTTGTACCTAGATTGCAATAGATACGCAGATGTGACGGATCTATTTAACTGCACGGAAGGTAGGTACAAGAAGGCTATATTATAAAATATTTTCAATCAATATTAATTTTATTTGTGCTACAGAATTTTGTATGTAATTGTATCTCTGGTGTCATTTCTCAGTCAAATGTCACAATTAACTTTAATTAACTCTTTTTTATTATTTCTTATATAACTACGATTTTGTGATATACATATATATTTTTTTAAAGAAATACATACATTCCCGGGTTACCAATAACCCAACAATATTTGAAAATCTACTACTACCACCACAGTAAGCGGAAAATGTTGCTTGTGTCGTGATGGAGGACTTAGCCAGCCGAGGAATTGAACACGGGACGCCTGGGTGGGACTCAAACGCGATGCCAACTCAGCGACTGACCGGTCAAAATTTAGGTACGTTCCCGGGTTACGAATAACCCAACAATATTTGAAAATCTACTACTACCCCTACAGAAAACAGAAAATGTTGCTTGTGTTGTGATGGAGGACTTAGCCAGCCGAGGAATCGAACACGCGATGCCCGTGTAATCAGTGTTTATGTTTATACCGTTGACATTTGATAAATAAATAAGGAAGAATAATGAAGAATCGAATACGCGACGCCCATTTAAAGTGTTTATGGTATATTTATACCGTTGATATTAAATAAATAAATAAATAAAATTTCAACGAACATTGTCAATATTTTCATAAAACTTGTAAAACAACAGCAAAACCTGTTTAAAATAATTTTCGGAGGATAATTTCGGATTTTTTTCTTTCGAGAGAATTTCATATAATTCCCCTTTCATTCAACATAAATTTGTTAGAAACTTAAAAACTTAAGTATTACTTAAGGGTTCACGAGAAATGTGTTATAAAACGGTAGAAATTTGGAATATCGCGGCTTAAATTAAAATATCTTATAAAAACACGTGTTTCTAAAATGCCTGAACTGGGACTCCGCCGTCACCCACAATATCAAGAAGACTTTCACTGATACGCTGTAATACACAATATTGCGAATATCAGGTGTTTTCCTAACTCGTGTTGTAAAGCTGGGATAACAGGTTGTCTTAGCTTCTTCACCCTTCTGGTTCTATCTCCCCCTACGTTTCTCGGAAGTATTTGTGTCTTCATTACAGTAATGGAATAAAATTAATCCGGATGTACCCCCTCCCCCTCCCTTCTCCTTTACGGCCTTTAGATCGTTCCGCTGATTTAACGGCAACTTAATTTATAAACTGGTTTTCGCAAATTAAATTAACCCTTCCAAGGCTTTCAGAAACCATTTCGGAAGTTAAAACTAAAAATGACGAAGGAAGGTTGTATCCAAATAAAGAAATATTGATAAAACAAGTTACTGAGGAGCTGTTTTGGTTAAACTTAAAGCAATTCGGGAGGCATTCATCGAATTTTTTAGTTTTTTTTCTTCTGATATTACTTCTTAGATTTAGCGTGCTTTGTCATGAAAACGCTACATTTTATTGAACAAACCTTAATATACATAATTTTGTATAAACGATTTAATACGTTCAGTGACTCGGGTTCATGAGGTGAGGTTTGTCTAGGTCTTGACAGCACCTAACTTCTTGGGAGACCGTTTGATCTCTCCAGCATGACTCTCATGACCCATAGTCTTACATTGCAGTGGGAGAGTTGGATTCATACGTCCGTCACTGATCCTCATATTCCTATCCACCCCACTCCAAAGATGACATAGGCCCCGAAGGAATTTATGTTCCTCAGGGCCTCCTCTGTGGACCTAATAAAAAAAAAACGTCTAACGGAACACATCTTCAAAGTTTGAAAACTATTAACCTCAAATGCTAGGATGACCGCTCTTACACAACTTGTTAATAATGAAGGTTTGCTTAAGTCTCACATTTTAATTAATTCCGACGAATTCGTAACTATAATTACCTTTTTTTTAAACAGATACCCAGGGATATAAGTGGTTTATATTTAAAGTTAATAAACACACTTCCTTACCCTTAATATATTTTACGTAAAAGGGTTTGAAAAATTTATAATCCGTTTTTCAACTATAAATTTAGCGGTAAACAAACTCTTTTATTTTTCTAGACGATGAATTAATAACTTTCGGAGGGATTCGTTTAGAAACATCTGAATAAACATAAATTAAACCCGGCGGAAAGACCAAATTTCCAGGCCTGCTAGGGCGAATTCGACCGTAGTAGGTCCGTCCAATGCGCTGGGACGTTCGCGTATATTTGTGTACACGCTTTCTTGACTTACGTCATTAAGATTCCCATATTGTTTTAGAGTGTTTGGTAGGGAAAATTCGACAGTAGGTCCATCCGAAACACCGGATCGCGAGTCGCAATTTGTGTACACGGCTTCTTTACTTACGTCATTAAGATTCGGACTATATATTAAGGTATTATGTCGTTTTAAGGTTTTCCAACTCTTCGGCAGGTTTAGATGAGCCGATCCCTACATATTGTTTTTGGGTTTACTTTAAAACTGCTGCAAAGTTCATAATCTACGGTCCACGATAAAAGGCAGGCAATGGCCCGTGAAGTCCTGTCAGGGTGAAAGTGGGGGGAGGGGCGATGTACCCCCGTCCGGTTCTGCCCTTGTCCCCTTGTCCCCTCTAGCCCCACTCGGAGCGGAACGGGCCCCCCGGGAACGGGCCTTCACACCTCGAATCACTTACTCGACAATTTACAAATTAAACGCGGGGCCATACGTCACGCGGGGCAGGGGTGTACGATGATTCGATGTTACGAGAAAATTTAACATTTTATTTAATCTGTTCTTTTATTACTCAGATACTTACATTATAAAACCTTTTTACTATTAACTTTGAGTTTTTAGTACCCAATGTGATCAGTCGACGAACCTGGTTTAGGTGTATACGCTAAAGTGTAACAAGCATGTTTTTTTGTAATATAATATTGTTAAAGGAACGACTGCGCGTCCTTTTTCGTGCAAAATTTAATTCTGGATTTGAGGCCAACATAATTTTTTAAATCAATATTTATAGCAAATATCCAGTTCAGACTTTACCATTTTGTATTTATTTGTGTTTTTAATTATAAAATATAGTCCATTAAAGAATTAGATTTTTTAACAACTTCAACAATTAATAATTATTTAAAAAAAAAATACCTACTGGGATATTTAAATATGATGAAATATTAAAAAAAAATCAAAATAACCATTTTGAGGGGAGTAAATTTAAATTACAAAAGAACGATTTACGACGGAACACAAAATTCTTGTATCTACATAAATTGAAATTTCTACCCAAAAACGCTTTTTTGAAGTTTTATTTCATCTTAACATATGTAAAGGAATACCTACCTAGAAATGCATAGGATTCCTTTATGTTCGAATTTTAAAAAGGTGTTGTCATGGAGACAGAAAATGAGAGATGATTGTTGTTTTGTTGTCTAGCTGGGTAGCAGAGATTGAAGTAATAAGAAGATTGAAAAATAAGTTTATAAAACTACAACTAAAGTTATTTGTAGCGGTTTTCAAAATATTATATCACTTTGTAATTATTTAAATTTATAAAACTGATTCATGAAAATATGTGTCATATACCTAGGTATAAAACAAATGCAAAAGAAAATAGGAAATATTTATACAGCAAAGAATTTAACTAGAAAAATATCACCAATTTATGCAAACAATGTGAAATATGAATAACAAATAAGACAAGAGGACATGCTAAATATGGTGTAATGTCACACTTAGGCCCTGCCACAAAACCACTTGAAATTGTCTCAATAGATACAATTGGGGGATTTGGTGGCTCTCGATCAACCAAAAAATATTTGCACCTTTTAGTCGACCATTTTACTCGATATGCTTATATAGTAACCTCAAAGACACAGAGTGCAAAGGACTTTATAAAACTGATAAATATTGTACCAAATTGTAATGAAATTGGCATGGTTCTCACCGACCAATATCCTGGAATTAACTCAAAAGCGTTTAAAAAAATTTTAAATGAAAGATCAATCACACTAATTTTCACTGAAGTAAATTCGCCGATTTTTAATGGACTGAACGAAAGGCTAAACCAAACACTCGTAAATAAAATAAGGTGCAAGATAAATGAAAATCTAAATTCTAAAGCATGGACAACTATTGCTCATAATTGTGTTGATAGATATAATAACACGGAACACTCAATAACAGGCTTTGCACCGAGATACCTATCGATGGTACTGATGTTTCATTCATACCAAATGAACTTAAATTAAAAAAAGAAGCAGATGACTGGATTAGAGATAGAAAATTTGCATTAGAAAGAACAATTAAGTCACATGAATATAATAAAATGTTAATTGATAAAAAAAAGAACAATTCATAATTTTAAAATAGGCGATATGGTATATGTTGAAAATGGTAACAAACTAAATAGAAGAAAATGAGATGAGTTAAGGATTGGTCCATTTAAATCGAAGATAAACTATCCCAATCAATATACAAGATTAATACAGGACATAGAAAGGTGGAGTCAAATTTTTTCCATACTACAAAACTTATTCCTGCCCCCATACTAGAAGAAAATGAAGATTAGAAAGAAGAAAAAGGAATTGGAAAAGACGAAAATCTCCAGAGAAATTTTCTAACCCTAGGGGGGAGATGTAAAGGAATACCTACCTAGAAATGCATAGGATTCCTTTATGTTCGAATTTTAAAAAGGTGTTGTCATGGAGACAGAAAATGAGAGATGATTGTTGTTTTGTTGTGTAGCTGGGTAGCACAGATTGAAGTAATAAGAAGATTGAAAAATAAGTTTATATATATATAAAACAAAATCGGGTTAGTTACACCATTTATAACTCGAGAACGGCTGGACCGATTTTTATGATATAATTATACTATATTTTCTCTTGCTTAATGTGGCTACTACAATACGTCATGAGTCGATTAGTAAATCTTAATCAGTACCTACTATTAGGTTATCAAGTTGGTATGTATTTAAGAACTTTCTTATAAATATTTACGATATCAGAGGAATTTTGGTTTTGATTTATAATATAAGAAAAAATTTTGGACCAGGGGTTTACTTTTTTATTATTATTTTTTGGTGTGTTATGCCGTGTTGCGCTACCTCCTTCTTTAGCCAACGTTTCGGACAGCGTTACAGTGTCCATCATCAGGGCAGATGTATTGACAATGTAACGCTGTCCGAAACGTTTAAAAACAAATAACAAAAATCCTTTTGGCCGTGAAAATTTAAAATCATATCCGGGGGGTTTACTGTTCACAGAACTACTAGTAAATATGTAGGTAGTTATAATATAATTTGGGAGGCGAGTTTACCGGGTACCGCCGCCCCGGGAACCATTTATTGGAAAACCAACACCTCTGCCATAGGTCAACCCAAATGGTTCGCTAAGTTTGGTGACTTAACAGGGGTGCCCGGGTTCATGGGGAAAGATTTGTTCGGATCATGGTGTCCACCTAATGCGTGGAAGGCCGGATCGGGAGAGATTAGTGAAGGGATCTCTCCTACAGGACTCTCCCGTAACATCGCCTTGCACTGAAGTGGTAGGGATAGATTCGTCCGTCACTCTTGGACATACTGACCCCTAGATTCCTACCCACACCTTACACCTTTTTGCTTCCCAGAACTTCCTCTCCTTCCTTTCATAAAAAGACCCCCCCACACAAAATCCCGAAAGATGACAAAGGCCCTGACGGGAATTATTTTCCTCAGGGTCTCCCGTGTGGAACTAATGTAAAAATATAATAATAATATTTAGGAGCATTACCTTTAGGAGTAAACTACATATTATTCCTTGTGTCGGATCATGCATAGAATCGATTTGTCAAGCCCACTCGCTGCGCAAATGGGGGATACATATATTTATTCGTTTCATTCAATTACAGGAATAGATTTAGCCCCCGCGCCACCCTCCGCCACCCCCCGCCACCCCCCGTCAGCTCCCGTTGGATTACACGGGGATAAACAGTCGGGATGTGTAATTCTGCCGGGAATGTTCCGCAAGGTGCCTTGAGCAAACGAGTTGAGTGCCGGAGGCTAATTGGTACTAGTGGCTCTCCGGGGACGCAGCCCTTTCACCCCCAACCCCCGAAGCCCGCAGCCCTGAGGGTGACACGGATAGTCTTAACCTGACGTGAAATGATTTTTTTTTCTTTTAGTTGTTCTCTCGCTTATCGGAGGTTGGATATGTGGTAGCGAACGATGCGGTCACTTACATGGATTTCATAACGACTTGGAAAAAATCGTTTGGATAGATTTTTTTACTAAGATTACGAAAATGTTAGTAAATTTTTTTAGAAATGTATAGTTTTTTATTTATTTTTAAATAAATAAATCCATTATTTGAGCTCGTGACGCCAATACACGAAAATGTTCCGTCTCCGATTATGTTCCCTTAATTTTGTAAAATTCTACACGGATTAATTTTTTTTATATGGCAACACTTTGATTTCCGGCGAATTTTCGAATTTGCGTTTAACGTTCACTAGATTTATTGTTTGTTCTTTGCGAACTTATCCTTTGGTTTGATTTTTTGATAAAGATGGCGGTGTTTTTACAGATGTTACGAAGAGAACCCCGTACAATTTATTGCTATTCGTGTGGAAAACTAGGTCTTGGGTGTGGGTCTTAGAATATTTGCCTAAACCGTAATTTATTTTTTTTAAATGTGATGCAAGTGGCCTATTGCGGAAGCATTCCTATTGGTTCCTCACACGCCATTAGCGATCCCTCAACATTTCCATACAGTCTCCGTCTGCGGGGACCACTTACGAGAAACCATTCTGTTCCAGCCTGCCGAAGACATAACACCTTTGTAAATTGCTACTTGTTCACTCTCACTTTTCATTACGAATATATTATACATATTAAATTATGGTTCGGATGTAAATTGTTTTAATAAACTTGTATGTACAGTGTTAAAGGCCTATTTGATTTATACGCAATCAATACACCATATCCCCCATAGATACAATCAGAACCTAACCTAACATAATCTAATCTAACCCAACCTAACCTGACTTCTCAATATCTTAGTTCTAAAGGAAAATTACTCAAAATACCTTATTTTGAGAAAATTGGAAATGAAAATTTTTACAAATACATCGCTCCCATGTACATATTATTGAAAATCATAGTTATAGTAGACACAGCAACTAGTAATTTTTCAATTTATCATTATCTACCTAATGATTAGTGACATTTTCATATTAAAGTTTTTCTAAATTAATTAAAAATAAAAACACTCCTGCTCATTTTCATTGAGAATTTATAATAATCCATTGAGAATCTCATTTCTACAGAGAAACAACTTTTTTTGTATTTCTTGGGCATTAAATATGTAACAACTTCTAGACATTTTGTATTGAAAAGTTTTATTTTCCATGTAGGTACATTTGTTACATTTTTTTTTGTTACCGGTTTCGCTGTACCTATATATATTATATGTATGTATATAATGCTTTTTGCTAGTAAATCACACGAATGTGTCGAAACCGGTAGCAAATTTTTTTTTAAAATTAAGTAACAAATTTACATAGAAAATAAAACTTTTCAAAAAAAAATGTCGATAAACAGCTCATTGTTTCTTTAGAGTTTATAGAATCTTGTTTTTTCGTATGCAGTGAAGCATAGGAATGGTAAATTTAGATTGAATGCTGTAGAAATGAGATCCGCGAGGCATGTCCGTGGTTAGACCATGTATGACCGTGTAAAACATGTGGAGATCAGGTAAATTCTTGTAAGGCAAGTGTAATGGATAAGATTAAGAAAGGGTCGCTTAGATGGTTTACGGATGCAGAGCGGATGAACAAAGAAAGGAGTTTAAGAAGATTGTATAGTGTGGAAGTAAATTGTAAAGTCGGGGACGTCCGATGAAGACATGGCACGATCATGTAAATCAAATACTTGTGTGCGTAAAGCAAGGAGTATGTATGACCGTAATAACAATGTGGAGATCCTAAAAGGGAGATTTTTTTTCCCATTTTGCATCATTAACTCAAAACATAGATATTTTGAGTTATTTCCTTGTACAACTAGGGTATCGATGCACAAACTTTGATTATTTTTTCTTCCATTGGTGCCACCTCACATCAAAGGTTGGCTAACATCAGGTAAATCGGTAAATATGCATTTGGTCCACCTCACGGATAATACGGAACGTTTGTGTTGTCGAAGTTTGATGCACGGATAATACGGAATGTTCCTTTTTTAGGTTGAGATTAAACTACGAAAGCTGCATGTCATCATAATTTTAAAAACATCCCAGGTTTTGAATGGTTTATTTGGCAAGGCAGGGTATATACTAGCGGGTTTGTGTAATTATGAATGATTGTTTATTAAATAAAAAACGGTAAATGCAATATGGCATTATAGCGTAAGCGAAATAAATTTTTCAAAATTAAAATGTTAAATGCAAATTTTTTAAATGTTTTTTTGTCTCCCGTGACATAAATACTCACTTTTCGTGATAATAAAGCTAAATCTAACTGTTTGAATACAAAATATTCCGTATTAACGAGTAAGCGGAGTAAGACATAATTAATGGGAAATCTTCTCACTATAGCTTTCAGCCCTGTGGGTGATACGGCTAGACTCAACCTTACCTTTATTGAAAACGTCTTCTTCTTCTTTTGGTGCACTCTCTAATCAGAGTTTGATTATAATCTGGATGACATTGTAACCTAACCTAGTCTGACATGTAGGTAGGTACATTAAAAGTGCCATCTTTTTCTTCTGATACCTACTGCCCGCTCACATCAAAGATTAGCTATAATCAGGGAAATCTTTACCCTGCACACTGTAACCAAAGACAACTGTGCGAAAATGTTCTCATTAAAAATAAAACATTATTAATTAAACGTTTTTCACTAAATTCAAATTCTTTTAACAGCCCCCCCCCCCCCACCCCTCACCACAGTACTTACAAATTCGTAAAATGTAATACAAACTTTTATATGCATTCGAAGGCTTTGCTAAAATTATTTCCATGTTTTAAATTTTCAATCTTTCTATTTTATATTCACCAAATACATTATAATTAACGTATTTACATTTTCCAGCTACGAGTTCCTCAGAGCCGATTAAATTAAGTTTCTAATTTTCTCTTATTTAATAAATAATTTTTAATTTGGGAGGCGGGTATCGGTACCGCCACCCGGGAAACATTTATTGGATAACCAACACCTCTGCCATAGGTCACCCCAAGTGGTTCACTACGTTTGGTGACTTAGCAGAGGTGATTTCATGGGGTTAGGTTTGTCCGGGTCTTGGCGGCGGATGCGTCTGCCCACCAGCTGCATGGCAGGCCGGATCGGAAGAGAATGGCTGAGGGATTCCCTTTAACTTCTACAGCCGTACTCTCTCGGAACATCGTCTTTCACTGCAGTGGGGGGGATGGATTCATACATCCGTCACTCCTGGACACACTGAACCTTAGATTCTTACCCATCCCTAATGCTCTTTTCCTTCCCAGAACTTCCTCTTCTTCCTTTCTTAAAAAGACCCTCACTCCACACAGCATCCCCAAAGATGACTTAGGTTCTGAGGGGAATTTTGGAAAAGGGAAGAGGAATTTATTTTCCTCAGGGCCTCCTGTGTGGAGCTGATGTAAAAATCAACACTAAAATTTCCTCTGACATCACAAGATTTGAAAAATATCTACGAGTAGGTACTTAAATACTCTTTTACTTAATAGGCCACTTGCATGGATTTCATAACGACTTGGAAAAAATCGTGTGGATAGATTTTTTTACTAAGATTACGAAAATGTTATTAAAATATTTTAAAAATGTTTATTTATTTTTATTTTTAAATAAATAAATCTATTATTTGAGCTCTTGACGTCACTACATGTAAATGTCCCGTCTCCGATTATGTTCCCTTAATTTTGTAAAATTCCACACTGATAATTTTTTTTTATACGTCAACAGTTTGATTTCCGGCGAATTTTTGAATTGCGTTTAACGTTCACTAGATCTATTGTTTGTTCTATGCGAACTTATCCTTTTGTTTGATTTTTTTTATAAAGATTGCGGTGTTTTTACAGATGTTACGAAGAGAACCCCGTACAATTTATTGCTATTAGTGTGGAAAACGTTATTTTTTTAAAATGATTTTCGGCTATGTAATTATTGGTTTTTCGCACCCATAAAATTATGTCCCGTCTTTCCGGTTTATAAAAAATGGTCTGATTTTTGGATTGAAATTTTCAAAAAATCGTCAGAGTTTCAAAAATACGATTTAAAGAATAAATAAAAATACCGAATGTCTTAGAATATTTTCCTAAACCGCAAAAAAAAATTAAAAATGTTATGCAAGTGGCCTATTACAAACCATTCAATATTTTATGTAACATTAAAAAAAATCAAATAAGGAATTAAACAATTTGTCCAAACAAATGTCACTAACTCAATTATTCAACAATTATTTTTCCAAACATTCTTCAGACAGGTAGGCACCATAATATTGAAAATATCAGTCAAAGTCTAGTCGAAGTATATGTAGTCTGTCAATTAAGAGTAGAAAATATTAAAAATGGAATTAAAGAATTTGTAGGCTGGCAACACCAATTTAACTGTCAAATATTATTTTAAAGCGCAATGACACTGAATATATAGAACACTGTAAATCACATTTTAAAAAACATTTTATTGTTCCTAAAGGAAAAAAAAATAAAATCGAAGAAGCACTGTTGTGGTACCTACTTAATGACATAAATTTGATTAAACGGTGTTGTACAAAGTGATTTGCTTTAATTTAAATTTGATTTTAACAGGTAGAAAGGAAGAATTACTAATGGTGAGTTTACTTACACTACTTTTAGGTCTGAATGAGTTAAATATATTCAAATCTAAAATTAGAGACATTATCAAAAGCCTGGGCAACGCTAGGTACCTACTAAAGCTAGTATTATATAAATGTGAGCAATTTCTAAACTGTGATTTATATTTTATTACAATATCGTTTTTCTTCATTATGTTAACATAAAATTGCAAAAGCATAGTATACCTAAATTATATGCAATTCTAATTTTTCTAACATATATCGCAATGACGGGATCCTATTTCAGTTTCTCTCATCAAGATTCTTCGGCCATACTTTTTTTTTCAGTTTAAATGGCTCCATGACTTGACTCAATGCTCTCTGAGAGATTTAATCGATTCTTCCGACATTTACTACAGCATCCCACTGACCAGGAGGTCTAGCATGAATGATCGATAAAACCCCAAATCAATACGACATTGATTAATCCGTCTATGGTCAATTATCAGTATTTGCGAGCACGGTCAACAATTGATTAGAGATATTCAATAAATTTAGCGCAGCCTCCATAATATCACATAAGTTTCGGTTGACTATCAATTTACACATATTTTTTAATAATGTGGTTCGTTTTAAAAAATTACTAGCTTATTAATGAACGGAGTTGAACAAACGAAACTCTTAGAAATGAAAGAAGTAGTATACGCGATCCATAGACTTACATAATGCATCTAAGCATCAGTTTATTTCGATTGACCTTGAGAAATGAAAATGGATGAAATATGACTTAAGACCTCATTATCTAACTAAACTATCGTTTAATGTCAAAAAGTAAATGCAGACTGCCAATGCATATTTAGGTTAGTAGATATTTTAATTCAACATTGCCAATTTGTAAATGTTTTTACAAAATTATTTGGTGTTTGACATTTCGGAATATCAGTTTATAGAAAACACTGACGGCCGGCGTGGTCTAGCGGTAAGGCTTTTGACTCGCAATCCGAAGGTCGCGGGATCGAATCCCGGCGTGGGAAAATACATTTTATTTGATTGATTGTGTTATTTCACGATTAATTCATTTAAAATAATATATCTACCTAAGTATATGATATATTTGCGGCACGTTCCAGAGTGGAAGATACTCTTAGTATCGCCCTGGTGTAAGACCACCATTCAGAATTGAAACGTTTCTTGAAATGGCTTCAGCCGTATTTGGTGACCAGATTTGAATAGCCAGCTACTTTCCTACCTTCCCCATCTCCTCCCCTCCCCACTACCTTCAGCCTCACAACATACCCCAATTGGGGATGCAATAGACTCACTGGCTTCAGACGGGAGTAGCTGGGACTCTTGTGAGGTATTCATATAAAAATAAATAAGGTAACCTAACATAACTTAACCTTAAAAATGCTTTTAGTGTTGTCAGCGTGTATCGATTTATTATTTATTCCCTGTCAACATTGGTTCGGCTGTAAAAAGTGAAACCGTGCTCGGAATATCGATATAAAGTCGTCGGAAGTTACGCTTATCGATCCAATATCGTAAAGTCATCGATTTCTCTTTTCTAAACCCCCTGGGTAGGTATTAATACTACTTACTCGAAAAACCAAAGTAGTTACTAAAATTGACGTGCATATTCATTATACCACCTACATGTGTTATTTTACCAGATCTTCCTAACAATCCCGAAAACGAGCAAAATAATAATATTATATCCTTTGCGTTGTGCTTCAGTTCAAGGCGATGGAGATGGAGCGCGGTCGTTGTAAAGAGTTAAGACAGGATAACCTCTTCCCGCGTCTTACAACGGCTTGAGTAGCTCTTTGTTCTCACTTAAAACAATTTGCCAAATTGAAAAGGCTTACTGTTTTATTTCGCAATTATGCAAATTGAAGGATTAACCCCTGCGCGCGCCCCCTCGGCTTTCTTTTATCACCCCCCCCCCCCACCATGCAAATCCCACCCCGACATGCCTTTTTTATTTGACTCAGTTTATTTGGGCTTCATTTCAACAATTTAATACACCCCCATATTTTTTTTATCGAGACGTCCGCGCGTCCTTGCAACGCGTAGGGCCTCGTTCTCATTTTGAGAACGAGCCATAGAATTTAGGCCGACTGCTTTGCTAAATGTTTGAGTTCAGCCATATTTTATTTATTTTTCGTATAGCTTCGTGACTCGGAAATCTTTTTTGTACATTTTAAAATTTAATGCGACAAATCACCAATTCTTGGCCGAGAGGTAGGGCCCTCAACCGCGAATCCAGAGGTCATGTGTTCAATCCCAGCACGAGCAATTAATTTTTATTTAATTGATGTGTGTTTGGTTTTACAGTTAATTATAAAAAATAAAATAAAAAACTATATTTGCGGCACGTTACAGAGTGGAAGATATGTACTATCAGTAGGTATCACCATAGACCACCATTCAAAATTGAAACGAGTTTTGAAACGGCTTTAGCCGTGCTTGTTTTAGCAGATCTGAATAGCAAGGTATACTTCCCAACCATCATCTTTTTCATCTCCGTCCCCTTCCAAGCTGTTATTTGAAGTTGGGAATGTTGTACGGCATTCACAAACAAAAATAACTGCAATTATTCATTCATCAAATCTATACCATCTTTCGCCATCTTTGTGCTATACCAAGATGGCGATGGTTGGCTATCTTCTAGAATAAAACAATCAACATCTTTGTCAACGCTCAATCACACTACATAATGAGCCAAAAGCTACAATTTTTAATATTATAAACCTCAGCCGAGCTATTCGATATCTTTTGTGGGATCGTTATCGGGATAATGGACATGATCTTTTGTCAGATTTGTGTGATTTTTACATATTCACTGCCACATATTTTAGTTTATATCGTTTTAAACACGAATTCCTGCAAGTATGCATGATTATTTACACATTTAATGTGCGTTGTACATAGAAAAAGCAAACAAATCACACAAATCTGACAGGAGATCACGTCCGTTATCTCGATAACGATCCCACAAAAGATATAGAATCGCTCGGCAGCTCTGTGGTGATACAGCGGCAAGGGCTCTTCGATTCTAAATACGGCGAGATATAAACAATAGTTTGTGTATTTATATATAAAAATTCATCCACTTTTTCCCTACATTTCTCCCCTAACAATATAGGAGATGCAATAGTTCACCCTGACTCCAAAAAGTATGATATATGGTACTGGTATTAATACACAAACAAAAGAATCCTGTATCAAAAGAATCCTGTATAAACAAAAAAAAAAACTTCTCCTGCTCAATTTTGGTGTTCCAAAAATCATAATTAAAATTTCCCCGATGTGCTCGGTGATAGCGTTATTGTAAGTGAAAAGTAGTATTTCTACCTACCTTATAACATCAGGGTCAAAAGGGATATCCATTTAGAAGCAAGAGATCCGACGGTGTCAGTTAGCCCTGTTTCAGATTTTTTTACGGTGCTCCAGATTTTATGTCCGGGTTGAATCTTTCCCAAATGAAAGACTAAACCCTTCCACACACTTTTCCACAAATGAATATCTAGTAAATTAACGCAATGTAAGTGCACTATATAAGAATAAAACAATACAAGAACAATACGTCAATCCACCAGAAACATAATGGGAAAATATTTCACCGACTCCAGATATTTTCATATCAGAGGGTTCGGCTCTGATGAAATCCTAACTGGTCCGATAAATCCTACTGATCCCTCAATACAAATATTTAAAAAATCCTTCGTAATCCTACATGTATTTAAAATGACCGACTTTTGCATTTTTATGTACAAATTTTTTGACAAATCTAATACGCCTAAATTTTGAATGAGAGAGCTAGGTATAATGCCAGTAGCCGAAATAACAAATGGTAATATTTTTATAGTCTGAGAATGCCAAATTCTTTTAATTTCATTTCCTAAATCTGTATATTTTCTTATTTTTTCAGAAACAGTTTTCTGAATATTACAAGAATTTGGAATAGCGACATCAATGATATAAGTTATTTTCTTAATTTTGTCATGTAAAACTATATCGGGTCTATTATGACTAATTGTTCTGTCTGTCAGAATAGTTTTATCATAATAAATTTTATAAAATTCATTTTCTAAAAATGAATTTGGTTCATATTCATAATATGGTACATTACGGCAGTCAATCAAGTTATGTTTAATTACCAAACTTTGGTGAATTATTTTTAAAACTTGATTGTGCCTAAATATATACTCGGACGGCACTAATACAGAACATCCCGATATAATATGTTCTATAGTTTCCGGAAAAGCCAAACATTTTCTACATAAATTATCAATTTGATTTGCATCTTTGATGATATGCTTCCTATAATTTTTAGTATTAATGACTCTATCTTGTATGGCAAGCATAAAGCCTTCTATTTCTGCGCTCAACTCTCCAATACTCAACCATTTGTTTGACGAAAATTTGTCAACATATGTTTGGTTGAGATAATTGAAGTGTTTTGCGTGAAGAATTTTATTTGACCAGGAATCTAATAATTCCTGGTTGGTATTTATAAGAATGCTGGCATTCTCGTCGTATAAATTTAATGGTGAAATATTTCTATCTGCCTTGCATATTATTTTGTGCATTTCTGAACTATCAGCTTTCCTATGGAAAAAATTTCTTAGCATTTCTACCTGATTATGTTTTAAAGATGTTATTTTGACTATACCTCTACCTCCTAAATTTCTGGGTAAATTAATACGTTCTATAGCTGAATTTGGATGATGGCAATGAAATTTTGTTAATGTAGTTCTAATTAATCGTTCTAAGCTATCTAAATCTGTATTAGACCATTTAATTATGCCAAATGAGTAAGTTAATACAGGTATTGCCCAAGTATTTATCGCCTTTACTAAATTTTTAGCAGATAGATTGCATTTCAAAAATTTTCTGATCCTAGTTTTAAATTTAATCCTAATATCATTTTTAATACTAGTATGATCTAATCTATTTGATTGCGGATATCCTAAATATTTATAAACCTCACCCCCTTTCATACTTTCAATTTTGAAATTTCTAAATATACCCTCGTCTCCATCTACAATTTTACCTTTCTCTATATGGATCGTTCTACATTTATCTAAACCAAAAGTCATTTTAATATCATCTGAAAAAATTTTAACTACTTTAATCATTTTCTCTAAATTTGGTTCAGAATTCGAATATAATTTTAAATCATCCATAAATAATAAATGAGAAATTATATTTCTAAAAAAACTTACCTTTAATTTTTATTCCAAACTTGCTTTTAATTAACATTTTAGATAGAGGATTTAATGCTAAGCAAAACCAAAGAGGACTCAATGAGTCTCCTTGAAAAATCCCTCTTTTTATTGAAATGCCCGGTACTATAATTTTCTTATCTTTCAAATTCAAAAGCAAATCGGTATTCCAAAATGCCATAATTTTTTCCAAAAAGTTAATAATAATTGGGTTAATTTTGTATATATTTAAAACTTTTATCAGCCACGAGTGCGGGACACTATCATAAGCTTTTTGGTAATCTATATAACAAATATGTAAATTACGTTTTTGGGTTTGAATCTGTTTTAGAATTACAGAATCAATAACTAATTGTTCTTTACATCCCATATGTTTTCTGCGACAACCTTTTTGTTGTTCAGATAAAACATTTTTTTCATCTAAATGAGTGTATATTAAATCTGTCAAGCAAGACGTTAAAATTTTATATATTGTCGGTAAACATGTAATGGGTCTATACTGAGAGGGATTATTAATATGTTCGCTTTTAGGCAACATATAAGTAATGCCCTTAGTTAGAAAATTTGGAATATTTTGAGGTTCTCTGACAAATTTTGAAAGATTTTTTGCCAAAAGGGGATGTAAAGTAGTCAGACGTTTATACCAAAAATTATGTATCCAATCGCAACCCGTGGCTTTCCAATTATGAGTATTTTTTATAATTTTGGCTAACAATTCAACCGATATATCAGAAAAACTCATTTGTTCAATGTCTGAACAATTGAGTTCTTCATTTTCTATCCACGGACCTGACTCATTATGTTTTATATCTTTACTCCAAATATTTGTCCAAAAATCGCGCATATCTGATTCAGATGGCAACGGATTATTATTATTCGAAATAATATTTTGTTTATCGTCAAGTTTGGAATAAAATATTTTCTCATTTTTCTGAAATAATCTATTATTATTTTTTTTATTATACGTATAATTATATCTTTTTAATCTACTAGCTTTTACACCTAATTTTTGTTTTAACAAATCTAATAAATCATTGATTATATTTTCATTATTATTACTACCAATGCTATAACCAAATTTTCTCCCAATTACATCTACATGTCTCAAAATATTCCTACTTCTATTTCCATTTTTATACTCTATTACTCTAGCTATGCTACTTCTTAAAAATACTACATCATTTTCTAATCTACTCTGCCATTCTGGTTTTCTATAATTATATGATCTATCATCAGAAGACGTTAATTTAACTCCTAACTTGTTACATATAGTGATAGCACTAGCATACACTATTGTATGAAGATCTAAAAAACTAATGTCATCAAATATAATTTTTGGTAAAATTATATTATTTAATTCAGAAATTAATTTAGATAATTTCTTTGACGTATGTAATTTTGGTAATTTTGGTCTAACTGTGGGCTCTATATCTATATATCTATTTATATTATTATGAAGTAAGTTAGCTAATTCTATAATATTTTCATCTAGTAAGTTTAAATTTGCAATGTTGATTTCCCTAAGATTATAAATAACGTCTAAGTTATTTGAGTCTATTGTAATATCATTGGATTCTTCGACTAGAATATTATCTGAACTATCTACGTTCAATGTATCTGATATAACATTACTACTCGTATTAACTTGTTCTAAATTATTTTCTAATTGCAATCTATCTGCTACTTCCTTTTTTATCTGATCTAATGTTACTACAGGAATTAAATTATTTTTGAAAATTGCCCTCTTTTGGTCTGCTAATCTTTGTTCGTTTACTTGGGCATTCGGATAATTTTCTGAGAAAATTAAATGTAATTTTTTCCTATACAATAACATATCTGTTTCTAATTTAGTTACATAAAAATATGAACGAACGATGAACATATTGACATCGTTCGTCCATTTCATACGCTGCCTAGGAATACCTGCTTTTGTTTTTGGTGGTCTCAGACTATCATTGTTCATCTGTGTAGATGACATAACAGACCGCTCTTCATTTCGGTTGGTTGTAAATGACATATTATCAATTTACAAAACAACACGAAAATGATTATTATTATTAGTTCCTACATTCCAGTAACCAAGCAACTATCGTTACCTAGTAATATCATTTGTTAATTGTCAATTGTCAACAAATAATTTTCAAAATGCCCAAATAAAATATTTTAATTTAAACCTTTTACCTTTCAACGTTACAAATCTATAATATATTATATTTTAGAATACTGCTATCAAAATAAAATATATGTAATTAAATTTACCTTTAAAATATATTACAAATTAATCTCAAATATTATTGTTTACCTTGGTTACTGGAGACTTCACAAAAGAGATTTTTTATATCCTATTTATTTATCTAAATAACCTATGGTTTACTGGCAGTTTATTTATTACGTAATCTAATATACTTATTTTCAAATATTAATATTTTTTGGGATCAAAACTAATTATTTTCTATCTGATATAATGAAAAATCAGAGAGATAATGAAATGCAAATGTCTCTATAGCGTTGCTAAGCACCGATTTTTTATTTTATTGTAATATTTAATATTTTTTATTTTTTATTTTATTTTTTATTTAATTGTTATTTTATTATTTTCAATCAATTTAATATTTTAATTTGGCTTATCAATTTAGATGAACAAAACATTTTGGTGCAGTTGGTAAAGAGACGATTGAAACGGATCTTAAGAGAGCCAGATGAAATAATTCAAGTTAAATTTTAAAACATCTATTTTCTTTAAATATATTTCATGGAAGATGCTCCAAGGAACCAGCGTCATTTATTCCTTCGGTACCGGTGCAAACTGCACGGTCGGGAAACACGCCAAACGCGCATCCAACATTTTTACACGGTTGACATTTGTTACATGAGAACGGATCGCTTCTACGACTCGTTCGGCTGCCGAACGATTTGCCGGCCTCTGTGTTTCCTCCCTCCTATAAGACGGGTCTCTTCGTCAAGTCAAGGTTAAGTCCTTTTAACCTGGTCATTCTCTCATTCTTTTACACAAAAGACTCTCAACGCAGCATCCTCAAAGATGACATTGGCCCTGAGGAAAATTTTTTTGCTCAGGGCCTCCTGTGTGGGTTTAATATAAAAATTAAAAATCCTTTACAAAAGTATGCAACCCTTACGAATAACCAAGTATTGAAGGAAATACTCATAGACATATGAATGTGTATGGAAATACTCGTTTAATAAATTCGTTGTATGGTTTTACGAAAAAAAATATTTTCTGCAATTAAAACATTACAATTATGAAAAAAATTGTTTACTGCGTAGTGGAGAACATTAAATATATAGTGGATAGTGAAGAATTATTAAAAATCAGTAATAATTAATAATATTACAGTCGTTAGTTATAGAAATCCTTGCATTTCTGTGTTATTCGCGGAATTTTCCGTCAGGTAAGTAATTATGTAAAATCAGTACTGACGTATATTGTCATTCCTTTTATATCAAAGCTTTTTTATTTACTTATGTCAATCGAACGTCATATCATATCAGTATAATTATGGGGAAATATCACCGCAGAGAATTTATTGAAACATTAGCTATGCTCCTAGAAAAACTATACCTACGTTATATAAGTTCAATTTCAGATATGTTTGTTTTCACACCAACCAACAAATAATTTATACGTTAGAAGGTGCACAAACATATACATACCTGAAATTGAACTTGATTTGCGAAGGAAAAACTAATCAGAACAAAGGGCGATAATACCAAAAATGAATACATCATTTGGACAACGATTTCATAATATCTTTCTAGCTCCTACTAAGGCATATATACTGGATTCAAACAGCAACAAAAGCATAAAATAGACTTTTTTTAAATTAATTACACCATTACTAAATAGAAAGTGGGATGGAGAAAAGAATGAGAAAGCTTCCTCAATGAAATGAATGATTCTCAAGTGAAAAATGATTCTCTTCAGTGAAAAATGATTCTCAACCCCGTCCCTTTTCCTAACATCGATCAAACCTGACTTTCATCATCAATACCCGGAAAGGATTGGTACTGCTGAAAACCAGCTGCATCAGTAGAAATCCTGAATTGTAGCTGAGCAGTGACCATTTCGTCAATAGAATCAGTGATAAATGGACAAAATGTATAAAATTTAAAAAAATATATAGATGAATAAACGTTTATTGTTATCTCTCCTGTAGCCCAACATCTCAATAGAGAACTATAGAAATAGAGTGACAGAAAACATGAAGGATATGAGTAGGTATATGAATAGGTCTGGACTTGCAGAAGCAGATTACTTGGATTCTGATGTCCAACATGACACATCCGGACTTGCCTACCAACACTCACTAAAATCCGCCAACAGCCAATAAATCCGACAGCTGCCAATAATGTGTTTTTTACATACTTTCCACCAGTTGCGTAGCGTGCCTTGGAGGGGCCCTGTATCAAAATTAGTTGGGGCCCTTATTATTGCTCGGTACAATACGTGATCAGGTATTTTCATGTATTGAAGGTTACCATTGTTCTTTTAAAAAACAAAATTCACCCTTCGCTACTGGTAGATAAATAGGTAGAAGGTACTTAACATTGCAATCTAAATCACTCACAGAAGCAAATTGCTGAAAAATTGAAGAAACTTTGGGCATTTTTTTATAACCTCCTCCCTTTTATGTTTACTTTTTATTTTCATAGCTCCACTGGGATAATCTCTTTTCCTTTAATTCATTCTTCTCGCAAATCAAACCAATTAACCAATAAATAATCAGAAGAACAAGATTGTATTGTATTACAATGTATTAATAACGTTTGAACAGGAATGAAATAAAACGCTTAAATATGGCTCTCCGTGGTTTATCATTGTACATCGGTTATTGCGGGATGTTTAAGTCAATCGATTAAATGGGGGAATACCGCAATAACCGATGTAGGATGTTGCCAACTTTTGGGCGCACGCTTAACCCGGGAAAAAAAGAGATTGCTTTTTATGACTTTTGTCATTTCTGAAGTGAAAACTCTATAAGCACTAATGACAGTTTTTTTATGCGTTTTTTTCCTGGGAAGCACGAGATTAAGTGACATTGTGGATGACATTTAACTAATTTTTGCTTACACACGTTAGGGGCCCGTATCATTGATATGGCTGATACGGCGGTAGCTACGCCCATGCTTTCCAAAAAGGAGGCCTTGAAGAAACAAAATGCCCCAGGGCCTATATCATGTTTGGGGACGCCGTGTGGAGGGTCTTTTTAGGTAAAGGAAGAAGAAAAAGTTCTGGGTATAAGAGGTGGGTAGAAATCTGTGGGTAAATGTGTCCAGGAGTGACGGATGTATGAATCGATCCCTCCCACTGCGGTGCAAGGCGATGGGTTGAGAGAGCCCGGCTGGAGAGGTCTAGGTTAGGTCTCCCTCAACCAATATCAGTAATAGGTGGGCAAACGCACTCGCCGCCAAGACCTAGACAAACCTTACCCACCCCTGTTAAGTCACTAAACCTACCAAAACATCACTTGGGGTGACCTATGGCGAGAGTGTTGGTTGTCCAATAAATGGTTTCCGGTGTGGGGGTACCCATATCCGCCTCCCAAATGTAAATAATATTTACATTATCACTATATATTTTTTTAGTTTTATTATCTATTATTAGATTTGTTATTGTGTTATTTTATAACTATTTTTATTGTGTTATCACCATATTTTGGGCATTAGCTTAGCTTATCGGGTTTATTTTAAAATTAAATTAATATAATTTATTTAAATAAATGAATATGCATGCAATGGGGTTCCATTAACTCAACGCATGAATTGGAACATTTCGTCAATAGGAGTAACCTTCCCAGTTAAAGGTTTTATGACATGTTCACATCGAGAACTGTCAAAAAACTCCCGGCGTCCTTTTATACCTATCCAACGACCATAGTGGATTTGAGAGTGAATAGAGAATAACATTACCTGCTTCCACTTCTTTATCAGTCTTTCCTTCTTGTTCTCCCGTCGGTTCTTCCCTCCTCTCCCCGCTCTCCTTCCCAACGCTTCCCGACCACTCTTCGTCATCCTCCACATTCACATTCTTGCTCTCATCATCAGAGCAAGAGTCTTCAGTATCACCCGAGGGTCGGTCTTTGGAGTAATTGATCACACCACACTCTGCATCACTATCACTGTGCCCAATGTTTGTTTCCTTTGATTTTCTGACATCATCACTGATACTGTCCAAGTCTTGTTTGATACCCGCTGTGATGAAAGCGTTGAAGAATCTTCTAGGTTCTATGCGAGCTGGAGTAAAGTTTGGAGGTTTTGGTCTGCGTTCACTGTCTGGTAGTAGCCAGTTTTTGGCTGGGGCCGCTGTAGAAGATAGTCTTCCTCTTTTTACCAAAGGAACTGGACTCTCCCGTCCTGGCGAGCCGACTTCTGTTATATCTATCTCATCAGGACGATCTCCATCTAAACTTGAGGTTTCATCTTCTTTTATCCTGTTGTTGTTGTACTCAAATGACTTGGTGACAAAATTGGAAAGTTGTTCCATGATTGAATTGTTTTAAACAACTAGCATGACGAAGATTTTTGCAGGAACACTTGCCACCAAATAGATCAACGTTCAACACATAATTTAACACTAAATAAACTAAACTTATTGTTAAGCGAAAAGTGCAAGAAACATTCTAGGAACACACTAATCGTTACTAAATATTATTAAGTTACTGTTTTTCACTAGCATTTTATTATATAAACAAGAAAAACCTTAAAACTTTAATAACTCAATGACAGTTTTCATAGATATTTTCCCACCCCGATAGAAACGTCAGTGTTATTTTCCGGCGCGAATCATATTTCCGACCGCTTGCTTCCTGCCTCTGTAAACTACTTGTTTAGGAGATCACTTCTCCGGGGATAGGCGGTGGAGGATAGGGCGGGGGTGGGTGGGTGGGCGGCGGGAGTACACGTGCTGGGGGCGGGCTCAGGGCGGACCCGCCCCCGCCTCCCATTGGCCGCCACTAATGCGATAAATGGGGTGATTTATGTCCGACACTGATAGAGGAATATAATGTATGATTAGAGGGGGTATTAGGGGAGGTTAGGACGCCCACTCCTCCGTGACTTACAAGTGAGCTATTATGTGCTGTTGTTCTGCATTTAGGTATATGATTATGTGTTGAGCATTTGTTGTGTTTGTTCAGTTGATATAGGTGACCTACTAATTGTTGGTATTTTTTAAGAGAAATTGGAAACCACGAGATTTTAGCTGATCTTTTATGCATTGTTCTAACATTGCAAAAATTTACATTAACAACATAAAATACAATAAATTTCTATGGAATTGTAAGTATCAAAATACAAGCATAAATCTGTGAATACAAAATTATAAGTGGATTTTGAAAATTTTATAACAACATTACATCATTGGCACATTTCTATTTTCATCAGATTCCCAATTATAAGAGGTAGGTAGGTACCCACCATTTTCACTTTGAGGAAGTAGGTACTGACCTTCTCCTGTCAAATGAGATCTTGTTGTTTTTTTCTATAGAAGAGTGTGTATGAGACTATGTATAATTGTGAATGAGGCAAAGAGTGTGTGCCAAGACCGAGTTGTTTTACAGTCCGTCCTCTTTGCCCACCCCTTCAGGGAACCGGTGTGATGGTTAGTAGGTTAGTTATTTATGGTTTTCCTATTTTTATTCATTTAGTACATTATTTTGCTATCAAAATTGCCTATATTCAGGCGCCTTTCAAAATGATCTATACATAAATGAGTCACATTTTGGAGATTTACCAATACTATCTTTATTTTATTATTTATATATCGGTACCTACCTGGTTTATGTTCATGAATCAATTGAAAAATACTAACACGTAACTTTTTTTATTTATTGATAAAAAAAATTGGAACATATTATAATATTACTTATCTTCCATTAAAAGCATTTGCTGTTGGATGGAAGAAGAGTTTACATTTCACACAGTACAGTTAATACAGTCGCGTGTGTCACATATCATATAGTACAGTTAATATACAGAATTCACATAATTGAGACCCTTAAACTAAAAAACACAAAAATCCATGTAAAAGAAAAATAGGTTTAGTTTTTATTGTGACATTCATTTGGAAATAGGGGAAGCAGTAGTTTTCCCATTGATAATTTCTCTAAAATACTTTTTGATAGAATTTAACAATTGTACTTTGTTATTAATGCTTCTAATTTATACTGGTAGGTTATTAAAGAAGTATTTTCCTTGTATATTTTATTTATTTGTTTTACTGTGTTCATCCAACGTAACTAAATAAGTACAAACAATACTAATTTATTAGAGAATTTATATATGCAACAAAGCTGGTAAACGAAACAATAATCTTTGTATAGAATGAAGAAGAACTGAAGCAAATGAATTCTTTTATAACAACTATTATTAATGGTCAATTAAAAAATGGTTTGGTACACTGTTTTAGAGATTTTAGTCCCTGCCGCATACATAAGACATTTTTATACAGCTAATAAAATATATAAATATTTCTCAATAACGCTTGACACTGTATCAATATCAGGAGATATATTCTACAGGTTGATAGTCGGACAATAAAATAGTTCCCGCTCGTTAAACGGTAGATAATAAAATAAATTAAACCGATGCCACTTGGAATCCGTAATACAATTAGGGCGGAGTGTCTTGCATTTAGGAATGCTAATTACTCTTGCAATAGTTAGCCGATCGACTGCTTCACTTCACTCTAGCCTGTAGGTATAATAGACCTGTACTTGGGTAGGTACTAAATACCTACTGATTACACTTGCCTTTGTAAAGGGTGTTCATTGAAATAGTCAGAAAATTTGTGACCAAAATCAAATGTTTAGTTAATTAATTCGATCGATAAATCGACTACGCAATTTTTAGTGAAACTAGAAAAAAAATGCAAAGATCTCACTAAAATCTGTTATAAAACATATAAATTCTATCGAGAACACAGCGTAGCACACGAGCAATATCTGAAAATTTATCGAAACACCAAATTACGACAGCATAGACATAGACTTTCCACCACAAATGCACATGGACGACAAATGTGCACACATTTATCAGACAGCTACATAACGAAAGAATCTTGTAAAAATAAACTATGTTCCTTAGACAGTAACAAATCTGCAGGCCCGGATACCATTCCGCCAATTTTCCTAAAACATTTCTCCTCTGTATTGTCTAAACCACTAACCATTCTCTTAAACCAACTATATCTTCTGGATATTTTCCTGTCTACTGGAAATCCAGCTATACTATCTCAATATTAAAAAAAAGCGATGAGACTGATATTTCAAACTATCGACCGATGTGCATACAATCTGTATTACCCAAAATCTTTGAATCTCTAGTTTTTTTATGAAATATATCCTACGTTAACAGAGGTTAAAAATGACAAACAACGTGGCTTCATTAGAAGTAGATCAACTGCAACAAATTTATTACTCTTTCAAAACTATATATTGGAGTCTTTTTCTAAAAGTAAACAAGTTGACTATATTTATTTATTTCAAAAACATACGGCACAATATGTACCATTAACATAATTACATATGTAGAGAAAGTAACACATAAATGTAAAGTTAAATCTAAAAACAAAAGGTAAAAAAAGGAGTTAAAGTAGTAAAAAAGTAAGATGTATAAAAAGAAAGGATAACGTAAAGCATAAAATATGAAGTTTAATGTAAAAGTAAAAAGTTAAATAAAAAGTTTAAATGCAGGAAATAATATAGTAAAAAGTAAAATGTATAGACTACAAGATTTCTTTAAGAATAATAGAAAGCTCAAAAGTTATAATTATAAAAAAGTAAAGAGTAAGAAATGCTCTTAGGAGCAAAATTTTTTTTAGATAATATATAATTTTAAAAACATAAAAGAGTTTTAACGTATTGCACTCCGATAGCCAATATAATGGCTTTTGAACATTTGGTTGCTGGCTCCGATAGCCAAAATAGTGGCTTTCCCAAGCGGTAACTTTGAAGCTCTGTTTTCCCCATTTACCGATAATATTCTGTGAATTTTATTTCACAATGGTGTACATAAAGGATTAAATATTCCATTAAATGTATTCATAGTCAAAATTCATTATAGGATTAGCTCATATATTGTTTCTTAGAATTTTTGTCATTTTTGACCTACTTTGTATTTTTCTGTGTGCCGTTTTATTTAGTCAGTCTGTATCGGTACATTGTTCGCGGCGGAGCACCTCCCTATACTCTAAGAGCACCTCCTACTGTGGTGACCATTATTCTGTGAAAGTTTAAAAACTAAAATAACAATTGAATATTTTTTAATATATTTTTATCACCATGGATAGATTTAATGAATATTTCGAAGAAAGTAATGAAAACGATGTGTTTAGTAATATTAACCAACAAAGTGAAATAATAAATCAAAGTGTAAATAATATTGAATCTTCCTTGAATAATGCTTTTGAAAACATTGAAGACTTCCAACCTGACTGTGATGATGACCTTTTGATATTTGATAATGTTGACTCTATTGTGAATAATTCTGTGTTAAATGGTAACGACTCAGATAGTGGAAGTGATATCGAAGTGCGACCAAGTAAAAGAAGGCGAGCTGTTTTTTCTGAAAGTGAAAGTGATACAAACAGTGAAACTAATAACTGGGAAATATTTTTCAACCAAAAATTATTGATTTTTCCATTCGTAGCAGACGCGCTGGTCCTAATATTTCATCAATTTGTAATGAGCCGCTAGATTTTTTCAAATTGTTCTTTACTGGTGAACTAATAAAATCCATAGTCAGTAATACTAATAATTACGCAAATAATATTATTTCAAAAACCCAAAACTTAAGTAAAAATTCTCTTTGGCATTCTTGGAGAGATTTGGATGAAGGAGAATTTAGAGCTTTCTTGGGAGTCATATTAAATATGGGAGTGAGACAACATCCCAATCTTCAAGATTTCTTCTCGACTGCTTTTGTCGCTTACTCCCCATTTTTCAGAAATGTTTTTAAAAGAGATCGTTTTTTACAAATATTTTGGATGCTACATCTCAATAACAATGAAACAGATAACAACGAAACCCTTGAAAAAAGAGTTGAAAAAGTAAATGGATTTATGCAACATATAGATAGCAAATGTAGAGAATATATGATACCCCGTAAAGAAATAGTGGTAGACGAATTAGGAGAGGAATTGATGAAATTAAAAACTCCTCTAACTGGGACAATAATGACGACTAGAAAGAATATCCCATTACCAATAAAAAATGCTAAATTGAAGTCAGGTGAAACGATTACATGTGTAAAAAACAATGAATTGCTTCTTGCTTGGAAGGACAAGAGAATAGTTACAGTATATACCAATCATTATTCAAATGATTTTAAAACTGTAAGAAGAATAATGAGAGATGGCGAAGAAGAAACCATAATGAAACCGAATATAATAATAAATTATACTAAATATATGGGAGGCGTAGATACTGCAGACCAGTATACTGCAGCTTACCCATTTTTGAGAAAAACTTTAAAATGGTGGCGAAAATTATTTTTTTGGGGTCTCGAAGTTTCCGTTGTTAACTCATACATTTTATATAAGGAAACACAAAATCAAAAGAAACTAAAAGCTATGACACATCTTGAATTTGTTGACAAACTAATCATTCAATTAGTCGGAAATCACAGAGGAGGATTAAATTGTACAAAAGGCAGACATTGTCTTGATCCAGAACAAAGGTTGGACGGAAAATTACACATACTAATGCCTCAAAATGAAAAAAAATCTCGTGAGTGTATGGTGTGTTCGGATAAAAAACAACGAAAAAGGACCATATATTTTTGTAAAACTTGTGACAATAAACCTGCTATGTGCGTTGGAGTGTGTTATGAAAAATATCATACCTTAAAAATTTATAAGTGATTAATTTTAACATGACAATAGACATTTACATATAGTGTTAAGTTACGTTTTTTTTCAAAAGTGTGTTAAACTGTTTATACCTGTCTCTTCAAAAACACCGTGTATCTGTTCAGATTCTTCCACATACCTGCTCCGCCTCCTGGGAATGTCCATCTTTTGTTTTCGACGCCATTTTCAAGTAAGTATCATATAATAACCCAAAACTAGAGCCAATGAGGATAGATATTCCCGGAATACAAAGAGCTGGTAAACCATTGATTTACAATCCAAGACCCTAAAAGCCGGACTCGCAATAGAGTGGTCGCAAAAAAACATCCTTACAAATATATTTCAAATGTTTCGAACAAAAAGACACTTCTTTTGGATAATAAGATCTTCAGATTTTTAAGAAATATATTCCTCATAATTTAAATGGTTTCGTAATTATCTTGATTTTAAATAATCGCATTTAGTGACTTTCTTCGAATAATGTCGCTCTGATACGTTACTGCGCTGCATGGTCACCACATAGAAGAAACAGGTTGTCTAAAAAGAATGAGTATAAAATTTTTATTTTTTTATCTTTTATGGAAATGATGTAAATTTTTTTCAACCCCAGAGTAGACTACTGGTCATTAGTGAATCCAATAGGAGTGCAAAGTGTTTTAAAGTACCTATGATATGTTTTTAATCCATAGATATTAGAGTGCGTAACTGGTAGGACATATTATGGTTACATGGTTATTTTATGATTACGTGGTAGTACTAGCAGACAAATTTTGTTTAATGCATCTTTTGTATGATGGCAGACTTTCGGCATGATCGATATGAGCAAATTCATTACCTAAAATATGTAAACGATGTATAATTGAATTTTGTTCTACATTACTGAGAGTATTGTTGCAATAATAAGGTATTTTGAGTCGAGTTGTTCTACTAGGTACATGATAGTTTATTAACGAAACTAGTTCAGGGGAGTCAAACCAGTTATTGTTTATTTTAAATAAGTAAATTAGATCATTAAGTATTCTTCTATCTTTTAACGATAACAGTCGCATTTTTTGTAAAAGAGAATCATAGTTAATTTCATCCACAGGAATTCCTAATTTAAAATTTATTGATCTGAGAATTTTGTGTTGGATTCTTTCAATGGAAATTGCTTGACTTTTGTAGAAGGGGTTCCATATGGGAGAATTATATTCTAAATGACTTCTAACTAGAGTTGAATAAAGTATTTTAAATGTAAAGATGTTTTTGAAATCTTTCGATATTCTTGTAATGAATATATGTATGTATACTGATTTCTCGAAGGCTTTTGATAAAGTATCTCACAAAATACTGATTCAAAAACTTCATGCCCTGGGAATCAGAGAAAATATGTTAAGGCGATCCAATAGTCCAGGAAAAAATTGAAATCGGAATTCACGCCCCTTTATGGAGGAGTTTAAAAATACTTGAGAAAAAGCTTTTGGAAAGATTGGAAAAGGTATTTGAGGTTTTTTTATACTGGTTGATTTGGTAAAGGCCTTTAAAAAATATTAATTCCTTTTTCACGTATTATTGTTTGTAATAAAACGGAAATTTAAAATAAATTTAACGAAACCATGCAACGCGGAGCCTAACGTCTGCTCCCCACTCCGGCCGGGGGAAGACTGACAGAAAATGGGTGTAACTAGTCAGTAGTTCTTTGGTGGACGGTATAAGGTTCAATTTGAAGATCCAAATTCGTCGCCGTGATGTCAAAAATTACAACGCGAAAATGCATATTGAATTTTATTTTGTGAAGTTCGAGCGTAAATTTCTAGGTTTATTAAATGACTTAAAAAAATGACCGATATTTTTAACTACTGTTTCTACACACACAAAAACATATTTTGTATGATTTTGCATTATTTAGTATGCCTTCATCTTAAACTGACTAAGTAGTTATATATCTGCTAGAACTTTATTTGTTAAAATAAAATCTTATATTTCTAAACCATTTTCCGCCACTAGCAAGGTAGTCATCTTGGCCCAATTTTATTTTTTGTTTTTATAAACGACATAGTCAACTGCTTTAACTGCTAATAACTCTCCTTAGTCACTGTCAAATTCTTCAATCCAATATAGATATGCTAAATAATTGGTGCTCACAAAACAATCTATATTTAAATGTAGAAAAATGCAAAACTTTGACTTTTTCTAGAAAAAATTTTTTACCATTTTTCGACTATTCAATAAATGAAATAAATTTAGAAAGAGTAACGGAAATGCGAGATCTTGTTATTAAAATGGATGAGAAACTAGACTTCACGGTCGACATTCGAAAAACTGCAAATAAGGGTATGAAAACATTGGGATTTATAGATATTAAGAACAATTAAAGACTTTGAATCGTTACAATTCATTAAATTATTGCGCACATCCCTTGTAAGAAGGCTAATCGAACATAACTCCATAGTCTGGTTGCCCTTCTTCAAAATTCATATGCATAATGTTGAAAGAATTCAAAGAAATTTTCTATATTTCGTAAATTTTAAACTTAACATCCTTCGATCAATATCTTACGTCAATGTTAACATCCCTTTCGAGCACATAAATTACCCTTCGTTAATGAATATTTTAAATTCCTACTTTAAAAAACAGACGTAAAATAAACGCCCTAAACTTTTTATTAGAATTATTAAACTCCTCTACATATACATATATGTACTTAGGCTTGTCTGAATTCTTGACATAATCAATTCCGATTTTAGAAAAGATACTGAAATTCAAAACAAATCGGAATAAATTGAACCAGTGTTACAATCACTCACAGACAGACTCACAACCGAAATTAGTACGTTTGACGATTTGCTCAGAAAAACCTCGAAACTCTCCGACGTACATCTCCGACAGTCAAAGGGAAATCGTAACGCCACAGACGTTAATCACTACGCATCTGATGTAATGATTTCATTACTAGAATAATCACTAATCACCGGCCGTCTTACTTAAGAATAAGATTCTAACGTGCCGATTTAGCGTTGGTATAGTAAAGCCGACCATAAGCCCGGCTAACGCCGTTTGAAAAAATTCCAACTTCCTACACGCTGTGGTTTATACTACGACATTACGCCTTACGTAATATTTACACCGCTGCGCTGTTGTAAGGAGGAAGGTGTTTTCAATTTTTTTACTTTGTGCTATAGATCTTAAATTAAATACCTAACTTTATTAAGTTAGTAAGTGAGAAGGAGTAAATTAGTAAAATTTAAAAAAAAATTATAAAATGGCACCCTGTATGGACCAGTTAAGCCGGAGATAAACCTTCATAGCGGAGGATGGGAAGATCTCCATCCCTCTCTCACCGCCACCCTCCCCCGCACCCAAGTCCCAACACCCCCCCGAGTTCCGAGTGAGACCTCCCTAATGCCCTCGCACTTACTCTTAATTAAGTGTTTCATTTACCCAGAATCAATCTTAATGAATTAATTAGACCATGGCGTTTTCTAGGGACGGAGGCTCTTTTGAATAAACTAACACTTTCCCAATGGTTTTGTCTGAGAAATGCTTTGGTTGAATATAATTCTATATTGGCGGTTAGATTATTGGGATTTTAACCTAGACAACAAGTAGATAGTAATGTAGTTAGCCAGTGAGATTATATAAATTGGATTTTTTCTTTTAAATTCATAAAAATAAAGTAGAAGCTTATTTTTGCATAATATCTAACATGTACTCGCATATAACACACTGCCTACACGTAATTGAAATCCTAATAATGGGCGTAGATAAATTATGAATAATCAAGTGAAATTCAATTAGGTAGGTTTTTTTACATTAACTCCACACAGGAGGCCCTGAGGGAAATTATTTTGTCATCTATGTCATCTTTGAGGATGCTGTGTGGAGGGTCTTTAATACTAATTAACATTAACAGGTGCTATTAACACCCAATAAATTCTAATTTCACTATGCAACTAGTTGCACGCATGTTCCAAATAATTGTAAGACACAAAAAGGTTGGTGTAAATGGCACCATTAACATCAAAGCTTTTTTCTGCAATGCATAATGTTGTTGTACACAACACTCATGTAGTTACAAGAAACACACACGTCCGCTCAGTTGAAATAGTTGCACGATACCAGTTGCATAACATTGTTACACTCGCAATTAGTGGCGTGCCACTAATGGTGTCGGATATTCGCGCTAGCGCTCTTCTAATTTTGTGTCATATAACTAATGTATGCATGATGAAACTACAAGTTTTCACATAAAACTAGCTGCACAACTAATGTCATGAAACAACTTGTTCGCAACTAGTTGCGTAATGTAAATTTGGCTTTAAGATGAAATGATAGGTAAATGACATATGATGCTAAAACATAGAATTTATGAAATACATAGAAATGTTAGATCAGTATTTTCGATGGAATAGAAACTCAAAGTTGAATCGACGTCAACCTTAATTCTATAAATTCAATAGATTCTCATAGAATAGATCAGGTTTGAACGCAGCTCCACAAATATCTGAATAGCATATTAGGTAGATAGGTACGTATTATTGTAATGTACTGTAATGATTGATTAATAAAGTACCTACCTATGTTACACGTGAAAAATGCAGTATGACAAAACATTATAAGTAGGTATTCTTCATAATATAGGGTAGACTGGGGACGATTGAAACACGTTATGATTGAAACATCTCAATTTACTCGAAAACTATAATACCTAAGAGTGTGATACAACACTCGAAACTCCGTCAGGTCTGTTGGGACGTTTCTACAAAAGCGCAGTAGCCGGCGAGTGACTCAATCGTGCATAGGGGACATTATTGAATTTCGCACTAAAACGTAAATATTTAAGACATTATTGCTTATCTTATAACTCATTTTACTCTCGCAGCTTGACGAAATGTTTCATTACATTCTCTTCTTTATCTATTTAAGAGTATTTATAATGCATTTGCGTGGCGTTAATGTCTATTTAAAAGCCATGTTTTTTACTTTGAAGCAGAAAATGCAGCGTGGGGATGTTTGAAACAACTCGTGTGGGGATGATTGCAACGTTTCAATCATAACCATGTTTCAATCGTCCACACTGAGAGAAAATTTAAAAGTTATAATGAAAAAAGGTCAGAAATTTAAATCATTAAGTATTATTCAAATTCAAATCATTAAGTCTAAAGTACTTCTGTGATCTTGAATGGTGAACTTCTGTGATCTTGGTTGATGAAGTCGATCTCATTCGACCACATTCGACGTCACACACCCTTAGGTGACAATTTCGTAATAACATATCTTTATTGATTTTCTTACATTTATAACTAAAAAAAAATCAACGTTAATAGTATACATTGTTTTATCAATTATGTAAGTACAAAACAACAGAGAAAAAAATTATGTTATGAAGAAAGTGTGTTCCCCTTCTCAAAAAACCGAGGTTGCAAACTATGCTAAAAAAACAGCCAACATTTACCTATTTTGGGCTATCTTCAAAAGATTTAAGACAATTGGCATTTGATTTGACCACACAAGGCCAGATTCATGGTACACAAATGGGATGGCCGGAATAGAATGGCTCCGAGAATTTTTGCGCGCCATCCAGAATTTATTATCTATAAGATGTGCCCAAGCCACGAGTATGGCACAAGCAACAAGTTTTAATTGACATAATGTTGATGAATTTTTCAACAATTTAGCGAACGTTATGGATAGTTTTAAATTTGAACCAAAGGACGTCTATACGTAGATGAGACCGGTGTCACAACTGTTCAAAAACCTAATCGGTTTATAGCCAGGAGAGGAACTCGGCAAGTAGATGCAGTAACGTCGGCCGAACGAGGAACTTTCATAACTGTCTGTAGAGGCAAATGCAATTGGCAACTCAATTCCGCCGATGTTCACATTTATACGTATCTATTAAGCCATTTCTTAAAAGATAGTCCGATTGGTAGTATCGGTACCGCGAACAAATCTGTCTGGATGCAAGAAGAAGATTTTACCAAATTTCTTATTCATTTTCAAAAATTCACCATTTCGTCCTTAGATCGCAAAGTTCTTTTATAACTTGATAATCATTCATCGCGGTCGAATCCTACGAAATCAAAAAAGAATATTATTTTGTAAAATCAATATTTAGTCTTCAAACCATTCCAAAATGAACAGGCAAAAAAACTACACCTAGAGACTCCGAAGAAGAAACCACAAACAAGATGACCAATGTATAGGAAAAGGTGCACTGGAATCCGAGGACAAAAATATGAAAAAAATCACCCTTCACATTGATAAAAAAAAGTGCTTCGTAGTCTCCACTCTTGTCTACTTTGGTTTTCTGTATATTTCACTTCTACCGCATGTGAATTGCACATCCAGATTTTTCTTTTCTTTTAATAGATAATATTTACTTGTTTAATAGATTTTAATGCCACTTAACAGATTATTTTTAAAAAAAATCTAAAATATTGCGATATTTTGTATAATGATGTCACATCCCAAACCATAAATTCAATAAATTTTTATTTTTTCGACTTCTTAATTGTTGAATTTTACACACAAAAATGCTCTTAATTCAGAGGTAAATTCTGCATTGTTATGATTGAAACAGTGTGATGGTTGAAACAAGCACTTTTGTATGAAAGCAAAAAAACTTATTTTAATACCGTCCTATTCTACTCCAGGATAATATCGCAGTAAAAGTAGGTTGATTATGCCAAATACTCATAATAAGTATAACTAAGAGCACGTAAAGATAAATAATAAAAAATATATTTAAAGTTGTTTCATTTCAAGACATTTAAGTTTATAATTTTTTAAATACTTGTGATATGTTTAATCACTATTCATGATCTTATTGAGTACTGTTTTAATAATGAAAATGTTGAACATTGATTAAAATTATTCCAATTATTCCATAGATATTCAGAGTGTTTCAATTATCCCCACATACTGTTTCAATCGTCCACACTATGGGGATAATTGAAACAGTTTTCCCCATCGTCTTTAAGTGGTCATTGAAGCTTACCAGTACGAGTTGTGGCCATACAATAAATTTAATTTGATAACTAGATAGATCATAGAACATCTGGTATAAACATCTTTTCCATAAATACATAAGAAATATTACTAAGCCTAGTTAAAGTAAAAGTGTTTCAACCATCCCCAGTCTCCCCTACATACCTATATCATCCAGAGAGATTGTCTACAATCAGTGTGTAGGTACCTACATGTTAGAACAGGTAATTTAAAATTTGAACGCCATTATTATAGTCTAGGCTACTTACGAAGTCACTACTTCAGTCCACTACTTTAAAACTACAAACTTTCACAGGAAGGAAACTATCGAAATGCAGTAGCAACTATACATATATGTTCGGTGCTAAGGGGTTATTAGTTTTAAAAAAAAAGTTTTCATGGGTTATAATTTACGAAATGGTAGTCTTAATCAAATACGATACTGAATCGTCTTCTTATAATTGATAATTTTTTTTTAAATATATATTTGAAACCACACACCACCCTTTGCAATCTAGCCGCTAATTGATTGAGTAAGTCGTGTTTCTTGTTTTGCTTCACCCCCTATTTAACTACCCCACCTCTTCCCCTCAAACTCCCGCTTCACCCTTAAATCTTACGGCCATCTCATCCCTTCTACCCAAGCCCCGGCTTACTGCACCTTTTCACAACAGCTTAATCGTGAAGGTTTATAGTCAAAATGTCTAATTCTACCTCTCATAAGATCTAAATTAATTATTGTAATGATGATGACCTATTTGTAAATAAGTTAATTTTAAAGTCTTGCGTGTGATGGTGACAAATCCATCAGACTGATTGAAATAGTCGAATTAAAATAATTAAACACGATTCGCTTTATTGCTAAATTTAGGATCGATCCATCGATAATTTCATGTTTTTAATCAACTTTTCGGTGGTTCGTAAGGAACTAAAAGGACAATAAAATTTAAAAATAGGTAAATTGGTTTTAATACCACTGTTAGCACTGTTTATTGATATTTTGGATACCAACCAGGTTTCGCTGGTATTCAAGTTTTCTGATGAACCTTTGGTAGATACGAGAGTAATATGGTCAGCATCATTGGTGGCACTTCACTTAGCTATTCGTATTCGTGTATTTGGCATATTTGGCAAACAATACCTATGTATGGACAGTATATTTATCAAAATATTGGCCTTATGGTGGCACTTCACTTGGCTATTCGTATTCGTGTATTTGGTATATATTGCAAACAATAGCCATGTATGGACAGCATATATGTCAAAACATTGGCTTTATGGTAATTCTTCACTTGGCTGTTCGTATTCGTGTGTTTGGCGTATTTGGCAACAATCGACATGTATGGACAGTTTATTTGACAAAACATTTTACACATTTCCCTATTCGGAAAATATGGCCAATACGCCCAATACCAAACACGCGTTACCGCGCTCTTGTTGGTTTTCTACGCAAACGCACATCAAAAGAGTTGAAGATAAAAAAGAAACAAATAAACCATCATGTGTATGGTTAACTTTGTAGTCAGTGGTGTCGCAAACCGCAAATCGATTTTTTTTTATAACTCCTAAAAATACTTTTGGGCAACAGATCATAAATAGGCAGAAAATAATTAGTCACGAAACCCTTTGGTAAACTGGAATATAGATTTTTAAAGCGTGAATTAAATGATTGAAGGTGAAATATTTTCAACAATAAATTAAGATTTAAACACGAAAATCTGCCTTTTTAAGACTGTAAATTAATCTTATTATTTTGAGCAGTTGATCAATTTTTTTATTTTTTTTTTATTAAAATCATACTAATGTGATCAAATTGCTCACTGAATAGGAAATATATTTTTGTTTGACTATTTGGCTGCATGTGTGGATGGTCGTACTTGCCTTTACTTACATGTTTGTCTTACATTCAGCTATTGCCAAATACAACCAACATGCAATTCCAAATACGCAACGCCAATTAAAGTGCCACCATAAATATATTTTTTAAATAATGATGTTAAATCAATTTATGGTCTCAATTTTAGCTTTAAATTAATATTATTATGTTAATTTTTAGGAATGGAAAATGAAAAAAAAAAAAAAAAAATTTACCACTTTTTATTTATTATCTGTCATTGGCATTATTATGATATGCGGTACAACATTGGAGGTTATCCACCACATACCCGCCCCGGTATAAGTAACAAGTAACAGATGGTTACTCCTTCAGGGCTCTCACGAGGACTCTAATTTTTTGTTTTATAAAAACGACTCTACATTTAATAAACAAAACTAGACCTCCATTGTCCCCGCATACGTTGTTAGGCAGCAGGTCTTACCTAAACCTCTTTTGGGTAGGGCAAAAATAATGATGAAAAGTAGGCAGTATGCCTACATTGCCTACCCTGCCATAATGTTTATGTACTTATAGCACAAAACATAAATTAAATAAAAATATTAACAAATGGTGGAAAATAATCTAGAAACGGAGGCGCCATGAATCACCTGGCTGCCCTGTTGAGAGTGTGGCGGTGATCAGGCAGACCGGGTAAGAGGTTCTGACGACTTCCCGGTGGTGCCTCGACGAGAGAAGTGATTGGGAATTGGGGGGATTAGACACCCGAAGACCCTGAGGATGTCAGCGTCGGGTTGTCGATGAAATGGTAATGCGGTACAACAATGAGAAACTTGGAAGTCACAGTTGATTTTCTGACTCTTTGTTTTGTATATTTCATCTTTGTTTCGTCGTTTTACCTAAGCCTCTTCAAGACCCACGTTCCTTCATCTCCTCCCTTCACCCGCCTCACAAAGCTGCCTCGCTGCTACACTGTGTTGTGATATAATTACCGAATTGACTACTGTGTAAAGTAGAGGAGTCAAAATGAGGTGCCACATGAAAAAAGCACCAAAGCCTTGTATTGCCGTCATAAGCAAAAAGGCAATTTGAAATTTTCAATGGACACATTCCAATATACGAGACCTTTCATGATTATCAACCTATTATAGTAAAAATTCATCAAAATGTGACCATTGATATTTTCGAGGCGGCTTTTTGCTTATGACGGCGGCAGTGTAGTTCTCCGTGTAATCGAGATTGCCAACCAACGGCGCGTGCACTTATTTTTGGGAATAAATTAATACAGAAACATTTTTTCGTCTTCTCTTTTTACCTAAATCAATATATCATTAAAATATCCGGTATATATCTATCTATGTAGGTGTTAGGTCCGCCAAGGTATGTAATATTAAATTTATTATAAATTTTGTAAGCCATCTTTTGTATCTAGATTGAAAAAAAGTGTTGTCATTACATGAACTAGATCTCAATTTGAGAGGTGGGTGTGGGTACCGCCGCCCGGTGAAACATTTTTTTTAAATATTAACATGCGTAATACTGGGTTGCGTGGTCCCAAAAACTCACCTCATTCGCTCAACGACAATTCTGGTTCATCGCTCCTAAAATATATAATGCTCTGAGTACTGACATAAAGTCAAGTAATTCTAAATCACTTTGTATAGCACGTGAACAACGTCGGATTTTCGAAAGGGGACGAGCCTGTGGCGTAGCGTTGGGGGGAGGCCCCTTTTAAGGGGTGGGCAAATTTTCACAATAATATTTAAAAATTATTTAAGAAAATAATTATTATCATTAGAGAGAAACATAATGTAAACATCGTTGTACCTCATTGGCGTGGCGTGTGGGGAGTAAAGTAAGTTATTTTTAAAAAATATATAATAATTATTTGAAAATGTTTTACGATATTTTCGTTTACGAATTTACGTTTTAAATTTCTGTATACGTATGTATACGTCTGATCCTGATGAAGTAAACATTGTTTACGAAACATGTTGATTGTGTACCAATAAAAGTGATGTAAACAAAGTTATTTGTCTTTTTATTAAAATGTGCCATCACAAAGTGAAAACCTTTCCGAAGAAGTTTTCTTCGAAATTTTTTTTTTTTTTTATAAAATTCTCTTTGCAGACTATGTACGTATATGCTGCCAGAATCAAAGAGAAACCATTTTCATATTCTGAGTATAGTTATAATTCGCCACATACAGATTTAATTTAACCCGTCTAATCACAGGGACGCAAATTGTCCCACATTTTAATTTTAATGCGATAAAAACTGAAGAGACAGATTTATGAAAAAAAGAATTTGAAAAAGAATCTGTATTTAAAATTTTAAGTTTATTATATAATTCGTAGGCGTGTATTTTTGAGCCAATTTACATTTCCAATATCAAAATTTTAATATTTAGAAACAAAAATGTTGTAATAAGCACGTCGGAAAAATTATTTTGTCTAGATTTTAGAATAATTTGGTTTTTGCAAAAGGGTAAAAAAAAACAAATTAAAATCAACATTTAAAATGCATGGGAAGAACCGGGAATTTTGTGCGCAAACCTTAACAGGCAAAAGTTTATAGATATTTTATTTTATTATTCCGAAGGGTTAAACCAGTTTTCAGAATGTAAAATTCCAATTGTGGATTCATCTGCTAACACAATTCGAAGGAAAACATTATCTTATTCGAAGTGCAGTTATACAATTCTAGTCGCAGACTCTGTATGTTCTGCCAAAATCAAAGAAAAATCATGTTCATTTATTTATTTATTTACGCCCTTTTTCGGGGCTTTTCATGTTCTAAGTGTACTTTTATTATGCCGCATACAGATTTAATTTAAACCAATTTATCGTTGTGAATGAAAATTTCCAGTTGTGGTCATTTGCTGACACATTTCGAAGGAAAACATTCTCTTATTCGAAGTGCAGTTATGAAATTCTAGTTGAATACTACATATGTATGTGTTGCCAGAATCAAATGAGAAACCATTTTCATATTCTGTTTTCTGAGTGTAGTTTTAATTCGCCGCATGCAGATATAATTTAAACCAGTTTTGTGTTGAGAATGGAAAATTTCTGTTGTGGTTTCATATGCTCACACATTTAGAAGGAAAACATTATCTTATTGGGCAGTTATAAAATTCTAGTTGTAGACTATTTATTTAATGCTAGAATAAAAAAAATTGTTTTCAAATTCTGAGTGTAGTTTTTATTCACCCCATACAAGCTGGTTTTGTGTTCTGAATACAATGATAAATTAAATAATGTGTTGCAGATTCATCGTGCACTGAGTGAAGCTTTATATTTGAGTTGCATACCAAATGCTGCAAAATTCTGAGAAATTGATTGTTCTGTGTATAACTATTATTTGTTAAAACCTTAAGTTAAAACCTGCATTGCGTTCTAAACACGGTGAAAAAGTTCGAGATGCGAATTCCTCTTACATGGATACCATTTTCGATTTCCGACAGCAGTTATAAACTTTGTAGTAGAATTTATAAACATGATTTCCGTTGGAAGAATACTCGTCAAATGGTATTATTAAAAAAAATCGGCTCGTACATAAATAGGTCTTAATAAAAAAATAGGATTTCCACATACACCCCTTCCCCACCTGGCGCTTGAAGTAACCAAACAAGGGGGCGGCAAAAATTTTCCCCGCCCCGGGCGGCCGATACCCGCGCTACGCCACTGGGACGAGCGTACTTCAAAGAATACACGAGTTCTTAACACTACATTTTAATTATTATTTTATGCATTTCAAAATTTTTATTTCTATTTCTCATTAAAATATTATAAGTTTTTTTTTCTCTTAGTTTTTCACTTCATTTTATTTATGTTTTAATTTATATACTTATATGTTTTAATTTATATGTTTGTATAGAATACATGAGTTCTTAACTCATCTTTATTATTAGTTTATGTATTTCAAAATTTGAATTTTCATTTTTATTTCTATTTTTCTTTAAAGTATTTTTTTTCACTTACTTTTATGTATTTCTTAATTTTTATTTAGTAGGCATGTTCAATTATCTGTTTCAATAAAATATTATTTTTTATTTCCTATTTAAAATATTAAATGTATGACTACCACGACACGGGCATTGGCCTAGTGTGGTAGACATAAAAAAAAAAACAAAAAAATCTCTAACCAATAAAATTTTATGAAATAAAAAATAATCATCCCTGCTATATGTCGCCCCAAGTGGCTCACTCCGTTTGGTGACTAGATGCACGGGTTCATGGGGTGAAGTTTGTCCGGGTCTTGGCGGCGGATACGTCTGTCCACCAGCTGCGCATGGCAATCCGTATCGGGAGAGAATGGTTGAGGGAGTCCCTTGGACTTCTCTAGCCGTACTCACTCGGAACATCGCCTTGCACCGCAGTGGGAGGGAAGGATTCATACAGCCGTCACTCCTGGACACACTGACCTGCAGATTTCTACTCACTTCTTATACCCTTCTCCTTCCTTTCCTAAGAAGACCCTCAACACAGCATCCCCAAAGATGACGTAGGCCCGACGGATTTTTTTCCTTAGATCTCACTGGGTGGAGCTAACGTAAAAAAGTAAATAATTCAAAATAAGACAAATCGTTTAAATGAAAAACACCTGCAGGTGTACCCAGGAACCCTAAAAACAAATATATAAAAAATAATGTTAAAATAGTGCCCATTTTTAGATCTAATTTAAAATTCCATTCTATTATAAAAATAAATTGTACGAATAAAAACGCAATATATTATACAGTAGGTACACGCGAATAAATAAATTAATACAGCATCAGGAGGAAACATGTTAATATCTAGATATACCCTTCGAAGCCTATCCCAAGGCGAAATTTATTATTCCTGTTGTTGAGGAGGCCACTTAGTTTGAGGGCAAAGTGCGCCGAGTCTCCCTGGTACATGGTGGTTCTGATGGTGCACGCCACCAGTCCGTCCGTGGCTATGGAGGCCTTCACCACGGTGCCGGGTCCGCGCCAGCTGCCGCCCACGCGGGCCGCCGCCCCCGATCCGTCCCAGCGCGTCTCAAAAGTGCCGCCTACCGCCAGCCGCCCAGCCAACTGCCTCCACCAGTAGGCCTGCAGCTCCACCTGGTCTCCCACCACCCCCACCCACCCTCTTCTCATCCTCTTCGCTACAGCCAGCCTGGCCCCTTGCCCCGCATTCCACTCTGTACCAAGAATCCAAGAATTCGCAATCCTCCTCACATATTGCAAGCCCAGAGTCATCAGAATGTTATTCTTCACTTCTAATTTCTCGAATATGTCCGCATCGTGTTGGAAGGCTTTAAAGGGGACCTTACAAGCAGACAGAGTAATGGCTGTTGTTGTTTTAGACTTGCTGTACTGTATTGATAAGGTGCCCACAGAATGTTTCTCCCACTGGAGTTGTGTATCTAAATCCAACGCGATACTAGGAGACAGATAAACTTTCGTATGTAACGCTGTGGCCCCAGATGGAGATAACGTGAACTCCAAGTCAGTCCGCTTGTCCCTGAAGTCGCTGGCAAGTTGCCCTCCGCTCGGAGTAACCGCGCTGAAGGTCATGTTATATCCAAGATCTATGTTCTTTGACATTTTCTTCCTGACCTTCAAATGGGCCCCCTCGAAGCACTTGGGTAGAACATCCCTGGTTTTGGAGTCCAGTTCCTCGAGCAGCCCCGGCCCCAGGCAGTTGCGATAGGCGGGCGGGTATTTCGTAAAGTTTTTCGGAAACCTTTTGATCGCAGGCTTCCCGCTGCTTTCATTTTGACCCATTCTTCGGTTACATTTTACAAATATTTACACCAAAAGAGCAAACGTCAAACATGACGGTATCCGTGGTAAAACAAAATCATTAAAAAATACTTCGATGTTCAAAACGAAATCTCCAAGAGTTTAATGTAGATAAAAGTACTAACTGCTATTTAGACAGGGGCGGATGTCGCAGACATCTTATTGTAAAAAAAAAAAACTACACCGCCAGGGAACATTTCTCCCCGCTTGTGTGTTAACTATGTTAGAGGTGCAAAAATGAGGCGATAATCCTTTCTTCCCGGTGAACGGGAATCGCTACTACAGGGCTTTATTGAGAGCTGTCTTATTGGAAATTGTTGTCTCCTTGCTTCGAGACAGGAGGCCTCAAAGATGTAGTAAATTCATTTTTCTTTTGTCTTTCGCTGTTTCTGTTCTTCCTTTTTTCTTTCGCTATCTAGGGGCCCGTCGTAATTGCGACATTCGCGACTATATAAATCCGCCACTGTATCTAAATGTATGCCTTGTTATGATAGTAAATTTACACATAGTAATACTTCATTGAATTATGAATTCCCCAGCAGTGTAAATTAATTCGCATGAGCGGGTGCACCGTCCCGCAATACCGCCAACCGAAGACATCACAACACTATCGCCTCAGTTATTAACATGAATATTTTAATGGCGTCCGTTGCTGGGGTGACCATGATTCATTGCCGGTCCGGGGATGAGTTACCGAGTCCCCCCTCCCCCGGCGCTGCCCCCCCGGCGCCCCCTGGTCCCATTAGCAGCCCAAACACGTCGCGGCCGGTCGCAAACTGAGCGAAACAATTTGTGGAATTTAAAATTTGCGCCGCCCAAAAAGCCGATACGGAAATTAATCGCATTATGACAAACGTACGGAGCGCTCCATTAAATTTGGTTAAGCACACTCAGAGAGCATTTGGCTGGCAATGACTATGCAGCTTTTGAGAGAAACCTATTTAAAGGAATAAAATAATAATGAATAAGTGGTTTAGTCATATGAAACGATATTCAACAAAAAAATGGAGGAAGATTTTGGGGGCAACCTCATAAAACCTGGCATGACCATTGACCTAAACTGACCACTGATCAGCATAGCGATTCTACATCTTTTGTGGGATCGTTATCGAGATAACGGTCGTGATCTAGTATCAGATTTGTGCGATTTTTACATATTCACTGTCACATATTTTAGTTTAGATCAAATATCTTTGATTTAGTTCGTTTTTTTCGCAAGTATGTATGATTATTTATTCATTTAATGTACGTTGTACCTAGAAAAATCACATAAATCACACAAATCTGACAAGAGATCACGTCCGTTATCTCATAACGATCCCACAAAAGATATAGAATCGCTCGGCAGATCCCACAGACATATTTCGGTGAAGCCAAGTTTTGAGTTTGATTATAATTTGGGCTATTCTAAAAAAACTTACTCACGCATTGTTAGTGTTACTAGCCAGATTCTTTAGAGGTTCAGAACTCTTTCTGAATTCACATTAAAAAAATAAGGCATAACCATGGAGTATCTTAATTTTTGACAGTTTATTGACAATTTCAAAACTCCATAAGAACGAAATAATATTTGGAGCTGCAAATGTTTGCATTAATCAAGAAATCCCGGACAGAAAAGCTGTGAAAAGTTTATAATGCCAGAGCTCAGAGTTTGCGAGTTTTTATGCGAAACGTAGGTTTCGATTATAATTGATAGTAAAAATGATATTCCATTCGATAAGAAATCAGTTCTTAAAAGAAAATCTAATAAACCACGGTTTAATCGAATTAGTTTTCGGTGTTTCGCGGGCTTTCCTCTTCATTAAACCCCCCTGGATTGTCTCATTGTCTGGTTGACAGTATAAACATAATCGAATTAAAAATTCCCACTACGATAAAAACACCACAAAACTAATGACGGGACCCTCCTCTTCGATGTGGAAACTGATGTTGAGAAAATTAAATCAGTTCTTCTTGTCGTTTATGTCATTAATTTCGGTTTTTATTGTCTTACGAAGGGATTATAATGATTTTTTTTAAAGAAAGCTGATTTCACGACCCTGCTTTGTTGTGTGTTGCCCACCGTCTGAAAATTTTAACACGTTGAGAAGAACAAAATGTCAGAAAATCCTTATTCATCTCCATCCAATTGAAGTCTTAAAATTCCAATCTCCTTCAATAAATATTATCTAAATATATACATATAAAAATGAATGTTTTTTGTTTTTCCCTGCACGCGTTCCTATTAATCCGATGGAAATGAAACTTTTGTGATATGTTCTATTTATATATATCGTTATGAAATTTGTATAAAAAAACTATAACAAATAGCGCGCGAGTTCTTTGAAAAATGTGTGTATTTCGTATAGTTTAATGGCAGGTGTGGAGGGAGGGAGGGGGTGGGAATCGCGGACGAGGAAGGGAACGAAGGAGGGGGGGTTCACGGGAGGGGGAACTCGGAAAGGGGGGAGGCGGGAAAGGTGGAAGGAGAACGCGGTAGATGAAGAGGGAACGGGGACGCATGGGAAATGACATGCAGAGAAGGGGTGACGAAAACCTTCTGATTTAAGAAAAACGAAAAATATTGTGTATCCAAAAGCGCTTCAATAAACAGAATTAACCACTCGGACCTATAAGTTGGTTTTCACGATAATATAACATTACTAGACATATTATATGACGTGTGAGGCGCACCTGACTTATTTTAAAACACAAACACTTTCTTTGAGTAAAAAACTAAACTAACCATCGTTGTACATTTTTACTTTTATTCGAAATTATTATTACCACTTTTTATAGAGATACTAGGAATTGCGTTCCCATTTCGTTTATTCTATGATCTATGAAATAGATTTCTACGCCATAGAACGCCCGGTAGAAATAGAAGCCCAATGTAGAATCAACTTCATCTCAAAGCTCTAACTAGAGTCTAACACTTTAACTTCCAACGTGAGGAAGTAATGTACCGACAATATGTGAGTATATGGTGTCCGGAAACTCGTGATACAATTGAGAAACTGGCGAATGAACATGACATTTTAAGTCGATTTTGCAGCATAACTTTTTTGATTTTTGCTTTTATTTTCGAGTACCTAAATCGAATTCAAAGTTGGAATTTTTAAGGTGAAATTTGAAAATAATTGGTCGCTAGGGGGGTATGTATAAGCTTTTATATCTGATGCGTCGAAGCGTGGAACCGGCTCCAAAAGTATTTTAAAGATAAAAATAATCTAAATGCTCACATAAAAAAATGGTTTATCTGTGGGTTCAATGTGACGCGGACTTACCAGTTTCCCGCTTGTATTACGAGTTTCCAGACACAGTGTATACTTACTTGAAATGAAAGTCTTAAGTAATATTTTTTTTTTTACATTAGCTCCATACAGGAGACCCTGAGGAAAAACATTTCCCTCAGGGCTTATGTCATCTTAGGGGATGCTGTGTGGAGTTTTTTTGTGAAATGAAGGATAGGAAGTTCTGGAAAGGAAAAAGGTATGAGGAGTGGGTAGGAATCTGGGGTTCAATGTTTCTATGAGTGATGGAGATTTGAATTCATCCCTCCCTCTGCAATGCAAGGCGATGGGTCGAGAGAGTCCGGTTGGAGAGATTTAGGTTAGGTCTCCCTCAACCAAACTCTCCCGATTCGATCCGCCATGCAGTTGGTGGGCAAACGCATTGGCCGCCAATACCTAAACAAACCTCACCCCATGAACCCGGTCACCTCTGCTAAGTCACCAAACGGAGCGAACCACTTGGGGTGACCTATGGCAGGAGTATTAGTAATCCAATAAATGGTTCCCGGGGTGGTGGTACCCATACCCGCCTCCCAAATTGAACAATATTAGTATTATGAAACGCTTCCTTCACAATATCCATTGTGGCTCGTGCTGTATGTGCGGTTGCACCGTTTTGTTGAAACCACAAGTTCACCATGTTTATTAAAAATAGTAACAATTTTGACGCGAATTATCATCTTTGTTGGATTGCGACCTACATGCTCCCTCCCCGTGTCTCCATACCCCCTCAGTAGAACCACAGCAGTCGGATATGCCCCCGTCTAGCAGGACCGAGCCAGTAATCTGAATTAGACACAAATCACATTATGAACAGTTAGTTTAACTACAAACCTCGGCTAAATTTGTCCTATCTTCCCCCTTATTTGATTTCCATATCCCCCCGGCCCGACCCACTACCCCCCCTCCACCCTGTTCCTCCCCTGCTCGGTACGTCACTGTGCAAACCAAATAAATAATTTATTCAAAGTATGTTAAGACCCGTAGGGTAATTAGATTATGCCTTGCATTTTATAATATGGACACCCGCGCGCAATAATATGTAACTTGTATTTGTTGACAGCGGTGGATTGGAAATTAAATTGACAATTTATTTTTATTACACACAAACAATAAAAGGTATCCTTGTCAATATTTATCGTTGACGGACGATGTTTCATTTTTCATTATTACTGCGATGTTTCCAAAAACCTTACATAGGTCAATCAAAGGTCTATTAATTAAAGTTGACTTCATCACAGTTCTCACACAGATGCATAACCTATAATATTCAGCTTGTTTCGTTTAGACTTCCTTTAAAAAATAAAATGAAAACAATTAATTATTACTTCACAAATCAGAGTTCGAAGCTGAAGCGTGTTGAAGTTGGTTATATACCTAAGATTATTTGGTATGCCGAATATTGTTATATTTCATTGTTATCAAAATACTGAAGGTTATTAAAATAAGTTCATTTGAATGTAATAATTTTCAGGACTGATTTCAAATGAGCAGGTAATGAAAATATGAGCTTTTGGGATATTCTAACACAGTGAACATAAATATAAACTTGTTGTCCCTTTTCCGCTAGTCACTACCTATAAGTAGGCGTAAATGAGACAAAGAACATCGCGCATAACTATAGAGGGAAATTAATATATTTTTAAACGATTAGGTTGATAGAAAACATATCCAAGTTGATAGATATGTGCATATATTATCATTGGCCGTTAGGTATCTAGGTGGATCCGAGGAACTGGCTATTTTTGAAACCAGTTCCTATCGGATTTATAAAATGGTCACTCAAACTAAGCGAAGCCGAACTAAAAGCCGCCTAGCTGCAAAACCAGCGGAGCGGGTTTTTAATTGCGAGTTATAATTCATTTTTACGATAAATAGGTACATTTTAATATAAAATGCAAGTAGATAAGAAAATATTTTCTCCTTTAATGCATGTAGGTACTAGGGAATGCAAATCTCGCGAGATTGGGGCTCAAGCGAGATCCCGCGAGTTTATGAATAACAATACTGCGAGATCTCGTCAATTTCGAGATCTCGTGAGATTGGCAGTTTTGTGTGTTTTTTTTTGCAAATAATCACAATATTTGAATAAATTAGGAAAAAAATAATAAAAATTATAAGTATTATAAGGTAAACATTTATTTTCACGAATTTTTCAATAGACTTACATGCATCAAACATTGTTTGACGTATTTGTTTATAATTTTTTAATAAACTTCAAAGTATTGAACTTTGACGTACGTATCTATCAAATAACAAATGAAAGAAACAATCAGTCTTCTCTTCTAATATCAAACAAAAATCTTTTAGTAATAAAACAGTTCTTCTATAACAAACAAAACAACGAGAAGTAAAAAAAAACTTATTATCTATGTTGAGTTGACTATTAAACTGAGATATTATTATCAATTAAATAAAACTATACCTACTCAGTCGGACAAATAGTAACACCGTCCTTGTTTGTCTGTGCTTCGAATAAGACGTTTTTATGCTAGAGTGCAATCTCGTTAAACTCGCGAGATCTCGCCCTTTTTTCGTCCGAGATCAATCTCGCTAAAAAAGGCCGAGATCTCGCGAGAGCGAGATTGCATTCTTTAGTAGGTACCTATAATTATCTAAATAAATAAAAAATTAATTTAAATTTTCACCATTTGGTTTTGACTTGTTACGTACCTACATATTTTATTATAATCATGGCCGGCCCTGTGGAGGCGCAATTGGAGCAATCCCTTCCGGGTGTCGATTTGCCAAGGCGCTGATAACACCACCTAACACGGTGCCCTTTTTGCGAGGTTTTTACTATCGCCAGGCGTCGTTGTCTCAGGTCTCAGATCAAAAATCACAATAAAACAGAGTGGCGCAAAATTAATCATTCAATTTTGTTTTTGAATAACTTTTTTACTAAATGAAAAAAAAAGATTTTGAGTAATGGATATCTTTATTTGGACTTTTACAATTTTTTCTGTTAAGTGGAAAATATGATATCCGTCAAGTGGCTGCCGCCAGTGTTGATACGCATTTGTACCCGTTTTAACGCATTTTCCATGACTTTCCGCAAGATTTCCGGTGATGACTGTTAGCATTCCTGACTTTTCTTCCTACATAATAATAAACTTTTATTTCAGCTACATCAAGTGGCGGAGATGAGACGTGATACTGTGAAATAAATAACTAACAACATGTACGCACTCGCATACTGCCTGCTAGCAATGCATGCCCGGACATTGGAGGTCTAGAATCATTGTAAATAAAAAGTAGCTTCTTTATAAAAAAAAATTAGAGTCCTGAGGTGTACGGTGAAGGAGGAAACCATCTGTTTCCTTAGAACACCGTGGGAAAGTGGTTGAGCAACCTCCAATTCCTGAAGAATATTCTCCTTAAGGATTGACGAATATTCTCCTTAAGCGATTGTCTGAGGCTTGCTGGCATAAACCCGCGAATTCAAGTAGCCCCAAAGAAAGAAGTCTGGGATGGTTAAATCGGGCGATCTTGCTGGCCATGTCAAATCTCCAAAACGGGAGTTTACGCGACGAGGAAACGCTTCCTTCACAATTTCCATTGTGGCTCGTGCTGGATGTGCGGTTGCACCGTCTTGCTGAAACAACATGTTCATCATGCCCCGCTCATCCAATTCTGGCAGTAAGAAGTCGTTTGTCATGGCCCTTTGCACTTTAGCGTTCGCCAGTGACCGTAGCAGTGACCGTAGCAGTGACCGTAATGCCAATGGCGTCCTAAAAAATACGGCCTAATCACTCCTCCCGCGCGAACTCCTCACCACACAGTGGCTTTGAGTGGATGTAATAGCTCTTCGTGCCAAGGCCGTAGCCAGAGAAAAATTTCGGGGGGGGTTTTGTTTGGTGAAACAGTGTTAATAGAAATACGCAGTGGCGGACTAAGGGGGGAGGGCGGAGGGGGTGGACCGACCAGGCCCCTGGTCCTGGGGGGCCCCCAAACGTCTCCATGTTCCATTGATCAATTACTAAACAAGGCTTTAAGGCACCAGGACACTGTCATTTTTTAAATTCCATTTACTGAAAGATTCACTTCTTAATGATGCTCTCACCAAATATTTTAAAGAAATTCGTAGAATTAACGGAGATACAGCATTTTATGTGAAACCGTTTGAAATAGTTGGTATGTTGAATTATCCTTCAGAAAAACTTTGAACGCGTTTTTGAGTTTTTGACGAACTTTTTTAATGCACCAAGTCTTATACTTTCCAAAAATCGAGTGTCTTTGGCACCACGTAAGGGAATTTTGATGTCTAAAAAAAAGGAAAAATGGAGGACCAGCGAATTTTATTTTTGTATGGAAATTTTTCAGCCTTCATAAAAAAATAGAATGGGTCCCTCTAATTGGATTTTCAAACTGTTTAAGACTGGGTGCGTGCAAATCAGAAGTGTATATTAGTTTTTCTAATATGTTGTCAACCAGCGGAGCGATTCCGTATCTTTTGTTGGATTGTTATTGGATAACGGACGTTATCTCCTCTCAGATTTGTGATTTGCGTTGACTTTCCTGGCCTGTGGAATTTCTAAAATAAGTTTTGAGGCGTTTCATAGAAGAAAAAGTCTTTTCAAGGGTACATGAGGAAACAGGCAGTCTCACCAAGATTTTAAAAAGTTTGTGAATGTTTGGAAATAAGGGCTGGTTGCATTCTCCAAGAGCTGCAATAGCACATGTTGGTCGATTTAGTTAAGATTATTTCAGCAATTTTATCCTCCACGTTTCTAATTCAGCTTTTACAGAGTCCCATTCCAAATATTTTTTATAGAGCTCAAAGTAGTATTCTTGATAATTAAGTTGGTTTTTGCAACGTTGAGAGATGATAATGTGGATATATAATTTTGGAATCTAGAACGAAACTGATCAATCCAATCATCCAAAAGTGAAATCACGACAGTAACTCTAAAATAAGTTTCGGGATCATTTGTGTTTTAGTTTGCCCTATGCTTTTGGCGTGACGGTATTTGCGGAATTTTGATTACATCTTTACAGTTCTTAGCAAATTCTGAGCGTTCTTGTAAGGTTCAGTAACTTTGGAATCGGTATTTTGACGAACATCTTCAATAGTTTTAAAAATTAAATCGACATGTTGATGTAAAGCAGTTGCTAAATAGCATAAGGGAGATTGAACCAGATTGAAGTATTTAGCATACAGTAAGTGTGTATGGAAACAACGACGTAAAAAAATTTTTTTTATATTTTTTCCCGCAAATTTTTTGATCAGCTGTATTCGGATAAAATTAGGTCCTTTTTCCATAGATATGCACCTTTCACTATCAAGTATACCACAGACAATATACAAAATCGAAAATATTCTATGTTGACTCGAATAAATATCCCTCACGGCAGTTTTAGGAAAAAAAACACGCAAGATTCCCGCGATTATAAGCTTTACGATTTTTTCATATTTATAAATCCTACATATAAGAGATAAACGGTAAAATACAGGTCAATTCATTGACCATAGAGCACTATAATAAGTTTATAAATCTCCTTGTTAGAATTCGAAGGTATGATTTTTTTAATGTTGGCGAAAAATTTTAAAAATGAAATTCTGGGAAATCGCGAGCAATCGAGGCAAATTTATTTATTTCGCGTGATCGCTCCAGTGGCTAAGCAACATAAGCTTATAGCAAAATTACTTGAAATGACTGGTCTCAGAAAAGAATAAGCCTTTGATGGTGTTTCATAACCCATGTCACAGTTTAAGACTTCGAGTTTATTTAGGTCTTATCAACCCATCATGATTTTCAACGGGTCTCGCACATTGCCATAAGGGTTTTCCATTGTGTTTCAGGGATTTTTTTTTCAATATTTACTTCTAAGCACTTAACAGTTCGTTTTTCCGGGGACATGATAAAATTTCCAATCGATGTTTTAGAATTTCGAATAGGCTGAACCTGGCAAGAATGACTTAGAGCCAAATTCAACCTCAGTGAGCTGCAATAAACGTATAAGACTTCTGGATGTGACTTACAAATTACTGCCTGCACAACTTTAAAACTTCCTTTTATCGAAGAAGCTCCATCATATCCTTGTCCGATTAAATATTCAGAAACTACACCCAAAGATTTTAATTCAGATAAAATTGCATTAGCGAAATACTTTCCTGTTTTATTCTCAACTGTTAAAAAAAATAAAAAATAAATAGTTTAAAAATCTTCGGCGCACCGCACAGTCAATTTCGGGGGGGGGGGGGTCAAACCCCCTCGATCCCCCCCCTGGCTACGGCCTTGCTTCGTGCATCACACGTGGATTTTCAGTGCCTCAGACACGAAGATTTTGCTTATTCACGTAACCGCAAGTGGAAATGCTCCTCGTCGCCCATGATGACTTTCGACACAAAATGGCATTAAAGCTAAAATCGACACAACTATTCCACGCTCTTGCGGAGTATAGCGCTCCATTGCTTGTCTGTTTGTATTCTGCAGCTGTCTAGTTCACAAATGTCAAATATGATTTGTGACGAATTTGTGAAATGACGACGCCATTTGCAAAAATTATAACATCTTCCGATAGGGTTATTAATTTTGCGCCACCTCGTTTATACATATAAAAATACAAAATCTTTCGATAGATAATAAATAGATAATGAGATCACTAAGTTCTACAACCATAAAACAAACTCATGATGAAGGAGAAAGGGGCCATATGGCCCGGTGCTCCAAAAGACAGTATATCACAAGTCAGAGAATGAGATATTACCTACGACCATTCAAATGTTGGACGAAGTCGTATTGCCTTTACCCTTTTCGAATGTAAATAGTAAATAAATAGTAGCTAATCTAAAAAGTTACTTTAAATTAACCCCTAGAAGACGGGTAGTATTTTGTAAATATTGAAAACCAAATATAATATTGAAAATTATATTTGAAATAATTGACAGACTTCTACAATATCAACTTTTTTGCTTTGGAATTTTCATGGACAGTAACAAAATGCGTTAAAAACTTCTAAACCTAGCTCTACACCCACAAATTGCAGTGTATTTGTAGGTGTAGTGATGATTTCACTGCACTGCTATTGTAGTTGGTCGTATCCTAGGGGTTAAAAAAAAATTTAAAAACTTATCAGGCCAAGTTTAAGTGGCTGATATATTTTTTTTAATTCCTCTGCTCCTGCCCTGGGAATTTTAGACAATCGAAATTAAACTTTGAATGGCGCTATAATAATATTGTGCAACATTAAAAGAACCAGAGTAAAGCGGTTAGGTACCCACACGTTTCATAAATATCATATATTTATAGTAGGGGTTCGCGGTGTCATGAATTACCAGAAAGGGGGGAGGCCATCTTAACCTAACCTTACCTAACAATACTATACGAGAAACAACTATATTATGGTTGCATTTTTCGTTTTAGTGATTATACCTACTTAGAACCAAATAATCTTAATATTTCACAACAAGGGCGGATTTAGGGGGGGGCACGGGGGCACGTGCCCCCCCCAGGATGGTATTTTTGTGTACTGTGGAGATTTCATCACAGTACATACTTAGAAGCAAATCAAATTATCAGAGTTGTTAAAATAACAGAAAGAACATGAGTCAAACTTTTGTCTATTTCTGGCTGGAATTGCGAATTTTGTTCGTTGCATCCCATTCATGCACTTGCAAATGTAAGATGATAATCAGCGTTTGCGAGCGCGGTACGGTCGGGGGAAAACGTGGTCGGAAATGCCCCCCCCCCATTAAAGTTGACAAACTCAAATTTCGACCTCAAATGGTCTGTCCTGGGGGGGGGGGGGATTGTGCTCTTGAGGGGTGCCCCCCATCGGGGTGGCACCCGGGGCGGGCCACCCCCCCTCCGCCCCCAGAAAAAAATCCTGGATCCGCCCTTGTTTCACAAAATAATTGTTTCCGTTTTTTTTTTTTTAATTTTCGCTATAATTTAACGACACCCAATAGGTTACCATCAATAATATCATGAAGAGTTTGGTATAAAATTGAAGGCTTCATGTTTTACGTTTAACATACTACTTTCTAAAACGCTTTTGGAAAAGTACAGTACAGCCTTTTCATGTAAATAAAAAAGTATAAAAACCGTGATTGTCTTTACCTTCACCATAGACAAATTTAACCTCGAAAACGTCAGAACTGGCTCGACCGGCGGTAAATGGGGCGTTTGTTTTGTTCGCGATGTCCGTAATATTTTCATGGTGGAGTAACTATTTATTTCACTACATCACCAATAAATTAGGAATGTAGTTTTTGTGCAAAATTTTAGCCTTCTTAGTATAATTTTTGTTTCCGGTTAAGTTTCTGTTATTGTGCTTTGTTTAGTTCATCGCCTGAGAATGATAAGTAAAAATATAACACTCGAGTAAGTATTTTTATCGTTGTATGTATTACGCTGTTATTGTTTAATGATTGCATTATCGTTTTCTTTGTGTTTCTGTCAATAAATTATGTGTTTATTTAATTTTAGATTCCAAATCAAACAAGTGCAATGCAAAATTCTGACGCAAACCACGGCGTCGCTTCAAGCTCGTTTAAAAATCGAAGGCCAAATATACTTAGAAAAAAGGCTAAACATCAACCGGCGAATCTACCGACAAACATAACTAAACACCACCAAGTCAGCAGTACAATACGTATTCTGCCAAAAAAACCTATTCTTCCAAGAGATTCCATAAGCCCTGTTATCACTTTCACGTCTGATGCTCTCCTGATTCAACCGAATGATTTAAACATCACTATTTTGCAAGATACGGTTTTAACTGATTTGACAGGTGTGAGTAGTTTTTCACATTCCGATGGGAGTATCGTAGAGTTGACGGATACAAACCATTCGTTAAATAACGCAGCCAATGGTGGAATGAGTTATGTTATTACGGAGGCAAATAACACATTGAATGCGCCGCCATCCTCCATTCGCCCCCATCTTTACAGCAGTGACGTAGAATCTCCCCTCGTGGCAGGGTTTGATGATATATTTTTGAATGATGGAATGGTGATAAACAAAAGCAAAGGTGCCAAGACGTTCCCGAGAAAGCGCTGGCCATCGCAGAAGATAATACTTGACACATATGTATGTGACAAGAAGCGCTTAGCAAAGCAGAATCAGGCCCCTGTTACAACTTCTGTTATTCCGGAGTTCCCCGTCCCGGAATACCCAGACAATGTATTCTTTGCAGATGATAATTTTCCAGAAGATTCCTCTTCACTTAACTTCAGGCAAGGTAAGACCTCGCTAAATTTACTTAATTATCTATGTTTTTTATATTAACAATTCCTTGACAATTACATGTCACAAGCCCGGTCTTATTTTCCACATTTAGTTAAAAAACAATAATAGTTCTCCAAGGCGAGAAGGTTGTTCTGAATTATGTTCAGTGTGGCTACGCCCAAATAATAAAAATATTCCTTCTTATTATTGATGTTGAATTTACATCCAGCCTTTGTTTGAGAAGACAGATTTGCCCTTTTAATTTGCATAATTTGTCAGAGATAAGAATAATAAATTCATTTTTATACATTACCAACACAGACCAGTGAAAAATCACAGGAAATTATAATTGTAGGATTTGTAAAACTGAACATATTCATTTACGTACAAAATTATACTCATAAATAGTGCAGGAAACGACTGTTTAAAACACTTGCACAAAAATAAATATAAAGTATAAATATTATTGAATTTGATCCACACAGTATGTAGGTACAAAATATAAAAAATCCAAAATAGTTTCTTTCTTTCAGCCGGCAAAATACTGTTAATGTGTTAGTCAATTTAAATAGCTTTATCAAAATATTCCCCTACTTGATAAAAAAACTTCAATAAGGTATGCTTATATATTAAAATTGGTGTACTAAATATATCAACAACATCGGAGCATTTGTTTCCTAGCTGTTGAATCCGTCGCATAGAAGTGTAATATTGGGATGTTGATGTGGAATTGCTACAATAATATGGTAGGTACTGTCTTGTAACTGACCTGCCTGGAGTATGAAAAGAGATTTCACTTATATAATCAAGGGTCTCAAAATTGAATGAATGATTTTATACAAACAGGTTAAATCGGAAATGATTCTACAATTAGATAATTTTTTTTAATTTAATGAACAAAGTACGTTATCGTAATTTAGGCATTCGCTAGGAATACCCATTTTAAAATTTACGTGTCTTAAAAATTTATTTTGGATTCTTTCAATCGCATGTGAATGAACCTCATAATTTGGGGACCAAACCGTGGAATTGTATTCTATATGACTCCTTACTAGTGACATATATAATGTTTTTACAGTATTGACATTATTTAAATCACTAGTTACCCTCAATAAATCCCAACATTTTCAAAGCTTTATTGGTTATTATTTCTATATGCTTGATAATGTTGAGTTAGTATAATATATGTATGCTTATAAATATTTTCTTTATATTGACAAATTAGAGAGATAGTCAGAAATTTACCTTTCGGATGAACACTTTTATTAAATTTATTTAGTTAGTAGGTATAATGCTTTCTTGAAAATGGAAGAAGCACCAAATAACCCTGAGAAATTTAAACAAAATTAATATGTTTTTTCAAATGTAGAATAGAATTAAAATAATTTTCTGTTAAATTTTTTTATAATAGGTTAGTAGGTACTTTGTCGCTTATCTGAATTCTTGACTCAATCAGTTCCAATTTTGAACATGACAGTTCAAAAACAATTCGAGTTCATTGAACCAGAGTTACAGTCACACTCAGACCCACTACCACAATTAATATTTTTGATGATTGATGATGATAGAATATTGAGGTTGGGAGCTACTATCGACTTCTAGTAAGAATCTCGTTGGAATTTTTGGATTGAAGTTTTTTGTTTTATTTTTTTTTAGTTCTTCAATATTTAACTACTCCACATTTTCACAGATAAGCACAAATCTAGCAAAACAAATTTGTCCCACGACCAGGACATTTTTTTACAGTTTAAAGACTCTTGCTGCAAGAGCAGTTATTAATTACTCACAGTGTGAAATTAATGTTTTTTCTAATGGCCAACAGTTCGACGCCTTATGGCCGTTATACACGACACCTTTTTTCAGCCCGATTCCAATTGGAGACAAAAGTCAACATTTTTCGCTTTACGCGATCGCTGTTTTCATCTCTATTTTCAATGTTTTTTCTAATGGCCAACAGTTCGTCGCCTTATGGCCGTTATACACGACACCTTTTTTCAGCCCAATTCCAATTGGAGACAAAAGTCAACATTTTTCGCTTTACGCGATCGCTGTTTTCATCTCTATTTTCATATCTACGATTTCAGTAGGCATCACAACAAACAGTATGGTTCGTGTGTTATTTGCAGGAAATCCTTGATATGAAAATAGAGGTGAAAATAGCGATCGCGTAAATCGAAAAATGTTGACTTTTGTCTCTAATTGGAATCGGGCTGGAAAAAGGTGTTGTGTATAACGGCAATTAGTTTGTATTTGTCCAATTATTATTTGTTTATTAATATTTGTTAATTATTTGTCCAATTCCAAGACCAAAACCAAGACCGGTCAGTGGTTGAGTGGACATAGCGCTTGGGTCCCACCCGGGCGTCGCATGTTCGATTCCTCGGCTGGCTAAGTCCTCCATCACAACACAAGCAACATTTTCGGCTTTCTGTGGTGGTAGTAGGAGATTTTCAAACATTGTTGGGTTATACGTAACCTGGGAATGTTTGTCTTTCTTTAAAAAAAAAAAAAATTAGAAAATTTTACAGGAGATGCTTTTGTTTAATTATTTCAACAAAACATTATGACAGTTGTTTAAGATAAAGCTATTTCCGTAAAGGTAAAGGTCTCATTAGTTTAAATAATTCTTAGATAAGCGATTAACTTTCATTTTTTATACTTTTTAATTTTAAAGTGGAAATGAAAAAAAAAAACTAAAATGGTCTGTTGGACAAATAAGAACTGAAGCTACTAGTTGTAATAAATGGTCAGTGATTTCCTCCATACCAAGGGCATTATATTTTGAAAATGAGTTTCAAACATACAACAACGCGATTTCTCAGTCCAAGGTCAGGGGAATTTCAAAAAATTAAACATTAAAAAGTGCGGGAATATCTTGGAAAAACAAAGACACCTACTAAATTATTATATAACTCACCATATTCAACACTTATGGCAACACCAACTTACTTAGTTTGGCTTTGGACTTTTTTGTTTGTTGTCAGAAGCCTGAAAGTATTATTACCATCACTAATTTTTCATTTATTTGTTTATTCATTATTTCATTTTTATTTAAATGGAATAAACCAATACACAGTTGAACGAGGGAAGTGATTTACTGCATATTTCAGAGTTGTTTTAGCAGAATTTCGAGCAACGAAGCTCATTTCTAACTTAGAAGATGTTTACAAAATAACTGTTGACATGATTGGTGCACATTACCTACGGTCTTTTATCAAATATCATTAATTAAATACCTATTTAAACAATATTTTTGTAGATTTATGCCAATTTTGAAAAAATTATAACCCTGTACTCTGATATTTGAGGTTATGCTTCTCATTCAAGTTTGATGTAAACAAACAGCGTCCTGTGGAAAAGTGACTTAAGTAACTCAATATTTTTTTCTTTAAAAAAAATTTACGTTTGAAATATTAATTTGACTTGGTTTTTTTTTTATTTTAAAAATATATAGATTTATAAATATATATAAATTTCAGAAATACAAAAAAATTGACATTTTCATGCAATTATCTTCCTTGTGAAAGTGTTAAATAATATTTAAAAAAAAAACATGAAATTGTCTAGGAATGTGATTTAGAATCGTCTTCTTTCGGAAAGTACCACTGATTTCTAAACACCATTTCGATGATGTCAAAAATATGCACTTGGACTATTGTGCTTTTTAAAACTTACATTCATTTTCTTACGAGCCATCTTAGTGTTGCCATCTGAAACTTTAAAAAAAATATTTAGTAAGTTCTATTCAATGATTGTAGTACCTACTGAACACTTTCATTTGTTTTGAAGCATTATTCGGAATACCGTTCCCACGGAATATAAAAAGTAACAAAGCTCTTTTACCCGTCCATCTGTCCATGGAAGTTGAGTAGTAAAATAATATTATTATCTTGGCCACTCCATAACTAATAAGGAATTCTATTGGTCTGATCCGATACAAATGGACTCTTTAGAAATCTTGGCACAATGTGGGGTTAGAAGAGACAGAGGAACAAAAGGAGGTGATTTATCACTGTGAAGTCTGTTGTCTCTGTAACGGAATCTCCCTTTTATTGATATTAGGGCAATATGCCAAAGAACTTTTATATATTATTATTTGTATACATTCTTTTGATTATGTGCCTTTTTTCTTCAATAAAACAGCTGAGCCACATGGTACATTCGGCTTCATTGATAACTGAACTTTGACTGATAGACAATCATCTTAACATCTAGCTTAGTGAATGGGTCGTCTTATCTTACAAACTATTAATCAGTTTAAAAAAAAAATATATATATATATATTTGCCTTTTCCCGGGAATTATTTTTCTTATGGGTAAATTTCAATACTTTATTGAATATTGAAATATTTGCAATAGGCAATATAGTACCAAAAATCTGTGCAATTTTCACAGTGCCAGAGCTCACCATTCTGCAATTTTTTGCTGCTTTGTCGTGCAGATTTTCTGCTTTATAGGTAAGATTAATAGCTCCCTTGAGGAATTTATTTTTCTTAAAAAGATATTTTATATCTAAAAACAATAGAACAGTTATTTGTATTTTACCATTAACAAGGATGACTATTTCCATTTATTACATTTAAAATATTGTTTATAAATGTTTCTCAATACTTTTCATTGCATTATTTGTAATTGCAATTTAAGTTGCAATTTTTGAACTGTAAAAATTACCTACATAAGTAATTTATTATTCACACTTTTAAAAATATTTTATTATAGCGTTTAAAATCCACAATAATCGTGAATCCAAAAAGATTTAACCCTTAAAGTCTATTTGTTCGGTTTTCGGAACAACTCATATATGTCTCATAGAAATAGTTATGTCTCCCTTACTATCATAGTGAGAAATATGATTTAAACGGTGTTAGAAAGAGAAAATAATACCAGAAGTACCAAAGTACGACGCTTTATATTCAAATGTAAAAAATAACCACAAAAGAAAAATGTAGACCTTTATAAAACCAAAGTTTTGAATCGCAATTTGAAATAAATTCATTAAACTTTGGGAATTTTTTATTAATTATTTTTACATGGAACGACAAAAAAGTCAGATGACAATAACGTTTTTAATTCATTTGTACAATAAAATATGTTTGTATTGACAGTAATTTTAGTTAGAAAAAACATGAGGAAACAAAATTTTTATATTTCAAAAATTATATGTTTATTTCGATTTATAAAATTTGAATGCGTATTTTATCACCTGTCAATAACAGTTTTTGGTTTTCGGATACATTAAAAAATATTCCATTTATATGAATTTTTTCATTTATTGAAAGTGGAAATATTTTAACCCTCTTATAAATGTCGTCGAGGCCTGAGGAGTTGAAATTATTGTTTTAACCACTCAGAGCCATAAGCTTGTTTTCACGATAATATAACATTACCAGACATATGTGTGACGTATGAGGTGACTTATTAAAGTTACAAGAAACACACATGCTATCAAAATTACACACCATTAGCAAAAATAAAATTGAGCTAAAAAAAGTAAAGAAGAATATTTAGTTAAGATATTTGTATGACCTCAAAAGTAGAGGGGGTGCCTCAGAAGTTGCTGCAGACACCGTGCACCTTCCTCCAGCCTCCAGCAGCTTGCCATCTCCACTCTGGGTCCTTAGTCCTTAGTACGCTGGACCTAACAAACCTGTTCTATTGATCCCTCTCCTTTGTGTTGCCGTCTAAATAGGGGTTCACAAGTAGTGTTTTGTCCATTCAAATTATATGGGAAACGCAAAAAAAGATAAATAAATGGCCATGTGTAGGCACTACCCGGGCAGTTGCATCTCACTTCCTTTACGGATTACATTACTACTCGTATGCATTTCGCGTTTTGTGAATAATAATAAGAAATATTTTTTGTCAATATTTTTTTACAAAGTTTTTTTTTTTCTGTGCAGTAGTGAAGTTTTTTCGAATTATTGGACAGCAATTAATAGGTAATTTGTGTGCTTTTGATTAGATGTCTGTTCAAAACAAACATTACCCTTTTAGACTACGGGCGGCGTGCGAAAAAATGTGCTCGGAAATTAAAATTTGTTGAATGTTTTTGGTTTATTGCAATTTGTTTTCTTGTTGCTTCTAGATGAATTTGAAAAACGGGAAGTGATAATTTTAGTGAAGTAAATAAACAATGTTTATTTTCACTGCATGGCAAAAATGTAATTTACTAATGTTTACAATAAACCATACAGCTAACCTTAAAAATGTATGATGAAAGTGAAAATGATTTGGTGTGCGAATTGTAATGAAATATATTTTTTAATGTTTTGAAAAGTGAAATATTTATTTTGTATCAAAAAATAATACACAATTTGAACTACCTCACAATTTTATAGTGAAGTAGTTCAAGTTATACAATTGTGTCACAGGTTCAATCCTGTGGATGTTATGTCCTCCATCCTAACCCAAGCCATCATTACTAAATACTTCTTATAATAGAAGTAGAAATCTATTTATATATAAAAATCTAAAAATGTTTGTGTGTATGTATGTAGGTCCGCTATGCATTGCTATATTAAGCATAGGAAATGTTTCAGACTTTCAAAATACCTTTTTTCCACCCTCGCGAAGGTTTCTGGATTATTACAACCACATGACAATACATCTTAAAAGTTTTTTTAATCATTACAAAAACTCTTACAAAAATGTTACAATTTGAAAATGACATTTTTCAAATATCGATTGTCCAATCAAAATTCAATATTCGAATAAACTTTTTAAATTAATTAATTGAATTATGTACTCACTTATGGTACTAATCAAAGTCGAATACTTTGAATCCAACTGAAAATGATATTATTTAAATAGGTACCTATTTTAGATACCAAATTTGATCGGTTATTCTTATAATATACAAAAATGGATGTGTGTAACATGTAAAAAATAAAAATTTATTAAAAAAATTGCAGTAGGTGGCACGCGAGCTGTTTGAAAATCTGTAGAGGGAAGGGGATCGCGGCAGGGTGGTTTGCGGGAGAGTGGAGAGGGAAGGCGACCAAAGTGGAGGGGGAACGTGTGAGAGGAAGGGGAAAGGGAGACAGAAGGGGAACGGGACCAATGGGAAACGACACGCAGGGAGAAACAATTTCTGTATTAGTGGCCTAGCAACGCATGCCGGGAACTCGCTAGTAACATATATATTTACAGCGCCTGTTTGTTCTTTCTTTCCAGAAGTGGCGGCAAGAGAAATCTCACCCCCCGAGGCAAAGGCAGTGGGGGAAGCAGAGGAATGCGAGGGCTCCGTGAATCCTGGTGGCCCCCTGGACCCGGCGCTGGCCCTGCCCCTGCTGCGGGGGCTGCCCGAGGAGCCCCAGCTGCTGGTGGAGGGGGCGGGGGGCGCGCAGGCCCTGTGGCTGTGCCCCGTCCCGGACTGTAACAGACTCTACAGCCAGAAAGATGCCCTCTACCATCACATTCTGACACACTTTGATCTCAATATTTATGCGGTAAGAATTCTGTGTGTGATAGGCTAGGGTTAAGTCCAAATAAGCTCCAACAAATTCAGCATATTTTTCCTAGCTGTGTTTTTGTAAATTCTGATTGTAATAAATTGCTTAAACATGGTTTCTTATTTTTTTGACCCAGCTTATCTCTTTTTAGAAAACATGTAATGAAAGGGCAGGGCTACTTTGCATAACTTAAACTTAATTTACTCTTCCTCTTATTCCCTTCTTTCTTTCTTGCTACAAAATTTTTTAATACGTCAGGCAGTGGCGGTCCTTCCTTCAAGTCTATTGGTCAAAAATCTCCCAAAATTATAAGATGACAGTAAAACATTGTGAATTATTATGCTAATCAAAACAACTCATATTATTCTAATGTATTTGAAATGCACCACGAGATAGCAGACAGCGGCAAGTAGTGACATCTAACGTCTTAAATGGAAGCTTTCTTTCCCACGCACTATGATTGGCTCGATCAATTTTTCAAATGTCCCAATATCATGTCTTCTGCCTCTTCACGCGCCGTACAATAAACGAGATGGCACTATACCGCATAGAAAAAATGTTTTCAGATTCTGAAAACAGTTTGGGTCATGGCCGTGAGCGAGAGAAAGCATGATGAATATTATGCGTCTGAAAGAGATGGTTTGATAAACATAGGTTGATTTTGCATATTTTACGCTTGTCGCATGAAATAATTTACTATATTAAATGTAATTTTACTCTCAAACTCGTGAGGTACCTACAAATAAATATTATCGTATGTATTTAATTTGATATTGTATCATAATATAATTTTTTTTTAAATAACCTTCCACTTCTAGACCCCTAGAGCCGCCTCTGACTTCAGGTACGCCTCATGCATTGTACATGTGTATAGTAATTTTTAAACGACTTCGAAAAGGAGGAGGTTATCAATTCGACGATATTTTTTAAATTTTTTTTTTTTATGTTTGTTACCTCAAAACTTTCGATTGGGTGAACCAATATTGATGATTCTTTTTTTATTAGAAAGCTGGTGCTTCCCGTGTGGTCCCATTTTAATTTGGTCCAGTTCTGACAATGGGATCCATGAGAAAACCATATGTGTCTTAAATTTGCAATAAGTATGTGCGCGACAAATGGACGAATAACTCAATATTACACCAACAGATTTCGATGATTCTTTTTTTGAAGTAAAACTTCTTTACGCACGCTCGTCACTAAAAATTAAAAAATAAACAAAAATTTTAACAAAACTATAAACGACTTAAAAAAATGCACTAAAAAGTAAAAAAAATAATTTCGTACGATTGTTATTTTTGGAGTCGGTGTCAGCCAAGATCTCCACATCTCACCTATAACTACTTATGTATGTAGTTACCTTGGCTGATACCGACTCCAAAAATAACAATCGTACGAAGTTATTTTTTTACTTTTTGGTGCATTTTTTTCAGTTGTTTTTTTGTTTTGTTTAAATTTTTGTTTATATATTATCGTGAAAACAAGCTTATAGGTCCGAGTGGTTACTAAAACAAATCAATAAGAAGCCCAAAACTATTATTTGACCAACTAATATTTGCTATATTCTAAATACATAATACTGATTTTATTGTAATTATTCCAGTAGTAAGTCCATTGGATAAAGAAAAACACAAGAAAATGACTTGTGAATTTTGCTCAATTGGGCCTTAAATTTTCAATACAAAACTGTGTTTCACCATGACTACGAAATTCAAATGCGATGGAGATCTACAATGTCAGGCTAGTGTAAGTGAGACAGAGCACTTGCTAAATGCAGCATTTACAAAAAGTTCTGTAATAATCAAAGATAGAACATTCAATATATTTGTGTTGATTTTCTAGTGCAATACAGAGGGCTGCAATACTGCATTCATTAGCCAAGACCAGTTGGATGAACACCACCTGGAGTGCCATCAGACCTTTGAAGATCTGCCAGAGGTCGACGAGGGGGAGGTGGAAGATGGAGCCGTCTTAGCAGCGGAAGACTTTCCGATGGACCCGTCAACGGAACTGGCCATAGATCAAAAGAAGCGGGCCCGTAAGCTGGTGACAGAGGCTCTGGCTTCCGTGGGAGTCACCGAGGATTTGGTGGCCTCGGAGTTGCTTCCTGACGGTACCAGGTCATGGGCGTGTCCTCAGCCAGAGTGCGAGCTCAGCTTCAAGACACACTATCTGCTCAAGAATCACATTCTGGCGCATTACGATCTCAGACCATTTAAGGTAAAAACTATGAATTAATTTACTACTTATGGTCAACAATCATAAGATTTTGTAAGTAGGTACTTAAGCCTCTGACGGGCGCAGCCAGCCTCAGAGGCCGACAAAAGACATTGTTTCCCTCTCCACTGTTCAAAGGCGGCCCACCCCCCTCCCTCCTTTTATTCGCCTAACTTTAGGGATCTCACACGGTGCCCGCCTCAGTCAGTCATTGGCCTTTACACAGCTCTTGTACAACCTCCCTGGCTTGACAGATCGCCTGCGCCCGATTGGCGCAATTATTTTCAGTTTTCCTCTTTTCTGGCATTTTATATACAGATTTTTCTGTAGATTTGCTCTCTATCAACCAAATGATGTTGATGATATGCTGAAGCTTCTCCTCAACATTGATGCTTCTGAAGCTTTGGTTGAAGATTTAGAAAAATTGTTTACTCTAGTTTATGGTTGGTAATATTTAATAAACTGGTTATTTTGTGTTAAATTTGGTATAATTCCTTCCTATAGATCCTAGTAAAGACTACCCGACAAGTATTTTGTATTGGAATTAATATAGTGGGGGTGGGGGGAGGGTGGCCTCTCAGGCCTGGTTTGCCCATAGGTGCGCCCGACGGAGGGCTAAATTAATTTCAAATAAGATATCCAAAATAAGGTATTATACACGGATTATATTCAGCAAAAAATACTGAACAAATAGTAAACATAATTATTTTTGTCTTTTCCATTACTAGAGGGTAAAATTTATAGCATTTCTTTCTTCCCTCATTCCTCTAACCCCCGAAATATTAGTCCAACCTTTGTCAAAATCCCCTTAAATTTTAAAAAATTAAATAAATATTTTATGACCAAAATACAATTACAGAGCGGTAAGACCATTCCCTCTGGACCCGGGGGTAACTTCTACAAAACCTTGAGCAGTGTAAATAAAAAAAGTTTCTTCATGATTATTTTTAATTACTTTTTCATTAAAAAGAAAGTAGACATTCCTGATTTACGAAAATAACCTGACAATATTAGAAAAACTCCTACTACAATCATTATAAGCGGGAAACGTTGCTTTGTGCAATGGGAGGACTTAGCTAGCAGATAAATTGAGACCACGAGAGCTGGGTGGGAACCAGATACATTTGCCGACTAACCACCTAAGCCACTAACCACCTGCCTAATATACTTGCACTTCATTCCAAAATGGGAGGGTTTCGATATGACTATAAATAATCAATGTATCACCCACATAACAATGACTAGCCAAGTTGAAAAATTAGATTTGAATAGCTTAGTACTACTTATCCAATTTCTTTTTTCCTTACCCATTACTGGCTACGGGCAGTGGGATTCAATATCACACATATTTTTTTTTTGATTAACTAATTAATTAATTTATTTCTTCAGTGTTCTCACGCGGGCTGCGACTGGGCCTTCCGCGCCCTTGGCAAGCTGCGTCTGCACGCACTGACGCACGCGGGTCTGGAGCGCCACTCGTGCGTGAAGCCGGGCTGCAGGAAGGCCTTCAGCACCAAGTACAACCTACAGGTGCACGTGATGCGCGCACATACCGGCCGGGGGGGGCGGCTGCAGTGCCCGGCGCGCTCTTGCGAAATGTTGTTCGCCCTGCGTACAGAGCTAGAGACGCATCTCAATACGGAGCATGTGCCACAGCATGCGGTCAACAGGTATGCAAGATTTGATAGCTTTAAGTTGCTAATATTAAGAAAGGGACGCTTAGAAGGTTTGGTCATGCAGAGTGTATCAACGAAGTAATAAAATAATCCGAGGATGGTTTAGAATAAAGGCGAATTCTCCCACATTGTCATTTTTTTGTATACCTATTCATTTTCTATATCTGTGTTTTCTCCTGAATTAAAAAAAAAAGAAGTACAAGGAGAATATATGACACCGAAGTGAATAGTGGAAGAAGTTGGAGATGCCCGAGGAAGGAGCGTTCGAGTGATTTAATGTGTGAATTGGGTCATGTCAAGAGGCAGAATAACAGAAGAGTATGTATAAATGTAGCGGAAGTATGTGCCAAGACAGAGTTGTGTGGCAGACTATCCTCACTGCCTACCCTTCCGGAGATGCCTTCCTGAAAACTTCCACGTACATATTAAATAAAAATGCATAAAATTGAAAACGAGTTTAATCTTGACCCTCCCGTTGCTAACGCGGGTACCCAAAATTTATAAATTTACTATCTTCCGTACAAAGTTTTAAAAGAGATTTTACATTTCTGGTATTTTTTGTATTCCTGCAAAATCTATACAAAAATTAAAAAAAATCTGTACAAAATTTAATAGTGATTTATTTTTGGGGTGTTATGCCGAGTTGCGCTACCTCTTTGTAGATGTTATGGAGCTTATAAACAGCTGAGTTTATAAACTCCACCTGTTTCCAGAGGAAAGTTAGTTTTTGCAGGCCTCGGTAAGTCTTGTATTTTTGTTGTGGTTCCGAAGACAGTCTTGATGCTTTCTTTTCTCAGTATCCTAGCAATTCTGTTTGTCACATTATAAACATAAGGCAAGAAAGCACAGCCTTTTGTTCAAATTTTTCTTCGTTTGGGATAGATTTAGCTCTTATGATTTGCCTGTCTGTCTTTCTGGGTAACCGTTATGCTCCAATGCATTGGTCAGCTTTATAAGTTCCGCTCCGATTGGGTCACCAACGTATGGATAAATCCTCTCTTCTGCGCTGGGAGTTGATGCGATTCAGCATTTAGATACCGATTCGTATGAGTTGGTTACCACTATCAATTATTACACATCTGCTTTGATGATGGACATTGTAATACTGTCCGAAATGTTGGCTAAAGTAGGAATTTGCGCAACACTGCATAATACCCCAAAAATAAAGCACTATAATACTTTTGATTGATAATTGATGGCAACTGTATGTATTTTATGAGGCATACCGAGGAAGAGGCGGATAGAACGTGTTGAAGAACGGAAAGGACTGGAGACGAATGGCGAGATACTGCAGCCAGTGGAGATCATTTGTGGAGGAGACCAAATCCCAACCCATAGCGCCGCACCGTGATGTATATATGCATCTTATATAAAAATTTTATTATTTTGTAGGTGTGGCATATGCGGCAAGCGCTTCTGGTGGACTGCGGGTCTGGCGGCTCATGCTCGCACACACGCCCACCAGCCCGGGGACCTGCTGTGCTACTGGCCCGGCTGCGGCCGCCGCTTCCCGCAGCCCTGTCGTCTGCGCTACCACCTGCGAACACACACGGGGGACAAGCCTTACCGCTGCACATACCCCGTGAGACATCAGATAATAATATTAACTAGCTTATGCCTGTTGCAAATGCAACTAACGGGTTAAAACTAACTTGACTTACTTACTAACAGAAAAAAAAATCATAGTAAGCGGGTAGGTACCTACTGCCATAAAGGCATGGTAGGCATGCGCACATCAAAACATAAAGTTTCATCGCAATCCGATGAATGGTTTAGCAACGCTTAGCGGTTAAACAAACAAATGTATATTAAGCCGCCCGCGGGGCCTAGTAGCAAAAACCTACCATACGTTAGTATATAGACCCCGTTGTAGGCATGCACACATCAAATCCTCAAAGTTTCATCGCAATCGGATGAACGGTTAATCAATGCGTAGTTTCATGATGCCAGAGCTCACTTTTGTATACAAAAACCGTCGTGGTTATGTACACATCAAATCCTCAAATTTTCATCGCAATCGAATGAATGGTTTAGCAACGCTTAGCGGTTAAACATACAAATACATATAAAGCCGCCCGCAGGGCCTAGTAGCAAAAACCTACCATAAGTTAGTATATAGACACCATTGTAGGCATGCACACATCAAATCCCTAAAGTTTCATCGCAATCGGATAAACGGTTCAGCAATGCGTAATTTCATGATGCCAGAGCTCACTATTGCATATAGAAACCATCGCGAGTATGCGCACATCAAATCCTTAAAGTTTCATCGCAATCGGATGAATGGTTTAGCAACGCTTAGCGGTTAAACATACAAATATTTATAAAGCCGCCTGCAGGGCCTAGCAGCAAAAAACTGCCATTCGTTAGTATATATTCACCATTGTAGGCATGCACAAATCAAATCCCCAAAGTTTAGCAATGCGTAATTTCATGATGCCAGAGCTCACTATTGTATACAGAAACCATCGTGAGCATGCGTACATCAAATCCCCAAAGTTTCATCGCAATCGGATGAATGGTTTAGCAACGCTTAGCGGTTCAACACACAAATATATATTAAGCCGCCCGCAGTGCCTAGCAGCAAAAAACCTACCATACGTCCTCTTCCTTTCTCGCGTTTCCACTCTACCTCTCCCACCTTCCCCCCCTCCACTTCACTCCCCCCCTTCTCCGTCCCGTAAACCCCCTCCCGAGTTCCCCTCCCCCCTCCCTGTTTCCCCTTCTCACAACTCCCGCGTTTCATACATTAATTCCCGGTACATTTAGTTTTCAAACATCTCGCGTGCCACCTATTGAAATTTTTTGTACAAATTTCTTAATGCCAGTGCTCACCATCCAATAACCAACACAACATAAAAAGAATTATCCGGTTTGGTGCAGTCGTTAGAAAGCTATACGCGTACATACTTTTTGGCGATTAATTTTATACAAATTTCATAATGCCAGTACTCGCCATTAGTTTTATACGAACCTTGTCCTAACAATAACAATAATTACATAAAAAGAATTATCCAATTTGGTGCATTCGTTCGGAAGTTATAAGCGTACATGCATTTCGGGGATTCATTTTAATACAAATTTCATGATGCCAGAGCTCAGCAGTAGTTTTATACAAACTTTGCCCTAACAATAACGAACACAACAAAAAAATAATTTTCCAATTGCTTGCATTCTTTCGGAAGTTATGAGCGTATATAAATTTCGGTGATTCGTTTTATACAAATTTAATAATGCAAGAGCTCACCAGTAGTTTTATAAAAACCTTGTCCAAACAATAAAGATCACAACGTAAAAAGAATTATTCAATTTGGTTCAATCGTTCGGAAGTTATGTGCGGACATGCATTTCGACCATTCACATATAATAATAATATAAATAAATACTCGTGGAAGATATAGTTTATTGGGTCCCTACCTAGTTCATCTCAATATTCTAAAATTATTTTTTCAATGCTGGCAAGACCAACAGAAAACATTGTCAAAACCACCTCAAACCAGGCCTGAAAATCGAATAAAGGCCTAGTTTTTAAAAAAAATTCCATACAAATAAGCTGTCCTGGCCTTGCCGAGGGGTTGAGGTGGTATGTTTCGCATTGGAATATTATTCAATTTTCAGTGTTGCACAGTTGGGGAAAATTTAAATATCTGCCAAATTTTATAAGCGATTTTACAGGCTGCAAACAATTAACATTATCTATGAAAGTGAATATTTGGAAAATGTCAAAAAAATGTTGATTTTGAATTCATTATTGTGAAACATTTTGAATGAAATGCGGTACATGTTATGATTTTAAAAGTTTTTAAAACTTGTACTGTTTATGTTTATTCAAAAACATGTCCGCCGGAAGGTGTTTTTTTAACGTAATCTACGATCCCGCAAAGCACGTTTAAAATGTCATTTTTTCTCAAGAACTTTCCCGAAGCCTTTAAATTAATAAGAATAAATCCTTAGGAAAATCAGTTTTGTATGGAAAAAAAGTCTTAATTACATTCCGTGAAAAACGCGACGGTTTTTAGTGGGCGAACCTGTCGGCAGGAAATAGAACTAAGGCCGAATTTCTTCGTAGGTGAGAGATTTAATTATAGTTTTCGCCGTTTGGGTGCACTGTAAACCGTGCATCGGTTTTTTTGTATGAAAAATGGTCCTAAATCGGGACACGATTTGAGCACGCTCCCCTAGATCCGATAATGGTCTCTGCGGTCTTTGAAACTCGAGGAGCGTAGAGGTCGTTTTGGCGTGTCAAAATTTTACCAGAGGCGCCAAGCCAAAGTGAACCTTGAGGTTGGTGAAACGTAAGGGGCAGTGCGGTCGTTTTTCGCATCAAGCAAAAAGTGAGTTTTTCAAAAAACCAGACATTAATATATATACTAGCTTATGCCCATTGCAAATGCAACTAACGGGTTAAAACTAACTTGACTTACTAACAGAAAAAAAAATATTTCGTAGTAAGCGGGTAGGTACCTACGGTTAAACATACAAATATATATAAAGCCGCCCACAGGACCTAGCAACAAAAACCTGCCATACGTTAGTATATAAACACCATTGTAGACATGCACACATCAAATCCCCAAAGTTTCATCTCAATCGGATGAATGGTTTAGCAATGCATAATTTCATGCTGCCAGAGCTCACTTTTGTATACAGAAACCGTCGTGGGCATGCACACATCAAATCCTCAAATTTTCATCGCAATCAGATGAATGGTTTAGAAACGCTTAGCGGTTAAACATACAACCATGTATAAAGCCGTCCGCAGGACCTAGCCGCAAAAACCTGCTATACGTTAGTATATAAACACCATTGTAGAAATGCACACATCAAATCCCCAAAGTTTCATCACAATCGGATGAACGGTTGAGCAATGCGTAATTTCGTGTTGCCAGAGCTCACTATTGTATACAGGAACCATAGCAGTCATGCGCACATCAAATTCCCAATGTTTCATCGCAATCGGATGAATGGTTTAGCAACGCATAGCGGACATACATACATGCAAACATTTTTTTGATTTTTATATATATAGAAGATAGCTGGTACCCGGCATGCGTTGCTATACCATTTAATAAAGAAAATGTTTCTACCTGCGTGTCCTTTCTCATTTGTTCCGATCCCCTTCCCCCCCCCCCCCCCCCTCTTCCTCACCAGCGTCCTCTTCCCCTTTCCACTCCGCCTCCCTCACCTTCCCTCACCCCACTTCACTCCTAGGCTTCTCCGTATCGTAAACCCCCTCCCGAGTTCCCCTTCCCCTCCCAGGTCCCCCTCCCCCCTTCCTGTTTTCACCCCCCCCCCACACCTGCCGCATTACATACACTAATTCCCGGTACATTTATTTTTCAAACAGCTCGCGCACCACCTATAATTTTTTTTTTACAAATTTCGTAATGCCAGAACTCACCAGTAGTTTTATACAAACCTTAAACTAACAATAACGAACACAACAAAAAAAGAATTTTTCAATTTGTTGCAGTCCTTCGGAAGTTATGAGCGTACGTACATTTTCATACAAATTTTATAATGCCAGAACTCACCAGTAGTTTTACTGCTTAAAATAAAGCGCTATATTAATTTAATACTTTAAAAAAAATATTCCGTTCAACTTCGAGTAATTTCATTGTAAAATTAGAAAACTAATACGTATGCAATATCGTCGGATGATATCGAGTGTTTATGTGCAGGCAGGAACCTACTGAGTATAGGTACTTGCATACATACGTAAAAAATAACTCATATTTAGGCTGGGTTGATTAACGAAATTAAAAATTCTTCAATTTTTCAAGTCAATTTTAACGTTCTGTAAAAGTTCGGTTCGAATTCTATTCAAGTTCTGTAATTATTTCAGTTTTATGATGCAACTGGCATTTACTGATAAAAAAACACAACTTACACAGAACGTGAAAATGAACTTTAAAAAATTGTTAAATTATTCAGTATCGTGGAAACAACATTACCTTAGTAAATTAAATTGCATCAAAAACATAAATAATTGTCCAACTACCCATTCCGGCAGGTACCGGCGCATTTTCTTACAAAATTCCGGCAATGTTTTTGCTTTTCTCATCATATTTTCAATACTACCGAGATAAGTAGGTACCTACCCTGAATTAATAACATTTCAATTTGGCCGGTAAATATCCACCCTACTGAAGTGAATCTATGGACACCAATTTTCTTGTTTTTTTTGGAAAATTTTATAGGTTTTTCGGCGACCCTGAAATTTTTTACATGGAACCGTCACGAAATTTTGGTGTTAAAAGTTGCCTAATATTGCCGGGTACCAAATTTTTCAAAAACATTCAAGCCGGAATCGTTTTTCCGGCCGCAATGCCGTTTCCCGAAAAACAACAACCCAAACCGCTGAGAGATCCGTTTTGTTTTGACATGTAAGAATCCTGACCTAACTCAACATTCGTAGCAATTTCTTTTGCATTGAAACTAATGGCCAAAATGACATCTTTTTTTTGAAGTACACCTGTCGGCAGGAAATATAACTGAGCCGAATTGAGTACTTTTATTTGAGGTTCCAGTTTTTGCCGCTGATTTGCTTCAGTTTTCTGTGAATAAATCGCTAGCAAAAATGTAGGCAAACAAAATGCTTAATTTTTCCGTAGTTTTCTCAAGTACTGAAAAGTGTGCTTTCGTACCCAAAAAAGACTTTTTTCTTTCCCTTTTTCAGCCTACGCGTACGTCGCGCCGTTTCAACGGGTGAACCTGACGGCAGGAAATAGAACTAAGCCGAATTTCTCCGTCAGTGAGAGATTTAATTGTAGTTTTCGCCGTTTGGGTGCGCTGCTAACCGTGCAGCGGTGTTTTGTATGAAAAATGGTCCGTAATCTGGAGACTTTTGGCACGCTCCCCTGGATCCGATAATGGTCTCTGCAGTCTTTGAAACTCGAGGAGCGGAGAGGTCGTTTTCGGATCCATCAAAAGCACTGAATTTTTTTGGCAAGCCAAAGTGAACCTTGAGGTTGGTGAAACTCCAGGGGCGGTGAGGTCGATTTTCCCATCAAAAAAAAGTGAGCTCGTCTTCAAAACTGAGCATTAATATATAGTATATAATTAATTAATTTATATAATATGTGGGAGCATTTTTATTATATAACACAAGCTTGTGGACTTGCTTCGTGATCCAATTATATGCCCAATTTGGGCCTATTTTTCCATTCAAAACTGTGTTTCACCATGATTACGAAATTCAAATGGGACGGCGATCTATAATTTCAGGCACGTGTAATAGACAGCCCGCGTGCTATATGGTCTAGAACCAAATGGTTCTAAGTCAGTGGCAATTTTTTTTCCATTCAAATTTGTATGGGAGCACTTCTTACCTTGTATTCTTTATTCTATGTATGTAGTATGTTTGTGTCACGTTGCAGAGTGGTAAATACTTTCAATATTGCCCTGGTGAAAGACTACCATCCAGACTCGAAATCGTCCTTGAAATGGCTTTACCCATGATTTACCGCAGATCTAAAAAGCCAGGTAATTTCCCACAAAGCCTCACAACATAGTGACAGGTACTGTCAATATCGCCCTGGTCAAAGACCACCATTTAGAATCAAAACTTTGTTTGAAATAGCAAATTAAATTTATTAAAGAGTCTGCAGCAATAATCTGTCTTGTCTAATGAAATTGAATTATTTTGTACAGTCCTGTAACTGGGCCTTCCCCTCGGCGTCTAAGCTGCGCCGGCACGCACGAGCGCATGCGGGGGCTGGTGCGCGACGACACACGTGCGCAGTTTGTGGGCGTTCCTTCCTGAGGGCGGAGCACTTGAGGGAGCACCAGCCCCGCCACCTGCCGCACAGGCATCATGCCTGCGATCATCCGGGTAACCTCACTTTTATAAATTCAATGCCAATTAAATGTAATACTTAAGGTTTGCTCCTGTTCTGAAAGTTGAAGTGTGTCACAATCTGTGTGTGTGGATGGATGAAGAAAAGAATGTCATTAGAATAATATCACAATAAAATAAGTTGGGAACATCTTGGAAGGTGGATGTAATATCTTTTATGAGGAACGACTGCGCGGCCTTTTTCATATAAAACTTACTTTTGGATTTGAGGCCAAGATAGGGGTCGTCCATTAATCACGTGATGTTTTTTAGCAACTTTTTGACCCCCTCCCCCCCCTGGTGATATATGGTGAGGTTTTAGGCTAACCCCTAAGTATTGGACTTCACCTTTAGAAATCGTGTTCAATGAAAAATAAATACACGTGATATCTCATTATTTTACCCCCCCCCCTTGTGATGTTTCGTGATTTTTTTCGACCCCCCCCCCCCCAACCCCCCCCCCCCCAAAGGTAATGCAAACATCTAGTACGGATATGTGCTATTTTATTTATTTTTGTTTTAAATTATAAAATACACGTAATTAAAGAAATCAATTTTTAATTATTTTATAGGCAACTTTGGCATATTTTTTCAGTTTGGTTAAGTATTTTGGCCTCAAATCTAAAATTAAGTTTTAAATAAAAAGAGCTGTGCAGTCATTCCCCTTAAGTAATATTTTTAAAATCTCTGGGGAGGTAATAATTTATTTGTATCTAAATACATATCATATAAGTAAATGAATACATATCAAAGTTGCCTTCCTACTACATATCTGCAAACTGCTCTAAAACGTGATCAATACTCGAGTTTCAGCTTTGCATTCAGCTAGATATTCAACTGCATGAAACCATGTGTTCCATCTAGTTATGACAAGACTAAGAAAAAGTTTTGCTTTCATTTCAGGATAAGTTCGCATATTGTTGAGTTTGGTCGTAAAAATCGCTGCTATTTCGCATTTTAACGTATTTATCGCTAAAAACACCATTTAGCTTTAATTTAGGAAAATATCGTTAATGAATCAGTGTCTCTATGTATCGGTGATTCAATCTAACATTATACAGGGTGTCCGGGGGTAAAGTGCAGTAACTTCGGAAGGTGATTCGACATGATCGTAGGAGTAAAAAAGATAAATAACTTTTTCCGAAATTCCAACTTTTTTTTTTTCATACAAAAAGATATACCTGCTATAAATCCTTAGTGTAGGTACAAACTTACCCGATAAATTCGCTGTGAGTTTGACAGTGTCAATGTGGCAACGTTGCATATTTATGAGTGGCACGTATCCATGGAAACCACATGTAAATTGTAAACAATAACAAGACTGACAGTTCGCCGTTTTACAATGTGCAACAAAATCCTATGTTTTATAATGTTTTAAACCAAATTCAACTGAGAACTGCACTAAAATAACAATATTCATATGAAGTTACACTTTTTACAATACAAATTATTAATAACTAATTGAACACTTAACTAATATCATCGTTTTTCACTAATTTAATAAATTTTCAAAATGTCCACCTTCTGCTTGCAGGCAAGCATGTAAACGTACAGTAATATTGTTTACGATTCGTACGTTGTGGCGTATTTCATCTGCGGCTTCGTAAATTCGTAAACGGAGATCTTCTACGGTATTTACTTCCTTGGCGTAAACTTTTTCCTTCATCGCACCCCAAAATAAAAAATCTAAGGGTGTCAAGTCTGGAGATCGCGCCGGCCATGGCGAATGACTTCCCATCATGTAGTCCATAAATAAAATGAATATCTGCTCGTTCTTCGTTAGTAAAACCAGGCATTATCACAGTAATTAAAGAACAAAATACGCACAAAAAACACAATTTTAACACATAAATAAAACTCGATGTTTACTGTAAATCTTCGAAGAAAACAAGCACTGAATAAATATGTTCTTTAAGTAAGACATAAACACTAGATAAAAAACACTAAATTAATGGGTTTTGATTAAAATTAGAGTTTTAACAACCATTAGATATCACATTCATGAGCAACAAGTAGGTCACGCTGCTTTTAAAAATAGACTGAATATCGGGTAGCGGAGTTGGAGGGAGTTAGTATTGGCGCAGGCAGTAGATCAACATGACAATTTCCGAATCATTTTCGGGTGGCGGGGGTAGCGGGTATTAGTTACCGGGGGACGCGGGTGATAGATTTGGCAACACGGAAAAAACTAAGGCCGTCTACACACGTCGGAGCAATTTTTCGTTTTTAGCTGTAAAGTACATCTAAAAGTTGGAATTTTTATCTTTTTTACTTCTACGATCATGTAGAATCACCTCCCGAAGTTACTGCACTTTACCCCCGGACACCCTGTATTTGTATGTCTTTCTTTTTTTTTATGGGTTTTTATATGGACAAAACATTTATTTATATTCTATGTATGTACATGCGCAAACAAACAATTCATCTTAAGATGAAGCCATACTTAATAATGCAAAATCATACAAAATCATACGTTTTTGTTTTGAAAATTTGATCGCTTAGAAGTATTATAGATGCTTCAATTAAATACTGCGTGTAGAACATATCTTGGTCTTTAAAAATATCGGTAATTTTTTTTAATAAGCCTAGAAAAAAATAAATTATAAGGTCTATAAAAAACACTTTGCAGTCCAAACTCTCCTATTTATAAACCTCATTTCGGATATGGTTTTATTGTTTAATGTGGCAAATTTAGCTTCTTTTATGATAATCGCAAAAAAAAAAAAAATTTACGCCCGGACCTCACAAAATAAAATATAATATGCATTTTCGCGTATTATTAATACGTATTTTTGACATCACGGCGACAATACGGCAGTCAATGAATTTGTAATATCAAAGTGAACCTTATACCGTCCACTGAAGAATGACTGGCAGCGGCCCCTATTTTTGGTCACTACTCCTCCGGACGGAGCGGAGAAACGACGTGTTACGCTCCGTGCCGCTTGTTTTCGTGAAATCAATTTAAAAATTCCGTTTTATTACAATAAACAATGCATAAAAAAGGAATTAATGTTTTTTACAGGCCTTTACGAAATCAACATGTAAAAAAAAATCTCAAACAACTTTTCCAACCTTTCCAAAAGCTTTTTCTCAAGTAATTTTAAACTCCTCCCATAAAGGAGCGTGAATTCCGATTTCGATTTTTTCCTGTACTAGTGGATCGCCTTAACATTTTAAGCATAACTTTCAAAAGGTGTTTCTTCCTAAAATAATTAAATTAACGCCATCTATGAACAAGCAGTTTGTGAATAATTTTAATGTTACCCCCAGAAATTCTCATATTTTTCTGATTTATTCCATGCATATTAAATTACATACAAACTCACATGAATTGCAATATGTATTTACTAACTTGGTATGTCTGTTTTTTAGGCTGTGATGAGAAGTTTTCCAACAAAAGTTCTGTGTACGTCCACAAGAAGCGGCAGCACGGGGTCGATGGTGTCCCCAAGGTCCCACGAACCAAAAAACCAAAGGGCAAAGTACTAGTCGAAGAACCACCACCCATGTCCATCATTCAAGAGGTAAATTATTATATATTTTTTTTAAGTAATCCAACGCCTTTTCATACAAAAAAGTAAAAAAAATTGTAAAATATTGGGTATAAAGATACTAAGTTTGAATTTCGTACTTTTTAATTCATATTTTAGTATTACCGGTTTGTAATTGACAATTGATCCAAAGTTAGGTTCGCGACCCAGGGATCGCAGTTTCGATCCTCAGAAAGCCAAGCCTTCTATTCTGCACAAACAACAATTTCAGCTGTGTATGAATTGGGAATGGGGAGAATTCAAACATTTATTGGCAGTATCATGCCATGTTGCGCTACCTGCTACCTCCTTCCTTAGCCAATGTATCTTACAAAATTATAGTGTTCATGACCGGTGTTAGATCAAGGAAGGTTTTCCTGATGAATTAGTATGTTCTTGAATTTGCTCTGTTGAAGAGCAAATCTATCTATCTATCCCAGCGATACACGGTTGTGTAGTATTGAAATCAAATAAATTATTAATAAAACGATTTAAATAAAAGTATGGTTTTATATATCATCTTGTCTTTTGTCCTGCAGCCAGAGTTGTGTGCTGAGGAGCTCCTCTCTCTGCGCAGTGCCCGGACCCACGTGCCCTGGGGGCCCCTGGACCTGCCCCAGGGGGTGGCCTTCCTGCCTCATCAGCCCCCGCACCTGCTGCAGCATCTCTCCGGGTAAATATAATGCTATGAATGCCTTTTGAGTTTTAATTTGTAACCTCTGTTGTATTGAGTATTCATTTTCGTAATATTTTTGGTCCTGCTTTTTAGATTTTATTACATTCATTTATCCACCTGTCCTTTTTCGAGCATTCCTCCTCCGATTCGACTATGTATGTACATATCTCTTTTCCAAATAAGTTTTCTATGTTACCCCTTTTCTGAATCTATCTAAAGTTCCTTTTTTTTTTTTTACTTTATGATTATTTACTTCCAAGATGGTCATATTCCTTTATTTTACTTAAAAACGAGATTGTGTACATGAAAAACATCACCAACTTGCTTTCAAGGTGGTTCCAAATCTTTTCTTGTTTTCAAAACAAATGCACTCAAATTTTCACTACTTTTCTTGGCACTGTTCCAAATTTCAAATACTTTTACAGCAAGGTGATGGTTATGGAGAGGTAGGAACTGGATAAATGACATCCCGGCAGGAACTACAGTTTGGCAAGAAAGTGTAGAAAATAAATGATGGCGCCACAATCGTTTTTTAGGTTTTAAATGGCAACACCAAGATGGCTCATAAGACAATGAATATAAGTTTTAAAAAACACTTTGTTCAAAATGCATATTTCATAATGTATTTGTATTCTCAAAAATTTTGCAAAAAAACTATAATTTAATCGAAGTAAAATTACAATTTACTATAAATAAAATAACACAAACAAATCATAAGTGGGCTTGTATTTCGTTATAAGGTAATAATAATAATATTAATATAGGATGGGGCACTATAGGATGGGGCGGTATATATACAAATCAAAAACAAACAATTTTCATAGGTATCACAAAAATTAATTATAAAAACAACAACCTTACTCATATTCGTCAGAACTTTTATTCAAACAATTTAAGGTCAGAAATTTAAGTGCATTATACTTTTATCATGCAACATTAAAAAATTTATAAAGATAATATTCAAAATATAGTTGAACCCTTTAAAAATAACAGAAATCTTAGGCAAACATCAATACTTCCTACTCCGAAATGTATAAAAAAACAAAAGGACAGTTAAATCATAAATATCTCGGAGTTAATTTTTTTAATTCACTACCTGAAAAAATCAGAAACAGGAACAGTAATTTAAAACTCAGCTTAAAAATTACAACAAAAATTTGTACTGAACAAAAAAAAAATTAAACCAATATAATAACCCCCTCCCCCCCCATATACACGAGTCCTACTTATTTATGGGGGTAAAAAATCATCCGTTCGTGCCATTCGTCAAAAAAATCATTTTTTTACATAGTACGTAAAGAAGTCCCAACTTTAAGAACTTTACTAACCGTACTCAAAGAAGACATTGGATTTGATGGTAGCCGGAAAAATTTACGAAAAATTTGGCATCCCATTGGCTTTGTTTATAAAAAAGTGCAAAACAAACAGAACTGCACTTATTGAAAAAAAAAACAAATATAGCGGCTAAAAGAGAGCATTACTTAAAAATTAACATGGATATCCGAAATTTACCAGAAGAACTGCAAAAAAAATATAATTAACTTAAATGAAAGTTATATCCATTCATCCTACAAGCTAAAGAAATGCTGGCAATCTGTATATGTGACTGGAGTTCAGCACGATATTTCAAAAGGTAAGCGCTGGATCATGGTTCACGCTGAAAGCCAAATGGGTTTTGTCCCTCATGCTTTTTTCCTTGACGATTCATCTTACCGTTGATTCAGATTTACCTGTGTGTGGAAAATATCATTAAAATTATTATTCTATAGAAGGGAGTTTAAAAAAACACACTAGATAATATTCATTTAGAAAGAAAGACTGAGAAAACTAAGAAAAAAGTAACTTTTCTATGAGTTTAAAGAAGTTGTATATTATTATTATACTTTTGTTAATTGAGTTATTCCCTTTTTCTTGTGGCCTAATATTAACTGTCAAATGTAAATGTCAAATTCGGATTTTTAAACATAACCTCAAATCAGATTGTAATGGTTATAATCGCTCGAAAATTGGCATAAATCTTGTAATACTAATGAAATTCATTAAAAAACCATACTACGTCCAAACATTTGCCTTTCATTGTATCACATAATTCATTCATCTTTCTTTCCATTCCTCCTCTTATATTCCATGTACCAATTCGGCATTGCTCACGTTCCGTCCTCCTCTTTGCGCCACCGAAGGGATGGCGATGTGATGGATAGCGAGTCTCATCGACACCTATGTCGGCCATTCCCTTCCACGGACTACTTATGCACTAACATCCTTAGTCAAACTTAATCCAACTTAATCTAACTTAATCTAACTTAACCTAACTTAATCTTACTCACACGTACACAAAATCTATATTAAAAAAATCTGCAGTTCATAACAACAATTTTAAAGAAACGATAACCATATCATGTAATCAACGCTAAGGCTAAATATATATAATACACTGTAATAATTGTCACTTTGAACTGTTTATTATTATTAATTGTTCTCTTTAAAACACTATCTCTTAAAACGGTATTTTATTTAGTCCTCTATCATTCCATACGTACGGCACTGGTAGAAACCGAAGGGCGCAGGCTCAGTCTTCGTAGTCCATGTGCTAGGCATCCTTCTTGTGGGGCGGCGGGGTAGCGGGGCTTCAGTAAGGGATGCAGAGGCAATACTTCCTAGTGTGGGTGACGGCAGAGGTCGCCAGATGATGAACTTCTGAGAAAGGTCGCATCAGCAGCGGTCATAATGTAACGGCGCGGCGAGGCAGGCAAGGGCAGGCACGACGCGGGCAGCGGGTGCGGGGTAGACAATATAGGTGCGGGGGATGCGAGGGGCAGAACCCAAGTACCAAATAGCCGAAGGGATGGTCACATCTGGCAAATGTTCGATGCTACTTTGAGACTTTAGCCACTGCATTTAAACTGTATCGTATAATTAACTATATTATTAGGTACACATATTAAAAAAATCATTTCACGTCCACACTATTCACAGAATTATTATTTTTAATGCTCTTACGTAATTTTCACACAGTAAGGAACATTTTTTTATACTTTTACGGGCTGAATATATGAAATATCCCTTTTAAATAGTAAGGAATACCGAGACCGACCAAAAACACGCCAGGCTGCTCCGAGAGCCTGACTAGAGCTGAGATATTGAAAGAAGGGTGAATGCCGGTAACTCCATTAATGGAGGACTGAATGCCGTTGGCGGTAATAAAAAACTGTCCAAAGACGCGAAACTAGCCGTCCATAATGGAGTGCTGGTACCTACCCTGATGTATGGCAGTGAGGCATGGAACTGGCAGAGGAAGGATGAAAGCAGACTGAATGCTGTATAAATGAGATCCCTGAGGCGAATGTGTGGTAAAACCATGTACGATCGTGAGAGAAACGTGGATATCCGCAAAGAATGCAAGGCTGATGTAAGCGTGATTAAGAAAGATTAAGAAAGGGACTCTCCGATGGTTTGGGCATGTAGAGCGAATAAACGAGGAAAGGAGTGTAAGGAGAATATATGATGCAAATGTGAATGGTAGAAGAAGTCGGGGACGCCCGAGGAAGACATGGCACGACCAAGTGAATCAGATACTTGAGTCGGGCCATGTGAAGAGTCGGAATAATAGAAGAGCATGTATGAGACAATGTATGAATGTGAACGAGGCAAAGAGTGTGTGCCAAGATCGAGTTGTGTGGCGGTCCGTCCTCTCTGCCTACCCCTGCGGGGAAACGGCGTGATGGTTAGTTAGTTAGTTAGTTACCATACTACGTACCAGTCGTTTCTGTAGTTTGTTTGTAAACATCTTACAAATTAGGCATAGGAGCTTCTTCGCGCGATAATCGGCTAGGCAGCGTTGAAAACCCAGTATATAACTTCTCTTGCACCACTACGTATTGGTTTGTTCATTTTTATTCAATTCAAACAATGCACAGGCAAACAATGAAAAACCAAACATTAAACGAGTGATTTTCAGCGTTTTACGTATTGGTTTGTTCATTTTTATTCAATTCAAACAATGCACACGCAAACAATGAAAAACCAAACATTAAACAAGTGATTTTCACCGTTTTTTACACCTTTTAAGTCAGTAAAGCCAAGAGCCATACGAAATGTCATTGACAAAACGAGTATTTCGGTGTTACCATAGTAATGAAAAATTTTGTTCCAAAATAATAAATTTCTAGACTTAATTGCCAAACTATAAGCATATTCTCATTTCGAAGCCAAACAGTGACTATTTTTTGAAACTCGTTATGGGCTGGCTTTTTGATATCCAATATGAACAGGGCATTACAGCTATAAATTACACATCGTCGGTGTAAGTCCAATACCGCGGAAGAATCATTTGAAAAATGTTCAGAGGGGAAAAAAAACTATTTAGGGATGTATACATGCTCTTGCTTGCTTATACTGGGCATGTTTCATTTGCACTATTGACTTTAACCGAATGCATACCAGCAGTCTATTGGTCAATTTCAAAATTTAACGCGACTTGCACTGTTCAACTGAAAGCATCAAAAAACGTATTTTGAAATTATTGGCTCGTACGCGGTATTGAATTTACATAGACGATATACCACTTGAACAAACATTAAAAAATGATTTATTTTATTTATTTATTTTATTTATTTCAAGAATTTTGTTTTTACAATACAAATGGTTACATGTGCAAGGTTATACAATAATTCATTTTATATTACTACTACTCCATAAATTGTTATGTATTGCTATTACATTTTGCTGATTGATTTAAAAGGGATGGTAATACACAGAGATAGTTTCTTGGTATGTGCGTTTGTGCATTGCACTGCTTGCATTCAGTCTTTACATAACTTGCAATGACATTTGTACCTCAGTCACCAATATGTGAAAGTATGAACGTTCCAGTCATAATTCACTGCGGGCAATTTCAGTCATGGGACACCTCTGGTAATATGTCATCTCTGAAATTCTTTAGGCATATTAGGGAAATGCTAATCTATTAATAAACTATTTCAGTTGTGACGAGAAGCAAGGAAATCCCCTGGTGTGCGGGGGTCTGGAGCTGGAGGGAGAGGGGGAGGGCGACGGGGGGATGGGGGGCGCCGTGGGGGCCGAGCTGTGTCTGGGGGATGGGGGGGATGTTGGGGACGACGTGGAGACGCAGGGACTAGATCTGAACATCAACAGTCTACTGATGCAGGTATGTCTCAAGTTTTTAGCTTCGAATTAAAGTGATACATACAGATTTATTTATAACTATGAGCTACCTGGACTTTGTTCAGAATAGTTGTAATAGTTAACTAATTTTGAATAAAACCTTTTTCGGCCTCTTGGGTTTAACTCTTTTAGAACTAAAGAATCTATTTGTGATTTATTGATTGAATTGACAAATTACCTTCGGCTAGGAGGGATGAAATTGAATTGTCTTTAGTTAGGTAAAAGCTAATCAATTTAGCGCAAAGCTCAGCAAAAGAAAATCCTGTGAAACACTCCTGTTAGTTTTGTTTTCTGTATATTATATTGTAACTTAACCCCTTAGGCTAATTTGTTCGCTTATGGGAACAACCGATATAGTTCCCATAAAAATCATTATTTACTATCATCATGATAAATAAGATCTAAACAGAAAATATTCCTTGTTGACTCGAATAAGTACCCGCCACGGAGTTTCAAAGTAACAAACACGCAGGATTCGCGCGGTTATAAACTTTACGATTTTTTAAATAATTTTTTGTAAATTCTACAAATAAGAGATAAACGGTAAAGTACAGGTAAATTCATTGGCTATATAGCACTATAATAAGTTTTTATGTCTCCATGTTAAAATTCAAAGGTATGATTTTTTTTTATGTTCTTCTGGAAATCTCGAGCAATCGCAGCAAATTTATTTATTTTGCGTGGTCGCTCCAGTGGTTATAAAATACATATTTTAACCATATAATTTCTTTGGTCTTACCACTTATCATGTTTCTTTTTTGAAATTTTTTTATTATTCTTTATTCATTGCTTTGAATGGTTACATATATCATTTGTAGATTTTTCGACCACCATGCTAGGCTCATGCCTGTGTTATTACATAATATTTGTATTATATATGATATAATATGTATATTGGTATGGTATTGGTATTATAATATGGTATTACATACATGATATGTAAATTGCATTTTTCCTTGAGATCATTGCACAATTAGTAATGAATTTTGTTCCAGGAGGAGCTATCGGATGGCATCCTGTACGCCACAGAGGACGAGGCGGCCCTTCAAGTTCTGCTCCTCAACGAAGACCCTGGACCCTGAACACCCCTCATCTTGTGATCATTTCTAAACTATCTCTAATCTTTTAATAAGTCTTCCCAACTATGTCAACTTTATCTCATTCTCTTTTACGGAACTACGGTGATCTTAATTATTTCTCTACTACATTTAAAAGTTATCGTTAAAGATCCACCATTTGTTTCCTAAAATCCATGTATTAGATACTATCAAAATACAAGCATATCACTTTGTCAAATAATATAACATAATCATCACTTCCGGGATGTAAAAAAATGGCTATGGCTTTTACACTTGTGAACAAATCTTTTTTAGTATTTTTTAAATACAGACATCCATATGTTTATTTATACAGGGCGTTTGAAAACTGGTAATACAAGTGGGAAACTGATGAATCTACATTACAAGAGAACACGATAAAACCTTTTTTTTTCCTGGGAGCCTAGTTTACGTTTTGATGCAGTTGATATTAACCCTTTGGGGACTGTTTTTTTTTTCAAATTTGATCTAAAAAATATCAACTTTTAACTCAATTTGCTCGAAAACTAATGCCCAAATCATAAAAAGTTAAACCACAAAATTGACTGCAAATGTAATTTAGATTCACCAGTTTCTGACTTGTACTACTAATTTCCAAACACAGTTTATATTATATAAACAGTTGGAATATCAAGAGAGTGGAATTATATAAACAGATAAAATAACAGTTGGATATAGTGATGGACCACTCCCACCATGCTCCCAGAACTGTATTAACCCATTCACTGCTATGAGAATTATAATACATGGTGTGCAAATAATTAATACCTTCAGCACTTTGAATTTATGTACACAATATGTACAATTACATGTAGGCTTTCATTTTAAAAGAAAAGAAAGTGTATGATTTTTAAAAAGTGTTACTCACTAGTATTAGTTGTAAAATGGGATTACCAAAATATGGAAATAACTAATGCTCCCCTCGATTAAAATGCATATTTTTAATGAACGGGAAAATCTAAGGTTTGTACACTTTCGATTGATAAAAATGAATGTAAATCCAATAGTTATTTTATCAGAGTTAATGTCCATTTCTCCCAACTTGCTTACACGCAGATGGTTTCTTTAGATGTCTTTCCAGATAATATGAATTATGAAATCATCATTGCTTCGGTATTTCTGTTAATCCATTGCCATTTTCACATGCTAGAACTGTTTAAATATGTGTTTAACCCCTTGGGGCCGGAGCCCTGCAATTGCAGTGTTGAAGAAACATGCCTACGCACGGTACTAAGCACTGCAATTGCAGTGTCGACCTTATATATTCATTTCGTCCTCAGATTTTATCTCAACTGATAATTTCTTTTATGTGATGTAAGTAATATCTTTTATGTGATGGAAGTAATATCTTTTATGTCTAAGTTAAACTTTTGTGTTTGAATAGGATGATATCACTTAATTACTGGCGCATTGATGAAATAAAGGGATTGATTGAAATGAAGAATAAATTAAAGTGTTTCTTTAGAAGATATCACTCAATATATAATATTTTCTTCACATTTATAACTACAAACTATGCAAAGGAGATGCATGCTAGTTAAGTAGCTTTAACTAAATCAAAGAATACTGATCTCTCATAATATTATGTCGATACTGTTTTATGCATTGGCATTATTATTCCTTTATTTATACTCATATTTATGATTTTGCACAAAATTGCCGATTATAAGATAGAATTTTTGTTCACGGTTCGATTATGACCAGCACCTAATGAAATTTTTACCCCGTGAAAATTTACTTTTAAGTATTTAAGGTGCTTTTAAAATTACGAATTTGGAGGTTAACATATAAAATTTGTCAATTAACATTTTTTATAAAATTTCACAAAACTGAACCATATATTTCTTTAACGGTATAGGTGATGAACACGATTTGTAAGTTGGTTATTATAGAAACTTAAAAAAAAATGGTAATTTAATATTGTACATAATTCTATTCCTAGCAAATTTCTCACTTGACTGAAAATTAATTTTCTTTTTGAAAATTATCTCGCAATTTACTTTCACTTGTAGAGTTGTTTTGTTGTCGTTTATAAAATTAATAACACTATTTTATTTTATTATGTAGCTTGTTTATTGTTGTGAAAACTTACTTTGGTTAACAATATCAATACAATGCAATAAAAAGTAAAAATACTTGGCTGACACATTCAATTTTGCTTTAGCGCACTTTAAATTTTTTAGCGAAAATATTAAGTTTAAATAGTTTGAATTTAATATAACTTTAATATTTTGAGTTATTTTTTTGTTAATATTATGTTACTATCGATTTTTCATCTTTAATCGTACTTATTCTTTATAAATGTGTTATTGAACGCTGGTTTAGTTATTTGTGTATAGGATGTTTGATGTCGATTTATTCGCAGTTTATCATTTGAACTTTGTTAACCTTGTAAAATTATAAACTAACTGCCGAAAACATTGCACGATTACAACTTGTCCAATTGAAATGCATCAATAATTTGTATGGAAGAATTTATGATCTTTTACTAAAGCCTCGATTACATTGAGCGAGTTTACAAGCTACTAGCCAGTAAGTTTAAAAGCGGATGAATCGGCGAGTGAGATTGTCTCGATGACACACAAAACTGTCTACTCTCTCAGTAGCGACAGTAGCAGCTAAAATAACGACTCCCGCGCGAACCAATTCGGTCGATATTTTGTAAAAATTTGAGCTGCAGCTAGTGCCATACGCTAGCCAGTAATGAGAATTGAACTCATTCTGACAGTTATGAAATCAGCTGTTGGTAGGCCGCCATCTTGAGCAAGTAGCGAATATAGTTGACTACCTTTCAAGGTTTTTTCGTAGATTGTCTACAATCTGCTAGTCAGCTAGTAATACGATTACGTTGAGCGAGTTTACTAACAGTTAGTGAAATTCTCAGATAGTAGCTTGTAAACTCGCTCAATGTCATCGAGGCTTAAGATCTAGAAGATTTCCCATTTTTCATGTTAACATACAATGAATTGACTGGCCCCATATATTGTAATATGCACATATTGGGTATTATGTATCGCATTGACATTGTACTGGCAAGATTTCCAATCTATTTTTTGGACATCTATGAATCAAAACTAATACATACAACCTTCCTTTGTTCGCATTAATACCGCAAAAGTCAACTTTGTATATTCTGTACGTCTCTTAGTGTGATAATTTTATAACATGATGTTTTTATTTTCCAAACATCTAACAATTATTTGATTATTTATAACGCTTGTTGCAATATTATGTCATCGCTTTATTTAGCCAAATTTATTTGTAGGATAGACTAATGTCATTTAGGCGCAATTAATTATTTATATTAAGTTTTATACTGATTTATGTATGGCTGAATATTTTTTGTTTCTTTGGTATGTGTGTACGAACTTCCACAGAACATAGTTTTTAAGACAATTTCACGCATTGAAATGATGTAAATTGATTATATGTAATAATATATATGTACATACCTACTTCCCAAAGTGAGATGTACTTCTTTAATTATGAAAGAGAAAACCTGTAATTTTTACTTTCCCAGTATTTAGTATTACATATTCTCTTAGTATGTAGTGATATAAATTCAGCTACATAAATTTGATTGTCTTTGCGACGAAAACCTGACTAAACAAGTCCATATCACAATATATAATAATTATTCATAGGAGATAAAGAGAACTTAATGCGCTGTGATTCATCTGGAAATGTTTTTCGTTAAATAATTACATTCTAGCAATGTTAAGAATATCATTGCCCGTGGCTTGTTTACTCAGGGTTTGTGTCCCCCCAAGTACAAAGTACTAAGTATCTTTATAAACCAATCATTCCCATAGAGATAGATTAACTCGCCTATTTGTTGCATCCATTTTAAATGAGCAAGCACATTACAAAATTGCAGATTGTTACAGACATATTATACAGATATTTGAGAGTTCCACTCTGGAAGTCAGAGCACACGTATGCACATGGTTGCGGCTTTTCTTTGGCCGGTCAGGCAAGTTTTGGCAGCGTTAACCTTCAGGGCTTCAGGTTCTCACACAACATCTATTGGATTTGTTGACTGTTTCTGAACCAGCCGTGCTGTTATTTTGTCAGATGTGATTTACATGTCATACCTTTTCCCAATGTACTTGCAATCATCTTCACTAGTGTAGGAAAGATTCCTTTTTTTAATAGTGCCTTACAATCTGCAACCAATGTTGAGGTCTCTTTGTGCAGGTTCTTCCTTATACATAGATAGTGGCGGTGGTACCAGCCTGTGTGTCGATGATGATTGATTGCCAATGTTAATGAATGTTGATAGAGTTAGATGTAAGTTTGTGGACTGTGTTAGTTGCGTTTAGTCGAGTGTGTGTGTGTACAAGTCTCCTGTACGATATGATCGTAAGTGCCAACACCGAGGGAGTAAAACTCCGATACGACTGTTAATCAAATTTAGAGAAAGTTGTAATTATTATAATTCTTTATTAAAAAAAAATAAGATGAGAAAATCTGATGGAGAATCTTGAGCAAAATTGGGGTTTATTGTATTTTATTTCATCACGTAGATGTCTACATTCTATTTTATACAACTCTGTAATGTCCAAATCTTTCCTCTGATTTACACGATGATTCTAAACAATTGGTTTATTGTTTATAAATTCTCATACCTGGCTTTTGTCCAAATTTTACTTTTACGAACTAGGCACCCATTTAAATTTTCATTCCGATGCATATTGTAGAGCTAAAATGAAACCAATGATGAACAGATGCGTACATAATAGATTATTTGAAGTATGTTTTTAAAATTCTTTGAAAACAGAAATTATGATTATTATTTTAAGACAGCATTAGGCATTACATTGTGTATACCATCTGGCCGAGAAAGTGAAAATGTAGAACAGGCATACATAATCAAGAATCCATTTTGTTTTATTATGTTAAGCATTTGTATTCTTTGTTTTTTTTTTATGTAACAAATGTGCCATTCCATTCCCTAATGCCCTTCTCATTGTAATTAGCTACTATGTGTTACATAAGTATGTTTAAATGGAAGATTTTTCTAAACTGTGTTATTGCAAACTGATTTGCATAATGTCCGAAGTGTATTGTTCTCAGTATAACTAACTAACTTGACTGATGAATTATTTTGCAATTTATTATTTAAAACCAACATGCAATATTTAGTGAAACCCTCTCAATTGTATTACACATTGATAATTTTACAAATTTATGTTTGATTTGTGATTCAGTAAAAATGATTAATTAAATTGTATTTGTTGCTGAATAACGCGTATACAATAACAACAAAAAATCCTAACATTTTCTTTAATTTTTTTTTGTTTAAGCATTCTGTGGTTGAGAGATAAATAGGCTTAAAATATTTTCATTGCGCATGACTCTAGTATTTCTTATCTTATGATAACAGACAATAGAAGTTATATTACTTGATTCCTAACCATTGTTATGCATGGCTTAAGATTATGCAATAAAGAAGCTTAAAATTAACCTGTATACCTATGATTCATTGTCCAGATAATGTAAAATTACTTTATCCGTAAGCTGCTGATCGCATGTATTGTCGTTTTTACACGTTACATCGTTTTTGTAAAAGTAGGTCTGTGTAAACACGAAATTACTAAAGCAATTGGTAAACATTGACAATGTAATATTGGATGACTTTCAAGAGTTTTCTCGAAAAGGAATAAAAGTAACAATGTTTTTTGTTCAGGAAAATACACCGGCTGCAATAATACTGCAGAATTAATTTAGCATCTTTTGGGTTGATATTTATCTATTTCTCTTTACTTACTGATGTAACAATGCAAATAGGTATGTAATACGTTATCATTATGTGTACCAGCTCATCTGTCCATTCCCGTTTTTAAATCTAGATAGCTAAATATTTTTGCTGTTCAGAGAAGTGTTGTGTATTTTGAAAAGCTGAAATTGAATGCACGAGCTTCTACTAAGGTTGGGATGGTCCTAAAATGAATTCTGCATTAAACAATTGACGATATTATAAAAGAAGTATGCATACTTAATACTTTTGATCTGGTTTTTAATGTTGAGATGTATTGTACTACTGACCAATTGTAAACATATTTTGAATAATAAAAGTGTTTATGTAAAATAATAACTTTATTGAAAAACACCCATTTTTTAAGAATAATTTTCTGTAAAATAATGTGAAGTAAATTCTTCTCAAATTCTAGGCGTTATCATGTTGATGATTGCGTTGAAGGAAGGAATGTTGATAAAAAAATAATATGTGGCGTTTTTTAAAATAAATTAAAAAGAAAGGTATTTGTAATATTTATTAATGTCAAGGCACGTAAAAAAATGTGGCTGTATTTATTATTATTTTTATATGGTATAAGAAAAATCCAAGTATTCTTTATCTAGAATTTTTTTTGGTAGATAAACAAAAATTCTATTGGCTTGTAAATACATGTTTTATATGGCAATGAATATAATATTATATTTCCTAAAATATGATGCATTTGAAATAATAATAATTACATAATTTTTTGTTTGTTTCAATAAAAAAATAATTTATTTTTGTCATAGACATACAAATAGATAGACTAGAACATACAGATGAGGGGTAAAAACTAACTATGGCGGGGCAAAGAGAGGGACGATGGCTGTGATTCGCCAAAAAATCAATCTAACAGTATATAGGCATCTCGCATTACAATATGACTATTTAGTTCTTAGAAGTAAAATCTGCTTTTGAATGAATCGACCTTTTTACATAGGAGCGCGAATTGCTAGCCACGATATGAACAAATATCTGAAGTCCAAATTTGGCAAAGTAAAGTTTCACTTTCGGAGTGAAATATTTTGTTTCCGTATTTAGTTGAGACACTTTTACAAATGCTTCATAATTTACTTACCTCAGTAAACAGCGGCTTTATGTTTCACGTCGCCATGTATCTAGTTGAAACAGCGGCTTTGTGTTTCACGTCGCCATGTATCTTGATGTGTTATCATATTATATGATCTGAATAAGCCTAAAATAATGCTTACCTATGGAATGTAATACGAAAATTGGGTTTATTATCTTGTTCACTTCTATTATTACGTGTTTTAATAACACAAGTCACCATTTTTACAGTGTTATTTCGTAAAATATACCGATGAGAGCTCAACACTGGTCCGGACAAGAATGATGACGTCACATTTTTTAGATTCACGCAAGGCTCTCGCAAGCCCAGCCGGTACCGATAAAATGGTTCCAATGGGAGGGGGAAATAATACGCCTTTTATCACTTAAGGCAGGTCCATCTATTTGTATGTCCATGATTTTTGTCCAATCACATTTTAAATAAGTACATTTTTCGGTACATTACATCCATTCACTAATTATTTTACAAGTATTGGTATAATAAGCATGTTTATATAATATGTGACTGCATAATACCATACAAATAAATACCTAGATTATATCTTATTGAAGTATAATTTTTTTTTTAAATTGAATACACAATTTCTGATACCTACAGAAACGGAGTCCATTTTTCTGTGTCACAGTTGCACAGAAACCACCAAAAAAATATTCCATTCTTCGTTCAATCAATCATGTCCACTCATATCTAATCTCTTATTGTCTACTCTCTACACAATAATACAATAATAGAGAGTAAATCTGCCGCTGAATTGAGGCTACCAAAATTATCCACTGGAACGATCACACGAAATAAATTTAACTCGATTGCTTGAGATATCCCAGAAGATTAACATTAAAAACCAACATTAAAAAAATCTTCCCTCTGAATTTTAAAACAGAGACATAAAAATTTATTACATGTAGTGCTATATAGCCAATGAATTAACCTGTATTTTACCATTTATTTCATATTTGTAGGATTTATAAAAAATATATAAAAAAATCGTAAAGTTTATAACCGCGTGAATCCTGCGTATTTTTTACTTTGAAACTGCCATGAGGGGTACTTATTCGATTCAACATAGAATATTTTCGGTTTCTGTATGTTGTCTGTGGTATACTTGATAATGAAGGGTGCATATCTATGGGAAAAGGCCTTAATTTTAACCGTATACAGCTGATCAAAAAATCGGCAGGAAAAAAAATATTTTTAACATCGTTCTAAAATAGTCTACGAAGTTCGGATTTGCGACATCTATGGTCATAATAGATATAGCGTTTCAATACCTTCATTTTAAAATAAATAAAAATATACGAATTGGCCCAAATTTATCTCACCGACGGTGAGGGGGTCTAGATTGGAAGAAAAACTGCTCACGTAATTAATGGATGCCCCCTCAGAAGAAAGAAGCAGTTTATTCGCATGTGTTGTTTTTCGATGGTGGTTTATTTGCGTGGATTGATGTCGATGATGTTTTTATTCAAAATAGATAATTAATAGTTAATCTATGATGATATATAAAAAAAATATTCAAAAAATTAACAAAAAAAAAACTCACTGCCACTAGCGGAGAGGTTAAGTACACAATACATCTCATAGAATAAATGGAAAAAATATATACTTAATCAGTATCGTAATATTATATGAATTTTAATTTAACAAGTTATATCAAACATCACATAAATATTAGTACAAATATCGTCCTTGATTATCACAACTATGAATCCTACATCATGGAATAAGACATTTGTTTGAGTTTTCACCAGCACTGAAAATGTAAATATATTTATCTATGGAATCTCTTATTTCAAAGCACATTATTATCTAATCAATCAATGTCCTCAATTATCACATGTTTAAAAAAATATACGGGTACTTGACTTAGTAACCAGTGATTCGTGACATAAACAGCATGGTAAAAAATGTTAATGAAATTTTGGTCTCCAACGACATTTTTGATGTTTTTGAAATGAAAACTTTTTTAACACCGTTGTGATTTGAAACGCGATGAAACGAAAAATAGCGATAAAAAGAGACAAACACATACAATCCATAAGATTTAACCTGCGAGGGAATGAAATAGTATAAGCGGTCTCCTCTTTGTGCGGTGCTTCGTAGCCTCTCCACTCTCGTCTACATTAGTTTTCTGAAGTTTTCTCTGATTTTTTTCATCTTAAAACAAAAAAATTAATAGATATTGGATAGTTGGGGTCATAGTGAATGACATGTAGAAGAATTTTTTTTTATTAAGTTTTCAAAAAAAAAAACATTAAGAAAGTTACCGGAGATCAAAGTTTCATTTACATTTTTTATTCCAAATAATGTCAGGAATCACTGGTAAGACAAGTACGGCCCTCAAAACAATGTACAGTGAAATCTTTTACACGCTTAAAAAGTTTGGTTTTTTCAGTCTCTTGACAACTGAATGGCCCAATTTATCCAAGTTTTCCCGCTTAAGAGGTTTGGAAAACTTCTTAAGAGAGTTTACTGTGGGTACATTTCAGTGGGTATGCCCGGAGAAACTATGGTAAGTGTCTTCATTTGGAGAAATGAAAGAAAAAGCATTTTCCCCCCAGCAAAGATCACAAAACATTGTTTACAATACTAAATTTAAACCTTAAGTTGTGTCCTCAATTATCACATAACTACCAAATTTTAATCTCTCCCAATGTTGTCTCTAATCACAATATCACGGAACAAATCCTTTGTTGGAACTACCCCCTTCACTGAGAGACGGAAGGGTTGATATGATGATATTGTTCTCCTTGCGTCTTCTCATCTTCTGCGTCAGCATATTCCTGAGTTCCGCCAGGCAGCAAACGAAGGCGTGGACGATGAACAAGAGAACTGCTCCTCCGAAGATGATCCCCACCCCAAGACCAGGGTTGTTCTCCCAATCCAGCACGGGGTAAATGTAGCTGGTGTCGTTCCTGATGGAAAAAGATAATGATTCATTTTGTTGTCATTAATTTATTCTCCTGGCTGCAATAATGAATAAACCCCCGCCTCCAGAGAAATTATTATAATAAACAACAATGAAATAAATTAAAAGAATTTTTTTTTTAATAACAATAGGGATGTGACTTTTACATAAATGATCGATTATTAAATAATCAGTCCTTTTTCTTAGCATAAATAATCAATTTTTTAGAAAATTAAAATCGATTTTTAATGGAGAAAAATCGATTTTTTCATAATCGATCATTTTTTTACAACCCCAGGATGTGACTTTTACTTAAATAATCGGTTCTTTTTCTGAGCACGAAAAATCGATTTACGATCGTCAAAACTTCTTCAGGTGAGATTATTCATGAAATTGTAGGTATCGAAAATTGCAAGGAAAACTCCTCCAGTCACAGAATTTCAACATTTCATAAAATTTCCAAGTTAATTTAAGTTCTGTTGTTATTTCATCATGGGCCAGTTGTTTCACAGTACGTGGATAATAACAGAACATATGTGTTTTGGTTCCATGCCACCTCAGAATCAAGCCAACTCAACACCTCTTTGAAAAGTCATTAAAAGTTATGAAAAAAAAAAATAGCCCATATCCGTAATCTACAAATTTTTTATATTTTTTAATCACTTTTAATGATTTTTCAAAGAAGGTTCTGAGTTGTCCAGTCACCATGTATGTTAAATTAAAATTCTGTGAAACAACCCGTCCTTGGTACTCTTGGTAGGTATGCTTTTTAACTTGTGAGCTTCAAACAATAAATAAAAATTAATCCGTACAGATATCGTAAATCAAAACGAACTAATTTATTGATTTAAAAGAAAAACGATAATGGGCCCACTCAGAGGCGGGGGAATGGGGGGGTGACACCACGTTATCCGCCCCTGGTGCCACCCACACTAGTTACGCCACAAATCCTCTCTTTTAATGACTTTTCGAAGAGGTGTTAAAATTCCACTTAATGAAGGAAAAAATAGGCGCCCCGTTTGCTAGCCCCCCCCCCCCCTCCTAGATCCGGGGCCGGGATCGACTCAAGAAGAACATAGAAAACATTCTCCTGGCGGGAAAGACACATTTAGGTATTTATAGGTAAAAATAAATATGCTTATAATTAAACTATTTTTTATCTAAAAGTACGTATTTGTGGCGAGGTTTCGTTGTGTGTCATGGTTTGTTTGTCACGGCATTTTGTGGTGGTGATATTTGATATTGATAGCACAGTGCGTAATTCGCCTGGTTTTGGATTAGGTGTGCATTAACAATGCGTTTTTGTTGTTTTGCATTCAATGACATATCAGTGTGGGGAATTTTAAATAATTACTTTCCGTTTGCGGTTTTACTGAACCAAGAGATCGCTTGCGATTTTATTCAATAATTTATTATTGTGACTAATGCTGTGACCCAGTAACGCTGGTTAGGCGATTATTTTCAAAATTGAATATGACTGTCTCTAGCGTTGTTTACATCAATACAACAATGAGACATCCGGCGAAAATTATGTTTTGAGTTGACAACATCAATATTTAGAAAAAATATATGTGAATTGAACTCGAAGAGTCTGATGTTTGTACATACATAATATAGTGTAATATTTTGTCTATTTTGCAATTAGCAATAAGACAGAGCATTGCAGAAATATATTTTATATTTGTGCAGAGCCCTTGAGGTGTCTTTTCACAAAAACGGTGCTATACAAATCATCCGAGTATCATTATTATTATTATTAACAGTCATATTGTAGCTACCTAATTAAAACTGTACCTACTGCGTGCTCAAAACATAATTTACTTCAGTGCAACACCAAGACAGTCAACAGTTTCACAGTAATTACATATATGCAATAAATCAATCTTACGAAAACATTGAAAAAAAAGAATAACACCGATTTGTTATTTAATCTAATACAAGATAATATACTTTACAAGATTTTTAATCTCAAAACAGTTATGTACGAATTATCTTTGAACAGTTATTCAAGATGTTTTAGATTGCATTGATAAAGTGATACGCACTTGCTCAACAACAAAAATTAAGGTTTGTGTAAATTTTATGTTGTTTTTACAGTGCAAATTAAAAAAAGAGTTCGTCTTTGCACCACCTATTCAAATAAAATATTGCCATAAAATTATGCTAATGCCTGCATATTATTATGAAACTGTTAATACGGAAGTCTACACTTTCAGCTATAATATTGCATTTCATCATTTGCTTACTTGCATTATATATGTATAGGTATCTAGAAGCAGTCAGCGATGAATTGGGGTCATATTTTTAATTCTATAAATACAACAACAATAAGTATAGCTTCCGCTTGATTTCGTCTATTGGCTTTGATTTGGTAGAACCCATTCTTCTTATTCCAATAACCTACCTTTTTTGGTAACCAAGGTCACCTTACACGAGATTAAATCTAGGGTCAATTAGAAGAGCTATTTATAATCGATATTCAGGAGAACAGTTTGAAGCTTTCAAAGATTTTCTCTGTACATGGGAAGATAACCAATAGTTATGATTTCGGTTTGGTAGAACATTTGAATAACATATATTATGTTATCCTACTGTTAGCACACTACATACTTTATGTACATCATTCAGACTTGGTTATACCGGAGCAACGAAAAGCAAACAAATATTATTTAATCATTGAAGGCGATATTAGTGACCCTCAAATGAAAAGTTGAAACAGGAAAATCAGAAAAAGATTCGGATGAATCTAGAAATTGACCTTAGCTTAGCTGGGGATCTGCTCTTTTCACTGATCTAATTCGACCATATCCCTTTCAGTCATATTTAATTGTATCATACTTCATTTTCTTAACAATATTTTTATTGACTGCTATATTTATATATGATTATAAGATTCTTTCCGAAATACATGCAACTTAGATAGTGTCTTGGATAAATATTTCCATTTTTAGTTTAAAGTGATACTAAAAAATCATAGTATTCTCTTTCACAGATGGCGTGAGTTTAATTATTTTAGGGAAACCCCCTGTTTACAAGATAAGCTTTAAAATATTAACATGAATTAATTGTTTGCGCCCGCACACACGCAATACGAACATGAATAATAGTTTTGTCTAAAAACAAACTCATAGAAGACAGGCTCAAAAATACAATATTGCATTTGTGATTCAATCCAATATTGTATTTGTTCCTTTCTTGAAATATTTGAGTTTATTTATGGACAAAACTATTTATTCACCTTTGTATTTATTGCTTGCTTGTGTACGGACGCCAACAATGAATTAATCTTAATATTTTTAAGCATATCGTGTAAAAAACGTTTTTCCCTGAAATAATTAAACTATGAAAGAGTAGAAAATGAATTCTTTCGAGTATCACCTTAATGTGCTGTATCTTAGACTATTCTAGAAAAAGTCAATTGAAATAACAATTACGATTTTTCTACCGTTTTCAAAACAACATAAATTATTGACCATGATTTTAATAAAATTATATTAATAATAATAATTATAAAAAAGTTCTGCTAGTTTGTATGGAGTTTGCATAGTTTTTGTTGCTTGATACCCGTGTTTCGACCCACGAAGCCATTATCAAACCTTAGGAAATATAAGAAAAATTCATAGGAAACATTGAAAAAAATCAATACATCAAATGCTGGGACTACTCCGACAGCAACTGTGGCATTAACTGTATCGGAGGGGTGTTGTGTAGATGGTTGTAAGCAGGCCCGGACTGGCCAGGTCCGCAGGTCCGCGATCGCGGAGGGCCCCACAAAACGTACAAAAAAAAAGGTTTTTGTCTTGTAAGTAGTTATTTTGTGTTCTTGGTAATGTTTGTTTACATTTTCGAAAAAAAATCACATTTTTTAAAAGTAGAACATGTCGAACAACTGTATTATTTTTCTAATCCCTAAAATCCGTTAGTCATTATTTTTACTACACAAATAATTTTGACATAATTCATTAATGCTTTGGTGTGAATATAATCCTGCCCTTTATTTTGAACTCCGTTATAATTATTGTCAGTTCTACAGCATGTGTTTAGTAGTGTTGTGGTATCCTTAAAATAACGCGCATTTCTTATTTCAATAAATAATAAAGTCAACAAAAGTCGAAAATCATAACATTCGTATAAAAACCTATCTGTATTTCTTCTTCTTTATAGGTGCCAATATAGCGTATAAACGCGTTTTCGTTGTTTTCAAGCACCTAATTTTCAAAAATTATCCGGGGGAGGCCCCCGGACCCCCCTTTTTCAGGAGCCCCCCCCCCCTCCCCACGTTAGGGGGCCCCTTTACAGGTTTTAGCGGAGGGCCCCAAATGGTCCCAGTCCGGGCCTGGTTGTAAGGCTGAAGAATTGTAAGATTTAGATGGTCAAAGAGTAAACTTACACTCCAAGTCCACCTGCCGCCCAGTAGATGAGGTTGAAGATGAGATAGGCCAGGGTGAATAGGATGGGCTGGACGCAGTGCAGCAGTCGGCTGGGCAGCCCGCACACCATCAGTTCCAGTACACACAGGATGCTGTTGGCGCCGTGCGTCGCGAAGTTCAGTAGGAACGGGCCGTCGCTCTCCTGGTCGGCTATAGACAGTACAATACAACATTACTTTTTATACTAACCGTGGTAAGCCGTAACCATAGTAACCTTGGTAATCTTAGCAACCATTGTCTACAGATCTTGCCGCCCCTCAAAATTTCCATCCATAGGCAGACTCCTAGGTTGCCTAAATCATCCAGCGCCCACCCCCCCTCTCAAAGCGAAATTTTGTGCTCTGGATTTCCTACTACAAATAAAAAAAAAATACGAGATGTATAAACAAAAGCATCTAAAGAAAATGTGTTAATGTATCCGTGTGCCTAGCTCGTGAATGAGCTTATTTTCTATATTGACACAATGCCCACTCGAACTTCTACAGCACCCCCTAAATGTTAAAAACTTAAAATTGCCCCCCCCCAGACCTACAAAACGCCCACATGGGGGCGCTGGCGCACCCGTTAAGAATCACTGGGCTAGGGGTTAGCTAGAAGAATCACTAGCTACCTGAGATATAATTAAATTAAATAATGAAAGAAAGGGTTCCGTAGAAAACGCACGAATTTTTAACATTAGGGGGCATAAATTAATTACACGAGCAGTTTTTCTTCCAATCTAGACCCCCCCCCCTTGGTGAGATAAATTTTTGGATACTTCGCATATTCTTTTCATTAAATGTGAGATTTAGATGGACCCCCTTCCCCCTTTTGAGCTCAATTAAATTAATAATAATAATAATAATAATAAGCCTTTTAATTCTGGTCTTCGGTCAGGTATACTAAGCATGTTCTTGTTTGTTTATAATAAATCCCGAAGCTCAGTTTGCCTCTTGGCATAGGCCTCCTCTAACGTTTTCCACTGGGACCTGTCATGCGCAACTCTTCTCCATTGATTTCCAGCCGTGAGTTTTAGGTCGTCTTCCCATCTTATTTGTTGACGTCCTCTACTTCTCTTGCCATCTCTTGGATACCAGTCAGTGACATTTTTACACCATTTGTCTTGTGGATCGCGGATCATGTGACCTGTCCATCTCCACTTTTGTTGGTCTATTCTGGCAATTAAATCAGCAACTTTGGTTTTCTCCCTTATTGTGCTGCATCTCACTCTGTCCTGTTTCCTTATTCCTGTCAGACTTCTCTCCATGGCTCTCTGGCAGCGTTCCAACTTGTCTCTGTGTCGTTTGGTGAGTGCCCAAGTTTCACATCCATAGGTGATGACTGGAAGTATGCATGTGTTGAAGACTTTCCTTTTTATTTGCATACTTAGCTCATTGGATTTCAAGATTTCTTTCAAAGACCAGTATTTCTTCCATCCATTTGCTACTCTTCGCTCGATTTCTTTAGTGGTTTGATCTTTATGAGATATTATCTGTCCTAAATAGATGTAATCTGACACATATTCGAGTGGTTGATTGTCAATTAGTATAGTTACTGGTTTAGAGTTTGTAAGCAATTTTGTTTTATCCTTGTTCATGCATAGGCCGACTTTCGCGCTTTCGTCAGTTAGCGATTCTATCATTTTCTTTAGGTGTGATGGGTTTTCCTCAAATAGTACTATATCGTCTGCAAATCTTAGGTGGTTCAGTTTTACACCTTGCACGTTGATACCATATTTTTCCCAATCTAGTTTGCGGAAGATACTTTCCAGAGCAGCCGAGAACAATTTTGGTGATAAAGGGTCTCCCTGTCTTACACCTCTCTCAATCTTGAACTTTTTTCCCAAGGTTTCTAGTTGGATCCTCGCTTCGCAATTCGAGTATATCTTTTTTATAATATTGATGTAGTTTGAAGGTATCCCTTGCTGTTCAAGACTATCCCATATGGCTGTGTGTCTTATGCTGTCGAAAGCTTTGGAGTAATCAATGAATGCTATGTATAGTTTCTTATTATACTCGTTATATTTTTCTACTATTTGTTTCACTGTGTGTATGTGGTCTAGGGTAGAGTATTTTTGTCTAAAGCCGGCTTGCTCCCGTGGTTGGTTTTCGTCTAGCTTTTTACTTATTCTTTCCAGGATAACTTTAGAAAATACTTTGTAGATATTTGACATCAAACTTATAGGTCTGTAGTTCCCGATATCTTCTTTTTGTCCTTTCTTAAATATAAGAATAATGTTTGATGTTTTCCACTGTGTAGGGATTAGACCAGTTATTAGTATTTCATTGAATATTGAAGTTAGTATTGGTAGTAGTTCTTCCAAGGTGCCTTTAAGAAGTTCGTTTGTCACTTTGTCTGGACCTGGAGCTTTTTCCATCTTCTGACTGTATATGGCTTTTTCTACTTCTCTGGAAAGTATTTTCGGTTCAGTTATAACGTTTTTCTGCTCTTTATTGACGTCTGTCCTCGGATCGTGTTTTTGTTTGTTGTCTGGGCTTGAATAGAGGTCCTGGTAAAATTTTGTGGCTATTTCATTAATGTTTTTTCTATTTGAAGAAGTAGTCCCCTTTTTGTTTAGTTTTGGTATCCATTCTTTATTTGATTCTTTCAATTCTTTAAGCGCTTTTTTAACTCCTCCTGTTTTCACTATATGCTTTTCTAATGTTTGCAGCCTCTTGATCTTCCTATCTTTTCTGATGTTCTCTCTGATTTCCTTACTTAGTTTCGTTATAGTTTTTATGTTATCTTTTTTAGGATGTTTTGAAAGTAGATTCCGTCTTTCTTCTATAAGTTGCAGCGTTGTATCACTTAGTTTGTACTTGTTTCTACTGCTATTCTCTGTTTTTACTTTAGTTAGTAGATTTTCTAGCTTTCCATATTTCGTATGAACATCAATGTTTCTCGTAGTTAATTCATCGGCTGATTCAATTAGAGATTGTTTTATTTTCTTTAGGGTTTCTTCGCTGTGGTGATTTGTAGAGTATGAAGCGAATTTTTTCCTAGAATTCTTTAGTGGTTCTATTCTTATGTTGCTTCTTACCATACGATGATCTGTATTGAAATTGAGTTTAGTTAAGACTGACGTATCCGTGAAGGCTTTTGGGTAGTTTGTTGTTATGTAGTCAATTTCGTTTTTGGTGTTGCCGTCAGGGGAGATCCATGTCCACTTCTTATTTTGGTTTTTCATATATAAACTGTTCAAGAGCGTTAGGTTGTGTTGTAATAAGAATTCAACCAAAAATTCACCATGTGGACTTCTTCTACCTTGGCCAAACTTTCCCAATACATATTCTTCCTTGCATTGCTTCGCCCCGACTTGAGCATTAAAGTCGCCCATTAGAATAATATGGTTGTTTTGATACCTTGTTAATGCTTGTGTTAATTCTTTATAGAAGAGTTTGATTTCTGTTTTTGTTGCTTTTTCTGTTGGGGCATAAATTTGTATAACAGACCATACTTTTTGGTATCCCGGTATGTCAATGTTAAGAATGGCTATTCGATCAGAGATTCCAATTAGGTCTTGTATGTTTTGTTTCATTGACCGTTTGATTATGAATCCTACTCCTCTTTCGCCGGCTGTTTCGCCTTTGTGGAATAGTATGTAGTCATCCCGTTCCTCAATCTTTTCTCCTAGTCTTCGCATCTCACTAATGCCCAGGATGTCCCATTTTATTTCTTCGAGAGCTTTTTCAAGCTCATGTAGGCTTTCTTCGGTTCTAAGAGTTCTCGTATTTAAAGTTGCAATATTGAGTATTTTGTTTCTTCTTGTTGTTAGAGGGTGGTGGTCTATAACTCCCGCGGGGACCAGCCGAATTGGGAGACTTTTTGTTAGTTCGATTTGCTTGTTAATTTTAGTTGGTATTAATATTGTTTGTTCCCGATTTTTCGGGGAAATTATTAGTTTTTTGGAGCATTTAGTTGTTGTGAGTCAGAACTTGACCGGTTGTAATAGTTTAGTATGTTAGGTCTGGTGATCTCTTTCATGCTAGTTTTGGGCAGAGGTTGTGAAGGATTGCTAAATATTTTGTTTGTATTTACTTTCTTCTGTTCTGATGACTTAGGAGAATCCGAAGTTCCTTTTTTTCTCTTTTCGCTAATGTTTTCCTTCGGTTTTAACACTATCAGTTTGTCATATTTTATGTAAGCAATGTTTCCCTTCTTTTTTTCATCTTCTAGTTGAGGTTGGAGCTGTTTTCGTTTTTCCAGGATTTCCTTTGAGTAATCTTCTTTCACATTAATACCTGACGGGAGGTTTTTCTTGTTCTTAAGTATAAGGTGTTTTTTCCATTGGGTCGTGATAGAGGCTATGACCGGACGATTCTTGTTTTCGCTTTGGTTCCCTATTCTATACACGTTGCTAATTTCTTGGCTGTCCAAGTGTACTCCCGTATCTACTATGAGGTCTTTAATGTAGACTACAAGGTCTCCTTCAGATTTTCTCTTCTCTTCTATTCCAAAGAACACCAGGTTATTTTTACGTTTTTCTCTATTTACTGCTTCAAGTTTTTGTTCTAGTTCTGATACTTTATTTTTGAGAATATTGTTATCTTCAATAATTGCTTTCATCTTCTCATTCAGCGCTTCCATCACATTTCTAGTTACCGAATGAGTTATTATTTCGGCTTGTTTCTCTAATTTCTCGTCAAGTTTAAATAGAAATAATTCCATGTTTTTGTCCATTATGTTCGTGTTCTATGAAATTGTTCAGATGGGGTGATTCGATTTTTTTTTTTTTTTTTTTTTTTTAATTAGTGATTTTATTAATTTATAGCGCCTGTTGGTGGGCAAAATATACCACACCCCTGTAAGAACTTTTCGTACTTACGCCTGTTTGCGGTTTTATTTAATTTTAAGATTTCGCATTTAGTGCCATCTATTAACTGGTAGTGTATCTCGTTAAATGATTAGTTTAGTGCGTCCGCATTTACCGCCATCTATGAACAGTTATTTTATTTTTATTTATATTATAATAATAAAATAAAAAGATTTTGGTTTGTCTGAGGATTGAACCCTTCTCCGAAGATACCGGAGCCAAACACTTTGCACTTAGGCCAATTCACTGTTGAATGTCAGTGAGATTAAAGTCAATATTAAGCAACTGTCAACGAAATGTACTGGAGTGTATTTAAGTTGCTTTTTATTTTTTTTATTTAAAACACTACTTTATTGTTTAATTCACAGTTCAAATTTGTTAACGATTCACTTATTGTCAGTTTTTTTTTTTTTTTTCGGATGTTTATTATTTTAATGAATTCACTTGATGACAATTAAAGTTTAGACTTTCAGTTTTGATATCACTTTTGAGACACTCCCCGTTCGAGTATCGATAGAACAGACACACGAGGATAAAAATTCTGCACCGTGTTTTATTATATACACAAGATTTCAGTTTATTAAACTCTTTTAGTGTGAATTCTCAAAACATTTCTAGGTGATGGAATCCTAGATAGGTTATGTGTCAATTTTTTGGAAAAAAGTCACTTTATGAGCATATCTCGTTAGAATACCGGGAGACAAACACACCGGGTGGTAGGCCGAGAAAAACACTGCACTTCAGTAGCAAATTTGATTCGATTTAGACACTATTTCATGTTATAATTCTTCAAAAACTGGTGCTAACGAAATTAGCGACCGAGCAAGTTCAATGACAATAGTGAGAAATTACAACCGATTAATGTATTGGGGGCATACAACCAATTAATGTATGCCTCCTTACCTGACCAACATATTTGTGAAATTAATGGAAATGGTTGTAGGGAAGGTTAAATTGATTTGCCATGGTAGACGACCTCCGTAGTCCAGTGGCTAAGACTCTTGACTCACAATCCGGAGGTCGCGGGTTCAAACGCGGCGTGCGCAAATAAATTTTATTTGATTAATTTGTGTTATTTCACAATTAATTCATTTAAAATAATAAATAGTATATTTAAAATAATACATAGTATAGCCAGGTACTTCCCAACCTTCCTCTTCCCCACCTCCTTCCCCTCCCCACTACCTTCAGCCTCACAACATACCCCAATTGGGGATGGCATAGTCTCACTGGCTCCAGACGGGAGCAGTTGAGATTCTTGTGCGGTATACACTGTAAAAAAAAAAAGACGCTAAAGCAACAAATTGTAACCATATGTACCTACCCAATGTAAAAGCCCCATAAGCGTATAAAATAATACTTAAATAATAAAAATACGCCTTTTTGTGGTGGGAAGGGAATCGAACATCTATACCTACGTGATTGTAATAATCGTGTTTTCTCCTCCACATGATCTTCCCTTCACCTTCATCTTCAAACCACTTCAGAAGTCTTGTATGATACGTCGCAAAAAGATGACCTTCTCTAATGTTACGCGTGTCATAATTCACAGGTGGTTCAAAGATTGCATGATACTCATGACGAATGGATGAATGAATGATGTTTGCATTTGTTCGTTGTTCCCCAACCTTGCGCCCATAAATGAACTAATACCCTTGCGCCTCAAAGATCCAAAGTTCAAGATCTATCGGCGTCCCCACTTGAGGTTGTGTCAAGGTATATTATAAAATTATAAATCGTATAAAACGTGTTTATGGAATTCTGAACTGGGACCGAAATCAATGCCAGGTACGAGTATATTATTCAATTAAAAAACGCAGCCCAAACGACGTAATAATAGTTTTATCATTTGGTATTGGTCAGAAATCGAAAAACTCATGAAACAAAAAGTGATCTAAAATGCAAATTTATGATATTTTGCATGAAATTTTTTCTAGATTCACGTGAAAATTATCTCAGAATGGCCCATTTATGATCAGCCGAGCGATTCTATATCTTTTGTGGGATCGTTATCGAGATAACAGACATGATCTCCTTTCAAATTTGTGAGATTTTTTTGCCTTTTCTATGTACATTTAATGAATAAATAATTACGCATACTTGCAGGAATTCGTGTTTAAAACGATATAAACTAAAATATGTGACAGTAAATATGTAAAAATCACACAAATCTGACAAGAGATCACTTCCGTTATCTCGATAACGATCCCACAAAAGATATGAATTCGCTCGGCAGATGCAAAATTTTTAAAAAATAACGATAATGATGCTCTAATTAGGTAAAGTTTTCAGGACCATCTGATAATATTAATTATATTTTCACTTGGCAAAGTCACAGACCCCAAATTTTCAACTGTATACGCCGATCGTCCAGTTGATTAGTCAGACATCTTCAAATACTAAGTTTTGAGATAATGAGGAAGGCAATATTCGAATGGTCACCGTAAATCAAATATTATTTACACGTTTCTATGTTTTACATATCAAATATGCTGCAAAATAACACCGGGAGGCATTACGGTCATGATGTTCTGAAACATCCTAAACATCAACATCAACATCAACATTTTTTTTAAATTCACTACAAGTTTTTCCGCATTATAATTGATTTGGTGGTGTTTATGAGTAATCTGAGTATTGTACCAGGTTGACTTTTACAAATAACTGCATGCTCAACTCAAATATCAATTTTTCTGAGATGTCTGACTAATCAACCGGACGGTCGATGTTTACAGTGCCGGCTGTAGCAAATCTGACTGTCATTATTTCAAATATCAGTAATTTATTAATGTTGAAAGAAAATTATGTAAGTTGAAATAATCGAAGCCAAATTCAGATTTATGGTAATGTTTTACATTACAAACAAAGGTGGATGAGGGGTATGGTCCTTCGAACATCGAGAAACTTACAAGCTACTTTAAACTGGGGGTCCTGTATAGGCAGTGGCGTAGCGTGGAAGGGGCGGGGGGGGGGGGGGCCGCCCCGGGCGGCACTTTTAAGGGGGGGCGGCAATTTTGACAGAATCAAAGAGAAACCATTTTCATGTTCTGAGTTTAGTTTTAATATTTCACCCGTTTAATCACAGGAGACGCAAATTGTCCCACACATTTAATTTTAAAATAAAATTGCATGAATGCCATAAAAAGTGAAGAGACAGTTTTATTACAATTTTTTTAAAGAAAAGGTGTCCGTATTCAAATTTTTAAGTTTATTCTATTTTAAGTACATTAATTCGAATATCTGCAGGTGTGTTCTTTTGAGCCAATTTGCAATTTGAATGTCGAAATTGTAATATTTAGAAACAAAAATGTTCTAATAACCACGTCGAAAAAAATATTATATCTGTATTTTAGAACAATTTTTTTTTTTTGGAAAAGGGTAAAAAAAATTGCCAATATGAAAGAACATTTAAAATGCATGGGAAGAACCGGGAATTTTGTGTACAAACCTTGACAGACAAAAGTTTAGAGATATATATTTTTTATTATTCAGTTTTTAGAATGTAAAATTCAATTGTGGATTCATCTGCTAACACAATTCGAACATTATCTTATTTGAACTGCAGTTAATAAAATGCTAGTTGAAGACTCTGTATATGCTGCCAGAATCAAAGTAAAACCATTTTCATTTTCTGAATCTACCTACTTTTATTCGCCGCATACAGACTTAATTTAAACCAATTTTGTGTTGAGAATATAAATTTCCAGTTGTGGATTCCTCTGCTGACACATTTGGAATGAAAAAATTCTCTTATTCGAAATGCAGTAATAAAATTCTAGTTGCAGACTATGTATGTGCTGGCAGAATCAAAGAAAAACCATTTTAATGTTCTGAGTGTAGTTTTAATTCGCCGCATATAAACTGGTTTTGTGTTCAGAATACAATGATAAATTAAATAACGAGTAGCAGATTCATTGTGTACCGAGTGAAGCTTTACAAAATGCTGCAAAATTCAGAAAAAATTGATTGTTCCGGGTGTAACTATTATTTGGGGACTCTAACGCAGAGTCAATCGTTGTTTAAAACCTAAATAAAGAGTTCGAGAAGCAAAATCCTTTTACATGGAAAGGTACCATTCTCGATTTCAGACAGCATTTATAAACTTTGTAGTAGAATTTATAGACATGATTTTCGTTGGAGGGATTAAAAAAATCGGTGAAAATTAAAAATTTAACAGATTCTTCAATAGTGACCAGCTGCTTACCGTATACAAATCTCAAGTTCGCCAAACAATTAAATTTGGTAGCCACTTCTGGACTGGAGCCCCATAATATTTAATATACCTGTATATACTAGATAATATACTTATACCCCATAATATACCTGATTCTGTGTAAAGGAGGGCGGTCCATCCGTTGTTAAAAGACTGAATGCCGTCTATACTGCACAGACGCAATGTGAGCATGTTGAGTATGTTTTACAGGTATTTTAATAAAGCCTCCTCTAAGGAGCTAGCAGCATCAATGCACAGGTGAACGTGCGTGAAACTTGATGTACACGAGCGGAACACCCGTTCACAGTTGATAATGACTTCATGAGAATGGATCGTTTCTTTGACTCTATTTTTTTGTAAGTCGGCTCGTATGTGGAACAAGCTACCGTCATCTGTTTTTCCTCTTTCATATAATCTGGGCCACTTGGTGGCTAGGGGCGCTCTTGTGAGGCGTTACATAAAAATAAAATTAAAATTGAAATAAAATTAAAACTTACACAATTCTGATGAGATATCAAGGCTACTCGTAAAATCAATCTCTTAGATATGGTTGGAAATTGGAAATCAAAACCTCAAAACCATCAATCAGATTTTTGTATGAATATTTTCTCAATAAACAGTTCGTTGCTGAGCTGAAGGTTGATATTTTAATGTCCATCAGATTATCAGGACATTGTACTGATTATTCTATCAATGATTCATAACATAATGATACCGTCTCTATAGATAATTTTGAAATGTTGGTTTAGCAAACATGTAGTGATGTAGCCAATGTTTACTCACGTTTGTATAGAACGGACCAGTAGAGGATGGTGATGAAGATTGCATCTGCCACAGCGATGTTGTAGAGAAGCCAGTATAGCTTATATGAGAGTGGCATTGGACTTTCATAGTGGGTTAAATCTGTGGACAACAAATACAAACAAACAATTGATTTTTTTCTTTGAATATCTAAAATTCAGTTTTCATTTGAAGCCTACAATGCGGTGACACTCTAAAATGACATGAGATTTAAGATGAAAGAATAAGTAGATTCCCAGAGCCCTAGTGTAGCAAAAAAACTTTCCATAGAGATGGTACGCCAAGCAGAAGAACAATATCCATATAGGGTAGTGGACCTTGTTGAGTATTGCGCCAAATATAGGTTGCCTGATGTTGTCGCATAGGCTCTTCGTTAAATGATTGCGAAATATTAGATAGGTATTAATAACTGAACACGAGGTAGAGGAGTTCCTCGAGGGTCAGAAATTTAGGTGACTGCTGCGATTGCAATTTTATGTGTAAGGTGAAAATGGGGTGAGAATGCAAGAAGATGAAGAAAATTTAGTTCAATTAAGTGAATCATATATACTCACCAAACATGGAATCAATAATATTGGAAGTTGTCTGCTTCCAGTAGGCCGCCAGAACCAATATGGTTCCCATCAGAGCCTGCAGCGCGCAAAACAGGTAGCCCCAGTTAGTCAGGAACACGAACCATAGCCCCTGATCCCAGAAGGTGTACCAGGACCAGCCTAGAACGGCCCAGAAGATGCCCGTCACCAGCACCCGGTACACCACGAAGGGAAGGAGTAAGGAGTCGGTGTCAGCCTGCCACGAGGAGCGCACAAACCTCGCCGGGTCTGGATGAGATAAGGAGAACTGTGATATGTGCATCATCCTCTTCCATTTTGAAGATCCCTCCATCTTACTTCAAAATCGCTAACAAATAAAATAACAACTGAAACTCTGTGAAATAAACACACTTTTTATCGTAACTTGCTTTAAAGCACAGTCATTTTTTTCACTTTATTATGATGCTCTCCACTATTTTTAACCGTTCAACTTTTAATGTGACAACCGCACACATTGTCATTCTTAAGACAACTGCTTCTAAAAGCCTGTGCCTTCAGTTTTATGAAGGAAAACCGCCGATACGTACAATTTTCATTATATTATAATAACACTGGTTTTCTCGCATCGCCATAATATTTATATTATTTTGCTATTGTGTTTAAATGAAGAATGTAGACGCGTGTCAAGGACAAGTATTTCAATCTAAGCACCAAAATATCAATTAGTAAATCAAACAATTCCAGTCAATAAAGCACAGTTTGTTTTCAATTTCCGGGGGATAACGTTTTTCTAATAACTACGTGCACATACTTTACATTTTAATACTCGCGTAAGAAACTGATTTCAAATAAATTTTCTTTAAAAGGTATTTTGAAATGCGATTAAAATTGTCCTTTTTTAGAATTCTAGCAACGAAATAAACAATTTTATTAACCGAACTTATCTTTCACAAAATCGATACACTAATAAAATCGGCTTGAAAATATAACCGTTCGTTCCTCCGGCAGATAATATGAGAATGATACGAGTAGATAAGTGCTGATAATGGGGAAGGATTTTATAACCCAAACATTTATACATTTGCGAATAGACATAACTCTCAGCTATTTCAGATACCAAATGATATGATTATCTTTTCCCAGCTCAAAAAAAAAAGATTAATATTTTTCAGTGCGGTGCACATTTTGATAAGAATTAATGAATTTATTTTTATAATATTTATCAATGAAATCGAACTGATGTACGATGATTATTTTTTCTAAGACGGGTTTTAATAAATTTAATGATTAGCTGAGAAAATCTAAGAAAACGGTTGTTCGGGTGTAAAGTAAGCGAAGCCGGTATGGCTTTTCTAAAGTGTGGCGTAACTAGTAATATACCTATGTGAGATATGGAATGACAGAGGTATAACGAAGACCAATGAGATGAAACTCGTCCGAGTACTAATTTCTCCATATAAATACAGAGGGCGTGGATGATAGACGCCCTCAAAATCTGGTGCTGGAGAAAAATGCTCAGGTTCCAAGGACAGTCAGACGTACAAATGTGTCCATTTTGGAAGAGCCAGACATGCTTAAAAGGCTTTCAACTGTCTTCTTTCAACATATTTTAAGATACTTTGGATACTTTGATCGCCAAACTGAGGACTCCAACTTCATAATAAACTCAGAAACTCATAGTCACCCTGAGTGACCAATTATCACTAGCGTCCGGTGTGTCACGCAGCTCACCACGCAGAGCAGAATCGCGAGGAGTGCGGAGGAGCCTTGTCCACCATGGAAATTGGAGCTAGGGCCACGATCCTCAGCAATAAGCAACCGACTCCCGATTAAAGAAAATGTAGTTTTTCCGGCTTCGCCCGAGTTTCAAGGCACATTTTGACTGTTCACTTTTGAAAAACACGAAACTGATAATACATAAAACAGATGACAGCAAGTTTAAAAGAGTTTCGTTGTCCTAGAAAATACAGACAGAAAAATAATAGTTAACTGTACAGTTTAAAAAGTTGCAGTCAATTTCATGCCGAAAAATATTTTCAATGTGTTTTTACACTGACGTCACACTCATTCCATTTTGAACTTCTTCTGAATTCAGAATGAATTTGGGTAACATGTATGCAATAGTGTCCCGTGAAGTACAATTCATAATTCGAACGGCGGTGCTGCGTTTGCCCATCTGCTGCGTGGCGGGCCGGATCGGGAGACTGGTTGAGGGAGGCCTTTTGACTTTTCCAGCCGGACTCTCTCGATCTTGCACCGCAGTTGGAGGGATGGATTCATACGTCCTTCACTCCTGAACCCACTGACCCCCAGATTCCTACGCACCCCTCGTACCTTTTTCCTTCCCAGAACTTCCTATCCTTCCCTTCCTAAAAAGACCCTACACATAGCATCCCATAAGATGACATTGGCCTGAACTGAAGAATCGGGAAATTATTTTCCTCGGGGCCTCCTGTGTGGAGTAAAAAAAAAAGTTAAGCCAAATTACAGTATGGTAGACTGGAGATGGTTGAAACACTTTTACTTTAACTAGGTGTAGTAATATTTCTTTTGTAATTATGGATAAGATGTTTATACCAGATGTTCTATGATCTATCGATTTATCAAATTAAATTTATTGGATGGCTACAATTCGTACTGGTTAGCTACAATGACCACTTAAAGACGATGGGGAAAACTGTTTCAATTATCCCCATAGTGTGGACGGTTGAAACAGTATGTGGGGATAATTGAAACACTCTAAATATCTATGGAATAATTGGAATAATTTTAATCAATGTTAAACATTTTCATTATTAAAACAGTACTCAATGAGATCATGAATAGTGATTAAACATATCACAAGTATTTTAAAAATTATAAACATAAATGTCTTGAAATGAAATAACTTTGAATATATTTTTTATTATTTATGTTTACGTGCTCTTAGTTATACTTATTATGAGTATTTGCCATAATCAACATACTTTTACTGCGATATTATCCTGGAGCAGAATAAAACAGTATTAAAAATAAGTTTTTTGCTTTCATACAAAAGTGCTTGTTTCAACCATCACACTGTTTCAATCATAACAATGTAGAATTTACCTCTGAATTAAGAACATTTTTTGTGTGTAAAATTCAACAATTAAGAAGTCGAAAAAATAAAAATTTATTGAATTTATGGTTTGGGATGTGACATCATTATACAAAATATCGCAATATTTTAGATTTTTTTAAAAATAATCTGTTAAGTGGCATTAAAATCTATCAAACAATTAAATATTATCTATTAAAAGAAAAGAAAAATTTGGGTGTGCAATTCACATGCGGTAGAAGTGAAATATACAGAAAACCAAATTAGACAAGAGTGGGGACTACGAAGCACTTTTTTTTATCAATGTGAAGGGTGATTTTTTTCATATTTTTGTCCTCGGATTCCAGTGCACCTTTTCCTATACATTGGTCATCTTATTTGTGGTTTCTTCTTCGGAGTCTCTAGGTGTAGTTTTTTTTGCCTGTTCATTTTGGAATGGTTTGAAGACTAAATATTGATTTTACAAAATAATATTCTTTTTTGATTTCGTAGGATTCGACCGCGATGAATGATTATCAAGTTATAAAAGAACTTTGCGATCTAAGGACGAAATGGTGTATTTTTGAAAATGAATAAGAAATTTGGTAAAATCTTCTTCTTGCATCCAGATAGATTTGTTCGTGGTACCGATACTACCAATCGAACTATATTTAAAAAAATGGCTTAATTGATACGTAGAAATGTGAACATCGGCGGAATTGAGTTGCCAATTGCATTTGCCGCTACAGACAGTTATGAAAGTTCCTCGTTCGGCCGACGTTACTGCATCTACTTGCCGAGTTCCTCTCCTGGCTATAAACCGATTAGGTTTTTGAACAGTTGTGACACCGGTCTCATCTACGTTATAGACGTCCTTTGGTTCAAATTTAAAACTATCCATAACGTTCGCTAAATTGTTGAAAAATTCATCAACATTATGTCAATTAAAACTTGTTGCTTATGCCATACTCGTGGCATGGGCACATCTTATAGATAATAAATTCTGGATGGCGCGCAAAAATCCTCGGAGCCATTCTATTCCGGCCATCCCATTTGTGTACCATGAATCTGGCCTTGCCAGGTTGTACCGTGTGGTCAAATCAAATGCCAATTGTCTTAAATCTTTTGAAGATAGCCCAAAATAGGTAAATGTTGGCTGTTTTTTTAGCATAGTTTGCAACCTCGGTTTCTTGAGAAGGGGAACACACTTTCTTCATAACATAATTTTTTTCTCTGTTGTTTTGTACTTACATAATTGATAAAACAATGTATACTATTAACGTTGATTTTTTTTTAGTTATAAATGTAAAAAAATCAATAAAGATGTGTTATTACGAAATTGTCACGTGAGGGTGTGTGACTTCGAATGTGGTCGAATGAGATCGACTTCATCAACCAAGATCACAGAAGTTCGCCATTCAAAATCACAGAAGTACATTAGACTTAATGATTTGAATTTGAATAATACTAAATGATTTAAATTTCTGACCTTTTTTCATTATAACTTTTAAATTTTCTCTCAGTGTGGACGATTGAAACATGGTTATGATTGAAACGTTGCAATCATCCCCACACGAGTTGTTTCAAACATCCCCACGCTGCATTTTCTGCTTCAAAGTCAAAAACATGCCTTTTAAATAGACATTAACGCCACGCAAATGCATTATAAATACTATTAAATAGATAAAGAAGAGAATGTAATGAAATATTTCGTCAAGCTGCGAGAGTAAAATGAGTTATAAGATAAGCAATAATGTCTTAAATATTTACGTTTTAGTGCGAAATTCAATAATGTCCCCTATGCACGATTGAGTCACTCGCCGGCTACTGCACTTTTGTAGAAACGTCCCAACAGACCTGACGGAGTTTCGAGTGTTGTATCACACTCTTAGGTATTATAGTTTTCGAGTAAATTGAGATGTTTCAATCATAACGTGTTTCAATCGTCCCCAGTCTACCCTACTTACTGCCGCGCATTCACCGTGGCCTCGCAAGCTTTTATTGCGACCTCATAAGACCCATCCCAATCTCAACATCTTCGGTATTATTAGATATTTTTATTATATCTTTATTATATTTTTATGATTATTATATTATATCAGCGCCCTTGAGGTGATTTCTCACAAAATTGGTGCTATATACATTAGCCAAGTTTTATTATTATAATTTTCCAAAAAAATTCAAAAAGTTTAATTAATAACATAATAACTTGTAAATAAGATGAAATTTCGTTTTAGGGGACGACCTCATTGCGATAAATGTCGTTCAGCAATGTAAAAAATATAGGCTAGCTTCCTCTAGAATAATGTGTGGTGTTATCAGTCGTGATGCGAGTGTTTTGGCTCATCGCCCAGCAAGTTCTAGTTCCCGGTACATGAACTTTCTTCATTTTTTATAAATGCCACAGTCACTAAAAATCCCAAAATAAACCAATCGCGTGATCTAAAAAAAGTTTGCCGGAGAGTGTAAAAACCAAAAATAATATTTTCTCGCGTACGCGTAAAATCAGGATAAATAAGGACATAAGAAATACTTATTTGAAACTCTATGAATTAAAATAACCGTTATGGATACGAGTGAAATATTAAATAATATGGATGTGACAATGTTTATGTGGGTCAGACAGCACGGACCATCTTCAAAAGGGTAGAGGACGAAGTGAAGAAAACAAGCACCCAGAAATCTCTTATTTTCCAGACCGTCCAACTTTTAACAAAATTCCGAATGAAATTACTGAGATTGAAAATTTGATTATTTTTTAAAAGGAATTATGTCCACCACAAATAGCGATGTTTATTTGTTATTGAATATATTCGCATTTAATTTTTTTTTATTTAGTACCAGATTATAGATACGTTATACTTTATTTTTAAAATGTTTTGACTGCCCAACTAGGACGATTCCCGTTTTAGGATAGTCAGTTTAAGTGTACGAGTATATTATGTTTGCCAGTGTAAATTTTTATATTTTTCTATAATTATTATGGCATTCATGACGATGTGAGCTGACTTAAGATTAATAAACCAAAATAAAAACAAGAATTAATTCATAATGGTGTTTTTCTACCTGTGAGTTTAATAGTTCTTGGAATCAGGTAATTGACGGCTACACCAAAACAAATCACAGAAAACCATTTTGAATTGAGCACAAAACAAAAAAAAATGTATATATGTATACATATATTTCTTCATTAGGTACACAACTTAGTTTCAGAGAAAAAGGAAATTTTTTAGTTTTTTTTTTAATGTAATTATGTACATTTCTTAAGGGATAATTTGAACTAAACCTGTCAATTTGTCTGTCCTGGAACGGGAAAATTTCCTAGTTAGATAGGCAAAGCTTCCTAATATGTAATTTGTACTTACTTTTGTATCTATATACAATAAATAAAAATAAAAAAAATAAAAAATGATGCTGTATTACCACCTCTAAGAGGGCTGGCGATGGCAACACTCATAATGTAACTTAAAATCAGTCAATTAAATGCAACCATCGGATATAAAAAATAGTAAGAAAACCAAATGAGCTGCAGTACTATTTAATTAGAAACATGAAAGGATATCGTTACAAGCCCTAGCTATCCGATTGCTCAAGATTGTTTTGAATATTTTCCATCCACGTTAACAAAAATCATACCTCCGAATTTTAAAATGGAGACACACAAACTGATTATAGTTATGTATAGCCAACGAATTCGCTTATCTTTTGTCAATTATCACATAATCGTAGAAATTATCAAAAAAATATTATAAAATCGTAAACTTTGGGTCAAAAAAAATTTGGTCCAATTTTGGATCGCTGTCAATCGCAGAAAAATAAAAGCGGTTCATATTTTGACCTTAGTCGCTTCAGAAATAACCCATATTCGATTATATACTTTCTCTGATAATCGACACTGTAATGCTGTCCATACTGACACTGACACTGTGCTAAAGAAGGAGGTAGCGCAACACGGCATTATAATACAAAAATAAATCAGGATACTGCTTTTCTTCGTGAAAATCTCACATCCTGTTATCTTGGATGAATATGTCTATAAATACATTTTAATATTGCTTTCTTTTATTATTTATTCAAAGTAATAATCTATTTATGCCGTCAAAATAATATTTAAATACGTCTACATACTCCCACGTCTTCCACTTCATGCGTAACGAGGCAAACGTGCAGATTCAAAAATAATCTTTATTTAATACATTTTCCCATGAATCACACGTTGAAATAACGAACTATTGTCCCACAATTTTGAGGTTTGATAATAATGCTTTTGCGGTTGATAAAATTCGAAGTCGACAATGAATCCTATATTGGCTGCCAGAATGCACTTGGCCCGTGAACTAATGTGGGTACCCGGAGTAGTGGGCATGCCAACTGCCAACTCGGTACCAGATCTATGGGTAGACGAATTGATAGTAAAATTATGCACTTTTCTTGATGCTCTGCCAATTTTCTATTTCCTACGCATTGTGTGTCTTTTAAGATGTTGACAAAACGCGCGAAACTTGAGAAATACACAATTTAAAAACATTAAAGAAGAAGATAACAACTAATAATCTAAACGAAAATATGAAAGAGAACAAGACACAGAAAAATAAAAAGATAATGGTAGCAACAGGAAAATTAGTCGAAGATATTATCGTCGACTCTAAAATTTGAAATATGAGATTGACACATATGACGGTTTGATGGAAGGTGGCAGTGGCAAAATTGATAAAGGCGCCCGTCCCGGTAAGACGAGAGGTTCTGGGTTCGTGTCCCAGTTGCGACCCTTATCTTTTTATTTTTCTGTGTCTTGTTTTCTTTCATATTTTCGTTTAGTTTGTTAGTGTTATCTTCTTCTTCAATGAAGTATTACATTGATGGGAATAACCATCAGAAGTTATAAAAAGAGAGTTGTGCTTATAAAATATTGAACTAAAAAAGCATTTGTTCGAAAATATGAGAAGTCAGCAACGAATATAGTTAAATAACATAAATAATAGATATTTTCAAGTGTACAATAGGCATGAAAAGAAAATCAGTAGGGGAGCAGGGGGTAATTGGAGCCAGCGGGTAATGAGAGCGGTGCGACTAGAGACAAAACTATAGCTCGTATTCACTCGGTTGCCACTCGGGCGCCTTCGTCACACTGCGGCCGTGTTCCCCTGCTGCGCTAGGCTCGCCAGTGCCACGCATTATGTGACCACGGACGCTTTCCGATTTTTTGCCCCGCGCTTATAAAAAATACGAAATTTCAACGGCCAGGTAAGTGTGAAGTTATATGTTTGTTACAATCAAATATGTTTAATTTTATAGCTAATGTTTTCAATTTTGAGCATATGTGCATATAATTTCATGTGCATATAATTGCCATATTGAGGATATTATTTTATTCAATTTCAAGATGGTGGTATTCAGGTAATCAGAGCTTATTAGGCAGTAAGTAGGAGCTTATTAGGCTTGTACTAAGTAGCTCCCATTTCACATATGGGATTTTATAGGCTCTCATTTCCCGCAAAGTCGGGTAATGGGAGCGATTCTGTTTTTTTTTTAAAAGTTTATCTGTGGCCAAATGCCTAATAATGTAACATTTATGCTGTGATTAAATGATAGTCAAATAAGTAAGGATTTAGTTTCTAATAAAAAGCTCCTAAAGTATTTATAAATTTGCCTTTTATTAAACTTTTTCCTTAGTAGGCTCCAATTCCCCTCTGCTTTCCCACTCTGACAAAATATAATAAAAAGTGTTTTTTTGTGTTGTTTTTTCGTTTACTTTTTCCCCCTCTGAGTAAAATTTTATTCTATATTACAGTCTATTTTATTCTATGTACTAACCAATTAGAGTATAATTCCAACATTTGGTCACCTCACAATAAAATTCATATTAAAAATGTCAAAAGAATTCAGCGAAAGTTTTTACAAATTATTAATTTTAAGTTAATCCCTGGTTAAAGTAAGTCAAGTACGTCCCTTAATACCCTGTATAAAAACATATTTTTAAATTCTAAAAGCGATAAAAGGGTGCCAAATGGGTTCAAAACGACATGTTTAATTTTTTTTTGATTTCTGATACGATCTCTTCCTCCAGATTCACTTCAAAGTTTTGAAAATTTTCATTATAAGGGATTATTTCTAATGTTTATTATAAAAGTTACCTTGAATCCTTTAAACCATATTTTTGTAGTCTTCCATAGCAAATATAGTATATTTTTATGAAATCATTTACAAAAAGTCCCAAGAAAAAAATATTCTCGCAAAATAATGCCGAAGTTTGAGAGTAAGAAGGATTTTGCTGGTATTTGAATGTACTGCCTTGAGGTAATTTGAATTATATTAATATATTTTTTCAATCAAGGAAGAAGATGATATCCAAATATTATTAAAAATTATTACGTGATTTTATGTCTCCATTTAACACCCTTTTATCTCTATCAGACAAATCGAACCAATAATTTTTTTCCCATACAGTCGTGACCCACCCTACTGTATAATCCTTTTAATTTGATAATATTAGTTAATCCCTACCTAGTTGAGAAATTTTATGTGATCATGTTTAGAGTAGGTACTACATTACTGCCTACCTACCCGGGCAAAGGTGTGTCAGTTTACAATGGTAAATGCGGTTTTCTAGCTGTTTAAACACTGATTTCACACCGTTTTATTAAACTTTTTGCGAAAAAACACAGTTTGCGTGTTAAGTTTGAAATTACTCCCTATTGTTATGTAAATGGTGAACCTACAAAAAACTATATACCAAGTACTTTTAAAAATGCATAGAGCGTAGGTGGAGAACATGTCATTTTTAGGAATATTTTCAGAGAAGAAGAAGTGGTAAGTGGGTACAAGTACATAGGTACCTAAAGTATTTATAATGTTCTATTATTATGTTAAGGTGAGTAGTTAGTAGGAAGTTAATATGACGATCCTAAAAAGTACGAGAAGTCGTTAAGGTCCGGTAGTGCCCGTTAAAAAGGAATAAGAAGGAGAGACATGTAAATACGAATGTTAGAGGGAGCGCGCTAATATCAAAAACGATAATATTTAAGCGAGAATTGTGAAAATGTTTAATAAAACACGACTCGTTTAAAATAGAGCAAAAATCTCGTGAAGAATGTCTAAAAGAAACACTGTGAATTTTTTCATACATATAATTTCTAAAATAAGTGAAAAAGACGTGTTTTTCGGAGCACCTTTGCGAGGTTTTCGATGGAGGGAATTTCATATAATTTCCGCTTCGGCGTGGGGAATGTATAGATATTATCTTCAAGAATGAAATATATTTTTTAAAAGTGTTCAACGAAATTTTTTAATAAATCGGTAGAAATGCGGGCTGCCGCGGCTTAAAACCCTTTCGAAATAAACGAATAAATTTGAAAATGTTATTATCGAGTTCTGCAAGTATTTTAGAATCTATTTTTGTTACAAGTCGAAACAGCTGTTTCAAAAATACGTTCTAAAATATTTGCAGACCTCGATAATAACATTATCAAATTTAATTTTAATTAAATTTCTAAAAATTAAAATGGAGTTCTACAAATTAAAAACAATTAATAAACGATTAAAATTCAATTGATTGAATTCGTAACCGAAATAATGTTTCCAAACATTTTACACTTAATGTTCTCCCATATTCCTCGAGATATCGTGCAATTTTAAGGCGCCCTTGAAGCGCTTTGTAACAGATTTAAAAATTCACTGCACAGAAGGTTAAAAAGAGGATCTACCAAAACTCACTATTCATTATTATACTTATTACAATATTGTTTCAGCTCTTTCAAAATATTAGAATTCGTTCCATACAAAATGTACGAGGAAAATAATTTTCTTTCTAATTTTTTTTTCGTGAATTTTTCCGATGTATTATTTTATTTTATTTAGCTTTGTTTTATTTAGAAAAAAGTAAATATTCACAATTATAATATCATTTCATTACATATATCATTCATCAGTTTTTTGGTTACCCAATTAGTAGAGAAATATTCTCGGGTCTAACTGGGGAGCTAGTATTTATGTTATATATTTAGAACTGCTTGTAGATAATATGTGTAGTTACAAAATGGAAATAAAATACTTTCATAAATACTGTGAGATGTTACAAAATATTGCACAATAAGAAAAATACATATATATTAGAGAAATAGAATGTCAACAAAATATTAGCAACAGAATATTATATTCTATTGCTATTGATGTATGCTATTCTGCTATTCGGGGTGGAGACAAATCCAACAAATCAAAGATCATACAAATCGGTCCAGCCGTTCTTGTGAGTTATAAATGATGTACAACCCTACTTGGTTTTATATATTAAGAAGTAAGTTATGTATTAAATTTCGTCAAAGTATGTTTGTTTTCAGTATAATAAGATTTGTTAAATTTTCAAACAAAATTTTGTATTATACAACACACATTTCAAATCATATAATCATGCAGTAAAATATATCAATAAATTATCTGGGAAAGCTACTTTTCAGAATTTTATCTTGGTTCAAATAAAATCATTAAAAAAAGAACCGCGCACATGTTTTATGACGAAAATACTTCAATTTGAGTTTTTATTTACGGTCTTCCAAAATAATATATTTCAGATTTTTCTTCTTTTCTTATTTTGCTTAGACATTATTGAAAAATAATAAATAATAATGATCAAAAAATAATTACAAAAAGTACATAATTTTAATAGTTTTACCGTAAAGCGTTTGAGTATTTTTGAATGCATATATATACCAAACCAAATGTTTAATGAAATAAAATCGATACTGAGTTATTTTTTAAAAATGATGGTACGGAGAATAACTAATCTTTCAAGAGTATGATCGCAAGACCATCTTTCGACGAAATTTTAATCTCAGCCGCTGTAATGGCCCTTCATAGAAATTATTAGAAGTCGAAATGATATTTCGTACAACACAGGTAATGTGTAAGGTGTACAGTTATTTCACAACAAAACACACGTTCGAGCTTCAATAGTGTTAGAACTCTGTCATAATAGGCTAGCGAAATGCTTCAGAAATAGCTTGGTCTAGTTTATTGCGATTGTGTTGATTTCAGGTATAATTTTGTGTAATTTCTAGTAGATATTATTAGATTTTACTGTACTCGTAAAAGATGCAATAGAAAGAACAGTAAAACGCCGATTATGCGATTTATGCGGGATCATCCGTGAGTTGGATTAACCGTGTACCTGTATGAAAGAAAGTCAAGATGATGGTGATGTCTTTTCTTATACAGGTGTATGAGAAAAATCAAAAATTCATAAAAATAAACAGGACGTTATGCGACTTCTTAACTTACACCAGTGATAACTGACATTATTTTGAGTTAAAAATGTTAATGAAATTTTTGTATCCGGTGACTTTTTAGGATTGTTTTTTATTCAAAACCATAAAAAGGCCAATACCTTCTGATTTTTTAATGTTTTCATTTACATTTTTACTCCAAATAACGTCAGGAATTACTGGTTTAATTAAGTCAAGTACGTCCCTTCACACCCTGCATATCGAAAATTACGAACTTTCTCTATAGGTAGGTTCATATTACTCATGTGTGCGTACATCGGTAGATACTATTTTTTTTAAATTAATAAAATAAAGAAATTCTAAAACGTGTAAAACAGCGGTTACCACAATTAGTGCATAGCTTTTAAGAAGACAAATCAATTTATGTAGGTTGGTAGGGAGTAAAGGTAACGCAACGAAAGATGAGCACAATAAAAATGCTTAGAATTGATGTATTGGTCTATCTGTGTGAACGTCAAGCGACGCCCACTAATATATAAGGTTCTCTGTCTTGCTTACGCTCACTTATTGTAACTAGTTAGAAGAGAGGCAAGTTTTAACGACACCCTTACGGACTGTACTTATGGGGTGTCCTATTCATTCAGTTCGTAATTTGATTTAAACATACGTGCACCTACATATCGCAAGTGAAATAATTATTAATTTTTAAATTTGAAATAATAAATAGTTTTCATTATTTTTAATTCGAATCTTTATTAGTAGATTTACAGAGTGTTTTAAAAGTGTGCAAGTGTAATATTTATTAAGACATCATGGAGTCCTGTTTCAAAACTGGACGTGGCAAATCACTGAATGGACAAAGTCGTGAAATTTTATTCCGCGTGTTTAACTATTTTATGCATAATATAAAAAACGGTGGCCAATTTTTAAGCATGAATGACTTATATGATTTGACGTCTGAGGCAACTGGAGTATCGCAGACTAGTATTCGACGTATCGTAACTGGAGTGGCAAAGGAAGCAGAAACACAACCGTCGTCATCGTCAACTCAACGACCAACATTCAGCACACCAGGGAAGAAACGACGCAGACTATCAACCAAATCAGATGTAGATGATTTCGATAAGGAAGTTATTAGAAGATGTGTCTATGATTTTTATTTAGTTCATAAGTCTGTGCAAACGATGAAAAAGATTCATAGAGTTCTGAAAGGAGACATCGACTACGCAGGGTGTATAACTACGTTAGGGAAAGTTGTTCACAATTTGGGTTTTCGATGGAGAAAGACGGAAACAAATCGAAAGTTGGTTATTGAAAAAAATGATATCCGACTTAAAGGTACCACATATCTCACTAAATTAGAAGAATACAGGAATGATGGACGTCCAATTGTGTATTCTGATGAGACATACATTCACAGTAGGTACACCGAAAAACAATTGGGTACCTATAAATTTCGATTGCCGTAATTTCCGTGAATTAGGGTCATTATCAATGGAAGTTTGTTATTTACAGTATTCTTAAGTAAATGGCTAAGAATTATTAGCAATACCATTGTACCATATTACCATTTCAACTACCATGAAAATGTCCGTAGTAGGATGAAACCGGTCCTGGTAATAATAAAAAAGTGGAACAAAGTGAAAAAGTTTTTTAATTTCAATTCTAATACCATTGTCTTTTTTTATGAATACCTACCCATTTGAATTCAATCCTGAAAATTATCACATTTACTTAGTTTAGAAAAAAAAATTGATAATCTTCAGTATTTCAATAAAGATGTTGTAAAACAAAATAAGTTTTATATGACCGACTTTAAAACGCTTTGACTTCGAATTCTCAATTGTGAAATAATCATTAATTGTTTTTTTTTTAAAGCCTAAAACGAAACACGCTGTATGAAAGTTTTGCATCTGTGTGAGTACTGTGATGAAGTCAACTTAACTTGCGAGACCTTATACTTATCTATGTAAATACATTTTTTTTTGGAATAACTTGTTTAATTGGGTGATAAATTGGATAAAATAAAAATGTTCGAATTATCTCAGTGGTTAGAGCAGAGCCCCCAAAAGGTCAAGGTCCAGGGTTCAATTCTTGGTGCGACCGAATCTTTTTTCTGATTTTTTGTTTCAAATTTTTATTTGAGAGTCGCTAATGTTGTCTTCAACTCAAATTGAAGAAAAAAATAGCGATTTTATGATTCAGTTTCTCAAATCAAAAGAAAAAAACTTTTCAGCTGTAAAGTCGGGAACTCGGATTCAAAGTTATTTCTTGACTTTTCTTCAGAGAAAGGATGTTATATTATTTAACATCAGTTTTATCGACAATTCACGCAGAAATCGATGCTATTATCTGTACAATTCTGTAAATAATCAGAATTGGTCTCTTGCCGAAATGTTAACGTACCTATTTAGGTATAACATTTTTAAACTCCGGCGCGCAATTAGCTTAATGACGACCTTTACAACTATTATTAAAATATTTTTGTTATTTGTTTTGGGGTGTTATGCCGTGTTGCGTTACCTCCTTATTTAGCCAGCGTTTCGGACAGCGTTACAGTGTCCATCATCATCATAGCTAGTAGACATGGTAGCCAGTTGGAACCGTTTCGAAGTGTGCTATTTGTCAAATCAATAATTTTGAATGAAAATATTAAAATTACACTTTTTTTCTACAATGATCTGAATCAGAAAAATAAACTTTAAATCTTCCACACATACTTAACGGTATTCAAAGTTTGTGAAAATACCCCATTTGTGCGTATTAAGAAGTAAGGCGGAGTACGGAAAACTACAGAAAAAATGATCAGAACAGTGTTTTCGTCGTAAACAGGAAGGTTATTGATAAGGGAGATTATTCTCACAATCCCTTATTCAATCATCAATCTAACATCACTGAAAAGTAAATCTAAATTATCACGGAAAATTTAATTAATTTTATCAATTCACTCAAAAATTATTAACGCAGACAAAAAACGTTTCTAAACAATAATGACTTTACAATTTCAAATCAATTAGTATACTTTCAATTGTTACTGCACTGATTAAAGCATAGATTAACTCTCACTAGAATAACACACGTATTTGGGTTAAATGGTACTTTCGTAATTTGCCATTTAAAGCCGTACGATCGGCTGCTCGCCCAGCGGCTGTTGGCGGCAAACTGAATATAAATTGGTAGTCGAAGTTCTTCGGAATCGGATTTACGCCAAAATCAAGAAGATTGTTCTGGCATTCGACTGATATGGTCATTATTGAAATAGGTAAATATTACAAGGAAAATGTTGATGTCGTGACGCATATTGGATTTGTTATCAGCTCTATTAAGCAGCATGCATTAAGTTCGTCACTTCATCTCTTTGATGTATGAATGATTGGCTGGATTAGTCTTGGTGGCAAAAAGATTTTTTTTAAATTGCAGGGGATGCTGTATGGACGATCTTTTTAACTAAAAGAATGAGAGGAAGTTCTGGAAATGAAAAAGCTATGAGAGTTGGTCAGGAATTTAGAGGCCAATGTGTCCAGGAGTGATGAATCCCGATGGGTCGACATAGACTAGCTGCAGGGATTAAAGTGATGTCAATGATGATCTGCAGAAATCAAAAGTCTCCCCTAACCAGCCTCTCAGCTGGTGGGCAGGCGCATCACACCTCACCTGCCATACCTGTTAAGTCAGCAAATGTGGCGAACCACTTTGGGATGATCTATGGAGGAGGTTTCGGTTATTCAATAAATGGTCCCCGGGCGGCGGTATCCATAAGCGCCTCCCAAATTGAGAAGATGACGCCAATCAGGTGTTAATCCCGTTATATTACGGTGAATTGCATTAAATACGGCGTATGAGATGACGAACGTTTATAAGATTTGTTTTTGATCTGTATTTTGTATATGAAGCACAAAAAATAATGCACATAATATAAAATAAAAGTTCACTAATCTCAAGATTGTCAATTGCTAAAAATACCAACCTGATTTATTTATTTCAAATATTGTTGCTTCCAGCTTATTGAAAAATGTATCTATCGAACACATCCAAACTAAACTTATCTAAAAATAAAATATTTGTAAACTAGCCTGTCATAGCAGAGGATATCCCTTCCTGGTGAGTCTGGTATTGCAAAAAAATGTGTAAACCTTACTTGTGTAGATCATCTATAAATATGTACTTTATATGGATGTAAAAATTAAATAATATACACAACATACAGACAATCTTTCTACAATTTTGTATGTGGGCGGTTATCTTTCATCTTCTATTGTATCTCTACAATTTTATGAAGGTCTCACCAAGGAGCTGCAACCCGTCTTAGCTCAAACATCAACCGGAGCTATCAGAAATTGCACATTCAAATTTTCACCTAATACTAGATAGATAATCTTAACAAACTTGCGAAGCTCACCTCAGAACTCAGCTCTTCAAAAAATTTTACATGTGAACTTATAAAAAAATACATTTTCATGGCACCATTAAGTTTACTATTATTTACAAAATGTCGTCATGTAAATTATCATTTTTATGATTAAAATGGTTTTCCTCTTCAACCTGAACCAGTCTTGTGTCACCTTGAACGATTAAGAGGCTTTGAATCTAATGACGTAACTAATTTTTGTAGATATGTGGGAAACAAAAAAAGATTATGTTGCGAGTGATTATTATTTAATGACTTAAATAACGAAACCATATTAAGATGGATCCTATAGACATAGATAATCAACTATGTGTCAGCCGGTGGCAGCTTGCAAGACCACATTTTTTTACGAATCCCGAATCATCTATGCATTAAAAAAAAATCTCTTATCAATTTCTTGTTGCCGTAATTTTCTTTAAGTGCTTCATTCTACAATACTCTTTTGCGTATTGTGTGGGCTCTACACAAAATATCTAATGTTGGCAGAGTGTGCACCTACTTGGGTCATGGGTTCAATAAAATAAAATGACTATTCAACATTATGTTCGGTCGGTCATGGCCAACTTCTCGTACAAAATTTGCGTAACGGGTCAAATAAAAGACGGGTCCTTTCGTTAAGATTTTTCTTTACATCAAAGGACGATTAACTAACGAATGCTTGACAAAAATGCTAACCACTGCAGCGTTTTTGGCCATATTTTGGATAATTTGGAGACACCAGAAGAGGTATTTAAAACATTTATTGGAATTATTTCAAAAGTTCCCACCCGCTGTGTACTTCGATTAATCACAAACATAACTTCTTTTTAAATAAGATATCTCACATCTGTTCTGAATTATTTCTTATTCACATTTCGCGAACCGAAATTTTTGACATACCTAATTTCTTACAAATCAATCATTACGTGTTTATATATTAAAAAATGAAGGTTAGAACTTAAATTTATATCTTTAATTATATCAACTAGGCCAAAGACAACATATCTCTCTCTCTGATGGTGCTACAGCCCATATCGAGCCTTGACTTCCTGCAACATTCGCCTCCAACTCCTGTCCTCAGCGGCTGACTTCCAGTTTGTTACCTGGAGAAGCTGTGCTGCTTCCCCTCGTACAAGGGCGGATCAAGGATTTTTTTCTGGGAGGGGCACAAGAGGGGGGAGGCTGCCCGCCGCGGGTGCCATCCGATGGGGGGGGGGGTACAACTCAAGAGCACAATTCTCTAGCCACCCCCCCCCCCAAAACCCCCCCACCCAGAACGTATCTATTTTTTATGTGTCAACATTAATGGGGGGGGGGGACTTTTCCGACCGCGCTTTCCCCCGACCATGCCGCTCTCGCAAACGCTGATTATCGTCTTTCATTTGCAAGTGCGTGAAAGGGATGCAACGAACCAAATTCGCAATTCCAGCCAGAAATAGACAAGAGTTTCACTCATGTTCTTTCTGTTATTTTGTTCGTATATTTTAACAACTCTGATAATTTGATTTGCTTCTAAGTATGTACTGTGATGGAATCTCCACAGTACATAAAAATACCGTCTGGGGGGGGGCCGTGCCCCCCCTTAAATCCGCCCTTGCCCTCTTACCTCGTCTTCCCACCAAGCGGATAACTTTCGTCTGTTCAATTTATTGTTTAAAGTCGTGCGACAAAGAAATAATAAGCGTAATGTTAGTAGTTGAATCCGCTAGTGTTCAATCAGTTTAACAGCAACAATCTCGGGCTACTTTCAAAATTGATACAAGGAACCTTTGGAAAATCTAGACTTTGCAAGGGCACCGCCAATCGAAAAAGTTTTGGGAGTTGATTATAAGCGTTTAAAAGTGCGACACAGAAATAATATTTGTAATGTACCTAATAAGTTAAATCTGCTTATTTTCAATTAGTTTAACACTCAACTGTTAGTGACACATTTTTTCTGATATACAGTATTTTATTTATTTTACATAACGATCCCTGCAAAAAATCTTTGGCTACTTTAAAAAATTGACGCAGGGAGCCTTTGGAAAAATCTGGATTTAGCAAGGGCACGGCGAATAGATAAAGTTTTGGAACCATTGGCACCGAGTTAATGAGATGATTCAAAGTGTACTTTGTTGTCTGCAGAAATCGGGCGAGAATGGCTGTCATTTATTAAAAAAAATAATGTATAGAAATATAGTCATACCCAAAAAATATTAGAGGCCACTTTCGTGAAGACATTCATGAGATTGATAACAAACAATAAAAAATAATACATTGTAAATACCTACTTAAAAAGGCTGGCACTACTTTGAGATCATAAGATTATTTACAATTTGTCGAGACATTTCAAGTAACGCGCTGCTTCACGCGGTACGAATTATAATTACACAATAATTTATTTATTGTTATCCGAATCAGGTAATATGTGTACCGTATTGTTCATGAATTACGTAGTCTTACTCTGTGACATATTTCAGCCTCTTATCAGTGGTTATAATTATCCCGTAATCTTATCTTCTCAAGAATCAAGTAAGAAAAACACAGAATTAAAGGTATTTTACATTCTTAGTGATTAGTATATTGAATAATACAATGAACGTATTTGGCGTGACGTATTCTTCTGTTAATTGTTTTGCTCTTGCATATTTTACCGCGTTGGAATATCATTGTTTGTTTTAACATGGGTTAATTTTTATTTTATAATAATTATTAATTTCCAAACAAAAAATGTTTTAGAAGGGAAATTGTCTTTCTCTATAAGAGGATATCAGAGGGAAAATAATTTTATAAACTTCCTAAGTATGGGTCCACATGATGCTGTGTGAACATTTACCTTAAAATTTAAATAGAAAATAAAATCTGTGTTTTTTTGTTGTTTTTATATTTATTTATTTTTAATAATTTTCTTTAGCTTTAAAATGTTTATATCTTTTATCTAATATATTATTTTCTAAAACTACTTACTATAATATTATTTTCTACCTACTTACTAAAATTTGGACTTCACAACATTAAGACATAATCCACGAAAAATTGCAAAGCTTTTAGCTTCCTTAACATTTACCGGGAGTTCATTGAACATTTTAAAACCTTCGTGGTAAATATTGTTTTGTGTTCCCGATAAATTTGTCTTAGGAAGCCTAAAATCGTTGCAGTTTCTCGTAGGATAGCAATGACTGTACTAATTCTAACATTGTTTAACATAATCTGGCAGCATTATATTTTTTAACTTGTAAATAAATACCAGAGTATTTTTATTTTTAACTTTATGAGTAAAATCTCAAATTATAATATTTAATTAAATGAAGACCATATTAGCGAAACTCAATCGAAAATCTGGAGACAGAAAAATCAGAAAAAGATATTGGTTCCACTGGGACACGAACTGGGTCCCAGTGGAACCAATATCTTTTTCTGATTTTTCTGTCTCCAGATTTTCGATTGAGTTTCGCAAATATTGTCTTCATTTAATTAAATACTGTAGTATAGTATTTTCTTTATTTGTTTTTGGGGTGTTATGCCATGTTGCGCTACCTCCTTCTTTAGCCGATGTTTCGGACAGCGTTGCAGTGTCCATCATCAGGGCAGATCTGACAGATGTGTCCGACAGAGTATTGTAGATTAATCGTTGCCACACACTTATACTTTATTCTAGTGCTACAGCACAATATAGACCTTATGCCTCTGTTACGAATTATTTACATTATTTTTACTTATGTTTTATTGCTCAGAAAGATTACACTTGTGCAGTAATTCAGGTGGGACGCTACAGTGGTGTTGTAGACCAATTTACGTATTTTGATGTCTAACTTTCCCTTTATCCTACTTAAGAAATTAATCTTTGTTGCCATTTTTTTGTTTCAACATTTCAAAGTTATGTACTGTGTGCCTAGTATTAAGTTGTAACTTGTTATCGATAATTATTCCTAAGTTTTTAATTTCTTCTACTTTTTCAATATTTTGATTGTCTATATTTACTATGATTCATATTTAGGGTAATAGTTTTTAAATCTCTATTTAAATCTACAGTTTCAGTTTATTTATGTTTTTTTTTTCATGAAGTTCCCTTTGTATTTTTGACAAGGCTTATTCGATATTATTTGATATAATATTATATAAGTGGGTCATCTGAAAAAAAGTTTGATGGAACAGTACTTTAGGCACATTTTATATCATTTCTATATATAATAAATAGAAGCGGTCCCAAAACAGATCCTTGAGGAACCCCGAGGTTTACTTGTTGTTCTTCAGATATAGCATTTTCAATTTTGGTTGGTGGGTTCCGCTTCCAGTAATTCTGTTGTTCTCCAATTTTCCTTTGATGAGAAGTCGTTAAAATTTGAAAAGAAAATTGAAATTAGATTACAAGCCAGGAATATAAAAACATCAATTGGAAAAATCAAAATCAATTAACGTATAAAGGAGATTTTTTTTATTAAAAAATATTTTACATCTTAAAAATAATTACTTAGTTAAGAATACGTAAAATACAGATATCTTTAAGTACGTATATACCACTAGAAATTATTTAAGTCTACATAAATGAAATTCTAGTAACATTAGAATATAACCCACATTAAGATAAATCAGTCGGAATTTATGGAATGGTTGGAATGTACTTAATTACACGTTTTTGCAATATCTGATTGTTCACAATTGTAAAAAATGAATCCCTTTACACTCACCAGTGAGACATTTCACAGGAATATTCTTATGTCATAGTAAAGCAACCTTTAAGGTACATAAATGTAAGAATTTTCAATGATTACATACTTAAAAAATCGAATTAAACCAGGCTTAGTTGGAAAATTTTGCTTACGTTAACGTAGTTAATGTTTTTTTCTATACGTTACATTACGTTTTGTCTTTTGCAAGTTTACAGTAAATGTCATTTTGACGGTCGTACAAAACATGGATTTCCAACCTTTTGATTTTGGGAACTACTTAACATTCATGGCGATCGACTTCTAGCAAGAATCTCATAAGAGTTTTTGTTGCGACTTTTTTTAGTTCTTCAATACTTTGACTCAAACCGCTTAATAAACAGGAAAGCACAAATCTAGCTAAAATCAATTATTCTTACGACCAGCATCTTTATTATTTAATTATTTGTTGTGTGTTTAGGATATGACCGGCGTGGTCTAGGGTTAAGGCACTTGACTCGCAATCCGAAGGTCGCGGGAACGAATTTATTAATTAACAATTAATTATTTAACAATTAATTCATTTAAAATAATTTATAGTATATCTGCCGCACGTTCCAGAATGGAAGATACTCTCAGTATCGCCCTGGTGTAAGACCACCAATCAGAAATGAAACGTTGGTTGAAATGGCTTAAGCCGTGTTTGGTGACCAGATCTGAATAGCCAGGTACCTCCTCACCTTTCTCTCCCCCATATCCTTCCCTTCCCCACTTCCTCCAACCTCACAACATACCTCAATTGGGGATTTCACAGTCTCACTGCCTCCAGACGGGAGCAGCTTGCGACTATTGTGAGGTATTCACATTAAAAAAAGGAAAATATAATTATTTTCAAAATTCATATTCGTTATTTATTGGGATTAACCAAATTTCGAACCGCGATCGTCAAGTTGGGATCCCTTGGTATAAAACATGAGTACACACCAAAAGGCACATAAAAAATCGGTTTGTCAACAATTATCGGACACAAATATAATAACACGTAGGTAAATTAGGCACAGTGAATATACCTACATGGTATTTTACCAGGAGCTTCGTGAAATTTTAAAAATTAATCATATTTTTAATTAAGTAGATTCGTTAATCGTACCCATTTTTTATAAGTACAAAGTACCTACATGGCCGGTTATAACTATTTCATAGCAGTTAGTAAGTACGTTTTTACATAAATAGTAAAAATTACTATATATATTTATTACGTAAATTCTTCCCAATACAAGCTGCCTTTAAACTAATTTAATATCACTCAGTTATGTTAATGATCACATTTCCGATACGGAAAACTGGTCAGTAAACTATTATTATTATAATTAAGGGATATTGCTAGAAAAATATCCATTTGAATTCCAAAAATTCTTATCACAAGCCTTTAAGATTGTTCAAACATTTCCAAAACGTAAGTGCAATAGTAATTAAAAATAAATTTATACATTTATCAGAAAAATAATATGCTTTTGAAACCGTTTAGAATAATAATTAAATAATGCTTATGAACTATACTCTTATAATATATGTGGCATCGCCCGGAAAATAGGCAATTTCTGGATTCATTTAAACATTACAATATCATCTGTTATATTTTTATGAATTTTCATCGTCAATGTGGTTCAGATAAACAAACACATTACAAATCGCCGCCTCAATTCTTAATTATCCAAACGACCATTTTAGTTTTTGTTCAATCTCGACTTTAAAACTAAAAATAAAGCATAAAAAATGAAAACGGTATTAGAATTTCTACCGATTTCTTGCAAACCTCCCTTAAACATTTGAAGATTTTAAGCTCTTAAAAAATATATGTTATTCTTGAAGATAATATCTAGACATTAGTCGCGCCCAAACGCAAATTATATAAAATTCCCTCGATAGAAAAAAATCGCAAAGTATGCTCCAAAAATTATTATAAACACGTTTGTTTCAGTTATTTTACAAGTTATATGTATGAAAAAATTCACACCGTTTCTTTAAATGCTGTTTAAGACAATTATCGCGAGATTTTTGCTCTATTTTAAACGAGTCGTGTTTTATTAAAGATTTTCATGATTTTTGCATCGAATTGTAAATGTTAGCGCGCTCTTCTAACATTCGTAATTTCATATCTCTCCGTCTTCTTCTTTTTTGGGCCGGGAACGAAGCCTTAACTAAGAATTATTTAAACTAATGAGACCTTTACCTTCACGGAAATAGCTTTATCTTGAACACCTATCATAATGTTTCATTGAAATAATGAAAGGAAACTTTCTCCTCCTGCATAATTTTCAAATGGTTGTTTGGACAATTAAGAACTGAGGCGACGAAATGTAGGTATAAGCTTATCCATGCAATCAGGATGTTGCTACTCTATATAAACATTGCACGAAATTAGATATCATTAATTCATATTTATATATGTCCTCTTTTACGCGCCTGCACGTAAGTACGTTTGTAAATCTGTACACAGACAAAACAAACTCACTAGATGGATTATTAAATCATTTTATTCAGTATTACTGATAAGCCTCGATTACATCGAGCGAGTTTACAAGCTACTATCTGGGAAATTCACTATCTGTTAGTAAACTCGCACAGTGTAATCGTATTACTAGCTAACTGGCAGATTGTGGACAATCTACGAAAAAAGTTGAAATGTAGTCAACTTTACTCGCTACTCGCTCAAGATGGTGGCCCACGAACAGCCGATTTCGTAACTGTCAGAATTAGTTCTCGCAGGAGTCGTAAATCTCGCTACTGTGTAGCGTGCGGCGCTAGCTGCGAGCTCAAGTTTTTACAAAATGTCGACAGAATTGGTTCGCGCGGGAGTCGTTATTTTAGCTGCTACTGTCGCTACTGAACGAGTAGACAGTTTTCTGTGTCATCATGACAATCTCACTCGCCGATTCACCCGCTTGAACTTACCGGCTAGTAGCTTGTAAACTCGCTCAATGTAATCGAGGCTTTACAGACTACGGACGGGTTGTTTCTCAGAAATTCGAATGTAGCATTGTCATCAAATGGCCATTCAGCACCATTTTGCTTTTTGACAGTTTGAAAGGTCTACGTTAAATGCCGATTAAGTCCGTCAGCTTTTGAAAAATTGTGATCAGCAGAACGGGACAAATATCAAGTTGTTAAGCTCGCTAGCTTATTACAAATTGATAAAAATTGGAAAGCACGTAGAATCGGTGTTTATCTGTTTATCGAGGACCTTCAATCAATGTTAAATTTGAATTTCTGTGACAAAAACAGTCTATACTAAAATATCGTTATGGCAAAATAATTATACGGTATTAAAATAAAACTTTTAAAAAGAAATTAATTAAAATGAATCGACATTATCACTGGTCAAGAAGTATGACTCAAAATTTAAAGTCAACAATCAAATATTAAACATAATTACGCATCAAAAAATTTACAATTTTTTTAACGAAAAATATTTCATCATTCAAATGAATTACGCAACAACAAAAAATGTAAGTCGCTAGACCGTATTTATTAAATTCACAGCGTTTTCATTGAATTATTGAATTATTCACGGTACAAAGCCTTTATTAAAGTTCCCAGTGCTGAGAGTAGGAAGGGTGGATATGCCGATGTTGTTTTCTTTTCTTTTCCTCAGCCTGTGTGCCACCATGGTCCGGAGCTCCGAGAGTGCGCAGATGACTGCGTGGATTACCACCAACAGAGCTGCACCACCGAACACGATGCCTACCCCTAGGTTGGGGTTGTTGTCCCAGTCCAACACGGGGTAGATGTAATGATTGTCCAAACTGAAACGATAATACACAGTATTAACAATTCGTTAAATATCATAAGGAGCGAAGGTCTGCTTTAATAAGACCATTTGGCAATTCATCGGTCTGTAAAATTGTTCGTTCGTTCCGGTTCTGGTTCAAGAGTACGGCATCCAATTGAGGTATGTTGCGAAGCTGGACGTAGTAAGGATGGGAAAGGGAGGAGGAGGAAGAAGGTGGGGAAGTACCTGGCTATTCAGATCTGGTCACCAAACACGGCAAAAAACCACTTCAAGCCACGTTTCAATTCTGAATGGCGGTCTTACTACAGGGCGATACTAAGAGTGTTTTCCACTCTGGAACGTGTCACAAATATACCTCATATTATTGAATAAAACGTACAAATAATAAAAATTAATCAAATTAAATTTATTTCCTCGCTTCGGGATTCGAAACCGCGACCTTCAGATTGCTAGTCGAGAACCTTACCCTCGACCACGGAGGCTGTTAACATTAATAGAAAAGTTTAGGTTAGGTGTGTTTTTGATTTTCTTCATATTTATTAAATACTCTGTTTTTCATGTAGGCCAAAAATAAATATATTCCAAGACACGTCATAGTTCTGAAAACAGGCTTCTAAAAGAGCATAGAATAATCTCAAAATATCTAAATGAACTTACGGCCCAAGACCGCCAGCCGCCCAGTAGATGACGTTGAAGGCGATGTAAACGGTGGAGTAGAGGACGGGCTGGAAGACGTGCAGGAATCGCGAGGGTGGCCCGCCTACCGCCAGCTCCACCAGGCACAGGATGCTGTTAGCCGCGTGCACCACGAAGTTCAGGAAGAAGGGACCCTTGCTGCCTGCTGCTGAGTCGTCGTTAGCTGGAAACATTACAACGATCAGACTTTAAAATTATCATTAACCTTAAAGGTTTTCAACATTGAAGGTAAAATTTATGTAAAAGTAAAGTGTTACAAAATACAAGATTCGATCGACCACAAAATGATGAATCAAATTAATTAAATTAATGAAATGAATAAAATGAATTAAATGAATCGAATGAACCGAATTAATCAAATGCATCAAATATTACATTAATCAAATGAATCAAATGACTCAAAACAAATTAAGTGAATCGAATTAATTAAATTGATAAAATTAATCAAAAATGTTTTAAATTAATCAAATGTTTCAAACTAATCAAATTAATTAAATGAATCAAATTAATGAAATAAAATTTTATATTCTACTCTTTCATAGATGGCGCGCATATAATTATTTTACGGAAAAACGCTTTTTACAAGTTATGCTTTAAAATATTACGAATAATTAATTGTTTGCGCCCATGCATACGCAATATGTTAAAAAAACACAAATCTTTCAAGAAAGGAAAAAAAAAATATTGCATTGGTGATTCAATACAATATTCTATTTGTTAGCCTTTCTTGAAAGATTTGAGTTTTTTATGGACAAATTTTGTAACTTTTTTATTATTTTTCAAACGACATCTAATAATCCTATTGCATATGCAATTGTTATTTTTTCTGATCATTCATCGTTCCAAGACATTGTTTAAAATTTTACAAGAATGTCTCTAATTATAATAAATGTTTCTAATTATATTAAGTACGTTTTTTCCTGTTTGTGCATAATGCGTGTTTCAGGTTTGATTACACGTGTATGCAATAGTTTTACCTCAGTCATGATTTATTCCGAGAAAAAAATATGAAAAATCTTCATTCAATGTGTGCAGATACTCCTCTGGCATTGCAGAAAACTCACGGGTCCCGGGCAACACACATAAATTTAGTTGTTTTTTTTATTATTCAAAAAAGTACAAATAAATGTTTACAGATCTCATTTTACTGACTTGTGTGATTCCTAAATGTGTAGTTATTTTAATAATTTAGAAGATATTTTAGGGTAATTTAATATCCAAAAAAGTTTATCTACCTTAAAACCCGTAATTATATACCCAATTAACGGAAATTAGTTGCGACAAGTAACTGAGTTTCAATTAAGACGGAAAAGCCAACAAACAGTTTATAACAAAACACTAAACCTTGAAATAAAAATCATTATAGGTAGGTACCTTACTACCAACATTATATTATAATTATAGGAGTTTTATTAAGTGTCGATTAATAGAAAACAAATAACAAAACGGCTTTTAAATGAAGAAGTAATTAAACGAACCAAGTAAAATCTATTTATATAAAAATGAATCCCTGTTTCCCTTTATCACGCCATAACTTCAGAACAACTTTACGTATTTCATTCATCTTTTTTTAAAGTTTTCTAATACTTTGTAGAAGGTTGTTACGGAAAGAAAAATGAAGAAAATTGCGTAGAAAATTGATATTTTCAGAAAAATTAACGACTATTTTAACTTCGCACGTTTGACTGTTCGCGCGTTTGATGAATGTGAATTTAGCAGGCAGCTGTTTTTTTTTTGTAACAAAAGAATTTTCTATGGATTTTTAAAAATAAATTATAGATATTTTAAATAGGTACCTATGTTAGGTACGAAATTAAATTGATTGTTCTTATAATATACGAAAATGAATATTTGTAATATGTGAAAAATGAAAATTTGAATAAAAAAATTGTAATAGGTGGCACGCGAGCTGTTTGAAAACTGAATGTACTGGGACTGAATATATGGAACGCGGGAGGGGGTTTGGCGGGACGGGGGGGGCGGGAGAGGGGTGAGCGTAGGCGGGGAAGGTGGAAGCGGAACGCGGGAGGGAAGGGGGATGCGCGAGGGGAACGGGGACGCACGTGAAAGGACATGCAGGTAGAAACAATTTATTTCTTTGATTATGGTATTGCAACGCATGCCGGTAACCAGCTAGTGTACAATAATTTTCACCATGATAAAAAAATTTAAAATCTCACTCTAAGTCAAACCAACCTCCTTGGAAGAGTGATACGCTCTTTCACTCATAATTGTCCACACATTTTTTTTTATTAAGTTTTTGTATTTTTTTTTCAAGACATTATTTTTTAATGTGCAAATCAACATTCTGTCAGCAAACGCTCAGGTCCCGTAGCACGGTCGATCGATAACGATGGATAGGATAACTTTCCGTAACTTATCATAGTTTCCTATCATGACTGCATATCGGTAACGAATAAGTATCTAATAGTTCACAATGTCTACGTGTTCTTAATGTATTCGACGTGAACTATTATTTTCACGATAGTGATCTGATTTTTTTTTGTATAAGGTGAAAATAAAGATACAGATGTCAATTGACAAGAATATACAAAACAACTAGAGAACGTTGAGAAGTTACCGAAAGTTATCCTATCAATCATTATCGATCGACCGTGCTAGGGGGCCACGGGGGGTCGTCCGGACGATAACTATGCCACTGGTCACAATGATGTAATAATGGACAGGTTAGTTGGTTAACTAGCTAGAGGGAAAATTACAGTACAGAGTAAAACTAGTACCGAAAGTAGCAGAATAGTTTCAACTACTAGAGAACAGTAACTGTTAACATGGTTATTATGTAAAATGTTATGTATGACTTACGCTTGTACAAGATGGTCCAGTAGAGGATGGTGATGAATAGCGCAACAGGTAGAGCCATGTTGTAGAGGACCCAGTAGATCTTGTAGGACAGGGGCATCTGCTTTTCGTCTGCAGTCAGATCTGTGGAATTAAATAACTTGAGAATTAGCATTTTCTGATATTTTAAAACTTTCCACTACTTGGCCGTTGTTTCCACTATATTTTTTAGCCATGATGTTTAGTATTCTTCTTCCTTAAAAGTAACATTTAGACAGTTAAGAAATACCAAAACTCCTAAAATGGTAGGAAGACGCACAGGAACCAGGTACGCAAAACAAAAGCAACAATTTAATGTAAACGTATCTAAAACGCACGTAACTTATTACTTATGTCTTAAAACCCCGCATTCCGAATTATCGACATTTACATACATAGGCAGAGTTGAAAAAGTAATTAGGTAAATGATATTGCCTCGATAGAAAAAATCGCATAGTACGTTCCGAAAATTATATAAAAACACATTTAATATGTAACAGTTTTTATTTTTTTATTTAGGAAACAAACAGTCATACAAAATGATAATATAACAATGAACATTCATATGTTGTAGACCAATTAAGTTCCATTAAGTTAAAATTTTGATATAGTTTTTTTTTTACCTACTCAACTTATGTGACAAAAAAATAAACATAATAAGGAAAAAACATAAAAAAGAAAAACATAAAACGTAATAAAGAAAAAAAGTAAAATTTATTAACAAACATAGTTATACTATTTACTAAGGAAAAATATTATAAATTTTATTACATTAAAAATATTATAAATTTTCACAAAAAAGAAAAAAAAAGTATTATAGTTATGAACAAAATAAACAGTATTTCTTTATATGGTACTTAAGACATTTGTGGAGAGGTTTTTGCTCTTATAAAAATAAATCTTGTTTTATTATTTTTTTTCACAGTACACGCGTATTAATTATAATCATTTTTTTATTATCTAACTTTCCACTATCTTCGGCAATTTTCATATTTTCCAACGCACCATTTTACACAAAAACGGCGCCTAACAAAACACCCAAATATAGTTACCGATATTGGGAAATCATTATTTCATCCATCTATTTTAAACTATGGCAACCACCTGTTAAATAATATTTAACTAATAACTATAAAAATAGCATTAAAAACATATTTACCTAAAATTATGCATATGTCCTATCAATAAATATAATAAAATCTTTGACGACGCTTCGCAATAACGTTTTTGTTTTGGAGATCAATGTCGATGGTTTACCTTGAAGGTTCAATTATCTGATTGAAAAATCCTTGAAGGTTCAAAATCTGACCACGATATCGGACTGCAACTTTAACTAATAAATGTATTTTTTTAACACCTATTCATATTCATAATACTATTCAAAACACAGGCCCATAACGGCAGGCTCCAAGGGTAATTGGAATACAAATGTGAGTTCAATGACATTTACTAGTAAGTATAATTTGCACGATTCTCATCATTATTCTTTGACCTCACTAAAAACATATCGTAGGTATATCATTCGGGTCAGTAATACCTGCTGATCAATCAATCAACGTTGGTGAAAGTTTAGTCAATTGATTCAAAATACATTGGATAGAGCAAATACATTACAGAACACATCATAATGGAATGATTTACGGAATGTGTGGGTGAGATAATAAGAATTATTGTTTACGAGGTCAAATGGGAGTGGAAAGTAGGGAGGAATGATTCACCTAAATCCGTTATTTAGTTTAACGGTGTCAAAAGATGGCGACACTAATTAAGTCCATATTTCCACATTTTTCTACATTTCGTTTAATTTTACAAAAGATTTTGTGTTACAAGGTAAACGTTAATATTTTTAAGGGTTTATTTTGCGTTTTCGCCATTTCGTACGGAATACACGGTTTTACGGACAAAATGAACCAGATTCTGTTAAAAGGTCACATATTTTTTAGTAAGCGATATATTAATTAATGGCATTGCTATAATCTAAAAGGCCCTCTTTAAGCCGCCGCTACCCGAATTTCTACCGATTTCTTAGATATCTCCCTTAAACATTTGAAGCTTTTAAGCTCTCAAAAAAAAAGTTATTTTTGAAGATAATATCTAGATGCGTTCTACGCCGAAACGCAAATTATATGAAATTCTCTCGACAGAAAAAAATCGACAAGTATGCTCCGAAAATTATTATACTCGTAAACACGTTTATTTCAGTTATTTTACAAGTTATGGTTGAGAAAAAAATGCAAAATGTTTATTTAAATGATACTTAAGCTGCCTTCCACAAGATTTTTGCTCTGTTTTAAACGAGTCGGGTTTCATTAAACATTTTCACAATTTTCGCACCGATTTTATCGCTTTAAATATTAGCTTGCTCCTCTAACATTCGTAATTACATATCTCTTCATCTTCTTCTTTTTGAGCGCGGATGCGGCGCCTTAAAAAAGGAGTAAAAAGGTCCCAGACATTCTTTTCTATTACTAACTGACGATCTCTTCTGTTCATTGACCAGAAAATACCCAAACGCTCGCGGTCTTTTTTGTACAAAACTTAATTTTGGATTGGAGGCCAAAATACCAAACCAAACTGAATAATATTTTTAATCAAAGGGTATTGCGGAATTTTAAAAACGGTTATATATTTATTTTTGTTTTAAATTATGATATACATATAGATAAAGAAAGAAAGCTTTTTTTAAAGATTTTAGAGGCATATTTGGCGATTTTTGTGAGTAAATTAAAATTATTAAAAAAATAATCTTACTCTACCTATTAAGGATTGAAATAATAGTTAATATAATAACTGAGTTAATATATACATATAACTTATTTTATATAACAACTGAGTTAATGTAATCGCTGAGTTAATATAACAACTGAGTTAATATGACAACTGAGTTAATATAATAATTGAGTTAATATAATAACTGACTTAATATACATATAACTTGTTTTATATAACAACTGAGTTAATGTAATCGCTGAGTTAATATAACAACTGAGTTAATATGACAACTGAGTTAATATAATAACTGAGTTATTATACATATAACTTATTTTATATAACAACTAAGTTAATGTAATCGCTGAGTTAATATAACAACTGAGTTAATATAATAACTGAGTTAATATAACAACTGAGTTAATATAATAACTTATTTAATATAATAACTGATTTAATATAATAACTGAGTTAATATAATAATTGAGTCAATGTAATAACTGAATTAATATAATAACTGAGTGAATATAATAACTGAATTAAGTAATAATATGCATCCGATCCACACAACTCTAAGTTTGTGTTGTTTAACGCAACCCTAAATACACAACCTATAATAAATTTATTGACAAAGCGTGCTGTTTCGGAAGATATTTTTTTACCTTTTATTTTTATATTCCACCAGCTGGTTCCCAGCATGCGTTGCAATGCCATATTCAAAGAAATAAATTGTTTCTCCCTGCAGATCCATTCCCGTTCCCCTCCCGCATCCCCTACCCTCCCACGTTCCCCTTCCACCTTCCCCGCCCACCCTATCTCCTCTCCCGATCCCCCGTCCCGCAAACCCCCCTTCCGCGTTCCATGTATTCAGTCCCAGTACATTCAGTTTTCAAACAGCTCGCTTGCCACCTATTACATTTTTTTTTATTAAAATGTACATTTATATTTTTTTTAATAATAAATATTAATTTTTGTATATTTTAAGAACATTAAATCAAATTTGGTGCCTAACATAGGTACCTTAATAAAATTAAAATATATATAATTTAAAAAATCCATAGACAATTCTTTTAATACAAAAAAAAACAGCTGCCTGCTAAATTAAATTTCATCAAACGCGCAAACTATCAAACGTGCGAAGTTAAAATAGTTGTTAAGTTTTCTGAAATTATTCAATTTTCTGCGCAATTTTCTTAATTTTTCTTTCCGTAAAAACCTTCTACAAAGTAGTAGAAAACAATTAAAAAAAGATTAATGAAATAGGTAAAGTCGTTCTGAAGTTACCAAGGGAAACAGGGATTCATTTTTATATATATATATATAGATAGATTTTTTTTTTTTTTTTTTATTGTATTTATTACTTGCTGGAGCAATCCCGATGAGTTACAGAACTCATTTTAGGACAGGAGGAAAATTAATGGGTGTGAGGAAATAGTTACAGTTTTACTTGGAAAATGGATATTAAAAATATAAGTTTCACATACAACATAGACAAAAAATAAATTTAAAAAAAAAACAGGTTGAGTGAGCAAACAACAATAGAAAATAATTAAAGAAACAAAGAACAAGGTTATACAAATGTGGATGATTATGATTACAAATAAATGGAAAAGAAAGTTCAATGTCGTTAGGTAATAAGGGCCTTTGAAAAAGTTTATTCTTTTTGACGAATTTTAATTTTAAAGCTTTTACTCACGAATTCCCCAAACAAGGGCCATTTTAATAAAATGGCAAATTTAAGTAAAATGTTTGGCTTAACTCATCGCTTTCTTCTTAACAAAGTAATTATAAATAACTTTGAAAACTAAAACTGCGTTGATGTGGTAAATAACCTCGTTGTATAAAATAATTTATTCGAGCTAATTATTTCCTTTTCTTATCTCGAATTAGCAAATTAAAAATTGTATGAAACGGAACCTTCATTAATTGCAGCCAAAACCAATAAGAATTTTCTAAACCTAAAATTAAAATAATCATTGGCTTATACAAAAAAGTCTCTTCAGAACAGTACATGCTTCCATCTGGATAAAAAACGCCTTGAATATATAATTAATTAGCATCAGGTACACATACAAGACTATTAGAATATTAAATACGGAGTCTGTAAAACGTCTTAAATAAATTAATATTAAGTATTATAAGCATTTAACTAAAAACATTATTTTATTGAGCTACGAGCTACGAGCGGTGTGACCACTGAAGAGAAAATCTCTAGAAATGTCATGTGCACCGATTTGAAAAAAAAAAACTCATTTTTTATTATAGCTCCACATAGGAGGCCCTGGGAAAAAATCCTTCAGGCCTTTGGCTAGTTTGGGGATGCTGTGTGGAGGGTCTTTTAAGGGGTGGATAGGAATCTGGGGGCCAGTGTGTTCAGGTCAATATATTTGCGGCAGATTCCAGAGTGGAAGATGCTCTCAGTATCGTCCTGGTGTAAGACCACCATTCAGAATTGAATCGTTGCTTGCAATGGCTTTAGTCGTGTTTGGTGACCAATTCTGAATAGCCAGGTACTTCCCCACCTTCCTCTTTCCCATCGCCTTCCCCTCCCACTACCTATAGCCTCACAACAAATTCAAATTGGAGATGCCATAGTCTCACTGGCTCTAAAAGGGAGCAGCTGTGACTCTTGTGAGGTATTCATATAAAAAAACTGCAGTGCAAGGCGATGGGTCGAGCGAATCCGACTGGAGAGGTCTACGTTAGGTCTACCTCAACCAGTCTCTCCTGATCCGGCCCGCCACGCAGTGGGTGAGCAAATGCATTTGGCATCAAGGCCTAGAAAAACCTCACCTCATGAACCCGTCTAAGTCACCAAACGTAACGAACTACTTGGTGCGACCTATGGCAGGGGTGTTGGTTACCTAACAAATGGTTCCCGGGGCAGCGGCACCCAAACCAGCCTCCCACATTTTAAACAACCGAGTAGGTAAATGATGTGGATTATGTGTTCGAGAAATAATTTTGGTATTTAAAAAGTTTGATCATGTTTCATCCGAATTAAGGAAAAATTGACCCAACTTTGATTACACGCCCACAAGAAAACTACTGTCTTCTATCAGTTAATCTCTTCAGTGAGATGAATGGATTATGAGGTCAATGTTTCAATATTAAAAGGTCACTATTTTTACATTATTATGTGTTATTTTTGTTTTTTCTCTCAAATGCAAAACTATAATTTAATTATGTAGGTTTACTTACGAGATCTTACTATTACATGTTGAGGAAATAACACAAACAAAATTTTCCACTCGCACGTGGTTAAATTACATCAATTTAATCATTTTCTTACGTCTCTTTAACAAAATTTTCTTTAGTCCTCGGTTTTCCTGATGGTTTTCCCTCGCACACTTTGGTTTTTTATGTGAGTACCGCACAAGAGTTCCAACTGCTCCTAACCGCCTGGAGCCATGATTATTAGGAGATTATGGTTTCCTCAATTGCAGTATGTTGTAAGGCTGAAGGTAGTGGGGAGGGGAAGGAGATGTGGAAGAGGGAAATACCTGGATATTCAGATCTAGTCACCAAACACGGCTAAAGCCATTTCAAGCAACGTTTCAACTCCGAATGGTAGTCTTACACCAGGGCGATACTGAGAGTAACTTAGAGTATATTACACCTAGGAAATAAGGTAGATGACACAAGTATGAGGCCATCAAAGCAATAACAGCTACACTGTAGACTGATGTAAATCACTACTAACGATAAATTACACATAATTTCCAACAAGATAAAAAACTTGTTCTAGTACCGGCTAAACATTCCCAAATACAGAGTTTTATCAAGTATCTAAGTGCATGGGAAACCGCATTGCTGTAATGCAATTTGACTGTAAATATCAACTTGTGGTGAGAAAATTATTCATATTGCAACTACCTCCATTAATTAACTGACTCCAACCAAACATAAAAAATGTTTACTAGAAAAGAAAACTACTTAAAAACAAATTTAATCTATTTCACATTATGGGAAGAAATTAATTCCAACATCTCTGCCATAGGTCACCCCCAGTGGTTCGCTACATTTGGTGACAGAATTTCAAGACCCATCGCCTTGCACAGCGGTGGGAGAGATAGTTTTGTACGTACAACACTCCTGGATGAATCAGACATATTCTTTGAATCTTTTTCAGATCTTCCTCTCTTTCCTTTTCTTAAAAAAACCTTCTCACAGCATCCCCAAAGAAGATGTAGGCCCTGAGAGAAATTATTTCCTCAGGGCCTCTTTTGTGGGGCTAATGCAAAAAAAATTGCGAAACAACAAATAAAGATTTTCGTTTATTTTATGAAGCCTTGTTAATCTTTGCCCCTGTAACCTTGTTAACCTTGCCCCTGTAATCTACGTACATGTAAAAAAAACAACAAACAAATAAATATGTACAGTGTATTGTGTACCAAAGTCCACAACTTTGTCAAAATCAAAAGGTTACGCAGGTGACATTTTCAAGGTGACACTTGTATAATAAATTACATCAATAATATACCATCGTATTTCAATGAAAACGGACACTTCAATGGAATATAAACTCTACCTAAATGTTCTGATCAAAGAAGTTATTTTTGCACTTATTTCTAAATGATTTGATACTTCACATTAACATTATGTATTAGATTCCTTTGTTGCCTTCAAATAAAGATTTACTTTTAATAATATGTAGGTTCTTATAAATCTTTACTTTTCATTATATTATTTTTTACTTATATTTTTTCCAAAAACATATTGGTAAGTATATATATTTTTTATTCTCTATTATCAAACATTATACGAACTTATAAAATAATGGATAATAACTTTTTGTTTCATCTCTCAACACTGTGTTGTTCATATATTATTTTTTCTGCAAATTTCCTCCGTTTATCATCGTTACTTTTATGTTTAATTATTTTGGTAATGTTTGATAATGATAGTTAAATATTTGTGTTACTTTTAATCAAATGTGAAATTATTAACCTCGATACAGGTGAATCCCAGTGGGGTTAATAATTGTGAATAAACAATAAATAAATAAAAACTACGACAATAGCTATTTTTAAGGTAATAAATGATTAATATGGGATATTACTAAGTAGAAAGGACCCTTGTGGTAATATTTTCCAGAAAGGATTTCTTTGTAAATAGTCATGTTGTTATTATTAGACATTGACTAGGAAGTGTTTTAGATTGCTGTATTTATTTAATGTGAAAAAATACACATTATTCGATACATTCCTATTATATATTTTATAAAAGGAATTCGTCTGACTTGTAAATAACCTAGATCGAAAATTGAGAAGTCGATACTAAGAGAAAAACAAAAAAAAAACTTATCTATTGCAATAAAAACAAGAAGTACCGAATTATATTTTAAATCCATAGATTTTTCATTCAAAAATTCTACCCCAGGAGGTCTAGCACGGACGATCGATAAATCCTTATATTAATACGATGTTGGCTAAATCCGCCATCTATGGTCAGTTATCAATATTTGCGAGCACCGTCAACAATTAATAAGAGAAATCTTAGCGCGGCCTGCATAGTATCAGATAAGTTTCGGTTAACTGCTAAATTAAGCTAAATTACTGGCTTATTCATGAACTGAGTTGATCTAACGAAGCTCTTGGAATTGAAAGAAGTCAGTGAATTGAATCCGTTCGGGTCAGTGAAGGTACATTGGTTAAGGCTTGATGAACCGAAAATTGTTCACATAACAAGTTGTGAATAAATATCTCATTAACTAATGATCTCCCTTATTAGTGTAAAAAAGTAAATGCGGACTGCCAATGTATATTTAAGTAACTATACTAATTAACATTACCAATTTATTAATATTTTTATAACGTCAATTCATAGGAACACCTAAGGTGTTGCCAGCGTATATCGATTTTGTATTTATTCCCTGTCAATATCAGTTCGGTTGTCAACAGTGAAACCGTGCTCGGGAAATGGATATAAAATCGTCGGTATTGTAAATTTATCGATTTCTCTCTTCTACGAGTAGATCCTGCGACGCCACCGAATGCAAAGTTGTCGTTGTCAAGAATATAAAGAAATACTGTTTGGTTTAAGTTTATCTTCATTTAGTCAATTTGCAGGTATCCAACAATTATATAATAAGCCAGATATTTGTGCATAGATTGTGGAAACATCGATCTTGCGTGCACTTCATTGCATTTACTGAAATCGTGTTTGGTGCGAGCGTTGTAATCAGGTTAATTCCGCAATCATTCTCTAGCGTCAAATGTTTTTCCTTTGCAATTAATATTCCAGTAAATACCGCATCAAAGGTACAGTTAACGGATTTAGTTAGAATTATACAGTGTAATAAATAATCACTTAGGTTTAGCACAAGCGTATCCCATGATCTGTAAATCGGTGAACTGGTGGAATTAATTTAAAAGGGTAATGTCGAAATATTTACCTGTTTGTTGGATATTTTATGGATATTTGCTGGAAATTTCAGTTTTATGGCACCACAAAATTCATAGGAATTTTTTTTCTTATTTCACGGAAGCCGTCCAAAGAATTCACCTGAGGGGCATATTTTCATTATGAAATAAATAGACGAATATATTGTACGTACACAATTATTATTAAGAAACAGAGTTAAACTACTAATATTTAAATAAAAAATATTGCCTCGATGCGCTTCCTTTAATAACTACACATCGCATGGCAAAAAGGCCATTTTTGGTATGTTTACATTTTTAAAAAGAAAGGCAAATATTCCCGAGCTTCGAATAACCTGACAATATTTTGAAAATCTTCCACTACTACCACAGTAAGCGGAAAATGTGATGGAGGACTTGGCCTCGTGATGGAGGACTTAGGCCTGGAGAAACTGAAAAAAAAACAGTTGGCAACTCAATCGCTATCCACAGGAAAGGAACTTGGAATTTCATTGGCGGAGCCCAGTTGTTAAGGGCACGCGGCTAGCGCTGCTAATTGCCATGGTAGCGCCTCACGACCTGTCAAGTTTTCGAGTAATTTGCGATATGTCAGATCAGGAAAATATCGATTCTGTTCAGGAGGTTGGTACATTATTATTATACATTAAGGTTGATAATTGTTAAAGTATAAACAAATTATATTTTTGTTAAACAAGCTGATATAATTACTGAAATGTAAAGTTGAGTTGCGCCGTGAATTGAGTTGCCAACCAGTTTTTGGTTTCTCCATGAGCGAAGGCTCTTAGTCAGCCGAGGAATTGAACTCTCGATGGCTGTGCCGACCTAGACTCAGTGCAAACTCAGCCACTGACGGAACATATTATTGAAAACATTTTATTATGTGCCCTCATTTCATACTTAGTCAGTCACTGGTACCTTTTACTAGAAACGTTTGTTAAAGAAAATCATTTGTCATTCGAGTATTTCGAAAAGATAATTTGATTTCTCTATTTTAGCACAAAGGTTGATAGAGTGAAGATGACATACGTAATTGTCCGGAGAGAGTGGTGCCTATGGAATCCATACATTGGGAATAAATATTAGATGAAAGGTGTGGTGGGGGGAGCGCAAAAAATATCACTAAACTTAGCTAAAGCAATTTCAAGCAACTTTCAATTATGAAAGATGGACTTTCTCCTGGTAAACTTTTACTGAAATTATCTTCAATCTGTAGTGTGTTAAATCAGGTCAAGTTCTGGTTATTTGACCGGTGAATCATGTTGTGTTTATTTGTTTTTATAAAGAAGAGGATGTTTGTCAGATCCGGTGGGCAATTCCCCGGGATATCCTAGTAAAAGGGACCTAAACAATTTTATACCGACAATTTTCCAGACTGCCACAACAGGGGCTAACGAAACACAAAACACTTTTTAATTTTTTTCTTTATTCAGTGCTTTGTTTATTAAATTTGTTGATTATTTTTCGACCACCATGCTAGGCACATGCCCGTGTTGTGGTCAAAAACTATTGCTTTAAAATCCTTGAAATTTTTTGGAATTAAAAAAATCTATAATATTGACGCCACTGACTGCGTAGTTAAGTCAATTGCGGAGGCAAATGAACAAAAACTTAACCAAAGAAAAGAAAATGTTCACAGGTACTCAAAATCTACACTGCAAAGTTAACCTCTCATGCCGTGTACATAGGTTATATGAAAAAGTTCACAGGTCAAGCATAAAATACATAATCATTTTACTAAAGGTTGAATATGATTAATGGTTTTGATTTTAAGGTGCGTTGAACCCTTTTGCAATAACTTGGGTCGCCAGAGGTCGGTAAGAAATTTAGTAATAGGTATTAAATCATTTACCTGCTATTTTTACCCTCAGAAAACATAAACAAAACATATTTTCAGCTTGACATACTTACCTTTGCAAGCAGTTAGAGGAGAGGCTTAAAATGCGATCGTTTGTGTGATTCGGATCTCAAAATATTTTCATTGGGTTTTTTAAACAGAAATTAGGTAGGTAAGCTTTTTATAGGGAAATCCTATGAAAAGTGAGTACGACAAGTTTCCGGACACATGCTTAGTTTCTGAAAACTTTGTTCTAAGTATGCCTTATTCGTATCCTTTTTTTCCTCTTTCTTACTCTTAATTTTTCTTCTTTTTTGTGTTCAATATTTTTCCAGATAAATAATAAGACCACTCATTTATACCAATTCTTGTATCTGTAAGTAATGTAACAATTGGTAACTGGGTTAGCAACCTTCTTATATTTTATGTAGAAGGCAATATCTTAACGGTCACTTTTAAACTAACACTTTGTTAAACCTTAGACTGCCACATACGAAAAAATCAAAATCATAGAACTGCCTAACCTATAGAGGACTAAAGTTGTAGAATGTGATGCCTAAAAGTATGAAGAATGAATGTATTTAAAAATAAAAGTTATTCTTACTGTACAAATGTTTAAATTTATAAAATGAAATGTTATCTTGTGCATATTAGTAGTATAAACTAAAATCAATAAAAATAATTTAAAAAAAAATAAAGAAAACCGCATTAGATTCATTAATCTTATTGTTTATTAAAATTTAATTATCCATGTCTTAGAAATTTCTACATAATTAATTATTAAGTTTTGCATAGATACTAGCCTATTGAACGTATTAATTTAACTTTTTTTCTAAATTTTCTAATCTTAAGAATTAGAATTTTACACTAAAAAAATTTTTTTTCGCACGGATTTTAATTGCGAAAAATCAGAAAATCCGGAGTTTTTCACAATCCGGATAATCCGGCATTCAATCTCTAATCCAAAGTCAACCGATTTATATATCACAAACTTACAAGCACAGTTCAGCTATGCCTTCGAAGGTCATGAAACTCCATTCCGTCGAGTTATACATTCATGATTATCATAAAATATGTGAGATGACTAATGTATTATGTATGAAGGTGTTCTTCCTTAATTAGCATTGTATCTGTTGTTGGAGAAATAAATCTATGGCTTCGTGGTTCACAGCTAATGCGTCAGCAGGAATGTTGTCAAAAGTCTGAATGTGTTAATTTGATAAATCTATTGAAATATTTGGACACATGACTTAACTTACACATTATTGTGGCTCTTTGGGTCCAAAATAAGTTAAAGATTACTTCCCGTATTTCGTAAGATTTTAAGTCTATTATAATACATGCCATAACACAGCCCACATAATCATAACTATACAATTGATCATATTGATTGCGAAATTGACAGACAAGAACGAAACGATTTTTTGCTTCAAGATAACTAATACTGCTCATTGTTGGTTTTGAAACAAAACACCAATTAGACGTATATAGAGTTCGTTAAATCTTTTTTCACTTCACACTTCATTATTAATAATATCTATACTAACTATCAAGGAGCACCTCTGCACAATAGGCCACTTGCATCACATTTAAAAAAAAAACTTCCGGTTTAGGCAAATATTCTAAGACATTCTGTATTTTTTTAATCGTATTTTTGAAACCCTGGTGATTTTTTATAATTTCAATCCGAAAAATCAGACCATTTTTTATAAACCGGAAAGACGGGACATAATTTTATTGGTGCGAAAAAACGATAATTACATAGCCGAAAATCATTTAAAAAAAATAACGGTTTCCACACGAATAGCAATAAATTGTACGGGGTTCTCTTCGTAACATCTGTAAAAACACCGCCATCTTTATCAAAAAATCAAACCAAAAATTTATTGTTTGTTCGCATAGAACAAACAATAAATCTAGTGAACGTTAAACGCAAGTTCAAAAATTCGCCGAAAATCAAAGTGTTTTTTTATTTTTTTATTTTTTTATTTTTTATTTATTGTTTTCAAGATATAATCCCGTTAAACCGCAATAAAGCAGTTTGTCAACAGGATGTTAATGTTCAATTACAATTTAAACATACATACATATTATTATTACTATAACTATACAAATAGACACAATTAACAAACATTAATATAAACAATCTCTATTTAGTAACCATTGTTTCAGCATATATGTGAATCTATTTGTAGAGTCGCAATTTTTTATATTAATTGGTAGCATGTTAAATATTTTTGGCACGTTAAACTCCAGGGTTCGCCGTCCGTAGTTATTATTATATTTTGGAACAAGCATTCCTTCATTCTTTGTGAACCTCGTATTATGCTCATGTTCCACTTTCTTCTTATAATCAGACTTGCCATATAAAAAAAAAAATTTATCAGTGTGGAATTTTACAAAATTAAGGGAACATAATCGGAGACGGGGCATTTTCATGTAGTGACGTCACGAGCTAAAATAATGGATTTATTTATTTAAAAATAAAAAACTATACATTTCTAAAAATTTTTACTTACATTTTCGTTCTAATCTTAGTAAAAAAATCTATCCACACGATTTTTTCCAAGTCGTTATGAAATCCATGCAAGTGGCCTATTCTGTGTTAGCACATACTATTTGATTTATTCTCATTAATTTACTTATTTAACTTATTAAAAAAAATTACAAAAGATAAAAAATGCAACAACAACAAAAAAATGTAGTTATAAGGTTTAAGAATAGGATTGGAATAAGTATTTTATGTGGTCCACAAAATTCAGCATGTTTTCCCATAATAGTGCGAAACTGCTGTATCGGGGAATGAGAAATGTATGGTTGTTCGCTGCAGTAGATAGGGTTTTTTTTAATTTTTTTTTTTACATTAACTCCACACAGGAGGCCCTGAGGAAAATAATTTCCCTCAGGGCCTATGTCATCTTTGAGGATGCTGTGTGGAGGGTCTTTTTGAGGAAAGGAAGGAGTGAACATGGGTCTTGAAGAGACCCATGTTGTAGGAGGGAGGAAACACAGAGGCCGGTTAATCGTTCCACATCCGAGCTGTTGAACTCAAGAACGAGTCGTAAAAACGACCCGTTCTCATGTGACTAATGTCAACCGTGTACAAATGTTGGGCGCGTGTTTGGCGTGTTTCCCGAGTATGCACCGGTGCCGAGGGGATCAACGACGCTAGTTCCTCGGAGCATTTTCCATTGTAATACCGGTAGAACAAGGACAGCATTCCCACCTGACGCCTGTGCTGCTCTAAAGATTGCAATCCATCTGTTAAGATGGGAGAATCTATCAAACGGACCGCCCGTTTCTGCACAGAGTCAAGGGTTTTTTTAAGGTATTTTGGAGCTCCAGACCAGAGGTGGCTGCCAAATTCAACCATGGGTCGCACTTGCGATTTGTACAGGGTTAGCAGTTGTGTACTATTATAGTATCTGCGGGCCCTGTACAGTACGCCCAGTTTCTGGGAGGCTAATTTAACTAATTTAGGGTTTTTTATTAAAATAAAGGCTAATTTAACTAATTTCATCTTGTTGTTATTAGTTATTATGTCTAAGTCTAAACGCCTGTTTATGAGTTTCAGGAGTTCGGAATGCGTAGGTAGGTACAACGTCCATATTTTTCTGTTTTCTTTACAGGTATTTGATTGACTGTCATATCTTTCCAGGTCTTCCCCGACTTATTCATACCATACTACATATTCTCCTAACACTACATTATGTCTTAACAGTATTGAAATTAATGTCCCCAATTCCCATTGTTTAAGACGCCATAACATTTTTCATATGAATACATTTAAAAATAATATCGCCTACTTTAGCCCTCTGACCCAGATGTGTCGACTGTATAGCAAGATAGAGTGCGCTGATGTGGATATTTTCGTTGATAATTTGTACGGATTTAAAAAAAAAGTTCTAGCGCTGTTAAAAAGTACTAACTAATTATGTTGTGTGAATTGTCTTTCTATGCATGCTCGCGTATTTCATATGTCTTTTACCACTCATTGCAATGTGTTACTTGAGTGACCTTGTACATAATTCTGTATTTTTATTTGTGATGTTTTTGTTTTTCTAATTGTATTTATTTGTATTTAATTGAATGTAATTGTAGATTTTTATAATTGTGTAATAACTGAGTTTTATAACTGGATTGTTCTCATGTAAGTGTAAACATCTGTAAAACCCAGTATTAATAAATAAATAAATAACTAATTATTTCTCTCTAATCGCTCAACATACCCAAAACCGTCCAAGAGTCCCTTTATTAATGTTTTTGGGATGTTCATTCTCGTCGGAACTCTGTAAAAATGTTAACAATGACTTGACTTTTTCATTTGGTTTTTGGATTGTTTGATACGTTTTATGGTTTAATTATGTTAGAGTTGTTATTCGTTTATCTAATAATGACCCACAGGCTTAAAATACTTATCTTCTCGCAAGACGGCCTCCATGGTAATTCAAGAAAATATAATACCTACATTACAAATTTGTTATCTTATCAGGAATAGATGAAAGCACAGTGTGCAATCCATAATAGACTAGGAGACGAGATAGGCAAACCCTACGTCGTCGAGTACATGGATGAAACTACTTTGTAGTGATAATGGACATTTAGAAAATCTAAGAAAACCTTAAAAAAGCTGGTCTGCCGGTGCGCCTCTTGGCAGGAGCCGCGCAGTCATAGAAATAGTCAGCGATTTTTTTAGAAAATTTTATTTTTTTATGATTACCACTTATTTTGTTTAAAAACTTACTTTATCTCTACTATAAGTTTTTAAAACCATATTGAAATAAAAATAATAATAAAGATATTGAAAATATTTTATTAAAAATTTAACTTTAAAAAATCGTACACAAACAACTGCCAGGTTGCTGGTCAGCAGACTAAAGAAGTCATAAATGAGATGATCTTGACTACAGTTTTGTTAGTTTCGATCTTGTATTCGATGTAATCGGAGCAGCAGGGCAAGCGAAATCGATATGAAACGGACGGGGTTTCGGAAATTTCCGTCGTTTTACGGACGAACGCTGCTCTTACAGCGACGCGACGGTGCGTTGGTTTTCGAACTTCCAACTACTGTGGACTATTTTAGGCAATCTTCTAAGACACTGTATAAAGAGGTGAGATTTGTTTGTTTGTTTGTTTACATTGAATAGGCTCCGAAACTACTGAACCGATTTGAAAAATTCTTTCACTGGTGGGAAGCTACACTATCCCCGAGTGACATAAGCTATATTATATTTTCAAAAAAATAAGGGATCCTTACTAAAACTCCCATAATGTAACCCAAGGTGTAAAAAAATTACCTAAAATGTTCTTTGCATCGCGTGCGGTGCGAAAAATATTGATGATAGAATTAAATAATGTACTACGACTTTGCATAACACATCATTATTTACAAAAAGTTTCGCGAAAGCATATGTCTAACTATTATAGTTATGCCACAATAAGTGTTATTTTATTTTAAAAATTTAATTGAAATGCCACCGCTAGAAAAGGCTCTTTATTTGTATCTTGGTATTAATCATTAAGCAAAATAAATTACTTCATAGTCAAGACTGCTTCAATACCTTTATATAACTTTTTGAATTATTCAATTCGGACATCCCATTCGAAAGATATCACGAGTTTAAAAATGTTAGTATTAAAAAAAATTGCGTGGTCGCCGGTCACGCCGCTCGACTAGCTAGGCAACATCTTATGCAATCTAGGCGTCACTGTGATACGGGCCGTACGGAAGGGGAGTCAATGTCAAAAAGATGCAACGCAGGTGGGAAAAGGGACGCATGAGAATATACATTAATTTATTTCTTTCAATGGCATAGCAACGCATGCCGGGAACCAGCTAGTATTATTATAAATTTGTAAAATAATGTTGGGTGAGGGGCACCGCAGCAGGTTTCGTAAGTGGTTTGGCGTCGAACGGCTCGCCTGACGGATGGGTACACTCGGAACTCTCAAATTATTATTTTTTTTATCATTATCGCTTATTTTTTTTTAAAATATGGTAATCTAAGTTTTGAAAACTACAATGAAATAAAAATAATTATAAAGATAAACGAAAAATTTAATAAAAAAAATTATAAACTTTCAAAAATCGTACGCAAAAATTTGCCAGGCTGCTGGTCGGCAGAGAAAAAAATTCTGAAATGGAATGATCTGGACTATAGTTATTGCTTTCATTCGTGTACGCGATGACCCATTTCTTGTCCCACTTTAACAGAGGGCAGAGGGCAGTTAGCAGTTAGGCAGACCTGCTTTTTCTCATTTTCTAATCGACCTTTATCATATGAAACCATTCCCGTTCGTGTACTCGATGACGTAATTTTTTCGAAAAAAAAATCGCTGACTATTTCCATGACTGCGCGGCTCCTGCCAAGAGGCGCACCGGCAGACCAGCTTTTTTAAGGTTTTCGAAATGTCCATTATCACTACAAAGTAGTTTCATCCGTGTACTCGATGACGTAGGGTTTAACTATTTCGTCTCCTAGTCTATAATGTAAACAAAACGGTGCGTACCGTTTGACCATTTCGCACTAGTTCACGTGGACATGTTGTTAGAAATACGTACCTAACTTAATTTAACCAGTAATTCCTAGCACTACTGGGAGTAAAATATGTAAAAAAAAAAAATAGTTTAACTCCAAATTAGTTGCGTCCGGTACGTCTTTTAAGCCTCGATTACATTGAGCGAGTGTACAAGCTACTAGCCGGCAAATTCGCTATCTGCTAGTGAACTCGCTCAGAGTAATCATAATCATATTACTAGCTAACTAGCAGATTTTACACTAAAGGAGTTCACTAACAGATAGTGAATTTGCCGGCTAGTAGCTTGTAAATTCGCTCAATATAATCGAGGCTTTACACCCTGCATATAAAGGACTGTAAGCTGGTTGTAAAAATAAAATTTAACTCTGTAGAACTTGTAAAAGGTTTAGAAAATGCTCTTTAGAGATTAAAAAAAAAAATCTTATGTAAATTATTTACAAATAAATTTCACTTACTAAGTTGCACACGATTCTTCTTCCAATAATATGACAAAATTGGCTTTTGGCCAATCAAACCAGTGATCAAAACAAATGTTGAATCACATCATTGAGATTTTTAATACAATTTTCATGTGAAGAATGCTATTACGAGGAAGTGTATAAAAACAATATTCGTAGTGTTGTTTTTTTTTATGGGCAGCGTAAGCGTGATGAATAGAAAATTCCATTTGACTATTCAATCTCAAGAGTCATTTAAAGATATGTAAAATACCATTAATACGGAATTCAACGACAAATAAAATATAAAAAAAGCGTTTTCAAATTACTATACTCATATTTATTACTCAGACTTTTCCTATTACTATACTCATATTTATTTTCGAAAATGATTCACACCAGTCTGGTTTCCTGAATTCCGTGAACTAGACGAAAAATCGTTACGTCACTATGGATTACGGAGTATGGACTATGAATGACTAATTTCACCATAGAAGAATAATAGGCTGGTAGCAGTAAATACAGAAGTAAACCTAAACCTACTTTTTACCTAAATACATTGACCGATGAACAAGTGTTTCGTAAGTTAGAAGTAGTTATGTTTTATGGTTACATAAACTGTATTTTTAGAAATAACTATTTTCTATGTGCTAGACATTGCAGAATCGTAAATACTCGTAGTAATTTACCGGAAAATTGGATATACATATTTAATATATCATTATGCAAAAGTCGTGTGTCAGGACTACGATGTGCCTTGTTGTATTTGCCAACCCACTTTGAGAAATAATGGTACACAATTATTTTTTTTCTTCATCTTGTGATTGTAGAATTCAATTTTTAAGATGAAGCCGTGGAACTCATCTTGGCCTTGGAAATAATCAAGTATTTTTTTAATAAGTCTGGTAAAAAATAAAGTATCAAGCCTATCTGTCAGATCTCCTACTAATTAATCCATTTTCGGATAAAGTTTTATTATATAATGTTGCGAATTAAGTTCTTTAGAAAATAATCGAAAATATTTCCGCATAAATACAAGTACCTACATTTTGTATTATTTAGTTAAAACCCGCCGCGGTGGAGTAAAGACGTCCTTGAACTCTTAAGTCGCTTGGTTCCGTAAAATTGATTTTAAATTTCCTTGTTATTATAATAAATAATAAGTAGAACATGAGTTGATCTTTTTTAAAGACATTTACAAAATCAACTAAAAACAACTCTCAAATACCTTCTCCAACCTTTCCATAAAATTAATTTTCAACAAAATTAATTTTCAACAATTTTCAAATCTCTCCCAAAAAGAGGCGGGGATTCCGATTTCGAATTTTTCAAGGACCAGGGGATCACCGTGTACTCATATCACCTAGACATGTTTTCTACATAATATAATGTTAACTTTTGTACCCGGCTTGTTCAATGATTTTGTTGTTTCATCGTTTGACCATGCGATGTTTTTTTTATGAACATCGTTAATTTAATAATGAACATTAATTTAATTTGAGCACATAATGTATTTGTTTTGGATGCTCTGCTCGTGACATTTCGGCATAAAATTGGACATGAATGAGGTTATTTCTGTCACATTGAGCGACTTGTTCGATTTTCAGTAATTTCGAAATGTTTATGTCTTCGACATTCAGAACATGGGTTCTACTCTACATTGACTTATAATTTGGATTATTTGCGTAATTTTGATCTGATAATTTCGTAAACCTAAATGAGATTTATTGGAGATTCATGCCTCCGCGCCATTGTGATACATACTAATTTAAAAATTGGTAAATCTCGTTCAAGATTTAATTACGAAATGAGTTTTTTCTTTGATCGTGATATTGTATTTTATTATTCATACTAGGTGATGTAGGTTCTAGGTCACTGTTTTTTTCCTATGTTTTCTCCAACCACAGGAGCATTATGAAAGAATGGTGAAGCAAAAGTTATTGCTGTACTTCAAAGGAACGTTGATTTTATAGATGACGAATAAATATATGAATTTTGGTATATGGTCTCTGAAAACGACCGATGGCGAGAAAACTCCCTCCGCTCGCTCGCCTCACGCCCACAATTTATTTATTAACATACAATCATTACGTAGTTAAATACATTAACACACAATCATTACGTAGTTAAATTCAATTCTGCTCCCATGCTCAACACGTCCGACAAAATGTTAAAGGTGCTTTAAATAAACTCACCAAAAGTAGATTCTCCCGGATTAGCCGACCTCTGCTTCCTGTACTCCTGCAGCACCAAGTAGGTGGCCAGCACGGACTGCACGGTGCAGGTTAGGAAGCCCCAGTTGGTGAGGAACACCAGCCACTTGCCGGAGTCCCAGTGGTCGGCGCAGGACCAGCCCAGGCCCGCCAGGAACAGGATGCTCATGGTTATCCTGAAGGCCAGGAAGGGGGCCCGGACGGAGGGGCCGGGACCCGGGTGCCAGGGGCCCCTCACGAAGCGGGCGGGGTCAGGATGCTCCAGACTTGCCTGGGACCTGTCGAAGTGCTTCTTCCATCTAGATCCTTTTTCCATTTTGGGGGTAGTGTCTTATTTTAATGAACCAGCAACTGTAAACAAATTAACTTCATTATAAATAGGCGCTTTTCGTGTAGGTGATCGCGTTGCCATGCTTGGAATCACACGGTGTGTTTTAGGTACCATAATAGTTAGTAATGATTGCCTTTTGATTGTGATAGTTTTGAAAGAACAAACTGTTAATCACTTATTAAAAAATCCATATATGGTTTAGGGAGAAATTTAAAGCTTATAATTTATTTATAAACAGAAACAAACAGTACATTATAATTATTCATTGGTGAGAAAAAAATTCCAATTAATAATAATTCATGGTGGGTACCTATTATGTGTTTCATTGTAGTGTCTTATTTATGGTGTGCATATTAAATAATTACCGGGTAATGTGTATAGTGGAAAGGTGAGGGTGTGTGTGTGTGTGAGTATGTGTGTATGTATGTATGTATATATGCGCATTGAACAATTTATATGATTGACATGATGCTCTTTTTAAATTTGGGCAGTGAATCGGATAATATTATATATATTTTGATGTTTTTTTTATACCTATATTAAATGTTGAAGTTTTTTTTCATAACGATTGATCTGAATTACAACATAAAACACTGTGTTATTTTTTAGATATATCAACAAACAAACACCCGTCGAAACATTCAATACCACTTTCAACAATATTCGCACAAACCAAAAAGTTTACTTTCAATGAGCCAATTTTTGGATGTTAAAAAAAAACTATGGAGCTTAAAAAAACGTGAAATGACAGCTAAAGAGAGCATCCCTAACCATCCATCAACCCTATTGTTACCCTCGTAATCATTCCCTTGTTGTCATGTCATGCTCAATGACAGAAGTCGCAATGTTTGGGCAGATTATTGGCACATTGCTAGTCAATCTAAGGGAGCCTACTATGCCTTAATACAAATGACTATCCCATCAACAGCGTAGTTTCAAAATTCCCTATTTTTCCATAGAGATATACTATTTTCCAAAAAATAAATATTCTCACTTATTCAAATTATTCTCATTTATTCGAAAAATTGACATTATTCCGTTCCTTCTCACCTTTTAAAATATCACGTCCTTCACTTCCGAAAATGTCCATTCAAAAGTGGGAATATCTACAAGTGGGAACTTAGATCACAGCATTTTCTTTGGTTGTTCCTCTCTAAACAAATATCCTCTCATCTCTCAACTTTATCTAATATTGCCTCCCCCCGTTCCACATCTCATCTCCTCTAAGTCAGAAATCGACTTCAATATTTCATATAATTTTAAAATTTGCCCATTTGATTAAAATTAACGTATTCATTCACCTTTTCTCTTCATAATTTGAAATGATGGCCTAGAACACCCTTGAAGTATGAAAGCCAGAAAGATTGGCAAAAACAATTGGTCTACGATTCGTTCTATAATTGTTATACTAACGTAATATGATTTTATGGTGTTAAGGTTAAACCATTGTTATAACAGCATAGATATCTTTGTAATAGAAAGAGGATGTTAGATTATCTTTAGAAAATTACGGCGTTAGTACATATTTTAGAATGAAATTTGAGGGAATCAGAGCGTTACTCTCATTATTTCATTGTTTCTTTCTTTGCATTTACACACACACATTATCCACATCAGCTAGAACAATGTTGCACGCATTAAATATAATTCAAAGACTAACTGTTGATGAACATATTACACGAAAATAATTGCTTTCGCGCTTGGAGCTGCTGGTATTCATCAAACAGTTGGAGATTAATCTTAATTTGATGATTTACTTTGTTCAACTTCCGTGTTAATGTACGTGATAATTTATGTGACAATCTCTCACAACCTATCCTTAGATATGGCATACGAACTTGGGGGCACACAAGCAATATTTATATCAAATATATACAAAATTTACAAATTGCCATAATAAAAAAAATTGTACCACCGAATATTTACAGACAAAGAAGTAATCTAAAACTACTATATGGTTCTGAGAGCCTACTTCCAATAAAGGGTCTTCTTTGGTACATTATTATAATGGATAATGAGGGAGACAGCAAATACAAAAAGCAACCGGTGCATAATCATACAACAAGATTCACTGAAAATAAGGGCCTCATTACTCCAAGAGTAACAAATAAGTATGGAAGCCGAACGCTTAAATACTTAATACCAGAGATTTTCAATAAATTCAATAATTTTTTTAAACCTCAGAATAATGAGAGACCCTGCCCCAAAAACACTAAGCGTTGGCTAATAAGCGACGAATCAATGTATCTCTGAACATTATAATTATTGATGTATCCCTGAACATCTCAACGTACCTGCCTAAATAATTTGTATGTAGGTAGGTACATTGAGATATATTATTTTGTGATATTGTTTATTGTATAATATTGTGTTATACATGTATTAAAAATTAAAAAAATTATATATATATTATTTTGTAGAACCTACAGACAAGCCGTCATGTGTGACAGCTTTGTGGGACTGCATAAAACTTGTATTGTAAAAATGTATTTTCTTGTATTAAATAAATAATAAAAAAAAAAAAAAAAAAACAAAGCGTCTGATAAATTACACTCTGACGACGGATTTATTTAGGTGTCTCAATCACATATATTTTATTTTATTTATTTGCATTATGAACTGTCTTTATAAATTCATACATGAGAGTATTAGGAATATTTGTATCATTGACCAATAAAATAACATTGAAAACAAAAATAAACAAAATAAAAATGCGTAACAATGCACCTAATATAAGCAGTTCTGATAAAGTGCATCTACAAAAAGTGAGTGTTTTTTAATATATTTCCTGGGTTTCATTTTACATGGAAAGGATAAAATAATGTAAATAAAAGAAAGTGGTGTTATTTAATTAAAATTGCTGAAAGCAAAAAAGTAATACAATGGAAAAAATCAATGAATTGTTATTATTCGATCGAATATCGAAGATTACAGAATGTTATGAATTTAGTAAACACATCGATGTCTGTGCATAATTTGTTAAAGGTGCTACAAATTCTTCATATAAATACTTTTTCAATAATTACATTACAAATTATGTTACGAAGTACACTACTACCCGATATAGACTACCCGACTTCACCCGAGATTCTACACGTTTTTTTAAACCAAATATTTGAAAAATTTAATTAATTTTGTGTCTGTCATATTTTATGTGAATTAAATTGAATAGTCATTGAATATTGAATTGAACTGTTCAATGCGCCATAGTTCTTTGTCAAAACCGGAGAGAAAAAAAAATAAAAAAATTATGACGCCAGGGCTCATGGTTTCAGTTTTTACTGATTTGGAAGGGAATAAACAACTTTTGGGTTTAGGAATAGTGATTGTTAATGAACTAGTTACAGCGAGAGCTCGTTATGACACACTCAATCTTTGTTCTTTTCTTTCTCACGAGTCTTGTCTTGTTTGAAAATTAAAAGACAGAAGACACTTGAACGATAACGTCCCATGCGATCTCTCGCTGAGACAAGTATATTAAGCCGCCGCTACCCGAATTTCTACCGATTTCTTACAAATCTCCCTAAACATTAAATATGTTATTTTTGAAGATAATATCTATACATTCCCGAAACGCAAATTATATGAAATTCCCTCTTTAGAAAAAAATCGCAAAGTATGCTCCGAAAATTATCATTTTCAAGTCTGATTCCGTTATTTTACAGTTATATGTATGTATGAAAAAATTCACAGTGTTTCTTTAAATGCTGTTTTACACAGTCCCATGAGATTTTTGCTCTATTTTAAACGAGTCGTGTTTTATTAAACATTTTCACAATTTTCGCATCGATTTTATCGCTTTAAATATTAGCGCGCTCCTCTAATATTCGTAATTATATATCTCTCCATCTTCTTCTTTTAAAACGCGGATGCGGCGCCATAAAGTCTCGTGAACAAGTTACCTAATAGTTACGCAAGTATAAAATTATGTCTGGTGAGATAATATTATGCTAATAAAAAAAAGTGTACGAAAATATGGAGGTACTAATTAAATTGACAATGAACGTATGTTTTAAACGATTTTTCAAACTTGTAAATCTTTTTTCAGACCGGAAAATCAAACAAGGAAGCCAAATGCAGCCTTAGATTTTCCAATGAGGCTATAAATGATACAGTTTACTTAATTTATATTCAATTCTCATAATACTCATGTCGGCAGCTGTCAGCAGAAAGGTTTCATGAGATAATCAAATATTAATGGATCTTGTAGGAAAATGAACCGTTGATTTTTTTATCGCCTCTAATATCTGTTGACAGCTACCAACGTAAATAATGTGCCCATAACCTGAATATAAACGTGTAAGAAAAAAAATAATAATTTGTATCGTAATTATGTACATATATTAATATCGAACCGATTGTACATAATAATTATGAATTATGTAGGGCGTTCAATATTGGGGGTTCTAGAGGCTTGTGATGGTGAAAAATCGATTCGTCCAAATTTGGTATAATTATGGGAATTGTTTAGTGTGTGTACTTTTATGATTGTATTGTGTTAATAGCTGGGTGCCCACAATTATTATTATTGCATAAGTGTTTGAGAGATTTGAAAAAACTCTCGGTTCCTTGATTGTGCCTTGTTCGAATTACTATAATTGTAAACTATTATTTACCAGAGGTATAAATTAAATATCTGGCTGCGGAGTTAATTGCTTAGGGTGTAATTAAAAGTTGATTCAATATATCTCGTTTGCATTTTGTTTAACTAATCAAAATCGAATACTTTGAATCTAATAATATTATTTTATATACGAAAATTATATTATTTTAAATAGGTACCTATGTTAGGTACCAAATTTGATTGATTGTTCTTATAATATACAAAAATTAATGTTTGTAACACGTAAAAAAATAAAAATAAATTATTAAAAAAATTGTAATAGGTGGCACGCGAGCTGTTTGAAAATTTGAATGTACCGGGACTGAATATATTGAACGCCGGAGAGGGGATGGGATCGCGGCAGGGTGGTTTGAGGGAGAGTGGAGAGGAAAGGCGGGGAAGAAAGTGAGAGGAAGGTGACATGGGAAGGGAAAGGGAGACGGAAGGGGAACGGGACGAATGGGAAAAGACACGCAGGGGAAACAATTTCTTTATTAGTGGCGTAGCAACGAATGCCGGGAACTCGCTAGTTAAATATAAAATAAAAATAAAATTATTTATTAAAAAGCCTTTTAATGGGCTTAAATTTAAATTACAAATGATCGATTTTGGAAAATGAATTTGTCTTACACAAGTTGACAAAGTTTAAGTCAGTGATTCCTGACATTATTGTAAATATGTATTGAAAATATGTGAGTAAAAATGTAAATGAACTTTTAATCTCCGGTAACTTATTTAATATTAATATTAATAAAAATATTTGGATGATTTATATAGCGCCATTTTTGTAAAAAAATACCTCAAGGGCGCTGTACAAACATTTTTCTAAAATCTAGAAAAACTACAAACTAGGCAAACAATTAAAAACACCTTATGGCTAAAAATTTCATCCACCGGTTCATTGATCACTGATCTGAAAAAAATATGAACAATGTTTTGACCAATGAACGCGATGCTGCCTAAAAATGAATGAATACAGGACCATACTTACCTGGGAGGTCGCTTGAAATCAACACTGTTTACTGTCTATTTAATGAAATTTAGATAGAGTTCGCACGCAGAGGACATAATTGTGAACACATGTTATTTAATTTTGAAAAATATTTTAATATTAATATATTCTTTAATGAGTGTATTTTGGAAAGCAATATTCAATAGTGGGCGGAACAGTAGTACAAGGATTTGATCTTGCTAAATGAGATCCGTCAAGAGACAGATTGATGTGTAAGGATTCGAGTCAAAGTTACCTCTAAAATCATGAAAAACTGAATTCTTTAATGGCTTAGGTATAATTTATAATTTATAACACTAGATATATTCCGTTCGGTCAAGAATTTCGGCATTTCATCCAAATTTAAATTTTGTATGAAAAAGAAAATTTGCTATAAAAACGATACTGGAAAGTTTCACTGCTTACTCTGTTGTGGAGATATTATAAAATTAAATTAATAATTATATTCACAGTTAAAGGTGCTTTATTTGTAGTGATGCGCGATTAAGTGCTTTACTCGATAGGCGAGCGTTGCTAATCCACTGATTAGAATCTCAAACACCATCAAGATATTTATGATTCACTTGTGGTATTTTCAAGGTATTTGTGATTCAGTTATGGTATTATAAAGGAATTTATGATTCATTTGGCATATTATGAAGGTATTTATAATGAACTCTTATAAGGTTAGATATCATCATCTTTGGATCTTCTCTATCCACCAAATAAAATAAAATTATTTTAATTTATTTATTTGTAAACAGAAACAATTAGTACATTAGTTGCATTGGTAAAAATAATTTACAATTAATAAGACTATTTCATGGTGGGTACCTATTATGTGTTTCATTGTAGTGTCTTATTTATGATATGCATATTAAGTAATTACCGGGTGATGTATGTAGTGGGAAGGTGTGTGTGTGTGTATGTGTGTATGTATGTATGTATGTGTGCTCATTGAACAATTTATAATATCGACATGAATCGGAGAAAATATCGATGTTAGAATTTAGACCAATATTATTGAACACATAAAGAGCACGATTGATTGGCAAATTAGTTGCTGCATTTGTCTTGTAATTAAGCGTGTGGAATAGTTTTGTATGGCGTGTAGAATGGTATGCTAAAATTAACTAGGGAAAGAAGTTCGGTACCTACAGACAATGTTATTTTTTTTAAATTTTGTGTATTAATGTCAAATCAGCTATTGCTCGCCTTTGTTGCAAAAAGTTTGAAATGTGCATTCAAAGTTATTGTTGAATTTGAAGGTAAGATATTTTATAAATTTGTTTTATATTAACATAATTAAAATATTACCATATTTTTTTAGTAACATAACACAACGACGCTGCGTTTCTGTAGCATGTTACTGCAAAACACAAGTGTTATAAAAACCCAGACGAAACCCAACAGAGAATTCAACAGGGCTTTAAGATAGATTCGCGAATGTTTCAGCCTTTAGCGAGCCCTTCAAAGGTCTCAAAATAAAAGACTTAGATACTAAAAACCGGTTCCTTGTATTCGCTTCGTAAAAAACCAGTTGTGATGGTCGGCAAACGGCAGACAGAAGACAGCGGCACTTCTAGGCACCAGGCAATAGGCTGCATACCTCTCAGAAGCAGGGGCGTGCACTCCATATAGGCACATAAGCACTGCCTACCCTAGCGTATTTGTAAAACGTAAGCATGTAAATAATATTATAATTTATTAAATTATTGCTAAAAATAAATACACACTTTCAAAAATAAGCGCGACAAAGCTGAGCAACCAAAACTACGCGACCGCTACATCAAACGGCATACTACAAATGTGACATAAACTGTAACTAAAAACTATACGCGCCCTCCGACTACCTCACTAAAATGCGGGCTAAGCAGGAATTATTTCTGCTTAGAGCTAACTTCATACAAGATATAATATCAATGTTTACGAAATGCACGTAGCATAGAGTAGAACTGTCGTTTGAATTTGCTTATATGGGTTTTTTTTGTTAGTATCAGCAGGGCTGGGCAAAATACATGCTTTGCTGTAATTGAAATACAAATTACAAAATACTTTTTCGCATGTATTTAAAATACGAAATACAAAATACTTTGAAGTGGTGTATTTGAAATACAAAATACAAAATACAGTATTTTAACCATTTTTTTATTTCAAATACAAAATACAAATTACAAAATACAAAATACATTTGGTTTTGGTAGAACCTTTGGTTGCAATAAATTGTCGTAAGTGTACTTATCTAAGGGTGCGTTTCCATAAAAGCAAAGCTGAGCAGAGTGAAACAGAGACGTGCAAAAATTGACCAATCATATTGCTTAGAAGACACATCTCATCCTCGCTCCACTTGTAAAGTTTTTTGGTATAGGACAAAGGTGCAGTGGCGTAGCTAGCATGGGTAGCACCCGGGGCGGATAGGGCGGGTAACACCCCCCCCCCCCTATTGACTTTATCAAAAATTGATCCATCCAGGGTGGGGGGGGGGGGTTTGTGGCTAGAGAATTGTGCTCTTGAGGGGTGTCAATCAGTCGGGTCCGTCGGACCGCCCCCCCTTCGCTAAGCACTTCCCAGGTGTTATGATAATTATTATTTTAATAACAAGACATTTGCCTAGCGCAGTTTTGTGTTATTTCACTTCAAATGCGCTCTACTGTAAATAACTTAAAAATAATTTAGTATTCAGCAAATTATTCTCATAGTGGTTGATCTAATACTGTGACACAAAAATGTACAATACAAAGCAATGATAAGTATAGTATATAGTGACCGACCGAAGGTTCGGTTTCGGCAAAAAAATCTAGTTTCGGCATCAGTTTCGGTTGAAAATTTCGGCAGAAAATCTGCCGAAACCTTCAGCCGCACCGAAACTCTGCGTTCGTGAAATATCGCGCGTCGTTCGGCTGACATCGGGTGAGTTTGTGGCTCGTTCGCCAAATTTTTGTTCTAATAAGTAGTTAAAATGTTAGTTAATTTTTAAATTTTTTATTTGTTTTATAACAGTAATGGACCGGTAATAATACTCGCCGCCCAAATTGGGAGGCGGGTAAGGGTACCGCCGCCCCAGGAACCATTTATTGCATAATCAACACTTCTTCCATAGGTCACCTTAAGTGGCTCGAAACGTTTGGTGTCTTTGTAGGCGTGCCCGGGTTCAAGGGGTGAAGTTTGTCCAGGTCTTGGGGACTAATGCGTCTGTCTGCCTGCTACGTGGTGTGCAGGATCGAGAAAGACTGGTTGAGGGAGGTATTTTATCATCTCCAGTCGGAATCTCTCGACCTATCACCTTGCACCGCGGTTGGAGAGATGGATTCATAAGTCCGTTATGCCTAGATACACTGACCCCGCCGATTCCTACCCATGCTTCATACCTATTTCCTTCCCAGAACTGCCTCTCCTTCCTTTCCTTACAAAAACCTACACACAGCACCCCCTTAGATGACATAGGCCATGAGGGAAACTATTTTCCTCAGGGCTTCCTATGTGGAACTAATATAAAAAAAATAATAAATAATTATTTTTTCACATTCTTCAATTTTTGTATTGTGATTGTAAACGCAATTAAAATATTCAATTAATGAGGTCCTTCCTTTATAATGTCAGTGTTGATTATTGTCAATTTTTTGTTCCAAGAAGTAGTTAACATGTTTTGTTAATTTTTGTTTGTTTTATAGCGGTGATATTAAAAAAATAAATAATAATTTTTTTACATGTACTTCAATAATTGATTTTTATTTCATTTAACACGTGTTAATTGTCTGTATAAGTGTAAAAATAAGCCAAACTTCAGTATACAATAGCTAAAAAAGAATCGGTTTCGGCCAAAACTGAGACAGATACCGAAGATTCAGTTTTGGTTTCTGTAGAAAGTCCTGTTTCGGTCAGACACTAATAATATAATACGATACAAATAGTGTTGCCAACATACTCTAATATATTGGGCTGGATTCTAACGTTTTTAGTCTGTGTATTATCTACATCAGTTTATTTTTCATTATCATTATTAGATCGCTAAATGTATTTGAAAATGTATTTTGAAGCCATAATTTAAAAAAAAGTATTTGAAATACAAATTACAAAATACATCAGCATCGGGTAATTGAAATACCAATTACAAAATACATTTTTAGGAAGTAATTGAAATACAAATACAAAATACGTATTTGTATTTCAAATACGTATTTCAATTACAAGTAATTAAAATACTGCCCAGCCCTGAGTATCAGGCAGTGCTTTCTGGAACAAATTAGCAAATGGCAATCAGTGGCGACAGTGACATCTGTTGTTATCTGAAGTATGAAAGTGAGACAACGCCAATTGCTTTTATCAAGGCCACCTCGGATATCCATTGATTGGCTTGTGATAATACGCATACATGAAGCGATAATTTATTATTATTATTATTTGTATATTTAAAGTGGCTTAGATAATACAAACCTACATCATCTACAGCCAGCAGCAAGTACACTTAGCGAAAACTTGTACGAAGGGAGCCATCTGTGGCAAGTTTCTTTTTTATTTATTTGAATCAATTTGGCGGTTTTCCTACTGCCTACCCTGATCAAAAACTCTGTGCACGCCACTGCTCAGAAGGGAGAAGAAGGAATGAGGAATGAGACACGTGAGAAGAAGTGATGAAGCCGGGTCATTCGACTTGACCTTGGTAAACTTGAATTTATTTTATGATTCATTTCGGTAGACGCTGTTGAACGTAATGTGACGTACTGACGCGACGTCTGGCGTTTTCTCGGTAGGCAGAGTCGTGTTTACATTTTACATAATGGTTTTTCCGATATGTAATTGTAAGGTTTTTATGCAAAAGTAATACGTCAATCTAATGTGGGTTCTCTAATAAATTGTAGAACTATTAATTAGATTCCTCCGTGGGTAAGGGCTCTGTAGTAAGCGTTCAAAAAGAAAAAAAAATTGGTTTGAAAAGGAAATATATAACTACGGTTCCATGCCAACTCAGAATAAAGCCAAACTCAACACCCCTTCGGAAAGTCATTAAAAGCTATTAAAAAACCAGAGTGTGTACTTCACAGGCGATAGAAGTGAAACTAGAAAGTCGTTAGATGTCGCTTTCGTGTGATGTGAGATTAGATATTTATTTCACAAAAATAAAATGTTTATTTATTTTGGATTTCGTAGGATTCGAACCTCCGTTCGCTTGATATCTGTCTCTCTGGCCGCTGAGAATTGTCAAGCGCCTTACCCACTGCGCTCTCGAAGACCCGCGCCGAAGTGCGAATTTATCGCATTATTTTAGAACCGAGGACCCGCCAAATAATAAATTTTAGTGACGAACTTCCGTTTCATCCGAATTTAAAATCACTAAAGGGGTTAAAGAAGTTTCACTCAAATTGAAAAATAGCCCATAACCTAACCTAACGTAAGTTATTTAATCAATTTTTTTCATCACTTTTAATGATTTTTCAAAGGAGGTGTTGAGTTGAGTTCATTCTGAGTTGTCCGGTCACCGTAAATTCGAATGTTAAAGGGAGCGCGCTTGTAATAAAGAAAAACAATAACAATTAAGCGAAAATTGTAAAAATTTAATAAAACACGACTGTTTAAAATAGAGCCAAAATTTCAAATACCACAACAGCACAAAAGCCTACGTTGCATTTACAGAAACTCGGTGAATTTTTTCACACCTAAAAAACGTTAAATAACAGAACAAAATGCGTTTTTAATCATTTTCGGAGTATGCTTTGCATTTTTTTCTATTGAGAAAATGTTATAAACTTACCGTTTGGTCCCAAAAAACGTATGGATATTATCTTCAAAAATAATACATAGTTTTAGGAACTTTAAAACTTAAAGGAAAAAACTTAAACTTTAAGAGAAATGTGTCGTAAATCAGTAGACATTCAGAATGCGTGGCTTGAAAGAAACCCAAGAAAAATATAAATTTATATAGCGAACCATAAAATAAATTTATAATTTTTAATGTACAATGTACATAGACACACAGGTACCCAATATAACACCTTTATTGAAATTTCCTTATAATTCAACCAATAAAAAAAACTACACGTGAGATGTAGCAGAGCGGACACGAAGGTCGACCAATATTATTTGATAGGCATTTTAGGAAACTAATAAAACAATCTTATTCATATATTAGTATTTATACATAATTATGAAGCGTTTATTCTTAATCTTGGCCGTGACATTAATCACACCGTTAAAATGATTTATTTATATTATTTAATAGGCCACAAACCAGTTACCATTGTTGTGATTGATAATATATTTTTATATGCAGGTAATTGTATAATATATCATTTAACGTTAAACTAATCGTACAAGTATTTTATTTATTAATAATATTTATACAAAAAAGTTTCAATTAATTCTATAATGATGTCACTGCCATGTCAGAAATTTGAAGGTTTTTTTTTACCTGATAAATAATGGACATGGCAACATTTTGTTTGAAAATTTTGGTTAAATTGAGGTTCGTGTAATCATCAATTTAGTTTTAAGCATTTTGAGTGCGGGTGGAATTTGAAAATGATGTTTTTTCTGGGCGATGAAATCAGTATAAACATTAACTAATATAATCACGGTGATGCGTAGATCAAAACTAATCTCTCTATATAATTGATATCATTATGATGAAATTTGTGTTTCTAAACCATTAAAAATATATTTGGGAAATGTGTCATCATGATCTATGATAATGTAATATACATACACACCTATATATAAACCGACTGTCATACTGACTGAAAAGTAAAATAAAAAAAACATTTTTTGTTGTTGTTAAACTGTGCTGAAGATGAGATGCTTTTTTTCAAAAGTAATGCTTTATAAAAAAATTTCGATTACGCCTTTTAATTATAATCTTTTTTATTCCTGCTTGGGCGAAGGCACGGTATGGCTGGCCGATACAATACTCTAGGGTTATCGGCCAAGTTACGTTTTCAAATTTACAGCACTTCATAGGATGGTTTTTCCTTCTTCCATCCATTATCTCTGTATTCATAGAGCCTAAATCATGAATATGTTATAGAAGCCTACTTTGTTTCGGTACCTACTCTAGATTTTTTGCCCCACCCTAAATCAAAACCTGGCCACGCCCATGGCTCCCTGTAACACTCGTTTTTACTTATATTTCACTTTCAAACTATCTTCTTTTTCTTTTTGCACTCTTACTACGGAGCCTTAACCGAAAATGAAAACAACGCCAAGATTTTTACTGTTACTTATTAATTACTTTATGCTAGTTTATTGATCTATGGATTATTCAATACAAGAAAACCGCTAAAAAACTAAAACCTTGGAAGATCGGAACAAATAATGGCATGTTTTAAAAGGCCTTAGTATACGATTCTATCCTGATGGACTTCTAAAAAAACAAATTGACCGACTAAAAACGTATCCATAAATATCTTCGTCGTAATCCATATATTCAACTTCAAAATATAACAACAATTCATTCAATTATATCGCCTCTTTTCCTTGAAGAAATTAAATGTTTTATCAATCATTATTAATGTTCGATTATTAATTTTATTAACCACCTTGCAAGAACGAGGCCACAAAAATAAGAAAATAATTCGCAGATCATAAATATCCTTGACATCGCTTCCATATTCTGTAGGTTGTTTTCAATACCATTGATATTATTAATCTGTTTTGAATTTAATAAGTATTGCAAATATTAATCTATTATAATTCTGTTAATGGGCTACATCTACTTCTACTACACTATATAAAGAGGTAAGATTTGTTTGTTTGTTTGTTTGCATCGAATAGGCTCCGAAACTGCTGAACCGATTTGAAAAATTCTTTCGCTGTTGGGAAACTACACTATCCCCGAGTGACATAGGCTATATTATATTTTCAAAAAAATTAGGGATCCTTACTAAAACTCCAATAATGCAACCCAAGGTGTAAAAAAATTACCTAAAATATTCTTTACATCGCGTGCGCTGCGAAAACTATTGATGATAGAAAAAAATAATGTACTACGACTTTGTAGAACACATCACTATTTACAAAAAAAGTCGTGAGAGCATATGTCTAACTATTATGGTTATGCCACAATAAGTATTCTTTTATTTTAAAAATTTAATTAATATATCGCCGCTTGAAAAGGCTCTTTATTTGTATCTTGGTGTTAATTTTTATCAAAATTAATTACATCATATTCAAGACAGCTTCAATACCTTTATTTAACTTTTTGAATTTTTCAATTCGGATATTTAATTAGAAAGATATCACGAGTTTAATAATGTTAGTATTAGAAAAAAGTTTCGGCTACGGGCCGGGCGGGAGAGGAGTCAAGAAATGAAGTGCCAGGGGGGTTGGCGGGACGGGGGAGCGGGAGAGCGGTGGCGGGGAAGGTGGAAGTGGAACGCTGGAGGGGAACGCACGGGAAAGGACATGCAAGGAGCAACATTTTATTTATTTGAATATGGCATTGCAACGCATGCCGGGAAACAGCTACATATTATAAAAGAAAATCCAAAAAAACGCGCGGACCGCAAAAACTCAGAAACGAGTCCCGGTACGATCAAGGGAGTTATAAGGTGTGGTAGATCTCTGTCCCCTCTCGGGAAAAAATGTACCCGTTTTTACCTAAAGGGCGTGCTATTGGAGATATAAGGGCTGGAAGTTTCACCCTCTTGAAATTTCGGAAAGTTCAAGAAGGTTCTATAGAACTCTAAAAAGTTCTGGAAGGGGTGGCGGTGTATGTCGTGGAATGTTCGTGTATAGGGAATCGGGATCATCATTGTGAAACATTCCATAACACTCTCAAATGTTTTCCTGAGCGAAGCCGGGTAACCCAGCTAGTTATTATATAAGGTCCCTCTGAACACACACGTGGTCTTTTTTTTATTTAGAAATTGCTAAATATATTAGTTATTATTTTACGATACTCAGATACGAGTATATAACGTACATTATGTATAATATGTGACATACCTACATTATTTGTCTGTGAATAATATTGCTGTACTAATACAGAGGCCGTCACAATTACCTTTTTCGTTTTGTTTTAAAATGGTAGCAGAGAAGTCGACCTCAATCGTAACAATTCATTTATTAATGTACATACCTAACACTGACGTACTCACCTACTGCCTTACATATATAATTTTTTTAGCAATATTTCTATAGGTGTAAAATTGCTTAGTCATGTGTGAGAAAGTATAATGCATTATAATATTTGCATTACATTTTGGGAGGCGGGGACGGGTACCGCCGCCCCGGAAACCATTTATTAGATAACCAACCCCTTGCCATAGGTCACCCCAAGTTTAGTGACTTAGCAAAGGTGCCCGGGTTCATGGGGTGAGGTTTCTCTAGGGCTTGGTGACGAGTGCATTTGGGCCGGATCGGAAGACACCGGTTGAGGGAGACCTAACCTAGACCTCTCCAGCCGGACTATCTCGATCCATCGCGTTGCACCGCAGTAGGAGAGATGATTTCATACGTCCGTTACTCCTGGACACACTGACCCCCAGATTCCTACAAACTTCTCGTACCTTTTTCCTTCCCAGAACTTCCTTACCCTAAAAATACCCTACACACAACATCCCCAAAGATGACATAGGCCCTAAGGGATTTTTTTACCTCAGAGCCTTCTGTGTGGAGCTAATGTAAAAAAATCGATAAAAAAAATTAGTAAAATGAGAGTAGGTAGCTAAGTATATTCCAAATGCTAAATATTATTTTGGAGTCTTAAAATTAAAGAAACACTTCTTGACGAAGTAATTCTCACGTAGGTATTGTGCAGAATAAACGACAAATTCAAACGTTCTCGCTTTACTTCATCAGAAAATTTGAATATTCTATAAACTGATGAAAACACATGAAAAACTGAAATCATATTAAATAACATGTGCAACTTGGAGAACTTGGCTTTTAGAGGATTGGTTCCTCGAATTGACATATGAAACCAATTCAATAACTGAATTAATACTAACAGAAGTCAAAGGTTTTTTATTGATTTTTATAGGATTGCTCAGGACAGAGGAAATTGTTAAATGAACAAACCGTCACACTGGATGGTAAAGCCTTTGTAATATTTTAGGTTTTTTCGTAACAAGACAAAGAACGACATTGTTAGATCACAGTAGACTTTCAATGTTGACATGGCCCCTGAACAATAGCCAAATTTGACGTTTGTGCAACGTGAGGACATCCGTTTTAAAACAACCGTCTTTATACCTCTGTGAAAATATTTAAATTATAATATTCGTGAGAAGGTGGACAGCCTACATTTGACTTCTCAAGGTCCAGAAAAATATCTCGTTGAGGAAAAAACAAATGTTTTTGTTATGCGATTAAATTTGTACCTCACTATATATAATACGAACAAATGTAGCAATCATGGGGTCATTAAGTGTCATGATTCTACAAATGTGCTCATAATGCATCCATTTGATTCAGTGATTGATTATATATTATTTCAATTTTCTTTGTTAGTAATTGAGAACTCAACTAAGAATGGGAAATATTAAATTAATTAATTTAACTAAACAATTATTATTGGTTACGCATACACATTTTAAGTTCCTTAGCCCATGTTTCAAATCACCATCAAACTTAACACAACAACACCTATTAATGTTTCTTAAATTAATGTTTTAAATGTAAAAAAACAATAATGATGCTTTGCGCCATAATTATTGTTCAACCTTCCGCCTCAAAGTCGTATGCGTCGCGTCGGTTCCATGACAGCTGATCCGCCGAAAATCCCCCCCCCCTCGGCGTACTTAATTACAATTTGCAGTCGGTTTAGGGAAAATACGGTATACCTAATTACTAATTACGCAAAATATAGCTAAGTTACCCCGAAGGAATGTGCAAGGGGGTTGTACCGCCGAATAACGAAACTATAAAACATATTTTCATTCATTGCATCAAGGAAATATCTGCTCGTCTGTATACTTGTACGAAAAAATCGACACTGGGTATAAATTCGTTTGATATTCGTAATAAAAAAATTATTATAAATAAAGAGCCTTTTATTTCTTGCTTAGATATGTTACAGAGATATAGAAAGTAAGAAAAAATATAATTAATGCTATTTACGAAAAATGTAATAAAGGTATCTTACATTATTCATAAGCAAGAACCCCTCTCTCAGGCGAAGGTGAAGGCCTCTTCTAAAGAATTCCATTAATATCTCGTTTTATTCGTAGGGTTAAGTATTTCTTGTGTTTGAATTTGTTCTTCAGAGGGTTTTGGTCTTGATCTTCCACGGTAACCAGCCGGGTTGCAAGATGAGGTTTGGTTTTTATTGTTGTTTTTTGCATGTTGAGGAAATTATTGGTTTTTATTGTTGTTTTATATACCAACTTACTATTAAGGATATTTTTGAAGTCGATTTTACGTTTGAAATTGAAAATAATTTTCAAAAAATTATAATTTTGCAGTAAAATCATTTCGGGGGGGGCAATTGTCCGCGAATCAACTGTCGGATCACCGTATGCTTCGACCACTCGAGAATACAATACATTACAATCTAGGCTGTAGAAAGGTGAAAAAACATGGATTATAATACTTTTTTTACGAAATTCATATTTTTCATTCAGAAAGACGTAAGCGTGACGTATATAGGTTTTTATTTTTTATGGATAGCTTATTAAACCAATAAAGTTTTGTAATACCTAATACCTAACACGATCTCAAAATCCGTAGCCAGAGCTATAAGCTAGAATCCATACACATTTCTTGCTTCGAGGGCTTAAGTATAAATATGCGAATCATTATAACGTGAGTTATGCAAAAATATACATAGGTGTCGATCGTCAGGTTGATTAGGCAGATTTCTTCAAATACTGAGTTTTTTAGATAGTGAGGAACATAATATTCGAATGCTCACCATAAATCAAAGATTATTTTCATATGTCTGTGTTTTACATATTAAATATGCCAAAAATTAACACTGGGAGGCATGACATTAGTACGTCATTATTTTTAAATATCCTAGTGTCCCAGAAAACATGAACATTTTGTTTAATTCACTACAAGTTTTTCTGCATTATAATTGATTTGGTTGCGTTTATGAGTAATCAGAGAATTGTACCAGATATGGGGTATACTTTTACATAGGTCTAACTGCATACTCAACTTAAATTTCGATTTTTCGAAGATGCATGTCTGACTAATCAACTTGACGATCGATATGCTGAAACTCTCTTTAGAAAATGCGAATGTTGGTTAAAGTTTCCACAAAATATTCATATCATTATCTTAATTTAATTTAATTTTTATTTAAAAATATGTGTGGAACTGAACCACCTTTAATCATTTTGCGATAAGTAAGCTATTCAATAAAACTGTCAAAAAAGTTGAAGTAAAAGTGTTAAAAACTCAGGAAGATTCGAGAAAAAAATATGTCATGTCTGCCGCCGTAACCGTGACCGTAAGAAACCTTGTTAACAAAACTATTGTAATACGCTGGCTTCTGAGTGGGTAATGAGGGTCTTGTGAAACTGTATTTAATTATTTTTTTCCCGTGGAAATCCCTTTCTTGTTGACTCAATAATCATAAACAGGTATTTACAGATGAAGGTCGGACCTCCGAGCACATCATTCTGAATAAGTGCACGTTATTTCTCGTAAGTGGGCCTAAAGGTAACCACCTACTACTCATGTCAGTGACGGCCCGTCACCTTTTTAGGATGGTGAGACATTTATCCGGTAATGCTTCAAAGATCCTATTGTATGGAGCTAGAGATCAATGGAACGCTATAGGTTATTGTGCAGTGAAATGAAATAAGAAAGGGAAGGCGAGGAAAATTTCAAATATATATTTTTTTTACTGATTTTCCTTTCATTTTGGTGAAATAAGTTTTATCACGCTTTGAAAAGCGAGTGTTGGCAGATAAAACTGCATAAAATTAGTTCCGTTTCAGACGACCATTTTAGGGAATAATTTTCAGTTTACATTTGTCATATGAGAACGGATCGTTTCTACGACTCGTTCTTGAGTTCAACAGCTCGGCTGTGGAAGGATTTGCTGGCCTCTGTGTTTTTTCCTTCCTGCAATATTCTCACTCCTTCCACTCCTCAAATCTACCTATCTTCCACACACATAATCCCCTTGGTGGGCCACCTTCATCCCCAAAGATGATATTAGCCTTGAGAAAAAAATATTTTCTTCCTGTGTGGAGCTAATGAAAAAAACAGGATTTTTTAAAAAGTAAAATAAAAAAATCTGAAAACATACTTTTGACCCCCTTGGAAGGGTAGATAAGGGAGGGTGGAGAGAAACACTAACAATTGACTCCCCTCGCAAAAGGACCACATTAGGCCATAACTATTATGTAAAATGATGGTAGGGCATGGTAGTAGGTATATTCCAAATCTACGGAAATGTCGATTTGCCGGAAAACCGATATATTGCCTTCTTTCATACACCAAAATATTAATTAAAAAAAACTGACTTGATGCCGTAGCATTTCATCGATTTTCAATGATTCCATCTCCACACAAAAGGAAATGCTGACTTTTTCCTCTTTGTGTTATCTTTTTTATTTGTTAAATTCAATACAGTATCACCATTTCCCGCGAGCCGTCCTTGGCTCAATATTTTTATTCATGCTATTATGATATGATGCTATGCGTTTTGGTTCAGTTACGTTTTAACATATGCGGTTTGACGTTGATTCAGTCGACATCCTCCACCTGCTTGTTAACGTGTGGCGTTATTGGCGCTATTAGTTTTAACCGCAGACATTTCCCATGAATTCATAATAGTCACTAAGACAGTAATACACACAATATTGCGCGAGTACAGATAGGTTATCCTAATGCAGTTAGGATAAACCTACCTGTCTGTGGCATGGAACTGGATGAAATGCAGTAAATGTTGGGTTAAATCAGTCAGGCGTGTGGTAACTTTTTGTATGACCAAATTACGAAGGATGTAAAGTGAATTATGAGATCAAGGTGGTGGTATATGATTGAAAAATAATAAAAATAAAGTCGGGGATGTTTCACGAAACGTTTAAAGTTGAAATGAAGCAAACTTTTGAGTCGGGGATAGAACTAATTTTTATGTGGTATCGAGAATTTATTGTCCGACCATGAACCGTTGATTACCTTGGAATAAATTAATGAAATACTTCAAACAAAAATTTGACATTGATTTTTACGCATGTGCGCATTCTTGAGCTGTCGTAAAACTAGGTGATATTTATTTATTCATTCATTGCACAATTTATTCAAAGATATGATATAATTTTGACTGTCCAACTAGAAAGAATTATCGTTTTAGGACACTCAAATTGAAAAGCCAAGTCCATATTATTAAGTGCAGATGACATAATAATTATAAGAATAATATTGCTGCTAGATTCTGCAGGCAGGTATTTTTTACGTAGGTATATGAGAATAGTCGCAAGAATCTACAAAACTGGAGACATTTGAAGAAGGTTTTGATCTAAAGTTGGACTACAATAGGCTTACGAAGTTGAAGTAGAACAAATCCGTATGATAACACCATAGACATATGAATATTAGTAGACCTGCCCTAAGCGATAAAAGCGTATTATTTCCCCCTCCCATTGGAACCATTCCATTGGAACCGGCTGGGATCGTGTATGGCTTCGCGTTAATCTAAAAAATGTGACGTCATCATTCTTCTGCAAGCCAGCGTCGAGCACTCATCGGTGCATTTTACGAAATAAAACGGTAAACATAGTGGCTTGTGTTTTGAAAACGTGTAAAAATAGAAGTGAAAAAGAGAATAAATAAAATTGTCGTATTACATTCCATAGGCAAGCATTATTTTACACTATTTTAAGCCAATTCAGATCACATAATATGATCATTTTTGTAACATGCACTGTCACTCGAGATACATGGCGTGTGCCCGTCCCTGTTTACTGGGGTAAGTAAATTATGAAACATTTATAAAAGTGTCTTCACTTAATACAGCAACAAAATATTGAACTCGACCTTATAGGCGACCTTACTTTGCATATTCTGCAATATGTTCATTACGCGGCATAATATAATTTTCAAATGTGTTCATTACGCGGCGAACAATTCGCGCTCCCATGTAAAAAGGTATATTCATTCAAAAGCAGAGTTTACTTTTAAGAACGAAAGTGTGATATAATGCGAGATGCCTATATACTGTCAGATTGAGTTTTGACGAATCACGTATCACCTAAGCCGTCTTCCTGCCCTTCGTCCCGCTGTAGTTGGTTTCTACCCCCCACCTTTCTGTTCTGGTCTATTAATATTCATATGTCTATGGATAACACGAAGTTTATTAGAGAATTTGCATTCTTTAAGATCACATTCAGGAACATTCAGTTTTTGGGAGAGGAAAACACTAGAAGATGCAGAAAATACAAAGAGGATGAAGAGACTCCAATTCAACTATGGTGTCAATGTTCCGCTCTGTTGAGAACTAGGCTCAGATACTTGGGGAGACACACTGTAGAATCGGAAGACATAATATGTCTTTGGTTATAAATGTCTGGTGAACTTTATAAAAGAGACTGGGTTATTGTTAAAGGGATGAGGTAAAATAGAAGAAAGCACAGTGATCCCATGGTCTAAGTGCTCAAAGGAACTATACGTAAACCGTCCCCGTTTACAATAATTTAAAAAATACTACAGTCCCACTAAAAATTTTACTGCATTTTTATTATGACTGCAAATATTTGCCATAAATCTAAAAATTTAAAAGGAAGAACAGATTTAGTGGGATATTTATTTACGATTTGTCCACATTGTGTTCAAAACTTCTGTTGTTTTTTTTTATTCGTAGACGTCATAAAGTCGTAAATAAAATTTTAAATTCAAAGCCAAAAAAATTAAATTAAATGTTTATTTTGAACATTGCTTAATTATTTTGTAGAATAACGTATCCTTTGTTCCATTATAATTAATTGATAGAGCGTAGCGAAGTTTATAAATTTTGTAAACAAAAAACAAGTCTGTAAATTTGTTTGTAAGTCACGTTATTGGTTTCGAAAATCTGCTGCACCCAGTTTACTTTTTAAGCAACCCTTAGTTTGACTAGATCGCCAATTTTGACTGAGCTTTTTAATATTTTTACGCCTGTCTCGGCACAGGTATATCCTTGTGAGTCAGGCATCAAAAAACCCAAATGCAAATATACTTTTTACAGATAAATGAATCAATAAAATATTATGGTACCTACCTGCTTGAAGAAAGTTTGAAAAAAGATTTGTCATTGAGATAGTGACGTTTCTTTGGTCAAATTGTACATTTCCTTAATAGAAATTAAAAAAAAAGTTAAGTTAAACGTTTGAATTGAAAGTACGTCTGTCAATAGAATCGACTGTTAATGTGAGTACATTTTTTTATAAATCATATTTACGTAGTAAATCTAATATTCAATCGATATTATAAAAGTACCTACCTACTGTGCACTATGCTTCATTGGATAATATTATGGAGATATGCATGGACATATGTTTTCGAACTCGATTCGTCCAGTTTTTAATGAGTTGATCAATTTTCCAAAAGAATGTGCAAAAAACCTGTGGAATAATTTAGAAAATAATGCTAATTTTTACTTATTCAGCTGCAATAAGCAACCAACTGATTAGTGAATTGATGTTTTTTTCAGGATCTGAACTAAATGGCACTAATAATAAGATGCACATTACGAAATGGAAGACAGAATAATGGTTTTATATTTTTAAAAAAATACATTTTTCAGATCACACTGAACGTAATAAACACTTATTAAATGTCAAGTGCGCGGCTCGTTTCACATTAATTCGATTAAATATTAATATTCATGTTTATATATTCTAAGATGTTATTATTATGTTTTAATTGCAAATTATTTACGCTTATACGTATCAAAGAAAAACACTCAGTTAGTAGCAGTCTGGAGCCAGTGAAACTATGACATCCCCAATTAATTACATTGTGAGGTTGAAGGTATTGGGGAAGGGTAGGAGACTGGAAAACGAAGGTGGAGAAGTATCTGGCTATTCAGATCTGTTCACCAAACACGGCTAAAGCAATTTCAAGAAACATTTTGTTTCTGAATTGTGGTCTATCAGCAGGGCAATAATGAAAGTATCTACCATTCTAAAAGGAGCCGCAAATATATAATATATTATTTTTTTAAATAAATTGTTAAATAACACAAACTCATAAAAAATGGATTCAATATTTAAGTTTTATTTTTTAAATAAATAAAAAAAAAAACATCATTTACTTTACAAAAATGATTAATCACTGATGATAAATATAACGTGTCAAAATCGAAGTGTTATTGTATTCCGATTTGCATTATGTAGGTAAATTGTATGGGTAACGTAAGAAGAAAAAAAAGAGCATTAAATGTATTTGTGCATCGTTGTACGTTTCTGGCATTCGGTATATTGGCGAGGAACCTTTGTTTTGTTTACGCCTACTTTTTTTAACTAGCGGAAGAGGGATAATTCTCGTAAAATAATATTGTTCAGAAGCCTCTAGCGTGTCCTTTCCATATGGCTAGTGAAATAATATAGTTTTTCGTGATTTTAAGTTCGCATCGTTATCAATAGATTTATTTGTGTCTGTTTTCCAGCTATAATTTATTTTAATTTTCATCTAATTTATTCACTGGACTACGTGTACTACTAATAACTATAGGATGTAGACAATGGCTACGCTGATAATATAATGCATGCACATATCTACGATATATACATTTCAGTCCTGACGATTATCACATTCAGATAAACTATTATAACCTTCAGAATTTTAATAAAAATGAAATAAAACAATATTTGGCATATCGAAAAACATTGCTTATAACCTCGAACCTTCGAATACTAATAAACGAAATACGCTGTTTAAAATTTATGCAGTGATAAAGTCAATTAAGGATGATAAACCTATAGGTACCTGAAGTGACTTTTTCGTAATTTTCTTTATTTCAACTGATTTTTTTTGTGTTTAAACCATTTTTTGCATTAGGTACCTATATGAGTGTTTTTATCGGTGTTTGAATTATTGTTATTTTGTAATTTGTGAAGTATTACTTCATTATCTATGGTAAGTACATAATTCATTTATTGCATATCTATTATCTACATTATTTATGAGGGCAGTGCTTAGTTGCAATATGAACGTGAAAGCAAATTGGCTAATAATACAAAACAAAGGTATTGTGAAAAAACGAGTGTGCTTTAAACCACACGACTGAAGTAAAACTTTACTAAATATACGAAACGTAACTGGCTATGAGAGAAAGAGGGAAAAAATGTGTGCTCACACCTCTCTCTCTTGCCCCTACAGTAATATACGAAACATAACTCTCTCTCTTTCTATTTTCACTAACTTATATCTCCCCCTTAACTTCTCCCGATCACACTTTTAATAACGCTCTCGTCATGCACGCATTCACCAGCTTACTCCCCAAGTTAAGCGTGCGTAAAGAAGTTTTACTTAAAAAATCTTTATTAGGATTAAATAGAAAACATTGCAAGGAAAAATCAAATGCCTTTAGATCATCATTGGATTTGTAGCAATATTTTTTTTATTAATACATCCCTTCACACGCGCACGTGTCGTTTACAGTCTGAGCAAATTATTTGATACTAACTGGATACAATTTTTTAAAATTAAAATGTACCTTTTTTAAGCTAAACAATTTTTTTTTATTAAAAAATGAGTATGTAAACCCGATCAATTGCTTGTAAGGCAACTATGCTGACCATTACTCCCCAACTATACAATATGTACTGAAAAAGAAAATGTGTATTTTTTAATGTTATGTACCTACACCACAAACGAAATCATATTGATTAACTGGATCAAATATTTAACAGAACAAAATGACAAAATAAAAAAATATTTCATTTTTACTAAAGTTGCCGAATTCCGTTTCACGCTCGCAATTAAAAAAAAATTACACTTGATTTCAACTTAATTACTACTGGAAACAACTACTTAAGTCTGAGGATTAATGCGTATTTCCTAACCTTCAAACTGTTTTAATTGAGAAAAAATGGAACTTTAATGAATGTATTACCATGTCCCCCGACATAAATTGGTGTTTCTTTTAGTAATTAAGATGAAACCAAGTGCTATTTTTACAAAGTGTGAGTGGAATTCGGTATCTCTACCTAATGTCTTAAAAAAATAATGTTTTTCTCCCTGTATATTAGGGTGAAGAAGCATTTTCTTACATCCAATATACACTTACTTACAATATAAAGAAGTTATGATACAACTTCATAAGACGATATAGGGGTTGATCAAATTATTTAACCAAATCAAAATATCACAACAAAGCCAAAAATTGTTAAATAAAATAAAGTTTTTTACCTTTTTTAGGGTAATCCAATTTTCTTGCTTGAAAACTTTAAAAAATAATTAGATATTAATCCAAAACACAAGGCACAAAACAACTCGATTTTAAAAATAGGTTTAAACAAACCAACTGTTGACTTTATTCGACTTAGTTTAACGCGCGAGTTCCCACCGCGACGCTTGGCGGTAAACTGAATCAGTGAATCAAGCCGCCATCAAGCGTCTACTCTGAAGGTTATAGACACAGACGCAGGCAGATTGACCGGGAACCACCGGTGGAATTAACAAGATCCGTGGTAACCCGCCTGGTAATACTGTTGATGCTGAGGGTGAGGACGCTTCTAACTAGAACTGTATTGAGTCACAGGTATGGCTGGTCCGCTGGTGTATCAGGTACCTACACCATAAACGGCAGATGCTATCATGTTGTAATAGAGTTTTTAATTCATCCTACTTGAGTTTTATCAAATACTTTATCAAGGTTTGTAAATAATATCCAATAAAATTTGCACCGTTTAGTGAGGTATGCACAAAACATTCGCACAGTTACTGATTATTTTTCACTCTGCCATGTTTTACATTAGGAACATTTTTGGAGTGAACCTTCTTTAGCACCGTTGTAGTTTGAAACTCGATGAAACGGAAACACTTAAAAAAAAGGAACACTTACATCTACAGGATTTAGCGAGCGAGATAATGAGATGGAATGAAACCTTACTGCATTGGCCGCTTTGATTATTAGCTCACTTTTCAGGGCATTGGTTGAGATTGTGTGGGTGAAGATATCACTTCTACCGCTTGTGAACTGCACTCGTTTTTTTTTGTTTCACCTGCATTTAAGGCTCCGCAACCGAGCTCGAAAAGAAGAAGATGGAGATATACGAAATTACGAATGTTAGAGGAGCGCGCTAACATTTACAGCGACAAAATCGATGCGAAAATTGCGAAAATGTTTAATAAAACACGACTCGTTTAAAATAGAGCAAGAATCTCGTGGGGAGCATCTTTAGTATCATTTAAAGAAACATTGTGAATTTTGACACAAATATAATTTATAAGATAATAGAAACAGACTTGTTTAATTTCATATAATTTGCGTTTCGGTTTGGGCAGCATCTAGACATTATCTTCAAAAATGACATTTATTTTTTAAGAGCTTAAAAACTTCAAATTTTTAAGGGAGATATGTAAGAAATCGGTAGAAATTCCGGTTGCCGAGGCTTGTCAACTATTTACCAGAAAACTGAATGCACTCGTATGTACGAGCATAGAAATAAATATACAAAAAAAAGTTTTATGGTTATTTAATAAGTGAAATATATGTACTCTTTTGGGAATTTCATTCAATAGCACCATTCCTCTTGTCATGCAATGCTGTGCTAGATCTGCTGTTCTGCCGTATGGTATCTTGAACAAGTCGTGGTCATGACTGCGGCTGAAGTTTTCGAGCCAAGTTAAAGTTATGCCAAAATTTTGTAAAGGTGTGTTGAGGTTTGGTAAGAGTATGTTAATGTTATGCTTTAGTTATAGTTTTAATAAAGTTAGGCGAAGGTCGTGTTATATATGTATAAATGTTCCCTCTCCATATCCTATTCTGAGTCTCGGATCAGCCAAGTGATTTGTTTAGATTCGCCTGTTGGTCAGCGAGAGAAGCACGACGGTCAAACACTTGCATACTGCTTACTAACAACGGATGCAGGGACATTGGAGGTCTAAATTCATTCTAAACTAAATGTAGCTTCGTTCTTTCAAAAAAAATTATGAGTCCTTGCGAGAGCCCTGAAGGAGTAACCATCTGTTACTTATACCAGGGCGGGTAAGTGGTGGATAATAACCTTCAATGTTAGTCAGCGAGTTGCATTGGGAAGAGCGTATTTGTGCATTTGAGGAGTGTTGAGCCAAAATTTCGGCTCAACGCTTGATCAGTAGGATTGGGAACAACGGCCTTTAGTTGCTGTTTTTTTTTAACTGTACAAAATAATTTCGTTTACTTATTTATATAAGCGTATATATATATTTCCAAATTTTAATTTTTTTAAATTAAGTAAGCTAAAAACTTTAATTTGATTATTTTTGTGTGCTCATTCGCTGAATGTAAACCAATGGAATAAAATAAATGTTTTGTTTATCTATGCTAACGTTTTACTTCATATTTCTTTATCAGTATTCAGTAGGCAGAAGGTATAATTTGCTCACGAACTAACTACATAATATGTATTAGAATTTACAAATTGGGCGGTTACAGAACATAACTGGTAAATATGATATTTGTGTGTTTATATTTGAAAATGCTATTTTTGTTGCCGGTTTTCCCCAAAGAACAAACCCGTTTCAACCAGGCTTAAAATTTTTCCTGCTGACGAACTAACTGCATAATATGTATTTGAATTTACAAAGTGGGCAGTAACAGAATATAACTGATAAATATGATCTTTGCGTGTTTATTTTTTAAAATGCTATCATTGTTGCCGGTTATCCCCAAAGAACTAACTCGTTTTAATCAGGCTTGATTTGCTTTTTTGCTTGATTTTTCCTTGATTCCACTTTACGTATTAATACTCGCAATCTCTTAAAAGCAATCCAGTTGCTCCACTACTTTTTATTCTCAATCGTATAATGGCGTTCTTATTTTGTAGATCTAAATATGTAGAACTCTGGTCCCCGGCATGCGTTGCAATGCCATTCAAAGAAATAATTGATTCTCCCTGCATGTCCTTTCCCGTGCGTCCCCGATACCTTCTACCTTCTCCGCCTTCCCCCTCCCTCGTCTCTTCCCTCTCCGCGAACCCCACCTGCCCCGTTCCTCTTCCCCCTGCCTTTCCTCCCTGCTGCTAAAATATATGAAATACACAAATTTTCATTTATACAAATTTCATAACGCCAGAGCTTGCCATTTTTTATTTTTTTATCTATGTAAGGTATGTTTAAATTATATTATTCGATGCCTGTCTCACTAGGATATACCTGTGTTGAGACATTGAGGGTATAATTGTATTGAGGGTATACCTGTATTATGTATAGTCTGTATGTTATTCTGATGTATGAGCTATTATTGAAAAGTTTCATTAAAATCCATTCAGTGGTTTTTGCGTGAAAGAGTAACAAACACACATACATCCATACAAACTTTCGCGTTTATAATATTAATAAGATATTCAGGGTGTTAAGGAAGGTACTTGAGTTACTTTAACCAGTGATTCCTGACATTATTCGGAGTAAAAAATATAAATGAAATTTTGGGTGACTTCTTTGATGACTTTTTAAAAAAAAATCCTCAAAATCAAAAAAAAAATTTCACACGTTGCCATTGTTGTAGACAATTTTATTTTTACATTTTTTACTCCAAATAACGCCAGAAATTACTGGTTAAAATAAGGCAAATAACCTTAACACCCTGTATATAAATAACAACTATTATTTACATATAAATATGTAATTGTATTGCTGTAAAGAAATTGTATTGTACCTGATATTCTCTGATTTCATTTAATAGACACTCACCATTTTATATTTCCGGTAGCGACGTAATTGCAAAAACAACCGTCAAACTTCTAGGTGTTTATTATCTGGATTCAGACCTTTCGCTAAAAAGTCAAGTAAATAGGACCGTCGGTACTGGGTTCTTCTATCTAAGACAACTTAAATCAGTTCGTAGGAACCTCTCAACGGAGGCAACTAAGCTTCTTGTGAACTCATACATAGTTTCACGTCTTGATTATTGTAATGGCATTTATGCAAAACTTCCTAAATACCAAACTGATATTACAATCAGTGTTCAACGCCGCAGCACGACTAATTACCGGGGTACCCAAGTTTTCGCACATTTCGGAACACCTTCGAAATCTTCACTGGCTGAAGTGTCCTGAAAGGATCCAATACAAGTTACGCTGGATGGTTTTTAAAGCTCTCAATGAAATGGCTCCACCCTATATCTCTGAATTGTGCATTCCGGAAAATATTGGTCCAAGGCAGTCAACTCTTAGATCAGCGACATCATCTGCAATCGGAAGGTTGAAAGAACATAAGCGAAATCCGAACACTAATTTTGGTGATCGTGCATTCGGAGTATCCGGCCCTGAGGCTTGGAATAAACTTCCTATGGAATTAAGATGCATAACCAGCACAACACAATTTAGATCCAAACTTAAAACTCACCTATTTAAACACTCATTTCCATAAATTCGCTATTCCATTCAAATATTGCTATCCAATCTGTTGTTGAGCGATGAATTATCTTATATATTAACGGCCTTACTAAAAAACCCCGTGAAAAATTTATTCAATTGACAAACGGCCGCGGATGTGAAAACATTACTAATTAAAAAAATGTTCTTGGAAAAAAATACACACCGTTTACACAGCCTGGGGGGATAGTTTATCTCTGTTTTAGGGATGATGTCTGAACGAAATTTGGAATTTTCCAAAGTATTTTGAATGTTCTATATATTTCTTATTTTTGAAGGTGCCGTAAAAACAAATACCATTTTTAAAAACTAGATAAAATTACCTTTTAGATTTGTGTATTTGAATTATACTTTAGTTTTAAGAAACTGCCATATTTTAAGATTTAAACACGGAAAAAAATGTAAAATAATTTCTTACCAAAACATTTTTGATGAAAGTGTACAGAAATATTAAAAAAATTAAAATTTAAAAAATACAGACCTTTTATATAATGAATTTGAAATGAAACTGTCACCTCACTTTTTCCTCGTGCATACAATAAAAAAATGATAAAAAATTTCAAAGTTTTTTTTAATGCCAAAAAAATAACCTTAAAAATATCTCTGACATATCAACACATTTTTTGCACCACTAAAGATGTTAATTTCTTTGATAAGTATACCAACACGTGAATTTGATATTAATATTTAAAAAAAACACCACTTTTAAGAAATTTTCATAAAATAAAGATTTAAAAACGTAAATTTGAACTTTTATGTAACCCAAAACAATATTTTGACAGTTCAACTTTTAAAGTACTGTTTGTTGTGCAATAACTTGATAAAACTAATGTAAAACCACATAAATAACACGGCAAATATATTAATTACATGAATAGAAGAGTGAATCGGTCGCTATAATAGAAATCATTCAGTAAAATCTCAATATTTACTAGAAATATTCCCGCCACATAAAAAGTAAACTGCTATTGTTTGCGCGGGCAAGAGAGTGCAAAACTGCAAATGTACAGGCGCGACGCTATCACCATCTAGCGGCTATGAATGAAAACAAAAAAAAAATGTATATAAAATTTGAAAAATTGCAGTGTTGCCAAATTTAAACGTGTTTTAGAGTAAAATTCTTTTTTAGTAATATTTCGTGTTTTAGTGTAAATGTGTTTTATCCATGATACAACAAAAACACAGGTAATCGCGCGTGCTGTGGTTTTTTTTTAGTAAGGCCGTAATTGTTTTTGTGTTTAATTCGTAGAACTCCATTTTAATTTTAAGAAATTTAATTAAATTTAAATTTCATATGTTATTATCGAGTTCTGCAAGTATTTAAGAATGTATTTTAGTTACAGCTGTTTCGACTTGTAAGGTCATTTTCAAAATGTGAAGTGTGTTTCAGTTTGAAAATGACCTTACAAGTCGAAACAGCTGTAACTAAAATACATTCTTAAATACTTGCAGAACTCGATAATAACATATCAAATTTAAATTTAATTAAATTTCTAAAAATTAAAATGAATTATCTTATTGCTGTTGAGGAAAGCATAGGTATCTTAAATGAATGAATGAATTTAATCGTCATTCATTCAATCATTTAAGATACCTATGCTTTCCTTTAAATACAGTTAACCCATTAAAATCATTTTCACAGCGGTGTTATAAAATTGTAATATTATGAACGAACTTCCTTCTTCTTCTGGCGCTAACAATATTAATATTAAAAAAGAGTATAAAATAATTTGTAAAATGTGTAGAATAAAATATGTATGTATGTATACGTGTATATATAAAATCATCAAACTGCTTTGACTTGCAGCAATAACTTTCTTCTCTGTCTGTACCTACATCGGTAGAGTTTTGTTGATCACCTGGTAATATTAGACACCTCGCAAAACTAAAAATATTTATTGTTACATGTAAATAGCTATTTTAATTGTAAATCTCTAATTTTAAGTCACATTTGTAAATATATATGTATGTCACTAGTTTTCAGTCAGTAGTAATAAGTCTTAGTCGTAAGTCACTAGCTATGTACATGGCAGTCTTAAATGTAAGTACCTAGTTATAATTTTGAATCTTAGTTGTAAGCCTATCGAATTAATTTTATTTTATTGTATGCTTATAAATGTACAGCGCCCTTGAGGTGATTTTTCACGAAAACGGCGCTTTATAAATCAGCCAAATATTATTATTATTAATAAAATAAAATACTGTTTTGTTTAAAACCACGAGTTTAATTAATTTTTTGAACCGACCGGTTTCGCTTTACTCAAGCATCATCAGGGTACAAATTAATACTAAACAATAAGTCATAATGTGTGCTTATATAAAACAAAATATAGAGGGAGAAAAAATTTTAGAGAGAGACAAAATATAGATTTATTTAATTTTAAATAAAAAACTAAAACAAATAGCCATTAATCAATTCTTATTCGCTAGTCCTTGTCCTCAAATCAATGATAATAATATTAATTATCAATGGCGGCGAATTTTATTCATTAATAATTTTTCTACTTTAAGTGTTAAAAACCTTCCTTCTGAAGTCAGACCTGCCTTTTATACGAATAACAATCTAGGTAAATTTCTAATTAATTCTAAAGATAAGGACAACAAATTAAGTCATTCGGGAATATATAAATTAAATTGTAATAATTGTTCGGCTTTTTATATCGGTAAGACAACACGTAATGTTAATATTAGGATAAAGGAGCATCTTCGTTGCCTCAATAATAACGGTTTTTCAGAATTCGCCAACCATTTGATCGATAAAGATCATACGTTTTGTCATAGCACCGGTGCTAAAATCTTACATAAAAACGGACATGGTAACAAACTTAACAATTTAGAGGCACTAGAAATTAAAAAAGCTGTAAAAACCAAAAGTCATATACTTAATAATCAATTAGATATATCAAGTAGTCCGATATTAGGTCTGTTTCCAATAAACCCTTAATAAAAAATAAAAATCCCAGTGCTCCTTACCACCATGTCAGTTGATGCTTTGTTCCTCCAAATTTATTACTGTAACCCATTAGTCACATAATTATCTTTCGGTTTTTTCCATTACTTGCGAACTTAGGTTAATGTATTTTATGGCCGTCGATGTGTTTGTTTTATTTGTATCATGTTGTCTCCCTCTATATTTTGTCTCTCTCTAAAATTTTTTCTCCCTCTATATTTTGTTTTATATAAGCACACATTATGACTTATTGTTTAGTATTAATTTGTACCCTGATGATGCTTGAGTAAAGCGAAACCGGTCGGTTCAAAAAATTAATTAAACTCGTGGTTTTAAACAAAACAGTATTTTATTTTATTAAATATGTCAAACCACAAAGTGATTGCTTTCTACAATAATATTATTATTATTATTATTAATAAATCAAAATTTTCTCTGAAATCAATAGATTTGTAGGTAGGTACTTAAATACCTACCTACTTAATGGTAAATAAACCATGTATTTAAAAAAACGTCACTATCCCAATGACAATTATTTTTTTAAACATTCTTCAGGAAGGTAGGTACCTACCATAATATTGACTATTCCGATCTGACAGCTCGTATTTAAAAAAACGTCACTATCCCAATGACAATTATTTTTTTAAACATTCTTCAGGAAGGTAGGTACCTACCATAATATTGATTATTCCGATCTGACAGCTCGTAGAAAGATCCACGCTCATGTGAACTCTGACGTAATAAAAGGCCACCATCTTGAATCGGAATTAAAACGTAAAAACATATTTACAGACAGACGAAATGCGAAAAAAAATGAAAAATGTAATATAATAAAAATGAAAAATGTGTACAACCGTTGCACCTGACTCCCGTGCCCCGAAGATTACAATGAGGGTGGATTGAGGGTGGATCGATGGTTTGGAGCCCGCACCAAGTGAAGTATTCCCTGATGTTGAAGAAGGTTCAGAAGACATTTCTGAGATTACTCTACCTGAGGGAGTATGGCTACTACCCGTGGCTCTACCCTACCGATTTTCTCTTGGGCATGCTCGGTATGAACCATCTACAGGTCAGAAGGGATGTGCTCATTGAAACACATTTTTTCAGATTGATTCGTGGATGGTTCGAAAACTCGACTATCATGGAGAGCATTAGTTTCTGATGGTTGTCTCCGTCAACGACAGCATAGACTGTTTTATCTCCCGGCTTGCAGAACTAACTTGTGGGTAGTCATGCCAGTCGCGAGAGCTGTCTTGTTGTTAAATAGAATTTCTTCGAATATCAATATGTTTAACATCAATGAATTCTTGTTGCTGTTACATAGTTTAAATCAGCTTATCTTATCATAAATATATTCTCAGTTTTAAAAACGTTTTGAAATGTTTTTAAAATGAATAAATTGAATTGAATTGAGCTAGATTTGGTAAAAATATCGAGGAAAATACAATAAAAAGTTTGTCAGACATGATGATATGCACGATTGTACAATTAATAGGATTAGAAGCGAAAACTAATCAAGATATATATTTTAAAACAGTCTAAGAAACTCGTAGATTATTGTCTTAAGCAGCACGTCGTAAAATAGAGTAGGTATTTAATCCAACAACCAATTATGCTAATATGTGATCAAGTTTTTGTGAAAAGAAAGCTTGTTTTGAATGTTTGTAAAGTTATGACTTATGACGTATGTATAAAAAATACGAATTACATTATTCATAAACAAAATATTGTTTTGTAGATAGTTTTTCCTGTTTGTATCAGATTATTTTCCTGTGTATATAACAACATCCTTCATTTGTAATCAGGATATCCCGTTTTCTCAGAAAAAAAGATGCGAGCTATTTTTTTATGTTGTTAGTTATTATTACTAATTTGTTAGCGGAATTTCTTTATGCACTTTCCATTGTTTAGCGTAAGAGGCCTGATTCCAAGTCTTAACCTGGAACTTGGTGACTTAGCAAAGTGTCCGGGTTCATGGGTTGAGGTTTGTCTATGTCTTGGCGGCGAATGCGTTAATCCACCTGTTGTGTAGTGGGCCAGATCTGGAGAGACTGGTTGAGGGAGACGTAACTTAGACCTCTCCAGCCGGCCTCTCTCAACTTGCCATGCACCGCAGTGGGAGGGATGGATTCATACACTCCTTATACCTTTTTCCTTCCCACAACTTCCTCTCCTTCCTTTTCCTAAAAAGACCCTCAACAAAGCATCCCCAAAGAGGGAATTCTTTTACTCCAAGGCCTCCTAAGTGAAGCTAGTGTTAAAAAAACTAAACAATAATTAACAGTGGTAATTAGGATGATTAATCCATCACCTCCCATTTCCACACATAAGAGTTGATAATAAAACTCAGTTATGGACTGCTAGCCTCTCCTGCTTTTACAATTTTACACCAGTAACTAATTAGTGTAAAAACTAATAAAGTAACTAATCCCTTCATTCATAAAAAAGATTATTTAATTACTAACATCAATAAAAATAAAATCGAGTGCAGTTAACACGCGGTAAAAGCGAAACTTTACCAAAACAATCTCAACCAATGAAGAACCAAGGAGCCTTGAAAATTGAAGTCATAATCAAAGCGACCAATGAGCGCAGACCTAGCGTCATTTCCGTTTTATACTCAACCAATAGAAGCCTTGATAGGAGTTTGATACTTCGCAGGTGCTGTTATGCGTAATTTCTGTTTCATCTGAATTCCAAATCACAACGGGGCTATAGAAGCTTCACTTCAAAAATGTAAAGATAATTTAGATCACCCTGTATAATGGCATTGACGGAATAATAATTAGTAAAACAATATTATGTACAACTGTCAATATCTCGGGTTGATATATTGAAGGATAAGTAAAGAATTTGCAAAGCCTTGACTGATAGAACAAGCTTAAAGTTTGTCTGTAGTCTGTTTGTCATGACAACATAATAAACATAACCTACTCTGTCAACTTTACTATTATGACTGTTCCTAATTTTTACCTGGTAACGTGAGTAAAGATAATGGATGTAGAAGGTAAAATAATTTTGGGCAAAGGTATATATTATTTATAGGTAAATATTTATTCAAACACGCCTGCTTGCATATTTGGTTCAAGGAGTTTGTTGATTGTATTGGTGTAGAAATTAATAGAGGGCCCATCGTTATTGTGTTGCTGATAAGAAAATGTTCAAATGTCGAAAAAATACTACGTTGTAGTCATATTACTTTAGTTGTCATAGATCACCACAAGTGGTTCACTACGTTTGGTGACTTAGCAGGGGTGCCTGGGATGATAGGGTGAGATTTATCTAGGTCTTGGCGGCCGATGCGTCCGCCGAATTACTGCGTGGCGGGCCGGAAGAGACTGGTTGAGAGAGATCATTTGTTCTCTCCAGCAGGACTCTCTCGACCCATCGCCTAGCAACGCAGTGGATTCATACGTCCGTCACTCTTGGACCCAGATTCGTACCTACCCCTCATACCAGTTTCCTTTCCAGAACTTTTTCTTTCCTTTCTTTTAAAAGAACCGCCACACAGCATCCACAAATATGGGAAGGTCATAAGCGAAATTGTGTGGAGCTTGTAAAATTAAACTTCGTTCGTCCGTTCGTCCGTTCGCCCGTTCGTCCGTTCGTCCGTTCGTCCGTTCGTCCGTTCGTCCATTCGCCCGCCCACCCGTCCGTCCGTCCGTCTTTCCGTCGCCCTTTGCATTTGCTTCGTCCCTTTCCCATAATTCGTGGCTCGGCTCGCAGTAACCACGACTCCACGGAGGTCAATGACACCAGTGTTAATCGGTTTGGCGGTAGTCAATGGATTTGGAAGTATTTTCAAATTGAGGTCATTTTTACCGCAAAATACCACTTTGTGTACTTTAAGCGGGTCAATGCTTTACTACGAATCAATGGTTCCGTGCCCACGAAGCCCGCACAATGCGCTGAACCGCTTCAAGCAGGCAAAGTGGCCAAAATAATGTACGAGCCTTAATAGTACCGACACATTTGCTCGTTAATGAGCAAGCTCATGAGCATGCTGACTTGAGCATACTCATGAATGAGCAAGCTCAAAGCCAACAATTGAATACACATACTCTTTATGAGCATGCTCATGTCAAACAAATATCAACAAATGGAGTCAGTTCCATTTGCCCAGAACTAATCAAAATAATTTTATTGCTTGCAACGCAATTATTGAAGAATCTTCCAAGATGTCAACAAATCCAAAAATGACTATATACCCAATAAAAAATAAATGCTAATCAATAGAATGTGGTTTCATTTTGGAGTTAAGGAAACTTTTGGGGAGTTTTAAAACCTATTGTGGGTATTTTAGTGACCCTGCGTTCCAAATATATTCGTGATTTCCATAATTAATCATGAAAAGGAAGGTTTTTCGTCTCCCCAGCGGGCCACTTTTCAAATTTTTGCTAAGAATGCGCATGCGCGAACTGAGATCGAAATGCGAAATGAGCATGCTCATAAGTACCTACACCTTTTCACACATGCTTAGAGACTTCCCCTTCCACCCGCAAATCTAACGAGCAGCTCACAAATCAAACGGCTATTGTCAATAGTAGCAACGTCACTGACACACATGCCACTAGGTAGCAATTGCTTATTAGTAGCATGCTCTTTTGCATTCGTTGTGCGGGCTTTATGTGGATGGTACTATTATATAGTAAGGACATTACTGTGGTATTTATTTTCGGGTAAGCTAAAAAAATATTAGGCAATCCACTAATATTGGTTTAATAAAGTGTGTTTCTTCTTAGATATGTACCTAGGTATGGATAGATACTGGGAGAATAACAATTTTGTTTTTCAATCACAAATACATTAAATAGTCTACCTTGAAAGTTGTTTAAATTTAACTTAGCTACGTGCGAACGTATTCCATTAATTTTGACAAAGAGTCTTGCGACAAATTTATCTTTAAATGCATAGAAACACGAGTTAGATAAAAAAATAATGATTCATGACGTCAATTTGTTATTTATGACTTTATTTAATCTTCACGTCTTGGTTTTGATTCCGTGGAGGGCGAGCAAATACGATTTACAAGGTTTTGTATTGACCGGGAACTAAAAACGAAAAAAAAATTGGAGGTTGGAAGGGAAAGGAGAATGGGCGGGTTCAAAGGGGTGCTGAGAAATGGGAAGGGGAAGAGGGGTAGGTGATGGGGAGTGTTAGGGGAAATGACGGTAGTGATGGGAAATTGCGGTAAGGGGTAGGGGCGAGGGTAAGGGGTAGAAAATAAACATAACCTTTAGTAAAGTCACAAAAGATTACCTACCCACTTTCAGTTCACAAATTGTTGGTGTATTAACAATTTAATTCAATCCTTGGCAAATAATTTCAATCTTATTTGATAATAATTAACATAATTTTATTTATTTATTTCTAATATTTTACGCCGATTTTAAAATCAACTCCACACAGAAGGCCCTGAGGAAAATAATCCCCTCCGGGGCCTATGTCATCTTTAGGGGTGCTGTGTGGGAGGTTTTTTGATAAAAGGAAGGAAGTGACGTTCTGGGATGGAAAAAGTGCCAAAGTGCAAACCGATGTTCCGAGAGAATCCTGCTGGAGAGGCCAAAAGGTCTCCCTTAACCAGTCTCTCCCGATCCGGCCTGCCAGGCAGCTGATGGGCAGATGCACCCACCACTAAGACCCGGACAAACCTCACCCGATGAACCCAGGCACCCCTGCTGGCTTCCGGGGTGGCAGTACCCACACCCGCCACCAAAATTGAGTAATATCCACAAAATTAACTTTAACTTTAACTTTACATACCTCTATGACATAAAGGAAAGACCATGGGCCAGTTGAATCGCAGACTCTATGTTATAATCTAATATTGATAGGCACATATTATGTAAGTAATTGATATTATCACGGTAGGAACGAATAGTGACGAAAACGAAAAAATGCCAGCCGTGGGCAAAAGAGGTGATACATTTAAAACTTATAAAATATTTAATATTTTTCTTGAACAAGTAAACATTATAAAATATTTAGGAATAACCTTTGAAGCACACCTAAATTGGAAGCAACATATACTTAACACTACAAACAAAATCCGCAAATCCATATACTTTTTCAAACAAACACGTAATTTCCTCAACCTACACATTTTAAAAACAGTGTATTACTCACTGTGCCAATCACACATCGAATACGGAATTTTAGCTTGGGGTAACACTTATTCTAGTGCCCTCGACCCCATCATTTAAGCACAAAAACTAATAATAAAAATAATCCTTAAACTTCCTCTTACTACCAGCACGGATACGATCTTCAACACCTTCAACGTTATGGACATTAAACAGCTCTACGCAAGATTCATCTTAGTTAATTTACATAAAAACAACATAACCCTATACAAAGCAACACAAACGATACACAATACCCGAGCCAAAAACGAAGAACTCCTCCAAACTCCCTTTTCTAAAACCATCCTTTGGACAAAGACACTTTAAATACATAGCTTGCAAACTACACAATACACTACCAGCTACGATTAGACAAACCGAATCAATGACCAAATTCAAACAAGTTATAAAGAAATGGATTATAAGTACTGGTCGTCACACTATTGCAAACATCTGTAAAATAAACTACAAATAGACAGAAATATCAATCTACATACGTCCTTACCCATATAAAACAAATTAAAATTATAAAATCCTAAATAATCTAACGCCACAAATAGATTTGATAGGATTTACTACTGTAGGTACTGTATCTCTTCCCTCATTTATAAGAAAACTCTCTTTATGTGATTTATCCACACTTTCAATCATCTTTATGTTTAATTGTAAATTATATTACTCTTATATATGATTTGTAAGTATGTACCTCTACGTCTGTCTCAACACAGGTATACCCTAGCGAGACAGGCATCGAATAATATATTGTAAACACGTATACAGATCAATAAAAAAAAATATTGCGCAGGTATTTACAAATATTTAATTAATATTATCCATAGATTAAATTTCATTTGCGCGCGAAAATAAAAGCCTGCGAGATCAAAAGCCCGCGAACGGAAGCCCGCAAAGAGAAAAACGCCGAAGTAGAGTGCTTGGTACTTGGTAGGTCATGCGCGCTCCGAGTCGATATTCTAAAATAGAACACTACTCGCGTGTTTTGGATAAGCATTTACATAGGTCATCGGCCGAAAAATGTACGTTTTACTTAAAAGGCGTTTTCTTTTGGGTTTAAACAATTAATAGTACACCTCCTTCCCCTCCCCACAACCTTCATACTTACAATATAGGTACCCTAATTGAGGATGCAATAGTCCCACTGGATCCAGTCGGTTTGGACTCTCATGCGTATTTAGATAAAATTAAGCATTTAATACTACACAGGGTGTACTTGACCTTCACGTACCCGAAGGATTTTAATCAGCGATTGCTGAGTGTATTTAGAGTAAAACACAAAAACGTTATTTTGCTGCCCGATGATGTATTTTTTTTCAATTAAAAACAGTAAAAACTTTTTCCATCACACGTCGCAAGTCGCAACTGAGTAATCGGGTATAGCATAGCGGTGGGTTACGTGATAAGCAGTCTGTCTCTTTCCAGCAGCACACTAACACGCGAAATATCGCGCGTATCACGTGATCCCGTCGCGGCGTTTAGGGGTGCGATCAGTGGCGATGTTGGATTTAAAAAAACGTATATTTTTTTTAATAGACAAAAATATCATCGGACAGCAAAATGACATGTATATTTTTATTCCAAATATGCTCAATAATCACTAATTGTTAAAACCCTTCGTTACACCCTATATATAGATATTATAATGACGCATTGGGCATATTACAAACGGCGCAACGTAAACCTCATGCCATTTTTATTTATAGGTACGTAGGTACCTACGACGCCGACGTAAGTAAACAGAAAATATAAAGTTGTTTAACTTATATGAAGTGTTTGTGTCGTATTTATAGTCCAAGAGCCCGTGAAGATCAGACCTTCGTTATTTTATAATAATAATAATAATAATAATAAAAGTTTATTCCAGAATGTATGCAGGGGTAGTGCAATGCAATACATTCCATATTTTGAAACAAAAAATGGGTTAATGTTAAAAATAAAGTAAATAACAACATATAAATAAATTTAAAAAAAAAACGAATAAGCATGAACAACATGAGAAAAATAATAATAAACAGTAAATTTATAAAACCTGAAAGTTTCTCTGTGTTTGTCTCTAATGTAGGTAAAGACGATCCCCGATTATGAAGTTTGGATCATTTGAATTTGTCCTGACAATAACGATGATACAATCGTTCGATAGTTATGCGCTTACATGCAATTCAGCGATTCATGTTTATTTATGTGTATAGATAGATAGTCAGACAATAGCCCAAAACCTAACCTAGCGTAACCTATTTAACCAAGTTTTTTTTTCATCACTTTTAATGACTTTCAAAGGAGTGAAGTTGCATGTTGGTGAGTTGTCCGGCAACAGTCTTTCACGCAAGGGCTATACTGAGAGTATATTCCACTCTGAAACGTTCCACGAACATGCTATAATATCTTACCTACACGAATGTAATCAACAATTCAATACAATATTGTAAAAACTACCTTCTATATGCCGCCCCAGAACAGGAAACCCTAGTGAGGAGCACTGTGCAAACTGTAAAATTATACTTACACATGATATCGCAATACACTATATAACTAATCAGTAGAAACTAATCTTAATATAAATAAAACAGAATGTTTCTTTGTTTGTCTCTTATGCGGTTCGTAAACCATTCATCCGATCGCGATGAAACTTCGGTGAGTTGTTGTGCGCACGCCCGCAATGGTTTCTATATACATTGAGCTGGTGATCTCTGGCGTTATGAAATTACCTCCTATACCATTCATCAATTCATCAATATTTGGTGATTTCTTGTGCACACGCGCGGGAACGTTTCTCTATATACTGGTGAGCTCTGGCATTATAGAGAAAATGTTTGTAGACAAAAAATGCAATAGGTGGCACGCGAGCTGATTGAAAACTGAATGTACCGGGACTGAATGTATGGAAATTCGGGAGGCGGGAGGGGAACTCGGTAGGGGGGTTCGTGGGACGGGAGAAGCGGGAGTGGGACGGCGGGGAAGGTGGAGGAGGAACGTATGAGGGGAAGGGGAGGCGGAAGGGGAACGGGTCGAATGGGAAAGCACACGCACGGAGAAAGAATTTATTTATTAATTGGCATTGCAACGTGTGCCGGGAACTCGCTAATAAAATAATAAATAAATAAAAAGAAATCGTTTACGAAATAATTTTTTTTTTTTTGTAAAAATGTTACACAAATGAATTTATCCAATGACAAGAGGTGTTACCAACGTAAGTTTTTTGTTTCACGATATTTACAATGCCATTGTGTTTTATATAATTTATATGACACATCAAAGTTAGCGCTGACAGTTCGGCGCTGCGAGGATTTTTTGCTCATTCTAGGTGCGCCTATGATTCGGTCCTCTGAGGCTGAGAGGGTTTTACTAACATAAACTTCAAACGACAACCCGCTATGAGTTGTGAAATATAATTTACGACAAACGGGACTGTACTCTGTGTTATTGCTGTCAATTGTTCTCAGAGATATCGAGTAAATCCTATGCCATTAGATTATGCATTTAGAAGATCGTGAAAATTATCGGTAGGTACCCAAAACAAAATAGTTTAATCATGAAAAATTATCCAATAATTAAACTATTAAAAAACGAAAAACGAATATTTCTATTTTTCTCTTATTTAACAAATCAACCAAAATTTTGAAGCAGGTACTCAAATACCCATTTACTTAATTATAAACCTAATTAAATTTTACGTAACATTTTTATTCATTATGCAATTTGTCCAAAGAAATGTTACTATTTCAATGACTGTGCTTTTATCAAAGTTTCTCCAGGGCGTTAGGTACCTTAATATTGATTATTCCGATTTAACAGCTCGTAGTAAAGAAAATGATCATGCGGTAATATCTAACAAGGCCACCATCTTGCACCGGAACCGGAACGTAACACAAAAATCAAAAGTTTCAAATTTCAAAACAAATTTATAGACATATGTAATGCCATATGGTCAACTTAAAACGAGACTTCGCAAAAAAAACTTATGGAAATTGAAGATTAATAGCTAAAATAAAAATCCTAAAGCATGTCACTCATATAAGGCTGTCACGCACAATTCTTTGTAATAGTAGACTTTTGGTTGGGTAACTCACTTCCTTTTATGTAGATGCGCACTATGCACGTTTTTATAATCCTTAACTCTAGTAGTGTTTTGAATAGTGAAGAACCGGATTTATTACCACGGTGTCGGTATGGTTAAAACGTCATTAAACCATGTTTAAGATGGGTTTAACTATACCAATACTGAACCGGTGCGTAATAATCTAATAAGTAAGGCAGTTAGGTTCATAGCTACTTCAGAAAAAAAATCTTACTAAATTATTCCATAACGGTTGATCCCCGACGCTTGCTCCCCCGGATTACTTATATCCAATATGCAGGCGGTTTAAGGAAAATAGGTATATATATATATACATAAAATATAATCAAGTGCGTTTATTTGGTTATCGTGAATATTTACAATGAATATTAAACTCACAATCATCATTTCTAGACAGATTCTGAGTAGTTCTGTTGAACCGGCAGGCTGACTGAGGTAGCCCGCCCAATCTCATGGGAGCCTTCGGCCATCATCGTAACCGTTCATTCCTAAGACACGAGCGGCGATAGATGGTACTCTTCTGATGAATAACTCAGGTGCTATCTGATGGGCTATAACAGAACTTAGTATTACAAACTAACCCATCGAAATCCATCGAAAGAAGTTGAAACTACGTGGATAATCAATACACCACAATATTCATACCAACTTATCAATCACGGAATTTTTGAAATCGATTTTATGATTATTTAATATTATTTTATTAAATTGATAAATAATGCACAAAAAAAAAATTTTTACATTAACTATAATTTCGGGGGGCCAACTGTGGGGGGATCAACTGTGGGGGGTCGGGTCACCATTCTAAATACCAACATGATTCAAAACGCACCAGCCCAGTGTTGCATACTAAGTTGACTTTTCAATGTCGATCTAAATAAAAAGTTAGTTAACGCCTTTTAAGGTTCGAATTACCAAAACAATGTCTTCTAACTCCATGCTTGAATCCGAACAGCTTCAAATGTTCAAAATTGGAAGTATTGTGTAAAAAGCAAGGCATTGCGCACACCATGTAAACCAAGGCAATCGAAAACCCAAGACCCAACGAAAAACGAGTTTTGCTGAATCATAATTCATGAATTGAATGATTAAAAACTCCTTAGGGGTAAACATATCATTATCTGTGAAAGTCACGCAAAAGTCCCAACTGCTCCCAACCCATCCACAATTGGGGTAGGTATGTTCTGAGATTGATGGTGGTAATGGGGAGGGGGAGTAGGTGGAAATAGGAACGTGAGAAGGCACCTGGCGGCTTAGATCTGGTAATCAAATATGGATTAAGCCATTTCAAACAACTATTAAATTCGAAATAGTAGGTACTATTTCACCCGGGCGATACTGAGAGTTTCTTCCGCTCTGGAACATAAATGTATGTATCTAGTCTTTATTTATTTATTAAGGAGAAAATACAAATACAGATGTCAATTGAAAAGAATACACAAAACAATAACTAGAGAACTCACCTGCATCCAAACTATTTCGCACGAATTACCTGTCCGCTGTCCGTAGACAGGCAACTTCTCAACGACCAGTTGTCAAGGGCGACGCAACCAGTCACTCGCAAACTTTTAGGTAACGTTCAGAAGGTTCATAAATTATTATAATATTGGTATTAAGGTTGATAATTGATAAATTATTAATAAATTATATTTTTGTTAAACAGGCTAATATAGTTACGGAAATCGTAAAGTTGAATTGCGCCATGAATTGAGTTGCCAACCAGTAGTTTGGTTTCGGTTTCTTCATGAGCGAAGGGCCTAACTCCACACAAGTGGCCCGGAGTAAAATAATTTCCCTCAGGACCTATGTAATCTTTGAAAATGTTATATGGAGGGTCTTTTAAGTAAGTAGTGGAAGTAAGAAGAGGAAAAGGGTGTGAGGGCTGGTTAGGAATCTGGGGGAGCAAGGAGTGACGTTTGAATCCACCCCTCCTTCTACGGCGCAAGACGTTGCAGTTGAGTCTGGCTGGAGAGTTCAAAGGGTCTCCCCCAACCGCCTTCTCCCGATCCGGCCCGTCAAACAGCTTCACCGATGAACCGCAGCACCCCTACTAAGTCATCAAACTATGATAGCAATTTGATAGGTCCGAATCAAATTACATAGGTAACAATTTTTACTGTTCCGAATCCTTTGCTGTTCGCCAAGTGTTTTTTTACAGCTCTTGTTTGGTTGGAAATAGTCTACAAATTTGGACTTATATTCAAAATTTTAATTATTCATCGTGATGTGAAGCGTTTCACCGCAAATTCGACATGTCGAACACATTGAGTAAGATACCTAAAATCTACAGGTAGAGTAGGTACCTACAGGTAGGATGTGTGTGTTTCATGACATTGGTGTACAATCTGTGGAAGATGACCCTCTGAGTGAAATATGCAGTATCAAAGAGATAAATTTCGCTAGATTCTTCGACCCCTAGCCCCAGACAGGAAAATACTAATCTAATCAAGAAAAATGTCGATGTACATATATTTGGAAATGTTTCAACTATTTCAACATTAGTAAGAAAAAACTGAATACAAACCATACTTCTATCGAGTAATTTCTTCAGTGGCTGTTAGGCAAACGCGCGCCCAACATTTGTACTCGTTCTTGACTTCAACAGCTCTGTGTATCCTCAGTCCTACAATATGGGTCTCTTCCTCAGTCAGGTCAGTTTCACTCCTTCTTTTCCACAAAAAGACCCTCCACACACCATCCTCCAAGATGACGTACCTAGGCCCTGAAGGTTTTTTTGTCAGAACCTCCTTTGTAGAGCTAATAAAAAAATAAGATATACAATGGGTAAAAAAGTTTGCGGCACCTGAGATTTTAACAATGCCTTGTTATAGACATGAATCATTATTTGTTCATATTTAGAGCAGATAACAATCGTAATACGAATTTTCAGAAATAATTTGCATTCGGAACAATAGATTGCAATAATGTTCGCGATTTTTTGTTTATATTCACACTTGTCAAGTTAGTGTCATTACAAAATCATTATTTATCTGAATGTAGTTTTGGTGGGAGGACTCGTAGAGTAGACCTTGCAAGGAAAAAACTAATAAGACAAAATATTGTTAATATGAATTTTATTTATTCAAATTTATTTATTGGCTCGCCAACAGAATACATCAGGGGCATTTATTAATTACGTTAGCACAAACGGGGGGGGGGGGGGGGGGTGGGGGAGGTCCAGCAAAATCTCACGTTCCTTGAAAAAAATATACGAATTGGCCCAAATTTATCTCACGGAGGGGTAGGGGGGGGGGTCTAGATTGGAAGAAAAACTGCTCAAGTAATTAATAGATGCCCAAGTAATTAATAGGTTATAGTGATGATTCTAATTAAAGGTGAGCACACCATTCGTCTCAACATTCTTTGTGCAACGATAAGTTAGAACATTCTTTGTGCAACGATAAGTTACAACATTCTTTGTGCAACAATAAGTTACAACATTCTTTGTGCAACGATAAGTTACAAAAAGAAATAATAAATCATATAAAGTGAAGTTGACGAAGGATATTTGACATGATTCACTATTTGAAAAACGGTTCCAAGACAACTCAGAATCTCTCAACTTCAACACCTCTTTGAAAAGTTATGAAAAAAATAGCTTATAACCCAACCTAACACAACTTATTAAACCATTTTATTTTTAATCTCTTTTAATGACTTTTTAAAAGGGTTGTTGAATTTGCATGATTCTTAGTTATACGGTCACGTTGAAAAATAAAGGGTGGTAGGATTTTATTTATTTATTGTTTGAAACATTTACATAATGTTAACTAGTATTACATTTTAATGGAATTGCCATTGGGATGTGCATAGATATTAATACAACACTCCAATTACATTAATAATGTACACAGCATGCGTAAATCAAGGGTTCCATTCCAAGGGACAAAAATTCAGTAAGAAAGATTGAGGAGGGTTTGTGGGCAATCATTTGACAATTCTAAGAAAGTTTCATCGATCGGTATCTGCGTGCAGTATCAATTAAAGCTGAGGACTCGCGTGCAGATTAAGACTTAGGTTAAAACCAGTTTCATGTTCCGAATGAGCTGATAAATTTCAGTAGCGGATTAAGAGACGGTTCTCCGAATTTCTACCGATTTCTAGCAAACCTCCCTTAAATATTTGAAGATTTTGAGCTCTTAAAAAAATATATGTTATTCTTGAAGATAATATGACGCATTTTTGACGAAAATCGTTCTAATATTTCGAGTGGAGTTAAAAATTTTGTTTCAAACTATTCTTCAAAAATTGTAATTCGTAGGAAAACCATATGAGAATAATACTAATTAAAGCTCGGGAGTCGCTATCGAATTCACGCTCAATTTAAAACCAGTTTTATGTTCAGAATATAAAATTCCAGTTGGAGATTCATCTGCTGACAAATTTCAAAGCAAAACCTTATCTTATTCGAAGTGCAGTTATAAAATTCTAGTTGCAGGCTATGTATGTGTCGATAAAATCAAATAAATACCATTTTCATGTTCTGAGTGTAGTTATAATACGCCGCATACAGACTTAATTTAAACCAGTTTCGTGATGATTTATTCTTGCCTTGTAATTCCAGATTTAATGTGTTCAGTTTTCCGGTAAAATCTGCTGAAAATGCTTAATCATATTGCCAGCCTAAATCACACAGTTTCTGATAATCATCACCCCTCTCTTCAAGAAAATTTATTATTTCGTCCAATAATATGATGAATCGGCATTTGAAAATCACACAAGATGATACGCGCAGCTCTTGTGCGGGTTCTTATTGGGATCGAGTCCTTGGCCAGACCCGTGCCTCCGATCGACTGGCCTAATAGCCGCGATCGATCGGTTGGCCATCCCTGGTATAAACGCATTATAAATTTGTACAGCGCCCTTGAGGTGTATTTTTCACAAAAAACAGCGCTATACAAGTCATCCAAATATAATTATTATATACTATCGTTTGACGTTAAATTGTTGTTTGTTTATTTTTTTATCCGATGTATTAATTGCGCGAATATAAATAATTTGTACAATGTATGTCCCTACTTACTAACTATTTAAATCATCAGCTTATAAAATAAAAGCAATATTATTTATTTAACGGTAGGCAGATCGGGGTGGTTAGAAGTAATTGCCACCTGTTCATAAGTATACCTAATATACCCGTCTGTAGATAATTTTGTAGTACAATCTTCGATCAATTATGGTTTGAATAGTTAATACATAAACATACACAATAATATATGTAAGTACGTAATTGCTGCGGAATCAAATCATTACAATATCCCTAGGTATTAAATTTTACAACAACTTTATTACTAAACACTATTATTATAAATAATGAATAGCGCCATCTATTCGCAAAATGCTTCACTATTTATTTGTTTATTCACCTTTCTAGATAAACAAGTTAAAATTTTACTCGATTAAAGAACAGTAAGATAGCGTTACCTTATTTTTAAATACTAATAATAAATACGTTTCCATGGATTTAAAAATAATAAAGTCAGATTGAAGTACTATAATAAATATAAAATTTTAAAAATTGCGGCATTTTTCAAATAACAAAGAACTGGGGACATGAACTTTCTAAAACCTACATGGACCGATTTTATGTATGTATCTAATTTTCGCTTTATGGAAATGAACGCATATTTTTTGTACTTTCATACATACCTAGTATTTTTTTATGTTGATAATTTCCATTGGGAATGTACGGCGAGCGATAAGGTGAAATAATCCAAGCCAAATAACGCTTGCGCTTATAAAGCTGCGTCTGTCGCTAGTATAATTTGTAGGGTAAGTACCTAGCTAATAAAACCACATATCTACTTAATTCAGAAAAAATCATAGCTAACAGCTACGTACGTACCTAACGTTTAATGGCAAAAAGGTTACTAAACGGTCTAAATAGAAATTGTTCTGTTATAATTTTAGTCAAAATTATTATTTTTTCAATTGCGGTATGGAATAAACTGAAAAACATTCCTTCCTGAAAGTATTGTTTTTCAGTCTCACAAAAAATAATGTACTGTGTACAATTCAAATATTCTCGCTAGTAAAAATATCGATGGAAAAAAAACTTTTTCCGGAAAATTCTGAAAATCACAGAAAAATTCTTTGCCCTAAACTCTCAGAAAACTTTGTATTTTAATGCATTATAATATTATATTGAAATAAATTTTACGTTTTTTGTATAAATATGTACCTACATTTTCATTTAGTACTAAAACCTACATACATAAAAAGCTGTTTGAAATTATTATAACATCAAAGTATTTTAAGGCTTCGTCGCAATTGGTGTTGTCGATGGCGGAGAGATGGCGCTACTTCCGCTAAAAGTTCGCAGGGGGATAATTCCAACAGGCGGATATATTGGCTGACTTTCAGTTTTCATGTATCGCTTCTCGGCCTGTTGGCTAAGATCAAAGTGTAGTATCTGTTCTTATCAGCTTAATATCTGATAGTTCCCGCAATGCGGGACCAGTATATTAAACTGATTTTTGGAATGTGACGGGATGTTCGGGGCTTGCTCCACTCCTGTCGCGGGTTGGCCCGGCATTGCAGTGCCGCCGGGATCGGCCCATCTTAAACTTTCATGAAAACAATTATACCTACGTCTTTCATCCGTGAATTGCGAAGAAATGGTTGCGGGTATCAAGTTTTATATTGATACCTGATCGGTTATTTGGTCACGTTTCCAAGCACCCGTGGAACCGGTTCCACAAAATGCAAATTTTCCAAACGCCGCGCAGGAGACCCATGTGGAATGTGGAATCGCTTCCGAAGAAATGAAAATTCGGGGAACCCTTTCCCATTTTTACCTCTGTTTTATGAAAAAACCACGTCGAACAAGAACAATAGGCAGGTATTTTTGAGTGTGAAACTGTGAAGATTTTTTAGCGAACGTTTTTAATCCGGTAGTTCTTGAACTTCAATACATGTTCTCAATGTCTCTTTATCAATTTTTATCTTACTTTGTCAATTATTATCTTACCTACTGAATATGTGTATATATATATTTTTTAAATAAACAACTTATTATTATTTGTATGGATCATACATTAGAAAAATTTAAATATTAATTTCTCACGAAACCTTATTAAGGTACGTGCACTATTAAAAATAATAATAATACGTACGTGCACTATTGTAAAAAAATCAAAGTGTGCAATTCACAAGCGGAAGAAGTGAAAAAAATATGTATTATAATAATTCAGAAAATAAAGTAGACAAGAGTGGGGAGACTACAAAGCACCACACAAAGAGGAGACGGATTATACTATCTTATTCTCTCGCAGGCTAAATATTTTAGATGTATCTGTAGTTTCAAATCACAACGGAGCTAAAGAAGTTTTCACTTAAAAAATTAATATTTGAAGTTGTGGATCGCCTCGCCTCATAGATTTGCAAAAACTTATTTAATTTTTTAAAGTTATTTTTATTCCAATATTATTATGTATTAAATTTAAAATGTAGTTCTCCAAATTAAACTCAAAAACAGCAACAAATGTTCATTACACAAAAATGCATTTTATAATTAAGCTAGCTGACCCGACGAACTTCGTACCGCCCACGGACGTACAAAATATATGGACATGCTAAAAAACGTGTTATTTCCCCCTCCCATTGGAACCATTTTTCGGAACCGGCTGGGCGTGTCCGGACCAATGTCGTGCTCTCGTCGTACATTTTACGCGCGGACGCTGTATGTCTATGAAACACATACTTAGACAATGAAGAAGACTTGGCGAATCACAAGTCTCTTTCCTCTCTTCGCCCCGCCATAGTTGGTTTTTACCCCTCATCTGTAAGTTCTCGTCTAGTTATTTGTATGTCTATGGTACCGCCTCAGAATCAATAACTGTTGAATTAAATTCAGTTTTTTCATTAAGTTAAAAATTACACAATGAAGCAATTATCGATGCGCAACAGTCAGTGTTTTGTTTTTGTAAGTATCAGAGATGGCGTTGTATACCGATTTATATTTTTTATGATTTTCTTACTTTTCCACTTACTTAGGGGAATTTGGGAGGCGGGTACGGGTGCCACTGCCCCGGGAACCATTTATTGGATAACCAACACCTCTGTCATACGTCACCCATAGGTCACCCCAAGTGGTTCGCTACGTTTGGTGATTTAGCAGGGGTGCCCGGGTTCATGGGGTGACGTTTGTCCGGATCTTGGAGGCGGATGCGTCTGGTCACCCGCTGCATGGCGGGCCGGATCGAGAGAGACTGGTTGAGGGAGGCCTTTTGACCTTTCCAGCTGAACTCTCTCGACCCATCGCCTTGCATACGTCCGTCACTCCCGGACACACATTCCCAGATTCCTACCCACCCCTCATACCTTTTTCCTTCCCAGAACTCCCTACCCTTCCCTTCCTTAAAGAGACCCTTAACACAGCATCCCCCAAGATGACATAGGTCCCGAGGAAAATAATTTTCTTCGGGGCCTCATGTGTGAGCTGAAGTAAAAAAAAAAATGCTTTTCGTTTTCTTTATACGTGTGAGGGATTTTTATTATAATTATTGTATCTTTCCTTTGGATGGGTTTAGACATACGTTCACCGTTTGTCTAATTTTCGACTATTGACATTTAGTGTGTAAGAAAGAGAAGCAGCATTATATTTTTAAGAATAAAACAAAACCATCAGCGCATTGACATTTGATGTTTTTGAATTTTTGGAATTCACTGACTACTCAATATTGTAGGTAAAAATGCCCGCAGCTCTTTCAAATATGAGAATTCGTTGCATACAAAATGTATGGGGAAAAGAATTTTCTTAATAACTATATTTTTCGTTAATTTTTGTGATGTTTTAATAGTTATTATCCTATCCGGGGTGAAGACAAATCCAACAAATCAAAGATCATCAAAATCGGTCCGACCGTTCTCGAGTTATAAATAGTGTAACTAACCCGACTTTGTTTTATATATTAAGATATATATAAGATACGTTACATATACCTACATGTTATTATTTATTGAGAAAGATAATAATTAGAATAAGAGACATTGCAAACCCGTTGAGAGCATAAAATATTCTCAACATTCATGAAATCGGATAAAAATATCTCTCGTGATAAAAAATCGTATCTCACAAAAAATCTCAAAATACCTTCTCAACTTGAAATTTATAGGTATTTTTTTATTATAAACCTACCATTTCGTATCCACATACATCATCTTTATGTTAAGTATTTACATATCTATATTATATGATTTTTTTTTCATCGTGCAATATGACGTATGTATGACGTACAATATGATGTATATAAAACGTGCAATATGACGTATACTATTTACAAGATCATATTGTTTGCTTTAATTATTTACATATGTTCTCAACTTCTAATTTCTATTACTTGCTGTTTTCCACGCACGGGAACACAATACTAATTTAGTTATCTTATCAACTTGAAATATACTTTACTCACTATACATATGCCTACCCTTGTACATTTACTGTGTACCTCGTCTTCATCTTAAGGCTCCACAACCAGGCTCGAAAAAGAAGAAGATGGAGAGATACGAAATTACGAATGTTAGAGGAGAGCCCTAACATTTACAGCGCCAAAATCGATGCGAAAATTGCGAAAATGTTTAATAAAACACGACTCGTTTAAAATAGAGGAAAATCTCTTGGGGAGCATCTTAAGTATCATTTAAAGAAACATTGTGATTTTTTTCAAAAATATAATTAATAAGATAATAGAACAGACTTTTTTTTAATAATTTTTGGAGCATACTTTGCGATTTTTTTCTATCTAGGCAATTTCATATAATTTACGTTTCGGCTTCGGCAGCATCTAGACATTATCTTCAAAAATAAATTTTTTAAGAGCTTAAAAACTTCAAATGTTTAAGGGAGATATGTAAGAAGTCGGTAGAAATTCGAGTTCCGGCCCCTATAGTTACTTGCGTATATTTTTAAGTAAATAGAAAAGTATTTTCGTCATTTGTTGGGGTGTTATGTCGTGTAGCGCTACCTCCTTATTCAGTCAACGTTATGGACAGCGTTGGCATTGGATGATGGACACATCTGCCCTGATGACGGACACTGTAACGCTGTCCGAAACGTTGGCTGAAGAAGGAGGTAGCGCAACACGGCATAACACCCCAAAAACAAATGGCGAAAATACTTTTGGCCGTGAAAATCTAAAATCATAACAGAAAAAGGATTAGCTATATATATTTCTTAGGCATTCCAATATTGTATTCTAGGATTTCACTTTGATTTGTTATTTACACATATTTTAAACCACTATCCTTTGTAGTTTTACACGCTCATGTGGTAATATAAGTACCGCCGCCCCGGGAACCATTTATTGGATAACTAACACCCTGCCACAGGTCATCCCGAGTGGTTTGCTACGTTTGGTGACTTAGCAAGGGTGCCCGAATTCACGAGGGTTATCTAGGTCTTGGCGGCCAATGCATTTATCAACCTAGTGCTTGGCAGGCCGGAACGAGAAAGTGAGGGAAACCTAAACTAGACCTCTCCAACTACTGCAATGGGAGGTCCGTCACTCCAATTCTCCATTCCAACCCACCACTCATGTACTTTTCCTTCCTAGAACTTCATATCTTTCCTTTCCCTAAAAATACCCTCCACACAGTATCCCTAAACATGACAAAGGCCTTTGGGTTTTTTTTCCTAATTTTTTCCTCTTTTCCTCTGTGTGGAGTTGTGGAGCGAATGTAAAAATATTGGAGGTATAAAAGACTTAAAAAACGATGAAAAATGCTAAAAACCTTGCATATGGCAACACTGCGTGGATGTGAAGAAGAGATTCGTCTAGGCGGCTTCAATGACGTGGTTTAGTTTTAACGGTTTCACACGATCATCCGATTGCCGACGCGTTAATAGATTCGAGATTTGACGGTCGTGCTCTATGAGTAATGATGAGGAATTTTAGCGACCGGTAACTGGCATACCGAGATACCGCGTGACGTACGTACGTCATCTTGTTGTTCTAGGTATTTGGTACGGAATCGGCTAAGAGGCGAAACCATCTCGTGATACTCAGCTGTCGCGTTTTTACAAACATGCGGTATTTTTATTACGTTACGAGAAAAAACTAACTATTGTACCAAAAAAGAAAACTATCAGGCGAAAAAGTGCTAAAAAGTGTCCCAGTTGCGCCTTTATCTTTTTCTATTTTTCTATGTCTTGTTCTCTTACATATTTTCGTTTAGATTATTTTTTTTATCTTCTTCTTCAATGTTAATTTTAGCGTTTTATAAATTTTTTAATAAAATATTACACTAAAAGACTTACTTAAATAAAATATAATTTCCCATTAAATATTCTAAAAATTCACATACACATTGACGACAGACGTAAAATAAATACTTAACCTTTTTATTTAAAAAAAAACTCTAAGTTCGACTGTTGCGACTCATAAACTGACGAATACCGACAGTAACTACACGACAAAATATACTATTCTACTGCAGCATTCATAAACAGAACCACATTGCCCACTCTCCGATACAACGATTTCACACTATGGGTAATCAGTACTTAGGTGATGTTGACATATTCAGTATCAACTTAGCGAATTTTGTGAATCTTGTAAAAAACTTATTCCAACGTTATTCCTAAACACATCTGTATTTTTGTAAACCTTTCAAATCGCTGTATTTTTGTATTATTATGACTTGTGTGCATTTTTTTGTCTAATTTTAATTTTATCATTTCTTTATTTGTTTCAAAATTAGCTGCCAAGAATTAATTGTGCTACCAAACATGTAAAAGCCCTCTGGGCGTTAATAAAATGAATAAATAAAAAAATATATTTATTACTTTGATTTGAATTGATGGGAATAACCTTCAAAAGTTATAAAAAGAGAGTTATTCTTATAAAAAAATTAATATTCATTTAGACTTTCACAAAAAGGTCAATATTTTATGTTCCACATAAAAATAAAATCGGATATATTTATCCGAGATGCTTTCTAGGTTACAAACCAGTTCTATTTTATTTTTTTTATTTTTTATTAGTGACTATTTAGTTACAGGTTTGATGACAATTACAAGATATGATGATATATATAAATATTTAATCCGTTTGTTCTTAGTACTCCTCACTAGGTGGTCCTGTGCTGAGGCGGACTGGTAGATTTCTTTGATTTTCCGTTATTTAGTTTCTATGATGTTTTTAATACATTCTCTAGTATGTCTGCATTAATTTCTTTCACCCATGTTTTGATTTTTTCCTTAAACTTATTTATCTTTTCCATCTTTTTCAGACTTGGAGGAAGGATGTTGTAAAGTTTAGTTGCAAGATATATGTGGTTTCTTTGGCCAAAACTTGTCTTGAATTTTGGAACATCTCGTATATCCTTTTTTGAGGCTCTTGTGTCATGTATCCGAGTTTCATTAGGAGATTTTCTGTTTTTAAAATGATGTATAAGAATATTCTTGGCATATATTTGTTTTAAATTAAGAACGTCAAAACACTTAAAAATATCTTTTGAGGGGGTTCTGATGGGCAGGGCCGGATTAACCATGTCGGGGCCCCTAGGCAATGCACGTCTCGGGGCCCCTTTACCAATGGTGGACTAACGGGGGGGCGGGGGCCGGGCTCTGGTCCTCGGGGGCCTTCAAACGCCTCCATGTCCCCTTTATCAAATCCTTAACAAGGCTTTAATGCCATTATTAATCAACGGCCGAGAATTTAAATTTCATCGAACGATGATCTTGCGATCGTACCCTTGCTACTGTACAGGGCGGTTCCGATGAGTAAGATTAATTATTCTCCATACCAGCATTTTAACATAATAGCTCCATATCGATATTATTTCATTTCAATATTTGCTTTGATAAATACCTAAATTCAAAAATGCTCAAACTCGTGATGATAAAACTATTCAAATTATGTACCTTTTCTAATTATTTTTTGATCATACGTATTTATAATTTTTCAATAATGTCTAAGCAAAATAAAAATGTATTTTTTTTTAAATATATGCGCGGATCTTATTTAAATTAAAATTAAAATTCTGAAACATATCTTTCCCAGATAATTTATTGATTTATTTTACTCCATGATTATATAATTTGAAATGTGTGTTGTATAATACAAAATTTTGTTTGAAAACTTAACAAATCTGCCAACGCCCTACGGTAAAACTATTAATGCCCTACGGTAATGTACTAAAAATAAACATATTTTCTCAAAATTTAAAATTTACCTTTGCTAGATAAAAGAACAGTCTTTCGAAATCAATTTATTATTTTGTGGTGAAAAAGAGTCAATACGTCTAAAATTTGATTTAAAAATAACATATTTCCGGTTTTGTCTGATTCCCACTTAAGGCGGACACTGTAAAATTATTTTTTTTTGTAATTTTATTTTTTTATTTCATTTTCTGAAAGACGCAGTTGTTAAAAATGCTCTCACCAAATGTTTTAAAGATATTCGAAAAATTGACGGAGATAAAGCATTTTATGTGAAACAATAACTTAGAAAACACCACTTTTATTATAGGTACATACTATATGCCGACCGGGTTTCGCTACAACCGTAGGTCTGGGCAGTTTGTATGTTGAATTATCCTTCAGCAAAACTTTGACTGTGTTTTTCTCTAAACTTTGTTAACACATTTTTTAACCTCCATACATCCGATTTGCAAGTCTTAAACTGTTTGAAAATCTAGTGTCTATTTCACCTCGTAGGTGAATTTTGTTTAAAAATAAGGAAAAGTGGCGAACCAACGAATTTTAATTTCGATTTTTTATGGAAAATTTTCATTGTTCATAAAAAAAAATAGAAGGGGGCCCATTATAAAAAAATCCCTAAGTGGTGCCATACTGACTGGATTTACTAACAGTTAAAGATTTAGTACATGCAAATCGGACGTATAGTTTTTCTAATATGTTGTCGACCATGTTGAAAACAGCAGTTTCGAGAAAAACGCGTTCAAAGTTTTGCTGAACGTTAATTCAACGTACAAACTGTTTAAAATGGTTTCATATAATATGCTGTAGGTATCTCCGTCAATTTTGCGAATTTCCTTAAAATATTCGGTGAGAGCATTGTTAACAAATGCATCCTCAGAAAATTATTTTTTAAAAATGATATTTTTTTTACAGTGTCCTGGTGCCTTAAAGCCTTGTTTAGGATTTGATCAAAGGAACATGGAGGCGTTTGGAGGCTCCTCAGAGTCAGAGGCCAGTGTGAACTGAAGAAAAAGCTTGTAAAATTACATCAACTTCTTAAACTAGGGGGCGGGGGGGGCGGTTCATCCAGCTTTTCCACCCCGGGCCTCTGACGGGCTTCGTCCGCCACTGCAATTTAATAGTACAATGAGCGGTCTTATCACTAAAGTGATCTCTTCGAGACAACCTTAGTATGAAGAGAAACAAAGAATTTTAGCAAGCAGATAGGTAGTGCACACTAAAGCTTGTACAACATTTATATTTTAAACATTAGAAATGAAAGCAAAAAAAAAAAAAAAACGAATGCCAATATAAACCACATACGGCACTTATAATCATATCCCCATTGATACGAAGGAAAGTAAAGTAAAATACAACTATGTTTAAATATTTGTTTTAATTATTGACTTTTTATGTATTATTTGTGCGTGATGTGAACAGTTATTGGGTTATAACCTAATTATTATAATTTGTTGTTTTCTTAAATGCATGTAATGTTATTAACCTATAAATGTTCGTAATAAAAAATTAAAATATTTAAAACATCTTGAAAGCTGACTTTTTCCAAAAGCGTGCTAGAGTTGCTCACTAATTGTGAGTCGAACCGTTGACGCAAGTTATTTTTTCTTAGGGCGCGGGGCCCCCAGCCGATGCGGGGCCCCTAGGCAGTTGCCTACTCTGCCTTAGGGATAATCCGGTACTGCTGATGGGTAATTTTAGTATGGTTTTTATAATGCTCTTCTGAGCAATATCTAAGTGGTTAATATGATTGGCTGTAGCAGATTAATAGAACGATTGTTTCCAAAGAAATAGGTAGTTGCCTATAATATGGAATTCTGAAATTTGAAATATGAGATCGGCAATTATAACGGTTTGATGGAAGGTGGCAATGGCCGAATTGGTAAAAGCGCCCGTCCCGGTTAGACGAGAGGTTCTGGGTTCGTGTCCCAGTTGCGACCATTATTTTTTACTATTTACTGTTTCTTGTTCTCTTTCATATATTCGTTTAGATTATTGGTGTTATCTTTTTCTTCAATGATATATTACATCGATGGGAATAACCTTCGAAAGTTATAAAAAAGAGTTGTCCTTATAAAAAATTGAAAAAATGCCATTTTAATCTTCTCGTATACAATTATTATTTTAAAAACTCCTTTCGTCGTTTTAAAATAACCGCTTTTCAGTGTCACACTGGTGAAGAATAGTTAAACGGCCTCGAAACGTCGAGCACCCATCTCACGGTAAATTACTGTTTACAATTATACTTTCACAACACTACGTTTTTTTCTTTAACACATCAAAATATGTTTCTACAAAATACATTAAGGTAATTACAAAATATGATTTTCTACCGGTTAAAATATTTTTTATGTTCTTGTTCGTAGATCATGAAAGTTGTTGGTAGTCCTCTCTTCTTCAGAAAACTTCTTTAGTTGCTTTAGTTAGCCGTTGTGATTTGAAACTCGACGAAACGACAAATAGCGACATACGTTCACAGTATTTAATCTGCAAGAGAATGAGATAATCTATCTACTCTTTGTGCAGTGCTTCGTAGCATATCGATATCTCCTTTGTGCGGTGCTTCGTAGCCTTCCCAGTCTTTCCGACTTTAGTTTTCTGAAAGTTTTACTTCTACCGCGTTTGAACTGCATACATTTTTTTGTTTAGTTTGGATAGTGAGTATTGCCAGATGCAAAAATGCCGGGTTTCAGCTCAATCGAATATCGGGTAATGGTTTGACATTCTTATTTTATTACCATTGTAATACTTATACCCTCCTGTGGACCACTGTGTAATCTCATGCATCACTTGAATGTATACGCCATTCTATGGCGTTTTAATAAGGATATCTATTTAAAAAGATAGAATGGTAAATTAATTTGAATGAAAAAATAGATTTCATAATAAAAACATCATTTCGTCAATTTCTAAAACAAATTTCTTTATTTAATATTAATATTTAAGTATTATTATTTAAAAAATTGCCTAAAAATGCAATTACTATTAATTTTCAAAATAATTTCGGGGGTGAACCGTACAGCCCAAAGATATTAGGTTTCTAATCTCTTTGGAACAGCTACACAAAAAACTTTTTTTTTCGTCTATTTAGTAGAAACAAAACATAATATGTATATGGCTTCAGATACCCATAAATAAATAAGTGATACTTTGAGGAAAATAGAGTTAAATTATTCTTTGCCTTCACAGCTATGAATTCATTAAAACTAATAATTAGGTAATAAGCATAAATGAGACAATACCTGCTTCTGAATATTATGCCAATGAGCTTCTAAGAATAAAACAGTAAGCAGGTAATATGTAACATTAGCTCCACACAGGAGGCTCAAGGAAAATAATTTCCTCTGGGCCTATGTCGTCTTTGGAAATGCCCGGAACCGTCTAAGGAAATGAAGGAGAGGAGGCTCTTAGAAGGAAAAAAGGTATAAGGGATAGACAGGAATCTAAGGATCAGTGAGCCCAGGAGTATCTGACGTGTGAATCTATTCCGCCACGCAGTTGATGCGCAGACACATCTGCCCTCAAGACCTGGACAAACCTCACTCCTATGAAGTAATTTCCTTAGTTGCTATCAAAACTACTCCTCCTCTGGATTTGGCACTAGATTTTGGATTTCTGTCAGGCCGAAACATTTTGCGGTTTATAAAACCAAGTTTTGGTGATATTATAGATAATTTGAGAGTTGTGACTATTTATGCTGAGAAGAATTTATTACAACATATCTGCAAATTACAAATTAATACAAACCACAAAAGTACCAACTTTTTGTGCTGATTTACAATCCTCAGGATGCAGCAGGTTGCATAGATGTGCCGATAAAAGTAAATAATTATAATGCTGTAGAAAGATAATGTTAAATAAAAGTAGAATATTTTATGGGAAATTATAACCTAATCTAATTGATATCCTAATCTTTCCTATTGAAATGAGTAACGATTTAATAATATCAAGTTAATCTTCTTGTAGACCTTTTTTATGTCAGGCTGACTGTACTTCAATAATGAAACACCCAGATCTATTACATTACGTAAATTTACTTTATTTACTACGAACAGCGTTGATATAGCAGTTTTGGAATAAAAACAATACAGCAAAACCAAGAAAAAACATATTCCTACAAAATATAACTATTTATTTTTACATGCTGTAATCAGACATTGTTAACAAAACAAACTTACCAAAACAAGAAGCATACATACATAGATAAATAATATTTAATAAGAACCTAATAAATATACGCATATTATTATAGTTTAAAAATAACTTATTTGATATCACTTTGAAAATATGTTTTTGAAGGAACCATTTTGACTACTCGCTTAGCAATTCTAACTTTATTATATATCCACATAGCACTCTCTTTAGGGTGAATTGCCATAGACAAAAAAAAAACTTTATTATAAACTCTTACTCGCTATATATATACTACAAGGCTTATAATATTGATAATAATAATAAGCTTGTATAAATAGATATGTCAAGTGTTAATTGTTTTTATTAGAAAATTAATCCGAAATGCATTCTGTGCGAAATGAGCTTATAGGCAATCTGCCTTGTGTGAAATTATGCAGTTCTTCTCAAACTAAGAAATACAGTTCCAGGTTTTAACGATGTTTCTAATAAATTATCAGAATTAAATAACACAGTAACCATGTTCATAATTGGGCATTTCGCAACGCATCTTTTTTTTCTTTTTTGGGTGAACATAATATTTCTCATTGGAGAACCCCACACGTTCAATATTTATTATGATCTTCGTCAATACTTATCAAATATGTTGATATTTATTGAACATGTACTAGCGTATTGACGGATCACAATATTTATCACAGATGTCTAGATTCCTTAATTCCGTATCGTGGACCAGCGGATCGAGATAAATATTGATGCGTAGGCTACGCGTTCAATGTTTATCAAGATTTATATCCTCATTCGTATTGTGATCCGCCAATACGCTAACCTGCACTTTCAATAAATATCACGATATTTGATAAATATTGACGGATTAAAATAAATATTAAAAGTGAAGGGTAGCACTACGATCCATATTGATAGATCACGATCCGTCGTGATAAATATTGAACGTGCAGCCTACGCCAAAGGATTTCTAGTAAATGACAGTGTTTCATTCTCCGGAACAAACTTATACCTATAAATAAATAAAATATTCCATTCAATGGACTTAAAATTGTGTAACTTCTGTAATGATATATTTTTTTAAATGGATATTAGGAGAATAAGTCTAGTTGAACACAAGTTGCTGTTTTTTACTTGTACTAAAGTTAAAGCACAGTGAGGAGTATTATTAGAAAGTAATTTAGGTGTGTGCGTCACCGTTATTTTTAGTTTTTACGTTAAGTTGAAAGAATATTTTGTGTTTTGTTATTTATATTGCTGTGTATTCCGGTACTTGTATTTTCCGGTCAATTATTAAGTAAGTGTAAACTGTGAACAATTATACATACAGGTTAGAGGGATTTACTTTAAAACTTTTCACACAGAAAATATTGGTCAAGAGAAAAACGCACTTGAATGTAGCATGGTTTTGGTATTTTTCTTGAAATCCTCGTATAAATAATATATGTATTCTCTAATTTTGCTTTATATTGAAAGTTTTTTTAATATTTTTAATTAGAGTAAAATAATTTCAAAGAATATTAAAAAAAAATAATAATAAACTGAAGCTGGTAGCTACTTAGTTTTTGTGAATCCATTTTATTCAGTTTTAAAAATTTTGAGAAACACTGCAATAAAGCCTGATAAGTTTTAAAAGTAATTTCAATAATTGACTAAATAATCATCTTTGTCACAACTTAAAGAATAGTTGTCATTAATATTTAGCAATTTAAGAATAGGTTGTTCACAGAAATTAAAATGTAACATTGTCATCAAATGGCTATTCTACGCCTATTTTTGTTATTTTTATGTTTTTTGTTGACCGTTTAATGCCGTTTCTTTTCAGCTTTTGAACAAATTGTGATCAGAAAAAGAGGATTCCTATCACGTTGCTAAGCTTGTCAGCTTGTTAAAATTAGTAATCAAACGCAAAAAAAACACAATGGCACTGAATGGCCATTTGATAACAATGTTACATTTTAATTTCTGCAAAACAACTGGTCATAAGTATAGTTTTAAATTATTTCAAACACAGGAACAATGCTAACCTTTTTAAACTACCTACAATGACTAAATTTATAAAAATTGACATAACAATTTAGTTGTGATTTTTGTAAGTTTGAGATTGTTAAAGTTTATTTTTATGATAGGTGGTTATTTCTTTAGTACATTGTAAAATGCTAAACATATTTGAAAATCCAAGGATAATTTTAATTAATAAAATTTTCAAAATTTTAAGCAACCCCCGACACAAAAAGGAGCTGATGACCTTGAAACAGTTGAACAGATTTTCATGAATTGTAGCTAAGAACCATCTCGATCACGTCAGTTGTCAAACAAAAAAAATGCATCATAATTGGTCCATTCGTTTAGGAGCTACGATGCCACAGACAGACACACAGAAAGTTAAACTTATAACACCGCTCCTTGCGTCGGGGCTTAAAAATGACCACAATCTAAAAAGCATGCATAAGAGGGGCTGTTCCACTAAATGGTGACTCACCGAGAAATGAAAAAAAACTCTAATAAAAGTTAGTTAGTTATTAACAATTTTATTATAAACTAGATGCACTTAAAAGAATAATTGCTGTAATCGTCAATATTTTAATAACCGATAAATCAAGATTTTGTAGGCTATTAAAATGTTGTTTCTTGTTTCATCTGCCATTTGTAATATTTAAACGAAATATTATTTCACGTTTTCTTCCCCTTATTTTAAAACATAAAATCTATAATAGTTATATAAATATATTTCAATCAAAAAGTCCATACAAAATTACTCGGAAGTACGTAAAGATTTGATAAAAAATGGTCCGGTAGAATTTTTTTTAACAAGTCATTTTAGATATATTTTTTATAGAATATATTTTTTTTACAAAAGTAAATTATGAGCAAGATGAAGGTAACCGAATTTGCCAAGGTGGAATTTTTATTATTATTTTCAATATAAGCTCATACATGCATACACGTACACGTACATAGATGTTTATTTCGTTTAATAATACAACACTGCACTCCTCAATCTTAAAATTTATCTATTTTTAATATAACTTTTCGTATGTCCACAATTAGTCAAGCTATCACAATCACTCACATATATCATTACGTATACCTAGTCAAATGAAATGTTTCAATGCATTAGCTTTTAATAAATAACATAGGAACTTCCGATAAATAGAATGACCGAAAGCATTAAAAAACATAGAAGTATAAAAGCGTAGTGTGTGCCGTTTAAGTGCTATAAAAAAGATGAATCTAAAACAACAACAAAATTAATTAGTAATCACAGAGAGCTCTTCATTTATTCTTATACATAATGATACCTACGATCATTAAGATTTCAGGCCTCGCACTACAAACCAGACGAGCTATTCTATATCTTGTGTGGGAACGAGATGTTCTGGGCCGAGAACTGCTGTCAGATTTGTGTGATTTTATATGGCTGTTATTTGCTTTTTCTATGGGCCGATGTCAGAGTTTAGCTGTGAGCTGTCACGCACTTTAGTTTAGGTTGTTTTAAACTCGAATTCATGTAAGTATGCGTGATTATTTAATCATTTAACAACCTTAGAAAATCACACAAATCTGTCAAGAGATCTCGTCCGACAACCGTCTCGATCGAAATAGATATCGGGCGAGATCTCTTGTCAGATTTGTGTGATTTACTAAGGCTATTAAATGAATAAATAATCATGCATACTTGAATGAATTTGTGTTTAAAACAACCTAAACTGAAATTCTGACAGCGGCCCGTAGAAAAAGCAAATAACAACAGTCATATAAAATAACACAAATCTAACAGCAGATTTCGACCGAGAACTATCTCACTCCCACAAAGGATATATAATAGCTTGTCTAACAACAACTGTGTACTGGTATCAAAAAATCTGTAAAATAAATATTAAAATGAGTGGAGCACTTCAATAAAAGGGAATAACTCAAACCAAAATGCACCTAAATCTCCAACTGGCAGTGTGGGAGTTAGTTGGCAAACCATTCCATTCCAGTCTTTAGTCTTTCCTCAGACATACTCTTAGACCATTTAAAATTTGAGAATGTCCAGTCTAAGTTAAAAATATTTCCGAAATAGTATAAAATAAAGACACATTCAGAGAACAGGATCCAGCCTTTCATCGAGAACGAGTCCTTAAATATTGGAGATATGTTAGAGAAGTCATCAATTTGATATTGAATTCATTTGGCTCAGTGACTGGGAAATACATTACTGACAGTTCAGACCATTGATCAAAAATTTAACGCTATTCTTGATAGTCAACTCTTAATCTAATGCCACATTGGCAACTTATTCTAAAAATACTTTTATCTTTTATAATAGACATCAAAACATCAATAAACTCGGATAATGTTATTTACGTGATGACGTCGTAAGATTCATGGCTCCTTTAGAAGTAAGACCTGAAGTAGATGGAGTGTCGGGTGTTTGGTGGTGGAGCCTAGGCTAGTTCGACGAGCATCGGCTTCTCTTGAGGGGTAAGCATCTCCAAGGGGGTGGGGTACTTGGTGCTGTAAGCCATGCGGACGCGGAGCCTGTAGAAGCAGTAGGCTACGCAGTGGATGACGGCCAGGATGGTGAGACAGAGCAGGGTGAAGCACACGGCTCTGCCTGGCTTCCTCCAGTCCAGGGCGGCGTAGATGAAGGGACGCCCATCTCTGAACACAAACAAAATCCAATTTTAAATTTTCGTTTAAAATAACTATTCATTTACGTCGTGTACCGTGACGCATAGTTACCTCTGCACATACTGCACAAGTTCTCTTGGTGAGAACATAATGACGTATATAAAAACGTGCAAATTAGGCAGCCACCTCTGGTCTGGAGTCCCAAAATACCTGAAAAAACCCTCGACTCTGAGCAGAAACGGGCGGTCCGTTTGATAGATTTTTCTAACTTAAAAAACGAATTCCAATCTTTAAAAGACAGGCGTCGGGTGGGAATGCTATCCTTGTTCTACCGGTATTTCAATGTAAGATGCCTCGAGGAACTAGCGTCATTGATCCCTGCATAGTCGGGAAACGTGTGCCCAACATATGTACACGATTAACATTTGGATAAGTTTTTAGATTTTCACGGCCAAAAGCATTTTTGTTGTTAGTTTTTGGGGTGTTATGCCGTGTTGCGCTACCTCCTTCCATAGCCGACGTTTCGGACAGCGTTGCAGTGTCCATCATCAGGGCAGATAGAAGGAGGTAGCGCAACACGGCATAACACCCCAAAAACTAACAACAACAAAAAACGATTAACTTGTCACATGAGAACAAGTCGCTTCTTCGACTCAGCTCGGCTGTGGAACGATTTTCCGACCTCTGTGTTTCCTCCTTCCTAGAACATGAGTCTCTTCAAGACCAATATTCGTTCCTCTCCTCAAAAAGACTCTCCACACAGCATCTCAGATGACACGAGAGAAATTATTTTCCTCAGGGCCTCCTGTATGAATTTAATGTTAAAAAAAACGATCACGGAAATTTTAAATGCTGTGAAGGACAAAATGTTAATTGTTCAGGAGAGCGTTTTTGTTTTTTCTATAAATCAAATCTCCTGTTTTAGTAAACCTATAATAATGATTTTTTATTATAAAATAATATTTAATAGATCTTTCGGAATTCTTATTTAGTATTTTTTAGAAATTTCTTTAATAACGGTATTTAATTTATTTTTAATTTTCAGAAAAAAAATCCTTCCAGGCACGTCGTAAAAGACGCACTTATTATCCTAGAAATATTTCGACGAAAGATAAAAAAAAACTAAGAAAAGTGACGTCTTTAACTAATTTTTGGAATTATTGTCCGAGCGTTTAATCAGCCAGCGGCCGAAAATCCACATTTCGTTCTTAAACTCAATATCGATTTTATTTCATTCCAAATTTGCTTTAAATAATACCTACACCCAAAAATGCTGAAAGGCGTGTTGATAAAACTATTAAAATGATGTACTTTTTGTAATTATTTTTTGATCATAAGTATTTATCATTTTTAAATAATGTCTGAACAAAATAAAAATGTAAAATATTCTGAAATATATTAAGTCTGTAAGTGCACAAATAAATACACAAACGGACCACTTTTCGTCAAGACACACATGTACGTATATATATTTTAATGATTTTATTTAAACTAAAATTAAAATTCTGTAACATACGTTTACCAGATAATGTATTAATTTATTTTACTGCATTATTATATAATTTGAAATGGGTGTTGTATAAAACAAAATCTTTTTTGAAAATTTAACAAAACTGTCAACAACCTATGGTATCACCTAATTATACTAAAAATAATTTTTTTCTCAAAAATTAAAACATATGTTTACTGGTTAAAAGAACAATCTTTCGAAATCAATTTATATTTTTTTGTGGAAAAGAGTCAATACGTCTAAACACTGATTTAAAAATGACATATTTCTGGTTTTCTCTGGTTATACGCTCCAAATTTCCGCACCTTATGCATTTACAGTAATTCAAAAACATGGTAACTCATTATTCGTCATAACACTGCATATTGCACATCAATATTCTTAGACCGTTACTGATAAGGTTACCAGTGTTACAACGATCATTGGCATAAAGAAATGTTTAAAAAAATTAAAGTTTAGACTTCGCTTCTTTAAGAATGTACTTTAACTGTGAATAAATACTTTAAATGAAAATTACGTACCTCGATTGATTAATTAGAAAAGAGAGAATATCGTGGCAAAAATGTCAACATAACGTTTTTTGTGGTTTGTGCATTGTAAACATTTGTTATTTATTTATTGTTATTAAGTTTATTTTGTAGAACTCCATTTTAATTTTTATTTATTTTATAAATTCAATAATATTATTATTTAATGTATAAAAACTGTTTATTATAAACGAGTTCTGCTTCGTAATTATTATTATGTGTTACAGCTGTTTCGCCCTCTAAAGGCATTATCAAACTGTGGTTGTTACCACCTACAGACGATGTATTTATAACATATATTTTTTTTTCTTTTAGATGAGATAACAACGGATTGCATTAAAATAATAAAAAATGAAATATTAAAACCTATAACACACTTAATCAACCTTAGTATAACACACTCCTGCTTTCCTAGTTCTCTTAAAACAGGACTGGTGATCCCTATTTATAAATCCGGAGACAAAATGGAAATAACTAACTATAGACCAATCACATTATTAAACTCGCTATCAAAGATTTTCGAAAAAGTCTTAAAAAACCAAATCATAAAATACTTGGAAGAAAACAAATTAATCTCAGATAAACAATATGGATTTAGAGAAAAGAGAGGTACAAAAGAAGCTTTGGCATGTACTATAGATTATATACATAGCAACTTAGATCAAGGATACAAATGTATAGCGATATATCTAGATTTAGCTAAAGCCTTTGATTCAATCTGCCACAATACACTTTTTAAAAAATTAGAAAATATGGGTATCAAAGACAAGGAACTCCAACTATTAAAAAGTTATATGAGTGATAGAACACAACAAGTCAAAATTAATAACCATACAAGTAAACCACTGCCGATTACATACGGAGTTCCACAAGGAAGCATACTAGGGCCCGTTCTTTTCACTATTTACATAAATGAACTTTGTAGCATGGAAATAAACGGTGAAATAGTTAGTTATGCAGATGACACAGTTTTACTGTTTAAATCTAAGGATTGGAATAATGTATTTAACATATCAAATTTAGAAATCACGCGGGTGAAAACTTGGCTAGACTCAAACATACTTACACTAAATATATCGAAAACAAAATTTATAACGTACAGTATAAATAGTACAGGACAACCAAAAAACAACTCAAACACCATAAAAATACACTAATGTTTAAATACTAACATCTGCAGTTGCCCTTCTCTAGAAAAAACAGAACAAATAAAATATCTAGGAATCATAATTGACCATAACCTTAGATGGACACATCATATTAAACAAATCACAAATAAACTCCTCAAAACAATACACGTTTTCCTAAACATAAGAAACATATATAATATAAAACAAATGAAAACAATATATTTTGCACTTTATCAGTCAATAATAGAATATGGATTAATTATCTGGGGAGGAGCAACAAACTCAGCTATCGATCACTTAGAAATCGCGCAGAAAACGATCTTAAAGGTAATACTTAAAAAACATAGACTGACTGACACAAACCAAATATTCAACAGTTGTGACGTACTAGATATACGCCAATTATATGTTAAAACACTGCTAAACTACATTTTTGACCAGAAAAACAAATTTCAACAATCTCAAAATATCACTAACAGACCAGTTAGACAATCGTACAAAAACAACCTAAAAACTCCGACGGTAAATACAAGCTTTGGACAAAGGCACTATAAATATCATGCTATAAAAGCATTCAACAGTCTTACCCTTGAAAATAAAATGGAAGAAAACAAAAATAATTTCGTACTCAAAATTACAAAATGGATTAAAGAACAAAAAAGACAATATTACCAAAATTTCATTACAAAATAAAACACAACTACACGTAACACTCAAAACCAATATAAAATACACATCACTCACAAACACAAAACACATAATATATGTAATATATACCGATTTAACTTTTTTTTTTGTAATAAAATAATTCATTTTATCCTATAATTTAAACTTAATTATAAATTTAGTTATTAGTTTATTTTGTTTTTGTTTTATAAAATGGAGGCCTCAGCACAGGTGAGCTACCCAGTGAGGCCGACATTGTTGATTTTATTTTTGAAATGTAAGCTATTATGTCAAACAAATGAATAAATAAACATTTCTAGATAGGTACTTATGACGAAAAGATGAAATGCTTTTATTTTTATTACCTGACTCCCTTTTAAATTCCCAGTAAAATGATTTAAAATATTAATGGTTAAGTTTCCCAATTAGTGCATTGTTAATTTTGACTGAAAAAAAAAAAAAAAGTAAACATTTGTTTTTGTCACCACAGTTTTGACCATAGAGTTCAGTCACCAAAAAAAGACCTTCAACGAGCAAAATTATTATGCAGAAATATCGTTTATCCGTACAGCCTTCCTGGGATAATCCCTAGTTAAATTTATAGCGAATTTTCAAGGAAATCGACATAATATTATTGAATAAGGAAATTATCGATATAATATTATTGAATTACCTGTCAGTTCCACCGAGGGCAAAGTAGACGTAAGAGAAGACGATGTAGATGATGCCCAGACCAAAGGCATTCAGGATGTAGATCAAGCGAGTGGGGTGCATCACCAGGAACAGATCGGTCATCATCATGGCTGAGTTAGCAGCGTGGACCAGGAAATTCAGGGCATCCAGATGGTGGACACCTGAAAGAAAGAGACGAGCTTTTGAACAACACTGTCACAAAAACAACACCTAAGTTGCCATCATTTTAATTGTGTCAATGGCTGTAGGTAATGGGGTCTCCACACGGTACTGCCGCAGTACATACTGCCGCCGAACTGACTAAAAATCGTATGGTCTGTAGTCAAAACCAGCCAGCCGTATTGTTATTATTCACCAGCCTTTATTATTTAAAATAAAATGAATGGTGAATAATAACAATACGGCTGGCGGTTTTGACTACAGACCATAGATTTTTAGTCAGTTCTGCGGCAGAACGTACTGCGGCAGTACCGTGTGGAGACCCCTTAATACTGACGTAGAACCCCAACACAACCGAAAATCATAAGTTTTTGCGTGGCTGTATCGACATTTTCACGATCGCATTGTGCATACACTTATTAACATAACCGAACGTATTCCCCTTAGTTTCGTATGGCTTCCATTTGATCGTTAGGATTAGGGTTCATGTGTTGGGTTTGATTAGGTTGGAGAGGGGATGCATAATGCGTTCGTGAGCATGTTATAACAGGTATTTTGCACATTTAATTCATCCATAATAATATGTTACTTCTATATATAACAGTGAAGTATCTCTTACACGATCACACTGGTAAAGCATGGGAAAATACAATCGACGTAATAATAATATAATTGCTAATACTAATCACTCACAAATACACAAACATGAAAATCACGCATTCTCTAAACTCTAATAGGAAGATTATTTTAACTGGTAATAGATACCTACTTCATCCAACTGACATTCAAAAGTCAAAACACATGTAAAGTAATGATAATTAATCAGAGATTCAGCGAATTTACGAATGGGATCCTGTATAATCTAGAACTGACCGGCTAACGATCGTTTAATGATGGTATCATCACCATTGTTACACTAATTTAAAATTTCTTTACTTGAATCATGCACCAAAGTCCAGTAAATTAGGCTGACGACGAGAGCCATGTCCACAGCCAGGTTATTCATGGCCCAGTAGATGTGATACACTTTGGGAAGCTGGCGATTTATATCTGTGGAAGAAGTAAAGCAGAGTTTTAAAAAAATAACATAAGATATAAAATATTAAATCGATTAAGTTACATGCAAGGCTGTTTTCCATTCGACAACAAAATTACTCGTATATTTGGGTGCATTACTGGTAATCTCATTATGATAACCTAATTAAGATATTAAATAAATCTGGTTCTTGGAGGTCAGTCCAGTACAACTGCAGAGATTATTAGAAAAAAAACGCGAAAGTACCTAAGAATGATATATATTTTTTAAATAATGAACAATTGAAGGTAAGAATCGAAATGTTTAACTTTTTTGTTTTTTTTTATTTTTATTTACAAATATTTGCTCTCTAGTCCGTAATATACGTATTGTGGTTGCACATGGACTTAGTTATTATTCGATTTAAAAAAAATATTAGAAATGAAAATAAAAAAATGTATGTTGAACTTGTGCATCAGAGAAATCTTTTTTTTTTCAATATGTCTCTTTTTTAATTATTGCCAATCTCCTTGCAGTAGACATATTTTAAAACTTTTTCCTTTTTCATTTTCGCTTTCAATCTTCAAGTATAACAAGCATAAAATAAATATTTGTAACACCGGAAGTTTGGTGCCAAAAATAATAGAAGCAAGAGCACTATCCTGTTCATTTTACAATTGTAAGCATTCAATCTGTTATTTTACATCGACATGATATAATTTTCTATTCACCGGAATCCCGTTACGCTAGGAAGAATTGTAGATAACATTAAAAATTGAAAATATTACAATTGGCCCAACAGATTTCACGATATTCAACCAAAATATACAAATGCCTTTTTGGTAAAAAGTACGATGGAATATGAATAACTATGTGAGTAGGGTTGCTTTTCGAGTGACAGACAAAAGATTTCAAATCATGTTCCCTTTCTGACGCATTCAGTCATCTGTGAAGTATGCAAAAAGGTAAAAGATGTAAATTTCTTAGAATCATCAAAAAAGCTGCAAGTGAAAAAGAATAATTCCTTTAGCAACACCAACAGATGGCTGTTGGAATTCCAATATCGTCGGATAGCATCATTGGAAGGGGAAAAGAAACTAACTTAAACTAACTAAAAGAAACAAAAGTTTACCGCAGACGAAAAGCCAGACAACCGCCAACCTAAAGTTACGTGCCGGTTTCGAGTGGGTGAGAGCCATAAACTATCAGCTAAAATTAAAAAGTTTGAGAACGACTATGTTAAGCTAAGGCTGGACGGTATAAAAGATTTGCGAAGAATTCTAACATACCTTTGGGGTCTGTCTTGTTGATCCAGGAGCATTGGACAATCCACAGGCCCAAAATGGCCTGAATGGTGCAGACGATGTAGGCCCAGTTAGTAAGGAAGGCTGGCCACTTCCAGAGGCTGTTGTTGCTATTGTCGGCCCGCAGGGTAGGGTTGCAGATGCTGTAAATGCAGATAGTTACGAACATCACGGCCAGACACCAACGCCACAGCAGGTACCACAGATTCGGCTCGGTGCCACTCTGCCACTGAAAAGATACACATTTTTTATAGCCAACAGATATTCCCAAAGTCGTTAATATTGCCCCTGGAGGCGCTCGCACTGATTACATCCAAGAGGGTGGTGGTTAGGTCAGGGTCAGGGCAACCATGGCACTGAACTGTGGATAGGGAGAAGATGACAATAAAAAAGCAAAACTGCCATGTCACGCATCGTCGAAAGAAACTTTGAAATGCCAAAGGGTAATTTATTTTTAATGTCTTGAGCTTGCATTTTCTGTGCACATGGTTTAATTTTTATTTTTATTCAACAAAAATTACTACCACCGATGATGGCCTTTTTACTTAACGCGATTTTGAACGGATATAAATTATAAAATACCCAATTTTAATTTATCAAGTTTTAATTCTCAATTCTTTCAAATACTTATAATAATAAGACATCTTACCTGGCTTCTCTCAAAGTGGTACGGTCTTATCTGCTTCTCCACCCCCGGACAGGAAGAGCACTGTCCTTTCCACGGACTGTTCACCATATTGTCTGTACAAAAATTCTTCTTCTATTATCCAAGCTCCCGATCTGTAATAATAACCAACGGATACAAGCTTTATTACCAGACGCAAATGAATAAATCGAGCTTTCAACATCATATTCTGATAAAGACATAAATTAAACAAGTCTTTGGTTACATGGAATGCATATATCCAAGGACCGTGTACGTCGCTTCCGGTGCTAAAGTGAAATATAAAACGTCAATTGAATGATTTGTTGGTTTATTGATGGCCCCAATGGCGATGCTTGGTATCCTCACTGGCTTGACTGGATATCAGGTTATGAATAACGTAGAAGCAAATTGTCATTGTAATGCAGAGGGCTAACTCGTAATACACAATAAAAAGGAAAGGGCACATAATGATAGTGTGACAAATAAATTATGAAAAGAATGGAGGACACTGCAATTGTTTAAATAGCTAAATGACACCTTGATGGTTCAAAGAGAAAATAATAACTTTTAAAAAGCGCTCAGATGCAGGTGCATATTTTCCCATTATACATAATATACATTTAAGAGTGAATTACCAGCACATGACAACTTCGATTCCGACACTAGCGCTAACACATCAGGGCTCGCGAGCGGGCGTTTTCAGAACTAAATTTCGTTCCGCGGCAATCCGAGTTTTGAGGGTTTTGTTCACGCGAGCTAGGGCTACCCGCTACTATTACTACTTTATATTACTATTCTCGCTTCCAGAATTTTAATTAGTAGTAGTTATTTGTAATTTGTATATCGAAGTGCATAAACATAAATAGATACAAGTGAAATGCGTAAACACAGTAGGTATTAAGTAGATACCTACATGAATAAACAATTTGTTATATTCTTTTTAATATTTTGGTTTTTTGTTTTTTAATTGTATTTTACGGCCATTAGAGTGGAAGATACTCTCAGTATCGCCCTGGTGTAAGACCACCATTAAGAATTGAAACGTTGCTTGAAATGGCTTTAGCCGTGTTTATTGGCCAGATCTGAATAGCCAGGTACTTCCCCACCTTCCTCTTCTCTATATCCTTCCCCTCCCCACTAGTCTTACAACATACCCCAAATTGGGGATGCAATAGTCCCACTGGCTCCAGACGAGAGCAGTTGGGACTCTTGTGCGGTATTCATGAAAAAAACGAGTAATATTCAGTAGGATTGTAAAAAATGTCGCATTTTGAAATATCTATTTGTGTGCATAATTAATAATAAGCACTTCAACAAACAGGATTAAAGCGCACAAACCCTTTCTTTCTTTGAGTGGCCTTGCAACGCATGCCGGGTACCCGCTGTGTATAATGTTATATAGTGCAGGCGCTTGCATTATAATTCCCGGGACTTGTGATGGAACCAGTTTAGTTGACCGCGAGGTTACAGTGCCCTTGAAACGCATGCCGGGTACCCGCTGTTTATAATTTATTTATTTATTTATGGACAAATAGTCCATTAACAATATAACAATAACACGAAAAACAAGCGTGCGTAAAGGCCCGACCCGCCGAGCAATCGATCACCGTTCGCATTGATTACCGTTCGCATGTCATTTTTCGTAACAATCACCACTTTTCGTAACCCATTCACCAGTTTACCCCCAAGCGTCGAGCGTGCGTAAAAAAGATTTACCCCAAAAAATATTTTGGAGCTGTTGGGACTCTTGTGCGGTATTCACACAAGAATAATTTAAAATAAAAAAAAATATTCGAAATTATAAAAATTTTTGCATAAAAATATTCAAGGAACATGAAAAATTGCGTTCGGGCAACCCTGTAGATTTAACAAACATGAATCAAGGAATTCGTGTTTATTTCAAATTTCGTTTTCAAATTTCATTTCCAAATATTATTATTCAAAGCGTCGCGAAGACGTGCTCTCCTGGCCGCGTTTGGGCCCGTAATGAAATCTGAAATTTGTGTTTACGGGCTGCGATAAAAATGGTGAAATGCGATGTTCAAAATTATTTAAAATTAAATACTTCCTGAAATTATTTTACGATCAAATTATTTATGATTTGTCAATAACGTCTTAGCAAAATAAGTATGTAAAAAAATCCGAAATATATTTGTTTGTAAGTGCACAAATAAATGCACAAACCGACCAATTTTCGTCAAGAAACACATGTCCGTATATATTTTTTAATAATTTTATTTAAACTAAAATTAAAATTCTGAAAAATACGTTTACCAGATAATGTATTGATTTATTTTACTGCATGATTATATGATTTGAAATGGGTGTTGTATAATAAATGTACTTTTTTGAAAATTGAACAAATCTGCGAACGACCTATGGTATAACCTTATTATTCTAAAAATAAACATTTTTTCTCAAAATCTAAAATATACGTTTACTAGATAAAAGAACAATCTTTTGAAATCCATTTATAGTTTTTTGTGGAAAAGAGTCAATACGTCTAACCACTGATTTAAAAATGACATATTTCTGGTTTCTCTGGTAATACACTCTTAATGTAAATTTGTGTGTATAAATGTGTTCAGAAATTGTCAACCATTTAGGAGAAAAATTACATTCTTGATATTACGCTTCGTAAGCATAATTGTTTTTGTATTTAAGTATCGAAAAGTCTTTTATTGTGTGCTATCAAAATAAAATAAACACTACATAATTCGTGGAAGAGGCGCACACGTTAAATTTTGAAAATGTTAATTTTTAGTTCCCGTTTTTTAAATTTCTACAATTTACAGTTGAACTGTTTGTAAAACTAGATACTGAAGACGGAAACAAGAGCTGTTTCTGACGATGCAAATTTGTTTGGTCGTTTTCAATGGTTCAGTGACATTGAACGTCGCGGTTAGCATTTTGACATTCGAGGAAATCTATACTTTGGCGAGGAGATCGATATTGATTACGATTGCCCGCGTTGTATTACTGTCTACCACCTGTACTGTTATAAGTATCGTGTTGCTTATCAAAAAACATACGGTTGGAATAATTAGAAATGAATCAACCTGGTAAAAAAGGGAAACAAAAGTACCCATTAAAATATCATAAATTATATCGTGTTACCATAAACATTTGTAAAAATGATGAATCATTGCAAGCTAGCCTATTATTATTTATGCAAATATTTATTCTGTTCTGTGCAAATTTATGTAGTTAGTTCTATAAATAAATTTCACAGTGGTCAAACAAATATAAAGTGAATTTGTTGTCGGGTAAATATCTTTGAAAATGATTGATTTGTCAGAGGATAAGCAAAAACCAAATGTATATGGATGGGGTCATAGCTCATTTTCTGATTGTACGCATGCAAATATATTCCCAATTCGCAGAAATACATGGGACATGTCTGTTCTCCAGTTCAGAATGAACATCTATTATTCTTATTTTTTATTGTTAGCTTGCTTGTTCACATCCTTCAGAAAACCTAATACAGGCCACGTTTAAGAAATTTTCGCACACATTTTTAAAAGATCTCATTTAAAATGAACGTCACGTGTAGCATCCACTTGCAAAAAGAAGTGATAAAAATAGTTACGTCGATATGAACGAAATAGATTCAGAGGCACACGTTCATGGAGCAATCAATTAGTGAACATACGGTATACGTAATGTGACCAGACGTCCCGTTTTCACCGGGACAGTCCCGTTTTTAGGCAGCGTGTCCCGTCGCCAAAATGTTCCGTTTTCGAAAAGAAAGAAACTGGCAGTCGAACTTTAAAAAATATATAAAAGCGCGCAAATAAAAATCGGTGCGCTTATAGCTGCTAAACGAGTTGTCATCTAACCTCCTACATATGGTAAAGTAAATTCACCCGTAAAATCCTAGCTAATTTTAGTCAAAACCGTTTTTACTTTAACATATTGCGTTTATTAGTGAAAAAAAATCTCTGTAAATTTTGAGCAAGGGTCTAAAATTCCAATAGTCCATGGTAGCTTTTTTTACATTAACTCCACACAGGAGGGCTTGAGGAAAAATATTCCCTCAGAGCCTACGTCATCTGAGATGCTGTGTGGAGGGTCTTTTTGGGGGGAGGAAGGAATGAACACTGGTCTTGAAGAGACCTATGTTGTAGGAAGGAGGAAACACATAGGCCGGCAAATCGTTCCATAGCCGAGCTGTTGAACACAAGAACGAGTCGAAGAAACGATCCATTCTCATGTGACACATGTCAACCGTGTACAAACATATGTTGGGGACGCATTTTTAGCTGCAAGTTGAATTGTAATCTATTTAGCTTCTTTTGTACAGCGCCCTTGAGGCAATTTTCAGCGTTATATGTATAGTTGTCCAAATTTATTATTTTTATTAAGTACCTTCCTTTTTCCGGTGTACCGGTTTAGCGGAAAAATAAATGGTCACGTTAGGTTTACGCTACATCGAGACTAACTACCGTTCCCACACGAAAAAAAGTAAAATGGCTTTAGATAAGTACATAGGTATTGATATTGACTAATTTGTTGTTCAGTTGGGTTCAGTCGGGTTCAGTGCTTCCAATTAAGTAGGAAAATATATTATATTCTTTACAAAATGTACATCTTGTTTTATAACTGGTTAGAATTTTGGCAAGTTTTGGTGTAAGACTAACCAGCTGTCTGTTTTTCAACTCTTCAAACTATTTTTAAAATGTATACGAGTTGATGGTATACGAAATGTGTTATGGAGAGGTGCGAGCACAAGGAATCATTTGTTGAATAACCCCAAGGTCGTAGGTCTCCCCAAGATCGTAGGTCACCCCAAGGTCGTAGGTCACCTTAAGATCGTAGGTCACTCCAAGTTCGTAGGTCACCCCAAGGTCGTAGGTCACCCCAATATCGTAGGTCACTCCAAGTTCGTAGGTCACCCCAAGGTCATAGGTCACCCCAAGGTCGTTGGTCACCCCACGGTCGTAGGTCACCCCAGGGTCGTAGGTCATCCCGTGGTCATATGTCACCCCAATGTCATATTTCACCCCTTTGTCATATTATGTTCTTTTATAAGTTAGTGAAGTTTTACTTCAGTCGTGTGGTCTAAAGCAGACTCGTTTTTTTATATCACTTTTACTTATTTTAGATTATAGCGTAAATCTGCATGTTAAAAGTGCAGCAAAAAATAATTGGCTTAGGTGCATACTAATTGAAGCCATGAACTATCTGCATGATGGGACCTAATGAAATGGAGAGTAAATTCCTCGGAAATAGTATTCATAGTTACAACATTGCACCGGCTAACTGATGTGGAGGTTAAACTCTATTCAACGAAATTATGAATGACCCTAATGTTGAACAAGTAAGAGCAACATTATTTAAAAAAAATCGTGACTTTTTTTGACAGCGAAATATATAAGACGAAATTATAGCTACATGTCATGGCACTCACGAGGTGAATACTAACTACTTTTACTTTGAGAGGTACGCTTTGCAAAAAGGTGATTTTTTAAGGTTCTTTGGTGACACATTTAAATCATTTGAATCTGAGTGCGATAACGAAATCCAGTGAAAAATGTTAGGGCTTAAAAATATGTATTCATGGTTGATTAATAAACGCTGATTCTGAATATATAAGTTTTGTTATAAATTATTATGAGCAAATTGATAAATCGTCATGTAAAAGTGAATAAAACACCATCCCATTAAAACACCCGTTTTCGTTGGTACAATTTTGGGCATACCATCACCGCACCGATGCTTTGTATGGATTATAGATATTCGAAATCGAGCCGATGAAGCTGGGGTTTTGTTTTTATTGTGTTTTACCTATGTTCTTCAATATTAATTAATCAAGAATAAAATACTTAATAAATCTTCGGTTAATCAAGAATAAAATACGTCTCGACTCCTTGAAAAAAACGTAGGATTTGGGAGATTTTGTGCGATTTCGGGAGACAAATTAAAACTTTGAAAATTTTAATTACTCTTAAAACTAATTATAACAATTTAAAATATACATATACTGGTATTTAAGTTAGAAGGTCATTCGTTGTTGGTAAAAAAATAAAAAAAGGAACTGGAGCTTGTGGTCAGCACAAGAATTGTTCGAAACCTATGAAACTATGAGATGCCAATCTAGGATGTTTTGTTTAGTCGGAGGTGGAGGTGAAACTGACGAGGAATCTAGGAAAATATCTAGCAATTTATAATTAATCACCTAAACATAGCTTAAGTCAGTTTAAGTAATATTTCACTCCCAAATAATGGTCTCTAATGAGAGTATTTAGTGTCTACTCCTCTGCAACAAGGTGCAAATATATAGAAAAAAAAATTGTTTGCGCAAAAAACCAAACCAAATTTTAATTTCCAGGTCGAGCTTTGAACCCGCGACCTTTGGGATAAAGTTCACAGAACTTAGCGCTCTACCACGGAGGCCGTCACAGTACATGGATTCAAATTGCATTCGTGTTTAATAAATGGCTAAAATGTTAAATTAACTAGTCAAATAAACATTAGTCACGTCCCAACCAACATCATAAAATGAGAAGTTAAAAATATGGCCAGAGTTAGTCAGTTTATCCGATGGTGAATAATGTACGTAGGTTATTTATACCCACAACATAAACATGATATTTCTAACTATCTTTATGTAGAAATGGCCGTACCTCTTTCAAAAATTTTAAATTTCAAATTCTGTAGTTATTTCAGTTCTGTGAAACAACTGGCCCACAATGAAATAATAACAGAACTTGAATAGGTAGAAACAATACAGATCTTCAAAATTAAATTTGAAATTTGATGAATTGTTAAAATTCTGTGAAACCACTGGTCCTTTGTCTCAATTCCACGCCGATCATTTAAAAATAATATGCCATCTTGAGCAACGTTAAAATGTAAATAAATTAAAATAAAATAATACTGAAAGGGCTAAAGTCAAATGTAAGAAAGAAAAAAAGAAGACATACAAACCAGCAACATTTAAATATTTGCGAAAGTTTTGATACCCCGGAGTTTTGTCTGGCAAATTAAGACAAGCAAAATAAACCAAGGAAGCCAAAAAATAGTCAAATCAAACCCATGTCAAACCAAAAATATTATTTTATACAAGCCACCTTGGTTGGGCCCCAACACCACAATGCAGAAACATAATATGTACCTACATGGAACCTGTATGTATTGTGCGACCAAATAATTGACATAGATTTTTCGTAGATAGTATTTCTCCTTATGTATTTTAGTCCTTGAGACGCGATCGGCTATTGATGCTAGACGATGTACCTAGACATAAGGCAATCGCGACAATTGACCCCAATTAATTTAGTGACAATTCGCAGGTCTCGGGACGTTCGACAGCTCGGTCGTGTCATTTTCTGAAGAGGTAAGCGAGATTAATGGTCCTACAATTGGCAAAGAGAGTCGCTCCGTTGCAACATATCGATTTACCGGTAACCTGGCAAATTACCGATCTCTAAAATATGATATATTTCAGATTGGTTTTGCGGTAAACTTAATAACCAAAGCTCGAATGTGAGTAGTAGTATATATGGAAACTAGAATGAAACAACACGAGACGATAGAAGTAACCAATTTCATCCAACATAAATGTCTAGCATTTGACGCCTCTGACGGCATATGCATTATACAAAAATTGCAGAACATATACAATTGTATTTTATTTAAAGAACATTTTATCAATGCCTATAATTCAATATTTTTATGGTTGAGTAAAACCTCAAATTTTACCTAAATGTATAACAGTCAATATATGCGTTAAGAAAATGAAGATAATGTTGTTGCTCTAAATGCAGTTTCTTAGAACAGTTAAAAATAATGTAAGTTGATATATTTGAATTATCTCAGTGATCAGAGCACTTTCCCGGATAGGAAACGGTCCTGGGTTCGATTTTTAGATTCGTCTGAATCCTTTTCTGTTTCATATTTTTCGTTTGAGAGTCGTGAATATTGCCTATATAATATAATTGTCGACCGAGATACCTCAGGAACATATAGTAGGTATCTAATATCAAGTTAATCAAATCGACGATCACGAAGTGTTGATGAAAAAATGTCTGATGTGCGATTTTGTAATTTTGCAATAGGGTTTTTTAAACTTACATTTCTGCGTTTTTACTATTTTGAGATCAAGAAATATAGCATGTAAGAAATATAAATGTATTTAGTTATATTTCATTAAAAATTCCGAAAATACAGACTTTTAAATCATCAAAAGGAAGTTAAAATAAGCCAACAAGACAATTTTTATCAGATCTCACATTGTTCTTCGGGACCGCCGAAATAATTGTGTCGGGTATGTCAAGAGTTGATATTGACAGAATAACATGTAGGTAGAGGTACCTCTTGGAAAATGTTTAAATGTGAATGAAACAAGGAGTGTGTATATCAAGGCAGATATTTGTGGCATTCCAAGCTCCCTGCTTAACCCTGCGGAGGAATGGTTACCTAGATTGTAATTTTTTTAATTTTATTTATTAATCTGAATATTCGAAGTGGATTTATGAAAAATAAAGAAATAAGTAAATAAATAAACGTCCACGAAGTAATAAATTGTGTTTGAATACACCAGCAACGGCCATCTTGCCTTTTGAGGCATTAATGTAAAGGAATTGATAACGCTGCCGTACAATAGGTAATCATGTGCCAAAATCTCTCAAGCGATTCGTTATTTTTTTTGCGAGCGAGTATTCATGAGAATGCACAGTTTTCGGAGTGAATAATTGCGAATTTAAAAAAAAGAAGCGCGGCGTGCAAAAACGTTCTAGAAAACTGAACTCGAATCCTCAACTGAAAAAATGGGGTCTTGTGAAAAAATAAACTTTATTAATTTGATAAAATATTACAACATTGTTAATTGCCCCCGCATCCCAGAATATTATAAACGTAAAAAAATATAATCTCTGATAACGTAATTACATTAGGGTGATTTCCTATAGTGTAGTGTTTTGTGGAACCTGTCAACGTAGGTACTTCGAAACAATGGCGATGTATTATTGTATTGATTATTATTTTCTACGTTGTATCGATGAAATTTAGATACACTGCAATATATTTTAATTCCTACTAATATTAAGTCGCCAGACTTTCAATAGGTATCTATTGAAATTTAAGACAATTTCAGAGTAGGTACAGGTAATACTTCTTGTCTATTTTGAGACCAGATAACAAACAAAAAGTCGAAACATAATATTTGTGACAAGAAAATACCAAATAGCTTACCTTTCTTTGATGGAGGGGCACTTATAAAAAATAAAAGTGAGAAAAAGCAATATACTGGTATTTCAGAAAAAATAACTCGAAGCCAGAAATATTTAGCTGGTAGAAAGTGATTATTTTTACGATAACACTATGAATTTAAACAAAAATTACAGATAGTTTCGCCCGACTTTCAAAGCTTCCTTTTTAGAGAATTAAATAGATTTCAAAGCTTCATACATCTCATGGTAGAAATGATAAGGTATCTGAATGCATTGACATACACGCACAAGAATCCCGACTACTTCCAATCCTCTGGAGCCAGTGAGATTATGGCATCCCAATTGGGGTATGTTGTGTGGCTGAGGGTAAGGCAGGGGGAAAGGAGATGGGGAGAAGAAGGGGGTAAAGTATCCGGTTTACAGACCTAGTCACCAAACACGGCCAATTTTATTTGATTAATTTGAAGTATTTTACAATTAATTAATTAAAAATATTACATAATATATTTGCAGCACGTTCCAGAGTGAAAGATACTCTGAGTATCGCACTGTAAAACCACCATTCAGAATTGAAACGTTGCTTGAAATAGTTTTAGCCGTGTTTGGTGGCCAGATCTGAATAGCCAGGTACTTCCCCACCTTCCTCTTTTCCATCTCCTTCCCTTCCCCATAACCTTCAGCCTCACAATTCACAATATACTCCAATTGAGGATGCCATAGTCTCACTGGCTCCAGACTCTGTGCGGTGACTCTTGTGCGGTATTCATATAAAAAAATGTAGAAAAAAACCCATTTCAATTCACCAGTGCGCCACTGAGAGTATCTTCTCTGGAATATTCCGCAAATATAGTATAATGTATTATTTTAAACGAGTAAATTGTGAAATGGTACAAATAAATATAATAAAATTTACGTGCACCCGCCGGGATTCGAAACCGCGACCTCCGGATTGCTAGTCGAAATCTAAACCTCTTGAAAACGGAGGCCGTCAAATTTGACCTATAAATTTTAAACAGAAAAAATCTATGCAAATTTCACGACTTCATATCTCACTTTCTCGAGTGGGATAACGAATGTTATTTTATTTAAAAGTCTTCATCTATTTATTATTGTAATAAGGAATCTTACCGGAATAATACTTATAAAATGAAGCAATAAATGTAGGAATGCAATTTGCCCTGCATTAAAAACGAAGGAGCGATAAAGAGAACCATCTGGCGTTCGAATAAGAATTTGATATTTTATTCTCACGCGAAGAATTGTTCAGATCGAAAGGCATGAAATATAAATTCCATTTCCCCGGACTGCAATTAGATAATTAAAGGATTCCACTTCCACTGGTCTGAATAGGCATTATTTATTCATGTGCAATTACGAATAATGTTAAACATTCAGAGAATACAAAGATATTTAAAAAAATATTATATTAATTAAAATATTATATTAAAAATATTAATAGTGGCTATTTATAAAAATTATGCTTTCCGCAACATAAATAAAGAAATTTTTTTTATTATTATTCTAATGTACACGTCTTCGTTTTTCATTGGCTAACAACACATTAGTTACTACTCAACCCTACATGGAGAATGCTAATTCATTAAGAACTATCTGGTTCCCGGGATGCGTTGCTATGCCTTTCAAAGATATAAATTGATTCTGCATGTCCTTTACCGTGCGTTCCCGTTCCTTTCCACAATCCCCGCCTCGCCCCTTTCTCGTCTCTTCCCTCTCCGCGATACCACCTCCCCCGTTCCCCTTCCCCCTGCCTTCCTCCCTGCCGCTAAAATATATGAGATACACACATTTTCATTTAAAATAATTTCATAATTTTTCGCCAGAAATATATGGTAAATATATATATAAATATAATGGTAAATATATATAGCCTATATGTTATTCTGATGTCTGAGATATATTATTGTAAAGTTTCTTTAAAATCCAATCAGTAGTTTTTGCGTGAAAGAGTAACAAACACACATACATCCATACAAACTTTCGCGTTTATAATACTAGTATTAGTAAGATTATCTTCAAATTATTCGTAATTCCGGTTAAAAAGGGGGTTACAGGCCTTGCCAATGAATTACTGGAAGGTGGCCCTAAAAACGTTAGGGCCCGAATTATCTGGATTTTCTGTTAATACGAATCTCCCTGATAATTCCATTACCCTTATTTAAGAGGTACCTACAACCAGTGGCGTAGCGAGGGGGAGTGGACCGCCCCGGGTGCCACCCATGCTAGCTACGCCACTGCCTACAACACAAGGTCATACAGTGAAATTTCAAGGGTTTCAGGAAACTTTAGTAAATATCGATCGTCCAGTAGATTAGTCACACATCTCTGAAAGATTGAAATTGGAGTTGAGTATGCTGTTATAAGTAAAAGCGTACAATACTTATAAACACCACCAATCAATTATAATGCAGCAAAACTTGTAGTGAAATAAGATATTTACAAATAATAATAATGTACCGGACCGTTATGCTTCCCAGTATTCCTTTTTATTTGTTTTTTTTTATTATTTTTATTAGGAACATTTACAAATTAATAACATTACAAACATTAAAGAAAACTATAAATTATAATAATTAGGTTATAATCCAACAACTAATGTCATCATGCCTCAATAATCAATAATTAGGTAACTTTTTTTTTTTTACCTAATATTTATAATATTTTTAATATATAAAATACAGACACGTTTAAATAATTATTATAAGCAATAATTATTAGCCTGAAACACTCATCAACATTGAAAAAATCTCCCGAGAAAAGATAAATGCCGCCGACGGGACTTGAACCCAGGTCCTTCTGATATCCGGTCAACTGCTCTACCAATTGAGCTACGTCGGTTAGTTTACCAATTAAAAATAATAATTAATATTTGACAAGTTAAAGTATTTCACCAAAAAATGTAGACATAATTTGTCTCGACGCCATCTAGTGGGAGAGTTAGCACTTATAATGCATTTCTCACAAAAAATAAAGTTGGTTGTTTTCAGGTGAAAAATGTAATAAGCAGTAATTGTTGAACGAAACACTAGTATATATTGAATTATTTGGCGGGTGGGAGATAAGCCGACGTAGCTCAATTGGTAGAGCAGTTGACCGGATATCAGAAGGACGCGGGTTCAAGTCCCGTCGGCGGCATTTATCTTTTCTCGGGAGATTTTTTCAATGTTGATGAGTGTTTCAGGCTAATAATTATTGTTTATAATAATTGTTACCCTTTGTGCTATGCATAAAAATCTTGTCTTAAACATTAGTTTACCAATTAAAAATAACGTTTAAATAATATTTGATTTATGGCGAGCATTCGATATTTCTTTCCTTATTATCACAAAACTTCGTATTTGGAGATGTCTGGCTAATCAACTGGACGATCGATATCTTAATTTGTTTTCATCATTTTGGTATCTATTTATGGGGTTGGTTATTGTAGAATGATACGGTAAATTGTTAGGTTGGTCTTTCAAACAAACAAATTGAATGTTTTTGGGTCTCAAAATTATTAAGGTATTTTGAAGTTCATTAAAAAAGACATTAGCAGCTGGGTAAAAAAGTCGCATTTGTGTGATGATGCATACCTAAAAATATATTGGGTTTTTTGTTGTTGTTAAGAACCAGGTATTACTGATGACGCCCTTTCGAATTCTAATGCTTGCAAACAATTTGCAAAAACCAAAAATTTGGAAAAAAAACCCATTCCCTATTTTTAAAATGAAATTCAAACATCCCCGAGTTACGACTAACCTGACAAACATTTGCAAATCTCTAATACCACCATACTAAACGAAAAATGACGCTTGTGTGGTAATGAAGGGCTTAGCCAGCCAATGAATTGAACACACGATGCATGGGTAGAACCCAAACGCGATGCCCAGCAGGTAAAATTTAGTAGAAACGTTCTAAAGAGAACAAACTCTTATATAGTTCAGGAAAAGAATACTCAGAATGTAACCGACATTTTTATGTATTAAGATGAGGCAAAACGTTGATTCATTTACATTGTTATCCCGTTTAATAATAAATTTAGCCTTAACCTGTAGTTCTAATCTTCTATGTAACCTATTCACCACTATCTATATAGTCTATTATCCAATTATCTGATAATGTCCATTGCGTCTATCTACCTACATGCGGATCAACAAATACTTATTTTTCTGACAAGTTATCAAATGGATTTACCCATGAAAGATAAAATTAAAAATATTTAGGCATAGTTACTTATAGTAATCAGAAGCAACAAGTGTTTCGGAAGTAAATATAACATATTTTGGCAGATCCAAGAAAAAAAGTAGAAACTTGGAGACCGTCCAAATGCCAGTTTTTAAAGAATTTTTCACCTACTTTGAATATACTTGTCTGAAAGTAGTTACACCTAATCATAAAATTACATAAAGTTGTACAGGCATTTACTTATATTACAAGAAAACTTGATTTCAACTATAATTTTAGCGATAGTAGCGAATATTTATAACTTGCATTACGGAATCTCGTGTGATGGAATTCGGCTGTATGGGATTAGAAAAAATACCGAAACTTATTATATCGAAGCCAGAGTCAAGTTAGCCTATCAGAAGCTTGGCGTAATGTACATGGCCCGCATATACTTCAATAGTACACAACTGCTGACCCTGTACAAATCGCAAATGCCTCACTGTTGAATTTGGCCGTCATTCCTGGTCTGGAGACCCAAAATTCCTGAAAAAATAATTCCTTGACTTTGTGCAGAAACGGGAGGTCCGTTTTTTAGATTCCCTGTCTCAGAATATTTAGAGCACAGGCGTCAGGTATGTATACCGTCCTTCTACCGGTATTACAATGGAAGATGCTCCGAAGAACTAGCCTCATTGATCCCTTCGGCACCGGTGCACAGTCGGGAAACACGCCAAACGGGCGTCCAACATGTGTACACGGTTAACATTTGTCACATGAGAACGGGTCGCTTCTACGACTCGTTCTTGAGTTCAACAGCTCAGCTGATTGATTGATAAAGAATTTGGCGGCCCCTGGGTTTCCTCCCTCCTACAACATGTTCACTTCTTCCTCTCCTCCGAAAAGACCCTCCACACACCATCTCCAAAGATGCATCTGCAAGGGAAATTATTTTCCTCAGGGCATCCTGTGTGGAGTTAATGTAAAATATATAAATGAAATTCATCGTACATACAAAATTATTGATTTTTAAATTTGCAAAAATTGGTTGACACTTGAAGAAAATGGAAAGAAGAACTGTGGCAGTCATAACTGATAACATTACAAAGGTTACTAGAGAAAACTCAAAGAACCGAGAAACACATAGAACAATATCAAAAATGATCCCAATGAAGAAAGAAGCACAAAATTCAGGGAACATTTTTAAATACATGGGTATAAATATTTTTATAAACACCTTGAAGATGATAAAAGAAGAGCAAATGTAATTATTTACCAATAAAAGTCGCTTTGGCCAAGCTTTGTAAAAAATACAAGCAAAATAATAATCACAAAAAAATCTTTGGTGATTTCTTGGTTCGAAATAATATTTTATACATACTCGTACATAAAGCTGAACCATTTTAAAGATACTCATGCTTTTGTGGCGGTGTACGGGATAAATAGAGTAAATCATTATTTAAAATAATAATTTTGTTTTTGTTAGGAAGCTGAAGAATGATACAAAAAACATAAAAAAGAACATTGTCAAATTGAACCTCAAATTTAAAACGGAATTGATAAGATAAACGACAGTATGCATCCAGTATCTTTGGACATTTGCGGGGTAAGAGGAGACTGCGGACGAGTGAACAGAACCCTAATAATTTTTGTTTGCTCAAAACTCAAATTTTAATCATTTCCGGCGAATTCATAACTATAATCACTTTTTTATTCAAACAGAACACTGTAAGTTCTTTGTATTTAAGATTAATAAAAACAATATCTTACCATTAATATATTTTACGTACAACGAGTTTAAAACTTTATAGCCCGTTTTTCAACAATAAAGTTAACGGTAAGCACCAGATTTTATTTTTCTAGACGATGAATTAATAACTTCGGGAGTGCGACATGTAGACACATTTTAGATATTTGTAACACGTTCTTCAGAATTAATTAAAACGAACGCGGCGGAAAGGTCGAATCTTCAGGCCTGCTAGGGTGAATTCGACCGTACGTCCGTCCAATACGCTTACGTCGTCTTTAAGATTCCCACATTATTTATCTTATTTTCTTTGATAGGGCAAATTCGACAGTAGGTCCGTCCAACATACGGGTCGCGAGTAGCAATTTGTATACACGGCTTCTTTACTTACGTCGCGTCGTTAAGATTCTGAAAATATTGTGCACAATACATTTAAACGTATCATTTTTCAAAAGTCCTTAAGGCTCGGTACACCCGCTCAAAAAGAAGAAGATGGAGAGATATATTAAAAAATAATGTTAGAGAGAGCTCGCTAATTTTAAAAACGATAATATTTAAGCGAAAATTGGGAAAATGTTTAATAAAACACGACTCGTTTAAAGTAAACCAAAATTCTCATGGGGATTGTCCAAAATAGCAATAAACAAACATTGCAAAATAACTGAAAAAACGTGTTTATAATAATTTTCGGAGCAATTAATTTAGTACAAAAGCATTACAAATACTTGAGTCAAATCACGTGTAATGTCAAGTGTCAGAATAACAGAAGATCATAATATGAGACCTTGAGTACACATAATATCGATCGTCTAGTTCAGAAGTGTCCAAACTTTTCAGTATTAGGGCCGTATTGATTACTCCAGTAAGTTCCAAGGGCCAAAACCGTTTTAATTTTCCTGCTATTTATTGTCTATAATTTTTAGACTAGTCACCGAGTTATATGTTAAAATGTTTGTATATGTTTATAATGTTAGATATCTATTATTATTATTTTTTTAAAAAGAAAGACAAACGTTCCCGGGTTACGTATAACCTAACAATGTTTGAAAATCTCCTACTACCACCACAGAAAGCCGAAAATGTTGCTTGTATTGTGATGGAGTCGAGGAATCGAACACGCGACGCCCAGGTGGGACACAAGCGCTATGCACACTCAACCGGTCGATTAGTTGGATTCATTTCAATTATTTGTTAGTTACTATGCTTGATAAATTTTCTGCGTATTATAGTTGTCATTAAGCTTAACCTAGCAAGTAAATAAAACCGAGTTAGTTTTTTATCCAACTTATCACAACAAAAATAACAATAATAAGTCATTAGCTTTCGCGGGCCTGATTGATGACACTCGTTATTAGCTGTCGTGGGCCGGATTGATGACACTGGCGGGCCGGATTTGGCACGCGGGTCGTAGTTTGGATACCCCTGGTCTAGTTGATTAGTCAGACATCCCCAAATAGGTACTAAGTTTTGAGATAATGAGGAAAGCAATATTCGACATTCTATAAAACAAATATGATTTACATGTGTCAGCGTTTTACATATTTAGTATGCTATAAAATAATACCGGAAGGCAAACCGGTCCGGTACATTTTGAAATATCCTACTAGTGACCCAGAAAACATCAACATTTTGTTTTATTCACTTACAAGTTATTCTGCATTTTAATTGATTTGTTGGTGTTTATGAATAATCTGATTATTGTACCAAATAGAGGGTACACTTTTACATATAACTGCATACCTACTCAAATCAAAATTTGATTTTTTGTAGATTTTTTATTATTATTTTTTTATTTATTTAAAAATATAACAAGGTTACAGTTTTACAACATAATATATACATTAATATTTCAATCACTCTCCTAATAAAGCAGCTGCTTGTGTTTAGGAGAGGACAACTAAAAAAATATTACATTTGTTTAAATTAAAACAAAAAATATTAGTAATTTAACAAAAAATATTAGTGATTTTATGAGAAAATACAGATAAAAGTAATAAAAATGTAGGTTGGTTAAACTAAATGATTTAAAGTATTGATAGGCAAAAACATATTTCTAAATATACTATACATATTTCTAAATATAATATACAATAAGTTAAGTTATGAGGTGGTACTAGAATATTTTAATTTTATTTTTTTTTATATTTTTCGTAGCTTTCCTTTTTTTTTTATTAAATAATTTTATACCCTTGAATACATAGTGATGCTGTGCTGTTGTGGTTCGCGCTAGTGGCACGGCAAATCCTCCAACAGATATTATTCTTTTGCTAATATTTAATTGTGGTAAATTATTTTTTACTAAAGAAATCTTTATGTATTCGTAATAGTGCAATTTTGTCATAGATTTTTGTAAGTGGGGGTACCGGGAAATCTTGAAAAACATTTATAGTTGGATAGTCGTAGGGCTTTTTTAGGATGATTTTTATTAATATTTTTTGAATTGTTTCCAATGGGAGAAGGGTTGCTTTGTATGCACCCCCCCAAGCCACGATTCCATATTGTAGTACAGAGTGCGCAAGTGCATAATAAATATCTTTTAGTGTTTTTAATGATACAGTATTTCTTAATCTAAAAAATATATAGATCAGTTTTCTCATTCTGTCTACTGTGGAAATTATTTGACTTTTCCATTTGATGTTCTTATCGATAATTATTCCAATATATTTTATTTCTTCTTTACTACTAATTATATACAGTTTGAGTTACAGGGTTCGATTCTAAGGAGGCAATTTCTTTCGTGAATTTTTATGTTTAGATTTTTATTTGAGATATTCCCTGTTAGGCTATAAGGTATAAAATGGGTTTTCTCGACAGAGTGTCAATAAGTTTTTGTCAAACCATACTTTTACGATATTTATTGCATTATTAGCTAATATTCCAAGAATTTCCTTCAATAGTTATCACTGTATCATCAGATGTCTGACTAACCAACTGGACGACCGATACATGTGAATGAAAGAGTGTATGCCGATGGTGACGGTCTATTCTCCCTGTCCCCCTGCAAAATTTTTCATATTTTGTAATAAATTTAAGTTTGAACTTATTTCTTATATTTTTAATTACCTACAATTATTCGCGCAGGAAAAATAGATTCAAAATAAAACCATAACTCTTACTCCTATTACTTCCTTCATTGGAAGAGACCAGCCTATTTTTTTTTTAACCCAGTGTGAAAACAGAATATATTCTTTATAACACACGTTACTGAACTGTTAGACTTTAGTAGAGTATTACACTCCCCGAAGAAGCTACGGTTGTAGCGAAACCTGTGATAACCCCCCCCCCCCTATGAAGTAGTAGTAGTAAAACCTTCACTTGATTTCTAAATGCTGCTACATTGCTACAGCTACAGGCGCAACCCCGGCCGGCCTTTAAAAAGCTCGTAGCTCGCCCGTTCTCGCGTCTCTCCCCTGCATTTCTTTTGAAGCGCCTTCTCAACCCCATCACGTAATACTTTTATGCAAACGTGACGAGATGCTCTTAATTAATCAATTGTAATTAACCCCACAACGTTGTGTACTTTTTTGTTTGAGTGGTTTGGTATAGTTAATCCAATTTAATTAATAATTTATTTGTGGTAAACCCTTGTTCTTTTAGGTATGGCGTGTTACAATTTGCAAGGCTTCGAATAACAATGACTGGGTCTGACTAACTTGAAAAATAACTAATTATCTAACTATATTCGTTCAGCTTCCTCCCCTAGCACCTGTTAAACACCTACGCTCATCGACGACTATTTTTATTGAAGTAATCTGCATTTTCCCTCCTAGCATCTAATATATAAATTTACATTCAAACGGCGAATTGAGAAGATCCTACCTTTCGATGCGATGTCACGTACTCTCTGCAGCTCTATAAAATGCTATCATGAAGATAATTTGACATTTATGTACATTCTAACAAAAGATTTACACTCAAGCAGTTCTAGATGCAGTTTGTTAGTTAGCTAGCTTGTTTTATCTTGTTAATTTGATTCTACGGGTAGTTATTTTGGATTAACATGAGACAGAACATGTGCTGTTTAAATAATTGGACTCCTCCATAGCCCAACTGATAAGGTGATGGTCATAGACCGCCGAATCAGCTTCCAATTCCAACGCCTCCGGAGAATGTTAAGGTCGCAAGCGACGAATGAAAATCGACATGTTTTGCCTTCTGTCGGGAAAGGGTTTGATGTGTGTTTCTGGATCATAGAGTGATAATGGGAATAATATCGACCACTACGCCGCCAAATTATAAATGTGTTGATGATGATGACGAAAGGTCATCTCATACCGTTTGATATGAGGGTCTGCTCCGATTAATGGCGTGATAGCCGATGTCAGGAACTGTTCAGGAAATGCGTGGGTGGCACGAGGTTTTAGATCGTGACATCCTACTCTGGATTGATGATGATGATGATGATTTTGAAGTTCTTCAGCATGCCGATGACTTGAGTTCCATTTACTCCTAAAGTACCGGCATAAACATTAAACCGAAGTTGATTAGACAATCGGCAATGTCAGGAGATCGGTGGGGCCGCTCTCTCCTCTGATCTGGCGATGTATGAATTGAATTAAAGAAGATTTTGATGTCACCGATCCTCGCCTTGGCAGTCACTCATGTCCTCAATAGTCCCGTTCTCCGTCCAGCACGCCGCCTCGAACCAGTAGAAATAATGATTACGTTTTTCCTAGGCACGCTACAGAAACGTGCGCCAGCCTGCAATCGCGATGGTCATCGGTATTTGATTTGAATGAAAAATACGTCCCCTCGCATAACATACACAGGCGTAACGTGGGACCTTCCCCGAAATGTCACGGGCATATGCTCTACGATAGGCGTACCCCAACCTCAAACTCAAATATCAGCTCAAAGAAAGAAATGTCAAGCTCGGCTTCCAGGGTGCTGGGTCCAAGAATGAAAGGCACCAGGTCGTGAATCTGGCTTCCCTCCCTTCTATTTTCCCGGCTGCCCTTTCGTCCAGAGTACATTCCCACCCTGATGCTGGATGATCCCTATTCCTATTGTGAGAGAGTTAAGAGAACTTTTGCTACTTATGTAGGTGGATATAACGCATTACGCTTAAAATATGAATACCTACTGACGGCTTCATTCAACCGACAATGTGAAAGTTTTTGGCTAAATCGAATATCGAAGGAAATATACCTACCTAAGCGTAAACCAAAAGTAGTTAAGAAAACTTATCCGGATTCCAACAAAGAACCGCCGATCGGTTGCCAAACGATTCCATATGTCATGTTCCCTTCGTTCCGACGACAAGGCAGACCCCACACGAGCGTAACCTAAAAGGTAGTGAAGCCCACGCAAATTTCGTCACTTCGTTTCCCCCATGACGAAGGTAGTCCGGCCAGATCGTAATCTTCGTCCTGCATCAAACTGGTCTCCCGCGACGACAACTTTTATCCGCTGGTACCTCGGAGCGGCGGTAGAAGGAGGGCGAAATGGGTGCACGTCCTTTGTTCTCCTGAAGTCCCCCAATGCCTTAGTGACGTACATACGTCGACATCATGGAATGGCTCCGGCCACGCTTCCAATCCAGTCTAGAGCGGGTACGAGATCCACGTTACCGAGATGTGATCACAAGGGATTCCAATTTGCTCGGACCAGACACGACCATCGCTTACTTCGCCTCCACATTAGAAAAATAGTGTAGCCCACCTGCATTTCGATCACATCGCCCCCGATAAAGTCGCGTGAGATACTTCCTCATGGTGAAATAGGAAAGCCGGACTCGTTAATTCATTCGACAACCGCCGTCCATTCTCGAGTCGTAACCCGCTCAATTAAGTTTGAAGAAAAAGAGTTTGTTAATTAAGTAGGTGGATATAGCGCATCACGCTAAAATGTGAATACCTACCGACGGCTGCATTCAACCGACAATATGAAAGTTTTTTGCTAAGTCGAAAGAAATATACCTAAACGTGAACCAAAGGTGATTATATGATTAGATATCGAACCAAGTTTATGCAAAGTCCTATGTAATAGACTTGTTGTGATACCTAAAATTTGGAATAAGATATGGGAAATTTTTGGAATGGGAATTCAATTATGTCAGATTTTGTTAGTAATCAAAAATGCCCATGCTACGCACCCTTCATAAACCGTTATATTACCCAATGCCTTTTCAAAAAACCCTTCCTGAATATAATCCCCTAACTACGTTTAAAATTATTATTACGAAACTCGTAAATAATAATTAACACCTCAAAGGCGCTTCACACATTAATTTATACCTACATTCTATACCTATGTATTTTGTTACCCGTTATGCATTGGAGAATACCCAGTAACCTAGTTTTCTAGATCACCAACAAAGCACTTTTGAAGGATTCTATTTTTGTTTTGTGATTTCAAAATCCCGTCTTTTTAAATGAAGTCTCTCGTCTAAGATTTATTGCCCGAAAGCGCACTTTGTGCTTCAAATGCTAGTTAGTTAATTGTATCCCAAAATTATTATTTTACAACGTTATTGTCTCAAGAATAACTTCACCCAACAAAGGTAATTGCTAGCCGGTCAACCCGGAAACGTGCAAAGCCCCTCGCTCCCCATCGCTCGACAAAAAAAAGGGGTCCTAGATTCCTAAGGCTTGTAGTATATAAACCCTAATTGACTCTTCCCTGCAAGGTCCGTACTAAATATGTTAATAATTTTATACAAACTTACCAAATTCGCCTTGTTGCACAAAATAATTTCACAAATCAATTCACTACAATAATATTTAATTCAAACAAGCACTTATAAACCACAACCCGTCATGCAGTTATTTATTCCAAGATGCAGCCGTCAAACACGATTCTCGCGTAGATTTCTTTTTTAAATTTCACCCTGACCCTGATAGGCGCCCCGAAAGTACGTCCCGACCGCCTCAATTTACAAATTATATTATTTAACTTCACCGATATGAACTCGCAAGCCTCAATCTCTGACTTCCCTATTCGCGTGGACCCTTTTTGTTTAATAAAACGGAATTTCCTTTGTTTAATTAAAATGAAATATCCCCGGTTTAGACGCACCAAACTGGTCTCCTCGCGACTATCGAACCTCGATCCCTTAATTTAAACCTTGCTTCCCAACGACCAAATCTTGACTCCCCTCAATCGCGTGAACTATTTTCCTTTAATTTTATGAATTATTCCCGGTTTACGCGCACCAAATTATTACTCTGCCGTTTATCAAAACTCGATGATTTTTTCCCGTCTGCGCGGCCCTAGGTTCCTTCCCTCACTGTCCACCAACACTTCTCTACCCCGACTGTCCAGTTCCAACCCCCTGCCTTCTGACTCCCACCCATCTACTTGTGTGGTTTCAATAATTTATTAGTCACTTTTTTCAAATCTTAAGTGATAAGCACATCTCCCAATATGCATATATCAACGTTTAATAGTCAAAAAATGTCACATAATAACTCTTATTTCAGAGAATTTTGTGTAGAAACCATGTTCGTTATTTTTTTGTGGTGTAAACTAATTTCGTCTGCGCCAGAGTCATAAACTATCCCAATAACGCTTAAAAGAAGAGCTCAGTGGCGTACTTCAATCTAATACTCTTTCTCAATACTTGCGTTGACTCTATTGGTTATATAATAACATTATATAAGCATTGTCTGTACACGTTTTCGTTCTTTTTGCGTGCGTCACTATTTAACGAATTCTGCAATCTTATTTTGACAAATATGTCAAATATTTCAACCCGTAATCGGCGCGTCGCTCTCGTATATTTAAATGCACCAACGATCAATCTTTATTGCCTAATTTTTCAACTCCCCACTGCCATAGAAAATGCACAAGACAATTGTTTCACAAATCAATTTGCTCGCGTTAAAGTCAGTCACCACTCGGGCAAATATCCATCGGCCGCCCCTGACTTGATAATGAACCTGAAATATCCATTAGGATTCCTCCTCCAACCAAAGTATTTTGGCACACGTGTTTTTCCTAGTAATGGCCCGGTTTCATAAATCACCCTTAAGAGTTGGAACAGAGAATTGTATGCCATTCCATGTTACAAAATTAAATATATTTCTAAATCGATCTCTCAATTTTAAAAGAATTATTTCGTAGGCCCAAAGGCGAGATCATCACAGTCTCCCCTTTATGGAAAAAAATAGTGGAGGTAGATAGAAATCCAAACTACAATCACCTATTTTGTTCCAGAACTTCAGCAGTAGTCAGCCCGTTTGAACTCGCCTTAAATCTTTGTGCCCTTTTTTTCCAAAATTGTAATGATGAATATTTCCTAAACCGGTCCTGTCCTGTACGTCATCGCATCCCTTCCCTATTCCGTTTTTTTTTCGTCGGCCTTGCCCAATGTTTGTCTAATGTTGAAACTACGGTCAATGTACCTTGCGTTACGCCTACATATTTCCTGGAATTTGTCCCGGTTACCACCTACAACGGTACCTAGTCATGGTACCCTAACTGTCTCCTATTGTACTCCCCACATAAGCCGACAATATATTATGTGAGTATTTAGGTGTCTATTATTGTCTCTAAACCAATTAATCCAAATTTTAATTTCTGCCTAACTTTATCACCGATTTATACTAGTTTTTTTTTTTTTCAAATCCACTGATTCACAATAAACTCTGTTTGCGCAATTTGTAAACCCATCCACAATCTACTACTAAACATTGTGAATGTTTCAATGCTCCACATCTCACTGTGTCTAAATTCATAATTTATTTTTCTCTATAAAATAACCCTAAGTGGTTTTCCCCAATTCGGCCCTGTCATTGTTATCGGTAACACGGCTATCACTCGTAACCTTGCTCCGTCTATGTTCCCCGTTTTCGAAACACTGTTGAAACTGTATTTGCTTAGTAGCTGTTATCTGGTTTTAAGAGGCGATCAGGTGACGTTTCACCCCTACAACTTCCCTTACAAAATTGCAAATATCTGCTAGCAAAGAGCGCCTAAGTCGTCCCTTCTCCCCTTAATCGGTACTTTCGGTTTCACATAATGGCCGTCTCGAAGGTCCGTCTGCATTTTTTTTCTTCATAATATCTCGACCGTAGTTATACGAGTGTGACCGACCTTTCCTTATTTTTTGTTTGTTTTTTCGTTAAAGGAACTTTGCCCAAAATGGACCTGACCGTTGTTCTAAATTTAACAATTTGGTACTGGGGACCAATATCATCTATAAATTTTTAACTGCTGAGAAATCAACTGTCTACAATACCTAGTCGTTTTTTTTATTTCCTTAGATTCATACGTTTGAGTACGTAATTATTATTGTAGTCCTTTAAATCTAGTGCATTATTAGAATTAAACATTTTGGATACGCTTATTCTGTAAGTCGGGTTGAATATTAGCAAACAATTTATTTTTAAAATTTTAATTTGCCATCAAGAACCGACTTCCTCCCCTCACATCGGAATACCTTTTATTCCCTATACTTATCGGAGGTTGCCTAACATTTTACCTACCTCTCCCATCTTCAATTTGATTTCATTGTCTTCACGCCTAATTCGGCTCACGTCACCAATGTTTATTCTACATGTATTTTGTTTTTCAACAGATTCTGTCTCTTTGAACTATTTAGTTAAGAAAAGTTTGTATTCCTAGCCCAACGTATGTCTACCTACTGGTTAGTTTTATTATTGTTTCACCAACTACGGGTTTTTTTTTTTCTTCTTTCTATTATAGGCACCTCCACTAACCGCTACTCGGTTTAATGACCTACTTATCCCTTTAGAAGTACCTACACTCGAACCATGCATCACCAAAAGGTATGCTCTTTATTGTTTCTGTTTCAAAAACCGCACTGTCCCACCACTCGTGGCTAGACCTCCGTTCATGGTTTCAATTTACCGTTACGTTAAACGCACAAACCTATTTGACACATATCTCCGCTAGTCGGCACTCGGTTTAATGACCTCCCTTTTTTTTGTTCTCCACACTGAGCGTTAAATGTTTAAATGATCTGCCCTCAAAATGAAAGAGACCCTTTTTTCTATTGTTGACACTAAAGGACACTAATACCTATCAATATTACAATTGTAATGTTTTGTTTACTTCGGTAACCAGAACTACTCCTCGATGTTTTGTATTTTTATTATTTTAACTAATCGTCCGGTATCCAATTTACCAAACGTTCAAACCCAATTGAAAGTTGACTAACATCGATATTATCACCTTGGCGATTTGATATTGAATGCATTATTGAAGGACTATCTCCCCTAATAACGTAACACCCTTTCTCACTTTATCGAAGGTGGGATATCATTAGTTTCTCTTGATTAATTTTTGTTCCAAATATTATTGGAGTACAGCGCTCCTCCCCTCAAAATATGATACCTTTAATCTGCGTCTTATCAGAAATTGGACATCATCAACCAACCTCTCCTAAATTTATCTGGTTAAGCTAACGTGTACATTATTGCACTACCTACTCTCTTGATTAATTTTGTTTCACCTTTTATAGACGTACGGCGCTACTCCCCTCAAAACATGACACCTTTAACCTGCGTCTCATCGGAAGTTGGAGATTATCGGCCTATCTTTCCTATATTTATCTAGTTAATCTAATGTAAACGTTATTGTTAATTCCTCTGCTACACATCTATTTTCCTAGTACTTTACTTTTTTTTCGTTGTGTTTTCAGTCATTTTCGGATGACATGCGAACCGTTATACCTACTGTATTAATTTTTTTTTTTCTATTCTTGTTTAAGTCATTGTATAAAACCCAGCAAAATGCAACACTTTGTAATACCATACCTCCTGGTCACTTAGCAAAACTGTGATAACCCCCCCCCCCCTATGAAGTAGTAGTAGTAAAACCTTCACTTGATTTCTAAATGCTGCTACATTGCTACAGCTACAGGCGCAACCCCGGCCGGCCTTTAAAAAGCTCGTAGCTCGCCCGTTCTCGCGTCTCTCCCCTGCATTTCTTTTGAAGCGCCTTCTCAACCCCATCACGTAATACTTTTATGCAAACGTGACGAGATGCTCTTAATTAATCAATTGTAATTAACCCCACAACGTTGTGTACTTTTTTGTTTGAGTGGTTTGGTATAGTTAATCCAATTTAATTAATAATTTATTTGTGGTAAACCCTTGTTCTTTTAGGTATGGCGTGTTACAATTTGCAAGGCTTCGAATAACAATGACTGGGTCTGACTAACTTGAAAAATAACTAATTATCTAACTATATTCGTTCAGCTTCCTCCCCTAGCACCTGTTAAACACCTACGCTCATCGACGACTATTTTTATTGAAGTAATCTGCATTTTCCCTCCTAGCATCTAATATATAAATTTACATTCAAACGGCGAATTGAGAAGATCCTACCTTTCGATGCGATGTCACGTACTCTCTGCAGCTCTATAAAATGCTATCATGAAGATAATTTGACATTTATGTACATTCTAACAAAAGATTTACACTCAAGCAGTTCTAGATGCAGTTTGTTAGTTAGCTAGCTTGTTTTATCTTGTTAATTTGATTCTACGGGTAGTTATTTTGGATTAACATGAGACAGAACATGTGCTGTTTAAATAATTGGACTCCTCCATAGCCCAACTGATAAGGTGATGGTCATAGACCGCCGAATCAGCTTCCAATTCCAACGCCTCCGGAGAATGTTAAGGTCGCAAGCGACGAATGAAAATCGACATGTTTTGCCTTCTGTCGGGAAAGGGTTTGATGTGTGTTTCTGGATCATAGAGTGATAATGGGAATAATATCGACCACTACGCCGCCAAATTATAAATGTGTTGATGATGATGACGAAAGGTCATCTCATACCGTTTGATATGAGGGTCTGCTCCGATTAATGGCGTGATAGCCGATGTCAGGAACTGTTCAGGAAATGCGTGGGTGGCACGAGGTTTTAGATCGTGACATCCTACTCTGGATTGATGATGATGATGATGATTTTGAAGTTCTTCAGCATGCCGATGACTTGAGTTCCATTTACTCCTAAAGTACCGGCATAAACATTAAACCGAAGTTGATTAGACAATCGGCAATGTCAGGAGATCGGTGGGGCCGCTCTCTCCTCTGATCTGGCGATGTATGAATTGAATTAAAGAAGATTTTGATGTCACCGATCCTCGCCTTGGCAGTCACTCATGTCCTCAATAGTCCCGTTCTCCGTCCAGCACGCCGCCTCGAACCAGTAGAAATAATGATTACGTTTTTCCTAGGCACGCTACAGAAACGTGCGCCAGCCTGCAATCGCGATGGTCATCGGTATTTGATTTGAATGAAAAATACGTCCCCTCGCATAACATACACAGGCGTAACGTGGGACCTTCCCCGAAATGTCACGGGCATATGCTCTACGATAGGCGTACCCCAACCTCAAACTCAAATATCAGCTCAAAGAAAGAAATGTCAAGCTCGGCTTCCAGGGTGCTGGGTCCAAGAATGAAAGGCACCAGGTCGTGAATCTGGCTTCCCTCCCTTCTATTTTCCCGGCTGCCCTTTCGTCCAGAGTACATTCCCACCCTGATGCTGGATGATCCCTATTCCTATTGTGAGAGAGTTAAGAGAACTTTTGCTACTTATGTAGGTGGATATAACGCATTACGCTTAAAATATGAATACCTACTGACGGCTTCATTCAACCGACAATGTGAAAGTTTTTGGCTAAATCGAATATCGAAGGAAATATACCTACCTAAGCGTAAACCAAAAGTAGTTAAGAAAACTTATCCGGATTCCAACAAAGAACCGCCGATCGGTTGCCAAACGATTCCATATGTCATGTTCCCTTCGTTCCGACGACAAGGCAGACCCCACACGAGCGTAACCTAAAAGGTAGTGAAGCCCACGCAAATTTCGTCACTTCGTTTCCCCCATGACGAAGGTAGTCCGGCCAGATCGTAATCTTCGTCCTGCATCAAACTGGTCTCCCGCGACGACAACTTTTATCCGCTGGTACCTCGGAGCGGCGGTAGAAGGAGGGCGAAATGGGTGCACGTCCTTTGTTCTCCTGAAGTCCCCCAATGCCTTAGTGACGTACATACGTCGACATCATGGAATGGCTCCGGCCACGCTTCCAATCCAGTCTAGAGCGGGTACGAGATCCACGTTACCGAGATGTGATCACAAGGGATTCCAATTTGCTCGGACCAGACACGACCATCGCTTACTTCGCCTCCACATTAGAAAAATAGTGTAGCCCACCTGCATTTCGATCACATCGCCCCCGATAAAGTCGCGTGAGATACTTCCTCATGGTGAAATAGGAAAGCCGGACTCGTTAATTCATTCGACAACCGCCGTCCATTCTCGAGTCGTAACCCGCTCAATTAAGTTTGAAGAAAAAGAGTTTGTTAATTAAGTAGGTGGATATAGCGCATCACGCTAAAATGTGAATACCTACCGACGGCTGCATTCAACCGACAATATGAAAGTTTTTTGCTAAGTCGAAAGAAATATACCTAAACGTGAACCAAAGGTGATTATATGATTAGATATCGAACCAAGTTTATGCAAAGTCCTATGTAATAGACTTGTTGTGATACCTAAAATTTGGAATAAGATATGGGAAATTTTTGGAATGGGAATTCAATTATGTCAGATTTTGTTAGTAATCAAAAATGCCCATGCTACGCACCCTTCATAAACCGTTATATTACCCAATGCCTTTTCAAAAAACCCTTCCTGAATATAATCCCCTAACTACGTTTAAAATTATTATTACGAAACTCGTAAATAATAATTAACACCTCAAAGGCGCTTCACACATTAATTTATACCTACATTCTATACCTATGTATTTTGTTACCCGTTATGCATTGGAGAATACCCAGTAACCTAGTTTTCTAGATCACCAACAAAGCACTTTTGAAGGATTCTATTTTTGTTTTGTGATTTCAAAATCCCGTCTTTTTAAATGAAGTCTCTCGTCTAAGATTTATTGCCCGAAAGCGCACTTTGTGCTTCAAATGCTAGTTAGTTAATTGTATCCCAAAATTATTATTTTACAACGTTATTGTCTCAAGAATAACTTCACCCAACAAAGGTAATTGCTAGCCGGTCAACCCGGAAACGTGCAAAGCCCCTCGCTCCCCATCGCTCGACAAAAAAAAGGGGTCCTAGATTCCTAAGGCTTGTAGTATATAAACCCTAATTGACTCTTCCCTGCAAGGTCCGTACTAAATATGTTAATAATTTTATACAAACTTACCAAATTCGCCTTGTTGCACAAAATAATTTCACAAATCAATTCACTACAATAATATTTAATTCAAACAAGCACTTATAAACCACAACCCGTCATGCAGTTATTTATTCCAAGATGCAGCCGTCAAACACGATTCTCGCGTAGATTTCTTTTTTAAATTTCACCCTGACCCTGATAGGCGCCCCGAAAGTACGTCCCGACCGCCTCAATTTACAAATTATATTATTTAACTTCACCGATATGAACTCGCAAGCCTCAATCTCTGACTTCCCTATTCGCGTGGACCCTTTTTGTTTAATAAAACGGAATTTCCTTTGTTTAATTAAAATGAAATATCCCCGGTTTAGACGCACCAAACTGGTCTCCTCGCGACTATCGAACCTCGATCCCTTAATTTAAACCTTGCTTCCCAACGACCAAATCTTGACTCCCCTCAATCGCGTGAACTATTTTCCTTTAATTTTATGAATTATTCCCGGTTTACGCGCACCAAATTATTACTCTGCCGTTTATCAAAACTCGATGATTTTTTCCCGTCTGCGCGGCCCTAGGTTCCTTCCCTCACTGTCCACCAACACTTCTCTACCCCGACTGTCCAGTTCCAACCCCCTGCCTTCTGACTCCCACCCATCTACTTGTGTGGTTTCAATAATTTATTAGTCACTTTTTTCAAATCTTAAGTGATAAGCACATCTCCCAATATGCATATATCAACGTTTAATAGTCAAAAAATGTCACATAATAACTCTTATTTCAGAGAATTTTGTGTAGAAACCATGTTCGTTATTTTTTTGTGGTGTAAACTAATTTCGTCTGCGCCAGAGTCATAAACTATCCCAATAACGCTTAAAAGAAGAGCTCAGTGGCGTACTTCAATCTAATACTCTTTCTCAATACTTGCGTTGACTCTATTGGTTATATAATAACATTATATAAGCATTGTCTGTACACGTTTTCGTTCTTTTTGCGTGCGTCACTATTTAACGAATTCTGCAATCTTATTTTGACAAATATGTCAAATATTTCAACCCGTAATCGGCGCGTCGCTCTCGTATATTTAAATGCACCAACGATCAATCTTTATTGCCTAATTTTTCAACTCCCCACTGCCATAGAAAATGCACAAGACAATTGTTTCACAAATCAATTTGCTCGCGTTAAAGTCAGTCACCACTCGGGCAAATATCCATCGGCCGCCCCTGACTTGATAATGAACCTGAAATATCCATTAGGATTCCTCCTCCAACCAAAGTATTTTGGCACACGTGTTTTTCCTAGTAATGGCCCGGTTTCATAAATCACCCTTAAGAGTTGGAACAGAGAATTGTATGCCATTCCATGTTACAAAATTAAATATATTTCTAAATCGATCTCTCAATTTTAAAAGAATTATTTCGTAGGCCCAAAGGCGAGATCATCACAAACCCGGTCGACATAAAGGATATAAAAAATAAAAGTGGTGTTTACTAAGTCATCATTTTATTTTAAACTAGCTAACCCGACGAACTTCGCACAGCCTGAGAATCATTAACTGCTGTGTTAACTTATTAGCTAATTACATTCAGTTATTTTATTAAATTAAAAATTACACAATAAAGCAATTATCGATGCGCATGTTTTGTTTTTGTCAGAATCAGAGATGGCGTTGTGTACGAATTTATATATTTTTTTCCTTACTTTTCCACTTACTTATTGGAATTGCGTTTCATTTTCTTTATGATGGCCGGCCAACTCAGAATAAAACCAACTCAGAACCCCCTCAGAAAGGTTATTAAGAGCGAAGATAAAAACATATTTAAAAAATTAGTTAAATAGGTTAAGTTAGGTTAGGATTAACGGTTATTTTAAAATTATTTTTTCATTGCTTTTAATGACCTTTCTGAGGTGGTTCTGAGTTAGTTTCATTCTGAGTTGGCATGGAACCTTTCTTTATACGTGTGAGGGAGATTTATTATAATTATTGTATTTGTACTTCGGAGGGGTGCAGACATACGTTCACTGTTTGTCTCATTTTCGACTATTTGTAAGAAAGAGGAGCAGCATAATATGTTTAAGAACAAAAGCAAAACAATCAGCGCATTGACATTTGACGTTTTTGAATGTTTGGAATTCACTCACTACTCAATATTATATTTATCACAATATTGCCGCAATTCTTTCAAAAGATAAGAATTCGTTCCATGCAAAATGTATGAGGAAAAGAATTTTCTTCATACATTTTTTTTCGAGAATTTTGCCGATGTTTTAATAACTATTCTGCTATCTCCCAAAAATAGATTCGATTTACGGTGATTTTTGTCTTCCGCAAAGCAAGGTATTGATGTATCATAATTAGCAGATAGTAACTAGTAGTAGACGTAGTCCGCGCTGGGATCAATTGATCGGTCAAGTAGAGTCGGAGTTCCCGTCAATTATTGCCCTCGGATAGGATGCGATTGGAGAAACATGACCGGGGTGCTAATGCGAATAATTATTCTCTATTGCCAGCGTCTTGCTTGCAGTCTTGCACGAAGTATCTCGTAAAATGAAAGAAGGAATGAAAGAGAGAATTGGGTTCGGATGACACAATTTTTTTAAATTTGTTATGTCGTGTAATTAACGCAAATTTTTTCCTGTCCATGACAACTCAGAATCATGCAATTCCAACACCCATTTGAAAAGTCACTAAAATTTATGAAAGAAAAAATAGTTGAAAAATAGCCCATAACCTAATCTAACGTAACTTATGTAACCATTTTTTTTCATTACTTTTAATGACTTTAAAAGGGTTTAGTTGCATGATTCTGAGTTGTCGGGTCACAAATTCCACGATACGCCGAGAGTAATAAAACGTTTTTTTCTTTATTGTAAAATAAAATTAAGAGTTGAATAAGTAACTGAAAAAATACAACACGCGGTAGGTACTTACCTACTACTGTCCGTATCAAAGGATATGTAAAAATCGTACATATCTGACTGGAGATCACGTCCTTTATATAATAACGATCTCACAAAAGATATAGAATCGCTCTTCTGATGTATCAGAAAATGTATTGAAATATCGGTTTATACCGGAAATATTTAATGCTGTGGACAATAAAAATATAAAAATAAGTTAAACATGTCATTTTTCTCTTTCGATCTGGGTCGTCGAAATATTTCTAGGAAAAGCATTTTAAGACGATTTTTTTTTCTGAAAAAAAAATTAAATACTGTTAATTTATAAAAAATATTATATAATTTGGTATAGGTCTACAAAAGCAGGATTGTTTGAAAAAAATAAAAACTTTCTTTTCGCTCTGATGAACAATTAACATTTTGTCTTTTACAGCGTTTAAAATTACAGCACTTTAAAAGTGATTTCGTCATTCGCACAAACACTACGTCTTGTTGCTATGGTAAAAAAATGTACATTGTAAACACAAGCCGATTGGGAAGATTTATAAATAATCCTCTCAAACAGCCATTGCCAAAAATAAATAAATGTAACCCCCTCTGGTTGTGTCACCCGGTGCGTTCAGCACCCCCCAGTGACGTCACTCGGTCGGTAGAAATTGATTCGAGAGGTTGAAGTTATTTATACTGACGACCTTCGTGGACCTCTGAACGACATATATTTAGCTGGAAAATAATTGAGGAAACAACAATTATAGCGAATATTTTTCTGTTGTTCAAGCCTTGGGGCATGGCATAATAGAGTTTATCTTTGTAATAAATTCATCAAACTAAAAAATTACACCTTTTAAATTTCATCTTCATTCTGTAAAGAAAATAATACAATTTATTGCAAGCATTTTGGCCAGTGCATATTACATTTATTAATTGTTTTTGTGTTTAATTCGTAGAACTCCATTTTAATTTTTAGAAATTTAATTAAAATTAAATTTGATAAGGTTATTATCGAGTTCTGCAAGTATTTTAAAATGTATTTTAATTACAGCTTTTTTGATTGGTAAGGTCATTTTCAAACTGTGTAATATATATATATATATATATATATATATACATATATATCATGAAGTTTCCTGGCCACATAGTGTTATCTAAAATACTTGGGGTTTTTCTAATTAGTTTTATTTTGTCAGTTACATGTATTAATTATCGTACAAATATGAACTAAGTGGTACGCGGAAAGAGCTTTGCCCTGGAGTGTCGAGGGTTCAAAATCAGTTAAAAAAAATGTTGTTGTCATCTCACATCTGAAAGATGCTAAGGTGATGCACAACTGCGTGTAAAATTCGGTCAGGCTGCTAACAATAATACCTACTCTTTATGTAGATGCCGAAAAAGTTTAAATTCTCGTTTAACACCGCGTGTTTTATTTTATTTTGCGGAGCTCAAGCACAAATATTTAAATCTTTTGCTATCATTTTCTAATGAATTTAATTTTCTACAATATACAATAAAATCAAAACCGGAAAGGGGTTAATAAGTAGAAGATTTTGAACTTAAAGCAATTTTTATGTGCCTGATACTATATTTTTTTCTAGACTTGCAAAAAGACTAATAAAAATATACTAGATTATTTCAATGGAAAATATGTATTTTACTCTCAGTATTTAATTAAAGCATCTCTAATATTTCTGAGCGATCTAGTTTTCAAACCAAAATCACATGATTTTGAATTGCTTAGTAGTCCTTAATTTAACAGGAAACTTGATTGAATTAGCATTTATCTTGTTTAGTCATTAGATATCTAAATAGCCAGGTATGTCCATAGGTATTTCCTCATCTCTTTCCTTCACAATTTCTTTTTTAGTGTGTCATAACGATTAATTTTTGATCAAATTTTATTATTTAAAATTCTAAACAATGGCCTGGACTCACCAGAGCTTACCAATTTAATAAAAATCCATATTCCTTCAAGATTAACACGACAATCAAAATTACTTTATTTGCCCACTTGCAGAACAAACCTTAGAAAAAATTCGCCGATTCCTCGAATATGTGCGCAATACAACGAATTATTTTACAACGTAGACATTTTTAATTTAAACCTTCAGAAGTATCGAATAGAAGTAACGCGTGCGATATTGGATTGATACGGGAGTGGTAGGTATCGAGAGCATCTCATATCCTTTTCCTATATTCTCCCTCCCATCCCCCTCCTCTCCCCTTCGTCTCCCCTTCCTAAGCCTAAAATTTAGTTTAAGGTAAATAAAACTCCATCTCCAAACAATATTAGCATAAGAAACTCTTTTGGCTTCACTGTAGTTCACATGTATATATCTTTCTATTATATGTATATAAGCTGTTTGTTTCTTACAAATAAAATAAAATAAAATAACCCGACTGGATCCAGGGCGTGAGATACTAATGTAGTGACGCATAACAATTATAGCGGGATTAATTTATAAAATATCTACGTCGCATTGGCTACTTCAATTTTGCATAGCGTAATTTATAAGTAGTCATACGCCATCACTAAGGCAAGGTTAGTAGGTATGTACGACCATACGAAACGCAAATCGATATTCATGGGTAGTTGCCTACTGACCGACTTCTCTGAAATAGCTAATCACCATCACAGTTTTTATGTTATGATTTCACTAAAAAATGCTTATCACTAAGCACTTTAAAGTAATTAGTAAGTATTTTTGTGAAAAGCTATGCAATTAGCTTAAAAATACATAAGTGTATTTAATTACATGTATATATAATATTATCTTACTGCGTTCCTGCCGCTGAAAAATCCGTTGTGTTTAACTAACTAACCATCACGCAGGGGTAGGCAGCGAGGACGGACCGCCAAATAACTCGGTCTTGGCACACATTCCTTGCCTCGTTTACATTCATACAACGTCTCATACATGCTCTTCTATTATTATTCTGACTCTTAACACGACCCGACTCAAGTATCTGATTCACTTAGTCGTGCCATGTCAATCTTGTGCGTCCTCGACTTCTTCTACCATTCACATTTGCGTCATACCTATATTCTCCTTACACTCCTTTCCTCGTTCATTCGCTCTACATGCCCAAACCATTAGAGCGTCCCTTTCTTAATCTTACACATTACGCTTACATCAGCCTTGCATTCTTTGCGGATCTCCACGTTTCTCACACGATCGGATACGATTTTACAAACATTCGCCTCACGGATCTCATTTCTACAGCATTCAGTCTATTTTCATCCTTCCTCTGCCAGTTCCATGCCTCACTGCCATACATCAGGGTAGGTACTAGTACTCCGTTATGGATGGCTAGCTTCGCTTCTTTGGACAGTTTTTTGTTGGTGCCAACGGCGTTCAGTCCTCCATTAATAGAGGTACCTGCATTCATCCTTCTTTCAATATCAGCCTTCCCACCTCTCGTAAACATACTTCCCAAATAAACAAACTCATCCACCTGCTCAAAGTATTCATCATTCACAACTATGTTGCACACACCGTAGTGTTTGTGACCATTTTCATAGAGACGTAACATTTCAATGTTGTTTTTCATGAGCACAATAGGTACTAGGTTCACAAAGAATGCAGGGATGTTTGTACCAAAATATAACTAGAGAAGGCCACAAGCCAAAAATTATGTATTCTTAATGTGCCTTAAATCGACACGAATACAGGTAATATGCATGGAAATCGCTTGGCAAACGGAGTTTATGGGTTACGACATCGAACACAAAGGTAGTTTTTATTTTTTTGTGAATAATTTCATAAGAAAGAAAAAAGTTAATCACTGGAAACTGTCACAGATAACTTAGCCATGAAATTATATTTTTTAAAAGTTGTTTCTTACACGCGTTCATAATATTTCTAATGAAAAACACATTTTTTAATAGTTATTATAAACAATAATTATTAGCCTGAAACACTCATCTACATTGAAAAAATCTCCCGAGAAAAGATACATGCCGCCGACGCGACTTGAACCCGTATCCTTCTGATATCCGGTCAACTGCTCTTTATCCACTGAGCTACGTCGGCTTATCTCCTACCCGCCAAATAATTCAATATATACTAGTGTTTCATTCAACAATTACTGCTTATTACATTTTTCCACCTGAAAACAACCAACTTTATTTTTTGTGAGAAAGGCATAGTACGTGCTAAATCTCCCACTAAGTGGCGTCGAGACAAATTATGACTACATTTTTTGGTGAAATACTTTAACTTATGATTTTTTAATTGGTAAACTAATGTTTAATAATTCTTTTTTTAATAGTTTACGCTAATATTTTTATGAAGTAATTAGTAATTACCATTTATATTTTAACTCTACTCAATAGGAAAAGCTTTAATTTATCCAGAGGATAGTTTATGAAGTGAAAACTTTTTTAGCACCACTGTGATTTGAAACTCGATGAAATGAACAAGTGACACTAAAAAGAGACAAACACATACATCTATAGGATTTAGCCTGCGAGAGAATGAGATAGAATAATCGGTCTCCTCTTTGTAGACCGAAATATAGAATAATGAGAAATATGCGAATAACTTGACAAAATCTGAATCCTCCTATAATAGAAAACTTAACTAGCACGGCGACGCGCGACCCCTGCGCCTGGTAAAAACCTACCTGTGAACTTATTTATTTGTATACCGTAAAATAATAAGAGGTTAACAATAAAATTTTAAGAATTTACAGAAAAATTATCAAAAAAAACTAGCATATAAGTAGGTGGTAGGTGGGTAGGCACTTAGTTTTTTTTAATGAGTCATGAGCTCATGAGTCGGTTAAACTGTATTAATATGTCACAATTAATAGAGAAAGTAGTTTGATCCAAGTGACCATGAGTAGATATATAGAGTAGATATGAAACAGCTATTTGCGAGAATAACGGAGACAATATTGTATTAGTGATAGATTCAATCTGGCGGGATATTGTAGAAATAACTGTAGAATGATCGAAACAGATCAATGACTTCGTACTTTATATGCGGGATCAAATTTGTCAAACTACAAAAAAAATTTCGAAATAGTATCCAACTAATTTTAGATTGGTATTTTTATAGGAATACAATTCAAGTGCATAAAAAACAGATTATTTATTATTTTATTTTACACATTTAATTCATATGTACCTATGTACCTGTAAATATTAATTAATCTGCACATTTAATTCGTATGCAGGTACCTTTAAATGTAACTTTTTTTTGGACATATTTAATTCATATGTAAGTACCATCATCGTATGAAAACATTAGCCAAATGATTTACCTACTGGTGTTATTTGAAAATATTATTATCGTGTGTTCAAAACTTTTTAAACTATTAACGAAAGTACCTAAGTGTTTAATAAAAGAAAATTATGTTTAAAAAAAAAACAGAGTGTGTAATTCACACGCGGTAGAAGTGAAAGTAGAAAGTCCTAGATGTCGCTTTATTAGGAGAGTATTGAAATGAAATGTGTATTATATTTTACTGATTAGTACAAGTAGGTTGATTTATACACCAATTAGAGTGCTATGAGGACATGAAAAGTAAATATATCTATACGAAATCATTGTTCCCCAGAGGCATCAGTGTATACTGTATATTGTACATACCGCACCGATTAACACCGAAATGACCGAAATTTTATTCCAATTCTCGTTTGGTTCAGGTAACTTATTGGTTGGGATATTCTACGGTAATCGCTTGGACTAGGATTAAATTACACAAAATAACACAAATTAATGTTAACTTACAAAAATGTATTCGGAAGAAATCTAAAAATTTTAACAATTTAAAATAATTTAGTATAAAGTCCACACATGGAAGAAAAATAACTAAGAAAAAAAATAAAAATTTTACAAAGTCGATATTTCCTGTTGTTTGAATATCTTGTAGTTGGAATTATTAAATGAAAAAAACAGTTTTATATTTCAACTTTAGTAACAAGATATTAACGAATTTGAAAGCTTAGCGCGTAATCCATTTTTACAGTTAAAACTGTTACATATAAGTGCACAAAAGCATTTAAAAATACAAAATGCGTAACTTTAATTAACTTATATTAGCAAGTCACAATTTTTTTTAAATAGACAATTCACCCTAAAAAATTTGCATTGTGCCGATAAAGTTAAGAAAGATAGTTATAATTTTGAGAATAATCTATAAGGGGACAGGACAAATATAAAAAAATATTTAATAGACAAACGTGTGTTAAAACATATTCTAGATCATTATTGCAGTTATTTAATTATGGTTTTACAATGTACATCCCTGCTATTTCTCCAGGTAATGGATATTTTAGGATTAATTGGCTAATTGCTTGTAACAGAAACATAATAAATTGATGTGGGTACTTACCTACCTAGTACTACGTATTTTGAAGGTGTTAGGAAGCCTTCTAACACAGTCAATAAAAAGGTGTCATTTACCGTTGGTCAGTCTGCAAAAATTTGTTACCGTTACTTATTTTACTGTTATAGACTATTCGCGGATAGTTCACTACACAAACCATTATTTATTTATTTATGTGTAACATGCCTCCCTGCTGTTTTGAAATACCCACCGAATTTCATTTAGAACAAAACTGTATAAGAACTGTCCATTAAATCATCATTGTTCCAGAATTTATCTATACATGTAGGTACATATACATCAATGTATGTTTGCTTGCTTGCTTTCTTGCATGCATGCTGATAGATATGTATGTACAATGTTTATGTTTATGTATTGTGTATTATGTGGATATCCGCAAAGAATGTAAGGCTGATGTAAGCATAATGAGTAAGATTAAGAAAAGGACCCTTAGATGGTTTGGGCATGTAGAGCGAATGAACAAAGAAAGTAGTGTAAAAAGAATATACGACGCAAGTGTGAATGGTAGAAGAGGTCGGGGACGCCCGAGGAAGACATGGCACGATCAAGTAAATCAAATACTTGAGTCAGGCTATGTCAAAAGTCAGAATAATAGAAGAGAATGTATGAGACGATGTATGAATGTGAGTGAGGCAAATAGTGTGTGCCAAGAACGAGTTGTTTGACGGTCCGTCCTCTCTGCCTATCCCTGCGGGGAAACGGCGCGGTGTTGGTTAGTTAGTTAGTTAGTTAAGCGTAGGAAATGTTTAAAACTTTCATAATACCTTCTTTCCACCCTCGCGAAGGTTTCTGGATTATTACCACCACGTGACAATAAATTTGAAAAGTTTTTTAATCACTACAAAAACTCTTACGAAAGTGTCAAAAATGTCACAATTTGAGAATGACATTTTGCAAACCATCGATTAGTTAATCAAAATTCAATTTTCGAATAAACTCTTTAAGTTAATGAATTTAATCGATGTATTAAACCATCGATTAGTTAATCAAAATTCAATTTTCGAATAAACTCTTTAAGTTAATGAATTTAATCGATGTATTCACTTACGATATTAACCAAAATCGAACGCTCATGCTACGACCAGACCCTTGCGACAAGCTGCTTGTCGCAAGCTCAGGCAAGCTCTGGCAAGCGAATGGCTGGCGTCCCCACACTTGCAAGCGCGCCAGTACATTCGCAGCGCGCGCAGCGCCCAAAGATGGCGGACGTCGAAGCAGCTGCATCAGCTGTCATTTTTGCGCTAACCTATTTCTATTTTAAAGCGAAACAAAACGAAAGAAAGCGAAGAATTCGAAAGAGAAGATAGTGGATGATTAAAATCCATAGAAATCGTACCCGGTAATTCATTTAATATTCTAATATTTTGTTTATTGTCCGTAAGTTGTACCAACGTGTGGATGCCACGCCAGCGTTTGCCGCAAGCGCTTGCCGCTTGTGGCCAAAATATCCGACTTCGATCGGATCGGCGGCAAGCTCTCGCAAGCTCTTGGAAGCCTACGCAAGCCAAGCCACACGCGCTCTCCAGACGCTGGGACTTGTGGACGCTTGCGGAGGCTTCCCATGTGTTTGGAGCCGGTATTAGAATCTAATCAAGAATTATCTGTATTTTAAATAGGTACTTATGTTAAGTACCAAATTTGATTGATTGTTCTTATAATAAAAAAAATTTATGTTTGTAATATATGAAAAAGGAATATTTGTAAAAAAAAATTGCAAACCGGTACTGAATATATTGAAAGCGGGACAGGGGAGGGGATCGCGTGAGGGGGGTTCGTGGGAGAGGGGAGAGGGAAGGCGGGGAAGGTGGAGGGGAACGAGTGAGGGGAAGGGGACATGGGAGGGGAACGGGAGGCGGAAAGAAGGTGAACACGCAGGGAGAAACCATTTCTTTATTAGGTGGCATTGTGACGAATGCCGGGAACTCGTTAGTAATGTATATATATCTATTTATAATTAAAAAAATGTAATTGTCAGTCATCAATATTATATTAATCTAAATAATGTTGAATAAACGCCATTAGAAAATGATAGCAATAAATCATGAGACCTTTAATCGTAAGTGCCTACCTAGGTACTTATTTTTTATGATAAAAATGTATTGAACTTTCACAATAAAACCACGACAACAATGTTTTAGCTGTGATTAATTCATTATTTTTATACACTTCATATCAATAAATAATTTACCTATAACCTATAACCTTTCTTCATTTATTATAATGGCGCTGCAATTGATTAAGACTCTTGTTTTTTTTAATTTAATTATGATTAATATTGTGTCAAGCTGTACAAGATAAATATTAATGGGAGATATTGTAAATTTTAATACAATGTAAAAAAGTATGTACAATATAAAATATTAGTAAAAACACCGTGTTCAAATAAATTAACCTGACCAAATTCCAAATAGGGCAGATATGAACTCTACCTCTAGTAAATCCTTCGTCGGTTTCCGACAATAGGTTGACAAAACCATTGTATAAATGAATAGTAAACTTACTTATTTCATTTTGAAATCACAGATAACTTTTTCGATGACCCTGTATTATGTTACCGAAATCCGAAATCTAATCGAAAAAAAATCTTTTGTGTTATGATTTTTTTAAATTTGAAAATCGCTACGATCTGAAAACTAAAAAACTGCAAATTTCTACCGTTTTTTTGAACACATATATTATAATTGTAATTATGTATAATATTCGTTTCAGTTCGTTACTCCGTCGATGTTATCTATGAAAAATGACGGGAGAAAATAACTCGGTCTATTGTTGTCAGTAAATGAAACCTGTACATATTAACTATCCCATTCATGATGTGTCTAGGTGCCAGTGGCATCTGCGGGCCAAATATAAATTGAAATTTTGCATGAATGACTTTGATCGAATCATCTCCATACAACAATTTAATTTATGGAAAATTTGCCAATCATTTGATTTTACAGTACCTACCTACTTATGTAGGTACTAACCAACTTTTCGTAAGCGGTCGTGGAGACGTAAAACCCGATCTCGAAATGTCTGCTGGTTTTGATTCATCCACAGAAAATACCTTCTTCTTCTTCTTCGATGGCGCTACAGCCCATATCGAGCTTTGGCCTCCTGCAACAGTCGCCTCCAACTCCTCCTGTCCTCAGCGGCTGACTTCCAATTTTGTACCTGGAGAAGCTGTGCTGCATCCCCTCTTACCTCGTCTTCCCACCTCAGTCTGGGTCTTCCCACTTTTCTCTTTCCACCTGGGTGTCCAGTCAAAATTCTTTTTGGGACGCGTGTATACGGCATTCTCTGTACAGAAAATACCTGATTGAAGTTATGTTATAAGGGGGGAGGGGGTTTAGGGGGTTTAACCCCCCTCCCCTAGAGGCCTCAGTAATGAGTAGGAAATAAGAGGTTAGAAATCGTAGATTACATCCCCGGAAAGTAAATACAAAATTATTTTTATTTAAACTTTATGAGTAAAATCTCAAATTATAATATTTAATTAAATGAAGACAATATTAGCGAAACTCAATCAAAATCTGGAGACCTAAAAATCAGAAAAAGATATTGGTTCCACTCATGGCAAGTGCTTTACCGATTGAACTATGGAACCCATTTCCAATTCGGTCATTTTTAACTGTATCATACTTCGACTAAGAACTACCAACATCATCTTCATTTTCTTAACGCACATATTATTGGCTGCTATCTTTTCAGAAAACTAAAGTAGAAAAGAGTGGGGAAGTACAGCTGGGGGAGTACGAAGTACAGCTCAAAGAGGAGACCGATAGGCTACGAAGCACCGCACAAAGAGGAGGCCGATCTCATTTTCTCGCAGGCTAAATCCTATAGACTTATGTGTGTGTATCTTTATAGTGTCGCTTTTTTGTTTCTATGAGTTTCAAATCACCAGAAGTTTTCACTTCAAAAACGATATCCCGCAACAGCACCACCAAACCAGAACAAGCAAAAAAAAGTGAAATCGTTTAGTAAAATATTAACCGCGTTTTAAATTTTAGAACAGTTTTGGTAGCAGGTAGGTGGCGAACAGAGACACGAATGAATATTTTTATTTTTAACTTTATGAGTAAAATCTCAAATTATAATATTTAATTAATTGAGGAACTGGGTTCGAGTCCCAGTGAAACCAATATCTGTTTTCTGATTTTTCTGTCTCCAGATTTTGATTGAGTTTCGCTAATATTGTCTTTATTTAATTAAAAAAATAAAATTATTTGCCTCATCTTTCTAATCAATGTGATGTAAATAATAAGTTGTGGTAAGTAGAGGTCCCAATAACATTTAAATACATTTTCCAACCCCCCCCCTTTCTCCCTTAGGGTCGAACCCCCTTAGGGTCATTCCCCCACCCCCCAAGTGAATCCTGTAACTACGCCCTTGCTTGAAGTAAATTAGATAAATAAATTACTCGTACCTCGATCAAATATTCTATTTGCAATGTGAACTTAACTGTTTTTTAAACACGTTAACTTTAATAATGTAATTTCAAGGTTAACGAACTACTTTCAGCTAGAAACAACATTTTCATCACGAGCACTGGACCTTTGAAATATCCATTTAAATTATAAAAAAATACGAGAAGATTTCATATTGGGTGCTTAATGATATGATAATATGCATAAATCGTACCTAAAAGCAGTATTTCGAAAAAAATGTGAAGATTACGAATAATACGAATTACTTTACAACTACTATTTATTGAGTGAAACTTTTACAGTGTTCATGTTCACTATTATTACATTAATGTAATTGCCATTGGGATGTACACAGATATTAAATCTACAATTCAAAATGTTCACAGCATGAGAAATCAATGTTTAGTTGTTACTAGATGGGGATAAAATTATAGAGAAACAGAAGAAAAAAGACGGAAAATATATTATATTTCCAATCATTAACGCGAGTAAAATTAGTTTTTCTATATATCCAAAAATGACGAAGTCATGAACTTTTAAAGTGAAATTGTGTAAAATGTCTGCAATGATGTCTGTCATGTAATTTTTTTTTACACTAGCCCCACACAGGAGGCCCTGAAAAAAATAATTTCCCTCAGGGCCTATGCCATCTTAGGGGATGCTGTATGGAGGGCCTTTTTGAGGAAGGGAACGATAGAAAGTTTCGGGGAAGGTAAAAAATAAGTGGTGGGTAGGAATCTGGGGGTCAGTGTGTCCAGGAGAGACGGACATATAAATCCATCCCTCCAACTGCGCTGCACGGCAATGTTCCGAGAGTACGGCAGGAGAAGTCAAAGGGACTCCCTCAACCATTCTCTCCTGATCCAGCCTGCCATACAGCTGATGGGCAGACGCCGCCAAGACCTGCACACACCTCACTCCATGAACCCGGGCACCCTTGCCAAGTCACCAAACGAGGCGAACCACTTGGGGTGACCTATGGCAAAGGTGTTGGTTATCCAATAAATGGTTCCCGGGGCGACGGAATTCATAATCTAATTTATATAGTTCATTCAGTATAATTCGGGTGGCATTCCTGCAGTACCGCAAATATCAACATTTTATATCTTAAAATTTATGTCTTCAGCATGCTTTAATTGATACGATACCTATATTAGTAAAAACACGTGAAATTTTGTAGTAGAAGACTATCTAATTGAGACCTTTATAATCTACATTATTTGAAAATTACTGTTTATAAATGCGTCATTAGACGTGTTTTGGGTTTCTTTAATTGGTATAAAGATAAAACTACGCAGCGAAACCTTTAAAATACGGATTAGAGTTTAGTCTATCGTTTTTATTATTTGTACCTACATAGTTAAGCAGTCCTAATTCCTCACTTTTATAAATTACTGTTACCTACCCATAGGTACGAGTATGTTATGTATTCTAAATACGAGAAATTTAACATAATACGAGTACCTAACTACCTACGAAAATACTAAATAAGATTGTTATTCCAGTATGTCTGTAAATATGGTTGAATGAACTCTGATTTGAATTTTAGTGTCATGTTCTTCAAAATTGTAAGCGTTTGTTTGGAGAATTCAGACAAGCGAAAAAATTCTTACTAGAGATAATATAATTTTCAAAATTAAGACTGATTTGTCGAGATTTCAGACTGTCCCATGATGTTATGTATTTAGGTGAGAGACGAAGCGGAAAAATTGATTCCACTATTTAAGCTCCAATTATTCATTAGTCCAATGGCTCCCAACGCCCTAACTCTTACGTCAAGCCACCTTATCGAATCCGGTACCCACGCACTGCTATACTCGCGTGAGAATAGAGGAACACCTTTTGACGAGATATTAGTTTATTTATTATTCTTTTGTATTATGTTAAGTACTTGCATACTGCTTTCTAACCCGTATGCATGGACATTGGAAAGTCTAAAGTCGTTCAAATAAATGTAGCTTTGTTCAATAAAATAGAAAATTGACGTGTGCGGTGAAGGAGGAAACCTTATGGTTCCTTATAACGCCGTTGGGAAAGTGGTGGGGTCACCTCCAATGAGATTTGAATGAGTTTTTACAGGTCTGCAAATTGATCTGAGAATTACCTATCTATTCATAAAACGAAGAAAGAAGAGCTAAGAAAAGCTCCGTTCAGACCGGGAGTCTATTATTGCAACGCAATCATTACATAGCATATATTATGTTGCTTGAAAACATGTAACAAGTTAATATGTTCAATTGGTCTTTTTCCCCTGTGGATACTAAAAGCTCTGTAGACGCTACTGTTAACTGTAGACCAAGAATTCAATAAACGACTTATCATTATTCAAATAAAACATTATTAACTCGCCGCAAATTTAATGTAAACGTTAAGCTGAAAGCACGCATATGGAATAAAAAGCGTCATGTTCATTGAATAGCGAAGACCGATTAATTACTTAGACTTAAAGAATAATTACTACTCCATGAAAACATTAACAGTATTTGAAAAAAAAAAATTCTTACATTACGTAATGAAATTGTTATTTGCCGTAAAAGCCATTAGTCTCAAAAAGGACATGTGAAGTGCCAATGTATATTAAAGTTAGTATTTCAATTCGAAATGAGCTATGTGTCAACAAATCCATTCGCCAGTGTGTTCATCCATTTCTTATTTATTCTCTGTCAATGTCGGCTAACAATAAATACCTAGTGCGACCGTGCTTGATCAAACGGTATAAAATCGTCGATAGTTACGCCCATGGAGGAACGAATTCCTTCCTCCGTGGTGACGCCCAAGAGACTTCGTCCAGCAGCTTCGCGCAAGCAGAAACATTGCTAAAATCTTATTTAGAAAAATATTTTTTGGATCCGCGTAGTGAGTTTACTATGCCACTGCTTTTCAATATAAATCTGCCAATGATGACAAACATGATGTTCAAAACCGCAAAACAAATTATCCCGTAAATCCTCCGCAGGAAGTACAAAACGTGGATATTAAATTATTTTCAGGCGAAACACAATCATAGAGTTGCGGTAGGCAGATGTTACGCAATTGGTTTGTGTAGATACTTTTATTAAAAACCCGGTAATTCATGTCAGGGAAACCGCAATAATAATAAGGCTACATTGATAACATTAATCTCCACATTAATTTCGGGAAATATTGACTGGTTTTGTGTTGATTTTCGGCTTACTAAGAAGAGATTAAACCATAGATTCTCAACCTTTTTTTGCCCACCGCCCACTTTGAGAATATTTTTATATCTAGCGCCCCCTAACTCGTGAATCCGACAAAGCAATTGACCACGACGAAGGGGGCGTAGTGGTATACCACGACGGGGTTACGTTTGCCACAACGGAGGGGGCGTGATGGGATAGGGAAATATTTTTGTGAATTGGATGGGGCAAGATAGGATGGGTTTCTCTGGGTCTCCTACCGCCCCATGAAAGTCTGAAACGCCCCTCAATTTTCTCTTGGTCTTCTACCGCCCCCCTGAAGGTCTGCAACGCCCCCAAGGGGGCGTTATCGCCCACGTTGAGAACCTATGGATTAAACTTTCATAGATACGTTACGTTATTCGAAAATACCCACATAAATTCAACATAATAATTTTGTGTAATATTATGTAACGCAAGGCCATTCATTTGCTTACAAGTCGTGCAAGACTTTGTATAGGTAATATAATTATTATGCAGTTTTATAATTTGCACATATCAGAAGTAATGTGGGTTTTGTTCGTTGACAATGCGTTTGAACGTCGTTTTGTATGAACAGGTGGTATTGGCTGCTGTAGAGTTAGTACTAGCTGTAAACAAGTGGTAAAAGTTATTTAAAAGGTTTTGAACGGCACGACTTCGTTTATCTTATTTAGAATCCCGTACACCTTTTTTGAAAAATTACAATGAAAAAATATAGGTGTAAAAAATATAAACCAGTGATGAAAAAATAGATAATCTACCAATATCTTTACTGAACGACAATATTATTAAAAACGTTTAAATAGTTGTTCACAATATTTTAAACTAGGTAGAAATAGTTTGCACACACGGCGTTTGAAGTTTGCTAATTTCAAATACTGTCAAATACATCCATAATGCCTGGACTAAGTAAACGTTGTTTTAGGGAATTCAAACTACAGTTGAAATGAAATGTATGCATTATTAACTTGCTGGGGTACCCGGCTTCGCTGAGGGAGTTGATATGAGATTGAACTGACGTTTGAACCCACGACCCACGACGAATCTTGCTTTATGTACTCTTACCAATGGGTAACCCATACAAAAAAGGCTTCGAATGGTCCACAATGTTTCATAACATTCCACAACATTCGAGAGTGTTCTAGAATGTTTCACAATGATTTGGGATGTGTCGGGATGTTCCCGAATGTTCCAGACTATTCCCGAATATTTTACAACATTCCAAAATATTCCTGGATGTTTTGGAATGTTGTAGAATGCTCTCGAATACTCTAAAATGTTCTGGACTGTTCTAGAAATTTCTAGAGGGCGAAACTTTCAGCCCTTATATTTTTAAAAGAACGCTCTTCAGGGAAAAACTGGAACCTTCTTCATGGATGGAAATAGAGGGCTACCACGCCATATAACTCCCTTGATCGTACCGGGACTCGTTTCTGAATTTTAGCGGGACGCATAGTTTCATAAACTTTTTTTTATAAATATATATTGATTAATTAAATGAAAACAAATCACTTTGTATGCCTACACCACTTATTTAATCAAAATTATCAAGATGTTTCGAAACAAATGGTTCCTTCGTTAGGATAAAATTAAAATTTTAATGGACGAAGAACGATTGTTCCTTATTCGGGATAAAATTAAAAATTTTGTTAATAGGAAATCATTGGTTTTGAAACATGTTGATAATTTAATAATAAATTTTTCAAATTATCCTGACGAAGGAACAATCGTCCTTCGTCAATAAAAATTTAAATAGAAATTCGAATAGATATATTTAAAAATTATAAATAAAGGTGCATTTAGAGCTAATACAAAAAAAAACTATTTTTTAAATTAAGATTTTCAGGATCGACGAGATAACTAAAAATCTCCGATTGAAACGATTGTTCCTTATTCGGGATAAAATTAAAAATTTTGTTAATAGGAAATCATTGGTTTTGAAACATGTTGATAATTTAATAATAAATTTTTCAAATTATCCTGACGAAGGAACAATCGTCCTTCGTCAATAAAAATTTAAATAGAAATTCGAATAGATATATTTAAAAATTATAAATAAAGGTGCATTTAGAGCTAATACAAAAAAAAACTATTTTTTAAATTAAGATTTTCAGGATCGACGAGATAACTAAAAATCTCCAACTTTTAAAAATAATTTCCCGAACATTTCAAAACAAAGGCGTTAAAAGTCAACATCCGCCGTATGTCGAAAGCTAAGAGTATGGATATTAGTTCCATGGTCGAAAGCATCCATATTACAAAAAAGTCTACTCTCTAGACCGGACGATCGCGGTGCAAAATTTGGTCGGTAATAATTACGGTTGTGCATTTTGAAAATAAAAATGAATGAAAAAATAAATATCCTTGTCGTAGGACAAATTTATTAAGATAGATTTGGCTACATGAGAAAATTACGAAATTTTTAAATTTGATTGTAATATAAACTGCGATTGTGTTATAAACTTGATTCTTTTTTACTTTTTATGACACAGGATTTCCTAGCCTATAGGCGACATATTATAGAGCAAATTATTTACTCTACGAAGTTGAAAATTTAAAAAAAAATTAAGACATTCCAATGGTCAAAGTTTAAGAAATAAATCTATCTAACTATCTAAGAGAGTGTCTGTGGCGGCCTGCTGCGTGGCGGACACGGGGTGGGCGATGTGGATTTAATTTTTCTACAAATCTACACTTTTATTTTGAGATTGATTAAATTTTATCCACTTGACCTTTAAAACTAAAGGAAGGTCGCTGTCCACATGAGATCTGTAAAAACCACCTTCCCTTTCCCACCCCTTAAAGCAGAATTTTGATACTCTTCGTAATGAAATGTTGGAAATTTGACTTTCAAAATAAGAGGAAAATTCTCTATATATACCTGATTTTAAAAAAAAACTCTGTGTAAAGCTATTGCAACGCTGAGGACTTCAGCAAGTTTGTAAATATTTTGCTAATTAACAGCAACAGCTCCATGCCTCCGTGCAGCGACGGCCTACTTGGTCGAGTGGTAAGGCTCTCGACTAGCGAACGGAGGTCGCGAGTTCAAATCCCGGCGTGCGCAAATCAATTTTATTTGATTTGTGTTATTTCACAATTTAAAAATAATTTACGGCATATTTGCGATACCTTCCAGGGTGGAAGCAGGGGCGTGCACTCCATATAGGCACATAAGCACTGCCTACCCTGCCGTATTTGTAAAACATAAGCATGTAAATAATATTATAATTTATTAAGTTATTGCTAAAAATAAATACACACTTTCAAAAACAAGCGCAAAAAAGCTGAGCAACCGAAACTACGCTAGCACCACATCAAACGGCATAAATTGTAACTATAAACTACACGCGCGCCGTCCGACTGCCTCACTACAATGCGGCCTAAGTAGGAATTATTTCTGACTAGAGCTAACTTCATACAACGTATAATTCAATGTTTACGAAATGCACAAAGCATAGAGCAGAACTGTCGTTTTGAATTTGCCTCTATGAGGCTTTTTTGTTAGTATTAAGCAGTGCTTTCTAGAACAAATCAGCAAATGGCGATCAGTGACGACAGTGACATCTGTTGTTATGCATTTCTATCAAATAGTTGTCTTTCATAAATACTAATTATCGGTTTAAAAAAGTTTGTCGTACTTTAATTCTGAAATCATCTGATAAAATATGGAAATATTAACCTGTGAAACATGTTGTATTTTCCTACTGCCTACCCTGTTCAAAAACTCTGTGCACGCCCCTGGGTGGAAGATAATCTCGGAGATGTAAGACCACCATTGAGAATTGTAACATAGCTTTAAATGGCTTTAGCCATGTTTGATGACTAGATATAAATAGGAAGATACTTCCTTAACTTCCTCTACCCGATCTCCTTGCCCTCCCCCTACCTTCAGCCTCATTTGGAACTAAATCTAGCCCTAAAGGAGCTGAGTTGGCAATACTACTCACAACATATCCCAATTGGGGATTCCATAGTATCACTGGCTACAGGCAGTTGGGACTTTTGTGCGGTATTCAAATAAAAATGTCCATCAAAATTAAAGTAAAAAGTAGCTCCGTAGAGAACCCTCGGTTCAGACCGTCGCATTAAAATCTATGTATTAAAAATAAAACATTATGTTATCAGATGCATCAATGTCCACAGTATAATTTCCTTATGGAAATAGAACTCATTTTTCAAAGGCGCCACATTGCTTATATGTGTGGTTACAGGTATTAGTCGCTAAGCTGTTGATATATAATTATTGGCGTGTATCGATATGGTTTGTAACATACTTTATCACAAAGTTATGTAAATCTAATTTGTGATTCAGCGATAAGCTACTTCATGTAGATTTTTTTCATACGTGCCATACATTTACTACCTACAATTCTTTACCAAATTCAAGTACTTACAATTTACAATCGACCTTTCTTAGAAGAGTTCACTATAGTTCTAGTAGGGGATCAGGTTTTACAGGAGACTACAATGCTTTTTTTCTCAAAACTAAGTGAAGAATTTGTGGTGGTTGGCATTACTAGATAACATTATAAAGTATGCAGTAATCAGTAACACTTAAGTATAAGTTGATTAGCGTTACCATGAATATTTTTATTTTGTTAAACAACAATTTATTACTCTCAGAATAACTTAGAACGATTAATCGGTGTATGTTAATATGTAGTATGGTATTGCCAACAGTGGCGTGACAACTCGACTTTTATGAGACACTATTTTTATTTGCAAAGCAAGCACCTTCCCATAAATAGAGCAATAGAAGTATTAACAATAAGAAATATTAACTATTGAGTGAACCCAGAAGGTAGGAACTACTAATATTAACTCACAACTAGCATTTGCTGCAATAGATAGTGTCAATACTTTAAATTCAACAGGACACCGGAACTCGTGGAGGGTTGTTCAGGTAGAGGTCAGCTTGTAAAGGCACCAGGAGCTTTGAATGATCAGATGAAAATAGTCAATAAAACAAAGTACCCATTACTTTTCCCGAGTACGTACTGGCGGATGAGGAATGCCTGCTTGTATAAGTCATTTTTCTATTTATTGGGCAAAATTGTACTTCAAATTTCCCACACATGTTTAATAGTGGGTAATGATGGTTGGCAAAATTGGCCAACTTCAAATCATCTCTTAACAAGATTTAAAGCTCCCTTTTATATTGTTATATAAACTTATAAACCTATAAACTAAACCTTTAAACTTATATTATAATATTATTGTTCTAAAAACGTGTTGTAAAAACTTATTATTATTTTGTAATGTATGGTATGTGTGTGTGTGTGAATGATTGTATACATATGTAAGTATTATGTTATCAATGTTGTGTTTGTCTTTAATTAGTGATAGCATCAACCATGTTCAGTGTAATTGTATCTGTTAAAGCTTTGATGTAAATCACTGTTTACAAACCTAATAAAAAAATAAATAAAAATAAATGATTATAAGATTTTTATTTTTTTATTTTCACCCCAAAGGACATTATTTTTAGATGTTTGACGACGCCATGAATTCATTAAATTAATTTCTTTTGTCTCACGTTTGACATAATGGTATCATAATATACATAGTATACAGATATGATAAGGATTCTATTAAAGAATATTAATGTCATCGTACAAATGTGAGAACAGGTTATAAATACATTTTACTCATCACATCCGACAGAATGAATTGAATTTAATATTACATACCTAACCACGTTCAGTTTTCCTTTGCGGTTTAGTATTCGTACAAAACACATCGTTCTATATCAGACAAAGAGTTTTTCAAAATTATCTTATACATGTTCATTGATTTCATGAGAAAGACACAACTAATAACTATATAATTATGTGGTGACATTGCTTTGGTTATAAAAATATCGCATTTATAAATTTTTTTAAGAGAATGTAGTTAAAATTAAAAACGTTAATAAATTACCGTTGACTCACATTAATTTCCTCTGTCGTTAAAATTTCAATGTGACATTTGAAATATGCTAAACGTTTATTATCAACATGTACGAGTATGAGGAAAAAATCTACGTAGGAAAAAATAATAAACGTTCTCCCTCTTCAAAAATATTATAAGATTTTATTTATTATTTATAATAGAAGATGGATAACTTTATATTTTATTAATTAAAAAAGAATAATAAGAAAGAAATGAATTAAGGAAGAAAGAAGTAACAACTTCAATAAATAAGCATTTTGGCGAAAAAGTCAACCAACATAACAAATGACGCATATTCGTTTAGTTTCAAAAGAGTGCGTTATTAAGTATAAGTAGGTACCTAATGTGATAACCAGGATATAGAAACAATGAACACCAACGCTCAAAAATATGTTTAGGTACCTCAGGCCAAGACAAAATAATATCAAGTCATCAAAATATTTCTGCTAGACATTCAATTTCAAATAGATTCGTTGTTTTTAGACATATTTTTAGCAAAAAGAAAAACTGTTTGATTTTACACTCCGACATCATACAATTAAAAATATCAAAATTACTAACGCAAACATAGCTATAAAGTTTAAAAATCGCTAAATCACTTTTCTTCTCATATAAAACTAAAAACCATGCACATGTATTTATACCATAGGTTCTCATCCTTATTTAGCCCACCGCCCACTTTGAGAATATTTTTTTTCTAGAGTCCCACAATAGGGGGGGGGGGCGAAAAGCAATTATTTTGTATTTTAAGTACCGGGTTGCTACCTTCTTCCTGTGTACGTGTACATGTACGTGATTAGCGTGTTTTATTGTCTTTTTACACTTTATTTACAAATCCACGCCCTCACTGCCCCCTCATTTTCTGTGGGTCTTCTACTGCCCCACTGAAAGTCTCAAACGCCCACAAGGGGCGTTATCGCCCACGATGAGAACCTATGATTAGACAAAACACATTTACGTTATTGTCATTTCACTTTTTTCGTTGTAAAAATAATAATTTTAAAATCGGCAAACGACCGGGAGAACTGTTTGGCAGTTTTGTATTTCAGAGTCTACGCTAAAATTTCAATGAAAAGAAAATAAAAAAAAATAAAAAAATGTTCTCACTTTCTAAATCTGTTACACTATTATATTATATATCTGACCAATCTGACCATGTTCGAAAAGGATATAAAAACTGATTTTTATGAGGACTTTTCATTAGATGACATATGTAGGTACGTTACTATGTGGCCCAAAATATTACATCTACTGTCCTACTGGAATAGCATTTTCTTTTTGTAAATGACGTAACATTAAAAAAAATTTAATGCATATAAAAAAAGTTGGTATTTGAGAATTCGTTATCCTCTTGCTGAACCGAACTCAGCGATTCGTTCATTACCCGTTCTTCAATTGAATTTTCGCAACACACATCAGATTCACCAAATCGCAAATTCATTTATTATCAACAATATAAATATATATATTAAACAATAATTGCATGTCACGCAAAATAAAATAAATAAATAAATAATTTTAAAAAGCAACCACTAAAAATTTGGCATTAGATCGTACAATGACATCAGTAAAGTATTGAAATATAAATAAATAATGCAAGCTCTTGGAGGATATAAAAGTAAGAAATACAAATGTTGCATTTAAGTTTTTTCTTTTATTTAACACTCAGCAACCCCTTTCACTAGCGCAGCATGAAAGGCTTACCAACTGAATTATTTCCACCGCTTTATCGAGAAACACTTTCACTAGAACAAACAGTCAAATAGTGATCGATTCGTCATGTTAAAATCGTATTGACTTGATCAAATTGATTAATTGAATCGCTCCACTTAAGACGGATGGCTGCGCAACTTTTTTCTCATAAAAATTAAAATTGAATTTGATGCCAAAATGACCCAACTGACCTGAATTATTTTTTTATCAAAAGGCATAGCAAATATCTAGTATAGGGATATGTGATACTTTATGTATTTTAGTTTTGAATTATGGTATAATACTAATAAAGAATTAAATTTTATATAAATTTAGAGGAAACAATAATCTTGTCTTTAATTCTGTATGAATATAATGAAATACAAAAAAAAAACACAGTAAAAAAGGCGTTTTTAGGTGGAAATTTTAATTTACATACAACAGACTTGGGCTCCAACGTAAATAAGTTGTTTGTAATTTACATTTACGCCTTTGAAAGGGGTTTTTTTTATCATTTTAATTTTTATATTTCATCGTATTTTTTTAGTAAACAGTGCAAAAAAGTAGCAAAGTTAATTTGACAAATAATTGCTAAAAATTGCCTAAATAAATTCCATTGCACTCTGCTTAACAGTTGCACAGAGTTGTTCAGAACTGCAGCCAGCATGTTGAAGGTTGCCCTGATGCTAGCCATGATGCTGCTTCCGAGCAAATTAATCGAGGATTTTTTGTTGAGAATTCATAGACAATACGTCTTCGATCGAGGTTGACCTGAGTAGAACGCTTGTAGAGTTCACGCGGATCTCACGCCCTCTACAACAGCAACCATTTGCGCGAATTTAAATGCACGCCCTGATGAATTCGTTTCGTCTGAACACAGCCAAAAAACGTTATTTCTTATTATAATGATGTTACTAAATGATTTTCGCCGACCATCTGCTACCTTTCGAATTTGATCGACCCTAAATAAATAATACAATCCATCAAGCCACGCGCAAAAAACTAATGCTTTTCTTCCAGACAACCCAATAATTATTAGCAGGTAAGTAATTTTTTGTTGCTTTTGCAACCCTTAAGATGAAGCCATACTAAATAATGCAAAATCATACAAAATCGTATGTTTTAGTTTTGAAAATTTGACCGCTTAGAAGTATTATAGATGCTTCAATTAAATACTGCGTGTAGAACATACTTTGGCCCTTAAAAATATTGGTCATTTTTTTTAATAAGTCTTTTAATAAGCTTAGAAAAAAATAAAGTATTAGGTCTATAAAAAACATTTTTAACTGAAAACTCTCCTACTTATAAACACTTTTTCGGATATGGTTTTATTGCATAATGTGGCAAATTCAGTATCTTATATAATTATCGCGAAAAAAAATGGTATTTACGCCCGAACCTCACAAAATAAAATATAATATGCATTTTCGCGTTGGTATTTTTGACATCACGGCGACAATACGGCAGTCGACGAATTTGTTATATCAAAGTGAACCTTATACCGTCCACCGAAGAACGACTGGCAGCCGCCCCCCTGTCTTCCGTCATTACTCCTCCGAACGGAGCGGAGAGCAGTCGTGTTATGCTCCGCGCCGCTTATTTTCGTGAAATCAATTAAAAAATTCCGTTTCTTTGCAATAAACAATGCATAAAAAAGGAATTAATGTTTTTTACAGGCCTTTACGAAATCAACATGTAAAAAAAAATCTCAAATATCTTTTCCAACCTTTCCAAAAGCTTTTTCTCAAGTATTTTTAAACTCCTCCCATAAAAGGGCGTGAATTCCGATTTCGATTTTTTCCTGTACTAGTGGATCGCCTTAAAGCTGGAAGGGTGTGTTCTCCACCCCGTCAGTAAGCCTAAAGCTATCAGCACACGCTATTACTGGGTACCTACCTACCTAACTCACGCAATCTACAGAATAATGAAATATATTTTAATATTAATCGCCCAATAACACTAACCATTTTTACAGCCTTCAAACCCTCAAGCCTCGGAAGGATATTATTAGCCATAAACATTATTTTCAATTAGAGCCTCTTTTTCCATATATATGTTACTGTAAAAGCCCGAACTACGGTAAATCCTAAGATTTTCCGGTAAATCCTAAGATTTACCAACTCTTAATGGTAAAAGTCCGAATCGTTCATTTACCTAACCTAACCTAAAATAACCTAACCTAACCTAACATGTACTAAATAAAAAAAAAACACGAAAAAAATTGTTTCTTATTTAAATAGTCGTAACCTAACCTAACCTAACCTAACCTAATCTAACTTAACATGTACTAAATTCTAATTTTAAAGCCGAAAAAATCGTTTCTTATTTAAATATTCGTAGAACGGTTCGGACTTTTACCATTAAGAGCTGGCAAATCTTAGGATTTACCGGAAAATCTTAGGATTTACAATAGGGCGGGCTTTTACAGTGACACATATATACGTGATTTGTTAGTAGTTAAAAAGAGAAATAATTATTCTTTTCAGTTTATTTAAAAAAAAGTGCGTTATTAAGTAGGTAACTAATGTGATAATCAGGAAATAGAAACAATGAACACCAACGCTCAACATTGTGATCAGGTACCTCGGGCCAAGACAAAATAATATCAAGTAATCAAAATATTTCCGCTAGACATTCAATTTAAATTAGATTCGTTGTTTTTGGCCATATCTTTAGCAACATGAAAAACTGATTGATTTTACAAATCGACATCATACAATTAAAAATATCAAAATTACTAAGGCAAACATAGTTAAAGTTTTAAAATCGCTAAATCGCTTTTTTTCTCACGAATAAAATCCAAAAAACTGTCATAATGTTGAAGTTAAAAGTTAATTTTTTTATTTTATAAACGGCTTATTACAGAATATCGAAGAATTAGTGCGGCAAGCGTTGTATTGCGTCCTCTCTACAGCTCAGTGATAAGGAAAGCCGAGCTCAGTATCAAAACAATGATGGCAGTGTTCAAAACTGTATACCGCCCGACGCTCACTTACGGCCACTAGATATGGATGCTAAACGAAAGTTCACGTTCTAGAGTCCAAGCTGCCGAAATGAGGTACCTGAGAGGAGTGGCAGGGGTTACGAAATGGGATCATATAAGAAACTCGACGATCGGAGACGATCTAAACATCGAACCACTGCTACTCTTCATAGAAAAATCGCAACTGAGGTGGCTTGGGCATGTACTAAGAATGTCTGATAATTGAATTCCGAGGAAAATACTGAGTGCGATTCCAGAGGGTAGACGTCCAGTAGGCCGCCCCAGACACAGTTGGGCGAGGCAATTCCAGAAACTGTGTGAGGAGAGGATAGGACTGCCGACAAGCAGCACAATACAGGTACGTATGGAGGAGCCTTGTCGATGCAGTGGGTCCCCGACCCGAATATGATAAGGGGAAGAAGATGTGTGTGTGTATAAACGGAAAAAAGTGAGGTGATAGTTTTCTTACTTATTTCCCACACAAAATGAAAGTGTTTTCTAAACTACCTAAGTCTTTCAAAATTATGGACGTTCGGAGTCAAATAATTCAGATCAGTTTTTTTTTTAAACATTTTCAGGTTTGATATTAAAATTTTATTGTTAAGAAATATCAATGTTTATTTGAAATAGGTTTTTATATAATGATTTCTTTTTTTACGACAATTAAAAAATAAGACATTATTAGCACGCTCGGAAGCATTCCAAAATTCTATGAAATTTTACCGTGTCGTTGAAACTAGTGGGTAAAAATTATAATGGTTTTCTAAGAAAACATTAGAAATATGAATATACTAAGTCATAAGGTAAGCAAATATTATTCAAGGAAACTAAATCTTTATCAGTTTCTATATCTTGTACGAAATACAGATAAAGGGACAGTCAATACAAAAATGCCTAATGAAAAACAAGTCACCTTTTGAGTTGATGTGTACAAAAATTTCGGAGATAATTTTTTATTATCTTAGCTTGAACAAAAAATAAATTAAATTTTCACTGAAAAATCATAAAAAATTACACCACACCTTTGCTAGGTACCTAATGATAATAATATTTCGATAATTTGTAGAGCGTCGTCTTTGAAATATCACCTCTAAAGCTGCTGTACAATGTATTATGAGTTCATAGGTGCTATCTAATTGTATTATTTACAAACAGATACAGAAACCGATACCTCATTAAGTGCCTACGTACCTTCCTATTGCATCTTACATATCCCACCCTTATGGTTCAAATAGGTTATGAATTTTTAAGAATTCTAATTCGATGTAATTTGTGTTTTGTTATTTTCTTTCATATTCTTATTTCATTGTATACACCTGCGCCTGCTTCATTTAACCCCTCAGGCCTCGATATTCTGTCAATATTTTTACATTTAAATGGAATATTTGTGAATGTACCCGACAATAATTGATTTAGAAAAGTGATAAAATTACGCTTACAAATTTTATTATTAGAAAAACCCAAGCAATTTTTTTAATGCAAACTTTAAAAAGTTATAAAAATGGCACGCCTTAGGTACCATTTTTCTAACTACTGTAATGAAAAAAAACCATATACATATTTTATTAGATAAATTAATGCATTATAAACGTTATCATCACATCACTTTTTTTTCGTTTCAGGAAAAAAATAATTTTTTGAAAAGTCACAAAGTGTCATATTTTTTTATCAAATTGCCGCTAAAAACTTAGGTTTCATAAAGGTGTACATTTTAATTATTTTGTTTTTAACTTTTAGATTTGAATACAAAAGCGTTGTGTTTTTTCTTTCTTATACAATTTAAATCATATTTTTCACTGCGAAAGTAAGGGAGATGTAACAATTTCTATGCGACCTATGTGAGTTGTTTCGAAACGCCTGAGAGGTTAAAAACCTGAGAGGTTAGAAGAAGTTAAGCAGGTAGAGGATGAAAGGGAGATACCTTCGGCTTAAAGGAGGTTACATTATCATCTGTGCCATCGCCATTGCCTATCGTCATTGAATGAGCGTATTCAAGTCTTGTTTTAACTCAGACTACTCGGAACGTTTTGCATTTCGTTTTTCTGTAAAATGTTTTTTTGCGTTCCGGTTCCTGTTAAAGATGGTGGCCGTTTTAATGCTGTAGTAAATATTCTTTTTTGAAATGTGAATTGTTGTGTTTATTAATTAAGTGTATAGGTATTTAAGTACTCACTTACAAGTTTTACGATTTCAGACGAAATTTTGGTTTTGATTTAATAAAGGAAAATTAGGGACGTACTTTTTTGGACGGAGGTCTAAACTGCTGATTAATAATTAATGAATACTTGCAAGCTGAAGTTCATAGCGCCACGATTGACAATATTTTTTCAGTTTTTTGATGAAACTTAATTCTCAAAGCTTTTAGTTAGAGTGTCTTCCAGATTACAACCCTGGTGAAAGATAATAATTCAGAAACAAAATTTGAAACAAGAAAAAATCATGTTTTTTACATTAGCTCTTCACAGGAAGCCCTGGGGAAAATAATTTCTCAACGCCTTTGTCATCTTAGGGAATGCTGTGTAGAGCTTCTTTTCATGGAAATTAAAATTAAACGAAGTTCTGGAAATTAAAAAGGTATGAGGGGTGAGTAGGAATCTGGGGGTCAGTGTATCCAAGAGTGACGGATGTATGAATCTATCCCTCGAACTGCGGCGCAATGCGATGGGTCGAGAGGTCCGGCTGGAGAGGTCAAAAGGCGTCCCTCAACCAGTCTCTCTCGTTCCGGCCCGCCACGCAGAAGGTGGGCAGATCCATCCCGAACTACTTGGGGTAACCTATTGCAGAGGCGTTCGTAATCCAATAAAAGGTTCTTGGGGCGGTGGTACCCATACCTGCCTCCCAAATTGAAATCTAAATAGCCAGGTTCGTCAAAACCTTTATCTTCCCAAATCCTTTCATTTGCATTTGTAAAACCAACAGTTTACAATATTTTTGAAGTGTGGTAACTGTAACTGTATGTAAAAATTGGATGGTAACTGTAAATAAGAATAGGTTTCATTCAAGTGTCTTAAAATGAATACAAAAAATCCGCAAGCTATGGTGAGAATCGCGTCAATTGTTAGGGAATGCACGTTTATTTTACCGCTTTGCGTTTTCAGCGGCTTTGAATTTTATAATGTATTGTCTATGGTCGCGACTTCATTATAATGTAATATATTACGATATATGGGCGACCGCGTAGCAGCCTCTAGCTCTAGCTACGTGCCACCGGAAGTATAAGCCTAGACATCCGGACGCCACAAATTGTATTATTCAAACTCCAACGACTAACGTGGGCAAAAAATGACGCATTTCGTGAAATATTTTTTGTTTCCATCTAGAATTGAATTTAAAACTAAGTATTCAACATCGATGTATGGTGTATTCAACATAACGTACACATCGTTACGATACTCCCTGGTGATTTAGGAGGCGAGTTTGGACTTAAGTGGTGGAAGCTTCTGCCCACCGACTGCGTGACGGGCCGGATCGGGAGAGAAGATGCTTTCGCCCTACCAGAAGGACTTTATCGACCGAACGCCTTGCACCGCAGTGGGAGAGATGGATTCACACGTCACTCCTGGACACACTGATCCACACCCCTCACACCTTTTTTGTTCCAAGAACTTTCTCTCCTTCCTTTACTCAAAAAGACCCTCCACACAGCAACCCCAAATACGACATAATGCACACCTGTATAGCAGTAGCGGTCCGTGAGTTTTAAGTGAGGTAGAGTGCTAAGATTGAAAAATACGACGTTATTGATGTTGTTGAAGCTGAAAATAAATTTTATTATTTAAAAAAAATTCAATTTTTTCTATGAAGATTTTCAGGATTCTTTCAGTTTGGGGATGCGCCGCATCCACATTTTAGTATAGCTTCATACAAAAAATTGAAATTTTGAAAAAAAAAATCATTTTCAGCTACAACAACATCAATAACGTTGTATTTTCCAATCTTAGCACACTAGTTCACTGAAAACTCACGGACTGCTGTATAGGTATAGAGTTAATGTTAAAAAAGCAACAAAAAAACAAAAACGAAATATTGCATAAAATGGCTGTAGCTAGTTTAAGTGGACTATCTGGCTATGGGCAGTTAGAACTCTTGTGATGTATATTATTATACAGCGCACGAGTTCTAAAATAGTTAAAAGATTTTAAACCCATAAAAAATAACACATTTTTGTTTACTCATAAAAAATGGTGTGTTAATTTTGTACACATGTGGCACCTACATTGGAGGCACAGCTCGGTAGATTGCCGGCAATTCGGATAAAATTATATTTTACACAATTAAATAAATTAAATTTTAATTTAATGAAGTCCAGATAACGATAATACCACAATAACCTCTTCATCATCAGTTAGAAAAACCGTGTTGGTTCAAGTTTTAACGCATTGAGCTCATCTTTCAGCAATCGGAGCAGTTTCAGTTATTTCAGTTTCGCAGACATGTTATCTGAAATCTAAAACGCGGGACACTTCAAGCTTGTGCTAAGTGTGTGAAAGTTAGCATAGTGGCGTCAATAACTGTGCATTATGCCGATAGTTATTTATTCAGATATACCTCACCCATGAATATGGACTATATGGAGGGAACACAACATCTGTTAGCGCAGTTTTGTATTCAGCACCGGCGCATGTGTGATCTACCGAACCGTGGACAAATTACTAAACAAAATTCAGATAAGCAATCACACTGTAATAAAAATGCACAGCAGCATTTCGCTATTATTTATTAAAAGCGCAAGTGCAAATTAGTTAGTAAATCTAAAAATAACAATACTCACTGTGATTAAAAGTTGAGTTGACACAGGTGAATTTGACCTCTTATCAGATGCACTTTTGAACTAAAAACATAATATGATTTGATGGTGATATATCGATCGATCTGCAGCGCTGGTTTGAGAGAGTTGATTATGGCCAGGTGATGAATATCGTGATTGCTAAATGTCTACACAGAGATTCCGCGAAGCACCGGTGCATTGGATGAAGAGCGCGGCGCGCGCCGGTCTGGCTTGACGTTACGTGCGCCGATAGCGCGACTAGGGCCGGTGCCGGCGTCGCTAGAGCGGCGGGCGGAGCGGTAACCGGTAGAGGACTGCACGCGCGGCTCGGTAATCACCGAATGCCGGCGAACTCGTGGCCACCCCACGGCGCGCTTCCCCGGTTCCCCTCCCGAGCGCCGCACTTGGCGTTACCTTTGCATAGGTAGGTAGGTAGGTAGGTACTATGTTATTATGCCGTGCTGCGCTACTCACTCCCCCAGACGCGACCGCGAGGGTGCAAATTTTTTGCCCCTAAGACAGGGTTACCACTGAAACTTTTCAGTGTGTGTTCTGAGCATCAATGACATCGAAAATATTTGTTGACGTCAATGGTCTTTTTTATTAAATTTAAGAACTCATTTTGATTGGTTCTTATTATTAATTGTTTTTGTGTTTGACTCAAATTATTTTTTAAAAGTTTAATTTAGATTATATTTAATAATGTTATTAAGTGTCAAGTTCTGCAAGACAAGTTAGAAAATGGCCTTGTAAGCCGAAACCGCTGTAAAAAAATTGAATACTAAAATACTCGTAGAACACAATTATCCACAATTTGGGAGGCGGGTATGGGTACCGCCGCCCCGGGAAATATTTATTGGATAACCAACACCTCTGCCACAGGTCATCCCAAGTGGTTCGCTACGTTTGATGACTTAGAAGGGATGCCCGGGTTCATGGGATTAGGTTTGTCCGAGGCTTGGCCACAGGTGCATCTACCCACAACATGACTGTTTCAGAACATCGCCTTGCACCGCAATGGGAGGGTTGGATTCGTATGACCGCTACTCCTGGGCAAACTTACACCTAAATTCCTACATTTTTTCCTTCCCAGAATTTCCTTTTCTAAAAAGACCCTCCACATAACACCCCCAAAGATGACAAATGTCCTGAGGGAAATTATTTTCCTCGGGCCTCCTTTGGAGCTAATGTTAAAAAAAAGCTGCACGTAAATAAAGCAACGACAGATTGTAAAAACATACTTCAGTAATAAGGGGCCATCCATGAATTACGTCACACGAATTTTATGATTTTTTTACCCCCCCCCCCCCCCCTCCACCTCCGTCCCTGTCGCAGAATTGTGAGACCCCCTCCCCCCTAGTGTGACGTCACACATTTTTCAATTAAAATCTAAAAAAGTTTTGCGTTTTAATCATTTAGATTTTTACATGTGACGTCACAGAGCTGATGACTCCCCCATACCCCATGTAACACAATGTCACACTTCTCTACTCCCCTCCCCCCCCACCTAAGGTGTGACGTAATTTATGGATGGCCCCTAATACGAGTAATATGATATCTGAACGTGGTTTTGATGAAATACCATGATCAATGCAATATCAAAACATTTTTTGTAGTTACAGTATAATCCATCTCTGATAGTAAAATTTCATAATGAATCCTTCTAATTTTCAATCAAAAGCAACAATATTTCAACATCGTGCACAATGTGTTTTACTTTATTTTAATTAAAGCTGTACCTACCACCGTTGTTATCTCTCGTCAGGTCGATATTAGTTTTTAGCTAGGCAGATTGCCTTTTCTAAGAAACAAAATATTCTTGAAAATGTCACGTATACAATTTTAATGTTTAACGAGTTTTATATTTAAACATTAAAAATGTTAAACATTCAAATTGTTTTATGTAATAACGCTGAAGATTATAAACTGCCAGGAGCCAATAGGACTAGCTTTCTTTACCAAAAGCCATTTGAAGCATTATTACAATTCAGCACGTTGGTAATTCAGTAACTTACCACGAATCAGGGTTATACAGAGAGCATCTAATATGTTTTCTAGAAGTAGGTGCAAATCATTAATTAATAAAAGTATGCAGTTCACTAGAGGTAGAGAGGTAGAGGTAGGTGAAACCTTCAAAAAAACTAAAGTAGGCACTTTTTTTATCAATGTTTCGTCGAATTCCAGTGCACCTTTTCCTTTACATTTGGTCACCTTATTAGTATTTGTGTTTTCTTCTTCGGAGTCGCTAGATGTCGCTTTTTTGCGTTTTCTTTGCTTGTTCATTTTGGATTGCTTTGAAGATTGGATATTGATTTTACTAAAAAATATATATAATATATTTTTTGGATTTTGTGGGATTCGATCCTTGGTCCGCTGAATGTCTGGCCGCTAAGGTTTTTTTTCAGTAGCTTTATATCACTAGACCAAAGAAGACGTGCGTGGGACCGTGGATTTATCGTATTATATTGGAACGGAGTAGGGTAAAATAAATAAATATTTTATTGCTACATCATTCTCTCGCAGGCTAAATCATATAGATGTATGTGTTTGCATCTTTTTAGTGTCGCTATTTTTCGTTTCGTCGAGTTTTAAATCAAACAACATCTATGCTTAAGAAGTTTTCACTTTAAAAAACAGAGTGTTCAATTCACACGCGGTAGAAGTTAAACCTTCAGAAAATTAAAAAAGACAAGATTGGGGACCGATTATACTATATCATTCTCTCGCATGCTAAATCCTATAGATGTATGTGTTTGTCTCTTTTTGGTGTCGCTATTTTTCGTATCATCGAGTTTCAAATCACAACGGTGCTAAAGAAATATTCACTTAAAAATGTGGTCAAAATACACTTCTTCACGACAAGAATAATGTAGGAAATGCATTATTTGTTTATTTGAGTCGTTATCAGCAAAAGCATTGTAAAAATTAACGGTTGTGTTTCATTTGCCTAAATTAATCAAATGTTGATAATAATAACTGTGGTATTATAGATCTACGTCACGAACGTTTTGAGGATAATTTTTAGCAAATTGGGTTTTATTGGGTTTTTTCATAATTTTTATTAGTGAGGTACAAATAACTCTTTCCTCATCGGTTATCAAATATTAATGCGTGTTTCACGATAAAAAATATTGCATTTTTATTTCAAAGATATCTAGTAATGTCTGGTACCTTAGATACGATTGATAGGTACAATAGATATTTTTTGCTACTTATTTTGAGTATAAAAAACCATACTCAAACTTTACATAAAAGTTTTCTACCTTTTTCATAATTAACTTTGTATGTGATATGGGATAGTTACTACGCAAAATACACAAAAAGGTATTCCTGATACTCTCTTAGTGTAAGGGAAAGAAAATAGTGACGTTGAAGGTAATTTATTAAATACTACTAAATTACAAGGGAATATAAAATAGTGACGTTGAAGGTAATTTATCAAATACTACTAAATTACAAGGGAATATAAAATAGTGACATTGAAGGTAATTTATCAAATACTACTAAATTACAAGGGAATATAAACTAGTGACGTTGAAGGTAATTTATCAAATACTACTAAATTACAAGGGAATATAAAATAGTGACGTTGAAGGTAATTTATCAAGTACTACTAAATTACAAGGGAATATAAAATAGTGACATTGAAGGTAATTTATCAAATATTACTAAAATACAAGGAAATATAAAATAGTGACGTTGAAGGTAATTTATCAAATACTACTAAATTACAAGGGAATATAAAATAGTGACGTTAAAGGTAATTTATCAAATACTACTAAATTACAAGGGAATATAAAATAGTGATGTTGAAGGTAATTTATCAAATACTACTAAATTACAAGGGAAATAGTGACGTTGAAGGTAATTTATCAAATACTACCAAATTAGGGCAGAAACACTAGCAGCATTACTAATAAACGTTATGAAAATTTTATACAATTGATAAACAACCGTGTATTGAAACTGACATAAAATAGTTCATAGATATATAGTCCGGGGGAGGGAGGTGATATTAACTTAGGGAGGTGATTCTACATTATATTCTAAGTAAAAAAGATGAATTACTTTTTCGAAATTCCAACTTTTAGGGGTAGTTTTGTGTTAAAAGATAAAATTAGAACGGCGTGTGCGGCCAGCTTTATTATTTTCCGCTGTTACGATACGAGCCAATCACAACCATGTAATGTTGCCACAATCGTTACCGCTAGGCACTGAGCAAGTAAGATCGTACTTCACACTGAGGATTTTTAGTAGGAACGTCAAAAAAATGTTGGAATTTCGGAAAAAGTTGTTAATCTTTTTTACTCCTACCATCATGTAGAATTACCTCCCGAAGTTAGCACTTTACCCCCAGACGCCCTGTATACATTGCTTGTCCATCCAAAGAGGGTTCTTGGATTAAAAATGAGGAAAAATAACAAATAACAAGCGATATACTTAAAAAATATATTATTTATTTATTTGTTATAAATATACATTAACAGTGTAAGAAAGCTTTGACTGTCCAACTAGGAAGGTCTCCAGTTCTAGGACAGTCAAATTGACATGATGATTCATATATGTAGTAGGTACTAAGTAAAGTTAACATTCACAAATTCCATTTACGTAATTAAAATACATGATAAAGTAGGATAGTAGTAGTAGTAGGATATACTAGGTTTTAGAATCAATATATCATCGAATGTACAAGAAAAAGTGTTTTCGAAGTGAGTATACAATTGAATTATACTAATATAATAGTGAATTGTCATTAGTCATTAGAATAGAAATTAGGAACAAAAACATGGTTTAAATCACACATCACAAATAACAGGCATTTTGCCTGTACATTCACGCGCATGGCGCATGCGCCAGTCCACCAGAATGCAATGTTGCCAGTTTTGTCGTAGCACAGTTAATGACATTTTTTATACAGTCTTTATTCAGTGTGTAGCTAAAACAAACAAACGTTTAACGCTGGGAAGTTTTTTTGAATTAGCAAGGCTGTATTGTATGTTTTTAAATTAAATGTTTGAAGTAAATGCTTTAATATTACCTATCCCCTTTTTTATACAAGCTTAGAAACAATTCTACTGCCATAAAGATATGACACAAATTGTTTATGAATTGTTTTCATGTAGATATTGTTTATTTTTCTTATTAAATGAACATTTTTAATCAATAAATCCTTTTACCGCAACAACGCAGTTAACTGATATTTGCGTTCAATTAATTAGAAAACAATATTTAAATGATTTTGTTATTGTTGTTTTTGTCTCCTAATTAACTTTAATCTAATTTCTTATTAAACGATTAGAAGAATCCTTTGGTTTAAACGGCGTCATTAAAACCTGGATAACATCGTACCTGGGAAACCGTTTACAAGCCGTAAAGGTAGGGGAAAACCAATCAAAATATGCAACCCTTTCATCTGGAGTACCCCAGGGGTCTGTTCTGGGCCCACTTCTTTTCATCCTCTTCACAAATGATGTCGCTAAAATAATCGAATCATTTGGCCTTCTATCTCACTGCTACGCTGATGACCAACAAGTTTACTTTTACTGCTTACCAGAGGAAGTAGACAGTCTAAAAACTCGCATAATTGAGTGTCTAGAAGCAATTACCCGCTGGATGACCTCAAATAGATTGAAACTAAATCCGTCAAAGACTGAGTTTCTCTGGACCGCCACAAGCAGACGTCAGCATAATATTGATAACTCCCCAATAACCATTTAAGGAAGCGACATCACTCCAAAGACGTGTATAAAACTACTGGGTGTCAATCTGGACGCTGATTTTTCCCTTAAAACTCAAGTGAACAGAACCGTAAGCACGGGGTTCTTTCAATTAAGGCAAATTAAAGCAGTAAGGAGAAATCTACCAACAGAAGCGACTAAATTACTAGTCAATTCGTATGTTATTTCACGTTTAGATTATTGCAACGGAATATATGCAAGTCTTCCAAAATATCAAATCAACAAATTACAATCCGATTTCAACGCTGCGGCAAGACTTATCACCGGCGTATCTAAATATTCCCATATTTCAGAGCATCTCAAAAATCTTCACTGGCTCAAATGTCCTGAAAGAATCCAGTTCAAGCTCTGCTGGATGGTATTTAAGTCCCTTAACGGAATGGCTCCGGCATACTTATCGGAATTGTGTATTCCAGAAAATTCAAATTCTCGACAGTCAACCCTAAGGTCAGCAGCGTCATCAGCTGTTGGAAGGTTAAAGGAACCAAAGCGCACACCAGATACTAAGTTCGGTGAGCGCGCTTTCGGAGTGTCGGGACCTAAAGCCTGGAATGGACTGCCACATGACTTAAGAACGATCACAGACTCGGCAGAATTTAGAGCTAAACTTAAAACCCACCTTTTCAGACAGTCGTATCCATAAACTCAAATTCTTTCACCTTCACATTCAATGCCCGAGACACTGTAAATAACTAACCAAAAAAAAAAAAAAAAAAAAAAAAAAAAAAAAAAAAAAAAAAAAACTATTTGTAAGCGTTTTTAAAGGTCATTTCAGTAACATTCTCCAGCCCTAAAGAGTCCTAAATTCTCCAGTCTTTTAAAATACATATTTTGATATTATCAACTCCACTTTTGCCACTAATCTTTTAAAATGTAATTCTTATAGTGATGGGGGTAGCAATGCAATGTCCAGTGTTTTAAATATAATACCCTCCGCGTGCAAAGCCGTATCTTTTCCAAGCACAAACTTTCTAATTAAAGTGTTTATCGGAAGTGACCTGCAGGTTATGAATAAATTGTACAGCGCCCTTGAGGTGATTTTTCACAAAAACGGCGCTCTATAAATTATCCAATTATTATTATTATTATTTTTAACGTTTACTGGATTTAAAAAAGGTCTGTTTCCGATAGCATTTTATTTTATTGAGCATTACATACTTAAATTACTCTAGTACTGGTTTAAAAATTCTGTAAACCAGTTAAACGTGAGTAATTTTTGTGAAACAAAAACATCACGCCATAAAACCCATAAAAATAAGTAAGTAGATAAATGATAGTTAAAATACGCATTGCACATAATAAAAACACACTTTTGGAATGAATGACGAACGTGCCAATTTTTTGCTGATATTCCTGACTAAGCCAAAATATTACGCTATAAGATAACGGAAGACGATATTGCAAAATAAACAAGTTGTCATATTGTACGATGGGTCAGAAGTCAAGCCAAATAAAGTCTCCATTGATAATGTCTTCTCAAGAGCTAAGATTTGACCGGTGCACCAGTATCGGAATCGGATTTATAGAGCTCAATTGGAAGGTGAATCAGGGGACGAAAGATGTGCGTGAAGGGCGCCAGAAATAGCTGTTATTGTTCGAAAAAAATGGCCAAAATGCGTAAAATACTCATTGTAGGTACTTAATTTTTTTTCTGATTAATAAGCACGTATTTCCTGTATTATTGTTTAGTTATTATCCGGTGGGTCGCTTCAAATACATTCAAATCTATATACACAAAATGTATATTATGGATGCAAAAATATACGTAATTCATAAATATTAAATTTTCATTTCGATCTAATGCAGTGATTCCCAAAGTGGTCCAGGTGGACCCCAGGGGTCCACGGGAGGCTCGACAGGGTCTATAAAATGCCTGATAAAAAAATGGGGGTCCACGAGTCGTAATTGGGGGTACACGAAATTTTATCTGGTTTCGATAGAAAAGAACAAAAATGTTGGCTTGGCTTTATCTATTAGTGTAGGCCAGTGGGGGAGTGGCGTAATCGGATTGGGTGAAACGGCAAATTTCCACAACGGATGGGGCGAAATGGAACGGGGTCCGTCCTACCCCGTTCCACTCCATATCCCATTCCACTCCCTCCGTTGTGTTATCCGCCCCGGGTGTCCGTGGGTCATAACAGTTTGGGGAAAGGGGTCCGTGGGCCAAGAGAGTTTGGGAACCACTGATCTAATGGAATAGTGGTATAGTACACGATGTAAGAGAGATAAAGCGCATGCTTAAATGGGGAAAATTTAAAATGTACAAAGTCGGTGGCGACATGCGTTTTCCTTCAAATCTACAAATAAGATATTTTCGATTTGAGAGGCAGAGGATAAATTACACCTCTGCCATAGGCCACTTCAAGTAGTTCGCTACGTTTGGTGACTTAGCGGGGTGGGGATGTCCAGTTTCATGGGGAAGATTTGACCAGGTCTTGGCGGCGGATGCGTCCGCTCATGAACTTACTCTCATTTCTACCATTAAAAACCCTCCACACAGAATCCCCAAAGATGACATAGGTCGTGAGGGAAATTATTTTCCTTAAGCCCGGTAGCGTGCAGGTTTTTTTTAATGTTAAAAAACATTCTATAATTTATTTATTGTTATTAACTTTATTTTGTAGAACTCCATTTTAATTTTTTATTTATTTGTATATTCAATAATATTATGACTTAATGTATAAAAACAGTTTATTATAAACGAGTTCTGCTTCGTAATTATTATTATGCGTTACGGCTGTTTCGCCCTCTGAAGGCATTATCATACGGTTTGACAATGCCTTCAGAGGACGAAACATCTGTAACGCATAATAATAATTACGAAGTAGAACTCGTTTATAATAAACGGTTTTTATACATAAAAATCATAATATTATTCAATATATAAATAAATTTTTAAAAAATAATTTAAAAAACATTCTATCATCTATTATTTACTCAGCGTCGCAATATTACACGCATATGAGACGGATTCAACATTTAGGAAACAACACCAACATCATTATACACACCAAGGAAATACTTCTTTAATAAAATACCAGTAGAAATCAGAAGTATTAATGAAAAAAAATACAATTATTGTTGAACTCTACGAAAAAGTATTTTAGAGAAATCATCAACGGGAAGACTGCTTCCCCCATTTCCACATGAATGTCACCCTAATAATTATACTTATTTTTCCTCTTACTGAATACATGGATATTTGTGTCTATTATTTAAAGTGTCATGATTACGATGTGACTGTATTAATTGTACATATGTAAAACACGTGACTGTTATAATTGTGGATGTGTAAACTCTTCTTCCATCCACAAGCAAATGCTTTTAATAGAAGAACAGAATAAATTACAATTTGCAAAATTGTAAATTGTAATATTATAATAAGTACCTTTTTTAAAAAGAAAATAAATAATAATAAAAATAATTCTCTGATGTTGTTAATATATTTTGTATAGTCCTGGTAGACCCAAACGTACCAAATCTACAAAGAATATATGCCAAAAATATATTATTGAAGCTATTCAAAAATACTGAATTCACTACTAGACAGCGTATTCATCACACTAGATCAAATAAAAATGACATAAAAAACATTCGAAGTTGTAAAACCACATTCGGACAAAGAAACTACACTTATTTTGCAACTAAACTCCATAACATTCTTCCCCAAGACATAAAACTAATAAAAAAAATTAATGAGTACAAATCATGAATTAAAATATGGCTGAAAGAGGTCAACGAAAACACCCTAATGAAGACACTGAAAACGACATAGAAGACAAATAAACTGTAATTAAACAATTTTAGTCCGCCTCGGCACAGGAACCCCTAGTGAGGAGGACTAAGAAATACAATATATTTACCTTACTAACCATTATATTTTGTATACTTATGGAATTATTTTATATAGTCGCTTAAAAAAAAAAATAAAAAAATATATAAATAAATTTAAAAAACGTGCCCCTGAGACTTGGGACAATAAGGTTCTTCATACTCATTCTTTCTTGAATGTCGTTTTTTATTATTTTAATCTGGATAAAAGTTTGAACCTCAACATCCAAGTTTCATTCGCATTATAATAAATGGTTACAACTGGACATTGGAAAAAAATTAAGATGCTAAAGCACACACTGATTAAAAATGAACATTATTACTTTAAATATACAAACATTTTTTTTTTACTGTTGAGTTTTTACTGTTTTTTTTTAAGCAAGGCTGTTGACAGACGTGAATAAAAGATGCGTCGATAAAGCCGTTCTACCAACAATTAGGGACGGTCGACATTTTTCTGTCACGGTTATAATGTCCCCGTGACCAAACAGTCACTGGATTGCCCGGATCGGATATTTTGAGTATCCTAAATTTACCACTATGTGAGGTTAGTATCTACCTAATAACAAAATAATAATAATGTAAACCATGCAAGTGTGTAGCTACAGCATAGATTCTCAACCTTTTTTTGCCCAACGCCCACTTTGAGAATATTTTTATTTCTAGCGTCCCCTAACTCGTGAATCCGACACAGCAATTGACCACGACGAAGGGGGCATAACGGTATATGACAACGGGGTCACGTTTGCCACAACGGAGGGGGCGTGATGGGATAGGGAAATATTTTTTTGAATGGGATGGGGCAAGATAGGATGGGTTTCTCTGGGTCTCCTACCGCCCCCCCCTGAAAGTCTGAAAAGCCCCCCAATTTTCTCTTGGTCTTCTACCTTCCCCCTGAAGGTCTGCAACGCCCCTGACGCCCACGTTGAGAACCTATGAGCTACAGCATTCACTGAGGCCTATGGGAGGTTTGAACCCCCTTAGTCCCCCCCCCCCCCCCTTATTCCCCTACAATTACTAAAATATCTATTGAACGTAGTTTCAAATATGCAAATTATTATTTGTATTTCCACAAACGAGGGATTCTGTTGAAAATGTACGGAATATTTAAAGATCAATTTTCTGGTTTTCATCATCCTACTAAAAATGTTTGTTTTTTTATGTTTTCATTCAATATTATTGATTTTAAAAACGATCTAAAGTTTACAAAATCAAAACGGCCCGTGGTTGGCAAATCGCATTGTGACGTTATAAGCGTCGCTCAGCTAAGCCAGCATAAATAAACACTGTCAGTGAGCGTCCATGCTCATGACGTCACACGATAGCCCCGCCCCTAAATATCGTTTTAGCGGTAATTCAAAAATGTGAAACCTTGACGCGCTGTAGAAAATTTATTCGTCAACATAAAAATAAAATAAAAAAGCTATTATCATCGTTATTTTTTGCTTAATTTTTTTAAGCAATAAAGAAACGTGGAAATACTACATTGGGACCAAATGTATTCAGTGGGTTGACATAATTATTTGAATTTACTGAAAGAATTATAAAAACAAATTATATAGTGTTTTTATGCAGTTTTGCGTTCTGTTACAGTCTATACTTGGTGTTAGTATGTTTACTAGTTACAGTCTATACTTGGTGTTAGTATGTTTACTATTTTCTATTTTATTATGACTTAATCCGATATTAAGCAAATACAGAATAATGCATTTACACGAGCAAGTTCGAGAGTTTATCTCACTGACTAATGTTGTTATTATGATTTCAGATTTCGACAGATCGTATTTTGTTATTCAGTATGACCTACGTCAATGATTATTCTGAATATATATATATCGACGCGACGACGTTCGAATGTTTACAGAAAATTCATAAATCAGCAATAGATACATTTGCAAGTAGTAATAGTTACTTGTTTTCTACCAGAAATCGCACATTTTACTTTTTTGAAAAAAAAAATTGTTTTCGTTTTTAATACGAAACTTGAAATGAATAATAATAATAATATTCACTCTTTACTATCATCGATACAATTCCTCACTTTCTCTGGGTAGTTTGAACTAAGTACCTTCTTATTTAACGTGACCATTTATTATGAAATTCCCCAAACGAAATAAAAGGTAGTTACTTAATAATAATAATAAATTTGAACAACCTATAAAGCGCTGTTTTCGCCAAAAATCGCCTCAGGAACGCTGTAAAAAAGAGGCTAAATTACAGTAGGAGGCTAGATCACAACTCGTCTTGAAAGGAATTTTTGGAATTCTAGCCCCTTACTAAATTAAATAAAATATCTTATAAACTTTTTCGTTTTAGGAGCCTAACACTTTCATACAATGCAATTAATAAAAAATTAAAATTAAAACGGGACATTTGTGTTCGGGGACACCGGGACACCCTGCCTGAAAACAGGACTGTCCCGGTGGAAACGGGACGTCTAAACACATTATACTAATTACCAACAATAAATGTAAAAAAATACTACAGATGTTACCGAATGGAAGTGTGTTGTAGCGGGTCTGGTGTGACCGAAGTGAGGTTTATTTTTCCTTACTTCTGGTGAAATTGACCAGCTTCATCAAATAATATCGAAATTGAAATTGCTCGTTGTAAAATAAATAATAATTTTTAAATATTCGGTGGTTTAGGTACTAAAATTACAAAATGGTTATTAGACTTAGGTAGGACAGATTCCGAAAAATTATTAAAAAACGTAGTCTGAGTTGATTTCTTCGATTTTGTATTTGTATTTTCCTATAAATTATTTTCTTCTTTTTTTTCTTTTTTATTTTTCTTTCTTATATTTATATATTATATTTTTATTCTATATTTTACATATACCTACCTGGATTTTATTGCTTATTACTGCTAAACTGTATTTTCATTAAAAAAAAAATCTTTTTTTTATTATTTTTCTTTCTTACATTTGTTATATTTTAGTTCTACTTTATATTTTACAAGTACCTATCTGGATTTTACTTTATATTTTACATGTACCTATCTGGATTTTATTGTTTATTACTGCTGTATACCTAGAATAACACAACTTATATCCGATATTGTACCTAATATCTAAGTAACTCCCCCAATATGTACCATTATTGTTATTTATTATTGAATCCACTAATGTGAAATTATGTACACGCAACCTGCCAAGTTGACTGTCCTAAAACGGGAAACCTTCCTAGTTGGGCAGTCAAAGCTTCCTTTTATATTGTTATTTCTTGTATGTAATAAATGTAATAATAAATAAATAAATAAATAAATAAATAGCCTGTCTGCAGTCGAAAGGTTAAAAGTAAATTTGTTTAAAGCACACTTCTAGGGATTTTCTTATCAGTTCATTTTTTTTTAAATGTGTTCGCCGCAGCCCTGGCACATTTCGGTAGCTTGGGAATCAGGTGATCCGCCGAATCACCTGATTCCCCCTCCCCCCGGAATCGCATGAGCCGATGTGCAGTTTATGAGCTTAGCAGCGTGACTGGACAAAACATAGCCAGCGGTAACGGTCTGGGATTTACCAGCCTACTATTGATTAACTGATTATCGGGTTTGGGATACCTATCCACAAGTAAAATATTGATTTTAAATAGTACTACCCTAGTAGTCATTGTTTTAACCTCATTTTGTGAACACCTTTATGTGTATTTAAAAATTTGACAACTAACAATAAATAATAATGAGAATATAATATGATATAATAAAATTCTTTATTCAATGAAATGGGCAACCTTATAACTAAAAAAGTAGATGTTAAAAGTATTTTCATTTTTAGTTTTTGGGATGTTATGCCGAGTTGCGCTATCTCCTTCTTTAGCCGATGTTTCGGACAGCGTTGCAGTGTCCGTCATCAGGGCAGATCCGGTAGATCCGACGATGTGATGGAATAACATCCATGACATAACATCCCAAAAACTAACAATGAAAATGCTTTTGGCCGTGAAAATCTAAAAACTTATATGTTCAAAGTAGTTTACAAAAAGATTACATCAGTACAAAAAAATTAACAAACATAAAAATAATTTAAGAACGGTTATATGGAAGTATCATTTTTTATTTGTGCATAGCCAGCCTCACTAGGTGAACCTGTATTGAGGCAGATTTTTTTGTGAATTGTTTCTCGCATTTTATCTCTGTTTTTTTATAAACGTATAATCTAGGTTTCTATACAGCAAAACTTTATTTTAGTTTACATTATTGTTTGCATATACACAAGTTTTTGCATGTTGAAAGTTTAAGTTTAGACTTACGGAATTCAATACTTCGTTTGTGTGAAAGCTCTATGAAACAATACATGAATACTTGTGGATGATTTGTACAGCGCCGCTTTTAAGTTGTCTTTTCCCTTTTTTTGACAAATACCAATATATGGAATGTATCGGTAGCATCTCCTATTCTTCTCCTATTCCTTTTCCTCTCCCCCTTACCTAAAATTAATTTTAAGACACAATTCCATCTCCAAGCAGCATTAGACAGCGTTAGCATAAGAGACTTTGTTGGCTTAACTTCAGTTGACTTAAGGCGCCGTATCCCAGCTCAAAAAGAAGAAGATTTACAGATTTACAAATGTTGGAGAGAGTGCGCTAATATTTAAAACGGTAAAATTTAAGCGAAAATTCTGAAAATGTTTAATAAAAAACGTCTGGATTAAAATCTCTTGGCGGCTGTCTAAAACAGCCTTTAAAGAAATACTGTGAATTTTTTCATACGTATAACTTGTAAAATAACTGAATCGTACGTGAAAATAATAATTTTCGGAGCATATTTTGCGATTTTTTTCTATCGAGGGAATTTTATATAATTTGCGTTTCGGCGTGGGGAATATATCTATAGATATTATCTTAAAAAATAACATATATTTTTTTAAGATCTTATGATTTTTATAGCGTCATTTTCGTGAGAAAATCACCTCAAGGGCGCTTTAAAAATTCATTTATACCTATATACTACAAGTGGATTATATTATAACTCAGATTGATAACTAATGACTTACAACTAAGACTTATATGACTAGTAACTTAGAACTATACTTATTTTTATAACCGAGTTTGTGCTTGTACTTGCAAGTCATAATACGAAACGAACAGAGCAGTATTGTTACTGCTATATTCGTATTACCTATGACTTGCAACTCTCTTAAAATTAGTAGTATAAAATTCGTTTAAGAGGGATATGTAAGAAATCGGTAGAAATTTATATATATAAATATATTTATCTCTGTATTCTATGTAGATTCGGGTAGCGGCGGCTTGATATATATTTTTTATATACTTAACTCTGTATTCTATGTACATTCTTACGAATAAATTAATAGAATTCAAAATCCCGTAGAAGATCTCGGAAATGATTTTTTGTGTTAACTATTGATCTACAGATTCAAGACTTGAGAAAATGTTATACAAATCTCATGACGCCAGAGCTCGCGTTAGAATTCTTTTCCTGAGACAAAGTATAAATTATTACAAGTATTGTCAGCTTTAAAACTAATTTATTTCTTTAGACAGGTCAAAATATTAACTTGTTTATGAAAACATCGCCACAACAATGGTAAACGCACTGTAATGTAAGAGATTATTAGTTGGAGCCTACTGTTTATTAGTTTTATTATTAAACCTTTGTTTAAAAAATGTAAACACTATGTTCCCAAAGTTCCCATGTAGTAAAAGCCCTCTAAAAATATATATATACATATGTAAAATAAATAAACTACCAGACACAAACGAATTTACCTGTCCATAAACCATTATATACCTTGATATATTGTCAAGGTCATTTCGGGCGACAGGGAATTTGGATCTAGTCCAATATTTGTAGGACAACAGGTAGCTTTCTACTCCCGGATGCACCCGTTTGTGCTACCTGCAACCGGGGGTTACCCGCCCTGTCCTACATACAGAGCGCAGCCTCCGGTAGCCTAGTAGCATGCCGCTCCCTCATGCCTCATACCTCCCACCCCAACCCTAAACTCTACCCCGCAACAGCCGCCCTACTAACAAAATCAATTGCAGCGCTGCTTGCAATCTTCTATTACGCGTTTGATATGATGCTACTAAGAACCTACCGCTGAGAGTTCTATTTTAACATATGTTTCGTGAATGTGCATCTTTTATGGGAGAGAGGAAGAGGCAATGATAGAGTTTTTCATCTGTCTATAGACAACATTCTATTGCGGATGCCCGCTGCGAAGAATAATATGAAAATATAATCATTTAAGGTCACTGGGTCATTTCAATTTGTGCTTTTTCAAATTAGTTTAGGCACAATTTAAAAATTCATATTCGAGTTTGTATGAATTCGTAATGACCGTAAAATTATTTGCCGTAGTCACCAAATCTGGATGATATTTTGTTTCGTTTTTTGTTTAGATATTAATACATTTTTATTACGTTTATTATAGTACAATTATGTTAATTAACAAAAAATCCCATGTAGGCAATGTTAGTGCGTGGGTAAGCCAAGAATTTGGGATAAATGCAGGATAATTTATGAAATTTGATGTTCACAGGTATTAATAGATATATTTATTAATTGTTTTTGTATTTAATTCATAGAACTCTATTTAATTTTTTTAAAATAATTTAGACAACTTCAAAAAAATATAGATTTAGAATTGTAAAAATAAAAAGTCTCAAAGTGGTTTAACCGCAGTTTGAAAATGACCTTGTAAGCCGAAACAGCTGTCACAAAAATGAAAACTAAAATACTTGCAGAACTTAATAATAGCATTATAAAATTTATTTTATATTAAATTTTAAAAACATATTTTATTTGAATATACATAGACGAAAGCATATTGCTTTTACTAAAAAATTATCTAGATTTATACAACATATTTATAAAAAAATTGAAATTATAAAATTCAATCCTTATTTATAGATAGATTTACGATACAAAAACACGTTAATTAGAATTTGTACAGAAGTTACAACAGAAAAACATTATTATCATTGGTAGTAATCCACGTTTTATATCATTTTTATATGTGCTGTATATCAATATATTTTTACACTTAATTTTTATAGCCTTTTATAGCGATTTATAATTTTTTATTGGTGAACGAATAAAGTCCGTTCCAGACAGAGTCCATTCCGCAAATAAAATTTTTGAAAGTGTAGCAGAAGTCACAGAATGAAATCGAGTGAAAACCTTGTCGATCAGATAATGTGATTAGCTTTACTTAGATTAACAAACGGGTCTCTTAGACATGTTCGACTTCTGCACGAGATACTGCTGGTAACTCCAGAAGAAAGACGTCCTGCAGTTGACTACTCAAGATTAATATCTCGGGAATTTGCAGCCTGACTTCTCAGAGGGATGTCGTATTACTGCTCATGGCTTATAAGCTTCTGAACGGTTTCATATGTGAAATAGAATTCTATGAGCCGGATAATTTCACGCGAGGCCGCCAACACAGGCTTCTGATTCTTCCCAGGTGTAGAAATAACAAATAACCTACAAATGCCGATGCCCCTGGGAAGACTTACCAAGTTAATTAACTGCCTCGCAGTAAATGTTGATATTTTCCACAATATGTCTTTCAACGAGTTAAAGCACGAAGTAATATTTAACTACAATATGTACCTACCTAGTATAATTTTTCGTGTAAACTATATGTTAACTATATTTTTTTATAATTTTCTTTATAGCTCTTGCAATATATTGGTTTTTATAGATAATAAATGAAGATATACGTCAATTCTTTAAAATCCCGAAATTAAATTGTAGAAGAATTATTTCTGATCAATTGTTATTGTACAAAATCCTAAATAATACGATATCTTCCCTGTATCTCTTACAAAAAATAGATATTAGAGTTCCTGGTCGTAATAGTAGAAACGTATCCCTTTTTCATAACAGCCGCTCCAATACCAACTACTTACAAAATGAATTCATACATCGAGCCTGCCATTATCATAACACACACCTCCTATATATAGACATCTTCAATATAACTTTCAACAAATTCAAAGCAACACTATTAGATTCATGTAATGCATCACAACACACCCCTTAACATCCATATTTATATTTATTATATTGTTAATCAGATTTCATAATTTGCAATATATTTACATATTCCCTAATTACATACATATAATCCTTATACTCTTACAAGATCATAAGCTTACCCTTTATTGTGTTTTTCTAAAGTGGCCTCCTCACCATGCGATTTCTAGTCACTTCTTGCTGTGCTGCATGCTGTACAGCAGATTGACGGTTGCCACTACACCATTCAATTTGCAGAAAGGTCTTAGTCAAGGGGTCTCCACACGGTGCTGCCGCAGTAACAACTGCCGAAGAATTGACTAAAAATCGTATAGTCTGTAGTCAAAAGCGCCAGCCGTATTGTTATTATAATAACAATACGGCTGGCGCTTTTGACTACAGTCAACTAAAGTTCTGCAGCAGTTGGTGCTGCGGCAGCACCGTGTGGAGACCGTCTCAGGGGGGTATAAAGGGGTCTCCACACGATGCTGCCGCAGCACGTTCTGCCGCAGAACTGACTAAAAATCGCATGGTCTGTAGTCAAAACCGCCAGCCGTATTGTTATTATTCACCAACCGTATTATTATTTCCCTTCTGCCGGGCCCCCCCACTCCTTAAAATTGGGCCTTTAGTGGGCGGAACGCCTTCGGTATTGTTATTATTCACCAGCCGTATTATTATTTACCTGCTGCGAATTCGCTGTTGTTGCAGCCGCTGAAGGTCCGCCCTCAACTTGACATGTTAGGACACGTCATTTCTTCATTTCTCGTCGGAGAGCGTTTCGCGCGGTCCTTGACAGCGCCTTGTACGAAGTAAATATTATTATTTTACTCATCGCGCCTGAAGAGGAAAAAGAAGTTTGGGTAGGAATTTTTGATTTATACAAGACTTGTACAAGGACCTTCGATGCTTGTGGGATATTTCCGACAAAAATTATTTGCGGTGAGATATTGGTAATAAAGCCATGGAGTTGTTGATAAAAACGTTTATAATAAAATATGAAGGTATGGGTTTTTATTTTTTTAATATAAAATCCGGCTAATTTGTTCGGCTTTTGAAACAACTCATATAGGTCTCATCGCTGTGTCTCCCTTACTACCATAATTATAAATATGATCTAAACGGTGCTGTGCACGTTTTATATTCGAATCTAAAAGTTAACCCCAAAATAACAGAAAACGTACTTACACCTTTATGAAACTAAAGTTTCCAACCAAAATCTGAAAAAAAATTGTGAAATTGTGGGAATTTTTTAATTAATTTTATTTTTACAAGAAACGACAAAGATGTGAGTGGTTGATAATGTTTATAATAAATTTGCCTGATAAAATATGCGTGTGTTTTTATTTTTTTTTCTTTATCGGTAATTTTTGTTAGAAAAATACCAGGACGTAAAGTGGGACATTTTTAAAACTTTTTTATTTTGCGTATCAAAATTTTATATTTCGAAAATTATACAGGGTGTAAAAGCACGTACCCGAGAGATTTTAACCAGCGATTAACAACTTAACTAACTAACTAACCATCACGCCGCCGTTTCCGAAGACGGACCGCCAAACAACTCGGTCTTGGCACACATTCCTTGCCTCGTTTACATTCATACAACGTTTCATACATGCTCTTCTATTATTCTGGGTCTTGACATGGCCCGACTCAAGTATCTGATTCACTTGATCGTGCCATGTCTTTCTCGGGCGTCCTCGACTTCTTCTACCATTCACATTTGCGTCATATATTCTACTCACACTACTTTCCTGGTTCATTCGCTCTACATGCCTAAACCATCGGAGCGTCCCTTTCTTAACCTTACACATCACACTTACATCAGCCTTGCATTCTTTGCGTATCTCCACGTTTCTCACACGATCGTACATGGTTTTACCATAAATTCACCCCAGGGATCTCATTTCTACAACATTCAGTCTACTTTCATCCTTCCTCTGCCAGTTCCATGCCTCACTGACATACATCAGGGTAGGTACCAGCACTCCATTATGGACAGTTTTTTGTTGGTGCCAACGGCGTTCAGTCCTCCATTAATAGAGTTAACAGCATTCATCCTTCTTTCAATATCTCTATCAGCCATTCCATCTCTCGTAAACTTACTTCCCAAATAAAAGAACTCATCCACCTGCTTCAAGTATTCATCATTTACAACTATGTTGCACATTGTTTTCGTACTCTCTCTTTCATATACCATGACTTTAGACTTACTTACATTCACGATATCGTCTTTTGAAAGTGGAGGAAATTTGGCAGACGTACTATTTCTACGAAAAATAGCTACCTCTATTATATCTACCACAGAGGTAGCTATTTAATTAACTAAGAGTGAATTACTAGAAAGAATTTAACTAAGTGTGCCTATCAGACAAACCAGACAAAACCACGCATTATACATTCCTCAATGCAACACTAACTCTAAACAAAATACAATCATTCACCGCGCTTCACTCATCTTTAACATGACATACAGTGAATTCGACTCATTTAACACAGTACCTAACATTTTCAAATCTAAAATGAATAAATAACATTTAAAAATACATACTACTATTTACACAGAATTAATCCATCCCTTTCCCCTCCCTTTCACCATCCCATCCACATAACCTAATTTAACTATTTTTCTTTATACCTACTCACTTAATAATTTAATATACATCAGTGAAAACCTGTTATTGGTAAAATTTTTATACATATGTATTTCATCAAACATTATTTTTATAAACTGTTGATTTTCCAAATAAAATAAAATTATTAACTCTTTCTTCATGCATACCTACTTCGTTCATCCTGGACACGAGAGACTGTAGACTATAGATCTTCCATACTGTTAGATATCAGCACCGCATCATCAGCATGCAATAGGCAACATTCTTTCAGATTACTAAAGTTAAAGTACTTTTTCCCGAGATTATTTGGAGTAAAAAAAATTAAAATCATTTTATGTTTTCATTAAAACATTTAAAATATTATTCCATCACACGCCGCAACTGATAATTCAATAGAGAACGCGTTTATGGCCTAGCGGTCATTTGACAAGCGTTGCGTCTCGTTCTAGCGGTACTTTAAGCAAACGAGACAGCGCTAGTTTACTCAAACCCATCCCATCGTGATAGGATCAGTAGCGTCATGTGATCGAAAAACACAAATATTTTGGTTTTTAATAAAAAAATACATCATTTTTTGCTCAATAATTTCTTTTACGAATCGGATTATTATTTTCTGTTGTCAATAAAGCCAACGCTAGTCCAATACGTTGAAATTTCGAAAGTATTGATCGATGTGACGGAGCCATGACACGTTTGCGCACAGCGCGGGCGCTCCGAACACGTCTGCACAGCGCAAAAACTAAGACCTTTCTGCAAATTGAATGGTGTAGTGGCAACCGTCAATCTGCTGTACAGCCTGCAGCACAGCAAGAAGTGACTAGAAATTGCATGGTGAGGAGGCCACTTAACTCCGCTTCATTTCTTCAACCAAGTTCAAAAATGGTAAATTTCTGTGACTGCGTGACGTCATACCGCGAGGACCAATGGAAAGCTTGACAGCTATGCGTATGTGTAATGTGTATGTGTATGTGTAATCCAGTAATGATCCAGTATAATCCAAAATGGTCGCTCTTAAAAATGTCACGCTTTATTTACCCGAGCGCAATCTAAAACTTTAAACATGTAAATATCAGCGTGGTGTGGAATTAGCAGACTTGAATACATTGTTTACCCGATTTTGAGAACTCGTGCATGTGTTTTTGGATAATACTATCGTGAAATGGCACATTGCGATTGAATGCATAATCGTCGTGAATTCATAACCTCCAGGTACAAATATTTATGTTGATTATTTATATGGAATTTTAAGCTCATTTCGTACGGCTATTTTAGCGAATAATTACAATCACTTCATAGTGTCATAGGTACATTAATTTAATCTTGTTTTCACGTATTTATAATGTTTTGTTTTGATCTGTCTGTCTTTATGTATCTCACGAGTTTTTCTAATACTTTCAGCTCGAAACACCAAAGTGACGGATATAGTGTCAGGCTGCCTACTTTCTACCCCTACAGCTGGCAGGCTGGCGGAGACTACAAATGCTGGAGTACACTCATTTCCTTCAGTAACGTTGTGGTGTCATACCGGGAGATTGGGGGCTGACTTATTCCACCACTTCCTGGCACCGCTGTCCTTGAGAGAACACAAGAAGGAAGAGTCTCCACCAGAACTCGACAAGAACGACACATTCTCAGTACGCCTTTTCTATTTGTACTTTATATTTTTGTCAGTAGAGAGAGTACAAAAACAGTTTGTAATACAGTTGTGAATGATGAATGCTTGAGCGGGTGAATGACTTTGTATATCATGGGAAGTATGTTTACAAGATATGGGAAGGTTGATAGAGTTATTGAAAGAAGGGTAAATGCGGGTAACTATTAATGGAGGATTGAATGGCGTTGGCGCTAACAAAAAAACTGAAAAGTCCAAAGAAGTGAAGTCAGTACTGTACCTGATGTATGGCAGTGAGGAACTGGCAGAGGAAAGATGAAAGTAGACTGAATGCTGTAGAAATGAGATCCCCGAGGCGTATGTGTGATAAAATCTTGTATAGTCCCTTTCTGCCTGTACTGAGTATAATGAAAGCTATATGTGTATATTTTACGCAGCATAGCGTTTATTGGTCAAAACGAATGTACGAGTATCGTTTCATATTAGTGATCGCTGAACCGGTGGATGAAATTTTTTGCTATAAGTTAAAGTGGTTTTCTACTTTATTTATAAGTTTGTGCAGAGCGCCTTTGAGGTGATTTTTTTACAAAACTGGCGCTATGCAGATCATTAAAATATTATTATTTATGATCATGTGAGAAATGTGGAGATTCGCAAAGAATGCGAGGCTAATCGTAATGAGTAAGATTAAGAAAGGGACCCCCAGATATGTATATGGGTATGTAGAGCTAATGAACGAAGCATGGAATGTAAGTAATATGACGCAGATGTGAGTGGTAGATGAACTCAGGGATGCCAGAGGAAGACCTGCCACGATCAAGTGAATCAGATATTGCCTCGGGCCACGTCAAGAGTCAGAATAGTATGTATGTGTCGATTTGTAAATGAGGCAAAGAGTGTGTGCCAAGACCGAGTTGTTTGGCGGAACGTCCTGTCTTTCCACCCCTGTGGTGAAACGGCGTGATGGTTAGGTGGTTATTCTTGTATTTCCTGTTTTTAACTAACTAACCATCACGCCGTTTCTCCGCAGGGGTAGGCAAATAGGACGGACCGCCAAACAACTCGGTCTTGGCACACACCCTTTGCCTCACTCACATTCATACATTGTCTCATACATTCCTATTATTCTGACTTTTGACATGGCCCGACTCAAGTATCTGATTCACTTCCTCCGGCGTCCCCGTCTTCTTTTACCATTCACAAATGTGTCGTATACTCTTCTTACACTATTTTCTTCGTTCATTCGCTCTACGTGCCCTTGTATTTCCTTCTTCTTGTATTATTGTATTGTATTTCCTGTTTTTACCTGTTTATAATAAAATATTAAAACATATTATTGAGTTTTCATTTATTATGACATTCCATTTTATTTTTAAAATAATATTTTAGGCTAAAAAAATTGGGTAGGTACTGAAAGATGATTATATTGTTTATGGTCGAGCCTTTTATTGTTTCCTCTATTCTTGTCGATGGTGTCTACGACGTCATACCGCGAGGAAAAAAAAAAAAGTTGTCACATTTATGGCGTATCTATGGTGAAATAGCGTTGAAATTTTGTCTGAGCAAAAAGCAGGAAGTTATCAATCTAATGACTGGTTTATTTATGGTCTTAGTTTTTGCGCTGTGCAGACGTGTTCGGAGCGCCCGCGCTGTGCGCAAACGTGTCATGGCTCCGTCACATCGATCAATACTTTCGAAATTTCAACGTATTGGACTAGCGTTGGCTTTATTGACAACAGAAAATAATAATCCGATTTGTAAAAGAAATTATTGAGCAAAAAATGATATATTTTTTTATTAAAAACAAAAATATTTGTGTTTTTCGATCACATGACGCTACTGATCCCATCACGATGGGATGGGTTTGAGTAAACTAGCGCTGTCTCGTTTGCGTAAAGTACCGCTAGAACGAGACGCAACGCTTGTCAAATGACCGCTAGGCCATAAACGAGTTCTCTATTGAATTATCAGTTGCGGCGTGTGATGGAATAATATTTTAAATGTTTTAATGAAAACACAAAATGATTTTAAATTTTTTTACTCCAAATAATCTCGGGAAAAAGTACTTAAGTACTATAAAGTACTTTAACTTTAGTAATCTGAAAGAATGTTGCCTATTGCATGCTGATGATGCGGTGCTGATATCTAACAGTATGGAAGATCTACAGTCTACAGTCTCTCGTGTCCAGGATGAACGAAGTATGCATGAAGAATGAGTTAATAATTTTATTTTATTTGGAAAATCAACAGTTTATAAAAATAATGTTTGATGAAATACATATGCATAAAAATTTTACCAATAACAGGTTTTCACTGATGTATATTAAATTATTAAGTGAGTAGGTATAAAGAAAAATAGTTAAATTAGGTTATGTGGATGGGATGGTGAAAGGGAGGGGAAAGGGATGGATTAATTCTGTGTAAATAGTAGTATGTATTTTTAAATGTAATTTATTCATTTTAGATTTGAAAATGTTAGGTACTGTGTTAAATAAGTCGAATTCACTGTATGTCATGTTAAAGATGAGTGAAGCGCGGTGAATGATTGTATTTTGTTTAGAGTTAGTGTTGCATTGAGGAATGTATAATGCGTGGTTTTGTCTGGTTTGTCTGATATGCGCACTTAGTTAAATTCTTTCTAGTAATTCACTCTTAGTTAATTAAATAGCTACCTCTATGGTAGATATAATAGAGGTAGCTATTTTTCGTAGAAATAGTACGTCTGCCAAATTTCTTCCACTTTCAAAAGACGATATCGTGAATGTAAGTAAGTCTAAAGTCATGGTATATGAAAGAGAGAGTACGAAAACAATGTGCAACATAGTTGTAAATGATGAATACTTGAAGCAGGTCGATGAGTTCTTTTATTTGGGAAGTAAGTTTACGAGAGATGGAATGGCTGATAGAGATATTGAAAGAAGGATGAATGCTGTTAACTCTATTAATGGAGGACTGAACGCCGTTGGCACCAACAAAAAACTGTCCATAATGGAGTGCTGGTACCTACCCTGATGTATGTCAGTGAGGCATGGAACTGGCAGAGGAAGGATGAAAGTAGACTGAATGCTGTAGAAATGAGATCCCTGGGGAGAATTTGTGGTAAAACCATGTACGATCGTGTGAGAAACATGGAGATACGCAAAGAATGCAAGGCTGATGTAAGTGTGATGTGTAAGGTTAAGAAAGGGACGCTCCGATGGTTTAGGCATGTAGAGCGAATGAACCAGGAAAGTAGTGTAAGTAGAATATATGACGCACATGTGAATGGTAGAAGAAGTCGAGGACGCCCGAGAAAGACATGGCACGATCAAGTGAATCAGATACTTGAGTCGGGCCATTTCAAGACCCAGAATAATAGAAGAGCATGTATGAAACGTTGTTTGAATGTAAACGAGGCAAGGAACGTGTGCCATGACCGAGTTGTTTGGCGGTCCGTCTTCGGAAACGGCGGCGTGATGGTTAGTTAGTTAGTTAAGCTGTTAATCGCTGGTTAAAATCTCTCGGGTACGTGCTTTTACACCCTGTATAATTTTCGAAATATAAAATTTTAATACGCAAAACAAAAAAAGGTTTAAAAATGTCCCTTTACGTCCTGGTATTTTTCTAACAAAAATTACCGGTAAAGAAAAAAAAAAAAAAACACAAGCATGTTTTATTAGGCAAATTTATTATAAACATTATCAACCACTCACATCTTTGTCGTTTCTTGTAAAAATAAAATTAATTAAAAAATTCCCACAATTTCACAATTTTTTTTCAGATTTTGGTTGGAAACTTTAGTTTCATAAAGGTGTAAGTACGTTTTCTGTTATTTTGGGGTTAACTTTTAGATTCGATTATAAAACGTGGTGTTTTATCTTTCTGACACAGCACCGTTTAGATCATATTTATAATTATGGTAGTAAGGGAGACACAGCGATGAGACCTATATGAGTTGTTTCAAAAGCCGAACAAATTAGCCGGATTTTATATTAAAAAAATAAAAACCCATACCTTCATATTTTATTATAAACGTTATTATCAACAACTCCATGACTTTATTACCAATATCTCACCGCAAATAATTTTTGTCGGAAATATCCCACAAGCATCGAAGGTCCTTGTACAAGTCTTGTATAAATCAAAAATTCCTACCCAAACTTCTTTTTCCTCTTCAGGCGCGATGAGTAAAATAATAATATTTACTTCGTACAAGGCGCTGTCAAAGACCGCGCGAAACGCTCTCCGACGAGAAATGAAGAAATGACGTGTCCTAACATGTCAAGTTGAGGGCGGACCTTCAGCGGCTGCAACAACAGCGAATTCGCAGCAGGTAAATAATAATACGGCTGGTGAATAATAACAATACCGAAGGCGTTCCGCCCACTAACGGCCCAATTTTAAGGAGTGGGGGGGCCCGGCAGAAGGGAAATAATAATACGGTTGGTGAATAATAACAATACGGCTGGCGGTTTTGACTACAGACCATGCGATTTTTAGTCAGTTCTGCGGCAGAACGTGCTGCGGCAGCATCGTGTGGAGACCCCTTATATTCTTTTCATGCATATTTAAGTATTTAGCTTCTCTTAAATATTTTTTTTCTTTAGTTTTTATTTTTACTTCTCTTAACTATATTTTATTTTCTTAGTTTTTCTTGTCTAGCTACAAGCTAGTTTAGTTTACTAAAAAAAAAAAACAAAAATTTATCAGCGAAAAAAATTTTTTAGGCTTATTGTTTTATTTTAGCACTCTTTCTTTTTATGTATCTTTGTAAAGCTGTTTGTTTTCCAAATAAAAATATTATTATTATTATTATTATGTTTTTGGGATTTTGGCGAAAAATTAATTATTTTTAGACATTTTTAACAAACAAAAACAAGGCGAAACAAAAAACGAGATAAAAAATGCCCAATTGTAAATGAAACGACAAAATTGTATTTTTTCTCGTTTTTTATTTCGAACACCTTGTATTTATTTGTTAAAAATGACCATAAAATAATTAATTTTTCGCCACCTACGTAGTGTTTTGCATACAGTGCGATTAATTTTTTTTTGTTCAAAACCAAAAGGTTAATAATTATACTCAATGGATTAATGCATATTATATTGAATGTCTTTACGTGTATAAGCTGCAGATTATATGATCACACATTGTAAAAAGATGTGAAATATTCAATAAATTTTTTATTTTTCCTTTGATTGCGTATATTATTATTTACCCAAAAATACACAATAAGTATACATATGTACCTACATAAATTCACGGTTCTTAGGGGAGAGTCCGACAGTTCCAAACCTCTAGACCAGTGATTCCCAAAGTGTTCCAGGTGGACCCCCAGGGGTCCACGGGAGACATAGAAAAATGGGGGTCCACAAGTTGTAAGCGGGGGTCCACAAAATGTATCTGGTTTCGATAGTAAAGAACAAAAATGTTGGCTTGGCTTTACCTATCAATGTATGCAGATAATACACTACAGTACTATAAAAAATGCAAATTTTTCGGTGATTTTTGACAGGTTGATTTCAGTGAAAAATGGTCGTATTGAGACTTTTAAAAAAGCATTTAAGATTCTAATTTTCATACCTTTGACATTTTTTTAGTAGCTACGGTTTTCCTGCAATCCTAATAGATAGCGCGAAAAAATAGTTTTTTGCTATTTTTTTGGTCCACGGGCTTGAAATTTTTTCAGTAAGGCCAGCATATGGATCAGATAGACTTAATATTTTGCAATAATTTCCTTTTCTTAAAACCTCCCCTAATTTTTTTGAGTAGTGTATTTTAAGATGGTCAGCGACTGTTACTTGTAAAAATTCACATATTCGATATTATATTCTATTAAGAGGGAATAACCAGACACAATCGGAAATATGTCATTTTTAAATAAAATTTTACAAGTATTGACTGATTTCCACAAAAAATTATAAATTGATTTCGAAAGACTGTTCTTTTATCTAGTAAACCATTGATTTAAATTTTGAGAAAATATATATATGCTCCGCATCGAAGGAGTACAGTCGCGAATTTTTTGTGACAAGTAAAACAATAAATATAGTTTACTATTACATACATTAATAACCCGCCCATCTGGGCGATCCATTCCAACCAATATGGAAACGGAAGTGATATTTAGAAACATCAAAGAGTTAATAAATAAAATAACTTCAGTGAAGGACTCAAAAATAAAATCATCACGAGAACAAAATATTACAACACTGCAAGAAAAAATTCAACACGAACTAATTAGTCAACAAAAGAAGATTATAGATTTACAAGAAATTAATATTAAAAATAATCATCACTACACACAGAAACTTGAAGAATTTCATCCCTCTTCTTCTTCTTCAATGGCGCTACAGCCCATTTCGATCCTTGGCCTCCTTCAAAATAAGCCTCCACCGCCCTCTGTCCTCGGCCGTCGTCTTCCAATCTGCAACATGGAGTAATCCTCTTGCATCCTTCCTGACATCATCCTCCCATCTCAGTCTAGGTCTGCCCGCCTTTCGTTTACCTCCCGGGTGTCCTGTCAGAACCTTCTTCGGTACTCGTGTGCTTGGCATTCGGTGCACATGTCCGGCCCATCTTAATCTTTGGAGCCTTAAATGGGTGGAGTCTGGGAGCTTGATAAATATCATAGAGCTCATTGTTGTGGCGGATTCTCCATGCCTCTCCCTCTCGCACCGCTCCTAAGATTCTTCGCAGTACCTTTCTTTCGAAGATGTCCAGCTGTTCTGCTGACTTTGCTGTCAGTGTTCCCGCCTCACATCCATAGGCCAAGACCGTTCTGATAATTGTTTTATATAAGGTTATTTTGGTTTTCCTATGGACGTTTCGTGATTTGAACACTGGCAGCAACGCGAAGTAAGTGTTGTTAGTGGCTGTGATGCGCTTTCTTACTTCTACTGGGTCTTCATTGTCCTGCGTTATTATGGAGCCCAGGTAGGTAAACTCTTCGACCACTTTGAAATTATAATTGTCTTTAAATTTCACTTTATCTTTTATTCTGCGGTGAGGGGTTCTGGTTTGCATCATGATTTTTGTTTTATTTTCATTGATTTGCAACCCCACCTCTTTTGCCGCAGTCTCCAAAGGGTCAAACACATCTCTTACAGCCTGTAGGGATCTTCCGACAATGTTAAGGTCATCTGCGTAGCCAACTATTTGATTGCTTCTGTAGCAGATGTTTGAATCGGTACTGATCATTGTCTTCCTAACGACGTGCTCCAGTACAATATTGAAAAGGGTAGGTGCTAAGCCATCACCTTGTTTCAGCCCCTGGGAGACGTTAAAATCCTCCGTTGTTTCACCTCCTATCCTTACTCGACACCGTGAGCCGACCATTGTTGCTTTTACAAGCTTGACTATTTTGGGCGGTATTCCAAAATTTAGGAGTATTTCATAAATCTTCTCCCTATCTATGCTGTCATACGCCTGTTTGAAGTCAACAAATAGTTGATATATATCTATATCGAATTCCCAGCATTTTGTCAGGATTTGTCGAGTAATGAAGAGTTGATCAGTGGTGGATCTCCCCCTCCTGAAACCTGCCTGATATTCTCCTAGTAAGTTCTCTGAGTAATATTCTAGTCTTTCTTTCAAAATCATTGTGAAAATTTTATACGCTGTGCAAAGTAACGATATTCCTCTGTGATTTTCACACTTCAATTTGTCTCCCTTTTAATGTATGGGGCATATTATGCTAGTTTTCCATTCTTCTGGTACTCTTTCGGCGGTCCATATTTTCACAATGAGATTGTGTAGCAGGTTCTTCAGTTGTTCATTTCCATATTTATAGAGCTCTGCAGGGATATTATCTCCTCCCGGAGTTTTATTGTTTTTCAGTTTCTTTAGTGCAGCCCTTAATTCTGCCATTGTTGGTGCTCTCGTTGTTTCATCACTAATTTCATCCTAATAACAAAAAATCCTATGCAAATCTCACGCAAATGTCAGGTGACAATAAAAAACTTTGTAAATACATCATACAACACAGAACAGAAATATGCCATATTAGTTACCTCAAAAAACACATTGAAGGCCGAGGATATAAAAATAAAAATTCAAAAAAATATTAATTTATCAAAAATAAAAGTCGGAGTTAATGGAGTAAAAAAGATCGGAGAACAGAAATTACTGATTTCATGCCAAAAAAAGAAGAAGCAGAAAAATGAACTGAAGAAATAAATAAGGTAATTGGAAAAGAAATATCAGCCGAAGAAATAAAAAAAAAGAAACCGTTCTTAATGTTGAAAAGACTACAATGCCAATTGTCTGAAGAGGAAATTATAGATGGGATTGTTCAACAAAATGAAGGATTAACCATAGACGCCAAAAAAAACAATAAACTCATCATGGAATTAAAAAACAAGTAGAATGAAGGAAAAGAAAATGACACCACCAACTACATTATTGAAACAACCGGTAAATTAAGAAAAATACTTATTGATAAAAAAATAAATAAATATCAAATTCCAAAGAGTGTACGTAGAGGACTGCAATCCGATCACCCAATGTTACCATTGCCTCAAATTCGGTCACACAGCACAAAGATGTCTCGCCAGGACGCAGCCCCCCATTTGCCCACATTGCACTAAGGAGCACACACTTTCAAAATGTGAAAATAAAGAAAAAATGCCAATATGCAACAATTGCTGTATCCAAAATAAAAGGTTTGATACAAATTATTCCACTGAACATAAAGTCGATAGCATAAAATGTCTATACCGTCAAAAAATGCTTCAAATTGCTAGAGAGCGCATTGACTATGAATAAATTTTGGAATTTTTTATTTACTCAAATTCTAAAATAAAAATAAAAAGGAATAATTTTTTATGTAACGCACTAGATAAAAAAATGTGTATAGAAGAAAAATTATGTCACTCCTTAAGAGATTTCAATTTAATTTGTACTGAAAAAGGATTTACCCTATTTCATATAAATATTAGAAGCATAGAAAAAAACCTAGAAGAATTAATAATATCATTAAAAGATTTAAATTTTTTCCCGGGCCTGATTGTGTTGTCTGAAACACATTCTGCAGGCGAATTGAACTACTCTATTCCTGGGTATTCATATCATACAACAATAACAAAAATTAACAAAAACTCTGGTATTGGAATATTCATTTCAAACCAATATAATATTATCAATATTAGAGAGATAATTAATATTAGTAATGTTAACATTTTAAATATAGAAATTAAACATGTAAATAAATATTATAATATAATTGCTATTTATCGTACACATAAATCGATACTACCACAATTTATAGATGGATTAAAAAACATTTTACTAAATTTTAGAAATAAAAATAATATTCTTGTGGGAGATGTGAATTTAAATATTGCAAACGATTCCTCTAGTAAGAATAAAGATGATTACCTTAATATGTTGGCCGAACTAAACTACATCTCATGCATAAATCATTATACAAGAAACGTCCGAGGTCAACGGCCTTCGTGTCTAGATCATATATTTACAAATATCCCTTGCATTAAAAATATAACCTCAGCTGTCATACATACGACTATCACTGATCATTATTCATGTATATTTAATTATAAATGCAGTAATCCATCTTCTCCATTACCTAACCAAATTAACGCCTCAAAAAAATACTTAATATGGATTCGTTACTACATAAATTTGAATCAGAAAACTGGAATAAATTACTACAATGTAATGATGTCAATATTTGCTGCAATTTGTTTGAAGAAAAAATATCTACATACATAAACGATTCGACAAAAAATATTAATATTTCCAAATCCAAACAATCTAAGTACAAGCCTATAAAACCGTGGATTACCCATGGTCTTATAATATCTGTACGACATAAACAAGCCCTTTACAAGTTAATTACCCAACAACCAAATAATAAAAATTTACTAAACAGTTTTAAGGCATATAAAAACAAACTTTCATATATTATAAAACACAGAAAAGAAAGTTATTATAAACAAAAGATTGATCAGGCGGAAAATGATAGTAAAAGAGTGTGGACGGTTATAAATGAAATAATTGATAAGAAAAAATGCAGGAATAATGAAATCAATGCTATTACTCACGATAACTCGAAAATATGCTGTAAAGAAAACCCGTCAAAAGCTGCAAATATATTTAACACATTCTTTGCAAACATAGGAAAAAATCTTGCAAATCACATAAATACCAACCCAATTTCAGATTGCAATATTGATACAGAAAATAAAATAGCAACATTTCAAGTCACAACAGAGGATGAAATAGTATCTATCATAAACGATATGAAAGGAGGTTCTGCACCGGGATTTGATGGAGTTACGGTTAATATTTTAAAAAATATTAAAAAACAAATTTCTAAACCATTCATGCATATAGTAAATTTAAGTTTCCAAAGCGGTGAGTTCCCATCCATTTACAAGCAAACTATCATTACTCCAATATTTAAATCTGGTAATCCAGGAGAAGTAAGCAACTACCGACCAATATCAGTAATCTCAAATATAGCAAAAAATTTTGAAAAGATAGTAAAAAAAAGAATGAACCAGTTTATAAAATGTAACAAAATAATTTATGAAAATCAGTTTGGATTTATGGAAGGTAGAAGCACACAGGATGCAATTGCAAAATTAACTAGCCTTGTTCTCAATTCATTAGATAAATCATTCAAATGTATTGGAATTTTCATAGATCTCAAAAAAGCGTTTGACAGCATATCACATGACAAACTCGTAACTAAATAAAGAAACATTGGATTAAACGGTACAGCTCTAGAATGGATAAAAATCTACCTTTTCAAACGCCCTCAAGTCGTAAAAATCAACAATGTGCTTAGCCAACAAGATACAAGTAATTTTGGTATACCTCAAGGTACAGTCCTGGGGCCGTTACTGTTTATCATCTATGTAAATGATATATTCACACAAAGAATAAACGGAAAAATAATATCTTATGCTGATGACACTGTCATAATAATTGAAGGTGCTGATTGGAATACTGTGAACAACCTAGCGAATATTGACATCAATACACTGAAAAACTGGTTCGATAAAAATCTCCTCTCTTTAAATACCGAAAAAACAAACTTTATCCCATTCTCTATCAATAAATTTAAATCTAAACCAGAAATAAAAATTCTAATACATCAGAGTAAATGTAGTGGAACTAAATGCACTCCAGAATGTTCTACACTTAATTCAACTTCCAAAATTAAATATCTTGGTGTATATATAGATCAACATTTTAAATGGAAAACACATATTTGTGAACTTGTCAAAAGAATTAGTGTAATGTATAGTAAATAGGTATTTAATATGGAAATAATACGATAGATGGCGGTAAGCATTTAGCTTGCGCCATAGCTCGCCAGATGGCATTAGTGTACAAGAAGTGGTACTAGAGATAGACATTACCAGCTCCCGAGGTGGGAGCGCAGAGATTTACCTACCCCCGAATAGTAAACAGTCGTAGCTATCCAGCAAGGTTATACAAAGTAATAAACACCTTTATATTTAAAGAACCTTTTAATAATTAATATCTGCCAAGGAAAGGGCAGATATAACAACTGGCGCAGCCGTAAAAGTATAATTGTGTGAAAAGTTACGCGTGCGAATAATAATTTGTGCTGGACACGGATGACTAAGTCACTGCTGGAGTGACTTGCAGTTTTGGCAAAGGAATCGGAAGAGATTCTGCTCGGGATTAAGGAGCTTTTGTTTCCGTGGCTACGGGCTGGATAAGAAAATTTTTGGTTCTAGGAACAAGAAGTAAAATACCGCAAGGAGGCGATCTGGTTGTGGATCATTGGATTGGTTTCAAGGACAAAACGGATCATTGGATTAATCGTTTCAAGGACTAACCATTGGATTAATCAGAGGACAAGGATACAACCCAGAGGGAAGGGAAGGAGAGGACCAGACCAGAAGAGTTCCTGAGTTAAGTTCTTTTGCTTCTTTGAGAGGGATTATTTGTTATTGTTGTTTTTTTTTTTTTGCCGATCTATCTGTTGGGAGTTATGGAATCGGGTAGAATACCTCCGTTTTGCCATCTCTCCTGAGACTGGGAATTGTTTCGACTTCGGATAGAGCAATTTTTCGTGATCCATGATGACAAAGCGTCTGTTGAGAAAAAACGGGCTTTTTTATTGAATCTCCTAGAATCAGAAACGTTAACCTTACTAATTAATCTGTATTTTCCAAGTAAAGTAACGGACTTATCTTTTGATAAACTTTTAGCGCTTCTCGACAAACATTGTAACAAAAATCATTCAGTTTTTAAAGAACGGGAGAATTTTTTTTTAGCGAGACAACAAGAAGGCGAGACGGTAAGAGATTTCGCGGTAAGACTTCGTTCTTTAGCAACGTATTGTCAATTTAAAACGAGGCTTGAAAAAAATCTTATAGACATGTTTGCAATCGGGTTGTTACCGGGTCGCGCGAAAGAGAAAATTTTTGTGGAAGGGCAAAAGTTATCGTTTAATGAAGTAGAAGGACTTGCAGTTAATATGTCAACTTTGGATAGTGCTAATACAGTTATATCAGAAGTAAATCTGGTAAAAAAGCGAGTTACTAGCGATGGGTTCAAGCGAGATTAGCGTAGGGAACGATCGACGAGCCACAATGGTAGTTTTAACAGGAAACCAGCATATAGGTTAGGATCAAATTCAGGTACGAATTTTAGATCACCCTCTGGTAATGTTAAAAAACAGTGTTTTATTTGCAAAAGGAATGATCATCTATCGTTTGATTGTAAATTTCGTAATGCGAAATGTTTTAAATGTAAGGGCGTTGGGCATTTACAGAAATTTTGCAAGCATAATCCTATAAATCCCATTTTTGAAAATCACAGGGATAGTAAAGTTTTAGTTGCGTCAATTAGTCCTATCACTGCTGAAATTGAAATTAATAACAAGAAGTTTACGGCAATGATTGATTCAGGTTCATCTTTATGTGTGATGCCGGAGTGTATTTTTAAACGACATTTTAGCTCAATCATTTTGTCACAAGACAAGCGAATTATTTCAGGTTATGGAAATAATCGTTTAAAAGTCGTAGGAAAGGCGATTTTTGTTGTGAAATTTAAGGATAGGAACAAAAATATTCATTTTATTGTAGTAATAAAAGGAACAGAATTAATTGTGGGTAGAGATTTTATGGAATGTTTCGATCTTGGGATAACTTCTCAGGAGACAATTAATTCAGTGACGCCACAAATGAGGAATGGAGAAAAGTTTTTTCAAGATTACCCGGAAGTGTTTTCGCAAAAGTTGGGAAAATTTAACAAATATAAAGTCTATTTTAAAGTAAACCGGGAATCGGATCCAATTTTTTTCAATGCAAGGCCGGTTCCTTTTTCTATAAAAGGGAAGATCGAATCCGAATTAAGGTCGATGGTAGAAAAAGGTATAATCTCCCTGGTTACAAGTAGCGAGTTCGCTTCTCCGATTGTTCCGGTTGTCAAGAAAAATGGGGATATAAGAATTTGTGTAGATTATAAAAGGAGTCTTAATTTGATTTCCAATTTGGAGAAATATCCGATGCCAAAGATTGAGGTGGTCATACATAAGGTTAGTTCGGGCAATGTTTTTGCAAAATTAGACCTTAAAGAAGCATATTCACAGTTAGAATTAGCAGATCATTGTAAAAAGTTTACAACTATTAACACCATTTGGGTTTGTTTCAATATAACAGGTTGGTTTTTGGATTTAAGTCGGCTCCGGCCATCTTCGCAAGAACAATATCAAGTTGTTTACTCAATCGGATTAAAAGGCGTGGCCTTTTATCTAGACGATATTATTATTTCAGGGGTCGATGAACGAGATCTGTATAATAATATTTGCGCGGTCTGCGAGCGGTTGAAAGAATGTGGTTTATGTGTCAATACTGGAAAGTGTCAGTTTTTTGTTAAATCTATAGAATTTTTGGGATACGTTATTTTGGGAAGGGGCATTAAACCTCAAAAAGATAAATTGGAAGCAATTAAGAATGCGCCGTACCCATCCGACGTGCATCAATTGAGAAGTCTGTTGGGATTTTGTAATTTTTATCGGAACTTCATACCGAACATGTCATCAATTTTAGAACCTTTGCATAATCTTTTAAAGAAGAATGCGAAGTTTGAATTTGGGAAATCATGCATTGACGCAGTAGATAAAGTAAAGTATCTAATGGGTTCTGATAGAATTCTCACTCATTATTTTCCCAACCTTCCTCTTAAGTTATATACAGACGCGAGCAGCGCAGGCCTCGGAGCCGTTTTATTGCACACATTTGCGGACAGTACAATGAGACCGATCGAATTTGCATCAAGAAGTTTGTCTAGTGCAGAAAAGAAATACAGTATTCTAGATTTAGAAGCGTTAGCTATTGTGTTTGGTTTGAATAAATTCTTTCAATACCTATTCGGTCGGGAGTTTACTTTATGCGTAGATAATATGCCTTTGATGAGGATATTAGGTGAACACAAAAACATTCCAGTTTTAGCGGCTAACAGATTACAGCGTTATGGAATTATATTAGCAGGATTTGCGTATAAGGTAGAATATGTTAAGTCATGTCATAATCATGCGGATTTTCTATCCCGGCTTCCGGTAGAAAATTCTCAAGAAGAATTTGAAGATGATTATGGATCAGATTTTGTGTGTTATGTAGGTAAATGCGAGCACATAGATATCAAGCTCATTTCCACAGCTACAGAGACAGATACGGTTATTCAGGAAGTTTTAACGTGTTTGCGTAAGGACTGGCCAAAACGAGTTGGTCGAGACAATGTACTGTGGAGATTCTGGGTTAAGAGAAACGAAATGTCTATAGTCAAGGATTGCCTTTTCTGGCAACCTAGAATTGTCATTCCGAGTTCTTTACAAGAACAAGTGCTAGAGTTATTACACAGATCTCACTTAGGAATAGTTAAAATGAAGGGCCTAGCAAAAGCTTATTTTTGGTGGCCATCACTGAACAATGTTCAGTGATGTTCATCATTGAAAAAATGGTTCTAAAATGTGATGATTGCGCGGCAATGAGGCCGGCACCTCCTAAGAGTCACTTGTCAGTGTGGCCGAACCCTGGGTCAACTTGGAGTAGGGTGCACGTGGATTACCGGCCAATAGCAGGAAAAATGTTTCTTGTAATTTGTGACGCTTTTTCCAAGTGGATCGACTGCTTAGAGGTCCCAAAGGCGGATTCGTTTAACACGATTAAGGAATTGAGAAGAATTTTCTCTAATTTTGGTAACCCCGATTGCCTAGTTTCGGATAATGGAACAGCATTTTCTAGTGTAGAGTTTAAAGAATTTCTTAAAGAGAAAAACATAGAATTTTTAATTCACCGGTCAAATTCCCTCAGAGTAATGGGCAAGCCGAAAATTCCGTAAAAACGGTAAAAAAAATTTGAAAAAAATTATGGCTAGGAATAATTTTCTAGTAAATTATGGAAATAGATTATTTGATTTTCTATCTGATTATCGAAATTCGCCACATTGCACCACGGGATTAAAACCGGCAGTCTTGATGTTTGGTAGGAGACTGAAATCAACTTTCAGTAGTTTAATTCCTAAAACCACTCAGGAAGATGTGTCAGAACAGAGAAAAATAGCTAACGATAATATCAAAAGGGGTCAAGATAATCAAATAATGAATGGGGGGGGCGTAAAAATTAGGAATTTACATGTTGGACAAAAATGTCTAGTCAAGGACTTCCGTCAGGTGAATAAAGTTTGTTGGGTTAGAGGTATTGTAGAAAAAAAAGTGGGAAAAAAGTTTATATCGTTAGGATCTGTGGTACTCCGTTGACTTGGAAGAGGCATATTGATCAATTAAGGAGTTTATCTGTGAAATGGGAAGAGGAGAGTGAAGAAAATAACCCACCCACCGCGTCTGAGGTCACGAAATGCGCTTCAGACGAGTTGGGGACCTCAGCTTTGTTGAAGGGGCTAACGGGGAGTTCTCTTGATTTCAGATTACCAGCGGATGATCGAGAGCAAACTACTCAACCAAGGCCTTGGGACGGGAGGCTCCGCTCAAGGCGTTCATAGAGGTCCCTCCCAGAGAAACAGAAGTACTTAAGTTGAAGTATTTAAAATCATGACTATGTTTGGTTGAATTTAGTGTATAAAATCGTGTAAAAATGAAATATTTAAAATCCCATTTTTGTCAATTGTATAGCATCATTTGTAAAGAACATTACTTGTATTTGTTGTAGCCAGGGGCTTGAGATTAGGTCGGGGAGGGTGTAATGTATAGTAAATAGGTATTTAATATGGAAATAATACGATAGATGGAGGTAAGCATTTAGCTTGCGCCATAGCTCGCCAGATGGCATTAGTGTACAAGAAGTGGTACTAGAGATAGACATTACCAGCTCCCGAGGTGGGAGCGCAGAGATTTACCTACCCCCGAATAGTAAACAGTCGTAGCTATCCAGCAAGGTTATACAAAGTAATAAACACCTTTATATTTAAAGAACCTTTTAATAATTAATATCTGCCAAGGAAAGGGCAGATATAACAATTAGGAAATGTATATATATATATATATTTATAAGACTCAGAAATATTCTTAGACTGGAAAACCTAAAAAGAGTGTACTATGCAATTGTTCAATCTATATTACAATACGGTATTATAGGATGGGGAGGAACATATGATGTTATTTTAAATCCTCTCAAAATAGTTCAAAGATTAATAATTAAGATTATATTGAAAAAACCATCTACATTTTTTATCGAAAAAATCTTTTCAATATTCAAAGTAACTACAATAGACAATTTATATAAAAAATATTCAATTCTACAAACTTTCAAAGAAATACAGCTAAAAAAATTACATTTCAATATCTCAGCAAGATATCAAAACAATATTAAAATCCCAAAATTTAATACCAAGCACATCCAAAATTCCTATCTGTATCATGGTATAAATTATTTCAACAAACTCCCATTAGAAGTAAAAATTATTGAAAATAAAAGTAAATTCCAAACTAAATTAAAAAAATTACCTGAAACAAATGTAAGAGTTACATTACTATTTCACTTCATTTAAATCTGTTAATCGACACATCTCAAGTTTCTCTTACTATATCTATTGTTAATAGTTGCAATATTATTATTCACCTACTCAAATGATAACATTGATAACATAATTGAGTATGAATTCACTCACCAAACACAAGAACCTTGTCTCTTTATGGTGAGGAAAGGCTTTTATTACATTAATATTACAAATCTGTTTAATATGTAAAAAAAAATGTATAATTATTGTAAAAACAAACAAATAAATAAATAAAAAAATAAAAAAAAAATATATTTATTTTTAGTACAATAAGGTTTTACCGTAGGTCGTTTGCAGATTTGTTAAATTTTCAAACAAAATTTTGTATTATACAACATACGTTTCAAATCATATAATCATGCAGTAAAATAAATCAATAAATTATTTGGAAAAATTATTTTTCAGAATTTTAATTTTAGTTAAAATAAAATCATAAAAAAAGATCCGTGCCCTCAAAAAATAATTACAAAAATACATAATTTTGATAGTTTTATCAACACGAGTTTGATTGTAGATTTTATTCAAAGCAAATTTTGAATGAAATAAAATCGATATTGAGTTATTATGTTAAATACTGGTATGGAGAATAATTAATCTTTCTTATCGAAACCAACTTGTACAGTTGCAAGGGTACGATCGCAAGACCATCGTTAGGCGAAATTTTAATTCTAGGATAGCTGATAAGGGGGGAAATACGGGAATAGGTGTTTTTTGACGATTTCCATTTTTTTTTGGCACGGAAGAAATGTATATAATTTATTGAAACTGAGGTCATATTATATATATATTTAAGAAAACATTGTGAATTTTTCATAGCATATGAAAATTATCAGTTGCTATAAATCGATCGTCACCACCAGACGTAGCTTTTGTGTGCCTTTTGGACGCCATAGTTTTCATCTCAAATCAATAGGGGTTTGAAATTAATTTAAGAACATGTGTCTCTTCTATGTAAACCTTATTTTTCCCAAAAAAAAAGTTTTTTTTTTTCAGGTGTGTAAGCAGGACACCTTAATTTTTTGCCATTTTTAAACTTTTTTTTGCAATTAAAAAATACTATTGACAATGATATTACCACGAATTTCAGTTCATATATAACGTAATTATTAAAATAAGGTATCTGCACATTTTTAAAATGTTTGGTTTAAGTTTTAAAACTTTCTGAGCTAGAGTGCACACAAATTCAAAAAGTCGTTTCGAGAAAAATGCGTTTCAAGTTTACCACGCAGTTCGGCAAACAAACAAACACCCTCATAACACCGGAACGAATTGAAATTTTTATTTAAAACTTTGGGAACATATTCTTAAATAGCTATAATAACAATTTATGAAAAAAAAACTTTTTTTTAATCACCTACATGTATTTCCCCCCCTAAGTCTGTAATCTATTATTTAAGTAGAACACGAAAAATATACAATTTTTCTTTTTTTTATACGACTCCGAATTTAGGGTTGGAACTCAGGGGCGACGAAAATTTCCACCGCTAGATCTAATCTTCACATTTTTTGACGAGTTTTGGGAATATGGTAGAAATGTAGGGGGTTCACCGAAATCAGTAAAATTTTGAAAGGGGTCTACGAGAAAAATAAGTTTGGAAACCTCTGCACTAGATCCTAATTTATCTAATATCTATTGATAAATACTGCACAGATAAGTATTTGCAGTTTAATGTTACCCAATAGTCAAATTCGATAGTTAGTTTAATATTTTTTGTGAAAGAAGAGGCAAATGTCATGGGTCCCAAATTTAGAAATACCCCAAATAGGCCATGGGCCCCAAAATGTAGATTTATAATATAAAAACTGACCCATGCACTAACAATACATAATGTTAGGTTGTATTATTATAATATATAATATCGATGCAATACACATTTAAGAATTTCCACATTGCCCCCAAGTGAAGGTTCTCCCCACAAAATACTCAATAACTTTGAAATTGCGGAGAATGCGGACATTTCAAATACATTTAAAAGGTGCATAATATTTTGGTACCTTTCTCTAAGGGCACTCTTGGACAGGTTGCTGACTGCCTTTTGAGTTCTAGATCCCCCTGGGAACTGGGAACCACGCTCCTCTACTCTTCATAGACACCGAGGTTCCGAACGCCTGTGATTGTGATACTTAAACAGTCCAGTCCAACGACGGATAGTAGTATGGTATAATATCTTCAACTGCTTCTCCTGCCTTCTATTTCTTCTCATCTCGAGATTTGGGTTCTCGGTTTGTCGAGCAATGTATCTAAACTCTTTTAGGATAGGTATAATATGATATTTTGGATGGCTAGCTGAATCAGAATGGATAGATAGTTCGTCTGACTGATCATGGAATCCTAGGTATTCTTCAAGCAGATGCTTATATTTTCTGTAATTAATAGATTGAATATCTGTCGGGGGCTTGGGTGAATCGACGGTTTGGCAAACACTGCCATATGAAAAGGGAGGGCCGTGTTTGGGAACAGAAAAAATGACGTCTAACAAAAAAAATACGCCCCCATCTTATCCAACGGCCACAACAGTACAACACTTGAAAGTAGGTTTATGTCTCAGAGTATTGTTACTCTGAGGTTTATGTATGTATAACCTATAACTGCACATTTTCTTAGCATTTTCACAACACGGGATGATCTATTGTCAAAATGCTGCAATGTTCACTGATAAAAAGTTTCAAATAAATTTTTCAATTGATTTTATCGGCACACTTGTCACATATTTCCTTGTGTGCAATATTAATGTTTGAGGATGTAAGCTGAGCTAAGCTCGGATAACTTTAAATAGATATTCATTATTTTTTAAGTGAAAACTTCTTCAGCACCGTTGTGATTTGAAACTCGACGAAATCAAAAATAATGCGACACTAAAAAGAGACAAACGCATACATTTAAACAGGATTTAGCCTGCGAGAGAATGAGATAGTATAATCGGGCTCCTCTTTATGAGGTGCTTCGTAGCCTATCTGTTTCCTTTTTGTGCGGTGCTTCGTAGCCTCCCCACTTTCTCTTACTTTAGTTTTCCGAAGGTTTTACTTCTACCGCGTGTGAATTGCACACTCTGATTTCTTTATTTACGGACTTCTGTCCAATTTACAATAACATAACATACATTTGGAAAAATTGTACGTTAAAGGATGATATATGAAAGCAAAGAAGACATAGATAATAATAAGAAAATAGAAGTGACAAGTCAAGTCAAGACATAACTAGAATTCAAAATAGATATAAAATATCTTCAATTGCTTAGTGACCGATCAAAATCATTTAGGCTTGTACCAAAAAATCAAGGTCTTGACTTTATTTTTGTGTATTTATTATTTATTACATTAGATAGATTTATACAGTATAAATAACATAATAATAATATTTCAAAATAATTGTAAATATTAAAAAGTGTACAAGTGTTATTATGTCTTGTGTGTCGATATTAGTTCCTAGCTAGGCAAATTGCCCGTTCTAAGGAACCAAATGCTGGGGAAAAATGCCAAAAATGTATTCGGTAAAAAAAGTCTTTTTTTGTTGTTGATTAAATATATACTAAGTTTTTACTAATTATGCCATTATTGGTTAACCATGTTAAATTTTAAGTGAAATTATTAAATAATTTTTCAGGCGCAACCCTACCTAAGCCAATCAACCATTTAGTTAATATTGAACCGATGCATGTTATTTTGCGTGTTTTAATATTTAATTCTGGGAGAATTTTATTATACAATTTCGGTCCCAGATATGTATAATAATGTATATGTCTTTTGATACTTTGTCGTAATGCTCCCTGGGACCACGAGATCCTTTCTGGTGTGACTTCTTGTGATATATTTATGATTAATTTTATTAAGATTTTCTAGATGTGGATAGTAACCCTTTTTATGTAGTTTTGACGAACATCAAGTACATTAAATTTTTTGTAGAGCTGATCGCTAAAAAACGTATAGGGTTTACGCATAATGACTCTTATTATGGATTTCTGAGCCTTCACTAGTAAATCTAAAATTGTTATGCCTATAACAATTTTAGATTCACTATCCACAACCAATAAAACCTAAGCTAAGATAGGGTTGCACAATCCGAAATATATTTTTCTAAGGTCTTTTTGTTTGATTATATTTCGTAATACAAAGAATATGTGCATCAATTTTCTTACCCTTATTGAAAGGTTGTCGATGTGATATTTCCACATAAGATTATCGTCAATAATAACGATGTTCGATGTTGCATCGATGTTATCGGAATTACAATTATGATTATGTATTTTTATTGTGTATGATGTACTAGGTTGTCCTTTTGTTGTTGAGCTGAATCTTATATAGTTTTTGTTACATTTAGTGTTAGTAGATTTTTTTAAAGCCGTTGTTTTATCGCATTGATTCCCCTTTAGCATGTTTATGTGTTTGGAGTCCAGTCGTCTCCTTTAAATATACCGTATCATCAGCGAATGTAATAATTTTTCCGCCTACTGATTTTGAACTCGAGTTGACCATTCTACACATTCTGTGGTGAATCATATCCATTATTATTGGTACACTAGTCACATTTTTCCGTGTGAACAATTTTATTGTTTGAGCTAATTTCGCAAGACTTTACCTTGATTTCATAATAATGTAACATTACCAGAAATATGTATGACGTATGAGACGACTTATTCAAACAGATATTCATTATTGCTTTATGGCTACGCTGACATTTAGGTACACCATAGAAGCCCTGGAAGCGTTAATTTGAGAGTTGGCGCCATCTCTATATTTGAAATCCTGCGAAGAAATTATTTAGGTGCATAAATGCCGAAAAAATAAAAATAATTAATAAGCAACTATTTGGTTGAAATATTTTGTACATGTTTTTATTCGTATAAGTTTGTGCAAAATTTAGAAACTATAGTCTTCGAAATTGCGGTGAATTGCGGCCCCCTAAAAATTGCCGCCTTCTTGATTGCCCAGGTCCAAATGAGGCGTTGGAAAGGGGAGATAAATAAGAATTTCATGGTCGTGAGAAGTTGCGTGGGAGATGCAATAATTATAATTAATTGATTTCATGCGAAATGTCGGAGCGTAGAAGTTCTTACTACTCGTGGGTGGAGACGAGTGATCGGATCCAGTTGATAAGCGCAAGGGGTCGACTCTGTGTCAATACCTGTGGCCAAATGGGTGAATGCAGATGGGAACCATTCATTATTGATATTGGACATGTCGTGAGAGGGCCTTATGGAGTCAAACATAAATCAATTCTTCATTTGTCATTGTTAACCGCCACGGCTGGAAATTAGATTGATCAGGATTGTAGGTTTTTTTGCATTAGCTCCACACAGGATGTCCTGAGGAAAATTATTCCCCTCGGGGCCTTTGTCATCTTTGGGGATGTTTTTATGCCTACTATCTTTATTCGTGATGTGATGATATAAGGATTACTAAGAATATATAGGTACATTTTTAACTTAGGAATTACTCAAGTTTTTCAAAAAAAATCCCTGATAATTCCCAATATATTGAAGCATTGAACTTGATGCAAGTACAACAATTATTGTCAGCGAAGGCTTGCGGCCTCAACCGTCTGGAGTCAGTGGGTCTATGGGAGATCGCAATCGTAAGGTTTTATGAAATGGATAAGGGTAGAAAATGGAGAAAATTAAGGTTTTTAAGTTTAAAAAAATTATTTTACACTTTTATATATCCATGGGGCTCTTACATTGGCTACATGAAATGACAAAAAATGTATACAAGTATTAGTAATTGAACATTCGAAGGGTGTCGTCGGAAGTTTCTCATTTGAATTATTTTCATGGCTCTTTTCGTACGCATAAGAAGTAAAATTATTCCAAAGTATGGAACGAAGGTATTGCAGGTATGTTATTAAGTTTTCGTATTTCTTAAAAATAAAAATAAATTTGTAGGAATATGTGTATACCTGTTTTCTGAGAACACAATGATATTTTCAAATTACAAATGATAATTATTACCCATAGGTAGCATTTACATAACTTGTATCATTGTGAATGTCTTACAATTTGACAACTTCTGCGATAATTATTAGCATCATCATCATTATATAGTATAAAATGAAGTCGCTCAACATGTATGTGCACTTAGATCTTTTAAACTACGCGACGGATTTTCATGCGGTTTTCACCAATAGATAGAGTGATTCAAGAGGAAGGTTTATATGTATAATAATTGCTTATTATAGTAGAGAAAAGCCGAGAAATTCAAACGGCAGCGGGCAAGTGGGTGGTGCGGATTTTATGAAGGTTGGGTATTAACGTGTCACCGGGTCTGCTAGTCCATAATAAAATAAAACCTGTTCAAGAAAAGTCATATCCGAAAAAATATGTACTAAGAGTTATCGGATATCCCAGTAGGAATTTATATACATGTAAAAATAAATAATAATAATTTGTTTAAATGTGTAATTTAATTCAGACTCAGGGACATTTGCATTTAATCCAGAAGATGATAAAAAACACATATTGAAGTGAAAACTTCTTTAACACCGTTGTGATTTGAAACTCAGTGAAACTAAAAATAATGACACTAAAAAAAGACAAACACATACCGAAGCATACATCAAAAGGATTAAGCTTGTGGGAGAATGAGATAGTATTATGTCTGAGCAGTATTGAAATAAACGTCCCCAATTCCCATTGTTTAAGACGCCATAACATTTTTCACCTGAATACATTATTTAGCCCTCTGACATTGATGTGTCGACTATGTAACAAGATAGAGAGTGCTGAAGTAGATATTTTCGTCGATAATTTGTACGATTTCAAAAAAAAAAGTTCTGGTGCTGTTAAAAAATACTAACTAATAATTTTTTGTGTCAATTGCCTCTCTATGCATGCCGCGCGTATTTCTTATGTCTCTTACCACTCGTTGTAATGTGTTACTTGAGTGAACTTGTATATAATTCTGTATTTTTATTTGTGGTGTTTTTGTTTTTCTAATTGTATGTATACTGTATTTAATTGTATGAAATTGTAGATTTTTGTAATCGTGTAATAACTGAGTTTTATAACTTGATTAAGTGTAAACATCTGTAAAACCCAGTATAAATAAATTATCGGCCTCCTCTTTGTGCGATGCTGCGTAGCCTATCAGTCTCCTCTGCGTGCGGTGCTTCGTAGCCTCCTCACTCTTGTCTGCTTTAGTTTTCTGAATGTTTCCCTTCTACCGCGTGTGAATTGCACACTCTGAGTTTTTTTTTCAATAAAGTGTAAAACCTTCTTGTGAAACCTTACTTGTACATTTTATGGTTGAGTTCGAACTTAACTTACTCCGCTCAAAAAGAAGAAGATGGAGAGATATGTTATTACGAATGTTGGAGAGAGTGTGCTAATATTTAAAACGGTAAAATTTAAGCGAAAATTGTGAAAAGGTTTAATAAAACACGACTCGTTTAAAATAGAGCAAACATCTTTTGGCTTTTCATGGCTTGAAGCCATTCATAATTTCACCTACCAGAGTTTATTCTACCATTTCAAGCTGCATCGATCATATTATGGTAAAATCTAAATTTGAACCACAGGGAGCTGTCTTCACTACTGACATAACAGATCATGATGTGATATTGCTGAGATTTATGAGCTTTACACTAAAGAAAATAGCAAAAGATGATAAAAACATAAAAACCGTCATCGATAACAATCTTTTGAAGGTCAAATTAAAGGATAAATCATGGCAGTCAGTACTGTCATCTCAAGATGTTAATTTAGCTGCTGAAAATTTCATAAAATGTTTAAAAATGCCTGTAGAAAGTTGTTCATCTGTACGAAGTGTAAAGCATAAAATGAAATATTTAAAACCTTGGATAAATGACGGAATTATTAAATGTCTCAGAACCCGAGACAAATTACACAACAAATGTCGAACAGATTTAAATAATATTCAACTGCTGGATTATTACAAAAGATATAGAAACTGGTGTACAAAAATTATAAAATATACAAAGCAAGCATATTACAAAAGGAAACTGGACAACGTAAATGGAAATACCAAGCAACAGTGGAAGATTATAAAGGAGGCTGTAAATATACAAAAGGAGCAAGTGTCTATAAAAAAATTAAAAATCAATAAGAATATTATCTCAATGGAAGAGAATCCAAACATAATCACTAATCACGTAAATAACTTTTTCAGTGATATTGGTCCTAGATTCGCAAAACAATTGTGCAGTGCAAATAAAACTACCGAAATGTGTCTTGTTAACAATTTTATACCTTGTAGTCAATTTTCAGAAGATAACTTTGAATTTAAAACTACTAGCATTTATGAAGTTTCAAAAGTGATAAATGAATTAAAAATGTCTTTTTCCTGTGGTATTGATGGCTTAAGTATCATGGTATACAAACAGCATGTTTCTGTGTTGGCTGGTCCCATATCTCATATTGTTAACCTTAGTTTTAAGAATGGCATATTTCCTTCTCATTGTAAGAATGCTAAGATTATACCTCTGTTCAAAGGTGGAGACCACCCAGATGTTAACAATTACCGACCCATATCTTTGCTTAATACTCTCTCAAAAGTAATAGAGAGATTTGCTAAGTCAAGATTAGTTTCATTGTTAGAAAAATACAATATACTCTCCGACAATCAATTCGGTTTCAGAGAGAAAAAAGGTACGAGTGATGCTGTATTAAAGGTACTGACTAATGTTATAAGCGCGCTGAACTATGGCAACAAAGCTATAGCGGTGTTTTTGGACTTATCAAAAGCATTTGATACTGTTTCCCACGAATTGCTACTTAAAAAATTATAATCCTTAGGCATTAATCATACAGCAATGGATTGGTTCAGGTCTTATCTTAGTGATAGAAAACAGCAAGTAGAGATAAATAATGTGTTAAGCAATAGTAAATCCATCTCCTCTGGAGTCCCGCAAGGTAGTGTACTTGGGCCAATATTGTTTCTAATTTATATAAATGATTTATGCCGTCTTAATATTCCTGGTAACATTGTTAGTTTTGCAGATGACACTGCCTTAATATTTGAGGGAAAAACTTGGGATGAAGCTTTTGACAAATGCAATATAGGTTTAAGAGTGGTAAATAGTTGGTTGAATAATAATATTTTAACTCTGAACACACAGAAAACCAAATATATTACTTTTAGCATTTCGTGTAAAAGTCAGCCTTCTGCAACTCATAATTTGATTATACATAATTGCTTGCAAACATGTAACTGCAACCCCTTAGAAAATGTAACCAACGTAAAATACCTTGGTGTAATAATAGATAAATTTTTGAGATGGAATGATCATGTCAATATGTTGGTAAATAATAATAGGAGACTTACCTATATCTTTAAAGAACTCAGACATATACTAGACAAAGAAAAATTAAAAACGGTTTATTTTGCAATAATCCAGTCTATGCTTTCTTATAATATAGTGTGCTGGGGATCCTGTCAAAAGACTCATATAGAACCACTTAATATTGCACAAAAGCTGATTCTTAAAGTTATGTAAAAAAAAAATTTAGATATCCAACGAATTTACTTTATAAGGAATGTAATGTCATGAATGTTAAACAGCTATATATTACACAAACCCTTTGTAGATTTTTTAATAATATTGGTATTTCAGAAAGAACACAGCAAGTTCGTATTACTTAGAGTTGGCTCTGGTCTGAACTTTATGGCAATTCATACTAAATCTTCTTTTGGTCAAAGGAATTATTTTTATCGGGCTCCACTCCTATTTAATAGCCTTCCAGATCATATTAAGTCATCTAATTCCTTGAGCATTTCCAAAAAGACCGTCAAATTATTTCTGTTAGCCGAGGATTGTAAATTGTTCACTGCTTTATCCTTTCTAAATTAATATCATTTTATTTTGTCTTAACTATTTTTTTTAATCCTTCTCTTGCTAAATTAATAGCGCAATATATAAATAAATAAATATTTCTCATCTTAATTCTTCGAAAATATTTTTTTTTCTGAAAGTCAAATCTCAACATTATGGTCACCCTACATGCTTTCATTGTAATGTACTATCGCCTTCAGCTAATTAGGTACTAATTATACTCATAATCTGCATGATACATACAACAATATTGTTCTTCAATAACTGTATTATTTTGTGTTATTTTATTAAATTGTAGAGTTGTTAACCTCAATACAGGCATGACCTAGTGAGGTTATAAACTGAATTGTTAACATTAGTCCTAGGTACCATGTAAAGAAACAAATAAATAAATAAAAAAAATATATCTGCTGGAGGCTGTCTAAAACAGCATTTAAAGAAACACAGAATTTTTCATACATATAACTTTTAAAATAACTGAAACAGTTGTGAAAATAATAATTTTCGGAGCATAATTTGCGATTTTTTTCTATCGAGGAAAATTTATATAATTTGCTTTTTGGCATGGGGAATGTATAGATATTATCTTCCAAAATAACATAGATTTTTTTTAAGATCTTAAAACTTCAAATGTTTAAGGGGGAATATGTAAGAAATTGGCAGAAATTCGGGTAGCGGCGGCTTAAATAGTTTCTGTTTGACCATAATGGGGCTGACACGCTTGCGCTATACTCTCAAGTCACGAGAAAATAGCGCGCATATCTGACACACGTGGTCTGGCACAGGCATAAAACAATCATTAGAACTCACCACCAGTGGTTTAACCACAACCACTCAGCAACGTAAGCAGATATACACGTTAACCTTTAGGAGAGTATGGACGCACCGTTGTTATCCGAAAAAAATCTGCTCAAAGTATGGACACTGGACACACATGGTGCGTCGGTGTTTGCAGAAATTCTGCTATTAATAATATTAATAAGAATTTTTGGTTGTTATTAATATCTGATTAATTCGGTTATTTTAGTATTACATAGGTATTTAAAAAAAAAGTTAATTTATTTTATAATACATAGGTACTTACATATAAGTAAATTTTTTTTTTTTGAAAAAACATCTCACTCTCTTGAACACGTTTTCTCTCAGAAACTCACTCTCTTAGAGGTTAATATGACATGATAAATAAGTGAGGTGACTAAATTGTTTATTATGCATTTATACAATAGAATAAGTATTGTTTTTTTACATAATCCGCGATTTTAGTACCGTTTTCACATAAAAACATCATGTGAGTAATTTAAACATTTTTTTTATATTTGCATTCAAAATATTAATATTTACAAAAGTTAATATTTATTTATAATATAACAATTTGAAAACTTATTTTGTGACCTTTAGAAAACAGTTTTTAGTATTCGGCTACGTTCAGAAATGTTTCATTTATAGAGCTTTAATTGTGAAGAGGAAATAATACAAAGTTTTCGTAAATCTGTCATTTCGTTTAAGACGTAAAAAGTAAAAAGTACATATTCGCGATAGATCGGAGTGGTTAATAATATTATTGTTGTCTTTTCAGACAGTTCTGACTTTTGACCTGAATGTGTTTATTATTTTGGAATGTGGTTATGATATATTTACCGTCTCGAGAATTTACTATTGATTGCATAGTATGAAATAACGAATATTTTTTATCGAGTCCTTCCAGGATATGTTACTCTGGAGATGCTAAACTGAGGGTATTTTTAGAGAGTGGTACTTCAAGAGATTGGAGAATTAGGTACGTTTGATTACTTTAGAGTCTGCGGGTGTTATCCCTGGTTAAACCCATCAGCATTTCTGTCCGGTGTGCCGGGTATTAATCGCCTCGCTGAAAGAAGCAAAATTGCTTTGCTGATAACATGATTTTCTGAACGATTATGGTTCATGGTTTTCCGGATATAATACAAAAATGAGTTTTATGTTCGCGACAACTTCACAAGAGCGCGCAGGCACAGGACTTTTGTTGTTCCAATATGTAGAACTAACCTACTACAGTGGTGATACCGCCCGAACAAATGATTCTGATATTAAATAACTCTTCCTATTATATAGACATTTTTTTAACAAATGTTAAGAAATTTAAAAAAATGTTATTATTTCTTAACTAAATATAATTTATTTTTGTTATTGGTTATATTAAGTGCACATGTAATTTTAAGATACAATAAATAAGTGAAAAAGACGGTGTTAACATGGGTTTTGAAGACACCCTTGTTGTACGATAGGAACACAAAATGTAAGCAATCATTCTGTTGGGAAAAAGAACAGCCCGTTCGAAGTCCCAACTAGAATTAACGAAGAATGTTAAGAGGAAACCGGGTGGTGTTTTTTCCATACAAACGTATTCCTCATTTCCCTCTCTGAATTTTGACACTAGAGAAAATATTTTTTTTACATAATATGAATATTGACCGCAAGCGTGTCGGTACGTTTTGATTTTTTTGATAAGTTACTTTTTATAGGAGTTATAACCCTTCAAAAATTGTTAAAATTGCCTTTTTTTAACGCCATCAACAAACGTTCAGTATACAAATTAGACGATGTATTTTTAAAAAAAGCAAAAGGTACAGACATAGAATGTTTTCTTCCAATACATTTGGTAAAAAAAATCTTGGAAATTGGTTCAGTTTTGGAGTAGAAAAATGAGGACTACAAAACCTCGATTTTGACAATTTTATTTAGGTATTATCAGGCTGAGGTGCATGTGTCCCTTTCTCTCAGTATTCGGGGGTGAGGGGGGCGGAGAGGGTTTTGTTGAATACGTATACAGTCAACGAAGTGATGTGACATTCTCAATAATTATATCGATACACTAGTCCACTAGTGTTGTCATGTCCCGAGTTATCGATGTTTTTTTAAAATTATTTTTCTGTTTGGTGACTTATTTTGAGTGTGCCAATACTTACCGAGCTTATTTACTAAAGTTATTGTGACAAATTTAATTTGTTTACGTCAAATAAATTAATGGAAAAAAATTGAAAAAAAAACACCTGTTACAGACAGACCCCGAGATGATTCCGTTCCGTATTGCCGAGTTGGATATGGAACACAAAAATTAATTAAAATATTTTTTGATAACTTTTGAAGGTTGTACTCAACATAATATTATCCCTTTATAGGACACTTTTTTTAAGATACAACTACCGAACCAAAAAAAAACTTTTATATTTGACTAAATATATTGTTCTAGATTTTTTTTTCAAAAAAATTATATTTTACAAGAAAATGTGTGATGGTAAGTACATACACCACTGATCGTTTGATGGAATGCTGGTACAGCGTATGTTCAGTGGTACATGCATCTACCACATGTTGTTGAATCGATTATGTTATTATAATATCATATTATACAAATGAATATTGAAATCTATGTATAAGAGGCACCATATTGTTTATTGTGCTACATATTAGGTACATACACATAACTAGTTTAGTTTTTATTTAACTTTTTTAATACGTTATATTATTACAGAAAAATGCACTTTTGGGAATACCTCCTACATCACTTGACATTTTCAATCTTCTTCAATGATCTAATATTTTTTGTTTTTAAACGCTTTATTGTAAAAAAAATTACTGTTTAACATCTACACAATGAAATTAAAACAATTTATGGTCCAGACCTTTCCCTCGCCGGTAAATTTCTTGGTATGCGACCGTCAATTATTTCTGGTAAAAGGCATTGGTGGTAGAAATTTTCTAACAGTGGAACGATTTTTTGCCAGATTTCATCGTCCCTCTCAATTTTTTCATACAGCAAACCTTTTGGACTCCACACAACAAAATAACAATAATTACGACGAGTAATATGTAACTGGCCTTGTACTTGGTAGAAGTAATTATGATTCCGTTTTAATGTTAAAGAATGGTCTTCCAATTTACAGTAATCAATTATCTTTTGTGCAATTCCCTCTTCTGGTGACATATTTGCTATACTATAAGGGCATTTAATTTCAATTATAGAATCCTCACCGATAAGGCCATCCGGACTTGCCGCTAAAAAGTTTTTGGTTTTATCGATAAATAGCCCACAAGCGGATACCTGAAAACTTGTTTTTTTTTAAAATTGCTCTATTGCTAGGCTTTCATTTTCTTTTCCATAATTTGTGGCCATAGTTCCTTTGAATTGTGAGTACAGTAAAGAGTTTAGTACTCCCGTAACTGAAGTTTTTTGCCGAAGCTTATATATTTTTCCAAAGTTAGACGCCGTTATCCGCTTACGTCTTTCAATTGCTCACAGATTGTTATTGCTTTGGCCTACCGTATTCCGTTCGAGCTCTTCCTTATTGGTTGAAGATAATTCTTTGAGAAATTCCTCTTTTTTCGTTTCAAATATTTCAGGTGGCATATCTGGTTCTAATTCCAATTGACCATAATTTTCATCGGGCCCTGTAACTTTTTTTCTTTTTTCTGTCGTATTTTCATTATACTTTAGTTTTTTTTTTCGACACATTTGTTTATTCTCCTTCGAACGTCGTTTTCTCTCTATAAAGTGCTTCGTGTATTTGCCGGGACTGTGGCCTTGGATTTTCTTTTGTATTCTTGAATGGGTTGCCAATTCACTATTCCACGAAGTTACTGCTCCAAAACATCTTGCTTGGTAAGATCCTCTTGTAGTAAAATTTACCCTTTTTCCACCTATAAATTTGGCGATAACGTTGTTGAATTGCTCCACAGTGTTATTTGTCACGTCAATAATAAGACTTTCTGCATTTGCTATTAGAGACAATAAGAATTGTTGGATATCAGTCCATATTCCACAATCTCGAAGATCGCTTACTAAATTTGGATCATCAGTATACTTCTCCGGCTTGCAATAGTACGATGCACAATTTTTATGATCACCAAACACATGATTTGCGGTATTTTTTATGTCCATTTTCAAATTTTTTATTTTATCACTTTGTACTGTGTTTTCTTGCTCTTTCCTGTAATTTATTGCTCCAACTACAGCTCTTCTCATGCGTAAAACGTTTGCTTCAACCTTTTTCCTTATATGAACTGGTACAAAGCCTTTAGCGTTGTTGGTTTTTTTTCCAAGTGCTATGCTGCCGTTTTATAAAAAAAGATGGTATGAATCTCCCGATATTACTAAACCAAAACAGCGTGCATCTTACTTTACTAATAGTAACAAGATGAATGAACTATGAGCGCAGAAGATATCTATTATATAGGAATACGCACGCTCAAGTCGCGACGCGTATTGACTTATCTGTTGCAGCAGGCAGCAACCTGTATACACGCACCCACAAGTCTCATTGACTTGTGCGTGTGCAGAAGATGAGCTCGGAGCAGGCAGTCACATGTATTTGTAGTAAGTAATAATAATAATAAAGTTAAGTTTTAAAAATAATTCACAATCAAGTTTTAAAAATAATTCACCAAAGTTTGGTAATTAAACATAACTTGATTGACTGCCGTAATGTACCATATTATGAATATGAACCAAATTCATTTTTAGAAAATGAATTTTATAAAATTTATTATGATAAAACTATTCTGACAGACAGAACAATTAGTCATAATAGACCCGATATAGTTTTACATGACAAAATTAAGAAAATAACTTATATCATTGATGTCGCTATACCAAATTCTTGTAATATTCAAAAAACTGTTTCTGAAAAAATAAGAAAATATACAGATTTAGGAAATGAAATTAAAAGAATTTGGCATTCTCAGACTATAAAAATATTACCATTTGTTATTTCGGCTACTGGCATTATACCAAGCTCTCTCATTCAAAATTTAGGCGTATTAGATTTGTCAAAAAATTTGTACATAAAAATGCAAAAGTCGGTCATTTTAAATACATGTAGGATTACGAAAGATTTTTTAAATATTTATATTGAGGGATCAGTAGGATTTATCGGAAGAGTTAGGATTTCATCAGAGCCGAACCCTCTGATATGAAAATATCTGGAGTCGGTGAAATATTTTCCCATTATGTTTCTGGTGGATTGACGTATTGTTCTCGTATTGTTTTATTCTTATATAGTGCAATTACATTGCGTTAATTTACTAGATATTCATTTGTGGAAAAGTGTGTGGAAGGGTTTAGTCTTTCATTTGGGAAAGATTCAACCCGGACATGAAATCTGGAGCACCGTAAAAAAGTACAATACAATATTAAATAATGTAGACCTCGCTATTTTATTACGAATATGTACCTAGGCACCTACTTAATTTTTGGAATAAATGAATAACAGTAAATGAAATAATAAGAACGCGAAGTCGCTGGCGGGCGCGGCGCGGCGATTCGTGCTTCCAACACCTGCAGCCACGCACACACACGCATTGGGGTTCACCAATACACCGATAGCGCTTTTGCTGTCCCCGCTGAGATGAACGAAATAGAAATAATTTTTACAAATACCTATCGTTAAAATTTCTCGGCGCTCCTGCGCGCTCTTAAACTCCCGACTGCATATCGATTTATACCGAAAATTTTTATATATCCATGTATTTTGTTCTTCGGGGTTCCTTCCATTGAAGATTACAATCTACCTATGACAGTAGAAATGTATTTACGTTATCTACTCATTGCGAGTGGGCGGTAATGTAAAAATGAGATTTCAGAGAGCATTAAAAAAATACCCGGTAGCCTTTTCTAGCTAATTCGTCGCCATTGTTGACACCTCAACAATGGCGAAGTTTTTAGCTCTAGTCGTTCGATATAAAAAGATGGCTGGTGCTTTTATTAAAGTAAATGACCTGCATCCATGCTAAATATAAAAAAAATAACATTGATAGTGTCTAGCGACATAACTTTGAGATAATATTTACAATGCAATCGACAATACTGCGCAAGAGAAAGTAAAATAATGTTTCAAAATTATCTGTTTTATACGACGTCTTACTACTACTTACTAGTCGGATTGCGCTGCATTGTAAACTAGTAGCTTAAGGAAAAAGTGGTGAAACAGTTCGGTGAACTGGAAGCCAGATGGAAAAAGGCCACTAGGAAAACCAACGAAGAGATAAAAATAGGTGACATAAAAGTATACAGGGCTGAAAGGGCAGATTCTGATCCAAGAGGGCTTATACCTAGCTATCAAACAATGGTAGAGCAAGGCTAAAGAAAGATAATAATAAAAAATGATGACTAAAGAAGAATAGCATGAAATAATTACCCACAGAGAAGAGATAATAATAAGAAACAATAATAAATACTTAAATAGTAAAATAGGTTGGTATGTAGCCAAGATAATGTTATTATTAAGTTCTGCAAGTATTTTAGCTTTTTTTTATTATGGTGACAGCTGTTCAAATTACACCACAAAACAGAGAATCTATTGTCACAATTGTTTTCTCAAAAAATCGGTTTAACTGGTAAGAAATCAATTTAGGCACCTTCAAAATTGAAATTTAGAATCTACATAAATAAATAAGTCGTCTCAAAGTGGTCGAGAGAAACCGAGCAGCCAAACAAATTTACAGATATGTGAAATGCCAATCTGCTGACCAATCATGGGACGTTTAACTTTCTTACGGTTTTAATAAATGTTAAATGACTACTTATTAATACTACTTTAATTAGATATAATAAAACTTATTCATTCAGAATCAACGATGTTGTTCCATATGAATACAAACATGTCTTTTAAGCCAACATGTTTTTCACAAAAATTCTTTGTTGTCCGTACAGTAACAAATAAAAAAAATGCTTTGCCGTTCTGTTGAAAAAAAATCGTAGATTCGGGGTCAGGGGTCAAACAGATTCCAATGAATACTCTCCAACATTATCGTTCGACTCTAGTTAACATTGTTGTAGAATTGTGAGGTTACAATAACATACAAACGACAGGGCCGCAGAGATAGGTAAGTACAGCTAACAGTTTGCAAAAAGAATCTCAAAAATTGTCTACCAATAAAAATGTTCGTGATCATGGAATCCATTACACACTTTTCCACCCATGAGTCATGCAGCTATCACAAGCTTTCAAGATCTGGGAATTATAAACGTCATGTAGGCCAAAGCCTGTAGAAATGATAATAGGCCTCTTGCATCACATTTAAAAAAAAAAATCCGGTTATGGCAAATATTCTAAGTCATTCTGTTTTTTTTTATCGTATTTTTTAAACCCTGGCGATTTTTTGAAAATTTCAATCCAAAAAATCAGACCATTTTTTATAAACCGGAAAGATGGGACATACTTTTATAGGTGCGAAAAAACGATAATTACATAGCCGAAAATCATTTCAAAAAAAGAACGTTTTCCACACAAATAGCAATAAATTGTACGGGGTTCTCTTCGTAACATCTATAAAAACACCGCCACCTTTATCAAAAAATCAAACCAAAGGATAAGTTCGCATAGAACAAACAATAAATCTAGTGAACGTTAAACCAAATTCAAAAATTCGCCGGAAATCAAAGTGTTGCCATATAAAATAAAATTAATCAGTGTGGAATTTTACAAAATTAAGGGAACATAATCGGAGACCGGATATTTTCATGTAGTGACGTCAGGAGCTCAAAAAATGGATTTATTTATTTAAAAATAATAAAAAAACTATACATTTCTAAAAATTTTTACTTTTCGTAATCTTAGTAAAAAAATCTATCGACACGATTTTTTCCTAGTCGTTATGAAATCCATGCAAGTGGCCTATTGTCTTCACTGTGAATTTCATTTCAATGTTTTGAAATCTTTTTTCGAATCATTTATCTTTATTTTCCAAATTAATAGAATACTTAGTTTTTACCATTTTTATTGTTTATAAAAAGCGACATGTTTCATGAGCAGCGCTCACTTCTTCAGGATTTACTTAAAAATAATTATAAATAATAGATATAGACAATGATGTCAATGGATATGTGAGAATGGGTAGAGGGAAGAGGGGCAATAGGGAACAATTTACAAAGGGAACAGGTTTAATAATGGATCATTTAAAAACAATTTTCGATTATAAATAATATTCAAATTCGCATTCACGCTCTTTCTGATTTCTAATATTTCTAAATTATCCAACTGAATGCCATTAAAATTACAATGTAATAATTCGATCCCGCTATTGAAGTTAAAAGTGTGACTAGTCTCCATGTCTCCAACAAATGATTGGATAGCTCCGAGAAATTATTGTTTTAAGATTTCATAAGTTCTTTAATCCTTACTTCAAAGTTTTTCGCAGTTTTACCTATATTATAAAAGAAACCACATCAATTTATAGATACTAGATTTTTCATTTTTGAATCTCTATCCATAAAAATGTAATTTTTAATAAAAATGGTGCCACAAAATAAGTTTGCTGTGTGTGAAGAAGTCTCTTTATTTTTTTAAATTTTTTTTCATCGGCACTCATTTCATTAATGTATTTAAAAAAGTCTTTAATTTGACCACATATTCACTTTTGTATGCATAATTGTAGAGCTAAATTGACAGGTACAGCTAGGCTAATTTAAGTGATCGCCCCTTTGATTCGGCCGCCCGCGCACGTTGCACATAATGGACGTAAGGATGCACCGCTCCTGTTTTGGCATTGCAAAAATGAAGTGGAAAAATAATATTATTATTGAGTCTTCAAAACATAGATAATAAAATGAGTGCAAGTTTTCCACTATACTTATGTAGGTTCGTATCGGTACCGGCTTATTTACAAATTGAAACTTTTGATAATTTATTTGAACTTGACCGGAATGGTTGTGATAAAAAACATTGATTATTCTATCTATATATTTATATATAAATAAAAATGAATAGCCGAAATGTATACAATGTGCGCGCCACGTGCCAGTGGGGTTCCGTGAGTTTTCAGTAAGCCAGAGTCCTAAGATTGAAAAATACGAAGTTATTGATCTATTGATGTTGTAGCTGAAGATTTTTTTATTTTTTTATTTCAATATTTTGTATGAAGATTTTCAGGATTCTTTCATTTTGGGGATGCAATGCATCCACATCTCAGTATAGCTTCATACAGAAAGAAGAAATTTTGTAAAAAAATAAAATCCGCTTTCAGCTACAACAACATCAATAACATCGTATTTTCCAATCTTAGCACTCTAGCTCACTGAAAACTCACGGACCGCCACTGATACACGCATGACTTCCGAACGACTGCACCAAATTGGATAAATTTTTTTGTGTTCGTTATTGTCAGGACAAGGTTTATATAAAAGAAAATCTATATATACTGATGAGCTCTGGCTTTATGAAATGTGTATAAAAAAATGCAATTGGTGGCACGCGAGCTGTTTGAAAACTGAACGTACCGGGACTGAATTTATGGAATGCGGGATGGGGGAGGGGAAACTAACAGGGGAAGGGGGGAGGGGAACTCGGGAGGGGGGTTCGTGAGACGGGGGAAGCCGGCGAGGAAAGTGGGGAGAGGGAAGGCGGAGCGGGAAGCGTATTTCCTTTTCCGTGTTCAATACGAGGCAACCATGCCTCGAAATGAGCACGGTTTTGTAATGCCATTTTTTCTCCAAACCCGTGTCCAGTAGAAGGCAAGCGGCATCCTACTGTGCACGGGTTTGTAACGCCAATCCCTTCCCAACCCCGTGTTCAGTACGAGGCACCCGTCCTCAAACGTGATTATAACATAAAAAAGGAAATGTGTGCATACACGCACAATACATATAATGGATTGGCAATAAAACGCAAACAGCCTTATTAATAAAATAGATAAAAAAACATTTCATAATATAGTACTTATAACACTTTATAATACCAATCTTTTAAAATAAATTCTCTAAAATAAACTCGCATGTCATCATAATTTTCAAAAACATCCCAGGTTTTGAATGGATTGTTTGGCAAAGCACGGTTTGTCTAGCGGGTGTGCACAATTATTCTAATACTATTTTATATTATTATTTTCTTTCCATGTTCTGCTGTTATAAATACAAGTAAAAACTTGTCTATAATGCATTCACTTTCCATGTTCTGCTGTTATAAATACAAGTACAAACTTGTCTATAATGCATTCACTTAACATGCCTCGTACTGAACACGGATTTGGGAAGGAAATTAGCGTTACAAAACCCGTGCACAGTAGGATGCCACTTGCCTTCTACTGGACACAGGTTTGGAGAACCCGTGTTGATTTCGAGGCATGGTTGCCTCGTATTGAACACGGAAAAGGACATACGCGGGCGGGAGCACGAGAGGGGAAGGGGACGCGTGAGAGGAAGGCGAGGCGGAAGGGGAACGGGACTAATGGGAAAGGACACGCACGGAAAAACAATTTCTTCATTAAGTGGCATAGCAACGCATGCCGGGAACCAGCTAGTCAAAAATAATTATTTATCTGGTTTTTCATCTTTCTTTTAAACGTCAAGTGTGCAAAATTTCCTCAAGAAGTATGAAAATTATGGGAAAAGGGGTGGGGTGGTATTTTTTAGATTGTGGCCCCCTCCTTTTTTGTTTTTTTTACAGTAGCTCCACACAGGAGGTCCTGATGAAAATAATTCCTCTCAGATGCTGTGTGATGGGTCTTTTGAGGAAAGGAAGGAGATGAAGTTCTGCAAAGGAAAAGGGTATGAGGGGTGGGTAGGAATCTAGGGGTCAGTATCTCGTAATAATATTAATCATTGTAGATGAAACATGAAAAATAAGAAGACAATATTGCGCAGAGGAAAATATAGTTACCTAATTCTGAAATTGAAATAGGAGATCGACATAATGACGTAAAAATCAGCTCCAAAATGCCGAGTGGTTAGAGGCATAAGACAGAGATCCCAGGTTCGATTCCCAGTTGGGACGGTTACCTTTTTATTTTCTGTGTCTTGTTCTTAGATTTAGTTTAATTTAGATTTAGAAGTACCTATTCTTATTAAATGAATACCTTAATATTGAAATTAAAATTTAAACCGATCGCTTATGGAAATCAATTTGGTTGGCGGGTATGGGTATCGCCGCCCCGGGAACCGTTTATTGGATAACCAACACCCCTGCCATAGATCCACTTTAAGTGGTTCGCTATGGGTTCATGTGGTGAGGTTTATCTAGGTCTTGCCAGCGGATGCCACCTACTGCATGGCGGGCCGGGTCGGGAGAGACTGGTTGATTCTTCAGTCGGGCTCTATCGACCCATCTCCTTCGACCGCAACGGAAGGGATGGATTCAAATGTTCATCACTCCTCCACATTAAGCACCTGATACTTACCCACCTCTCACAAATTTAAAAATTCCTTAACCACTGGAGCGATCATGCAAAATAAATAAATTTGCCTCGATTGCTTGAGATTTTCCAGAAAACCATTTCTTAAATTTTTCGCCAACTTTAAAAAAATCATACCTACGAATTTTAACATGGAGACATAAAAACTTATTATAGTACTATATAGCCAATGAACTAACCTGTATTTAACTATTTATTTAATATTTGTAGGATTTACAAAAATAATATTAAAAAATCGTTAAGTTTATAATCGCGCGAATCTTAGCTATTTTTTTTACTTGAAACTGCCGTGAGGGATACTTATTCGGATCAACATAGAATAATTTCGATTTCTGTATACTGTCTGTGGTATACTTGATAATGAAAGGTGAATATCTATGGAAAAAGGATTTATCCGTAAACAGCTGTTCAAAAATTCGGCGGGAAAAAATATTTTAAAAATTTATTTTTAACATTGTTATAAAATAATCTACGAAGTTTGGATTTGCGACATATATGGTCATAATAGATAAAGCATTTCAATAGCTTCGTGTTGAAATAAACGACTGGCCAAGGAAATATTTCAAATAATTACAATAAATGTTTTACGAATGGTAGGAAAATGTGGTCCATTTTTGGACAGAAATCAATCGCAGAAAAATAAAAATGGTCCATTTTTCGACCGAAATCGCTTCAGTGGAGAGAACTTCCACACGACATCCCTGAATATGACATAGGCAATGAGACATTTTGCTAACAATGTATTTTTAAAGAGTGCTAAATGCCGATAAAAAAATATATTTTACTTCAAAACCTGTACTACGGTAAATCTTAAGATTTTTCAGTAGATCCTAAGATTTACGAACTTTTAATGTGGGTAAATCTTGGGATTAATTAGTAAAGCCCAAAATTTACTAATTTACGGGCTTTTACAGTAACATATAGGTACATAATCTTTCTTATAGATATTATAAAGGCGAAAGTTTGTACGGATGAGTGTTATTCTTTCACGCAATAAACACCGAATAGAATTTAAAAATTCTTTCACTAATCGAAAGCTACATTATTTGCGAGTTACATAGGCTATATATATTGGTAAGCTCTGGCGTTATGAATAAGCTGTAGCGTTATGCAATTATTTTTCATACGTTTTCTGTCCTAACAAAATCGAGTTATTGCAAACGTCAAACAAATTGTTACTTTGGAAAAAATGATTTTTTTTTAATTAGGCAATTCACCCTAAAAATAGTGCTTTGTTGGCGTTATAGTTAATATCTACCTATCTCTAAAAATGTTTATTGTCCGGACGAAAAGCATAGCGTTGCTATGTAATTATTTGACGTGGGCTGTAATTTGGTTTTTTCTTTAGGTTTTTCTCTGGATTCAAATATGAATAAAATTCTATTTCCTACTTGAGGCGAAATCATCAGAATAAATTAGGGGAGTAGGTACTTAAAATAAATTTCTATAATTTAAATATTTTCTAAAATAGAATTTTTATTTGCGAAATGTCATTCTCAAATTTTGAAATTTTCTATTAAACAATAATTATTTTTTATTAGACAAAAAAGCAAGAATAATAACAATTATGCCAATAATTATGCCACTATCCCACTAATACCATGCGAGCGAAGCCGCGGGTAAAAGCTAGTATGTAATATGTAAGTAGCTATTTTAAAAGGGGGCGGTGAAGGTGATCCTAATAAGGTTGGGAAACTCTGATTTAGGCGGATGAATATTGTCAAGGCACTTCTGAATGCTAATTTCGGTCAGTCATTGCGCCGGGGTTTTTTTTGCATTTTTTTAATATAGATTGACCAAGCTGTGGAGTTTTTGCCATTCCTTTACTTCAACGCCGTACCTATGCGGTCATTGTCTTCTCTAGGTACCTACAAAGCAATGTTACGTAATATGCAGAATTATTGTAAACCTTTTATACCACTGAAGAGATAAATGAATAGAATGGTATTTTGTACGTGTCTGTGTAGTGTGCCAGAACCGATCAAACATTTTCAAATATAGATATTTTTCTTGGGCAGATAAGCAATTTCAATGGTCTGTATGGTTCCACGATAACTCAACAAAGTGGCATTTCAACACCCCTTTGAAAAGTCATTAAAAGTGATGAACTAATCTATCCTAACCTAACCTAACGTAAACTATTTAACTAAGTTTTTTTTCACACTTTTAATGACTTTTTGAAGGAGTGATGAAGTTGCACATTGTTGAGGAGTTGTCCGTATTGTCTAAGGTACAGGAGTCGAAAAGTCTCATGTAAATAATTGGCGACATGGTTTTCTTCCTGTCCTGTTTTAACTCGATCGTTTTGCTTTTCGTCTGTGTGTAAGGTTTAGTAATAATATACATCGATTTATGATATCAATTCTACACTTCAATCCTTAATATCTTCAAATGACAATTTTGAGGATTCGCGACTTTGGCATTGGACCGATGAAATTTGGTTTATAATTATCTAGGCAAGTTATTAATTACCTATTATAAAGACATATGATTTTAGAGTAAATTTTGGTTTTGATTTATTAAATAAAAGACATTTAGAAAAATACTTTTTTTGGACGCGAGGTCTACGGTCCACTGAGCTTACTACTTCTAGGCAGTAATCGATTTGTCAATAGGCCGTATAGGCCGCAGCCTAGGGACGCCAGCCTACAAGTGAGTGATTATGGTAGGTGGCAACTTCTAAGAAGAAGGAAGGGGCGGCGTAAATGAAGCGGCCTATACTTATGAAAAGCATAAATCCGTCACTGCTTCTAGGGACTGTCTTTTCAGTGTTTTATACCTACTAAGTAGTTATGTCATCGGTGAACCGTGTAGCTACTCGATTTGTAAAGGTTTCATAGGTTTACTGGTAGTTACTATCCGGCTTCGCTCCGGTTTCAAGTTTCAACCTTCTTTTCGCCAAATATAGCTTTTTTCATGAACAATAAATTGTCGAATACTAATAATAACATATCTTTATTCAATAACATTTGCAACATTATAACTAAGAAAGTACACGTTCAGTTTCAGTGTATTTTATAAAGGTTTATAGATTAAATGTGTATACAAAAAGTTAACAAACAGATATTAATATGCATATGAACAGTAGGTTAAAGGTAGTTTAAAGAGTACAAATTTATAGTTATACAGTTGGCGATTCTTATAAAACTGCCTCACTAGGCTAGCCTGTGTTGAGGCAGTAATTTTGTAAGTCAATCTAGAATACTTACGAACATACGAGTACCTACACATGTATTAAAATATACTGGTTGCATAAATAATAAGTTCTAATAATACCAATATTGGTATGATTAGTAATTTCGGATATGGGTGAGTGTACCGGTAAAGGCTCTATCATTACTTTCCATCCAAATTTTTATATTTTCTTTGAAATAATACGTAACCAAATTTTGTCATCTTGCCTTTTTGATAGTTTGATGTTTATTGTAAGACTCCATGGCTCACAGTGGAAATGGCTTTGCGAGCTCAAAATAGTTGCGATGATTCAGAAATTTTAGAAAAAAATAACGAACTGCTAATAGCTCCGTTAAACACCTTTTCAGTGGGACTATGGCATCCCCAATTGAAGAATGCTGTTAGGTTGAAGGGAGAGGGAGGGAATGGCTATTCAGATCTGGTCACCAAACAAGGGCCAAGCCATTTCAAGTAATCTTTTGATTTTGAATGGTGGTCTTTTACCGGGGTAATTCTAACAGTATCTACAACGCAAACTCTATATCCTAAGTGTGGGGCAACGATTAGTCTACAATACACAAGTATTTATTTATAAGTTAAAAAATAAAATGTTAGCAGATTAGGGGCCATCCATAAATTACGTCACACGAATTTCATGATTTTTTGACCGCCCCCACCGTCCCTGTCACAAATCGTCACTTTTTTGAGACCCTGTTCCCCCTAGTGTGACGTCACATATTTCGCAATTTTACATCTAAAAATAATCAACAGTAGTTCAAAATAATATTTTCAAGTTTTCCGTTTACATTTAAGTTTTGCGTTTTAATAATTTAGATTTTTACATGTGACGTTACAGAGCTGATGTATACCCCATATCCTTGTCACACAATGTCACACTTCTCTAACCCCCCCCCCCCCCTTAAGGTGTGACGTAATTTATTGATGGCCCCTTATATGTTTAATATTCTTAGAATTAACAAATTTATCGGGAACACAACAATATTTACTATAAAGGTTTTAAAATGTTCAATGAACTCCCTGTAAATGTTTTAAGGAGGATAAAAGTCTTGCAGTTTTTAGTGGATTATGTCTCAATGTTGTGAAGTCCAAATTTTAATATTATAGTAGTTTTAAAATAGATTATATTAGATATAAGATGTTAAATTTTATAGCTAAATAAAATATACTTAAAAAAAACAACTCACGTAACAAAGAGTACTGGGCAAATAAGAGTTCCGTTGTGACATCTCTTTCTGTTACATGCATCGTTTAACAGACAATGGAGATAAAGAGGCCTATAGATAACATGTACGAATTTCAATCGTGGAAAAGGCTAATTTATTTATTTATTTAAGCGCCAAATAAAGGCTTTTACTTAAGGAAAGTTGGTAGGAAATAGTTCTTTATGAAATGGAACTATCCTTCTCGCATTTATGCTAGGTACTTTATCATTTCTAACAGGTTGAATTAATAATAAAGAATTCAACACACACGCTTGTATTCCAGGTAGGTAATTAATTGGTAAGTAGATAAGTATCGATTCCGTAAGCTACGAGCCTCGTAGACGTCTGTTGACCTTAGTTAACTTTAATCAATATTGTGTAGCAATGACGTGGCTACAGGATTCACATGGGGGGTTCGACCTCAAATGGGGGGGGGGGGGGTTCAATCCTGAAGGGGAGCAAGGGAGAAAGGGGGGGGGGTTAGGTAGCTACTTACCGGTACCAGTAACAGGTAAGTAGACTCAGTTTCAACCTTGTACCTAGTCATAAAGCTCATAAAGTTATTTCTGCAGTAAAACCTCGACGACATTGAGCGAATTTACAAGCTACTAGCCGGCGAATTCATCATCTGTTAGTAAACTCACTCAGTGTATTCGTATTACTAGCTAACTAGCAGATTGTGTACAACCTATGAAAAAAGTTGAAAGGAGGTCAAATTTGCTCGCTACTCGATAGCGTGTACGGCGGATGGCAAGATGGCGGCCCTCGAACAGCTGATTTCATAATTATCAAACTACTACTTGATCTGGATTATTCGTTACAATCTGCACCGACAAATAGCTACTAGCGGTGAGCTAACTGCGAATATCTCAGTTTTCTACAAAATTTCGGCAGAATTAGTTCGCGCGGGAGTCATTATTTAAGCTCAGCTTTTCGCTAGCTAGTTCGCTACTGAGCGAATGGAACGTTATATTATGTGTCATCATCACAATCGCACTCGCCGATTTTCCCGCTTTTAAATTTACCGGCTAGTAGCTCGTAAACTCGCTCAATGTAATCGAGTTGTGTTATATCTATTGTTGGGGAAGTGTATTGTTTGCGTAGATGTGGTTCCCTTTAATTAAGACGGGCGAAGTCTTTATTGCACAACGAGAATCACAATGAATGCGGTGTTGGCTATCTGGGAGCTAGCTAATGGGAGAGCGTGCCTGACTACAACATCGCAATATATACTATGACATCTTCTGTCCCGCTCATCTACTCTGGTAGTCAAACTAGCCATTAACCATTCCTAAAATTTATCTTTTAATTATTTATAGAACTAAAAATACGATAATTTACTAAAAACATCAAATAGACATAATATCCACAAATATATCTAACGTAGAATGAGGTGACTTTGGACAGGACGGTTATAGACTCCGGACTCCGGACATATGCATTGTGCACGACATTCTGTGTCGTCAAGTCCCCTTCAGAAGAAAGGGTTAAGGTAAGGGAAAGGGATAGGAGAAAGGGCGAGAAATATTGTAAGCAAATCGTATCTTCTTAAATTCCCTAGCCACCACCTCCCAAGATCAAGAGAAAAAGATTAACCTGTAAATATTTTGTCACCAATCCACAGAAATTTTCAAATCACATCCACCGATTTTGATTTTCGAGGCACAGCAGTCTGACGAGTCGTGTTTTATTAAACATTTTCGCTTAAATATTATCGTTTTTAATATTAGCGCGCTCTCTCTAACATTCGCATTTACATATCTTTCTATCTTCTTCTTTTTGTGCGGGTAGTACTGCGACTTAAAATAAAGTTAGTAATTTTAGTTATTACTATTTAAAAAAAAAATCATATTTTGTAGGATGACTACGGACATGTCACAAAAGTTTATCAATAAGATTGAAAGGACGCCTTACCAACGTTATTCTTCAGAATTGTTTTATAGGAGGTCTTGTCGGACCTCCGACATCGTACCTACTTCGCACCTACGAAATAAGAAGTTAAATTATCACACCCTCACCGAAAAACGTGGATGACACTATTTCAACATTGATTTATCATTTATTGTGAAATGGGTCTGTTTCTTTTCCATTTGTTCACTTTCTTTTAAATAAGATTGTGTTATATATTTTTAAATAATTTTTTGTTTGTTTAATGAATATTAAATACTTCGTTTAAACCACTATATGTATAATTAACTATATCAACATTTGTCAATAACAATGTTATCTTCATCAGGACAATATGTTTTTGTACTTAGTGAACATCTGAATCATATTTCCTACTATGTATTATCCTCTTCGGGCCCAAGACCATTTTTTTTAACTTTTTAACTTTTTTATACTATTTTCGTATTCTCTACCATCATGTCTAAACATACAAAAACCACATTTTTTTTTTTTTTTTAATTACCGGTTTGGGAGTAAGGGATGGTATCATATATGATACTTGGGGACTCTAGCTCAATAAATATTGTGTTTTTTTTTCACTATTTTTTTAATGCTTATAATTCGAGAAGCAGATAAATCAAGTGTAATAGAAATAAAATAGTAATGTTTTTGTTCGTTTTTATGAATTTTTTTTTTTTACAAAAATTGTAGTTTCAGGCACCTACCACCTTCCACCTAAATTATAAAGTATAATTTGAAATTAAAAAAATAATAATATCTGTGGATAAAAAATAATAGATCAGTTCAATTGTTGAATGAAATGGTCCATGGAAAAACACAAATAAACCACTTTTCACAAAGTACAAATGTGAATTTATTACACCCAGGAAAACGACATTTAGAACGATGCTTCTGCTGATCATTCATCATAACTGGCAAATAAAAAGCCTTTTTTGTCCTCAATTCTTTGTGTGGTCAAGGCTGCACATATCGGTGTTTTCGAGGTCTCTTACAAATCTCAATACTATCATCATTTTCATCACCTACCAAATCTCTCGATTCTAATCCAGCTAGTAAAACATTTGTATATCCCATTTAAAGTCGTAGTAGTCCAATATCTTGTTCTTGGGAAGATGTTGTTGGGCTTGGAATTTTTGATTCCTACTGGATTAGGTTTACCCCGAATGATTTGCCTCTTCTTGCATTTACTTTGAAAGGGTATCATTTGTTTATTAACAGAAATATTTTCTGTTCTATCATTTTGTAGGCAACCTTTTTGAACCCGTAGTACAATTGGCCTGACCTTCCAAAAGCTGTCAAGTTGTTTTTCAGATTCTGACACACAATTCTCATCGACAAGTTTTAAGTTTGAGCGTAAATTAAATTAAATCTTTGGAGTGAAATGTTGTCAGGGATTCCAGTTTTTTGTGCCCAATTCTGGCGGATGCAAGGTAAACCTAAAAGGCTGATGATCATAATGTTTCCACTATTCCTTGCTCCTCACTATCCTAATCACCCACCCAACCATAGTCACATTCGAAATCGGAATCATTTGGATGCACAGGAAGTAGCAACTCTGCTTCGATTTCATCCTCAACCAACCCTAATATGAAAATAAAAGATGTCATAGAGGCCCGCGGTATCACCTATGATACTTCAGTTTATAATGTCCGTAAATCTAACAAAAATGCTGATAGCTATACATTTTTTTTATTAAACGATAATGAATCGAACAATCTACAATTTTAATAACAATTGGATGATTAAAATAATAAAATAACTCCTTACCTGCATTTTTTCTCAGAGACATTTTGAAAGCTACAAATCACGATGTTTCTAAGACAATAGTTCATTCAAACTAACTTCGAATCTGTCCAAATGCTCCTAGTCAGTAAGGTACGAGTCTTCATTATCACATACTTTGGATCTCTATTGGAAATAATGTTTTAGAAATATTTTGTGAGCTTAAAACGGTGAGTATCATATATGATACCCAGGGCCCGAAGAGGCTATGCATGCATCTCCAAAGTTTTATTACTACCTACCACTTTATATTTTTTTGCATTTTATTTTCAAGATAATTTATTAGGTGTACCGAGTGGTTTTCAAAAATAATAAATATAACAATATTTTTCATGCAATTATAAACCTATTTTAAACATCAACTTTGAAACACCCCCCTCCCCTCTAAATAATTACTTCAATACATAAATAAAAACGTGAATATGGAATTCCAATTGATGATAAGTGTAAAATATAAAAGTAGGTAGTTAGCAAGTTTTTATGAAACTTAGTTTTTATACTGCCGGGGTTTATTAAAATTATATTGAGGGCATAAATTTACTCAAAAAAAGGATTTGGGATTACAGGAACTCTAGGAACCTAACGATTTTTCATGCTGGTAGGAAAAAATATCTAGAAAATCGCAATATTGCGGACATGGTAAAATTATTAATATGGATTGACAGATGACCTATGGAAAATGGATTATAGATACTTAATTATAATACCTATCATTAAGCAAATGATAGAATTAAGTAATAAATATAAAAAAATGGGAAAAACATGTTAATATATTTAAAAAATTATATTATGTTCTATGTAGGTACTTAAATAATATTATTAACAAAAAATATTTTTATAAGTATGGTAACATTTTTTTGTGTTCAAGAATCTACATGTCTAACCAATTTTGAGATGGATGGTTTCGTGAGATTTTTGTATTAGGTAATATATTTAGAAACAAAACTCAAAGAAAACTAATGTCGCCAATACTGACATAACTCTTGAAAAACCGGTAAATTGAAAAAATAAAAGGTCTTATCCGGTTAAAGAAAGATTAACGATTGTTTGAATGTTTTATCATTTTCACCAGAATTAAGGGCCATTCGTAAGATTAAGAAAGGGACTCTCCGATGGTTTGGGCATGTAGAGCGAATGAACGAGGAAAGGAGTGTAAGGAGAATATATGATGCAAATGTGAATGGTAGAAGAAGTCAGGGACGCCCGAGGAAGACATGGCACGACCAAGTGAATCAGATACTTGAGTCGGGTCACGTGAAGAGTCGGAATAATAGAAGAGCATGTATGAGACGATGTATGAATGTGAACGAGGCAAAGAGTGTGTGCCAAGATCGAGTTGTGTGGCGGTCCGTCCTCTCTGCCTACCCCTGCGGAGAAACGGCGTGATGGTTAGTTAGTTAGTTAACCAGCCAGCGGCCGAGAATTCGAATTTCGTCGAAAGATGTTCTAACGATCGTACTGGACGGTTCCAATGAGTAAGATTAATTATTCTCCTACCAGCGTTTTTAAATAATAACTCAATATCGATTTTATTTCATTCAAAATTTGCTTTAATTTATATCTACATTCAAAAATGCTGAAAGGCGTGATGATAAAACTATTAACAATATGTACTTTTTGTTATTATTTTTTGATCGTAAGTATTTATAATTTTTCAATATTGTCTAAGCAAAATAAGAATCTAAAAAAATCTTAAATAATATATATTAGTTTGTAAGACCGTCAATAAAGACAAACTGAAGTATTTTCGTCACAAAACACGTACGCGGATCTTTTTTTAATGATTTTATTTAAACTAAAATTCAAATTCTGAAACACAGCTTTCCCAGATAATTTATTGATTTATTTTACTGCATGATTTGAAATGTGTGTTGTATAATACAAAATTTTGTTTGAAAATGTAACAAATCTAATCTAAACCTACGGTATAACCTATTATGTTAAAAAATAAACATATTTTCTCATAATTTAAAACATAACTTTATAAAAGAACAATCTTTCGAAATAAATTTATACTTTTTTGTGGAAAAGAGCCAATACGGCTAAAATTTTATTTAAAATGACATATTTCTGGTTTTGTCTGGTTATTCCCGCTTAAGAAAGATCTGGTCACCAAAGACGGCTAAAGCCATTTCAAACAACTTTTCTATTCTGAATGGTGGTCTTCACCATCTCTTCGGAATATCGATAATGGCATATTACACGATGTCCGGAAATTCGTGGTACAACTGGGAAACTGGTGACTCAACATACATCACATTTGGAGTCGATTTTGTTGTAGGTACTTGCAACTTTTTGTTTTGAGCTTTCGTTCTCCGGTAAATTGAGTAGGTATACGATCAAAATATTCGGCCTCAGCGGGGTTACTGTCAGTTGTAGGTAGGGTGTACCTACTGTCTTTTGGATTGAAAAAATGTAATTGACTTACATATATGACGACCGGTCAGTAGTTGAGTGGGCATCGCGTTTGGGTTCCACCCAGGTGTTCCGAGTTCGATTCCTCGGCTGGCTCCTCGACTGTCCTCCATCACAACTCAAGCAACATTTTCGGCTTAATGTGGGGGTATTAGGAGATTTTCGTAACCCGGGAATGTTTGTCTTTCTTTTAAAAAAAAATTATGTTTTTTCCTTCAAACAAACAAAAAATTATTTTACATATCAAACATACTAGTCGCTGAGCCGAGTAACTGCCCAACCCCTCACCCCGACCAAAACCGTCCAATAACTAAATAATTTGTTATGTTAAGTTGAAAAAAAAAACATTAAAAAAGTCACCGGAGACCAAAATTTCATTTACATTTATTACTCCAAATAATGTCAGAAATCACTGGTTGAAGTAAGTCAAGTACCTACGTCCCTTAACACCCTGTATTTTTTTTAAATGTGAATACCTCACAAGCGTCCCAGCTGCTCCCGTCTGGAACCAATGAGACTTATGGCGTCCCCAATTGGGCTATGTTTGAAGGCTGAAGGTAGTGGGGAGGGGAAGTACCTGGTTATTCAGATTACTAAAAGTACCTGGCTACTAAACACGGCTAAAGCCATTTCAAGCAACATTTCATTTCTGAATAGTCGTCTTACACCAGGGCGATACTGAGAGTATCTTCCACTCTGGAACGCGTGCGTATATAGGTACTATGCATTATTTTAAACTAGCTGGTTCCCGGCATGCGTTGCTACGCCATTCAAAGAAATAAATTGCTTCTCCCTGCATGTCCTTTCCCGCGCGTCCCCGTTCCCTTCCACCTGTCTTTGAACCAAAATATATGAAATACACATTTTCATTTATACAAATTTCATAACGCCAGAGCTTACCATTATACATATATAGCCTGTATGTTATTCTGATGTATAAGCTATATTATTGTAAAGTTTCATTAAATCCATTCAGTATTTTTTGCGTGAAAGAGTAACAAACACACGTACATCCATACAAACTTTCGTGTTTATAATATTAGTAAGATGAATTAATTGTGGAATACTACTTGGTCGAAGGTTAGTAACAGAAAAATTTCAGATAAAATTTAAATAGAATCAAATGAAATTTATTTGCCCACGTGGGGATTCGATCCCGCGACCTCCAGATTGCGAATCAAGAGCGTTTTACCCGTTGATCAAGGAGGCGGGAGGCCATCTGTATATATGTATATTATTTGGATTGGAAAAAAGAATTCTACACTAACGACGGGCGTCGAGATCTATGTGATAATCATGAATCCATGGTATTAATTTGTTCGCATGCATAATATAAATATTATAATACCTACCTACTAGGAAGCTGTTGTTGTTTGTTACCCGTGAAAAATCACGGAACTGAGACATTTTATTTATACAGAATCAAAGAAAATTATACATTTATTTTAATATAGAAATAAAAAGAGTCATTAAAATTAATTAATTATTATTTTTTAATTGATAAACTAACGTTTAAACAAGTTTTTTATGCATAGCACAAAGGGTAGATAACAAATATTATTATCAATAATTATCAGCCTGAAACACTCGTCTACATTGAAAAAATCTTCCGAGAAAAGATACTGGCCGCCAACGGAAATTAATTCTACCGAAAGTACTTTATCGCTTCTATGGATTTGAAGTTTATTTTTTTAATAACTCAATTAATAATTTTTATAATACTCGTACGCACACGGAAAGTATAAAATAAATTTTACCTACATATATATGTTCTGGTTTCTTCAAGAACAAAAAAAACGTTTTTTTTTTACTACAATGCAACAATTTTCAATTTTCATAATACTAGTTTTAATAATTTATTCTCATATAATTTCAGAGAAATGCGTGAGTGCCACCAAAGATTAATAGAATGCATTCGTGTCATCGACAACGAATCTATCCGCCGACTTTCAGCTTGATCGGACCTCGGGAAGTGAGTTAATTTCCATTTTCAAGATTTGCGATCATTCAATCAAGAAATCAACATCGAAATTCAAATAGCTGATGCAGGTATTCGAAAAAAGGTTTAAAACTCTGTTTAAAATGGGCAATATCCTATCTATCCAAGCTCCAAACCATTTAAGCGATGTCCAGGGTAATATTAGGAACTACAGATGTCATTATACATTTTTGAACTTTTCTTTTCTTGAAAAAAAATAATAGTTTCTGATGTCATTCCAATCCTGTATGGCCGTAATAAAATAATGAATAAGATTTATGGTAATTTCATATAGAAGTCGATGATGCCCGAGAAAGACAAGGCACGATCACATGAATAAAATACTTGGATCGTGTCAGGCCAAGACAGAGTGAATAACAGAATAGTATGTATGACACGATAAAATATATTTTAATAACAAAAATTTCACCATCTTCCCTTATTATATCGCATAGAGACAATGATATCCTCATTGGGATCTCTCATGCCTCATGCTGAGGATTTCATTGTGGTAGCCATTTTAATCACAACGCTTTTGGTTAAAGCTCAAGTTCGTTAATGCTAGAAGTGTAGGTACACTTGTTAAAAGACACATATCCAGGTGTTGATGTAGGTATATTCCTTATATATGTTGTTTCCTCGAGGTGACCCATACAATCTTCTTCTCCCGATTTCGCTGGTCTGGTTTTCTTTACTTTTAGGGTAAAATATTACAAAATAAAATGGATAAATATAATACAACCAAATTCAAAAACTAACTTGAGATTTTTATATTGCTAAGGTGTATGCTAACTCTAAGTGACTAGCTCAGGCACCAGTCCATCGAAGCCAGAGTGAAGTTTGTCTCTCAGAAGCAGGACGTACTGTTCAGGGACTGCAGATACTAATAGTACACAACTGCTGACCCTACATGAATCGCAAGTGCTTCCTACTATTGAATTTGGCAGCTACCTCTTGTCTGGAGTCCTACAATAATTGAAAAAAACCCTGGACTCTGTGTAGAAAAGGGCGGCCCATTTGATAGATTCCCCTGTATTAACAAACGGATTGTAATCTTTAGAACACAGGCACCAGGTGGGAATGCTGTCCTTATTCTACCAGTATGTCAATGGAAGATGTTCCGAGGAACTAGCATCATTGATCCCTTCAGCATCAGCGTACAGCACGCCCAACATCTGTACAAGGTTGACATTCGTCATATAAGAATGGGTCGTTTCCATGACTCGTTATTGAGATTCACAGCTTGATTGTGAAACGATTAACAGGCCTATGTGTTTCCTCCTTCCTTCTACATATCTCACCCCCAACGTTAATGTAAAGGTATAGAAAACTGAATATTTGTGAAGGTATAGAAAATTGAATAAATGTACAAGAAAAACGAGGCGAATACCTGCATATTTTCAATAAATCATCAACATTATTACAGGTACTATCCGTCTGATCGTGCTTCGTCTTCCTGGCGTGCAAAGGCTCCTTCCGTCCACTTGCATGTCATATTACATTTTTCTGAAACTCATTTCACTTTCCATCAACTCTGCCCGACCTGTTTTAATCTTTTTAAATGGGCTAAATCATTTCATAATCAAATAAAAACACATTTTATACTCAAAATAAACAATTCATTTGAATTTCTTTCATAAAATTATTTTATTTGAAAATTTTAGTTTTAAAAGACAAGAGACAGGATGAATATGGAATGCACCAAAAGATAATAATAAAATTAACATTATTTTAATAATAATAAGCTTTCTAATTATTATTATCATCAAATCTTTCACAATTCAGGTAGATAAACTCGTTTTCTACTAATATATATGGTTTTCAAGGAATAGTAGAAGAAAAAGTAAATACAGTGTAGTAAAGAAATTAGGTACTCCTCACTTCACGACCAAGTTTCCTTGCTATGACACAGCATCCCCTAAGATGACATAGGCCCTGAGGGAAATTATTTTCTTCAGGGCCTCCTGTGGGGAGTTAATGTAAAAAAAGGTAGTTATGCGATTTGGTCGATAAGCAAGGAGCATCATTTTTGTTTATTGTGAAAAGGGATGCACAAAACGAATAACACAACCAAAGAATAACACAAGAAATGCCATGTAGGCATGTTTTGTGATCCCAATATAAAACTGCTTTCAAAATTCAAATGGGATGGAGATCTACGATTTCAGGCGAGTGTAAGTGAGACGGAATGCTGGGGCTTGAACTAAATAGAACATTTGTTTCCATTTGAATTTGTATGGAAGGCACTTCTAGTATTACAATCTTTATTCTATGTACACAACATGAAAACACAATCAGCAAAAATTATAAAAGATATAAGTAGGAACTTATAATTTTTTTTTTAAATGCTTTAGTTCTTATAGGTTTAGGATAGATTCAGAAAATTTTGCCAGTTCAGTACATCTCCGCGCTGAAGAGCTGGTCTTAAGTTCGATTCGTCGTTAAAACTAGGTCATTAAATGAGAACTTCCTGTAATTGTGAACATATGTATTGACACAAATAGATGGATACTTTTATATGAGATTCTGAATGGATAGGAAATGAACACAATTAAATTAAACCAAATAAAAATAGACAGAAAAACACTTAATACCTAACACCAAGGTTAGTAGAAAATGTATTTAACAAAGTTAGCTCATCGAGGGGATAGGGCGGTGATTGGCTAGAAAGTTGTGAAGTAGTTTGAAGTCCATTCTCTACCGGAATATTTGAAAACTGCAATACAAGTTAATTATAATAATTATTATTTATTAAAACTAGTATTCGGATTGAATTGGAAATAATCCAGGGATTGACATATCCAGGATTAAACTGGGAAAGTGTTGAAAATAATCAAATAATAATAAACAGCACGTTTAAGAAGAAATTAATCAAAAAAGACCAGAGAATTATCAGGAGCGGTATGTATGTATATGAACAAGTGCCAACAGTCAATGAAATGGTTATTTTGGAACCAGTTCTTCGATTTTATATAAAATTAAAAATATTAGAAAAATTGTAAAAATCCAAGATCATTTTTATTACAGTTTTTGAGGAACCGGTTCAATCTTTCACAGAATTACTCTAATCAACCTCCCATATATATTTTTTTCTTTTAAAGAACCACTATCAAAAGTACATGATAATGAACCTGTTCCACATCGGTCTCCTGTAACTGCAACCGCAGTGACAATCTGTTTCAGGTACCAGTTTAGACCTTTAGTCTATTTCTAGTTATGAGACTTCAAGCTATGTATGTCACGAGCTCAACGCCTTTTTTCTGAAAGTGCCTGTATGAGCTAATCTTGTTAAATACATTTACTACGAACCTTGACCCACAGTCTTTCACTACTATGATATGAAAATATTGTTGTAAACCAATTGAACATCTTAAACATTGACGAGTGTTTTTGGTATGATTTAATATTTTAATTTGTACATTTAGATGAAACCAGTTTTCTTCAATCGGAGTCAGCTAACGGATCCCTTTCTTCGTGTTGCATTTGACTTAGATGCATTTTCAAGTTTTCATCGTCAATTAAATCAGCTTGTGTAAGGAATTCACGGTTGTTGCACCCAACGATTGGACACTTTGTTCGCGGTCTCTTTTTGATTAATTCACGAATACTCTTCTCATAGACGTGGTTACACTTCCTGTTCCTGACAGGCGACACAATTTGCTTCTGCGTGATGGCGTCAATATATTGTTCCGTTGCCACAGTTGTTATAATTTCAGAATTGTCTAGTTCTTCATCGTTTTCTACCTCTGTTGTCTTAGTTATAAACATTTTGTATTTAGGATGGTTTGCGGGTTTCGGTTGTTTAGACACCAACTTTTTTAGATTTATGTCAAAGTTGGTGTCCAACATTGGAAGTTGGTCCGCTGACAGTCCCGTTACAGATTGCTCCAGCGCCTTCTTAGATACTTGTCTCTGATAATCAAGGACGCAATATTCTTTGATCAGGGTTTCAAGCTTGTTTAGATGTGCAGGTCTCTCATCGGGATCTAGATATTTTCGAATATTATCAACACAGTCGAATAAACTCTCTACGCATTCATTGTGTACTTCTTCCAGGTCCGCCATTGCGATTAGTTAGAAATTTATTCACGAAAACCAAAAACAAATCTAAAGTTTCGAACGTTTTGAAAACACAAGCACACAAACTTTGACAGAAAATTCAAAACAACGCAATACCATAGATAATTAGTACCGTTCCATGGATAAATTATAATGTAGACGGTGTTGCCAGTTGCAAATTCTATTTTTTAAATAAAGCCAGACAACACCCGAAAAGAAGCTAAAAAAGAGCTAAAATATTGAATAGAATGTTGGGACCGATAATTAATTTACCAAATTCGCCACCCTGAGTAATTCTGAAGTAGAAACCACGTTTTCAATACGAAAATAACCGGTTCCTAAACAAATATCATTTTTCGGGAGATTTTCTGAAAAACTAGCTAAGAAGCTAAAACACATTTTTTAAGCTGACGGCCTCGTTTTGGGGCTAAATCTATCTCTAAAATGCGTTTAACAAGGTTAGCAATGATTGGTTGAGGTTAGCTCATCGAGAGGATAGAGCGGTGATTGACTGAAAATTCGTGACCTAGCTTAGTCTATGTTTCACTGGGAGATTTGAATTAACTGCAATACAGGTAGCAGTTTTATTTACTTCAAGCTACGTCACGCGTTCCGACGAGTTTTTTGAAGTAAAACTTCTTTACGCACGCTTGACTTGGGGAGTAAGCTGGTGAATGCGTGACAAGAGCGTTACGAAAAGTGTGATCGGGCGAGGCGAACGGAATTTGAGAGGGAGATATAAGTTAGTGAAGATAGAAAGAGAGAGAGAGTTACGTTTCGTATATTAATGTAGGGGCAAGAGAGAGAGGTGCGAGCACACATTTTCTTTATCTCCTTCTCTCATAGCCAGTTAAGTTTAGTATATCTAAGACACAGTGCAGGCCTATTGTCTGAATCACACGTAAGAGCAAGAGAGAGCAGTGCGCGCGCACACTTTGTTTCTCTCTTATTTTATAAGTTAGTGAAGTTTTATTTCAGTCGTGTGGTCTAAAGCACACTCGTTTTTTTCGTTAACGAATTTTCTACGAAACTTGACTGTTGCCAAAGATAATTCAGACCATAAATACACCAATCCCATGGAGACGCACCATAAATAGTTTCAGTTTTCAAAATATATTTTTGGAGTAAAACTTCTTTACGCACGCTCGACATTTGGGGGTAAAATGATGAATACGTTATGAAACGTTACGAAAAAATGTGACACGCTAATCAATATGAAACGTTATCAATGTGAAATCCTAATCAATGATATGAGTTGAGTTGAGTTGTGTTGAGAGTTGAGAGATGAGAGCTGAGAGCTGAGATCTGAGAGCTGAGAACTGAGAGTTGAGAGTTGAGAGTTGAGAGTTGAGAGTTGAGAGTTGAGAGTTGAGAGTTGAGAGTTGAGAGTTGAGAGTTGAGAGTTGAGAGTTGAGTTGATGGGGATGTTGAGGGTGTAATGAGGTGCCACTACTGGCTTTTGACTCCAATTGTGATGAACCCTACCTAGCTGATTTACTTTTCTAAGCTTCTACCTCGTAGTTTAAATCTCGTAGCTCCTGTCTCGTAGCCACGCTCATAATTCTACCCTTATGTCCTACTGATCACACCACTAGGTATGATGGCCTGACTCAACCCTCCTTTCGGTTTATTTCTACCTCAGGCTCGTGATTTCTAAACCCCTATACCTTATAATCTAGCTAAACCTACCCTATCTTCTTAAATCCCTGCGATTTTCTCACAGTAATCAAGATTTAAGATTTTTGTTCACATTATTTCTATAATCTGCGTTGTGTAAATTTTTTGTTTTAGATTTTACATCTGTTTGCATACTTAATATGCACACATATGTAGAGAAGATAATGTATTACGTGTGGTAACCCATAGATTCTTTTAGAGAAAGGGTGAGAATTTTCCGATCAATTTATTTATTATTATTTTAGAATATTTAACCGAGTTTGATAAACTACCCCCGCCCTAAACCTTGTGTCTATTTGATTTCCATAGGAATTTAGTGTGTTTATTTAATTCTTCCTATCACCGCTGATACATCGATAACATAAACAACAGTTAATAAATTAAACATTTCAAGAAAGCAAACCTTACCTTAGGATGATCGAACTCGAAGGTCCAGTTTTCTCAATTGAAGTCCTTGTCTGCAACTTCTCCTAACATAATGTGTTTGTAGTCATAGTTAGTGCTATCGGTTAGTATTCGCAAAATTGTTGAAAGAGCAGGAATGGAGCGATATGGGGAGGGATAATATGTTTGCTTAAAAAGTCGGCACCTCCGCTAACCAAGTGAAAACCGATGAACAACAATTTCAAACCGGATTCTCCCAAGTACGTTTGCTAAGCTTATCCTTAAGTCCGAGTTTTACTCTCTTCGACGAGCGTCTCTTGTTACGAAAGGGGCTCTTCACGCCAGATGGGGGAATACCAAGTCTTCATGCCGTTTTTCTGCCTCACTCCGACTTCCATCTCCGCCGGATTGAATTTAACTCTACTGAGTCTAGAAGGGGTATTTCATGTCTTCCCTTATCATGCCTCTATCCGTTAAATGTGGCGTAAGCTTGTGACGGGCAGATCCTTCCTCCCACGTAACCGACCCAGCGTTACATTCCACCTCTGACTAGCTGACATAAAACTCACCTCGTGAACCTTATGTTTGCTTTCAGGTTCGACAAGACTCACGGTATGCAAATAACCTGTGGCTTTAATGCCGCGTCAGCGTACTGTCCGCATACGTCCTTCCTCTTCCCCGCATGCCCACCTCGACAATACCGCCACAAGATCAAAGCCGTCCGTTCGAGAAAGGTTGACACTTACATTTCCAGATGGCTCATACCTACATACAGAAGCCTTGAAGTTTACGTTCGAAGACAAGTTAGGATTCAGGACTGTATGAGTATTTGAACACCAGTGTTGTTTAAATGAGGTCACTAGCTCCTCGTGTGTTAGGTATTTAGGATAATGGGTATTTATGGGTTCTTGGATACCTACTTCCTATAAGAAAGATTTAAAAATGAGATAAATCAAGTCGACATTGAATCAATGACCTCCTGAATAATTGTGATGTGCTCTCTTAGAGTTTGAAGCTAGTCGCAGTACTTTACTTTGCGAAATTTTTGCATGCTGAATCAATGCTACCTATGGGCGATCGTTCTAGTAAAATCAAGTCGTTTAGAATTGAGTGGATTTAACGTCAATGTCGCCTTCACATATTGACCGCAGATTTCATCTCAAGCTATAATTGATAAACTTGTCCCTGACGTTAAGTTTTGTTTTGTTTATTCGTTAATGAATTTAGGTGACTGGGTCAATGGATGGCCTTGAACTCAAATCGAAATTTTGGTACACTATCGAAGGTCATATAGCCATACCCTAATCGTGCTAGTGAAAAGAAATGATAGGTATTTATCTTACAAATACGCTAAGATACCAAAATTGATTTAGTGATGCGTTTCTATCTAATTATGTGTTAAGTATTTGTTTAGCAACATTTCATTCCGTATGGGAGGTGTGACATGCGATTGCTAATAAATTGGTTAGTTATTTATTTACCCTTACTTGGCGTTACGTCCATCAGTGTCAGGATATCCACAGGAACCTGTAAAAGCTTAAATATTGTAAGGACTCACCAAGCTCTAATGTCTTAATTTCAGCTCCACCGGGTTACTATCATCGGCGAGAAACTTATTAGAGCATCCAGACTACCTGTGTAACCACTTTTATTTCGACTTCCCACTTTTAACGATTTAATCCTACAAGATCCGGAACTCATCTCCTTCCTTCCTCCTTTGAATAGATCTCTGATGTAAAAAATCCTCACGTTTTCCTTTAATATCTGCCGTTATTATTGAAGAAGAACGATCCTATCTAATTATGCGTTAAGTATTTTCCAGATTTCGGATCAATTATTTTTATTGCGTTGTCACCTAACGATAATTAATATCTCGTAATAAAATTTCCAACTTTCGACCTAAACGTAAATTTTTTATTTAATGAAACTTATTAGACTGTAATTTTCTTTATATAACCTCGGACTAAATAACTCTATTTTAACCGTCATAGAACAAATTTAAAGCAATTCAAACACACTATATTAGACTCCTCCCGCATTGAATTTGTAATTAATTAATTAATTATTAGATTTTATTGAATCGGAAATTATTGCAAACACTGATTTTAGATTTATTATAAGATCATACACTCCGTTAAATTGCACGATTAACCCTATCCGGGCACTTCACTTCCAGGGTAATTCTCACAACATGCGCGACGTTTTAATCAACCTTGCCAGTTGTCGAAGGACCCCTTTTTTATTTTAATGATAAGTTGAATTTATAAATAGATATATTATTATTCAATGCTGTTATAAAATTCTTTAAACACTGTTGTTTCTTTTTAAATTAGCTACACTATATAAACTTTTTATTTTAATGACAAGTTGAATTTATAAATAAATATATTATTATTCACTGCTGTTATAAAATTCTTTAAACACTGTTGATTTTCTTTAAATTCGCTACACTATATAAACTTTTTTATTTTAATGACAAGTTGAATTTATAAATAAATATATTATTATTCACTGCTGTTATAAAATTCTTTAAACACTGTTGTTTCTTTTTAAATTCGCTACACTATATAAACCTTTTATTTTAATGACAAGTTGAATTTATTGTAAAACTATATAAAACACTTTATTTAATTTTCAACACTCCACAGATTTAATCACGACCGTAATTTTTATAAGTCCCAGAATTCCCACTCCGAATTTTTCTAAGTCTCAAAATTTTACAACACTTAAGAAATTTTCAACTAATAACCGTTTTAGACGCTACGTCACGTAACTTCCACGTTTTAACCCGACGATTGGTCCCCGACGACTCCTTCCCGACAGCTAACACCGAAAACTGATCTCGATTCTTCTAAGTCCTCAGTTTTATATGTACCTCCAGGATTAGAACATCTTAATTACGCGTTCATTGATTTTCTAATTCAAACTCTAACAACTCGAGATTTCATATATCAATTCTGTTATATTCGTATCAACGTGTTAAGTCCGGCCCCTTTGATTTTAGAAATCTTCCGTCTCTTACGTAAATTGTTCCAGTGTCGAACCTACCATTATGTCAAATTTTGCCCCGTCGTTCCTTTGTCTTCAGGTCTTACAAATTTAACTAAAATATCATGATTTTCGTGTCCTTTTTTCTCTCAATATATAATAGGTACGTCTTCAATAAACTGTATGTAATTCTCAATTTGGTTTATCGTTACCAGAACACGAACAAACTCATGTCGAAATCTTCATTACGCATTTTCCAATTTTCATTTCCCTAAATTTCCCCACATTTTCATGTTTCCTATATGAATCAATTCAATTTTAAGCTGTATTGTCTCTACTTATGTCGTAGACTTGAATTTTCTTATTTTCTTCAATTATATTTTATATACGACGTTATTTTTATGATTTCTCTGCTTCATTCTTATGTCATTGTCCATAACTATATGATTAGTTATATTCCAAGCCAAATTTACTGTTTTCATCAATACTTCTGAATTTTCATGAGTTTTCCTTACGGAATCGTCTTTAAGCTGTCTTTACTTCATTCTTTACCATCATTTGCATAATTTCCAATGCTTATCTTCTCTTAGAAAACTTCACCTTCTAGTCATAAATATTCAATCTGCTATTTTTTCATAATTTTCATAGAAGAAAATTCCAATTTGACTCTGGGATATGTGTCCGGTTAATTGCTTCGTATAAAACGTATAAAATTGTGTCTCGTTTCATCCCAAAACCCCATAAAGTATCATCGCTGACATATGTTGATGTTTTCGATTTCTACGTACTTGGTCGTAAATAATAAATTAATATTAACTCGTTAAATTTAATCTCTTTTATCTTATCCAAATATTACATAAGTTCCATGTTAACTTTTATTGCCCCAAAAGCAATAAAGACTATCATAATCACCCAAAACCATGTCGGAAATATTATTGTTTAAACAACAAAATCGTGTGTGAGCTCGACAACCTTTTTTTACATCAATTGCCTCAGCAATTTGTTCTATCGTCTATAGTATTTTCTCATAGCAAATGACGTAAAACGATCCCTTCCTTTGAATTAATCTAACGTAATATAACTAGAATAACCATCCTATTTCAAATATATAACGATATCTATTTAAACTCGTCTGAAAACGCAAAATTAAGTCGAAATCTTATATTGTTCAATAAATACTTCCGTTTAAATGTCCGTTTTTTTTATTAGATTTTCTTTTCAAATCGTTTTCCCTGACCGTATTGCTTCATTTAAAAGTGACATTCCTAATTTCCATCGTTTTTCTTTCTTTTAAATATCAAACGTACGTTTTCCTCTGAATCTGGCCTCCTTTTGTTCTTCACGTTCTCGTTATGCAATTGAGTATCCCTACAGTAGCTTTTCCCACGTTTTCCAGGTCTTTTCTTTAATCTTCCGTTCATTATATTTCCTTGCTATTTTATTGCATCATTTTTTCAACATAATATGGATTTATTTGTTCGTTAACTGCGGTTGTCGATTCCTCTGTTGCACTCAATATTTACCTTTACAATTAGGGTCATTGTCCCAAATGCACCGAACGTGGGATTGTGTTTATCTTAAAGCGTATTGATCTCTCGGGTTGATGATGATTTTTACCCCATAAATCTCAGACTAATGGTCTAGTCCAAAGTCCATCTCTTTGTCTTGAAAAAAGGTAACCTCCCCCTTCTCTGATTGGTAGATCAATCTTAAGTGTTTATAATTGGATCCCTCTGTGTTCTATTTATCAAAACTTGACATTAATTTAATAATTATAGATCTCTGCAGTCTCCATGGCCCAATCAAACTTAATCAGCTAGGTGTCGCTAGTGTGTTGATTTCGTTATAATTCTGAATTATTATTTATTCATTCGTAAGGTGGAAGCTACTATATTTTCGTATCCACTGCGATTCATCACAGCCCCCCTATAGTTATAATTCCAGCGGTAAACACGCCTCCTAGTGTTAGTTGATGGAATTAAAACTAAACATAGGCGATCTAATTTTCTACAATTTTCTTTAAGTCTTCTTTATTCTTATTTGCATTTTTTTTTTTTTCGAAATTCTAACTGGTTGCGCGCCCCTACCTTTCACTATTTCATATCGTAGAATCCTGTTCGGTGTTCCTCTGAGCTGAAACCATTTTTCAATTTACTCTTGTCTACCCAATGGCCTATTTAAGTCGGCTAACTTACGTCAGTTGCTGTCCCTACTCTTTGTCCTACCCCCCTAAGATTCTTACCCCTATACCTTCCCCCCTATGACCCTTACTCCCTCTTCTTCATCGAGACGGTTTCCAACCTTTGATTTTCCTTATTCATATATATATTTTTTTTTTTTTCGCGATTCTAGAATTCCACACGAATTTTTCTCGCAGGAACGTTTTAATGGCAACAATGCGCATATGAACATACACGTATTACACATATATGCACACATACACACCCTTTTTTTTTTTTTTTTTTTTTTTTTTGAATGGGATCAACTTTTATGTAATCTCTTCATATGCTGTTCTTATTTATCTTTTATCTGAGGTTTATTTGATCTATGTTGTATGTTTACTCATCCGAATGCACTCCATAACGTTTACTATCTCATTTTTTTTTTTTCACACCGGCTTTGTTTGTTTATTTATTTATTTGCACGTATACACAATTGTATAATGTACCTAAACCCCGTTTTAAACAAGCCCCCCCCCTCCTAAATTCGTATGCGTTTTAAACCACTCCGCTTATTTGCTCTTTATTGCAAATCGGAAATAAACCGGTCACCCGAGAAATATGCCAACCCCCAGTAAGGCTAAATTTCTAATTTATTCAGCTGACATCTATGTAATGGTGTATCTAAAGGTCCAATCCACCCCTGTCAAATGTTTGAATGCAACGATTTGAAAAGCTCACTTTTATGTTTTATGTGTAATATTTTATTTTATTTTTATCCGTCCTTTGCTTTGTATGTTATGTTGATTTTATTTATTTTTATGTCGCCGTGTCAAAAGAAGTATTTATTTATAAAATCCTTCAACTCGAAGGAACCAATAATACCCTCGACCACTATTAACATAAACAACGTCATTTGATTAACTATCTAAGTATCTCTTTATTATTTAAAGTAATATCTCGAGATGTTCCAATGCGAACATAACAAAGATTTATCTATTCTGTTACGAACATATTTATCAGTAAGACCACTTATGTTTGTGGCAACACAAACATACCCTTGCGACGGTGTCTATTCAATCGCTTGTTTACATTCGGGCTTCAGTCAATGAACTAATTTTTTTTCCAATACGCACCACCCTTCTAAATCTGGGTCAACATTCCTAGGCGTTATGTGATTTATGATTTTTATCTGGTATAAGGCACGTTTTTCACTTTTCGTTTTAAAATATTTGGTTTTTGAGTTATTATTTTTTTTTCCGACTGTTTTATTTAATGGTACGTTTTTTTTTTCCACTTGTTTCACGTTTAATGAAGATGTTTTAATGGCACGTTTTTCACTTTTCGTTTAAATTATTTTTTTGATTTATTGTTATATTTCTACTGTATAATTTAATGATGCGAATTTTTTATTCCACTTGTTTTATGTAATCTGAAGTTGTTATAATGGCACGTTTTTCACTTTTCGTTTAAAATATTCACTTTTTTTTTTCCAATTAATTATAATTTCATTTATTTGTTCATTCTATTTTATTTTTATAATATCTCAGAATTCTCTCAACTTGTAACCTTAACTCTCCTGGTCACGCGGCGCCAGATGTAATGAGGTGCCACTACTGGCTTTTGACTCCAATTGTGATGAACCCTACCTAGCTGATTTACTTTTCTAAGCTTCTACCTCGTAGTTTAAATCTCGTAGCTCCTGTCTCGTAGCCACGCTCATAATTCTACCCTTATGTCCTACTGATCACACCACTAGGTATGATGGCCTGACTCAACCCTCCTTTCGGTTTATTTCTACCTCAGGCTCGTGATTTCTAAACCCCTATACCTTATAATCTAGCTAAACCTACCCTATCTTCTTAAATCCCTGCGATTTTCTCACAGTAATCAAGATTTAAGATTTTTGTTCACATTATTTCTATAATCTGCGTTGTGTAAATTTTTTGTTTTAGATTTTACATCTGTTTGCATACTTAATATGCACACATATGTAGAGAAGATAATGTATTACGTGTGGTAACCCATAGATTCTTTTAGAGAAAGGGTGAGAATTTTCCGATCAATTTATTTATTATTATTTTAGAATATTTAACCGAGTTTGATAAACTACCCCCGCCCTAAACCTTGTGTCTATTTGATTTCCATAGGAATTTAGTGTGTTTATTTAATTCTTCCTATCACCGCTGATACATCGATAACATAAACAACAGTTAATAAATTAAACATTTCAAGAAAGCAAACCTTACCTTAGGATGATCGAACTCGAAGGTCCAGTTTTCTCAATTGAAGTCCTTGTCTGCAACTTCTCCTAACATAATGTGTTTGTAGTCATAGTTAGTGCTATCGGTTAGTATTCGCAAAATTGTTGAAAGAGCAGGAATGGAGCGATATGGGGAGGGATAATATGTTTGCTTAAAAAGTCGGCACCTCCGCTAACCAAGTGAAAACCGATGAACAACAATTTCAAACCGGATTCTCCCAAGTACGTTTGCTAAGCTTATCCTTAAGTCCGAGTTTTACTCTCTTCGACGAGCGTCTCTTGTTACGAAAGGGGCTCTTCACGCCAGATGGGGGAATACCAAGTCTTCATGCCGTTTTTCTGCCTCACTCCGACTTCCATCTCCGCCGGATTGAATTTAACTCTACTGAGTCTAGAAGGGGTATTTCATGTCTTCCCTTATCATGCCTCTATCCGTTAAATGTGGCGTAAGCTTGTGACGGGCAGATCCTTCCTCCCACGTAACCGACCCAGCGTTACATTCCACCTCTGACTAGCTGACATAAAACTCACCTCGTGAACCTTATGTTTGCTTTCAGGTTCGACAAGACTCACGGTATGCAAATAACCTGTGGCTTTAATGCCGCGTCAGCGTACTGTCCGCATACGTCCTTCCTCTTCCCCGCATGCCCACCTCGACAATACCGCCACAAGATCAAAGCCGTCCGTTCGAGAAAGGTTGACACTTACATTTCCAGATGGCTCATACCTACATACAGAAGCCTTGAAGTTTACGTTCGAAGACAAGTTAGGATTCAGGACTGTATGAGTATTTGAACACCAGTGTTGTTTAAATGAGGTCACTAGCTCCTCGTGTGTTAGGTATTTAGGATAATGGGTATTTATGGGTTCTTGGATACCTACTTCCTATAAGAAAGATTTAAAAATGAGATAAATCAAGTCGACATTGAATCAATGACCTCCTGAATAATTGTGATGTGCTCTCTTAGAGTTTGAAGCTAGTCGCAGTACTTTACTTTGCGAAATTTTTGCATGCTGAATCAATGCTACCTATGGGCGATCGTTCTAGTAAAATCAAGTCGTTTAGAATTGAGTGGATTTAACGTCAATGTCGCCTTCACATATTGACCGCAGATTTCATCTCAAGCTATAATTGATAAACTTGTCCCTGACGTTAAGTTTTGTTTTGTTTATTCGTTAATGAATTTAGGTGACTGGGTCAATGGATGGCCTTGAACTCAAATCGAAATTTTGGTACACTATCGAAGGTCATATAGCCATACCCTAATCGTGCTAGTGAAAAGAAATGATAGGTATTTATCTTACAAATACGCTAAGATACCAAAATTGATTTAGTGATGCGTTTCTATCTAATTATGTGTTAAGTATTTGTTTAGCAACATTTCATTCCGTATGGGAGGTGTGACATGCGATTGCTAATAAATTGGTTAGTTATTTATTTACCCTTACTTGGCGTTACGTCCATCAGTGTCAGGATATCCACAGGAACCTGTAAAAGCTTAAATATTGTAAGGACTCACCAAGCTCTAATGTCTTAATTTCAGCTCCACCGGGTTACTATCATCGGCGAGAAACTTATTAGAGCATCCAGACTACCTGTGTAACCACTTTTATTTCGACTTCCCACTTTTAACGATTTAATCCTACAAGATCCGGAACTCATCTCCTTCCTTCCTCCTTTGAATAGATCTCTGATGTAAAAAATCCTCACGTTTTCCTTTAATATCTGCCGTTATTATTGAAGAAGAACGATCCTATCTAATTATGCGTTAAGTATTTTCCAGATTTCGGATCAATTATTTTTATTGCGTTGTCACCTAACGATAATTAATATCTCGTAATAAAATTTCCAACTTTCGACCTAAACGTAAATTTTTTATTTAATGAAACTTATTAGACTGTAATTTTCTTTATATAACCTCGGACTAAATAACTCTATTTTAACCGTCATAGAACAAATTTAAAGCAATTCAAACACACTATATTAGACTCCTCCCGCATTGAATTTGTAATTAATTAATTAATTATTAGATTTTATTGAATCGGAAATTATTGCAAACACTGATTTTAGATTTATTATAAGATCATACACTCCGTTAAATTGCACGATTAACCCTATCCGGGCACTTCACTTCCAGGGTAATTCTCACAACATGCGCGACGTTTTAATCAACCTTGCCAGTTGTCGAAGGACCCCTTTTTTATTTTAATGATAAGTTGAATTTATAAATAGATATATTATTATTCAATGCTGTTATAAAATTCTTTAAACACTGTTGTTTCTTTTTAAATTAGCTACACTATATAAACTTTTTATTTTAATGACAAGTTGAATTTATAAATAAATATATTATTATTCACTGCTGTTATAAAATTCTTTAAACACTGTTGATTTTCTTTAAATTCGCTACACTATATAAACTTTTTTATTTTAATGACAAGTTGAATTTATAAATAAATATATTATTATTCACTGCTGTTATAAAATTCTTTAAACACTGTTGTTTCTTTTTAAATTCGCTACACTATATAAACCTTTTATTTTAATGACAAGTTGAATTTATTGTAAAACTATATAAAACACTTTATTTAATTTTCAACACTCCACAGATTTAATCACGACCGTAATTTTTATAAGTCCCAGAATTCCCACTCCGAATTTTTCTAAGTCTCAAAATTTTACAACACTTAAGAAATTTTCAACTAATAACCGTTTTAGACGCTACGTCACGTAACTTCCACGTTTTAACCCGACGATTGGTCCCCGACGACTCCTTCCCGACAGCTAACACCGAAAACTGATCTCGATTCTTCTAAGTCCTCAGTTTTATATGTACCTCCAGGATTAGAACATCTTAATTACGCGTTCATTGATTTTCTAATTCAAACTCTAACAACTCGAGATTTCATATATCAATTCTGTTATATTCGTATCAACGTGTTAAGTCCGGCCCCTTTGATTTTAGAAATCTTCCGTCTCTTACGTAAATTGTTCCAGTGTCGAACCTACCATTATGTCAAATTTTGCCCCGTCGTTCCTTTGTCTTCAGGTCTTACAAATTTAACTAAAACATCATGATTTTCGTGTCCTTTTTTCTCTCAATATATAATAGGTACGTCTTCAATAAACTGTATGTAATTCTCAATTTGGTTTATCGTTACCAGAACACGAACAAACTCATGTCGAAATCTTCATTACGCATTTTCCAATTTTCATTTCCCTAAATTTCCCCACATTTTCATGTTTCCTATATGAATCAATTCAATTTTAAGCTGTATTGTCTCTACTTATGTCGTAGACTTGAATTTTCTTATTTTCTTCAATTATATTTTATATACGACGTTATTTTTATGATTTCTCTGCTTCATTCTTATGTCATTGTCCATAACTATATGATTAGTTATATTCCAAGCCAAATTTACTGTTTTCATCAATACTTCTGAATTTTCATGAGTTTTCCTTACGGAATCGTCTTTAAGCTGTCTTTACTTCATTCTTTACCATCATTTGCATAATTTCCAATGCTTATCTTCTCTTAGAAAACTTCACCTTCTAGTCATAAATATTCAATCTGCTATTTTTTCATAATTTTCATAGAAGAAAATTCCAATTTGACTCTGGGATATGTGTCCGGTTAATTGCTTCGTATAAAACGTATAAAATTGTGTCTCGTTTCATCCCAAAACCCCATAAAGTATCATCGCTGACATATGTTGATGTTTTCGATTTCTACGTACTTGGTCGTAAATAATAAATTAATATTAACTCGTTAAATTTAATCTCTTTTATCTTATCCAAATATTACATAAGTTCCATGTTAACTTTTATTGCCCCAAAAGCAATAAAGACTATCATAATCACCCAAAACCATGTCGGAAATATTATTGTTTAAACAACAAAATCGTGTGTGAGCTCGACAACCTTTTTTTACATCAATTGCCTCAGCAATTTGTTCTATCGTCTATAGTATTTTCTCATAGCAAATGACGTAAAACGATCCCTTCCTTTGAATTAATCTAACGTAATATAACTAGAATAACCATCCTATTTCAAATATATAACGATATCTATTTAAACTCGTCTGAAAACGCAAAATTAAGTCGAAATCTTATATTGTTCAATAAATACTTCCGTTTAAATGTCCGTTTTTTTTATTAGATTTTCTTTTCAAATCGTTTTCCCTGACCGTATTGCTTCATTTAAAAGTGACATTCCTAATTTCCATCGTTTTTCTTTCTTTTAAATATCAAACGTACGTTTTCCTCTGAATCTGGCCTCCTTTTGTTCTTCACGTTCTCGTTATGCAATTGAGTATCCCTACAGTAGCTTTTCCCACGTTTTCCAGGTCTTTTCTTTAATCTTCCGTTCATTATATTTCCTTGCTATTTTATTGCATCATTTTTTCAACATAATATGGATTTATTTGTTCGTTAACTGCGGTTGTCGATTCCTCTGTTGCACTCAATATTTACCTTTACAATTAGGGTCATTGTCCCAAATGCACCGAACGTGGGATTGTGTTTATCTTAAAGCGTATTGATCTCTCGGGTTGATGATGATTTTTACCCCATAAATCTCAGACTAATGGTCTAGTCCAAAGTCCATCTCTTTGTCTTGAAAAAAGGTAACCTCCCCCTTCTCTGATTGGTAGATCAATCTTAAGTGTTTATAATTGGATCCCTCTGTGTTCTATTTATCAAAACTTGACATTAATTTAATAATTATAGATCTCTGCAGTCTCCATGGCCCAATCAAACTTAATCAGCTAGGTGTCGCTAGTGTGTTGATTTCGTTATAATTCTGAATTATTATTTATTCATTCGTAAGGTGGAAGCTACTATATTTTCGTATCCACTGCGATTCATCACAAGGGGATGGGGATATTTTTATTCCTGTTATTATTATATTGTTCATGGACGGCAGAAGTTAGTGAAGTTTTACTTCAGTCGTGTGGTCTAAAGCACACTCGTTTTTTTTTTTTTTTTTTATTTCGAATGGTTTTCGGATGGTTATGTTTATGACGACAAAAAATCGTTTCAAATTTTTTTTAAATTTTATTAATAAATTTAAATCAATTTTCATGTCCTGTGAAAAAAAAGTTATACCTATTCAAATTCTGAGATTATTTCAGTTTTATGAATCAACTGGTTTATAATGATATAATAAAAGAACTTGAATAGAACTTTTATTTATAATATTTTCAAATATTTGATAAATTATTCAAACATTTTAAATCAACAATATAATAAAATCAGAATTAATATCTAAATTAAATGTTTTTTTTAAAATTAGATCACAAATAAATGTATTTATTTATTTATTAATCATAAACGCTCTTATGGGCTTTTACATATTTTTACATTTTCTAGGATTTGTCAAAAACAATGGTTAAGAAAAATTTAAACTCCTTTTAGTTATTATCTACTTTAGGGAAATCTACAGATTACAATTGGATTAATTTATACATGTTTAATTTACCAAACTTAAAAACCATTTATAGTTTTCCTCATCATACCATTATATTGTGTCTAGAAATTAAACAGTAATCTTGCAACTAAAAAATATTACATTATTATAACAGAAGGGAAGTAGTACAAAATATATGTCAATATATTTATGCAGTTTTGTACTCATTTAATACATTTCTAATGGTGAAATATAATTTTATACAATAAAGAGACAGAAAAAAACACTTTCTGAACTACAAATGATGGCATAAAAAATAATGAAATGTTGGTTTTTAATACACGATTTGTATGTGACATATATATAAAATATGAAACATAAGTTAGATAAGAAACATTCAACAGCAATATAGCATTCTGCAACCCTCTCTCTCGCACATAACGCGGCGTCGCGTCGTCTGCGTAACTGAAGTGGTATACTCAATTAAATTGATGTACAATTATTATAAGCAATAATTATCAGCCTGAAACACTCATCTACATTGAAAAAATCTTCCGAGAAAAGATACTGGCCGCCAACGGGACTCGAACCCGTGTCCCTCTGATTGCCGGTCAGGAGCTCTACCACTGAGCTACGGCAGCTTATCAAATACCAGCCAAATGATCCAATTATTACATTTTTCCCATCTGAAAACAACCAACTTTATTTTTTTGTGAGAGAGGCATTGTTAATGCTAAATCGCTCGCTAGGTGGCGTCGAGACAAATTAAGTCTACATTTTTTGGTGAAATACTTTAACTTGACAAATATTCATTATTATTTAGAATTGATAAACTAACGTTTAAGACAAGATTTTTATGCATAGCACAAAGGGTAACAATTATTATAAGCAATAATTATCAGCCTGAAACACTCATCGCGGCATTTTAAGACCTTAAAAACTTCAAATGTTTAAGGGAGATTTGAAAGAAATCGGTAGAAATTTGAGTTGCGGCCCCTTAAAGGGGATATTCTTCTCTAGATTTTTTTAAATAATTATTTCGATAGTTGAGATATTCAAGAATATCTCCTTCAAAGGATTTTTTGAAATTCGAATTATTTTAAAAGTTATAGTCATTTTAGTATCGTGGCAATTCGACTGGTTTTTACGGAATCTAACTAGAATCTAAATAGAACAAAACTTTAAACGCGTTTTTCTCGAAACTGCTTTTTTCGAAACGTTTGTCACAAAATCTGAAGTTTTAATTGACCAATTTTCTTGAAATTTGGCAAGAATTATCTTTATATATTCCTATATTGTAGGAAACAACGAAAAAAAATATGTTTACTATTTTTAAGAAATTGTTCGAATATATAAATGTTACAACTTAATTTTTTCTAATAATATCGCATTTTGGAATGATCAGGCCGTGATAGTCAGTTATTTGTAGGTACTCGTATAATATGATGAGCCCTAAGTCCTAACCCCAGCTGCCCTTGGCCATTCGACCGTATTTTATATGCACTCTTCCAAGGAAGGTATAATATTAATCAGGGAACATATCCCAGTCAGGACATTAGTTTCATCCACCACGTCTCCTAACCGCCTAAACCTTTATTTTTTTAATATGAGAATCCCTAGTGTAGGTTTCGCATTATGAGTTATTTATATTTATTTCGTATTATATTTATTTGTTATCTTTCTACCTTGTACGTAAAGTTCAACCGTGTTGAACCATATTTGGTTGTAAGCGATAATGGGGATTAGCTAACTGCCAGAACATCCAAACACCATCCAACCAAGTTGAATCGTCTGTAATGCGAGCAATCGTTGATTTACTCAGCCTGTCGTGCGTGGATGTGTGAAAGAATAAAACAAATAAAATACCAGGCACGATTAATGAAAGGGAAGTTTTGACGGAGTTTTTGACCTTATGTAAGGATTTAACTAGTTTTAAGGAAACTATAATCATGTTTAATCAATACTTAATTATTTTGGTAGTGAATTTCTTTAATTCCGTAAGTGTTCAATGCTGCTAGAACGATCGCATTTTTTTCTTTTTTTATATAGTAAGAGGCATGATGCGTGTGTTTCCCAGAGTAGGTATGACGTAATTGAATCAACCATCGGGTCGTCTGTACGCAACACCCACTTTTGTGTGTGGTTGACGGGTTGACGCACAACGATTGAACCAACAAAATTGAGTGATCCGTACGGGGTTTAACGTTTGTGGACTTGCGAGAGGCGGAGAATGGAGACCGACGCGTCGCGACGCCCGGAGGAACCCGACGCGTCATCGAAGTATGTGCTTGTGTAGGTAGACATCTGTAAGTCTGTAATTGAAAAAGCTGGTGATGCCGTACGGAAGAATAGCGGGACTCGGTGAAGAATATAAATAAGTTTTTCTACATCACACCTCAGTTGCCAGCGCCGGATAATGTTTTCATTGTGTCGGCGATTGGTTTGGAAATCTCTTCTTACGATTGTGTGCTTCTTACGGCAAATTGTTTTTATTATACGCATGATGTAACCATTCTCTCCCGATCCTGCCCGTCACCCAAGTAGGTGACAAATGCATCCATCACCGCCAATACTTTGACAAATGAACCCCATGAACCCGGGCACCAAACGTGACCAACCACTTGGGATTTGGGATGGCCTATGGTAGAGGTGTTGGCAGGGGCGTGCACAGAGTTTTTGATCAGGGTAGGCAGTACCGTTACCCACTGGACTACGAAGGTCGTCTCCAAGACTCTTGACTCACAATCCGGAGGTCGCGGGTTCGAACCCTGCGTGCGCAAATAAATTTTATTTGATTAATTTGTGTTATTTCACAATTAATCAATTTAAAATAATATATAGTATATTTGCGGCACTTTCCAGAGTGGAAGATACAATCAGTATCGCCCTGGTGTAAGACCACCATTCAGAATTGAAACGTTGCTTGAAAATGGCTTTAGCCGTGTTTGGTGACCAGATCTGAATAGCCAGGTACTTCCCAACCTTCCTCTTCCCCACCTCCTTCCCCTCCCCACTACCTTCAGCCTCACAACATACCCCAATTGGGGATGCCATAGTCTCACTGGCTCCAGACGGGAGCAGTTGAGATTCTTGTGCGGTATTCACTGTAAAAAAAAAGTAGGAAAATACAACAAGTTTCACAGGTTAAAATTTCCATATTTTATCAGATAATTTCAGAATTAAAGAACGACAAACGTTTTTGAACCGACAATTAGCATTTATGAAAGACAACTATTTGATAGAAATATATAACAAGAAGAAGTTCTAGAAAGCACTGCTTAATACTAACAAAAAAAAAACCTCATAGAGGCAAATTCAAAACGACAGTTCTACTCGATGCTTTGTACATTTCGTAAACATTGAACTATATCTTGTATAAAGTTACCTCTAGTCAGAAATAATTCCTGCTTAGGCCACATTTTAGTGGGGCAGTCGGAGGGCGCGCGTGTAGTTTCTAGTTACAGTTTATGCCGCGTTTGTAGTTTGCCATTTGATGTGGCGCTCGCCTAGTTTCGGTTGATCAGCTTTATCGCGCTTATTTTTGAAAGTGTGTATTTATTTTTAGCAATAATTTTATAAATTATAATATTATTTACCTACTTATATTTTACAAATACGTCAGGGTAGGCAGTGCTTATACTGCTTAAGTGCCTATATGGAGTGCACGCCCCTGGGTGTTGGTTATCCGATAAATGGTTAAATAAGCCATCAAAGCCGTTATTTAAAATTAGGCAATCATATATATATATATATATATTTTTTTTTTTTTTTTTTTGTTTAGTAAAAGATTATACATTTATATACATTATTTAAGAATTTTTTTGACTGCCCAACTAGGAGGATTCCCGTTTTAGGACAGTCAAATTATGATGCGTATTAACATACGGAACATGGTCTGTAAATAATATAAAGGAACAAAACAAAAATAAAAGATTAAAACAAAGTGACTGTTCTTTGTTTAGCAAAGTTAAAAAAAAAATAATATTAATTACGTAGGTAATTAATATTATTTTTTAGTGGGTAGGTACTTAATTACAGAGGATTAAAACATAAAGATATAGAACAAACGTGTAAGCATTGCATATCATAGTCCTACACAGATGGGTTGTATAAAATAAAATAAAAAAGGAAGAGAAAGAATTAAAAAAAAAAAAAATAATAATAATAATAGTAAATAACATAATAATATAATGGTAATAACCAATTGATACAGAAAAGATAACCGTGCTTTGCTTATCATAGTTATTTAAATTATAATAAAAGTAATATATACATACTTAAAAGTAAATTATTCAAACATTACGGTATATTGTGTTTGCATTTCAAATAATACCTAGTCCTACATACACATTTTATACAAATGAGAACTAGAAAGAGAACAGAAACAATAAAATGAATCAAACATTTAATAGATGGTTATTACTGTTGTTTGATTAGTATAGTATTAAAATAATAGGTATAATGTGTACTTTTAACTGGTGTTGCATTGCATAAGCCTATTAACTTTTTTTTGTATAAATATAAATAACAAAGAGAAGAAATAGAAAAAAAAAATATATGAAATCAAACATAATATTAACGTAATAGGTAGGTACCTACATATATACACATAATGATAAAGATTAGAACATAAAGGTATCTTTTACATGTTTTTTTTTTTTTTTGAGTTTGGGTTGTTGTTTTTGGTTTGTGTTTGATTTTATTTTTTGTGTAGTAAAAGTTCACTCTCCTTTCTACCTAATTGATGAAACCAGTTAGTGGCCAATTTACGAACAACACCTGTGCTTTCCTTTTTCCAAACATCAGGCATTAAGTTGTATAATTATTTATGTTGTATAATTATTAAGTTGTATATTATGCGATACTTTTGTAGTCGCTTATTGTAATCGTTTCAAAACAAATTCTCTGCGTGATTTTGAATCTCAAACAAACTCACTAACCGTATTTGAACTAAATAATGCAATGACAAAGCTCATTAAAATAGTTCAAGGGCAATGCTTGCATCAGATATAAAGGCGTTACAATCAAATTCAAAATATCTTATTACATTAGTTTTCAGATGCAGTTTAAAATTAAATTTTATTTCTATCACCCTCTTTGTTATTCAATCCAAATTTCCACTGAAAGGATTTGAATAAATTTTCGTAGTTCCTCCATGATGTTGTATTTCGCGATTAGTTTGCCGTATTGTTATTATGTAACTTATGAATAATTTTTTCAATGCAGTGAGCATGTTGTCGAAAATTTTCGTCAATTGGTAGAGGGCGTAGGCGAATACAACCTCTTCTTAAACTTTTGGTATTTCTAGTTTGACGTTTTTGTAACCATTTGTTTTAAAAATTAGGGTCCAATGTGTAAAGACGAATCTCGTGAATTGATATATTACATATTACATAGTAGGCGAGGAGAAATCCAGTTTCAAAAAGTTCAGAAAAGAAACCACCTTCACAGCAGAAACGCTTTAACGATATGTTACACCGAAGCTCTCAGGGGCAAGTAAATATACAAATCAGTGTGGATTTCCGGAGTAGCGTCGAGCCAAGCATTCGAAACGAATATCCAAAGAGATTCTTACACAACATATAACTAAATTTCTTTGAAAGGGTGTGCAGACAGGATGTACCGCCAAACAAGAAAAGTACAATACATATTTTCAAATGCATCAAGAATAAAACTACCTGTCTGTAATATTGTATACACCACATTATGCTTACAAAAAATCCATATAGTAAATAAATTCGTTTGATTCCTATAGGCATTTGTGAAATTGATTTTAGGTAAATTATAATTTTAAAAGAATTATAATTTAATGGGGCCAACTAACCTAACGTCGGGGTATCCTGTCAAATCAGTCTGTCTGTCGTATCATGAGTTCAAAAATATTGTTTTTTCAGTTTGACAACAACCGCTCGCAGTCCCCTCTTACCCCTCAAATGCTCATAGATACCTATTCGGTGCGTAGCGATGCACGTTTATCAATTCCGTTTATACGACAATTTTCTTTTAGTTTCTTTTCCATTCCTTAGCTTCCTAACAAAAACAAATTAATGATTATTATTAAATTTTGATTCGTTCAGTATAAGAGCACCATTTTCAGTATACGAGTACATTATAGTACCATTAAAATGATTTACCTGTACAAGGGCGTCTTGATCTTTACGTTACTAGTCGCTATCTTCTCTCGGCTTGAAGATAATTTATTAACTTCCAATTTATTATAGATCCCATCAGTTATTCAGATCCAATCCCGTTCTGTATTCCCAGATGGGCTGGTGGATTGGCTCGCGTCAGTCTAACGCTGGCAGGAGCCGGGACCGTGCGTGATATTTGTGTACCAAATATTGTAAAGTCGCGAGTGTGATGTGCCCGAGAGTGTCTCGTGTTGCGTGATGGGGCCCCAGTGGCTCGTCGCCCCGCGGCCCCGGGTCTGGGCCCTGCCCCTCCTGGCCCTGGCCCTGTTCGTGGCCCTGCAGCCCCAGGGCTCCGCCGGCTCCCTCGAAGGAGAGATGTTAGTACGGCGCAAGTGTTTGGCTTTTCTGCGCGTGCTATTTTTAAACAGCTTTATTTATACTGGGAAGAGAGTGATTCACGGGTTACGCCATGTGTTTTGGGGGAAACCACTTGCATTCGATGTTTTTCTGACATTTGGATACATTCATACGTATTATTTCTCATTAAACCCATCTAAATTGAATGAGAATTAAAAAAAATCATAATTATTATCCATTGAAAAAACTTTAAGAAATATTATCAATATTTTAGAAAATTTATTACAAGCCGACGACGATATACGTACCGTTGAGAGCTCCATTGTAAAACCAAACTATTTTAATAGATTGGTAAGTAGGTATTTATCAGAAATATAACAGATTACGACGGAGCTCTCAGCGACAGGATTATACGAATCCAGTTAGACTCCAAGCAGAGTTTAAAAATAAGTTGTACAAAGCAATCATAATTCCAGGTTATTTATTTAATTAACTAAATTGTTGCTTTCTGTAGAATTGGAGACTGGGCAGAGACTTTTGGAGAAGAACTATGGATGTTGGGACAAAGAATAACAAAAGCTCCCGATATAAAAGCTGTGAGTTCTAAAAAGTCCCGAAAGTTTTATTTATTTATTTATTGTAATATAAATAATAAAGGTTATCTTTATATATATATATTTTAGAAAATATTATATTTAAGATCATCATCGGTCAGGTGAGGAGCTCTTGCGCCTGATATTTATTTATTAGTTTTATTTTCACGAACTGGATGACTTGCGAAAATCTGAAAATAAATCTGTCTTTTATAAACTGACAACTGCTGTCAATTTGAGATGAAATGTCGAAAGTTGAGCTTTGTATTTCTAACTAATAGCAAGCTTTTGAATCAGTGAAATAAAAAATAAAAATCTAAGACCCAATGAAAGGTTAGATAAGTGCGCAGATAATGATATTTAAAAAAAGGCAAGAAGCGAAGCTAGCAGTCCACAATGGAATGCTGGTACCTACTCTGATGTATGGCAGTAAGGCACGAAACTTACAGAGGAAGGATGACAGTAGACTTGTATGCTGTAGAAATGAGATTCCTGAGGGGCAGGTGTGGTAAAACCGGTTCCACGCCAACTCAGAATGAAACCAACTTAGAACCACCTTAGAAAGGTCATTAAAAGCTATGAAAAAAATGTTTTAAAACATCCGGTATTCCTAATCTAACTTAACCTATTTAACCTTTTTTATATTTTTTTATCATCACTCTTAATGACTTTTCTGAGGTGGTTCTGAGTTGGTTTCATTCTGAGTTTGCCGGCCACCGGTAAAACCATGTATCATCGTGTGAGAAATGTGGAGATCCGCAAAGAATGCAAGGCTGAAGTACAAGCGTAATGAGTAAGATTAAACAAGGGACCCTCAGATGGTTTGGGCGTGTAGTGATTATGACTTCTCCAATTGGGGTAGGTATGTTGCGAGACTGAAGTGAGTGGGTAGCGGAAGGATATAGGGAAAAGGAAAGTGGGGGAAGTACCAAGCCATTCAGATCTGGTCACCAAACTAAAGTCATTTCAAACATCGTTTCAATACTAAACAGTGATCATCTGGTCTCGATCTATCTGTATAACAATATTTATTAAATATACTATTTAATAATATTTTTAATTAATTATTATTGTGAAACAACGCAAATTAATTTTTAAAAATATATTGAGCATGACGGAATTCTAACCAGCGACTTCCGAATTCGTAGTCGAGAGCCTTACCCGGTACCCCTCGACCATGGAGGCCGTCTTGGTTATTAGCAATATCTGAATAAAGATGTATTTCCCAACCTTCCTCTTTCCTATATCTCTCAAATTGGGGATAACAAACCACATTGGCTTCGGGAAGTTGGGTAGGTACTTGGGTCAGTTCAACGTTTTGGTGATCTTCTTCTGCTTTTTCTGTCTTCCTTTTTTGCAGATGTTCTATGGAAACCTTTCATTATTAATTTAATTATTGTTATTTTGATTAATGACTAGTATTTCTATCATAGCGGTACAAAGCTCTCCACGTTCGTGTGGAGACAAAGAATGGGACCATGTTGCTCAAGTCCGCCGTGGAGACGGTTGGAAGAATGTTGACCAGGAAAATGGATGCCATTAAGGTATGGTATATAAATGAATGTTTTAAAAATAATTCACCTACATACAAATGTTTAATAAACTATTATAATAAGTACTACCAACAAGGCGAATACGCACGCAAATGTGCACTATCAACTATCAATACCAAAATACACCTTAGCCTAAAATATAGAATAAAAAGAGCCAAAGCCAAAATGTAGAATAAAAACAGCCAAAGCCAAAATATAGAATAAAAGAAGCCAAAATATACCTAAGCCTAAAATATAGAATAAAAACAGCCAAAGAAAGATGTAGTTTACCTAATAATTGTCAAAATATAGAGTAAAAACATGAGTGCTATTATTAGAACTGATTTTTTGTTTTTTTTTATATTTTTAATTCTAGAGGAAAAGAACAGGTTTCTCAAAAACATTAGTTTCTCATTTCCCTCTGTGTTGTTAAAAAATTCCAGTTACAAAAAACTAGACAAGAATATCAATCATTTCTAATTTTAATAGCTTTTATGTATTCATTTTGTAGAATTTTATGACTAAATAGTATTTTTGAATGAAAAAATAACAAGTAAAATTTTTTCATAATTACACCAAAATAACGTAGTTTGAATACCACTTTATAGAGTATATTTTCTTTTATATATTAACCGACCGGTTTCGATTCGACCTGAACCTTCATCAGGGTTTCATAAAAAAATGCTAAATTAATAATAGAGCTACAGTGTATAGGTAACCTCTCCAGCTTCTTATCTGACAGATCCCAATGTGTTAAACTCAGTACCACAAAGAGCCAGAATTTGCCCATTAGTTACGGGGTCCCTCAAGGCAGTGTTATAGGTCCAACCCTCTTTCTAATATATATTAACGAGCTATGCAACCTAGATATCGATGCCACTATTATCAGTTTCGCCGATGACACTGTCCTACTCTTCCAAGCAAAAGATTGGCTTACCGCTTATTCCAAAGCGGAGGAAGGAATACAACAGGTAAAATATTGGCTTGACTCTAACATATTAACTCTAAATGTACAGAAAACTAAATACTTACTGTCTAGTCTCACCAATATTCCAAAGTCAAACCTACCCCCGCCATTAAAAATACACGTATGTAAATATTCATCTCTAAACCGGAACTGTGACTGCCCATGCCTAGAGCAAGTAAACATTATCAAATATTTAGGAGTAACCTTCGATACACACCTAAATTGGAAGCAACATATACATAATACTACAAACAAAATCCGCAAATCTATAAACTTTTTCAAAAAAACACGCAATTTCCTTAACCTAAAACTTTTAAAAACAGTATATTACTCACTGTGCCAATCTCACATCGAATACGGAATTTTAGCCTGGGGTAATGCATATTCCAATGCCCTTGATCCCATCATGAAAGCACAGAAACTAATCATAAAAATAATTCTCAAAATGCCACTTACTACCAGCACGGATACTATATTCAATTCCTTCAACGTTATGGACATAAAACAGCTCTACTCAAGATCCATACTAATTAATCTACACAAAAACAGCAAAACACTATACAAAGCTACACAAACAATACACAATACCCGAGCCAATAACAACGAACTTCTCCAAACTCCTTTTTTCAAAACCACCTTCGGGCAAAGACACTCTAAATACATAGCTTGCAAACTATACAATACACTACCAACTACGATCAGACAAACTGACTCCTTTACAAAATTCAAACAAGATATTAAAAAATGGATTAAAGTATTGGACGCCTCACTATTACAAACATCTGTAAAATAAATCACACATAGACAAAAATAACTATGCACATACAACCTAACCCATATAAAATAAATGAAAATAATGGAATCCTGTCAAATTGACCTTTAAATAGATTAGGCAGAATTTACTTCTCTACTTCATCTCCAACATTTATAAAATAACTCTCTTTAAAAGATTTATCACCCTTCCAATCACCTTTCTGTTTTAATTCTATTCAAAGTGATATGTATTTTACCTTAAATATCCTTGTAACTACAATATTCATTTATATACCTGTACGCCTGTCTCGACACAGGTATACCCTAGTGAGACAGGCATATACATAAAACCATTGTAAATATATTTTATTATAGATAAATAAATAAAAAAAATAAAAAATAAAAAACACATAGGAAGGGGAGAGAGAACGTCAAATTTTTTAGTGGGTAGGGGGGGGGGAGAGGTAGGTAAGAGAGAGGTATATAAAAGTGGGTGTATGGAAGGTGGACGTGTTTAAAATGGAGCTATTTGATACATCTATTTGTTTATTCGGGGATGCGCCGCATCCTCAAACTGAAAGAATCCTGAAAATCTTCATACAAAAAATTGAAATTAAGAAAAAAATAAAATTCATTTCGATCTTCACTACTGTGCACCGGTTGGTTTACATATTAAAGATAATTATATACTCAAAAGAAATGGTATTCAAATTAAGTTATTTCATATCATTGGAGATGAAGATACCTAATACTAATAATCACATTTTTACTTTTCTGTGTCTTTTTCTTTTTCAGAACTCGTTTAGATTTATAAGTTTTATCTCATTCTTTTAATGTTATATTTCATTGATACGTACAATCTTCAAAAGTTTTTGTAACAAGTTATTTTATTATAATTATGTGTATCTAAAAAGAAAAAGTGATTGCTACAAGCGAAAATTCACAAGTTTTCTGTTATATTTGTAAAAAATTATACACTTTCAATTACTTAACAATTTTGTTTTTATTTTGCAGTGTATTCTGGAGGTTGCAGAGGCCCAAGCGGAACAATACGAATTTAATGAGACCGATACTAATTTAACGTACTATTCCGCTAAGTACTCTCAGGTAGAGGGGCAGGATCCTCCAGAAATTCCCGAAACCCTCAAGAACAACACCTGGCTCTTCAGGAACATGACCTTCAATGTGGACACCCACTTCTACAATATTCCAGTCAACACCAGTTACAGCTCTGTTCACGTCCCGACCAACGTTTATGACAGAAGTAAGACCAAAATATGAATTGAATAATGTGTTAGAAATAAATCCATTAGTAACATCTCTTTCCTGTAAGTAATTAGATAAATTTAAATATTATATATGTATAAGTGATAGGTTAGAGGTTAGAAAAATCAAGTTGAAATGCGCCTTTGAGGTGATTTTCTCACGAAAACCTATTAAGTCAGACCTATGAAATAGTTTCTATGTATAAAGCAAAACATCTTTGTATGGAAGCAACAAATCTCTCAAACGGGAAGCGAGGAGAAAATTGTACAGATCTTTTTTTTATTTCTGGACCCATTTACTACTCAACTCGGATTGTTATTTCTATCATGAACTGTTACAAATGTTCATTTAAATTTACTGGAAAAATAAATGTTTTGTTTGACCTATCAAAATCTCAGCCGAAGCCTACCAAGAATATAAAATCTTCGGACTGACAAATCTTCTTATACTATATATATGGTAAAACGAAATCCCTCAATCATTCGAAAATCACAACAAAACTAAAACATTTAAATTTGAAATAAAAAGCAGGATACAAAAGATAGAGATATCAGACATATAAAACATTCTACTTAACACCAAAGACTGAAAGAGAAACCACATAACTGCACTAAAACACCCTTCATAATAATATATATTTATAAATCTTTTAAAAGCTTCATATCATTTAAATAATTAAATTTTAATATGTAAATGAAATTCTCAGCTCGGGACCGGGGGATCCCAGTGACGATATTATGATATATATTTGTAACATAAAAGGAAGATAAATTATTTATTATTATTATCCTGTATATAAGTTCTACACATGTTACTCTTCTGCCCAATGTAGGTGTTGATATCCTGGAAACAATATCCTGGTCCGAGGCACTTGATAATGTGTTCGAACAAAATTACAACGCGGACCCAGCGCTGTCCTGGCAGTATTTCGGGAGTTCAACAGGGATCATGCGACAGTACCCCGCCATCGGCTGGCCCAACACGGACGTGGACCTGTTCGACTGTCGAACAAGGTCCTGGTTCATCGAAGCCGCCACCTGCTCTAAAGACGTGGTCATATTATTTGACAACTCCGGCTCCATGACAGGAAACAGGCAATTTATCGCAACCTTTACTGTGAAGGCAATCTTGGAGACGTTTTCGAACAACGACTTTTTGAACATTTTCACATTTTCCAATGACACGTTTGAAACAATTTCCTGCTTCAACAGAGAAATGTTGGTGCAAGCCACTCCAGACAATCTGAACACATTTAATAAAGCACTGAAGGGTTTGAAGCCGGATGGTCACGGCAATTTCACCCTTGCCTTTTCTAAGGCTTTTGAACTTTTGCAAGATGTAAGCATGTAAAACTTGTTATAATTATTTAATGTACGAGTATTATTACACAAACATATTTTTGATGGTTTCTCGTATATGTTTCAGTACCGCCTGAAAAGAGGCTGCAACGGAACCTACGTGGGTTGCAACCAAGCCATTATGCTTGTGACAGATGGAGTTCCTGGAAATCTAACCCACGTGTTTGACTACTATAATCTTCAAGATAACGGAACTCATATTCCCGTCAGAATTTTCACCTACCTTATCGGCAAAGAAGTTACCAACGTACGAGAAATTCAATGGATGGCTTGCCTACATAGAGGTATTAGATATAAGAATAAGAAACATTAAAGCGATCTATTGTTAAACAAATGACTTATAAATTTATCAAAAAATTATAGGGTATTACGTCCATATTCAGTCTCTTGATGAAGTAAGAGAGAAAGTGTTGAAATACATTTCTGTGATAGCGAGACCTCTGGTCTTACAAGAAGTAGAACATCCAATTACTTGGACTCATGCATACGCTGATATTACCGTAAGTTACAAAGAATCTTTTCAATAAATCGATTCAGTTAAATAATCTGTGTAATAAATCGCAGTTCAATATGGTTTTTTTGATTAGGATGCCAAAGTTTCCACTTGGTTATGGGATGTAACTTCGAGTTTGAAAAAAAGACAGAGGCTCTTTGAGCTTGTTAAAAAACGGTATCTTCCACTTGGTCCTGATGATAAAGATTTTGTTTCAAGAAGAAAGGTATTTTAGAGCCCTGACCCCAGACTGCCCCATTTCGAGAGAATGTGTAGTGTGTCTAGATTTCCCGAGCACCGGCATTATACATTTACTTGCAGGAACATCTTATTTGAAGCGATTGTTCGGTGGGTTCATGATAAAATGAATCCACTTTTTTTGGATATGAAAACAGTAACATAGAAATTGAATACAAGGTTGTATTAAATTCAAACATTTGAAAGGGCTATTAAAGTGAGATAAAATGACTTTGTTGCTTCAGATAGGGTTCTTCCAGTACCAACTTATCCTTGGTTTTGATAGAAAACAATTTACAAACTCCTTTGCAAAGGATTAGGTAATTTAATTTATGATTTTCTGTTTCCCCTTTTCCAAAAAAACATGAAGTGTGTTCCGCTGTGTAGTAATTTTTATTTATCGCATTATTTTTAAACTTTTAAATCCAGCATGTTCAAGTTATCCTGAACGAAACCATTTTAATAATACTTCCCACATTACGTACAGTTTTTAATAAAAACATTGTTTCATTTATGAATTGTTTCAAATAATACCTAATTTTTTTAACCCCTGTTTTACTCCATTTTTTTATTAATGTGTATTTTCAGCACGGTGAAGTTGTGAAAAGTATTCAGTACGAGGAGTACAGGCTAATGACTTCAGTGGCCATTCCTTTGTATGATAGGAAAATCAACAAGAAAAACGACACGCGAACAGCCATTCTCCTGGGAGTTGCGGGAACTGATGTGCCCGTGGAGGACATTGACAAACTCACACTACCTTACAAGGTGAATGAGGCATTTTTTTTACAAATGATATCTCTCACCTCAGCCTCAACTAGGAGCGAAATGGGGACTGGAGTTGCTTGCATTTTGGCACCTTTTCATAAATAATAGAATTATTGTAAAAAAACCTTCACCATTTTCCGAGTGGACCCAAACAATATTTTTTATCCATGGAGACATTGTTCAAACTGTGTGAAAATATCTTACATACACGGACGTACAAAGTATGTCTATGGTTACATATAATTTGGTGTTTTACAGCTAGGAGTCAACGGATATTCCTTTATTGTGAGCAACAATGGCTACCTTCTTTTACATCCAGATCTGCGACCAGTGGTAAGAAAAAAAACGATTTTGGTTAATTTATTAATAGGTGTAATAATTTTGCTCTATTTGCGTGCTGTTAAAATGTTCGCCCAAAAACTATGTTCAGGCAGCGAAAAAGCCAAATTTATAACATCCAATTAAATCTTATGCGCTTAACATTAAATCTATAACTAGCTTAATTATTTATTTTCTTAAGATGGCTCATTTCCAAATATATGCGATAAAAACACCAGTAATATACGCATTTGTATTATTACGATTTCAGTACAAAGGAATTCTCAAAGAAAATTATAACAGCGTTGATTTGGTTGAAGTAGAAATGATGGACGATGATTTGGGAGTTAGAGAGTTAGGCCCCACCGTGCTCAAGCTTAGAGATGCCATGGTGGGAGACTCCGAATCATCTATGCTGGGGTTAGGAGTGCGTTTCCATTATGATCACATGAGGAGAATATCAAGAGAGAAGCAAGATTATTACTTCGCCCCTCTGCCCAATACCCCATTCTCACTTGGCATCGTTCTACCACACTCTTATGGAAACACGTGGATCAAGGTGGGAGATGAAATCAAAAGGAACCAGCATCTTGGATTGAAGGTAGTGGATTTCTTCAAAGGGGACAATTGGAAGGTGCATCCAAAATGGTGAGAAGATTTTTCATACAAGGCTTGCATAAGAGTCCACGTTGTATGAACCTAAGTTACATTGAACAATTAACCTCAAATTTCCAGACTTTTTTTAGACTTGTGAATTCGATTTGTTCCCCGTCAACTTTTTGTCAAATTATTGACGACTGTTATGCTTGACGGCTGATCAAATAGCCAAATTAATAGAAGTATCATTAGAACAGCCATGTATAAATAATTGGTTGTGTGGAATATTTCTATATTTCAAGGGTTTACTGCAAGTATCACTATTTGGAAGGCCACGAGTTTGAGACTCCTGAAGACGAGTTGTTGCACTTCTTGAAGAAGATGGAAGACCCGAACTGGGAGTGGTCAGAGCAGTATGAGCAGGAACAGGAGCCAAAAACAAACCAAGACCAGGGTGAGATGTAGGGAGAAAAAATTATGTTTCACATGCTTTTGCTCTGTACCTACCTATATATTATTTATTACTAATCATAAGAACTGTCTTTATATTGGAACATAAACTGCAGTGTCAAGTTTCCAACAACTAACTTTGGTTTCACCGAAATAATTAATTTCACGAAAAATTATTATCGATCATATCAGATTAAAGATTTCCTTTGTCGAATATGTAATTCGATTTTTGGAGCATTTCATTGTTTGGTGACGTTGACTCAAGACCAAGTAACCCACAAGTTCAACAACATAATATTTTGTCTTTGGAATGCTAGGACTAGATCGTCTGAAGGTTGAGAAAAAAATTGCAATGTGTTAGTAAATGTGAAGCTGCAAGAAATACGAAAACCATATAATTACGTTAGGTTAGGTAAGGTTTAAATTTTAAATTTGGTGCCAAATGGTTTTGTTGAGTTAGGTTAGGTCTCGTAATATTCTTTTAAATTTTCAGTAAACTGCGGCCGGAAAACACACGAAGATGACGATTATTACTGCAACAGAGAGCTGGTGCAGTTATTGGTGTTTGACGCCAAAGTGACGGACCCATCATATAATACGTGGGCTTTTAAGGATGAGGCCGAGGAAGAACTGTTCTTGCGATACAACGCTTCCCTGAGATTCGCTGCTACAATGAGTGGACTCACCAGATGGCAATTTGTCTTTGGAGAAGACGAAAGCAACACAGACTCGTGAGTATTCTGTACTCTATTATTCCCGACAATTCCCCGCCATATCCGTATCTCCATCTTGCAGAATTATGTGTTTTGTATCAGTGGTGAATAGAGGAAAATATAAATTATAGAAAGCCCTCGATACTTTATGAGGGCTGTCGAATCATCAATAACAACATCCGTTGCAGCGCGATAGACGCGTTGACTCCGAACCCAAAGGGCAAAGGTTCGAAATCTGACATGATCATTCAAAAATGCACCAAACTTTGGCAGAAGAGAGCAACTCAAATAAAAATAAAAAAAACTCCTTGTGATTTGAGTTGTTCTGTGATGCACTTTTCAAGGGGATGATGAATTTCATCAGACGAGTACACCGTCGAATTTCATTAAGATTATCATTATTACGAATGATAGAACAGAATTGAAATGTGGGTGGTAGCAGCGATCTTATGTGGCAGGGTTGGCATCAGGTGTAAAGGGGTGCATTGGAGGGCCTTAGGGAACACGGACGGCGAGGGAGATCAGAAGGCCTTAAAAATATCGTCAGTTATTATTATATATGTTATAATTTATAATCCATCATCATAGCTAGGTGCCTATGAACCGTTAATGTGACTAAACCAGTATGTGTGTGTTATTCTAATGTGTTAATTAACAAATTTTCTAATTGACAGGGAGTTTGGAGATCTCCACACAACCGCCATAGACGAAGTTTGGTACAAGAGCGCCGTGCTGCAGCACCAGGTGGAGCCAGAGACGTTTGTGTTTTCTGTGAACTTCTCCGCATGGCAACACTGGCGGCCCGAGGATGTGGTGGTGACGGCTAGCCACGCCGTGTTCCCCCGGGACGGGGGTCTGCAGGCCCCCGCCGCTGTGCTGGGATACCAGTTCTCACACCACCTGCTGGTGCGCAGGTTTATGGAGATTACGTCCAAGGCCAAGGTATAATAAAACATTTTTCCCGCCCGATTTCGTTTTATTTTAAAAGAGGCTTTACGGGAGTGATATCTCCTTCATTGGGTGACTTCTAGGGCAACTCCATGAAGAAATCATTCGAAAAATCATGGAAGAAATTTGTTAACGCAGATCTTGGAGAGGTCCGGATTGAATGAAAGAAGGACGAAAGGTAATAATGCTGGTAGCTCGTTCTACATGCTAACAGTTTTACGAAAGAAAAAACCGGAAAGTGATCTCGTCCTGGTGTTACCAGTTTAATTGTAGATGGGTCTTCCGCTCGTGTCCATTGACTTTCACAATATTGCTCTCCGTCGACTTCAGTCTCCAGCCATTTGCCAAGAGTTCTAAATCTTTCGTATCCTGTTTGAAATTTCATCTATGCAGACCGCCTTTTATTGTGTGAAATTATTACGATTTTATATATACATATGTTGTACTGGAAAACTTCAAAATTTTCCTCAAATTTTTTTATTTATTCTTCTAGTGTGACGGCTGTATGAAGACTTGCGAATCTGACGAGCAGGATTGTTACGTCATTGACAGCTCAGGTTACGTCATAATCTCTGAGAGCTTCAACGACACTGGAAAGTTCTTTGGAGAGGTCGAAGGTGCTATCATGGAGGCTATGGTCAACGCCGACATTTTCCAGAAGGTCAGCGTGTTTGACCTGCAGGGGGTTTGCTTCAAAGAGGTCATGGTCAGCAGCATTGGCAGTATACTTTCTTCGGTAAGAAACACTATTGTAATCCACTTTCTTTTAAACGAAGGGGTGTTTTTCCAACGTGGCTGTGTGCTGTGTGCAATAATAACCGCCACATTACAAAAATTAAGGTTAATTACTAAGGTTATGTAATTTTGGAGGTGGGTATGGGTACCGCCACCCCGGGAATAGCCCGCTGAATAACCAACACCCCTGGCATAGGCTACCCCAAGTGGTTTGCTACGTTTGGTGACTTAGCAGGGGTGTCGGGTTCATGGGGAGAGGTTTGTCTAGGTCTGCGTGGCGGGCCAGATCGGGAAAGACTGATCGATAGAGGCATTTTACCTCTCCAGTCGGACTCTCTCGACCCAACGCCTTGTGCCACAGTGGAAGGGATGGATTCATACGTCCTTCACTCCTGATCACATTGACCCCCAGATTCATACCCAACCCTCATACCTTTTTCTTTCCCAGAACTTCATCGCCTTCCTTTCCCTAAAAAGACCCTTCACACAGTATCCCCAAATATGGCATAGGCCCCGAGGGAATTCCTCGGAGCTTCCTGAAAATTAAAAAAACTTTACTATTTTATGATACACTAGCTGTTTCCCGGCATGCGTTGCAATGCCATATTCAAAGAGATAAAATATTTCTCCTTCATGTCCTTTCCTGTGCGTTCCCTTCCAGCGTTCCACTTCCACCATCTCCGCCACCGCTCTCCCGCTCCCCCGTCCCACCAACCCCCCTTCCGCGTTCCAAATATTCAGTCCTAGCCGGTTACCATAGCCGTACTGTACCGTACTATACCGTACCGTACCGTAGCCGGGGACCATAAACAAATCGAAGGGGACTTATGATATTACCAAAGATTCGGTTGACTTTTGGGATCGGTGTTATACTCGCCTGGCCGCGCGGCACTTCATTTCTTGACTCCTCTCCCGCCCGGCCCGTAGCTGAGCGGGATGACCGCGACCACGCAACTTTTTTCTAATACTAACATTTTTAAACTCGTGATATCTTTCTGATTAAATATCCGAATTGAATAATTCAAAAAGCTAAATAAAGGTATTGAAGCTGTCTTGAATATGAAGTAATTTATTTTCATAAGGATTAAAACCAAGATACAAATAAAGAGCCTTTTCAAGCGGCGACATTTTAATGAAATTTTAAAAATAAAAGAACACTTATTGTGGCATAACCATAATAGTTAGACACACGCGTTTGCGACATTTTTTGGAAATAATGATGTGTTCTATAAAGTCGTTGTACATTATTTTATTCTATCATCAATAGTTTTCGCAGCGCACGCGATGTAAAGAATATTTTATTTAATTTTTAACCTTGGGTTACATTTTTGGAGTTTTACTAAGAATCCCTAATTTTTTTGAAAATATAATATAGCCTATGTCACCCGGGGATAGTGTAGCTTCCCAACAGTGAATTTTTCAAATCGATTCAATAGTTTCGGAGCCTATTCAATGCAAACAAACAAACAAATCTTTCCTCTATAAAGAGGTAGTGTGTTAGAAATACAATCATCAAACGGTAGAGTTGTATGCTTTGTCGAGTAGTTGCTATTCCCTTAAGACCAGCGACCCGGTGTCTACTCTACTTGAAAAAATGCTAAGGGGTGTAGACTTCCAAACGAAAAGGTGATGATGATTTGTGACGAGTGTCGAATTAGAATCTGTAATAAAGGCTTGAGACTGCCATGGACCAGCAATTTTACAAATTCGTAATATCAAAATTTTCTATTAATAACATTTTAAAATTTTCCAGCCATTCCGGCTGGTCAGTGTGTTGTTGCAGTGGCTTTGTGGGCACTTAGCTTGGATCCTTTTTGAGGCCAACCTCTCCTTCCTCGGCGCAGCTATTGGAGTGTGCTCACAACCAATGGACGATGATGATGGTAAATATAACGCACACAACTTCTTGATGTCAGTCAACTTCTCGTAAGGTATCAACCACGTTACAATCAGTGGTTTAGCTCGTCACACGCAAGAGCAAGCATCCTCAAAAGTTTGAATCAATTCTCGGAGTGGATTTATTGTTTTGAAAATCGTGGTTTAATTTACATTCTTGTTATTTTCTTAAACAACCGATTAACGAAATTTTAAATTTAAAACAACTTATACAAGATTCAACACACATATAGGCTGTTCATCCTCGACATCGTATATATCATAAACTTGCCTACATGGGAATACCAAACAATTGAACAATATTATAATATCTGGTGCCTACTCAATCTAGCACAGTGAATATTGTCATGTATCATCTCTGTCCATGAATACTGTGCAAACTATTAATAATTTATTGTGATTGTGTTCATAGATCAAAAACATATTGTCTAAAAATGTATGTGCATTGAATGGATTAAAATAATTAATTCTGTTTTCGTAAATATGTTGTGTTCGAAAATTGGCGTCGCAGATTTTTTGTTTTCTTTCATAGATTTTATAAAATAACAATATTATTTGGGAAAATTTAACTTTCGCAATAACATACTGACTGCCTATGATAAATTTTTGCACTACACTCTCTTGATGTACTACTTTATTTCTTTCGCTTCTTTAAACTATTATTTCGCTAAACTATAATCAATCTGTCGAATGTGCAATGCAAATCATTGTCTTGCCTTTATATTTCTCTTATGTTGTATTTGGTATGTGTATTTGGTAATCACAAAAGCTGAAAAAATCACGTCCACCTTTCAGGTATAATAACGAGTACAGATCTGTTCATTCTTAGTGAAAAAGTAAAAGATGTAATGTGATGAAGTAAAATGTAAACGAAGTGATCAAGATCTGTTTAATTAATGTAATCTTTATGTTCTTTCTCTAGAAAGATACTTAGTACTTAATGATCTCATAATTATGGTCTCTAACGCAAAAGTTCAGATTTGTTTTCCTATGGACTGACATTGTCACAAAATGTTCAAATTATTGGGAACTGTGGTTAGTCTTTGCTAGATTAAAGGTATCTAAATATAATACCATGAATTATTTTATCGATGTATAATAAAGATATTATAAAATACGAGAAAACGCCCATACCACACTTCTTCAAAAGGGGAATTTTCACTTCTTCAGAAGGGGGATTTTGTAACATGAATGTACAACACAAAATGTTAAAAATTGAATATTCTGACTACATACTAATGTTTCCTAAATATGCTGTTGGTATAATATTTAGATTTAAAAAAAACTTCAGTAGGTTAAAAATACATGTTATGTTTTTGTTGATGGAAAACTTATTTGCTTATCGATGTTTTCAGCTAGAATTGTGCAGTTTCTACTTTAATCAATTTGTGATGTTCGAAATAATCAAGGTAAAATACTTGGTATTTGTGTATCTTTTATCAGTGTATGTGATTACAGTTTGCTTTTCAAAGGCACAATAATGTAGGTAATTTTGTGGTTGTGGTGTCTTTTTAGCGATCGCCTCCAAAATAAAAAATCACAGGGAAATTTCCCCAATCTCACTAATTGGTGGAAAAAATAAAAAAAAGTGAATAGTGAAAAGGAAGTTTATTTACTCTTGCTGAAGTTCCTCGGTCGCATGTAGGTACAAATTTTGAAATTGTACATACAGCTCTTATATTTCTTATTTGAGAGGCGGGTATGGGAACCGCCGCCCGGGAACCTTTTATTGGATTACCATCAGTCTGCCATAGGTCCCTAGTGGTTCGCTACATTTGATGACTTCGCAGGAATGCTCGGGTTCATGGAGTGACGTTTTTATGGATCTTGGAGGTGGATTCCTCTGCCCACCAACTGCGTTGCAGTCCTGATCGGGAGAGACTGGTTGAGGAAGACCTCTTGACCTTTCCAGCGGGAATCTCTGGGAACATCGCCTTTCATCGCAGTGTGAGGGAGAGATTCGTACGTCCGTCACTCCTGGACACACTGACATCCAGATTCCTACCCACCCTTCGCACATCTTTCCTTCACAGAACTTCCTTTCCTAGAAAGCACTCCAACACAGTATCCTCAAAGATGCCAAAATTATTTTCCTCAGGACCTCCTGTGTGGAGCTAACGTAAAAAATTATGTATTTTAAAGTCTTCCATTAAACTGAATCAAAATACTTTCATGTCTTGAAAATGTCCTTCATAATTAGATTGTAAGTACCTACACTATCTTTGCTGAATTCCTAAAAGAGTTGTGGTCACAACGTGTAGTGCCAGATTTTCTTGTTTTTCTGTTCTTCCTGCTCACAGTCTAACGTCACTCGCCAGTATGTTGGGTCTCTGTAAAATGGGGTCTCTTTTAAATTAAGCGCCATGACTCAATCTACGTTCTGTGGATGGATATTTTAAAGCGCTACCTCTTCAGGCTTTACCTAATCTATTTCTGCTATTAAAAAACTTCTCGGTCTTAAAAAACACTTGTATGTAATTTCATCGCTGTACTAAGTACAAAACATTTACAATTCGGTAAAGTCATTGTAATCATTACGTTATATCTCCTCCACAAAGATTTCTATACCTCGTAATTCTCAAATTCTCAATTCTTCCCGTCCTGCTTCAATCCCCTTAAACGCAGTCAGAAATCATCATCTACACTCTACATCACCCCCACAGTAGCTCCAACACCTCGCGATTCTCCTTAAAACATTAGCTCTTTCCATCCTGTTTCAATTCCCTTCCCCGCAATCATTCATCATCATTTTAACTCCAGTTTTATCTCTATCACAAAGCTTGAACACCTCCTAATCCTCCTCAAATCCTCAATACTTCCCGTCCTGCTTCAATCCCCTTACACGCAGTCATTATTCATCATTAACGCTCTACATCTCCTCCATAAAGGCTCCAACCACAATACTCCTAAAATCCTCATCCTGCCTAAAACCCCTTATTCATCATCATCATGTCTCTTCTTCTCTACGTCTCTTCCCTAAAGGCTTCGACACCTCGAAATTCTCTTCAAATTCTTCTTCCCGTCCTGTTCGCGGTCAGTCACCTATCTTGGCATTTAGAAAAGAGTTAGGGAGTTTGGCAGTTAGAGAGCTAACGAAGACACCGCAACCAGAAGCATCCCAGTTGTTGTACCGTGCTAACAATTCAGCCGGCATGGACTAACACTAACCGACTAATGGCATTAACATATGGATGTGTGCTCGCACGCTGTCTGGCAGATTACTACGACGCTTACGACTCGACAGGCGAGTACCCCGGCCCGCGAATGACGCCCCCGCCGAGGAAGATGCGCAAGGGCTTCGATCAGGAGGAAGAGGAGTTCTTCAACCGACCACGTATCCCAGTGTGGGAGCAGCGCTCATTCCCCTGTGACCGCAAGGCCGACCTCTTTGTACTGCAGCAGCACCGTTTCATACATGGGGATGGCTTCATGGCTAATGGACCCACAAACTGCTCTCGGTATCGTATCGTTCCTCTTCTCCATTATATCCATATCTACTTTTTAAATTATTTTCTAATCTGCGTTAGCCCAGCTAATGATTTCAATTGAATTTTAACGACTTTTTTTATATATTAAAAACTTACGAATTTTTCACTTCATTGCGTTTTTAAATACAAATCATAAAATTTTTTTAATGGAGAAGTATAATTGTGTATAAAAAACTAAAGCTTCTAAAAACATCAACTTTACAGCAGCATGGTTTTCCGTTTAAAAGCATCCTCACTGATGTTAAATTGATTGTGGTTAACGGCAAGATTACCCTCCCCACCGACATGACCATTGGCAAGTTAGTCCCGCAGGCCGGGAGATAAAACAGTCTATGCTGTCGGTGATGGAGATAACCATCGGAAACATAGATGTGAAAGCTCTCCATGATAGGTGATTTTTTAAAGCATGAAATCAGTTTGGAGAAATGTGTAGCAACGTGCATATCATTTCTGACCCGTAGGTGGTTCATTCTGGGCATATCCGAGCAAAATCAAGGTAGTAAGTATCCATACTCCATCCGGTAGAGAAATCTCAGAAATTTAATAAACCTTTTGACAACTTAAAATAAGTAATTTAGAATCGGGGAATGGGAGAGCGTAATCGGAATGAAATCTCATAGAAAAATCTCTTTACCATAATACCTACATACTAGAAAATATCTGTTTTCTTGTTCCTAAAGACATGAACAATCCAAACCGTTCACAGCAATACTTCACCCCCGTAACAAAGTCAGTTATTTTGACCTTTTTTTATAATTGGGTGGTCTTCGAGTTATATTTGACGGTTTGGATGGATCAAACATGTTGACTTCGAACTATGCTCGTCGTAGCATCCACACGCTCGAGCTGCGGGCGTGTCGTGTCGAGCAGCTTGAGCAGTCAGCTTAGATATCTATGGTCAAATGCGAGTGGTTTATTTATGGTCAAATATCTAATCTGCTGACTTCCTACTCCATAAGCACTCTTCTTCATGATACAAATTAATAAAATTGTCTATAAAATTGCGAGGATAGCTCCGAATATCAATTTTTTCTCCAATGACAAAGACAACAAGCGCATCAGACTCAAGATAGGCCACTAACACGTTCGATGCGTTATCTACACGTTGAGACGTGCTCGAACGAATTTCTGTAGAACATCTGCAAGAATTTAATTTTTGTTTCGAAAATTTTTATTTATAATAAGTTTTATTATAAAAAAAGCTTAGAGCGAAACGGTACCTACATACGTTGAGACCAGTAGAGGTCCACGACCTTTCAGTTATTATTGATGTTGTAGTTAATAATAATTTTTATATTTTTTCGAAATGAATTTTTTTTCTTTGATGATTTTATTTTATTTATTCTGGCGTGGATAAAGACAGACCCAGAATAAAAAAACCTTGGTAAAAAAAATTGAAAATTAGAAAAAAAATTATGTTCAGCTATAACAACAACATTAACGTCGTATGTTTCAATCGTCAGCACTAGCTCAGGAAAAGTCTAAATCCGCCCCTGGTTGATATAATGATAATGTAATAATAAATTAAGAGATTAATCAATTTAACAGTTCTGTTATGATCGATTGTTTAACTTTCCAGGCCGTACTTCGTGAAGCGCATCCCGTACAGCAACCTGGTGCTGGTCGTGGTGAACTCAATGTACCCCACGTGCTATCGGCGCATCCACGCGGCCGCCCGCCCTATCGACAACGGCATCGGGGACGGGCCCCCGTGTCACAAGCTGATGCTGGCGGGGCTGCAGAGACGTAGGCTCGAGGGCTGCTATACCGACCATCCACTGGTAAACAAAATGATTATATGACTACCGCAGATCTGCAGGGTGATTCTGTATCTTTTGTGTGATACAATAAGACCAAACGGCAGAATTCGTCGAATATTGGAAGGCGTGCTACGCAATATCGATTGTCAAATCTGACAGTTGATTCGTTTATTAGGGAGAAAAATTAATCAGAAACAAAAACCTGGCAACACTGATGATAGAGGAACGCGCTAATATTTTTTTATGCGAAAAATGTAAAAATGTTTAATGAAACACGACTCATTTAAAATAGAGCAAAAATCTCGTGGAAGGCGTCTTAACTATCATTAAAAGAAACATTGTTAATTTTTTCACAACTATAACTTGTAAAATAACTGAAACAAACGTGTTTATAATAATTTTCGGAGCATACTTTGCGATCTTTTTTTATCGAGGGAATTTCATAATTTGCGTTTCGGCGTTTAACGCGTCTAGATATTATCTTCAAAAATAGTTTGGATTTTTTTAGAGCTTAAAAACTTCAAATCTTTAAAAGTATAAATCGATATGTAAGAAATCGGTAGAAATTCGGTTAGCAGCTGCTTAACACAAGCGAATAATTTAACTCGTTATACGGAACACCGCATTTAAGAAAACTGTCAAAATTAGTCGTATACCGCCGATTTAACACGCGTTACGCTGTTGCAAAGATACTGAATCTTCCTTCTATGGAAAATCACGGGATATTATAATTGTAGGATTATGAATGATCATTGACTTTCAAAAGAAGACCTGTCGAGTGTTGGTTAACTTCAAAAATTACGAGATCTATCAAACATTTAAACAACAAAAGAAATTTAAAATAATGAATTACTAATTGATAAAATAATTTTGGTACCTTCCTTGTCGCTTGCCTTATATGATTTATACTTATCAGTTCCAATTTTTTAAATTAAAAGTTTATTGAATATTTACAGGAATATTTCACATTACTAAAATTAGTTTGTTTAATCGACATCATATCAAATTCCACTTTTTGTTTTGTAATTTTAAACTCAATAAAAATGTATTATTCGACATGCAATAGGGCCAATGTTTACCCCAATGTAGGTAAGTACAGTATCTGATACTTTCTTTTTCATTTTCAGGAAATAGAAGTCGAGGACTGTGGCAGAGCTGGTGATCTTCGTCTCTCCATATTTGTGCTGGTATCCTCCTGGATCGTGCTAATCTGGAAGCGACTGCTGTTTTAACAAAGTGTCCTGATGACAACACGCACGTGTCCAAGAATTTTATTAAATAGAAGTCATGTTGATAGACGGCATGTTTTCAATCTTCAATCGAAGAACTCATGACGGAGAAATTGTTGGAAAGGTTCTAAATCATATCTGTCGGAGTGACGAGGTAAACAAGAGGTGAAAGTAATCCACAAATTAACAATATTGAGAAACTCTAGTCAACTTTTCTTTTCTTACAATACTCAAAAGTTAAGTTAAAACTTAAGTTTCATAGCAGAAAAATATACAGTTTGAATACAAATTATTTTTGTCTCGTTATAACGGACCCGATTCGATAAGAGCTCCATTTTGAATCAGCCGAGCGATTCTATATCTTTTGTTGGATCTCTTTGTGGGATTTTGTGAGATCTCCTGTAAGATTTGTGTGATTTTCTATGGCTGTCAATTGCTTTTCTATGGGTATCAGGCCAGCTTCGCCGATTTGTGACAGCTCACAATTGAAATCTGTCATCGGCCCATAGAAAAAGCAAATAACAGCCATAGAAAATCACACAAATCTGTCAGGAGATCTCACAAAATCACAATTGTTTGCTCTCCACATTGATATATGCAATGGCGCTGCGAAAAGGTTTGCAATCGTCTTTAAACCCGATTTACCAATAGTATGAATAACCGCATACATGAAAACCTTCATTTTATACAGAATCGACGTTTTTGTTGATCTTTCTGAATACATTTTCTAATGTCAAATAATATGTACTTATTTGTTAATGTATTTCATAACTTGCATTAATTGCAATATTTGATGATAAATATCTTTTTACTCTTAGTACACGTCTATTAAAAATAATGTTTTTGAGGAACCATAATGTCTGATTGTAATGTTGTCATAAAAATATCACAACATTAAAATACACAAAACATATCCGGAAATATATCGATCTATGATTTGGAAGGAATTGTTTAAAAATTCTTTTTATAGTGTAAATATGATGTACTTTTGTTGTAAAACGCATTTATATTAAGTTGTTAATTTATTTTTATTGTTTGCTGTAGTAACTTATCTACGTATTTATTTTAAATAAATATTAGTATCAATTAGCTTTGCTCCTAAATGAAAACATAATAATGTATCCTGTGCCCATTTTTTATTAAATTTTGCAGACTTTTTTTAAAGATCCGTTTGTACAATAGTGTTGTTATTTTTAAAATTTATTTTCTTAATAAAATGTTGTAAGTAAATTAGTATTTTTATTTATACTACATATATTGTCTTTGCTTAAACTTTGTGCCCCTTTTGCCATTAAGTTGGAAAAGTTCAAACTTCTCTGAAGGATCAATATTCAAAGTGCAAAGGTCCATAATGGTCAAAGTTCAAAGTCAAAATTGCAAAGTTCACATCACGAAATTCAATATTTAAATGGTGAAAGGTCAAAGTTCAGAGATCAGAGTTCAAAGTTCAAAGTTAAAAGTTCAAAGTTCAAAGTTCAAATCTCAAAGTATTACTAACTCAGATATTTATTTATTTCATGCAATATATTTACATTTTATACACAATTCAATGATGTTGGCCTCACTGGGTGGTTTACCCGTGCTGAGGCCGTATTAGTAAACACATAGAATATGCTTTGAGCATCGAAACCTCCCAAATGAAAACCAATGCCTAATTATATCTGCGGCAATCTTTATACGGAAACTGGTCTGAAATAAACTAAAATCGATGAATCCTCTTCTCGAGGTCTTAATTTCTTATTAATTCAATCCAATTTCAAACTGGTGCAAACTTCCCTCACTACAGGAACTGGGTAGATCAAACAACTAATTTTGAATTTTTTTCGTCGATGACCAACAAATTACGCAATTGTATTAGATTAAAAAGCAGACAACTTCAAATATTCGTATCTTGAGGTGCAACCAGGGGCGTAGCTTCCGCCGTATCAGCCGTATCAATGATACGAGGCCCCCGGGCTACAGGGGCCCGCCCCTAACGTGTGTAAGCAAAAATTTGTAAAATGTTTTCCACAATGTCACTTAATCTCGTGCTTCCCGGAAAAAAAACATATAAAAAAACTGTCATACGTGCTTATAGAGTTTTCACTTCAGAAATGACAAAAGTCAAAAAAAGCAATCTCTTTTTTCCCGGGTTAAGCGTGCGCCCAAAAGTTGGCAACATCCTAAATCAGTTTTTGCCCGTTTATAATGACAAACCACGGAGAGTAATATTTACGTACAATGATAAACCACGGAGAGCAATATTAACGTGTTTTATTTCATACCGGTTCAAACGTTATTTATTACATTGTAACACAACACATTCTTGTTCTTCTGATTATTTATTGGTTAATTAGTTTGATTTGTGAAAAGAATGAGTGAAACGAAAAGAGATTATCCCAGTGGAGCTATGAAAAGAAAAAGTAAGCAGAAAAGGAAGGAGGTTATAAAAACAATGTGACCAGAGTTATATGCTCGAAGTGTTACAACCGGAGAAACTCCTATCTTCTTCAAACTAAGTGATAAAAACGCTTCCGGAAAACTGTCGGCTAAATACAGTAAAGACATCTCAGTTAATCTATGTGAACAATTAATTGCTCTGAAAACATGCTTAAAATCTGAAATTAAAAAAAAATCAATTAAGCAACTTATGGAATTATTGCTGATAAAATTCAATGGCCTTCCATCCAGTTTTTCGGAGATAATAACAGCATGTTTTCTATTCTTGACCCTTCCAGTTACAACCGCAACAGCTGAAAGAATTTTTTTCAAAATTAAAACTAATAAAAAATTACCTAAGGAATTCGATGTTACAGGAACGGCTATCAGACTTGTCACTATTGTCTACAGAGGCAGAAATTTTAGAAAAATTGAAATCGTCTTCAGCTATAGATGATTTAATAAATCAATTTGCCGAAAAAAAGGCAAGAAAAGTGTATATTTAATTTGAATTGTTTGGCTAGCTCAATTTCTAGGAGGAAGTGATAACTTATAAGCAATAAATATTTATTTTAATTTAATGCAAGCATTTTTGTTTCTTTTGTGAGAAATCTTTACACTTCATTTGGGCCCCCCAACTAATTTTGATACGGGGCCCCTCAAAGGCACGCTACGCCACTGGGTGCAACGAATGCTAGATTACCCAACTGATAAATCTAGTAACGAAAAACAGTGACTTTAAATACAGTGGAGAAAGTCCCCGTACCTCCAATACGTGACTGGCACTACAGCAGTTCCATTGAATTCTCACAGCAGTCTGAAAGATTGATTGAAGTTCCGAAAGAAGAAAGGGAAATCAAAACGGTTTGTTAGCAGCGAAGAGGACTTAGACTGTTTTAAATCAATGGGGCCCAATCTCACAAAAAAACACAGACGTGCCTTGATAATTTAATCAATGCAACATCTATTTATACACATAATTACATTATCATTGAACGCCAGTTTTAAAAGATCGATATTGGGTCACAGCAGCAAACTACCAATCTGCTTGTACGTCTAAGATAATAAGGGCAACGTAAAACACATCTCGCATCCCCCTCCTTACCCCCTCCGTGTCTGAGTCCGGCGCCGCGGCGCCCCACGAGGCGCCATCCAGTCTGGACACAGATTAAGCGAGGAGCTGGTGGTTTCAGCTTTGAGCTTGTGCGTATGCGTGTGCAGACTTTGCTTCGGGAAAGACTTTGATTCTCACTGCGCATGACCAGACCGACAGGCGCCGTTTCAGATTCAAAATACGGATGTTTTGTAACACTTTCATCACCAATGTCGATATCCTTTTTAAATACCAATTTAAAAATAATTATCGAAAATCAAAATGCTTAAGATTTCTTAATTAAAAAGGAAAAATAAATCACACAAAAAATTACTGTCCCTATTGATAACACATACATATATTCCACCAGAAATAATTTAAAAAAATGAACGAAAGGTATGACACTTTTATAGGTATAAATATGATGTACGTGGAAAATACAACTGTCACTCAAAATGTTTTTTTCGTTTTTTTATTAAGTATTCGTTCTGCAACCCCATTGATAGCAATACACTGATAGCAATACATTGTTAGCATTGATATGAGGCTGAAGGTATTGGAGAGAGGAAGAGGAAGATGGGTAAGTACATGGCTATTCAAATCTGGTTACCAAAAAATTAAAACAGGCTAAAGCCATTTCAAGCAACTAAACTTGTAAATTAAATAATTTAGTAAATTGAAATTCCTAAATAGCGAACCGGTATTTTGTGGCTTTGCTTTACGCGATATAGCTAACTTATGCAGCGCTTAAAATAAATAGCAACACATTCACATATTTTTGTCATCTTTGGAGACCCGTGTGGAGGGTCTTTTTAGGAGAGTAAGTATTGAACATTTTGCAGGAGGGAAGAAACACAGAGGCTGGCAAATTATTCCACAGCCGAGCTGTTGAACTCAAGAACGAGCAATAGAGACCCATTCTTGTGTGACAAATATCAACCTTGCTCAAATGTTGGGCTCACGTTTTGCATATTTCCCGATTGCGAACCCTTACCGTCTTCCACAGATATACCAGTAGAATGACAAATATTGACATCCAAATGTAAAAATCTTTATTTGTTTCTAAGAGGAATGAGCGAGCACTGGACGTTTTTGAAAGGAAAATTTTGAGGCGTATCTTCGGACCGGTTTTAGAAAATGGATTTTGGCGCAGACGTTACAACAATGAGCTTATACTCTGTTTAAGGATCTAAACGTCACAAAATTTATAATACTGAGAAGACGTCGGTGGCTGGGTCATGTAGAGAGAATGACCGAGCATCAAGCACCAAAGTCCCTGCTGAACTCAAGACCGATAGGGCGAGGGAACCTGGAAAGACCAAGATTAAGATGGAGCGACAACGTTCTCAAAGATATATCTACCTTGGAGCTTCTAAACTGAAGAGAGCCGGCACAAATCCGAGATGAGTGGAGGAAGACTCTAGAGGAGGCCAAGACCCACCAGGGGTTGTAAAGCCAAGAGTGATGGTGATGATTTGTTTGTTATCTGCAAACATTATGTATGTGTCTGTAAAAGTAAAGACAAATCCGCCTCGATAAATATTTGCTCTCCTAAATATATATTATTTCTATATAAATTATTTTTATATAAATTTTTTATCGGTTCTGAATGTGTTAAATGCCCCAAAATCTAGATTATTGTGAAGATCTGCAAACGAACAACGCAACTGCATGTCAGTATCGGCTTGTCGCGTTAACCAGATCGGGTCCACACCGAGTCAACATGTCGCGATGGATTAAGACTGACTGCTGAGTGATTAGGACATCGTTAACATGGGGAAGGGATTACAAAGCTTTTTATTTTGTCTTGTTATTTTAATTGTCTTTCCTCCCCTGGAGCCTACCTACAATGAAGAGGAAACCGTTAAATTTAGTCTGTGAGTATGCTTTTCAAAATATCATATAACATTATTATTAATTTTGTCAAATTTTCTGTTCGATCGACTGAATTTTTGGAAATAAATCCTTTGTTTATTTTTTTTTTTTAATTAAGAAGCTTTTTTTTAATAATGTTTGATTACCTAAAAGATTTTATTTAATTTGAATTATTACATAAAAAAATATTTGGAACGTAATGAACACGTTGTTAAACATAATACTTTTCACGTTTTGTTTTTCTAATTTCTTTATTGTTTTTTGAAATTACGCTTATACATCAAAAACTACTTACACCATAAAACTGTGTTTCTAAAATGTATCATGATACAATAATCTTTCATTTTCTCGTAGACACGAGTACATAAAATATAATATTATAAACTTTACTTAATTTTATTTAATTGAATGTGTTACGTTGATTTAAAGTTTCTTTTAATTTTTTTTTACTAGTTTCTTATCCCTGAAGACGGGTTGTTTCACAGAATTTGAATAATTCAACCAATTTCGCAGTTAAATTTCAAGTTCTGTGAAATTTCTATTTAAATTCTGTTATTATATAATTAAAGGCCAGGGGCTTCACAGAATTGAAATAATAACATAACTTAAAAAGAATTTTCACAGAACTTGAAAGTGAACTTCGTGATTTGAAGAATTGGTAAAAATTCTGCGTAACGACTGGCCCTTGATATATTCCATTGACGGTGAAGTTTTCATTTATATTGAAATTGTTTGTGTTCTTGTGAGATTTTTGTTATTGTTTGTATTATTAATTGAAACGTTTTTAATTTCCCTTTTTTTATTTAAAGTGTTCGTTCCTGGGCTGAAAAGTTGGGGGCAGATTTATGGCACTTCGGAGATTACATCACAAGAAGAAAGGAAGTCCAGGAAGTAAGTAACAACATTATATAGTTATGAATATAGTGTTAGGCTTGAATACTAAATAAGCATTTTCAAAGATATATTTTTCAGAAATTTTCTCTTTGTTGAGTGCCATATGAACCGTACATCTCTACTCCTTGTGGCCCTGTTCCCTGCTTGCAGGAAACGAGCATCTTGCATAAAAGGAAGCCCGTGAACTTGATCACTCCGTTGTCAAATACATTGGAAATCTTTATTTGCATTTTCCGGCCAAATAATAATAATAATCATAAATGTATTTCAGATAAAAATTATACAATTAAACATATGTGGAAACTTTGACTAGCCAACTAGGAATGGATCCTGTTTTGGGCCAGTCAAATTGAAAAATTTAGTTCATATCATAAATTTTATCTTACATTGTTTAAGTATAATAGTTTGCCAGTAATAACAAATTTCTCCTGGTGCAAGTTTTTGGTTTGTCGCTCAACTCTGAACAACCCTAACATATTGTTTTGAATGCCTAACATATCCCGAAGCAATAGGTTTGTTATCCCATGCCTTTATCACTTCATATATTTTGACTGGCCTAAAACAGGATCCATTCCTAGTTGGCTGGTCAAAGTTTCCACATATGTTTTTTTGTTTAATTTTATGTGAAAAAAATTATTATTATTATTATTTTATATTTGCTAAGCACCACATTTGCTTAATTTTATGTTTGCTATTTAAGCACCACATTGGCCCCTTGCGTCACTTACAACCAGTTGTTTCACAGAACTTGAACAATTCATCAAACATCAAAGTTAATATTCAAGTTGTGTTATTATTCCATTATGTGCCAGTTGTTTCAAATAACTTGAATAGAGCATTTTTTGAAATCAAATCAAATCGTAATAAATACTATGTATTAGAAAAACACAAGAAAATGCTGCAAGGAAGAGAGTGTATTCAATAGTGGTAGCGCATTCTTGATTCTCATTCTAATATTCTCATTGCAGGCTCGAATTAGTCAGCAACTTTGCACATGGCAGTATTTTTACGGTGTGTATAAATTCATGTGATGCATAAATTTATGTGATGTATAAATTCACGAATTCAACAAGTATTCTGCACATAATAGTACTAGCGAATAATCCACGAATCTACATGTATAAACCGCGATCTAAAGCCAACGGCAAACAATATCTAGGCCGATTAATCATCATTATCGGCCAATAATGTTTACTTTGGCTTCGAAAGTGCGGGATATTTTTTATACTTATTTAAGTATGTATGTTTATGAATAATTTGTAAGATAAAAGCCTATCTCTGTCCGTTCATGTATGTTCCACGGGCGATGAATAAATGGACCAAATGGGGGTCAAACTCGGAGAACACGATAACTTTGCAATATAAAGGTAACTTCCAAAAATCTTATATCGATATAAAATCATTGGAAGATATAAAATTGTCGGTTTCAGGGAGTTATAAAAGCAATCGAAGTAATCTTCAACAATCTTAACATCATGTCAATTAAACAACTGTATTCTAAAACTATACTCATTTACATTCATAAGTACAAAACCCAAGAAATGACAACTTACACGTACATTAGAAACACTAGATCTCATGGTCAAAAACATATCCAACAAGTAACTGCAAACACAAAATTTGGGCAAAAAAGCTTCTTGTATTATGGTATTAAACTTTACAATAAAATACCACTCTCACTTAAAAACCTCAACAGTATAACATTTAAATCTCAAATAAAAAGCTGGATACTAAATATAGGGAGAACAGAAATAGAAAATATACTGATATCAAATACAGACTAAAACCGAATCTACTGAACTGAATTATAAAAAAAACACACTTTTATTTAATTTTTAATTATTAAAAAAAATACTACATATACCTATATGTTTATAACAAATTCAAATTAATTTCTTATAATTAAATTTTAATATGTAAATGAAATCCTCAGCACGGGAAATCCCAGTGAAGATATCATTATCTTTAGATGTTTGTAAAGAAAGGAAGACAATAAATCATTATTATTACTATTATTATATAATTACCTAATTGCGCCGTTGCGTTCAGATGATTTTGTCAAGAAAACGGCACTATACAAATAATCAAAGTTACTACTAAGGTACAATAAATTAAAAGGTTACTTGTAACATAATATGTAATCACAATATTATTGATGTCATGCACGACTGTATTTTACGTTATAGGAAATAAATTTAACGAGCTTAGTGCCAGATACAGACGTAACGCATGGTCTTTATCAGGGCTAAACTTTCGCCAAGGCCCAAGAAGTCCTCGGCTACTAGCCGGTTAATCTGATATGTTTTAAAGGCTTCCGATTTAAAGAGTACGTGTACTGAAAGATTTCTATTTAAGAAAAGGCTGAAAGATTTCTGTCCAAATAGTGTTTGGCTTCCGAAAAGCCTAAAAACTTTTATTGGGTTGCTCTCCGACCTAGAAAAAAATTCGTCTGCTGCGCTTTTCTATATCTTTATGAATGTAATAATTTAAACTCCAATTTCCTGGGGATGCCACGTAAAAAAAATCGCCTGCGGTGCTTTTCCGTGTCTTTTTGAAAGTTACCTACACTTAATTTTCCATTACCTTCGCTCTCGTTACTTACCTATTCCAGTTGGGGATGCCATAGTTCCATAGGTTCCGAGATTATTAAGTAAGTGCGGTACTGGCAATTGGATAAGTCTTTTATAACCTTGCGGATAGTTCATTACACATTAAAAATACATATATATATTTCATATTTATTTGACTTTTCCAAATGCAAAATATATTTTTTCGTACCACAAATCAAAATAATAATAACGGCATTTTGATTTACAAAAATTATTTTTAACTTTTATAGACTCGTATAATCTCCAGATCACAATTAGGTATCAAAGCACTGTCTTGTAACAAATTCAATAAAATTATCATATCGATGATAATTAACATTTTTTGTGTTTTTTTAATACATACTAATTATTAATTTATGTATTATCTATGATATGATTTGATTAAGAAAATGTTAACACATAACATTATTTCAGAGCTTTGAAACTGGCCAAATAGAGGTTCGCGATGGCAAAAAACTTGTGGAACAAATGGCAGCAGACATCAGCAACATGATGGAGCAGAAGGTCAGCGCTGTGAGGAGGATCGTGGAGGCCGCGGAGACCATGCGAGTGCCCCCCGGATCCCCCTCCAAGTTCCACTACTGGAACAGCAAGATGATCGTGGAGCCCCACACCCCCAGCACCGCAGCCCCCGATGGGAAGAAAGGCCCCAAGGAGCAGCAGATAGTGCTCACCCCGCACCCACACTTCGGCAATAAGCTGGTTAACATGAGCTTCAGCAGTGTGCATGTGCCGGTTGATGTATATGATGAAGGTATGAAGGCGCGATTTTGAAATTTGAAATAAAATAGTTTATATGAAACACTAATAAGCTTTAATATTTGTCACTTGAAATTGAATGGTATACCGTTGATTATTGCATTGGAATCTCTTCATCTTTTTCATCAACGACGGGAGTATCAGAAAGAGAGGTTACGAGTTAAGCTCTCAATGCAAGGATCATACCAGTTTTGTTTTTACCTACGTTTGCTGTCATCAACACAAGTACCTAGGGCATTTGCTTTAGGATTTGAATAGGTACTTTTATTTATTTTGTACCATCTCCTTGTCTAAAACGGAAACGTTTTCGCGTTGCTATCGATTATTAATATCCCATATATTTATTCATTTTGCGTGAAATCGACGGTTTTCATATTGTCAGTTTGTACGAGTGTAGTATATGTATAGCCAAACCAATTATTACAAGGGTTCACACAAAACATAAAAGACTTACAGAAGCATGTTTTTCCTAGGCGTTGATGTTATGGACGGGATTCGGAGGTCTGAAAGTTTGGATGCTGTGTTCAAAAGCAACTTCAAAGCTGATCCGTCGCTCTACTGGCAATACTTCGGTAGTTCCACGGGCTTCCTGAGGCACTATCCAGGTATTTTTAACTAATTCCCGAAATATGTGATTTATACCTACCTACACTTAATATCTCTTTAAGGTACCTTGCATCTTGAAAGACATCATTGTTATGATATGATGCTGGTCATTCATAATGTTCATTAGGTTTATTTTAATAATGGCCATCACAATATTTAGACAACGCAAAAACAACAAAACGAACAAAAGAAAAAAACAATGTTTTTGCCATTTTGTGTGGGAATCGAACCTCGAAAATTGTAGGATGCTTTGGTAAGACGTGAAAATGGTAATCGAATAGGTCTATTTTTCTTGTTCCCAGTTTGGGAAAAACTTGATTTTTTTAATCCAAACCTTGCATGAACCGCCGTATCTCACCAGTGTGTTATGAATTTGACTGTTTTCAATGATATTTATTTGTTCAGCATTAATGTGGGATCAGGAACCTGCGGACCTGTATGACTGTCGGCTCCGCGAGTGGTATAACGAAGCGGCAGTTGGAGCAAAAGACGTCATAGTCCTTGTTGACATCTCTGGTTCTATGACGGGACACAGGAGGGATATCGCCAACCACATTGCATCTAATATCCTGGACACACTGGGGAATAATGACTTCGTCAATATATTCACGTTCAGCAATGAATCCAAAGAAGTGGTGCCCTGCTTTGCCGATATGCTTGTTCAGGTGAGAACAATGCACCATCCTTCTCTATAATGTTAATGTTATTGAACATGAACTCACCTACAAAATTAATGATTACTTATCATTATGTCCCTACTTATCTAAAGGTTTACTTATCAGTCATTATCACCATCCTTCCCAGCATGTACTCTCCCTTTACGCGTAGGTACCTATCTCTGTAAAAATTCTAAACCCAATTTAAATCGTTTGGTGGGTCAAAAATATTATTGAGGTTAGGTGAACCATTCGGGGCGCGGGTGCAGTCAGCATTTGATTGCTGAAATGCTGGCAATTAAGTACGTCCATTTCAATGCTAGAAAGGCATAAACTGATTATACATGCGAAGTTTCCTTTGCACTCACCCTCCACTTTTTAAAATCAGGAGGTCAATTACAGTCGATCTTCCGAAAGATGTGCGGAAAAAATATACTGGTTGGAATTTGCAAAAAAATCCTAGTGCGTCCATATGCCTGGCACTTACCAAGAAATAAATCAAAAACCTCATCGAGAGCCCTAGGTCTAATAAAAAGAATGTTCTATGTTCACAAAATATCATGTAATTGTGAAAAATTTACGAGACCAATTTTTTTGTTGTCGTATGAATACTAAAATCCAAAACATGAAAAGCAGAAAATTACGTTTTCGGCCGCAACAAATCTTCAATTGGGCGTTACTAAATTGCTCGCGACTTGAATAAATTACTACCCTCGTCCGTGTTTCAAATATCTTTGGGTGGAATCATCCTGGAAAGATGTGCTCGAATATACTACATAGATGTATCATTAAAAAAATTATAAAACATGTTTTTTTGAAAACTCCAATAAACTTAAAATTGGATTGAAAGTCAAAATACCAAACAAAACTGATTTTTTTTTAAAATCAAAAGGTGTTGTAAATAGATGGTATACGTAGTACTTTATTTATTTGTGTTTCCAGTTATAAAACATTTCCCGATTTCAGAGACGACACGCTAATTGTTTGTGAGTAAATGACGATTCTTTAAATAATATTTTGACCCTAACTTCTACATATATAGAAATATTCAAAAAATTGATTTTAATGACCGATTTGCGTTGGAACAAAATTTTGTCCCAACCCGAGCAAGCCCAATTTAGTTGGGCACGCCCGGTCTAAATCATTCATATTATTCACAAATTAAGCGTGACGTATCTGGAATGAGCCGCCCTTTGGTATAAAGCGGGAGAGCAATCACATCCACTTTCAAGACAAAAAAGAAAAAAATAGTAGATATTCTTTGATTCGAAAAAAAAATCCTTTTTCCACCTGCAGTAACGTAATGCTTCATTTTCACCCACATTCATTCCTCCTTTTTTCTTTTCCCCAACCTAAAGATTAGTTACTATTTCTGTAACGGTGTCTGTTAACTTGTGGTACATTGGAGGTTATCCACCACTTACCCGCCCTGGTATAAGTAACCGATGTTTACTCCTTCAAGGCTTTCGCAAGGACTCTAATTTTTTTGAATGAACGAATTTACATTTAATTTTGAACGAATATAGACGTTCAGTGTCCCTGCATATGTTGTTAGTAAGCAGTATGCAAGTTCTTAGCGGGAAATCAAGATAGGTAGGGTAGACTGGGGACAATTGAAACACGTTATGATTGAAACATCTCAATTTACTCGAAAACTATAATACCTAAGAGTGTGATACAATACTCGAAACTCCGTCAGGTCTGTTGGGACGTTTCTACAAAAGCTCAGTAGCCGGCGAGTGACTCAATCGTGCATAGGGGACATTATTGAATTTCGCACTAAAACGTAAATATTTAAGACATTATTGCTTATCTTATAACTCATTTTACTCTCGCAGCTTGACGAAATGTTTCATTACATTCTCTTCTTTATCTATTTAAGAGTATTTATAATGCATTTGCGTGGCGTTAATGTCTACGCAAAAGGCATGTTTTTGACTTTGAAGCAGAAAATGCAGCGTGGGGATGTTTGAAACAACTCGTGTGGGGATGATTGCAACGTTTCAATCATAACCATGTTTCAATCGTCCACACTGAGAGAAAATTTAAAAGTTATAATGAAAAAAGGTCAGAAATTTAAATCATTAAGTATTATTCAAATTCTAATCATTAAGTCTAATGTACTTCTGTGATCTTGAATGGTGAACTTCTGTGATCTTGGTTGATGAAGTCGATCTCATTCGACCACATTCAACGTCACACACCCTCACGTGACAATTTCGTAATAACATATCTTTATTGATTTTCTTACAATTATAACTAAAAAAAAATCAACGTTAATAGTATACATTGTTTTATCAATTATGTAAGTACAAAACAACAGAGAAAAAAATTATGTTATGAAGAAAGTGTGTTCCCCTTCTCAAGAAACCGAGGTTGCAAACTGTGCCCATGTGTAAGATGTGCCCAAGCCACGAGTATGGCACAAGCAACAAGTTTTAATTGACATAACGTTGATGAATTTTTCAACAATTTAGCGAACGTTATGGATAGTTTTAAATTTGAACCAAAGGACGTCTATAACGTAGATGAGACCGGTGTCACAACTGTTCAAAAACATAATCGGTTTATAGCCAGGAGAGGAACTCGGCAAGTAGATGCAGTAACGTCGGCCGAACGAGGAACTTTCATAACTGTCTGTAGCGGCAAATGCAATTGGCAACTCAATTCCGCCGATGTTCACATTTCTACGTATCAATTAAGCCATTTCTTAAAAGATAGTCCGATTGGTAGTATCGGTACCACGAACAAATCTGTCTGGATGCAAGAAGAAGATTTTACCAAATTTCTTATTCATTTTCAAAAATACACCGTTTCGTCCTTAGATCGCAAAGTTCTTTTATAACTTGATAATCATTCATCGCGGTCGAATCCTAAGAAATCAAAAAAGAATATTATTTTGTAAAATTAATATTAAGTCTTCAAACCATTCCAAAATGAACAGGCAAAAAAAACTACACCTAGAGACTCCGAAGAAAAAACCACAAATAAGATGACCAATGTATAGGAAAAGGTGCACTGGAATCCGAGGACAAAAATATGAAAAAAAATCACCCTCCACATTGATAAAAAAAGTGCTTCGTAGTCTCCACTCTTGTATACTTTGGTTTTCTGTATATTTCACTTCTACCGCATGTGAATTGCACACCCAGATTTTTCTTTTCTTTTAATAGATAATATTTACTTGTTTACATTTTACATCAGTGAAAACCTGTTATTGGTTAAATTTTTATACATATGTATTTCATCAAACATTATTGTTATAAACTGTTGGTTTTCCAAATAAAATAAAATAAAATAAAATTAATAGATTTTAATGCCACTTAACAGATTATTTAAAAAAAAAATCTAAAATATTGCGATATTTTGTATAATGATGTCACATCCCAAACCATAAATTCAATAAAAAAAAATTTTTCGACTTCTTAATTGTTAAATTTTAAACACAAAAAATGCTCTTAATTCAGAGGTAAATTCTACATTGTTATGATTGAAACAGTGTGATGGTTGAAACAAGCACTTTTGTATGAAAGCAAAAAACTTACTTTAATACCGTTCTATTCTGCTCCAGGATAATATCGCAGTAAAAGTATGTTGATTATGCCAAATACTCATAATAAGAATAACTAAGAGCACGTAAACATAAATAATAAAAAATATATTTAAAGTTGTTTCATTTCAAGACATTTATGTTTATAATTTTTAAAATACTTGTGATATGTTTAATCACTATTCATGATCTCATTGAGTACTGTTTTAATAATGAAAATGTTTAAAATTGATTAACATTATTCCAATTATTCCATAGATATTTAGAGTGTTTCAATTATTCCCACATACTGTTTCAATCGTCCACACTATGGGGATAATTGAAACAGTTTTCCCCATCGTCTTTAAGTGGTCATTGTAGCTTACCTGTACGAGTTGTGGCCATCCAATAAATTTAATTTGATAAGTCGATAGATCATAGAACATCTGGTATAAACATCTTATCCATAAATACAAAAGAAATATTACTACACCTAGTTAAAGTAAAAGTGTTTCAACCATCCCCAGTCTACCCTACAATAAGTGTTAGTATGATTATAGACAAGATTGGTGATAGTCCACGAGGAGGCAAGCGATGGTACAGATGCGAAAACTAACGGTACAACTTGTGGTACAGATGGGAAACTAACGGCTATATGTACATCACATCCCAAAAATCCCTTTTTTCCGATTTTTGGCGGCGTACAAAGTAATCTTTTTTTCAAAATTAGACCCAAAAAATTCGAACTTTGGACTCGATTTACTCGACAACGAAAGCCCAAATCAAAAAGTTATAAGTTATACTACAAAAACGACTTCAAATGTGAGCAGTTTCGGCTTATACCACAAGTTTCAATATACTATGTATGGGGACGTTTCTTTACTTGAATATAATGTAGTAATATTTGGGAGTTTGTAGATAGGCCAGAAGTTGGCGGTCAATGATCACGTCAATACATCACGACATTGCTGTTTCAGGCTACCATAGTGAATAAAAGGGAATTTAAAAAGAAGTTATCCAGAACCAGAATGAAGGGAGTGACAAACTTCCCCTTGGCTTTGGCTACCGCTTTCGAGCTTCTGGAGAGGTACAGGGACAAGCGGCAAGGTACGCAGTGCAATCAGGCCATCTACCTGATCTCTGATGAAGTTCCTTACAACTTCAAAGACGTGTTTGAGACGTACAACTGGCGCGAGAGACCAAGGATACCCGTTCGAGTGTTTACTTACCTAATTGGTGGAGAGGTATGAAATTTATTTGTCCATTTAGTAAAGGATATACATTATACATAGTATATCTACGTTTGAATTTTTTTTCACTGTTCTTTTAGGAGGAATTCCAGTTTTAGGACGGTCAAATGGATGAATCAACGTACATATTTTGTACAAATTATGTTTTTACTATTCTATTTTACTTAACTTGGGTTTAATGTCCGATGATTCATTGAATATCCTGATTTTTTTTTTAAATTTCATACTAGCTGGGTTACCCGGCTTCGCTCAGGACAATTCGGGAGTGTTCTGGAATGTTCCACAATGATGTTCCTGATTCCTTATTCCCGAACATTCCACGATAGAAATTTCAAGAGGGCGAAAATTCCAGCCCTCATATCTTCAATAGCAGCCCTTTAGGTAAAAACGGATACCGTTATTCCCTAGGGGGATAGAGATCTATCACACCATATAACTCCTTTGATCGTACCGGGACTCGCTTCTGAGTTTTTGCGAGCAGCACGTTTTTTTGGACTTTCTTTTATAATATACATATTAATTATATGCCTGGTACAATGAACTCGGATTTGTTTTGAATTTAAGTGTGTGAAAAAATTGGGACTGATAGTGTCCAGAAATCGGACAAGCCTTAAAATACATACCTATAAAATAATATTTTTGCGGAAATTTATTTTAACTGTCGATGTCAAAAATTCAGGCAAGCCAAAATAATATTATTGAATTCTTGAGAGTGACAATTACCTATCTACCTATCTAAAAACAAAAAAAACACACTTTTTGGACGCGAGGTCACAGAATTTGTTCGCAGAATTACTAGTTTGTAATGTATAATAATATTCTAGCATTTCAGCTGAATGGCTCCAAATATGCAAGCACAAAATGGGATAATTCGGTGAAATAAATGTGAAAATAAATGTGAAAAATCGGATAATTCTTTTGAAGCTAGCCCTTGTTTCAGGGATTAGAAAAAGCCAAAAACTGACGTAATATTATTTGTTTCGTTATAATCATCAGGTGGCAGATATTCGGGAAGTGAAATGGATGGCTTGCGCCAACCGGGGCTTCTTTGTCCGCCTGAGCTCCATGTCCGAGGTACGAGAGCAGGTCATGAAGTATCTACCCGTGATGGCCAGACCATTGGTAACGTGGGGGGACAAACACCCTGTGACGTGGACGCAGGTGTACGCTGATGCCATTGTGAGTATATTTTAACGTGATACGTTTTTTTCTTTATTCAGTGCATTGTTTATTATATTTGTTGATACTTTTTCGACCACCATGCTAGGCTAAGCACATGCTCTTGTTGTGGTGGTCGAGGTCAAAATATATCTTGATTTAGAGCAAATGCTTCACATTCGCTATGTGGATTATTAGATACTAGCTTTTACCCACGGCTTCGCTCGCATAGTATTAGTGGGAAATTACTGGCATAATTGTTATTATTCTTGCTATTTTGTCTAATAGAAAATAATTATTGTTTAATAGAAAATTTCAAAATTTGAGAATGACATTTCGCAAATAAAAATTCAATTTTAGAAAATATTTAAATTATAGATATAGAAATTTATTTTAAGTACCTACTCCCTTTATTAGTATTTTATTAATATTTGAATCCAGAGTAATCTAAAAAAATAAGAAAATGACAGTCCACTGCAAACGCTATGCTTTATAGCAACTTTATGCCTTTTGTTCGGAGAATAAACATTTTTAGAGATATGTAGATTTAACTACGACGCCAAAAAAGTACTCTTTTTAATCACAACAAAGCACTATTTTTAAGCCTAAAATTTAAAAAAAAAACATTGTTTCCAAGGAAACAATTTGTTTGACGTTTGCAATAACTCGATTTTGTTAGGGACAGAAAACGTATGATACATAATTTCATAACGCCACAGCTCATTAATAACGCCAGAGCTTACCAATATATAAAGCCGTTGTTACTCGCAAATAATGTAGCTTTAGATTAGTGAAAGAATTTTTAAATTCCATTCGATATTTAATGCGTGAAAGAGTAAAATCTAACCATCCATACAAACTTTCGCATTTATAATATTAGTAAGATTATTCACCGAAGACTGCCCCTTACAGCATCCGCATCGATATACAACGAGTATACAACAAGTTCAATGTTACCTCATCTAGATAGATATTGATATTTCCTTTTATTCTATGTGTTTTATAAAGATTTTTCGTTTTCTATCAATTCCCGTCTACGTTTTTCTTTAATCGTTTGTGTTTTTTTACGTAATCACATATGTTTCTAGCTGGTACCCGGCATGCGTTGCTATGCCATTTAATAAATAAGTTGTTTCTCCCTGCGTGTCCTTTCCCATTCGTCCCATTCCCCTTCCGCCTCCCCTTCCCTTGTCCCGCGAACCAACCTCCCGAGTTCCCCTCCCCCCTCCCAGGTTCCCCTCCGAGATTCGCTACATTTATACTCATTTGCTTATTTTTTCGCCTGAGTAAAGCGGGGATCGCACGCGGTCTCAAAGGGATTTTTTTTTATTTTCAAAGACTTCCATAGTCCATATTATTTTGATTCATTTCATAATATGTTACGTGTTCCTAGGATCCTCTAATGAGTGACCACCTGTGGGAAATGATGGAGTCTGAAGAGCAGAGAGACCTGAGCATTAGGATGGGTGTGAAAATGAACGCTACCACCTTCCATTCTTACTTTGTCAAGGACAAGAATAGGAGATATGCTCTCAAGAGGAAGATGGTATGTTTTTAATAGTAGAAGTCGACGAACATGAATTTGAAGAAAAATGTCGGATTAGCTAAAAATTTAAAATCGTTTTCTTTGCTCATTTATCGGCTTATTTTGTTTAAGCCTGTATTTTCGGATTTTTTAATAAAACGAAATATATATATTTTTTTTCTTATATTATGCTATATTTCTTGATAACAAAAATCATAAAAATGCAGACACGAAACTTTAAACAGTTCTACAGCAAAACTTCAAAATCGCACATACGACATTGTTCTTCGTAACCGTCGATTTATTATAGATTCTAGTACACAGAGTGATTGGATTGGATTGGATCTAGTATCTATAATCACAAAGTGATTGGGCGAAGTAAAGAGAGGCAAACATTTTTGGTACCAATAAAGAAGATTAAATTATTTTGAATAATACCTTTGATACTTGGTCGAAGAATGATACCATATAACGACCTCCGTAGTCCAGTGGCTAAGACTCTTGACTCACAATCCGGAGGTCGCGGGTTCGAACCCGGCGTGCGCAAATAAATTTTATTTGATTAATTTGTGTTATTTCACAATTAATTAATTAAAAATAATATATAGTATATTTGCGGCACGTTCCAGAGTGGAAGATACTATCAGTATCGCCCTGGTGTAAGACCACCATTCAGAATTGAAACGTTGCTTGAAAATGGCTTTAGCCGTGTTTGGTGACCAGATCTGAATAGCCAGGTACTTCCCAACCTTCCTCTTCCCCACCTCCTTCCCCTCCCCACTACCTTCAGCCTCACAACATACCCCAATTGGGGATGGCATAGTCTCACTGGCTCCAGACGGGAGCACAGTAGAGATTCTTGTGCGGTATTCACTGTAAAAAAAAAATATATATATAAAATTATTACATATGCCGAGCAGTCCCAGGTAATCTCAAGAGAAATGAAACATTTATTCAGTAATCGGCTAAGTACCGTGCAATGCTATTTTTATGTGTGGGTACATTTTCAAATACATCTATTTTAATTTCGATTTTGTTCTCGTTTATGAATGAATGATTGAATGCAAATCTTGGAAGTCGAAATTAACCCAGCTCACGACATCCGATCGAACTGAAATTTAGCAAATAGACTCTTGTCGGTGGCAATGCGTTCTATCAACTTGCTGGCATTCATACACACAGACGAATTTCGGCCCAAGAAATGGTGCAACGAGTTCGAAAATTGAAAATGGTTTTATAGTAAAAAAAACTTTGTTTAGTCGATTTTTTTCTATTGAGATTGTATTTGTCGGTTATGTTTAGATGGAGGATCAGGATCCAGGAGACACCAGTAAATACACCATGATGACTTCCGTGTCCATGCCAGTGTTTGATAAAAGAGATTCTGTTGTAAGTTTACCTTTCAGCTGTTAAAAAATTACCATAAATAAAAAATTAATACTGTAATATACACGTAGATAGTTACCGACATACTTACCTACAAGTAAAGCTAGGAGGGTTTTTTTTAGCCTCCTGGAGGTTACTGTTTTACTTCTGATTATCCATTGCTTTATGCTCACAGCCTCTCTTTTCAAACCAAATTTTATATAGGTAGTTAATGGTTTTTTTTTCTAAATAGTCTCGGGTGGCAAACATATTAGGAGCGGCAGGAACCGATGTCCCCATCGACGATTTCAAAGCCCTCATGATGCCCTATCAGGTATGATTCTTCCATTTTATAAAATCATTTCATGTAAACCTTTTCGAATACATATGTAGTTATTTTCTGATTATTTTGTCTTTTTTTAGTTAGGAGTGAATGGATACGCATTTATAGTAACGAACAATGGGTTCATCTTGACTCACCCAGACCTAAGGCCAGCTGTAAGTACGGATTAGCTAGTAGTGTACCATAATGTCAAGTAGTCACTAATTGAGAGTTGTTTTATTAATATTTGTCTTTTTTGTTACAGTTCAAAGAAATACTGAAGGCTAGCTATAACAGTGTGGACATGTTGGAAGTGGAACTGATGGACGATTCTCGTGGTCCAAGGGATTTTAACCCAGAGCTCGTACAGGTGGTTATACTTTTTACTTCTTTACGCTACATAACTACATGATAATAAGTAAAGCATTGAGTTCGCACTCAGAGTGTTGCATATATTATTTTTATTTTTTTAATTGATAATTTTTTTTGTACATACATTGGTATAATTTTACAATACTTAAAGGCTTTTTTATATATGTATAAACATTTAAAAATTAAAGAATAGAACAATTAGCAGATTAACCAAAAAAATCCCACATAGGCATCGCCTGTTCGTGGGTAAACTGTGTGTTTTTAAAACGGTTTAAATTTGACTCATATACATACATTATCTTTGTAGATATTAAAGCATTAAATTAAATAAACAAACAAAAAAAATAGTGTTTACTGAATTACAATTCAAATAACATGTTAATAAATATTAAAAATGTGTTAAGTTACATCAGGTCAGATGTTATAGCAAGTAAATGTTTGTATTAATGGTATTCATCCAAGACTTTATTACATTTTTATATGTGCCGAAGGAGGATATATTTTTACATTCAATTTCTCTACTCTTATAGAGAGCATTATACATTTTTGGTGCATCTACTTGATCGTTTGCAGGAAAAGGCTTATTTTGATCGATTTTAGGTGCTAGACATAATTTTATATATCTTCGCATGAATGGATGTACTAATCCATTCTGCTTCTGCCTGCGCCAGCGATAAGACGTCTGTCCATACAGTTCTCCTTCCCGCTTACGTTTGCCTTAACAGTTTTATTATTCAATTCTTTCCTTTGCATTGTGCTCTGCACATGTGATTGTGATAATTGCGTACTCCATTGCGTTTAAAAAAACAAGTTATTATAGTTCCGGATCGCTACGAGTGTTTTTTACCCCAGGGGGGTGTTTCCATTCGTGGTCCGGAATTTTACGGTCGCTGCCTATAGTGTGTGTTTGTGATTACCAGTTCAACCGGTGTGTTGTTACAGTGATAAGTGTCGAATGGTGATTAGTTCCTCAATACTATCGAGATTCTCTACAAAATTCAGTAAGTCATTTTATCTTTCCGCTTTTCATTTGGATTTGTTTATTATTCAGAGTAATTGAGCATCTTTCCCGTCGTAATTAAAGCGCTATTATTTCCATCAGTATTCTCATATTCAGAATTAACCAGATCAGTGTTTTGTCAATTTTATTCGCATTCCATTTCAAGTAAAATTGCCGCGTTTTTTCCAATGAGTCACTAATTTAAATCTTCAGCATAGCAACAAAGCTAAGTCAATACAATAAATAATAAAATACATCGTACCCGCTCGCCCAGGTTTAAGCCCATTAGCAATTCTCCCGGCTCGGTCGCCAAGCAATTAAAAAAGTCATTAGCAGCATAACCGCTTTCTCTTTTTAAAATAAACTAACTGCAAATACCTCAACAACAGAATAATGTCCACCATGTCAACTCTTTACTCTCAGCGAGTGGCTGGTGCCCTTGAAGACTTCTTGGAAGCTCGCAAGCACCGCGAACTTTCTCTTGACGAGAAAGATCACCTGGCCAAGCTAGTAATGAAGCAATACCTAGAAGATAATTCTACGTCAACCCAGGTACCTCCGTCCAAGGAAGTTTCTTTAATAGTTCCCCCCGCAGCCTCTCCTAGGCACACAGATTCGCCAATCCCAGGAAGTGCTCCCTTTAGGGAGAACCTGGTGATCATGGAAGACTGGCCATCTTCATCCGATGAATCGGAAGCCCCCTTTCAATCGGTCCCCAGGCGCAAACGCTCGCGCGCAAACTCAAACGGGTCGGTAACCCCGACTAATTCACCCAGGGCCTCCCCGGTACTCAAAAAAAATAATAATAACACGGACCGTCGCTCTAGGTCCCCGTCACCACTAGCGTCAAATAGCAATAGATTTGAGCCACTAAGGTCAACATCACCAGCCCCAACTACCTCTGCGCAGACTGAAGCGCCGCCAGCTAAATTCAGTAGAATCCCGCCTATAGTCCTGCACAGGAAATCTGAGACTAGGGCACTTTTCCGCACTTTAGAAGATAAAGGTATCGATTTCTCTGCCAAAAACATGGGCAACGGCCTACATATCCTTACAAAAACTCCGCGTGATCATCTTGCCGTAACTAGGCATTTAATTGCCAATAAAACAGAATTCCATTCATTCAGGCTTCCGGAAGAAAAACCCTTAAGGGTTGTTCTTAGGGGTATCCCCGAAGACATTTCTCCCGAGGAAGTCAAAGAAGAACTTGCAATTAATTACCCGGTCATCTCGGTGCACCGTATGAAGGCGGCCCGCACAAACAAGCCAATACCGCTTGTTTTAGTAACGTTAACGAAAAATGAGACAGCGAAGGAAATCTTTAATAACTTAACTTCGATTTTCCGGCTCAGAATTCAAGTCGAGTCGCTTAGGAATAAAGCCCGGGTAGGACAATGTTACCGTTGTCAAATGCACGGACACTCAGCGAATTGCTGCCATGGCAGCGAGCGCTGCGTCAAGTGCGGCGAACCGCACAGATCATCCAACTGCCCTAAGCCGAGAGATACTCCGGCTAAATGCGCTCTATGCCAAGGTGACCATACGGCCAACTATGGCGGGTGCCCTGCAAGGCCCCAAAATGCCAATCCTAATTATAACAGAAACCGGAACGCTAATTACGAGCGCAACTACAACAATAATAGGCGTTTTCAGATAAATAATTACAACAATCATCAACGCAATTATCGCGTTAATAATAACACTAATAGACGAGTAGATTCTCAACAAACGTCCAGACAGACCATTCCCGCACCTGTAGCTACTCCCGCAGCCTCCCAAGTGGATTTCCCCCCCCTCCCAACACCATCCGTCCCCTTGCCCACCCCTACCCTGACGCCCCCTACCCCTAATCCTACCCCATCTGCCCAAAAACCCGTAACCCAACCCCCGTCCAAGTCTGCCAACCCAAATCCCCGTAACTGGCCTCAGCCGCATTACTATAACCCAAGACCGCACCACTACTCTAATAGGGGTCCGTCTACCAATTCTCAAGTCCAGAGACATCAATCTAGCCAACAACACAGGCTAGACAGGGGACCTGCCACCACCCAAGCTTCCCAACAATCCTCCCCCCCCCTAGACCCAATACATCGGCAAGCTCTTGAAGAGCAATTAGAATCCATTAAAAATATGATAAAAAACGCTACCGACGAAATGTTTAGAATTCAAGCCACATTAAGAAATCACGATGTCTAGACAACAAAATAAAATAGTCAACCTGCAAACAGCCTATTGGAACGCCAATGGATCTGTCATCACCCACAAAGGTGAAATAATTGATTTTCTTAAGGAATACAACATTGACGTATTCCTCATTAATGAAACATGGCTCAAACCGTCTAAGAAATATCGATTACCTAACTATATCACATACCGTGACGACAGATTAACCAATAAATGCGGCGGCACGGCTATTTTAGTTAAAAATAATATTGACCACCGTCTAGCACATTCATTCTCTAGCAATAACATAGAATCCACCTCGGTAATAGTAAATACATCTTCAGGACCACTTAAACTCATCTCCGTTTATGTACCGCCGAATCGATTACTGATCCCGTCCGAACTGGACAGCCTATTAGAAGAAAATGTCCCCACCATTATAGCCGGGGACATGAACGCTAAACACGGATCGTGGCATTCCATACATCCAAACCAAAAAGGTAATGTACTGGCAAATTACGCGAGCACTAAAGCAATAGTAGTAGACGCTCCGGACATGCCAACGCTACACCACGCTAACGGTAGTCCGGACGTGATTGACATAGTTATCTTAAAAGAAACAAATCATTTACACTCATTAAAAGTAGTTAACGAACTAACCTCCGACCACGATCCAGTTCTTCTAACATTAACAGGAGGCTCAAATCCCTTGGTCCCCCACGTACCTATAAAGAAAAAAATTAATTGGAAAAAATTCAGCGTCTTATTAGAAAATAAAATCACAATACCGACTTCAATACCCGACGAAGTAGCATTAAATACTGCCACCTCCGACTTAATTAAATCACTCAAAGCTTGCATTAACGAATCATCATCTGAAATTACAAAAAAAGACAACTCATCTAAATATGGTATTCCCGAAGAGGTCAAAGACCTTATTAGGGAAAAAAACCAAGTGCGTAAGGAGTGGCAAAGTTCCTATAACCCTATTGTAAAACAACATTTAAATAGATTAAATAGGGAAGTACGCGAAGCTCTTAGAGATCACCGTAACGAGCAGTGGAATGTATTCATTTCCTCCCTCGAAGACGACAGAGACGCCTACTGGAAACTCTCCAAAGCTCTTAGACGTCCTGTAACAAATATAGCTCCGCTTCAAGGCCTAAACGGTAAAGTTTTTTCTGCAGCCGATAAGGCAGAAGCCTTCGCAGATAGCCTTGAAGCGCAATTCACTCCTAATACGGAACACGATGACCCAGCCTTCGTAGCTAAGGTGGATTCTAAAGTAGAAGCAATTTTAAATCTCGATCCTCAGGACCCGCCCATTAAAGCAACATCTCCAGATGAAATAATAAAAATAATCAAGGGTCTTAAAAAAAAGAAAGCGGCCGGTCCTGATGGAATTTCTAACAAAATACTCAAATGCCTACCTAAAAAGGGCATCTGCGCCCTGACTGCCATCTGCAACGCAGCACTTAGACTGCGCTGCTTTCCAAATGACTTCAAAGAAGCTGACGTAATATTAATTCCTAAACCAGGCAAGGATCCATTATTAACGGAGAACCATAGGCCAATAAGTCTCCTTCCTTGCTTGGGTAAAGTCCTGGAAAAAGTAATTCTTGTAAGATTAAATGAAATCACAAATAAATGTAAATTCTTGCCAGACTTTCAACATGGTTTTCGAGCAGGTCATTCAACCTCTCATCAACTCCTCCGTGTCGTGGAACACATCACGGAGGGATTTAACACGAATAAAAAAACGGTAATTCTCTCTATGGACGTTAGTAAGGCATTCGACAGGGTCTGGCATGACGGCCTAATATATAAAATGTACTCACTAGGTTACCCACTTAGAATCATTCAACTTATAAATAGTTTCCTGAGAAACCGCGCATTCAGAGTAAAAATAGACAACATTTTCTCCACTACACGCCCCCTGTCAGTTGGGGTCCCGCAAGGCAGTCAACTCTCGCCGTCATTATACAATATTTATTCGAGTGACATTCCTAAGCCAATAGACCATAACATCATTATCACGCAATTCGCTGATGACACTAACATCGTTTCTAGTTCTTCTGTCGAGGCCACTGCTACACGCCGAGTACAGAAACAAGCCACTCTTACTGAAAAGTGGTGTAAACAGTGGAGAATTTCAATTAATCCGTCTAAAAGTGTCGCGACCGTGTTCCACAAATCACGGCCAAAACGACCCCCTTTCATTAAACTGTTTGGGAAAAATGTTCCATGGGAAAAATCATTAAAATATCTCGGTGTCACTCTAGACAGTAAATTAACTTGGAAAAAACACATAGATGAAAAAACAAAAGCTGCAAATCGTTATCTATCATCCCTCTATCCCATGATGAGTAGAAATAGCCGTTTATCAACTGACAACAAATTACTTCTTTATAAAACAACCATCAGATCATGTTTCTCCTACGCTTGCCCAATCTGGGGTTATGCAGCAAATACCCATTTAAAGAAACTTCAAACCTTTCAAAATAAATGCATTAGACTCGCCTTAAATGCACCTAGCTGGAGTAGAATTTCTACTCTCCACGATGAATCCAACGTCCCGTTGGTAAAAGATCTTATTTTTGCACAGGCTACTAGGTTTTACGCTGGCCTAGAAAGTCACTCTAATCCCACGATTAACTCTCTCGCTAAATACAGCGAGAATGAACATCATAAATACAATAAGCCAAAATCAATCTTACGTAGAAATTAATTAAATACGTGTAGAATATTCCTGCATAAAGCCGCAGTAAAAATAAAAATCTCTATAAAAACTCAATTACATTAATAACCACGTGAAGCATCAATAGATAATCCTTTTTAAATATGTTAGAGCAAGTAAACTTAGGTTTAGGTACTCTGAAAAATAAATGAATCCAAAGTCCAAAAAAAAGATGTACTAATTGTTTCATTGCTGATTTCAGATCCGCAGCGATATTATCAATGAACCTACTGGTGGCAGATGGATGCAAGTGAAATATCATTTGGATAAAATGGTCAGTAAAATAATTGATTATTATCTAAACGTTAAATTTTACGTTACATTCCTACTACTCAGCTATTCTTTCTCTCCTGGCTCTTCGCTTGTTTACATTTAGCCAATATAGACCAAACTATAATAAATTCTTCCAGAGACGCGTGTCACGAATCAGACGACAATATTTCTGGACGAAGATAGCGCATTCGCCCTTCAGTCTGGTGGTGGCCTTGCCGGAGCCCTACGGCCTGCAGCGCCTGACCTTGAAGCCTGAGGACGATATCCACCGCAGTCGGTTAAAGGGGAATAATGCCACCCATTACTTCAGAGGGCAGCGCTGGCGAATACATCCAGACTGGTGGGATTTTTAAATGAAATTTTCGAGAAAGCAGTCTGCATAAAAGTAATGTGATCTCTGGCAAAGAGATAAGTATTAATATAATATAGATTTTTCAATAGAGTGAGCACTATTTAGCCTGGTACCTAGGTACCGGGATTTAATAAGTCGTTCCTGTCAATTCAAACAGGTATACCTCATGTTTGTAAATTGATAAAGGAGAACCAATTTTTTGCCGTTTTCTCATACTTTTTTATTAAATGTTTGGCTAATGGTGTTTTTCGCATTATTTTATCCCCTTAGCGAAACATTTAATAAAACGTATAAGAATCTAGCAAAAAACGTTTTTTGGTTTTTCTTAAAAAATTCCAAATACGAGATAACCTCTGCTTGTATTGACAGCGACGAAGTGTTTCTTTGAATGAATAAGGGCCAAAGCAACTTTTTTTAGCGTGTAGCCCAGGTAGGACGCAACGTCAAAGCCTCAACCATTACGACCTTTTTATTCACTCCAGGATATACTGCCGCTATCACCAGAAGTCCTTCACATCTCCAGAAAATGAGCTGATGCACTTCCTGGAACGTCTGAGGCAGCAGGGGTGGCACTGGCCTCTCAAACCTCGCCCCTCTGAACACATGCATTGTAAGTATTTTCCAATTTTACCTCTGTATCTAACAACTCTATATTTTTTTATATCCTGGGATAAGCTGGCCAATATCTTACAACTACTTCTAACCGAGCTAGATCCCAGAACTGGAATCTTCCAAGCCTCACGTATCTTTTAGAGAGTTCAAAAATACTCTATGTATATACTCCGAGTGCTTCCTGAAAGCTACCTTGAAGATATATTTATAATGTTGGTCGTACATGGTTATAGCTTTCAGCTGTCAAGTATGTAGTTTTGTTTGGTTTTGTCGTTCATCATAAAATAATCATGAACTCATAAATATTTTAAATTATTATTTTTAATCAAAGTTTTTCCCCTTTTTAATTGCTATTATTAAATTTATAAGTTCGTTACAGAAATTCACAAGCATTGGCAAATTGAAGTTAATTTTGAAATGCAAAAGTTTTTGAAAAAATTCACAGCCATGGAAAAGGATTCATGTTTCAGTGAGTAACGATAAATGATATGGAATGGATTTTGTACCACTTGTTTATGTGCACAGTCTTTATGTTGTCAATGATTCGGAAAACTGACTCAAATTGGTTACCAAAACTTGTGGAAATAAAATCCATCTGTTTTTCCAAGGAGATAGCATCACAAAAAAAGTCTTGAAAAACGCATGTCTCCATTGAAGAAACTTCGTTATTTAAATTTTTTATTTTCACGACACTAACTTTATTGCATGTTTGATGTTTGTGCATGCAATTTAGCATCTACAATCTACACAAATGGTATTTTACAATAAATAATTGTAATAACGTATGATGTGTCGTTTAGACCGTTTTTCTGAAAGTACCTAATGGTTCAACCTGGCATTACTCTTCGGGCATTATCTTAAATAGCACTCTTTCTGTTATGTATCTCCATTATATTTTCAGTGTTTTTTTTCTTCAAAATTTAGATCTAATTGGTAACTTAGCTGTGGTATTGTTCCTATAGTTACCAATGTTACCATGTTTATTGTTTCTGCTTATGTGATTATAATTATTTTAGTATTTGACCCTCTTGGCATTTTACGTTGACTGATTTAAGTTTAGCATGGATTTAACTAGTCCCAAAGATTGCGGTTGGAGAAAGAAAGGAAACGGTTGACATTTTTTTCTGGAGTAAATAAAATATGATAATGATTTAATAGTTGTGTTGCTTTGTAGGTGACCGCAATTTGATTCAGGCCTTGGTAATGGATGCAAAGCTCACCGATTGGTTCTCTCAGAATTTTACTTCTAAAGACATTAAAGGGTTGGTATTTGTCTACATGAAATAGGTAAAGTAAACTTATTATGTTAATTAGAGTGTTGTCATGATAAATCTAATTTTTGCAGGAAGGAATATATCCGTAGATATGGGATAACAGATTCATTCTTATCCACTCACAGTGGACTTACCCGATGGCAAACATTTCCACATTCGAATGATCATTATAATTCAGAAAGGTATTCCAACATTCTAATTATTATTTTTTTACTTACTTATTATACACATTCAAACTCAATACAAAATGAAAACTAATTCTTTCGAAAAGCACACGAGAAGAAAGATTTAAAGGTCAAGAGGTCCAGCACGGACCATCACAACGATATAGATCAAAATGATATTGATTAAATCCTGTTGTTACTTAAATTTTAAATTTTCTGCAAACACTAGGAATTACTGAAAACACTAAGTTTAAACATTGCAATGTAAATTCATATTTTAATTTGTGCGCTTTAGAAACTTTAGAAATTAACAAAAAAATTAAATCTAAAATTAATTTAGTGAATAAAATAATAGCCCCACGTAAATCACCTTTACTTACGATGTTTCCAAGTAACGTTGACGCCTCCCACCTTTCTCCCACTCCTCCAAAATCTCCCCTCCCACTACCCCCATCTAATTAATTTTTGTACCTGTATAGAATTTTTAAGTTAGTTTTAAGTTTGCTCGTGAATGACACGGACGTGTCGAAACCGGTCGCAGAAAATTTAAAATTTAAGTAACAAATGTACATTGGAAATTAAAACTCTTCAAAACAAAATGTCTAGAAATTGTTACATAGTTAATGCCCAAGAAATACAAAAAAAGGGAGATAATTAGTTTGAGGTCTTTAGTATTCGAACCAGTTTTTATTTTTTGTAATTATTTATCTATGTAAAGTATATTTAAATTGGGTTTTTCTATGCCTGACTCACTATGATATACCTGTGTCGAGACAGGCGTAGAGGTACACACTTTGTTTCGCTAAGATCGAAAGAAATAAATTGATCGCGTCTTAGATGAATTAATTAAGTTTATGGATTGCGTATAAGATTTCTTTCAATTCTAAGAGCTACGTTATTTCACCTCCTTTTATTATTAAGTCAGTTATTTTGCATAACGAACAATATTATTAAAAATGTTTTATATATTAACAAATTAACTGACACTCAGGAGGCCGCGATAAAATTTACCAATCGTCGGTCGGAATATCTAATTAACTCCCGTTAAAGCTTCAGTCACACGCAAAGATAAAAGCGCGAGGACTTATGAACCGCGAGCGCTTAAAAGGCAGAAACACACTTAGCCCACGCGACGCGACGCTACGTAGGCTGACGTCACCATTTCCATATCTGGACTACTTATCTTCCATACATTTTCTATGGAAACGGGTGCTTTAGAATCACACTAGCCCCACGCAACGCAAACCGAGGTGCCCTACGCGACGCGGATCTGCCACAGCCAGATCGGCGTGGGCCGTGTGGAAGGTGGAGGGGGTATGGTAACGCCTACTATGAGATGATTTCACATCTTTTTGGTGTCATCTAAGCATAACGCGTTTCGCTATATCTGTGGTTGTTTTTTTGACATTTATTATCGTTTAGTTTATTATTAAAAAATGGGTGACGAACAGTTCATTGAAACTGAGCACGAAGTTATTTATAATATCAAATCTCAGAATTATAGAGATTCTGCTATACGATTATATAATAAATAACTAATTTCAATATTATACCCCTATAATGAATGTCTTTCTCTAGACCAAATTGACTTTCGAAGACGTGTGTTTCCTTTTTTTATATCATATTCAATTATGCTGTGAAGCTCTTCAAATACCACTTTACTCATACGGAAGTATATGAAGAATCGTCCGTATCAGATTATAGATCTTTTACTAAAGTATGGAACTCTCCAAACATTTGTCTTCCTTTGTTAATGTTGTGGACCCAAATACTTCTCACTTTTTTGTTTTTCTTTTTACGAGAATATTGATTTAATAATAATAATCGTAGCAAATCATCTTCAAATTCGCTTTTAGAAGACATGGCAAAGCTGTCGTCTGCTGAGAAAAGAATCACATAAATATAACAAAATAAACGTCAAATGTGTCAAATCAAACGCGCCGGCGCACCAGAGACCTATTGTCACGTGGTCACAGCGACGCATCAGCGACGCGTATGGCCAGTGTGAACATGGACAGGAACTTTGCGTAGCGTCGCGTCGCGTTGCGTGGGCCTAGTATGTTCCTACCTTAAAGCTTCCTCCAGACTACTCGCGAAGTTGAACGAAGTTAGGCGAATACGATAGTGCGGAGGGGCACTTCGTCTTACTTCGTCCAACTTCGGCTCGCCTTGGGCGACTTCCATTTTTTGTCGGTTTTTGCGCCCGAGTCAAAGGACTCAAAGTTGCACGCAGTGCCTACACGAAGTGACTGTCTACACTACTCGGCTAACTTCAGTTCGCTTCAATACGTTGTCGTGAATGCACGTGCGCGCTATTAATGATTTTTTATTATGAATGGTACGCAGTGGTCGCAGGAGCAAATTATGTTGCTCCTGGAAACATTGCAAGCGGATCCAATTATTTGGAACCCACATGAGAGAGGTCATAAGGACAAAAAGAAAGTTAACGGTGATTGGGTCCGTCTTGAGTCTACCTACATCTGTACAAAATACAATAAATTTTAAAATAAAAAATCTTTTGTAGGTACCCATTTGTTTATTTATTTCCAGTGGTTCTCTTGTCATAGTTTAATTGTCTAAACTAACCTTGTTGTAAATAATAAAATTAGATAGAGCCTAAGAATTCATAATAAATTGTAAAGCGCCCTTGAGGTAATTTTTAATAAAAACGGCGCTCTACAAATTGTCCAAATATTATTATTATTGTTCTGTTCCGGTGCATTGCAATCATCCACCATCTTATTTTCCTCCTTTTTTTTATATTTCTTCGTTTGATAAATATGCACATAGTTATAAGTTATAATACGCGAGCATGCACTTTGCGACTGCAGCTGCTAATTGAGCGTCCTTGACGTGCGAGCCGTGTCGGCACCACCGCGCGAATGAGTTTCTCGCGAAGTTGAACGAAGAGTGTAGCAACGTACTTCGAACTTCGGTCAACTTTCCCGAGTACTTCGTCGAGGAACTTCGCTAGCAGTGTGGAGCTTAAGTAAGTGTTGTACGTTGTACCGTCACACGACGCTATCAAATATTTCTTCCTATAGTAGGAAAGGGGGTCAGATGAATTAGAGAGCTGCCGCGAAATGTCATTTCTTTGTACTGGAATTTGACAGCTGTCATCCGCGTATTTACGTAGCTCCGTAATTAAAATGACCCCTCTCCTGTTTAACGGCGGAGAGAGGGTCGCATAACTTTTCGCATATCGCCTCAGAAGAGGTTACGTCAGATTACAGCGTATGACTTATGTGTGGGGTTAATGTAAAAAAAAATATTATTACAATATTGAAATGGAAACTTCTTTAGCACTGTTGGGATTTTAAACTCGATGAAATAATAGCGACACTAAAGACAGACAAATACACACATCTATAGGTTGCGAGAGAATGAGATAGACTAATCGGTCTCCTCTTTGTATGGTGCTTTGTAGCCTCCCCACTCTTGTCTTTTCTGAAGGTTTTACTTGTACCGCGTGTGAACTTATTTTTTTTCTTTTTTTTCACTCTGATTTTTTTCTTGTTTTAACATTACTTAAAATTTTATTAGTATTATCATGAAAAATAAACCCCACAAGCGGTGTGAGCAAGGGCGGATTTAGGGGGGGGGGGGCACGGGGGCACGTGCCCCCCCCAGGACGGTATTTTTGTGTACTGTGGAGATTCCATCACAGTACATACTTGGAAGCAAATCAAATTATCAGAGTTGTTAAAATATATTAATAAAATAACAGAAAAAACATGAGACAAACTCTTGTCTATTTCTGGCCGGAATTTCGAATTTCGTTCGTTGCATCCCTTTCATGCACTTGCAAATGAAGTATGATAATCAGCGAGAGCGCTACGTTCGGGGGAAAGCGCGGTCGGAAAAGTCCCCCCCCCCCGATTAAAGTTGACAAAGGGGCCGTTCAATCGTTCAGTCGGCTTATGTATCGCACTTGAGGGGGGGGGGGGGGGGGGGGGGGCGTCGAACAACGCGTTACGTAACATGTTTTTTTCTATTTAAATAAAAAATAGGAATTAGAAACTTAATGCACACTCTTAAGGCTACGTCAATGTTTGGGTAAATTGTTTTAAGTTCTTTATGTCTTAGAACCTAAAATGTAAAATCGCTTTGGTTTTTCGGGGCAGTTCTCCATCTCAAGCTATCGCTGTTAAATAAGATTGTAGATGGATACATTTATCAAAAAAGCACTTTTCTAAACCTCCAAAATTATGTCGTTACTAACATACTTACTAGCACTATTTTGAACTTCTTCAGTGTTTAAATTTTGATGGATTAAAATTTTCTGATAATGGGTTTTCTCCTCTGTTGGTAAATATAAGATTTTTTAGATATCCCTTTGTAGTACATGAATAGTTGCAGTCAGAACACGACAAAGGTTACTCTCCACCGTGAATCAGCGAGTGCGTTCTTGTACGTCCCTTTTGAGATCATGATTAGTTGCAGTCGGGACACGAAAAAGGTTTTTGTCCACTGTGGGTTAACACGTGATTAGATGTCCCTTGCGATAAAATGAATAGTGGCAATCGGGACATGAAAAAGATTTTTCTCCTCTGTGGGTAAATATTGTTAGGGTACCCCGATGCCGGCTTCTAAACCAGCATCAGCACACCAACACGTCCCTGGCTAGCTCTCAGCGGGACAAGGGTACTCTCTATTCAGGGGAGTGGGCAGCTCAAGGCTAGGGAACTTCTCTCCATCCTTCGGTGACCCACGGGATCCTCACCGGCCAACAATCCTCCCGCCGTAGCAGAATAATAACAATGTTAAATCATTTAGACATGTATTGTAAGCTCAAACACATACATAGGCTTCTACAGTACAATTCAATTACAAGAAATGCAATTTACACAAACCTAGCTAAAGTGTTTAACTTTCTCTGACTGACTCTCAAAACGAAACTCTCCGGGTCGTGATTTCCACGGGGGCCCTACATTTCACTGTATTACGGACAACATTTAAAGAGGAAATCAAGATACAGCTTACATGTAGGTTGGCAGGAACCTCGTCTCATGTGGCAGCTTCATCAGGCACTTTCATAGTCTAAATAGACCGAACTATGGTGCGGCAAAAGGCCAATTATACACAAAGGTACTTCAATAATACATCGCGGCCGTTGAATTGGGTCCGCCGGCTTAAAGTGCGCCGCTAGCGTGTCCGTTCGCCAAGGCACTCAGATTGCTTCTCTGGCGAGCAACGGATTGCCGGCCGCCGCGTCGCCGGGCAAGCGGGGCGGTGAGGAGAGGCAGACAGGATATGGGGGGAAGAGGGGGCGGCCAGCTGTGGGCTAGCTCTCGCGTTCTCGAAACTATTCGCTTCAAGGGCGTATCGTAACAATATGTAAAGTTTCATTTGTTATTTTGTAGAACATGTATATTTGCAGCGAAAAAGGTTTTTATCCACTATGGGAAAACATGCGATTTTTTTAATTTCTCTTCATATAAGCATAGTTACACTCACAACATGAAAAAGGTTTTTTTTCACTATGAATCGCGCTGTGGATTTTTAAATCTCCCTGTCGAGAACTTGAATAACTGCATTCGGGACATGAAAATGGTTTTGTGCGCCATGTATAAACATGTGATTTTCTTGGTACCTCTTTGAAGAACGTGAATACTCGCAGAAGAAACATGTAAAAGGTTTTATGTCAATGTGAGTCAGCAAATGAATTGTAAGAAGTTCCTTTGTACAACATGAATACTTGCAGTTGGGAGATGAAAAAGTTTTTGTCCAGTGTGGATATGTCAATTTTTAGATACCGTTTTGTAGCGCATGAATAGTCACCGTCGAGTAGTTTTTTTTCGAGAAAAAGAATAGTTGCAGTCAGGACATGAAATAGGTTTTTCTCCACTGTGGTTAAACATGTGAATTTTAGATTTTCGTTTACTTCGTAGTACATGAATAGTTGTAATTACTTCGTAGTACATAAATAGTTGCAGTAGGAGAATTTTCTCCACTACGAGTCAGCAAGTGACTTCTTAGGTATCTCTTTTGAGAACACGAGTAGTTGCAGTCAGGACATGAAAAAGATTTTTCTCTTCTGTGAATACTACTGTAGATTTTTAAATCTTCCTTTTGAGAACTTGTAAAACTGCATTTGGAACATGAGGAAAGACTGTTAAATTGTGGAGATCCGGAAGGAATACAAAGCGGTTAAAAATAATAATAATTCCCAATTTTTTTATAAACACCAACTTGCATAAATAAAATAAACAATAAACGCATGTATCGCGAGTTAAAAATTTCTTCTTTTATTTATTACCGCAAACGCGATTAAAACAAGAAAAAGGGTATTTAAGCGACTTTACAGTACTTTGCGCAACTTAATTGTGACTTTCAGGTAAAAATTGTCACTTGGGCGTTACGTAACGTTTAGGGGGGGGGTGTATAAGAAAACGTTACTGCGCGTTACATGGGGGGAGGGGGGGTCAAAAATCTTCAAAAATTGCATTAAGCAATACTTTAACGCTCCCAAACACAAATTTCGACTTCATAAAAAATTGGTTCGTCCCAGGGGGGGGGAATGTGCTCTTGAGTGGCACCCGGGCGGCCCCCCCCCCTCCGCCCCTTGTGCCCCCCCCAGAAAAAAATCCTGGATCCGCCCTTGGGTGTGAGTACAGAACACGGTGTACAACTCTACTTCTGTGGATAGAAAAACTTAATTAGGTCATTTGTGATTTGTTTTCAGATTAGAATTCGGAGAGATGAACCCTCGCTCCATCGACGAGGTGTGGTACAAGCGCGCGGTGGAGCAACACTACCTGGAGTCGTCCAGCTTCGTTTACTCGGTGGATTATGACGCTGGACAGCGCTACCCGGGACTTGATGATGATGAGAATGACTCGTCCTCGGAGTCAGTGAGAGGGGACAGGCCCCTGGTGACGGCTACACATGCCGTGTTCCACTCGGTGGAGGGTAAATCTGCCCCGGCAGCTGTCGTTGGTCTGCAATTCCACCATTCCAGTCTGCACGCACTCTTTACCAATATTACTTCATCTGTAAGCAAATACTATATTGTACCTAATACAGGCTGTATTTTTACTCAATGGTTATTTAGGCTCTAGCGACATGCTCATCCGTATCATGAGTGGCATCCGTAGTAGTTACCTAATGAGATGCAAGAAAATGATCACTTTTTCTTCTGGAGGAAGCTGACATTTTGTTCACATTAGCCTTGAGAAAATATTTTCCCTCAGGGCCTGTGTCATCTTTGGGGAAGCTGTGTAGGGGATATTTTGAGGAAAGGAAAGATATGAAGTTCTGTGAAGGAAAAAGGTGTGAGGGGGGGGTAGGATCTGGGGGTCAGTATCTCCAAGAATGACGGACGTATGAATCCACCACAATAGGTGGGCAAATGAATCCAACGCGGAGACCTAGGCAAACCTCACCCCGTGAACCCGGGCACCCTTGCTAAGTCACCAAAAGTAGCGAACCACTTGGGATGACCTATGTCAGAGGCTTTAACCAATAAATGGTTCCCGACTGCGGTGAATACTTACATACATTGTTTGTCTCACTATTATGTAGTCTGCAATAAAGAGCTGCAGTATTATTGTGATAGACTGATAAGGAACGAATGTTTTTTGATTTTTTTGTGCCGTTACCGTGCTAAAACCGTGGGAATCATAAAAGCGTTTAAAAGTAGTGCAATTATTAATCAGTGGAGATATTTTGGGTCTTGAATATTTACTTAAATTTGGTATCCCTAAAACAACTTGTGATATAGCCGTTGACTTTATGTATGTAGCCAATGAACGTTGGGACCGCTTTATGATAGAAATTGGACGATTACATAACTGGGTGTGATACTTCTGATTCTGATGATAGCTTCTGTTGATTGGCATCGTAATATATACGCTTTCGTATCACTCTATCTAACTTATTTACCTATATATTTTATTTTCCAGTGTGGAGAATCATCTGCATGCATGAAGACTTGCAAATCTAGTGAACTAGACTGCTACGTGGTGGATAATAATGGGTACGTTGTGGTCAGTGAGAACTTGTGGGACTCTGGCCGCTTCTTCGGGGAAGTCAGACCGCCCATCATGAGGCAGCTGGTGGCAGAGAAAGTTTTCCGACAGGTGCAGATCTCTGACTACCAAGCTATCTGCGGAGACTCTCCTGAAAAGGCCAATCCGGCCTGCAGGCTTTTAACGGTAGGTACTTATGCATTCATTAACCATATTATACTTTCTCCTACTCTTGGCAAAACTACTCGAGGGTTTCCGACCGCGAGAGCGGTGTAGATGTGTTCGCCTCGAATTTTTGAATAAACGTGAATAAATGTGAAGCGAGCCGTCATTGTGGAAGGTGGAGAAGGAGACCACGAATATAAAATGAAGATGTGTTTATGTTGCAGCCTTTTATATACCTGCAGCAACTGTGGAGCTGGCTAGTGTCGTCATTGTTCTGGATGTGGCAACACTCTTCAATCCTAAGTTCCGATGCTTACAGCTATACTGAATTCAACGAGGAAGGTGAGTGAGTAGTTGCCAGTATAGTTAGAATCCCCCGTAAGCAGTGGCGGACTAAGCCCGCCAGCAGTGGCGTGCACAGAGTTTTTAGTGAGCTAGAGTGCGTAGGATTGAAAAATTCGACGTAAATGATGTTGTTGTAGCTGAAAATGATTATAATTTTTTTTCGAAATTTCAAAGTTTTGCTGAAGGATAATTCAACATATACATTGTTTAACCCGAAGACGTGCATTGCTTAGGGGCCCCAACATGTTTAAGCTGGCCCTGGCAGGCCCCTATTGTCCATAAGGCAGTGTAGGCCACTGCCTAGGGGTACGCATCGGGTAAAGGGGCCCCGAGACGTAGATTACCCTAGGGCCCCCGATATCTTCAAGACGGTCCTGGCAGGGCCGTATTATCCATAAGTCAGTGTAGGCCACTACCTTCGAAAATCCAGTCACTATAGCCAGGGCCGTATTATCCATAAGAAGTGTAGGCAACTGCCTAGGTGCCGCGCGTCGAGTAGGGGCTCCTAGGGTAAAGGGGCCCTGAAACGTGCATTGCCTAGGGGCCCCGACATGTTTAAGCCGGTTCTGGCAGGGCCGTATTGTCCACAAGGCAGTGTAGGCCACTGCCTAGGAGCCCTAGACACTGGATTATCGAATAGTTTAAGAATTGGTGAATGCAAATCGGATATATGGTTTGTTTAATATGTTGTCAACCAGGTTGAAAAATATGTTACATAAGTTTCTAGAAAAACGCATTCAAATTTTTGCTGAAGGATAATTCAACAGACAAACTGTTTCGAACGGTTTCACATGAAATGTTGTGCCTCCGTCAATTTTTAGCATTTCTTTTTAAAAAAATGGTGAGAGCATTCTTAACAAGTGCATCTTTTAAAAAATTAAATTTATAAAATGACGAAATTGTTTTTTTTACAGTGTCCTGGTGCCTTAAAGCCTTATTTAGGATTTGATTAAGGGAACATGGAGGCGTTTGGGGGCCCCCGGGACCGGGATATTTATTATTATTTCGATTGGAAAATTCGGGATCAGATCGCTAAACAATGACACATTTTATGTAGGGTTTAAATTCCCGTTTAGCAGCAGCCGCCTGTTTTGATTTTTTCAAGAAAGAAACTTCGCCAAAAAACGTGTTTTACTTTACTTTGCGAAGCTCAGGGAAATTTTTTTTCAATGTTTTAAGAACATTTTCCATAGAATTTAATTTTCCACATTATACAATAAAACCATAACCGAAAACGAGTTCGTAAGTAGGTGATTTTGAACTTTAAGGTGCAGTGTACCCGCTCAAAAAGAAGAAGATGCAGAGATATGTAAATACGAATGTTAGAGAGAGCGCGCTAATATAAAAAAAAAACGATAATATTGAAGCGAAATTTTAGAAAACGTTTTATAAAACACGATTCGTTTAAAATAGAGTACGAATGTTATGGGGATTTTCTAAAATTTTAATAGCATTTTAAGAAAACTAGCTATATTCTAAAATTAAAACTATTTTCTAGCATTTTAAGAAAACTATGAATTTTTTCATACGGCTTGTAAAATAACTGAAAAAACGTATTTATAATAAATTTCGGAGCATATTTTGAGATTTTTTTACATCGAGAGAATTTCATATAATTGCCGTTTCGGCGTGGGGAATGCATATACTTACTTAGTATCTTCAAGAATAACATATATATTTTTTAAGAGCTTTAAAACTTAAAGTATTTAAGGAAAATATGTAATTAGTCGGTAAAAATGCGGGAGGCCAGGCCTTAAAGCAGTTTTATAGGCTTTATTTTTCTGAGATAATAAAAACAATTAAAAAAAAATACGTACCCGATTATCTCAACCCGTGTTCTACTCGTAGTATTTTATTAAAACATCTAAAATATTTCTGAGCTATCTAATTTTCAAACCATAATCATATGATTTTGCATTACTTTGTAGTGCTTCACCTTAAATCATATCGCGAGATTCACGAGCATATTTAAAGTAATATATTTCAAGGTTTATTATATAATAAGAAATGCTTATATATGTAACATTTCCAGACATATACCCAAACTACGACATAGTCGATCCAGATGACAATGTTTTGGATCCAAATCTCAAACGAAACGATAAACAGCAAGTCAGTTATGTGGATACTAGAATAATCATCAACCGCACCGTACCCGCACCATGCGACAAGGAGGTAAAAATAACAATAGTAATTCATTATTTTCTAGGTTGGGATAGTTCACTCTGTCCAGCTATGGTTACCGGTAGAGAAATAGCCCTGGATACCGCAATCTGTATAATAATTATAACGTGCCGAAATCAGGTTGAAATCGATTTTTTTTGTCTGAATACATACTTACGTTTCCTTTACGTGCAATTGGTTTAAAAATGCTAATTTATTTTGAATGTTACGTTTTATACAGATTTAGGAAATGAGATTAAAAGAATTTGGCATTCTCAAAATATAAAAATTTTACCATTTGTTATTTCGGCTACTGGCATTATAACTAGCTCTCTCATTCAAAATTTAGGCTTATTAGATTTGTCAAAGAATTTGTATTTAAAAATGCAAAAGTCAGTCATTTTAAATACATGTAGGATTACGAAAGATTTTTTAAATATTTATATTGAGGGATCAGTAGGATTTATCGGACCATTTAGGATTTCATCAGAGCCGAACCCTCTGATATGAAAATATCTGGAGTCTGTGAAATATTTTCCCATTATGTTTCTGGTGGATTGACGTATTGTTCTTGTATTTATTACACTTATATAGTGCACTTACATTGCGTGAATTTACTAGATAATCATTTGTGGAAAAGTGTGTGGAAGGGTTTAGTCTTTCATTTGGGAAAGATTTAACCCGGACATAAAATCTGGAGCACCGTAGTATAAAAGAAATAAAAAAAATTCAAATAGAGTTCTACAAAATAAACTTGAAAACAATTAACCTATATTTAATTTGAATAATTACCTTTTTAATTGCTTATTTGAATGCCACGAGAACATAAATAATAATTAGTAGGTTACATAATTTTTTTTATCTATCATCCATTTTTTTGGTGTTGTTATTTTTGGTATTCAACTTTTTCTATTATCTATAAACCATGCAAAACATTAAAGCTATAATTCAAATTTGAAACGCTTTCATAATATTGTCCTTCCACGAATGATTGAATTCCAACACATTGAGGACACATTATTGCATAGGTTCTCAACGTGGGCAATAACGCCCCCTTGGGGGCGTTTCAGACCTTCAGGGGGGCGGTGGAAGACCAAGAGCAAATTGGGGGGCGTTTCAGACTCTCAGGGGGGCGGTAGGAGACCCTCAGAAACCCATCCCACCCCATCAGTGCTCCAGATAGTTCGACGGCAGGACGTACGTCTTTTTCGCCGCGCGCCGTAATATTAAAATTATTTAAATGATTTATAAGTTTATCCTAATGGATATTGACGAGGAAACTAGTGCGCTTCATTTGCTAACGACAGGCGGTGGTGGTCGCAAGTATCCGAAGTGGTTCTTGAGAGAAGTCATCTCGAATATAGAGATCAAACACGCCCTTCATAAGCGTTCTGGAGAAAAGTGGAGGCCTTCAGAGTGAATACGATCTGTTTAGTTTTTACCGAGCGTTAATTAGGCCTGAGGTTCGAGTGGCCTATCGAGCCTACGTGTCTGAAATCGAGGAAAACATCACGCATGATCCCAAGATGTTTGGCATTATATAAAACCCCTTCTGAATGATGGTGGTCTTGAAAACACCATGATAAAAGGTAATCAGGAATTTCGTGGCTTGAGTGTGGCAAACGCATTTGCTGATCATTTTCAATCGATTCGATCTACAATAAAGACCCTCCACTTATAGACATTAATAATACGGCCACATTTAATACCAGAGGGGCTTCAAACGTTGATTTTGATATGTTTACGGAATCTGAAATTATGAGTGCCATAAGTCTCATGAAGAACTCACACTCTATCGGACAAGACTTCGTTCCCGTATTTTTTATTAAAGGGTGCATCGAGTTTCTAAATACACCATTATATATCTTATCTTGAACTTAGCTATCAGTACTTCCACTTTTCCTGAAGTGCTTTTGGAAAACTTCCAAAATTTTTCCTATTTTTAAGAAAGGTTCGAAAAAATTAATCGAAAAATGATAGACCAGGCTGTTGCCATATTATCAGCTCCTGCTAAACTATTTGAAAAATTAATTCATAAATTCATTATGCCTCAGATAGACGCACACATTATCCCCGAACACCATGGTTTCAGGAAAGGAAAATCTACTGAAACCAATCTGATGGTTTTCACCAACTAGACAGTGTATACCAAATAGACTGTTCGTATAACGACTTCTCCAAAGCCATTGATACTGTGAATCACGATATCTTACTCACAAAACTTGCCCAGTTGGATTTTTCCCTTCGGATGTTAAAGTTTTTTAAAAGTTACCTCAAGAACAGAAAGCAACTTGTCACACATGGAATCTTCCAATCTGCTGACTTTTTTGTTTTTCTGGGGTTCCCCAAGGATCGATCCTAGGGCCTCTTCTCTTTTCCATTTTCATTAATGACATTGTTAGAGTCATCCGTTTTTCTCGCTATTTGCTGTTCATTGACGATCTAAAATTATTTCTTCTAATAAGACTGCCTGTGCCTTCAAGCTGATGTTGATAACATTTCAAAATGGAGTCAACGAAACCAGCTTCTTTTCAATGTCTTGAAATTTGTAGTTCTGACTTTTACCAGAGCTTACCAGTCTCACCTATCACAGGTACACTATACTCAGTCATAATCTCAAACGAGTTTCAAATATAAAGGATCTTTGGATGAAAGTAAGTTGATATTTCGTCCTCTTATAACCGTCAGAGTTTTTCGGGATACCCGTGCTCTGAAGATTTTATACTTCTCCCTGGTCCGCAGTAGGCTGGAGAGTGGTTCGCTTATCTAGAATCCTCATGAGGTAGGGTGCTCCCTCATGTTTGAGAGGGTCCAAACAAAGTATCTAAGATTTCTCTACATGAGGGAGTACGACCACTATCTATGGCTCTACCGGACGAACTTTCTTCTGGGCATGCTAGGATTTCACTCCCTGTAGCTCAGAAGAGAGGGGTGTACCGCCACCCACTTATTCAGACTGCTGCGAGGCTATATTCAGAACTAAGCTATTTTGGAGCGCGTGAGTCTCTATGTTCCAGATGACTATCTTAGACAGCGTCATCATAGATAATTCTATCTTCCTACTTGTAGGACTAACCTTCCAATGGTCCTCCCTGTTAGAAGGAGTGTATAGCTCCCGAACTAAATCTCCTCCGAGATTGATATATTCAGATATTTGGCGTCAAAGACGACATATTAAAAAGGGAAATTCTTTTGATTCTTGAAAGAGTCTTTCCACATTAACGAAATCTTCACCAACGCCTGATTTTTTTTGAAATTGCCATATTTCTTGAAATTTTTTTATGTATAATATTATCTTTTATATTATACTATCTTTTATGTAAATATTTGTGAACAACTTTTTGAAAAATATTTACACGGCGTTATTCCTTACATGTAATAAACTCAAATTTGTAATGGTGTAAGAAGTTTAAAAAAAAAAATATATTATTATAATATCCCATCTTGCCCCATCCTATAGCGCCCCGCCTCCTCCCCCCCCCCCCCCCCCCCCCGTTATGGTAAATATAATTGTGACGACAATTGCTGTTTCAGATTCACGAGTTAGGGGGCGCTAGAAAAAATAATATTCTCAAAGTGGGCGGTGGGCAAAAAAAGGTTGAGAATCTATGCATTATTGTTATCAATTGCTTATCTGCCATATAATAAATCATGCAAATAATTAATATATTTATAAAATGCACAACATGCTAAATAAAATATTGATAAACTTTGATACTTCGTCCATTTCGAACAATGTGAAAATTTTCATTCACAAGTTAAACACACATATTGAGGGATCAGTAGGATTTAGATATCGGTCCAGTTAGGAGTTCTACCGAGCCGAACCCTCTGATATGAAAATATCTGGAGTCGGTGAATTATTTGCCCATTTGGTCTCTGGTGGATTGACGTATTGTTATTGTATTGTTTTGTATTTATTATACTTATATAGTGCACTTACATAGCGTGGATTTACTAGATAATCATTAGTGGAAAAGTGTATGGAAGGATTTAGTTTTTCCTGTGAGGAAGATTTAACCCGGACATAAAATCTGAAGCACCGTAAAAAGGAACACACACGAATTTTCTTAAACTTTTCAGGTTTGGCTTTACCAACTTCAGCAATATCCGGACAAGGAACGGGCCCCCTATAAAAATCCTGCAGATGGATGTGAAAGGTGAAAAAAGAATAATTGAAATATTTTTTGTAAATTGATAAAAATGAAAAAGCTTAGGTAAATATAATAAAGTTACAGCAATAAAAAAATACTTACTGTGTTGGCATTAGGGAAAAGCATTCATTTATTATTCAAGTGAACATATACCATAATTTGAATATTCAATGTTTCTTTTCAATTCCATTGAATATTCAATGTTTCTTTTCAATTCCATTGAATATTCAATGTTTTGGCAAAAGTTAAGTTAGTACATAATACATCGCAGCTCTTGCATTTAACATTGAAAGGGTTAAGAATTGATCCAAAACACATTCGATCATCATGATTGCAATACAATTACCACCTACCACCCCTACTTCATTTGATCCACAGCTTACGGGACTCCCTGTATCATGAAGGAAATAATAAATGTGTACCTATGGTAAAATGAGGCGTATGTATTGTGATGAACGAAGAGTGTAAGCAGAATGTATGATGTGGAAGTGAATGGTAGAAGAAGTTCCTCCATGCCCAATATATAATATTTTATTCTACCTTAATAACTAAATCAGAATATTTATTAAGTTTTGTATCGTAAAAATCTAAAAAGTAGTTTATTGGGACTTTGTTCCTTTGTTCTATTATTCTTTTTGTTTTTTTAGAATAATACATTTTTTCAAATGAAGAAACTTAACCCCCTCAGGCCTGGGCATATTTTATCAGAAGGTCAAAATATTTCCGCTTTGCAATAAAATCAAAATACATGGAATATGTATCCGAAAACTAGAAACAATTTTTGAAAGGTGATAAAGTAGGTACATACGCTTTCAAATTTTATAATTCGAAATAAAAGTATAATTTTTGAAATACGTACGTACTTACGTTTTTTCTAACTAAAATTATTTATAACGAAAAAAAATAAGAACACACATATTTTATTAGACAAATGCATTATAAACGTTATCGTCACCTCAATTTTTTGTCAATTTATGTTAAAAATAATTAATAAAAAATTCCAAAAGTTCCATAATTTTTTTCAAATTGCGACCCGAAACTTTGGTTTCATGAAGGTGTACTCGTAGATACATGTGCATTTTTTTGTGGTAAATTTTTAGATTTTAATATAAAGCATTGTATTTTCTCTTTCTAACATCGGTTAAATCATATTTTTCACTATGAAAGTAAGGGAGACACAAAGATTTCAATGAGACCCGTATGAGTTGTTCCCAAAAGCGGACAAATTAGACTGAGGGGTGAAAAGAGATTTGTCCAATCAAAATTCTGATGAGGTAGTTTGTTGTGATTGTCAGGCCCTACGTGGTGCAGGCAGTGCCGGGCACCAACCTCGTGCTGGTGGTGGTGGACGCGCTGTGCCCGCAGGACGAGCTTACGCCCCCCTTGCGCGCGGCCCCCCGGCGCCTCACCAGTATGAACACCAACCTGAGCCTGGCCTGTGACAAGGCCGGCACGATGCCCCTGGCGAGGATGCCGCTGCAGGGCTGTGTCAACTACCACCCTAATGTGAGTCATTCTGTTGTTAAATATTGTGTCCGTGAAGACCGTGAATACCGATAGTTGGCCCCCGCAAATTAAATTAATTGTGCAATTATAACCAATGTCAAACCTATAATCGACTTCAAAAATACCTGTTAGTATAAATATCAAACGAATTTATTTACAGTGCCGATTTTTGATAGTTATAGGCTTGTATGTTCAGTATATAGACTATAACTATACACAAATAGTTTTTTCTTTGATGCATTTGAATGAAAATATATTTCATACTTTTGTTATTTGGCGGTACGTCCTCTCCATTCGAGACACTAAGTTATATTTTGTGTAAGTAGGTGTACCGTATCTTCCTAAAACCGGCTGTATATTAATTGTATTATTATACCGGGGGTCCAACTGTCGGGGGATAAACTGTCATGGAACTGTTGAATATAGTAGTCAAGCGAGCACAATGAAACAATTTTATCATTTTACAACATCGGACTATTTTTTAAGATTTTTTTATTATAGTTTATTTTTTGTTTAACTGTAACATTTTCTAGAATGATATGGTACCTATTTTAGCGGAACCGAGAAAGTGATTGATTCCATTCGAAAAAATGGAGTTAGTTATACATGGATATTAAAAATATTTCTGTTACAGGAGAGCCATGTTTACGAAGAACAATGTGGAGATCCAGCAGGTGACGATTTTGGGGCGGCGGCGACTTCTGAACGACTGAAAATCGAAGCTGCCGCAGTCGCTTCCGAACAGAAACCAAAAATACCGCCCTTTATCATTTTAGTTTTAAGTATACCTACGCTGTTTTCTGTTCACATTTAATGTGATTTTTATAAAACAAACGTGAAATCGACCATCCGTGTGCAATGTACACCGCTCACATTGCACACATGACTGCGGCGGCCCTTCCGGTTTTAATATTCTGTAAATAATGTTTACTTTTGCCTTCAGCCATACACTATAATAATAATAATATTTCGATAATTTATAAAGCGCCGTTTTTGTGAAAAATCACCTTAATGGCGCTTATATTAGAAATTTAAGTATACTGAAGTAACGTACTTACTGAATATTTGTTGATTGTTTAAAATGCTTTATACATGAATATTTTAGTAGCTTTAAAAAGCTCGATGTTCGTATCAATGAGTATTTTACATAATAGGTATATACATATAATAGTCCAGTCACTTGAGCTAGAAAAAGGGGTCAATCTAGGAATAAAACAGAAACAGCTGAAAATTTGTATAAATCTTTATTGTTGTCTCAAAAGTCTCATAAGGTCAAGTGTAAGCGTCCTTAGATATTCAAGGTCAAAGGTCGCGAAAATTGGAAATATCTCGCTTCCTTTGCCTCGAATCGTATTTGCATTCATTATAAAGTTGTAGATCTCAACAAATCTCTACAACATTTAAAATGTCAAAATGAAGGTTTATACAAATTTTCAGCTTATTTCGTTTCATTCTGAGGTTAAACCCTATATTGACTGGACTATAAGTAGGTACATCATCTATCTAATGTAAAATGAAAACGTAATTAGGAAAAGTTATCATGTTGAAGCACATAATGTAATTAAAGCAATATTACTTGTGTTCTTAAACCTTCATAAACTAAAAAAATATTTTTACTGTTTTATCTAAATGTGTCTATTATGTATTGTATACCTGTTAGGATATTAAATAAATTTACCTATTCACTGTTTACTGTTTATTTAAATAATCATTTCTGACTTCCATTAACTTTATGAGAAAACATCTCCAGTCATCCCAAAAGTTTAGCGAAATTAATAATACTAGATACTCTTAGAGCATATTTTTCTTCGTTCCCTCACAATAATATAATAATATACCTACCCACTTAACCGCTCTTGTGAGGGTACTTGGTGAAAGACCATCATTCAGAAGCGAAACTACTTCTCACCATTCCCTTCCTTCTCACTGTTGCAACCTCACAACATTCCCGAAGCTGGAGTTTTCACAGCACTGGCTAGTGAAGTTTCCCACGAATTAAAGTTTTTATAGTCATGTAAAAAGTAGGTACCGACATAAAAAGCAGCCATTTTCTGGGGAAAAACCTTTCAAAATAAAAATTCCACTAAGTGGCGGACTAGGAGGCCCCGGGCGGCAAAGCTGAATGAGCTCCCCCTAGTTTAAGAAGTTGACTTAATTTTAAAAGCTTTTTATTAAGTTCACACGGGCCTGTAGTCCTGGGGGCCTCCAAACGCCTCCATGTTACCTTGATCAAATCCCGAACATGGCTTTAAGGCACCAGGACACTGTGAAAACACGTTTTTCTCGAAACTACGTTTTCAACCTGGTTGACAACATATTAGAAAAACTATACACCCGATTTGCATGCACCAAGTCAAACTGTTCGAAAATCTAGTCACTTTTTCTTTTTTTAGATACCAAAATTCCCCCACGTGGTGCCATAAACACTGGATTTTCGAATAGTTTAAAACTTGGTGCATGCAAATCGGATGTATACTTTTTATATATTGTCAACCAGGTTGAAAAACGTGTTAAAACGTTTCGAGAAAAAGCCATTCAACGTTTTGCTGGAGGATAATTCAACACACAAACAAATGGTTTCACATAAAATGCTGTATCTCCGTCAATTTTTCGAATTTCTATAAAACATTTGGTAGGAGCATTATTAACAAGTACATCTGAAAATGAAATAATAAAAAATTACAATTTTATTTATTTTTAAAATGACCTGGTGCCTTAAAACCTTGTTTAAGATTTGATCAAGGGAACATGGAGGCGTTTGGGGCCCCCAGGACCAGGGGCCCGGGCGGGCCGCCTCCTCCGCCCCCCTTAGTCCGCCACTGATTCCACTATTTCATGTTTTAAATATCGATGGCGTAGCGCACCGATGTGATAAACTCAATTTTATACAATGTTATCATCGAGGTTGATAAGCATTTCTAAAAACGATTTGATTAGCGAATAAATATTTCTCGTAATATATTAGTATTTATACCTACTTAATTTATCTAGGACACTACGTACGATCATATATTTAATATTCATTTATTAAATTGCTCACACTGCACAATAGTGCAGTTTACGAACAAACTGCGAACTCTAAAGTTTTAATCATTGATGGAGCATAAAAAATGTTGTTTTATTATAAATTATAAGCATATCATCGCACAGTTTATTTAAGTCCTCTATCCACAACATTGATATCATAAAACTATTCGAAAGCAGGGATCGATAGTGAGAAACGTGAAGCGGAAAAGTGCCTACGTTAGTATACGTATCGTGAAAACGTAAAGCTTTGCGCATGCGCACCAGCCTGCGCACCCCTGCGGCGCAATCACCCCACTATCAGCCCCAATCTGACATTTTGTCTCATAAACGTTCTGTCACTATTTCCACGGAGTCCTTATATTCAATTTAGCAATGTCGTAATAGTGGTGATTAGAGAGGAATATGGAAAGGGGATTATACAGTTTCTTATTTTCCCTTATAATATTCATTCTCCTTCCCCCCTCGTATACCACCTACAACAATGAAGAGGAAACGATCAGATTTGGCCTGTGAGTAATCTGTTAAAAATAATTTATTTTTATGACGTTACATGTTATTTGTTATTCACCCGCATTGATCTAAACGTAGATAATATATTATTATCATGCATATTTATATTGAGTATTCAAGGGTTGCGATATTAAACGTACAATCAGTATGACAATGGTTGACATTATTTCTTTATAATATTTCATGAAAATATGTTTCGATATTTGATCAATCGTATATTACTGTTTAGTTAAAAATTAACTCCGTAGATAGGCAATGAAAATGTGTAATTTCTTTGATTTATTTCGCATAATTTTCGTATGAATTTTTTATGGACTTGTTATGGTAAAACTTTACAAATCCAACATCCCATTTTACGAAAAAAAAACTCGCAATACCAATGGAAACAAAATAGGAATTTAAATCATAAAATAATTTGCTCAAGGGAAATTACGAAAAAGTTTCCCAAAATAAACATTTTTAAGTAGAGTTATGAGAGGAAGTTGTGGGAAGGAAAAGGTATGAGGAGTGGGTAGGAATCTGGGTGTCAATGTGTCCAGGAGTGACGTATGAATCATCTCTCCCACTGATGCAAGGTGTTGAGTTGAGAGAGTCCGGCTGGAGAGGTCAAAGGGTTTCCCTCAACCAGCCTCCCCCAATCCAGTCCGCCACGGTCTGATGGGTAGACCCGTCCTCCTCCTAGACTTGGACAAACCTTGCCCAATGAACATGGTCACCCTTGCTGAGTTACCAAACGTAGCGAGCCCCTTGGGATGATCTATGGCAGTTTATAAACAAGTGAATGGTTCTCAGGGCGGCGACAACCCATACCCGCCTCCCAATGTTTACACTAATTATTTTGTATTTGACAGCGTTCATGCCTGGGCAGAGAAATTGGGAGCGGAGTTGTGGCACTTCGGAGACTATATTACTAGAAGAAAGGAGGTCCAGGATGTATGTATATATTTTTCTATTATAGGAACTTCATTTATTTAGTTATTTGTATTTTGAAACTAAAGTAAAATGCCAAACAAAAAACAACCCATTATAAAAACAAAGTTTTTTTAAACGACTTCGAAAAGGAGGAGGTTCTCAATTCGACAATTTTTATTTTTTTATGTTTGTTACCTCAGAACTTTTGATTGGGTGAACCGATATTGATGATTCTTTTTTTTATTTGAAAGCTGATGCTTCCCGTATAGTCCCAATATGATTTGGTCCAGATCTGACAATGGGATCCATGAGAAAACCATATATGTCAAATTTGCAATAAGTATGTGCGCGACAAATGGACGAATAACTCTATATTATGCTAACCGATTTCGATGGTTCTTTTTTTGAAGTAAGACAAAATAGTTAGTGCACTTCAGATTCACTAAAAACCAAAAAATAAATTAAAATTTAACAAAACAAAAAACGACTTAAAAAAAATGCACTAAAAAGTAAAAAAATTATTTCGTATTCTTCCACAAATTAATAATCAACTTACTTTTTCTACTCATCCATATGTAGATACGATTGTTATTTTTGGAGTCAGTGTCTATCAAGGTAAACTACATACATAGTTATAGGTGATATGTGCTTGTGTCGCACGCGCGAGAAACCTACCTTGGCTGACACCGACTCCAAAAATAACAATCGTATCTACATATTGATGAGTACAAAAAGTAAGTTGATTATTAATTTGTAGAAGAATACGAAATTATTTTTATAACTTCGGCCCTATGGCACCGATGTGACTGAAAATTTGGATTCTTACTAAAAATCATGGTCTGTACACGAATCAATCAGAAAATCTTCCAGAATTTTAATTTTAAGAATTTTAATTTTCTTCATACTAAATTTTCATCGTTTTATGGGCACTTTGTCAAACTTAGGTTCGGCCATAATTTTGGCACTATGTGTTTGTTAAAATTTTTTATTATTTACTTTTATACATCGTCTTAAAAATGTTTATTATTTACTATTATACATCTATTTTCACTTTTTGGATTATCTCTTGAAGGAATTTCAGAGAAATGAGTGAGTGTGCCCCAGTGGCGGTCCGTTACTTTTCAGTGAGCTGTGCTAAGATAGAAAAATATGACATTATTGATGTTGTAGCTGAAAATGATTTAATTTTTTTTTCAAATTTTTAATTTTTGGTACTTAGGTATGTAGATTTTTTATTTAAAAAGTGTTTGTGTGGTTATATGGTGTTAAAATAATAAAATTCTTTTTTTCGTTTCTAATTTATTATGAATGTGTATTGTGAACCCTTTCAGAGCTTTGAGACGGCCCAGATAGAGGTGCGCGACGGCAAGAAGATCGTGGAGCAGATGGCCGCTGACATCAGCAACATGATGGATCTGAAGATCAGTGCCGTGAGACGGCTGATGGATGCCGCTGAGAACATGGCCGTTACGCTGCAGCTGCGCGATCCCACCGCTACCGTTCCTCCGTCCTTCGAGTTCTACAACAGCAAGAGGATCGAGCCACCGGGTACCGCCACCACCCCCTCGTACGCTCCAGCGGGCGATGATGAGAACGGGGGCCCGCCGCCCATCCGGGAGATGGTGCTGACGCCCAATCCGCACTTTAGCAATATTCCCGTTAACACGACTTTCAGCAGTGTGCATGTGCCGACCAATGTGTATGAAAGAGGTAGGCACAAGTTTATATATTACCACAGATATTCAAATTGATAGACTAGCCAATCAGGGAAAGGAAAACAAACCAAATTGCATCGAGCGCAGTCTCCCTTAATTAATTAATCTGACAATATACAAGCAACTCGCATTGTAATATCGCTATTCAGTCCTCAAAAAAAAAATCTGCTTATGAATGACTGGTCCTTTTTACAATGGCGCATACATTGCTGGTTGCATAAAAAACTTAACTTCAAATCTCAAATCGGTTAAACAAAAGTTCGGGCCTGATTTCGAAAATTGATGATTTTGTTAAACACTTTTACAAATGTGTTATAATTTACCCATCTCATTCATTTTTAGCGTCACTACGCCAGACTGTAATTTGTTTAAAAATTAACATTCAGATTTTACACAGCAAAGTTCCACATTGTGCGCCGCAAACTTTTTCCTTACTTTAGTGAACTTAATTTTTTTGGTTATTACAAGGTGCGCTCTTTGGCGGACAATGAACGACTGATATTATAATTTATTATAATATGGTCACGTGATTTGTCTCTAGCTCGTCGAAATGATACTCAGATTTCGTGCTAGGGCAAGTCTATTAAGTTAGATGTCCATAAACATTACACATAGTAATATAAAGTTGAGATTATAGCCAGGTGGCAATTTCCTCAAACTAGCTACCAAAAAATTATAATATTTTAGCAGTTTCCGCATTATTGAAAACATAAACTAATGTATATTACCTGTTATTCTTAATCAATATTATTCCTTTTACTACCCAGCTTAAGCCAAGATGAATTGAAAAATATGTCATTCTTTTCTTATTGTCTGATACATAAAGTGATTCGAAAGTAGTTATGCTGACCTAGAAATTTCAAAAGGAATAAGCTCTACGAATTTTATGACATCAAAGCTTTCCGTTCTAGAGTTTTTATTGCTTCAAACGAGAAGATTTCGGCTTTATGGTAAAGATTATGACATGTATGAAGGTACATAATTCACAGTCTAATATAATTGATTACTTTTCACAGCGGACGACGTGATAGATGCCATAAGGTGGTCAGAAAACTTGGACTCCATTTTCACGAGTAACTACAAGGCCGATCCATCACTATCCTGGCAGTACTTTGGGAGTTCAACTGGCTTCATGAGGCACTACCCAGGTAAGGCAGTCATAATGATGCATACATATTTTATTTGAGAAAAACATTTATAGTCTTCAGTTGAGAAAGTCGTCTATCTGCAAAAAAATACAAGCGAAAAGGGGTCTTATTAAAACTTATTCTCTCCTGCTCAAATTTTCATAGTCTATCTATTAATACACTGTTATTTAGATTTAGGGAAACTTTATAAAATACTGGTTCCGGTATAGAAGCTAAATATTGTTTCAACACAATGACATTGAGTCTGCCTACGAGTAAATAAAGAAATGGATAGATAAAGATATTTTATTACAAAAATATTTAGGTTTTGATATCTTTTCAAATAAAAAAGAACTCGATTCATAAACAAATAGTAATGTTGCCAGTAATATGAAAACTATCTAGTTTATTGCAATTTAGGGGTATCTACCTTAAAAAATATATTCCCACAGATGAACAAATTCAGAATTATTATAAAAAGTTTTATTATAGGTACCTACGTAATTATGCATAGATAATGCAATATTTGCGTTAAAGTTTCTAAAGGATACATATTACGTCATTTCTCATTTTTTTTAAATTAAAAAGATACCTACCCAGGAATATCCAAAAATAATAAAATACCATCTCATGATTATTAGGTAAAAATTATATTTTGTCAACACTCTGAATAAAATCCATAAAAAAATATTGCAACACTCTAATAGATAATAATCCATCCTTTGTTTTTTTCAAGCAATGCAATGGAAGGCGTCCCCAGTGGACTTGTTTGACTGCCGCACCCGTGCTTGGTACATCGAGGCGGCCGTCAGCCCCAAGGACGTCATAGTCCTGGTGGACAACTCGGGTTCCATGACAGGGCAGAGGAGGGACATCGCCCGCCACGTGGTGTCCAATATCCTGGACACGCTGGGGAACAACGATTTTGTCAACATCTTCACATTCAACGATAGTGTCATTGAAGTAGTGCCCTGCTTTGCCGATATGCTTGTTCAGGTAAAATATTTATATTTTTTGATTATATCTAAATCTGCCAATACAATTTTTTTAATTTTATTTGATTAACACTCACAATAAATTTATATATTAGAGTCATGCTCAATAGAATTTTACTAGATTCATAACATGTGTTGACAATATTATTGATGAATTTATGAATATTTTCAAAGTCGGCTCCACACTTAACAATACTATTACTAATTTTATTATTCAGCATAAAATATGCATGCTTTAATATTGATGGATTGATAGAAGCATCGATGAATTTCTGAATATAATAGTTTTGTATATATCAGCAGTATTATTGAGTATGTGTGGGCCACCTAACAGTGTTGCCATATCTTGTGATTTGCACAAGAATTCAGTTCTGTGGAATTCAAACTTGCAAAAAGAATGCATTGTCATTTGTTTTTCAGATTTTCAGTTTTACGTTTGGTGCCACTTGGCAATCAGTTTCTTGAAAATTATATGATAAAAAATAGCTGTAGATGATTAGCTATAAATTATTGTTATTAACTTAATCCGTGTTTCAGGCTACCTTAGCAAACGTAAGAGAACTAAAACTGGGATTGGAGACCATCGACACAACGGGCATAGCCAACTTCTCCGCAGCCCTTACGACGGCCTTTGAACTCCTCGAGGTGTACCGGGAGCAGAAGGAGGGGGCCCGCTGTAACCAGGCCATCATGTTGGTCTCTGACGGAGTTCCGTACAACTACAAGGAGATATTTGAAATATACAACTGGCGCCAGAGACCGAAAATGCCTGTCAGAGTTTTTACGTACCTAATTGGCAGAGAGGTAATTACTTATTATTATTATTGATAAGGGAACAGTCTGTTATCAGGCCCTTTTGCTCTCACTTTTGTCTTGTTTGCTTGACAGTAGCTAGTCGATTTGTTAAATTTTGACAAGATTTTCTTTGGGTATTCGGCTGTGTGACCTGCTTCGACGTCTTCCCAGGTAATTGAGCCTTCTCCCCTTCAAGGCAGGATATTGGTATCATAACTGATTTGGTGTTTCTTCATTCTCCTTGCTTTTCCTACAGCTATTGATGCTTTCCGTCCCCCAACAGCTTCATGTGACTTTTGTCACAAACCCTCGTCATTGGCAAGCCTAGGTGTTGTAAGAATATAAAAACTTTACCCGTAAAATGTTTTTAACAAGAAGTTTTACCCGTAAACAAAAGGCGCTTTTTTTTACATTTACTCCACCCAGGAGATCCTCAGGAAAATAATTCCCCTCAGGGCCTGTGCCATCTTTAGGAATAATGTGTGAATCTGAATTTTTAGAAAAAGAAGAAGAGGAAGTTTTGGGAAAGAAAAAGGCATGAGGGGTGGGTAGGAATCTGGGTGTCTGTGTGTCCAGGAGTGACTCATGAATTTATCTCTCCCACTGCTGTGCAAGGCTATGTTCCGAGAGAATCTACCAGTCTCTCCTGATCCGGCCTGCTACGTAGTCAGTGGGCAGACGCATCCACTGCCAAGGTCCTCAAACCTCACCAAATAAACCCAGGCACCCTTGCTATGTAGATCTTCAAAAGTAGCAAACCACTTGGGGTGACCTATGTACATAATAATATTGAGTTCTTTATTGATGTAATGATGCAATGAAAATTTTCAACCATTCTTTTTACTCAGTACTCTGTGGAACATTTCCCTCATGTAAAAACAGAATTAACCACTCCGATCTATCGCAAATATGCACTTATTACGTCTTAACGAAATGTCAGATTTACGAAAACTTTGTGTTATTTCCGCTTCACAATTAAAGCTCTATAAATGAAACATTTCTGAACGTAGCCGGATATTAAAAACTGTTTTCGAAAGGTTACAAAATAAGATTTCAAATTGTTATATTAAGGGTATTCTCAAAATATATTTAGAAACTTCACACCGATAGATGGCGTTATTTTCAATATTGTCGAATAAAACGCTTTTAACACGTTATGCTTTTTAATATTGCGATGAATGATTGGTTTGCGAACGTACATAAGATATAGTAATCTGCTTAAATAGTTTTGCATACCTATACTTTTATAATGTTAAAATGCGGCTGAAAAAAGCACAATTTTATTACAAAATTAACACGTAAAAAATACATTTGCTACAATCCCGCGCGCGTTCATACAAAATTTTATTTTACCCAACCGAAACATATTTGCGAAACAGGTGCGTTTCATAAATTTAACGGTAAAACTCACGAGTTCGAAAGAGACGGAATACAAAAGGTTTGTTGGATTCAGTAAATTAAATCAACACCCGGGTAGATAGAATAATTTATAAAAAGGGCCGGCTAGGTTACAAGAGCATATCTTGCGGTTGCTGGCGTTAACTGGACCTTTTTTTTAAAGACCGCTTGCAAGACTTACTTCGCTGTGTACGATATTCGGGCAACAGCGAAGTCCGTATTACATGGTTCCAGAAAACTGTATTGTATTTTTTTCTAGTGAATTATATTTTTTCCATCGAAAAGTTCCAAGTTTTATGGAGGTGTCCGTAAATAATATGTGCTGCTGCCGAAAATTTCCCACTCCTTCAACGCCACCTGTAATTTTAGAACCCTCTTTAGCTGCAAAATTAATGAATTTCAACGTAGATACCTATCGCTTCTGTAGAAAAATCGTCAACAGTATCTTTTCTTGGTGGAAGTTGTTTATACTTCAAAATAATGCACCACCTCTCATAATTTTTTTTGTCTTCCCTTCACGTAAAATAAGCTTCATTTGCTCAATGAAGAACGTTGAAATTATATTTTTTGAAGTAAAACTTCTTTACGCACGATCGACACTTGGGGGTAAACTGGTGAATGCGTTACGAAAAGTGGTTATTGTTGTGAAAAATGACATGCGAACGGTAATCGATGCGAACGGTGATCAGTGTCATTAAAAAAGGAAAACGAAGTGCAACTTTTGCCCAAAAAGAAAAAAAATGCATGAGTGTGTACTACTGTGCAAAAAGCAACAAACCATATTGTCTGGAATGTCAATGTTAATGTCACCCCAATGTCAAATGTTCTTTTATAAGTTAGTGAAGTTTTACTTTAGTAGTGTGATCTAAAGCATACTCTTTTTTTAAAAATAATTTAAAGTGCTTACCCACTTAAGGGCCTCCAAGTAACTGGAGTAATTTTAATCAGTTTTAAATATTTTAGATACTATAATAGTGTTTAATGAGATCGCGAAGAGTTAGTATAAGAGAGATAATATATATACATATATTACAATAGAAAGTCTAAAAACACGTGCGGCTCGCAAAAACTTAGAAACGAGTCCCGGTACGATCTAGTGAGTTATATGGTGTGGTAGATCTCTATCCCGTGCGGGATAGAGGGCGTGTTTTTAAAGAAATAAGGGCTGGAAGTTTCGTCCTCTTGTAATTTCTAGAACAGTCTTCCAGAAAGTTCGAGTAGGTTCCATAGAACTCTAGAAAGTTCTGGAAGGAGTGGCGGAGTATGTGGTGTAATTTTGGGGAATAGGGAATAGGGAACATCATTGTGGAACATTCCAAACACTCTGGAATTGATGTCCTGAGCATGAAGCCGGGTAACCCAGCTAGTATAACATAAGACCTGTGCCACACGCAGCTATAAGGGAATATATGGCGAGAAATATGCTGAAATAGGCCAAGCCACATATTTTATCTGCACGTGTGGTACCGCTTTAAGTGTTATATTACATGAAATTAAACAACTTAAAATTCGTATATTTTTTATTCGTGTTTAAGTGATGTTAGTTACCTACACTAACAGCCGCTGTTCCCAATTCTGCTAAGCCGAAACTAAAGTTCGAAACTGCTTAAGCATCACTTAGTCTAGATTAAGTGATGCTTAAGTAGTTTTGAACCTTAGTTTTGGCTTAGTAGAATCGGGAACTTGTAATTGGGTTATTATAAGTATTGGGTAAATTCAACGTAGTTTTATTGTGATATTACTCTGAATCAGAATAGAACGGTAATTAAAATAAGTTTTTCCCCCAAAACCCGCACATGAAAATCCCGCAAATTCGCAGGATAAAATGTGCTGAAATCGCTAGTAACTAACTAACTAAACATCACGCCGTTTCCCCGCAGGGGTAGGCAGAGAGGACGGACCGCCAAACAACTCGGGTCTTGGCACATACTCTGTACCTCATTCATATTCACACATACTTGGTCTCATCACACTCTTCTATTATTCTGACTCTTAACATGGCCCGACTCAAGTATCTGATTCACTTGATCGTGCCATGTCTTCCTCGGGCGTCCCCTACTTCTTCGACCATTTACATTGCTACTAGCTTCAAATAGCCAATAATAATAATATTTGGCTAATTTATATAGCACCGTTTTTGTGAAAAATCACCTCAAGGGCACTGTACAAATAAATATATAAAAGAATTAATATTACTGGCTTACAACTAAGATTTACAATTATAACTAGTGACTTACATCTAAACTCAAACATGATTGCAAGCGCTGGTTTTTTTCTTATACCAGGCCTCATTTTGCTGACAAGTTTTCAGTTTAATTTTAATAAAAACATAAATGCTTTATCGTGTTTGACGGGCTCTTTCGCCAAGGACGCAAGCTGTATGTAGGCACCCTCGTATTTGCTTGCTTTTCGCCGTGAGGAGATTTATGTTTGTCAAAAAGCAATAAATGAGTGACACCTATTTGTCAAAAGGACCTGTTCCTATATTTGTATGCATCAAATTTATCAAATAAACAAATTGGTGATTATTACTATATCTGAGAAATGGTTTCTCGTGTGCTCAATCCACGGCAAGTGTACTTCATTATACGTAATAAAAAATAAGTTTGTATTTAGGAGTTTGCTAATTTGGTAATTTCCTACATCGTCTCATAATAATATTATTATGAGACGATGTAGGAATGTGAATATGACACGATAGTGAAGGGTAAAAGAAGTCGGAGACGCCCGAGGAAGACATTTCAATTTGAGTGGCGGGTTATGGTACCGCCGCCCCGGGAACCATTTATTGAAAAACCAACATACGTCACCCCAAGTGGTTCATTATGTTTGATGACTTAGCAGGGGTTCCCGGGAAAGGGCGCGAAACGTGATGGTTACACAGTAAATAAATAAATTAGATGATAATTACAGTACCTTCCTACCTACCTACATAGCAAATGTTTGTAGAAATAATATGTAAGTGTTTCACCCATTCTGGGATTCGTTTCTTCCCAGAATATTTGTTTATAAAATGCAAGCCTAATGTTATAGAATAACGCTAAACTGTTTTCTGAGAAAATAATGTTATTTATTTATTTTTACAATAGCTACAATAGGAAAATAATTTCCTCCAGGGCCTATGTCATCTTTGGGGATGCTGTGTGGATGGTAATTTAAAGGAAAGGAAGGAGATGATGTTCTGAGAAGGAAAAAGGCATGAGGCGTGGCTACGAATCTGGGGTCAGTGGGTTCAGGAGTGACGGACGAATGAATCCGTCCCTCCCACTGCGGAGCAAGGCGATGGGTCAAGAGAAGAGTGCAGGAAGGCTCAAATAGTCTCCCTCAACAAGTTCCTCCCGATCGGATTTATGTAAAGCTCAGCACCTCTAACTATATCTCTGTGTCTTGAGGTAATTTTTCCCAAAAAACGGCGCAACCAAGTGAATCAATTATTTGAAAACGGTCAGTCAGAATAACAGAAGAGATATATGAAGACTGATAGATCGTGTATATGCGACAATGTGACAGAATGTAAAAACCCATGCAGCTTGATCTATTCATTTTATTGTTTAGTAAGTCGCAACAACAAAATAACTAAGCAAGTATCTAGTGATATTTACAGTTTTATGAAAGTTCTAAATTATTACAGTGGCCCTTATTATCATTATGTAGTTAATTTCGCCTCTTTTACTGCGTGCCTCGACCGCAAATATTCCCTGCGCCCAGAAACAATAAAATCAGAATAGCAACTTGACATTTTTTCGACAAATAATACTAGACCATAGGAATGTGCCGAAAGCGTGCACGAGACGAGCATATCGGGACCGCTCGCACAGTTTGTCGCCTTCTAACATACGGATTCCTATTCCCGCGCCCGCGCCCCGCGCCTTGCGCCCGGTGGTGTAGCGAAATTTAGCTACCCGTGTCGAACGTAAATCTGATGAAAAATAATTACTTTTGTTAATGTAATTACTTGGTTATTATAAGTCATATAACAGTGAAATTTTCGTTCGCGCTAATTTAATTATTAGTATTATTTTTCTGTACTAAAATAAATACAGTATTATCTGTAGTTTTCGAATGCGGCTGAAAAATAAATTGTATGAAAATTGTCGCTTCTGTTTCACCTTAAAAATAAATATTAACATTTGAACATATTAAAATTTAGAATGCAAACATTAAAAAAATGTAAAAATGACTCACGTGATGTTTTTATGTGAAAACGGTACTAAAATCATGGATTTTCTAAAAAACAATACTTATTCTATTGTATAAATGTGTAATAAACAATTTAGTCACCTTATTTTTTTATCATTTCATACAAGAATATTTAATAAAAAAATAACAATTTCTAACGGCGGGTAGGCGATTTTGTGGTCTACCATGTATCTGACACAATAGGTCTTTTTATGTATTTCTATAGACAACTTGAATAGTGATGGGTAGCTTGATTTATTATGGAGCTTCTATTTTTTGTTTTAGGGATGTCACTAGAACCATAACTGAGTTATAATGATTTCTGTGGAAACATACGCGTTGACGTGAAAACAAGCTTATTGTACTTGACTACTATCATCATATTAACGTGTATATCTGCTTACGTTGCTGAGTGGTTAAGCGTGTTGCACAAATGGCCTATTTATAAAATGCGTTTCAGGTGGCAGATGTACGTGAGGTGAAATGGATGGCCTGTGCGAACCAAGGTTTCTATGTCCACTTGAGCACCCTGGCCGAGGTTCGAGAGCAGGTGCTGAACTACATCCCCGTGATGGCCCGGCCCCTCGTACTATGGGGGGACGAACATCCCATCATATGGACGCCAGTTTACGCTGATATCACAGTATGAAATCATATCATTTCGTTAACTACGTTGTGGGAGTTTGAATGTATGGAAGATTTATAGAATTATTTATAAGTCTTATTTTATTAGGTTGAAAATATATTTTTTAAATTACTGTTAATTTAATCCTTAATTAAGTTTATTTAATTTCTGTTCAGGATCCCAAGATGACAGATTGGCTGTGGGAAAAGAGAGAGTCCGAAGAGCAGAGAGAGAGGGTAATGAGTGTGAAGAGGAATGCATCATTCTTCCTCTCAGTCTATGAAAAGGACAGGAGGTATGCTCTCAAACAGAAGGAGGTCAGTACCTATTTTATTTTATTTTATTTATTAGCATTCACTATCCTAATAATATGGATGTAATATTCATGGTAAAATTCCATTTCAATATGAATTTTAATTGATTAAAACACTTTTATAACTTTTTTATATTCTTTTGCACTTTTCACATAAAATACCAAAGAAGAAATCTGCCGTGTAGATTAATATAATATACTATAAAATGCAAACAAAACGAAGAGCTCTGAGAAAAAACCAGTAATACTTAACTTTTAAAAATAAAGCCAAACAAATATTGGTATTCCATAAAAATTAAAAAAAAAAACATAAATTCAGTTAATGGAATTCAACCCATCTCGCAAAATGAAATAACAATATGACAAAATAAATCATAATCATTCATAACAATATTGTATAGAGCCAATACCACCCGTACCTGATATAGATGCTAGATTATATAGCATAGATTTTGTTACGACGATTCCTTTACAGTGTTTCGAAATATTTTTATAAATGTGTGTGGTGAATGTTTAGATGGAGGATCAGGAGCCAGGGGACTATCAGTCCTACAAGTTGATGACCTCCGTGTCCATGCCGGTTTTCGATAGAAGGGAAAATGCTGTGAGTTCAACAATCCTTTCATATTATACTTCTATCTCCTTCTCATTCATTAATATTGATTTTATTATTCTCTAACTTTGTCCATTTATTCTCTGGTTTGAGAGAATTTTTTTTTTGAAATGTTCAATGTTTTTTATCATAAAATTTTATACTCCTTAATGTTTAGTACAATGTACAGGATGTCCGTTAAGTAGTAGATATCCTTTCACCTGTGGATGGGGGGAAATGAAATATCAGTCTGATAAAAACAAAATTTTATTGCAAATATGAGCATTTTTTAACCCCTAGAGTGCGGATGACTGCATTAGCAGTCCAACGAAATTATAACTGTCTTGAGGTGCACTGTAGTGTGCATTCTGTGGAGCTAGGTTTTAAAAGTTTTTGAGATATTTCATTACTGTCCATGAAAATTCCAAAGTAAAAAAATATGTTTGAAGCATGTCTACCACTTCAAATGTAATTTTCAATTTCAAATTTCACTTCGAGATTTTTACAAAATTTTGCCTGCAGCGTCGGGGTTAATTGGCTTATGTATTTTTAAGGCACAATTTACTTTTTGCTTCACTTGGAAGTCTATGTCCAGACATTTCAGAGTAGCATAAGGGCATAAAACAACATTGATACATTTTAATTTCTACTAATACATATTAAACTTTTGTTAAAAAACTTTCACACGGGAATAATGGCTAGCATGATTTCCAACTATATTAGTACCAACGGCTGTTTCGAGCGCTTCAAATTACAGGCCATCGGATCAAAATTAAATGTATCTAAACACAAATTTTAAGTTTAAGACTTTAAAAAGAACAACAGGAGTAACTCAATATTAGTAAAGTACTTCTGATAATAATACTTCAGAATAATAATATAAAAAAATAAACTGACAGAAAATTCCCTTATTTGCGACCATAGTGTGAGCAAAGGTGTCAATTTTAGAAAGTTTCTAAAAGGCCAATTAGTTCGAAAGTTGGGAATTTTACTTAATATTCCATTTCTGGAACGACCTTGGGGTCCCCCATCCACAGTTCTCTATTCCGATGCATGTGAAGAGAAAGAAGAAGACTGACAAAGAAGGTCCTTGAAATTCTATTTTTTTTTTTAGTTTGACCTTTACTTCCCCAATAATAATAATTGTATGAATATTTCTAAGGCTGTGTTCCTAAATCACACTATGACTTGTTTCCAATAAAGTATTGTAATCCATCATTATCTACGATGGTGAAACCTCAGACAATGAGACTAGGAGCCCATATCATATCATTTCTTAAATGCAATTTCAAAATATTACCTACTTGTACAAAAAATAAATTTTCCAGTTAAATTTTTATAATAATGTATTACCATATAAAATCATCATTTTTTGGTAAATTAAAAGAAAAAAAAACAGACTTTAGTTCCTTATTAACCTGCGAGCACTCGCGCGATGAGCAAAATAATATATGCTATAATTTATGTCCATTTTGACTATTTATAAAACGTGAGCAAAATGATCTATATGTGAGTTAGGCGCGAGTGCTCGCGGGTTAAACTGTGCTAACCTTCATCATTATATTGCATTATTTATTATTTTAAGAGGAGGCGTTGCTGAGTACACTTCTCTTCACTGGTTGGAATATGCTAGTGTGGTTTAGGAATTTGGCCAGGATAATAATATTGTTGTAGGATGTCCATGATTTGAATAAACATGTATTACTTTGGATGAAGATGTGGTGCTAATACAGTGATTGTTTCTCAGAATATCACAGAGAATGTACTGATAAATGAAGCGTACTGGGTTTCCATAACAAGAGAGGTATATCATCGACCTATACTCAGTATTAAAACAGTTGCAGTTGATATTTTTTTGATGATTGACAGTATAATATTGTTTTAACTTCCCCATACATAGGTGCATATTGTCCTACTAGAACCCGTCTGTATGTGGAGACCATAGGACTTTACCTTTACCTGTAGCGCCAGCAATGGCAATAAGGCCATGACAGATAATAGATTACCGAGACTTTGTTATGTTGATCAAAAACAAAAATTACTGTTGGTGTTTTAAAAATGCAAAAATTTACAAATTCTCAGCTAAAACTTAGCCTCTCGAGCGACGGCTATCCTAAATTTAATTAGGTGATTTATAAAAATTAAATTGAAATACAAATTTAAAGATTTAAAAAAAAAATTACACAACCTTTTTACAAAATTTATTCAACCTTCAAAAATATGGTATGAATGGTGAAATCAAGGTGGATTCTTTGGCTTTAAACCGCAATAAGCAGTTCATTCGTTTCCGCATTAATATTTGGAGATATGATAATAATTAAATTGAAAACCGTACAGTCATCGCTCTAGAGGTTAACAAATATTATAATTCATTCACTTGAAATACCAAGGGTGGTTTTTGTAAATTTAAATAAAAAGTGTCATACATATTTGAATGTAGTTAATAGCAATACATATATAGTATAATTTAGTTATAAATTTACAGATTTATTCCCTAGCTGGCCATTAGGGTCATCATATTACAAGGATTGGGAAATTTAAAAGAGATATTTTTGCTTTTATGTAATGGTTTAGGTAATGTAAGTTTTTTTGATAATCAAATGTTGTTTTTGGATCGACTTGTTTATATAAAATGTTTAAAAGTAGTATTTATAAATCAATAAGTAGTTTTTTTTGCTTCGTTAGTCATAAATTTACAATATTTGCTACGAGATGATATTTTGTAACTTATGTACATAGACTTTGGCATACATAGCTAGAAGAGGTGTTTTTATGATTATTGAAATTGTACAGTTACCAATAACAATAATTATGTCTAAAGTGTTTTGTAAATAGGTTTTTAACTATTGTGTGTTTTTCAATATTGTAACTTTACAATAATTAGACTTATGCTACAATACAATTGAGCATTGACTTTAAATGTTATTCCCGATACCTGCACATACCTTATTTTTATTGCTTTAATAAGTTATGCTTTTTTTTAACATGGTTAATTTTAATCATGTATAAAAATATTTTTGTGCCAATTTTTATGAAAATTTACCGCTCAATTTTACACACATTTTTTAAAAATAATCTTTTCTTGTCAGTTGAATGGATGTTTCAAAGCTCCGTAGCTCATAACGGAAATATTTTTGCAAGCTGAAAATACTTAAACAAATCTTAAAATTCCAGACAGTAAAAGCTGGGCGAATTTCATGGTGCCAGAACTATTTCAAAGTTTTTAGTGAGACATACCAAAGGATTTTCTACTGAGTTTGCAATTTACCACCCTCTTGTAATATAATATTATACATTATAGTGTAAATTCAGTTTTGGCAATAATACTTATATTCTCAAGTGAAGTAGTGATCAAAGCTAAAGATTTTTTGGGGTGACATCATAAAGCCTTTGTTGTATTAATAAATTTCTATTTCAAGATAAATCGTTAATATCAAATATATTTTCCTTTCTGAATAGACACGAGTAGCTAACTTACTCGGAGTGGCTGGAACCGATGTCCCTATCGAAGATATTCAGGCTCTGATGATGCCACATCAGGTAAGATTCTATTATGTATAGTGATGGATAAATTCTGGGGAATTTATCTTTTGGGAACATTCCCGAAACGAGGAATATTGCGTGAATTTTCATTTAAATGGTGAAATCATCAGCAAGGGCGGATTTAGGGGGGGGCACGGGGGCACGTGCCCCCCCCCAGGACGGTATTTTTGTGTACTGTGGAGATTCCATCACAGTACATACTTGGAAGCAAATCAAATTATCAGGGTTGTTAAAATATATGAATAAAATAATAATGAGTCAAACTCTCGTCTATTTCTGGCCGGAATTGCGAATTTCATTCGTTGCATCCCTTTCATGCACTTGCAAATGAAATATGATAATCAGCGTTTGCGAGAGCGGTACGGTCGGGGGAAAGCGCGGTCGGAAAAGTCCCCCCCCCCCGATTGAAGTTGACAAAGGGGCTGTTCAAGTATTATGTAACGCACTTGAGGGGGGGGGGGGGGGTCGAACAACGCGTTACGTAACATGTTTTTTCTATTTAACTAAAAAATAGGAATTAGAAACTTAAGGCTACGTCAATGTTTGAGTAAATTGTTTTAAGTTATTTATGTCTTAGAACCTAAAATGTAAAATCGCTTTGGGTTTTCGGGGCAGTTCTCCATCTCAAGCTATCGCTGTTAAATCAGATTGTAGATGGATACATTTATCAAAAAAGAACTTTTCTAAACCTCCAAATTTATGTCGTTACTAACATACTTACTCGCACTATTTTGAACTTCTTCGGTGTTCAAATTTTGATGGAATAAAATTTTCTGATAAAGGGTTTTCTCCTCTGTTGGTAAATATAAGATTTTTTAGATATCCTTTTGTAGTACATGAATCGTTGCAGTCAGAACACGAAAAAGGTTACTCTCCACCGTGAATCAGCGAGTGCGTTCTTGTACGTCCCTTTTGAGAACATGATTAGCTGCAGTCGGGACACGAAAAAGGTTTTTGTCCACTGTGGGTTAACACGTGATTAGATGTCACTTGCGATAAAATTAATAGTAGCAATCCGGACATGAAAAAGATATTTCTCCTCTGTGGGTAAATATGTGACGCTTCATTTGTTATTTTGTAGAACATGTATATTTGCAGCGAAAAAGGTTTTTATCCACTATGGGAAAACATGCGATTTTTTTAATTTCTCTTCGTATAAGCATAGTTACAATCACAACATGAAAAAGGTTTTTTTTTTCACTATGAATGGCGCTGTGGATTTTTAAATCTCTCTGTCGAGAACTTGAATAACCGCATTCGGGACATGATAATGGTTTTGTCCACTATGTATAAACATGTGATTTTCTTAGTACCTCTTTGAAGAACGTGAATACTCGCAGTAGAAACATGTAAAAGGTTTTATCTCAATGTGAGTCAGAAAATGAACTGTAAGAAGTTCCTTTGTACAAAATGAATACTTGCAGTTGGGAGATGAAAAAGGTTTTTGTCCAGTGTGGATATGTGAATTTTTAGATACCGTTTTGTGGCGCATGAATAGTCGCCGTCGAGACATGAAAAAGGTTTTTCATCGCTGTGAGTCATCAATTGCCGTTTTAGTTTTTTTTCGAGAAAATAATAGTTGCAGTCAGGACATGAAATAAGTTTTTCTCCACTGTGGTTAAACATGTGAATTTTAGATTTTCGCTTACTTCGTAGTACATGAAAAGTTGTAATTACTTTGTAGTACATAAATAGTTGCAGTCGGAGAATTTTCTCCACTACGAGTCAGCAAGTGACTTCTTAGGTATCTCTTTTGAGAAAACGAGTAGTTGCAGTCAGGACATGAAAAAGGTTTTCTTTTCTGTGAATCATACTGTAGATTTTTAAATCTTCCTTTTGAGAACTTGTAAAACTGCATTTGGGATATGAGGAAAGACGGTTAAATTGTGGAGATCCGGAAGGAATACAAGGCGGATAAAAAAAATAATAATAATAATTGGGATTTTTTTATAAATAGCAACTTGCATATATAAAATAAACAATATACGCATGTATCGCGAGTTAAAAATCTCTTCTTTTATTTATTGCCGCAAACGCGATCAAAACAAGAAAAAAGGTATTTAAGCGACTTTACAGTAGGTACTTTGCGCAACTTAATTGTGACTTTCAGGTAAAAATTGTCACTTTGGCGTTACGTAACCTTTAGGGGGGGAGGTGTATAAGAAAACGTTACTGCGCATTACATGGGGGGAGGGGGGGTCAAAAAAATCTTCAAAAATTGCATTACGCAATACTTGAACGCCCCCAAACACAAATTTCGACTTCATAAAAAATTGGTCCGTCCCAGGGGGGGGGGGGGTAATGTGCTCTTGAGTGGCACCCCCTCCCCCATCGGGTGGCACCCGGGGCGGGCCCCCCTCCGCTCCTTGTGCCCCCCCCAGAAAAAAATCCTGGATCCGCCCTTGATCATCAGACTAACCAACTAGGTTGGCTTCTACAATGTAATTTCATGACAATGTGATTTACAAATGTTATAATTGAAATTCACAAAAATCCTATTAATATTAGGGACAACGGGGTTAAGCTCAATAGTTCTTGGTATCCGGTAATTGACGGCTACACCAAAACTAAACTGGGACCTTACACTACAACTGATGTACATGTTTAAATTTTGTGTTTCTAGTTGGGAGTAAATGGATATGCTTTCATAGTCACCAACAATGGCTTCATCCTGACTCATCCAGACCTCAGACCAGTTGTAAGTACAAATTTATCTATGCGGTAGATTTTTGATATGATTTTGTTTAGAATAATCTACTTTTATAATGAGTTTTGGTTTGTTACAGTTCCAAGGAATACTAAAGCCTAGTTATAACAGCGTGGATATGTTGGAAGTAGAACTGATGGATGATACTAGAGGTCCTAGGGATTTTAATCCAGAGCTTGTTCAGGTATTTCTCGACATCTTAAGTGTGTTGTGTCAATTATTATAATCATCCCATCTAATGCAGTCATTTTCAAAATCAAAGTGGTTTTTTATTTGAAAATTTCAAAGTTTCGCTTTCATTTCAGTTTCGCAGTGATGTTATTAATCAATCGTCTGGCAGCAAATGGATGCAAGTCAAATATCATTTTGATAACATGGTGAGTTAGTTATAATATATTGTATTACAGTACTTATGTAGAGGTCTATACTACAGTATTACTCCCCTTCTGTTATTGCTTGCTTTATCACACATTCATAGTAAAGACCGGTCTCCTGTGACAAAAAGGTTTTACAAAATATCCGACAAAAACAAAAACATTGAGCAGGGCCACAACGTTTTTTGTTTTCTAGCGGCCACGGAATACATAAACATTGTGACCCCGACCTAACCATCCGCAAAATGTTTGTGGAAACGGTTGCAGGAGACCGGCCTCAACTTTAATCCCTCCCCTCCCCCCTTCTGCTATTGCTTGTTTTATCACACAGTTTATTTAACTTCTACCCCCCCCCCTCCCCTTTTGCTTAGCTTGCTTTATTCACTTTAACATCTACTCCCCTTCTGATATTGCTTGCTTTGCATGATTCATGGTATCACATCAACCCCCTCCCTCCCCCCCTCCCCTTCTGCTATTGCGTGCTCTATCAAACATAGTAACTTACACCCATATGCATAGTCGGTTCCTCGAGACCTCCTCCACTCGACCTTAGTCGAGGTCACCTGAAGGAAATCTTAAAATCTCCCTTGAAATCAGTATGTTCAGTTACAGCTTCACCCTCCAGTGAGGAACCTCCAGTAAAGTCGAGTTGATACGACGTTGATCGAGTTGGACGATATTGGTACAAATCTTCATAAATGTAGTCAATAAAATCATGGAAATTATTCATTATGCTAATAAAACTTGAAATAACCTCAGAAATAATGTGGAAAGTGCTTTTAACAAGTTTTGAGGGGACCTCAAGGTAGATCGCGACGTACCTTGAGTTTGACAGTTCATTACTCGACTCGACTGAGGAATTTGCTCAAGTCGAGGATAGTTTTTTCAGTTCTGCATACCGATTTTATCCTTGAGGTTGAGTCGAGTCACAGTCAAGTGGAGGAAATCTCGAGGAACCGACTATGCATATGGGTGTTTACATCTATCTCCCTTTTGCTGTAGTTGCTTGATTTATCACACATAGTAGTAACATTAAAGTTTAACACCCCTCCCCCCCTTTCTCTTATTGCCTCAATTTTAATAAAAATTATGTTTCTAGAAACGCGTATCTCGCATTAGAAGGCAATATTTCTGGACTGGAATTCCACGCTCCCCCTTTAGTCTGGTAGTGGCCCTGCCAGAGCCCTATGGCTTGCAGCGCCTGTCCCTGAGGCCCGAGGACGACATTCACCGCAGCCGGCTCAAGGGAAACAACGCCACCCACTACTTCAGGGGGCAACGCTGGCGGATACACCCAGACTGGTAGGACCATTCATATACATCAACAGAACTTTCATATAAACTATTGAAAAAAGCACAAATAAGTTTTAAATATAATAAATTATGCAAATACCATAATAAATTCATCGTTTATGAAATAAAAATATGACAAGAAATTACTGACACAAACATCAATCCATCTTGCACATCGTACTCTGGCCGGCGTGCAATCAAAATATTCACAACTGTGCATGCGCGAACACTGCAACAATATTTTGTTGCACGGTCTTTGTACAATGTATGATTAAAATATTGTTTAACGGTTGTGAAGTGATTTTTTTTTTAGTAAGTCTGTTAGAAAGTTGCCCGTTACGGGTGTATATCTGTGTCTGCGCACTTACGGCAGAGTGAGAAAGGGAAAATTTCATAAAAATAACAGTGGATAGTGATTATGTTATTACAGTGGTGATTAATGTAGGTGTTTATTGATCAGGTTATATTGCCGCCACCATGAAAAGACCTTCACAACTCCAGAGGATGAGTTGTTGTACTTCTTGGACCGAATGAGGCAGCAAGGGTGGCACTGGCCTCTCAAGCCTCGTCCCCCTGAGCACATGCACTGTAAGTACCTATAGCTGAAATGGTTTCTCAGACACACTCAGATTATTTACAGACTTGCCGAGGTATGCAGATATGATCAAACAATTGATTTCTAATATTATGTATTTACCTATCTTTTATACCTGTTGAACTTTCAGGACCTAGTCTCCTTCCCCCCATCACCTTTAACTTCATTAAGTTCTCCAACGGGAAGGGCCATATTCCAACTGGCTCCTGCATTGAGAATTCGAGCATTGAGTATGTAGTACTCTCTCGTTAATCCGCCATACCAAAAACCGGGCAAGTGTCCATTTAGTGAAAGCGGCAGATTATAGTGCATATACATATACGCACACATAAATATGCAAAATATTAAAATAAGTATTTTATACAAACATTAATATAAAATTTTTTGGTATCAAAATTTAAGGCATCATGTTTATGCTTGCAAGACGACTCAATTTTGTTCAAACGTATTAAAACAAAAAAGTGGCAGAACGAAACAAATAGAAACACATCCGACAGTTGCCAGAATACACAGGGATTAACAGAAACCGAAACGTTCTAAAACAATAATAATAATTAACCCAGGTATCTGGTAAAATGTGAGATCAAACAAGATGGCGGTGTAGTAATTGAGTATGTAGGAGTAAATAACCCAATATGTGGGTGTGCAGATTACTGAATTTTGCGGATTATTGTATTTGGCGTATGTACATCGGCAAATTATAGGGCTTGATTTGTGCTTTCCACTAATAAAAATAAGGGGGGTTATAGCAGTTGTCGGATAATTTGAGCGGCGGATTGCTGAGAGAGTACCTACTATACATGGTGCAAAAATTTCAGGTTTTGTTTGCAATGCAAAAGCAAACAGTATAGTAATATATATTCAATTACCAGCTGCTTCTCCAATACCCTGTTAGGCCTTTACTGTTTTTTGGCTGTCTTGATTCAAAGACAGTTTATTTGGTGATTTTATGATCTTTGAAGTTATTTTAATTTTTTCAATTTGACTTTTTATTTGAACATTCAGTTTGTTTAGTCTTTTGTTGACCATAATCCATTTCATGACCTTTCATTTGCATTTTGTTATAATGACTACTGTTCTTCTAGTTAATGAAGTCTTACTTTGCTCGAACTAAGAATATCTTGAAGTGACTGTTTTATAATGTGTGCGTTGATTCAATCAGTGTTCGAAGTCGAGTAATTCTTTGGTTCCGAAGTATGTTTTATTTTTGGATGTTTAAAGAATGCAGAAGCAAATTTTGAGATGTAAATGATTCTCAAAATGTCCACAGCCAACACAAGCACTGGCAAGGCTGAGCCTAAAACGGAGAAGGATTCATATTTCTGTGAGTAACGACTGATGTTACGGAATGGATAGATATTTTGTACTTATTCGTGTGCACATTAGCTTTTGTCAAGTGTTCAGTTTCTCATAGCGACGGTTATTACAACCATTCTTGGAGATCTTATACAGATAATAATATTTCAGTAAATGTAGAGGAAAAGCAGAAATGACTTTTGTATAATCTTACTATCTCTTCTGGTGTCATTTCACCCTTCTACATTCTACAGTGATGTTCATCGGGAACAGCATTCGACACTTCACTGCATGTTTGTGCTTTGTGACTTTGGTTTTTAGTGTATTATTAAATTTCTTTTAGTTTTTCTTTGATTGGTTTGCTTACAGATTAATATCATGGAATCATTTCAAATGCCGGTGGTGTGGATTTGAATGTGAACCCTGAAGGAGTGTAACAACAAACTATTAACTGTGTTGACTACCAATTCTTCTGCATGCCATGATTTTTTTGCACTGTGAATTTTAGATATAACTGTGAATACCCACCAAACACGTTCAGTCGTCCATTTTACAGCATGTCTGTGTGAAATAAGCACAAATAATTTAACAATGGCACGTCACCTCAATTTATAAATGGCACTTATTCTAATCTCTCAAAATCTTCCATATATCACTTTTCTATTTTTTTTTCTAAATTTCATAAATGATCTCATGATGAATGCTTTACAGCTACTAAAAGCAAATGAATGATTTGACCATCACACGATAATTCTATGTATCATTAGAAATCAACAAGATTCATCTCATTCACATATTTTTCTCTAATATTATTTTTTCCTTATGTTTATTTTATCTTATTATGACAGATTCTATACACTATTAATTTATTGTTTTTACCTATTTACTACGATCCACACTTTATTTATACCTTTTCTTCAAAGCTAAATTATAATTAAGTAGGTACTGAACTACATTTAGCAATTTTTTTTATTTTACAAAAACGATTTCTTTACACAAGTCTCTAGTATAAACATTTCACTAAGGTAACAAAGTACACTATTTTTTATTACTATATCTATATTATTGTGTATAGGATAAAAATGAAATTCGAATTGTGATTTACCACCTAAGGCTTTACAAACACGTGATTTCGTGGAATTAGAGTATGTATTACCAGAAATATGTGTAATTTTATATACTACCTATACAATGAAATATTTATTGAACTAATTCGCGTGTTTTCAAGTACATACCTTCTCTGGCCAAACGGAAATCTTTGTTTCAGAAGATTTCTGCTGAGTTCATCAGAACGATTTGAAATAATATTAAAATAGTTTAAAAAAATTATATTTTGGCCATTCACCTTCAGAATTTTTGATGTGATAATAATATTGTGATCTATAGGTGACCGTAGCTTGATGCAGGCGGTGGTTTTTGATGCTCGGGTGACGGATTGGTTCTCTCAGAACATAACCGGCTCCAAAGACGATAAAGGGTAAATATTTCATTTTTTATTTGGCATACCTATTAGTTTTAGATACGTTTTTTTTAGCACTTCATGTTTCTACAAAAATGTTAAAAGTTTTCTGCTTTATGAGTTTCGTGTCTATGTTTTTTAATTTTTTTATTGTGTGATGAATTAGATAAATATTAGTTTCAAATATAAGCAAATTTAACTCACATCAGAATAAGTGTTTGAAAATTTTAAATTTATCATACAAACATTGCGTAGTTTCAAACAAAACAACAATCATTAAATGTGTACTTTAGTAGTTTCAAAATATAACATCACACAACAACAATAAAAATTATGTTGATAAAAACAAATTTTACATTAGATAGCGATTAAATTTCGCTTTCTTCCTGTAATAAATAATTTTATGGTCTTACTCTTTAGGAGTAGGAAATATTGGTAGATGGCTATTGGATCAGTAGCTTCCATAATAATGCCTAGTTAATAGTGTTTAATACATATCCATTGTAATTTGCGTACAATCACATACAGATTTGAATCTTGTTTCACCAAGCTCCCCTGCATTTTACAAATCATTAATATTTTTTTGAATTCCTTCAGGATGGTTTACGAGTTTATTAAATATATAGCTAAATTATGGCAGATATTTATTAGAGGGACCAAAAAGTCATGCTTTTGGAGTTAATTTAATATTTTATATTTTTTACCAATGTTCTAATTATTTTTCTGATATGGCAGCTATTTTATATACAAACTTAAATAAATAAATAAACATCCACAATGTAAGAAATTATGTTTGAACAAGATTGGTGGCCATGTTGGATGTCAGTGACTAGGCATTTATGTTGGAAGGTGTTGATTGGATAGACGGGAATGATACTAAAGACCATTTTTTCCAAACATAATCAATACATGCAATTGTTGCTTTCTAATAAACTTTCTCTTGCAATCATTTGTGTTAATATTATCCCCCATTGTACTGATCATTTTATTGGAATAGCCCAAGCCCCATTACAATGCTGATGGTATTATTGCCAAGGTAAAGTATTCAAGCAAGAAAATAATATAAGAGCATGGTTTGTAATAATGATGATTAGCGGACAATTGAAACTACTCTTACAATGTGTTTCTGTTCACTAGAAATTAGAAACCTTAAGATCTTTCTAAAATAGTATACTTAAGCCCCGTTTATAATAGGAATAAGCGATAAGAATAGGCCGGTGCCGTAATCCGTAATATTTTAGAACGTCATTTATTATTGGAATAGGAATAGAACAGAATACGCCCATAGAAGTGACTATGCCGCTGTCACTTGTCTATGTCAACTGTCAACCGAGATATTGTTTTATATAAATAAATATTGAAACTATGGATTCGTCAGACATTGTTGCATGTGGAATGTTTGTGTCAATTCTGGAGCTAGCATACACAGCGTATGGAGACGCACAGTTGACGAAAAAAACACCACTAAATAACCATGGGTTTTCTACGACATTTCTGTCTTTATAGTCTTTTTCTTTCTTGTCATATAAATGACGAAATTGTTCGACCCAAGAAATCAATTCTGCGTCATTTGTATTCATTATTATATATTAGATCATCTTCGTCTTTAGCAAATATGTATAAAATTCGGTAAAATATCTATTAACTCCGCGTAAATATTTGTTCACAATATTATTGTGAACAAACAACTAAACTGAATAGTAGATACCATAGTCATAGAGTATCGATCGATAATACATAAATCTCGCCTGCAATCAGTAACCGTAAAATATAAAGTTGAACCATCTTTTCGGTTGTGGAAAAAATTACAGATTATTGCCATCTATTATAAACGGATACACAGGTTTCCTATCTTCCAACTTCTACTGCCTAGGACTTATTGAATACCGATTACAGACTATTCCTATTATAAACGGGGCTATTATATATGTTTTAAAAATTACATACCTACAATATTGTTGTGACTGGCTCTTGTTAAATAATAATGATAAAAATAATAATGATAAATATGACAAAACATTTTGGCTTTATTTAGACTAGAAATTCTTATATCGGGAATGAGTGTGTAGGATGGCCTGGAGGCCAACATCCTATTATGCTCTCAAAATCTCTCTGTTGCTAGAAACCTGACTGTTGGTCCATCTCTGTTCTGAACATCGAGGGGCAGACGGCAGACCTATGTATTACCCACAACTGTGGGATAAGTCTATAACCTCTAAGCTCTATCTACACTAGAGCCATACATATATACCTTGTAATTCGAACTATCACAAATATTATCAATTTACGGAGTGTAGAAGAAAAATTTACTATTCCCCAGTGAGAATTAAAATGCATCTGTATTGCTCCTTACGCATTACATATATACTTGCTTAAATCAATATATGACATTTTCAATCTATACACATCACAAACTCAAGCATAAGTACTTAACTACTTTACTTTGAAAACAGTGTGTGTGGGTTCAACTCCTATTAAAAAACATATTGTGTTGTTTTAATTATTGTACCGACATATTACCATATTATTATATACATATTATAATAGAAAATAATATTTATAAATACAAGCAGAATACACTTTCAAAACATACTAATACAATGCAAATTAACTTTATCTTATGTAGAATATTATAATATATAAAATTGACGTGGAAGGCATAATTCGTATACCCAATTCCTACAAAGCAGTGTTGACCACCTGCAGCATTTAGGATCCCATTGTCACTTTCCTTGAGTCTCAAGATGAAGCTTGAAAAATGTGGCAAAACCTGAAAATACATGCCTTTGCAATTCTTAAGCCCATCGAACATGGAGATACTTACAACCAACATGACTGTGATACAACCTGGCAGCCTACCCATATGCTACTCTTTAATGCTAGTTTCCGTACATGGTGCTACCCCAAATATATAATTATTTCAACCTGATAATTTTTTCGCATGCAGCCGTGGAATTAATAGATTTCAAGTGACTCTAGCGACGAAGACAATAATATTGTTCTTCTTCGTCTTTATAAGCACAAAAAACTATCTAAAAGAAGATTTTGGGTTCACCCATACAACGAAATAAATAATAAATTTAGGGCTTTCGTTACCGTCAAGAACCACATGAGAATGATGTCAAATTGACTTTTTTTTAGCCTCAATTCACGCCTTCTCCGCTAAATCCTTTCTTACATATTCCGGCAAATTGTATTTAAGTACATAAAAATGGATTTTTTCCCACCTCCGGAATAAATTAAACATTCAAATTGTGTTCGGATGCCATTTCTGTCAAACGAGTAGTGGATGCGAATGTGTCTCGCATAACACATTACCACTCGTCAGTAGCGTGCAACGCGTAGTTAACGTGTAGCATTGTGTACGAATACCAGCAGAATAGTATGGCGGGTAACGAGTGGCGTGTATGCTACGCGCACAAAACTTGAGTCGTTTGTATCTCCATGTATGAACGGCTTAAAATGTTTTTTTTTTTATAAATGCTATTAACAAAATGTTTTTCTTGTTTTTATTTTTTCTGTGCTGCAATCTGGATTTTATATTTCAGGGTGGAGATTTAATAAAAAATAATTGTGTTACTTTATTATTTTGAACAAGCAGCTCTGAGGATAATAAACAAACATATGAGAGAAGTCAAAGAAATTTGCTAATCAATATTTTTTTAATTAATTTCAAGAAATTACAGCATAAAACTGTCTACAAAAAAGAAAAATCTTCTTAGTCATTTCCTACGTATTTTATGTAAATATGTTCTTCTTTAACTTCTCTCGATGTTATCATATTTATTTTATAAAATTCCAACAAAATATTTTGTCTATAATTTGGTAAATCTTGTATTTACAGAAAAGAATTTATCCAAAGATTTGGGATAACAGTTGCCTTTGTGTCAACGCACAGTGGACTTACTCGATGGCAATCTTTTCCACATCCGGATGATCCTCATAATGCAGAAAGGTATTTTTCATTATTATGACTTACTATGTATCTATCTAAATCACCACTAACAAATATACTAAAGATATTGACATTTTTAATATGTATATGTAACTATGTAATTCAATGTTTAAAACACACCTACACAATAGAGAAGTCCAGTCCATTTTTTAATTTTTTTTTTGTGAAAATAAAAATAAACCTTCTAACTTAAATTACTGCATATTTTTTTTTTTTATAGTTAGTTTTAATAGTTAAATTAATTTTCAAAGTTTTAATTTTTGGAAATCCCTCGAAAACACCCATATCTATGATGAATTTTGTGATCATCTACTAAAATAACGATACAAGTATTTTATGATTTTTATGTTAGTTTTCTTGAATCGTACATAGATTTGCGCAGGCGCGCGGCCATCTTGTTTATTATTACGCGTTGATTGGCTTATTTATTGCAAATGGCGAAATCAAATTCTTCACAAAACAATGAATGACGTTGATGAATTTTACTTGCAGTTTTATGTTTTTGAAGATAATTTTCGTTTAAATGTTTAATTCATTGTGATATTAGTGTAATTCAGCATAAGTACCAATGCTGCCTTTACTTTTTTTCAGTTTTAGTCCTTTATAATGTTTTGTTGGTGATTTAGTTTCGTTAATGATAGGTTTTTAGGTTACTGACATTACATAATCAAAGGTTACTTCTGAAAAAAAAAAAATTATGACTTTTCCGCGTGAATTTAATAAAACTTCCATAAAAGTAATATTATTTAATAATGTAAAAGCCTTATGCATGTGTAAATAAATCCAAATTCGAGAAATCAACGCATTAATTGCGTAAAACCGAGCCCAAGATGTCAGATTTTTTCAGTTATTTTTTCGGAATTATTATAATATTTTTTTATCCTTTTTAATTGTATGAACGAGATAAAAAGTGAAGTGACAGTTTTATTCCAAATTCATAAAGTAAGAGGACTGTATTTTTTAAATTCTAAATTTTTCTAAATTTTTCGACCATTTAATAGAATATGTTTACAGTCAGCTGTTTTTTTTTTAATTTTTTAATTTTGAAACCTAATCCCCCCATTACACGTATCAGTATTCGCATCAGTATTTAAATACTGATGCGAATACTGATACGTGTAATGGCTAATACTGACGCATCGACAAAATTACTGACGCGCATCTAGATATTTGGATCGGCCTCATCAGTATTGGGGCGTGGCCGAAAAGTGGTGGGGGATACTGATGCCGTACTGATGCGTGTAAGGGCTCGCCGCATCAGTACGTCAGTATTTCTTATGCGCCATGGAGGACGGTGCTGTTTTATCGCCTCTAGCTACCACATTAAAAACATGATTACTCCACATTTGTGTATGTAAACATATAAACAAATTATTGTGCTATACAGCCAATGAATTCACCTATACTTTACTAATTATCTTATGTTTTTAAAACTGAGAGAAAAATTATTAAAAAATCTTCAACTTTATAAATGCGCGAAATTTGTGCTTTAGTGTTTAGAAATTGCCGCCAGTAAATATTTTTAATATATATATTGAATATGTTCTACGTTGTTATGTTCCCTATGGCCTTTTTAATAACCTCAGTAGCAAATATATATTAGAAATCCATTTTTTCATATGTTAACAGCAAATCAAAAGTTTGGTTTGAAAAATTATTTTGTAGAATTTGCGTAACTGAGTTTTAAACTGTCAAAATTCGTTCTAGAACAATTCAAAGACAATCGTTAAGGTCATAGACTTATAGTCTATTTTAACAACTATTTGATAGAATAAATTGCTGGCTATGAATAAAAACTAACTAACCATCACGCCGTTTCCCCGCAGGGGTAGGCACGTAGGCAGAGAAGACGGACCGCCAAATAACACGGTCTTGGCACACACTCCTTGCCTCGTTCACATTCATATATCGTCTCATACATGCTCTTCTATTATTCCGACTCTTAAAATGGCCCGAATCAAGTATCTGATTCACTTGGTCGTGCCATGTCTTTCTCGGGCGTCCCCAACTTCTTCTACCATTCACATTTGCGTCATATATTCTCCTTACACCCCTTTCCTCGTTCATTCGCTTTACATGCCCAAACCATCGGAGCATTCCTTTCTTGATCTTACTCATTACGCTTACATCAACCTTGCATTCTTTGCGGATCTCCGCGTTTCTCACACGATCATACATGGTTTTACCACACATACGCCTTAGGGATCTCATTTCTACAGCATTCAGTCTACTTTCATCCTTCCTCTGCCAATGCCATGAAAATGTTTTAAATAATTAGGTACAATAAATGTTTTACGAATGGTAGGAAAATGTGGTCCGATTTTGGACCGAAAGCAATCGCAGAAAAATAAAATCGGTCCGAATCGAAACAAAAGCAATCCAGTGGTTAAGTCTCGGATTGATTTTGTAGCTTTGAGAAGCCAAATTTACCTAAATTCCGTACAAAAATAATAAAGTTTGTGATTTTAATTTTTTTTTTTTACAATTCCCAAAATATGCGATGATGTAAAATATTGGCTATATGGCACAATAATCAGTTTTGTATGTCTCCATATTCAATTTCGGAAGTATGATTTTTTTTCAATGTCGGAGGAAAATTTTTAAGAATGATCGCGCAGGAATATTGAGCAATCAAGGAGCATGTTTTTTTTTATTTCTGTAATCGCTCCAGTGGCTAAAATGTAAATGGATCTTGGTATTGCACCTTAAAAATAAATAAATGATAAGTCAGCAAAATTTCATCCATTAAATTCAAGTGTGAGAATTTTTCTTTTTTTGAGAAGCCAGTCCTTCACCCATCGTTTGCGCATCACTCGTTTCTTTGTACCGAACGCCAAAATTATAGCAACACAGGCCTTCCTTTTCGGATCCATTACTTCAAAAGCGTCTGTCCCGCAAGGATTCGCAACGATACTGACGTCAGTAATACTGACACGTGTAATGGCTCACAAATACTGACGGTTGTCGTCAGTAATTCGCATCAGTAAATACTGATGCGAATACTGATACGTGTAATGGGGGGATAAAATACTGCAATTTCCAAACACAATCGTATATGTCAGATACAAAAATCTAAAAGGCAATTCTATTAAGTTTCTATAAAGGTATGTGCTTTTACAACATCTTCAAAAATAAGAAATATATAGAACATAGCTTGTGTCATACCTAAATTCCCATATAAATGGCCCAAATGAATTACAGTGAATCTTCCATCGTGACGTCACCATACAGCATTACACAGCATACCAACTTAACGCTGTGTTTTAACGAGAATATTAAAAATGCACTTTGTAATATTTTTTTTAAAAACTGTACGTTTAATATTATTAAACAAAACTTATATATTCAGAATCAGCGTTTATTGGTCTATATGAACATATTTTTTTGAAGCCATAATATTTTTCACTGGAGTTCCTTATTATCAAAATATTATTTCTGATAATTTTAGAATATCATTTTTTTGTATTTAATAGGCCACTTGCATGGATTTCATAACGACTTGGAAAAAATCGTGTGGATAGATTTTTTTACTAAGATTACGAAAATGTTAGTAAAAAATTTTAGAAGTGTATAGTTTTTTTTATTTTTAAATAAATAAATCCATTATTTGAGCTCGTGATGTCACTACGTGAAAATGTCCCGTCTCCGATTATGTTCCCTTAATTTTGTAAAATTCCACACTGTAAAATTTTTTTTTTATATGGCAACACTTTGATTTCCGGGGAATTTGAGTTTAAAGTTCACTAGATTTATTGTTTGTTCTATGCGAACTTATCCTTTGATTTGATCTTTTGATAAAGATGGCGGTGGTTTTACAGATGTTACGAAGAGAACCCCGTACAATTTATTGCTATTCATGTGGAAAACGTTCTTTTTTTTAAATGATTTTCGGCTATGTAATTATCGTTTTTTCGCACCCATAAAATTATGTTCCGTCTTTCCGGTTTATAAAAAATAGTCTGATTTTTCGGATCGAAATTTTCAAAAAATCGCCAGGGTTTCAAAAATACGATTAAAAAAAAAAAAACGGAATGTCTTAGAATATTTTCCTAAACCGGAAAAAAATGTGATGCAAGTGGCCTATTGCGAACCATTGTGAAGTAAATAATTATTGTATGAAACCATTGTTCCTAACACTTGTAAAGTCCCTTGGTCGTATATAAAAGAGTAAAATAAATAATATATTAATTACATTTTTCTACTGTTTTCCAAAATAATCTCTTATCGAAGATTGTTTTTTCACAATCAAATCGTGATTTAGATAAAGCCGGGTTACTGGACATTCTGGGTCTCTGAAGTGCAGGATTAGTGAGATTCTATTACATTACTCTTACCATTTAAGAAAGAATCTGTAGAATGGTAATCATTCCATACTTGCAAATTAAGCATATTTTATGAATTTAAAACTTTGGTGCTTTGACTTATTTGCGCTGACTCGCCAAACTATGGTCTGTATTGGAATTTAAACAGATGTCTTAAAATCCTCATTAATAAACTTTTGAAACTCGGAATTAATGGAAACCTTTTATCTTGGTTTAAGAGTTACTTACTTAGGCGTCTGTTAACTGTCTGTATTAATGATCACTTATCCTACACGTTCGAAGCTACCAGTGGCGTATCCCAGGGTTCGCATCTTGGTCATTTACTTTTTAATTTATTCATTAATGATGTATCAAAAATATTCACCCGTGTTCTCTTTCTAATATTCGCTGATGATATGAAGATATATATAGAATTATTGATAATATCGAGGACTGTCTGACACTTCAATCTAATATTAATAGCTTTTATGATTGGTGTTTTATAAACAAATTAACTCTCGATGTAAAAAAATGTCAACTTATGAAATTCCACAGAAAAAAAAACCCTTTGTTGTTCACCTACTTTCTCAATAATCACATCTTATTATCTGTCGATGAAATAAGAGACCTTGGTATAACCTTTGACACTAAATTAACATTCATTAAACATATTAATAATATAACCAGTAAAGCAATGCAAATGTTAGGATTTGTCTTACGGATTTCAAAGGATTTTAAAAATTTAAAAACTGTCAAATTACTTTACACTTCGCTTGTTAGAAGCCAACTAGAATTTAACTCCACCATTTGGAATCCTTACTACAGTGTACATGAGAATTCCCTTGAGCGAGTCCAACATAAATTTTTACGTTATATTAATTTTAAATTGGGAATATTCATCGAAAACATTAATTACCCCTCTCTGTTACAATTATTGGGACTCGATACATTAAAAGAAAGAAGAATTTGTTCAGACCTATTTTATTTATTTAAAATCGTTACCAACCTGTTGAAATCCCCTGAACTTCTTTCGTTAATATGTTTCCATGTACCTAGTCGATCAGTTCGTTTCAAATTAACTTATCATTGCAACAATACAGGATCTAACGCTGAACTCAATTCCATAATGAATCGCCTGCATGTACTTGGAAATAAATATGCTTTGGATGATTCTATAAACATTGCTAGTTTAACGTCATACAAACACTACTTAATTAAAACTGTCTGTCAGCGCTTCTCAGCTTGATTATATCAAATACAGTTTTAAAGTATTAATTTCTTAATACATATTATCCGGGATTTATAATATGTTGTATTGGTTTTATAATAACCTACTCGTTGTACTTTTTTATGTTGATACTTCAATTTCTATTGTTCTTTTTTATGTATTTTATATTTATATCTTTTTAAATTCAGGTATATATTTTTTTAACTATGTATATTCTGTATTCATATGTAAAATAATTGTAATTCTTTTGTAAAAGCCGCTTTAATCGGCGTTAATAAATAAATAAATAAAAAATAGATTGCCATTTATAAATTTCAAACTTTGTGTTCGGATTCGCTTAATTATGTACTGCTTACCATAGTTCCAAACGGATTGATATTCCATAGACTTGTTGACAGTATGTTTTCATTGTGTTATCTGTTTCCAGAGCGGAATTTGGGGAGAGATACCCGCGCGCCACGGACGAGGTGTGGTACAAGCGCGCCGTGGAACAACACTACATGGAGCCGTCCAGCTTCGTGTACTCGGTGGACTTCGATGCTGGACGGCGTTACCCCGGACTGGTAGACGATGAGCCCCCGCCTCCGCCCGGAGGGGGGCGACCCCTGGTCATAGCCACGCACGCCGTCTTCCACACCGTGGAGGAAAAGTCTGCCCCCGCTGCCGTGGTCGGTTTCCAGTTCCACCACTCCAGCCTGCACGCCCTATTCACCAATATCACATCGTCTGTAAGTTTTCTAAATAAAATCTGTCTACTTTGTACCAATCAATTAGAAATATTTCTTGGATGCGATCACTAGGTAATCGAAACTGAGGAAGTGCGAATTTTGAAAAAAAAAAATTTCTTTGGTGTTTTTATAATTTCATGATTTTGATGGCAACGTTTTAGAGATTGTTTCTTCTAAATACTCCATAAACTACTAATTATAACGTACAGCTTCGAAAAAATTCTGGCAATAAGTAAGAATGTCGGCCTTTTACTTGAGGGCAAATTGTAGACCGTAAAATGAAAAAACATTAGTGCATTGAAAGAAAGTTTATTTATTTTATTTATTTATTGATCTTTATAAGGGATGTTTACATTATATTATTCAATGCCTGTCTCGCTAGGGTATACGTATGTTGAGTAATAAATTATATACTCTCTCTAAGTAATAAAGAAATGGATTATAAGTACTGGTCGTCACACTATTGCAAACATCTGTAAAATAAACTACAAATAGACAGAAATATCCATCTACTTACGTTCTTACCCATATAAAACAAATTAAAATTATAAAATCCTAAATAATCTAAATCCATAAATAGATTTGATAGGATTTACTACTGTACTGTATCTCTTCCCTCATTTATAAGAAAACTCTCTTTATGTTATTTACCCACACTTTCAATCATCTTTATGTTTAATTGTAAATTATATTACTCTAATATATGATATGTATGTCTCAACACAGGTATACCCTAGCGAGACAGGCATCGAATAACATATTGTAAACATTACGTATATAGATCAATAAATTAAAAAAAAAAATTAAAAAATTATGTATACATATATTTTTTAAATGTGTTATAGATCTTATTCCATTATAATATAATATTTTTAATAAAAATAAATTTGTAGCAAACCCTTTAATTGTTTCTGCACGTATATCGATTAGTTCCTCGATCTCGAATGCTTTCCCATTCCAACATCACTTCATCTCTTACTAATTAGGGGCGAGGGATGCTATTGGTTAGATTTTTCACCCTACCGTTCAGGCTTACAGATGTCATAGCTGGGATGACTGAAATAAGGTCATGTGTTAACTCTAGAAAGTTAACTTGCTTCCCAGTTCTAACCGCACATCATCAAGAAAAATCTTTGGCAGGACTGAATCAAAGAGACGCGTTGTAAACCGTCGACTTTGGATTTCAGCTAACCTAGAGTGAATAGCCTCATAACCCTTTTGGTAAAATGTTAAACGAGAGGTTAAGGGAATAATTGAGTTTCCTTTAAGATTGAACCCGTAAAGTTATTGTTAAAGTTTATTATTTCAAGTATATTAAGTCAGTGGTTGAGTGGGCATCACGTTTGGGTCCCACCTAGGCATTCCGTGTTCGATTCCTCGGCTGGCTCAGTCCTCCATCACGACTCAAACAACATTTTCGGCTTGCTGTGGTGGTAGTAGGAGATTTTCAAATATTGTCGGGTTATTAGCAGAGGCGGCCCGTGACGTGCATTTCACAAAAAAATGATAGCATGAACATGGGAAAATAAAGTGATTTAAAGGGCGCGACATACCTAGTACAAACCTTCACTTGTAGAGAAAATCCATTCGTCGCTCTTTCATTTGTGAAAATACTTTAATGACACGATTATTAAAGTCTGGTATGGAAGATATCAAACTCTTTTCGATGCTCATCATTGACGAAGCATGAAGCCGATCTTGGGACACAGTGTTCCTCACAAATGTTTTTACACGTTTTAACATAGAAAAACACCGTTCGCACTCAACAGTTGTCATTGGAATAGTACAAATTATGTTTAAAGTTTAACCGTTTCACTAAATCACTCCACTAAGTTACATTTGATAAATTCGACGTTAATCGCAATGTTTTCAGAAGCACTCATTTTAAATAAGTTTTTTTACAGAATGAAACTTGCGAAAACCGTTAAATGCAGTCAATACCGAAAAAATACTCACTGCGCCAGGCTGGCGACTGATGGCGTTAAGACATAACATTGTTAATTAGTTCTAAATTCGTTAAACATAACTATTTCATTTCAAAGGTTCGAGACCACATTACGCAAGTTTAATGTTTTGTCATTTGCTCCGGCAATGCACGCCAGCACTATATGTCTTCTCTGCTTTCACACGTCAATCTTCGTATGGGTCTATCCCTGTCATGCTCATTTCACGGGCACGGGCACTTCAGCATCTGGAGATGACCCCAGTAGAAATATACCTTCATGTGACGTCACGCCTAGGCATAACAAAATGTGCACGAACTCCTTTCTCTCGTGGAAGGGAGTCTAGTCAATTGGTATGGATTTTGTAACGAATTGGCGGGAATTCTTCGTGAGAGGATGTACTAATTTACACTTCTGATGGATATCGAAGTTTGGAAGTGCAGTGCACAAATGCACTGAGGAAGGAGCCGCCTCTGGTTATTAGTAACCCGGGAATGTTTGTCTTACTAAAAAAAATAAATAATTATACTGTCTTACTATTGTTGAACTGCTCTAAATGTGTGTCATACTTGAAATTGATTGAACCCAAAATAAAGACTAATTGTGTTTACCGTAAAAATTGTGGATTTTATTTAATTATCCCGTAAATTTGTTTATTATTATTATACTGTCACTCATTTTCTTACTACACATTCAGTGTGGAGGAGAGCAGCTGACGTGCATCAAGACCTGCAAGTCTGACGAGCTGGACTGCTACATTGTGGACAACAATGGCTTCGTGGTGGTCAGTGAGAACTTGCGAGATGCCGGACGCTTCTTCGGTGAGGTGCGGCCGCCCGTCATGCGCCAGCTGGTGGCCGAGAAGGTGTACCGCCGGGTTCAGATCACCGACTACCAGGCCGTGTGCGCCGACCGCCTCAAGACCACCAACCCGGCCAGCAGGCTTCTCACGGTAACCAATTTTGTTGCTAGTTTACAGGACACAGTTTATTTAATCACCACCAAACTGGTCAGCAGGGTTTCTTACGGTTTCCGATTTGGTTGCTCATTTGCAGAACATGGTTCAATTGAATTTCAAAAATATTGTTTTTATTTCCCTTCATTGTTGTTTTATCAACTTAAACTTACTAAGCACTTATAATATTTACAAATAATAATCATTTTCACCTTTATCCTTCAACTACGCTGCTGCCTTGCTGCCTTATCTGGGGCCCCTGGATATCAGTGGCGGTCCATGACTTTTCAGTGAACTAGTGTGCTAAGATTGAAAAATACATCATAATATCATTATTGATGTCTTAATGAATGATTTTTATATTTTTTCAAAATTTCAATTTTTTTATTTTGGGGAAGGCCAAACTGAAAATTCTTCATATAAAAAATTAAAATAAAAAAATAATTGTTTTCAGCTACAACAACATCAATAATGTCATATTTTTCAAGCTTAACCACTCCGATACGTAAGCGGATATACACGACAGCAGTCAAGTACAATAAGCGTGTTTTCACGTCAACGTGTGTGTTTCTCTATTCAAGTTGTCCATAGAAATACATAAAAAGACCTATTCTGTCAAATACATGGTAGATACAGATTTTACCCGCCAAATCGCCTTTAGACATTGTTATTTTTTTATTAAATATTCTTGTATGAAGTGATAAAAAAATGAGGTGACTAAATTGTTTATTATACATTTGTACGATAGAATAAGTATTGTTTTTTACATAATCCATGATATTAGTACCGTTTTCAGATAAAAACATCACGTGAGTCATTTTAACATTTTTTTATGTTTGCATTCTAAATTTTAATATTTACAAATGTTTATTTATTTGTAATATAAAAACACTCATTTTTGAGTTCAACAGCTCGGCTGTGGAACGATTTACCGGCCTCTGTGTTTCTTCCCTCCTACAACATGGGTCTCTTCAAGACCCATGTTCACTCCTTCCTTTACTCAAAAAGACCCTCCACACAGCATCCTCAAAGATAACATAGGCCCTGAGGGAAATTATTTTCCTCAGGGCCTCCTGTGTGGAGTTAATGTAAAAAAAAAACATTTATTTATTTGTAATATAACAATTTGAAAGCTTATTTCATAACCTTTCAAAAGCAGTTTTTAGTATTCGGCTAAGTTCAGAAATGTTTCATTTATAGAGCTTTAATTGTGAAGTGGAAATAACCCAAAGTTTTTTTAAATCTGTCATTTCGTTTAAGACGAAAAACTTGCATATTCACGATAGAGCAGAGCGGTTAACACCCTTGCTCATGAAAAGTCTAGAACTGTCCCTGCTAGATGTTTGCGCTCGGGCAAAAACAGGTAATTCATTTGATAGATTTTCGTGTCAATTAATGAATTGCTTTCTTCTGAACATAGATATTAAGTGGATACTTGTTCTACTGATATGTCTTCAGCACCGATGCGCAGTCAGAAGACAAGCCAAATGAGTGCTCATTAATTGTACACGATTCACATTATTTGTGGCACGAGAACGGGATATTTTTACGACTCATTCTTGTGCTCAATGGTTTGGTTGAGGAATGATTTACCGGCAATTGATGTACTTACTCCTTCCTTTTCTTAAAAATACCTTTCACACAGCAACTCCACCGATTAAACTAAATTATTATTATTTTTCCCCATAGTCTAAGCAACTCTTAACTCCACTTAAAAGTATAAGTCTCACCTAACCATTGTGGTTGTTGATTGGTTGCAGCCTTTGAGGTACCTGCGGCAGCTGTGGGCCTGGCTGGTGTCGTCCATCTTCTGGATGTGGCAGCACGCTTCCATCCTGGGCTCCGAGGCACACGGCTACTCGTACGCCAACGAAGAGGGTGAGTGGTGTTTAGTGGTGTCACCAGCCACCAGCCTCCAGCCTCCAGCCCGTCCCCCGTAGACTGACTGCCCGTGCCTAGATATTGTGTCATGTGAATGAGAATGGACAGACTACCCCTTTTCACCCTAGATGAAAGTATCCTACTTACAGTTTCTCTGAGAGTTCCGTATTTCAGTTAGGATAATGGAGGAAATGTTGTCTCGTCTTGTTTGTTAAATGTATTTGTTATCTTTATGGGATATTCTAGACACTGTTGTTATATCACAGTAATGTCACTTACTATCTCTCACGGGGCACCATTGCGCAATGTTCAAACAAATGTAACGTCCATCTCACACTCTCATTTCTTTTCATCTTCTATCCAAATTTAGATTTATTCTTTATTTTCACATCTTCCTAAAATTGAACCTAAAAAAAAAAATGATTTAATCCATTTATCATCATTGAAATACTTACATTTTCAGAACAGCAACCTAATGTTTACAAATTTTATATTTATAGATTTTAGAGTAAATTTATAACATTATTATATATTAATTGTATTCAGAAGTACATTACCTACTTATTTTTATAAAGTCATTAACAAGTTATATTTATTATTTTTACTTGAATATCTGTCTTATTATTTAGAGAAATGCTTCTAATGACTTTCCTTAGTTTATAACCAGTACATCTTGTCACTAATACTTACATAATATGTATAAGTACTTATTTTCATTCCTGTTTATTTGTAACAATGTAGCCATACCCTATTATATCTTGCCGATCTTTTGGCTTTCATGAAACCCTTTATTTTGTTCATGGATGAGAACACAATTAATTGCTTAAAATATTATTTAATAGCCAACCTTCGTAGGACGTGCTGTCTGACTTTAGAAACAATTATTCTGTTTGGGCTCACAGTTAGGACCCTAGTTTTCCAAAAAAACAAACATTTCCTTAAAATGCAAACCTGAATTTTGGTTTTCAGAAGTGGTTTCCCCGACCGGTAAGTTGATCAAACGGCTTTAGTAGAAAGTGGTATTTTGAATGGATTAGAAATATTTTTAATGATTTTTCAAACACCCTTTTGATATTCTTATTCTTAGTTTGTATAAAGTGAATATTCTTTCTATAGGTACTGGATGAATTATCAGAAATGAATTGTAAAAAATATTATGATTACGCATGAGTTTTATTATAATTATCGAGGGTTGCTTTATTTTCTTTTTGTTTCTGGTTTTGAACCTTTCTGTTGTACTTAAATCAGAATTCTACAAGACAAAAACTTAAACATAACACGCATCATAATCTATTCTATTCAATATTCTACTAAATATACAAAAATAATTGCTTTTTATGATTTGTTTAGGACATTTCCCTTCACAGTGGCATGCTGTATTTTGCACTTTGCATTGCTTTATGCACTCTTTCATTATTCTAAAATTATATAATTTACTTTGGAAAAGTTCTTTCCCGGACTAAATAAATTTTTCAATGTATGTATATAAAATATATTGGTGTAAGTGTTATGTAATCATGATATTGAAAAATATTTGAGAAATTAGTGAACGTATTTAATAATAACGTAATAAATGTCTTTCCAGTAATTTTCCATCCAAGTGATGCCTCTCTAATTCCTAAAGTAGGTACCTAATTGCCCGGCATAAATTTAACAGAAATTAGTAGGTACTTAATACATATTTTATTCTTGATGTCAGTATAATATTTTATAATTTATTTGGTTGACAATAAATGATCTAAACAATTGTGACTACTATAAAAGTATTTTTAATTGAAGTTTTAGAACTTATGTATTTTTTAATAATTTAATTTGCCTAAATTATATTATAGTGGATGATTTCTTCGCACTCTTACCTCTCTCACTATAGAAATCATAGATTAAACATTATTTATTGTCATGTATAATAATGTAGGTACATTCATAACGCTTTCATTGCTGCACACAAGCAAATCGCAATACACACACATACACATACTAACAAAACTAAATGCGTATTTTATTAGCTATTTTTAAATCTTTCAACTTGCTCTGAAACTGAAAATGAACTGCATAATATACAAGGTGTCCGGAAACTCGTAGTACAAGGGGGAAACTGGGGATTCCCCTTCACATTTGGAGTCGATTTTGTGGTATAACTTTTTTTGATTTGAGCTTTCGTTTTCGAGAAAATCGAGTCAGAAGTTGATTTTTTTTTGGTCAAATTCTTGTAAATTATTACCGACGATCATAGTACCTAACTAATAAAAACAATTTAAAAGAAAACCAAACAAAGAAATCGGTATTTAAAGCATTATTTTGAAATTGCCCATCAATTAATTCAACATCAAAATAAAATGTTTGCTCGTTCCACGGTTAAAAAACAGCTGTTACTAGATATTCGCAGCTTCTGTTAAAATAACAATGTAAAATTAGCTCTATCTCTTTCTACGCTAGGTACAATCAACACGTGAAAGAAGAGACGAGATAGCGTTTTCGATATTTCGTAAACAGGTACCATACGGACGAACTAATTATTAAAGGGCTCTCCACACGGCACTGCATGCAGGGAATCTGCCGCAGAGTCCCTGCAAATTGGGTGGTTAGTAGTCAGAACCGCCTGCCGTATTATTATTTACCCTCTTTGAATTCTCTGTCGGGTCAGCCGCAGAGGGTCCGCCTCCAACTTGCGACCAATCTGCCGGAATGGACATGTTACGACACGTCGTTGACAGCGACTTGTACCAGTACAGCGATTAGGATATAAATATTATTATTTTACTCATCATGCTTGAAAAGGAAAAAGAAGTTTGGGTAGAAATTTTTGATTTATACAAGGACCTTCGATGCTTGTGTGATATTTCCGACAAAAATTATTTGCGGCGAGATCTAAACCATAGATTCTCAACGTGGGTGATAAGGGGGCGACAATTCAGGGGGGCGGTACAATTAAAGGAGAAAATTGAGGGCGTTTCAGATTTTCAGGGGGGCGGTAGGAGACCCAGAGAAACCCATCCCACTCTATCCCATTAGGGGCCATCCATTCACAAAAATAATTTCCCTATCCCATTACTCCCCCTCCGTTGCGGCAAATGTAGCCTCATCGTGATATCCCGTTACGCCCCCTTCGTCGTGGTGATGGTGGTGTACCGTTACGCCCCCTCTGTTGTGGCAAATGTAACCCTGTCGTGGTATCCTATTACGCCCCCTATTGCTGTTTCGGATAGGGGGTGCTAGGATAAAATTATTCTTAAAGTGGGCGGTGGGCAAAAAAAGGTTGAGAATCTATGATATAGGTTCTCAAGTATGGTTCGTGTCTTCAGTGATGACAATTGAAATCCTAGATATGAAAATAGAGGTGAAAATAGCGATCGCCTAAATCGAAAAATTTTGACTTTTGTCTCTAATTGGAATCGGGCTGAAAAAAGGTGTCGTGTTTAACGGCCATTAGTTCGATGTTGTTGACATGTTTGGACAAACAAAACAGTTCACTTCACGCGTTTCGTTAATTTGGTTGACATTTTTCTATCAACAACCCTTTTGAATTAAACTTTAAAACAAAGTGTCTTTGTGAATTATTTTGTGTTATTTTCATCTTTTAACGTGATTAATTATTGTGTATTACAATAGAATATTCCATAATGTAAGTAGGTACACACCTTTGCTAATAATCTTTCTCACAAGGCTTGTTTGAATTGGTCCAGTACTAAGTTAAGTAGCGTGTATTACTTGAATTGCCGAAAATCATTCGTATTACTTTCAAGTAGGGTACATTTTTGCCCGTTTCAAGATGACGTGCAAACAAAGTAAATACGCTAATTAACCATATTGTAATGCTTAGAAGAAGTGAAATTTTAGAACAGGTGGAAGAATAAATTAGTAAGATGAAAATAAATGGACACGAAAAGAGATTAATAGTAGCTCTATCGTAAAACAATTTTAACCCCAAAGTAGCCAAAATATATATATATATATATATTTTTTTAATTTTAAATTTTAAAATGCTTAAATAGAAAATCTTTGTGTTTATTTGGGTTCTCTATGTGATGTAGGGTTACCAGTTTTCCGCTTGTACTACGAGTTTCCGGACACCGTGTATAATTATGCTGGATTTGAAGGGATAAAGTACACTAACAAATTAGTTTACATAAATATAAGTGAAGGTACTGTATAAAAGGTCAGCTTACTATAAAAAAAATTTAAACACAGAAACATTTCTTAATATAATATTATTCCAATCATTTTAATAATTCTTCAATTACATATTATTATCTAAAGGCTTTATGCAAGTTGCCAAATTTGATTAATACATAACCAACGGACTTTTTTTCTGAATTTTAATACATATTTGGCTGCTATGTATTAGTTGAAAGAACTGCAGTAAATTAACTGTGATTGTTCATTTAAAAGGACACACACACGACATACATAGTTCTTATCCTATCTGTCAAAAAAAAATTTGCAACTGATAAAATGACTTGTAAATATGAGGTAGGTATTATTGGATTTAAGGACAATAGTGGTACATGCGGTCAAAAAATAAAAAATACATTCTCTTGGCATATCTAGGTTAATATACATTCGCAATATAATAAATTATGTTTCAACAAGATTGGATCAACTTGATTCTCAGCATATAGACATTTTTCATAGGCAGTTTTGTATATACACAAATCACACATGCTTACAGGTTTGAAATATTTCAGACATTAAATTAATTATGCAACGGCCTCCATGGTCGAGGGGTAAGGCTCTCAATTACGAATCTGTAGGTCCCGGGTTCAAATCCTAGTGTACGCAAGTAATAATTTATTTTGTAGTAACTCAATAATATATAATTAGAAATCGAAAGAATTCCGACTTAAACTTATTATGTATCACATAACAGAACTATTGTGATGTTTGTTACATTTCATTTTGCAACTTACTGAGACCTGGTGGTACAGACTTCAAAGAATAAAACCTAAATTCTTCTACTTTTTAAGTATACATGTAAACTATAAAATACTCTAATATCAGAAATGCGAATCGTGGAATTAGAAACAAACATTTCTGACCTAAATGAGTTACGAGAAAAAAAGGTTGTAAAGTGCTACATGTATAAGTTATATTTGATTGAAATATAATGATACAGCACTTCATGTTTATGCCACCGCCAACTTATAAGTGTAACACTTTGTAACGTTAACAACTTTTCTTTAGCTAAAAGTGAAATTAAGTTTTTTTAAACATGTTTAATATAAAACTAAATTTAAATATAGAATTTTTTTCATCGTACTACGTATAAAGACGTATGTGTAAAATGTGTTTTAAGTAATACTTGTGCAATATTTTCAGTGATGTATCAGAACTATGAAAGCGATACAGAGGCCACCAATGGAGGTGAGGGAGGCCTAAAGCGCTCCGACAGACAGCAGGACAGCTATGTTGATAAGGCCATCACTATCAACCGCACCAGGCCTGCACCTTGTGACAAGGAGGTAACTAATCAATCTTATTACTAAACATTAAACATTCTCGTTACGTCATATTAGTTAGTCATCTTGTGTTGCTAGAATTCAGTGATTGGTGATTAATTATTTTGTAGTTTGAAATATTGTATGTAATAACACAAATCTTCACAATATATATGCAGTTGAGAGACATACACCCGTGCAACAGTGGCGGTCCATGAGTTTTTAGTGAGCTAGAGTGCTAAGATTGAAAAATATGACATTACTGATGTTGTGGCTGAAAATGATTTTTTTTTTTTCAAAATTTCAACTTTTTGTGATGTGAAGGTCTTTCAGTATGTGGATAAGGCGCATCCCTTGACTGAAAGAATCCTGAAGATCTTCATAGAAAAAGTTGAAATTTTGAAAAAAAAAAAATCATTTTCAGCTACAACAACATCAATAATGTCATATTTTTCAATCTTAGTGCTCTAGCTCACTGAAAATTTACGAACCGCCACTGCCGTGTAATGGCAATACGTTGTACATGTCTCCAAAAGACTAGTTTTACAGATAAATGACATTTTTTTTACATTTTCCTCGCAAGCTAAGAGTAGTAACAATTTCAAATTCGGTGAAAGGTTATATGACCCTTCATTTAACCTCTCGGAGAGTGAGCTTTTTCGAACAAAACTGTGTCCCAGGAGTGAGCATTTTTGAAGTATATGAATTAAAAAAAATTAAATGCAAAACCATAGTTTAACCAAAATCTAGCAATGTAAAAATATTTAAAAAAAATATTATCACTTTTCCAGTCAAGTTAGAGAAAAAACTAATTTAGCCTATTGAAGGGTTCGTAAACCATTGGAGATGAACCACCATATCGTGAATACAACAAACATATATATATATATATACACACACCAACTACAAAATATTACTCACCAAAGCAGGATGTCAGGAGAAAACGAAGGTAAATTGTATGCACTTTGGTGCATTGTTGTATGTTTTGTACTTCTTTTTTTTTGTTTTGGTTGTTTGTTTTTGTTTTTTTTGTTTGTTTTTTTTTTTAAATATTGTTTTTTTGTATGGTAGTTTTCAAAACATGGGTATATACAAAGAGCCACATTACATTCAATGCACATGAACCTAGTATCTTTTCTCTTTTTTGGCTGAAGTTTTGTGTGGCTGCAAACGTGACATTTTCTTTGTGTTCGATTACTTTGGGCCGCCGTTTGTAGTACAGGTCTCATGAAATGTTTTTCCGTGAGGCGAGTGGGAATATCAAACACTCTTTGACCTCCAGATAACTCAAAACCAAACAATTATACGCAATAGTTCGAATTGTAGCGAAAATAACTAAGAGATCCGCGAAAACAAACGTCAAACAAAACTTTGCAAAATATATCGCCAAACACTCAATAAATTGTTGAACAAAACGATATTATTATGTAATATAACAATAAACAAAACTTAAAACATTACAATAGTTCGTAATAGTCCGTTTCGTAGTGAAAACAACGAGAAAACAGCAAATACAATGTCAAAACTTCGCAAACACCTACGCTCTCAAATCAACGGTTGTCAACTGAAGAAAGTGGAACAATGGCGGTTGATGACGTCACGTGTTTTTTGAATTTCAAATAGCAACGTCAGTAAATGTGTTAACTGCTCCAAATGTTCGAAATATCCTTCGAAATTGTCAATAGATGGCAGTGCACTTCACATTTCAATAATAAATCGCGTGGGGCATCATTTATACACACGGCCGTAATATTACGGCCATACTCCTTAGAGCGTTTTTTGTTCTCGCCGTAATATTACGGCCATACTCCCCAAGAGGTTAAAATGCTATTAAAAAATATAGTTATATATTTGTTTTTTTTATTTTGAATTAACAAAAAACATTTATTTACTGAAATTTCTTGGCGTCCCTTACGGGTTAACGTTAACCTGTGATTCCTGAGAAAGTTTGAAGTAAAAAATGTAGATTTAGAGTCTGTCAAATAAGAGTAGAAAATAAATAAAATGGAACTAAGAAATTTTTAGGCTGGCGACACCAATTTATCTGTCAAATATTCTTTAAAAGTGCAATGACACTGAAAATTCAAAACGCTGTATACGCATTTAAAAACATTTTGTTCTTAAAAAAAATTAAATCGAATAAGCACTATTGTTAAGGTACTTACTAAATGACATAAATTTGATTAAATTGTGTTTTACAAAGTGATTGGCTTTCATTTAATTTAACATAGATTTGAATTTAACAGTAGGTGGAAAGGAAGAATCATTAATGGTGAGTTTAGTCACACTACTTTTAGATCTGAATGAGTTAAATATATTCAGATATAAAATTAGAGGCATGATCTAAAGCCCGGGCAACGCTAGGTACTTAAGCTAGTATTAAATAAATGCGAGCAATTTCTAAAGTGTGCTTTATATTTTATTATAATATCGTTATTATTCATTATGTTAACACAAAATTGCAAATGTATAATAATAATATACCTAAATGCAATTCTAATTTTGAGATCAGTGGGTATCTATATAGCAGTGGAAAAATATTTGTTTCACTTTAATGCCTTTTTAATTTTTAATAAAAATGTAGGTTACACAGCTTCAGATCAACACCATTGTCATATTTTTAGTATTGCCATTTGGGCAACAGTGGCGCCCTCATTTATTTTCTACTCTTATTTGACAAACTGTAATATTGCTCTCTGATTTCTTTTTTTTTCAATTAACGTTTTTGATTGTATTTATTTATTTCGAGATTATTTCAGATGACGAGACTTTTACAAAACAGTTGGCCGCATGATGCCACTGATTTTGATCATTTTTATAGTACGAAACCAAATGTGTGTTTGATAACTTGTAGTTCGTGGATTGTCCATATTAAAGTAAAATATTAAATTTAGGAGGAGCTATTCCGGGCAGCCCAAGACAGAGAGACATTTTCAAGAGTGATCGCCAACGTCGGGGGGACCTGTTAGGGCACACAAAGAAAAAGAAGATTAAATTTGTGCTTGTTCGTTAGCTATTTTATGATTACAATTTATGATGCTTTTGATTTGTAAAATAATGTATATAGAATCTCCGGGGAGGAGGCTTGACACTGAAAATCAGGGAGGGGGTTTTATCTCTGAAAACCCCCCTCGTGGGTATAAACTGCACCTTTACAACTTGGTTCTCTTCAAGACCAAGGTTAACTTCTCTCTTTCCTTGTAAAATGAAATCTCAGGCCATGTCATCTCCTAATAACTTAATGTATTTGTTAATTTTAAGGTTTGGCTCTACCAACTTCAGCAGTATCCTGATAAAGATCGTGCTCCGTACAAAAACCCTGCTAAGGGATGTGAAAGGTATGATACAATACATATTTATATTGACTTTACGAGCAATTGTTTTAATTTTAAATAGAATAGTTTTGAAGACCCCCATGGTGGAGGGGTCCTCGACTACGAATCCGGAGGTCTGGAGACCGGAGACTTGTGAAGAAGAAACATATGTATATATATTTTTATTTTTCTATAATTTTTTTATAATAATATTTTTTTTACATAATATTTCATACACTCTCCTAATTAAGCAGGTGCTTGTGCTTAGGAGAGAACTTATATATTATTTCAACTATTAGAAAAGTTAGAGAGTGATGCGAAATATTAATTATTAACTAGCAGTTATTATTAATTAGCAGCTCCGCAGGTTTTTGCTGCTAGGCCCTGCGGGCAGCTTTTATTTCGGCTTCGCCCAGTTTGAGTGTAACCGATAAGAACTGGTGTCATACTTCCTGGGGCCAGGGTGATACTGAAGCCACGTAGGGTCCAGTGTTATACTTCTGGTCTCCAGAAATATGTCCCTCCCGGGGGGGGGAACAAGTGTTAAGCAGGCCCCCCGGGGGCAATATGCCTCGGCTTGGAAGGCTCAGCTCAGGGTCGTAGGGCTCCTCCGAGGCTGTCGATGGTTGACTCCAATGAAACAAGGTTTGGGCACAATTCAAATGTATTCAATAATGCAAGGGTGAACAGTACAGGCAACCAGGTAAGCTGTTTAAGGCCTAGCATAAGAGAGAGAGAGGCACTAGAAATGCTACTGAATTTAGGCTCGGAAATACTATAAGAGGGTTTAGAATCTCACGTGGCGTCGGACGGATGCAGGCAGCTTCCTACGAAGTGGAGAGGTCTAGAGCAAAGCTCATAGATCGTGTGCAGGAACGGGGCGGCTCGGGGTGCGTGGGCGGCTTCTCGGCGTCATGGTGGGCGGATTCGGTCAGCTTACCGAACCGGTGGGCGATAACGGTGAATTAAGCGGCTATCGGCAATGTAGGCGGATTAAAAGCCGTGCGCGTCTGGGCGGCCATGGTATTAAGTAGGCGGCCGTTGTGAATTACTCGGCTCGTCGGCACGTAGGCGGATTAAAAACCGTGCGCGGCCAGGGCTGCTATGGTAGGCGGCAGTAGGATTATACAGGCGGCTGTGGTGATAGCGCCATACTTGGTTCGTAGGTGAAGACTTAATTAGCCGCGTCGAAGGGTGGCATACTGCCCGACAGTACGTAGTAGTGCGTACGACCGCTCGCGCCGTTGTCTGAAATATGTCTGTTGCTTTGGCGATCGGTGGCTGGATCTCTCTGCCCGTGATGAGCGAGACGGAAGACTCGAACGCGTGCCCTATAAGGTAATGTCTTCTGCCATTGGCTGGATTTCGCGCCGTGTGGCCATATATGGTAATGTCTTCTGCCAGCCTGAGAGGGACAGCAATAATCATACGATGCTGAACATGTACTGAGCACGTGACACACAGCTGCCTGCCGCTTGTATAGTCCGTTCGTAGGATTTATGGGCAACTCATAACACTACCCTCCTCCCCCTGAAAAATGAAGGGAAAAGGCAGCGAGGCTGATGCAGGGGACCACGACCTTCCATACAGCATGTGATGCGATGGTTGCTACAATGTGAGGTACAGAGCTACCTCTTCACCAGGATTTAAACACTCCCTACCTAAGAGCCAACAAAATTTTAACTACCTGTGAGCCAAGCTAAAAAAAACTAGCAATAAACTGAACAAAAGGTTGCCAACTCTCTCAAGAAATTAAAAAAAATGTGACGTACCTAGTGCGATACAAGACACGCTAACGAAGGTGCATGAAGAAATAAAGAAAACATGACCCTTCCGAGAAGGATTACTACCATGTAAAAATCTTAAAATTAGACAAAAAATTTCCAACCCTATTCCTGTTATGGAATATTGTACGCTGACCAATGTCATGAAATGATCGAAACCAACTCATATTCGCGTCTTACAATAGAATTCTTAAAATTATACAACTTTGTTTTTATACACTTTATGCTATTTTCACAATTCAATTCCAACCCAAATGTTAGTTTCCCGCACTCTCAGCTTGTCATGGTTTGTCTGGTTTGCATTTAATTATCAGGCATAAACGACCATCCTCTCATGTTCGCATATAATTGTAAGGTAATGCTACAAAACCTATCATGAATATTAATTTTCAGGCATAATATGAATCCTCTCATGTTTTCTCGACTCACCCTCGGTGACCCGTACAGCGCTGTACTTGGTATACTAGAAATATACCCTTGCCGCAACGACATAGACAACCGGATAGATCCCTTGGAATCCTCACGGTGAACTTGCGTTCGACGAAACCACATAGGACACCCTCTAGGTGTTCCCACCAAAATAACCAGACGAACCGTAATGACCATAAGTGCAATTACATTATTCTCTAATAAGAACAATACGACCCGAATGACATAACTTTATGACATTACCGAGCTAATTTACTCAACTGGGTGCATACTCTTAAATCTTCTTACTACGAGAAGTACTACTCCTTATTTGAATACAGTGATATAGCAAGTTACAAAACACCGTACAATTGCGTCCTGATATGGCAAGGACTTTACACGCTGGCTTACCATATTGATACCGAAGTAATCAATTACGTGTTTACAAAATATTTATATAGTAATTTAATTAATTACATTTATCATAATTAAAACACTTGAATATACATTTGTTTACCCACCAAAAACTCTATGTGTGTGAGTACAATTTTGTTAAATAACTTTCAATTCGAGTTTGTTTCAACTCAACTTAAACTCTCAGGGTTTGACTACGTAAGGAGAGAAGAAGGAAAAAAAAAAAAAATTAAAATAAATAACAACAACGCCACGTATTTTTACCAAAAAATACGAAAATTTAATACTACCGACAATGTTATTAGAAGAGGAAAAAAATTTTTTTAATTGAGTAACGAATTTCTTCCTAACACCGGAATCATATATACTTCCCTTGTTCGGAAATTCGCGTTTCCAACAATCCTTCTGCTCTAATTCTAAGGAGTTTAGCCATCCTATCACGCTTTGGATTATAGCTAACAGCCGAATGACACGTTAGGTCGATACCCAAGTTCCATCCTATCGGACTTGTAACAGCTCTATAATACCACACAACGAGTAACCGTTGTTATATGATCGCGGAAGAAGGTTAAAATTCGATACCACCACAACCTATGTGAACCGAATAGTGTTGTCTATTGGGCCTATTCTGATAACAAAAATGTGGTAATATAATTATTACATTGCCTTTTCATCGTGAATTCACTCCAACATACGCTAGAATTGAGACATACCCCGTTAAGGAGTGGGTAACTACCCGATTGTGAACGTTTTACCGCCCCAATTTCTCCTATATCGCAACGTGTGAGATGTCCAATACCATAACGATTTAACCTACATGTGAGAATAATTCGACAATGAAAGAGATTGAAAAACCCGAAAAAAAAAAAAGGACAAAAAGTAAAAAAAAATTATAATTGAAATGATATTTTCATTTATACATGACCTTATATTAATATATACACAAGGTTATTTACAACCATAAGGTTCCTAAGTTTCTTACTACCCAATGACCTATCCCAGTATGAGAACTAGGTGCCTTTATACCTACCACTTGTACAAGAATTTTCTTATGCCGTCTCTTGCCAACGAAAAGAAAAGAATATGCTTGCATATTCTTTCATTGCATCTAAAATTAAGTACTTTTTAGAATGCAAATTGTTCCACGAAAATAGAAATTAGGTCTCTACTTCGGTCCCGGGCAGGATACTGAATACCTAACGCAGTTTTTTCTAATGAAAAACCTAGCCTAATTTAGGGTTCCTTGAACTACGCCCTCAATCAGTGTAACGTGTCGTGTTTCTTAGACGAATTTATATACTTATGTAACCATAATCATATATAAATTTAAAAAAAATTTTTTTTTTTTTTAAAAAAAAACAACCTAAGTGGCTACGCACTAGGATGGAAAAGTAATAAATTATTACTACCAATAATAGTCATTACAATAAATGAACTAAATATCGCATCAGTAATTTCACTAGTGTAAGGTGAGTTACCTCTTTTTTTTTTTATAATAATAACAATAATAACACAAGTCTTCACGTGCAGACATACCGGCGTCCCGGATTGTCAACACTTGTGATGACGATCCATTAAGAAAGGAATTGTATACTTCTCTAATAACAAAGGTTAAGTTATATGCGTTATAACCTCGTACTAACCACTAGGGTTCATGACGTCCTTGGGTTATATATACAGGACAATACAATACATGTACCTCGTGAATAAATTTACAATTTTTTTATTAAGGTCATCCAATGATGGACAATAATGCTGACTAAGTCATGTAATCAAATGAAAATGATACATATTCGCATTTTAAACCCTTATGTAGAGGACAATACAATACATGCACCTCGTGTTTAAATTTACAATTTTTTATTAAGGTCATCCAATGATGGACAATAATGCTGACTAAGTCATGTAATCAATGAAACTGATACATATTCGCATTTTACAACCTTATGTAGAGGACAATACAATACATGCACCTCGTGTTTAAATTTACTGTGTTATTATAATTTGTAACCAATTTCTTTTCCTACTGATGGACTAATTTCCATACTCTGTTCTGTTTTTCTGTTTTCCTCTCCGTGTAATTCTCAGGATACGCCTCCTATAGCGTCGGTCATATTATAAGGATACCTCCTATAGCGTTTGGCATATTATAAGGATCTCTCCTATAGCGTCGTATAATTATCAGGCTATACTATAATCCTCTCGTGTTTTCAAGAGATACGTTTGCAAACGTCTATCTCCGTGTGGCCACACCGTTACGTTCAGAGAACCGTAACCTTGCCTTAGTTCACCAACACAAATGAGAAATTTCCTTCCTCAAATGCCTGTGCTTCGGCAAAAAAAACACATAAAAATAACACAATATCCAAAAAAACAGAACTTCATTAATTATTTTAAAATTTATGTTACTACGATTTCTATAAAATCTTTCTTTAAAAGGTTACTCTATATTTAACAAGAATCGTTCCCAAATTTTAATAACACAGATTTTATAACACCGCAATACGATGCGTAATACACACTGACTAAGTCGCTCAAATACCTAAGTATTCAATTCGTGTGTTTATATTTTAACATTACATGTTATAAGCTAACAATTTATATATACATAAAAAAAAATTGAATCATAACTGAATTGCTAACGACGTTGCTTCTTACTATAACTTCAAGAATTTAAAACTTTTAATTGTTTGACTGATTATTTGAAAATTCCTTTTAAAAAAATTCCATGTCTATTATTTATTTACTCTTAATTTAACAATATTATCCAATGATAACTTTTTTTACTAATAACTTTCCACTATAAGTCTCAGATTAATCTCAACTTTCCTGTTCATAACTTTTTTAACTTTTGTTCACTTTACTATCATCATGTTTAAAAAAATTCCATTGTATTTAACTTTATAAGGGGCGCCATGACATTTTTCTAAATTAGCTATGTCAAAACTATACGAATTTACAATTACCTAAAGCTTACTTGAGGGGTTAATTCTCTATTTCCAATTCTTTCCTATATCACAAATTTCTTTTTTTTTTTTTTTTGTTCAAGATTTCACATCTTAACAAACCCACTATACCCTAATTCTGAGGAAGGCATTCCTATAACGGTTTGAAACCAGAATTGTATACGCGGGTACCTATGTATCCGTAGTACATTTCTTGAGTCTATTAACTCAATATCTAATACGATATAATTTCCTTACAACGATCACGTTGTCATATTATGTAATACAAGAAAAAAAAGAAGAAGACACTTTCTTATAATTTTATAACCCTTTCCTTCATTACAAGTAAGACATTATTAATTGGATTCTATTTACTATTTGTTTTTGTTACTAAATGACAATCTCGATTTAACTGTAGTGGTTTACTTTTTAATTTTATATTTTAATAATTTTCCACAGATGTTTTCAAAAAAAACTTATTTTATCTTTTCTATCCTGAATTTCATTATACTGTTATTCATTCATGTAAATTTATTGCCGAAACCATTCCTACATTCTTATGAAAAAAAACTTAATTGAAGCTAAACATTTAAATGTTCTTTATTCGAGAGATTATTCTGTTATTTTGACAAGGTTTTCCTTTAAAAATTCTTCGTTATTTTTTATTTAATACGATAATTTGAACATATGATGCTATACACTTGTTTCTTTTGAAGTGTCTTTACCTATGATAGTTTATTTTATTATTCGCATACTACTATTTAGAGTGGGATAGTCCCGATTAAAAACAATGCATGTTCCAATACTGTCTCTATGGTAAATACCTATAGCATATACAAAATTTTATTATTAAACCTTCCTTAGATAACCATTCGAAAAAAAACAAGTATCTAGTAACGTATACCTTGAAGTTTGGAATTTATTCTTTAAATGATGTTCTACTGTTTTTCACTAATTTATTTAATTTTCTACCACTATAGTACGAAAGCAATTCAGATAGATTTTAAGAGACTTAAACTAACAAAAAAAACACTTAGCCAATTATATACATTGATATACACGTTGCCTTGTTTATATACATTTTATATACACGTTGCCTTGTTTATATACATTTTATATACAAGTTTGTTTCCTTTCCCGAACGTTTATTACTTTAACAACACTGTGTTTTCTAATTTGTGTAATATGGAATATTAATTCAATGATGTACGATCTCTAACCGTGGGTTCATGACACTCATGATTTTCAAACGAACAACATTAAACTTCTAAGAACTTTACTATTTTTAACCGATCTGTACCTAAACTTTTGTTTCTTAAAAAAAACTTTTGCCTGTATTTGTTTATTCCTTTTTTCTTCTAAAATTTATGTTATTAATCTACATTTGTCCTGAACTGTTCATTAATCCAATACGCAGTTAGCTACTCTGCCCTAGACAATCAACAATCAAAATTACAATTCTAATTTATTCTAATGTATTAACAATAAATTAAAACTTCTATGAAGAAAAATAACAATTGTGGCTTTAACTAATATTACAAGGGAAGCTTTCCATATTAACTTATTCTGTTTTGAAAATTAATAATTTGTTGCTTTAAAATTTCTCTTTTATAACATTATGTAACGTCGTTTTTCATTTTGTGATTTAAAACTACCTATTGAGAGAAACGAAAACTAACTTTATAACTTGTACTCATTATTTATTGAACTTTTCGTTTAACGTTTATTTTATAATTCAACTTCCGGGATTCGTTAAACTCAACACATTGTTTCCGTAAAGTTAAAAAAGCTCTTTTGGGGACTACGCCTCTATCCATCAACATTTTTCTTATTACCGACGCGTTTGCTTTCTCGAAATTTAATATTCTATCCATTATTGGTATGGTGGCCTCCATGATTATGCGTTATTATAATGAACAAAGCAAAAAAAAAAAAATTTCGGACGATTATAGAAGACGAGAGCAGTTGCTGGCAGTCGACATTATATCCTCCTATTACAGGGAAACGGATGTGGACGAGCACAATCCGACAGTAGTTACTACCTTTTATTGGAAACAACCACTGCTCTTCAAGGAAGAAATAATACAACTAACACAGCCCCAGGTGGAGAATTTAAAATAACGAGATTCATTACTCAATTAAAAAAAATTCCGCGCGAATGACGAACAACTCTGACTGCCGCGATAGAAACGTAATAGCGTGAGAATGAATGCTACGGTAGTAAGCGATGTTTAAAATACCTAACACTCGAATAGCACTAGCCGACGGACTCGCGACGTTTGGAATAATTCACACAGAGCTACAACGTTACGGTAATAAGCGATGTTTAAAATACCTAACCTCGAATAGCACTAGCCGACGGACTCGCGACGTTTGGAATAATTCACACAGAGCTACAACGTTGTTGATGGGAGCACAAATATAAAATATTTATAGCTAAGATTACATAATTATGTTTCTAGGGAGACAACAATCGACAAGACTTCGGCCCAGTTGGCGCGCCAGTGTCATACTTCCTGGGGCCAGGGTGATACTGAAGCCACGTAGGGTCCAGTGTTATACTTCTGGTCTCCAGAAATATGTCCCTCCCGGGGGGGGGAACAAGTGTTAAGCAGGCCCCCCGGGGGCAATATGCCTCGGCTTGGAAGGCTCAGCTCAGGGTCGTAGGGCTCCTCCGAGGCTGTCGATGGTTGACTCCAATGAAACAAGGTTTGGGCACAATTCAAATGTATTCAATAATGCAAGGGTGAACAGTACAGGCAACCAGGTAAGCTGTTTAAGGCCTAGCATAAGAGAGAGAGAGGCACTAGAAATGCTACTGAATTTAGGCTCGGAAATACTATAAGAGGGTTTAGAATCTCACGTGGCGTCGGACGGATGCAGGCAGCTTCCTACGAAGTGGAGAGGTCTAGAGCAAAGCTCATAGATCGTGTGCAGGAACGGGGCGGCTCGGGGTGCGTGGGCGGCTTCTCGGCGTCATGGTGGGCGGATTCGGTCAGCTTACCGAACCGGTGGGCGATAACGGTGAATTAAGCGGCTATCGGCAATGTAGGCGGATTAAAAGCCGTGCGCGTCTGGGCGGCCATGGTATTAAGTAGGCGGCCGTTGTGAATTACTCGGCTCGTCGGCACGTAGGCGGATTAAAAACCGTGCGCGGCCAGGGCTGCTATGGTAGGCGGCAGTAGGATTATACAGGCGGCTGTGGTGATAGCGCCATACTTGGTTCGTAGGTGAAGACTTAATTAGCCGCGTCGAAGGGTGGCATACTGCCCGACAGTACGTAGTAGTGCGTACGACCGCTCGCGCCGTTGTCTGAAATATGTCTGTTGCTTTGGCGATCGGTGGCTGGATCTCTCTGCCCGTGATGAGCGAGACGGAAGACTCGAACGCGTGCCCTATAAGGTAATGTCTTCTGCCATTGGCTGGATTTCGCGCCGTGTGGCCATATATGGTAATGTCTTCTGCCAGCCTGAGAGGGACAGCAATAATCATACGATGCTGAACATGTACTGAGCACGTGACACACAGCTGCCTGCCGCTTGTATAGTCCGTTCGTAGGATTTATGGGCAACTCATAACACTGGTTACAAAAATACTAACCGTGACAGGCAATGACGCCATATGTAATCTCTCTATATCCGGAGAGATACTTAAATTCTATAAATCCGTAGTACTTATACCTAGAAAGAAACGTGTCCACATGCGAGCTGCTGACGTAAGTGGCGACGTCTTATTTGAATTCAAAACTGAATGACAATGGTAGTTTAGTTTGATATTCCACATACACAGATGTTATTTGTGGCACAACGCGTACGGCGTGGCGTCAACATGCACTCGAAACTGGGTTCTGAAATTCAACCATGCAGACGCTGGGGTATTAATAACGTTCGATTCGATTTCCATTGTGGATTTCTAATCTAATTTCTACATTAATTTTACATGGCAATAAAGAAGACAAAATATTCATAAGAAGAGATGTGGTAATTTTGTAAGATAAAAAATAAAAGTATGTAATAAAAAATATAGATAAGTTGTGAATAATACATTAGAAAAGATAGGTATGTGGGAATGATGTTGAACTTAATCAATTTTTAGGGCGTACGTGGTGCAGGTAATCCCGGGCAGCAACCTGGTGCTGGTGGTGGTGGACTCGCTGTGCCCCCAGGACGAGCTGGCGCCCCCACTACGTCCCGCCCCCGTGCCCGTGGAGCGCAACCACAGCCTGGCCTGTGAGAGGGCCTCCATGCGCCCCCTGCCGCGCCATGGCCTCAAGCCCTGCATCAACTCCCATCCCAATGTGAGCCAAATATCCACTATAACTAAACTTTCATTAAATTATAAATTTCACTAACTTCGTTTTAACCACTCGAGTGCAGATCCCCAAATTTGGATAGCTTAAATTATGAATTAAATTGAATTTATTTTGATCTTCCCACTATCAGCTAATATGTTTATTGCTAGCTTGATTACCTCTTGGTGGGCCGCCGCAAAATTTTCGCCGTGCGTCATCTGATTCTATTTGCGTCATAACTTACTTGTTTTTTTACAAAATTATATTATTGTAAATTGTAACTCTTACTAGATAATGTGTTTATATATTTACAAAAATAGTATGTAAACTAGTACCAGCGAGAACTCATACGGACGTCATCGGTATTTGTCCTCTTCACTCTCACAAACTTGTTTGAAAACGAAAAAGACAGAAGTTACTAGAATGATGCCGTCACGTTCGATCTCTCGCTGGGGCTATAATCTACCATATGTAGATTATTTCCCCAGAATAGCTAGATAAATTCAGTGAAATGTTTTTTTAAATGTGTCCATATGGATACACTAGGTTATATAGTTTAAGCTTCTACTGAATATCAAATGATGTCACTAATGTTCCTGTCGTGGAATATTCTTGATAATGTTTTGTATTGTGTAGTCTGCATGTAGACGTCATTTTGAATTCTTTACATGTTAAAAATTGCATTTCTTCAATGTCTATGACCATATACATTTCCAACAGACCATAGACAATATACAGAAATAGTCATATTCAATATTGTCCCAAACAAGTACAAGTTAGAACAATTGCAGTAAATAATATACAGAATTTACACATTTATAAATTTTACAATAAAATTTTTTTTTTATTAAAAATGTAGGATAAACCAAAGATATTGAAATATAAGAGATGTGCCATTCGCAGTTTTTACTGGGTGGGACTGTGCTTCCTGGTGTTGCCGTTATTGTTTACCAATTAACGAATAAACTAAACAAATGTTAAACTAAATTAACGAATTCTTTCCGTATTTAAACTATATTGTTAACCAATATTACTGTACACCTTAAAAAAATCAACGAAATGAACAAATTCTTTTCATATGCAAACTACTCCTATTAGGTAGTAGTCCGCCGACAGTCTCATGGACACCATAAGCATATCTCTTTTGTATTTCAATATCTTTGGGATAAACAATAAAAGCTTGGAGGATTCATTGGCTTTAAACAACAGTAAGCTGTTTATGTGTTTCAGTATTAATCTCTTTAACCCCCGGGAATCCTAAAACATATGTTTAAAATATAACTAGCTATTCTGGGTAAACTACATAATGTGGTAGATTATATAATTTTTATAAATATAATTATAAACCTATTATCTGGTAAGTCAATAGAATCAGTGAAAATAAAATCAACCATCGAGGAGTTAATATTCGGAGGTATGATTTTTAGAATGTGCATGGCCAAACACAAAACTGAATGCCCTATGATCTGGCTCCAATTATAGACAGTGGCCTCTTTCAAATGAATTTTACTTCTCACATTTTCCAGAAAAACAATCTGGTCACTGTTTGGAGTACCATGTATCTTTTACAAAAAGCAATGTTATATCAGCTATATCAATGTTATTTCTGACCAAATTGTTTCTACATGCGGTCAAAATAATTTTCTTATAATTCCAAAAACACATTCCAAAAATGATGAAGAATAAAAATAAAAATGAATCGGTTAGTTGGTGAAGTGGTCCAAAGTGTTGGGTCACCCAACGTTGGCGTCAAAGCGTTATGGGTTCAATCTCATGCTAGCTTATTCTTCCATTATCGCACGGGCAGCATTTTCGCTTTTTGTGATGACAGTAGGAATCAAATCATTTTGTCACCAGTTATTCGTAACCAGGGAATATGTCTTCTTTTAAAAATATATACATATATATGTGCCGAAAATAATAAACGCTGATTTATTTTCAGGAGAGCCAAATTGAACTGTGTGGCGGAGCAACTCACACTACCATAGCCTGGGAGCTTCCTCTACTCTTCTCCTGTTTGGTCATCATTTTCAGTCATTTCCTCCAACATCCCACAAGATCTTGAGTTTGAAATAACAACTCTGGATTCGGTCCAGTGAAGTCCGCTCACCTTTTAGCTTTAGCTAGAAATCAATATGTACATATTAATGGGGAAAGTAAATTTGCTGACAACATGACTACAAGTATTTATGCTGGGTCTAGGAGATATTTTAGTACAAACTAATCTCCAATCTCGATTTGGACCTGAGGAAACATTTACATTCCGTTTTTGGTTAAATAAGATTATTACATATTTGAAAATCGTTAATTTTGTAGTGGAAAAAAATATTGTATATAGTTAGTGCCAAACTTTAAAGCCAACCTGACGAAATAGGCGTGTTTTAGGTCCGAAAGGCGGTCCCGTCTCCCAGCCTGCACCTTTCTCTGTTACACATATGTTTTACACATATTTCTCTTTCGTTTATGGTTACTGTAAAGTGACTGTGCCTGTGAGAGAATGGATTGTATCAAGTTCAGGTCGGCATTTAAGTTTGGCGCTTACCCTTGTATACCTATACATTATTAGAGTTTCAAGCAAAATAGTTTCAGACACTGTTGTGCCTTCTTCAGGGCAAATGTAAACACATCTGTTCTAGGATTATATTTGCCACGAGGAAGGCACAGTTGGGTCCAAAAGTACATAAGTAGTCACAAATCAAATATGTAATGTTTTGGTTTTTAATACATAATGGGCATATTATAATTATACATTGTTAAAAAAACATTTAAAAGCATTGACCAAAGTTGTTTTGCATTTAATAAATTAATGCTATTTAATGTCCCATTGAATATTAGCATTCCATAAAAAAATTATGCAAATTTATTTCCATTAGATTAGATTTGTTTGCATAATCAAAGTGTAATGAAATCACCGTGATACGCACGATGCATTGATGAATACATAACTTTGTACAATTTAAAAAGGGTTTGCATTCCATTGTTTTTTTTTACTGGCCACAGTTATATCTGGAGGAATTTACCAATACTTTTTATTAACTTGTATACTCCTAGCATTCTATGTTATTTTAAGTACAATGTTAATTCCTAAAGTAAGGTCACCTATTTTTTAGAATTCAAAGAAACAATTATTTTTTAATAATTTATACATCTTTTATAGCTTGAACATTTATATATTTTTCTCCATTTTGGTTGATGTATTTTTGCAAGCGCTGTGGCAATTTTTGCAAACCCTTGTCATACCAGCTCGTCTCCATGTCATTGAGGAAGAGTTGAATCTTATCTTTCACCTTGTAATTATTGCTGAAGTCTTCTGTGAGTATTCCAGAAACCCTTCTTGCACACACTTCCCATATTTATGAATATGTGCCAGATGGGTCCCTGGAATGCTCACAGAAGACCCCAAACACGCTTCAGCAATGACGACAAGGTGAAATATGAGATTCAACGCTTCCTCAATGAAGTGGCGGCAGAGTGGTATGACATGGGTATACAAAAATACAACGACCGAAATGATGATTATGTAGAAAAATAGTGTTAAAAATTATTCAAAAATAACTGTTTTTTTGTATTTATAAAAAAAATAGGAGACTACTTATGGGATTACCCTCATTTAATGCAGAATTATTATTCCTGCTGTGTATGTAATGTTCTACTTCTTTGACGAAGGAATGCTAATTGATACTCTTATTTACTCACCGGAGAAATTTATTAAATAAAATGATCATTTATTGACATTTTTGTGCAAACGATTCAGCTTGGATTTATGTATGTATGTTTTTCTATGTCTCTTTTGCATTTGCTCATTAGAATATCCAGTACATAGTAATCCCAGAGAGAGGTTGTATGTGACGTCATCGTTCTAGTCTTATATCTTCTATCTCTTTCGTTTTCATACTTCAAAGATTTTTCATCATTTCATTTTTCATCATTTCATTTTTCATGTTCAACCTCTCTCCGGGACTACTATAAATTTCGATTGTTAGGATTCTTCATATGGTCAAATACAATCTGTATTTATTTCTTGAAATCACATACATATATTCTATACATCCTTACAGAGTTTTATAAAGCGTTTATAATTTTACCTACATATCTTATAAGATCACATCCGTGTGTTTATGGCCAAAGGTTAGGTTACAATGTGTACATAGTTTGATATAAGATTTAAAATGAAATTATTATGCAATCATTCCGTGTTTGTCTTCAATTTACATATAATGTAGTTACGCGATTTATAATCCACTTTTATTAAATAAAATTTAAATTAGATAAATGAATATTAAATGTATTTACGAATCTTATACATCACAGAAATTTACCAAAATATCACGTGACACCTTTTGTTAATTTTTTTTACATTCGACATATCAATTTTCTTTAGTATTTTTTAGAAAGATTTTATCACAACCGGAGTCGTAATATGAAATTTTAATAAATAAATCTACACTACACTGCTTCAAGCTTAAATTGAGAACTTATAAATAATTTAAGGGTTTTAAAATATTGTATAGTACAACATATAAAATATTATGCTTTTCATTTGAGTTATTCATAAATCTATAATGAGATTCTGTGTAATTAAATAAAGGAGACTGTATGTGGAAGTAGGCTTGTTTAATCTGATGTTTATTGGTTTTATAAAATGTTTAAAAAGTGTTTTGTACAGTCTGTGTGCCTTTTTATGTATATGTTGTAAAAATAAATAATTCTATTGAATCTCAACCATTTTATAAATATGCAAAACTTACCCTCTGAATATATTTTATAAATAAATAATGAAAACAACTGAAATTTGAGTGACAATACCAAGCGCTAATATGTATATCCCATTTCGACACGTAAACCTCACTTTACTTATCAGGGCTGTATAGATCAGTAATAACCACCACATTTTCCTACCATTCTAAAACATTTATTGTAATTATTTAAAACATTTCCATGGCCAGCCACTTATTTTAAAACGAAGCTATTGAAATACTTTATCTATTATGACCACAGATGTCGCAAATCTGAACTTCGTAGACTATTTTAGAACGATGTTAAAAATAAATTTTTAAAATATTTTTTTCACACCGAATTTTTGATCAGCTGTTTACGGTTAAAATTAAGTCCTTTTTCCATAGATATGCGCCTTTCATCATCAAGTATACCACAGACAAAATACAGAAATCGAAAATATTCTATGATGACTCGAGTAAGTACCCCTCACGGCAGTTTCAAAGTAAAAAACACGCAAGATCCGCGCGGTGATAAAATTTACGATTTTTTTATAAATCCTACAAATATGAGATGAACGGTAAAATACAGGTTAATGCATTGGCTATATAGCACTATAATAAGTTTTTATGTCTCCATGTTAAAATTCGAAGGTATGATTTTTATGTTGGCGAAAAATTTAAAAAATAATCTTCTGGGAAATCTCGAACAATCGAAGCAAATTTATTCATTTCCTTTGGTTTTGGCCTATTTCAGCATATCGCTCGCCATACATTCCCAATGTTTTTGCCACCGCCAGCCGCATACTAGTAATAAGTAAAAACAGTACTACTGAATCCGTATACCGACTGGAGTAACTCAAATCCTCACAATTTGCTTTTTGCAGCATGGAGAAATCTCGATCGATCGTTCCTCGAATAATCATTTTCCTGCATGTATCGTTCATTTCTTCAGTACTGAATGCATCGATACTTCCTCCATGGTCATTTTACCGCATTAATTATTTAAAGTACTTTCAGTTTTTTTTCTATTTTACTTGATCGATCGCTGCCGGCGGCCGCTTTTGATGTTATTTGTCATTAGACATTCAAATACATCTTTTATTTTGAGCCTTTCAACCTCAAAATGAACCGTCCTGTGAAAAAAGTGCACACTCTTCAAGAAAGATTAAAAAAATCTGCTGAAAAATGCTGTGATACAGCAAAGCGTTTAGAAATCGCAAATTTTTTGTTTACACAAAATAATTTATATGTGAAATAATATGTATCTTTTTTAAAAATATTAAAGATTTATGTATGAATGCAGCTTTATATATTGTCGCATTCATAGTCTGTTTCAATAGGAACCTTCAAAAACGATGTATAGAGGTTTCACTGTATTGGTGTTACGAGAGAGATGTGAAAAGGTATAGGAAGAACGAACAAGCTTAAAGAGGAAGGAGGGTAAAAAAGGCAGTACCAACAGTTAAAATAATCTTATTTACAAACTTATGACAATAAAACATAGCAGATAACACTTATAAGGTAAAACAAATCGTTTTTTTTTTGTTCAACTCAGCTACTGGCTTTCTTTTTGCTATCACTCTCGGCACTCCTGATGGCCTCAATCTCCTGCAGAACCTTCTGGGTGTGCACATACTTCCTGAGGCGGTAGATGAGGTCCTGAAGGGCGGGCCCTCCTAGGAGCAGGCTGGCCAGGTCATGGACCGTTCCACCGCCCCCGACTATCCGGTGGTCCGTCACCCTGTCTTGGTTGAAGTTGTAGGTGCGGATCTTCTCGTTGCGGAGACCAGTACCAACCTAAATATTTAAAAAAAAAACATTATAGATATGGTGTGCATTGGTAGGGTTCTGGGACCTACACATGGGGGCTTTAACGAAGCCGGAGTCAAGTTAGACTCTCAGAAGCTGGGTGTACTGTACAGGGCCTGCGGATACTTTGATAGTACAAAACTTCTGACCCTGTATAAATTTGGTAGCCACCTGGTTTGGAGCCTCAAAATATCTGAAAAAAACCTCTGCGACCTCTTGACTCTGCAGAAACAGGTGATTTGTTTGATAGATTCCCCTTTCTCAACAAACAGATTGCAACCTTTGGGGCACACATGTCAGATGGGAATGCTGCCTTTATTCTATCGCTATTTCATCAGAAAATCATTGATACCTTCAGAACCGATGCATAGTCGGAAAACACGCCAAAGGGGTGCCCAACAATAAATTGTGCACGGTCGACATTTGTTACATAGAAACGGAACGCTTCTACGACTCATTCTGTGGTCAGCTGCTCAGCGCATTTAAATGGACATCATCAACCCTTCAAGCCATCTCACCTGGGACTTCCTGAGTGCTCTCTCCTCCCGTTCCTGTTTCTCTGACTGCACCTGGTACAGAAGCGCCCGCAGCTTGGACATGGCCATCTTCTTATTCTTGTGCTGGTCTCTGCCAGTCTGGCACTCGGTGGCGATGCCTGAGGGGATGTGGACCAGTCGGACGGCGCTGTCGGTCGTATTGACATGTTGTCCGCCAGCGCCCGTGGAGCGCTTTGTCTCTACTCGGATATCGCGCTCGGGAATATCAATGTCTATCTAAAAGAGAAATCATAAAACATTAATTTGTATGTCTCCTAGATATCATGAAACTTTGACATATAATGTCTATTTAAGATAGAAGCCATGAGAATTCACAAGAACTGATATTTATGTCTGTCTAGGAGCGATATCATGTTAAATATTGATATTTACGTCTACCCATAAGAGATACAAAGTTAAACATTGATATTTATGTCTACACATAAGAGATATCATGTTAAGGCGATCCAATAGTATAGGAAAAAATCGAAATCGGAATTCACGCCCCTTTATGGGAGGAGGTTAAAAATACTTGAGAAAAAGCTTTTGGAAAGGTTGGAAAAGATATTTGAGAATTTTTTTTTACATGTTGATTTCGTAAAGGCCTGTAAAAAAGATTAATTCCTTTTTTACGCATTGTTTATTGTAATAAAACGGAATTTTAAAATTGATTTCACGAAAACAAGCGACGCAGAGCCTAACATGTCTTTTCTCCGCTCCGTCTGGAGGAGTTGACAGAAGATAGGGGCGGCTGCCAGTCGTTTTGCGGCGGATGGTATAAGGTTCACTTTGATATTCCAAATTCATCGACTGCCGTATTGTCGCCGTGATGTCAAAAATAACAACGCGAAAATGCATATTATATTTTATTTTGTGAGGTTCGGGCGTAAAATTCAATTTTTTTTGCGATTATCATAAAAGAAACTGAATTTGCCACATTAAACAATAAAACCATATCCGAAAAGAGGTTTATAAATTTGGACTTCGAAGTGTTTTTTATAGACCTTATAATTTATTTTTTTCTAGGATGTTCTACACGCAGTATTTAATTGAAGCATCTATAATACTTCTAAGCAATCAAATTTTCAAAAAAAAAACGTGTGAATTTTGTATGATTTTGCATTATTTAGTATGGCTTTATCTTAAATATTGATATTTGTGTCTATCCATATCAGTGGCGGTTTTCTCTAAAGTGCGTTTGTGCGGTGTACCCCCATTAAAAAGATGAGAAAATAAAACAAATTTTTTGTATAATAATATTATAAACACTATTAGATATATGTAACATAATAATATTATAAACACTACTATAGATAGGGCGCCATTAAACCCGGGCCACCGAAAAATATGTTATGATTCCCATTTTGTGCGAGTCAAATCCCGCACCAAACGCTCCATACAATAAAATTCTACTCGTGCAAATCGCTCTGACGGTGACTAGGCCTTTCTATATGCAAAATTAACTCATCGCGGTGCGACGATCCCGAACATGATGTCCGAACATTGACCGAACACGACGAGTGAATGTCCTGATGCGCGATGCCGAGATCCTGTGGGAGTGCAGACTGACTGTTGATCTTTAAACAGTAGATTTTGACTTATGTTTTCGTATTATTATTTTTTTAGATAAGAATATATATCCCTCAGTTCCATTTACGATTATTTGTATAGAGATTAGAGAAGGAACTACTGATAATCTCTATACCTGATTTTAATACTCTCATAATTGAAGTGTTTTCAAATGCAGCAGTAGGTGCATGGTTTTTTTGTACAAGTGAAAAAAAAAACAATTTTATTTCTTGCCACTTTTATTTGTGTTTTTTTGTTTTGCTTATGTTTTAAAATATCTATTATATATTCTACGTAATCATGCTTGTTGAAAAAACAATAATAATTAGTAACGTTCATTGAGTGCTGTGAAAAACAATTTAATTCTTACAAAAATTTACTCGTTATCTAATAATTGTGTCGAGTGTGAAGTTATTTGAAAACAATAGTATGTTATGTAGGTACCCCTCCCTCTAACTTTATTTAAGTTGTATGAGTGCCGCTATATTCGACGATGTGAAGTAAATTTTGATTAGATATAATATTTTCTCTTGAATTTCTGAACCCCCTGTTAAAAATATCACGAACTGCACTGATCCATATCATGTTAAACATTGATATTTATGATTATCATACATATCATGAAACATTGGAATCTTACGAAAAGACATCGATAGGGATGAAATGATACGAGTAAAATAACAGCACAAGTACATACTCAATATTTTTCACCGATACCAAGTACTTTTAGTATCGATACTTTGAAATTGAGTATTGAGTAGGTATCGGTCAAAACTACTCATATCAGTATGCCAATGTCACTATTTTATTTAACATTCACAAAAAAATTAATCTTTCATGATTAATTGCCTCACATCTCAGCTAACGAAATTTTCAACCTCAATAGACTGTATTACTACTCAGTTACAAACAAAACTACTAACTGAATTCAAAAAAGATTTGGTCTCATTGAATTCAACACACTGCGTTCGCAACAATTTTGGACCCACGGTTCAAAAACCTTCACTTTCAGGACGCAAATGAAAGTGGGAGGGCATTACAAAAATTAAAAAATGTCATTAAAGAAGATGTCAACTGGTGGGTCTGAAGATGAAACCGCCATCAAAGATTTTGATTTTTGGTCACATCATAAACAACTCGCAGTTGGCCAGAAGCGGAAGCGTGCTTCCTCAAAAGCCGATGAAGTTTAAATATACTTGGCTAATCCAGTCTGCGCTTTAAAAGCCAACCCATTAGAGGAATGGGAGGACTTAAAGTCCGTTTTCCCAGCGTTATATAAACAAGCACGCATATATTTGAATGTAGTAGGTACCTCTGTACCTTGCGAAAGGCTGTTTTCCAAAGCTGGCGCTACTGTCACTGCTTCCAGAAATCGCCTAACTGGCAAACATTTGGAAAAATTAATATTTTTGGGAAGCACTACAAAAACAGAAATTTTTTCATAAGTCTGTTTTTGTAGTGCTTTTTCAATTTATTATGCCATTATTTTTATTATATTTAATTTTTTATAACTTTTTTTCATAAGTCTGTTTTTGTGCTTTTTCAATTTATTAGGCCGTTATTTTTACTACATTTCATTTTTTATTACTTTTTTTCAATAAGTCTGTTTTTGTAGTGCTTTTTCAATTTATTATGCCAATTTAAGCTTTAAATTTTCTATGTTTTTCTTATCAATAAATTACTTAAAATACTTGTTATGGTTTTTACTCTAAATTTTCCAAAAAAGATGCGATACGAGTAAATATCGATACTTTTCAACCGATACTGAGTAAGTATCGATACTCGACGACCGATACAGTATCGAGTAAAAGTAACGATACCTCAATGGTATCGTTTCATCCCTAGACATCGATTAGAGAAACCAAAAAAAGTTATCTTATTTAATAAGTGGAAACTAAAAATTGAAGGAATCTCAGTAGACCTATTGAGAGGATTGAAGAAAACCGGTGGAAATATGAAAAAAGAGACTGGGAATGGAAAACTCAACTGAGGATTCCTTACATAAAAAGTTCTCTTGAGATTAGTTTTCACAAAAATTACATTTCAAAAATTTTCCACTTTATTATTACTATTTGGTCATCTCACCTCGGTGGGCTGCAACAAGACGGCCACGCTAACGGTGCTGGTGTGCAGACGGCCCCCCTTCTCCGTGGTTGGCACCCGCTGCACCCGGTGCACTCCGCCCTCCATCTTCAGCTCCTCAAACGTCCCCACCCCTGAAAACACTACTGAGGCCCGCCTCACTCCTCCAATGTCTGTTACGTCCAGCCCTGTCTCAATACACTCCCACTTTTTGAACTTCGCATACCCCAAGTACATGTTGAATATCTCCCCCGCAAACAGCATGGCTTCTTGTCCGCCGACTCCAGCTGTTACTTCCAAAATAGTATCTGATGGTGCATATCTTAGGTCCTCGTCAAACAGAGAATCCAACAACTTTTGGTCGAGCGTTTTTAATAAATCATTATACGTATCTCTCTCTTCTTTTAACAACTCTACCATATCTTTGTCTTCAGAATCTTTTTCATTCAACTCTTCTAAATTTTTCAAGTTTTCGACTACACAAGAACGTTCTTCTAGAACTTTCACAACGGGTAATAATTCCAATAATTTTGTTTTCTCGGCTCGATCTTTTGAGACCTTTGTCTTTAAGTCCCAGTATTCACTTTTCAGATATTCAAAATATTTCTGCACGGCAGGATCAGATATTTCAAGTAAAGGCTTTGTTGAACAGTGTCTGTATATACTAACATTTTGTAAAGGGGAAAATATCCTTCTAAGGGGACGAACTTTATTTAACATGCGAAATAAAATCATTTTGAAAAATTACTGCAAACCCGAAAACATAATTATAATAACATAACCACAAAACAACAAAACTTCAAATGGCGACACTACTGACAGCTGACTTTGGCTGACTTTCTTGCCATGTAGAAAAACAGTAGGTACTACTTAGAAGTAGGTACACTTCTACAGGAGGATAGACATTGCTATTACTCTATTACTCTTTTTGATAAATTGTCGCTAACAGGATTTTTTCCAGATTCACTACGGCAGTAAGTTATCTCTAATGATTCTTGTGAATGATTTACACAAGCAATTTTTGCTAATTACTCTAATCAGCAAACTTGGTTGGAATATGTTTTATTCTCTATATTATCTGATAGTAAGAATAAATTAATTTTAAATAAGTGGGTATTTAAGTACCTACTTACAAATTTCATTGTTAACGCCCGTGTATACGCAATATAAATATGAATAAATTAATATTGTTTTATACATAAACAAAGTCAATTATGTATGTCGAGAAAGGCATAAAAATACGAAATTGGATTGAATAACCGATATAATATTATATTTGCCTTTCTTGGAAGAATTGAGTTTGTACCTATACCCACAAAAATATTTATTCATATTGTATAGGTACCTTGGGGAACGGAGGGCAAGATGGAATGCTTAACTTTAAGATGTGAAAAAAAATATGACAACATATAACATAATATCAATCCTTTATTTTAACCAGTCTTCAGAGAGATCTTACATGCTTATAAAATTGAGTTATTAAAAATAATGAAAATTGAGTTATTAAAAATAATTAAAATTGAGTATAAAATCTGTTAGGACTCATAAAAGGAAAAATTTCATCTTACCCTAATCCTGAGGGCAGAATGGAAAGCTTATAAAGGCAATACGGAATGAATAGGATATCCTTACATTTTACAGTTGACACATAAAAGACAACCGTTTTCTATGTCTGAACATAGTTGATGTGTCCAACAACAACACTCTGGGTACCCAGTCCTCTGTGGTGGGCGGTTCCACATAATGCTTCTCCATATAATACACACAACACATCGCACGGGCGTAGGCAGGTTTTAGTATCGGGGGGGGGGGGGGCGGAGGGGTTATACCGCAAATCAAAACTCGTGTCGGGGGGAGGGGGGGTATTCTCGGACTTTCTATTTCTTGGGCATTAACTATAACAATTTGTAGACATTTTGTGTTGAAAACTTTTATTTTCTATGTAAATTGGTTACTTAAATTTTTTATTTACTTAATTTTTTTTTCTTTTTTTTATAAAATTATAAACAAATGTACCTATATAGAAAATATTTTTTTTCAAAACCAAATACATAATAAACGTTAGTTGTACATGTTATAACATTTTAAGCAGTCAAATTATTCAAATAATCACATTTACGCAAGTACGTATTCATCTGACTGTAGCACTAATCCTGTTATATGTTTATTAAACACTTTTTGCTATGTGAAATAATAATTTCAATGTACCTATGTATACACTTACCACTGATTAGAAACGGAATTCCAAATAAAAATCACTTTGCAAAATAAAAATCAACCGCAGTCACCGAAAAACGGAACTTTAAAGTTAAATTAATTTTCGGGCGGGGGGGGGGGGGGGTTGAACCCCCCTCCCCCCCCCCCCTCTGGCTACGCCCATGACACATAATATTGTGTTGACTCCTCCGGATGTTGTAGTATATTCTCATCTTTTTTCTGTCCTTTTCCCCTTTCCTTTGCCCTTTTTTTTGCCCTTTTCTTTGCTTCCTTTGTTTTCCTAGCCATTGATGACCGGATTAAGGACTAATTTTATCTTGATAATTATTTCATACATTATAATAATTCCATCTTGCCCTAAAATGCAATTTTCCATCTTGCCCATATGCTCACTGCCAATAATAATATCAACGCTTAGAAAATCCTTTAAATTTTTTCCTCTTTAAATATCAATTCACGCAATCTATCCCTAATAGTTAGTGTATATAAAAACAAGATGGTAGTATTACTTACTTTGTATCAGTAATCACACTTTAAAAGTCCACAGATTTCGTAATAATTCGTCGCGAAAATCGAAATACGTTCACAAGTCGCTAGGTGGTGCGAGCCAAATTGAGACACCGGACATAAATACAACATGGCCGTTTATATCTGTATGCATAGAGACACGGGCACTTTGTCGCGCGGTTTGCGATAGGTAGATAGTTTCCATCTTGCCCACTTCTTCCATCTTGCCCCCCCCTTCCCCTACCTATGTAGGAGCGCAAACAATAATTAAATTAGCCGCATTATTGAAAGATCAGATTATGAATTATTTTATGTTTACCCAAATATCATCTCCGCTGAGTTCAAGATCTGAGTCTATAAATATGGTGCTATGGGAAAACCTTGAAAAAGAAAAAGAAAAATTGAGGTATTCTGGGTTTGACAAACTTACTTTGAAAAAATCTAGATTCTAGAGAAATAAAACAATATTATTGTCACGTTAGTTCCACTGAATTGTGTTGTCAATGTTCAAAGTAAATAGCACAGATAAACAAACGATTCGTCTTCGTATCAACTAATAAAAAATGATAAAGTTTTTGTAATAAGCAAGGACTTAATATTCAGGGCTGGATCTACGAAATCTGGCGCCCTGTGCAGTAGGTACCGATGGCGCCCCCCCCCCCCCTTTACATTTTTATTTTGATTAAAAATTAGTTCACCCTATTTTATTTTTATTTTTTTATTTAATTATTTTTTTTACACTAATTTATCAAATAAAATCAAGACATATAAAGGGTGTAACTTTTCCAAGTGACCTGGCGGTAGCCCTCACACTCGTTTTTTTTAAAGAGAGAATCGCCAGGAACCCTATACTCTCTGAATCTATTGGGTAAACATAAAATTATGGTGCTATTTTAATTATTTTAGCAAAAACTCTTTTTGCGAGTTATGCTTTAAAATAATACAACGAATTGTTTGTTTGTGCCCGTACCATGATTTAAAATATAGGTTACGAGACAATGCGGGTGGTTTCGCTGAACTAGGTCCATTAGACATTCTTGTGATTTACTGCGTTTAGGTATATACCCAACGCGAATATTAATAGAAAAAGCAAATACAAATCGTTCTCATGGCAACGTACAACACAAGAATAGCATCTACAGCTTCTGACTAGCTCTAAAATCTAATAAGAATATAACCTCAAATTTGTACCTTGCATTTCCCCTGTGTTGAGCGAACAAACACCAAATTGAGCGAACAAACACCATTCAAACACTAAACACTGACGTATGGTATCAACGGCTTACGAAAGACGCTTAAACTGACACCGTAAAATAACAAATCCAACAAATCTAATACATATTAATTATACATTTAACGAACTTCAAATAATATGTCAAATCAATTATGAAACTGTCAACACGTTGCAACCTGGAAATCCTGCAAACCGTGCGATGCTTTTGATAATGGAATTTACTGAAGATTTTATAAGAAAATGGTCTTCCCCTAGAGACTATCTAACTACCTTCCCCTAGAGACTTAAATCGTACAAAATAAAACAATAGCGAGCGTATGGACGACACTTTAACAAAAATTGTCAGCATTTTGAAAGGCGCAAGTCAGTTTGTTTGATTCACAGGAACAAAAAAACTGCGCTGTGATTAGTTATTGAATTTGGATCGCACCCATTCGTCGTAAAAGATTTATGGAAAAATAGATCTTACGTTTAAACTAAATATATGGAATTTGTAAAAAAATTCTGTAACTGACTATAAATTCGTAAGCCGTTGATTTCAACCCGATGCGTGCGCATTCTGTTTCTTTGGAAAGTGTTGCTAGAGCGTAATAATTATTTCGTACTATGGGTAATTTTTAAACCATTCAGGGAATATTATAACTAAATTTTAATACAATATTTATTTTCTCACGGCGTCCCTTTGAAGTTGGCGCCAGGTTTTTGCACGTTTTTGAACGTATGGCAGATCCGACGCTGTTAATATTGTTTGTTATGTAAAATTGTTTGGTAGGTAGAAACTACTAGGTACCTACCTATGCAGATTGCCACATGTAATAATTGGGTTATTAGAAGGAAACCCCATCACATGTCATGGCCTAACTAGATATCACCGGACCCATCCATCATTAGCAGTTTTTTGTTAAAACAGTAGCGTGACTTTTTGTTGTGTATTGGTCTTTTTAAATGAATAGTTATCTTCAACCGAAAACTCAATGTACTTTCCAGTTCGTGTATCAGAGTGCTGCATTTTTGTTATTTCGAGTGACTGCTATTGAATATTAAAAATAAAATTTTATTATATGACTTTTTACATCTTATAATATTATTTTCGATACGGCGATTCAAGTTTTTAATTAGCATTTAAGATCCATATGTTACACTACTTAGTAGGTAATGCAAAATCATGTGTTTTTAGAAAACGATCGTAAAACATTGAAATATGTGTGCCTGAGAGTCGCAAAATAAAATAAAACACATTTTTTGACGATGCTTTTTTTCTTATTCGTATTATTCGTTTTTTCGTATTCTAGTCTAAAGAACAAAACAAAATTTTTCTTCATACATTACTATAATTGAAATATTCAAGAATATCACATTAAAAGGTTTTTTTAAAATTCGAATTCTTTAAAAGTAATAGCCATTTATATAGACGGAATAATAGAGCAAAACTTTGCGCGTTTTTCAAAACTATGTTTTTCGAAGCATTTTTCACAAAATCCCAAGTTCTAATTGACCGATTTTATTGAAAATTAGCATGAATTTTCTTCATTTATCTCTATATGATAGGAACCAACACAAATAAAAATGTTTAATTTTAATTATTTTTTTTAAATTGGAAAACTTAAAAAATAACTGAAAAACATCAATGTTTTTTTGGGTAGCCGCCATTTAGCAAAAAAAAAAAAATTTTTTTGGTTACTTCCATGACAGTTCTTATCATTACAGGCTAGTTGCTCCATAAACCTGAAATAATCACAGAACTTGAATAGAACTTACACAGAACGTGAAAATTAACTTCAAGTATTTGATGAATCCGTCAAATTTTTTGAAACCACCCGTCCTTAGTCAATGGCGATACTAGTTTCCATTCAAATTGTAAGGCATTTTTGGGGTGTATTATCTATTCAGTTTATACAATTGATCGCCAAAATCTTTCTTCACGATGTGCGATAGGATTTCTTACTACCGATACGAAGACTAAACAACATATGTAGGTAACTAAAATACATTCATTCAGCTCCCAACTAAACAAAAAATATCGCAGTAGATATATTTGCAGGAGTCAGTTACCAGCGTCTAGTTTTTATGACAACACCGAATACCTGGAAAGCGGTTCTCGGTGAATCCCCTAAGTTTCAGTTAGTATGCCGAGTGTCGAGTGACGTATGAAGCAGAGTAGGCGATGTTTCAACTCTCTCACCACACTCATTCTGTGCATTTTACGCATTTAATTTAGCCGGTACTTCTTTCAGGTTTGCTAAATTACCAAGAAACCAATGACGTTAACTCAGTGGCGTGTGTGTTCTAACATAAAAAATTAAACATTATATTGGCCTCACTAATAATCGTGTTTTAAATTTTATGCAACTGATAACGGTAAATGTTTGTTTATCAGTTGTTTAAAATTTAAAATACGTGTATTACTAATATAATATACATATCTATAGCTTTTTAATATTTCTATTTTTGAGACTGACAATTGATGGTGAAATTCCATTATAATATCTTATAATGAAACGAATATAAAACTTATTTCCACTTAATTTTATTTGACCGTAACCGGTTTGGAAAAAAGTTTTGTATTAGTTTTATTATAATATATTATATCTATAACTAATATTATAAATGCAAACGTGTGATTGTCCTTCGTCCTCTGTCCTTTCACGTCGCAATGGAGAGTCCAATCAACGTGATTTTGTTTTGAAGTGATGTTGGTTATTTTTTTCCCGGAAAAACGTTTCATTCCCATAGGAAAATTTTTTGTGCAGTAATTTCTCTCTAATTCTGCAATTTTGCAAATAATTATGCAAAATAAGCACACATAAGAAATAAAGTAGAGAAATACGAACCTTAATTTTAATTGACTCCATTTTCATCCGTCTACTTTTGTCACTTTTCAATTGGTACACTCCCCTCGTCCTAACTCGCGTATAATAAGCCTTTAGAAAAAATCTTAACATTTTGCATTCACGCTATTGAATGTAAAATGTTATTACTTAGTTATTTATATCTGACGTAGGCTCCCTCTAAGACCAGTCCCCCGTGCGACTACCCAGGCTGCCCAATTAATTGCTACGTCATTGGTCATGTTTACTTCGTTTTAGTTTCCTTCTGATAAGTTTCCACTAAACAATATTACTTTTCATTACTAATGAATCATTTAACAGGAAACTTATTGTACCTATTTAATCCGTTCACAAAAGATAACTGAGAAGGTAAATATCCGCTATATAAATGTGAGCGCCTGTAGAAGAAATGCAGTATTATTCTTATCAACAGAGAGCTCACATCGAACTAAGATTTGCATCACCGTTATCAGACAAATTTTTACATCTCTATCAATATGAAGCTATACATCGCAGTTTTTGTGGTAATTATACTTAACTTATTTCTCAATTTAAGAAATTAATTTAATTTATATATTTTAAAAAATACAAGCTCAAAAAAATTGTAATAAAATAAATTAATTAGGTTTTTTTTCATTCACATGAATTCGCAATGATAATAAAAAAAATTAACCCATTAAAAATAATATCATGATAAATATCTCACTATTTGTAAATAAAATGTTGTTAATTTTACGTATTAGCGATTAATACCTATATATGTATGTATTTTGTCGTGCTAAAATTATTGGATTATTATGCCGTGTTGTGTTTCCTACTTCTTTAGCCAACATTTCGGTTAGCTTTACTTTGTCCATCATCTGAGCGGTGAACGGCCAGCTCAGAATGAAACCAAATCAGAACCGCCTCAGAAAGATCATTAAGAGTGATGATAAAAAAAAAGTTAAATAGGTTGAGTTAGTTAAGGGTTACCGGGTATTTAAATATTATTTTTTCATAGCTTTTAATTACCTTTCTGAGTTGGTTCTGAATTGGCATGGAACCCATCTGGGCATGATGTGAAACGTTGGCTAAGGAAGGTGGTGAACGGCATAATAACCCAAAAATTAATCATATTTAATACATTTGGTCAGAAAAATCTTAAACCATAATATCTACGAGTACCTACCTAATATAATACGTGTTTAGATCTTAGAGTAACAATGTTTAGATACATTGGTACAAAAAGTGATAAGATAACCACAAAATAAAACTTCTTAGGAATGGGTGTCAATGCTTCTACGTCTAATCTAATCAAACGTATTTGTATTGGATTTGTTAAGTGTTTTGTAATCACAGTCTGATTTAAATTCGATTGCAAATACTTTGTTTTGCCTTTTTTACACCAGGAATTTATTTTTACTAATATTTTGCAAATGGTTTTTATCTGGTTTTGATTCAATTACTGATTTCTGAGTATTAAATTTACCTCAGCGTATTAAATTATTTATCTAGAATTATCGACACAAGTACCATTTTTTAACCCATCGGGCTAATTTGTTCGCTCTCCGGAACAACTCATATAGGCATAGAAATCGTAGCGTCTCCCTTACATTCATGCATGGTCAGAAATATTATCTAAACGGTATATATTAGAAAGAGAAAACGCCACACTTTATGTTAAATTTTATCCACAAAATAATTAAAATGTACACCTTTATGAAATCCAAGATTCCGAGCTCAAACTATTTTTTCATGAAACGAAAAAAAAGCGAGTAAACGATGACGTTTATAATACATTTGTCTAATAAAACATGTAGGTATGTGTTTTTATTTAATTCGTTATCAGTAAATTTAGTTAGAAAAACCGTAAGGTGAGCCATTTTTTAAAATCTTTTATGTTTGCATTTAAAAATTTTATGTTTTCAAAATCAGTTTTTCATTATGGGATGCGTTCAGAAATATTTCATTTGTTTGAATTTTATTGCGAAGCGGGAATATTTTGACCTTCCGATAAAATAGTCCCGAGGCCTGAGGGGATTCACAAGTGATACTTAAGACATGTCGTTTTTAGTGTCTTCATGAGGGTTAAACACTCATGGTATAATTTAGAAAGAAGAAAGAAAAGTAAAATTACAAGATTACATCAGTAAACAAAACATATATATAGTACAAAGATAATGAAAGCAGTGAATAAGAAACAAAAACAACACAAAACATGTAATGCAGTTACGTTTTGTTATGTTGAATTACATTTTTTAATTATTATTAATTTAAAAATTACTTCATTAAAGGCATATTTAAAATATCAGAATCCTTATCATAAAAGATACCAATATAACATAACCTTGATCTACCTACCTATATAATCATTCTAATCTAAATCTGATGTGTGATTAAATATTCCATTTTTTATACGTGTCTATGTAAAATGTGTATCAAAACAATTTTCAAATACACACACAATTACAATTTTTTTTTTTTTTTTAAATTAATATTTTCAAACACTTAATAAACCATCTTCCTTCTAGGCCCTGGCCCTGATGTCCCTGATGAGTCCAGCAGTGTCCCAGAAGGTCGGTTGCAATACGTGCAACAGCCTCGAGGCGCAGTGCGTGTCCAAGGACGCCGTCATGACCTGTCTGGGGACCCCCAGGCTAATCCGCTGCCCCGCGGGCACCTTCTGCGACGTCAACCAGCTGCCCTGGTGCGGGAAGACCTACACGCCACTGTGCCCGAGATAGGCAAACATTCATTGCATTGTCTAAATCTAAACAATCCTATCATTTCCTGTCATTGAAGAGATAAGCCGATAAACTTGTGTTGTATGAATTACCTACCAAGTGCCTGATGTTAAAAATACCTATATATATAGGTATATTACTGCAGGTGAAATTGAACGAAAAATTAATTACCAAATACTGAAATTCTTACTTAAGTAATTAATTAACTTCACTGGGCTGTCAGAGACTTACGAGTCTGAAGGTATTGGTAACCGACCGACTCAGAATGAAACTAACTCAGAACCTCCTCAAAGGTCATTAAAAGTGATGAGGTTATGTTAGGTTGGGTTAAGGGCTATTTTAAAATTATATTTTTCATAGCCTTCAATGTCTTTTCAAAGAGGTGTTGAGTTGACTTTATTCTGAGTTGGCATGGAACCATGTAAAATGACAACATGCAGACTTCTTTCGAATCCAAGTAGATATCGGGATTATGTTCATTGGTTTCATCTAAAATCAAATATCATTATTATATAATTCTATATTGTGTACAAATGTAATTAATATCAAATAGGTAGGTAAGTAACTACCTAACTTCGTATTATTTTTTCGACTAAAAACTGTAATTTATACGATATTATATTATTTCGTGTAGTACGACAGCTATAATAAGTTGTAAGAACATTTTGTATTATCATCGACATTGTTAGGTTAGGTACGTAGGTAATGTGTGATAGAATAATTTTACAATGCATAATAAAATACTGTTAGTAAAAATATGTTTGCTTTGTTTTTATGACTAGTACCTAGTAGATAGGTACCTACTATTTACTATCTGATATCCCATTTTCCACACAGTGTGTTCCTCATTTTAATGTAAAATAGGAGACCCCGAGGAAAATAATTCCCCACATAGCCTATGTTATCTTTGAGGATGCATTGTTGAGGGTCTTTTGAGGAAAGGAAGGGGATGTAGTTCTGGGAAGGAAAAACGTGGGTATGGGTAAGAACCTGGGGGCCAGTGTCTCCAGGAGTGGCGGACGCATGAATCCATCTCTCCCACTGCGGTGCAAGGCGTTGTTCTCAGCGAGTCATGCTGGAGAGGTTTATAAGGTCTCCCTCAACCAGTCTCTCCTCATCCGGCCTGTCACGACTCAATCATGGTGGGCAGATGCCACCAAGACCCGGAAAACCTTACCCTATGAACACGGGCACCCCTGCTAAGTCATCAAACGCAGTGAACCACTTGGGATGACCTGTAGCAGAGGTCTTGGTTATATAATAAATATAGTACCCATACCTGCCTCCCAAATTGAAAATAATTGGTTTATGTGTCAAGAAATATGAAGATAACTTGTTGTAATGCTTGATAATTAAATGAACATTTCAAAATTCCACAGCTATTGATGTTGAAAATTTAAAATACCTCTAAATTAGAAGAACACTTGTCACAAAAGCAAATCAATCTAGAGTTTTTGGTTAGATAATCAGATATTTTTGCCCGCTTTGTCTCGCATTGCCTCGCCAAACTCTCACCATGTCTCACTTTGTCTTGCATCGCCTTGACTCGCTTTTCCTTGCCTTAATTTTCCAGAAACCAGCTCACTCCGAAAATGAATCTCTATAAATATTCTACCTGAAGATGTACCTAAAAATTTTGAAAATATCCCCCTATATTTGTAGGTACCTACTCACAATTCTGGAGGTAGGTACATTGCAGAGAGTTCTAACCATTTAATTTAAAAAATGAGAGCAAGATCTTTATAAGCCTCGAGTTCTGAGCTTCCAGCTTTGGGCTTTCATATTCCATCTTTTTTGAGCTTTGACTTTTATCTATTGAATTTTTAACTTTGGGTTTGTTTTGGCTTTAGAAGATTGACAGAAAGGTAGTCATTCATCGCATCATCTAAATCAGAGCTTTGAGCTATGAAATTTTTGTCCTTTGAGTCAGGTAGTCAGTTTCAGTTTGAAAAATCAAAAGCAGCTTTTAAATTTATTTGGTTTTTGAGGCGCCTCGCCCCGTATCGCCTCGCCTCGCGTCAATTTTGTACCAGGAGCAGAAATTACCCGTAAATAGCTGTTTTACAAGTATTTATTATGAGCCCAAGAACTTGAAGAGGTAAATCAATATTGAAAATATACTCCTGATGTATTCCATTTATTACTCTACAGAGCTATGCGGATTGCATGAGGCAGGTATCTCAGGCGTATATTTTTAATAAGGTCTTAGGGGGCATCCATTAATTACGTGATCAGTTTTTCTTCCAATCTAAACCCCCCCTCCCCCCTCGGTGAGATAAATTTGGGCCAATTCGTATATTCTTTTCAAGCAACGTGAGATTTTGCTGGACCCCCCCCGTTTCTGCTCACGTAATTAATGGATGCCCTTTACCTCTCTAAAGTGTTTTTGCTCCTGGTAGATTGTTCGTATTACTACTATATTTTGTATTTCACCATCCAAAGATTATCCATATGATAACGTTCATTTTCGATTAATTAAATACGATTTATTTATTAAAAAATGTCTGAGTTTACTATTCGGTACTTAAACCCATGAATAGTTGCTATATACAGGATAAGTTAGCCGAGTTTTTTTTAACTGTTGCGAGTATTTATTTTCATCGTATGGATATCTGTCAGGAGGATGGTGCTATACCCCATTACCCCATGATAATTAATTATTAGCTACCTTTTATATTTTAAACGAGTTAATTTTCTCTTAAAGAAAATCCCACCCGCGTTACGAATGGCCTGACAATATTTGATTTCCTTCTACTACCGCAATGGTGGAGGAGGTAGAGGACTAGCTAGCGGATGACTGAACCAGCGACGCCTGCGTGGAAACCTGAGGCTTTGAGGACTCTACATATCAAATTTATGAGCAAAAATTACCAATTATATATATTTAAGATAATCCAATAGTCCAGGAAAAAATCAAATTCGGAATGCACGCCGCCTTTATGGGAGGAGTTTAAAAATACTTGAGAAAAAGTTTTTGGAAAGGTTGGAAAAGGTATTTGGGATTTTTACAGGTTGATTTCGTAAAGGCCTGTAAAAAAGATACGCATTGTTTATTGTATATAAAACGGAAATTTAAATTGATTTCACGGAACTAAGCGACGCGGAGTCTAACGTCTATTCGTCACTCCAGCCGGGGCCGGACTGACATAAAATGGGTGTGGCAAGTCAGTAGTTTTTGGGTGGACGGCGTAAGGTTCCCTTTGAAAATCCAAATTCGTCGACTGCCGCTGTATTGATTGATGTCAAAAATAACAACGCGAAAATGCATATTGTATTTTATGTTGTGAAGTTCGGGCGTAAATATAATTAATAAATCGTCGCCTCAGTTCTTAATTGTCCAAACGACCATTTTAGTTTTTGTTCAATCTCGACTTTAAAACTAAAAATAAAGCATAAAAAATGATAGTTAATCACAGGAAGTTGAGTGAAAAATATTTTGACTTATAAAAAATATGTTCATGTAGATCAAAAAATATCGATTCTAAATATATAAATATATTTCTATATTGTTATTCTTAGAATTAATTAAACCTTCTTAAAAATCCATCAAAAAGCTACGAACTACAAACGCTTCATGAATGGTCGAAAGAATTCTGACGTCATTGGAACCTCAGTTTGTATAAAGAGCGGATCACTGAAATGTCTATGGTGCATCTCTTTCTATTACACGAGAGATGGTTTGTGTATGATGAGAGAGGTGTATAGGCCAAACGTCGTTTACTTATGGGCCAAACGGTTTTGCATTCCATCCACTAAAAGTCTTTTTAAGTTTAGTAATGGGTGGTTTGGTATATTTAATGGTTTAGTAAACAAAGTTTTTGTAATGCAAAATCTGTTTAAAAAACCACATACCATGTCAGAAATCGGATATATTCATTGCCAGTCCGACTACCTACAAATCGTTGATTCTGACATGTTGATTTTATATTTAAAATAGATAATACTGACCACATTAGTGCTGAAATTTGTGGAGTTAAAGCTTCCAAGTAAATACATCAAATTATTAATTGTGTTCATTTGTATGTTACAATAAGTATAATACATTTTTTCAGTATTAAATAATAATCATTACGTATTCGCTACCCATCTGACATCTGATGTTTCGCCGTAAACCTCACTAGTTTTGTGCAAGTATATTAAATTTATTGATTGCGCAGAAAAGTCTCACAGTGAACTGCGCTGTAAACCGTTATCTTACTTTCGGTCTTTACTTTTTTGCGCGGCGGCCTGAACGGCAATACCGTGTTTGTGAAGAGTTTTGGCGCGAGAAACAAAAATTCTACCTTTAAATATTAATTTAACTATGAAAACTTGATCAATTTTCTTTTTTTTAAATAACATCAATTCTGATAGACGGTTAACATTGATAAAAAAAATTACTGGAATTCCTTATTGAAGAATTTTAAAAATCTCCATACAAAATGCCCAAGCGTCGCAGTTTTCTCAGTTTAAATGACGTCACACCCACACCCCGCTTCTTACCGCTCGTTTTGGCGGGCTTAATAAAATTTAAACTTTGAGAATAAATTTTACTATGAAAACGAACTTTAAAAAAAAAATAAAAAATACCAGTATTTAAGTTTGAATGCGAACATTGATAAAAAAAAATAAAAAAAATGGGCTCAACTTCCTTATGAGACCTTTACCTTTATGCAAATAGCTTTATCTTAAACACTTATCATAATGTTTTATTGAAGTAATGAAAGAAAACCTTCTCCTCCTGCATAATTTTCAAATGGTCGTTTGGACAATTAAGAACTGAGGCGACGAAATATAAATAAAAAAAACTGAATTTGCCACATTATACAATTAAACCATATCCGAAAAGGGGTTTATAAATAGGAGAGTATGGACTTGATAATGTTTTTATAGACCTTATACTTTATTTTTTTATAGGCTTATTAAAAGACTTATAAAAAATGACAGATTTTTAAGGGCCAAGGTATGTTCTACACGCAGTATTTAATTGAAACATCTATAATATTTAAGCGATCAAATTTTCAAAACAAAAACATATGATTTTTTATGATTTTGAATTATTTAGTATGGCTTCTTTCAACCTGCGATCATGAACAGAATATTTTGAACATTTTGGTATCTATTACTCAAAATATTCGTTTTTTTTTCACATAATTTGATAATTTAATAACGCAAGGGCAGCATTACAAAAAAGTTTCATATTATTTATGAATGATGAAAGAAACAATAATACACATTGTAAATTGTTAGAGGATTTAGATAAGAATTGGTGAAAGTCTAAGATAAGCAGCAGGCAAACAACTTGAAATTATATCTTATTACAATATGTATTATATTTTTATGTTTTGTACAAAATATATTGATAAATCACTATCTTCTGACTGGCGGGTTTAGGTACGCCGACAGTGAAGTGCAGTCGTTCAACCATTGCGTGGAGCAGAGGTCTGTTCAGTGTTCAGTCATCTTGTTTGATAGTTCTACTTTTCGGACAAATTCTAGATGACAACATGAATTCGTTTGCAATCTTCCTCTTAATTGGGGTAATTAAAAGTTATTTGTTTTCTGTACAATTTTACCAATTTTAAATTAATTGTTTTAAAGATGTTTCAAATAATATTTAGTGATTGTGGAGGTTTATAAGTGTGTTATGGATGTTAAGTTTTTATGTTTAGGGGTAGGTGTGCTCCTTCCCTTTCTACTAATGAAAATAGGTTAGATTTGTCCTGTATTAATGGTTAGGCGTCGACGTCGTCGTATTCTATCACCGCTCATTTTGATTTTCTACCTATTTAGGTATATCGCTTTGCCCTGGAACACTTAAAACTTTTAAGCAATTTATGAAATTTTTGAACATAATCTCTAAACATTTATGAAATTCCATCGTAGAAAAAAAATGCAACGTGTGCTCCAAAACTGATAAAAACCATATCTGGTTCTGTTATTTAACATATCGTCACCTCCGTTGGACAAGATTCTTACTGACGTTTTATTCAAAAATTATCTTTGATTGCAAAATCATTGATTGATTGCAAATCTTTTGCTCATTTTACAACCAAAATATTTTTTACAGCTACATGCGTTGTATTCCCTTGAAGAAACTTGCATAACAAAGATCTAACATCAAGTTTTTAAAGTTTCCATTTATTTTACAAGATTCTAACATCACTTTGAATATTTTGCAATTACCATTTTGTTTGAATCTGACAGTTGAGCGCAGTATAGTTCGGCACTTTAGCGGGATAGGGTTCCAATTTAAGAATTCTAACTTCGCCTTATCATGTTTTGAGGTGTGAGTCCTTGTCCGACCCTAAACAAAAAAAAACAGCTAAAATTAAAAAAAAACTTGTAGGTACATTTATCTACTCTGCGTCATAAACTTTGGTGATGCATCACGCCATGTAAAATTCGGGCTTCTCACCAAAACACTCTTTATATAGATGGCGATAGGGTTTAAATTCCCATTTAACATCAGCCACCTTTTTTCATTTATTCACGATAAAATATAGCGGAAAAGCGTATTTTATTTCATTTTTCGAAGCTCAGGCACAAATATTTAAATGTTTTACGCATTCGGAGCGATGGAAAACACTGTAGTGAAAATATCAATACAAAATTTCGTAGTAGGTATGTGGACATATATTATTGTAAATGGCTGTCAGCTGTCATCCCATACGAGTAAAGCAATTTACCATTTTTAGTAATTGAAATTTTAATTGCAGTATTTACAATCGCCCCGAATGCAAATAGTTGTATTTTATAGTAATTAAGGTAAATCAAAAGGTGTCTTCCTGAAAATATTCGTATTAAGTGTGTCCAGTCATCTCGAAGGTTTACTAAAACACCAATAACAAAACTACTATAAGACGTTCAAACACTTCTACAAAAACACACTTGCATGGGCTTAAACGATTTTACACGATAATCAATTGAATTTTCGTATTTCCAAGGATTAAAAAAATATTTTCACAAACCTAAGGTAGGAAGATGCGTTAAGTAGGTTAAAAAGCCTAATTCGAAATCAATCTTTAAATACCAATTATTACCTAATTAAAAATATTATTTGCGCCGATTATACTTCATTAGGTATGTGAAGCTAAATTTCTAATTAGATAAACCAAACAGCTGAAAGAATTTTTTTCTTGTGACAGTGACATACATATAATAAGTTTACTGTTACAAGTTAAAAAAAATATACTGTCTATTATCACCATTGACCCAAAAAGTTTATCACCTCTAAATGGAGCTATTAAAATAACAAAGGTTAATATGGTAGATAATATAATCATTTAATTAGGACCTAACAAAGATTTTTAGAACTCAAATTTTTACGTTTCTAATTTCTATTCATAATATAATCATTATATGTTTAAATTGACTTACATTAAAATCTACTTACCTTACATTATTTGGAATTAAGTCAAATTAACTCTCGGTCAAATATTTATTTCTTTCGCAAAAGAAACTTATCAGAAAATAAGGGGGAACTTTTATATACTATAGGTAGGTACTTATCGAATGCAAAACTTTGATTGGAGTTGGGATAGAAACCGCGAACAGGGTATTTAGTATTCTTATAAGTCTCCATTCAATGGAGCGATTTAGGTCCAAATTTGGACCGTTTTTATTTTTCAGCGATTGATATCGGTTCAAAATTGGACCACATTTAACGAACCTACAAATATGATATAAACGGTGAAATCTAGGTGTATTAATTAGCTTTAAACCGCAGTAAGCAGATAAGTTTTTAGATTTTTAGCAGTTTATATGTTTCCATATAAATATATTGAGGAATGATATTAATTAAATCGAATGGCCAAATCAAAAACTGAACACCAATCGCTCGAGTGGAATGTTACAGACTTTCGCAAAATAAATATCAGAAAATAAGGGTAACTTTTACCACAGTTATCGTTTGATAAACTTTAATTGGAGTTGGGATAGAACCCGCATACAGTGTATTTAATATTCTTACAACAAATATTCTGTCTTTCGCAAAAGAAACTTATCAGAAATACGGGTAATTTTTTACCACACTTATCGTTTGCAAAGCTTTGATTGGAGTTGGGATAGAACCCGGAATAGGGTATTTGATGTTCTTGCCTAGTACATAAATATTCAAGAATATAAAAATACCTATCTTTAGATACATATGCATAACAGGCGTTTTATAATACCTATAGGTAAAGATTGTCCCGGTGTGGGTTTGTTTTTTAAACAAAATATTGAGTTTTATTCCGAGCTTGAAGAAATTTTGTATACTTGACCCTCAAAACGGGGATAAGGTAACAGTTTACACGATATTTCGAAAAAAGTCATCCCAATCCCCCCTTTTCACCCCTGAAAGCGGAACTCTGATTCTTTTTGATGAAAATTTGCACACTTTACGTTTAAAAAAAGAGGAAAATTACTATCTACATCTGATTTCGAAAAACGCCGTGTAAAACCACAAAACCTAATTACGTAATCCTAATATTATATAAAACAAAGTCGGTTTAGTTACACCATCTATAAATCAAGAAAAGCTTGACCGATTTTTATCTTTGATTTGTTGGATTTGTCTCCGCCCCGAATAGCAGAATAGCTATTCACACAAAAAAAAATTATTAAGAAAATTCTTTTCCTCATGCATTTTGTATGGAACGAATTCTTGTCCTTTGAAAGAGCAGCAGCAATATTGTGATAAATATAATATTGAATATTGAATTGATTGTTTTGCTTTTCTTCTTCAACATATAATGCTGCCCCTCTTTCTTACACACTAAATGTCAATAGTCGAAAATGAGACAAACGGTGAAAGTAGGTATGTCTGCACCCCTCCAAAAGAAAAATACCATAATTATGATAAATCTCCCTCACACGTATAAAGAAAATGAAATGCATTTACCGCAAGTAAGTAAAAAAGTAAGAATATAACAAAAAATATAAATCCGTACACAACGCCATCTCTGATACTGACAAAAACAGAACACGGACATTTGCGCATCGATAATTACTTCATTGTAAAATTTTTGACTTAATAAAAAAAAAAATAATTCAGCTAATAAGGATGCATAATGCAATATTGAGTATGTATTTTAGCGCACTTGTAAATAAAGTAAAATCCTAAAACCACTTTCATCGGGTTGATAACCGCTTTTATTAATTACAAACAGAAACATAGCAACAAATTAATAATTGTTTAATTGGTGTCAATTTTATGTTGTTTTTACCACATCGACGACATTTGTTACATCTAACCGCCTTTGATAATACACTGCCTACTCTGCAAGATACAACGAGTTCATGTTCTTATCAGACACGTGAAATAAAAGTGCTTTCTTTTCCAACCATGAGTTCATACAAAGACAAAAATGATACATAAATCATAAATAAATAAATAAAACTATTGTTAGGATAACTTTACAAAATAATTGAAAATAAATTGCGTTCATTTCTTGTACAGAAACAACAATGAATTTCCACACCATAAATTAATCAAATGCTGATTGATTTATTTTGTTATTATTTTATTTTAACACGTTATGTTAATTTTATTACAATGTGATTAGTATAAAGGTGGCAATTACATCTAACTATCACCAATTTTATGGAACATCACCAATTAATTCACTCATGGAAATATGGAAACAACGAATTAAGAAACGTCTAGGTAACTAAGTAAATATGAAATAATAATTAGATATGTATAAATTACGTTTATATAAATTATACGGACAAGCCTAAGAGTAGGTAGGTTAGTTCCAAAATTATTATATCGAACAGTATTAAAACGTTAACGTCTGCGTGGTTGAATTTCAGAACCCGGCTTCGAGTGCATGTCTGACGCCACGACGTATGCGCCGCACGACAAATAACATCTATGTAGGGTGAAATTTCAAACAAAGCTACCTTTGTAATTCGGTTTCGAATTCAAGAATTCGTGAAAAGATGGCCCTACTTCCGTTAGCAGGTTAGCTGGGACGTGCCCCTGGCAGATGTTAGTACTACGAATTTGTGAATTTGTAGTATCTTTCCGTATATGAAAAGATTGACGGTAATACTTAGTTGTATCACACAGCTATATATTACATATGACGTCATTGCCTGTCCCCGTTTCTTTGTCCCGGTGACTAGCTATTACTGGATAACAGTGGATCCGAGTAACGGGCTATTTTTGGAACCAGTTCCTATTGGATTTATAAAATGGTCACCAACACTAACCGGGCGAAGCCCAAACAAAAGCCGCCCATTTGAAATGTGTACCTATTTATTTTGTTTAAATGTTACACAGATGCTTAGATGAATTCATATAGTGAAAAAACGATTGAGACAATGCTCATGATTTCACTGATCTAGACCCAGTAGTCATACGTTCATATAGCTATTTCATTCGTACTGTTGTTCGTACATTGGATTCTTTGAATGGGCTATCCTTTTCATAAGCAGTACCTTATAACGTGTCTTGTATTTTTAAAATGTCTTTGGATAAATGTCATAATTTTTCAAGTTTCTTCTTTTGAAAAGCAATGATCTTGAGACTTTCGTAAATATAAATACTCTCAGCTTCACAAATCCTACAATCAAGTATTCCCTGCTCATTCATGGGTCTTTTAAATTTTAAATTTCAATATTCATACTAGATTATTAGATCAAAATTGTTCATACGAATATCAATACGAAAATGTTTTCTTGTTAGCTTAGTAGGAGCAACTCATTTCAGTGCAAACTAATTCCGGTTTTTACCACCCCTTAAAACACCCAGATAGCGGCAGACCGCACAGGTTTAAAACAGTCGATGCTTCATAATTTTATCAACATTTGATTGTGTTCATAACAACCATACCCTGAACAGAGCACAATAATAAGTATGTAATAAGTGGAGATAGTACAATCTGTCCATTCCAGAAATGTCCAGATTCTTGTGCGTCACTTATCACGTGTAGACGAATGGGACGGGTCCGGTCTCCGGTCTCCGGTCAGGCCGTGACATTACTCTTCTTCTTGTTTACTTCGGAGACATTTATTATTATCCGAATAATAGGATTTATACGTACATAACCATAAGTAGAAGTAGGCTGATATAAGAAATATTAATGGACGTATCATTGATAAACGGACGTGACTCAGGCTATCAAGCCGGTAACTAATTATAAACAGAATTAATAACAAAGCAATCAAATACCTAAGTAGTCGTTTTGACGACGTTTTTCTCCAATTTGAGCTGCTTCAATTTAATTTTCCGGACTTTTCACCAGTCATTCCCCTATTTCTGAGAATAGCAATAGAATGTACCGTGCATGGGTACCGCCGCTGCCGGGAACAATTGGTGAGCAACAACCAAATGGTTCGCTACGTTTGATGATTTAGCAGGGGTGCCCGGAAACATGGGTTTTTCAGGTCTTGGCAGCGGATGCCTCTGCCCACCTATTGCGTGGCGGGCAGAGGCCGGTTGAGGAAGACTCTTTCACCTTTCTTGCCAGACTCCAGACTCTCTCGTCATCAATTCAAGGGATGAATTCATAAGTCTGTCATACTCTTGGACACACTGATCCCCAGATTTCTACCCACCCCTCATACATTGTTCCTTCTTAGAGTCTTCTTTCTTTAATTTCCTTAAAAGACCCTCCACATGACACCCCCAAAGTTGGCATTAGCTATAAGGGAAATTATTTTAAATTCATAAGTATTTGGATTTTATCGAAAGCCATAACTATGAAAAAATATTTTAATTTGCGTAAATATGTGATTGATTCATACTAAAAAATGTTTTTAAAATAAAATATGTAGGTACATAATATAAAGATTATATTAGGACGTAAGTATCACATTGAGTTAATGTTTTTTACAGGTTTTTATAAAATCAACCTGTAATTTTTTTTTCTCAAATCTTTTCCAACCTTTCCAAAAGCTTTTCCTCAAGTATTTTCAAACTCCTCCCTTAAAGGGGTGTGATCCCGATTTAGATTTTTTTCTGGACTATGGGATCGCCTAAATTCTATGTTAAATAAATACTAATGATCCCGACAAATCAATGGGTTCTCTCAAAAAAAGACTGAAAAGAAAAACGCCAAATAAAATTTGCTAATCAATTTTGCTTTCCTGCGGTGATGTGTCATTACTCTCACCATTTGATTTTTAACATATGGATCTTTATCATCAATCATTCACAACCCAGGGTAGGATTTGAACTCATCCTTAAGGTTCTCCACTAACTCTTTAGCCATTCTTCTTCAATTCTCAGACCTTCTCACCCTGCTTCAATCTTCTTCCGCGCAATCAGTCCACCTCCCCCTGCTCTGGGCCACTTCCTCTTCTAGAAAACATAAACATCTATTATGCACAGTATAATCAGTTATTTGAAAAGGAGATTGTTTTCTTATTAAATTAATACGACGCAATGCAAATAGTAACAAGCCTAATTGTATCAATTCCAGATGCTGGTCTGTTCCCCCTCAGCTACACTGGCCGGAGTGGCGTGTGGCGAGTGCAACAGCCTGCAGGTGAAGTGTGTCAGCAAGGACGCGGTACTGCCCTGCGGGGGATCCTCTGCCGCCAAACTCATCCGCTGTCCCGCTGGTACCTTCTGCAACGTCAACTTCATCCCCTGGTGCCACCGGCCGGGTATAGGCCACCCTACTCTGTGCAGCTTGTGATGGTGCTGAGCCAAGATGTCAACTTGATCAGCTGCCAAACAGGGAGAAATGTTCAACCATGAGTTACTTTAGAGCCACCAACTTTAGTGGCGCATTCGATTATTAGCGGTTTCTCGGCTCATAGCTTCAGAGGCCTTCAGGGGTATCTAGTAAATGTGGCTTTCTAAGGGTGTGATGTAATTCAGGAACAGAGGTTGAGATTACTTCAAATATGTTCGGGAACACTCCAATAACGATGGTTAGTTGCTTAATTTACGTTATCGTAAGGTTTGCAGTGAATATTCAACTGGAGGTCCGTTCTATTGGAAGCTCTAAGTGATTATGAAGCTAGGGAACCCAACTGCTGGATAATCGCTATTTTCGTAACCGTTCGTGCATTAGACACGAACTACGATAGTCGATACTCTTCAAAGGTACTACTGAACTGTCATCTGTTGAGACACGATAAAACTTCACATAACTATCTGTACTAACGACTTTTTTGAAAGATCTTGAAACTACAAGTATAATCCTATATACCACAAAGGACTTACCACCTCTCTGCCGGCCAGCTATTCTTACAATATGAACTATTGAAAAAGAAAATACAAGGTCATCCAGGATAAAAATATTCAATATCATTTAGAGGAAAGGAACATAACTTGCAACATGGAACGCTATGTAATCTATGCATAGCTCCGTTATGGCATCTCTTTCTGTTACAAGCTTCATTTGTGATAAATGGAAATGTTGCAATGGAGCTTTCAGCGGTACGCCTTATTCCGTCCAGTTTCAGTGTGGAGGCCGGAGGGTGATGGTACCAAGTTCTCTTGCAGTATCGAGTCGTGCTTTCTCGTTTTTAAATAAATTAATAGCATTAATATTAAAACATTAGTAACAGGAAATGACGTGTGAATGCGAACCTTTAATAATAATAATATTTGGATGAATTGTATTGCACCGTTTTCATGAAAAATCACCTCAAAGACGCTTTGCAAATGAATGATATATTTCTACATTGCTCTATCTTACTGCTAACTGCAGACTAGACAAACTATTGTAAAATATTATGGTTAATAGATTGCATCCACCGGTTCGTCGGTCATTAATATAAAACTATATGTACAATGCCTTTTTACCAATGAACGTGATGCTGCGTTAAAATGTAGAAAATATACAGGACCATACATATCTGGGAAATTTAAATACCGACACAACTGGGAGCATGTGTTATTGTAAATTCTGTTATTTAATACTGGTGTTTATTGTAATAATAATATATGTGTATGTTCTGTGATGAACCTTTTTGGGGAAGCAAAAACAAAATTTCATGATGTGCAAGGATTTGATTCGAATATTCAACTTCTAAATGTGATTCGTCCCTCAGTAAGAACCAGATTGATGTATAAGGATTCGAATAAAATTAATCCAATAAAAAAAGTTTGATCAAGATATATTTTAGGCAATACAAGAATGATATTTAATTTAGTGGTAAGGGATATTAAAAAGGTTTTCAGTTTGGACCAAAATTCTGTTGGACTTGTCATGCATCTTAGTTACAAAGGGAGTTTATTATAAGCCTTAGGCTCCAAACTTAGTATTTGGCTTGCGCTTAGGTTCTATCAGACCGCCTATAGCTGATGATATTGCTGATCTAAGGGTTGACTGCCTCGGACCAGCGTTTTCCTACTCTATCAATTAATGACTCTTACGAATTAGAATGGTCGTGGTGATTAAAATGTATATTGAATAAATATAAATAATATGTGCCTAACTGTATTTATCCATTAGTTAGGTACCTAAAAAACAGACAAAAAAATAATATCTTTCCTCAGCAATGTCATCTGGCAATGTACCTATCTATTATTAAATTTAAGTAAAATTTTATACATAACTTAATTACTTACCAAAATAATACGTACCTACTTCATTTCAATTTAATTACCGTATGAAAAAAATATTAAAGCTACAGTAAATGGAAAATTTGTCCACAAAAATATGGTATTTGGGCGCAGAGCAATAACACGGATTAGAAAATTATTTACCTATTATAAAATTGATTATGATGAATAAATAATTTATTAAACAAAAAACTTTTTATTTTCTTAACTATTTATGTACCGACCCATCATCATTAATAATAATATTTTCAGGCATCTTACTTAAAAACACCAATGATTTTTAAAAAATTATACAAATTAACTAGGTAGATATAATTTAGAGCACAAAACCTATAACTTATTTTCTCTAAACTTATCAGAATATTTACAATACTACAAAATATTTAAATGTAACTAAGATCGATCATCACCATATTCCATATTATGGCAACCCTAAGATCTTCAAAGCTTTTTATTTGTCGTCAGAAACGGGCTTAGAAGTTTTTTCCGATCACTAATTATGAATAATTTATTTAGTCATTGTTTTAATTAATATAATATGAATAAACCTACATAGAGGAAAGCTTTTAGTGATGCTTAGCAGAAATTTGAGGGAGGAAGCTCCAGTCTAACTAAGAATATTTACAAACGAACTGTTCTCTGAAGTTTGACTGGTCAATTTAAACAATATTTTTGTTGATTTATGCCAATTTTAAAACGATTTCAACCTTTAGGTACCATTTTTGAGGTTATGCTTCAAATGGAATGTAAATAAAAAAAGAGAACTAATCTCTTTTATTCTCTAATTTTCCAAAAAGAGACAGCTTGACACAGTTAATTAAACAATAGATTTAGGTTAGCCACTGCAAAGTTATATGTGTTAAGCTGCAATATAGTTGCAAAAATAATGGTGTGTAGAAAAATAAATACTATATTTTTTTCATAGTTGGCAAGTAATTAGCATAGCTAAATACTAAGTTTGCAGATCATGCTTTAGACGTTTTCTCCTGTCAGATTTGTGTGAATTTTACATATATACTGTCACATATTTTAGTTTAGATCGTTTTGAACAGGAATTCCTGCAAGTATGCACGGTTATTTATTCATTTAATGTACGTTGTACATAGAAAAACAAATAAATCACACAAATCTGACAGGAGATCACATCCGTTATCCCATAACGATCCCACAAAAGATATAGAATCGCTCGGCTGATCTGAATCTGGCAAATCTGTGAAACATTTTGAATAATAGGTATGTACTTAAGGCGATTCACTAGTAGAGGAAAAAATCGCAATCGGAATTCACACCCTTTTATGGGAGGAGTTTAAAAATACTTGAGAAAAAGCTTTGGAAAGGTTGGAAAAGACATTTGAGAATTTTTATTTACATGTTGATTTCGTAAAGGCCTGTAAAAAACATTAATTCCTTTTTTATGCATTGTTTATTGTAATAAAACAAAATTTTTAAATTGATTTCACGAAAACAAGCGGCGCGGAGCGTAAAACGTCGTTTCTCCGCTCCGTCCGGAGGAGTAGTGGCCGAAAATAGGGGCCGCTGCCAGTCGTTCTTCGGTGGACGGTATAAGGTTCACTTTGATATTACAAATTCGTCGACTGCCGTATTGTCGCCGTGATGTCAAAAATATCAATTCGAAAATGCATATTATTTTTTATTTTGTGAGATTCGGGCGTAAATTTCATTTTTTTGCGATTATCACAAAAGAAATTTGCCACTTTATACAATAAAACCATATCCGAAATGAGGTTTATAAATAGGAGAGTTTGGACTTCAAAGTGTTTTTTATCGACCTTATAATTTATTTTTTTCTAGGCTTATTAAAAGACTTGACCGATACTAAAAATGACCGATATTTTTAAGGGCCAAGATATGTTCTTCACGCAGTATTTAATTGAAGTATCTATAATACTTCTAAGCGATCAAATTTTCAAAACAAAAACGTATGATTTTGCATTATTTAGTATGGCTTCATCTTAAGCAGAGTCTCCTCCAACCGAAAACATGAACATTTATTTACAAAATGCATACAAAAATGTGGAAGGCCACGCAATACATAAGCAACGTTAATGTTTTCCGGAAGATAGGTCTCAGTTTGTGAAATATCCACGGGCACCTAATTATTACCAATCATTTTACCGAAGTTATTTCTAAATTCTAAATTATTTATTATTTATATTTCATAAAATGAAGACAATATTAGAGAAACTCAATCGAAAATATGAAAACAGAAAAATCAGAAAAAGATGCAGTCACATCTGGGACACGAACCCAAGACCTTTGCCTTGCGAGTGAGTAAGCTAATGTGTCCCTATCCGATTCGGTCATATTTAACTGTATCATACTTCAACTACCAACATTATTAACATTTTATTGGCTGCTACCTTTATGTATGATTGCAATATTCGAACCCGAACTAAATGCTATCTAGATAGCGTCTTGGATAGATTATAATCTACTTTTATTTTTAATAGTGATATCTACTGACTTTTCTGCAAGTCTAGGATGAATATTACAATTTAAGGTTTTACTCATTAAATTAAAAATAAATATAGTTTATATCCCTATACCTAAGTGATATTAAAGTCAGTTGGGAGCATCTGTCGGATAAATACGTAAACAGTTTACTAGTTTAATATCAAAGCTCTTCATTCTAAAGACATGCATAAATTATAATAATGCTTACGTTCATTCTACGCGCTAAACTTGATTATTTCGGGTCTTGATTACACAATGGTCAGAAAATAGGTAGAATTTATTGATATTTAAAATGTTTTGAAATCTTTTGGTTAAATGGCAAACCGAAAATATTTGTCACGAAAAATCACAATAAAATTTACAATATTCCACTCTTGGAAGGTGGGTACGTATAATACTAATATAATAATAAGGGAAACGGGGAAGAATGGGAACAAACACGCAGGGAGAAACAATTTATTTATTTAGTGATAATTGTTGGACGATTTTTATAGCGCCATTTTCGTGAGAAAATCACCTGAAGGGCGTACCTACTTATTTCTACCTGCTTGCATACTTATATTTTCTAGCGAAGACAAGCATTTGCATTTGAGTCGGAAGATTCCAGGTTTGATTTCTGAGATCAAAATATTATACATGGTACCTACTTATTAGGTATGTTGATAATTGGCAAGAATGTTTTAAACCAGGTACAGGCACCGATCTTACGAATAAACAGATGTTTAAGAAACTCTATTCAAACATAAATTGATTGGCAAAAAGAGAAGGAACCTATGCACACATCAAATGCATTAAATATAAGATAAGTATTATATTTATGCGCTTTTGCCGTTACCTGTGCCTTTTGGTGATAGCGTAGAATGAAAATCAAATATTATATTTACTAATGGGTAGGTAGGTACTTATATATTTTATAATAATTTCTTCCATAATAATTTATTTATTTCTGTAGGTACAACTGCAACAATACATTAACAATATAAGGAAGCTTTGGCTGTCCAACTAGGAAGGTTGCCCGTTTAAGGAGAGTAAATTTAAAAATTGTTTCTTTACAAGGTACCTACCTATTATCTATTATTTACATTTGAATTTTTAACCTCACCAGGTCAAATCTGTATTGAGTTAATTTTATAACATAATAAAAATAACACAAAATGAAATATTGAGGGAATAACATTGTTACCTTATCCCATTAACCCATCCTGCATGAATATCGGCACATGTGCAATTTACAAAATTATCAGACTGACAGTCAAGTACTAGGTACTAAAAACAATAAAGCAACTAAATACTAAATAGTTTAATTGTAGTAGATAGGTACATAATAAAGTTACCAAGAATTCTAAGTAAAAAATTAAAATACCTATATTAAAGCATTAAAGAAACTCATTACTTAATTGAAATAGAAAAATTAAAAATAAACTTTCTTGATAGATTTGGATCTCGGTAATCTATTGTAATCTTCATCAAAAATATATTATGAAAAAATAATTTTAAACACTAAATAAATATTTGCGTAATACCTATGACGTTAATCTTTATTTTACTTTTTTGTTATTTAATTGATTTTTTGGTTACTGTATTAACATTCTTTTTGTGGCATAATTTTAATTACCCAAATGAAAATAACAAATTTTGTTTACCACTGGGTAACTTTAACCCCACAAGTTGATTTGTTAATTTTACGGAACAATTCAGATTGGTCTCCTTCACTCAGTGGCGTAGCGTGGGGGGGCGGGGGGGGGGGGGGGGGCGGCACTTTTGGGGGGGCGGCAAAATTTCACAATCAATAATCATCTTGTAAAAATTTGGATTGGGGAAGTCGCGGGTTCGATTCTCGCGTCAGGACTTGAAAGTTTTTTCTAGTTTATAGTTTCTTAACATCTTTCTAAAGTTTTATATATCTACTGTTAAAATCAAAATATTAATGACAGGCGTTTTGTTTTTATTTCTAACACATACATTATTTTTAAATAAAAATGTAAATAGCAACAGTATCCTTTTAGCTCTAATTGATAGTCGATTTGTGTTTTATATTCGAGAAGCTTTGTGCGCCCTGCTGAAAGCGCACAAAAAATTACACGTATACGGTTTTCTTCCACGTATATATCACGTTGTATATATTTTAAATTTATTATCACAGAAAAGTTAAATAGCTGACAGGTTTGTGCATACTTATTCGAAGAGCAGTTATAAAATTCTAGATGCACACTATCTATGTGCTGCCAGAATCAAAGAAAAACCATTTTCATGTTGTAAGTGTAGTTTTTATTCACCGCATACAGATTTAATTAATAAAAATCGGCAAATAAATATTTAAAAAAAAAGGATCACTACCCCCCCCCCCCCCCCCCCTGAGGAAGTACCTAAAATAGGGGGGGGGGGGCAAAATTTTCCTCCGCCCCGGGCGGCTGATACCCACGCTACGCCACTGCCTTCACTATCATGGTTAGAAATAGGTATGATCTCTATGGTGTTAGAGAGAGAAAACGCCACGCCTTATATATTCGAATCTAAAAGGTAACCACAAAATAATTTAAATGTACGCCTGCATGAAACCAAAATTTAGATTGCAATTTGAAAAAAAATGTCACTTTGGGAATTTTTTATAAATCCTTTTTACATGAAGAGACAAAAAAGTGAGTAGACGGTATAACGTCCATAATAGGTAGGTAGATATATTTGCCCAATAAAATATGTAGGTAAATAGCTAAGTAGGTAGGCAGGTAGATATATGTTTTTATTTTTTTTTTGTTATCAGTAATTTTAATCGGTAAAAACGTAAGGCGAGCCAACTTTTTTATGTTTGCATTAATAAAATTTATATTTAAAAAAAATATGTTTTTATTTTAAATTATAAAATTTGAAAGCGTATTTCACCTTTCAAAATCAGTTTTTAGTTTTCGGATATGTTCAGAAATATTCATTTTTTTTATTTAATTGCAAAGCGGAAATATATCGACCTTCCGACAAAATAAGCCAGAGGCTGAAGGGTTAATAAAAATTAGGACATTTTTCAATGTAAATACCTAAGTATATACAGTCATAAGAAATTTGTATCCTGATGAAAAAACCGTGGGTTTTGAAACATTTTATGTAATATTTTTTTATAAATAGTTTTAACAAAGTTTGTTATTTGCATTTAATGATAATAATTTATTTATTTATTTATACTGGGTTTTTTAAGTTGTTCTCAATCACACGAGGCTAATCCAGTTATAAAAACTCAGTTACCTAATACATTAAATAGGTACAAAAAACTACATAAATCTAATCTTACAAATTATACATTTGCACACTTTTAAATAAAGATCAAACATCAAAACAAAACAAAAAACCAAAAATATCACCTATAGACAAAATATTGTTTGACTGTCCAATAAGAAGTTTTTCTTCGTTTTAGGACAGTCAAACTCAATTTTAATAAATGAATCATTGAAGACAATATTTAATTAAATAAATAAAAAAATACTATAATTTAATTTTTGTATTTCTTATTATGCTCTCTCATTAGAGGTAAAGTCACAAGGAGGGAATCCATAATTGGTTTAATTTTGGCTATATAATACCTACATAAGTAGATACAAACTAAAAAATGTATAGGTACCTACTAATGAAAATCAATAAATAAATACAAATTAGCGACTGTCAAACGAAAATTTGAAACAGAGGCGGGTTACTTTTAGGAATTGAACTCAGATCCTTATCATTGCCGATGCTCTGCTCTAACCACTGAGCTAATTCGACCCTGTCCCCTACGGTCATATTTAACTGTATCATACTTCGACTAAGACTTACAAAATAAATAAAAAAAAATTAATGCTTTTTGTTTATAGAGTGGATATTCCAATAAAACAAGAGAATATTGTACAATTCTGAATCATGAAATTACAGTTTGTCAAATAAGAGTAGAAAATAAATTAGGGCGCCACCGTTGCCCAAATGGCTATACTAAAAATATAATCACTAAAGCTGTGTAACCTACATTTTTATTAAAAATTAAAAAGGCATAAAAGTGAAAAAAAAAAAAAAATCAACGCAGATACCCACTGATCTCAAAATTAGAATTTTAGATATATAGGTAGATGATTATTATCTATACGTTTGCGATTTGGTGTTAAAATAATGAAGAATAACGATGTTGTAATAAAATATAAAGCACACTTTAGAAATTGCTCACATTTATTTAATATTAGCTTAAGTACCTAGCGTTGCCCGCGATTTAGATCATGCCTCTAATTTTAGATCTGAATATATTTAACTCATTGAGATCTAAAAGTAGTGTAACTAAACTCACCATTCATGTCCTTTCCACCTACTGTTAAATTCAATCACTTTTTAAAACACGATTTAGTCAAATTTATGTCATTTAGTAGGTACTTTCACAAGAGTGTTTCTTCAATTTTTTTTTAAGAACAAATAATGTTATTTTAAATGTGTATACAGTGTTTTGTATTTTCAGTGTCATTACACTTTTAAAGAATATTTGACAGATAAATTGGTGTTGCCAGCCTAAAAAATTCTTAGTTTCATTTTTTTTCTACTCTTAATTGACAGACTATACCTACATATTAGAAAATAGGGAAAAATCGTTTAATTAATTTAATATAAATTATACAAGGTGGGTAGGTACCTAACAAATTATAGGTAGGTAGGTAGGTAATTATTGTTTTTGGGTCCGAGGAATGCAGATATCTATCTACGTACCTAATTCCCTCCCTAGAATTAAAACTTCATTAGAATCTACCTCTACCTACTTCCTAAGTATTGAAACTTTTTCGATCAGAATAAATCGTGTTTTGGCTTAAAATTTCAAAATTAAATAAATAAAGTTTTATTATCGTTGGAAAATGGTTCAGTAAAAAAAAATACTTCGGCAAAAGAAATAATAAAAAAATTCTCCGGCAAATTGGTTGGTAGGTAGGTACCTAATTACCTAGGTACTTACATACCTACTTATTCAATGTAGATAATATAGGTACACAGAGAAAATAGAAAAGTGCTCACTATCAAACAGGCAATGCTTGCCAATCCAGAACCGCGGGCAGGTTGGTGTGCGTGGTTATGAAAGAAACCAGAAATCTAGTTAACTCAAACAAACACAATTGGCGCGGCTCCGCATGCCTTCGCTCAACGAAAAATTATTATTTCAACATGGTATCGGTTGCTCGTTTATTCATCAGCAATTTGTGGTCCTCGTTATCCCCACCACCTGCAGAGACGCCCCCCGCTGTATCGGCCAATCGGGATAGCGGGGAGACTAGAGGCCCGATGGGGATTGGCTGGGCGGGAGAGCAGGGGCGGGGCCTGCAGGGCGGGGGAGGTTGGGTGGATTGCCCCAGCAGCCCAGGTACTTCTCAGTTCTCGCAGGTCCTTCGTACGGTCTGGTCGTACCTGTCTACCACAATCTACGTTTTGTTTTTTCTAACAAGTGATCAGTATTCGTGATTATAATTCTCGTCTGCTACCTGCCGAGTGAATTTTTCACATTTTGAAAATTCAAATCATTCACAAGTGCATTTTGTGCAATAAAGTCTTACCTTGAAGGCTAGTGTCGATTGGGTTGAATTTGATTACATAGGAATAAACATTACAAAAACTGGCTACAGATGCTGCAGACAACCTCGAAAAGAAACGTCCGTGCGACTGATAAGTCGATGGTTACAAATTGTATCGATTGAAGTGATATTCAGTTTAAGTGACAGGAAAAAAGTTTATCGATCGAAAGATTTGAAGTGTTCAGAGTCGTCGAAGGAAGATGCCTCGTCCCCCGCGCGAGTCGTACGGCGAGCAGAAGCCGCCCTACTCGTACATCTCCTTGACGGCCATGGCCATCTGGAGCTCCCCGGAGAAGATGCTGCCGCTGGCGGACATCTACCGCTTCATCACGGACCGCTTCCCCTACTACCGCCGCAACACGCAGCGCTGGCAGAACTCTCTCCGGCACAACCTCTCCTTCAACGACTGCTTCATCAAGGTGCCCCGCCGACCCGACCGCCCCGGCAAGGGGGCGTACTGGGCCCTGCATCCCCAAGCTTTCGACATGTTCGAGAACGGATCACTTCTGAGGAGGAGAAAGAGATTTAAACTCCACAAGACGGATAAAGACGTGCTGAACGAAGAGCTAGCCGCTTTGGCCAACCTGAACAGATTCTTCTTAGCCGGAGGAGGGGTGAATGCGGAGATGCCTCCGTCGCCGCCGCCTCCGCGTACGGAGTTGCCTCCGGAGCGGCCAAAGCGATCTTTCACCATCGAGAGTCTGATTTCCCCGGACGAGCCCCGCGAGCGCAGCCCCGAGCTCGAGCGCATGGAGCTGATCGAGCGGATGGAGCGGATGGAGCGCATGGAGCGAATGGAGCGCGTGCCGGCGCCCGCCCCCGCCCCCGTGCCCGCGTGCCCGGCGCCGTGCTGGCAGGTGGGCGGCTGCTGGGAGCCCCTGCCGCCCTGCTCGCCCCTGGAGCTGCAGTACCGCGCGGGCCTGCTGGCTGCAGCCTCCCTCCGCGCGCCCTTTTTTCATTTCCAGCCCGCGCCACTGCGGATCATATGAACTTCTCTACTCATTACACTAGTCCTCCTGCTCCCGGCAGGAGACCGTACTTCATGTGAGTCTACAAATCCTGGTGAAGCAGGAACACGCACACACATCTCAGACAGTGGTGGTCGCGGGCGGAACAATAACTTTTATGTTAAAATTGTAAATATTCTGTACCACCGTATTAATCGATTAGGTAAATATTTATTGTGTCAAATGAGAAAACTTGAAATGTTTAAATTATTATATCACGTGTAAGTAGCTTAAATATTATTATCGCCGATACGCTTTTAAATAAAAGTAAGTTAACTTTTATTATAAATAATACCTATAGTCGTTCCTTGTCGTCAATTGGGGTAAGTCTCAATACATAATTATTTTACCGATACCTAACTATCTCATCATTTCATGTTTCTTCTGAACAATCAGAAATAGGTACATATGTGTAAAAGTAAGTGGCTCTGAAGATAATTTCATTTCAAATAGGTACCTACTCCTACGTTCAAGGATTACATTCATTTATCCTAACAAAAATGTATAAATTTGTAATGTACTGTGGGTAGGTTACTTAGGTTACCTATTAATTACCTAAGTACCTCCCAAATTGAAACATATTATTAATCATTTCAATTTCAATTGCATAGATTATTGGTTAAACAGTTTCCCAATATTTAAATACAGGTATATAAAACTAGGTACCTACGTTGTGTATTCTGTCACCCATACTTGTGTACTTAAGAACTTACAAAATGATATTTTTTAGGTATTTAAATTAATATTTATACAACGTATTTAATCTCCATGAATTATATAATTCATGATATAGAAATTCGTCTAAAGACTGTTGATTATGAAAAACTTATAAAATATTAGCTACCTACCTAGATAGCAGGTTTTAACTACCATAAATATGCGTACTTAGGTACCTAACCCCGGCAGCCAGAAATATATTCCTGTCCTCCCACTTAAATTCAAAATACTAAAACACTTACCTAAATACCCTAAAGGCCTAAAGGCTACCTACCTAAATACAGGATACCTAAATACCCTAAAGATAAGGTATTTTGCTGCTGATTGTAGGTGGGTATGCTAAATAATCTTTTAAATTAAGTAGGTATTAACTTAAATGCATTTATGGAGGAATCCAATTCGACTATTTGTAAAATATGACAAAAAAGGAAATGTTTAATTACTTAATAACGTAATAATTGTTTTAACCTAGAACCGTAATCGTAGCATCTAAAAGTTTTAATAACATTGTTAAAAGATTGATTTATAAAAATCTTAAAGCATCTCCTTCTCACAAAGCTTTAGTAGCATATAGTTAATATAAACATTACATTGTGTTGTAGATATAGAAATAAATGTGTAGTCAGCAATATTAATTTATTTATTTGTATATTATAGTGATTTATTGTAAATAATGAAATGTAAATAAGTAGAGATTGAATGTTTTAATTTTATGTGTTTTAGAAGAGCTGTGCCAATATTAGGAAATCAGCTTCATAAGCTGTTATTATGTTTTATTAAACTCAATAATACACCCTATAAACTTGTTTTTTTATTAATTGATTTTATTAGAGCACTGGGGAAATAAATCGATAGAAGTGTGCTTTTGGCGTGGTTGTTTTGCCCAGAGTGAGGTCAATTGTATCTTACTTCAGATTAAATTGATAACATATCTAAAGATACTCAATTAGGTATCATAATCAATTCTTGAAGAGAAAATCAATTTAATTGACCTGACTGGGATTCAGGTTTAGAAATCGTTTGGCGAAATAATTTTTATTTGGAAATTTGTATCTATAATACTTCCAGAGATTCTCTTTGTATTGTCTCTAGCTGAAAACAAACTTTGGTTGGTATATTTATGCTTAAGTAATCCAGTGGCAGTCCGTGAGTTTTCAGTGAGCCAGGGTGCTAAGATTGAAAAATACGACGTTATTGATGTTGTAGCTGAAAATTATTTTTTTTAAATTTCATGTTTTGTATGAAGATCTTCAGGATTCTTTCAGATTGATATGCGCCGCATCCACATACTGAAAGATCTTCATACAAAAAGGTGAAATTTTGAAAAAAAAAATCATTTTTCAGCTACAACAACATCAATAACGTCGTATTTTTCAATCTTAGCACTCTAGCTCACTGAAAACTCACGGACCGCCACCGCTAAGTACCTATACCTAAATATGCTTGAGTAGGTGGGTATCTACCTACCTATATATTACTGACTACCATATACTTTCGTTGCTTTGGAAGTTAAGCTTCATGCACACAATAAATTATATTATGTAGGTACCCAAGGTATAAAGGTAGGCATTACTTATCTACGTAAAAGGATATAAAAATAATACCTAACCTCCATGGCGTAGTGGTCTACGAATTACCTACCTAAGTAACGAGGGTCAACGCAGGAGAAACGCCAACTATTTTTGAAAAATGGCAATAAACAATTGGTTTTGTTATCAAATGAAACAAATAATTATTAATTCGCCCTAATCCATTACCAAAAACAAAAAAAAATCTCCTAACAGATGGGTAAAAATTCTTTTTAAAATACATATCTAATGGAAAATTGGTGTCTCTTCTCCAATGTGTGGGTGAGGTACAAGGCCTTTGGCGTGGTAGGTATATCGGAGACCTATTTTTTCCTTTTTGGCATTTTTTGCGAAAATTTTCCATCCCAGGTTGCTGCAGTATAGGATGTATGTAATGCATGTCTCGTGGGAGTCATGTTGAATCCAGTTTGCTTTTTTTGTTACAAGATATTTTTCTCAACATTCAATTTACACGTTGTAGGTAATCCTCTTCTATTCTTCCTAAAAAATCCTGGAGAGAATTCGACGTAACCAGAATCCGAATTTTGCCAGCACTCTTTATGAGTATCGTTTTATATTAGGTACCTACATTAAATTCCCTGTGCATATATATCAATCTGGTCTTTATACTGGAGCCTTTATACTGGAGCCATCATATATTAAGGTACGAAAAAAAGTTCCATATCGATCACAGAAATTTGAAAAAATGTTTAGGAGAGCGGACGAAGATTTTTGTTTTAAATCATACCTACCGCCTGTTTTTGTTAACTCATCAAAATTTTTTTTTTTTTATAAAATTAACATCGAATAAATCTTTCAGAATAGAATTTAATTTATTTTTTATATTTCAGAAAAAAAATCCTTAAAAAATGCACGTCTTAAAGGACACCCTTTTTTAATACAAATATTTTGTCAACTCAGATCGAAAGAGAACAAGAAACAGGAGAAAAATGACATGTGTAACTTATTTTTGGATTTCTTTTCCTTTACAACATTTCAAATTCCATAATTGTTTTTGTGTTTAATTCGTATAACTCCTTAATTTTTTTTGTTATAGCTGTTTCGGCTTACAAGTTGAGTTTTAAAATGGTCTTGTAAGCTGAAACAGCTGTAAAAAAAAGGTGCAGAACTTAAGTAGATTAGTAGATTAACATTGTTTAATTAAATTTTTAAAATTTATGAATTTTCCCAATCGATATTTTCTCTCCTTCACGTTCTTTGATATTTACTATTAGGAATAATAATTTCTAGTATTAGATTTTACTCAGTCAAATATCCCCTGATACTGTAGTTTCTTTTAAAATAATTTTTAAAATATCTACAATAATAACAAATCGTACCTACTCGGTATGGCATCCTTCCCATATTGTGTTGCCATGCCAAAATACCATGAAATGTCATCCGAAACCACAATTGCACAAAAATATTAAAAATAATTCACATAGGTATGTTAAAAATAAACTTCAATCAAAAAAAATATATCGCTCACAATATCTCCGCTAAGCATCGGCACCAGAATGTCAAAGAAGAAAAAAAATTGTGCAATTTTTTGGGTGAACAGACATCATCACAGCCGGGAAGGCATGGACTTATATATAGTTAAAACAATATCTATTCTCCACCAAATCACAAGTTATTACGAGTGTGACGTCTCTCCCCCCATGGCGTTTTCTCCCGCCTTACTCTACCTACCTAAAAGGTAAATAATTATTGGGTGCCACCAGGTTTTTGAGATATTGATTGTTGGACTGTGATGGACAGTCTTATCATGAGATGTGAAGGAGCAATGGATATCTTAACATAAATATATCATACGTAGAAGATACAATAGGGGATGAAACATCAGGGTTTACAAGTTAAAAAAAATAGCTTGAAATTAAAATACGATTTGAAAAAAATTTAATGTTTTTGATACTTGTCAATGGCACATTTTTTAAAATTTAAGTTTGTTTTAAAAATCTCAGAACGGCAAAGCCTGTGCATGGGTATTATGGTAGTTTTTATCACATTTCTGTGATTTAATAAATAAACTTAAAATGAAGTTTGGTACCTATTCATTTTGTTTTCAGAGGTTACGGTTTTAGAAAGAATATGTGCTATAATAGTGTAATTGAGTGTTATATGTGATATAACGCATTATACATATCTATATAAAGCATGATCATATAAAAAGCAAGCAAAGTGGAATATATGTATATGTACATGTACTAGGTATCTATCTACCTAACGGCCAGTGGTGGTCCGTGAGTTTTCAGTGAGCTAGAGTTCTAAGATTGAAAAATACGACATTATCTACTGATGTTAGCTGAAAACGATTTTTTTTTTCGAAGTTTCAACCTTTTATATGAATATCTTTCAGTATGTGGATACGGCGCATCCCTTGACTGAAATAATCCTGAAGAACTTTAAACAACAAGTTGAAATTAAAATATAAAATTCATTTTCAGCTACAACAACGTCAATGACGTCATATTTTTCAATCTTAGCACTCTAGCTCACTTAAAACTCACCGACCGCCACTGCTAACGACCCACATTTAGGTCGGGTTGTTTCACAGAATTTGAACAATTCATCAAATTTCTACGTTAATTTTAAAGGTTCAATTTTTCCGCAGGGCCTCCTGTGACGAACTAATGAAAACAATACTGAACGACGGCTTTTAATCTTTTAAGTAGGTAGTTAGGAACCCACTTATTTTCTATAACATCTCTTAGTAAAAGAGTATTTTTTTTTTAATAAAAATTGAAGATGTCCACTGACTTGGTATAAATTGATTCCCTCCATTAGTATTCTGGGCAAAGAGGAACATATATATGGTAGTTAGACTAGTTAGTCCCAGAATTTCTGCACTGATCGTACTTTATCGTATTTAATATTATCGTGCTCCCTTTAACATTCATATTTACATATCTCCCCTTCTTCATTTTGAGCGCTTATTAGATACCGGGCCTTAATAAGGACTTTCAAGTAAAAGGGTCAAAATATTCCATTTCTAGTCTCATTCATTTACCAGGAGGCATTTAATATAACCAGAATGATAGTACAGGAAAAAAAAATCGGAATTCACGCCTATTTGTAGGAGGAGTTTAAAAATACTTGAGAAAAAGCTTTTGGAAAGGTTGGAAAAGGTATTTGAGAATTTTTTATACAGGTTGATTTCGTAAAGACATGTAAAAAACATTAATTCCTTTTTTACCCATTGTTTATTGTAATAAAACGGAATTTTAAAATTAATTTCACGAAAACAAGCGACGCGGAGCCTAGTAAGTCTATTCCCCGCTCCGCCCGGGGGAGTGAGGGAGTACTGACAGAAAATAGGTGTGGCTGCCAGTCGTTCTTCGGTGGACGGTATATATAAGGTTCACTTAGAAATTCATAATTCGTCGACTGCCGTATTGTCGCCGTGATGTCAAAAATAACAACGCGAAAATGCATATTTTATTTTGTGAGGTTCGGGCGTAAATTTAATCTTTTTTGTTGCGATTATCTTAAAAGAAACTGAATATGCCACATTAAACAAATAAAAAACCATATCCGAAAAGAGGTTTATAAATAGGAGAGTTTGGACTTCAAAGCGTTTTTTATAGAACAAATAAAAAAAAATACTAGGCTTCTTTAATTGAAACATCTATTATACTTTTAAGCGATCAAATTTTCAAAACAAAGACATATGATTTTGCATTATTTAGTATGGCTTCATCTTAATAAGTTCAATTTTTCACACATAGTTACGGAAAGTAATTGGAAAGGCTAATAAACAAGCTATAGGTAGGTACCTACATCCAGCATTATTTGACAGGGATACGTTTCGACTGGCGTCCATGACAAACGAGTTAATCTACGGTGAATCCAAATATTCTTTCATTATTTATTATTATCTCTAGTTGTGTTGACGGAGCCGTGGTAATCCAGGCAACATTATGACACTGACAAGAAAGCAGAACAGTCGGGTAATAAATTATCACATGTACCGAGGCGTATCAAAACTCTTTGTCGACAGGTACGGGATGGGTACTGGGCACTGGGGATCAATATTTCATTATAATTAATTGTGTGACTCGGTGAGGTTCGCTCGACAGTCGTCAGTGATGAGGCGGGAAATGTTGTACCGCTGGTAGCTCCGTTTTAACCTCTACCTCTTTCTCATTAGCGCCTCATATAATATAGTAAATCTAAAACACTAAGGTGTTCCAATAGTTCAGGAAAAAATGGAAATCGGAATTCACGCCGCTTTGTGGGAGGAGTTTAAAAATACTTGAGAAAAAGCTTTTAAAAAACGTTGGAAAAGATATTTGTGTTTTTCTTTACAGGTTGATTTAATAAAGGCCTGTAAAAAACATTAACTCATTTTTTACGTATTGTCTATTGCAGTGGTCTTCAACCTTTTTGAGCCGGCGCGGCGTACCCCTTGACTCTTACTACAAATTTGTTGTTCCCCGTACCCTCTGTCTATCTATTGTACACGTGTAATGAAAGGCGTAATTCATTTGTAATTTTGAATACTCTCATTATTATGTACACGATTTTAACAATAAAGCCACACAAACACAATTTATGCAATTTTATGCAGAGTGTAACACGACTTCAGGCATTTTTAACCCGTGATTCTACATGCGTGCCACTTTATCGCGTACCCCCAGGGGTACGCGTACCACAGGTTGAAAACCACTGGTCTATTGCAATAAAACGGAAATTTAAAAATGATTTCACGGAACCAAGCGACGCGGAGCCTAACGTCTATTCCCCGCTCCGTCCGGGAGAGAACTGATAAAAATAAGTGTTGGTGTGGTTAGTATGTAGTCCTTCGATGGACGGCATGGGGTTCACTTTGAAAATCCAAATTCGTCGACCGCTTTCCGTATTGTAAAACAACGCGAAAATGAATATAATGCCCAAAAACATATGATTTGTATGATTTTGCATTATTTAGTATGGCTTCATCTTAAACAGAGGTTATAGAAAAAGAGGCTAATAGAAGAGAGATCGCGGCGGATCTCACAGCGGTAAGAACCACAGTAGCAGTTTTAAATTTGGGAGGCAAATATGGGTACCGCCGCTACGGGAGCCATTTATTGGTTAACAAACACCTCTACGAAAGGTCATACCAAGTGGTTCGCTACGTTTGGTGACTTAGCAAGGGTGCCTGGGTTCATGGTGAGGTTTGTTCGGGTCCTCACTCGCCAACTTCGTGGTAGGCCGGATGAGGAGAGATTGGTTGGAGTTTTGACCTCTCCAGCAAGAATACCTCGGATCATATCGTCTTGCACTGCAGTGGGAGAGATTGATTCATGCATCCGTCACTTTTGGACAAACTGACCCCCAGATTCCTACCCACCCCTCATACCCCTTTCCTTCCCAGAACTTCCCTCCTTCCTTTCCTAAAAAAGCCCTCCATACAGCATCCCCAAAGATGACATAGGCCCTGAGGAAAATTATTTTCCTCCGCGCCTCCTGTGTGAATGTAAAAAAAAAAGAAAGAGAGATTGAAATGGAGCTCTATTATATAGCTATTGCCTACAATGCCTAAGTATTCAGAAAGCAGTTTCTGCTATACCTAACCTATTATTTTCGTTAACAATGTTAACATCATCATGAGGAGTACCTAAGTACACTAAAGTTTAAAATTAAATACAGATCAACATGTAGATTGTGTATATCGATACTACCTAATCCATGCTAATAATATTATAAATGCGAAAGTGCGTGTGTTTGTTTGTTATTCTTTTACGCCTAAACCACTAAAACGATTATATAAATTCTTTCACCAATTGAAAGCTATATTATCAGCGAGTAACATAAGCTGTATATAATAGTAAGCTCTGGCGTTATGAAATTTGTATAAATGAAAGTGCGTGTATTTCATATATTTTAGCGGATGGGAGGAAAGGCAGGGGAAGGTGGGGTTCGCAGAGAGGGAATAAGAGACGAGGGAGGGGGATGGCGGGGAAGGTGGAAGGGAACGGGGACGCACGGGAAAGGACATGCAAATTTCTTTCAATACGTACGTAGATAATATAATTTATAAGGTGAGCCATTTTTTAAAACTTTATTATGTTTGCATTAAAAAATATATATTTCAAAAATTATGTAGGCATGTATTTCGAATCATATAATTTAAAAGCGGATTTCATTTTTAGTTTTCGGATGCGATCAGAAATATTACATTTATTTGAATTTTATTGCAAAGCGGAAATATTTCGTCCTTCCCACTAAATAGGTCTGAGGCCTGAGGGGTTTAAATGTCACAAACCATTCATATTCCAGTGGTGTCCCGATAGTTTTTGTGAATTCTCCTATTGCTCTCCTCAATAACTCTCTGTTCGAGTTTCAAATCACATCGGTGCTAAAGAAAATTTCAATTAACCAGCCAGCGGCCGAGAATTCAAATTTCGTCGAAAGATGTTCTTACAATCGCACAGGGCGGTTCCAATGAGAAAGATTAATTATTCTCCGTACGAGCTTTTTAAAATAATAACTCAAAAACGAATTTTTTCATTCAAAATTTTCTTTAATTTATAACTACATTCAAAAATGCTGAAAGGCGTGATGATAAAACTATTAAAATGATGTACTTTTTGTAATTATTTTTTTTATCATAATTATTTATAATTTTCCAATAAGAATGTAAAAAAAATCTTAAATATATTATTTAGTAAGACCGTTAATAAATAGACAAATTGAAGTATTTTCGTCACAAAACACGGGCACGGATCTATTCTTAATGATTTTATTTAAACTAAAATTAAAATTCTGAAACATATTCGTAGCTTTTCCAGATAATTTATTTTACTGCATGATTATATGAGTTGAAATGTATGTTGTATACCTATTCCAATTTTTTTTTGAAAATTTAACAAATCTGCCAATGACCTAGTATGGTATAACCTTATTATGCTAAAAACAAACATATTTTCTCATAATTTAAAACATAGCTTTACCAGATAAAAGAACAATCTTTCGAAATCAATTTATAATTTTTTGTGGAAAAAAATCACGGCTAAAATTTGATTTAAAAATGAAATATTTCCGGTTTTGTCTGGTTATTTCCTGAACCTAGTTACTCTGAAGTATGCACTGGGTCGTATTATTAAGATATCTTCGCCCACAGCTGGAATTAGTCTAATCTAAAATCTTACCATTATTATATGAATCTAAATTCGAATACAACTAGATTCGGTTACAATTTTGTTTTTTTTAATAAAAAAAAAAAAATTGCCGATAAATTAATAAAGCAGAACAAAGAGGCAGTAATTTCGCAGGAGATGTTAAGTACTTTTTGATTGTTTTTGAATTTCGCGCATGGCTGGATGCGAATTTTGTTGTTTCACAGCGCCCATTGGTAAATATTGTGGTAGAACTTATTTTATCTTGTATTTTCTTTAGCCATGGCTGAGGAAAATATTATTGATTAATTGAAATAATGACAAACTATCTTCAAGGTAGAGATTTTATTTAATTTGTCAAATTGGTAAAAAAAAATACCGCTAATGCGGTCATTGGTTAATCCCAAAGTAATATATCGCAATTGAATGGTTTCCCGAAATATCACCCGTAGTCCAAAATTATTGGTTTAAAAAAAATAAACCCCAAATGGTTCGCTACGTTTGGTGACTTAGCAGGGGTACCCGGGTTCATGGGGTGAGGTTTGACCGGGTCTTGTTGGCGGATGCGTCTGCCGACCAGCTGCATGGCAGGCCGGATCAGGAGAGAATTGTTTAGGGAGTACCATCCTTTACATTGCTTTTCCGTAGGATAACCTGGCTGTATATCGGATATGTTGGCCGAGTTTTCTACCTATTGCAATTATTTTATTTGTACTTTTATTAATATTCTTAATTTTTTTAAATGTAAATACCTCATAAGAGTCTCAGCTGCTCCCCTCTGGAGCCAGTGAGATTATGGCATCCCGAATTGGGGTATGTTGTGAGGCTGAAGGTAGTGGGGAAGGGAAGGAGATGGGGAAGAGAAAGGTGGGGAAAAGGAAGGTGGGGAAATACCTGACTATTCAGATCTGGTCACCAAACACGACTAAAGCCATTTCAAGCAACGCTTCAATTCGGAATGGTGGTCTTACACCAGGGCGATACAACGAGTATCTTCCACTCTGGAACGTGTCGCAAATATACTAGGTATATGTTATTTTAAATGAGTTAATTGTGAAATAGTATGGATACCTAAGCTACATCCATACTATAACGAATATCGAAACAAACCAAAATTATGATATTTTCTTAGGTACCTATAATATTTATAAAATATGTTACATGATTGTTGAAGGATATCTTGTAATGATAATGGAAATCTAAATTCAAATTCAATCTACTAAATATGCAAAAACCATACTATACTCCTGAATAGACACAAACTATTCGGGGAACGTGAGAAAGACGATAAATAGAACGGTTCCACCAATCAACCTGATGACTGTTGAGTTCCTTCTTTTCTGCATTTTTTTCGATTTCTGAAAAATTAACTTTTTTTCTGTCTTCAAAATTCTTGAGATGGCTTCCGCGATTAACGTTTTTAATATAAAACATTCACTGTAGAATAACGCTAACGACTAAAAGTCGCTATCTTCAATCATCTCTTGGGGTAATAGTGTTCCCTTCAATCTCCGAGTATAATCGAAAACGCTTCTATTTACACCTTGACGTCAACTTCTAGGCTGTGTCGGGTATTGCCTGGGTAATTGCTATATATACCTGCAGGCCTAGTCACTGAACACTGGAGCTGGACACCTGTGCTGGAGGGTCTGACAGCGAAGCTATGATTGATGAGTCTAAGGGCTCGATTCCCGAGAACTTTCACACCTACACTTTAATGTGTGAAGAAATAGGAATTACAAACACTTGTGGCTAATTTAGAATGATCTCTTTGGTTTAATTTCTATTAAAAAAAACTACGAAAATAATGCGTACGCCATTGTAAATAGAATAATACATTTTTAGTAAGTGATATATACAAGAGGTTAAATAGTTTAATATCTAATTTTTTTTGACAATTCTAACAGATTTAGTTTTCCGGAAATTGTTTTGTTTCGAAAGTTTTAAGAAGTCTCGCGAATTAATGCAAAATATTATAGAAGCTTCAATTAAATACAACGAGTAGAACACACCGCCTTGGAAATTATCAAGTATCATTTTGTGAAATTCAGGCACAAATATTAAAATGTTTTTCGATTATTTTGCAAAGAACTTAATTTGCCACTTTATACAATAAAACTTTATCCGAATATGGATTCATTAGTAGGAGATTTTAAAGTATTTTTTTATAGGCCTGATACTTTATTTTTTTCCAGACTTACAAAAAGATTTATTAAAATAATATTTGATTTTTTCCAAGGCCAACATGTGTTCTACTTGTAGTATTTAATTGAAGCTTCTATAATATTTCTAAGCGATCATATTATCAAACCAAAAACGCATGATTTTACATGCATTAATTGCATTAATTTGCATGGCTTTATCTTAAACGGAATCGGCGAGGACACCTGTTACGGAGGTTTTTCCAAATCAAAGATAATCGTAATGTACAATTTTGTTTTAACTTCTTTAAAAGCATCCTCACCGTAGTTACAGTCTCAGATCAAAGAAAGTAGGTTACAAGTTACAATTTATTGTAGATTCTACATTATTTTATTTATTGTTTAAAATATTTGCAGTGTTTAAAATATGACCAGTCTGAAGATGGCTCTGACGAGCTGAAACCGGTTACGGTCAAATAAAATTAAGTGGAATAAAGTTTTTTATTTGTTTTATTATAATCTATTTGCAGAGTGTTAACTATTATATCATTGAAATTACCATGGGGTATTTAAAACTCCTGTTAAAAACGTACACAGCATGCGATTTAGTTGGAAGATGCTACCATTTAAATAACAGAAATAATAATAAACAAAAAATATAAAACATACCTAATATTATTATTTTCCCATAATGTTTCTGGTGGATTGACGTAATGTTCTTGAATTGTTTTGTATTTATTATACTTATATATAGTGCACTTACATTGCGTGAATTTATTAGATAATCATTTATGGAAAAGTGTGCGGAAGGGTTTAGTCTTTCATTTGGGAAAGATTTAACCCGGACATAAAATCTGGAGCACCATTAAAAAGTTTACAGTACTCGTTCCTACAGAGAAAGAGAAGAACGGAAGAAAGAAAAAACTTTTTTTTTTCAACATATTTTATTTATTTATTAAAAATCAGTTCACAAAGAATAATAATTTTGAATACAAAATAAATTACATAATAAGTTTTCACTGATTATTATTTTTTTAATGTTATTTCTATTCTATAGAAGCAGGCGCTAGTAATTAGAAGACGGACGAGTATCGGGATGAAAATATATTTAAAATATAGGTATTTACAAAATATATTTGTATCTTATAATTATTTCTGGTAAGAACTTAAAAAAAGGACAAATTTAATAGTTATATAAGTTAAGTAGATAATGTCATAATTTTGTTATTTTTACTTTTAATTGCTTTTAGCAGAAAAAAAAATAATAAAGCAATTGCCTACATAATTTTAGTTCAAATACTTCTATTTTTCTCGACTAACTTCATACGTAATAGGTAACTAAAAAACTAAGAAAACTTTTTAAATAAACGAATTTCTTTATAAAGTTGTATATATCGTCACACTCTTAGACAATTCGCCTTAGACAATCTTCACAATCGAGACATTGGATTGAAATAGACAATATTGATATTAAATAACTCGAGATGAAATGTTTTACGACTCCTTAAATAACGTCTATCAAGAACATGAATGTGAATATTACTGAGACAATGAGTGGTTTCAAGCTAATTGTGAATAATTTTGTATAAACAAACTAAGTCGTGGTATTTTTTCTAATGTAAGAAAATTAAAGTATTTTAGCCACTCTTCGTAATGTAAGGCGTTTTTCTGATCTATTTTACTGAAAGAATATCGAATTTTGTTTCGATTGAGCGCAGTCAGTCCTGTTTTAACTCGACCGTTTTGCATTTCGTCTATTTGTAAATTTGTTTCTACGTTTCTATTTGGGTTCAAGATGGTGACCGTTTTAATGTTTCAGAAAAGATTATATTTGCATAGGTATGTGAAATCGTTGTGTTTATTTGGACTTTCTTATTCGCATTTTTTTAATATTACGGTAGGTACCTACCTACCTGAAGAAAGTTTGAAAAGAAAATACACACACTTCCCATAGTTGCCCTTATGAGAAGCATGAGTTTTCCAAATTTACCCCCTGCTATTCCCTACTGCTATTATGTCTACTTTGCAATTCCTCCTTCAGCCTCTCCCTCATTTCATACCCCTCCCCTGCGTGTCCTTTCTCATACGTCCCCGTTCCCCTACAATATAACTCAACAGTTGAAATACGAATCATTTTTGGAGTGACTTTGGACACCCCTGGCCGCCTTGCCGCCCACCGACTTGACAGCCAGATCGAAACATGGCCGAGAATTTACGACTTTTATTAATCGGCATTATTAAGACGTATTTTAATTGACTTGAAAGGCAATTCCATCCATTGCCGCTATGTGTTGTGTACGTGTTTTTATTACGGCGTGATGTGCAGCGATATTGAATTGAAGGTATATTTTATTAGAGGACATGCGCTGCTCGAACCGAGGCTGCTTCTGTTATCATTGTTTTTATTTCATTTTATGTAAATCGAACTCTAAATATTGTTTTAATACGCGACTTAATGGTGTAATGTTTAATAGATAATGTTTAAAAATTCCACGGTGTAAAATATATGCTTGTCCCGAGCAGTGCTTTTTTCGTGGCGAAGATGCCGGAACCCGGATCCTAGTTTCAAATAGTTAACTTTATTTTATACTTGTCATTAATATATAACTTAATTTAATTCATTTCTATCTATGGAGTACTTTACTTGAATGCAAGTTTTGTGTTGCCTTTTTCTCAACTTTCTACCTTGTCTTTGGATGGTTTTGTCAACTGAAATATGTTAATTCATTGTCAAACTCTGTTATCAACCCTTTTCGAAAACTAATCGCATTCCATTTCCGAGAGTCTTGAGGACAGCATCATAATTCAAATAACTTATTGCTATGTAGTTTATCTCAACTGTTAAAAGCAATTTAAAATATACTCAGTGGTAAAATAATCACAACTGAATTATTACAAACATAACCTGAACATCTTATGCGAATTAACCCTGGTTTTGAAAACAAAAGAGTTCAGCCACGAAGGCTCACTTTACAACTGACTCCAGGCATCCAGAGATGATACCAGAGACCACGCAATAATAACTTGTAAAGATTTCGCTAAAATATTATCTGAATTTGTCCAATGGTCACTCAACAAGTCGTCTCGACTTTCTTTTTATAGAATAAAGAATAACACAAGAAGTGCGTAGAAGTGTTTCGTGATACAAATATATGTCTAATTGGGGCTTAAATTTCAATGGGATGTAGATTTGCGATGTCAGGCGAGTGCTATGTAAGTACGGAGAGCTGAGCTGTCGGTCTAAATGGGACATTATTTGTTTCCATTCATCAATTTTCCATTGAAAGCACTTATGGTTTTCTTCTTTATTCTATGATTCTGTTAGTCGGCACCCATCTATGTATATATGGTCGTATACTTTGAAGAATTTAAAGATTCATAAATCGATTCGTAACACGTTTACGATCAGAAAGTCCTGGCTATTTTCTTCTTTATTGAAGCTGTGTGATAATATTCGTTTGCGTAAATCGTGGTTTAAATTCAAGATATGGAAATGATATTCAGCAGTTTTTCTACACATGTCTTTTCGAGAGTAGTGTCGTAATGTAGTGTAGTAAGTTCGTTTTCATTTATTTGCAGCCCGATAGTGTGCTTCTAATTGCTACTTCTAGAAACGTTTGTTTCCGATTAACGTTGTTTTAAGACAGCTCATTTCGATATCCAAAAAATCTTACAAAAACCGGAACGCTGTTCCGGGGCGTTCCGTAGCCAACAAAAGCACTGGTTCGAGGTATAGGTGAATTGGATATCCACGTATTTAAAGTGCTCGTTTTTTTATATTTATGGGTGAATCTATTCATCAAGGCAGCTTATAGAAGTCACTTAATCAAATGTTAAACGTATCGTTAGGCGGCAGTATTAGATACTCTGTAATTACTAGATATATTGAACACTGAACAGGCTCGGGCACATGTGCTTTGGTTTTGTTTGACATTCAAGCGTTAACTTGTTAAGTGCCGGCGAATCGGCTGTTAATCATTATTATATTATTATCTATTGCATAATTGGATCTTCGCTTCGATTGGAATTAAAGATGAATACGTTAGTGTGTATGGAAAAAAAATTGCAGTTAGGTTTCGTGGACATGTATGGACAGTCTACGTGGTACGAGTTTATCACGTATTGTAATTTAGCAGGAGCAGAAAATTTAGTTATTTTTCGTAAATGTGAATGAATGTTCTATGTCGTACGACTATATCTAAAAATTATATAACATTTTAAGGCGTATGGTAAGATATTATGGGATTGAGCTCAAAGGAAAAAAACAATAATTTTCCCTCAATTAGTATGTGTTACCTCAAACTTTTTATGTGCTTTTATATTTTAGTGAGTGATCTACGATAAACATAGAAATTAAATTAATCATATATTTTTAAAAATACCTAGTTAATCATAATAAAGATGATTTATATCACTCTATTATGGATAACAATATAACCACCAACCCTGCCATAGGTCACCCGAAGTGGTTCGCTACGTTTGGTGACAGGGGTGAGGTTTGTCTAGTTTTTGGTAGCGATTGCGTTTTTTTTTTTTTAATGTTCTTTATTCAGTAAAGTTTATACATTACAGTAAATGGGTAATTTTTTGGCCATCACACTAGGCACATGCCCGTGTTGTAGTGGCCAATTTTATGTTAAGTATAATAATACAAATTAAAAATAAGTTGAATGAAAAACAAAATAATATAAAAATAAAATAAAATAATTTATACATCTAAAACAAGTATGAAGAATAAAGGAATTAAAAAATAATGCAAAATATCTACATAAGTTTAAGATATATGAATGTAAAAAATAAGTATGGAAAACAGAAAAATTAAAATAATATGAAAAGTAGATGTATGAAAGAAAATACGTATTATTGAATTAAAAATAATACAAGGAGCATGTATAAAAAATAAAAAATACAAGTACATTTGTGTAATTAAAATACAATAAAAATGTAATAAAAATACAAGTACATTAAGTACAGTTTTGCTCACCTACTGCATAGCGTGCCGGATCGGGAGAGACTGGTTGAGGGAGACTAACCTAGACCTCTCCAGCCGGACTCTTTTGACCTATCGAGTCGCACCGCAATGGGAGGGATGGATTTATACGTCCGTCACTCCTGGGCACATAGACCCCCAGATTCCTACCCACCCCTCATACCTTTTTCCTTTCCAGAACTTCCTCTCCTTCGATTCCCTAAAAATATCTTCCACATAGCATCCCCAAAGAGTCAGCCAAGCAGTAGATGGGTAAACGTATTCGCCGCCAAGACCTAGACAAACCTCACCATGAACCGGCACCCTTCCTAAGTCACCAAACGAAGCGAACCACTTGGGGTGACCTTTGGAAGGGGCGTTGGTTATCCAATTAATAGTACCCATATCCGCCTCCCAAATTCTACAAAAAACAATGATTCTATGAAAAAATAATAATACCTACTTATATTGTGAGTAAATAAATAATTGTCATACCTTTAGGCATGTATTAAAATGAAAATAAATTTACATATTTATTTTTAGTGATTTTCTCTAATAATAACAATTGAACCTCCCTATTCTATAATAAAGGAGAAAGCTATACTAGCGGGAGAGATGGACACAGAGAGAAGGAGAGATGGCTGTGTTGTATTGTGTTTAGATAGTTTGTAGCGGGTAGCTACTGCTGCATTATAATTATGACAACGACGCTACTATATTATCCTGAGGTTGGTAAGCCGCGAGCAGCGAAGAACATGATTACAAGTTTGCCCCGCAATCTTCAGTTGTGAGAGTACCGTTCGTGAGGGTGGATGTTACTGCTGTGCCGCTGGTGGTGGAACTGGAATTTGGAACACGTTGTAAGACAAATGAATTAAGATTGTATTTTAGATTATGGGTTTACTATTTTATAAATTTTGCCAGGATTGCTTCCTTGGCTGGCGCCCTTTTACTTTAGTTAGAAGCATCATAGTTTTGACGGCATTTTAAATAATTTAATTGCGTCTTCAACGCACATGTTACCACATTATTACTAACAGAAATATCATTATTTCTGTCACGACCTGACTATAGGATCTCTTGCTCTACCTTATATTGCATTATAATATGTTGCACCACAATAAATGTTAATTTCCTATTGCAGACTTTTATTTAAATATCGTGTACTACCCTCATGGCTAGTTATCATGTTACAAGTTAGAGTGTGTTGTAAGGAGTAACAAGGGGTTAATGGCGAGGATTGGGAAGACCGAAGGAGAATGGAGGATAATCCGATATGAATATACCTCACTATACCAATTTGCACATCGAACTAAACACATCGGGATATTGCCGGATTCTCAAACTTTTCTCTAAACTTAACTAAGAAGATATTACCCATGTGCAATATGTGCAATAGGTCACTTGCATCACATTTTTTATTTTTTTTTCCGGTTTAGGCAAATATTCTAAGACATTCTGTATTTTTTTTTTAAATCGTATTTTTGAAACCCTGGCGATTTTATGATAATTTCAATCCGAAAAATGAGACCATTTTTTATAAACCGGAAAGGAGGGACTTTTATTTTTTAGGGAGAATTTTATGGGTGCGAAAAAACGATAATTACATATCCAAAAATCATTTTTAAAAAAAGAACGTTTTCCACACGAGTAGCAATAAATTGTACGGGGTTCTCTTCGTAACATCTGTAAAAACACCGCCATCTTTATCAAAAAATCAAACCAAAGGATAAGTTCGCATAGAACCAACAATAAATCTAGTGAACGTTAAACGGAAATTCAAAAATTCGCCGGAAATCAAAGTGTTAAAGTGTGGAATTTTACAAAATTAAGGGAACATAATCGGAGACGGGACATTTTCATGTAGTGACGTCACGAGCTCAAATAATCGATATCATTTAAAAATTTAAAAAAAACTATACATTTCTAAAAATTTTTACTAACATTTTCGTAATCTTAATTAGAAAAATCTATCCACACGATTTTTTCCAAGTCGTTATGAAATCCATGCAAGTAACCTATTATGCATGCAGTGGTGTCATCCAGCGGAATTCTTGAAGTTTCTGGAAACCGTTTGTTCGAAATTTCAAATAGGTACCAGAAACCTTAACATAATACCTACACCTAATGTATGTTATTGCAGCAATATAAATAATAATAATTGGATAATTTGTAGAGGGTCGTTTTGTGAAAAAGCACCTCTCAATTTATTAAGAATTCTTAGGTTCTATCTAATTTTACTATTTACAAATGGATACATAAACATACTTACCTGGCAGGTCACTTCCTATAAACACTCTTTAATTAGATGGTTTATGCTTGGAGAAGATACGGCTTTGCACGCAGAGGACATTATATTTAAAACACTGGACATTGCACGAGTTTACATTTGCTACCCCCATCACTTTTAGTATTACATTTACGAAAAGATTAGTGGCAAAAGTAGAGTTGATATTTATTTTGAAAGACTAGAGAATTTAGGACTCTTTAGGGCTGGAGAATGTTCATGACCTTTACAAACGCCTACAAAGATTTTTTTTCCACATTTTTACAAATTAGTTATTACAGTGTCGCGGGCATTGAATGTGAATGTGAAAGATTTTTGAGTTTATGGATAGGTACGACTGTCTGAAAATTTGTATTTATGTACATATCTCTCCATCTTCTTCTTTTTCAGGGGGTATACCGCGCCTTAACGCGAACACTTGTGTGGTTATGTTAAAAAACGCACTCATTTTTTATTTTTTTATTATTTTAATTATTTCATAAATGTTTACACCTTACAGTTTTTGACATTTTTTTTAACTACCATACTAGGCTAATGCCCGTGTTGTGGTAGTAGTCGTAACGCATTAATTTGTTGTTCCACGGCTACTAAATATTTAAGAAGATTAATTTGTAGGCGCAAATGTTGTGATAATGTGAACTGTAAATTCCTTTAACTAAGATTTCTAATAAAACGCGATAGGTAAAAAAAACTTTTTTTTGGTGTTTTAGTACCTATTCAGTTTGAATGTAAGTTTAGCCTACCAGTTGGAGCAGCTCTGGAGAGTGTTGGTTGGCTAGCAGTGCCGGGCAGTGCCGGGCGCGCGCAGACCCGTCCGCGGGTATTACTTGAATTCCGGCTTCATCTTACAAGATCAATTTATTGCAGCGCACAAATATCTACTTACAGCGTGGAGCGCGAAAACTGACACATTCCATAACTATCTTCAAACATACATTTATTAGTAGTACCTATCTGAATACGAAGATGTAATATTAGAACTTGCAGAATATAGAAAATTAATTTAAATTTTTTTATATAGCACGCACTTTGTTGGTATACATTGTAATTATTAATTATTATAATAATTAGAATAAAATAAGTTTTTTAATATTACCTCCATCAGGGCCTACGTCATCTTTGAGGATGCTGTGTGGAGGGTATTTTTAAGGAAAGGAAGTTCTGGGAAGGAAAATGGTATGAGGGGTGAGTACGCAGTATGTAGGGTTGCCAGTAAAAGTACATTTTTGATACTTCCCGGTCAATGGCTCCCATGCACCCAAGCCTTGTTCAATTCCTCAATTCACATCTCACTCAAGAGTTCAATTCCTCAGACCGCTAAGTACTTCATCGCGACACAAGTAACATTTTCCGCTTACTGTGCTGATTGTAGGAGATTTTCAAAGGTTATTGGTAACTGGCGATGTTTTTCGCAGGAAGCGGATCCTACTCCTACTCCTTCCGCTTCCCCGAGTTCTATCCGTGTTCGGCTCCGGCTCCGGCTCGGTGGTCCGGCTCCGGCAGAACCCGTACGTCCCGGTAGCTGTAACAGCACCCAGTAACCAGTCCGCACACAGGAACTCGGACCGGGGACCTGCTCTTAGAACTCAAGTACTTTTAAAAGGAAGCACGCACTAAGGCCTCCGGCAAAATGCAGATCTCACCCATCTCTGCTGTTTGTCTGTCTGATGTGGATGTTTGTCAAAAAATACATTTTAAAAATAAAATACCTACTACATATTGGTAGGTAAATACTATTTTGTTCTACAATGCTATAAAAGTTTTTTTGCGGTGAAATCTTACGGTGGCAATCTATTAAAAATGAAAATATTGTACTAATATTTTCATACCACCCAATGGTACTATATTTTTTAAATACATGAATCATGAAAAAAAATGCAAATAGGTAAAGGTAGGTAGGTACTTCCATTGAGGTACCTAATACTTTATACACAGAATTTATAGATTTACAGAAAAATTAGCCACATTCGATGGAAATAGGAATTCCCAAGAAAAATCTGGTATATGTCGATTAGGTACTCCTTTAAGTATTTTTAGAACAAATAAACCTATATAGTCCCACTCCTATTCACGTATTTCGTCGAATATTGCCGGTTCATTGCAATAATCTCATCATGTAAATGCAACTTTGACTTTTATGGAAAATCATTAAAATTGCAAACTGAAACATCGCACGACCTGGAATGTAGCTATAGTAGTAAGTAGGTAACTAACTCGGTACTTATCCGACTATTAACAAGCTTTTATATTGCAAAATGAGATTGTGTGAAGAAGACTTTCAATTAAAAGTAAGCGCTCCGATGGTGCCAAGGGAGATAGCAAAACGTTTAAATTACACTGAAGAAGATTAATGAGCAGAGTTCACTTTGTCCACCCGGTACCCGCACCTACCCGTGATTGCGGCTGTGTTTTATGTTGTTTGTTACAAGACACCGCTTTGCTGAATTTAACGTTAATCATTTTTTAATAGCCGCGGCTATAGTATACCCCCCCTCCCCTTCACCCCTCCCCCCTCTCCCAACCTACTGCTATCACTTCTTTCCCTCCCCGCTCCCCCCGCCGGAGTTCCGCTTGTGTTTTCTTAGAGCCCGTTCACACTTCCGTCGTAATAACGGAGGTGGGTTCCGTCATTACGACGGAGGCCCTAGCCGCTGTAGTGGCTCTATGGAGCTGTTCACACTTGCCGGATCCGGCGTGAAGACGGATCCGTCATTTTTTGCCGGAGAGTTCGCCTACGCAGAGCGTCCGTCGTGAAGCCGGAAAGGAACGCGCTGGCTCATACATTTCAATGGAGCTGTTCACACTATACGGCGGGACGACGGATCCGTTTTGAACCCGCCACACCCCGCTTCACACTTCACCACCGCCCGCTCCCAGACGCAAGCGAGCAGGCAAATTGTGTTTTTATGGGGCGCGCGTTTGGCGTTTATAATACTATTATATAATATACATGTTCGTTCCAGAATGCGATTTTTTCTATTTAATCTCAAGAAAATATTTAGTCATATCATTCATGTTTTTTAGTCATTTTAGTTATAATAATTGCTGGATGATTTTCGCGTACTTTCTCCTTTTCAAGTATGCAAACAAAATATTCTCCCACGGTTTGAACAAATAAGGTCCGACCCCTGAAGTAATTTTATAGCTGGTATTACATCAATACATTCCCGATTTGAAGAAAAAGTTTATTATTTAAATTGTTTTATTTTTAAGTAGGTATGTGTACATTTCAAATAGCACCTATAACTGTTTATGGCAGCCCCAAGGGAAAGTTTTTGCTGTCGGCCTTTTACGGCCCAAACTAAGAGGAACTTTTATAATAGTAAAATTTGCAATATTTGCATTGCGCATTGCGCATTGCGCAGTGCGCATTGCGCAGTGCGCACGACCGTCTACTGAAGAATGATAAAATGTTTTGGTCGTTGTTTTCGTAGAGTAGGATCCGTCTTGAAAACGGAAGTGTGAACAGGGGCCTAGGGCTTCCGTCATAACGACGGAACCCACCTCCGTTATTCCGACGGAAGTGTGAACGGGCTCTTATGGTCAGCCACGCCTCTCGAGCGGAAGACCGTTGTTTGGATGAGAGCATGACAGTAAATGAAAAGTCTCAGAATTATATTTTGAAAAGGGATAGTAAATACTACCTAACCTTTATCTTCCTCTTACAACTTCATTTAGCCTTAAAACATTTTATACCTAAGCAAAACCTCTTATGCAAGCGGTATCAAAATGTCATAATATAAACTTCAAGCATTTGGAATATGGTAGCTGGTATCCAAAGCTCTTCAAATGTTCGTAAAACCGCCAAGAAAAAAGGAAACTGTATCATCCGAATTTACACGATTTTTAAGATTTGAAAAAAATGTTTGCTTTATTATTTATTTATTTTTCATTAAAAAAAAATTCAGTAAAATGATCCAATGAAATAAATAATCAACAATAGTTAAAAAAAAAATTTTCAAGTAGAGTTTTAAAATGTACTCATATTATTCATTTGTATCGTTTGTTTTCAATAATGACAACAAAATCTACATGTAGTGAATACTTGCTGGTACATAAAAAAAAGTTTCAAAAAACGTTTTGAAAACTGTGGTACCCCATAAATTATGGGAAAAGTAAAAAATATATATTTTTGTATATATATAAATATATAAAAAAATATACATATAATACGGTGTCCGGCAATTTGTAATAAAAGCGAAAATCACAGAGAACCCAAAAGAAACTTCTTTCTTTTTCGATCTGAGCATTTCGATTTTTTATTTAAATTTCTCCAATTTTCCAACAACTTTTTCCAATATTTTTTGCAACCAGGGTTAAAAATATCGAGTCGGGTCTACGCTTTGACACATTTTGAAATAGGACATTGATCTGCTGATATTAACATTTTTTGATCTTCTGATTAAAAGTCGATTCTAATAAAAAGAATCGACTCCAAATGTCATATATATCTACCTATAGGTACCACGGGTTTCCGGAAGCTTTATTATAAAATTATGTACTTACTTCCTTACTCGTAGGTAGGTAGAGGTATCTATTTTCATGATCATCACAACAATATTTAGCAAAAATGGTGATATTTTGAACTCAAACAAGTTCGTAGGCGAAAAAATGATAGATATGTTATATTCCATCACAACATGCTTTTACGGTTTATCGCAAGTTTTTAGTAGACCTATCTATCTACCAATGCATTATTTCGTAAGTACGTACCTACAACAATTTTTGTTCGCTCCCATCTCACGCGAGGCATAAAGATACCTATTAATTATCTCCATCCTAATTTCGGACATTACCTCAGCTTAACCCATAAGCATAAAGTTTGGCATCTTCCAGTCTCCTCCGCGCTGATGTCCGCTGTGAACTGTTAGCTGTGATGCGCTCGGGCAGAAACCCGCGAGAGAGGCGAGCCTCTCAGATCAGATGCCGCCTCAGAGATAAGCTGGCTGCGGAGCTCGGCCCGCTCTCAAAGGTCTGCCGCTGGACTGGCCTGGACCGGGCGCGAGGCGTTACAACCATCGCAGTCTTACCATACCATCACACCGTTCTCGCTGAGGCAGCGGCAGTCACGTGCCTGCTGAGGAATAGTGTAGTGTTGCGGAGTGTTCAGAAATGCAGGAATCTGAAAATGAGACTGCTTCACTATCACGCAATTTATCCGCTGGGATGGTTGTCCATCAATGGTAAATTGTCCATTACATAACTTTGTCTTTACTTAGGTTCCTTGCTTCAATCACATTAATTTACCATAACTGTTCGGTTATAAAGCCTCGATTACATTGAGCGAGTTTATAAGCTACCAGCCGGTAAGTTTAAAAGCGGGCAAATCGGCGAGTACTTACGATTGTGATGATGACACATAAAACGTTCCACTTGCTCAGTAGCGAACCAACTAGCGAAAAGCTGAGCTAAAATAATGACTCCCGCGCGAACTAATTCTTTCCCCATTTTGTAGAAAACTGAGATATTCGGCTACCGCTAGTAGCTATTTGCCGGTTACTTAACAGATTGTACAACGAATAATCCAGATCAAGCAGTAGTGTGACAGTTAGGAAATCAGCTGTTCGAGAGCCGCCATCTTCCCATCCGCCGTACACGCTAGCGAGTAGCGAGCAAAGTTAACCCCCTTTCAACTTTTTTCGTAGGTTGTTCACAATCTGCTAGCTATCTAGTAAAACGATTACACTGAGCGAGTTTACTAATAGATAGTGAATTCAGCGGCTAGTATCTTGTAAACTCGCTTAACGTTATCGAGGCTTAAGACACCGATCCATTCTATAAAACAGTCAATAATAATTTTTCACATAACTAAGATATTCAAGAAAAAAAAAGTCTGTAAGTAATACTCGTAAGTCATTAGTTATATTTATAGGCTAAATTCTGAATTTTATCCTTTATTGGTCTTTCTATATATAAATAATTTTTTTAATTTATAGTTACGTACCTAAATATCTACACTCATATTTTTATTTATTTAATATTAATAAAATTGTGACGTTACCAGGTAGGTTGGGTACATTTTCGTATGGAACATTTTTTGATATGGAAAAATTTTGGAAAGATAATAATAATTCTAAAATTTCATAATATGAGATTGACATTTATGACGGTTTGATGGAAGGTGGAATAGCTGAATTGGTAAAAGCACACGTCCTGGTTAGACGAGGGGTTCTGGTTTCGAGTGCCGGTAGCAACTGTTATTTTTTCTATTTTTCTGTGCCTTTTTTTATATTTTTGTTTAGAATATTAGTGTTATCTTCTTCAATGGTCAACTAATTTCCCCCATATTTTTTCTAATGATTACAAAGTTCGTTTTAACGAACTTATTTGTAACTTGGATAGTGTCTCTGATAAACATATCCGATTTTATTCAAATGGGACACCTGTTAACTTTTTCTAAAAGTTTTTGTTCTGCATTAGCTCCACAAAGGAAACCCTAAAGAAAATCATTTCCATCAGGGCCTGCAAAATCATCTTAGGGGTTGCCGTGTGGAGGGTCTTTTTAGGAAAAGGGAAGTTGAAGAAGTTCTGGGAAGGAAAAAGGTATGAGGAGTTGGTAGGAATCTGAGGGTTAATGTGTCCAGGAGTGACGGATGTATGAATCCATCCCTCTCACTGCGGTATAAGGCAATGTGTAGAGAGCCCTGCTGGAGAAGTAAAAAGGTCAACCTCAACCACTCTCACCCGTTCCGGACCTCCAAGCAGTAGGTGGGCAAACGCATGCGTTTTCAAGACCTAGACAAAAGTCACCCCGTGAACTCGGGCACTCCTGCTAAGTCTGCAAGCGTAGTGAACCACTTGGGGTGACCTTTTATGATAGTGTTGGTTATCCAATAAATAGTTATTCATAAGTTAGCTATATATAGGTACTTAATGCTATGTAATATGTGTGCAATTATACTAATAAAAGAATATTCCATTTTTATTGGAATAAATTGTTAATAACTTTTGAAGATTATACCCATCAATGTAATATATCATTGAAGAAGAAGATAATACAAATAAATCTAAACGAAACACGAAACAGAACAAAACACAGAAAAATAAAAAAGTAACGGTAAGGTAATTTTATGCAGTCATATATTCAATCTAACTTTGAATTATTGTTTTTTGGGTACCCCTCAACCAATTTAGACAAATGCCCGTATTATTTTGGTATTTGAACTTTATGTTCATTTGACATAAAGTTACATTAAAAGTTTGTTCGCGATCGGATATTTTAGTTTCGGTTTTGTTTCAGTAGACAGAACTTTAATTGAGACATAACTTGCCAGATTAATTTGAACACGCTTTCAATACAAACCATGAAAGTTACAAACAATATTTTGGGAAGTGCATGCAAACCACAGAGCTAAGATAACTGTGAATTAACTAGAAAAAAGTAATTTAGTTTCACTTAAGGTTAAACAATTTTTTGTTCCAGCTTTCTTAATCAAACACTATAAATTGCGGAAATAAAGAAAAATATTCATGGAAAGGGGATATGACTTTTGAATTGATTTTGTTTTAAAAATATGTATTTTTTAATCTATTTGTTATTGAACATATTATATCCAGGAATATATTACTGACTGACCGTGGCGAAGTCCTGTTTGTATTGACTCTCTGTAAATTTGTTTGTACGTTCCATATCTGCTTCAAGATGGTGGCCATTTAAATGGTACAATTAAGATTATTTTTTCATTTTATTTGACAAACATACATCTATAGGATATAGCCTACGAGAGAATGAAATAGTATAATCGGTCTCCTCTTTGTGCGGTGCTTCGTAGCCTAACGAAGTCATCTTTGTGCTGTGATTCTTAGCCGCCACACTGTTTTCTACATTAGTTTTCTGAAGGTTTCACGTCTACAACTGCACATTTGTATTTTTTCTATATTATGGTACCCACTTGCCTGAAGAACTTTTGAAAAAAGAGTTGTTGTTGAATGAGTTGTTGAGATAGTGACGTTTCTTTTGACTTTTTTTATTTATTTTGTGTACACCGCCCAAGATTCCCAACTGCTTCCAACCGTTTGCAGTTAGTGAGACTATGATATCCCAAATTAGAGCATGTTGTGAAGCTGAAGATCTGATCAGCAAACACGGTTAAAGCCATTTCAAGAAACGTTTAAATTCTGAATGGTAGTAATAATTTACCAGGACGATACTCAGATTATCTTGCTTAAAATATGTGGTTTATAATTAAGTAGTAGATATTTAAGTACCTACTTTGAAATATTTTGATTCGAGAGGAAATTTGGTGTGATTTATTAAATAAAATAAGATTGTAAATGCAGTTTTTATGGACGCGAGGTCTACTAACTGCTCACAGAACAACTACTCATATTTTTACAGTATTTTAGAAGTTTCGCATTATGTTGTAGTAAGCAAGGTAATTAAACATCTAATAAAAATATACTTTTTTTTCTTCATAATAATAGTCGTCATTTCTTACTTACGGAAGAAACGTGGGGGGTCACCAACAGAAACAGATGAATTGGGCTGAGGGCTGTGGACGTCTATAATCGAAATAATTGACTTAAATCCAGAATCTAAGTTAGGTAAGTCTCTAATTTGAGAATCACCGCCCCAGGAACCATTTATTGGATAACTAATATCCCTGACATCGGTCGTTCATGGTGGTTCGCCAATTGGTTCGCTACGTTTGGTGACTTAGATTTGTTGACTACAGAAGTGCCCGGGTTCATGGGATGAGCCGAGCGATTCCGTATTTTTTGTGGGATCGTTATTACATAACGGACGTGATCTCCTGTCAGATTAGTGTGCTTTTTATGGCTATCATTTGCTTTTCTATGTACAACGTACCTACATTAAATGAATCAATAATCATGCATACTTGCAGTAATTCGTGTTTAAATCGATCTAAACTAAAATATGTGACAGTAAATATGTAAAAATCACACAAATATGACAGGAGATAACGCCCGTTAATATCCAATTAATTAATTATTCAATAACGATCCTACAAAAGATACGGAATCGCTCGGGAGGTTTGTCTAAGTCTTGGAGGCGAATGCGTTTGTTCACCTACTACGTGGCGAGAATGGTTGAGAGAGACCTTTTGTCTTCTCTAGCAGAACTCTATCGACCAGTCACTTTACATCGCAGTGAGGGATGTCCCGATGACGCACTGTCCCGAGATTCCTACCCCCCCCTCGTACCTTTATTCTTCCTGTATCTTCCTTTCCTTAAAAAAACCGTCGACACAGCATCCCCAAAGATGACAGAGGCCACGAGGGATTTTTTTCACAGGACCTCCTATGTGGAGCTATTGCCATTTTTTTATAACTGTTTTGAATAACTATAACTACAACATGAAAAAAAATATTTTTGTATAGGTAGCTGAAAATTATTAAAAAAAAAACTTTTATTTTTTTTTTAACTGCTCTTTTGCGTGGCTACACGCCATATCTACTAACAAATTTTGAAATTAGTTTCGTTCAAGCATAAATGTGTGATTGGGGATATTCACAATATTTTTTGTATCCACGATGCAAACGACCAAAGTTATTTTATTTATGAAGGGGTTAGTACAAATTAAGTCATTCGTATGAAACGCGGTGAAAAATCGAGAAAATTTCCCTAATGGCTGATGTCGTTTGTTATATTTTCATAATACTAGGCTCTACGGACTCTGATTAAAGGGAAAGTTCTACCGCTTAGCAATGCATCAAATTTCCAACCAATATCCTGGCTTCTGGCCATGCAATAAGGATAATAATAATCAAAGAAATTTTACGACTTTATGTCCGGGTTAAATCTTCCCCACACGAAAAACCAAACCCTTCCACACACTTGATCATCTAGTGAATCTAGTCAATTCACGAATGATCATCTAGTCAATCCACGCTATGCAAGTGGCTATATAAATATAATAAATGCAAAACAATACAAGAACAACATATCAATCTACCAGAGGCCAAATGGGAAAATAATTCACCGACTCCAGATATTTTCATATCAGAGGGTTTGGCTCTGATGAAATCTTAACTCGACTGATAAATCCTACTGATCCCTCAATATAAATATTTTTAAAAACTTTTGTAAAAGATTTTTTTATTATTATTATAATTATTTAATTAAATTATAATTTTTATAGAATTTTCTCTTATTGAGTTCTCGAATTTATTTGTTAAATAAAATAGCCTAATAATAATCAGTAATAGAAAATGTTTATAATTTGGGATAGTAGATACCTAACAGATAAGACTAAGCTATAAATAAAAAACAATGAATAATCTGTTTTTATAAATTGAATAATGGTATCTATTATTTAATATTAAAAAAAAATTATAAAAAATACCTGAAAATATTTGAAAATCTCCTAATACCACCACAGTAAGCCGAAATTTTTGGTTGTGTCGTGATGGATGACTTAGCCAGCCGAGGAATCGAAAACGCGATGCCCGGGTGGGATCCAAACGCGATTCCAACTCGGCCACTGACCGGCCTCTTTTTTCCTCTCCACTTTTCTTTGGGGATGCTGTGTGGAAGGTATTTTTATCGATAATAGTAAAAAAATTAAATACAAAAATTACAAAAAAAATATTAGCTAAATATGCAAAAGTGAATGACATACAAGAATGACTATAAGGTAGAATACAAAAGTATCACCAACAATTTGTTATTTATTACCTATGGCTATATACTATATATGTACCTAATATTTATTACCTATGGCTATATAATTATGCATCAACCCATGTTTTACTTTCGAATAAATAAATAATAAATTAATTGGCCAATTTAAAAAATTATAATCCTACCTATCATAAGTAGGTTATTCAACATATACTAATCCTCACCTCAAATCACGAACAATAAAACACCAGACAAAATCTAATTGATTTTTAAAGTAGTATTTGGGACAAAAGATTGACAAGATTATGATGTTGCCTTTCGAAATATATTTTCATTATAATCTTGAATGGAAAATTAAATTAGCGAATTGGCAATTAAAATGGTTACTCATAAAGATCACTAGATTTTGTCATGATTAATTTGTTTCGAATTAGTAACACTTGAACTAATTAATAATAAAAGCAATAATTCTCACTTACATCTGAAAACAATGATCTAATTTATTTAGAAATAATAATAACGCCATCAAACCACCTAACTCCAACAAATTGTCTGCCATCTAAGGTGGCAAAAAAAATGTATTTAAGGCGATCCACTAGTACAGGAAAAAATTGAAGCATCTATAATACTTCTAAGCGGTCAAATTTTCAAAACTAAAACATAGGATTTTGTATGATTTTGCATTATTTAGTGTGGCTTCATTTTAAGTACCTCCCTCATACCGAAAATCTGATAGGTGTGCGTAATTATACCTTTCGGAACTTCGGAATTTTGATGGACGAAATTAGGTACGAAAACAACATTTTTGAAATCGAATTTCCGAAAAAACAAACAAACTCTCATATTAGTCGTATTGAGACATAATTTTTGTTAGGTTAGGTGTAATTTTGTTTATCCTTCCACTCGAGCGACAGCGCGATTTAAAACTTGTTCGTGAGTTTTTGGTGACCATTTTGAATATTATCCGCCCACATTGAAAAAATTATACCTTCGAATTTTAATATGGAGACATACAAACTGATTATAGTTCTGTATATCCAATGAATCCACCTATCTTTTCAATTAGTATCTTATCGTAGGATGTATAATATTTTTTTAACTTTAAAACTGTAAAAATCTTTAAGAAAAATATGGTCGAATTTTGGACCGCTGTCTATCGCAGAAAAATAAAAGTTCATATTTTGGCCTTATTCGCTCCTCACTCCACGTACCAACGAGCTAGAAAAGTGACTCGATCTCTTGTTGCCGATGTCTACGACTATGATAAAAAGTATAGCAGTTAGTTACTGGAAATGTATATACCCTTTTATAATGTATCTAGGAATCTAAACGGCCTGAAGCGTATTATTTATTTTATTTATTTTATTACATTAGTTACATTTATACAGCAAAATTACATAATAATAATAATATTTCAAATAACTGTAGATATTAAAATGTGTACAAGTGTTATTATGTCTTGTGCGTTATTAGTTCCTAGCTAGGCAGATTGCCTGTTCTAAGGAACCAAATGCTGGTGAAAAATGCCAAAAATGTCTTCTGTAAAAAAAAAGAAAAAACAAAATATTTTTTTTTTTTTTTTTGTAGATTAAATATACATATACTAAGTTTAAATATACTATACTAAGTTTTTACTGATTGTGCCATTAATAGTTAGCCATGTGTAATTTTAAGTTTTAAATGACATTATTTAATAATTTTTCAGACTCAATCCTACCTAAGTCTATCAACCATTTAGTTATTATTGTACCGATGCATGCCATTTTACATGTTTTAATATTTAATTCTGGTGGGATTTTATTATACAATTTCGGTCCCAGATATGTATATGTCTTTTGAAACTTTGCCGAATTGCTCCCTGGGACCACGAGATCCTTTCTGGTGTGACTTCTTGTTATATATTTATGGTCAATTTGCTTAAGATTTTCTACATTTTTATGTACGTGGATAATAACCTTTTTTATATAGTTTTGACGAACATCAAGTACATAAAATTTTTTGTAGAGCTGATCGCTAGAAAACCTATAGGGTTTACGCATAATGACTCTAATTATGGATTTCTGGGCCTTCACTAATGGATCTAAAATTGTTCTACCTGACGCTCCCCAACCAATACACCCATACGTTAAGATGGGGTTGCATAATCCGAAATATATTTTTCTTAAGTCTTGTTGTTTGATTATGTTTCGTAATACAAAGAATACATGAATCAATTTTCTTACCCTTATTGAAAGTTTGTCGATGTGAAATTTCCACTTAAGATGATTGTCTATAATAACGCCTAGATATTTGATGTTTTTCACACTCTCCAAAGCTTCACAGTTGCAGTTAGAATCAATATTATCGGAATTACAGTTAGTCTTATGTGTTTTTATTGTGTATGATGTACTAGGTTGTCCTATTATAGTTGAACTGAATCTTATGTATTTAGTTTTAGCTATATTTAATGTAAGTAGATTTTTGTCAAGCCATTGTTTTATCGCATTGATTCCACTTTCAGCATGTTTATGTGTTTGAGTCCAGTCGTCTCCTTCAAATATAGCTACCGTATCGTCAGCGAATGTAATAATTTTTCCGCCTACTTTTAGGTCGCATAACTCATTTATGTAGATTATAAATAGAAGAGGTCCCAATGTGCTTCCTTGCGGTACCCCAAAGTTAGTGTCTAGTGAATTACTTACTATTTTTCCCAATTTGAGTTGCTGGCTTCTACCTGTTAAGTAACTCTTTAACCATTCGTAGGGCATTCCTACAATGCCAATATTTTTTAATCTTTTGAGGAGTAATTTATGTGAAATCGTATCAAAAGCCTTGGCTAAGTCTAAGAACAGTGCAATGTTTTTCTTTCCGCGATCTATATTTCTAGAAATATGTTCTGTAAGTTGCGCTATAGCATCTATATATACTTATATGTTGTATAAGTCTGGGTAGGTACATAAAAAGGTGTTATTTAAAAAAGAATGTTTTAAGTTAATATTTGAAGTAAAAAAAAAAACCGTTCATCCCCGAAATTAATAGACAGATAGACACCGGGTGTCTTGTATGCTGAAAGGGCGGGTCCCACATACACTGAAGGTGTTAAAAACTAAAACCCCTAAGATTATAAATATAACAAAGCGTTGGTAATATTGCCTAAGAACGCCTTATTTCTAAATGGTTGTTCTTCTAACGATATTAACTATTAATTCAGCAGAAAACCTAATTTACTCAGTCAGGGTTAGCTGAAAAGTTTATCAAAAAATGATCACAGAATAAATGATTTTCCGTATTAAAAAATAATGTTTTCACAATTCTTTTGTGTTCTTTAAAAGCTACATAAGGCATTTTTTCCTTTTAGGTACATATAAAATATATTTATATTATACATTATTATTCAATTTATAAATAAATTGTTTAATAAATTTTATAATAATATTATTAATCACGTATTGTCTCATAGTTCTTTCAAACAAACGAAGTATTGATTTCCGTAAGTCTAAACTTAAACTTTAGGGCGCACAGTTTACACCCGCGCTGTTCAAGTAGGTTCCCTACAGAGCATCGGGCCATCCCTAAAATATATAAAAGGAAAAACAATAATAAAATGGAGTTCCTTGAAATTAAACTTAATAACAATAAAAAAGCTACACAAAGTGTTGAAACTTATGATCTCTGGAATCTAACTGAGCTTAAAATCGTACCATTCTGCAGACGTAAGGATGCCGAAAGACAGGTCATATTGAAAGATTGTCAAATTATTGTGATTATTAAATTGAAATGTGCACATGATATCCTTTGCTCAGGCTTATCGACAATTCGGTGAAAGTTTTGTGAATTATGTTAATAAAAAGCCGAAGGCAATTTTTTAATCAATATAAATCACATTAATATACCTACATAAATAATATATCGTGGTTCTTGTTTTCTTCAATACATTCATAACACATAATTCAAAAGATAGTGGTCCATCGAATGAAAACGTTTACCTGCCAAATCACGGTGTTTTAATTTTTCTTTTGTTTTCGTTTATACTTTTGTTTGTAATCATTACATCTGCAAGGCCCTGGACATAACTATTCTGAAAAAATTGAAGCCGCGGAGTGAGTGGAATGATACATAAAAAAAGTCTTTACCTACTTAATTTTTAAAATCACTTATCCCATTCCCCGTCTCATCAAATAAGATTTAAAAAAAAACTTTTATAATTGCATTCAATATAAAAATAAAATTGAAGTATTCAATTTCATAGCAGTTTGGCTTCAACTTCATTCATACGAAATCGCACTAACACTTTGTCCAGTGCTTTTTAGGTTCATAATTCTCTGGAGACTTTTCGTGTATCCCTCGGGCCCTCAGCACCTGTCCTGCCCTAAACGCTCCCTTTAGGGGCACTTTGCATGTTTAGAATTGGCCCTCTGGGGCACAACCGTTTCCGACTTTCGACAGACGATGTTTGGACATGGAACTTGGTAAAATAAATAGGAAAAACATGGTTTTCGGAGGCAGATGTACCGTTATATCAAAACCTATTTTTGAGCCAGTAGTCAGAAAAGTTACGTAAAATTTGGGTCCAGTTGCATGACTCGTTTATTACAAGGTAAAGTTTTTTTAAAATTTCAAATAAAGAATTACACAATTTGTCCAAAGAAATGTCACCATCTCAATGACAAATTTTTTTTCCAACTTTTTTGAGGCTGGTAGGTAGGTACCACAATATGGGTTATTATATAGCTCGTATTAGGAACCAGGATCTTGTGAACTCTATAGCAGGAAAAAAGGTATAGTATCCAACAAGGCCACCATCTTAAACAGGAACGTAACAAACACATGTAATTCTAGGTGAAATGCCAAATGGTCGAGTAAAAACAGGACATCGCTACGCTCAGTAAAAAAAGCTGTAAATACTCAGAGGGATGATAATTTTACCCACCTGTGATTGAATTTGAGCACGTTATAAATAGCCCACTGGCCAAGTTCATTAATTTTACTTTGCCAAAGCTTCTTCGTTCTGAATTTGGTATTTTTGGTGTGATCGTTATACGTACCTAGATCGTATTTAGTAATCCATTTTTCTCATCCATTCATTTCATGGCAAAACACGAAAGCGCGCTCGTCGGTACCTACTACTAGATTTGTGTAACTTTTTGAGGTTTTCGCTAAATAACGTTAAAAATTGCGTCTGGTATTTTGTAGAAAGCAAAATTTCCTAAAATTTATTCCTTATTTCTGCAAACCCAATATTTACCGAGATAAACAGCCTCAAAGAACAGAAAAAAACATAAGTTCCGGAAAACCACCAAAAAACACCAGTTTTTTTTCTTCTTCTTTATATCTACGTTACTGCAATTGAAGACAAGATAAGGAATACATTGTTTTCTTCTATTTTCTTTTTAATTTTTTAACTTCTTTTTTCTTTTTAATTGTTACTACTTATTATGATGCGCTTCAACTGCTACTAACCTCATGTACAACAAAACTTTATTTAAAACATGCGAACACCTTAGCATAGGTTCTCCTAGTGAGGTGTTCACAAAACATTACTATCTACTTAGATTACTTTACACTCTAACACCCTATTTTATAGGAACATTTTTTTAATTACTTGCACTTATCATTTCTTTACCTAAACCTATACTGTATGATATGAGGATATACGAGGATAGGAATAAATAGATAAAATTTTCTGCAAAAATTCACTACAATTTATGATTAAAATAGAGTTCATGGTTAAATGGATTCACAATTGGGGTTTGAACCTTGACACCCATCCGCTGCAAGTCGAGCATTGCATCTACTGGGTTTTTTGAAAATCCCTTATAAGGTATTATATATAACTGTCTACGCATATCGATTAACATTTACACCAAATTTTTAAATTATCATAACGTGTAATTAACTGAGAAGGAAAACTTATCTTAAATGATTCTAATTAACAAAGCACTAAATAAATTATTATTCAACACAAGAAAATATTGCAGGGTTACTCTGAAGCAGGTTTTATAAAGGGAGTTCAAAAGCAATTTATTATTTTTTGCAATCGACCCCTCGACCTTAGAATCAATACGAGTTATTCACGGGCAGATATATCAAAAATACAAGGAGGATACAAATGCGATTAGTAAAATAAATTAAATACTTCAGAGGTTATAAATAAATAAAATTACCTTTCGAAATTTCTTTGCAGAGCGAATCGTCGCCACAAATCACACATTTATAAGTTCTGCTGTAAATTGCTACCTATTCTATAAAACATGTAGCAATCATTATGAAACGATCCTTTTGCGTGCAAGTTGAATAAAATAAATATTTTCCAACAATTTAAAGCCCAAATTGATTACGTTACAATTTGTGGGGCTCGCGTGCTAGCCACAGCTTTGGAAAGTATAAAAAAGTACGGAAAAAACCGTAGAAATTATATTTTTTGCCTAAAACAACAGCCGATGTTATTTCGGTAAATTCATAGCACACCAACTTTCGAGCATAAAATAGTTAAACATTTCGTAAAGATTACGGGAATTAAAATCGAATTACGTTTATCAATTATTAGCTAAATGGTGCCGTAGCTACACACAGACTCGTGGTAACGTTGAATGTGATTTTGCAATTACTTTTACTTTCATACGACCTTCAACCCGAAGTTGCGTACAGTCGATAACTGAGAACGCACAAATTCACGTAGATAGTGCCTGCAGTTAAGTATATTTGATTCACGGCCGTGGTCAAATCTGAAATCAACCTGAAGGGAGATTCTGTGTGTTTTATGTTGTCTTTTGCGCTAAATCAGCGTGACAAAAAAAAAGATAAAATCCATCGGATATCGGAAGACGGCCGTTGTGCGTTATCGGCTGTCAAATTTATGAGATTTTCTATGGTTTTCAAGGGCTGTCTATGCCTCTCATGTGTTGAATGGATTTAAAAACACAAATTACAATTTATTAGTTATTAAAACTACGTTGACATTTGATTCGCAAATTTTGACACCTCTTAACGAGGATTTCGCAGCAAATGCGACGTCATCTCTGGCGTTAGGGTAACTAATTTAAGAATTGGTGTCTTCACACCAGCGCAGTATTTACAGAATACCGCATTTAATAAAACTATTAAAATATGTCATATACGGCCGATTTAAGGCGATCCACTAGTACAGGAAAAAATCGAAATCGGAATTCACGACCTTTTATGGGAGGAGTTTAAAAATACTCGAGAAAAAGCTTTTGGAAAGGTTGGAAAAGATATTTGAGAATTTTTTTTTACATGTTGATTTCGTAAAGGCCTGTAAAAAACATTAATTCCTTTTTTATGCATTGTTTATTGCAATAAAACGGAATTTTTAAATTGATTTCACGAAAATAAGCGGCGCGGAGCATAACACGTCTTCTCTCCGCTCCGTTCGGAGGAGTAATGACAGAAAATCGGGGCGGCTGCCAGTCGTTCTTCGGTGGACGGTATAAGGTTCACTTTGATATAACAAATTCGTCGACTGCCGTATTGTCGCAGTGATGTCAAAAATACCAACGCGAAAATGCATATTATATTTTATTTTGTGAGGTTCGGGCGTAAATATATATTTTTTTCGCGATAATTATATAAGAAACTGAATTTTCCACATTATGCAATAAAACCATATCCGAAAAAGAAGGAGAGTTTTCAGTTAAAAATGTTTTTTATAGACCTGATACTTTATTTTTTTCTAAGCTTATTAAAAGACTTATTAAAAAAAATGACCAATATTTTTAAGGGCCAAGGTATGTTCTACACGCAGTATTTAATTTAAGCATCTATAATACTTCTAAGCGGTAAAATTTTCAAAACTAAAACATACGATTTTGTATGATTTTGCATTATTTAGTATGGCTTCATCTTAACACTCGTTACGCCGTCGCAAAAAGCACAGAATATCCCTTCAGATTTCTTTATCAAAATTTGTAGCTATGGACTGTTTTGACAAAATTAAAGTGTTGTCATCATCTATATCATTTTCTAGTAATATTATGATCGCCTCGATAAGACACCTGAAACACGTTTAGACGTTTTATCATACATAGTCCTTGGTCTGAACAACCAAAACGATGATTCCTTCGCATTCTTTTGGCACCGCAGCAATTTGGGGTCTGGTCCGGCCATTCTGCCGGGAGATTTGTGACCGCACTTTATGTCGTCCCTTATGATCAGTTTATTCCCTTTTGTGGTGCTGGACGAGGGTAGGTACACCGGTTCCCAGGGCCTGTCCAGTCGTTGCGGCGACCACCACATCATATTGACATTACCTTTTTACGGAAAACGTTTACACCCGGCAGAGGCGAAATTAGCCTTTACTGGGCTGACGAAATGATTCGATAAATTTAAAAGATAGAATAGATGTTTTCATAACCAATCCTAAATTAATCTAACTAATTGTTGTAGAACAGTAGACATTGCTTTCTAATCTTCTCTTATTTAATAAACGACTAATTAATTACGACTAAAAGGGATCGAAATGAGAATCCAGTTTTCATCAACGGAAACAATTTTCCAAACAGGCCTTCTATTGGTGACCGGTTTAGGCAGGGGGCTACATCGAAGCTGAGCGTAGAGTCACGTGGGGTAACCGTACGCGGAGTGTAAGTGTTCGCAGTGATGTTTCCGACAAGATCGTACCTATTTCGCGCCCGTGCGCTCCTTAATTCAGTAGCGTTTTGGGTCGCATTGAAGCAGGATATGAGTATAGTGAATCCTAATTTGAAAATAAAAATTGGTAGGTAAATTACTTTTTTTCGTGCTTTTCTTAAATTTTTCAACTTCGTTACCGATGTGTGCTATTTTGTTACCAACTGTGTCAGAGCGATGTGGTCTATGATAATTTTTGGTGTAATATTGTTGGTTACACGGGCGCAAAGCGGTTATTCTAATAAAGATAACCACTAATCTGATTTTTAAAGATTATTGAATTTTGGTGTGATGGGGGTAAGTGTGCTGGGGTAAGTGTACGCAGTTGGGTGAGTGCGAACACTTACCCCTCTTCATAAAATTGATTTTTTAGCTTAATATTTCAACTCTCGTTATCAATAATTAGCACGAATATTCTGAATAATCAGATCTCTTGCTATGCCGAAATACATGCGGCACAGAGGAGCCTACAAACGTCTGTCAGACCTAATAAAAATATTACTCGTCCGGTCCTTACTGCTCCGATTGAAGATGTAATTGAGGTTCAAGTCAGCTCCCTATCACAAACTCAGTCCTTCACATTCCAATATTTGATATAAGTCCTCGGCCAAAGCAACACATAAACAAAAACGTCGAAAAAATACTTGCAAGTCTGAAATAATTACCTCAAGTCCCTATAAAAGAAATTTCAGCAGAAACAGAGAGAGGCAGATGCAAAAATGGTCTAAAAACCGATAAACAATACCAGGGAAATCCGACGACCATCTCTTTTCAAGAAAGCCGCACCACAAAGAATCACCACAAAGCCGTAATGCGGCATATTCCAGAGTGCATAACCGTTTTAAGAGCACAAAAACAGGCTTCTAAGGACTATTTTTGCCCACAATACAAGGAGAAATATCGAACATAATATAACATATACCAACAGAAGATTGGATAGAATGTATTCTGTGCAAAGCATAGTGGCATGAGAACTGCACAGACTTATGATAAGGGACAATTTATGTATGATAATTGCAATGGGAGGTAACTGTTCGCGGTGCGAACACTTACCCTACGGTATGCGAATACTTACCCCGCATATGGGGTACGTGTACGCAATCGACATGCACTCAAACTTTTTTATATAACTTTTTGATTTATGAACCGTATGAGGTTTTTATGTTTATTTGAGATGCCTTAATAATCAATCATGTTAATATACAAAATAATTGAGTAAAATACCTAAAGATTTTTAATACAAAAATTGCGCACGGTTACCCCACGTGACTCTACTGTACATATACTGTTTTGTATTTTTTAATAGTACCTACACAAACTCACACAATACACACTCTTGAATTTGGCAGTCACCTCTGGTGTGGAGCCCCAAAATTCCTGAAAAACCCCTCGAATTTGTGCAGAAACGGGCGGTCCGTTTGATAGATTCTCCTATCTTAACAAGTGGATTGGAATCTTTAGAGCACAGTCGTCAGGTGGGAATGCCAACCTTGCTCTACAGGTATTACTCGTACAGTTCTTGATCCTTTAACAATGTATCCATTATCCAACATGTGTATCCGGTTGACATTTGTCACATGAGAACGGGTCGCTTTACGACTCATTCTTGAGTTCAACAGCTCGGCTGTGGAATAATTTGCCGGCCTCTGTGTTTCCTCCCTCCTACAACATCGGTCTCTTCAAGACCCATGTTCACTCCTTCTTCTCCAAAAAAGACCCTCCGCACAGCATCTCCAAAGACGATGTAGCTCTGAAGGAAATTATTGTCCTTATAGCCGCCTGGGTGGAGTTAACTTAAAAAAAAATTTAAATCAACATTACCTCTGAATTCATAAGATTTGAAAGTAAGTTTTTTTTTACATGAGCTCCACACAGGAGGCCCTGAGAAAAATAATCTCCCTCAGGGCCTATGTCATCTTTGGGGATGCTGTTTGGAGGGTTTTTTAAGAAAGGAAGGAGAAGAGAGTTCTGCGAAGGAAGAGGGTTTGAGGGGTGGGTAGGAATCTGGAGATCAGTGTGTCCTGGTCATTCGCCTCCAAGACCTAGACAAACCTCACCCCATCAACCCGGGCACCCATGCTAAATCACCAAATGTAGCGAACCACTTGGAGTGACCTATGGAAGGGGTGTTGGTTATCCAATACAGGTTCCCGGGGCGGCGGTACCCATTCCCGCCTTCCAAATTGAAAAAAAACTTAAAAGCACGCCTACTTCCGCCCGAAAGTCCGAATAAACTCGACGATTTCATATTTGAATGAAGAATCTTTGCTGAACCATTAAAACGGCCACCATCTTCAAACGGAAACGGAACATACAAAAAAAATTTCAGACGGACGACAAGACTAGTAGTTGTAAATTACTGCTTTGAGACTTGAAGCCTAACCGCCTAACATCAGCAGTCTCGAAGTTCAAAAGGATTTTTTGAGCTATTGAGATAATAGAACGATCATAGAATGAACCGCATTAAATTTAACAAACCGCATTAAATTTAACAAACCGCATTAAATTTAACAAACCGCATTAAATTTAACAAACCGCATTAAATTTAACATACCGCATTAAATTTAACAAACCGCATTAAATTTAACAAGCCGCTTGAAATTTAACAAACCAAATTAAATTTAACAATCCGCGTTAAATTGAAAAAAACAGCATTAAAATAAACCAAGAATTTTAATTTCGAAAATTGTATGTACAATCAACGGTTGCGTTCTTTGCTTCGCATTCCGTCCCTGGTAAAAAGCATTTACCGATTCGGCGGTTTCATCTCATATTTTTTTATGGTAGGTGCAGTTGAGTTTATGTTATTCGTCTCCTTTCCACTATAAATAACCTAGTACTTCCATTAAATTAATTTGTGTTGCCAGATTGTAAAAATTCAACACCAATCGTGGGAAATGACTTTATACGATATTTAAATATAGGGGGAAGAATATCTCATCGATGATATTTACCGGTTTTTTTCCAGTTTTTCTTTTATATATTCAGTATTTCTTTTATATAAAAGTTCTGCTGTGTTTATAAATAAACAAATTTTTTAAAATTAAATAATAATAGTAGACATTATTGAATATTTATATAAAACATTCAGTTTAGGTACCTCCGCCCCGGGAATCATTTATTGGATAACCAACAATCCCGTCATAAGTCACCATAAGTGGGGCATACTCATTACGTTTGGTGATTTAGCATAAGTGCCCGGGTTCAAGGGATGAGGTTTGTCTAAGTCTTGTCGGCAAATGCGTTTTTCGACGTACTGCGTGGCTGGCCGGATCGGGAGAGACTGATTGAGGGGCACCTAACTTCTATCCAGCCGGTCTCTCTCGACCCATCGGTTTGCATCTAAGTGCGGAGGGATGGATTTATATGTCCGTCACTCCTGGACACATTGACCCCCAGATTCCTACCCACCCCTCAAACCATTTTCCTTCCCAGAACTTCCTCTCCTTCCTTTATAATAGTAATAATATTTGGAGGATTTGTATTTAAGTTGCCGTTTTTGTGAAAAATCACCTCAAGGCGCTGTAGAAATATATTAGGTATATATTTCTACAATGCTCTATCTTACTTCTAACTACGGATTAGACAAACTATTCCCTATAAAGACGCTCCACATAACATATCTAAAGACGATACATTTGTGTTCTCTGGATAATAATCATAAATTTTATTTAAATATTCATTATTTTTTCCTTATTTATAAGTTTAAGAAAAAATGTACTAAAGGTGTTCTATTTTAAATCTACCTCGCTACATGACGGCAGAATAATATGTATGAAAGTGGTGAGCAGTCCATAGCGAAAAGAATATAGGTAGGTACACTATGGACTAGTTAAGTCTAGATAGTTATAAGGTTAAAGCCTGTTCAGATACGAATATATACCGCGAGCAGATATCTGTTGAACCGCGAGCACTTCACACGATGCTATCAAATATTTCTTCCTATGGTAGGAGAGGGGGTCAGATGAATTACACACGGAGTGCACATTTTTGTACTGAATCTGTCAACTTAACATCTATCATCCACCGGTCTAGGCAGCTCCGTAATTAAAATGACCCCCTCTCCTGTTTTCGTCGGAGTGGGGGGCGCTTAACTGTTGGCATATCGTCTCAGGGGCGGTTACGGCGTAAGATGTGCATTGCCTTTTTTTTTTTTTTACAGTGAATACCGCACAAGAATCTCAACTGTTCCCGTCTGGAGCCAGTGAGACTATGGCATCCCCAATTGGGGTATGTTGTGAGGCTGAAGGTAGTGGGGAGGGGAAGGAGGTGGGGAAGAGGAAGGTTGGAAATTACCTGGCTATTCAGATCTGGTCACCAAACACGGCTAAAGCCATTTTCAAGCAACGTTTCAATTCTGAATGGTGGTCTTACACCAGGGCGATACTGATAGTATCTTCCACTCTGGAACGTGCCGCAAATATACTATATATTATTTTTTAAATTAATTAATTGTGAAATAACACAAATTAATCAAATAAAATTTATTTGCGCACGCCGGGTTCGAACCCGCGACCTCCGGATTGTGAGTCAAGAGTCTTAGTCACTGGACTACGGAGGTCGTCTATGGTTGATATGCGCATAAAGCGCTTAGGTGTGAATTGTCTGAAGGGATTGTATAGAGAGCGATATTTGGCGTGCTATGTTCTTTTATATTTGATAACTCTGTCTGAACAGGCCCTTATTAGGAGCACCAGATATAATATATATAGTGTCAGATATCAGCCGCCAGAATCGGTATGCAGATTGTCCAATGTCCAAGCGTACGGGGTGCACGGAAACTAATTTGAAAATGAGTATTCAATTATTCCACAAAGGCCTTCCAATATTTAATATATGTGTATAGATTTTTTGTTTCTCTTGGGGCAAAGGGGCAATGATTAAAAGTTATGGAGCGGGTAACCGCTCGTGATACAAAATAACAATCTAATCATTCCCAAACATATTAAATTAGGCGGCCCGTGTTTTCTTTTACAAGTGTACGGAACAAAAAACTCCAAACAGACCCGACAAGGCACAAAAAACTGGACGCGGACCCGGCTAGAGGAGGTGTAGAGATTCTTCGGACAAGTCCGATTTGTTATAAGCTGTGAGAAACAAGCAAATCGAGACTTTTCTTACGTAGGTAACACTAGCTTATTAGGTATTTGGTTTTATTCTTATTGTTTGTGAAATATATGAAATAAAAATGAAACATTTTCCAACCTTTTAATTTTTTTTAATAAACTTTCAGAACCACAATTGTACATATATTACTTACTAGATACGTAATTACACAGGTACTTATATGAATATATGACTAGCTCACCTGGCCACGCGTTGCTGTGTCTAACGAAACACAACTCCATCTTCTGGATGGTTACCCAACCTTTATAACCACGATAAAAAATTCATGAAAATCGGTCGAGCCGTTTCGGAGGAGTGCGACCACAAACACCATGACACGAGATTTTTTTTATATATATGTATAGATAATATATGTTTTGTCCTTGAAAATATTTTTAGGCAGCCCGTTTATATAAAAATAAATTTGCATCGTATTGATTACTATGTACCTAGGTAGACACCAGAATATTATACTGACTGGGTGAATATTCTGTTCTGTCTATTCTGTAATAGAAAAATAATACTAATTAATGGTAATTACCGATTCCGATATGTAAAAAAAACTTTGGATCAACAGAACTACAAGCACTTAAGAACAAATGAGAAAATATAAAATCACATAAAAATAGCTTAAAAAATTTCAAAACACGCTTAAAAAAATAAACGAATAAAGTAAGTAATGTCTTTAAAATCAATCGGTTTTTAAAAATTATAGGAACAACTTACTGATTTATAAAGTAAACTGTTCATTATCCATAAAGTATGTATTAAGCAGGTACTAACATAAATTAAAAGTGAATGTTAGAATAGTAATAGAATGAAAAACATTAAAATGAAAATATCCTTCCGACACGCCTATCACACTCCCAAATCGCTCAGGGGCTAATCTATTATAAAAGTGTAATAATAACCATTTAGGAAAACAAGAAAGGTGCGAAGCGGCACCGCTTTGGGGCCGCGCATTAGCGGGAGCGGGAAGGAGACTGTGAAGAAGTGGGGGGGGGGCTGCACCAGAGACCGTCTTCCTCATTATAGTCAGGTGGGGCTGATGATGAAACTGAATCAGGGGAAATTATGAATCTTACTTAGAAATTATTTTGTTTTACGCATTTTCAAAACTTAGCTTTAATTTGGCTATCCTATAAAGCCGATAAATGTTTTTGTATCCCACATGAAAATTCTAGAATTGTGAGCTCCAGCGAGGTGAAATTTACAGATTGTTTCTCTCTCTAAGTTATAGCTCAACTATTTCGACTCAAAAGTCATTTCCACCAAGTTCTATGGACCTTTGAAATATCCGTTCCTATATATGTGTCAAAAAAGAAAAAGATTGACGGCCTCCGTGGTCGAGAGGTGAGACTATCGACCAGAAATCAGTCAGTCAGCGCGTAAGTAAATATTATTTCATTTTATTTTTTCTATTTACGAGTAGGTATTTATTGAATTGTTTGAGGATTTTTCCACCATATATATATATGTGTGTTTATTAAATAAATTAAATACATGGGGAAGAATCTCTCATCGATGATGTTAACCTGTTTTTTCAGTTTTTCTCTTATGTATTAAAATAAAACAATTTAATTAAAATAAAACAATCAAATTTAAAACTTAAAATAAAACAATTTGATCCTTTAAAATGTATATAAGGTATGTTTCCAGAGTGGAAGATACTCTCAGTATCGTCCTGGTGTGAGACCATATGAATTGAAACAATTGACACCTGAAATACCATACAGAATTGAAACGTTGCTTGAATTGGGTTTAGCCGTATTGGGTGACTAGATCTGAACAGCCAGGATCTTCCCTGCCTTCCTCTTTCCCACCATCCTCTTCTCCATCTCCATTCCATCTTTATACCCTTCAGCTTTATATAATACCCCGATTAGGGATGCCATAGTACCACTGGCTTTGGTTAGCAGCGAGCAGTAGTTGAGGCTTGTGAGAACCAAAATAACAATAATAATATTTTTTTAATTTAATTAATAAACATTTTATTTTTTAAAAAGAAAGACAAGCATTCCCGTGAATGTTTTGAAAAACCCAACAATATTTGAAAATCTTCTAGGTACTACCACCACAGTATATATGCCGAAAATGTTGCTTGAGTTATGATGGAGGACTTAGCCAGCCGAGGAATCGAACACGGAACGCCTGGGTGAGACCCAAACGCATGCCCACTCAACCACTGATTTAATTCCACATTTCAGAAATTATGCCTTTTTTAATATGAATACCGCACAAGAGTCCCCAACTGCTCACATATGGAGCCAGCTAAACTATGGCATCCCCAATTGGGGTTGGTTGTGAGGCTGAAGGTAGTGGGGAAAGGAAGGAGATGTGGAAGAGGAAGGTGGGGAAGTACCTGGCTATTCAGATCTGGTCACCAAACACGGTAAAACCATTTCAAGCAATGTTTCAATTCTGAATGGTGGTCTTACACCGAGGCAATACCGAGAGTATGGAACGTGCTGCAAACATACTATATGTTATTTTTAATGAATTAATTGTGAAATACCACAAATTAATCAAATAAAATTTATTGGCCCACGCCGTGTTCACTTCTTATTGTGAGTCGAGAGTCTTACCTCGGGACCACGAATACCGTCGATAATAAGTAAATAGTCATTCTATATCAGTGTTCAATAAACATGAAATGAAATGACTTATTTAAATCCAGTATTATTTTGTGATATATGTAATAAAATAATCAATTACATCCTACATGAACAACCCAGAGTTATTTAATAATTATTAATAAAATTTCGTATAATAATTAAAATATCTTTCAAAATTTGTCAGAGAACCTCAAAATTTTCCAAATTTTCTAACTAAGGGCATTACTTATATGTTGCCTAAAAGCGAACATATTAATAATCCCTCTCAGTATAGACCCATTACATGTTTACCGACAATATATAAAATTTTAACCTCTTGCTTGACAGATTTAATATACACTTATTTAGATGAAAAAAATGTTTTATCTGAACAACAAAAAGGTTGTCGCAGAAAACATATGGGATGTAAAGAATAATTAGTTATTGATTCTGTAATTCTAAAACAGATTCAAACCCAAAAACGTAATTTACATATTTGTTATATAGATTACCAAAAAGCTTATGATAGTGTCCCGCACTCGTGGCTGATAAAAGTTTTAAATATATACAAAATTAACCCAATTATTATTAACTTTTTGGAAAAAATTATGGCATTTTGGAATACCGATTTGCTTTTGAATTTGAAAGATAAGAAAATTATAGTACCGGGCATTTCAATAAAAAGAGGGATTTTTCAAGGAGACTCATTGAGTCCTCTTTGGTTTTGCTTAGCATTAAATCCTCTATCTAAAATGTTAATTAAAAGCAAGTTTGGAATAAAAATTAAAGGTAATACTAGAGAGAGAAATATAATTTCTCATTTATTATTTATGGATGATTTAAAATTATATTCAAATTCTGAACCAAATTTAGAGAAAATGATTAAAGTAGTTAAAATTTTTTCAGATGATATTAAAATGACTTTTGGTTTAGATAAATGTAGAACGATCCATATAGAGAAAGGTAAAATTGTAGATGGAGACGAGGGTATATTTAGAAATTTCAAAATTGAAAGTATGAAAGGGGGTGAGGTTTATAAATATTTAGGATATCCGCAATCAAATAGATTAGATCATACTAGTATTAAAAATGATATTAGGATTAAATTTAAAACTAGGATCAGAAAAATTTTGAAATGCAATCTATCTGCTAAAAATTTAGTAAAGGCGATAAATACTTGGGCAATACCTCTATTAACTTACTCATTTGGCATAATTAAATGGTCTAATACAGATTTAGATAGCTTAGAACGATTAATTAGAACTACATTAACTAAATTTCATTGCCATCATCCAAATTCAGCTATAGAACGTATTAATTTACCCAGAAATTTAGGAGGTAGAGGTATAGTCAAAATAACATCTTTAAAACATAATCAGGTAGAAATGCTAAGAAATTTTTTCCATAGGAAAGCTGATAGTTCAGAAATGCACAAAATAATATGCAAGGCAGATAGAAATATTTCACCATTAAATTTATACGACGAGAATGCCAGCATTCTTATAAATACCAACCAGGAATTATTAGATTCCTGGTCAAATAAAATTCTTCACGCAAAACACTTCAATTATCTCAACCAAACATATGTTGACAAATTTTCGTCAAACAAATGGTTGAGTATTGGAGAGTTGAGCGCAGAAATAGAAGGCTTTATGCTTGCCATTCAAGATAGAGTCATTAATACTAAAAATTATAGGAAGCATATCATCAAAGATGCAAATCAAATTGATGATTTATGTAGAAAATGTTTGGCTTTTCCGGAAACTATAGAACATATTATATCGGGATGTTCTGTATTAGCGCCGTCCGAGTATACATTTAGGCACAATCAAGTTTTAAAAATAATTCACCAAAGTTTGGTAATTAAACATAACTTGATTGACTGCCGTAATGTACCATATTATGAATATGAACCAAATTCATTTTTAGAAAATGAATTTTATAAAATTTATTATGATAAAACTATTCTGACAGACAGAACAATTAGTCATAATAGACCCGATATAGTTTTACATGACAAAATTAAGAAAATAACTTATATCATTGATGTCGCTATACCAAATTCTTGTAATATTCAGAAAACTGTTTCTGAAAAAATAAGAAAATATACAGATTTAGGAAATGAAATTAAAAGAATTTGGCATTCTCAGACTATAAAAATATTACCATTTGTTATTTCGGCTACTGGCATTATACCTAGCTCTCTCATTCAAAATTTAGGCGTATTAGATTTGTCAAAAAATTTGTACATAAAAATGCAAAAGTCGGTCATTTTAAATACATGTAGGATTACGAAAGATTTTTTAAATATTTATATTGAGGGATCAGTAGGATTTATCGGACCAGTTAGGATTTCATCAGAGCCGAACCCTCTGATATGAAAATATCTGGAGTCGGTGAAATATTTTCCCATTATGTTTCTGGTGGATTGACGTATTGTTCTTGTATTGTTTTATTCTTATATAGTGCAATTACATTGCGTTAATTTACTAGATATTCATTTGTGGAAAAGTGTGTGGAAGGGTTTAGTCTTTCATTTGGGAAAGATTCAACCCGGACATGAAATCTGGAGCACCGTAAAATTAATGATGTAATAAATATGAAAAGCCCACGGCAATAAAATAATATTACAATTTTATTGTTACGTGAAGCCAGGGTTGCTATTATAAATAAAATTATTAACGTAATACATTCCGTAGTAAATTGTAGAAAAAAGCGTGGAAACAAATTAATTCAAGTGTTAATTAGACACCTGATGGAGATGGGTGAGAGGCGATCTCTGGGGCATGTGTTACCAATATCTGTTGCGTTCTGGGCAGCCCTTGGATGGTCCAAAAGGATGAACAGGAAAATGGGGGTTTCTTTTATTTATGATGGTTGAATGCTTTTAGAGGGAGACCGACAGGATTTTAAACCGTTCTTTATTATTGCCCGCTGCGGTTGATACGTGGTCCATTCACTTTAAATGGCCAACAGTCATTCACAGGTCGAGATGTTGTCTCAGAGACCACGATCTAATGTGTACACATACTGCACCGATTCAATCTTGGACAAAATATTTCATTTGAGTGGAACATTGGACGTTTTGGATATTCCCTGATGACGACATAAGCGCTGAGGGAAATTATTTTCCTCGTGGCCTCCTGCCTGGGGTTAATATAAAAAAATACAAATGTGCAGTTCACACTCGATAGAAGTGAAACTAAAGTAGACAAGAGCGTGAGGAGGAAATGAAGCACCGCACAAAGAGGAGACGGATAGGCTACGAAGCACCGCACAAAGAAAGGACGCTATTTTTCGTTTCGTCGAGTTTCAAATCACGACGGTTTTTCACTTCAAAAATCCCCTTCGTGGTTCCAAAGTCGTTAACAGCTCATTCTACCACATGGACATTTCTCCGAAAATTAAACTGCAATGTTTTCATAATTATCCATGCAGTGTCGATTGAATTTTACCCAGAAAGAAAGAAACCCAGACAAAATGTGTACATTACAGTTCCGATTCAATAATGGACAAAAGATTTAATTTGTTTTGAGTGAAACATTGGTCTTTATGGAAATTCCCTAAAAGAGACACTGCGGGATATTTCATAAGTATTAATAACTTTCGCGATTCATTGTTCGAGATGTTGTCTCAGAGACCTATCTATCCTCATATCACGAAGACCCAATCTCAACAAAAGCTCAATTTTGGTTTGAGTGGAACATTTTACGTTTCAGAGATATTTCATAAAATCTAATATCTTTCACGGTTCTCCGCGTGAAATATGGGATAACTAGATTTTTTTTAAAGGTGGGATTCCGAAAAAAGGTTGTGTTAAGATTTTTCGTCGGGGTGGTCTATATGTTTGAATTATCTAACCGAGTAGTTCACACAATGTGGATCTTATATTATTATAATGAATACACTTGGAATGCACCAATAAAATAAAATAAATAATGTTCGTAGGTAGATAAGTGGAGAGAAGTGTGATTTTTGGAAAAGCTTTATAGAATTAAACAACTTTAAATAGTAATGAAGCGATTCTATAGAAAAATCCTTTGATTGGAGCTTTCGGTCTTTATTTATTTATTTATGTATTTATACTGGGTTTTACAGATGTTCGCACTTACGTGAGAACAATCCAGTTATAAACCTAAGTTATAACACAATTATAAAAATCTACAATTGCATACAATTAAATACAGATACATACAATTAGAAAAACGAAAACATCACAAATAAAAATACAGAATTAAAGAAGCTCAGTAAGCTCACTCAAGTAACACATTATAATGAATGGTAAGAGACATGAAATACGCGAGGCATGCATAGAGAGACAATTCAAACAATATAATTAGTTAACAGCGCCTATTTAGCGTTATTTTTTAACAGCGCCAGAACTTTTTTTTTGAATCAGTACAAATTATCAAAGAAAATATCTACTTCAGCACACTCTATCATGTTATATAGTCGACACATCTGGGTCAGAGGGCTAAAGTATGCGATATTATTTTTAAATGTATTCATGTGAAAAATGTTATGGTGTCTTAAACAATGGGAATTGGGGACATTTATTTCAATACTGCTAAGAAATAATGTAGTATCAAGATGGCCGTGAACAATTTTATAAACATATTAGATCAGTCAATTGCCTTCTAGTTTTAAGTGTATTAATCTTGAAGTAATCACGACTTAAATCATATGATCTGAGATGTTCATGTAGTCCACATTTGAAGGATAACATTCTTAGTAATTTTTTTTGAACTGATTCTACAATGTTTTCATATTTGCAGTAATGTGGATTCCAGATAGTGCTTCCATATTCAAGTTTACTTCTAATTAAGGCATTGTAAAGAGTTAGAATTGATTGAGGATCTTTAAAAGGTTTACATATTCTGTGAATAAATCCCATAATTTTTAATGATTTGCACTTAATGTCGTTAATATGTACATCAAATATGAATTTAGAATCAAGAGTGATTCCTAGATTCCTTATAGAAGACACTTTTTTCAGAATAATATTATTGATAACATAAGAAAAATCCTGTATAATTCTATTTCTAGTGAAGTTTAAAATGTAATATTTTTCAACATTTAAGTGCATATCATTGACAGTATACCAGTTATTGAGTGTGTCGATGTCATTTTGAAGCAGTGGATGATCGGAAACAGACTTAATTTTACGAAAAATTTTAAGTTCATCGGCGAAAAAAGCATAATCACAGTTTAATTTCGAGTCAAGGTCATTTACGAATATAAGAAAAAGCAGGGGGCCAAGATTTGATCCCTTTGGTACTTGAACTATAGATTCGTTGGTAGGTACCCACCTACCTATCTGTCAATGCTATTATAGCGGATTCTGACCTTCTAACTTAAACCTAAGTAAAACAGTATTTTTCAATATAAACTTCTAACTTAAACAGTAGTTTTTTAAAATTGTTATAATTAGCCTTCATAGTTAAACTAATTTTAAAGTTTTAATTTTTCGGGTCCAACTGCATTTTGTTCCGGGGATTATTTTGATGCAAGGAAACAATAGTTGAAATTAGGCAATCTAATAAATTTTACTACAAATTTGGTGAGTCAACCGCATATTTTCTTTTATAATTAATGGTAGTTTCTAGATTTTTTCTTTGTGATTCCTATTATATTTGATTGTTATAATCTACAATGATTAGGTTTTTATGTAAGCAGATTATCATATAAATATTATTAGGTTATTACTAAAAATTTCGTTTATAAATAAAACATCTATCACCATCGATTAATTGATCATCAACGCCTATTACTATTTAACTAATCAAAATATATGCCCCTGAATAATGTGACAATTCTACTGTAAAAAAACAACTATAACATATTTTAAATACAATCAAAATCTGAGTTTAATCGGTTCAAATGTGGATAGATAGACCACTCGGTTAGACTGGTGCCGAGACCCGATATTCAGTCGTATACCTACCAACAAAACAGTGCGTTTTAATATGATACGATGTTTTAATCGTTTTTAAATGACGATTTATAAATTTTACGTGTAATAATATATAATAAAACTTATGTATTCAGAATAAGCGTTTGTTGATCTGTAATATCTAGATGAATACATTTTTTTCAGACGCGATATTTTTCACTGGAGTTCTTTATTGTAGATTTGATTTATTTCGTACCAAAAACCAGTCAGCTTTTTGCAAGAAATAATTTTTAGGCTCTACTGAGATAATATAGACTGACAGTGACTTAGGTATTAGGTAGGTATATTTTGACAGTATTCCGAAAAGCAATTTGGGAGGCGGGTATGCGTACCGGCGCCCCGGGAACCATTTATTGGATAACCAACCCCTCTGTCATAGGTCACCCTAAGTGGTACGCTAAGTTTGGTGACTTGGGTGTCCGGGTTCATAGGGTGAGGTTTGTCCATGTGTTGGCGGCGGATGCGTCTGCCCACCTTGGTGGGCCGGATTGAGAGAGACTGGTTGAGGGGGGCCTTTAGACCCTTCCAGCCGGACTCTCGCGTTGCACCGCAGTTGGAGGTATAGATTCTTACGTCCGTCACTCCTGAACACACTGACCCCCAGTGTCTTATCCACCCCCCATACCTTTTTTCTTGCCAGAACTTCCTATCCTTCTCTTCCTTAAAAGTACCTTCCACACAAGACCTCCTAAGATGACATAGGCCCTGAGTGAAATTATTTTCCTAAGGGAGCTAATTCCTGTGTGGAGCTAATTTAAAAATAAGCTGTCACCTAGATAAGTATTAAATTGATTATATACATATATTACCTAGTAGATATTAAAATAGTTTTATAATCGATTTTTTTTTAATAAAAACGTTACGTTAAGTGTGTAAACTTGTAGCCATGCATTACGTAAGTACTTAGTTAGGCAGATAGGGAGAGAAGCGAATGTGCCTATAGTTATTCAATTAGGTATAATTTATCGACAACCTGCTCTGTGCTCACTTGTCAATAAAGATAAAAGTGGCAGAAAACAACGGTAATATAATTTACAGGCGAATACCGGTTGGCGGAAGGTCGATAACATTTCATATTACGAGTATTATTATTCACCCGCATTCACACTTTTCCAACATGTTTATACTCAGCGCCAGCTTCAGACGTGTGCAAATATTTATCAGCACCGATTATGATAAATACATAATAACAAATTGCAAACTAGTTACAATCTAAGCATTACCTAGAAAATAAAGATAATGCAAAACAATGAGTGTTTTTTTGCATTTCATTTTTGTGGTGTACGCCGATTCACAAACGCACGTAGGTAATTTTTTTTCTTCTTATAATTTATATCTGTAAGTAATCAGTACCTACCTACAACCTACTGAATAGTTTAGTACCTAAGTAAATAATGGGGTATTTCCACAAACAAGGGATTCTGTTGAAAATGTAGGGAATATTTAAAGATCATTTTTCTGATTTTAATCATCCCACTAAAAATGTTTGTTTTTTATGTTTTCATTTTTTTTTTTTTTCAATATTTATAAGTACCTACAATGTTTCGTCAAGATAATTTTTGTTATTTTGTAAAACGGAAAACTTTAAAAAGAAATTATAGTTTTTGGCTAATACCTCTTGCAAAACAGAACAGAAGCCTTTGAATATTTTTTAGCGCATTTTTTTGTAGTCAGTCCGAAAAGCTGTAAATGGGCTTGCGGACCGCTGGTTGCTCATCACTGTGTTAATGATGAGCAACCAACTTCGGTAGCCCACGGTGCATGGGCACATTTAATATTATTGATTTAAAAAACGATCTAAAACTGACAAAATCAAAACGGCCCGTGGGTTGGCAAATCGGATTGTGATGTCACAAATGTCGCTCAGCTTGGCCAGCATAAATAAACACTGTCAGTGAGCGTTCATGACGTCGCACGATAGACCCGCCCCAAAATATCGTTTTAGCGGTAATTCAAAAATGGGAAATTTTGACTCGCTGTAGAAAATTTATCGGTCAACATAAAACAAAAATGTTGTAATCATCGTAATTTTTTGCTTATTTTTTTAAGCAATAAAAAACGTGGAAATACCCCATTGTAATGTTCTTTGATCCCAATGATTATTATTACTCGATATATGCCTGGGAATCTCTAATAAATCTCGTAAATGAATATTTAACCCGACCAAACGTCCGTTCTATTGAATGCTCTCAGTAATTCTGAATCCAATGAACTCGACACTGAGTGAACCTAACTGTCGATCGGATATCATCGGCTATTTCCGTAACCGTCCGTGTATTAGACACGAACGGCGACGTTGCCATTCTTCTAATCATTCTAAGGTACTACTTGAGTGGTGTCTATTGAGATACCTCAAAACAACATAACTACCTCTATTAACGATGAGCGTTGAAGGATATTTAAAGTAAATACATAATTACACTAATTAATAACTTAATTTTACGCGTCTTTCTACCCAACTACTGTAGTTAAGTAAATTGCTCTATGTAGCACAATTAAGATAATACATGTTATCTATATATATACTAGTTTCAATTTTGTGAGGCGGGTATGGGTACCGCCACCCGGGAACAACTAATTGGTTAATCAACACATCAGCCATAGGTCAAGTACCAAGTAACCAAACGTACCTAACTCACATTTAAAAAAAATTAAACAATGCAGTAATTTAATAAGGGGAAACCTTTAAAGGGTAATGACTTTTACTATTTTCCAATTTTAAATTTAAAACGAACCAACTTTAAATTTAGTCAAATTTAAGGTTCATTACGTTTGGTAACTTCGCAGGGGTGCTCAAGCTCATGGGGTGAGGTTTGCCAAGGTCTTGAAGACGGATCCGGAAGAGGCTGGTTGAGAGAGACCCTTTGACCTCTCCAGCCAGACTCTCTCGACCCAACGCCATGCACCGCAGTGGGAGGGATGAATTCATCACGTCATTATTGAATACACTGCCATTAGATTCTTACCTACCCCTCAGAGCTTTTCCTTCTTAAACACTAATCTCTTTCAATGAGTTAAAAATTCCCTCCACACAGCATGCCCAAAGATGACGTACGCTTTGGGAAAAATTATTTTCCTTTAGACCTCCTGAAAAAAAACCAAACCATCTTCAATCCCAAGAAAGAAACTGTTTGCGGTGGAAATAGTCAGTAGTCAGGAGAAATTGAAATCTTTTCCCTATATCAGACATAATATTAGAGTTTTTTTTAATTGAGCTATTTAGAAGGCAGGTCTACTGATGTATTAGATATTTATTTATTTTTTTTATAACTTTCAGGTTTAAAAGAAAACATCTACGACAAACGGTATTTCCAGCAAAGTAGGCACGTACACAATTTCAGGACTAGTCTCCCTCCTTTATATCCTTTGAAGAATGTATATGTCTATATAATCTAGGTATGTAGATGTTTAAACAATGAAGACCAGTCTCAGGAATATGCTAGAACCAATTTAAAATTTGCAGCAAAGCTATAATCAAATTAATGCCTCTTGTTTCAGAACTTCCCACAGGTAAGTACTGATATTCCCCCTGTCCTATCCATTGTCATATGTAATGCAAATGAGAGGGATTGCGCTGTGTAATTTAATTAAGTAGCTACCCTGCCATTACCCCACAGTATCTGCAGCCAGTCCTTACCCCTCTGGCCATGTGACAAGGGGTGGAGATGGTAGTATAGGGTGGGCCTGCACGCGGAGAAAAATGTATATCTAATTAATTAAAAATTCTTTACAAATTCGTAATTCCGGTTAAAAACGGGATTGCAGGCCTAACGAATGAATTAACAGGATGAAGTGGTCTATAAGCGTTAGGAAGCAAATTATCAGGATTTCTGCTTGAAATTCCTGATATTTTGGCATTATAATACAAATGTTCCTGTTAATTCTACGGTAAGCAACTCACATATTATTCATTCGGAGGTGAATTATCACGATTTCCTAATAAACTATTATGATTTACGAATATTTTATCGTGAAGACGAAACGCGTCTGCATGAAATTCCGAATATTTTTGCATTACAATATTAATCTTCCTAATAATTCCACGGTAACCGACTCACATTTGAATCGTTTTCCTGATATTTTGTCAGTAGTTACTAAGTAGTTGCTAACCTATTGTCGGATGATATATATTGCGCCACGTTTGTGAGAAATCCCTCAAGGGACTTCCTGATAATTTTATCAATTTTTTTTTCACTAACTCCACATAGGAGGCCCCGAGGAAAATAATTTCCCTCAGGGCCTATGTCATCTGGGATGCTGTCTGGTGATGTCCTGTGCTCTAAAGATTGCAATCCGTCTGTTAAGATGGGAGAATCTATCAAACGGATCGCCCGTTTCTGCACAGAGTCGAGGGTATTTTTCAGGTATTTTGGAACTTCAGACCAGAGATGGCTGCCAAATTCAACCGTGGGGCGCACTTGTTATTTGTACAGGGTTAGCCCATTCCAAGAGGTATGGGCTGTCGATGTAATAGTTAATAATTTTAAAAGCTGTTACTGTAAGGGTCCCATTCCCTAGATTTGATATTTTCGTAGGTTTCAGAGATCAATTCACCACACATTCTCATTTAAAGATACCTTAATTTAAAATTTGTTCCAATAAATCTATGTATTTTTGCTGGTATACACAGCAGAAGCGTATTCTAATTTTGGTCGTATAATGCAGTTGAACATCGACGTCATTGCTTCGGGCTTGGAAAATTGCCAACTTATTCTTATCACAAATCCAAGAAGTTTGAAACATGGCGATATCAACTCCACCATATGATCTGAAAAAGTAAGTTTGGGATCAAATGTAACCCCGAGGAGCCTTATTTAAACATGTAACTTGTTTGTAAGCTGTAGGATTAAATTAGAAGTAATCAAATTTTGAACGTATAGGTACAACGTTATTACAATGTTTTTTTCTGTGTAACGTCATGATGTATTATCGAGACAAATCGATAAAATATCGTATCGATTTATCTCCGTATACCGGCTCCGCCCCTAGCAAGGAGACAAGACAAGACAAGACAAGTAGATAACATACGAATAAACCCGGTGTTATCATAGTATTAACTTGAATAGGGGGATCTTCCCTCGCCGCATTACAAATGAGAACCGGAAGCGAGCGCCCATGTATTTGGAAATGCCTTTCCGATTTGTTAAACACATTACTGAATATTAATGTGACATTTATGACCGATTTGAGTCCCAGACATAAGGGCTGGCCAGGACGCCGTATTTTTATTAATATTTTATTACCTTTCCTACTCTAACCATTTTTTTTTTTCAAAACCAATTTGCTACTCTGATTAAAAATTTATATAATATTTTTTATTTAATAACGAAATTTATGGTTCATCATTTTAACCCTATCTGATAATTCGTGTGACCATTAGATGTTTGGTACATTTTTCATAAAATAGTTTTTAAATCACACTTCAAGTAATCAAAAGATACAAAACTTATATTTTTAATATCTAAATGCCAATGTAAAATTTTAACTATTTCCTCCCGCCCATAAATTGTACGTTCCTCCTGTCCTAAAATGAGTTCTGTAACTCATCGGGATTGCTCTAGCAAGAAATAAAAACATTAAAATAGGTACATTTGTTTTCAATATATTTTATTTGCACAATTTTTTATTGCATAGCAATAATTTGGATAATATGAGTAAAATATACAAAGAATCCTAATTCCTTGGGGAAATTCCTTTCTAATTGTCCTGTACCGCACAGGGGTTGACTGGTACCAGGATCCGATTGGTTTAGGTTTTATGGGGTAGTATATGGTTTCTTATTTAGCATTGGTTACGTTATTTTAGTTTTCGACCCTCATTCAGGAAACAAAAGATAGACCAGCCCACAACACATAAATAAATAATAAACGTGGCAAACATTTTACACGGAGTTTACTAGTTAGAGTTTTGTACATGCTATACATAATATAACTACCTACCTACCCACATATGCTGTCTAAAAAAAGTGTTGAATTCTTTCTCTTTCAAATCTCCTACGTTTTCCACATCTAATTCTTTCCAGGATTCATTTTTATAATTTTAGCTATTGCACATTTGCTTCATCAACGATGTTACTAATCAGCGAATTTGTAAAAAATAGTTTTAAGTAGTCCATGGGCTCCAATGAGGCTCCAATTTTATTTCCAATAGAAAACATAAATTGTTGTTGTGGTGTATTAGTAGACATTAAAAAAAACTCTTTTGCTGAATTAGAAGAACTTGATGGTGTGGTATTGATGGATGTTGAAGGCTGTTGCGTAATCACAATATCTTCATCATCACTGCCTTCACTGAAATAAGCACAACTCCTTCTTTTGGGCGGGATAATGTCACTTCCACTATCTGTTTCACTTGGATTGTTACCGATATCATACTACTGTCACTTATTGCTAACAATATTATTCAATTTAAATAGGTCTTCATCATCACATTATCGATTCAAGCACATTCGTCATTATGACTGAACTTCGAAGAAAAACTATCGTTTTTTTCCACGACGGTTAATTAACTATATTTTTTAAAAACGTAAATTACTATTTCTATTACTTTCAATAAACAAATATCAATATCGAAGAGTGAAGAAATATAATGGTTCCGCAAAATGAAAAAAATATTGTCACAAAAAGAGGGAGTACCTAGTCACGGAGAGCTGTCGCAATGCAGGATAACAACTGACTGTTCCGAAAATATTGGAATACAATAAATATTCAGTGAGTTAAAAAGTGATGCATCTATTTTTCCAAGAATATATCCATTTAACGGTAAATTTAAATGAAGAAATGTTGGTTTATCCATACGACGACTCTTTGTACAGGGGCCATCCATAAATTACGTAACATGAATTTCATGATTTTTTTACCACTCCCTCCGTCCCTGTCACACATCGTCACATTCGTGAGACCCCCTATTGTGACGTCACATATTTTGCAATTTTAGATTATGAAAACTAGTTCAAAATTTTATTAATGTAATAGATGTTGCGCAAGATCCTCCATTACGATTTAGTGTTAACCGAACCATCACCATAGCTATAATAAACCTAAAAATCATTTTTTTTTACGTTAGGTCCACTCAGGTGGCAGTGAGGAGAATAATTTTCCTCAGGTTTTCCTGTGGAGCATCACTTTACTCTACTATAAGTCACAAGATGGCCCATAATGGAGTGCAACCTTGTTCATGTTCCGAATGCAGTTAAGCAAGTTCTTAAAATAGGATTTAAAAATCCACAGTATGAATCACAGTGGAGGAAAACCTTTTTCATGTTACGACTGCAACTATTCGTGTTCTCAAAAGGGACATCTAAGAAATCGGTTGCTGACTCGTAGTGGAAAAAAACATTTTTCATGTTCCGACTGCAACTTTTTTTTTTGTTTTAAGAAAGACAAACATTCCCGGGTTACGAATAACCCAACAATGTTTGAAAATCTCCTACTACCACCACAGAAAGCCAAAAAAGTTTGCTTGTGTTTTAATGGAGGACTTAGCCAGCCGAGGAATCGAACGTGCGACGCCCGGGTGTGCCCCATTCAACCACTGACCGATCAAATAACACTATAAATGCAAACTATTTATGTTCCACGAAGAGAAATCTAAAATTCACATTTAACCCACAATTGAGAAATTCTTTTTCATGTCCTTAATTCAACTATTCTTCTTCTCGATAAAAATAACTAAAACGGCATTTGCTGACTCACAGTGGCGATAAACCTTTTACATGTCTCGAATGCGATTATTCATGCACTGCACAACAGTATCTAAAAAACCTTTTTCTTTTCCCGAATGCAGTTATTCTCGAAAGGGAAATTTAAAAATCCACCGCGTGATTCACAGTGAAGAAAAACCTTTTTCGTGTTCGGAGTGCAACTATGTATTCACTATGAAGAGAAATCTAAACAATCACATGCTTTCCCATAGAGGATAAAATCTTTTCGTCTTCCGGCAGCAACTATTCATGGTCTGCAAAAGATTTAAAATATGTGAATTTTTAGATATCCCTTTGTAGCACATAACTATTCATGTGCTAAAAAGCAGCCAGGACACGAAAAAGGTTTCTCTCCATTGTGAATCAGCGAGTGCGTTCTTAGACGTCCCTTTTGAGAACATAAATAGTTGCAGTCAGGACACGAATTATTTTTTTATTCTAGAATGTATGCAGGGGTAGTGCAATGTAATATATTCCATATTTTGAAATAACAAGGAAATTAGACAAATAATTGGTTAAGGTTAAAAGTAAATAACAACACATAAATAAAATAAAAAAACAAAAAAAACGAATTAGCATGAAAAACAGGAAAAATGAAATCGACAAAATAATAAACACTAAAATGAATTCATGCAGCTGTTTACGGAGGGTATTTCATCGTCTCTCGTCTCCAGAGGATCGCCAGGGGGGACTCCATCCAAGAAGTCATGGCGGTGATGATCGCGCATTCTTCGATTGGCGTAGTCTGCACCATGTGGTGGCGGAGAAGTGCTCGGAAAGTGTGCACTCGTCCCTCCAGGAACATTTTTGTAGCACTGCAGTATCTCGGTAGGCGGAAAAGTTGGCGATAAGCGTTATTGTAAGCAACCTTTAACTTATGCTATTTTGATGCAGTGTAGTCAACCCACAGTTCTACCCACAGAAAGCGTTGAACAGTATTCTTTTTATTTTTGGGCTGCATAGGTAAAAACGTCTTGACAGCATACCCACTCTAACTGATATTGCTCTTCTCTGCCTTTCCATATCCTCGATATCCTTAAGGTCGTCTGTGATGATGTGTCCCAGATACTTAACTCTATGATCAACATTAATTTTCTTTCATCTAACGTTAGTGAGGGTGTTTGGATGATTTCGTTTTTGTATTTAAAAACCATACTTACTGACTTGACCGTATTATATAAAAGGTTATGGTTTTTTGCAAAGTCTTCACAAATTTTAAGTAATTTCTGTAATACGTTTAGTGACGGTGCAAGAAGAACCATATCGCCTGCATAATTAATGTTGTTTACACATACTCCATGTATATGGCAACCTATTTTCGTGGCAATAAGTCTTTGAATAAGCTCATCGGTGTATAGATTGAACAGAACCGGAGACATGCTTCCTCCTTGCCTTACGCCACTTTTCAAATAGAATGGTTAGAAAACTAAAACAGACCATTTCACAATATTTTCTTGTTGCGTGTGCCAAATTGAAAGAATCGCTATTACATCTTCCGAAACTGCTTTTTTCCTTAGTTTTTCCCACAGTTTATTTATTTATTTATTTATTACACGCCCTGATGGGCTTTTACATTATAGTTTATAAGTTGAGTATAAAAACAATGAAGAAAATATAATACAATGATAAAAGAAAATACGTAATACAATATAAAAACAAAACCACATAATAAAATAAAAAGTACATATGTAAAAATATGATAAGAAGTCTCACATTCAATATAAACAAAAAACTGCAGAAATTATGTAAATCTATTTGTGTCTAGAAGAATAAAAGTGATAGAATATGCAACATTTATACTGATTGGTTTTAAGATGAAATATATCACCTAGATTAGAATATTTATTTCCGAGACTGTGAAGTCTAGGAAACGGAGAATTTTGATAAGCTAGTGTCCTGGTGTTATTGAAGTAAAAGGGTAATAAATGTCGACATGATTTTTTGGGTACATGGATATTGATAAATTGAAGTAATTCTGGACAGTCAATTTTGTAATGCAGTATTTTATGTAACAGTATTAAATCTGTGCTTATTCTTCTTTCTGAAAGTTTCAAGAGAGAAAATTTATCCAGGAGGTAATTATAATCAATGTTTAGTATAGGAATACGCAATTTATAGTTTATGAACCTTAGAAACTTTCGTTGTATCTTTTCAATGTTGTCTGAATGAATATTGAAAAAGGGAGACCATAACGTAGAGTTATATTCAAGTTGGCATCTGACAAGGGTTTTATATAACATAATAAATGTGCCTAAATCATTAAAATCTTTTGCAGCTCTTAAAACAAAGCCAAGAGTCTTTAGGGATTTGTTGATAATATTATTAATATGACATACAAAGGTGAGTTTACTGTCGAACATAATGCCTAGATCCATAATTTCATTAACACAATTTAAATTTTCATCATTTAATGAATACTGAAAAAATATAGGATTATTTATTTTGGAAAAATGAATGAACTGACATTTATTTATGTTTAATGCTAGTTTGTTGATAGAGCACCATTCAAAAAGATATGTCAAATTAGTTTGAAGTGTAATACAATCATTAATGTGGTTGATCTCTTTATATAGTTTCATGTCATCAGCAAACAGTAGCACGTTTATGTTTGTGAATATATCAACAATATCATTTATAAATATAATGAACAAAATGGGCCCTAAATGGGAGCCTTGCGGCACTCCACTTGTTGCTATAAATTTGTACGAATGTGTGCCATTTATTTTCACACTAAGACTTCTTTTGGACAAATAACTAACAAACCAAATTAATAAGCTACCATAAACTCCAAGTGTCGCCAATTTATTGATTAATATTTTGTGACACACCTTGTCAAAGGCCTTGCTAAAGTCCGTATATATTGAGTCAACCTGGCACCTGTTTGCTAAAGATTTAGATATGAAGTTTTCGTAAATTAGTAAATTGGTTAGTGTAGATTTATTTGAACAAAAGCCATGTTGGTAGGGTGTTATAATTTTTTTTATATTTGTAGATATTTTATGGAGTACAATTTTTTCAAAAATCTTGGGAATCGATGATTGGATACATATTGGCCTATAATTTGTTATGTCCGTTTTGTCCCCTTTTTTAAAAATGGGTGTTAGAAAACTGTATTTCCATGTATCAGGGAAACTGCCTGTCTCTAGTGACTGGTTAAAAATTAGAAAAAGAGGAACAGTTATGCTATTTAAACATTCTTTAATTAACACTGGTGGAATATTATCAGTTCCTGCATTTTTTCTAGCATCTAACAAATTTACATGGTTTTTGATATCATTAATTTCTATGCGTATTTCAGATATATCCAGGCTAAGATTCGATGAGAATTTTGGAATTTCGTTGCTAGGTATATCCTCTTCATACACAGACTTAAAATAATCAGCAAATAGATTTGCAATGTTTTCATCATTACATCCAATTTTTCCATTGAAATTCATAGTAGTTGGAATACCCAAGTTATTATTTTTTTGAGAGTTAGTATAATTCCAAAACTGTTTTATATTTACACGAATATCAGTTTCAATTTTGTCGATGTAATTTTTATAGCACAATTTTGAGATTTTACAACACTCCTTTCTTAACAATTGAAATTCATTGTAATCACTCGACAGTCTGGACCGTTTGTAATTTTTATGAGCTATTTTCTTACGATATGTTAAAGTGATCAATTCGGGACTAAACCAGTTTGGAAAATGAGAAATTCTATTATGTCGAAGAGGCACAAAATTTGCAATAGCATCATTAAGAATAGCATAAAATTTATTTACATTATCGTTAATATCTGTATTTTCCAGAAAGGACCAGTCTGTTGTATTTAAGCAATCAGAAATTTTTTTAAAATTTGCTTTAGAGAAGTTATAAGATGGCTTGATATTTTTGAGATAAGTGTTGTTAACAAAGGGAATAACTATATCCAGAGGAGGATGGTAAACGTCCACAGGTAATAGATTTTCTAAAGATTTACATACGTTAGCCGTGGGCTCACTACAAAAAACTAGATCAAGAATGCGACTATTTATATTAGCGACAGTGTTTAGTTGTGGGATTGATAAATAATTCGACATACCTAGAATCTCTCTCTCACTAAGATTGGCAGTTGACATATTAATACCAGACAATTCAGGGTCATCATGGTTCCAAGATATATTTGGCAAGTTATAGTCACCCACTAAAACAAGTTTGGCACTGGGATATTTAAACCTTAAAAATTCCACATCCTCTACATGATTCATATACAGCCGTGTATCGGAGGATGGCGGTATATATATGCATCCAATTATTAATTTGACAGCATTTTTATTTTCAAGCAACACGAATATTTGTTCAACGTCACTATTTTTGTTTTTGAGCACTTTTGACGGAATACGTTTGTGGACAGCAATCAGGACTCCGCCCCCTCTTGTATTGGAGCTGGTGTTTGGACTACGGTCAACTCGGTAGATGTGGTGATCGGGCAATCCAAGTTCCGCTGAGAAAATCGATGGTGTTAACCAGGTTTCCGTTAACATGATGACATCGTGTGAGAGAGTCGGGGCACTTATTCTGAATTCCTTTAATTTCGTTCTGATGCCTCTGACGTTCTGATAATAGATGTTACAATTATTTAGTTGGAGTTTTTTGGCAAAACATTGACGATTTTGGGGAGGTTATTTATATATTTTATTGTTAGATTTGATTCACCATTATTTTTTCTAGACTCTAGCTCGTCCCGTAGCATCATCAGGTGTTTTCTTTGTTGGCTGGTCTGATCATTTCTGGCTTTGATACCATCTTTTAATTTTTTGTTATTAATCAAAATTGTCCGAACTGAATGCTCCTTATAATTATCATGAGATACACGGTCAAACGCCTTGCTTCGATTTAGAAAGCAGTTATAGGTTGGCCTTTTTTAAAGTTTATAATAACTGATGGTTTCTTTTAGGGAATATATCGCCATAGATGTTGACAGTGCAGGTTTGAATCCGAACTGATTGTCCTCTATTTTTAAATGGTCTGTTACGACAACGGATAATTTTTTTCAAATAATCTTGCCACGGCGGTTGAGAGTGAAATCGGTCGATGGTAAAGTTATTGATCACGGATGGATCAATATTAGTTGATTTAATTATTGGAATAATTACCGTTTTCGTCATTTCATTCGTGATGTGTCTGTAACGCACAATATTTGAGAATAGTTTAGCTAGGATAATAATATATGAATCTCTGGTCCAGCATACTTAATGTGTTCAAGAGCTATTGAGTCATGTCCTGTGGCTTTTCCTATTGTCATTTCTCTTACAGCTCTTTCAACCATACACGGAGTAATATTGATAGCAGAAGTACTATCCTCGGTTTTCAAGCAAAAAATTGTATCCAGAGATTTTTCTGCTGCTTCTTTACTCGCCGTAGAGAGGAAATTACGAAATTCATTGGCGATATTCTCCTTTCCTCTAACTCCATTAACACAGAGAGGAGTTTTCGAATTCGTTTTTAATTCTTATGAGGTTTTTCGCCAAAATTTATGAAAATCTTTATTTATTAGTGAGGTGGCAATACCATCCATTCTCGTTTGTATTTCTGTCTGTTGACGTTTTTTCAAAGCTACTTTGAAAATCGTTCGGTATTTCTTCCTGTCTTCGGCAACTGGCCCTGAGAGCGGTTTTCCGGCCTCGAGCCATGAAAGAAAGGCGCGTCTGGATTCTGCATAATTGGCTGCAATCATGTGATTCCGTTCCGGAACGTTTCTATTTTTTCGATTTGCGTTATTAAATGTGGTGGAGGCAGCGCTTCTCAGTGCGTCTACAATATTTTGGTGTAGGGAATTTATTTGATTTTTGTATTTCGGCGGTTGATTTTTTATGAAGTTCTAACTGGGAGGAATCTTGAATTATGTTTAGAAGTTTATTTTTTATTGTTTCAGTATATTTCATTATTTTAACATTAGATTTCGGATTCCATCTAGAAGGATCAAATATGCTATCATTACACGATTCCACAAAAAAAGGCTGGTAAAAATTGAAGGTTTAGATTTATAATCATTGGCAAGTGATCAGACCACACTGCATCATATTGTACATTTACGCTATTTAAAGTATTTTCCAGTGCTTTTGTGACGACTCAGTGATCTAACCAGCTTGTGGGGCTATGGGCATCACTCACATATGTAAAAGTATCACAGCTCATCAGCATTGTATCGGCGCAAACGTACTTAAACTCTTCGCAGAACTTTTCCAGTTCTCGGCTGAACAGATTTTTTGGATCTGCATTGAAGTCGCCTAAAATAATCGCACTCGACGAGTTCCTTTCATTGATTATTGCGTTTAACTCACCCATGCAGTTTGTAAATTTCTCAAGAATTTCCGGTTTATTTCTCAGCATATAAATTGAAAAAAAAAATATTTTGCCACTGTTTACAGTTACTTGTATTTCTGTTCTTCTTGGCTCAAAGCATTCCACTATGTCGACAGAAAGTGAATCCCGCAATAAGATGGCAACTCCGCCATAAGGTCGTCTTATTAGAGGGCCATCAGTTAGATTTACGGCTGAAGTTCCATATCCTGAAAATCGGTGATGAATTTTTGAAAATACTTTTATTTCTGTTGGTAGAATCCATGTTTCCTGGAGCAATACTATGTCATTAGTTTCGCATAAATCTTTTATAAAATGCTTTGTCCGTTTAATTGGCCTACAGTTTTGAGATAAGATCCGTAGACAATTTTTATTTTTATGTGGATCCATTTCTAGAAGTCTTATCATCTGTGTTCAGCGTGGAGATCGGTTTTTTGAAATTATACCTGGTGGCCATATTTTCTCATTGATAAGTTCTTGGAATTTTTCGCAATTTATTCCAATTTTGAAAGTGGCAAACTCGCTTGATTTTGCTATAAATTTATCTATTTTACAGTTTAGGTTGTGGGAGGGAGATCAATAACCCATTTATTTCATTCGCAGTTGTTGCAGGATCAAATCTGGAGGCATTTATATATCTAAGTTTTGGAAGGACTTTTTAACCGGGGTTCTCGTTTTTTCCTTTTATTAAAATACGCGAGTTTTTTTCTCTTTTTATAGGTAATTTTTTTCCAATCATTCTTAGTTTTTGGAGTTTGATTAATAGGACTTGTTCAGAGAATATTTTTCTGTTGAAAATACATTATTTGTTATCATTTGGTCGGTTTTATCAGATGCACTTTATCCCTCTGTGAGATTTATTCCACACATTGTTATTTGCGGTGGACTCAGTCGAATTAAAATTGTTCGCAACTTTATCGGTAGATGGCATTGTTTGCTTGTTTATCGTCTGCTGGGTTAATTTGCTACTGGTGGCCTTGAACTTTGGCCCACTATCAACAGATGACGTTGAATCTCCTCTGTTTACATCGGAAGTATTGCAGTTTGTATGTAATGAATATGTGGTTTTACATTCATGTAATTCTTTTCGAATTTTTGTAACGTGTTCAAAGGTTGCAAAGTTATCATTAAGAGGGTTTAATTTTAAATTATGCATGTCGTTTTTTAGTGTAGTTATTTCTTTTAAAAGAGTAATTACATCTACGTAATCAAAAGTAACTGGTGGTAGTTTACTATTGTCTAAAACAACAAATTTCGGTAGAAGTTTACCGTCGGTTTCTCGCGTGTATTTAATTATATCAAAAATACATCTTTTCTTGTTACCTTCGCCGATTCTCCTAGTCAAAGGACCTGGAGTTTGGCCCAGGATACTCGTAAGTAGAGTTCTTGCATTGTCGATATCTAGTTCTTGTTAGGTTTTCGTCCGCTGTGGGTTAACGTATGATTTTTTAGATGTCCCTTGCGATAACATGAATAGTTGCAATTGGGACGTGAAAAAAGATTTTTCTCCTCTGTGGGTAAATATGTGACGTTTTAGTTGTTGTTTTGTAGAACATGAATAGTTGCAGCTGGGACACGAAATTTCCCTATGGGAAAACGTGCGATTTTTTTAGATTTCACATGAAAAAGGTTTTTCTCCACTGTGGATCGCACTGCGGATTTTTAAATCTCTATTACGAGAACTTGAATAACTGCATTCGGGACAAGAAAAAGGTTTTTGTCCGCTGTGGGTAAACATGTGAATATTTAGATACCATTTTGTAGCGCATTAACAGTCGCAGTCGGGACATGAAAAAGGTTTTTCAACACTGTGAGTCTCAAGTGCAGTTTTAGTTATTTTTTTCGAGAAGAAAAATAGTTGCAGTCTCGACAGGAAAGGGGTTTTTCTACACAGTGAGTTAACATGTAAATTTTAGTTTTCTCCTCGTAGTACATGAATAGTTGCAATGGGAACATGAAAAGGTTTTTCTCCACTATGAGTCAGCAAGTGTTCCTTAGATATCCCTTTTGAGGACACGAATAGTGGCAGTCGGGAAATGAAGAAGATTTTTCACCTAAGAGAATCATACTGTGGATTTTTAAATCTCTCTTTTGAAAACTTGTATAACTGCATTCGAAACATGAAAAAGGTTTTACTCTTCTATTAGTCAGCTTGTGAATCTTATCTTAGTAAAGTGATGCTCCACAGGGAATTCTGGGGAAAATTTCTTTGCTCAGGGCCTTCTCAATGGAGCAAATGTAAAAAAAGTATGTATTATAAAACCGTATGTAGGTATATTATTGGTAACACAGTGTTAAATTGTGGAGATTCGGAAGGAATACAAGGCCGGTAAAAATAATAATAATTTGCAAATTTTTGATAGCGGATAGGATTAATAGATAGGTACAGTTATTTGGTGAGGGCATTAAAAAGAGAAGAGAAAAGTCTCGCAGTTGACAAGTTCGGGGTGCTATACATGTGACATCACAGAGCTGAAGACTCCCCCATACACCTTGTCACACTTCTCTCCAACCCCCCCCCCCCCCTTCAGGTGTGACTTTGTGGATGGCCCCTTATCGGAAATAATAGTTTAATAGTTTGTAGTACTTAGAAATTAGTGATTAAACTTATAAATTCAAAATCGTTTGGGTCAATCTAAAGTAAGTATATTGTAAGGCTGAAGGTAGTAGGGAGGGGGGAAGATGGGGAACAGGAAAGTGGAGAAGTACCTGGCCATAACGTTTCAATTCTGAATGGTGGTCTTACATTATAGCGATACCAAGAATATCTTCTTAGAGTGGAACGTGCCGCAAATACACCTACCATATTATTTTAAATAATCAAATAGTGAAATAACACAATTCAATCAAACAAATTTTTCTTGCGCACGTCGGGATTTGAATATTTGAACCCGTGACCTTTGGATTCCTAGCCGAGAGCTTTATCCCTCGTCTACGGAGGCCGTCTACCAAGATATTTCAACAATATCCAGAATGTAAGTTTTTTTTATTAGGTACAAGAGAAATTGGTTAAGTCTATCTTATACCTAATGTTCATTTTGAAGATATGTGGACTTCTAATCTCTTGATATTCCAACAATATTGTTTCTTTTTTTTTACTTTAGCTCCACACAGGAGGCCCTGAGAAAAATAATTCTCCTCAGGGCCTATGTCATATTTGGGAATGCTGTGTGGTGGATCTTTTTAGGAAAGAAAGGAGAGGAAGTTCTGGGAAGGAAAAGGGTATTAGGAGTGGGTAGGAATCGGTGGGTCAGTGTGCCAGGAGTGACGGACGGACGTATGAATCCATCCCTCCCACTGCGATGCAAAGCGATTTTCCGAGAGAGGCGGAGAACGACCGGAGAAGTCAAAAGCACTCCCTCAACCATTATCTCCTGATCCGGCCTGCCATTAAGTTGGTGGGCAGACGCATCCGCCGCCAAGACCCAGACAAACCTCACCCCATGAACCAAGTCACCAAACGTAGCCAACCACTTGGGGTGACCTATGGCAGAGGTGTTAGTTATCCAATAAAGGGTTCCCGAGGCGGCGGTGCCCATAACCGCCTCCCAAAATATATTGAACATGTTGCAATTGAACGCACTGTTTTAAACAATTCGTGAGGTAGAGCAATAATGAGGGCTGTAGAAAGTCATTAAAAAAAGCGCCTCCTCAATGAAATGAAAATTTCTTTAAATCGTTTATTTAATTAAATCCAACCCTGCAAAAACAATATTGCTGAAATCCTTATAATATTTATTATACGGTACACTTATGTCTATTATGAGCTTTATCTAAATTAATTATGTTGATACCAGATAAAATGTTCAATTGAACTAAATCAAGAAAATAGCTACCTATCTAGCGGTGGCATGCATTACTTTATGAAGAAAGGTAGGATGTGTGTAGTTTTTCGAGTTCGGGTATGAATTTTTGTGAACTGAGTATTTTAAAATGGTCTTTTTATCTTGTTAAAAAAAATCATAATAAAAAATACAAAAACCATTTTTATCATTGTATAACATAGTCAGGGCCCAATTCTATGTTTTATTTTTATTTTTTTGAACGATAAAAAATTTACCATAAAAACGAAAATAAAATTCATTCAAAAATAAAACGCATTCAAAGTTTTGCTGAAGGATAATTCAACATACAAACTGTTTCAAAAGGTTTCAAAAAAAGTATTGTATTTCCGTCAATTTTTCGAATTTATTTTTAAAAATAGGTGAGAGCATTCTTAACAAGTGCATCAATAGAAATATGATTTTTTTTACATAAAGCCTTGTTTAGAATTTTATCAAGGGAACATGGAGGTGTTTAAGGGCCCCCCAGGACCGGGAGTATAGTCCCCCCCCCCGCCCTTAGTCAGCCACTGGGTTGTAGGCATATAATAAAAATTAACACTAGAAGTGCGTTCCATACAAAATTTGAAAGAAAGCAAATGTCACAAATCCATTTGGCCTGACATCTGACATCGTAAATCTCCATTCCATTTGAATCTCGTAAAGATAGTAGTATTGGAAATTTAAGCCTCGATTAGCCAAATATTTGGAACACGAAACACACCCACGAAACTTTATTTTATATTTATTCTATGGTTGTAGATATAACCACACACAGAGCATGCACATCAGATATATAGTTTTTCTAATATATTGTCAACCAGGTTGTAGTTTTGAGAAAAACGTTTTTGTCAAACGTAGTTTTGAAAAAAACGCGTTCAAAGTTTCGCTGAAGGATAATTCAACACATAAACTGTTTAAAACGATTGCACATAAGATACTGTATCTCAGTCCATTTTACGAATTTCCTTACAAAATTTGGTGAAAGCGTTATTAACAAATGCATATTTTGTGTAAATTTTTTTTTAATTAAAATTACTTCTACTAATATTTATAATGTCTACACAGTTTTAGTTCTAGTTTCACTTACGTATTGCACTTGTATTATTTTTATTTACTTAGGCCCTTTGCTAAAGGTTATATTATCATTAAAGATAATATAAATAGTAATAAAATAGGTAAGTAATTAAAAATATTCAGTGGCGGACTAAAGGGGCGCGGAAGGGGCAGTCTCTGGTCCCCGGGGGCCTCCAAACGCCTCCATGTTTCCTTGATCAAATCCTAAACAAGGCTTTAAGCCGCCGCTACCCAAATTTCTACCGATTTCTTAAATATCCCCTTTAAAAATCTGAAGTTTTTAAGCTCTTAAAAAATATATGTTATTTTTTAAGATAATACTTATCTATACTGTCCCCACGCCGACACGCAAATTATATGAAATTCCCTCGATAGAAAAAAAATCGCAAAGTATGCTCCAAAAATTAATATAAACACGTCTGATTCAGTTATTTTACAAGTTATATGGTTGAAAAAATTCAGTGTTTCTTTAAATACTGTTTTAGATAACCACCAAGAATATTTTTCTCTAGTTTAAACGAGTCTTGTTTTATTAAACATTTTCACAATTTTAGCTTCAATTTTACGGTTTTATATATTAGGGCACTCTCTCCAACATTTGTAATTACATATTTGTCCATCATATTTTTTTGAGAAGGAATATGGCGCCTTAAGTACACCAGGACACTGTAAAAAAGTTTATAATTTTGTTTTTAAATTTCATTTTCCAAAGTTAACAATGCTCTCACCAAATTTTTTTTACAGCATTTTATGACAAACAGTGTGTTTGTTGAATTATCCTTCAGCAAAACTTTGAATGCATTTTTCTCGAAATTTTTTAACTCGTTTTTTCAACCTGATTGACAACATAACAAAAAAACTATTTTTATTGCATTTGTATTTTCATTTGTATGTACCAACTCTTAAATCGTTCGAAAATTCAGTGTCTATGGCACCACGTAGGGGAATTTTCATATCTAAAAAAAAGAAATAATGGCGGACCAGCGAATTTTATGTTCGATTTTTTTTGGAAAATTTTCAGCGTTCTTAAAAAAAATGAAGGAAGCCCTTTATAAAATAATCCTTATGTGGTGCCATAGTGACTAGATTTTCGAACATTTTAAGACTTGGTGCATGCAAATCGGATGTATAGTTTTTCTAATATGTTGTCCACCAGGTTGTAAAACGTAGTTTCGAGAAAAATGAGTTCAAAGTTTTGCTGAAGGATAATTCAACATACATACTGTTTAAAACTTTATTTTTTTAAGAATTTCCTTAAAACATTAGGTGATAGCATTATTAACAAATGCATCTTTTAGAAAATGAAATACAAAAAATGCATTTTTTACAGTTAGGCCCCCTAGGACCAAAGGCCCGTGTGAACTGAATAAAAATCTTGAAAAATTAAATCAAATTTTTACACTAGGGGGGGGGGGGGGGGAATTAAATCAAATTTTTACACTAGGGGGGGGGGGGGGGGGGGCTCATTCAGCTTTACCGCCCCGGGCCTCTAACGGGCTTAGTCCGCCACTGTCTACATACTTATATTGCCGTCCTATTTATTTAAAACGCTTTCTGGTTCCCGTTGAATATTTTTATGTGTTTTTAATGTATTTTTAAATGGTGTTTTTAATTCAAAAGACATACTTAGATATTTGTCCGCTTACTTATATCGCAAAATACCCATTGGCGGAAAATAAATAAATATATACATGTAGAAGTAAGCACCTACCAGTCCTGTAGGTACCTACCTACAACGTTATGAGTTTAAATTTCACATTACCCAATCAAAGGATAAACGCGCTAACAAAGAGTGGGCAGGTAGTTAGGTACCTGAATTGCGAAGATCGGTTGCCATTTACGTCAATTTCACATTCAAATTTGACAACCAGCGCCGCCCACGCGGCTGGGAGCTTTTCGGGAATAAGGCGGTTGTTACGAACAACATAATAGTGATTAGACACTCGAAAATCGTTGCAGTCAAAACGATAATTCGGTGTATTGTTAAGGTTCCCGGTTAATACTTTAAGGGGCGGCCGGCTACCGTCTTTCGGTAAGCACACACAAGATGGGTAGGTACAGTATTATAATTTATTGTTATTAGTTTAATTTTTAGAACTCCATTATAATTTGTGTATTTTTATATATTCAACAATATTATTATTGAATTTATAAAAAAAGTTTATTTATAAATAAGTTCTGTTATGTAAATAATATTAATCGTGACAGCTATTTCGCCTTCGGAAGGCATTATCAAACTACGGTTAGGCCACTTACAGACGATATATTTATATTATTTCTAGATGACAAACTTATGACAAAAAACTTATTGCTTTAATTTTGATTAACAATGCCCTTATGTCGGAAGTTAATATATGGTTATTACCCTTTTAAAGTTTCCGCAATTATTGCATTGTTTAAATTTGATTAAATGTCATTAAATGAGTAAATCTCAGAAGATGATTCAAGGGTTTCTTTTTCTAGCATCATAATTGAGTATTTTTATTGACTCTATATATTTGGATTTGGCTTAAGAGGGTACAGCGAAAGAGAAAGCCAGAAATATGCGTCATTTTTAAGTCAGATTTTAGACGTATTGACTCTTTTCCACAAAAAATTATAAATTGATTTCGAAAGATTGTTCTTTTTATCTAGTAAACGTATGTTTTAAATTTTGAGATTTTTTTTAGTGCCTTAAGGTTAGGTATACCATAGGTCGTTGGCATTTTTGTTAAATTTTCAAAAAAGATTTTGTATTACACAACACCCATTTCAAATCATATAATCATGCAGTAAAATAAATCAATTCATTATCTGGGAAACATATGTTACAAAATTATGATTTTAGTTTAAATAAAATCATTAAAAAATATATACGTACCTACATGTGTATCTTGACGAAAATTGGTCCGCTTGTGTATTTATTTACGCACTTACAAACTAATATATTTCAAATTTTTACATGCATTCTTATTTTGCTTAGAAATTATTGAAAAATTTCAAATACTTATGATCAAAAAATAATTACAAAAAGTACATAATTTTAATAGTTTTATCACCACGCCTTTCAGCATTTTTTGAAGTAGGTATAATTTAAAGCAACTTTGGAATGAAACAATCGATATTGATTTATAATTTTAAAAAGCTGGTACGGAGAATAATTAATCTTTCTCATTGGAACCGCCCTGTACGATCGTAAGAACATCTTTCGACGAAATGTGGATTTTCGGCCGCTGGCTGGTTAAACGCCCTCAAACATATCTACGAGTGGCGAACGAATTAAGTATATTTTTTGTTAACTTAATCAAACTATCTTTCGGATTATTAGAATTTATGTTAATTTCCAACTGCTCTAAGAGATTGAGTTTACGGCCTTTATTATGTATCTATGTTTTTTTTTTTTTTAAATTTATATGAATATGTCACAAGAGTCTCAGCTGCTCCGTCTGGAGCCAGTGATACTATGGCATCCCCAATCGGGGTGTGTTGTGAGGATATTTATATTATATTAAATGAATTAATTGTGAAATAACACAAATTTATCAAATAAAATTTATTTGCTCACGCCGGGATTCGATCCCGCGACAGTCGGAATACGAGTCAAAAGCCTTACCGCTAGACCACGCCGGCTGTCATAACACTCATAACCGCCCGTTGTATGTGTAGTTAACTCAAATTTTCTTTGAATTTATGTGTCCTTTTCAAAATTAGAACTGATTATGCGATGAATAAAATAATTCAAGAAATGCGATAGAGTAGATAGGTACCTATATACCTATAACATAATATTTTACGAAAAAAAAATTACAGTGTTGTTCAAAATTGGAATCTATATCCCGTGATTGTTCACAGGTCTGCGCTAGTAGATATCGAATAGATAACAGCCCAAATAAGTTATAATTCTTATTACTATCTACCTACATATTTTCAATGATTCAACCATACCCCAGGTTTTGTATTATTTAAATTTTAATTCTGTCGGTAAACTCTGAAGTTCGTAAAAATAATTAACTCTCACCGTTATTACGAGTTTTTGAAAACAAACATGAATATATTTAACAAAATCTGATTGAGTGAAACTTTACGACCATACTTAGTGTATATTTCCCCACTGTGCGCGCCTCCTTCCTTATAATTAACGATTACGGAAATAATTTCGCGCAGTTATTAGGAAAATCATAGACTATTAAATTTGTATAAAACACTTAAGTGGCTTAAAGTAGGCACTGTGCCCGCAAGCTATTAAGTTTAATTTAATTCCCTGCGGTACTTACCCAATACCCACGTGTGAAATATACCTAACAATAAAAATATTGTTTCAAATTAGAAATTAATTGAATTAGGCAGTTAGGAATATAATTTTTGATGGCTTTAATGAGGTTTTATAGCAAACTGAAAAACGAAAACATGGAATTGTGGGTAGTTAAAGAGGAAGATAATGATGTTGGAAAGGCATTTTTAATGGAGAGGTGTTCAATTTGAAATATTTATGTGACCACGCCATGGCGTGCAGAGAAAATAAGTAATTGATTCAAAATATCAACAATAATTTTTTCTGGCAATCGAAAAAATTGTGAAATCGATCGAAATTGATCAAATTTTATTTGACCAATTTTCACACACGATGATACCTAGAGCTTGTTGTGGGTACATATCGATCATATACAGGGTGTCAAGGGACGTACTTGACTTACTTTAATCTTGACATTATTCATTTTAAAGTAAAAATATAAATGAAATTTTGGTCTCCGGTGACATTTTAGATTTTTTTTCTATAAAATCAATACTTATTGAACAGTTAGGGGCATGGTGAGGGCTTGATTGGTTACTCGGTTGAGTGACCAGTGATGACATGTGGAAGATTTTTTTTCGTTTGATAAAGAATAAAAATTAAAAAAAAGACATTTAAAAAGTCACGGGTGACTAAAATTTCATTTAAATTTTTTAATCCAAATAATGTCAGAAATAAGCTACTTTAAATATAGTTTAAACATAGAAACATGGGAATAAAATACACATATGTATTAATTAGTAGGTATACAGGGTGTTAAGGAATGTACTTGACTTATTTTAACCAGTGGTTCCTGATATTATTTGTAGACTGAAATTTTGTTACTACTAATTTTGTTATTTCCGGTTACTTTTTTAATATCCTTATTTTACAAAAAAAAAACTTCCTCATGTCATCGATGTTTACTCAGACGAGTAACCGCCCAACTTCTCATCCCTCCCCTAATTGACAAATATCTAAAGACTTTTTAATGTTTTTGGTTAAAAAAAATGTCACCGGAGACCTAAATTTTATTTCTTTTTTGAATCTCCTAATAATTTTAAGAATCGCTGCTTAAAATCCTTCGGGTATATGCTGTTTGTTACACCCTGTACCTAAATGTAGTTGGACGCCGCTAATAGCCACTTTGTTAATGTGTTTCAGTTACAGTGATAATGTTACAGTGTCAGTGTTAGTAATAGGTAATATGTGGGTATCTACCTTTCTTCCCACACTCCACTTAGGTACTTGACTAACATCATGTGATGGAGTGTGTACCTATTCATAAGAAATTATTTATATGAAACTAGCACTGCATGTGTGTACCGACATTTGGTATTTTTTTTTTTTTTTATTGCAGTAAAGCAGATTTTCACAATTTTCATTTAACAAAAAAATGGTCTACGTACCTATTATGTTAAAAAAGATTACCTACTACCTATTTCCATTACATGCTCCTTTTTTACTATACAATCTCCACGCAGGGTCCCTGAGGATTTTTTTCCATCTTTTATGTCATCTTTGGGGGAGCTGGGTGAATGATCTTTTTAGGAAATGGAAGGATAGGAAGTTCTGCGAAGGAAAAAGTATGAGGGGTAGGTAGAAATCATGGGGTAAATGTGTCCAGAAGCGACGGACGACGGACGTATGAATCCATCCCTCCCACTACGGTGGGAGTGATGGGTCACAAGAGAAGGAGGAGGTCAAGAGAACGGCTAAAGAGGTCTGTATTAGGTCTCCCAATTTCACCCGATCCGGCCTGGGTTTGTTAGTGTTTGAAAAAAATAGTGATTTAATTAATAACCATATAATTTTTTTTTATATCATAATTATTTATGTCCTTGTAGCCACCTACGTTCCTACTTAACCATTGATTTGTGTGGGTACCAAAGCCAGTGAATTTATTGATCTAATGTAGGCATTTATATCTGTATATAGACTTGTAGAAGTCCGTTTCCGAGATACCTACTAGTCGTTCTATGAAATCATAAGTTTTGTATATTTGTTGTATAAAACCATAAATATTTTAAGTTATTATTTTTTAAATCAGTGCCATCATCCCAAAGACAATTCTTTACACAAAATTTCTTCAAGCTGTAGGTACCTAGGTACTATTGATATTGATTATTCTGATTTGACAGCTCGTAGTAGGAACCACGATCATGCGAAATCTGGCGGGATAAAAAGATAATTCCCGCAACACAGTCACCATCTTAAACCGGAACCGGAACGTAACAAACAAAGTTCGTGACAAAACAGGACTAAGGCAAAGTTTATTCACTTATTTATTACCCATATACTTATATACCTACTTATCTCTCTGTTTGGCTCGGTTTCATGCCAACTCAGAATGAAACCAACTCATAATAACTCAGAATCACCTCAGAAAGGTGAGAAAATATAATTTTAAAATAGCCGGTAACCCTAAGCTAACTTAACCTATTCAACCCATGTTTTTATAATTTTTTTATTAGGTATCACTCTTAAATGACCTTTCTAAGTTGTTTCTGAGTTGGTTTCATTCTGAGTTGTCCGGTCACCGCTTTGCTCACATCTAAAATCTAAGACATATTTTATACAGCAGCGTTTCTTTTATTATAACTTAATTATGAGTTATACGAATCTATTTAGATTCAATTTTATCCTCTTCCACAGGCCTAAAATCATTTCAGTAAATTCTCACTTTCTCCAGTGCGTCGCCCAGTATCCAAAGCAAACTCATTGAACACAAAACAATGATACATGACGCATAATCAACGTGAACTGCGCCGCTGTCTCCCGCACAATTGGTCCCACCTCACCGACACTCGGTACCTTTATAATATATCCGTACATTTATGCTTCATGCGTCCATACATTGTCGAAGGCTTATTATGGCTGGCCATTGTTGGCGGGGCCGTATTACGGATCGGAAACGAGATGAAGAATGCTTCTGTCAAATATTGACAAAGATGGCGGAGTCCTGTCACAAATCACGGCCGGGATGGCCGAAGCCTGAACGTGTAATAAAAATATTAGTTTGTTTCTTTGGCTTTGTGGCCGCCATTGTCAGGACGCTTTACGGCGTATTGTGACTTTAGTAACCCCAAGCAATCGTTTAAATTTTTGCTGAGAGTATAATATTTGTTGTAAGTAGGTAGGTAGGTACTTAATTTATTAAAGGCATAACCCACGTCATTTTAATTATTGAGTATTTGCTTAACACCTTCGAAGATTAACTGTCATCCTTTTGGAGATCAACTGGCAGAGGGCTGAACTGTCTGAGCGATCAACTATCTGAGAGGGGTCAACTATATAGGCCACTTGCATGGATTTCATAACGACTTGGAAAAAATCATGTGGATAGATATTTTACTAAGATTACGAAAATGTTAGTAAATTTTTTTAGAAATGCATGGTTTTTCTTATTATTAAATAAATAAATAGATTATTTGAGCTGGTAACGTCACGACATGAAAATATCCCGTCTCCGATTATGTTTCCATAATTTTGTAAAATTCCACACTGATTAAATTTTTTTTATATGGCAACACTTTGATTTCCGGCGAATTTTTGAATTTTCGTTTAACGTTCACTAGATTTATTGTTTGTTCTATGCGAACTTATCCTTTGGTTTGATTTTTTGATAAAGATGGCGGTGTTTTTACAGATGTTACGAAGAGAACCCCGTACAATTTATTGCTATTCGTGTGGGAAACGTTATTTTTTTTAATGATTTTCGGCTATGCAGTTATCGTTTTTTCGCACCCATAAAATTATGTTCCGTCTTTCCGGTTTATAAAAAATGGTCTGATTTTTCGGATTGAAATTCTCAAAAATTCGCCAGGGTTTCAAAAAAAAGATTAATAAAAATACAGAATGCCTTAGAATATTTGCCTAAATCGGAAAAAAAAATTAAAAAATGTGATGCAAGTGGCCTATTGTCGGCGGGCCGACTGTTAGGGGGCAACTGTCGGGGAATGAACTGAAGGATCACTTTATAAATAACTAGCTGACCCGACGAACTTCGTATCGCCCAGATTCAATAACTGTTGAATTAAATTCGGTTTTTTTATTGAGTTAAAAATTACACAATGAAGCAATCATCAATGCGCAACTGTCCGTGTTTTGTTATTGTCAGTATCAGAGATGGCGTTGTGTACGGATCGCCTTGCACCACGGTTGGAGGGATGGATTCATACGTCCGTCACTCCTGGACACACTGACCCCAGATTTCTACCCACCCCTCATACCTTTTTACCTTCCCAGAACTTCCTATCCTTCCCTTCCTAAAAAGACCCTCCACACAGCATCCCCTAAGATGAGATAGATCCTGAGGAAAATAATTTTCTTCGGGGCCTCATGTGTGAGCTGATGTAAAAAAAATTGCTTTTCATTTTATTTATACTTGTACTTGTTTATACTTTCTCTCAACTGGAGTAATACATGTATTCACCGTTTGTCTCATTTTCGACTATTGACATTTAGTGTGTAAGAAAGAGAGGCAGCATTATATGTTTAAGAATAAAAGCAAAACAATCAATGCATTGACATTTGAGGTTTTGAATTTTTGGAACTCACTCACTAGATACTCAATATTATAGATACCTACCTACTCACCACGAAATTCCCGCAGCTCTTTCAAAATATAAGAATTCGTTCCATACAAAATGTATGGGGAAAAGAATTTTCTTAATAACTATTTTTTCGTTGATTTTTGTGACGCTTTAATAGTTATTATGTTATCCGGGGCGGAGACAAATCCAACAAATCAAAGATCATCAAAATCGGCCCAGCCGTTCTCGAGTTATAAATAGTGTAACTAATCCGACTTTGTTTTATATTTAAGATAGGTATGTCTCCAAATCATGATTATGTGGCCGTGGTATTAGGTAAAAGATATTGAAATTTCTTTCATTCTTTTTCGTTTTAAATTCAAAATATGTTCTGGAAAATTATCGAAATTTGACAATTTAAAAAAAAATTCTAATGTTGTTATTTCAGAAAATTATTTTTAAATATTCGTGAACGACTATGGTAAATTTTCGTTGTTAGTTTTTGGGGTGTTATGCCTTGTTGCGCTACCTCCTTCTATAGCCGACGTTTCGGAGAGCGTTGCAGTGTCTATCATCAGGGCAGATCCGGTAGATCCGACCGTGGCCGTGAAAATTTCGGCCGTGAAAATCTAAAAACTTATCTGACTATGGTAAATGTTTGTATTCAAACTGAAAGCGAGTATTCTTCCCTTCTATATATAACACTGTTTATACCATATTATATTTTCTCAGCGTAATATAAAATGAGAGAGCATAACTTTTAGAGACCGTGTTTAACGGGAGATTCTCTTAAAAATGATAATAATGATAAAAAGACTGCGAGTGTTTCTTGTCCATGAAGAATTTCTCCCAAATGCCCAAGGGGTTAGAAGCAACATTTTAAGAAGAAGAAGAAGTAACAACAATTTCAAAAGCATGGTGTTATTTCTAAAAATTCTTATATAGCCAGGTACCTATTTAGGTACTTTCTTACTCTTAATTTAGGGACCTGGTCAAAACCAATATTTTCTATAAACGTTAACAAATTATTTTTAACTGTGAACGGTAAACGAATTATAGTCAACCGTGTCGATATTAATAATGCTTCTTATTACACGGTTATGAATAATATTTATTTATGTATTCCAAGGCGGTAAGTTCTTTCATGTATTCATCCATGACATTGCCACAATATTTACAGTTGTTGTAGAATGGTCAGCTATCCAACAGCCGCAAGAAGAAGATTTCTTCTCTTTATGCTCATTTTGACAATAAGAAGTCATAGACAAAATTATCGATGCGCGCGCATTTGTTACGTTGCTTTTTGGCGGCAAGGCGGAAAATTAAACGGTCGCTAATTGGTCACACTTCTGTTGATGGCGGCCATGACACCGGACTGAAGGGACACAATGGCGGGAGAATTAACTGAACTGTCCGGCGATGATATATAGGTACCCTAGCTGCGGTGGACACGTGGAATAACTCGGCAAAGCAGCAAGAATTCTTTGTTCAACTGTTTTCATTCATGTTTTCTCTTTCAAATAAGTACCAACTACTAACTACTTATGTCCTAAGTCATTCAAACAGATCAGCATTAGAATTCGACAATTTGCTAACCCTTTGTAATAATATATGTTACTGCTTTTTTTAAATGTTTTAACCTGGAAACTTGGACAGAACCTTTTTTTAAAGGGAGTTTTGTAACTGAGAGATCTAACTGTTATATATCTATCGAAAGTTCAGGGGCGTGATAATCATTTAAATCTAAGCCTTAGGCAGGATAATCACCTAAGAAACCTTATTGCATTGTAAATTGTGGTTGTGCGAAGGCGGTGTTTGAAAAATTTGAGCGTCTACATACCTACTTATGTGTACCTACCTATCATACATTACATTAATACATTTTTTCACTTTTTATTTTTATATTCCTCAAAGGTTTTAATTATTTAGTCTGAATTAAGTAACTGAAAAAAAAGGAACTACACTATCAATAACCACTTCTATACCTACCGATCAAAAATTAATTATTTATTTCAACACCCAATTATAAATAAATAAATAAAGTTTTTTAAGTGCTTCTGAAAAACTTCACAAATATTGGAGGTTTTGTAAATCACAATTTTCACAGTCGATATGAAAATACCTATTAAAAACTGTATCTTAATAAGTTTCACCGTTATACAAAGTAAGTATACAGCTCTACACTTTTCATAAACTTTTCATTTACCAAAACATTTTTGAACGTGCAACATTTTTTCCCATTGAGCAAATGAATCGCATTAATCAGAAGTGAAGTCAACAATATAAATGGCGGCAGAAAAAAATGACAGCCACCGCGTGTCGAATTCTTGTCAATGTTGACAGCCCCGTTGTCACCAACGTAAAGGGGGCAACATACAATTATACACACATTACGGGAATTTGGGGGCCAGCCTAACGACAAATAAACCGCGAGGAAACTAGGAAAGAACCAAAAAGTAAAATAACCCACACACCCTAACGCTTATAGATCTTATCTGATTCTCAGCCATTGTGCCCGGCTTCTGGGCCGTGGCGAATAATCTATTAATTCATATATAAACAGCGAGGAGGGAACCATTTTAGGAAACCGTTGCGCTTGCGTGTGTGGTGCTTCTAAATTCTAATTACAATGGAAGATGGCCTGTAAAAGGGAAGGTTTTTTGGTGTAATATAGTTTGCCGCTACTTCAGTGCGAGGGGATTAGTGTTTTTATCTGTTCATTTAAAGTTTTTTTATAGCAACAACAAAGTTTTGAGTAAATGATAAACATTTGAGGGGTTAGAAACAAAGACGTCAGTGTCTGTAAAAATAACGTTATGTTTTCCATGTTGAATATGAATTATCAACAAAACTCTCCAATGTGGACGTATAACTGTTCCTGTTCATTGAGGGAATTAATTATATCATTTTTTCTTACTTAATGCAGAAGATTCTTACAATTTTGAAATTATAGGGCACTGCCGTCTTTATTTATACGGGTAGGCACTAAGGTACTCCTCGATTGCATTCAATTTGTCTGAAATATTGGTACATCTATAGGATGAGATGTTCATTATCTTTTGGCGAAGAAATCTTTGTGAGATTAATAACATGTAATGGTATTTTAAAATATTTTGCTAGGTAGGTAGGTACCTACAACAAGCTAACTACAAGCCCACGTAGTAAACACATACCTACTATAATCTTACAATACCTAACATTGGAATATCGGTTTTACACATTTATCACTATCATTTATCCTGCCCACTCTATCCACTTATCCCGGCTCTACTCGACCATTTTTTTTTTAATTCCGTAAAAATACACCTGCGAAATGTTTTCATGATAATGAATCAAAGAGATTAATAATCCTATGAAACTAATGATTTAGCAGCGAGCAGCACACATGCACGGGCTTAATTATACAATGATAACATGTGTTAATTACTCTCTTGTTAAAGAGGATTGACTTGCCTGGGCGTGGTAGAAGAGATATATTTAGGTACCATCTAGGAACAAAGCTATCATAGAGCAGGCATCAAGTCTGGTATAATTATGACCGGAGCTTCGTAGTATTCCCTCAGATGTCGTTTGTTCCCCACAAAATCTCATTTATAAACTCATACATTAGGCATTCATTAAATGTTACATATTTGAACACTGGCCTGTGCCACTCCCAGGGAATAAATGTTTACTCCCCCCTGACCCCCCTGCCGTTGTACTGATTTCACATGCGATTCGGTTCAATTTACTTTTGTATGCCCCCTTGTGTTACACCATTGGTTGAAACTTGGCTTCCCGCCGTCAAATAAATTTGAAAGTATATAAAGTCAGAATAAAAAGGTCTCTTTTGAATATACACGGAGATACCTGATCAAATGTGCTACGTAGATACCTACTATTGTAAACTATTTAATAACGAAAACATTTACAAAATGGAAATCATTAAAAATATTAAATTAGGTTATGTGTCTATAACTCATTTTAAATTTATTTTAAAACTCGGTTTTTCTTTGAATTTAAGTGTCTTTTTCGAAATTGGAGGTGTTTTTTTGAAGAATGTAGACAAACGTTAACCCAAAATACATGGGGTTTACCCATAATATATCTAATATCTTTAACAGAAATTTATTTTAATGGCAATTTTCAAAATTTACCTGATTTGTTGAGCAATCATTTGATTCATCTTCCGTGATTAGGTACTAACGGGCTTGCGCTTGATATTTCATAAATAAATATTTTTAAAAAACCTGAACCCGTCCACAGGATCAAAATACCAAGGCATATCAACCACCACAACACGGGCATGTGCCTAGCATGGTGGTCGAAAAATCCCCAATTTATGTAATGAATAAAAAAAACTTTAAAAAAATATATATATCATAGGATAATTTGTGTTAATTTCCGCAGTTGCGCTAATATCTCAATTTAAACTTAAAAAAACTAAAAATCTACCAGGAGCTCAAAAATATGATCGGATATTTCCGTTAAGTTATTATTAAAAACATTTATTGCACAGTTTTCAAAAAGTACGAAATGAGGAAACCGTTTTTATATTACAAAAAAAAAAACGATTTTAGTTTTTCCGTGATGGGTGTGCTCTAGTGTGCCAAAACATTGTTGTGGAAATATACTCTTTCGTTTTTAGTTTTTCCATGATGGGTGTGTTCTAGTGTGCTAAAAAATTGTTGTGGAAATATTCTTTCGTTTTTAGTTTTTCCGTGATGGGTGTGCTCTGGTGTGTCTAAAACGTTATTGTGGAGTGTAAGATCGGGAAATTACTATGCATATAAAATGAAAATTTTATTCAATTGAAAAACGGCCGCGGATGTGAAAACATTAATAATTAAAAAAATTGTTCTTGGAAAAAAATACACACTGTTTACACAGCCTGGGGTGATAGTTTATCTCTGTTTTAGTAATGATGTCTGAACGAAATTTGGAATATTCCAAAGTATTTTGAATGTTCTATATATTTCTTATTTTTGAAGGTGTCGTAAAAACAAATACCATTTATAAAAACTAGATAAAATTACCTTTTAGATTTGTGTATTTGAAATACACTTTAGTTTTAAAAAACTGCCATATTTTAAGATTTAAACACGGAAAAAAATGTAAAATAATTTCTTACCAAACCATTTTTGATGAAAGTGTACAGAAATATTTAAACAATTAAAATTTTAAAAATACAGACCTTTTAAATAGTGAATTTGAAATGAAGCTGTCACCTCACTTTTTCCTCGCGCATACAATAAAAAATTTCAAAGTTTTTTTTATTGCGAAAAAAATAAACTAAAAATATCTCTGACATTTCAAAACATTTCTTGCACTACTAAAGATGTTAATTTCTTTGATAAGTTTACCAACACATGAATTTAAAATTAATATTTACAAAAAACACAACTTTTACGAAATTCTCATAAAATAAATATCATTAAATGTAAATATGAATTTTTATGTATCATATAAAAAACTTTTTGACATTTCAACTTTAAAAGTACAATTATTATTATAATTTCACTAAAACTTATGAAAAACCACAAAAAAACACGGTAAATATATCAATTATATGAATATAATAGTGAATTAGTCATATTAATAAAAATTACTATCACTTTTGTAATATTTCGAAACACATCGCCGTACCCAAAAAATCTTTCGCGGTTTAAAATATGTTTTCATTGTGAACAGCGAGTGCGCCGGCGCCCCCATCTAGCAGGCAATAAATGAAAACATTGAAAATTACAATTAAGTATGAACATTACAAAAAATTGCACTGTAGCCAGATTTTAAAACCTTTTTTAGAGTGAAATTCGTTATTAGTAGTATTTCGTGTTTTAGTGTAAATTTGTTTTACTGATGTTGCTGCAAAAACACAGGTTATCATACATACCTACTTAAAATTTTATTGTCACCTTTTTTGGGATTATTATAGCCGTTAGTCGCATTTCTCTAAGTCAGTAAACCATAGGAAGCAAACGGCACGACCCTTTGGAGAATGGTTTTATTTTCCTTCGCAATTGTTTTCATTCTGGGTGTTTGAAGATGGGGCGTTGAATTAGACACGCATATCACTTTTGGGGGCCGATTTACTAAAAAGAAGAATAATTCATTTGAAAAGGGGGGTAGTTGGGAGGGGGTAACGAATCGCCAACCCCAGAGACATATTTTCACGCGGACCATTAAATTAGTAGAATACATCGAAATGATTTCGCATGCCCTTAATGCGTGATGTATTATATTTCTATTGTGTGCCGTCACAACACAACCTTGTCACAGCAATGTCACATTTTATAGTTATTTGTAGTTGTATGTAGGTTATTACCCAACAATTTTTTTAGCCTCGTAAATTTTGGTAATTTGCATTTAAAAATAACTGTTTTAAATGTCAGAGCATTAATATTATTTTAGAATAGATTTTCTTTGGGTAAAATAATAATTATTAATAATACCTGATTGTCAGTTATATAGGTAGGTAGGTACTATAAATAATTTAACATCCATGAAATCTTTGTGTTAGTGTTAATACTGTTAATCTTGTTAAACCAATTTACTATAAACTCGGTCTTGGCACACACTCTTTGCCTCACTCACATTCATACATCGTCTCATACATTCTCTTCTATTATTCTGACTTATGTCAAACATGGCCCGACTCAAGTATCTGATTCACTTGATCGTGCCATGTCTTCCTCGGACGTCCACGACTTCTTTTACCATTCACATTTGCGTCGTATATTCTTCTTAAACTGCTTTCTTCATTCATTCGCTCTAACCAATTTAATTTAATTCATTAACCAATTTAATTTAAACATTATTTAGGTGTAAATAAAGAAAAGTGTAATTCTTTGGTAGGTAGTACCTCCCTGGGTATATTTTATAGACGACGGCCTCCGTGGTCGAGGGGTAAGACTCTCGACTAGTAATTTGAAGGTCGCGGGTTCAAATCCCGGCGTGCGTAAGTAAATTTTGTATAAAACATGAATAAGATCTTTGTTTAAAACCACTTTATTTGAATTTGTATTCGTCGACCGGTTTCGGTTGTACTCAACCTTCTTCAGGACAATAAACACACAAACTTTTAAAACTACTACTTATTGTCCTGAAGTAGGTTGAGCACAACCGAAACCGGTCGACGAATATAAATTCAAATAAAGTGGTTTTAGAAAAAGAATTTGTTTCATTTTGTATAATGTAAAGCCACAAGGGGTTTGCTTTCTTCGATAATTTAAATTTTATTTGATTGAATTATTTTATTTCACAATTTAATCATTTAAAGTTCCAGAGTAGAAGATACTCTCAGTATCGCCCTCGTGTAAGATCACTATTCAGAATTGGAACGTTGCTTGGAATGGATTTAACTGTGTTAACTTGATCTGAATACCCAGGTTATTCCCCACCTACCTATTCCTCATATCCTTCCCCTTACCACTAAACTTAACTTCGGTCTTACAAGATACCCCAATTAGGAATACAAGTTTCACTGGCTCCAGGCAGCCGGGAGCAGTTGGGACTCTTATGCGATATTCACTTAAAAAAATTCAACTAATATTTAGCCCTGACAAAGCTCAAACTAAGCGAAATCTGATTGGCTATCTTGCATTGATTCAGTACAAGTAGTACCTATATTACGTAAACGATTATATTTAAGCATAGGTACTTCTCAAATTTGCATAAAAACTAGGTAGTATAGGTATAAGAAAAAACACTATTCATAAAATTTTCATATTGATCGCGTGCACCTCTATTAAAAATTTTTAATTAATCTATATTTGATTACAGGTAAATCAAGTGGATAATAATAGACGTGAATTAACGTGGTTTTAGTACCTACTTATTATTACCTCCTTTACAACAAACTCACCTACAAATTATTTTTTATTTATTTATTTATTTCAAGACTTTTGTTTTTACATTAAAAAAATGATAACATATGCAAGGTTATACAACAATTTTTTTTTATTCTACTACTCCATAAGTTGAGCTCTAGGAGCTCGTGTTTATGGGAGGAGTATTTATTCACATGCAAAAAATAAAATAATAATAATGTTCTAATTAAATGTTTAAACAGTATTCAAAGAACTTATGAGATAAATACAAATATTAATTGACATAGGTTCGTAATTTAGGAAAAAAATAGTTGTACAAGGTCAATACTTTTTTTTTAAATATTAAATATTACAGTTAAAGTAAGGGTAAATTAAATTAAATTAAATTAAGGGTACAATATATCATTATCCAATTTCAGCGACTTAATTTGTTTTTTGAATTGTTCATATTTTAATGTTTCAGTTACACTAATTTTGTTTTTAGATAATAATATATTGTACCATCTTACACCTAGATACAGATAGTGGTGCTGAGCCGTGGTAGTTCTAAGCATAGGGATAGCTATTAAGCCATTCGTTTTAAATCTATTGCTTATGCTATCAGAGGGGTTAATTTTTTTAATAAAATACTCTTTATAAATTTGATATAAGGCGTTTTTCTTATACAATTCTGTGATGGATGATACATTAAATTCTCGAAATATCTTTAGAGTAGGGAAGTCGTATGGTTTCCTAAGGATGATTTTTATAATTATTCTTTGAATTATGATTATAGGTTGTAAGGAAGCTTTTAAGGCCCCTCCCCGCCCAATAATGCCGTACTGTAATAAGGACTGAATTAATGCAAAATATACAATTTTTATGGTTTTCTTGTTTAAAATATTTCGTATGTTATAGAATACATAGATAAGTTTTCTTATTCTTTCCAATGTGAGATTGATATGATCTTTCCAATTAACATTTTTATCTATTAAGATTCCAAGATATTTTACACTAGATTTATGATTTAGCTTAGCGCAGTCCGTATTACATGTACCGTCATTTACACAATTTTTAGAATGAATTGTTATGTTAATTAAATTATTTGGCACATATTTCTTGTAGAGAGAATGGAATATAATAAGTTTTTTCTGTGTTGAGTGATAATAGATTGTAATCGAACCATTTTTTTATAACCTTTATGTCTTGATTGGCTGCATTGGTAATGTATGTTAGTCCAAACATGTATGTTTTCTATCAGCTGCGGCTATGGAAAACAAAAACATTGTGGCTACGACCTAATCATCCACAAAACCTTTGTTGAAACGGTCGAAATTCAACTTCCAAACAAAACCAAAATTATTATTAAATTAAATTATTTTTCGATTCGTCCAGCACACCTTTACACAAGCAAGAATTTCCCAAGTGATTTACCTGTACCTACCTGAATAAAATATTTTCCTGAAGAAAATGCACATAGAAGGTTATATCTTCGCTCTAAAACTGCCAAGTAACAAGTAGGTAGTAGACACCCAACCAACGTCGGCCTTTACCTCGCTTCTATTAACTTTACATTTCCTAGAATGCGGAGGAAGTAGGTACCGAAAGAAAATTATAATATTATGAAAAGGTTTTCCCCTCACAAAGGGAATAATAAAAGGGTGGCGTAGGCTCTACCTCTGAAAGGTTTTTGTCCGGGAAAACATATTTCAGAACAATAAATATTATTCGAAGCTTTTATGTTGAAGAAAATGGGGAATAACTATTCTAGGGGAATTGAAAATACCCCATTATTTAAAAATTATTATTCACTCCTTTGTGCATGGTGGGATTCTGTTTGATATCGAGGAATCAATATTAGATAGGCTAACTACTGAATAGATTATCGTTCTGAATAGCAAAATAGAAGGCATTAAAAAAACGTAATAATAGATTGGAAAGAATGGGAAAGTAATTGAGGAAAAATTGAAAAGGTATAAAGAAAATGAACACTGGCTAACGGCAAATATTTGTACGCCATACTTGAAGTTCACTTAGAGCATTATTTGTTCGGATTTCTTTTAGTGCTTTCAACTTTCAACAACCGATGTGTTCTGTAGATATTTCATACATCAAAATTACAGCTAATGAAATAGGTAAAATATGCAAACAACACAATTTCAAGTCACTCTGCTGAGAGTGCTGAGTCAACTCTCGAACTTATGGATGTGTTAGTACAATAACAATACGAGTACAATACTAAGGAGTACAATACTAATACTAAGAGTAATTAATTTAAATAAAAAATTACTTTGTTTTAAACCACTTTATTATATTTTTTTACAAATAGTCAACCAGTGTCGGTTTTTACTAACCTTCTTTAGTTTATATTATTACCTACGGTCCTGAAGAGGGTTAGTTATAACAACCGTAACTAGTTGACTATTTTCTTATTAGTTGATAGTTTATATATTATAACGGTCCTGAAGAAGGTTAGTTATGACCGAATTTTTAATTTTAGTTTATTCATTAAATACAAAATAGGGTTCCTTTATTACTCGTAGTTTTTCGACCACCATGCTAGGCTGATGCCCGTGTTATGGTGGTCGACTTGAAAAGTATGCACGAGTAGTTCTTCGTAGTGGTTTAATGTAAGATTGGCGAAATTAAGAGTAAGTAATACCTACTTAGTCTGTTTATAATAACACTGAGAGAATCATTCACCCCTCAAGTCAATTCTTATTAGGTGCTTTGTGGAAAAATTAAAGATTTGCAGATAAATGAATGTATCTATTCTTCATATCGATATATTTTTATTTTCAAAATGTAATTTTCATAAACTCTCACCAAGACATCACTCAATTAGTTTTGTGAAATATATAATTAATATTTTATTGTATTATTATAAAATCTTTGGATAGGAACCTACGTGTAAACACACTGTGAAGACGGTGTCTGTTGTTATCAAGTACAATGTGCCTATATACTCCTAATATTTGGGTCTATTGGAAAAGGGATTGTGAAAGGATTTTTGTACTGAGATGATCCTCTGGTCCTTGAAAATATCGAAATCGGAATCCCGCCTCTTTTAGGGTTGGATTTAAAAAAAAATGAGAAGACTTTTTTCTCGTATTTGAGATTGTTTTTTTACATGTTGATTTATTAAAAAAAAAACTCTTTTACGCGTTGTTTATTATAATAACAAAGAAATTAAAATCGATTGCACGGAACCAAGCGTCATAGGAGTCCAAGGACGTCTACACGCCACCGTGGCGGGGCGTTAACTAATACAAAATGTGCATGTAGACTGTATGCGGACGGCGTAAGGTTTAATTTTCAAATCTAAATTCGTTGAACGCCGTCCATTTTAATCCAAAAGAACAGTTAAAATAAGCGATCAAATTTAAAAAAAAAACACATGATTTTGTAAGATTTCCATTAATTCGCATGGCTTCATCTTAACCCACAAATATTCACGAAATTTTCCCACACCGTCTATAGTCAAATAAATAGGAACATAAACGAAACACAGTGTAACTTCTTATCGTCTTAGTAGGGTCACCCACTCTCGCCTTCCCTCTCAGACCGCCCTTCGTCCCTCGAGAGAAATGGCAAATATTGGCTTTACGTGTTTCTAGAAGTGTTTGGTCACGGCCCATTTTCTCCAACCTGAATTGGACTCAGTTACACCAGATTTTAGTAATGTTCTTATTTCTTCCCACGCACCAAAAAACCAAACTAAAAATACTGTACCTAGGAATAGGGGGTGATATTTCTAGGTCTTTTTTTAGGAAGTCTATTTATTTTCTGGCCCCCTGTCAACACGTACAAATGGTGTCAGAAATGGGATTTTTACTACCCCCTATTCCAAATTACTATTTTCTCAACACTCTTTAGTTGGCGTCATAAATCCATTTTGATTTCTGGTTTTACGAGCTGGGGAAAAACCACAATGAATCTAGAAATACTTTTAGTGGCCGAATGGGAAATATTTGATCTTTTCTGGGATCAAAGCTGTTAGTTTTGCCGGGAAAGTGCACCATTATTATTGATATTTCCTTTAAATTGAACTGTGATGTAAGGTTAGGTTGGGTTAAGATTAAAGTAAGATTCCACGATAATAAACAGGTCTTTTTTTCATTTGTTTCCGTAATTAATGAAATCTGTACATGCAGTGGGTGAGTCGTGTCCAAAAATGTTGATGTTGAAATTTGACAGTTCGTCTACCTTGAAAACCATTTGCAAATATACCTACAGGAAATAAGTTGTTCCTACTCAGGGGCGTAGCTACCGCCGTATCAGCCGTATCAATGATACGGGGCCCCCGGGCTACAGAGTCCCCTGACGTGAGCAAAAATTAGTAAAATATTATATCCACAATGTCACTTAATCTCGTGCTTCCCGGGAAAAAACATATAAAAAACTGTCATATGTGCCTATAGAGTCTTTACTTCAGAAATGATAAAAGTAAAAAAAGTAATTTTTTTCCCGAGTTAAGCGTGCGCCCAAAAGTTGGCAACATCCTACATCGGTTATTGCGGGATTCCCCCCGTTTAATTCATTAATTTAAACGGGCGTATCCCGCAATATAACCGATGTACAATGACAAACTACGGAGAGCAATATTTACGCGTTTTATTTCATTCCGGTTATTTATTACATTCTAATAAAATACAATCTTGTTCTTCTGATTATTTATTGGTTAATTATTTTGATTTGTGAAGAGAATGAGTGAAAGGAAAAGAGATTATCCCAGTGGAACTACGAAAAGAAAAAGTAAACAGAAAAGGGAAGAGGTTACAAAAAAGTGCCCAAAATTTCTTAATGAATGGTAAGTACTGCCTATTTATCTACCAGTAGCAAAGGGTGAATTTTGTTTTTTGAAAGGACAATGGCAACCTTCAATACATGAATACCTGATCACGTATTGTACCGAGCAATAATCAGGGCCCCAACTAATTTTGATACAGGGCCCCTCCAAGGCACGCTAAGCCACTGTTCCTTCTGGTAAATAGTTTTCTCTTTACCCTTTTTATTTGATTCTTTTTTTCATTCCACGACTTAACTTGAAAGCAAAAAGTGTTAAATGACCAAACAGGCGTGTCATTACAACTGATGCCCAAAAAACTCATTGTATTTCTCGGTTTGGTCATTGGATACAGATTATAATCCTAATCCGGAGAAATACTACGTTTTCCAAGAGATTTTTTTTTGTCTTGGAGCGGTAATTTCTTGCGTCCGTCGGATTAACGGAATTTGATGGTTTGAGATAAATAATATTATTTAGTTAGGTAGGTATACAGTAAAATAAATTGACCAGAAACATTTAATTATGGAGACGCATGTTTAGTAATGAATTTGATAGTTATTATTTGTAGGTATCTATAATTATTTAAGCAGCCACACTGAACTCGGAAGAGAAAATATCTAGGATAACATACGAACTACAAGTTCTTTCTTACTCTTTAAATATTGAAACAAAAGTCTTTATATCTATGGTAAACTCTTTGAACCAATTATTAATCCACTAATTGAATATAGATACATGATTGAGTTGAAACATATTTCCATAAAAGTCAGAAAGTGCTACAAAAACGTACTTTATACCAAATGCTACTAACTATTCATAAGTAAAACTCTAAAATAATAATAACAATAACATTTATTTATTAAAACACTTCTTCCTAATTTATACATTTTGTTTATTTAAAATCGTTTCTACTGACAAAAAGGTCACTGCTCAGCTACACATTCAGGATTTCCCCCGGAATGCAGCTCGTTTTCAGCAGTGCCTCTAATACAGTAAGAACAAATTTACAATCATCATTAATATTGAACAAAGACCACCGTTCTGATTCGATACGATGCGTTGCTTAGCAATGATAAGTGACCAGAACTGAATATCTAAGTACTTCCCAATCTTCTCCCCTATACATATATCCTTCTCTACACCACTCCCTTCAACATTAGGTATGGGAGATACCATAACCACTTGTTCCGGACAGTTCGCAGACTAGTCTTTTCAATTTTTGGATTTGGTTTTGAAAACTTTTTTTTCTAGGTCATTTATTTAATTGCCTAGCATAAGAAAAATATATTTTTTAAATTTATTATTATTATTATTTTTATTTGTTTTACAATTTTTTAGAAAAAAATGTTTCCTCGCTGGGGTTACCCGTTCTAAAATCACATTTTACAAGTTTTCGTGTTTGAAATATAAGTAAGTAAATACCTATGTTTAAATATTACAGGAAGAAAATTATGAAGTTATATCTAAAAAAAAGTACTGACAAGCATTAATCTTTGTTAGGTTGCAAAATTGTATCTATATTCTTTTTTCCCATGTTCATAATCCATATCTTAATGCTTCTTTTGAAGTCGGTTATTTTTTTAATGGTGTTAAAAAGGAAGTAAATTAAATAATTTTATTGAGAAGTACCTATTGCATATTTCTTTGTCTAAAAGTCGTTTTTGTTGTAGGTTGGTGGAATGTATGTTGTAATGTAGATCTTGTGAATCGGCCCGAGTTTGCCTGTGTAAAGTTATCCTGGTTTTTGAATGCGTATATTTGAATATTTTTTGTATAAATATATACTCTAAGTATAATTTTCCAAATTGCCCTTTGTGCTATGAGGACTGGTTTTATACTGGAATTGCATGAGCTTCCCCATCCGATAATACCGTATATTGTAGATGAGATTGGGCTAGTGCATAATATATTTTAATTAGCTGTTCTTTATCTAAAATGTTTTTTATTGATGATATTTTGAATAACCACTTTGAAGTCCGTAAGTCTGAACTTAAACATTAAAGCGCATATTTTACACATGCACTGTGCAAGCGGATTCCCGCCTGACTGATGGTTTGAATAACGACTGACAACAATTGCAGGAAAACCAGCAACATAAGTCTTGAAGCCACATATGGCTTTGAAACAAAAGGAACAAACAAACACCTTGAAAAGCCGAGAGATTCGAAGCCCTCTGCGGTATTGACTATCCTCTGCACTATGAAAGAAGGTCCGCAGAAGAAAGTGTCTCCTGGAAGCTAGCAAGCAAGTAACTGACATTGTGACAGCTTCAGTCACGCTGGTTCCAGATTCGGTGGAGGGCTCTTCCCACGCGCGGACCTCCCGGCAAGCAGAACACAGAGGAGGACCTCCGGACTCCGGACCTCTTGCGCGTGACAAACGTGCTTCCGTCAGCGGCCCACCGACCCACCGGCCCATCTGCGGCCGGTTAACGCTATACGGTATGTAAGCGAATTACAAGGGAATTTCATTAAATCAAAAATTCTTTCGAGTAGGCACAACGGCTTATAGCAGTCAGTTAGGCACTGCAACACTGATTCGGTGCAGAAAGTTAGTTATGGAAAATGAATTGGAACAGATTTACTGGGGTGTGGCAAGACCAGATATAGTTTTTTAGCCAAATAATGTGGTTCGCTTGCATTGTGTTTTATTGTGCTAAAGGTTGGTAGGTATCTATTTGATATTGTGACATATCAGCAGAACTCATAATAAGGTTACTGCAAAAAATGGCCTCGCGTAGCTCTTTGATCGGGGGTAAGAATCTATAGATTACAGGCGCTGTGTCGGATTGAGAATTTAGCATTGATTTTTCTGTTGTTTATAAAAGGTCACTTTTTATCTTCTTTGTTGATTGTTTAAACGAGGTAAATAAGTCTTTTGTGATTCATCATTCATCAATCGGAAATGATTAGCGAAATATAATTTGTTTATCTAAATGGTCTCAAAATCTAGTAGGTGGTTACTGGGATAGACATTACGATCGTATTTGGTAGTTGAAATTAACCCACTTCCCGATATCCGATCGAGCTGAAACTCTGCACATAGACTCATTGTTGAAGACAATGCATTCTATTAACTTTTGGTGGCAATCATGAGCGTACACGCGTAGACATATATGCATTTCTCTGAAATTGGATGACATCACATCACTTAATAATTTAAATAAATGTCGGTCCCACGGAATTTTGCTCCATTGTTAGCATTGTTGACCCAAATCCCTGGGGAGGAAGATTCAATCCTCAGTCAACCCAAAAAAAATTTTTTTTAAGAATACATTTGAAAATAAACTTTATTACATAAATATAGTAAAACTGTTGGTATTATCATTACCCATATTCATTTTATACCTACATTTTATAATATTATTATTTTATTTTTAAAAACACTTTATTATAGAGAAGTTCTGAAATGTAATTATTATTACGCATCTGAAATTGTCCGAGTTTTATAATGCCTTTGGAAGGCGAAACAACTGTCACGCGTAATAATACATAGCAGAACTTGTTCATAATAAATTGTTTTTCATAAATTAAATAATAATATTATTGAATATAGAATAAAAAAAATTTAAAAAAATTCAAATGGAGTTCTACAAAATAAACTTGACAACAATAAACCTATATTTAATTTGAATAATTACCTTTTTAATTGCATATTTGAATGCCACGAGAACATAAATAATAATTAGTAGGTCGCTTGCGACTTTTTTTAATCTATCATCTCATTTTTTTGTTGTTGTTATTTTGGTATTCAACTTTTTTCTAATATCATGCAAAACATTAATGCTATAATTTAAATTTCAAACGCTTTCATAATATTGTCCTTCCACGAATGATTGAATTCCAACACATTGAGGACACATTATTGTTATCAATTGCTTATCTGCCACATAATAAATCATGCAAATAATTAATATATTCATAAAATGCACAACAGACTAAATAAAATATTGATAAACTTTGATACTTCGTCCATTACGAACAATGTGAAAATTTTCATTGACAAGTTAAACACACACGTTGGAGTCATGTGGGGTAACCGTACGCGGTGGGAAAGTGTGCGCGGCGATGTTTGCAACAAATCGCCACCTCATTTGGATTTCTAACAAACATTTTTTTCAAAAATTACCTTTTAACGCCAAAGCATTTTTTTTGCTCATTTCTATTTCAAAAATAATTTTCAGAACCATATTTGTTGTATTTTAGTATAATACAATATACTCGTATCTATACGAAAAAGTTCTAACATCAAGCATTTTAGATAATAATTTATATTACAAGGTTCTAACATCACTTACACTCTCTATTTTGTTTGTATCTGCATTATTACGAGGCGCATTATGGTTTGCCACTTTCGTTGGATAGGATTCTAACTTCGCTTTACCATGTTCTAAGCTTTCAAAGTTTTCAAAGACGATTTTTCGTATCCTAAATTTAGTTAAAGTATTTTGGTTCAACGTAGTGTAATGGATTTTTTTTTAAATAGGACGTAGCCCTATCTTGGAATTGCATTAGGAGAATGTAATTAGAACCTTGTGCAATGAATTATTGTGCCCTAGCTAGTTGCATATAGTTTTATTTGAATTTTAGGTATGTTAAATGGCAAGGGCGGATCCAGGATTTTTTTCTGGGGGGGGCACAAGGGGTGGAGGGGGGGCGGCCCTCCCCGGGTGCCACTCCGATGGGGGGTACCCCTCAAGAGCACAATTCCCCCCCCCCCCCAGGACGGACCAATTTTGAGTTTGTCAACTTTAATGGGGGGGGGCATTTCCGACCGCGCTTTCCCCCGACCGCACTATGTGGCCAAACGGTGAATATCATCTCATGATTCGCTTTTGGTAATTACGCCGTAGAATTAAAACAACTATTGATTCTTAATGACAGATCCCCACTCTTTTTTTATATTGTTATAACAACTTTGTATTCCCTTCCGTTAATTTATAATTTCTTTTGAGAAATACAGATTTATTGCGACAATTTATATGAAACTTTGAACACACATATCAAGCGTTCTAAGCTTAATCAAGCAAATATTTTTATTTTATTAAATAAGTATGTTATCTTTTATATATACACCAGCATTTTTTGTTTTCGGAAATGGGAATTACTTATTAAATTTAATTATACGAATAAATTCCTCAGATTTAAGACAATTATAAACTTTCACTAAACCTTTCGTTTCTTCCGAAGGTTCCCGAAGGTTAGATATTATGTTTTTTATATTTCTTGTAGTATATAGTTAGTCTTGTAGTATAGTGTTTACTTTAAGAATCAGTAATAATATTTTGCCCCAACTTGCCCCCTTTTCTGAAAATGGCTTAATGATGATAGTGAGTGCTGCGTAAAAAATCGAAAAAAGAGAAAATGCCTTATACTTAACGTAATTACCACAATAATGTCCTTATTAATTATATGTTATTCCTTTAATTACTTAATTTTATATTATTTTTACATATATCTATGCTCACAATACATACCAATCATTAATTTGAAATTTGAAAAATCAATCATTTGACCTTTTAATTGAAGAATAATCTGTTAAATTGGCCTGATAATGACGGAATTAATAATTTAAATTTTACTAAAGATGAAACCTTAGCTATCTACGTGTACTAAAATTTATCCAGGAATAATTACCAACTATAAAAAAGGTTTTAGATGACAAAAAAAATATCAGAAGCGAAAACAGATTTTTATTCTGAAGGTATTAACTGTAACCGATGTAAAGCAAGTGTAAAACTACAGGATCTTTTTGACCCGTCACTAAATTCGAAGTGTTTCTGACAATGATGGGAAGGTAACACAAGTGTTGACAGGTATCCCGTCTTCTCCAGCATGCACAATATGTCTGACAAAACCACCCGAAATGAATAATCTAGAAGTTATTAGAAATAAACAAGACAGGCGAGAATTCTACAGATTCGGGCCCTCGACATTAAATTGTTGGATCCGATTTATGGGATGCATTTTACATATTTTGTATAGCTTACATTTAAAAAAATGGTCAGTTCGTAATGAAGAAGAAAAAACTCTTAAAAAGAGAAAAAAAATAAAGTCCAAAAAAGTTTCAGAGACATGCTTGAGCTTATTATCGACAAACCCCGCTAAGGAAGTGGCGATTCTAATGACGGAAACACGTTAACTATTCATGTAGCGCAAATATAACTGGTGTGAAAGAGGAACTAATCAAGAGATTTTTCATAATTTTACAAACCATGGCTAGAGACTCGAAAAACTTCGGAGAATACGCAAGCGCAACAGCTAATTATTATGTACAGAAGTATGGATGGTAATATATACCTGCTTCTGTACGTAAGGTACTAACCCATGGAGAGAAAATCATAAAATACTATTTTTGTTACCATTTTGTTACAACTTTCAGAGGATGCCCAAGAAGCAAGAAACAAGGATTATAAATTTGTTCGCCTTCATCATGCTAGAAAATGCTCACGATCATCATCAAATGAAGATGTAATGCACACTCTCATGCACAGTTCTGATCCATACATTTCAGATCCATACAAGTTTTACCAAAGGACGCAAAGTTCTGTAATTATTAGATGAAGCTTGTTAATTTTTGAGAACGTATCAGAATATTAATGATAGACTAATAATGAATTACGTGCAGTTTCATTGTGAACTTATGTAAGATTTTTTTAAATTTATCCGTTTTTAAATGTGTAGTATTATTTGTAAATATTTTTTTTTTTTTTTTTAAATGTTTTGTTAATAAATAAGACATTCTTATAAATTTGTAATTTTTAAATAAATATTTTTTTTATTTTTTATTTTCAACTTGTTGATATTAATACATCTTTTGTAATATTTTTAACAATTTTAATAAATTATAAATCTATACACATTATACTTATATTCAAAAAAATTACAACAATATTCGCATTATTTTAAAAGTTATTGATTTTTGAGATGATATGCACCATTTGGCCCCATAGTGGACCGTACCGCTCTCGCAAACGCTGATTATCATCTTTCATTTGCAAGTGCATGAATGGGATGCAACGAACAAAATTCTTAATTCCAGCCAGAAATAGACAAAAGTTTGACTCATGTTCTTTCTGTTATTTTAACAACTCTGATAATTTGATTTGCTTCTAAGTATGTACTGTCATGGAATCTCCACAGTACACAAAAATACCATCCTTGGGGGGGGGCACGTGCCCCCGTGCCCCCCCCCCCCCCTAAATCCGCCCTTGTTAAATGGTAAGCATACGTCCTATTTATATATTTTCTTTTAACTTCTTCAATTCAAATGCTTCATACAAGATTCAACCTCAAAATCGGAAATTGGTAAAATCGTCTTTGCAAACTTTGACACCTCATATCTCAGAAGAAGGGAAAGTGAAGTTAGAATCCTATCCAAATGACGAAATTAAAATGGAATATCTTGTGATACGTTAAAAAAAATAAAACAACATGTCCTAACTCCATTGCAACACATTTTTAATATATGCCTTAAAAATGGTCATTTTCCAGAGCAATTTAAAATTTCCTCTATAATACCTATTTATAAATCTGGAGACACGAATAAATTAGACAATTATAGACCAATATCTCTTGTTTCAAACCTCTTGAAAATATTCGAAAAATGCATCAAGTTTAGAGTCATTGAACACTTAGAAAATATAAAATTCTATCGAAAAACCATTACGGCTTTCGTAAAGACCTAAGCACCGAGGATGCGATATATGAATAAAAAAATATATATACTCATCTATCGATAAAAAAAAGAAATCTCTTGCCATATTCCTAGATTTAAGAAAAGCTTTCGACACCGTAAATCATGATTTACTCATTACAAAAATAAATCAACTAGGCTTCAAAAAAGACACACTAAAACTACTCTCTAACTATCTTAAAGACAGAACACAAAAAACAAAAATTGGGAATAATTACAGTTCTGCGTCAAAGATAAAAAATGGAGTTCCACAGGGAACTGTGCTTGGCCCGATTTTATTCTTAATTTATTTTAACGATTTATGTAATTTTGTAATCCCTGGTAAAATTGTTTCTTACGCAGACGACACGGAAATAATAGTGGATGGTAATCATTGGAAAGAAACTTTCTCGAAAGCAACTGATTGTATTTCACTGGTTTCAACATGGCTAAATTACAACAAAAGAACAAAATCACTTTAAACTATAGCAAAACATTTTAGTTACCTTTTTATAAAACTATTAAAAATAAACCTTAAGACAACCTTAAAGTTAGAATCCATAATACTAGTTGCAATCAAGAAATGTGCTTCATGTGCAACGAACTCACTATTGTCGAAAATATAAAATATTTAGGAGTATCAATAGATATAAATCTTAATTGGAAATAACATATTAATCAAATCACTTCTAAATTAAGATATCTGACCTACATATTTTAAAGACTTAAAGAAGTTCTAAACAATGAGAAATTGAAAATGATCTACTTTTCCCTGGTGCAATCTTCAATCACTTATGGCATTATAGGATGGGGTGGTGCACTTGATACATTTATTAAGCTTCTACAAATAATTCAAAAACACATAATTAAAGTCAAATATAACAAAAATAAAACATTCTCGACCAACTTATTATACAAAGAAACTGAAATATTTAATATGCGTAAATTATTTATATTACAAACTTTGAAATATGTATTTAAAAACAAAAATAATTTTGAAATAAATGAAAACAAAAAATAAATAATATATTTTACACCCCACAAACCAATACTAAATTATTGCAGACACATAGCAGTTTCATTGGTCCTCGTACATTTAACCTTCTACCACTACAAACTCAAATGATAAAATATATAAAAGACGTAAAATTATGGCTGAATAATGTAGATATTGAAACGCTTTTTCTATAAATTTATCCATCCATCTACAACTCACTTTCTGTAACTTTCTAAACTGTAGTACAATATGATTTCTGTTTATTTATTTTTTTATAATAATTAAAAATTAAAAATCAGTATGTTTTTCTCCATATTTTTAATTTTATTTTATAATAGCTGAAAAAAACCTATTTCACTTATTCTACCAATGTAATACTAACTTTTTAACTTTTGATACTAACTTTATATTTTATATGTTTTTTTTAAAGTCTATTTTATACTTTGGGTACTTGGAAATATAGTATTTTGTTTTAATATTACCCACACTCAGGCAGTGCCTTAGTGGGTTTTCATTTCTTGTTCATACTAATTGTTATTGTATATTATGTTATTATATAATATTTGCTATTTATACATTATCGGCCTTACTAAAAAACCCCGTGAAAAATTTATTCAATTGACAAACGGCCGCGGATGTGAAAACAGTACTAATTAAAAAAATGTTCTTGGAATAAAATACACACCGTTCACGCATCCTGGTGGGCTAGTTTATCTCTGTTTTAGGGATGATGTCTGAACGAAATTTGGAATTTTCCAAAGTATTTTGAATGTTCTATATATTTCTTATTTTTTAAGGTGCCGTAAAAACAAATACCATTTTTAATAACTAGATAAAATTACCTATTAGATTTGTGTATTTGAAATACAGTATAGTTTAAAAAAACTGCCATATTTTAAGATTTAAACACGGAAAAATGTGTAAAATAATATCTTAAAAAAACATTTTTGTTGAAAGTGTACAAAAATATTTAAAAAAATTAAAATTTAAAAAATACAGACCTTTTAAATAATGAATTTGAAATGAAACTGTCACCTCACTGTTTCCTCGGGCATAGGTACAATAAAAAAATTATAAAAAATTTCAAAGTTTTTTTTAATGCCAAAAAAATAACCTTAAAAATATCTCTGACATTTCAACACATTTCTTGCACCACTAAAGATGTTAATTTCTTTGATAAGCTTACCAACACGTGAATTTGATATTAATATTTAGAAAAACCACCACTTTTATAAAATTCTCATAAAATAAATATCATTAAATGTAAATATGAATTTTTATGTATCATATAAAAAACTTTTTGACATTTCAACTTTGAAAGTACAATTATTGTTATTATAACTTCACTAAAACTTATGAAAAACCACAAAAAACACGGTAAATATATCAATTATATGAATATAAGAGTGAATTAGTCATATTAATAAAAATTACGATCACTTTGGTAATATTAAGAAGCACATCGCCGTACCCAAGTAATCTTTCGCGGCTCAAAATATGTTTTCACTGCGAACAGCGAATGCGCCGGCGCCCCCATCTAGCGGCCATGAATGAAAACATTGAAAACAACAATTTTGTGTGAACATTACTAAAAATTGCACTGTTGCCAGATTTTAAAACCTGTTTTAGCGTGAAATTTTTTATTGGTAGAATTTCGGGTTTTAGTGTAAATTTGTTGTACGGATGTTGCTACAAAAACACAGGTCATCGTTCGTGCTGTAGTTTTTTTAGTAAGGCTGTAATGTACAAAGAAATGTGAATAAAGAAAAAAAAAATGAAATAATAATGAAATCATTGTTAAGTGACGAAATGCAATTCTTCAATTCGGGAGGTGGGCATGGGTACCGCCGCCCCGGGAACCATTTATTGGATAATCAACACCCCTGCCATAAGTCTATTGATTAATCGTATGAGTTTAATTGTGTCAGAATGGTGTGGTGACAATATTTAGTAGAATAGTGTTAGATTCACAAGTGCAAAGAGGCAATTCTCGTACAGATAACCAGTCATAAGTGAGGTAATTTCAATTTTGTGTAATGGAGCAAGTGTGCGGTTTTGTGGGTGCGCATACTTACCCCGTATACAATGGGGTATTTCCACAAACGAGGGATTCTGTTGAAAATGTACGGAATATTTAAAGATCATTTTTCTGATTTTAATCATCTTACTAAATTTTTTTTTTTTTATGTTTTCATTAAAGATTATTGATTTTAAAAACGCTGCAAAACTGACAAAATCAAAACGGCTCGTTTTTTGCAAATGGGTTCGTGACGTCACAAGAGTAGCTCGGCCGATCCAGCATAAATAAACACTGTCATTGAGCGTCCGCACTTATGACGTCACACGATAGCCACGCCCCAAAATATCGTTTTAGCGGTAGTTCAAAAATGGGAAACATGTAAACAAAATGTAGAAAATTTTCTCGTCAATATAAAAATAAAATAAGAATGCTTTAATCATCGTAAGTTTTTGCTTAATTTTTTAAGCAATAAAAAAACGTGAAAATATCCCATTTAAGTGATTTTAAACATATCACATCTCATCTCACATTTCTTACATTAAAATATTCCGTAAGCGTAAGTATAAGTATAGTTCAATTTGCACCCTTATATATATTTTTATATTTTTTTCTTTAATCTTTGCTTTGACGGTTAGTTACATAATTTGTGTATTTTTCGACCACCATGCTAGACGCATGCTCGTGTTATGGTTGTCGAATATTGAAAGCAGAGTGCTAACACTTACAATACAGCATGCGTATACTTATCCTGCATTTGGTGTAAGTGTGCGCAATCGACATTCATGTGAACTTTTCAACACATCTTTCAATACAAACTCGTGAACCCTATGAGGTTTTTGTTTGAGATACCTTAATTATCAATCATATCAATTAACGTGAATATTAAATTATATCTAAAAAAAATTATTAAAAAATTCAATGATAAAATTGGAAATGGTTTCCCCATGTAACCCTTCACTTGATAATAGGTAAATACAATGTGGATAATGTGAATATTTTGATTGACTTAGCCATTTTTACACGAGGTATTAAATCGTGGTGGCGTGATCACTTCGCGTGTTAGGACGCAAAACAAACAGTCTCCTATGAAAGTCAATATGTGTGTTATTATAATAATTCCCAACAACAGACACGGATAACGGCGGACATGACAACCATCACTCAGTGGGGGATTACGTGCTAAAGCGCCGAGGAACCGAGTACCAAGGAGGTTGCGGATTTTCACGCGGTCGCATGCCAAAAGATGGCAGGCGTTACACACGTGATATTAACATGCTGACATAGTCAAAGTCAAATAATGGCGTCCGTAATTTGGAGTTATTACATTCTGGTGCCTTTTGAAATAGTAAAAAAACCTCGTGAGGCGGTTGGAATTATTAATTTTTAAGATGGTATTTTATTAATTAAACAAAGTATCTATCGAGAGACCTTTTGGTTAAAATACAATTGATTTTGAACTTCATAGTTTTTTTTCTCTATTTCGGGATTTTCTACGTTGCATCGTTCAAGAATGCTAGACACACTGACAGACATAAAAACTTGACAGTTATGCTTGACAACTTACTGATCACAATTTAATCAAAAGCTGAAACGGGCTGAGAATCAGCGTTTACCAGAGATCGTTTATATAAAAAATAATGAAATGAGAGGTTTTGAGGTGTCGCATCTCAAGTGAGGTGAGGTGTGAAATGTGAAAAAGCCATGGTGCTAATATCTTGTACAGCCAAAGTGTATTTTCCCTATAGAATATTTTCTTACCGCCCCACCGCCTCACAACCTCAAAATATATATAGTAGGAGACATTTTGCATTTTTGTATGGGACATTGAAAAAATATATGTATATCGTTTGATTGTAGGGCATCATGTGTTAAGCAGGTTCTTCTCCGACCGAAAACATGAACATTATCCTTACACATTACTATAAACATTTCCAATAGGGGCGTGGCCTTTGAAATTTTTGTACGCGTCTACAGTAAGGCCACGCCCCCAATGTTTATAGTAATGTGTAAGCAAATGTTCATGTTTTCCATCAGAGAAAACCCTACTACTCAACACTAATGTGAGAGATTTTGTAACACTCCAACCTAAATGTAATTGGACTCCCCAAATTTAAGCCGAAAACACTGATTTATTGACATTTATTATGGCAAGTCAGGTTAATTTTCCATTTCTGTCATCCACTCGCCTTCATTAGTGAGTAAAACCTTCAGTTAGCGCTAGACTACCGACTATACAGCAGAAACCTACAGAAACATTACATTATTATTCATTTACTTTATCTAATTATAATATTTTTAATTGAAAAAGGAACAAGCTGCAAGAAGAACTGTCTACCCAGGGATATTAGCAACTATTTAATACGACGCCATTTCCGGGGGCTTAAGTTTAATATACCTACGTAGATAATTTAATACCACATACCTATTCGTACTTCATAATTCAACCAACTCCTCCCGTGCGTTCAGATCCGCCTACAGGGTTACAAGTATTTTATTGTTAACAATATAATTAAATCAAAACAAAAGATAACACTTTTTGGCGCGCAATGTTCTCCACAATTCTATCCGGGTAGTATGTAGCCCGTGGTATTTTTTTCTTCTTTTATTGTTTCCCAATTCTTTTATAATAAAGAAGAAAACGTCAAATTACAATTGTACTCTTTAATGAATCTTTTTACAAACTATTCATAATAATATTTTTTGCCATTTGTCTTATTTTATGAGATCGATGAATGAAGCTCGGTACAGACTAGTTTACATGGCAAGCCACTAACGGACATTTATTTATGGGTTCTCTGATAAACAGGTTATACTTGTGCTGGTCCCCCAAAGGAAACCTAATTGTTCCCTTAATCATTCGTTTTACCAAAAGGGTTTCAGCGAGTATTTCTACCTCTAGGTTAGCCGAACTCCTAAAGCAGACAGTTTATCGATTATTAAAGCAGTGACATCCCGTCCAGATATTACATCTGTAAGCCTGAGCGGCGGGATGTCAAAACTAACCACAAGCTCCCTTACCCTAAGAGACGAAGACGAAGTAAAACTAACCAAAAGCATCCCTTACCCTAAGAGACGAAGACGAAGTAAAACTAGACAATAGCATCCTTTACCCTAAGAGACGAAGACGAAGTAAAACTAACCAAAAGCATCCCTTACCCTAAGACACGAAGACGAAGTAAAACTACCCAAAAGCATCTCTTACCCTAAGAGACGAAGACGAAGTAAAACTAACCAAAAGCATCCTTTACCCTAAGAGACGAAGACGAAGTAAAACTACCCAAAAGCATATCTTACCCAAAGAGACGAATATTAAGTAAAACTAACCAAAAGCACCCTTTACCCTAGGAGACGAAGACGAAGTAAAACTAACCAAAAGCATCCCTTACCCTAAGAGACGAAGACGAAGTAAAACTACCCAAAAGCATCCCTTACGTAAGAGACGAAGCGATGCGTGAACGATGAAATATTTGAGATCGAAGAACTAAACAATATAAACTAGGAAATTTTGCGTAAAAATTAAATGGTTTATTACACTACCGTAATATTTAAAAACGAACCATTAAAACACCTATGTTGGCTTTAAAACCACACTGTAGTCCGCAACATCGTGCATGTAGACTGTACTTATTACTGCGGCTGATGTTTGCACACCGCGATGCTATCTTAGGTTATTTACATGCAATTATTTATTAAAACAGAACAAAACCATACAGTTTTATGCCGCCATTGTTGGTTTAGCGCTAACGTCGGGTTATTTATTTATTTTTACTCCCCCTTTCCCGCGCTGTTCTATAAATAATAGAAAATGTCTATTAAACGTGTAATTTGGGAATGCTGTAAATGGACTCGATTTGAGACGCCTATATAGCCTGTGGAATATAGGTATTCCTACTTCCAACGATTTTTACTAATTAATTAATTACACATCTAAAATTCTGATAAGGCAAGAAAAATACTGATAACGTCTAAAAGTTGACTTTATGTGCTATAACTAAGTATACAATTATTATAAATTAGTGAGTTAATTGGTACGAAAGTATACCTACATGTATTATTTTGAAACAGTTAATTGAAAAAGCTTTCGTTCAATTTGTTCGGTTTCTTTAAATCCACCGTTTTTTGTGATTGTGATCTTAAAGATTAGTTTTAATGAATTTTAAAGAATTCTTACATTAAATCCACAGAGGAGGCCCTGAGGAAAATATTTGACCTCAGGCTCTTTATCATCTTTAGGAATGCTGTGTGGGCGCCTCCCAAATTGAGGTAAATAATCGCAAAATTTATTTTTCATATCTTTTCCGGTCATATTATTAGCGCCATCCGGCACCAAAATGACCATAAAAGTGGGTAATTTTCTCCTTATTGGCGCAAAAATGTCTTACTTTGTTAAAACTTTTCGATGGTGGAGAAATGATAAATACACCTAGGTACTAGGTACCTACCTACCAATTTTATCAGAATTATTTGGATATTTAACAAAAAACTTTAGTTTTCTTTTCTTTCTCCCCACACAGTAGGCCCATGCGGAAAATAATTTTCTAAAGGGACGATTTCATATTTGGAGATGCTATATGGAGGATCTTTTTAGAAAAAGTAAAGAAAAAGAAGTTCTGGGAAGGAAAAAGAAATGAGATGTGGATAGGAATGTTGTGGTCAGTGTGTTCAGGAGTGACGCCATGTATCCATCCCTCCCGCTGCGGTGCAAGACGATGGATCGAAAAAGAACAGATGGAGAAGTCAGATGGTTTCCCCAAACCAGCCTCTCCCGATCCGGCCCATCACGCAGCCAGTGGGCTGGCGCATTCGCCGTCACACCTCACCCGATGAACCCCGACCCCTCTGAAAAGTCACAAAATGTAGCGAACCACTTGGGTAACCTGTGTTATCATTATTAATATAGGTGTTGGTTATCCAATAAATGGTTCCCGGAGCGGCCGTACCCATACCAGCATACCATAAATTGTAATAGTGGTAATTTCAGTTACTGTTAACATTGACGCATTTATCAAAATTCGGAAAAAAACAGTTAAATTCCACCAGAAAAGATATGGAGACTTCGGGTGATCTTGTAACTGAATATACAGGTCGACCACGATCATGCATCACAAGCTTATCATGTCCAAGTCGACAACTAATAATAATTTATACAACAAACTAAGTACCCAAAACTGCGGTATACAAATATTACGATATTATTATTAAGTTATTGAGGGGGCGGAAAACAGGAGAAAAAATATTTTCCTCAGGGCCTCCTGTGTACAGAAAAATATAGTTTGTGGTTCAGAAACACCAAAGTCAAATGATTTGGTTTTACTAAATGATCGTTTTTTATAATGGTTAAACTAATCATGATGACTGCCAAAATTCGTCTACTGAAGTTCAAACGTTTTTTTGGTTTCTTTCGGCCAACGTTTCCCAACCTCCGCCCTATGCGGCAAAATCCTTTTTGGGGCTCTGCTCCAAGATTTCCGCTTTGAATAACCGTCTAATCAAATAAACTACAATGCAGATTAGTTCAGGTGGGATTCTTGATCCACAATCCCAAGTCCCCGTGTGGGAGGGCTGCTATGACAAATTAAGGAATTTGTTTATCTTCTTGGGAAGGGTTAAGTACCCATTGGAACGAGGGTCGTAATCAAACAGTTTTACTTGACTGCCCACAAAAAGGGTACTTTTTGTGTTTGAAATTCCTTATCTTTTTACCCCCCCAAATCAAAGTGGATTTAAGAAATTAAACCCATTACATTAGTAGGTATATACCTATGTACTTCAAACTTTTTAAAAATTTTCAACTGTTATCTACGATAAAAAAAACTTTTAAAAATCTTGTACTTATTTTGCAACCGGACGGACATCTCCCTGATAAAGGACATCTTTAATTATTATTTTTAATTGATAAACTAACGTTTAAACAAGATTTTTATGCATAGCACAAAGGGTAGATAACAAATATTATAATCAATAATTATCAGCCTGAAATTTAATTTAATTGATATTATTATATATTTTTATTTGACAAGTTAAAGTATTTCAGCAAAAAATGCAGACGTAATTAGTCTCGACGCCACCTAGCGGGAGATTTAGTATTAAAAATACCTCTCTCACAAAAATAAAGTTGGTTGTTTTCAGTTGGAAAAATGCAATAATAACTAATTGTCGAATGAAACACTAGAATATATTGAATTATTTGGCGGGTATTAGATAAGCCGCCATAGCTCAGTGGTCAGAGCTCCTGACCGGCAATCAGAGGGACACGGGTTCAATTCCCGTTGGCCGCCAGTATCTTTTCTCGGAAGATTTTTTCAATGTAGATGAGTGTTTCAGGCTGATAATTATTGATTATAATATTTGGACATCTTTAATTTTGAAAATATTAAAACAAAATACATAATTGATGAGCATAGCGAATTCCTGTATTAACCCTGTCATTTGAGAATTTAATTCATTTGTCATTTCAAGTTCCAGTTCAAGATGGTGGCCGTGTTGGATACTATTATCTTTTCATCCTGTCATAGTGGTTTCTTCTACTAGCTGTCAATTCAGAATAATCAATAGTTAAAATAATTTATTAATAACAATTAATAAACGAGAAGAAAAGTAAGAAAAAAGAAATATAACTTTTTTTTTGAAAATTTTGTAACTCTTTGTTTGAAATAAAAAATGTTCCATAAAAGAATGTGGTTTATAAGTAAGTAGGTATATAGGAATTTAAGTACTTATCTACTAACTTACAAATCTTATGATTTCGGAGGAAATTATGATTTTGATTTATTAAATAAGAGAAAATTAGAAATCTGCTTCTTTGGATACGAGGTCTATGTACTATAGACAGAACGGCACAACTGCTGGCATTATTGTCTTGTGTAACCACATAAGTTAAATAGTAATAGCAAAATACCATAACATAAGTTGGTAAAGCATCAGTCTGCAGATGACAGTTGCAGGGTGAAACCAGTCCAATGTCAAATAAATTAGTGCAATAAAAGTATTTTTTATCGTTTATTGCAATGACGTTACAATATAATACATAGACGCTCTGTAGAAATCACAAAGAAGCATGCCAAAGCAAGTCAATTGTAGTGTTTTCGATTTCATAGCTACGCGTCGCGTAAGGTCGTGTGCTACCTCTAAGTATATTGGATTTAAAAAATGCCAAAATGTCCTCGTATGGAAAAATATGAGCCAATAGCGAGTCCAGATGTGTGGTAACGTCATTATTTTCATGGTAAGCATAAAATATATAGATACCGTATCAATTTAATATCAAATGAATAAATTAATAGTCTCATTCATTGTATTGATATACCTTCCACATGTAATTAAAATATTCTTTAAAATACGACTTTAAGTTTCACTTCTATATTCGGTTTCACTATTTGGCTAGGCTTGGGTAAAAGCTTGAAGCTAGTTTGGACAAATTAGAATATTTTTAACATCGTAAATCAGTCGTAATTAACTATTCAAAATCGTGTAAAATGTGTAAATAATGAGCGGGCACGAACCATGAACGGATGAAATTATAAAAGTTACAAATAAAAACTGGTTCCGAAAAATAAATAACACTCATTACGTCATGAGTCAGTACGCATTAGTGTTATGAAACGAGAAAATACGTACTTTTAGATGGCACTTAGTCAAATTTAACAGTAACAAATTTAATCATTTCGTGATTATTTATTAAATCGATCCGCAAAATTATTAATGTTTCTAACTTATGTTACATTATTTATGGGTAAAAGAATTATGAATCATTGAGTTCTTTTTTTTTCATGAACTCCACACAGGAGGCCCTAAGGAAAATAATTTCCCTCAGGGTCTATATCATCTTTGGGGATGCTGTGTGGAGGTGTTTTTAAAGAAAAGGAAGGAGAGGAGAGTTCTGGGAAGGAAAAGGGTATAAGGGGGGGGGGGTAGGAATCTGGGGTTCAGTATGTCACTGGTCATCCAAGACCTAGAACCTCACCCCATGACACCTCACCCCGGACACCTCTGCTAAATCGCCAAATGTAGCGAACCACTTGGGTGACCTATGGCAGAGGTGTTTCCAATTTGGTTTGAAGAAAAAATGGTTATCCCGGTTAGACAAGAGGTCTGGGTTCGGGTCCCAGTTGCGACCATTGTCTTTTTATGTTTTTCTGTGTCTTGTTCTCTTTCTTATTTTCGTTTAGATTATCTTCTTCTTCAATGATAAATAAATTTGTTTAGAAACATTTTAGTTTATTCGGTAGCATCTAAAATATGTATGAGACAGGAGGGTCTCTGACCTGTTACTGAATTTGTTTGCAACTTCGATATCCATCACATTGCAGTTCCAAAATAACATAATAATTACTAATATTTTCATATTGCCGTTACGTCATTTATTAGTTATTAGGTACCTAATAATAATTAAGTTATTAAAAAAAACATTCACAGGTAGGTACTACCTACATAAATAAACGCATTGATGTCATCCCTTCTAGTTTATATCCATAATTAAATTGTCAGATTGCGATAAAAAATGCACTGTCAATCAAGCGCCACGATTGTTTGATTAAAATATTTAATTATTTGATATACGTGCACGAAAGAAAAACATAAGTAAGTCGTCATTATTACATGATAGTAAAAAAAAATATTTATTTGTTTTCTGGTCACATGAGTCGAGCGAGCTATCTGAAAACTAACTAACCATCACGCCGTTTCCCCGCAGGGGTAGGCAGAGAGGACGGACCGCCAAACAACTCGGTCTTGGCACACACTCTTTTCCTCACTCACATTCATACATCGTCTCATCGTGAATCAGCTATCTGATTCCGATTATATTTTAATATCAAAGCACTTAAAACACTTTTAATACGTGTGGAATAAGTCATTATGGGATTTTGTGAAAAAAGGTGGAAATTTTAAAATCTTTGCAATAGTTATCCATTTTTTCCAAAGGGATGCATAATATTTTTTGCATTCAAATGTTGTCTTTGTAGATTGTCGTTGTTGTGTTTTTTTAAATTTTTTTATTTGTCCATTCGAAGATAAAATAAGTACCTTCTTCTTCTTCGATGGCGCTACAGCCCATATCGAGCTTTGGCCTCCTGCAAAAGTCGCCTCCAACTCCTCCTATCCTCAGCGGCTGACTTCCAATTTGGTACTTGGAGAAGCTGTGCTGCATTCCCTCTTACCTCGTCTTCCCACCTCAGTCTGGGTCTTCCCACTTTTCTCTTTCCACCAGGGTGCCCAGTCAAAATTCTTTTTGGAACACGTGTATCCGGCATTCTCTGTACATGCCCAGCCCATCTCAGCCTGAGGAGTCTCATGTGTGCTGAGATGCTAGGGGCCTTATATATATCATACAATTCTGTATTGTGCCGGATACGCCACTGTTCAAAATAAGTACCTTACCTAGCCGTAATCTCAAGTCTCAATAAACTGAGATAAGAAGTTAATAATAATAATGGGATAATTTATAGAGCACCATTTTTGTGAAAAATCGCCCCCCAGTATTTTGCTGTTGGGCGAATTCCGTTCACAGTATTTTGCTAATTACCAACACTTTTTTTATAAAGTTGGGCTTGTGGCAGTTGCGGAAATTTATTTAAACCAACTGAACCAATCTTGTTCGGGTTGGTATAAAATTTACAATAAATAATGAATATGTATCCAGGGTGTTAACTGACGTACTTACTTATAACCTGTAATTCCTGACATTATTTGGAGTAAAAATGTAAATGAAATATTGGTCTCCACTGACTTTATTGTTTGTTTTTTAAGTTTTTAATTTTTTTTCTTCAAAAAACCAAATAAAAAAATTCTTCCAGATTTCATCACTAGTCACCCAGCCGAGTAGCCGCCCAATCCCTTTCTTCAATCCTAACTGTCCAATGCTTACTGTATTTTTTTTTAATGTTTTAAGCTAAAAAAAAAAAACAAACAAAAATGTCACTGAAGACCAATAATTTCATTTATCATTTTTTACTCCAAACAATGACAGGAATGACTTGATAAATAAACGTATGACCCTTAACATCCTGTACCATACGAGTATAGGTATACATAATCAGTTAAGAAAACTTGATAAAGAATGAATATTTCGGTTTTTACTACTACCTACCGTCAAGTAAGAAAGGAATTGCGTAAAAAAAAAAGGATTACAGGGAATGGAAATCACCCTTTTAATGTAGGCCTTAAAGTGGCATTTTATTTCCTTGGGCGTGAGGGTAACATAAAATAATTTGAGAATGACGGAGGATGAACATAAATAAAATGACAACTTTTAAAAACTAAAAAAATACAAGATTCACATACGTTTATCTCAACAACCAACCTAACTAGTTTTTTTAAAGGTAATGAATGAGCTTTAAAAGTTTTTTAATCAGTACCCTAACCTGATGCAGGAAGTATTCCAGGCAGTGGCGTACCGTGGGTATCAGCCGCCCGGGGCGGAGGAAAATTTTGCCGCCCAGCCCCCCTATGTAGGTACTTCTTCAGGGAGGGGGGGGAGGGGGGTAGTGATCCTTTTTTTTAAATTTTTTTTTTTAAATATTTATTAATTAAATCTGTATGCGGTGAATTAAAACTACACTCAGAACGTGAAAACGGGTTTTCTTTGGTTCTGGCAGCACATAAATTGTCTGCAACTAGAATTTTATATTTACAATTCGAAAAAAAGTTATGTTTTCCTTCGAAATATGTCAGCAGATGAATACACAATTGGAATTTTACATTCTGAACAATAAAACTGGCTTAAATTTTATCTGTATGCGGTGAATTAAAACTACACTCAGAACATGAAAAAGGTTTTTATTTGACTCTGGCGGCACATAACTTGAATGGAAGAATTTTATTAAGCACTTCAAATAAGTTTTTTCTTCGAAATGTGTCGTCGGATAAATTCACAACTGGAATTTTACATTCTGAACACAAAAGGGGTTTTAATTAAATCTCTAAGCGGTGAATTAAGACTACACTCGGAACATGAAAATGTTTTTTCTTTGATTCTGGCGGCACATAAATTGTCTGCAAGAATTTTATAAAGCACTTTAAATAATATAATGTTTTCCTTCGAAATGTGTCGTCAGATGAATCCACAACTGGAATTATACATTTTAAACACAAAACTGCTTTTAATTAAATATGTATGCGGTGAATTAAAACTTCACTCAGAACATAAAAATGGTTTTTCTTTGATTCTGGCAGCACATAGATAGTGTGCATCTAGAATTTTATAACTGCAATTCGAATAAGTATGCACACACCTGTCAGCTATTTAACTTTTCTGTGATAATAAATTTAAAATATATCACCGTGATATATACGTGGAAGAAAACCGTATAAGTGTAATTTTTTGTACGCTTTCAGCAGGGCGCACAAAGCTTCACGAATATAAAACACAAATCGACTATCAATTAGAGCTAAAATGATACTGTTGCCATTTACATTTTTATTTAAAAATAATGTATGTGTTAGAAATAAAAACAAAACGTCTGTCATTAATATTTTGATTTTAACAGTATATAAAACTTAAGAAAGATGTTAAGAAACTATAAACTAGAAAAAACTTTTAAGTCCTGACGCGAGAATAGAACCCGCGACTTCCCCAATCCAAATTTTTACAAGATGATTATTGATTGTGAAATTTTGCCGCCCCCCCAAAAGTGCCGCCCGGGGCGGGCCGCCCCCCCAGCCCCCCCCCACGGTACGCCACTGATTCCAGGATCAGCATTAGGATCAGATGCAGGAACTGGCCCAAGGTACGAATGTTGAAGACATCAAGGAGCGTATGAAAAACAACAGTCTTAAACCCTCGCCTTGTGTCTTTACATATTAAGTTATGAACGAGTAAATTAGATATTTTATATTTTAATCGTAATAATTTGCTCATTTTATTAACTAATTGTGACCAACGTGCGACTGGCGTCTTGTATAAGAGATGCAGCATAAAAGAGAGATCGTAATATATGCAAATATATAAAAGCGTGCAAGATTGTCCAATATATCTTCATTATCACATTTCATCTATATAGTAATTACAGTCTATTGACTATTATTCTGCCAACACAATATTTTCATCATCAGAGTATAGATTCCAGATTTCAACGCGGATCCAAAGGAGATACTGAGGAAGTCTGCGGTAGGTCCAATCTCTCACAGATCGGATTATCCGCAGCAGCTCAGTGGCCTGTGGTCTGTAGCCCGTAGCGTGTACAATCTGGAAGCGTGACAACACTTTAATGCGGACAGCGAGGCATTCCGACACATTTTACAGAATTCTCGTTGGTCATTTCAGACCTTTGGTAAAAAATGGCAGGCAGTGACCGGTGACATTGTTAAACATTATTGATACAGATGGCTGGTGAGCCTGTTCAAATGGACTCACTTCCTCTCTTGCAGTGTATTCTTTCCTCCTTCTCAACATAGTCTTCATTAAATTGTTTCAAACTGCATTATTATAAAGTCTGCTCACTATGATCAAATTGAAAACAATTATTTCGAAAATATTTTATTAGAAGTCATAATGTATAATAAAATCTATTGAATCTGGAAAACATACAGGCTTAAGATTTAATTGCTTTGGAGGTCTTTGTGGAAAACATGCGATAGGTGTTCCTTAAGGAAGCGGATTCGTGAACTGTTAGGGGTCCACATCCTTCCGGAGATGGTTGGTCGAACTCTCCTCTGAAAAAAGAATTACAGTTTATCAATGTCAATCAATTTAATAATGTAACCTTATTTTACAATAGTAAATATCTTTACTATTTTTTATGGTGATGTTCTGCCCATTCATCGACAATGTTTAATATGACAAGTAAATTTAGATTATACTCACGTGACTGGATCCAATACCATCAGTGTTTTCAGAATCACGCAGGATGGTACCCGCCCCACAAAGTAATCCCTGGGAAGGTACTCCACTTTCTTTCTGTCCATCCAGGCCAGTACCAAGTGCAGGCATGAACATCTCCAGGGGTTTGGGGAAAGGTCGACTCTTCGAAGACCAGGCAGCTTGGAAATCAGGCGGTCCACGTCCAGAAGAGTCAGGTCATTGGAATCTATCTTCAGGGATTGTAGCTTCGGTTGGGGTTGGACGAATATCTCAGGGCTGAAGGCGCGAATAGTATTGTTGGATAACACTAATCTAGAAATTACAAGAAATTCTTCATAGGAAAATTTAAAGTTCGATTTAAAAAGGGCAGTGTACACTAAATAGGCGGAAGCGAAGATTAATCCAACAACTTATTTTAATATCTAAATATTTTGACATTAATATTATTCATGACCACGTTTTTATACCTGCTCAAATTCGGAACATTATCAAATGTTTTCTCAGGAATCTGCGTGAGTTTATTATTGCATAAATCCACCGAAAGCAAATATTGCAATCCAACAAACAAGCGACCGGGAAGCTTTGTCAGCAGATTTCCGGACAAATCTACCCACACCAAGCTTGGGGTGGCCCGAAAAGTTGCAGGCACCAGAGATTCAATGACATTGCCCGTGAGATCCAAGACCTGGAGCCTAGATAGTCCATTGAAGCTATCTCCGTTGATTGAAGTAATAAAATTACTTGTCAGATTGAGGCGAGTCAGGCCTTTCAGCAAAGAGAAATACGGAGAGTCCAGGTTGGTTAGGTCATTATGAGAGAGGTTTAGGTATTGAAGATTCTCGATTCCTGAAAATAAAGAAATCAGGTGACACATAAAATATTGTTATGTTGGTAAGTCCCTATTATAAATAGGAAAGCTTCATCTTCTGAAAATACAAATGCTTCCTCGCTCACAGGGAGAGTATAACCCAAACATGAAAAATAGCCAAAGTCTATAAATGTTTTCAGAAATTGAATACACGTCAAGAGCAGGTGCTTGTATTACTAAATAGCATATATCAACTCAGTGTGTTACTGAATTTGGTATTAGGACAGATTAAGATTTCGTTATGGTAAGGTTTGTTGAGCTCATTACCTTCAAAAGATTCAGCTGTAATCTCGGAAAGTGAAGAACGTGCGATGGTAAGCTCCTGAAGGGCCGGCATGTTGTTTAGGGCCCGCGCGGGGAGGCTATGGAGTGAGCAATCAAGGAGATTTAGGGTCTTCAACAGAACGGGGTCTTCATCGAGGGTCTCCGTCTTCAGGTCGGCTAGGATGGCTCCGGTGCAGGTGGCTTCAGAGGTACCCTCACTGAAATAACGAAAAATCGATAATTTAAATTAAACTAATGTTTCATCCATATTATATGCAGTGATTATTTTCATAGCCTTTCAAAATTGTTTATTTTTGTCACTGCTCTGTTTCGTCATGGAACCAATTTATATTGGCCTCTTTAGGAGGCAGTAATCTTCTAGTTAAAAGTCTACAAAAGGATTTCAACCAGAGACTTCTGAGCATATTTTATTTGGAGTTAAAAACGTAGATGTCATTTTGATGTCTAATAATTTTTTTTTAATTTAAAAAAAAAATCCATCACCCGTCGCTACTGAGTATTTTGGTACAGCCTAGCTAGTCACGTGATATGCTTTCAGGCAAGACCGAACGCTTACCACGTGATCCGTCGCGTGTAATCAGTGGCGACGTGTGAAGGAAAAAAATATGTTATGTTTTTAATTCCAAAAAATAAAATCGAACATCTGACAGCAAAATGACATCTACACTTTTTTTCCAAACATGCTCCGGAATCGCTGATTAAAATCCGTCGGGTACGTACTACTGTCACATCATATATAACTAATGGCATTTCCCAATTTAAAAAAATATTTTTGTTTGGCAGAAAAATAGTGAACTGACTGAAATTAACAAACAGATGAAAGTGGATAATGAAGAGACACACAATCTTGCACTCTTTTTATACCTTTAACAACCTCCATTCAGGTCACCACATCTAATCAAAATACTGTATGTCTCTTTTGTCAGCTCAATATTAGACTTCGGATCAGTCATATGGAATCCCCAATACAAAGTTAATATTTTAAGGTTAGAAAGAATTCAAAAAAAGATACTGAAACACCTAGACTTTAAATCATCAGAAAACCTACAAGACTCATTAACATTCCATAATGTATCAACCTTAGAAGACAGAAGAAATATATCCGACCAGAAATTTTTATTCAAAATTATTAACAACGTTGTTGACAACAACTATCTTCTAGAACACATTAATTTCCACTGTCCAACAAGAAATACAAGGTCAGACCAACTATTCCACATCCCACACTCAAAAACAAATTACAGACAACATTCATTTTTCCGAAGGACGTGCACAAAATACAATGATATGTTTTACGAAGCTGATATTTTCCATTTGTCCTCAGGCCAATTTATTAAATTCATAACTGAAAAAATTAAAACCAATTGTTAATTGCGAACCCTCCACCCCTGCTGTCTGTTGTTTTTTTCATTCTCATTATGTTGTTTTTCCTTCTTATTATAAAAATAATAATATTTGTATGATTTATATAGCGCTATTTTTTGCTGTTGTTGTGAAAAACCCCCTCAAGGGCGCTGGCAAATGGCTAATCATTTATCCTTAAACGTTTTCTAATGATGTGAAAATGTGTTAATTTTATATAGGTTCGCTGTTTAACTTCATCTTTTCTTTCCCACATGCTTTAATTTGTGTTTTTTCATTTCTGTTGTATACATATATTATATTTTTTTCTTTTTTTCTAACACTTTACTTTTTCTTTATCTTTTTAATCTGTGTTTGTATATTATAATTTTTTTGCGGAAACTTCACTGGTCAATACACCCATGTAATATGTAATTATCTTATAATATGTACAACTGTTTGTTTCCCTAATAAACAAAAACAAAACAAAAAACAAAACCTCCGTCGAGGGTTAAGGCTCTCGACCAGCAATCCGGTGATCGCGGATTTAAGTACAGGGGCGCGCAAGTATTTTTTTTTTTTGAAATGGCTTTTAACATGTTTGGTGAACATGTCTGTATAGCCCTGACTTCCCCACCTTCCTCTTCTCTATTTCCTACCCCTTTTCACTACCTACAACCCCACAACGTACCCCAATTGGGGATACCATAGTCCCACTAGCTCCAAGCAATCGGAAGCTGTTAAAACTCTTGTGCAGTACCTACCTACTTTGCCACCTCTCTTTCATGCTATCACTCATTCAGGCTGTCAGTCGGGTGTTTGACGCAATTATTGAATAAATCAAGTTAATTGCGATGTAAATTTTAAAAGCATGATATTTGTAATTTACCAGTTCATATTATGTAACTTACATAGTAAAGACACAAGGCGAGGTTTTCTGACTAGACCCCTGCGTGGCTGTATCTTCCACTGGATCGTCTTCAGAAGACATACGTTGGGCCAGTTCCTGTGTCTGATCTTGGGTCTGTTCCTGTATCTGATCCTTTGTCTGACCTTGGGTCTGTTCCTGTATCTGATCCTGTCTCTGACCTTGGGTTTGTTCATATATCTGATCCTGTGTCTGACCTTGGGTTTGATCCTGTACCTGATCCTGCGTCTGACCGTGGGTCTGTTCCTGAGTCTGATCATGAATCTGACCTTGTGTCTGATACTGAGGCTGTTCTTGGAATACTTCCTGCACCAGGTTTTGGTATCGATCCTTGACTGGGACCTGAGTGTGAGCGACTGATATTAACATCAAGAGGAACAAACTGGTGAAGGCTGTCATTGTTGGATTGTGGATTTCTTCGATTGCTGAAATAAAAGCATGAATGAATTTAAAAAATAAGGATTTTTATCTATGTACGTTTATGAGGTTGAAGTTTGCACGATCATACACATTTAAAATATTTTCTTTATAAGAGTCATTTTGTTATTTAATATATTTCATTCTGGCACATCCGACCACACGTTGCTGTAGCTAACGAAACACAACGCCATCTACTGACAACGCCATTACCCAACCTTTATAACCAACGCCAAATGTTAATTTGCACTCATATCAAATCCACACCGCCCGCTTGCCAGCCCGCTCCCTTTATATCTTTACATAATATAAAGCAAAGTCGCTCCCGCTGTTTGTACGCTTAGATCTTTTAAACTACGCAACGGATTTTCATGCAATTTTCACCAATAGATAGAGTGATTCACGAGGATGGTTTAAGTATATAATTTTTCAAGGTTTTGTGTAAATTGGTTGAAATATATAATATCTACTAGCAGATCCGGCCCCCCATTGCTGTGGCTAAAAAAACACAACGCCATCTACTGTAGAACCCCCCTTTAAAAAATCTTCTTATCCTATAAAAGTCTCGTCCTATGAGTGCATAAACGATAAACGTAATTGGAAATTTGGTTTTATTATTCAGAACAAAATCTATGTAGGTAATTATAAGTCATTTAAAAATCAATGCTTGACGCCCTTTGAAATCAACCTTGCTTCATACATATGTACCTATATAACTACGAGTATTATGCTACAAATCCTCCGGATACTATATCAAATATGTTGATTTCAATAATAACATGGAATAATTATTGGATTAGGTTTTACTTTGATCAGAGTACATTTAATGTGTGAGCATCGGATATATTTATTTACAAGTCGGCAATCAATATTCCACTTAGGCCATCATTTGAGATTTAAAGTAGAGTCCGACAAAACGAAACCACGACATGTTGTTTGTCTCATTATGCGGCTTGAAGTATTGAGATGATCGACGAGTGTGTACAATCAGTGGTAGGAAGTTAGGAAGCCAGTAGCGTGGCAAAAGTTTGGTCGTGCCTACAAGTTGAAGTTTCTTTTAGTTCCAGGTGTAACCCTGAGTTTTTTCTAAATCAGATGTAGACTGTAATTTTCTTCTTATTTTGAACATCAAGTGTGCAAAATTTCATCAAGAAGGTAACAATTTTTTTCTATAACAACAGGAGCGACTTTTGCCGTATATTGGTGCCATTTTAAATGTCTCCGATTGCTTTTCGGATAAAAAAGCCCGTTATCTCTTTATTCGGCATTTTTAAAAAAATATTTGTAGATCCCACGTTTGTTATTTTGGACTTAAAACAAAGTTATTGAAATGTTTTATCTATTTAAATGACCATAGATATCGCAATTTCGAACTTTGTAAACTATTTTAGAACGATGTTAAAAATAAATTTATGAAATATTTTTTTCACGCAGGATTAATCAGCTGTTTACGGTTAAAATTAAGTCCCTTTTCCATAGATATGCATCCATTATCAAGTACACCCCAGACAACATAAAAAAAAAATTCTATGTTTAATGATTTTCTGGAAATCTCGAGCAATCGTGGCAAATTTATTTATTTCGCGTGGTCGCTCCATTAAAGTGATCTAATATTAAGCAATGCAAAATCATGAACCTTGGTTTGAAAATTAGATGGCCTAGAAATATTTTAGATGCTTCCATTAAATAGCTAACGACTGCGAGTAGAATGCGCCTTGGAAAAAGTAAAATATTTTTTTTATTTGTATTTTTATAATCCCAGAAAAAAATAAAGTGTCAGGCCCATAAAAATTGCTTTGAAGGTCAAAATCTCCTAATTCGAAGTCCTTTTCGGTTATGTAATATTAATTAATGTAGATATATTACTTTTGTTTAAATTTTTGACTGATGTAGTTTTTCAAGTTTGCTAACATTGGAAAGATAAATTTCTGTGGTCTTTTGACAAGCAAATTATTTTTAATAAACATTTTCAGCTTCAAAAATTCATTAAATATTTTCACTATCAGGTCATAGTTGGGTGGCGTTCCACTCTTTCTGCCTGACATTAACTAGGCAAAACATCATTACGTAGCACGTACGCGAAGGATTTTAACCAGCTTCCAGAAAATATTTTGAGTACGAAAAGTAGACATCATTTTGCTGATCCATAATATTCTTTTCTATTAAAAACTAAAATACATTTATCAATCACACGTCGCCACTGGTCACACTTCTACACGTCACGACATGATCACGTAATCGTTGTTTAACCTCATTCGGGTGCGCGCTGTTACACCCTGTATTTATTATTGCATACTAATAAAATGTAATTTATTAAAAATATTGTAGGTATTATTTTAGTTATAACCCCATCGGCTACTTTTTGAGTAGGTACGCCACTGCAGGGTATCTACTTACCAAATGATTGGGGCAAGATAAAGCATGATCCACTCCCCACGCCTCATTATTAGATTATCTATGGTTATTGAAATTATCCGATTCTTTTGATGTTCCGTAAAGAATTACTCATTGGAAATGGGATATTGCGAGATCAGACGGGTGTTGCCCAAGGATGTTCGAATAGGAGTGGATACAGTTATACATTTCGTGGTAGTCCACAGCAAGTAAATGAAATTGTTTTTCTACTATTACAATAATAATCTGAACAGACTATGCAATAGTTACAATAGCGTATTATCCAAGGTGGACATTTTCAATTCTGAACTTATTAATTAATATAAGGGGTACATAAAAGAGTATTTCTCTAATGTTTCATGAATATGTTGTGTCTATGTTTCTATCGTTTGTACTTATAATTCTGTTACAATTTGATTTATATGTACAACCTGGCTTCTTACGGTTGATATTTTTATGTTTTATGTAAATTTTAGTTTTATATAATCTTTTGTTTTATAAAATTTTTGGTTTCATATTCCTTTATTATAAATTTTATTATTTCTATTTTTTTATTATGCTGTTTAATCAGAGGTAAAGTCACAAGGAGGAAATAATTGGTTTTATTTTGGCTATACAAATATGTACAAACTGGAAAAATGCAAACTGTCGATTTCCCGAAAATAAATACATAAATAATGCCTAATCGCCGCCATTGTCCAAATGACTGTACTAGTTTTTGTTCAATCTCAACTTAAAAATTAAAAATGAAGTATAAAAAATGATAGTTAATCACTTAACTAAGAATAATTTAAACTAATGAGATCTTTACCTTGTTTCATTGAAATAATTAAAGAAAACTTTCTCGTCCTGTAAAATTTTCTAATGGTCGTTTGGACAATCAAGAACTAAGGCGACGTATAATGCTATCCAGAGAGTGCTCTAGCTTAACCTAATATCAAATACCATAAGGTTAATTTAAGGAGGTGTTAAAATAGATAGATATATGTACAATTGGGTACACAATATTTTAATAGATAGAAGTAAGTATTTATTGCACTACCATTTATTTACATTTTTAGTGAAGGAATATATTTATTATCGATTTATCTGAAGTTTAAGTTATGTTTTATTTATCCATCCTTGAAAACTCGACTAAATTCTCGGATATATACAGACACTTTTCATAGGCTACAGCCACTATTCATAGTACCGAATAATAAATTCGGATTTTATTAATAAGTAAATTATTAAATAATTTTTTTGCATTACGATCACAAAACTGGTTTAATTTAATAAGGAATCTATGGTGCGAGTCTATTTATAGAAACATTTAAAGGGGCAGAAGCAGTATGATATTACGGTAATGATGTAGAATGTAGATAACACAAGCAAATAAAAGTATAATGAAATATAAAATTAAAAAATTCCATCAAATTTATCACAGTACGATTATCATCCCCCCCCCCCCCCCCCCCATTATTATTTCTTATCCTATTTCTTTGACAAATTGGTTCTTCTTACTTGAAAGTTTGCCGACCTCTAGACTAGACAAACTATTACAACTTATGGCTAACAGGTTGCATCCACCGTTAAGTCATCCTATGAATAGTGCTTATAAAGTGGATGGTGAAATACCCACCTTACCACACGAGAAAGTATGAGATAATGCACATAAAGCGTAGGCATTTTTCTCGAATCAGTTTTACATTTCATCTGGGGGTGCGTCATTATATTTGGTTAAGCTGCTGAATTTAAAAAAAAATATAAGTATGCAGTTCACACGCGATAGAAACGAAACCTACAGTAAACTAAAATACCTAGACAAGGGTTTGAAGGCTACGAAACTCCACTAATAGTAGACTGATTATTTTATTTCATTCTCTCGCAGGCTAAATCCTATAGATGTATGTGTTTGTCTCTTTTTAGTGTCGCTTTTTCAATTCATCGAGTTTCAAATCACAACGGTGCTAATGAAAAGCGCTAAAAGCTTCACTTCAAAAATTGTGATTCACTTGATTATGCATTATTTCCTAGAAAGTATCCGGCCCATCTACCCACTTCTACGTTTACCTCTGTGATTTATTAAGACAATTTCGGGTTCTTGTAGCAAATAATGGTTATTTACTAAAAAGAAGAACCAAAATCCCCCCCTTTAAACAATTTTTTTTAGTATTTAATCACTGAAGACAATATTAGCCCTTTCAACCGAACATTTGAAACGGAAAATGAATTCCAAGACGCGACCGAATCTTATTCTGATTTTTTTATTACAAATTTTCGATAAGTCGATTTTCGATATTCGAGGGTCGCTAATATTGTCTTCAACGGTTAAATTTTACATTTGATGTTTAACTCATTAAGTTAAAATTAAAATAAATTCTTTTTAGTAGTTTATCAACGGACTTTATTTCTCCGTGTTGATGACCTCCCCTGAGCATCTCTAAAGGCTTTGATAAAATATGGATATAAGACCATTGTCACCTTTCCAAAAAAATAATGTGCTCATTAAAGTGATATCCATGAGAACGGCACTCAATAGTGTGGTCAAAAGGGTATTCGGTAAAGTAGTTACTTACGTGCGTATATTAAAATAAATTGTGTAAAAATCGTTAAGAAAATCACAGGTTGGCCAACTAGCAAAACATTATGTTCGAGTACAGTACAGACTAGAGACTTCGGACGATAGCTGCACCAAATGGCATTTTAATGGTCTAATAACAAGTAATTATGTTACTATATACAATATCACAATGGATAATATTACGGCGTACAACTTGTTCTGTAACTTGTAAAAAAAAGCTTTATTTCAAATGAACGAAGATTGATTTTCGTTCTTGGCTAAGGCGTCATGAAGAAAAGAATTCAGTATTTAATTAATATTATTTCAGCCAGTAATGATGGAGAAATATATAATTATGAGGAACAATGATAATGGTTTTGAGAAAGTGGAATAATATGACAGAAAATTATAAACAACTGGAGATTTCTTATTTTTTTTGTTAAGTTTTAATTGTTTTCCGACCAGGACAAATCAATCATATTTCATTAAAGTGCTCTGACGTATTTCAAAACTTTTTTCTATTATTTCTAAGGTTTCATTGTTTCTTTAATGACCTAAAAAATGCAATTTAAGTATTGCAGATTTGTATAATGAATCCAAGTGCTCAAGTGAACAAGGGAGGGAGGTACCACAGCGGTAAGGTGCAGAAATCCACGTGTGAAATTGTTATCCAATAGCCATTCAGCTACATTTCATTTTTTTGTCAGTAAAAAGGTTCCAGTGTTGTTTTGAAGTCTGTTTTCTGCTTCTTTTTTAGTTTTTCTTTTGAACAAATTGTGATCAGACAACTATCATGTTGTTAAACTCAGCCTATTGCATTTTATAGAAAGCTGAAACGCAAATAGAATCGGCGTTAAACGCAAACCTTTCAAATGTCAAAAAACAAAAAAGGTCCTGTATAGCCATTTGATGGCATTGTTAAATTTGAATTTCTGTCAAACAACTAGTTCTAAGTAAGTTAACTTTACTGGTTGATCAATATTTATTTTTATATCTGTTTTTTTTTTCCAAAAACTGCCCGCTAAAAACTTTTTAAGAGACGCTGAAAATATCATGAAGTGCTTCAAAATAATTTTAAACAATCAAAAGGAGTTGGATAATTTTTTTTAACTGGGTTTATGAAGGATCATTTTGCTTTGATAGCTACATAAATGGCACATATTCTGGAATCTGAATGTAAAAACACTTAGTGTAGCTATCTATCGAATGGTAAGTACTCAATTAGATATGAACTTAATTAGGTCGCTAAGAGATTGCTTACTTACTTGAGTGCTCATTACCACACTTACCTAACCTAAATTACATCGTCATGCGTGACAATTTCATCAATATTATATTCGTGGACATTTTAGTTTCATTTTTATTTCCAAACTTGCCTTTGGAAATTTTGAGATTGTCTTGTGATTGCTGTGTACAAAAAAGAAGGAGTTGGTCTGGATTTTGAAAACGAATGGTTCCATGCAGTACCGGATTGTCCTTTAGGCAGAGTAGGCAACTGCCTAGGGGCCCCGCATCGGCTGGGGGCCCCGTTCCCCGAGATAAAATGACCTGCGTCAATGGTGAGCAAGTACTTACTGTCAATTAGTAAGCAACTCCGGCACCGATTTTGGAAAAAGTCAGCTTTCAAGATGTTTTAAATTTGTTTTTTATTAGGAACATTTACAGGTTAATAACATTACATGCATTAGAAAACAACAAATTATAATAATTAGGTTATAACCCAATGGTTTTTCCATTTTTCCTGTTATTTTAACAAATTACAGGCAAATATTTTTTGGTTGATCGAGAGCCACCAAATCGATGCCTATTTTTTTTTTAAATATAATATAGCCTATGTTACCCAGGGATAACCCAATAACTAATAAATGTTCACATCATGCACAAATAATAAAAAAAAGTCAATGATTAAAATAAATATTTAAACGTAGTTGTATTTTACTTTCCTTCTATTCATGCAGCATTACATAGTATCAATGGGGATGTGATTGTAGGTACCGTGTGTGGTTTGTTTTGGCATTTGTTTTGTATGAGTTTTTTTTTTTTGCTTTTAGATCTAATTATATATTTGAAATATAAATGTTGTACAAGCTTTAGTGTGCACTACCTATCTTCTTGCTAAAATTCTTTGTTTCTCTTCGTACCAAGGTTGTTGGGAAGAGATCACATAAGTGATAAGACCGCTCATTGTACGGTTTTTTTTTTTACATATTTTTGTTTTTATGAATGTTTCTTTTTTATGTACAATAAAGAGCTATTCTATTGTATTTTATTCGTTATTTTTTTTTATTGAATGTGGTGATGGCCCTTCGTGATGTAGTTGAAAAAACATATTAATTATGAACAAAATTACGTTGCGGTAGAAAAAAAAAATATTTTGGAAGTTAGAAAAGGGTAAAGTGCAGTGGCGGACTAAGCCCGTCAGAGGCCCGGGCAGCAAAGCAGAATGAGCCCCCCCCCCCTAGTTTAATAAATTGAAGTTTTATTCAGTTCACACGGGCCTCTGAGTATGGGGGGCCTCCAAAGGGCTCCAAAGGCCTCCATGTTCCCTTGATAAAATCCTAAATAAGGCTTAAAGGCACCAGGACACTGTAAAAAAAATTATTTTTCTGAACGATGCATTTTTCAAAAAATGCTCTCACTAAAATTCCAAATGTTTTAAAGAAATTCGAAATATTGATTCCTGGTGCCTAGTTTACGATTGATCAAGGGAATAAGGGGGCGTTTGGAGGCCCCAGGACCAGAGGCCCGGGGCGTGCCGCCCCTTCCACCCCCCCCCCACCTCCGTTAGTCCGCCATTGGTAAAGGGGCCCCGAGACGTGCATTGCCTAGGGGCCCCGACATGGTTAATCCGGCCCTGGTTCCATGTAGGGAGAACATACGAAACCATCAGTTCTGCCACGACAAATATCAACAGTGTACAAATTTCGAACAAGCGTTTGACGTATTTGCCGGTTACAAACAAGTATTATACCGAAGGGCTCAACGCTGCGATAGTCCTTTAGAGTAGGTACATTCCTTTGAAATTCTGACAAAAGAAATACTACACTCCCACCCGACATAGCAGAAAACAAGAGAACCAATCAAAAGTGCTGATCATATAATGCTAAGAATTTTTTAGCAAACTGAACAACTTCCGATGTCTATTATCCAATACCTATTTTCTTAGGTAAGATAGCCCTGTCATGTCCAAGAGATAGGTAAGTAGTAAGATGAACAAATGCCCGATGATACTTAGCCTGAAGATGGCCCACGTTCAACGAGCCGCCGATGATAAATGTCCATCTGTACGTGTTGTCCAGCGAGGGACTGTAATTGAATTTGGAGAGCCGGTGGGCGTGCTTCACGATAACACCGCGGCCGAGCCATGTAATGGAGGCGTTCGATGGTTCGTTCCGCCGAGCTATGGCCCATTGTTACTTATTACTGCAGACAATGGAGAAGATCATCGGCCCTATTGGGAGATGGTAGATGGTACACTTGTACTTGTGTATATACCGTCCAAATACGTGAAGAACAATCGAAACATCATCCCTTATGGAGCGTTTTAAAATAAGTTAACGCCGGCCGTTCCGCATAAACAAAATTAATTCATTCAATAAAAGGCGTAAGGCATATTATTACAAAAGTTATTGGTTGTTTGTTTCAATATCGCCATTCGATATTGATCTTGAAACTGATATAAAATAAAAGATTGTACGGTCGAGATTCATTTTGGGAACTGAACGATACATAGTCGTGCCGACTAAAAGACGTCCAGTAAAAATATCTTGTTATGAACTAGGAAGGGACGCTTTTAACCTTGCTTAGTTTCTCCTTCTTATAAAGCTAAACATCTTCCATCTCTTAGGTCCGAGTGATTTCTGGAGTACCTGCGGAAGCCCCAAACGCTCGGTTTTTGTGCCTGACTCGAAGTACGTGAGATTTACCATTGAGCGTGATGGAATGAAGGTGGTACTGAAGATTGGCGAATGCTGTCACATCACAACCTATCACAAACAGCTCCGCGATACAATATAGTCATTTTCGAACTCCCTCGTTCAGGAAAAGTCCTACAGAATGACAAATAGATTAGGCGTGCAAGTTTGTTTGTTGAATCTCAAAAGTTGCTTCAAAGTTTGACGTCCAAAGTCTAAAACGTACAATTACTGCAGTAAAAATCAACCTATTTGAGGTGGATTGTTTATAACCTTACCTTCACGAAGTAGATGAATAAACTATTCTCCTAAGCCTAACTAGGCAGAGGTACCTAGAATATGAAATTTGGTTCAACCCTGTTTAGTTCCAGTGGGCGTCGAAGGTGTTAGGTTAACTAAATCGTTTACTGGAAATAAATAGGAATTGATAAACGTGAAATAGCATTTATTAGAGAAAATATCCATTTGGAACATTGAAAATCTGTTTCCACTTAACGTCAATTTTATGCTTCAACGCTTTCAATTGTGTAATGAGGACTTTATCGTACGATGTTTATTCCTTGGTTCCTTCAGTCAAAACCATTGAAATACTTTTACTAGATTAGCCCTTTCGATTAGCACTTCATACTACAATTCCTCTGAGATAAATAATAATATTATATAGCTAACGACGAAACCTTTGGCAAAAAGATATTTTAAATCACCTTATTTGATCATTTTTATTTGTTTGAATTTTTTTTAAATCTTCAATTTACTAGGCATTGTTTTTAGACGAGGTAGAGGGGGGGGGGGGGGGGGGGGGGGAGGATTGGATGTTTGGGGAGGACCTGACTATTTTGATAATATATTATGTTTAATGAATTTAGATATAGGTTTATAAAGCCATTTAAAACGTGCAGATTCTAATAGGCGGGCATTATTGCTGTTGTAGCTGAAAATGAATCTATTTTTTTTTAAATGGCAATTATATAATTTTTTGTGGATTTTCTGAATTCTTTCAGTTTAGAGAAGCGTCCCATCACCAAACTGAAAATCTTCAAACAAATAAGTGAAATTATGAAAAAAAAATGCATTTTCAGCTAAAGCAACATCAACAATTCTGTATTTTTCAATCTTAGAACTCTAACCCTGGAAAGTATTGGTATCTGTCTCTAAAAATCTATGACGAAGTATTATTATTTTATCTTTAATATCTGATGTATTATGTATCCACCAACATGAATATATGAGTGGTTCGTAGTTAGGATTTCTCTATTTTTTCTGTACGCATGGCACTAAACCAAATATTTGTAATAATTTACGCAGACACATTTATTGGTTTAATGGTGACGATTCTCGTTGTTCTCTCTTCTACGACACTTATCATTTTGTTTGATAAGAAGATATTTTCTCCATGAAAGACTATCTACTGTTTATAGGTAATGATGTTATACCAATGGCAGAAACCAATACAGCTACGGACTACCCTCATATCCTTGACAAGATACAGGCAGCATAAAACCCAGTGTGACTAACGCAGCAAATTGAATCTCACCCTCTTCTCAGACCCTAGACCCAAGGCACAAGAGCAACTCTCGAAACATGACGTGAAACAACCACAATAATAATAATTGACAAACAATACTAATGTAAAACGGAAATGTTTGGATTTAGGTCGGTTAATCGTATTCGGTTATACATATTCGCACATGGCCTATAAACGAACTGAGATCTTTTGGTTTCTTGCTTACCATTTCTGATCTGGCAGATATTAAAAAATAGAGCGAACCTTAAACTAGCTTGAGGTTAAGAAAGCATAATTATAACTTTAAAAAATATATCCCACTATATACTATAAAAATACGAAAGCTTTTTTTTAATAAGTGACGCCAAACAGCCAAATTCTTTAGGTTTTATAATCATTGTGTTGGTTTTTTTTTCATTAGCTCCTCAAAGGAAGCTGACAGAATTTGAATTTGACAGTTCAACCTTGTGATAGCCCACCATCTTGGGTTATACAAATAATTATAAGCGGAGAAATAAAAATTCAACTTCAGATATTGATCACAGCGGTGTTTTCAAAAAATATATATCCTAAACGTCCACTGCCTCCCTAACGATATATTGATCAATATTACTAGATTTTATCAAACATTCATCAAACTTTGTTTTATGTCAGGTCATATATAAATCTAGTATATTATGTAACTATTACACGAGTACCTTCATATTTCTTTTCAATATTATCTCATTGTACTTCTTATAACAACTGTACCACTTCAGCGATATTATTTTGAATGTACTCAAACATTCTTATTTTGTTCCTAATATAATACTGATACCCTCTTGCGTACCACTGTATACTTACAATCTCACGTATCACTTTAATATAAAAGCTATTTTTTGACGTTTAAATAAATAAATATTCCATCAAAAAACCGCTTATTGGTCTAATGTATTATGGTTTCATGACAACTCAGAATCATGCGATTTTAACACCACTTTGAATAGTCATTAAAACTTATGAAAAAAAAAGAAAAATAATCTATAACCTAACTAACTAACTAACTGACCATCACTCCGTTTCCCCGCAGGGGTAGGCAGAGAGGACGGACCGCCAAACGACTCGGTCTTGGCACACATTCATTGCCTTGTTTACATTCATACAACGTCTCATACATGCTCTTCTATTATTCTCTTGACATGGACCGACTCAAGTATCTGATTCATTTGGTCATGCCATGTCTTTCTTTGGCGTCCTCGACTTCTTCTACCATTTACTTTTGCGTCATATATTCTCCTTATACTCCTTTTTTCTCAACCTAACCTAACATAACCTGTGTAACAATTTTTTTTTCATCGCTTTTAATGATTTTTCATAGGAGGTTTTGAAGTTGCATCATTCTGAGTTATCCGGTCACCAAGTATTATATAGATCTATCTTTCAAGGCGGTATTCAATTTCATGAATATTAAAATAACATAGGTACCTACGATTTTGATACTAAAAATATTGACTTACCGATTCTGGCATTAAATTATCATTCTACCTAGGTTAAAACATTTATAAAATAACTACTCGTTCAGGCAAATTATTTCTCAACACCATGAAAAACACTTCGCACAGAAATCCACAAAATAACTGAAATATTCACTTTAAAATTCAATATTACCTACTAACAATGCTTATCGCTCAAACATTACTGAAAGGTCATTGTTTGACGAAGCCAGATTTCTACTAATGACGGTCATTAGAAAAGAAATCGACGCTTCGACTGGTCTTGAAATTGAATGAAATTAACACTATCGTTATCAATTAATTAGATCGAGTTAAATTTGATATTTCAGAAAATTTAGATCTATTGACAGTTTGTAAATGAAACTGACTGCCAAATAAGTTTAAAATTGCAGCAATATCGATTTACGTGGTAGGTACCTACATTCTAACTACAAAAATGTCATGAATTAGGTATTACAAATTATATTAAAATTCTTAGCAAACTACAGGTATCTAAGATAGATGAATGAAAATATTTATATCTACCTATGTATAGATTATAGATATGTGTGTACCTTTTTTTAGAATATCCAGTGCTTATTTACTACTAAATATAATATTAAATTTACTTTTAACGAGTCCATGAGGTACCTACAGTATACCAAATATTATTTATAATAGAAGCTGTATCAGGACATATCCGACAGACGGTCACCTCAAATGTTCGATACATTTGGTGACTTAGCAGGGGTGCCCGGGATCATGGGGTTAAGTTTGTCTAGGTCTTGGCGGGGAATGAACAGAAAACAGGAAACCCACGGACGTGAGGAAACCCTAGTGAGGAGGACTGTGAAAAAAAAGTACTTTATAATACCTAAAAAAATTAATGTACCTTATAATACCTTAATATAATATAATTTAAAAATACATTATGTACAAATTTTGCTATAGATACTAATAAAAATTAAAAAAAAAATAAAAATAAAAAAAAATAAAAATAATAATAATAAAAAAAATGCATTTGCTGCTTGGCGGGCCGGATCGGGAGAGACTGGTTGAGGGAGACCAATCCTAGACCCCTCCAGCCGGACTCTCTCGACTCATCGACTTGCAACGCACCTAACCCACCCTTTGTACGTTTTCCTTTCCAGAATTTCCTTTTCTCAAAAGACCCTCCCCACAGCATCCCCAATTATGAATTAAGCCTTGAGGAAAATTATTTGGTAATTCTTCGGAACAAACGTCAACGGTTAATACGCACTTTTTTTTGATAAAACTTTTAGATTCTTCCGAATTACCATAAAATACAACTATTTGCATTGGGGGAGGTTGAAAATGTTACATTTTTAATTTTAGTTACGTAAATTGAAAATTTGCTTTAAACTGTCAAATCACTCTGTTTGCAATATTATTGTTATTTTAATATGTTGGTATTACTGATATTTTACAATCCATGTTACACAAACCTAGCGTAGCCGCTAAACTACTTGAAAACTGGGATGTTTTTCTTGCCTTGACGTGAGTAGGCGTTATAAAGGGGCACTTTCTTTTGAATCACAAACCATGTTACACAAACCTAGCGTATAGGTTTTTTCGGTTACGCGCCTTTGAATATATTGCCATGAAGTCAGTTACGGTATGATGTAACCTTCCATATAGTATCAAGTATCAGTAATACCAACATAATAAAATGACAATAATCATTACAAATTGCATATGGTGAAGCGTTGTGTCTAAATACGAAAGCAAATTTTCAATTTACGTAACTAAAATTAAAAATGTAACATTTTCAACCTCCCCCAATGCAAATAGTTGTATTTTATGATAATTAAGAAGAATCTAAAAGTTTTATCAAAAAAAAGTGCGTATAAATATTTACCAATTATTTTCATACAGGCCTCCTGCGTTAGATAAATAAAAATGAGCTCCTGCGTTTTTACACTATTTTTTTGTGAAAAAGATGACCTCCTAAGCCAGTGTTCCGCAAAGTGTGTGCCGCGGCACACTGGTGTACCGTGGCCATTAGTTGGTGTGCCTCACCGCAAGCGACCTAAACAATGAGACCCAGACGTTTTTGAAGACCCGGGATTCAAATTTTGCTTCTCCGTTTAATCGGCAGCCATGACATTTGGGATCATTTCATTACTACCATTGGTATCTATCGTAGCTGATCCATAATCTCAACTTCGCGCGAAAGCTTTTAATCTTGTCCGATGACGTTAAAATATTAGAGTTCCTGCCTTTGCATTTTTTTGTTGAGCTCATTTATATGAGCAATACGCAAGTTTTGCTATTCTTCTTTTTTTTTAAAGTGCAGTTCTCGATAGTGAAACTCTTAGAGCTATTAACAGAAAAAAATAACTCATATTTTCGTATGTGTGACCTGCAACCTATGGATTGGGTACGAAATCCATTCTTAGATAGCATTTTCCATGGAAACTTACCGATAAATGAACTGAAAAAATCACGGAGCTAAAACTGATCGGACATTAAATTAAAAAAATTCCGAAAGAGAGCAAGCACATTTTTGACTGCATATAAAAAATGAGTATCCACTGATTTTAAAACGTGCTTTTGCTATTCTCTTACCATTTGCCACAACCTGCTTATGCGAATTGGGGTTTTAATTAAGATGAAGCCATACTAAATAATGCAAAATCATACAAAATCGTATGTTTTAGTTTTGAAAATTTGACCGCTTAGAAGTATTATAGATGCTTCAATTAAATACTGCGTGTACAACATACCTTGGCCCTTAAAAATGTCGGTCATTTTTTTAATAAGTCTTTTAATAAGCTTAGAAAAAAATAAAGTATTAGGTCTATAAAAAACATTTTCAACTGAAAACTTTTATCGCATGTTTTTCTGAATCGCCATAGGTAGGTATATTTGTATAATATGGCGCTACAATAGTGATTACTTACTACCTGAAATATCCCGAATTTTAACACCTTACAAAATATTTGTCTTATTGAAAACATGAAATAAAGTCATTTATTATTTTTGTACAGTTTCAAAGATTAGCCCATAGTTATTCCTCGGTGGAAATTTTCCACTTAAGATGAAGCCATACTAAATAATGCAAAATCACACAAAATCGTATGTTTTAGTTTTGAAAATTTGACCGCTTAGAAGCATTATAGATAATTCAATTAAATATTGCGTGTAGAACATACTTTGGCCCTTAAAAATATCGGTCATTTTTTTATTAAGTCTTTTAATAAGCTTAGAAAAAAATAAAGTATTAGGTCTATAAAAAACTTTTTAACTGAAAACTCTCCTACTTATAAACACTTTTTCATATATGGTTTTATTGCATAATGTGGCAAATTCAGTTTCTTATATAATTATCGCAAAAAAAATTGAAATTTTCGCCCGAACCTCACAAAATAAAATATAATATGCATTTTCGCGTTGGTATTTTTGACAACACGACGACAATACGGCAGTCGACAAATTTGTTATATCATAGTGAACCTTATACCGTCCACCGAAGAACGACTGGCAGCCGCCCCATTTTTTCGCCATTACTCCTCCGAACGGAGCGGAGAAACAACGTGTTAGGGTCCGCGCTGCTTGTTTTCGTGAAATCAATTTTAAATTTCCGTTTTATTACAATAAACAATGCATAAAAAAGGAATTAATGTTTTTTACAGGCCTTTACGAAATCCACATGTAAAAAAAAATTCTCAAATATCTTTTCCAACCTTTCCAAAAAGCTTTTTTTCAAGTATTTTTAAACTCCTCCCATAAAAGGGCGTGAATTCCGATTTCGATTTTTTCCTGTACTAGTGGATCGCCTTAACTTGTGGGATACAACATAGATGCATCTAAAAAAAGGTCTTTTTTTAATGCGCACAGGTGAAAACCATAAAATATTGAAAAATCTCTCTTGGGCTCTTAAACATAATATTTTTCATATTATATTGATTTCAATAATATATATTAAATAAACATGTTTTTTGTGGTGTACCTCTAAAATTTCTTGATTTGGTAGGTGTACCGTGAACACAAAAAGTTTGCGGAACCCTTCCCTAGGCCATGAGGGAATTTTTTTCCTCAGGGCCCCCTGTGTGGATCTAATGTAAAAAATAAAAAAAGGCTTTAACTTGCAATTCCTGAGCTTATTTGAAGAAAAAATTGTGGGTATCATTTGCGATCAGGGGACATTTTTATCAATTAAAAAAAAAACAAAAAAAAAATATGCCACACTTCGCTTCGTCTCGATAGATTTCAATCACCATATCATTATTTTTCAGTGAAATATAAGGGAACGTGAATTTGATATTTTTTATCGAGAATTCCCGGGCCCGGGCGAAGCCGGGTAGTAAGGTTATTATACCATGCAGCAAATGAAATATATCAACATGTAATGAATGGGTAAGTACCGAAAATTTTAGGTATTGCATTTGCTTATTGCTTATTGCAAAGTGATCTTAAATGGTTGAAGATTTAATGGTTCCCAAAGGTTCGCCTCTGTTCACGAGCACGAAGTAATAACGTATGCCTATGTCAGTGGTCCTTAACAGATGTTACTCGAAACACAAGTGTTCCGCGATATTAGAAAAAAAGTACTTTATTGGAAACTACACCATAGATATTGTTTTTTAGTATTTTTCTGAAGTTGGTTTTTGCATACCAGCGGGTGTTTTATTATAGCATTTTTTTCAAGTTCATCGAAAATCAATTCATCAAAAGCAAATTCATTGAAAACGAGTTTATCGAAAACGAGTTCATCGAAAACCAATTCATCGAAAACCATTTCATCGAATGATCAATTTATCGAATCGCCAATTCATCGAAAAAAAAAAATTTCTAGATATTTGCGAGAAATGCCGAGCGGACCGCGAAGTTAAAAAAAAATTGGACAATAAAAGTTGACAATAAATTTATTTTTTATTTACTTTATAAATTCAATAATTTTATTATTAAATTAATAAAAACAGTTTATTTATTATTATATTTTTCGCCTTCTGAGGGTTGATAATGCCCTCAGAAGGCGAAACAGCGGGTCACGCGTAATAATAATTACCAGCATAACTTGTTTATAAATAAACTGTTTTTATTAATTTAATAATAAAATTATTGAATAAATAAAATAAAGAAAAATTAAAATGGAGTTCTACAAATTAAACTTGATAACAATAAATAAATTTATTTATAAAAAAAATGACAATAAAACTTTGGACCTAACCTAACCTAAACTAACCTTGGAACCTAACATAACCTAACCTAACCTAATTTAACAATTATGTAGCACAGTGTTATCAGTAGACCAAGTATGATAGTTATTAGATTAAGTGTAGTCTCACAACTGCTTTTTTAACTTCCTGGTCCGCTCAGCATTTCTCTCTAATATCTACAAAAAATTTTTTTTTCGATTAATTGGCGATTCGATGAATTGATCATTCGATGAATTGGTTTTCGATAAACTCGGTTTTTGATTTTTTTTATGTGGGCGGAAAATATTCAAAATGATTACAAAAAATCTCGAGCAATCGGAGAAAAAAGTTTTAATTGCGCAGTCGCTCCAGTGGTTAGTGACGTTCGTTTTCGTTTCATCAAGTTTCAAAACACAACGATGCTAAAGATGTTTTCACTTCAAAAATGTTAAAATAAAAGGTGAAGTAACGCTGACTTACACTTATCCCATGTGTAGTGTAGAGTATGGAGCCCGTTCCGCGTGTTATCGTCCCGACCGAGCGTACCTACCGACTGCACACACTGCACATAGCGCACAGTGCATGGTGTATAGTGTGTAGGTTATACCGAACAACGTTGAACACATATACAATTTAGCAGGACGGCCGAGCCATTTCGATTCGCCACGGACATGGAAGACAGCTCGTAAATAATCCATGCTTCGGAGATGATATTACCACAAACGGGCAAGAAGGGAGACGGCCTGCTGATGGAGCTTGGAGGAAAGCTGGTCAGCTACGCCGTAACTGGTAACTGATCGGAGCAGCGACAATCATAATCATCTGGATATAGACTAATAACAGAATTACTAACAAAAAAATCACTTTAGAAACCGTTAAACGGTGTTTTAGTTACGCTTGTATAAAGACTGTACAATTTTAGATTCGATTTGGTATCAAAAATGTATTTCTAACCCTCTTTTTAAATCCGACAACATCGCATTTGGCATTCCACACATGCGCAATTTTGTTTATTTTTTCATTTGTGTTTCGTTTTCACGACATCAAACAACACCTCTTTCATAGGTCACCTCAAGTAGTAAGCTACGTTTGGTGACATAGCAGGGGTGACCGGGTTCATGGGGTGAGGTTTGTCTGATGCGTTTGCCCACCTACTGCGTGGCGGGATGGATCGGGACTTCTCCAGCCGGACTCTATCACACATCGCCTTGCACCACAGTGGGAGGGATGAAATTCAAACGTCCGTCTCTCTTAGACACCTTGACTCCCGATAACTACATATCCTTTTCCTTCCAAAACCTTCCTCTCCTTCCTTTCCTAAAAGACCCTCCACACAGCATCCCCAAAGATGACACAGGCACTGAGGGGAATTATTTTCCTGTGTGGAGCTAATATAAAAAAAAAACGTTTTTGAAGTACTGCCAATTTGAAAGCTAAACTATATACAATATAAATAAAATAATACTAAAATTTTAAAGTCTATACCCGCATAAAAATAATGTAATATTTCTTTAACATTCAAATGTAGACATATCAAAATTTGTGCATGTGGGTTGATGCCCTTTGCTTGAACAGCGACGATTGTCATAGCTTGCATAAATGTATATTTTCTAGGATTGGTATTTAGTAAATAATTATTTCATTTTGATTTCAATAAAATCTTCAACAAATGCTTTCGCAAAGTTGCATGATTTAGAACCGATTTGTATTATTATTATACCTAATAGTCGTGCAATGAGTTGGTTTGCTAATATTTGGGACTCTTTGTCATACTGATAGCAATATTCTATTTAATTTATTAGAAGATATTGCAAATAATAATTGTTATTATTATTGATGAAACTGATCGTACTTTCTCAATACTCGACGACCATATCAAAAGCAAAGTATAACTAGGCATTTAATATTACATTAATTGATTAGTTTTGTAAAATTAATTACTTCCTTAAAACTCTACATCAGTCATCGTCAAAAGCATGGAATATTGATATCATGACTTGATTAAGTAACCATCGCACCATTTAAGGGCGGAGATGGACAGATTGAATGCCAAACTTTTCCTGATGTCAGTTCATGCTTCAACCAAATGTAGGTATACATCTTTTCATATCTAAACCTACTCCTTTGTTATTATACCACCTTTGACATGACTCGGGTCAAGTATTCAATTAATCGCGTCATGTCGTCCCGACATCTTCGTCCAAGGACCGGTAAATCGGTTGATTTTAAGCTCGGCTTGGTTTAAATGCCGAGCTTAGCGCGGCTTGGAAGTACGTACGTCGCAGTCCTAGATATCACCAGCATTACACGGATTTCCTATGATTTTAAAAGAGAATCATTTTTCTTTTTATTTGAAAAACCAAAATACTGTCATGAGTGCTATGCTTTCTACTGTCATTGAGAAATCGTGATCTTTGAAAATAAACGACGGGATTTTATTTCATGCACGTAAAATATTTTCAGGCGGGTTAATTTTTTACGAGTTGGTTTTTGATCAATTTCCCTACTTCAATTAACCTTGTGCTGTATGCGAGAATACTAATTGTAAATAGAACTTTTAAAATACCTACCTTATCCAGACTATATTAGATTGATTATTATCAATTAATAACATCGATATTTCTAATCGCTGCTATCTATTTCTAGTGCAATTTGCGTAAATTTCGGTGATATGGAAGTAGGTATTCCATATTATTTACGTAGATGACAGATTTGACATTTGACTTCTAGCGCCTCGGAGTTTTAAAAAAGGTACTATTCTCCGGCTTATCAAGGCTTGAGCGGCAGATTTAGCCTGCTTAAATTTACTTAAGATTACCCAACACTCTTCAGTTCTTCGTAAAATGTTGAATAATAGACCAAGTTCTGTAGTATTGCATTCATCTGCCTGCAAATTTGTGTGTAGACTCCGTTTTCGTTTCAAGATGATGACCGTATGGGTCCATAAAGGTTATTTTTTTAAATGTAATCGTCGAATTGATTTAGACATTCTCATTAGCATTTTTCCTACCTACTTGCTTGAAGAAAATTTGAAAAAATAATTGTGATTGGAATGGTGACGTTTCTCTGTAAAAATTGTATTATCCCTTATTAGATGTAAAAAGCATATTAGCTGCATAATATAACATTTGGTTTACAATATCCACTTAACAAGTCTTATGATTTTTGAGGAAGTTTTTGTTTAGATTCATTAAACAAAAGAAAATTCGAAACATACATCTTTGAACGCGTAGTCTATTGTTTACATAATTACCAGTTTAAAAATTCTCTTTCGTTAGCTTTAAAGTTCTTTGCGATAAGTTCACCTAAAAATAACAACTAACATGCCAACTCCTAAACTTGAAACATTCGTAGACTCAGTAAATGCGTTTTATCAGACAAGTAAACACGTTTTTGAAAAGCTTTCGCGTAGCTACGTGGGTCCTCGGTAGGTATAAAACGTTGTAACTTTCAACTCTTTCGGGTGGTGTATATTTTGGCTAAGTATCCGTACTCACATCAGATCATGACATGTTTCCCTGCCCCTGATTGGTCACCGCTCGTAAAGGGTTAACCGTCATATTTGTATGGAAGATTTATTACCTCGAGTAAAGCTCGCAACCCATTGTTTGTCTCTCTCCAACGCGTGATTTTATCGCGTAATAAATCTTGTATCCGTCCTCCTCTTTCTCATCTCCTCTCCCCATAGTTTAGCCGTAATGGTCTCTAATTATTTTGTATCAAAATGTAAATTGACTTGATGGAAGTATTTATGACAACACATTTTTGCCGGGGAAATTTTAAAGAACACAGGGCTGTCGAAAGAATGATTAATGTTTCATATTATTATGAAATGTAACAAAAGTTTCCGTTGCTACGAAAACTGACATTTAATTGCTGTTTTCTATGTTTCGTTTTCACCGAAAACAACTAATTAAAAAACACTTCAGGTTGGTAGGTAGGTAGGTAGGTACTACCTAAATTCATTCAAGAATAATATTTTGTTCGTAAGAACTCGTAGGTATATATATTAGAAGAGTTTTAAATTTCATATTTAATGCAGTGATACCAGTAGAATAAAATAAAATAAATTTTTACAACATTCATGGTCTCTCTATTACCTCCACACAGGAGACCCTCAGGAAAAAATCCATCAAGGCCCGTGTTATATTTGGAGGGTCTTTTTAGGGAAAGGAAGGGGAAGTAGTTCTGGGAAGGAAAAAGGTATGAGGGCGGGTAGGAATCTGGGAGTCCAAGAGTATCCAAGTGTATCCAAGAGTGCATGGAATGAATCGTATGAATCCATCCTTTCCACTGCAGTGCAAGGCGATGGATCAAGAGAATCCAACTAGAGAGATGAATGTATCACCCTCAACAGACCTCTCCCTATCTAGCCCAGACCACGCATCTGGTAGGTAGACGCAACACCGCCAAGACCAGGACTAACTTCTTCCCTTGATTTCGAGAATCTCTGCTAAGTCAACCACTTGGAGTAACCTATGGCAGGTGGCAGGGTGCTGGTAAATTAAACTTCGTAGCTATACTTATAAAAAATATATAGCTATATCAATAAATAGCAGCGAATATATAGCCAGCCGAGGGATTCTATATCATTTGTGGGATCGGGATAGATAACGGACGAGATCTCCTGTCAGATTTGTGTGATTTTCTATGGCTGTTATTTGCGTTTTCTATGGGCCGACGACAGATTTCAACTGCGAGCTGTCACGTATTTTAGTTTAGATCGTTTTAAACACGAAAAATCTGACATCAACCATAGAAAATAATACAAATCTGACAAAAGATCTCGTCCGTTAATTATCTCGATCCCACAAAAGGCATAGAATCGCTCGGCAGGTCAAAGATGGTATTTATTGGTGGTTAAGTATACTGTTTAGTAGAATTATTTAAACATCGTTATTTAAACAATGATATTGTAAAAATAATTATTGATTGCATAAAGAGGATGAGCAATCAATATTGTGCAGGGAACTCAGGAGCACAGAATCATAATATTATTAAATTTAAAAAGAACCCGAAACCTTCAGTGGGTAGTTAAAAATCGATTCAATAATTTGAACCAAACGGTCAGCCTTGAAATTTACCAATGTAAAAAAATAAGCTACTTTGGTAAAAAAATCAGTTTAAAAGAAACAGAATATTAAACTCTTCGATCCTTTTAATTTTCCACGAGTTACGATACCCCTCCCCCACATCCCTTCCCTTCATCGCCCTCCCCTGTCTTCCCCGTGATTGCTCTTCGGAGGTCGTAAACTACTCGCAATTATCCACGCAAAATTATCAATTTTAGTGCTGCAACCACCTGAGCCATGAACACAACGCAGCACACTATATACTATAACTACACTATAACTATACTATACCTTCACTACACAGCCTCTGTGTTCTGTTCCCTTTACAGATTTTATATTATTACCTACGCCGTTTCAAAGCTTTTACAGAGATGTGAGAAATGTTGGAGTGTGCTTTTTTAAGGTGATCCACTAGTCCTTGAAAAATTGGAAATCGTAAGTGCCCGCCTCTTTTTGGGAGGGATTTAAAAATACATGAAAAGACTTGAAAAGACTTTTTTTGGAAAAGTAATTGAGAGTTGGTTTTTACAGGAATTACTAGCAAACAGCATAAATTGTGTATATTAAAATTTTAATTCAAACAAAATTAATTTTATTTAATTTATTTAATTTAAATAAAAACAAAAATATATGGATATATTTCGCAGACACTGTATAGAGTTTTAAAAATATTGTTTACTTTATTTTTTTGTTGTTATTTGTGTGGATATCTTATTTACCTTATTTATTCTGTTGTTCGTATGACTATCTTGTATACCTTATTTATTCTGTTGTTATTTGTTTGTACATCTTGTTTGTCTTATTTATTCCGTTGTTATTTGTATGTGTTATAACTTGCTTACTTTAATTATTTTGTGGATAGGTATTTGTATAAACATCCTGATTACCTTATTCATTCTGGTGTTATGTCTTGTTTACCTTATATGAATATTTTGATTACCTTATTTATTCTGTTGATTCACGTATATAAATATCTTATTTACCTTTTTTATTAAGTTGATAATCGTGTCATAAGAATATTTATTCTGTCGATGTAATAGTGAAAGTCGTAAACAATTCTAAGTCTGTTTTATTATACGAGTTATCCTTATTGACACCATGTTTAGTTTTTAATCACACTACAATTATGTTTGTAAACATGGATGGGTAAAAAAGTTTTACCATATAGATTAAATCAGGAAATCATCATACTCAGGGTAACTAATGCAATAAGGCAATTGAACATAATACATGCTCTCTGTAAATTTTTCAACAACATTATCACTGCTAAAAGATCTCAACAAGTACGTAACACTAGATTGGGCTCTTCTGTATCAGCCAGTATATACCAAAACATCCTTTGGACAAAGAAGTTTTTCATATAAAGCTCCGTTGCTTTATAATATGCTCAATGAAAAAATAAAAACTATTGGTACATTACATTTATTCAAGAAAATGGTCAAAATATGTATACTAACTGAGAGTGATGGTTTTGGATTACCCATGTTGTCGCTTATATCATAAATCACTATGGAATTAAGCTATATTTGATACAATCCATATTTAATTACTCTGTATGTACTTAACTTATTTATTGTTATGTACTTTTAATTTGCTTATTGTTATAAGTATTTACTTACTATTATCTACTTCTTTCGTATCATAATTTACTTACTATACAATATTATAATTGTTTGTTAGTATTTACTCATAATTATTATGTAGGTACTTCATTTACTTATGTTTATTTACTTATTATTATTAAATTGTTTATTATTGTTTACTCATAATTATATTATATTATATTATTTGTTTAATTTATTTATATCTACATATTTACTTAATATATTATATTTATTTCATAAACTATATAAATTTATTACATAATTGTTTATTATTATTTATTTTTTGTTAATAATTTAATGCTACTGTGGTATGATCACCCTATTATTGCATCTGGTAAGCCACAACAGGTACCTTGTATTTACATATTTTAATATTTAGTTTACAGTATAATGTTATTTTTGTCAACAATGAGCATACTGCCCAGCTGTAATAATTCTTAATTAGTAATGTTTAAATAACTGTACTCAGTGCTTCTTTTGTAGGTTTATTATTATATTTCTTTTAAGTTTAGGTATATGTATGTTTCTTTTTTTTTTTAAATTACTTTATTGTAAAACTGCATATCTCGATACAGGAATGCCCTAGTGAGATGTGCAGCTTATGTTTTCATGTATTTATTATTTTTTTCAATAAATAAATAAATTCAGCATCTCAGAGGTTGATTCTAATAAGTTCTTCATAAAATAATTGTTTCAAATACGTGCGGTAGGGAGTAATGTATAATATTGAATCAATATTATACGCATACCTAATTACAAATTTTTCCTACCTCTGTATTTAGCTATTGCCTACGTACGATATGTAATCACATTTCAGTTGGAAGGTGGGTGTCTGGGAAAGTACTGCACTAATAAGTATGGGGTTTGGCGGACATGTTGGCAAGGATATGGCTCACATCATAAAATAAGCGACGATTACTGTCATTATTTTATACGGTTTTTTTATAGGTCTGACAACACTGATCGATTTCTTATGCAAAATTATTACAGCGCGCGCAGCGGAAGGCGGGAAGTGGAATTGGAGGGAACTAGCAAAAAAACATAATAATATAATACATTGTCTGTATCATTTATGTGGTCTTTATAATTTTCTATTTCTCGTTTGTAATTTTTCACTACGTGCCCAACAAAAATCAGTAGCTACCTACCTAATATAAATCGTAAATAATATGCATTTTAAGTAATGGCGAAAGTCAGTATTGATCGTACGCAACGATTCAGTCATTTTTTTAAATTAGTATCTATTAATTCTACAAACAGTAGTAGACATCGCGTCCAAAAAAGTTTGTTACCAAAATTTCCTCTGAAATCACATGATTTGTAATTGTGTACCCACTTAAAAACCTATCTACTTCATTATAAGCAATATAGGTAATTTAAGTAGGAATATGTAAAAAAAACAAGTTTTTTTTCTTTTGGGGAGGCGTATATGGGCACCGCCGCCTCGGGAACCATTTATTTGATAATCCAACACCTGATGCCATCGGTAACTCCAAGTGGTTCGCTAGGTTTGGTGACTTAGCAGGGGTGCCCGGGTTCATCGGTTGAAGTGTATTAGATCTTGGTGGTGGATGCGCCTGCCCACCAACTGCGCGGCAGTAGATAGTATTAAGTTCTTCAGAAAATAATCGTAAAACATTTAAATATTTGTGCCTCAATTTCGTAATCGGAAGCTTCTAGAATCTTCCTAATCGAAAAGGAGATTGTATATTATGTATACACCCTCATATCCTATGCTTCTTTTACCACTTTCAGTCTTTACCGTATTAGTGTATATTTTATGGTGACCGCACAACTTAGAATGAAATCAACTCAACACCTCCTTTGAAAAGTCATTAAAAGTGATGAAAAAAATATGTATCTAATAAATTTGTTAAATAGTTTAAGTTACGTTAGGTTATGGGCTATTTTAAAAATATTATTTTTCATGACTTTTCAAAGGGGTGTTGAGTTGACTTGATTCTGAGTTAGCATGAAACCATATATTATTACGTTGTCTTGTGTGGTGTTCATGTACATGTGATGTTTTTATAAACGTACATATTCTGGATGCAAAAATTATAAGGCATTGATGCTAGATACTTATTAATCTTCCGATATAATCTGCAGTCTCGTGTTCCATGTCAACAATAATTGCCCTCCATTACTACTTACAATATAATGTGTAGGTACACTTACTTATGTGATTAAATCATCAAGGGTCGGCGCTGTAAATTACAGTTTGTGGACACAACGGAAATTGTTGAGGTTTTAATCTTATTATGTGCAAAAAACATGTTTCTTATTACGCTTTGGCCTCCTCGTTGCTCCGTGTAAGAACAAATGTAAATTAAATGTTAGGCTGAGAAATGTTACATCCTCTTAAATATCCGCCTTGATACCAGGAAAGGCGATTTTTCATTTATTTTCAGCATTTTTATTAAATTCAGCAATAATAATCAATTAATTTGTTTAATTTTTTTTTTAAATAACAAAATAATAAATAGGCAAATTTTTGCATGTTATGACACCAGCATATTTGGTTATCCCTTTTATCATATTGAGTAATTTTGTACAATTTTTTCACACCCTGAATCTGGTGAATTTGGTGACAATATATTATATGAGTCTGAGTAGGCTGGTACATAATATGAATATAGAAATAAATGATAATTATATTAGACTTCTTTAATACGTATAAACATATATTGTAGGGGATGGTATTTATCAATTTACCAACATTCTGAAAAAATACATCCCAGCTTTAATTTAAGCTTTTTATTAATATGTGTAGTTCGTCAAAGTTTTTATGGATACTTCTAATATTTTTTTGCAATAATATCAAATTATTTGGTCGTTTCTGATGTCGTATCTTGTTTGTGATTAAGTGAAAATAACACAAAATATTTGGTTTTTATTCACATATCTGATGTTACAGTGTATTTAATTTAATGCAAACATTCAAAACTAGACAATCCTTTTATTTTTATTTTTGCGTTAAGCTGGAAATCGAATCCCTACCCGAAACAATGATAAATTGTAAAGACAATTACGTCATTGTGGCTAAGTGCATCTTAAATTTAGTTTCCCATAAAAAATTAATTGATTAATCTAAGAAATTATAGGTAATAGAAATTATAAAGAGGAAAGGTATAAAGGAGAAATTTTGTGTTCCTCGTTTTTCTCCCCCAAAACTGGATCAATTTTTTTACCAACTGAATTAGAAGAAAATATTCTATATTTGTACGTTTTCTTATTTAAAAAAATACCGTTTCTAGTTCGTACACTGAATTTCTGTTGATAGCGTTCAAACCAGTCAATTTTCACGATTTTTGGAGGGTCTTAACTCCTATAAGAAGTAACTTATCAAAAAATGCAAAACGTAATAATGATAATAGTTAATACTAATTAAGGCGATCCAATAGTCCAGGAAAAAATCGAAATCGGATTTCACGCCCTTTATGGGAGGAGTTTAAAAATACTTGAGGAAAAGCTCTCGGAAATGTTGAATAGGTATTTGTGAAAAATTTTTTACAGGTTGATTTCGTAAAGGCCTGTAGAAAATATTAATTCCTTTTTTCTTCTTTGTGTGCCTTATCAGGTCCCCCGACGTTGGCGATCACTCTTGAAAAGGTGTCTCTGTCTTGCGCTGCCCGGAATAGCTCCTCCACACTTCTTATGCCGGTCCACTTTCGTAATTCCTTTTTTACACATTGTTTATTGTAATAAAACGGAAATTTAAAATTGATTTCACGAAAGCAAGCGGCGCGGAGCCACACGTCTTTTTCCCGCTGTGGCCGGGGCGTGACTAATACGAAATGGGTTGTGTCCAGTGCATGGTTCTTGTGCTCATGCCATAAGGGTCACTTCAAGATCCAAGTCAAAAATAACAACGATAAAATGCATGCTTTATTTTATTTTGTGAAATTCGGGCGTAAATATAATTTTTTCGCGATTATTATAAAAGAAATTGAATTTGCCACATTATACAATAAAACCATGCCCGAAAAGGGGTTTATAAGTAGGAGAGTTTGGACTTCAAAGTGTTTTTTTATAGACCTAGTACTTTATCTTTTACTAGGCTTTAAAAAATAAGACTAATGATCGATATTTTTAAGGGCCAAGGTATTAATTGAATCATCTATAATACTTAATAAATTTTCTAAACAAAAACATATGATTTTGTATGATTTTGCTTTATTTAGTATGACTTCTTCTTAATACGGTAATAGTTGATATCTATATTACATTAAAACAAATATTTGCTCTAGTATCAAAATCCAGAAAGGAAGTTAAGGAAGTTAAGGAATACTTTTGTGTGGACAAAACGCCGCCCGGTTTTATTATCATACATAGGAGTTTTTTTTTACGCACAAATACTTTCCGAGCAGATAATGCAGTAAGCTGAAGGTTGTTAAATTAAAATATATTATCGAAAACTATTAAGTTTTTCTATATGTATATTTATATTAGTTTCTCATGTAAAACAAGTTGATTTGAATTGAGTAATTAAAATTTAACAACAATAATAATGCATTATTTCTATGTACCTAATACGAGTATTTTCCTAGCTATGCCAGGAAATCAGAAGTAGGCAGCAGGTCGTTCACGCCGTGCTGGGTAACTTCGTATTTATAATTGAATTCGCTAGATGCTTATGATGGCACAATTTAATAAACGAATAATTGAATAAGTAAGAGATGCAAGACTGGGTTCTGAACCGTACGTAGGTAATCCACCATTAGCAAACTTGCAGGCGGAAGCTTTAGATTATTGTAGACAATGCGAAATGGCGGACTGGGTAATGACAAATAATTAATATGTCAGAAAGTGGATGTAGTGTGACGTGTAGTAGTCTCTCTTTTCCCTCGTCATCTGAATGTTGACATGTTGTGACTTTGCAGAGAATTAGTACTAACTTCAAACAAACATGACATGTGATTTGCTTACAGATCACATGTCATGTTTGTTAGCACATAATATAAGAAAATTACCAATTATTGTGAAAGCAGTGGCAGCTGGTGACTTTATTATTATATTTATAGTAGGTTGTGGGTTGTGGGTACTAAGATTGAAATTCACACTGTAAAAAATATGTTTCAATAGATTGGCATTTTAAGAAGATATTAAGTAAGATATAAAAATAAATAATATTTTGTGGCACCATTTTAATTCAAACTAAAAAATATTTAAATAAAAAGAGTGTGAATGCGAATTTTAATATTATTAATAACCAAAAATTATTTTTAAACGACCCAATATTAAACCTGTTCCCTTTGTAAATTGTTCCCTTTTGCCCTTCTTCAATTTTTCCATCGACACCATTGTACATGTCTATTATTTATAATTAGTACATATTAATTAAACCCTGAAGAAATGAGCTTTGCTCACGAAACATGTTGGTTTTTATAAACAATAAAAGTGGTAGAAACTAAGTAGGTATTTTATTAATTTGAAATAATATTTTCCTAGTCCTCCTTACAAGGAGATCCTGTACTGAGGAAAACTAGATAGAGGATTTGAGTATTGCATATATAGAGAATTTGATAGAGGGATTCCAACGACATCTATTTAATTCAACTTCAGGGTTTGGGTAGACCCGCACAATATTTTAAAATAGAATTGTCAGAATAAAATGAATGCTCAAGAGCTTTTGAGACATGTCCTGTTACTTTTCATGTCGCCATTTCTCATACTGCTCTCTACCATTTGCAGAGTAATGCTGATAGCGGTGATGTTTCCTTCTGTTTTCAAACTAAAATATACCTATATCCAGAGATTTTTCTGCTGATTCTTCACCCGCCTTCTTTTTATCTTACTTCATTTACACAGAGGGAAGTTTTAATTCTGAAGAGGTTTTGTTTTGCCAAATTTATGGAAATCTCTATTTATTAGCGAAGTGGCAATCCATTCGGTGTTTTATTTCTGTGTGTAGACATTTTTTCAGGGCTTCTTTTGAAAATGGTTCGGTATTTCTTCCTGTCTTCGACAACCCGCCCGAGAGTGGTTTTCCGGCCTCGGGCCATGAAAGAATGGCGCGTCTCGATTCTGCGTATTTGGTTGCAACCATATGATTTCATCCCTATTTTTTCGATTCTGGTGAGGGCAGCGTTTCGCAGTGCGTTTACAACATTTTATACAGGGAATTTAAATGATTTAAGTTTGATTTTTCATTATTTTCTGATTGATAGAAATCTTAAATTATGTTTAGAAGTTTGTTGTTGATAGTTTCAGTTCATTTTCTTATTTCAACATTTGTTGTCGGATTCCATCTAGAAGGATCAAACATATTGTCATTGCACTATTCCACAAAGGTTGTAGAAAATTAAGGTTGAGATTTATTATCATTGGCTTATATGGTGATCAAACCACATTATCGTATCATATTTTGTGAATTACTTCTAAATTCTGTTCCAGTCGATTATGTATTTCGAGAAGGATATTATTACTCGCTTTTTTTCTATTTTATTAATCAGTTATGAGTCAAGCAATCCACGAAACTTATGAAAAAATATTTTTTTTTAAAGCTTCATGAAGAAACTAACGGCTTTGAATAGAGTTTCTATTTAAATATTGTGAATTTTATAAATTTATAACATTGCGTAATTCACTACACATGTTTTCCGTCATTTATTCCGCATTGAAATTCAGTAGATAATGCCCGGCGAGAAGGAATAACACAATGTAATATCGTAACGATGATGATACAGTGCGTAAAAAGTGCGCTATTCACAACCCGTGAATTGGTACATAACATTATAAAAATGTCCGCCAGCAAAAAGCTCGTCATTTGTAAGCAAATGTTACTAGAATTGATGGCGAAGTAATGTGCATAACCAACAGCGGTAATAAAGGTAAGTATTTGTATTTTTTATAGCTGACATATTTCAGTGTTGTGGAATAGCGTCGTTATTGTTAGTTATTTTTATTAGTTATTACTGCGATGTTTCCCAGTGCAAGTACCTACCTATGTATCTACTGGCTTTAGTGGTGTTGAGTTAATGTCTAATTTGTTTAATGTGTTAGGTAGGCAAATTGCGTTTAATAAATGTTGGGTTAGTAAAAAAAACATATTTGGGATAAAAACTTCCATATTTTCCTCCGCTGTTTTGTAGATCTGCTTAGTACTTCCTAACTTCTATATTCGGAAAATAAAAAGTGTATCCTTTTTTCAACTTTTTACTCATATTTTTTTTCTGATACTTGAAACACTGGCTTTTAATCAGCTAAAGCTGCAACAAGTTCTGAATAGCCAGTGAGCAGAAAACTGTTCATCTATTAATGTTTTCGTGCATTAACTTTTTTTTGCCAGCAGAGGACGTAATGCAAGAGATGCGTAGAGATATATGATGCACGGGAAAGTGTAGCTATAGGTACCTATATATTTTTTTATATTATCTTACTAATCAATTTAATAAACGCGATAGTTTGTATGGATGTATGTGTGTTTGTTACTCTTTCACGTAAAAACTACTGAATGGGTTTTAGTGAAACTTTATAATAATGTAGCTCATACATCAGAATAACATATAGGCTATATATAAGGGTAAGCTCTGGCGTTATGAAATTTGTATAAATGAAAATGTGTGTATTTCATATATTTAAGCGGCAGGGAGGAAAGGGAAAAAATTCGGTTTAGTGGCGAAATTCCTAAAAATACAAACTAGTTATTTTTATACTAACTATGGGCCGGGAAATACGAATCTGAAAGAATTAGGCGGCGGCAAGCAATATTAACTGAATTATACGACTTTAAAAAATTTTTTTACACACATAGGAAAATGGCCATTTTGGAAGCATTCTGATTCCTAGAAAATCAAACTAGTTATTTTTATACTAACTTTGGGCCGGGGAATCCAAATCTGAAAGAATTAGGCGGCGGCAAGCAATATTAACTGAATTACACGACTTTTAAATTTTCAATACACACAAACGAAAACAGCCATTTTAAAAGCATTTTAACACATGAAAACCATAGAAAAACAACAATTTAAGTGTGGCCATTAAACAATAATATCATCGAACATACCTTATAAATCAAACACATCTTCGTCGTCCGTCGTATCTCTGTCAAACTCTAATGTCTCCAAAGGTTCTTGGCAAATGCGCGGGTCATACAAGAGCCCGGCTAAGCGGCAAAACTCCAGAGTAGGATCTTGCAGGCCTAGGTTTGTGTAACATGGTTTGTGCCCCTTTATACCGCCTGCTCGCGTCAATTTAAAAAAACATCCCAGTTTTCAAGTAGTTTAGCGGCTACGCTAGGTTTGTGTAACATGGTTTGTGCCCCTTTATACCGCCTGCTCGCGTCAATTTAAAAAAACATCCCAGTTTTCAAGTAGTTTAGCGGCTACGCAAGGTTTGTGTCACATGGTTTGTGCCCCTTTATACCGCCTGCTCGCGTCAATTTAAAAAAACATCCCAGTTTTCAAGTAGTTTAGCGGCTACGCAAGGTTTGTGTCACATGGTTTGTGCCCCTTTATACCGCCTGCTCGCGTCAATTTAAAAAAACATCCCAGTTTTCAAGTAGTTTAGCGGCTACGCTAGGTTTAGGTAGCATGGTTTGTGATACAAAAGTGAGTAAAATTTATAAAAAGTAAGTACTTAAATTATAAACATGTTATTTTACGTTATTGATATTACTGCTTAATGGCAACACTTAATTTGATGGTTTCTATGGTTTTCATGTGTCAAAATGGCTGTTTGTATATTGAAAATTTAAAAGTCGTATAATTCATTTAATATTGCTTGCCGCCGCCTAATTCTTTCAGATTCGGATTCCCCGGCCCAAAGTTAGTATAAAAATAACTAGTTTGATTTTCTAGGAATCAGAATGCTTCCAAAATGGCCATTTTCCTATGTGTGTAAAAAAAAATTTTAAAGTCGTATAATTCAGTTAATATTGCTTGCCGCCGCCTAATTCTTTCAGATTCGTATTCCCCGGCCCATAGTTAGTATAAAAATAACTAGTTTGTATTTTTAGGAATTTCGCCACTAAACCGAACTTTAGCCGGAGGAAAGGCAGGGGGAAGTATGAGGTGGGGTTCGTGGAGAGGGAAGAGACAAAAGGTGGGGAGGGGGGAGGCGGGGAAGCTGGAAAATAACGGGGACGCACAGGAAAGAACATGCAGCGAGAATCAATTAATTTCTTTGAATGGCAGTGCAACGCATGCCGGGGACCAGCTAATATATTCGTATTTTTCTTGTTGTTGGATATTCGTTGTTGCGGAAATACTAATACCGTTTATTTCCCATTTTATTTCTTCCAAAAACTCGAAAATTTCGGGTCTAAAATCCGTTTAAATAAATTCTTGAAAATCAGTCGATCAGACGCAGTGTTCGTGAAGCAGATATTTATTTATTATTTATTTGTACACGCCCAATTAAGGCTTTTACATATGATAAAATTAAAAATACATTTGATATAATCAAAGAATTAAAGAGATATAACAATTAAAATAAGTACCAATTGATTATTGATGTGATAATGAAGGTATAATAAGGATAACGTTTAGTAAGATCCCAACCATCGTAGGTAGTTGCCTAAGTACCAACACAAAAGCTCTTCATAATTTGGTGCAGTTAAAAACTTAATATAATCATTATTATATAACCCCTCAGTCCTCAGACCTCGGGCATATTTTGTCAGAAGGACAAAATATTTCCACTTCCCAATAAAATCCAAATAAATGTCATATTTCTGAACGTATCTAAAAACAAAAAAAAACTGTTTTTGAAAGGTGATGAAAAACGTTTTCAAATTTTATAATTCAAAATAAACATATCTATAAGTTTTAAACTGTAAAAATTTTTTACAAATGGATAATTTTCGTTTTTTCCGACTAAAATTACTGATAATGAAAAAAAAAATCCAAATTTAAATTAAAAAAATAGATAAAATTAAAAAAATCAAAGATTCATAATTTTTTTCTCAAATTGGTGTACATTTTAATCATTTTGAGATCAACTTTTAGATTTGCATATAAAACATGGTGTTTTCTCTTTCTTATATCGTTTAGATTTAAATCATATTCCTCACCACGACAGTAGTACGGGAGACACAATAATTTCCATGAGACCTGTGTGAGTTGTTCCCAAAAGCGATCAAATTAGCCTGAGGGATTCAGGTTTGTCGCTAGCGTACAATCCTACATCCTCCCTTTGGCTCTCTCGGGGGTAAGGCAGAGAAATGTGAAATGGACACACATACCAACAGTCGACACCGTTACCAGTTGGCAGAGCATGAAATGTGTTTTGGTCGTAACGCGTGCTGTGGCGGTTGGCCACATTAGCCGGGAATTTATGAATACTTTGTCTATTTTTTTGGCTATCGCACGAGTTAAATCCATTATGGTAATGTTCCAAGAGAGAATCCGCTACAGGGGTTTTAAATCTCCGACTAGTGTCTGATGATCACACTTACGTAAAACGAATTACACAATCACTATTAACGATTAATCACTATTACGAATCACACAATCACAATCAATTTACTGTTAATTTATAAAAGACCAGAGTTAAGGCATACCCTATAAGTATCAACACACCTTTTCACAACTTACCACAAAAACGGTTCCATGCCAACTCAGAATCAAGTCAACTTAACACCTCTTAGGAAAGCTATTAAAACTATGAAAAAATATATTGAAAAATAGCCCATAACCCAACCTAACGTAACGTATTTTTTATAATTTTTGTACATAACTTTTATATAACGGCTTTTCGATGGAGGTATTTAGTTGATTTCGTTCTGAGTTGCCCAGTCACCGTGAAAAACATATTTAGGTAAACAATGTAACGGCCAATTATCCTGATTTATTTTTGGGATATTATGCCGTGTTGCACTACCTCCTTTAGCCAACTTCTTGGACAGATTTCAAAAAACTAGTATTTAAGTTAAAAGTGGACAATAATAAAAATCCTTCATAGAAGTTGGTACCTAATAGAAACCTACCTAGGTCCAATTCATTTAATCCATAAATAACTGTAACTTAAGAGGAACGGCTGCGCGATTTTTTTCAAATTAAACTTAAATTTAGATTTGAGGCAAAAACACCAAACCCTACTGAAAAAAATTGTTTTATCCAAAAGTATAGATAGTTCGAAGTTTTAAATTACCATATACAGACTATTAAAAAATTCAATTCTTAATGATTTTGGAGACAACACTTTTTTTAGAGTTAATTATAGTTATTAATAAATACATATTTATGACCTCGCTCACAGTTTAATGTAATGAAAAATAAAATAAAAAATCATAAAGAGAATTTTTAATTTAAATACGACAAATACGACCGATTTGTAGTATACATAAATGTAGGTCCATCAAAATGATTTTTAATCATTTTCATTTTTTATTTTATATTTCATCATATTCGTTTTGCAAATAGAGGTTAATTATTTTTTAGATATTTATCGCCGACTCACAAATAATAGCAAAATTTGCCTCTAAAACCATGAAAATATTTAGTTTTATTGCCTAAATTTAATAATTTAAAAACAAATAAATAAAGAAGCACATATATCCGCACTAGATATTTGCTTATAATTAATAAAAAATTCACAAAGTTTCATAACTTTTCTTTTCAAATTGAGGTCGGAAACTTTGGTTTCACAGAAATGTGACAATTTTTCCAACGATACCTACTAAAAGGAATAATTTATTCCCTTCTTCTTAAAAACATATGTAGGGCGAGGGAGAGTACCTATGATAATTAAGAAAAGATTTGGTTGGAAAGATAATTATTATTTCTTACACATAACCGATTTAAAAAAAAAAAAAAAAATGCTGGATATAATATCTACATACGTAGTAAGTACTACAATCATTATGAAAATATTCATTTTATTTCTATAAATGCTTTCAAAAACATTACGAAAAAGTATCTTCACAAAACCAAAGAAAATGTAACTCAAGCCTTCTCGGATTTAGGCCTCATTCTCCCTTTTCCCGTAGATATCTGTAAAATAGCATTTTCTGTCATAGCTGTGTTTTTTTCACGGTGTATTTTTGCCCCACCCCGAAGATAAAAATTAGATTATACCGATTAGACGGAGTTTTCATTTTTTTATCCTCCTTTACAGTTGTACAAAATATGTGTAAAATAATGAAAGACTCTTCACACATCTATACTTATGTCTAAAAATATATACATTTGTTCGTTGGTGAGATAATACAAAATAATTAAATTCCACCTCAATATTACCTACTGAACGGAGGGTAAAACTATATTTCGGCTATGTACTTTATTTTCCCTTGCCTCTCCCTGTTTAGGTATTGTTGACCCGACCCTGGATAAGGGTAGGTTGACCTTCCCTCCTACTCTAGCTAAACAGCGTCGTTCTCCGGGCAGCCATCCGCCATACCATCTCGAGTGGCTCTGACTGCTTCGAGCTTCAAGCGAGAACACCAAAGCGGCAACGATAAACCAAGTCTTTATAATAATAATATAATAAAATTCCTAGTTCTTATATTTATATTGAATGTTGTTCTGAAAAATCCTCCCTCTCTCGATTTATCTCTATTTTGGTTTCATCCCTTCATGCCTACAAAGAATCTGAAAAATAAATGAATTTTCATCAAACATACTAATTCCGGTTGTCCGCAATGATCTGCGTGATCTAAAATATTCCAGCGTAATGTAATGCATTAATTATCATTTAAAACTAATAAAGAGTATAATATATAGTTAATAAATAGTATTATCATTTAAAATTAATAAATAGTATATTTGCGGCAAGTTCCAGAGTGGAAGATACTCTCTGTATCGCCCTGGTGTAAGACCACCATTCAGAATTGAAACGTTGCTTGAAAAAAGTGTTTGGTGACCAAATCTGAATAGCCAGGTACTTCCCCACCTTCCTCTTCCCTATCTCCTTCTCCTCCCCACTACCCTCAGCCTTACAACATACCCTAATTGGGGATGCCATTGTCTCACTGGCTTCAGACGGGAGCAGTTGGGACTCTTGTGAGGTATTCATGTAAAAACAAAAAAAAATGCGTAAAATTATTCACAATTAGTTAATTTTAATTTACACAAAACTGATTGCAAGAACCAAGCGATAAAGTGGGCACCAAAATTATTTTATTTTACTTATAATAGCTGAAGTCCCAGAGTTGCTCGGGTACAGATTTTTTTTTTAAATTGCTCTTATTTTGATGGTAATTTGTGCAAATTTTCAACAATCTCGGAATAAGACTGTAGATTTGTATAAACACGAACTCATAATAAATAGACAGGTATTTTTATTTTTGAAACGTGAATTTCTTTTGTTTATTTTTTAAAACATTTAAAAAAGATCTAAATCCGTCAAAAGTTGAGGTTTCCAAATCTAAGTCGCTAATGATCTTTAAAATTTACTAATGGCGTTCATTCGAAAAGTAAATTTCTGGTCCAATTATTTTTCAATGATCAAATATTTTATAAATACTGTCAGCTTCACATCCTACGATTACAATATCCCGTAATTTTTCACGGGTTTGTGTTAAATTGCTAAATGTTTTACAAAATACCGAAAGAGGGTTTCTACAATTAAATCTAAGCCAAGTATAATAACCGTAACATGTCAACTGTCCAAAAGAAACAAAGTATCTAATATTAGTTCTGTGAACCTCTCGTCCAAAAAGTAGGTTTTTTAATCGAATTTTGCTCTGAAATCATATTTGTAGGTGATTTCTGAAATACCTAGTCCCAATAAACGCTACAATTTCAGATTTGAAAAAATAATCTTTACCGAACCATTAAGATGGTCACCACCTTGAAGGGAAACGGAACGTGCAAACAAATTTAATGAAAGACGAAATGCAAATCGATAAACTAAACGCAGTCAATAACATCTACGTAAAAAGTATAAAAAGGCCTAAAATTATTTTAACAAGGGTAGGTATAAAGATATTGAATCTTTTGTTGCAAGATTTTATTTGAACCTAATATTTTATCAAAATACGACTGTAGGTATCAAAGATATTAGAAACCCGTAGGTATTATGTACTATTTGTTTTTGTTTGCTTCAAAATAATAATGTTCATCACCCTTCATAATGCTCGAGATCTATATATTTCTTGTGACATTTATTAATAATAATTTGCAGAATTATTTGCGGCATCCATCAAAGTTCCTTGGCTTTAATTTAATTTTCTAATAATTAAAAATGATCATTTGATTACCATCTACAGTTTTACAGCGTTTACTTTGCCGTGCCGCCTCTTTCCCCCCTTTCTTTTAGCTTTAATCATCAACCTTACTAGGTCAAGATCATTAAATCAACATTACGTACCATCAGTCTTTTAATTACCCTGACGCACAGTGTTTGCACGCACAAATTTGAAGTACGAAGGTAGTACTTGCATTCAATCCACCATCTTGCGGACGCCATGACATTTTCAACGGTTTGGCGGTTAAAAAGGCAGTTTATTGTTTCGTCATTAACCCGAATAGCTTTGTGATTGTTGAGGAAGTAATATATGGTTAATGTTTGCAGCAATTTGGTGGGCGGCTTACACGTAGAACGTAAATATTTTATTTCGTGCTGAAAATGAACGCCCGCGAACCAAAATGTATTAATGACATCGCGATAAAGTTTATTACAAACACTGGAAGTGCTTATTTTCGGACTATATATTTTTTTACATTTCTACGATGATTGATATCGCGGTAATTTTGTTTGGCTATTTTGGAATATTATTTAGGTAAATTGTTTGATTCTTTCGATTTTGTTGTTTTTTTTGTAACGAAATGGAAGGACTAACAAATAACATTAACACGAACACATAATAATTATTCTTACTTAGGTATAATTCAAGTAGTAGTGTATAATAACAACCGTTTGACAGCACGTTTTTATTATTTGTTCCCATCCAATTTACAATTTTCAATGAATAACAGTGCTATGTTATCCTTAAATAATGCGACTGAATCGATTAGTGCCCTTCACAAAGCCATAACTGATCCCGCACTCAAAATTACTAGAGATCAGATGACGAAAATACTATCTCTTCTATCCGCCGTCTCTGGAAACATGATTGATGTAGGAGTGAAAGTGGGGATTCTTGTTGGAAAAATAGAATCTTACGAACGGATAATTGATAAACCTCAACCTCCAGCTAATAATACCTCTTCGATTAATGATTTGCTCGTGGAGGCCGAGGACAGAAACAACAGATTGAAGAACATTATTCTATTCAACGTTCCTGAAAGCTTATCAGAATCTAAAACAACCGCTATAACAATGGATAACGATAAAGTCATCTCGGCGATAGGCGATGTAAGTGGTGAGATTATTCCAAATATGGTAAAGATATATAGACTGGGAGTACTAAAATCCAACAAAATTAGACCAATTAAGGTCGAACTCAAGGATTCTATCTCGGCACGTGAGGTCTTGACAAATAATGTTAAGCTGAAAAATGGTATCAAAGCCAGAAGTTACCAAACAGTGTTGCAGAGGACTCAACTTCTAGACTTACGCCAACAACTTGACACAAGGAAAAATAATGGTGAAACCAATATCACTATCAAATATGTAAACTCCATACCTAAAATCATTGATTGTACGCCAAAAAACTAAAACAACAAAAAATAAAATGCTACTACCAAAATGTGAGAGGGGTCCGCACTAAACTTCCCATATTACTGACTTCAGCGGCAACTATCAGCAGTGATATTTTCATTTTAACCGAAACATGGCTCGATTCAGGAATTAATTCTGCCGAATTAGGCTTCCCTAATTTCAACATTTATCGTATGGACAGGAATTCTAAAACAAGTGCCAAATCAAGAGGGGGTGGTGTGGCCATTGCTATCTCAAAAAATCTCAGCTCCTCAAAAATATTCATGAAGTACCTATCCATCGAGCATCTTTTTGTTAAAGTAAACATTTCTAGTGGTAAATTAATTGTGGGTTGTGCTTACTTACCTCCAAATTCTGACGTCCAATGTTACATTGATCATTGCGATGAGGTTGAATCAATTTGTGCTAAAAACCCTAACACTAAATTACTTCTAGTTGGTGATTACAACCTGCCACATTATGATTGGAGTAATATGAATTCTGATAATTATTGTTCTAATGTTAATATTCATGTAATTAGAGATATGGCTTTGTTCTTAGGACTAACTCAGTGTAATAGTGTTCATAATATTGGTGGTCGTACATTGGATTTGGCATTATCTAATGTGTCAGATATCTGTGTTGCGATAAGTACCGAAATACTATTACCTGTCGATGTTTACCATCCACCACTTGAATTATGCTTGTCTAACCTAAAACCTATTCCTATTGTTAAAAGGGTAGTAAAAACACGAAATTTCAAAAAAGCAGATTATGAAAAAATCTCCAACCATCTCAAACAGATTGACTGGTCATTCTTGGATAGTGAAGCCGACATTAATGTACAACTTAATATTTTTTATTCTATAATTTATTCTGCAATTGATAAATTTGTTCCTTTGACGACGTACAAGGAAACTCAGTACCCAAAATGATTTTCAAAAGATCTGATAGACTTAGTTTACCTCAAAAAATTATCTCATAAGAGATTCAAACAAAGTCGCCGGACTATCGACTATATTGCATTTAAAAAAATGAGGGAAGACTGCAAAAAACTTTCTGCTGAATGTTACAAAAAATACATAAGAGATGTCGAAGGCTCTATCATGAACGACTCAAATTTCTTTTGGAAATATGTCAAATCTCAAAAAGATCACGGTACTTATATACCTACCTGTATGTCATTCGATTCTAAAGTATCTCAAAATCTTCAGGAAACTGTCAATCTGTTTGCGGATTTTTTTAGCGGTGTATATGTTAATGCAAATGTAGATAGCAATATCACATGCTCTGATTTGGTTGAGACTCTTGATATATCTGACTGTACTGTAACTATTGGTGATATTATTTCCAAGTTAAAGAGTCTTGATTCCCGTATATCTGCAGGACCTGACAAAGTTCCACCCATGTTCTTAGTTAATTGTATGCATACATTGTCATATCCTATACATAAGTTATTTACAAAGTCACTCTCATCAGGTGTGTTCCCGGATCTTTGGAAGTTTAGTCTTTTGACGCCCATTTTCAAAAAAGGTAATAAGAGGGACGTAAAAAACTACAGGCCCATATGCACCATGTCTACATTACCCAAACCTTTTGAAAGTCTAGTACTAGACAAGTTGATATCCCGAATTAATCCCACCATCTCACCGCTTCAACATGGATTTATTAAAGGAAGATCAACCCTTTCCAATTTAATATTGTATACGAATGATATTGTTAATGCCTTGATTGCATCACATCAAACTGATTCCATATATACTGACTTCAGTAAGGCATTTGATAAAGTAAACCACAAAATCTTATTAAGAAAACTGAAATTGTTGGGATTTAGAGGGAATATTTTGGAATGGTTTAAGAGTTATCTATTAGGAAGGTACTTAGCGGTCAAGGTTGATTCGTTTACTTCTTATACATTTGCAGCCTCGAGCGGAGTACCACAGGGATCTCACTTAGGCCCGATATTATTTTGCTTATTCATTAATGATATAGTTAATATTTTTAGTAATGTTAAAGTTCTGTTATTTGCTGATGATCTGAAGATATATAGAATAATCAAAAACGATGATGATCGCGCCATTCTGCAGTTGAACCTGAACAAACTATTTACGTGGTGTTCTGTCAATGATTTACAACTAAACATTGGTAAATGTCAGATTATTAGTTTTTACAAAGGTAAAAATCCTCTTAAGTTTTCCTATGATATGAATGGTGTTAATCTTCTTCGTGTATCACAGATTCGTGATCTTGGTATCATATTCCATGAGAGTCTACAGTTCAATGTTCACATCGATGAAATAACAAGTGATGCAATGAGAATTCTTGGTTTTATTTTGAGAATGGGTGCAAATTTTAAAAATGTATCAACATTAAAAAATCTTTATTGCTCGTTAGTACGAAGCAAATTAGAGTACAATTCCACCATTTGGTCACCATATTACAAAATCCATTCTCAATTATTGGAAAATGTACAAAACAAATTCCTTCGGTATATTAATTTTAAAATGAAAATTCCAATTGAACTTATAAATTATAATAACTTACGCGCAGAAACCAGACTCCTTAAATTATCAGATAGAAGAGTGTTAATTGATTTGTTATTTTTATTCAAAATTATCAAATCTTTAGTTGACTGCCCTAATTTATTAGAATTAATCTGTATTAATGTACCTGCTAGACTAACTCGCAATAAAGATATTTTCAATTTTAACAATACCCTCAATACTAACTATTCTATTAATTCACCAATCCCTAGAATGCATAGCCTTGCAAATAAACATTGTGAATCTATAGATATATTTGGTGTTGACAGTTTTGCAATTTTCAAGAGACAACTCATCTCTATTTTATCGGTTAATAATTAACTTTTCTTATTTTTGGTCTTTTCATAAAACCTCCTCTCATTTAAAATCTTACCAGTAATTTATAACCTTATTTTATTTTATTTTGCTGTTCTATTAAGTTCTGTTTTATCATCGTACATTATTATACACATGTAATTGTTTGTTTATACCTACTAACTAGCTTTTACACATTGCACTTTATTGTATTTCTGGTCTTATTACTGATTTTTTCTTATTTTTATTTATTTATTTATTTATTGCTTCTTCACAATTGAAACACATTGATTAGCAAATAATTATTAACCCCACTAGGGCTCGCCTGTATCGGGATTAATAATTTCACAATTCAATAAAGTAACGCACAAAAATATCAGTCATTAGTCATTATCAAACTGTTAAGTAAATGCAAATTAATAAAATTTAAAATAACAATTATAAATGAGAAAAACTGTAGAAAAAAAAATTACAACAAAATGTTAATATTCATTGTGTCTAGTTCATACTATTTTCAATAATAAAGAAGATAACAAATAGGATATACTTTTACGGTTTACAAAAAAATAAAATTAAAAAGATAAGATAATTTAAAACCAATTTTAAATGGAGAAAAACTGTAGGAAAAAAAACAATATTTGAACAACAAAGTGTTGAGAAATCAAACAAAATGTTATAATTCATTGTGTCTTAGTTATTACCGTTTTCAATAATAGATAAGATAACAAAAAAGAATGTAACTTTACGGTTATGAAAAAAAATAAAAATATTAAATAACATAATGAAAAGCAAGTGATTCCATGTTAAAATAAAATCTTTCTTAGAAGGCAACAAGGGAATCTTATATTAAAATAACATAATATTAAAATCAGAACCAAATAATTTTGAATTTTAAAAAAAAACGAAATTTAAAAAAAAAATGATCAAAACGTCTAGTACAGTTTTCGTCGAAATACGGTTGTATTTTTTTTATTGATGAAATTTGTTATAGAGGTGGCACCTTGGATATGCAACCTGTGTGATCTTTTGGTTTGACAATGTTGTGGAATAGGATAATCCTTATTTATTTATTTACATATTTATTTTTTCTTTACATTTTTTTAGTTGAGGTGTTATTTTTTAAACTTAAATTTTTAACCACTCGATAAAGTTGCCAATTTGATAAAGTACACAAAAATAATATGGGTATTGAAATAAAAATATTGTTACATTAATATTTCTTACAGAGTGGGTCGCCTAGGAATTAATACATTTTAATGTAAACATTATACAATGATGACACAATGTGTTGGAATTAGCTTTGAAATAATATGTTAGGTATGATATTAATTTAAAAGGACTAAGTGTATAAATGTTTAAAAAAAATATAATAATCTTGCTTAACTTTAATTCCTTAAAAGTATTTTCGCTGCCTTTAATTATGCGACATCTATATTATTCCATTAAGGTCATCTTCGTGTTTTATTTCCCAGGATTTTTTGCCTTCGTCTTCTTTCATTAGAATCGATCCATTTTTAAACCAAATAAACTTATATTTTAATTCTTTTCCCTTTAATTTGGCTTTCCAAAGTAGCTCCTTATAATAAGGGGATAGTGACTCTCCTAGGAATACCATTTTCTCGCGGTCTGAAATCATCTTCTTGTTTGCTAATAATTTTATTCTTGTTTCTGGATTTCTAATTTTCAATAGAATTTTTTTCGGATGACCTGGTCTTCTGTCATATTGTCTTATCGCCGAGGTTATATCATCTGAACTTATTTTAATGTTAGCATTTTCTATTAATTTCATAGCAGTTATTTTGGGATTTTCATCAGTATTTTCCTCAATTCCTGTTATTTCAAGACAGTCGCCAAGGTTCGACTGTTCTAAGCAAGCCAGTCTAGTTTCCAAATGCTTTATACTTTTACTTTTATTCATCAAATCATTTTTTAAGCTTTCAACTTCTCCTTTTACTCCATTCATGGATTCTAAGCGGATAATTATGTCGTCATATTTTTGACAAATAAATTCAGTTGATTTTTGAAATTCCAACATTTTTTTATCGATGTTTTCGAGTATTTGAGTTTTAATTTTTTCTAGTTTTAAATCTACGTAAGACGCAAATTTTGTAAAGACATCTTCTTCTGGGCTAATATCTTCAGTTGCAGTATTCATTTTGTTTTTAGATCTTGTATTTAGGTTATCTTGCTGTTGAGAGCCGGATTTTTTATTCGCGCCCATGGTAGGTACTTCAGCTGACAGCAAACCAAGCAATATGTGTGGTCAGTAAAGGAAAGATGGCGATAGTGTTGGCCAATCACAGAGTTTCACTTGGCTTTGTTAATATAAAATGTCAATTTCACTGTCACAGCTTGGAATATCTATTATTTGAAATAACTTAAATAATCACACTTAAATGCACAAAATTTATTTCACAATTGATGCGGTGAATACTCGGGTGAATCCTGCAACTGTTTTGTATCGTATTGTTTACTAATAAACACAATTTTGCAATTTTTTAGAGGATCACTTTTACTGTGCGTTATTTTGATTTGGTAGGTAGGTATAATTATTATTACTTATAGTATTTCATTTCTTTTATGATGTTTAATTTTTTTATGTTTTTAATTTCTGTTGTAAAAGCCCACTAGGGCGTAAATAAATAAATAAATAAATAAATAAATAAATAATGCAAAGATATTGAAATATAAATAAATATAAAATATTTAAATAGAGAAAAATAATCTCTTGTGGCGCTTTATAATAGAGTACTTACATACCTTTTAAATATTTCTATTTTTGAAACTGATAATTCGTGGTGTAATAACCAGTCTGAAGATGGCTCTGACGAGCTGAAACCGGTTACGGTCAAATAAAATTAAGTGGAATAAAGTTTTTTATTTGTTTTATTATAATCTACTTACATAGCTGCTGTTTATAATCTCTTGAATTAATTTAATATTATTTTCTTAAGGTGATCCTCTAGTCCTTGATAAAATAGAAATTGGAATCCCCGCCTCTCATTTGGAAGGGATTTAAAAAAAAATGAGAAGAACTTTTTGGAAAGGTTGGAAAGGTCTGTAAAAAACATTAACTCCTTTTTTACGCATTATTTTAATAACAAAGAAATTAAAAATCCATTGCACGGAACCTACTGTCGCAGAGTCCAGCGACCTCCATACCCCATCTTGGCGGGGCGTATAGACGTGGTCTTTAACTAATACAAATTTATTTATTTATTTATTTATTTATATATATAATTTGTACATATATTTATAACAAATTACAGGCAATATAGCCTAAGACGTTATAATTGTACCATTTATGCAATATACTACATGTAGTCTTTATGCGGACAATGCGACGTAAGATTTAATTCTCAAATCCAAATTCGTTGATCGCCGATTCATCATGAGGAGATTTTGCACTTGATACATTATTTTTTCCAAACTCACAAATATATTTATTTAAAAAAATCTCCGTTATTCTAAGACCATGATGTGTTTTACCTATACGCAGTATTTAATTGGAGCATCTATAATATTTCTAAGCGATCAAATTTTCAAAGCAAAACACATGATTTTGCAAAGGAATATGGTACCTTCCTATACAAAAGGTTTTCGTAGCAATAAATGAAATCGCGTTTATCCTATTATTTTTATTTATTTATTTTTTTTTTTTATTTTTATTTTTTTTATCTTTTTTATTTATTATTATTTTTTTAAATTTTTATTTTTTTATTAGATTATCCTATCTATTGTTTACTGTCTTTAAAATAATAGGACAATTAAATTAAAAATATTTATTATTTTATTAAGTAAAGATAAATATCACAAAAAATAATTTCCCTCGGGGCCTATGTCTTCTTAGAGGGTGCAGTGTGGAGAGTATTTTAAGGAAAAGGAGAGAGAGTAAGTTGCGAGGAGGAAAAAGGTATGAGGATGAGGAGCTATGTAGGAATCTGGGGGTGCGTGTGTCCAGGAATAACGGACCCATGAATCCATCCCTCCAACTGCGGTGCAGGGCAGAGGTCAAAAGGTCTCCCTCAACCAGTTTCTCTCGATCTGGCCTGCCATGCAGTAGGTGAGCAGGTACACCCGCCGTCAAGACCTATACAAACCTCACCCCCCAAGAACCCGGGCACCCCTGCTAAGTCATAAAACGTAGCGAAGCACTCGGAGTCACCTATAGCAAAAATGTGGGCTCCCGGGGCAGCTTTAAAAATTGATTAACTGATTTTAAATACAGATTCATAGTTGATTTGAAGTATAAACCATATCTCTCCAATAGGCCACTTGCATCACATTTAAAAAAAAAATTCCGGTTAAGGCAAATATTCTAAGACATTCCGTTTTTTTTTTAATCGTATTTTTTGAAACCCTGGCGATTTTTTGAAAATTTCAATCCGAAAAATCAGACCATTTTTTATAAACCGGAAATACGGGCCATAATTTTATGTTTGCGAAAAAACGATAATTACATAGCCGAAAATCATTTTAAAAAAATAACGTTTTCCACACGAATAGCAATAAATTGTACGGGGTTATCTTCGTAACATCTGTAAAAACACCGCCATCTTTATTATAAAATTCAAACCAATGGATAAGTTCGCATAGAACAAACAATAAATCTAGTGAACGTTAAACGCAAATTCAAAAATTCGCCGGAAATCGAAGTGTTGCCATATAAAAAAAATTAATCAGTGTGGAATTTTACAAAATTAAGGGAACATAATCGGAGACGGTACATTTTTATGTAGTAACGTCACGAGGTCAAATAATGGATTTATTTATTTAAAAATAAGAAAAACTATACATTTCATAAAATTTTTACTAACATTTTCGTAATCTTAGTAAAAAAATCTATCCACAGGATTTTTTCCAAGTCGTTATGAAATCCATGCAAGTGGCCTATTATGCTAAAATCACGAATATACCAAATCTATGATTTTGTATTGGATTAGAATTTGACTAATTTATTTTAACTTTTGACAACTTTTCATTAGGTCTACTGATCTTAGTTTTACGAAACTTCATCTCTGGAATATTTCATACAAAACCATTTCAAGAAGGCCTCCTGCAAGTAAATTATCAATTTAATTTTGCGTCCTTAACTTTACGTTGTTTTCTAAACGGTAAAAAAGTTAATGGTTCAGCATATTATGCGGGATCTTTTACACGGCAAATTTAAGACCTAGAGCCGTCATAATATGATTGTTCGCGTGAAATTTAACGAGAACAAAACACAAATTTGGAGTTTGAGGGATGACAACCGCAGCTGACGTTAAAATGCAAATGGGTTCGAGGAGGTGCCCTCCAACCTACCAACCTAACTCTAACGTCTCCGGTGACCACAGTTCGTTGGGACCGAACACACCTTGTGGTTAATAACTAGTTGAGAGCCTTGTTTTTTTCCTGCCCTCTTAGCAAAAACTTACCACAAAATGCCTCGGTCACTTAACAATTGCTTCGTTATTGCATTCAATTGATTCACCTTACAGACCTGTTATTGAGCATCAGCTTAATTCACTTTAAACTATAAAATTATGGGGGTCAATTAGACCATCATACGCATTAGGCGCCCTCTTGCATTATGACGTTCAACGATAATGTAAAGTGTATAATTATTTTTTATGCAATTTTAGCTTTGGCTGAATTTGAAATTTTCGCGTAGTTTTATAAGTAGGTAAGTATTAAATGTTATTTTTGCAAAATTTGGCACGAATTTCGTACGAATAATATCATTCTCATGAATATGGAAAGTTTTATACCTAAACCTTATTCCTTACATATATAATGTGCTTCTTATTGTCTACCAAAAGCCTGCCCCTTATTCAATTGCAATGCGTTGTTTTTTTAACACTTTTTATAAACGCTTAATTCATTGCCATGTAATTCTAGTATGATTACCTACATGCCAAGTTTATTGAAAAGATGGGGTGTTTTTTTATTACTGCTGGTTTTGAGTCGAATGGGCGATGGGCGTTACCAAAATATAAACGATGTACCAAAAGGTAACCGTAACATGCGTAACCCTTAGCATGCGAAACATCTGAATTGGCAGACAATGTACCAAATGGTATCACAACATGCTTGCGGTTTTATAAAGAAGCCATTCATTACTGATCCATTATTACCGACACTATTCTGAAAGCTTCAGCAGGTCTTTTTGAGATCACTTTCTTCTGTTCCCCCGGATACTGCCGACCCACAAGGTACTAGGCATAGGTGTTGCTGACCACCTTGCGCAGATCAGAAACCTTCATTAATAACAATGGACAACTTGCGCACTTTGAATTAAAGCCACAACTGCCTAAAAGCTTGGATCAAAAAAGCTTCGCTTTTTTAAGCCATGGCGGTCGCGTGCCCTTTGTAGTGGCAGAAATCGTTTAATTCCACTAAATACGGCGTTGGTCACTCGGCCATATGTCAGGACTTTGCGGCACGCCGTAATGATGAGCACAACCGTCGATTATGATTCCGAGGCCTTATGATGATGGCTCTATGGTGTCTGAGATGATGGCAGATGGTGAAGAGGATCCTACTGACCCCGCTGGTGTCACACTTCCTTCACGTCCTTGGAGAGCTATACTTATAACGATTCCCCTTTTATTCAATTGCAATGCGAAATGCTCCAGTTTAAAAATATATTGTTTATGATGTGTAAGCCATCATTAATGTTAAAAGAACACGTTGCGCATCATTTGCTGTGTTAAATAGTAATGATACACGCTCAACAACAATCTAATGTGATATTCATGAGTAAATTAATTTATAGCGTGTAAACTATTCATGTCATGCTAATGAATATTCTATTAAACCGCGGACTGTATAATTTGTATCGAGTGGTCATATAAATTCAAAGCCTCGATAAGTTGAAACTTCGAAACGAATGTTTATTATTTAGCATTTTAATTAGAATCACGCACTTTTACAAGCATGGTCAAAACAATGATAATTGTTTTCCGTTACGGAGAAAAGCGCCGCATTAAATTTAAAAAAAAAACAACTCTTCGTCAAATCTGAACGGTTCAAAATAACGATTTAATTCAATCAACATCCCTTTGATGAATTGACTTCCTATTGATTAATTTAACAAAGGATCGGCGGCGGCCAAGCATTATCTCGGACCCTCTGAGGGCACTTCCGGTCCTCGTCTCGGAGGTTTGATTTTGAAAGGCTTCGAAGGTAAGACCCAGGACCCTTACCATCTCAGTGAAAGGCTGTGGCTTCTGCTGGGCCCATCTGCTCTCCTGCACGATATTGGCTGGCACGTGCCTACAATTAATTCAACTACATTATAAAACTTCTCCGAAATATGATATGATTTCAGATTTAAACGGCCAAAAGTGACATATTGTGACATATTTATTTATTACAGTATTTACCTAATTATTAGATAACATTTTTACATAATAGGTATATTTTGAAAACATTTAAACATAATATATTATGCGATTTTTTTATTATTTTTAATTGATAAACTAACTTTTAAACAAGATTTTTATGCACAGCACAAAGGGTAGATAACAAATATTATAATCAATAATTATCGAGAAAAGAAGAAGATTTTCAATGTAGATGAGTGTTTCAGGCTGATAATTATTGATTATAATATTTGTTATTCACCCTTTGTGCTATGCATAAAAATCTTGTTTAAACGTTAGTTTATCAATTAAAAATAATAATTAATATTTGACAAGTTAAAGTATTTCAGCAATAAATGCAGACATAATTAGTCTCGACGCCACCTAGCGGGAGATTTAGTACTTAACAATACCTCTCTCACAAAAATAAAGTTGGTTGTTTTCAGTTGGAAAAATGTAATAATAAGTAATTGTCGAATGAAACACTAGTATATATTGAATTATTTGGCGGGTATTAGATAAGCCGCCATAGCTCAGTGGTCAGAGCAGCTGACCGGCAATCAGAGGGACACGGGTTCAATTCCCGTTGGCGGCCAGTATCTTTTCTCGGAAGATTTTTTCAATGTAGATGAGTGTTTCAGGCTGATAATTATTGATTATAATATTTGTTATCAATTTTTTTATGTTGGTGTAAGGTAGGTTTAAGATGAAACTGTGGATGGGTAATGTTGTATGTTTCGTGAACACCTCACTAGGAGAACCTGTGCAGAGGTGTTTATGATTGAGTGTGACAAGTATTTATGTGCTGTAGTAGAAAGTTTTTTTTTTTTTTTTTAAATATTGTCGTTTTTTATTTTTTGGTTGTTTTGTTAACGTTGCTGTGTCCATAATCAGATTTATGTACACTGTCCGAAACGTTGGAGGGTGAAGCGTAACCTGACGTAATAAATCAAAATGATCATAAAAATCAAAATATGTATGTATATGAGTTGTCCATGCGCTGCTAAACCATTCATCTTTGATGTGCGCATGCCCGCGATGGTTTCTTTACCACAATAGTGAGCTCTGGTGTCATGAAATTATGCGTTGCTAACCTTTCATCCGATTGTCATGACACTTTGGGGATTTTATGTGTGCATGCCTACGATGGTTTTTACATAATATAATAGTGAGCTCTCATCATGAATGTATGCGTTGCTAAACCGTTCGTCCGATTGCAATGTAACTTTGGTGAGTTGTTGTGAGCATGCCCGCGAAGGTTTCTATATATACTGATGAGGTCTGGCATTATGAAACTTGTATAAAAAACTTGCAATAGGTGGCACGCGAGCTGTTTGAAAACTGAATGTACCGGGACTGATTACATGAAATGCGGGAGGGGTACTCGGGAGGAGGGTTCTCGGGAAGGGGAACCCGCTAGTTTAGTAATAATTTTTCGGAATATTAAAATTATATTATAATAATTATGATGATAATTTTTGCATCCAATTGCAATAAATTTGTTTTTTCCTAGCAACCGAATAATGGTTAAATTGCGTAAATTCCTTCTGAGGGTTAGATACTGGTACTGTGCTATAATTAAAAAATACACATATCTGTTGTGTCTCTGTCCCACATAACTCTGGCTCGAAGAACTCTGGAACCGGATTTGCTTTGAATTCAATTGTCTTTTTTAGGATTGGAACTGATTTGTCAAGAATTCAGACTAACCCTTGATTTTTCGCGGGTCTGTAGTATTTCTATATTTATAATGAGATTTAATATATTATCTTATTGTTTTAGGTAGGTAAACATTATGGTTGCCTCGAATTACTTTTAAAATTTTATATGGGTAGGTTTTTTTTAAAGTGAATACCGCACAAGTTTTCCAGCTGCTCCCAACCGTTTGAAATCAATGTGACTATGACACTTTCAATTTGGGTACGTTGTAAGGCTGAAGGTATTGGGGAGAGGAAGGAGAAGGGGAAAGGTTATTCAGATGTGGTTATCAAACATGACTAAAGCCATCTCAACCAAAGTTCTAATTCTGAATGGTGGTCTTACACCAGGACGATACTGAGAGTATCTTCCACTCTGAAACGTGCCGCATACATACTATATATTATTTTTAATTAATAAATTGTAAAAAACACAAATTAATCATATAAAATTTACTTGTGCATGCCGGGATATGAAACCGCGACCTCCGGATTGTTGGTCGAGAAACTTACCAGTCGACCACGGAGGCCGTCGTATCTGCTCTCCCTTTATTTTTTTTTACTTTTAATTATAACTTAATAATAGGTGTTGTAATGTGTTTACCTACCTACTGAAAAATATTATTCGCTCACAAGATTGTTGACTTCGCATTTAAATCGTACCTAGTTTTTCTTGCTGAATGTTTCGTATGCATTTCTTTTTAAAAAACATTTATTTGGAATTACTTACTCACAAAGGGTACAATAATTATATGACGAATAAATATATTTCGTAATAACTTACGTCTTCATACTGCAATCTACATAAATATCAAACAATAACCTGTGACAGTGGCGTGCAGTCCGCGAAGGCTCAAAAAATATCCATGTTTCGAGAAAAACGAACGTAAGAAATGATTTCTTTGAAATGCGTTAAAATCTTTCACAAATTTCCATTACTTCGTATTCTTTTTATCTATATATATTAGTTACGCATGTAAATATACATTTAAAAACAAAACAAACTTTTTATTAGTTGAATAAAAGTCATTAAAAATATGCGCATAATACATCATTTTAAATGGATGAGTAAGATTGATCTTCTGAAATAAATTGTTCCTTTTGTCGAGTGGAATAAATTAAGTAAATCATTATTTTTTTTTTAAAGAAAGACAAACATTCCCGGGTTACGAATAACCCAACAATGTTTGAAAATCTCCTACTACCACCACAGAAAGCCGAAAATGTTGCTTGTGTTGTGATAGAGGACTCGAACGTGCGACGCCCAGGTGAGACCCAAGTGCTATGCCAACTCAACCACTGACCGGTCAAAATTATCTACAAAAATAGTTTGACAGGTGTTAACCATACACTTGATGGAATAGAAAGGTGATTTACAGGACACATATATTAATTTTTATATTATTTGCTGTAAAGTTTCTCAAGATGGTGAACATTTAAACAATGCAGATATTAAGGAAATTCATTTTGTAAAAAATGCCATTAATAGCTTACAAGATTGCATATTAGATAATGGTACTAAACTGACTATTAAAAGTACAGATATACTTGAAATTGTGTCTGAAATTAGTACTAAAATATTCTTCGTTTGTGGAGAAAACATTACCTTATAGAGCATGGATGGGAAGAAAATAGAAAAATGTACCTAGTTTAAGAAAATTCAAAGAAAAGTGTAAAAATGGTGTATGTAATGGGTAGCTATTTTTTGACCATGAAATCAGCTTTTTTTCAGGAGATATAGTAAAATCAACTATGAAAATTGCCCACCATAACACGAGAATATGCCTAGAATGGTGGTCGAAAAATCCCCAAATTATGTAATCATCAAAGCAATGGATAAAGAAAAGTAATAAAAAACTTAATGCCAAATACGTACAGTTACTGTAAAAATTTGGGATGTAGCTACCTACGTACTTGGTAGTAAAAAAAAGTAGCTAGGTATAATTACCTTCCTGAAATTTTTCATTAATTTGATTTGTCTATTTTGTATCCCATTCCAAATATCATTACTCAGCAAAAAATATTTTTATTCATGCACCCAAAGAGCAACGCACGCCACTGCTATTTAGGTACCGACTTACGTACATACCACCAGTAGTATGTTCTCCACGCTATTATCGCATTTTACCACCATTCATGCAAATTAAATGTCCGGTTGCGAACATTAATTATTCCCACTCTTTGTTTTAACTCATAAAAATAACATAGCATGGCTATTAAATCAAGAGGTTTGTATCAACAAACCGTAGAACCGTAATAACATGAGAAGGATAGAAGCACAAAGTGGCCGACACGCGGAGCAAACTATCGATTCAAATATTGGGTCTAACACGCAAATAATTACCATGAAAATACGTTTACGTAATTAATGGATTCTCTTTTGATAAAGGTCGTATTACGAGTCGGTGGCGATCCTATCTGGGTGAGCTCTGCAAAGCTCCCCATGTATAGATACTTACAGAAAATACTACCTCCATTCCGTATACAGCTTTTACCTTCAAACAGTGGTAGGCAAGTCCTTTCTACCGTTGTTTGATACGAAAGCTTTCTAAGAGCACGGAATAAATATATTGGTAATAACGTTAGTTAGGTATATAACTTTAGTTCGTCATATATAATGTCAGAAGTCACGACGCTCAAACTGTTGAGTTCTTGCACTAGTTGCCGCTATTTGCCGAGTATTTTCTTGAGACCAAAGGCGGTTGGCAGATGACTTTTATGGTGGTAATAGGAGATATTAAAATATTGTCGGTAGGGAATGCAATCTCGTTCTCGCGAGGTCTCGGCCTTTTTTAGCGAGATTGATCTCGGACAAAAAAATCTCGCGAGTTTAACGAGATTGCACTCGAGCATAAAAAAATCTTATTCGAAGCACGGACTAACACGGACGGAGTTGCAATCTGTAATTTCTAATAGTCTGACTAATTGGTATATTTTATTAATTAATCTGTAATTTCTAATTGATCTACTGAGAACCTACATATAGTTTAATTTTATTAATATCTAATAATATCTCAGTTTAATAGTCAACTCTTTGTTTTGTTTGTTATAAAAGAACTGTTTTATTACAAAAGATTTTTGTTTGATATTAGAGGAGAAGACTGGTTGTTTCTTTCATTTGTTTTTTGATAGATACGTACGTCAAAGTTAACTAATTAGGAGTTTATTAAAAAAATTATAGACAAATACGTCAAACAATGTTTGATGCATAAAAGTGTATTGAAAAATTTGTGAAAATAAATGTTTTTCTTATAATACTTTTAATTTTTATTATTTTTTCCTAATTTATTCAAATTCTAGAAGACCCGGCCACACGTTGCTGTGGCTAACGAAACACAACGCCATTACCCAAACTTTATAAAATCCACACCACCCGCTTGTCAGTTGCCCGTTGCCTGAATTGAGTATTTCAATATCTCGACTTTTCTCCACTATAATAAGCATGTATTATATATAAACCTTCCTCTTGAATCACTCTATCCATTGGTGTAAACCGCATGAAAATCCGTTGCGTAGTTTAAAGTTCTAGCGTACATACATTTTGAGCGACTTCATACTATGTAAAGAAGATATTTTCTTTGAATTTATCGGCTTTTATCTACTATAATATCCATGTATTGTACACAAAAACCTTTCTCTTGAATGACCCTATCAATTGGTGAAAACCGCATGAAAATCCGTTGCATAGTTTAAAAGATCTAAGCGCACATACATTTTGAGCGAATTCATTTTATACTATGTAAAGATTGTGATTATTTGCAAAAAAACACACAAAACTGCCAATCTCGCGAGATCTCGAAATTGACGAGATCTCGCAGTATTGTTATTCATAAACTCGCGAGATCTCGCTTGAGCACCAATCTCGCGAGATTTGCATTCCCTAATTGTCGGGTTATTCGTAACCCGGGAATGTTTCTCTTTTTTTTTGATAATCGAAAAACATTTGCACCGCTCTTTAAAAGTACAGCCATTCAAAGAATGTGCGTGTACGGATGAACTAACTAGGCATAAGAACGGCCCGCTAAAGTACCTATGTCCAGTGGACTCAATTCAGTGAAACTGCGCTTGTTCTTCTGTTTAATTCGCCAAAGTCTTCTGCTGAGCTCAAAAAAATACACATAATCCTAAGTAGTGTGTTCGGACTGTTCGGTCAACACTAATTGCGCGACGAACGCACTTCTGATTAAAAGTCATGTTCACATTTTTTCAAAAAGTTTACGAAGTCCTGGAATCGAATATTCAGAAGAGAGCAGTTCACCACGCAATATGCTTCGGTGATTTACTACCTCAACGGGGAGAGGATGGGGAGGGGAGGGCTGGGAGTTTCGAGAGGGCTGATCCTCATATTCCGATTTGATACGGCGGCGAGGGGTGGAGGATGTAAACCGAGAATTATCTTGTATTATTGAATAATAAACGAAACAGAATATTAACCCGCCATTAAATCATTTTGATTTACAACAGATTATTATTCACGCTTTATGAGGGTTTGTTCAAGAATATATCCCTTGCAGAAGAAGGGGATGTTTAATCGAACATTCATAGGTACCTAACCACCGGTTTATTCGAATAAGTATTTGGCAATAGATAACATAAAATAATTGACCTTTTAGCTTAGAACAAGATAACTTAAATAAACTTAGCACTTGAGAGTAAACTTAAAATAATCCATAATTTGTTCTTCATAGTTGGCGATATTTAATTATTTTAGGATAAAATCCTTTTTGCAAGTAAATTTTTTTACATGAGCTCCTCACAGAAGGCCCTGAGGAAAATAATTTCCCTCGGGGCCTATGTCATCTTTGGGGATGCTGTGTGGAGGGTTTTTTTAGAGAAAGGAGGGAGAGGAGAGTTCTTTGAAGGAAATGGGTTTGGGTAGGAATCTGGGGTTCAGTGTGTGCTAGTCATTCGCATCTAAGATCTAGACGAACCTCACCCCATGAACCCGAGCATCCCTGCTAAATCACCAAACGTGGCTAGCCACTTGGAGTGACCTATGGCAGAGGTGTTGGTTATCAAATAAAGGTTCCCGGGGCGGCGGTACCCATACCCGCCTCCCAAATTGAATCGGTCCCAGTTTAGTACTGAGATGTACTGAGTTCAATCTAAAAAAGTAAGTTGCTGGTGACTGGTGACGTCATATGGCTCCTTATGACGTCACGGGCGTTTTAGATGGTATCGAAAAATTAAAAATTTGAAAATTACTAACTAAATAAATATACGGTTATTTACGTAAGAATGTCATCTTAATATTTAAAAGTCGGGGTAGTTACACCATTTATAACTCAAGAACCGGCTGGAACGATTTTTATGATCTTTGATTTGTTGGATTTTTCTCCGCCCCGAATATAAGAATGACTATTAAAACATCGGAAAAATTCACCAAAAAAAATTATGAAGAAAATTCTTTTCCTCATTCATTTTGTATGGAACGATCTTTTGAAAGAGCTGCAGCAATATTGTGATAAATATAATATTGAATAGTGAGTGAATTCCAAAAATTCTAAAACTTCAAATATCACTGCGCTGATTGCCAAACGTTGAACGTATGTCTGAAACCCTCCAAAGGAAAAATACAATAATTATAATAAATCTCACTCACACGTATAAAGAAAATGAAACGCAATTCCCGTAAGTATATGGAAAAGTAAGAAAATCACAAAAAATATACATCTCACAACGCCATCTCTGATAACAAAACACGGACAGTTGCGTATCGATAATTTCTTCATTGTGTAATTTTTAACTTAATAAAAAAACTGAATTTAATTCAGCTAATAAGTTAACACGGCAGTTATTGATTCTGATACGGTACGAAGTTCGCTGAATTTGCTAGTTTTTTTATAAAAATAAATAAAAACAATGGACTGGAGTTCCTTATTTTGATTTTTTACTTTGTAACAGTCTTCTTAAACCGCTGATTCTCTTTAGTTTTTTTATCACAAACCTTAATCTGTGCATGTGTTGGCACAGCGTTGTGATCTATCTTTAAATAATAATCTACTTAAGACAGTCTCCTTTGTTCCTGCAATCTGCATACAGAGCTGCAGAGGGTATGTAGATGTAGTGTTTATCGGAAGCAGGAAGCAGGAAGTGAGGCGTAATGACGTAACTCACGGCATCACGTGTCCGTATCGGACGCGTTGCATATCTTATTTATACAGACGTCGATTCAATTGGCCGATGAATCTGCGCCAAGCTTTGTAGATTTATTGATTTCTAAAACTAGGGCATAAATAAATGCATTGAACTGCAAACACGTGAAGTAGTAGCCTTAAAGAAAACGGAAAAAAAAGAATTTATGTTCTATTTGCATACATAATAGGTTTGGTTTAAGATGAAGCCATACTAAATAATGCAAAATCATACAGAATCATACGTTTTTGTTTTGAAATTTAGATAGCTTAGAAGTATTGTAGATGATTCAATTAAAAACTGCGTGTAGAACATATCTTGGCCCTTCAAAAAATCGGTCATTTTTTTATAAGTCTTTTAATAAGCCTAGAAAAAAATAAATTATAATGTCAATAAAATACATTTTGAAGTCCAAACTCTCCTATTTATAAACCTCTTTTCGGGTATGGTTTTATTGTTTAATGTGGCAAATTTAGTTTCTTTTACGATAATCGCAAAACAAAATTGTAATTTACGCCCGAACCTCACAAAATAAAATATAATATGCATTTTCGCGTTATTATTTTTGACATCACGGCGACAATTTGTAATATTAAAGTGAACCTTATACCGTCCACCGAAGAACGACTGGCAGCCGCCCCTATTTTCTGTCACTACTCCTCCGGACGGAGCGGAGAAAAGACGTGTTAGGCTCCGCCTAATTTAAAATTTCCATTTTATTACAATAAACAATGCATAAAAAAGGAATTAATGTTTTTACAGGCCTTTACGAAATCAACATGTATAAAAAAATTCTCAAATATCTTTTCCAACCTTTCCAAAAGCTTTTTCTCAAGTATTTTTAAACTCCTCCCACAAAGGGGCGTGAATTACGATTTCGATTTTTTCTTGTACAAGTGGATCGCCTTAAATGGTATAAGAGAGGCGTTGAAATGCGTGATAGTAAGAACTATACTGTAACGTATGCTTGGTCATTGCTTCCATAGCGATACGGTCTATGCATTTGACTTTGAGTCCGAAGGTTCCATTACAGTAGAACGCAAACAAATATATGCTTATTGGTATTTTTTATTATAATTCACACATATGTGAACAATGTAGTTAGTACGTAGAGCATGGAAAATAATAATAACTAGCTTTTGCCCTTTGTGAAAATGTAAAATACTAAGCGATTTGATATTCGAATGTGGATGAAGCAGAGTATGTGCCTACGTTTTGTTTATATATTTGAAGTAAAAAACGATATTTGAATGTGGATGAAGCAAGTAGTGCGTGCCTGCATACAGGGACCGGGGTTTATCAATTTTTTACACTTGCTGAGCCATTTCAGTCGTCCGGGTCAAAGCTTTCAGTATAGGCCAAGGAGCTTACTTCTTAATTTTCCACTGTGCCATTCGGGTTGTATAGGTTGATAAGCGTAGTTTGATAACCATTTTTTATTTTTTTTTTTATTTAATGTAGATATATAAGTGTACAAAGGTGTTACATAAATTACATATCGGTACAGAAATTATTTAAAATTGCAATCTCATCAAAGAAGAAGCTAGTTCTTGTGCTTGATGAGCGAGTTACACTAATTATAACAGAAATAGAATAACATTATGCAGAAGGTAAGTATATAATACGAACAATTGAGACTTCTGGATCATCTATATGTGTAGGTGTACATACATAGGATACGGTACGAAATTCGAAATCTAAATAAAATAGAGATGAATATAATTTATAATAAATGGAAAGAAAGAGAAAAAGAAAGAAAATTATTTAGTTTTAATTATTCCTGATGAAGTGTAGCTTCAGTTTGAGTTTCAGTTTATTGATGTCTTTGGTTTTTTTTTATTTCAATTGGAAGGTTGTTGAAATACTTTATTCCTAAGTAGATATAATTGTTTTGCATTAGTTTGGTATTCCTTATTCGTATTTGATTTCCTGTTACAAAAAAGACGCGATAATAATAATAAAGTACCTATTATGTGTCTTTTTGTGAAAATATCTATAATGATACACTTACTGGGTTATCATTTACAAATTTAAATTTGAAAGTATCAATTATATGAATATTTATAAATATATTATGAACTGCTTTTTTTAAATATGTTATTATAAAACATTAAAAATATGTTTTTTGGTGCACTTGTATTTGGTGTCAATATATTTTCTATTTCTCGTGTTTTATACCCAGCTTTTTATTTGAAAATGTTATAATGTATTAGAGATTTTTGAATGAGAGTGTGATTTTATTGTAGTATTAGCACCATAGTATAAGAAGCTATTTAGCTGCCCAAATGTTGTATCTGTAGTCACTTGTTGGATATGTTTTTTACCCCGAGATCTAGTGTCCCTAATAAGCGTATTGGTTGTTATTTCTTGAATACCTTAGAAACAAGCAGATGAGAACAAGCTTGTAAAGGACCATAAAATTATCAAGTCTATTATACACCGATCGATTCGCTTTGTATGTAATTATTTACTGATTTTATATTATCTAATTTTATAGTCACAAAAATGGATATATTGTTACGTTTCTTTTTAACTTTTGTATCGTTCAGTAGAATACTTTATATGTACTTTAATATCTCCGCTTTCACTTTTGAAAGTACGTTCGCATAACTAGGTGAAACACAAACAGCGAAACGAATGGTCAAGTTAAACACATTTTCATAATTTAATGAGCGCTGGCTAACCAGGAACAAGTTATATACTACCAATAAACATAAAGATCCCATCCGCCTATTCGTAATAATACACCTTCTGGTATTTAAGTATTTTAGTTTCATCATATTGTAGGATCAGATAAACAGTAGTAGGAGTAATAATTCTGGTAGTTAATAAGTGAGTGGTTGATTGTAATTCTAGATTTAATTCGAGTGTGCGCGTTCGACTTCAGCCTCCTTGTTACGTTAGTTTATTAGCATTTCCCTGACCGGGGTATTTATTTTTGCCGCAATAAAAGTACACGCGGCTTCACAAGGGCAATAAAGAAAATTCTCCATTACCCTTTTTCTGTTTCCACTCCGCTCGGGTCAGAAATAAACAAAGGCCATAAATTTAATTTAGTGTTTGGGCGGGAAGTTTCGGCGGGAAATGTGGGCGGTGCTTCCGGTCCGGGCTACTTCCGCTTCCCTTTCCCTTCCAACCCCCGCCCGAATGGAAGCGGAAGTGCCTTCAATATGGCTTAAACCTTCAGCCAACACTACACAGCACTCCTAGTAATACCAACCGATTCCATTAAACTAATCTCTCTTAGTGTTCGGTCCGGTTCTTATATATGTACCTATAAACTATTAACTATCACAGATTCTATTCATTTCAGAGTAATGTGTGAATACGTAAATATAATTCATTTTCCAGGACTTATTTAAAAAAATACTAAATACGATATTATTTAAAGATATCAAGCGGTGTATGTGTCATACTGTTCTATTAGTATTTATCCTTCAAAACACTTTTTTAAACATAGGAATACTGGTCTTCTTTATATAATATGTATGTTACAGTTTAAACCCGTTCTTAGTTACAACGCATTTTCTCTAGTATAAACTAGTTTTCACTAAATGCCTTAATTACAACTAGAATTAATTGCTGAATATCAGTGAAAACTAGTACAAAACGCGTTTTCTCAAAACGATTCAGTTAAAACTGTTTCAACCGATGTCAAAATTCATCGTGCTTTATTCTGATTAGTCATTGTACACTATTGTACAGATTAGGTTGGTTAGGTTTTTAATTAACAGTTATTAAATATTTTAATAAACAGTATCGGTATTTTCAATCCCAATTTCAGTTTTAACAAAGGCAGTTAGTAGAAACTAGTTTATACTAGAGGAAACGCGTTGTAACTAAGAATGGGTTTTAACTGTAACATACACAAGTGGACTTAAGTATGGACACTTTTATAAATTTCTTGTATTTGATGTTCATTCGCTCTTTTTTTAAATCACGTTGGTAACTGTAATTTTTTTAGCTAATTAATTCAACAACATATTATACTGTTATATTTTGAATAGATTTAAATGTTTTTTTAAATAAAAATAACAAAAATGCCGAAGTACACAACGGCAAGGCAAAACACAAATTATTTATTAATTACGAAGATTTTACTTATTAAGAATGAGTTTTATCTGTAACATTTATATTATATCTGAAGGTTTAGCTGGATGAACTGCACCTTTGCATAATGGAATGGGGAGAGAAGCATTTTCTAGATAATTTCCCAGGACCTTCCAAGGGCTGTTGTTTAGAGTTAAATGTGAATTGTAGTAATACCCCTGAGTTATCCGTTTTACACTCATCGTCTGAAACATCGAGAGAGTTATAATTGAGATAATTGTGGAATTCAAACCAGGGACAAAACTTTTTTTTATGTGTGCATATACTCGTATTTTGAAACAAAGCCTCAAAACAAGTCACAGACAACAGATTTATTAAAGCCTGAATGATTTTGTCCATAAATCTCAGTTCTTAGGCTCGTGGGTCATTAGAATCTGGAAACCACTAAAAAGCGATGTTTTCTTATAAGTAATGGTTAATAGTCGGAGTAATAAGAAATAATAAGGGAGGCGTGTTGGTTAAATTTATTAAATCGGCCACTAAAGCCATTGTAAAATTAACTAAATCACCCTGATTAAAATAGAGCCTTTGATGGATATAATATTTGATAAGGCGGGAACCTCCCACGCACTTTATAACCCCTGTGTGATTTTTTGTATTATAATATTCATAAAAAAAAACCGTAGTCTCAAAGCAGGGCCAGTTTCGTCTAACAAAAGCTTTTAAACATTTATACGTTTCTTCAAACTTAGCAAAGTCACTTAGTGGCGTCATTTTTAATTAAATGGAAACAAATTACTTTGTTGTATAACACCATTAACACCACTATATACATAATCTATGAATATTTGTTAAACCACTATATAATATTTGATATATGTCGATAATATAGATTACATAGAGGTGTTATATAAAGTAATTTGTTTTCATTTAATTATGTAGTTATAAGTTTGTTTGAAACTTGTTTTCTTTAAATTTATAATATGTACCTACTAGGTACGTAAAATCTTTCTAAGAAATTTATCAGTGAACTAAACATTTTTTATCAAGCATGTAGGGAGGGCATAAAAAGGCATTTCCTTTTTTTTTTGCAGCCAATGACTAAAAACAGTTATAGCCTCTCGAAATTTTAATTTTAAACTTTCAAATAACTCTCACTTGACCGGAATCAAAAACAAAAATAACAGGTGACCATCCCACTGTATCATAATATTACCAATGCGTAAGTGAAATTTTAACATCCAAATATATCTATCTCAAGTTTCCAATTCTATATATGTATATATATATATATATATATATATATATATATATATATATATATTTATCTCCTCTCGTAAAACGTTGATCTTGCGCGACGGTACACCAGTTTTAAGTTGATCCGTTCGGACGTGTTGATCCATCCGGATATGCTGATCCATTACACAAGCTGGCATACACATCCTGATCCATGTGGATCAATTTATACCATCAAGATTTCGCTGTAAGCCACGCCCATTGTTCGGTGTCTTATACATTTTACACGTTTTTTTTTGTTGATCCATATAAATGCCAAGTTTTGACCGCCAACAAAGGTGCCCGTCTGTCGTACTTTTTAGCTTCTTTTAGTAGGTACCTGTACGTTCTTATTTCAATTCGTTCTATTTCATTTCTTTTTTAATGTATTTTGGTTTAAGATTTAATTTTTATTTTGATTTTGTTTTTGATTTTGATTTGGATTTCGATTTTGATTTTGGATCGAGATTTTAATTTTGATTTTGGTTTGAGATTTTAATTTTGATTTTGATTTTAATTTTTATTTGCATTCTTATTTTGATTTTTATTTTGATTTTTACTTTCATTTTGATTTTGATATTGCTTTTGGTTTGAGATTTTGATATTGATTTTGGTTTTGATTTGAGATTTTAATTATGATTTTGACATTGATTTTGATTTTGGTTTTGGTTTGAGATTTTGAATTTGATTTTTGATTTTGTTTTTATTTTGATTTTTGATTTCGATTTCGATTTCGATTTTGATTTCGATTTCGATTTCGATTTCGATTTCGATTTCAATTTCGATTTTGATTTTGATTTTGATTTTGATTTTGTTTTCGTTTCCGCTTCTAAGACCCGCACAAACCTCACCCCATGAACCTGGGCACCCCGGTTAAGTCACCAAACATAGCGAACCACTTAAGGTATACCTTAATTTTGGGAGGCGGGTATGATTACCACCGCCCCGGGAACCATTTTTGGGTAATCAACACCTCTGTCATATGTCACTTTGCAGTGACATTCGTGACTTAGCAGGAGTGCCCGGTTCAAGGAGTGAGATTTGTCTAGGTCCGTGCGGCGAACGCGTTCGCTCACCTACTGCGTGGCAAGCCGGATTGGGAGAGACTGATTTTTTGTGACTTAGCAGGGCTGCTCGGGTTCAAGGGATGAGATTTGTCTAGGTCTTTGCGGTGAACGGGTTTGCCCACCTACTACATTACGGACCGGATTGGGAGAGACTGGTTGAGGGAGACCTTATTTTTTTTACATTAGCTCCACACAGGAAGCTCTGAAGAAAATAAATCCCGTCAAGGCCTATGTCTTCTTTGGGGATGCAATGCATTATCGGGGAATACGTATGATTCCTCGATAATGCATTGCATTACGATCTCTACGAATTCGGAAGTCGCAAGAACAAATTGCATTACGATCAATACGAATTCGGAAGTCGCAAGAACAAATTGTTGCGTGCGAAAGTAAATATTATTTTGATTTAAATGTATAATTCAACGATATCTAAGGGGCATTGCGACCTTGACTACGAATTCGGGAGTCGCAAGTTCGAATTGTGGCGTGCAGAGGTAATTTTTATTTGATACGTTTGTATAATACAACAATAATGCAGTGCAGTGCGATCTTGACTACGAATTCGGATGTCGCAAGTTTAAATGGCATGCGCCAGTTAATTTTATTTTGATAAATACATATAATTCCTCGATAATGCACTGCCTCAATATCTTGGCTACGAATTCGGAAGTCGCCAGTTCGAATTGTGGCGTGCGGAGGTAATTTTTATTTGAAACGTTTGTATAATACAACAATAATGCAGTGCAGTGCGATCTTGACTACGAATTCGGATGTCGCAAGTTCGGATATTGATTTTGATTTTGGTTTTGGTTTGAGATTTTAATTTTGATTTGGACTTTGACTTTGATTTTGGTGTTGGTTTGAGATTTTGATTTTGATTTTGAATTTGATTTTGACTTTTGATTTTGTTTTCGTTTCCGCTTCTAAGACCCGCACAAACCTCACCCCATGAACCTGGGCACCCCGGTTAAGTCACCAAACATAGCGAACCACTTAAGGTATACCTTAATTTTGGGAGGCGGGTATGATTACCACCGCCCCGGGAACCATTTTTGGGTAATCAACACCTCTGTCATATGTCACTTTGCAGTGACATTCGTGACTTAGCAGGAGTGCCCGGTTCAAGGAGTGAGATTTGTCTAGGTCCGTGCGGCGAACGCGTTCGCTCACCTACTGCGTGGCAAGCCGGATTGGGAGAGACTGATTTTTTGTGACTTAGCAGGGCTGCTCGGGTTCAAGGGATGAGATTTGTCTAGGTCTTTGCGGTGAACGGGTTTGCCCACCTACTGCATTACGGACCGGATTGGGAGAGACTGGTTGAGGGAGACCTTATTTTTTTTACATTAGCTCCACACAGGAAGCTCTGAAGAAAATAAATCCCGTCAAGGCCTATGTCTTCTTTGGGGATGCAATGCATTATCGGGGAATACGTATGATTCCTCAATAATGCATTGCATTACGATCTCTACAAATTCGGAAGTCGCAAGAACAAATTGCATTACGATCAATACGAATTCGGAAGTCGCAAGAACAAATTGTTGCGTGCGAAAGTAAATATTATTTTGATTTAAATGTATAATTCAACGATATCTAAGGGGCATTGCGACCTTGACTACGAATTCGGGAGTCGCAAGTTCGAATTGTGGCGTGCAGAGGTAATTTTTATTTGATACGTTTGTATAATACAACAATAATGCAGTGCAGTGCGATCTTGACTACGAATTCGGATGTCGCAAGTTTAAATGGCATGCGCCAGTTAATTTTATTTTGATAAATACATATAATTCCTCGATAATGCACTGCCTCACTATCTTGGCTACGAATTCGGAAGTCGCCAGTTCGAATTGTGGCGTGCGGAGGTAATTTTTATTTGAAACGTTTGTATAATACAACAATAATGTAGTGCAGTGCGATCTTGACTACGAATTCGGATGTCGCAAGTTCGGATATTGATTTTGATTTTGGTTTTGGTTTGAGATTTTAATTTTGATTTGGTCTTTGACTTTGATTTTGGTGTTGGTTTGAGATTTTGATTTTGATTTTGAATTTGATTTTGACTTTTGATTTCGATTTCGATTTCGATTTAGATTTAGATTTTGACTTTTGATTTTGATTATAAAAGTGCAATATAAAATAACTCAATGTCTATTTTTAAATTATTGTGGCATTGTAAATGAGGTTTTTTCGTAACTCAAATTCTCAATAGAAATCAACACAAACAGGCAATTCCGAAAGCGTTGTTAAAATCAATGAAATAGACGTAAGCTTCTATATTCATTTTAATTTTAAAATACTTACGTAATACAATGTTATTTTAACTAATTAATTATTTTGACAAATGCCTATTTATTTGATTGAAAATTAGTTACTGTTGTTGAATAATAATATTAATTATAAGACATTATAATATCTATGTATTTACAAATGACAGCAATTGGGATCAGTTTTTATTTTTATCGTTTTATTGTTCATTTTTCATATTATAATATCAAAATATATTATAATATGAAAAAAGTTTAACATTTTATTAACATTACTTTGCGAAACTAACATCAAAGATCATTTACTAACTGACCATAAACATATAACAAAAATACAATAAAATAAGGTATAAAGGTTGGTTTTATTTTTTATTTTTTATTGTAACTGCAAAATTTCATCGACGGAGGAATTAATGTTTGGGTTAGTCTCATTTTGAGCCTTTATTGACTGGCCTACAAGGCAGGGGCCGCCTCTGGTTACCGGCTATTTTAAAATTATGTTTTCATAGCTTTTAAGGCGATCCACTAGTACAGGAAAAAATCGAAATTTGAATTCACGCCCTTTTATGGGAGGAGTTTAAAAATACTTGAGAAAAAGCTTTTGGAAAGGTTGGAAAAGATATTTGAGAATTTTTTTTACATGTTGATTTCGTAAAAGCCTGTAAAAAACATTAATTCCTTTTTTATGCATTGTTTATTGTAATAAAACGGAATTTTTAAATTGATTTCACGAAAACAAGCAGCGCGGACCCTAACACGTTGTTTCTCCGCTATATAAGAAACTGAATTTGCCACATTATGCAATAAAACCATATCCGAAAAAGTGTTTATAAGTAGGAGAGTTTGCACTAAAAAATGTTTTTTATAGACCTAATACTTTATTTTTTCTAAGCTTATTAAAAGACATTAAAAAAATGACCGATATTTTTAAGGGCCAAGGTATGTTCTACACGAAGTATTTAATTGAAGCATTTATAATACGTCTAAGCGGTCAAATTTTCAAAACAAAAACATACGATTTTGTATGATTTTGCATTATTTAGTATGGCTTCATCTTAATGACCTGAATTATGAGTTGGTTTCTTTCTGAGTTTGCATGGAACCAATCTAACACTATTTAAAGAGGAAAGATTTGATTGTTTGTTTGTTTGCATTGAATAGGCTCCGAAACTACTGAACCGATTTGAAAAATTCTTTCATTGGTAGGAAGCTACACTATTCCCGGTTGACATAGGCTATATGATATTTTCAAAAAAAAATTAGGGATCGTTACTAAAACTCCAATAATGTAGCCCAAGGTGTAAAAAAAATACCTAAAATATTCTTTACATCGCGTGCGCTGCGAAAACTATTAACAATAGAATAAAATAATGTAGTACGACTTTGTAGAAAACATCATTATTTACAAAAAGTTTCGCGACAGCATATGTCTAACTATTATAGTTATGCCACAAAAAGTGTTTATTTATTTTAAAAATTTAATTAAAATGACGCCGCGTCAAATGGCTCTTTATTTGTATCTTAGTTTTAATCCTTATCAAAATAAATTACTTCATATTCAAGACTGCTTCAATACCTTTATTTAACTTTTTGAATTATTCAATTCGGACATTTTATTCTAAAGTTACCACGAGTTTAAAAATAGCCCCGTTTGGGGAAAGGGTTGAGAAAGTCTGATTGGAGAATTCATAATCCATCCGGTCCGCCACGCAGTTGGTGGGTAAACGCATTCTCCGCCAAGACTTAGACAAATCTCAACTTCTAAACCCAGGCACCCCTGCTAAGTCACCAAACGTTGTGAACCACTTGGAGTAACCTACGGCAAGGATGTTGGTTATCCGATAAATAGTTCCCGGGGCGGAGTTACACATATCCGCCTCCAAATTGATATTCCTTTGTTGGGAGACGGGTCGAGGGACTAATATAGGTATTTTATGAATGTACCGCACAATAGTCCCAGATGCTCTCTTCTATCTGGAGCTAATGAAACTAAAGACGGGTTGTTTCAAAAAATTTTACGGATTCATCAAATATTTGAAATTATTTTTTTACGACCTGTGTAAGTTCTATTCAAATTCTGTATTATTTCAGATTGATAGAGCAACTGGCCTATAATGATATAATGACGGAACTTGAATAGAACGTGAAAATTATCTTAAAATATTTGATTATATTACAAAATTACAATTTGAGGTTTTACTCATAGTTAAAAATAAATATTCCTCCTAGACTTGCAGAAAAGTCAATAGACGTCGCATATTAAATAAAAATTGATAACTTTATCCAAGACACTATCTAGATTATATTTAGTTCTGGTTGAATTTTGCAATCTTTCATACAGATAGCAGCCAATAAAATTTGCGTTACGAAAATGAAGATAATGTTGGTAGTTTCTAGTCGAAGTATGAAACGGTTAAAAATGACAGAATCGGATGGGGACTAATTAATTAGCTTAGCGCAATGGTTAGAGCTGCTGCCCGGAAAGCCGAAGGTCCTGGCTTGGAGTCCCTGATGTGACCGTACCTCTTTCTGATTTTTCTGTTTCAGATTTTGGATTGAGTTTCGCTAATATTGTCTTCATTTATTTAAATTTTACAATTTGAAGTTTAACTCATTGTTCTAAATAAAAATAAATATTCATCCTAGACTTGCAGAAAATTTAATGGCCGTCCTTAACCAGTCTCTCGATCTCGATCCGGCCCGCCACGCAGCAGGTGGGCAGAGGCATCCATCGCCAAGGCCTGGACAAATCTTACCCGAGGAATCGGGCACGCCCGCTAAGTCACCGAACAGAGAGAACCACTTGGGGTGACCTATGGCAGAGGTGTTGGTTATCCAATAAATGGTTCTCGGGGCGACGATACACTTATCCACCTCCCATGTTATTCCCAGTTGAGAGGCGAGTTGAGGGAGTTCTAGGTTAGGACTCTTTCAATTAGTCTCTCCCAACCTGGCCCGCCACGCAGTAGGTGGGCAATCGCATTCGTCGCAAAGACCTGGACAAACCTCTCCCCTTAAAACCGGGAATCCCTGTTAAGTCACTAAACGTAGTGAGTTTCTTGCGGTGACCTATGGCGGAGGTGTTGGTTATCCAATAAATGGTTCCCGGGGCGATGGAACAAATCGGACTCTCTCAACCTCCCAAATTGGGTTGAGAGAGTCCAATAGAAGAGTTCTAGGTTAGGTCTCCTTCAATCAGTCTCTCCCGTTCTGGCCTGCCATGAAGTAAGTGGGCAAACACATTCTCCTCAAAGACAAACCTCACCCCTTGAACCTGGGCACCCCTGCTAAGTCACTGAAAGTAGTGAACCGCTTGGTATGACCTATGGCAAAGGTTTGGTTAATCAATAAATGGTTCCCGGGGCGGTGGTGTGCGTAATCCTCTTCCCAATATACCTATAATATTAATGATAAGTTTTTAGATTTTCACGGCCAAAAGCATTTTCGTTGTTTGTTTATTAGGTGTTATGCCGTGTTGCGCTACCTCCTTTTTTATCCGACGTTTTGGACAGCGTTGCAGTGTCCATCATCAGGGCAGATCCGGCAGATTGTCGCAGACATCGTCGGATCTGCTGGATCCGCCCTGACGATGAACACTGCAACGCTGTCCGAAACGTCTGCTAAAGAAGGAGGTAGCCAACACAAAACAAAAAACGAAAATATAATATTAATGTATGTAGGTTTGCTGAATTGCTGCCAAAAATATTTTAAAACATACATCATGTAACATGCATATCTTCAATGGATTACAAATGTCAAATATTTCAAAACGGTTCACAGCAATGTATTTTCTTTACTTTTACGTAAAAATTAAACCAACTCGTTCGGTATCATTTTTTACGGAGTGCCTTGAAAATAGTTTCCATAGTGTGGATTATCATTGTGGGTGGTAGAGCCCGTTCACACTTCTGGCTAGGCATGAGTGCAGGTGTTCAAAACAAACTGGGTGTTTAAAAATGTTTGGAAGAAAATAATTATCGATTTTTTCTTTTTTAATTATTTTATTTATATAGATGTTTTTATTATTTGGAATGGCTAAAAGCTTATCAACTTTGAACTTCAATGAAGAATGCCCGAAGTAAAAACCATTGAAATCCCGCTTTTTTAAATATTTAAAAACATCTAATCGCATAACCCATTACTAGAAATTCGTTTTAACTGAGAAAAATGAAATTATGTGTGGTATATTTTTGTTTATCAGTTGTTTAAAAAATAAAGCACGTTTTAATAAGTAAGGACATTTTTTTCGAAAAGTAGTTCTTTAGAGTAGGTATTTATTATGTTATTTTTTTGGGCAAAAAATTGTGTTACCTTTACATAGTATAAAATGAAGTCGCTTCCGCTGTCTGTGCGCTTAGATCTTTTAAACTAAGCAACAAATTTTCATGCGGTTTTCACCAATAGATAGAGTGATTCATGAGGAAGGTTTTAGAGTATATAATTTGTCAAGGTTTTGTGTTAATTGGCTGAAATAGGGCTGGCAAGCAGGCAGTGGGCATCGGGCAGTCGGCAGCAAGCGGGCGGTGTCGATTTGATTTAACAGATGGCGTTGGTTATAAAGGTTGGGTAGTGGCGTGGCGTTGTGATGGCGTTATGTTTCGTTAGTCACAGCAACATGTGGCCTGGTCTGCTAGTTTTTAACTAAAAGTATACTATCTCGGGAATGACTAGCTTAATTAAAAAAAAAAAAAAATTATATCATTGTTTTTACCTTACTTAAGAAAATGTTTTAGAAATCATAATTAATACTTTCTTACGACGGCGACGGCCAAGGAGCCGCCTTTTTATATTAAAGTGATATTAAAAAGATTTCACAATCTACTCTTTCATAGATGGCGCAAGTTTAATTATTTTAGGGAACACGCTTTTTACAAGTAGTGCCTTATTAAGATGAATGAATTGTTAGCGCCCATTCATGCGTAATCGTAATCAATCCGGTAATCGGTAATTCAATCCATTATTGTATTTGTACGCCTTTCTTGAAAGATTTATTCAAACCAAAAAAACTATTTATTCATATTCATATTGCAACTGTACGGGCGCAAACAATTAATTCATCTTAATATTTTAAAGCACAACTTAAAAAAAGTTTTACGCTAAAATAATTAAACTCGCGCCATCTACATATAATATAGAGGCGTTCTTTTAAGGTGAAGTTATACGTGAAATCCTATTTAGATTAATCTTTATGACGAATTGGCTTACAGTATCAACATCAAAAAATATGCTACGGATAAATTGAAGCTTTTACTAGGTTTTTTATGTAATGGAATTAGAATAAAATTATTATTTACATAACAAAAACAAAATAAGCGTAAACCACTAAAAAAATGTTTTTTCATGACTTAACTATGAAGTAATACAAGAAACATTTTTATAAAAATACTCCTTTATGGGTAAGACCATTTTTGAGGTTTTCTATGTTCTAACTTTTTTTCACTCTTATAAAATTATGGACAAAATAAATAAAAACCACTTTTTCGCTTACTTGCCGCGCGCAAATAAGACGCTCGATTGCAAATTTTGCAGGCACGATAATCGAAATACTTCTAGCGTTTATATTCCTCTTAAGTATCACATTTACTTGGAATTCTGAGTTTGTTTGAGTCTCAAAAGTCTAAAAAATCCACTTTCCGTCACATAATCGAGATGAAACTTGGTACACAGTCGATTCTTTCTGTCTCTGAAATTTTATGTTTATGTAATAAATAAAATTTGCCAATGCAGTTCGGCCCACATTTTCATTAATTAATACTAATGAGGCTACTGTGAAATAAGTTTTAACATAAAACATAATCGTAAAAATTGATTAATTTTTATTGAATTTGTTACCACACTGTAGATTTGCTAAAAATTTAAAATAATATTCAGATATATTTTTAAATAGCGGCAACATGAATATATCAAGTTACCGACATCCGGTCTTTAATACAATGGTTTTTAGAATATTTCAACCACTCGGATACGTAAGCGTGTTAATATATATAACAATAGCCGTAAAATAAGCGCGTTTTTTCGTGTGTTCCCACAGAAGTCGTTATAACTCTGTTATTGTTCTAGTGATAACCCTAAAACAAAAAGTAGAAGATCCATATTGAATGCTTCACATTTCTATTCAAAGTTGTCCATAGAAGTACATAAAAAATACTAATTTTGTAGAAACAGTTTTCACCCCCAAATCACCTACGCGCTGTTAGACATTATTAATTTTTTAAATATTCTTGTATGAAATGGTAAAAGGTAGATGACAAAATTGTTTATTTATTCAATAGAATAAGTGTTATTTTTACATAATCAGTGATTTTAGTACCGTTTCCACATAAAAACATCGCGTGAGTCATTTTTACAATATTTTTATGTTTGCTTTCTAAATTTTAATATTTATAAATGTTAATATTTTTTTGTAATATAACAATTTGAAACCTTATTTCAAACAAACGTTTCAAGTTTTTAGTTTTTTTTCTGTTATTTGTTTATGGGGTGTTATACCGTGTTGCGCTACCTCCTTCTTTGGCCGACGTTTCGGACAGCGTTGCAGTGTCCTTCATCAGGGCAGATCCGGCAGATGTGTGACAGTTTTTAGTATTCGGCTACGTTCAGATATGTTCCATTTATTGACCCTTAATTGTGAAGCGGAAATAACACAAAGTTTTATAAATCTGGCAGTTCGTTTAAGACAAAAAACTTGCATAATCGCAAAATACCTGAGTGGTTAAAATATTGTGATACATATTAATTTTAATAGTAAACAAACGATTTCCGACCAGAGGTGACCATAATTTCTGTTGAACATTTACAGGAAATACAGTTTTCTACTCCAAAACTTATGGGAAAACTATAATATTAATCAATGTGAATAGTGTTATAATCACCGCCAGACTTGGCAATGTCTGTAATCATGACGTCTGTTTATCGTGTATATTAATTAGTGCATGATGCACATTCGAAATCAAATATGAAGTGTAGGTAATTTTTTTTCTTCAAACTTCGCAAATAAACTTTGTGGCTTCATTATTGCTTCAATGAGAATAAGTAATTTTGTAAACACCACTATTTTATTAATATTATCGACATCTTTCAAAAACAATGTTATCTTCGTCAGCATAAAAGATTAATAATTTTAACAATTAATCATTATCCGGTTATTATCAATTGAACTACGGTGTCCCCATACAACATATTGCGTGGCTGAAAAACTTTATAAGTAAATGAATAATACTATGAAGTACACTCCCAAACCAGATCGTGTTTTAGATTTTTTGTGAAATTCTTTCTAAACTAAATGTAGCTTCGTTCTTTCAAAAAAATTAGAGTCCTTGCGAGAGCCTTGAAGGAGTAACCATCTGTTACTTATACCAGGGCGGGTAAGTGGTGGATAATAACCTCCAATGCTCGTAGCCAGTAGGACTATTGCATCCCTAATTGGGATATGTTGTGAGGCTGAAGGGTGTGAAAGCTCAACTGTTTGACTACCGGTGTGACTCCAAAGTTCATCAAATTATTGTAGATTACCGGTTTCACTTTAAACCAAAGTTCACCGGATAGTAGTTTACCGGTTTGACTTAAACCAAACCAATTTTTTAATGTAGTTCAAGTACCGTACCGATCAAAGTTCATAAGAATTGAGCTGTAGCTCAAATGTGTTGCTGTAGGCAAATCGCCGGTCAGCAGCTCTGACCACTGAGCTATGGCGGCTTATGGCTTTGGCGGGTATTAGATAAGCCGCCATAGCTCAGTGGTCAGAGCTGCTGACCGGCAATCAGATGGTCACGGGTTCAATTCCCGTTGGCGGCCAGTATCTTTTCTCGGAAGATTTTTTCAATGTAGATGAGTGTTTCAGGCTGATAATTATTGATTATAATATTTGGAATCTTATTTTATATAATTACAATTTTACAGTACCCGTATTTGATTGTGTAACATTTAAAAAAAAAATTATTATACTTTATACTTGATCGACGCTTTTATTGCACATTATTAATTATTTTATTGAGACTAAATTTGGTAAACTTCTTTTCAAGGGATTATTTCATAAAAAAATATTTTGCATTATGATAAACTAATAATTATTATCTACCTTAAAAACAAACTAAAACTACGAAACTAAAAACTACGTATCCGCTGGTTGAATTCCTTTGTACAATTCACTTATCGAATACTCATACCTCTCATACACAATGAGTATTCGATAAGTGAATTGTACAAAGGAATTCAACCAACCTTTGTACAATTCACTTATCGAATACTCATTGTGTATGAGAGGTATGAGTATTCGATAAGTGAATTGTACAAAGGAATTCAACCACCGGATTCGTAGCTTTTAGTTTAGATTTAGTTTGTTTTTAGAGTAGATAATAATTATTAGTTTATCATAATGCAAAATATTTTTTTATGAAATAAACACTTGTGTTGTGCCTACTTATGTCTCTCATGCTCTGTTTATTATTTTATGTATTATGTACTTCTTATTATGCTATATACTTGTTATAATGCTCCTGTACAATTTAATCACATGTAAAATCCATCAAGTCGTAAACAAATAAATAAATAAAATAATATTATTATTTGTAATTAACTGTATTTCATTTACCCCGTCCCATATACATCGATTTAAAATTTCTCCCCATATTTAAAATTATTCCCCGTCCACATCGATTTTAAAAAAATGTCCTCCATATCCCAATTCATTTTGCCTCAGAATTACTAGCCTAAAGGTTGTTTAGTAATGTATTATAAAAAAAATGTAGAGAGGGAGTAAACTGGCATTCTACCAACGGTTTATCCATGGAACATGTTTTTTTATTCAAAAGTTGTGTGTTTTCGTACGCTTGAATACTATTTTATTTAAGTACATTGTCTTTAAATTAAAAAAGATAGGTCTTCATAGATGACGATTTTTATCGGTGCTTTATTAGAAAAACCTTGGTAAAAAAAATTTGGTTTGAAGTATTATTGCATACCTATATCACACAAAAGCAATAAAAAAGAAAGATTTTATTAAATAATTCAAAAAGTTGTATACAGATATTGAAACAGTCTTGAATATGAAGTAATTTATTTTGATAAGGATTAAAACCAAGATACAAATAAATAGCCTTTTCAAGCGCGACATTTTAATATTTTTTTTAAAATAAAAGAATAATTATTGTGGCATAACCATAATAGTTAGACATATGCTGTCGCGACCGTTTTTGTAAATAATGATGTGTTCTACAAAGTCGTTTTACATTATTTTATTCTATCATTAATAGTTTTCGCAGCGCACGCGATGTAAAGAATATTTTAGGTAATTTTTATACACCTTGGGTTACATTATTGGACTTTTAGTAACGATCCCTAATTTTTTTTGAAAATATCATATAGCCTATGTCAACCGGGGATAGTGTAGCTTTCCAACAGCGAAAGAATTTTTCAAATCGGTTCAGTAGTTTCGGAGCCTATTCAATGCAAACAAACAAACAAACAAACAAACAAATCTTACCTCTTTATAGTGTAGTAGATAGTAGAAGTGTGTTAGATTAGAATGATCGCCTTTCGGAACGGTGAACGGTGGAACAACTCATAATGAAACATACTGAGAAGCACTTCAGAAAACATAGGTTGAATAGGTTAAGTTAGGTTAGGGTTACCGGCTTTTTTAAAATTATATTTTCATAGCATTTAATGACCTTTCTAAGGAGGTTCTGAGTTATAATGAGTTGGTTTATTTCTGAGTTGACATGGAACCTTTCGGAACATCGCCTTGCAACGAAATGGGAGGGATGGATTCACACGTCCGTCACTCCTAGACATACTGACCCCCAGATTCCTACTCACACCTACTACCCCATTCCTTCCCTGAACATCCTCTTTTTCCTTTCCTAAAAATACGCTCCACACTGCATCCCTAAAGATGACATTGGCCTTGAGGGGATTTATTTTCTTCAGAGCTTCCTGTGTGGAGCTAATGTAAGAAAAAAGGTCTCCCTCAACCAGTCTCTCCCGATCCAGTCCGTAACGCAGTAGGTGGGCAAACCCGTTCGCCGCAAAGACCTAGACAAATCTCATCCCTTGAACCCGAGCATATACATATATTATCAAAATAAAATACAATATGAACTTACGACTGTATTGTAATGCGTTACCGAGGAATAAAACAAATTTATTAAATAAAATTTACTGGTGCACGCCAATTTTGAACTTGCGACATCCGAATTCGTAGTCAAAGATCATAATGCAACGCATTATTGAGGAATCATACATAGATATTTATCAAAATAAAATTTACTTGTGCACGCCAATTTTGTACTTGCGACCTCCGAATTCGTAGTCAAGGATCACAATGCAACGCATTATTGAGGAATCATGCATAGATATTTATCAACATAAAATTTACTTACGCACGCCAATTTTGAACTTGCGACTTCCGAATTTGTAGTCAAGATCGTACCGCAACGCATTATCGAGGAATTATATCTAAATATTTACCAACATAAAATTTATTATTTTTGAACTTGTGACTTCCGAAATCATAACCAAGATCGTAATGCAACGCGTTATCGAGGAATTATAAAAATTTAACAAAATAAAATTTACTTGCGCACGCCAATTTTGAACTTGCGACATCCGAATTCATAGTCAAGGATCATAATGCAACGCATTATTGAGGAATAATACATAGATATTTATCAAAATAAAATTTACTTGCGCACGCCAATTTTGAAATTGCGACATCCGAATTCGTAGTCAAGGATCATAATGCAACGCATTATTGAGGAATTATATATAGATATTTATCAAAATAAAATTTACTTGCGCACGCCAATTTTGAACTTGCGACATCCGAATTCGTAGTCAAGGTTCATAATGCAACGCATTATTGAGGAATCATACATAGACTTTTATCAAAATAAAATTTACTTGTGCACGCCAATTTTGTACTTGCGACATCCGAATTCGTAGTCAAGGATCATAATGCAACGCATTATTGAGTAATCATACGTAGATATTTATCAAAATTATATTTACTTGCGCACGCCAATTTTGAACTTGCGACTTCCGAATTCGTAGTCAAGATCGTACTGCATCGCATTATCGAGGAATTATATCTAAATATTTACCAACATAAAGTTTATTATTTTTGAACTTGTGACTTCCGAATTCATAACCAAGATCGTAATGCAACGCGTTATCGAGGAATTATACAAATTTAACAAAATAAAATTTACTTGCGCACGCCAATTTTGAACTTGCGACATCCGAATTCGTAGTCAAGGATCATAATGCAATGCATTATCGAGGAATCATATATATTTATCAAAGTAAAATTTATTGCGCACGCCAAAATTTGAACTTGCGACTTCCGAATTCGTAGCCAAGATCGTAATGCAACGCATTATCACCCCTCGAACCCGGGCACCCTTGCTAAGTCATCAAAAGTATCGAACCACTTGGGATGACGTATGACAGATGTGTTTATCCAATAAATGTTTCCCGGGCGGCGGAGCCTAGCAACAAAAACCCGCGGAAGTATATTATTAGAATTTTATAAAATACAGAAAGATATATTTTTCCTGTCGGTGCCGCGGCCGTTATAATATTACGTTTTGCAACTTCCATATCGGCTCAACCAATGAGCAGTAAAACCAGATATAGGTATATGTTTTTTTATGACCAATCAGAAGGCTTCGTTCATAACGCCATCTTGAACGCCATTCTGATTGGTCATTGTCAGATCAACAATTTTATAGTAAAAGCACATATAGGTACATAAGATATACGATTATGTGGATCAACAACGCATGGCAATTTGGGCGGATCATCAACGCATGGTAAATTGGGCGGATCAACAGTTACGAAGCGTATGATTTCCATACAAACATCGAAAATTTTATGTGTAGTATTTCGTTTACTTTTACTGGGAAACTGGCAACCTTGCTATTTAATGTAACGTTGTTGCAAATTCATACAGAAGTAATCCATTAAAGCCAAGTTATTCGGTGTTAAAGGTGGATCAACACTGTCAAATAACTTCTTACTGGATCAGCATATTACGAGAAGAGGTCAATATATATATATATATATATATATTATTTTTTAAAGAAAGATAAACATTCTTGGGTTACGAATAACCCAAATGTTTCTGAAAATCTCCTAGTACCACCACACTAAGAGATAAGCGGAAAATGTTGCTTATGTTGTGATGTAGGACTTAGCCAGCCGAGGAATCGAACACGCGACGCCCGGGTGGAACCCAAACGCGATACCCACTCCACCAGTGACCGGTCAATGTACTTGCTCCAATGTACTTGCTCCAATGTACTTGATCCAATGTGCTTGATCCAATGTATTGATCCAGTGTGCTTGATCCAATGTACTTGACCCAATGTACTTGATCCAATATACTTGATCCAATGTACTTGATCCAATGTCAATGATTCTAATTATATTCTTGTTCGGCATTTCCTATTACGGTATTACCTCAGTACGGCACTGCCCTATAGAAAATAGGAAACAATAAGTTGGTAATATAATTTTGTAAAAACACCACAATCAGGAAGATTAGCATTTATAAGGCGCGATCATGCAAAGGCCATAAAACTCTGTGCTCGGATTAAAAATACAAAGAGATTCATTCCTGGGGGCGATTAGACACGTGGTTTTTCACAAGGGCTGGGGAGGGGGTTGGAGGGAGGCAAGAGAAAGGAGCTAACCCCCCACCCCCACCCCCTACCACCCACTTAAGGCTCTTCTTACTCGGAATCGAACAATGGGCATGGCAGCCGCCTACGGATGAGCTATATTGAATTGATGAGGTGGTAGAATGTTGAAGATTCAGCGCAGGTATCTCATAAAATCTACAATTTTACTATAGGCTATAGGTGTATTAACATTTGTAGTACTTTTCTTTCAAAATACATACTAGGGTTTTCCAAACAGTTTTTCACGAACGGATTATACAGGTATAAATCATGAAAAAAAAATTATCGAAGATTAATTTTTAATTAATTAGTTACTTATAAAGACAGTTTTGTTAATTCTGAAATTTGAAATATGAAATTGACAGATTAGTTTAAATAAGAGGTCTCAGAAGCCGAATTTGTAAGGCGTTTGACCCGGTCGGTAGGTCGAGAGATTCTGGGTTCGAGTTCCAGTTGCGACGGTTATCTTTTTATTTTGTCTGTGTCTTGTTCTCTTTCATATTTTCGTTTAGATTATTATTGTTATCTTCTTCTTCAATAATTATATAATTAGTTGGCTAGTCTGAGATCTGGAAGTCGAAAAGAATCATGTCTTTTAAATTCATAGGTATAGAGAGAATATTGATTATACACAAATCATACTTATAACTCTCTTCGTTTTCCATATTACATTTTCTATGGTATGGTGTTCTAGAGACATTATTTTTTAAATGTCATCTTATACGATGTCCTCTGTAGATACTCTCAAGGTTAGGTGTAATTATTGCGTGCGACTATTTGAAGAAAAATGCACAGAAATATACAAACTTTAAGAATAATAAATTATTATTAAAGGTAGGTACTAATATTTTAACTATTATTTAAGGGCTTCGCCCAGTTTGAGTGTTGGTGACCATTTTATAAATCCTATAGGAACTGGTTCCAAAAATAGCCAGTTCCTCGGATTCACTGGGTTCCAGTGACAGCTAGTCACCGGGACAAAGTAACCGCGATGGGCAATGACGTCATATTTAATATACCTATAGATGCGTAGTATTATTATTCACAACTGCCAGTTACAATAATAATAATTTTATTGTCATTTTCTCCATATTCGGAGAGATTCACGAAATTACAAACACAATAGTACCTTCTTACGCCTACCAGGAGATTTTAACGTAAGTGGCGCCATCTTTTGGCATTGCTTTAATTCGGATCTATTACAAAAGTAGATTTGTATACAAACTCCACACACAAAAACGGTTTTGCGTAAGGCACGGCGTCTTAGTTGTAATCTTAGCCGGATTCTTAAATTTCAACCGTACGGTCGCTAAGCTATTAATACTGTTTGATGATGATGATGCCATGAAACGATGAAACACGAGATAACAAATCTTTTTTATGTTATCTCGTGTTTCAAATTTTGAAGAATATAATTCTCAATGAGAAAATAAAAATATTTATATATTTGTGTAGTGATTGCATCTTCATTTTAAAAATGAACAAAGTAGTGTATTCCAAATGCATATGTACTTTAATGATTTTAATTATATGGTTATAGGCAAAGGTTATTTCATTAAGTAAATATGTACATTAATTTGAAGGGAATCTTAAATTTTAATGAAAATTTGAACAGTGCGTCTTTCGATTAATTTTGTTTTCACGATACACTATAAAGTTAATCAATAATTAAAAGTTAATGCCTTCCGGTCGATCGTCATATTGATTTTATTAAATTAATTAAAACAACCTTATGGATTGGATCAGGTCTACTGATCTGGTTGCCGGAAAGAAGTTTTTAATTACCGAAAACCAGTTTAACAATAAATAATTAATTATTAATTATTGCCCGATGTGTTTGCTTTAATAATTAATTAAAATACAAATAAACATAATTAAACTCTCGTCGGCTTGCGATTGACAAATCGACACTCAATTCTCTGTTCGTTAGAAAGTTAATTAGAAATAAAGTACAATTGTATAAGTAATTTCGACAGTTCGAAAGTTTGGATTACAAGACATCTAAATGGTTGTTGCAAATACGTATTGCAACTATATTTATTTAAATGTAAAATGAGTGTGGGAGAGGTACCTGAATTCTATATTAATAATAGGATAGGACGTAGGAAAAGGTAGGTACCAAATAAATTAATAGTTGTAAGTACTATGTCTGAGACCTAAACAGTATACCTACAAACACAGGGAATAGCATAACTGAAAAATGACCATTGGAAAGTTAATTTTATAGTAGGAATAAGTTATTAAAAATGAAATCGCTTTATGACAGTTTTAGTTTCCTATAAAATAAATATCCAATAAAAATGTTGGTGGATATTTATCAATGTCAAGACAATGTTCACTAAATCACTCTATTCACAAAATTGACATAATAAATAATGCTACCTTTATCGAGGGGAATTGAAACAATCCCTTGAATTCATATGGTTAATTTCTTATAATGTGTCTACGAAGACAGCCAATGCATCAGATGCAACCCTGAGATTTCTTGGAAAAAATATGTAAATAAATTTATTGTTTTCAAGATTATTTTGTAGAACTCCATTTTATTTTTTTTTTAATTTTTAGCACGCAGTTATGTAAACGAAGCATTTCATCAAATTGATTCGCACTTCAAAGGAGAGTTATTGGCTCTGACTTCAATCCCAATGCATTAAGAGGGAATAACCCGAAAAAACCGGAAATATGTAATTTTTAAATAAAATTTTAGACGTAATGGCTCTTTTCCACAAAAAATTATAAATTGATTTCGAAAGATTGTTCTTTTATCTAGTGAAGCTGTGTTTTAAATTTGGAGAAAGGGTGTTTATTTTTAGTACAATGAGGTTTTACTGTAGGTCGTTTGCAGATTTGTTAAATTTTCAAACAAAATTTTGTATTATAAAACATATATTTCAAATCATCCAGTAAAATAAATCAATACATTATTTGGGAAAACTACTTTTCAGAATTTTAATTCTTGTTCAAATAAAGTCATAAAAAAAATATCCGCGCCCTTGTTTGGTGACGAAAATTATTCAGTTTGTCTATTTATTTACTATCTTACAAACTAATATATTTAAAAAAAATTACATTCTTATTTTGCTAAGACATTATTGAAAAATTAAAAATACTTATGATCAAAAAATAATTACAAAAGGTACATAATTTTAATAGTGTTATCATCACGAGTTTGAGCATTTTTGAATGAAGGTATTTATCAAATCAAATTTTGGATGAAATAAAATCGATATTGAGTTATTATGTTAAAATGCTGGTATGGAGAATAATTAATTTCGTCGGAACCGCCCTGTACTACGATCGCAAGATCATCGTTCGACGAAATTTAAATTCTTGGCCGCTGGCTAATGGCTCTTAATGGGTAGGTATATGTTTTCATTTATAACAAAATGTTTTGACTCACAACTGAACCACTTTGTGGAATTAGATTTTGACCTCCAAGCGATCTGCAAAACAACCGTTTCGGCCATCAATCCACCGCTTATCGCTATTGACACAGGTGACTTAATTGATTCACACAGATCGTGCCTGCCTTTGATCCGCCATTAGCCTGCTGTAATTAGTAAGAGACCTGTTCAAATGGTATTTAGTGGAGATACTAAAGCGTCAAGAAGGCGTTCTGGCTCCGTAATGGTGAGGCAGGGTTTCCCGCCCATGGCAGCCGGGCGGGAAGAGTCTAAAGCTCTTCGTGATCTGATACGCCCTGTTCTGTTCTGTTCCTCGACTTCATAACGCTCTGTTCTACGATCAGCTCCGTCTACCCACGTGAATATCGCTGCAAAAGCTCTCATGAGAGAATTCGATACTTATTAATCTTGGTTAGGTGTGCGATTATGTTTTTTGTTTGCACCTACGTCACCTTGTAACACATGTATGAATTATCAATACATCATTTATTATTATAACATCATGAATAATAAAATTCGGGGATAAAAAATACTTTTCTCTGTTAGTTAATCTGTAGATATTTGTTAAATAGTTTACATGGACTCGTTAAATGATCTATCCCGAGTATTGTCCTTTCAGTATAATTTGGGAGACGATTATGGATACCGCTGCCCCGGGAACCTTTTTTGGACAACTAACACCTCTGCCCATGGGTCAATCCTAGTGGTTTACTATGTTTGGGGTCTTAGCAGGGGTGCCCGGGTTCATGGGGTGAAGTTTGTCTAGGTCTTGGCGGTGGAAACGTTTGCCCATCTTCTGCGTGGCGGGCCGGTTCGTTAGAGACTGGTTGAGGGAGACCTTTAATCTCTCGACGCCTTGCACCGTAATAGAAGGGATGGATTCGTATGTCGGGCACACATGAACCCCAGATTCCTACTGGCCCACCATATCTTTTTTCTTCTCCTCTTTTTTCTTAAAAGGAAGTTCACACAGCTTCCCCAAAGATGACATAGGCCCCGAGGGAAATTTTTTCTTCCTGTGTAGAGCTAATTTAAAAGAAGTATTTGATTTTTTTAATGGTTTGGTAGGGTAGGTACCTTCAGCAAAAAATAATTCTTAAATTAATACCTTAAATGTAGGTATACCCATCCAAGGACCAGTTGTGCCACAGAATTTGAATAATTCGTCAAATTTCAATGCTAATTTTCAAGTTCTTTGAATGTTTTGTTCAAGTTCTGTTATTATATCAGTTATGTTAAACAACTGGCCAATGTTGTAATAACAGATCGTGAATACAGTAATTGATAATTAACATTGAACTACAACTGCCTATGTTTTAGGATTATAGGAAACCATTTCAGATACTTGTAAATATTTAATTAAAATCCTTAAATTAAAACATTAAAAAAATGTAATTAATTCATTTCTGAAGATTTAATAGAGATGAAATTAATACTAGGATTTCAGAAAGCGAACATTAATGCCCACATATGCAAATTAGAGTACAATTCCACCATTTGGTCACCATATTACAAAGTCCATCATTCTCAATTATTGGAAAAGGTACAAAACAAATTCCTTCAGTAGATATATTAATTTTAAAATGAAAATTCCAATCGAACTTATAAATTATAATAACTTACGCGCAGAAACCAGACTCCTTTATCCTTATCAGATAGAAGAGTGTTAATTGATTTGTTATTTTTATTCAAAATTATCAAATCTTTAGTTGACTGCCCTAATTTGTTAGAACTAATCTGTATTAATATATCTGCCAGACAAACTCGTAATAAAGATATTTTCAATTTTAACAATACCCTCAATACTAACTATTCTATTAATTCACCAATCCCTAGAATGCATAGCCTTGCAAATAAACATTGTGAATCTATAGATATATTTGGTGTTGACAGTTTTGCAATTTTCAAGAGACAACTCATCTCTTTTTTATCTGCTAATTATTATCTAACTTTTTTTATTTTTGTTCTTTTCATAAAACCTCCTCTCATTTAAAATCTTACCAGTAATTTATAACCTTATTTTATTTTATTTTGCTGTTCTATTTAGTTCTGTTTTATCATCCGACATTATTATACACATATAATTGTTTATTTATACCTACTAACTAGCTTTTACACATTGCACTTTATTGTATTTCAGGTCTTATTACTGATTTTATCTTATTACTCATACTATTTCATTTCTTTTATGATGTTTAATTTTTTTTATGTTTTTAATTTCTGTTAAGATGTTCTATACCTTGTGATGATGATTGCTTTATTATTTATTCTGTTTTATTGGTTTAGTAACATATGAGTATATAATTATTATTGTTATTATACTTTTCCTTCCTTGCTTGTAAAAGCCCACTAGGGCGTAAATAAATATAAATAAATAAATACATTTTTTACAGTTAACTAATTTTTCAGTTTACGGGCAGACATCACAAAATCAATACTTTTAAGTTTATACAAATTGGATAATAAAAATAAATAGGTTTGAAATAAAGATGGATGGAAACACGAGGAAAAGATGTTAAATATTTAATAAATAGTATTTAATGGTGTTTGGCACTGTCTGTTGTGAACCATGAACCGATGCGTTTTGGTTTTGCACCTGCTCTGCCCAAAAGGCTTATTAAAATCATTAATTCCTCTATAATTTACTGCTGAGGGCCCCAAACATCCAGTCCTCCGTGTTTAGCCCAATGGGACAGGGGTGGATTGGAAACAAAAAATGTTTAGCAAAAAAGTTTAAATCTTTTAAAAATGTCAGCAGACCAAATATTATCTCATTAACCTAACTACGCAGATTTTTGGTAATGGATTTGCAGTAAAAGAGCACGTATAATAGATAAAATTTATCGTATTAGAATAAGTTAACAATAATAATCTAAACGAAAATATGAAAGAGAACAAGACACAGAAAAACAGAAAAAGACAATGGTCGCAACTGGGACTCAAACCCAGACCTCTCCGTCTAACCGGGACGAGTGCGTTAACCAATTTCGCTATTGCCACCTTCTGTCAAAACGTCATAATTGTCAATCTCATATTTTCACATTTTAGAATTACTTTATTATCAACTAATTATTTTTCTCCATATTATATTATATTATGGGAATAACCTTCAAAAAAGTATAAAAAGAAAGTTTTTCTATTAAAAAATTGAAAAAAATAATCTTTAAATATTTATGTCATTTTTTATGTGAATACCGCCCAACAGTCCCAATTGCTCCCGTCTGGAGCAGTGTGACTTTGGCATCCCCAATTTTTTTTTTTACATGAATACCGCACAAAAGTCCCAACTGCTCCCGCCTGGAGCCAGTGGGTCTATGGCATCCCCAATTGGGGTAGGTTGTGAGGCTGAAGGTAGTAGGGAGGGGAAGGAGATAGGGAAGAGGAAAGGGGGAAAGTACCTGACTATTCAGATCTGGTCACCAAACACGGCTAAAGCCATTTCAAGCAACGTTTCAATTCTGAATGGTGGGCGATACTGAGAATATCTTCCACTCTGGAACGTGCAGCAAATATACCTACTATATATTATTTTAAAAGAATAAATTGTGAAATAACACATATTAATCAAATAAAATTTATTTGCCACGCCGGGATTCGATCCCGCGACTTTCGGAGTGCGAGTCAAGAACCTTACCGCTGGACTACCGCCGGCCGTCAAGGCTGAGGCTTGGCGTTTGTTGTAAGGTTAAAGGTAGTAGGGAGGGAATGGAGATGGTGAAGAGGGAGATGTTGAAGTACCTGGCTGATCAGATCTGGTCACCAAACACGCCTATCTATCTTGAAGAATATTACAACGATAAATATATATATAAAGAAAAGCTAAAAAAATTACATTTCAATATCTCAGCAAGATATCAAAACAATATTAAAATCCCAAAATTTAATAACAAGCACATTAAAAATTCCTATCTATATCATTGTATAAATTATTTCAACAAACTCCCATTAAAAGTAAAAATTATTGAAAATAAAAGTAAATTCCAAACTAAATTAAAAAATTACCTGAAACAACTGTAAGAGTTACATTACTATTTCACTTCATTTAATTCTGTTAATCGACACATCTCAAGTTTCTCTATTGTTAATAGTTGCAATATTATTATTCACCTACTCAAATGATAACATTGATAACATAATTGAGTATGAATTCACTCACCAAACACAAGAACCTTGTATCTTTATGGTGAGGAAAGGCTTTTATGACATTCATATTCCAAATCTGTTTAATATTTAAAAAAAATATATATAATTATTGTAAAAACAAACAAATATTAAATAAAAATAAAAAAATAAAAATATTGAATGATGAAAAAATTATGAAATAATTTGAAAAGTTCGTCATTAAGGAGTACCTAGGTAAACACATCATTAAATATTTTTGTAATATCATTTATAAACAAGATTGATCCAAGGTGCGAACCCTGTGGGACTCCACTTGTTGCATTATTGTTTATTTTATGTTAACAATTTGTAGTCTACTAGTATGAATTGTATCCTTGCAAGGGTCTCAATTTATGGACTACGACTATAGCACCACAAATTGGAAAATGTTGTGAGTTGGAAGTAAATAGAGGAGAAGAAAAGTGCTAAGAAGATGAGGGTGTTTATGTGCTTGGACGGTGTGGAGTCAAAAGGAAACAGTCATTAGGAGTAAAGGCATTTTTCTATAGGCGGTCCAAACTTTCCAGGTACCTACCATAGATAGTACATAGATGATGGTATATTTTTATACGGAGAAACAAGGATTCTTTTTTCAACTCCCGATTCAAATCTGTGTCCGTTTGCAATAACAATTATTCCCTTTGCCCCGGGGTTCGGGGGCTCGGGGGCTCGGCGAGGTGCTAATTAGCCCTAATCACGGCGGCCCGGCTGCACTAGGAGGGCTCTACACCGGGGCACAGCAAATATTTGGTCACGAGTGTAATTAGGGATGCAGGAGCCTACCGGTACCTACCCTCCAAACACAGACGGCTACCATGATTTTTTTGGAAAATTTAATGATAAATCGTTTTGGTGGGTACTTAACCTAATCGCATAGTTTTTATTAAAAGTTACACAAATAAAGTGGAAAATCACGTTTGCATGAAACGCCGATACACAACATCAGGTTTTGATAAAACAGTTAGTTATCTATATTAAATAATTATGTACCTATTTCCTTTAGTATTTCGACAACTTTTGTTTCAAATAAATGGAAATACGGGAAAATGATGGTAGTCTTAATTTGGGAGGCGGGTTTGGGTACTGCCGCCCCGGGAACCATTTTTTGCCAAGTGGTTCGCTACGTTTGATGACTTAGCATGGGTGCCCGGGTTTGGGTGAGTTTAGTCAAGGTCTTGGCAGCCGATGTTTCTGCCCACCTACTGCGTTGTTTGATCGAGAGACTGGTTGAGAAGGTTTTTTGACCTCTCCAGCCAGAATCTCTCGACCCATCGCCTTGCACCGCAGTTGAAAGGATGGATTCATGTATCGTTTCTCCTGGATACACTGACCCCCAGATTCCTACCCACCCCTCATACCCATTTCCTTCCCAGAACTTCCTCTTCTTCCTTACCTAAAAAAAACCTTCCACACATCATCTCTTAAGATGACATTGGCCTTAAGGAAAATTATTTTCCTCGGGGCCTCCTGTGTGGAGCTAATGTAAAAAAACAACAACTTAAATATTAGCCAAAGATGCCAGAGTCCACAAGAGAAATAGTTTTCTTCAGGACCTAATTTGTGGAGCTGATTTACAAAAAATATGTATATAGATATGTAAATCTAACGCTGTACAATTTTTTCCAATAGGTATTAGGAATGCCTACCATATTTCCACTTACTCACGATAGTAAGTATTGTAGTTAGTAGTTATAATATAATACTAGTTTCCTAAACAAAATTTCACTACTTGAAAAATATCGATGGTGAACGTTTAACCGTCAGCAATTTATTTATTTCCCCGACCTTCAATTACCATCTCCATATGCCAGAAACGATAAAAACCACAACCCACTATAAAAACAAAGACACGGCACACCTTGTGGATTACATCATATGATGGGGCATGAGGCATGAGGCATGGCGTGATGGCTCGATATCGAACGGATTAAGTAAATGCTCACCCTTCAGCAACCCACCGCCATCGCCTTGCCCTTGCTGAGAGCCTGGCACCTACCTACTCCTCAGGAACACGCATCTTGGTCTAACGGACACGCATCCTCGACGCTTCCTCGAGGTAACCCCTGCTAAAACGTGTTTTGTCGGCATGGAATGCATCTGAAAAATTATATAAATAAAAAATGGTTGCTTTAGGGTTTTGCATTTTTTGGATTTCGGGAGATCTGATCCACTCCTAACCATTCTCTCATTCTTCTTCCCCAGACTTATAGGAGAAAATATTCGTGTTAGGCATATAGGCATTAGTTAGGCATAGTTAGGCATTTTCTCCTCATATTGTTTCTGATTTTGATTTTGATTTTGATTTTGATTTTGATTTCGATTTCGATTTCGATTTCGATTTCGATTTCGATTTCGATTTCGATTTCGATTTCGATTTCGATTTCGATTTCGATTTCGATTTCGATTTCGATTTCGATTTTGATTTTGTTTTTGTTTACTTACGATTTTGTTTTTTATTTTGTTATGTAGATACATTTAGATTTAGATTGTTTTAAAAATAATGTATGTAAAAGCCCAGCCGGGCGTGAAATTCCAAATTCCAAATAAATAAATAAATATTGTTAATGAATGAGTTAATAACGACAGTAAAATCAATTTTTCGATATCTTCAAAAATCACAAGTTATGAGCTTTCAAAGTTAACTTGGATATTATGTGTATGTAAACAATGATGTCACGTGACGTCACACGAAACACAATTCAGTACAATGCATAATTCTATTCTACGTATATCCAGAATGAATTTGAATAGAATGATTTATTTTCGTTGTTAGTTTTTGAGGTCTTATGCTCCTTCTATAGCCGCTATACATCGTCGGATCTGCCAGATCTGCCCTGATGATGGACTCTGCATCGCTGTCCGAAACGTTGGCTATAGAAGGAGGTAGCGCAACACGGCATAACACCTCAAAAACTAACAACGAAAATGCTCTTGGCCGTGAAAATCTAAAACTTCTGCCAAGTCCTCTCTTAGGGTATTTCAAAAAATCAACTATTTCTGTCCTCAGCATGCATGCTCTAATTATTAATCTTCTTAAGAGCGTACAACCAGCCAGCGGCCGAAAATCCACATTTCGTCCAAAGAGGTTATTACGATCGTACAGTTCGGTTCCAATGAGAAAGAATAATTACTCTCTGTACCAGCTTTTTAAAATTATAAGTCAATATCGATTTTATTTCATTTCATATTTGATTTAATTTATACCTACATCCAAAAATGCTGAAAGGCGTGTTGATAAAACTATTAAAATTTTGTCCTTTTTGTAATTGTTTTTTGATCACAAGTATTTATCATTTTTCAACAATTGCTCAGTAAAATAAGAATGTAAAAATTTTTGAAATATATTAGTCTGTAAGTGCGCAAATAAATACACAAACGGACCAATTTTCATCAAGAAATACATGTACTTATATATTTATTTATGATTTTATTTAAACTAAAATTAAAATTCTGTTACATACGTTTACCAGATAATGTATTGATTTATTTTACTGCATGATTTAATGATTTGAAATGGGTGTTGTATAATAAATATACTTTTTTGAAAATTTAACAAATCCGCCAAAATATCTCTAATCGGCTCTCCTCGCAGCACTGATAGCGTCGTAATGATGCCATAAGTCTTATTGAAAAACAAAACAAAAAAAATGAATCGGAAATAATCTTTTGTATTTCAAAAACATCTGGCTGTCGATAATCTGGCAACAAAATTGAATTTGAAAAAATTGTGCGCATTCCACTTCAATTCTCACCGAAAATCGAGAGTACACTTCACCGGCAATAGCACCTTAGCAGCCTACTTCACGCCATGCCAAAGGGGTAGTTATTTGTTATTTATTGCTGGAATGCCTTTAAATATTAAATATACCCGAGAGATGTTTTATTGAGTACAGAACGAATTGGGGAGAGAATTGAGGGTTTGAAGTAGAAACCACAACATTCCTCCCTTAAATCAATGTTTATATGTGTTAATATATAAGCAAAACCATTAAAATAAAACCTTCTGTGAAAAATAACCACGAAATCAAAATACGTGCACATCCGTGAAAATCACGGGATATAATAATTGTACGATGTGTGAAGCTGAAAGTATTTATAAAAATACTAGCTGGTTACCATATTCAAAGAAATCATTTGTTTCTCCCTGCATGTCCTTTCTGCGTTCCATATATTCAGTCCTTGTACATTCAGTTTTCCAACAGCTCCCGTGCCGCGTGCCACCTATTACAATTTTTTTATTCAAAATTTCATTTTTCGTATATTACAAATAATATTCATTTTTGTATATTATAAGAACGAGCAATAAAATTTGGTACCTAACGAAGGTAACTATTAAAATATCTATAATTTTTAAAATCCATAGAAAAATCTTTTAATAAAAAAAAAACAGATGCCCCCTAAATTCAATTTCATCAAACGCGCGAACTATCGAACGTGCGAAGTTAAAATAGTCGTTAAGTTTCCTAAAATCTGTCGGCTGAAAGTAAAAAACAATATCTATTTTGGATTTTTTATAAATATTTTGTATAACATACTGTGTTCATCAAATTCATTAATATTTTTACTGTTATTTTTGTGCAAGTTTCTTAAACTAGTCGTTTCCTGCACTATTTATGAGTATAATTACGTAAATATTGTAATATATGTATATGTAAAAGCCTAAATAGGCGTAATTAAAAAAATAAATTATTCAATTTTCTGCGTAATTTTCTTAATTTTTCTTTCGATATGAACCTTCTAAAAAGTATTAGGAAACTTAAGAAAAAAGATGAATGAAATAAGTGAAGTCGTTCTGAAGTTATGGCGTGACCAAGGGAAACAGGGATTCATTTTTATTTATATAGAAGATATAGGAAGCGGTCTAAGTTTTGTAAAAACTCACCGACCAATCAAAGGGCGTTTACCTTTAGAATGAAACCTTTTTAAACCTTATTAATTCATTTTTAGGCAGCATCGCGTTCATTGGTCAAAATATTGTACATATATTTTCGTATCGGTGATCAATGAACCGGTGAATGCAATTTTTAGCCATAAGTTGTTTTTAATTGTTTGTCTAGCTTGTAGTCTTTCTAGATTTTAGGCATGTATGGTAAGTTTGTACAGCGCCCTTGAGGTGATTTTTCACAAAAACGGCGCTATATAAATCGTCCAAATATTATTAAGGCGATCCACTAGTACAAAAAAAATCGAAATCGGAATTCAAGCCCTTTTATGGGGGGAGGAGTTTAAAAATATTTGAGAAAAAGCTTTTGGAAAGGTTGAAAAAGATATTTGAGAAATTTTTTTTACATGTTGATTTCGTAAAGGCCTGTAAAAAACATTAATTCCATTTTTTATCCATTGTTTATTGTAATAAAACAGAATTTTTAAATTGATTTTACGAAAACAAGCAGCGCGGACCCTAACACGTTGTTTCTCCGCTCCGTCCGGAGAAGTACTGACGGAAGAATGGGGCGGCTGCCAGTCGTTCTTCGGTGGACGGTATAAGGTTCACCTTGATATAACAAATTCGTCGACTGTCGTATTGTCGCCGTGATGTCAAAAATACCAACGCGAAAATGCATATTATATTTTATTTTGTGAGGTTTGGGTGTAAATTTCAACTTTTTTTGCAATAATTATATAAGAAACTGAATTTGCCACATTATGCAATAAAACCATATCCGAAAAAGTGTTTATAAGTAGGAGAGTTGGCACTTAAAAATGTTTTTTATAGACCTAATACTTTATTTTTTTCTAAGCTTATTAAAAGACTTATTAAAAAAATGACCAATATTTTTAAGGGCCAAGGTATGTTCTACACTCTACACGCAGTATTTAATTGAAGCATCTATAATACTTCTAAGCGGTCAAATTTTCAAAACAAAAACATACGATTTTGTATTATTTTGCATTATTTAGTATGGCTTCATCTTAAGCTTGAAAAATTACGACTACTCTCAAAAATTTTTACAAAATAAATATTTCAAATTCAGAATTTTTTTGTATCATTTCCACAATCAGTTCCAATTTTGAAAATCAAAGCAAATTCCAGCTCTAAAGGTTATTAAAACGTAGTTACATAGAGACACAGCCAATATTATTAATTTTATCCATGACTTGTCGGCTGACTATGGTACATCAGAGAACTTACCAACTTACATGGAAAAAAATACAAGACGAACTTTCGCATGTTACGAATAAACTGACGATATTCTAATTCATTCTACCACCATCATAAATAACGAAAAATGGAGCTTGTGCAATGATGAAAGAGTTTTCCCAACAGAAGAGCGAACCTGCGACGCCTGAATGGGAACCTGACGTATTGGACCGCTCAACCAACTAATCGATAATTTTTTTCTTGTTCATAACACCAACAGATCAAAGTTTTACCGTAAAAGCGTGAAAAAGGTGTGTTATAAAATTAGAAAACACTGAAATAAATTAAGCAAAATATGTTTATATATATATCTCTTATCCTGAAGAAAACATTATTTTTGAAACATGTCGAGAATTTTAATAATATAGTGGGATTACAAAGTTATTTGTTTACATTAAATCAATAATGACGCCACATATATATTCTAAGTTTGAAGAAGAATTTTTTTTAGTTTGTGATTTGAGTGGAATTTTATTGGCATTACAAAATAAAACTTTTTTATGGTAATAATTCAAGTAGACATTTTATGTTTATGTGTCTTATGACCGTAAACTAATCAAGTGTGTTTGGTAATTCGTAACTTATGATCATCGTAAACTTTGCCTCTCAATCGGACATAATATATGATATTCGCGAAGACCAATAATTATAATAATATTATATATTTTCTTGATTTCCTGACAAAACATTAAACTTTTAGGACGGGTTTTTCACAGAATTTGTACAATTAGTTAAATTTCTAAGTCAATATTCAAGATCTTTGAAAGTCCTTATCAAGTTCTGTTACTATCCAAATACTAAGAAACAACTGGCCCTGAATTATAACTTTGCAATTTGACGAATTATTCAAATTCTTTATCTTAATTTTTAATTTTACAAATTTGTACATAGTATATTCTTCAGTTTCCAGGTAAAAGTAAAGATAAAAGTCAATGAATAAAACAAATAATATTTCTTACGGCCAGTCGTTTCACAGAATTTTAACAATTCATCAAATTTTCAAGTTCTGCAAAAGTTACATTCAAGTTCTGTTATTATTTAGGCAAGTGAAACAATCTGCTATTATTTAGACACGTGAAACAATTGGTCCTCGATGGAATATAACAGAAATTGAATAGATCTTTCACAGAGCTTAAATATTAACTTTAAAATTCGACGAATTGTACGAATTCTGTGAAAAAACTGGTCATTAAGCATATTTATATTGCATTATAATGTAGGAATGATAGCAGGTAATGATTGAACGGTTAGTAGCTGAGTTGGCATCGCATTTGGATCCCACCCAGGCATCCTATAAGTCCTCTATCACGACAAAAGCAACATTTTCCGCTTAATGTGGTGACAGTACGAGATTTTCAAATATTGTCGGGTTATTCGTGACCTGGGAATGTTTGTCTTTCTTTTTAAAAAATAAAAAAAGAATAAATTATTTTATTATATGTTATAACTAGGGCAGATCTGTGAAAAATCTAGAGATGGTCTAAAATCTTGACAAATCATTTACAATTTTGAAAAATTTGAGTTTACTGTTCCAGATTTCACGCAGGACTAAAGCATATCACAGATAACCTAAATAGGAGAACCCGAACTGAAGTGTTCACCAAACCTGTACTGAGGTGTTCACTTGTTTTAGTCAAAGTTTGGTTATGTTTATTAACTACCTATTTATTTACTCATATTTCTGTGTTTACTATTATTACTTATTTGATTTCTTGATTAATATTTTTTCATCTATCTTACATCATCAGCGATATTAAGATGTGAGCGGTAAAATTATCCATTATTTATATCCATGGTAGAAATCCACTGATACAACGTTTAAAAGAACGTGTTTTTTCTCTTTATTGTATTTTTAATAAACCATTAAAAATGTATTAAGTTGAGCTCTTTTATGCATTAGCTAGAGAAAAACATTCATCGCTTATTAAAATTATGAAATTTATATGGTTGGCATAAATGCTAAATCAAATGTATTATTCAAATAAGCACATTAATAAAAACTTGTCGTTTTTAAGCAAATATAATAATCTAAGAAACATTTTCGAGTTTTTGCTAATCAAACGTTAAAATTCTTTCCTTCGGTATACATGTATGTTTGCCTTATGTTAAGATGAAGCTATACTAAATAATGGAAAATGACATAAAATCATATGTTTTTGTTTTGAAAAATTAGTTTTTGGAAATTTAGTTTCTTTTATGATAATCGCAAAAAAAAGAAATTTACGCCCGAACCTCACAAAATAATATACAATACGCATTTTCGCGTTGTTATTTTTGACATCACGGCGACAATACGGCAGTCGACGAATTTCGAATTTCAAAATGAACCTTATACCGTCCACCGAATCACTACTAACTAGCCACTCCTATTTTCTGTCAGTACTCCCCCGGACGGAGCGGGGAATAGACATGTTAGGCTCCACGTCGCTTGTTTTTGTGAAATCAATTTTAAAATTCCGTTTTATTACAATAAACAATGCATAAAAAATGAATTAATGTTTTTGACAGACCTTTACAAAATCAACCTGTAAAAAAAATCTCAAATACCTTTTCCAACCTTTCCAAAAGCTTTTCTCAAGTATTTTTAAACTCCTCCCATAAAGGGACGTGAATTCAGATTTTTTTCTGTACTATTGGATCGCCTTAATATTTACTTTCTGAATCTAATGATAAACTATCCAATGTTTCCCGTTTCTGTGAGATATATATATATACATACAATGTTATACAATACTGTATTACATATTTTTTCATAAATTCTACATATAATATAATGTAATTTTAAAAGCCCAGATGGGTGCCAAAAACAATATAGCTGCCGTACCTTCTAGAACCGTGGTCGTCTTTGTGCGGTAAATATTTTTTTTAACCTGTTTTTTCTTTTTTATTAAAATATTTTTTGTTTATTACCTATACGATTTTAAAACGTTGATTTTAATTGATTGACATATGATTTTAAAACCCCCAGTTGGTTTTTGAACACGTCTTAAGTCGATATTGAATGCGCATATAGTGTACGTCATGGGTTCTCATAACGCCCCCTCGTGGACGTTTGAGACTTTCAGGGGGGGGGCAATTGAAGACCCTTAGAAAATTAGGGGACGTTAAGATGCCACAGTGAGGGCGTGGGCAGGTTAAAAATATATGGTCTAAAAAAGACAAAAAAAAGCTAATTACGTACTAATAAAGCAGAGTAAACTTTAAAATTGGTTAATTTTTGTTATTGTAATCATTTTACCACGTGTGCGGAAATTCACATATTTGGATAGTTCGGGGTAGTGGATGAAAATAGAACTGAAAGATTCCATTACATTCAGATCTACATTAAATTGGATGATGTAAATTTTTTTATTATTTATTATATAATATAAAAATTATATCATAAATGTGCAAGTGAAAGACGATACTGCGGATTAATTTTTTAAATGTTTTCCCTCACTCTCATCAGAATTTCTATTAAGTATGTTGACAGGTGTCGTAACTATTAACTGAGTATTTATTATGGATATTAAATTAATTAAATCATGGCGAAGAGAGATTAATATATTTATGAATATTTTGAAACAACAAACCTTGACTGGTTTGAGAAAGTGTTTGAGATCGCGTCATGATAATATATTATATCCAGTTTAAATGCAAAGAAACTGTAGAACGTAGATGCATAATCAAGATTTACACATTCTCAATCTTAGAGTTCTTTATTCTAATTATCAACTATTTATGTATCTAAAGCACTTTGTACTCGTGTAATTCGTTCAAAAGTTATCGATTATTGAATCGAACGTGTTGAATGTATTGAATCGATTCACCAGCACCGTTTTCATAAAGATTGTATTCCAAAAAACTTATTAACGAGCTATAAGCAACCAGGGTACCTTGCATGATCAACCGATATAACCCTATATAAATACGATATTGACCATATCCGTTATTTATCGATATTTGCGATCACGGTCAACAATTGGTAAGAGATATTCCGACCGACGATTTATAAATTTTAGCACGGGCTCCATAGTATCAGAAAAATTTCGGAACTGTTATGCAAATTACGTCGTTCGTTAGATACGCAAAATTACTGGATTATTTAACGAATGTATTGAACTAAAGAAGTTTTTAAAAATGAAAGAAGTAGTACATGCAATCTAAAATGCGTCTAAGACGCAATCGATTTATTCCATTTGATCTTTGAGAAATGAAAATGGTTGAAAATTAAAAACGTGGACAGTTCCGCCAGTGTTGCCAGGGTATTTCGAATTTTTATTTATTCCCTATCAATATCGGTTCAGCTGTCAACGGTGAAAGCGTGCTAGGGATACGATACGATACGATTGTACCACCCCAGCCAGAAGCACTCCTGTCCCGGTGAGACCGGTACACCAGGGGGTACTGTTTGTAAAGAGCGTAATACACGAGCCCGATTTTCAGCCCGTTTCCAATTGGAGACAAAAGTCAACATTTTTCGCTTAACGCGATCGCTGTTTTCATCTCTATTTTCATATCTACGATTTCAGTAGGCATCACAACAGACAGTATGGTTCATGTGTTGTTTGCAGTGATGACAATTGAAATCCTAGATATGAAAATAGAAGTGAAAATAGCGATTGCGTAAAGCGAAAAATGTTGACTTTTGTCTCCAATTGGAAACGGGCTGAAAATCGGGCTGAAAATCGGGCTCGTGTATAACGGCCTTTACGCTCTTTAGGACTGGAACACGTGCTCTGAGGATAGGAAGGAGGTTGGAGTTTAATCGACCGGTATACATGGCAACCTGGAGCCAATATTGGAATAAAGGATGGGCAGGAATAAAGGAAATTATTGAGCCATATATATATATATATATCGTTTCTCGCCTTTCGCTTATTTTGCTTCCGGTTTCTTCTCGCTTCCAGCTTATTGCTTTCCGTTTTCATCTTCCCACTTCCCGCTTCCCGCGTATATATGTATTTTTTGGTTGTTGCCTACTGCTGCTTCTAGCTTCTCGTTTCCGATTTCCCGTTATTTATGTTTTCCGCCATACGCTTGCCGTAGCAGGGTTTTGTTGGCTCTTATTTGCTGTTCTTCTTTCTTCTCTTCTGGGTTCTTACTGTCACTTCATGGCTCCTTTCACCTCTTTTTGGATCTTCTCGACTCTTCCTCAGCTCGACTCGGCTCGACTCGGCTCTTCTTGCCTCTTCTTGAATCTTCTCATCCCTTCTGGGCTCTGTTTGGCTCTTCTTGCTACTTCCTGTCTCTCATAATCTCTTCTTGGCTCTCCTTGCATCTTCTTGGATCCTCTCGTTCTTGGCTCTACTTGCATCTTCTTGACTCTAATTGGATCTTCTCGTCTCTTCTGGAACATTATCGTCTCTTCTTGGCACTTCAAACACAAACCCATCCCACTCTCGCCCAAGAGTATAATGGCGTTATAATTCCATTTCTTCTTCCTAGAACTAATCACAAATTCCGTGTACGGACAAAATGCACTTCTCTGAAATATAATGAAAAACCGACTGGAAAAAAACATGAAGTTACGCATATCGATCCGGTATTGTAAAGTAGGTATCTATTTCACCATGCTAGAGCTCCTGAAATCGATAACAATACGAATAGACAGTGTCCTTATATAAGTTGGATCTGTTCGTGGCTTCGACCAAGATAGTTCGTGGTCATGCTATATGTACCTACTATACGTCAATATGTATGTAGTTTCAATGTCTCTCAACAGATGTCCTTAGTATAGGTAGTTATAAGTAGATGTAAGGTGTCTCAACAGAAGTTAGTAGTTTTACTGCGTATGAGAGAGAATACTGTCGCCCGGTCGGGTCTAACACTTAAACAATTAAGAAGACAGCCGATAAATAACACATACACAGTTGAGATGACAGCCAATCATATTCAATATACAGTAAGTAATACCAAGGCACCTTGAGAGCATTTCCTCCACGCCAGATTATCACTAGTTAGAACGGACGTTAAGTCAAGTAAAATATTGATTGTAAATAAGACGATAAAAACCATACTCGTAATCCAGACGAACAGAGTTTTTATTGATTTAGATGATTTTTTGATGTGTGCTGTAGTGTTGGTTAGCAATATAGTTTGAATTCGGAAAAGATTCGTTCGTTTAGTTTAACGTTCGTTTAGTTTATTCATTCATTTAGTTTGGTTATCAATATCGGCGAAACCAGCCGAGCTATTCTTTATCTTTTGTGAGATCGAGGTACATCTCGGGCGAGATCTCCTGTCAGATTAGTGTGATTTTCTTTGGCTGTTATTTGATTTTTCTGTGGGCCGATGTCAGAATTTCGTGAGCTTCAAGTATTTTAGGTCGTTTTTAACACGAATTCATGCAAGTATGCATGATTATTTATTCATTCAACAGCCTTAGAAAATCACACAAATCTGACAGGAGATCTCGCCCGAAATGTATCTCGATCTCACAAAAGACAGAGAATAGCTCGGCAGGAAGCACAGTCCCGCCCAGTTAAAACTACAAATAGCACATATTTTATATTTCAAAAACTTTGATTATGTTCATATTGTCTACACACATAATATTATGTTCATCTTTAATATGTTCATGCCATTTAATAACATGTTTCATTTATTAATAACTTGTACCATATCCATATTGTCCACACATATGATATTACGTTCATGCCAATAATACCCCCATGATCATTTCAGACAGTAACATGTCAGGGGTTATAGCCTTTCGCATAAACTTATTTTATTGTCTACATATTTCTTATGGCGATGCGGGTTAGTATGAGGTTAGTGCGTATTTAATTCAACTTTGTATCAAGTTGCACCTGACCTAATATAGTTGTATAGTATTATAGAAGACTGGTTTCTTTGGATAATGGCGACATAAATATAAATAATCATATTGTTCAGACAGATCTTGTATTATGATCGTCTACGTTACACATTTTATTTTGCAATGTTAAATTTTTTTATTTCTTAGCACAATTGTGATTTAAAACTCGATGAAACGAAAAATAGCACTAAAAAGAGGCAAACCAAGAGAGACAAAAGTTTTTTTCTCTTTTTAGATCATCTACAGGATTGAGCCTGCGAGAAAATGAGATAGTATAATCGGTCTCCTCTTTGTGCTGTGCTTTGTAGCCTATCGGTTTTCTCTTTCCGCTTCGTAGTCTCCCCACTCTTGTCTAGTTTAGTTTTATTTTTTTTAACATTACTCCATACTGAGGAAATTAATTCTCCTCGATTAATTCTCATCTTTGGGGAAGCTGGGTGGAGGATCTTTTTAGAACAGGAAGTAGAGTAAGTTCTGAGAAGGAAAAAGGTATAGGGGTGGGTTGAAATCCGGAGGTCAGTGTGGCCAATACTGTCTAATATATGAATCTATCCCTCCCACTGCGATGCTCCGAAACAGTCCTGTTGGAGAAGTCAAAAGATCTCAACCAATCTCTCCCAAACCGGCCTGCCACGCAGTTGGTGGGCAGACGCATCCGCCGCTAAGATCCAGGCAAACCTCCTAACCGGGTACCCCTGCTAAGTCACCAAACGTAGCGAAACACTTGGGGACATGTGATAAAAATATCAACGGTGAATCTATCATTATCACTGAATTAACACATGTTTTTAAACTCTGAAAAGATGGTAGAGGAATTAATTTTTTTAATAATTCATATTTGCTTGTCACATTTACGGCTATCCTTCGACGTGAAATATAAAGATTGGACTTGTCAAACATACAAAAAAGGTGTTTTTAAGAATTACTCAACTACTTTAATAAAATAAGATAGACATCATATATAAAACTGTCTCACTTGTGGCGTTAATGTATTAATTTAGCTAGGTAGCTTTAAATTAGTAAGGGGGGGATGTAATGTACATGAATATGTAATGTATGTACAATGTACATAGTTTCGAAGTCTTTTAATATATTTCGTTAGTACCTACATGTAGTTTACATAGGTCAGTAAAGCTACTAGGTACCTACTATATAAGAGAACCAACTAAAACTAAGACGGGTCTAATACCCGAACGGTTACGCAGATAGCCGATAATATCCGATCAATAGGTGGGCACCTTCAGTCACCAGATACAACACAGGGCATCCTTAACCCTTAATTTACCCGGTAGGTCCCTGGGACTCCACTGAAAGCTTTCAGGGCTCATAAAACCGTTAGTTTTTGGAATTACAAATTGTGCGTTCCAGTGACCAGTACCTTCACGCAGAGACGCGCCAAACGCGGGGGAGAGCGCGCGTCGATGCGCGCGTCTCCGATTGGTAAGTAATCACGCTAGTGGAGTCCGTGGGACTCCACCGGGGTATTAATGTTAGAGTTTTACCCTATTGACGGTTTTGAACAAAAATAAAAATCATCTTCTTTTTTTGCTTTTTATAAGAATTTTTGTTATATTTCTTTAAAAATTACTTTGAAAAATGGTTTTGTTTTTGAAATGTTGAAACTAGAAGTTAGGTCTTGTAATTTTGTTACAAAAAGTGCCATATTCTAGAAGTTCCTTAATAAAAGGTTGTGATTATATAATTTTAAGTAAAAACCTATGCCATCGTAAAACAAAATATATAATAAATAAATATAACTAGTTTCATTAAAAAAGTGTTGATTTCATGTTAAATTTACGATTTTCTTTTCCGGGAGTCCGGGGGACTCCACCAAAGTAAATTAAAGGTAAATTGTGTACGCATGAAGTCACCAGGTAAATCAAGGGTTAAGAACGAACAGATAATAATAATAAACACGACTAGTAACCTTACGAACAGAATTATCATTGGAACTCCCGATTATCCGAGTTGTATTATTCATCAGAGGAAACAACACAATAAACAAAACCAAAGAGATAAAAAAAAATAAAAAAATCTAACCAAGTATCTAATATAAACAGGAAATTTATAAAGGTGCACATTTGGGTTAAAATTAGAAAGAGTTTTTACCGGAAATTTTTGATGTCAAATGGTCAATATCAATTAGTTTTATTTCAGTCTGGTAAAAAAATGTGCCTACATTAACATATTCGATCAAAAAACTTTGCACCCATCTCATACTCACGTATAACGCTGGGCACCAAAAGCCATAAATAGCAAGTAATAAGGGTGTTGGAAAAGGGCTGCCGATGGAGGCACCGTACTATATACCATATTATATTATTATCTAATTATCTACTGGGTCCGCTTGGAGCACTGTACCCGACTACGTGTTGCGTTCGCGCCATTAGGAAAGCTAATTTAAGCGCAGGCGCAAAGACAACAAAATTATAGGAAAATCGCCCCAGGCTGGGCTCTGCGCAGGTGTGATGTGCACGCACACTTCCAAACATTCCTTACTAAACTTATAATATTATTCAACATGCACTGTGTAGGTATAATAGAAGTTCGCGGTGGACCAAAGTTGAACGGTAAGATCCTTCAGTCGAAACCAGAAATCAAAGGTGTAAATAAATATGCACTTTTTTAATATTTCATTTTCACTTAAAAAAACTTTTTTGGACTACCAACCAGACCGAAAAAATGTTTTTAATGACTTGAATATAAGCACCTTTGTTTGCTACGTCTGACCAGGTGGGTATGTTAGTATAAATTTTACCTTAGTTATCCCATTTTACCTACTTTCGTCGAATTTCCCAAGAACTGTTCCAAAGTCGCACTGATTCTGACAATTGGTACTGTTTTTTTTACATTAGCTCCACCAGGAAGCCATGAGGGAAAAAATCCTTCAAGGCCTATTTCGTCTTTGGAGATGCTGTGTGGAGGGTCTTTCTTAGGGTATGGAAGGAGAAGGGAACGAAAAATGTATAAGAGGTGGGAAGGAATCTGGGAGTCAATGTATCTGAGAGTCACGGACGTATGAATCTGTCCGTCCCACTGCGGTGCATGGCGATGTTCCGAGAGAGAGATTAAAATGTCTCCTTCAACCAGTCTCTCCCAATCCGGCCTGCCACGCAGCTGGTGGGCAGACGCATACTGCTAAATCACCAACCAACCACTTGAGGTGACGGGGATGTTAGTTATCCAATAAATGGTTCCCGGGCGGTGGTATACAATACCCGCCTCTCAAATTGAATATGAACTGTTGAGCCTAATAGACATATTTTCTTCATTTTCACCGATTTCCTTCAGCTGTAAAAAAAATTGAATCTTGCGAGAGCCTTGAAGGAGTAACCATCTGTTACTTATACCAAGGCGGGTAGGTTGTGGATAACCTCCAAGCTGTACTTCTCTAGTGAAGATTTTCATTAGAATTATTTTAATTTAAAATAAAACAATAATTTTGAAAACACCACTTTTATTTTTTATACCTTATGCCGACCGGGTTTCGCTTCAACCGTAGCTTCTTCAGGGCAGTATAATACTCTTCTGACATGTTAGTATATATATCTGAAGTAGCTACGGTTATAGCAAAACCCGGTCGGCATAAAGTATAAAAAATAAAAGTGGTGTTTACAAAGTTATTGTTTTATTTTAAATTATAATGTCACATCACAAAGTAACTGCTTCATATGAACAAGAATTATTTTTGTTTCAGTAATCCAAACATTAATATGATAAAAAACGAACTCTTGTGATGGACGCATTACCGCGCGCACCCCCTCGAATTCATAATACACTCAAATTAAAAATTATGTGGGTATACTAAAACTTCCAGTTTATACTGTCGACTTTCCGAACACCGTGTACCGCGTAGATATACGTATGTCACGCTCACACGCGCAGAAAAGCTCCCATACCATTGGTCGGCGGCGGCGGCCATCTTTAAAGCTCCCGCCAAAGCGCTAAATTATTTCATTTGCCAAATTAATGCGCGGCCTAAAAAAGGATTACAAGAGAAAGAGAATGGTAATCACCCTGTCGATATTATTGAATATTGATGGCTTGTATCGGGGATATGCAGTAATATGCATATTAGGTATTCATTTGTTACTCGATGGTTCCACGTTTAATTATTTTACCCCTCTTATAATAAATACGTTAATTAATATATACGCGTCTATAAAAACAGAGGCAGGGAGAGCTAAACCCAGAGGTCGCGGGTTCAAATCTTACCCGGAGCCAATGAAATTTAATTGAAAAATTTAAAATCTCCATAGGTATACCTATACCATACGTATCCTACTGTGAAAGATTATCAAAAATAAGTGCATTGAATATTCATAATTTTTTACTTCATCAGATTCCGATTTAGCATTTCTGCTTGAAATTACTTTATGTTTAGTAAGTATAATTATTGTTAGATCAGAGTATCAGGTAAGAGATTTCCGTTCTACGGATAAGGAATTATCCTTAACCTTCAAATTTGTAACGACTTAAAAGCACAATTGTACTTAACCTCAAAATTAACGACTTATGCGTTAACCGCGATCCCAATTAACTTGGATGACAGCGAAAAAGTCGTAAAAATTAGGGTCAAGGACATTTCCTTATCCTTGAGGAGAACAGGATCACCCCTCTGAGTGTTAAGTAAGTATAATTATTGTTAGATCTGAGAAGAAGGTGGGAGATTTTCGTTAGGTGATTTTTCACAAAAACGGCGGTCTACAAATTATCCAATTATTATTATTATTATTCGGAATTACTCATTGTTCTAACTTTTAGGTAAATTGAGATTCGATTTATCTTGAGGATAGCAGAATTGTACTTTACCTCAAAATTAACTACTTATTTGTTAACCTCGAATCCGCTTCTCTTGGATGACAGCGAAAATGTCGTAAAATTTAAGGTTAAGGACAATTCATTATCCTTACTTAAGTATAACCGAATCACCTCTCCGAGTATTTAGTATCTAAGGATAGTTATTTGTTAGATCTGAGAAGAAGGTGAGAGTTTTAATAAGGAATTGTCCTTAACATTAATTTTTAACGACTTTTACGATCTTTGCGATTCGATTTCTCTCGATGATAGCAGGATTGTCGTTAATCCTAAAATTAAAACTTTTCATTAATTCGTGTCGCAGTCGTTTTGTGCAAGTGACGTCACAAAGCTGATGAACCCCCCCCCCCCCCCATACCACTTGTCACACTTCTATACCCCCCTAAAATTAAAGTTTAAGGACAATTCCTCAGACCGCACCTTTGAGTACTTCCAGCCCTCTTTCTTCCTCTTCAAAAACCTCAACTTGTCCCCTATATATACCTTCCCTCATTTCCTGTCAGTATATTCGCTAAGTAGTGGTTAGGAAGGGGTGGGAGGAGTAGTTATTGTCCCACTGTATAGCGATGTTCATATAAATGTAAAAAGAACTAAAAAGATAAATTTTAGTACGTGCTTCAAATAAGTTATTTATATATATAATTTATCTGAAAACTTACAACTTTAATCGATTTTATTTTACCCATGAAATGGTTTTTAAATTTAACGAACAAATTACTCTTAAAGATACTTCATATTATGGTCTGTGGGTAACATTTTTAATTAATTTTAAGACCTAATTAAGTCACGCACATTGGAAATTAATTTATTTAATAAAATTTTTTTCGGCTTTCAACGTTTAACGATTTATTTTACATGAACCGAACTTGTGCAGTAAAATCAAACCAATAAAAAACACATACTAATTAGTAATACATTTACAATTTCAAACGTCTTCTGTTGAATTTTATCATACATTTTTAAGATATGTACTAAAATAAAATAAGTTAAAAAACTAAGTTTTTTTTAACTATAATACATACATACATACAGCATGTGTCTTGTTATTAGGCTGATGTCCCTTTTCTTGGGCTCTTAGAATCCCTCTCTGCCAGCCCTTAGAATCCTCACTATTATGAACATGGAGGGGCCAACTTATACACTAGAGACATCTGGTGGAGAACTCTATTAACACGAAGAGCTACTTACTTTATCTTTATTTACTTTATCTGTGCTACGTAGTTTGAACTATCACATCTGTTTTAAATTTTAAAATATAGTATCTGGGCTAGTATCCAATAAAAAAATCGAGTGCTGTTAACACGCGATAGAAGCGAAACTTTACCAAAACAATCTCAATCAATAGGAGCCTTAAAAGTGGGGTCATAATCAAAGCAGCCAATGAGCGCAGACCTAGCGACATTTCCGTTTCATATCTCAACCAATAGGAGCCTTGAAAAGTGACATAATCAAAGCGGCCAATGAGCGCAGTTTGATGCTTCTCAGGTGCTGTAATGCGTCGTTTCCGTTTCATCCTAATTCCAAATCACAACGAGGCTAAAGAAGTTTCACTTTAAAAAAATTGGGGTTGAATCTTCCTCCCCAGGGACCAGAGGCGGCCCCTCCCTCAGTGCATTTGTGCACTGCACTCCCAAACTTCGATATCCGTCAGAAGTGTAAATTAGTATATCCTCTCACGAAGAATTCCCGCCAATTCGTTACAAAATCCATACCAATTGACTAGACTCCCTTCCATGAGAGAAATGAATTCGTGCACATTTTGTTATGCCTAGGCGTGACGTCACCTGAAGGTATATTTCTACTAGGGTCATCTCCAGATGCTGAAGTGCCCGTGCCCGTGAAATGAGCATTACAGGGATAGACCCATACGAAAATTGACGTGTGGAAGCAGAGAAGATATATGGTGCTGGCGTGCATTGCCGGAGTAAATGACAAAACATTAAACTTGCGTAATGTGGTCCCGAACCTTTGGAATGAAATAGTTATGTTTAACGAATTTAGAACTAATTTACAATGTTATGTTTTAACGCCATCGGTCGCCAGCCTGGCGCATCATTCTCGGTATTTTTTCGGGGTTTTAGCAAGTTTTATTCTGTAAAAAAACTTATTTCAAATGAGTGCTACTGAAAACATTGCGATTAACGTCGAATTCATCAAATGTAACTTAGTGAAGTGTTTTAGTGAAACGGTTAAACTTTTAAAAATAATTTGTACTATTTCAATGACAACTGTTGAGTGGGAACGGTGTTTTTCTACGTTAAAACGTGTAAAAACATTTGTGAGGAACACTTATGTCCCAAGATCGACTTTTTTTTGTGAAATGCACTGCTCGAAAATTTTGTCACGGGCCGCCTCTGCCAGGGACTGGCTGCTTACTTAAACTACTGTGAACTTTTAAAATGTCGTTTAAAACTTAAAAAATCGTTTGATTGAAACAAAAATCCCGAAATTACTAATAACCCGACAATACATATTTTCAAATTTCATTATAAGCGCAAGATGTTGCTAGTATAGTGATGGAGGACTTAGCCAGCTGAGGGATTGAACTCACCACGCCTGGGTGGTAACCGGACGCATTTGCCAATTCAGCCACTGACCGAGTTGACAAATGTTGTTAAATAATATCAATATGCTCGTATAAGGCAGCGAGGTACTTCCACACTATCGTATTCCCCATCTCCTTTCCCTCCCCTTGCCGACAGCCTCACAACTTAATAGTATGTATTAGTTCCATGCTCACAACATACCCCATAATTACCCATAGTCTCAATATCTCCAGACGGTTTGGAGCAGTTGGGACTTGAGCGGTACTCACATAAAAAAAAACCTTTGCCAGACCAGAAAATATATCCGTGGTAAAATAATTCCTGTCTTGTGCGGAGTCATTATAATTTAGGAGCTCGTCCTCCACACCTCTACCTTCGGTCGCCTTCGGCACAGTTCGGCAACGAGACCACGTGACCCGAAGAGCGCATCGACTACTAAAGTAATACGGGAACTAAATCAAAACATTACACATGGTTACACCAAAAACTACTTTTACAGATTCATATCTATGTATACAGTCTGTGTAAAAAATGCTCAGTCATGTATTATTTTAGGTGCATATCAATGTTTTCATATTTATTGCTTATTATTAAATCAAAGAATAATTAAAGAATTTTGTTTGCACAACGACAGAAGCAGAACACATTACAGTCATTATTAAGCCGAAAGGTGTACCAACAGATTGTATAAGAGTAAAACTTGATTTGATCTAATTCGACACGGTATCCGATACTTCAATATTCCTAATGCTAATTCATTCAAGCTCGCTATTTTATTTATTCCATCAGCGTTGATTGATTATGCCGAGACGTAAAATTGCGGAATTAACGTTGGTAGTTGGTGCCTCTGACAGATCGGAGAAGCTGCAAACAGGCGCAGACTTAGAGGTCCAGGGACCCTAGGTGCCTACAGAGTTCTTTCCCTCTTTTTTGGAAATTAACTAATTGGATATTTTTTTAAAATTCAAAATATGTTTTATTATTTTTATTCAGACGAGTTCAAATACTTTATTTATTCAATTTGTACATGTTTTTTTTGGAGGGCTTTTACATGGAGGGCTTTTACATGGTTGGTAGTACAATTTTAACATGACAGATAATGGAAGAAAAAATTAAATTACATTAGATTATAAATGCACACAAATCATAAAAATACAAAATAGCAAATACTGAAAAAACAAGATGTTTTAGGAACAGTGTGGAATTTGGAATAAACATTTTACATGATCCACAAAACTCGCTAAGTAATGATTTCCCATTGTGTGAAATCTTTGCATCGGAGAGTGGGCAATGTAGTTACGCTTATGAAAGCTGCAGTAGAATAGTGTATTTTGTCATGTTGTCACTATGGGTATTCGTAAGTTTATGAGTTGCAGGAGTTCGCGACAGTCGAATTTAGTGTTTAGTAGATATATATATGGAATAAAAAGGTTAAATCGTTTTTTATGTCTGTCTGTAAATATGTACTAGGGGTGTTTCGTACTTACATACATAGTACTTTTGAATGACTACTAAAAAAACACTAACACCAACATTATATGTTGGAATTGTTTTTGAGATTTTGAATTCTTTCGGGAATGGAAATCTTATTTTATTTATCCTCAATGTGAATCATTTTACTCACCATAAACTAAAATACTTGCATTTGAGTTTTTTTTTATTATTAATAACATTATTAAATTTGATTTAGGTAAGTTAAATTAAAAAATTAATTAATTTACGAATTAAAGCCGAAGCCGGCGTAGCGCAGCGGTAAGACGCTTGACTCGCACACCGAAGGTCGCGGGATCGAATCCCGGCGTGGCAAATAAATTTTATTTGATTTATTCATTTATTCATTTAAAATTATTTATTTAAATATTATTATTTATTATTTATTTATTCATTTAAAATTATATATAGTATATTTGAGGCACGTTCCAGAGTAGAAGATACTATCAGTACCGCCCTGGTGTAAGACCACCATTCAGAATTGAAACGTTGCTTGAAATGGCATTAGCCGTGTTTGGTGACCAGATCTGAATAGCCAGGTAATTTCCCACCTTCCTCTTCCCTATCTCCTTCCCCTCCCACTACCCTCAGCCTCACAACATACCCCAATTGGGGATGCCATAGTCTCACTGGCTTCTGACGGGAGCAGTTGGGACTCTTGTGCGGTATTCATATAAAAAATAAAAAATAAACATAAAACAATTTCCCATACTATGTCATGAATGTAGGTACACCCTATTTATATGACTTCGATCTATACGCCTTACCGGGGACCCTCCAAAGCAAGGCCCTAGAAAATTTATTGACATATTTATTTCAAAGTTCTGTCTTCAATATATACCATATTGACACTTAGTCGTGGGACCTTTTGAATTGGGGGTCCTAGGAAATATTTTGGTACTTACGAAAGGCATAACAAAACCTAATTTATAACTTTCATGATTAATAAATACATTTTTAGTACCGTATATGGGTAAATAACATAACTATTACAGGCGATCCACTAGTACAGGAAAAAATCGAAATCGGAATTCACGCCCTTTTATGGGAGGAGTTCAAAAATACTTGAGAAAAAGCTTTTGGAAAGGTTGGAAAAGATATTTGAGTTTTTTTTTACATGTTGATTTCGTAAAGGCCTGTTAAAAACATTAATTCCTTTTTTTTGCATTGTTTATTGTAATAAAACGGAATTTTTAAATTGATTTCACGAAAATAAGCGGCGCGGAGCATAACACGTCTTCTCTCCGCTCCGTTCGGAGGAGTAATGACAGAAAACCGGGGCGACTGCCAGTCGTTCTTCGGTGGACGGTATAAGGTTCAGTTTGATATAACAAATTCGTCGACTGCCGTATTGTCGCCGTGATGTCAAAAATACCAACGCGAAAATGCATATTATATTTTATTTTGTGAGGTTCGGGCGTAAATATCATTTTTTTTCGCGATAATTATATAAGAAACTGAATTTGCCACATTATGCAATAAAACCATATCCGAAAAAGTGTTTATAAGTAGGAGAGTTTTCAGTTAAAAGTGTTTTTTATAGACCTAATACTTTATTTTTTTCTAAGCTTATTAAAAGACTTGACCGAAAAAAATGACCGATATTTTTAAGGGTCAAGGTATGTTCTACAGGCAGTATTTAATTGAAGCATCTATAATACTTCTAAGCGGCCAAATTTTCAAAACTAAAACATACGATTTTGTATGATTTTGCATTATTTAGTATGGCTTCATCTTAAAGTGAATAGTGTTCGGATGTTTCCAAAACCGCCTTCATATAATGAATAAGAGACCGACTTGATTCAGTGTCCCGGCCTGGTTTGAGGTGGTTATAATTTTACTGAAGTAAGCCGGAACCTGAGCCAAAGATGGTAAAAATAATTTTGCAGTATTAAATTTAATCATTCCGGTTAGTGAATTAGTTAAAGTCGATCTATATAAACCTATAATAACACTAGCTAAAACCCGTGCAAGCTAACGGGATGTTATTATTTAGTGCAGGAAGTGAAGCTGAAAGTGCTTATAAAATATTTGCCTGAACAAAAACTGCCTTTCAAAAACAAATATTCGTTATAATATGATTATTTTTTTTGTTGAAATATAATTATAAAAACGACAAAAATTAGCTTTTGAATGTTAGTACCTATACTATAAAAATGATTAGTGATTCAGGATTAGATCTGCCAATTTTTATCGGATTTGGTTCTGATAAGTTTTTTCGGATCTACCGGATCTGCCCTGATGATGGACACTGCAACGCTGTCTGAACACGGCATAACACCCCAAAAACTAACAACGAAAAAGGTTCTGTCAAACGTTTAAATATAATACACCAGCGAGTTCACGGCATGCGTAGCAATGATGAAGCAACTAATGAAAACATTGTTTCTCCCTGCGTGTCTTTTCATATTCGTCCCGTTCCCTTTTCGCCTCCCCTACTACGATCACCTCCCCTCTCCCGCGATTAATATAATTAGTCCCGGTACATTCAGATTTTCAAACTGCTCGCGGCCACGTATTGCAATTTGTTTTTACAAATTTTCGTTTTTCATGTATTACAAACATTCATTTTTGTATATTATAAGAACAATCAATCAAATTTGGTACCTAACATAGGTACCTATTTAAAAACAAATATAATTTTTGAATAAATTTAAATTTTTCGATTTTGGTTAGTAACATAGGTGAATACACGGAGGAATCCTTCCTACGTGGGTGAGTACTTCGATTAGAGCCCATGTCATCTTTGGGGACGCCTTTTCAAGCGTCTTTTTGGGAAAGCAAGGGGAGAAAGTTGTGGGAAGGAAATAGTTATGAGAGTTGGGTAGGAATCTGGGGGTCAGTGTGTGCAGGAGCGACGGACGTATTGATCTACCCATCCCACTGGGGTGCATGGCGAGATAGCCCTGCTTGAGAGGTCAAAAGGACGCCATCAAGTTGGTGGGCAGACGATTAAAACAAACGGGCAGACAGACAGCATCCGCCGCCAAGATCCATACAAGCCACACCTCGGGCAAGTCACCAAACGTATCGAACCACTTGGAGTAATCTACGGCCCAGGTGTACTCCTTAACGGAGTAGATAGAGGTTGAAGTAGGTTTGGAAAAATAAACGAAACCGTTTCGATTTCTCAGAATAAAGGGTTACTCGAAATTAAAAATTTTGAAAGGTTAAAAAATTACGAAATAAATTAGAGAAAAAATAGTTTTGTAACAACGGTCAGCGACTACTGGTATATAAATTTAGTAACGTTGCGGGAGCTGCTTTAAACGTTTCGCGCGGAATTGTCAAACAAATGATTGTGCTCCATTGAAATCACTCAGCTCGTGTTTATTGCAGGCAAAGTTTCACATTTTTGAACGGTTATTCCAAAATCCGCGAAACTGTTAAAACCGTTTCAGAACTTAAACGGTTAAAATTTATCGGTTTCTCGTTATTTTACTCAAAGACAACGGACAACGGAGGGTCTAGTCATCCGGGAGCCGCTGCTAGTCCGACTGGTCACGCTCTATCGACACGCGGAGTACGCAGACTGCGGAGGCCTGAGTGTGGACTTGTAGATCTCTAGCACCAACACACGTAGCCTTAATGGACCACTCATACCTACATACACATACGGGACTGAATGGGATTAAATCGAACATGTTAAACCCTCACAGAAACGAGAAATAAACACACTGGGAATTGATGTGTGACAAAATATAGCCAAAAGGGTATTAAGTATTTCCACTGCCACTTTTGCATGATTAGGTGATCCAAATATTGATAGACTTGGCAATACCTGCTGCAAAAGGACCTTACATATTTTATATAGACATTACATAATTTTTACGTTTTTTACATGAATATTTTTTTGTCATGTAATTTCAATGCCAAGCAAATATAAGTTATGTAGAATTGGTATGCGGGGACTATATAAAGGGACACGTTCAAATGTGTTTATGCACACCAACAAGGCTCAGCCCAGTGAGGTGGTTTATAGCAATAAAATAACTTTTTTTTTTATAAAAGGTTAATAGATAACCCCGCACACGCCGACAATGTTTGCGGATCGACGTTTATTAATTCCGTAAATTTATATCGCGATTCAATTCGACAATGTCTTTTCCTTTTTTTAATGTTTTTTTATTATTATCTACCCAATACACCACCACAGAGGCAAGGATATCTTTGAAATTATTTATGTTTACTTTCCCAGTTCATCCCCGATGCAAGATATTAAAAGTTTTGTCCTCATTTGAGAGTATCTCATAAATTGCAAAAAAATATTGGAAATATAAAGAGGTAGGTACTTATATCCAATCGCACCAGAGTCCTAACGACTCTCGTCTGAAGCAAGTGAGACAATGGCATCCCCAATTGGGGTATGTTGTAAAACAACTGAAGGTAGTGGGAAGGGAAAGGAGATGGGAAGGAAAAGGTAGGAAATGGGGGAATTACCTGGATATTCAGATCTGGCCACCACACACGGCTAAAGCCATTTCAAGCAACCTTTCAATTCTGAATGGTGGTCTTACACCGGCGAGATACTGAGAGTATCTTCCACTCTGAAACGTGCCGTAAATATACCTTCTAAAGGTATATTCTTCTAATTTCTAATTAATGAATTTTGCAATAATACAAATTAATCATTTAAAAATTATTAACCCGCGATCTTGGTGTCCAACCATATTTACTCGTTTTATTTAATCATCAAAGGGTTGCGCCAGGTATCAACTCTTTACCTTGTCCCATCTAGACAGATTTATCTCTGCCGCGCGCTCATCATATAACCTGGTAGGAAAAGCAGGCAAGTACTGATACTCGAGTCAGTCCAACGCCTCGCTAATTAATGCTTTAATTACCAATAATAATCAATAAAGATGTACCTGTACTTGATGAGAATTGACCGCATAATAACCGGCGCTTAGTAAGTGTCGAGCTTAAAGCTATTTAAAGCGCCGGTATAACCGCGAACGTTGCCATTCTTAATGATGCCACTATTGACTTGTGAAGTTGATTTATTGCTTTCGAAATAAAGATATCAATGGGATTAAGACATTCATCACGTTATTGCAAATAATATTTCCGTAATTGGAAAATTCAAGTGTTCGTACCGTATCTTGAATACGTCGGTCTTTTGAATTAACTGAGATACTCGTACATTTATATTTTCAGAATCAATTTTCAGCGACAACTTTATTAATTACCTGCGTGATTCACAAGCGTTTTTGTCACTCATAATAACTGTAATTAATTGCACGATCCTGGTATGAATGTTGCTTATTTTTAATAATTTTATAATATGCATAAACAACAATTACAAATATAATTATTGACGAGCAATCAATGATTGAATATAAAATACAAAGAAGCATACTTGTTAAGATGAAGACATACGAAATAATGCAAAATCATACAGAATGACGTGAATTTGTTCTGAAAATTTGATCGCTTAGAAGTATTATAGATGCTCCAATTACATACTGCGTGTAGAACATACCTTGGCCCTTAAAAATAACGGTTAAGTCTTTTAATAAGCCTAGAAAAAAATAAAATGTAAGGTCCATAAAAAAAACTTTCAAGTCCAAACTCTCCTATTTATAAACCCCTTTTCGGATATGGTTTTATTGTTTAATGCGGCAAAATCAGTTTCTTTTATAATAATTGCAATAAAAATTGATTTGTACGCCCAAACTTCACAAAATTAAATAAAACATAAATTTTGGCCAAATATTTTCCCCGTGCATTAAAAGAGGCGTTACCCCACTGCAAATATAAAATCCCTACGCCATCTGCAGAAGGGCCAATAGCGCGCAGTATATTCGCAGTCAGTTGCCGCCCGGATTTCGGGCCGAAAAGACGTTGCTCTGTTCTCCGCGTCGCTTCGTTCTGTAAAATTGTACTTGCGGACCGTTGTTGGCTACTGATTATCGTTTTTATTGCTCAACAGCGTCAACGCCCTAAAGTCCTTAACTCTCCCAGATTCCGAATGGGTCCAGTACTAGGGGATCGCCTTAACTAACAACACCTCAGGGTGTAAGGTACTCTCAGTATCGCCCTTGTGTAAGACCACTATGTAGAGTTGAAAAGTTTCTTGAAATTGCTTTCGCCGTGTTTGGTGACTAGATCTGAATAGTTAGGTACTTTCCTTTTCCCCATCTTCTTCACCTCCCCACTCCCTTGCCAGTCTCACAATATACCCCAATTGGGGGTGACATATTTTCACTGGCTTCAGGCGGTCGGGACTAGTTGGGATTCTTGTGGAGTATTTAATATTAACGGTTATTAATTTGTATTCGAATCCAACAGACAATGTGTAAAAAGTAGATAGATTAGGTTCCATAACTAAACGAAATACTTTTGAAAACTGATGCAAAGACATGAAACGTGAAGAAAAAAATCAATTCTTTTCAAAAAGTGTTGTGTATTGTATATTTCACTGTATTGTTTGATCCGGTTACCAAAAAATTATAACCAAAACCCATCACACGTGATTGAAGTAAACCTTCAGAAAACTAAAGTAGACAAGAGTTGGGAGACTACGAAGCACTTTTTTTATCAACGATGATTTTTTCAATATTTTTGTCGTCGAATTCCAGTGCACCTTTTTCTATACATTTGGTCATCTTATTTGAATTTGTTCGTTTCTTCTATACAGGGTTGCTAAATGTCGTTTTCTTTTGTGTTTTCTTTGCATGTTCATTTTGGAGTGGTTTGAAGATTGGATATTGATTTCACAAAAATGCAATTTTTTTTTTAAATTTAGTACCTACCGATGGTTTGACCCTTGGTCCGCTGAATATCCTGGCCGCTAAGGTTCGTTTCATTCGCTTCATACCACTAGACTAAAGGAGGATGGCGTGGAACCGTAGATTTATCGTATTATATTGAAACCCAAAACCCGTGAATTAAATAAATATTTTATTGCTATCTCATTCTCCCGCAGGCTAAATCCTATAGATGTATTTGTTTGTCTATTTTTATCGAGTTTCAATCACAACGGTGTTAAAGAAGTTTTTACTTCAAAAAACGAAACGCTAGTCATGTTTGTCTTGGCACACTTGCTTCACTACTTGCTTCGTTCACATTCATACACCATCTCATACAAGCTGTTCTGTAATATCAGCTCTTGACTTAACTCATCTCTAGACTTTCTATACGAATCACTTGTGTGAAACAATACATCCCTCGACAATTTTAACTCCATCATCTTACGATATGAGGTGCTCATAAAAAAATTAGCTTCTATTGATACATTAAACTTAATCACATAATATTATAATGTCAAATAACAAGTTTTTTGCGTTCTATGAAGAGTCATGTTTAGCTCCATGAAGTACGCAGTAGAGCGAAATGAATCACGTTTTACTTTAAACAGGAACGGGCGAAGAAAGGTTATCACAATCTGGAAGAAAGAGGAATGAAGAGAGAAGAAGAAGAACCAAATATGAAACATTCTGCTACCCTCCCATCTCTCCGTTTCTCCTACATCAACTACTCCGTAATAACCGCCGCGATAATAACACACTCCAAAATTCGCGATCTTTGAGATCCTTCTCGGCACGTCTTTAACAATCCAGCATCCCAAGTTTTTCCCGACCCCTGCTCCGTCTCCACTCAAACATCGGGCGAAACTTGAAGGATGACCGCCTTCTTTATGTGTACCGCGCTCAACGAGCGCCCATAAATTTTGACGCTGTTTCTATTAATTCCGCGAGCCGCGAGCAGGCGAAACTTTTATCCCGTCTTCTTTTATAATTATTTAAGTCGAAGAGTTTATAAAACCGATTTATAAGTTCCGCTCCTTCTTCAGAACCGATTGCCTAGTGCCTACCTGCAGATGGCGGGCGAAACTTTTTCCCCGCTGTCTATTATAATTTAACTCAAGGTATTTTTGAGGATGGATTATAAGTTTTGCCCGTTGTACGGAGTTGGTTGGTGAGGATCGCGAGGGAGACTTGTGGTGTTGCCTCGCAGTTTGGGCGTGAGATTGCGGTTTGATGTATAAGTTTTGGCGGTGGTGTTGGTATTTGTGGGAGAAGATAGAGGATCGCGAGTGGGGTGACCATGCAGTTTAAAACAAGTGTGATTTATTTTTGGGGTATTATGCCGTGTTGCGTTAACTAATTCTTTAGCCAACGTTCAACGGAATTATACCTCCAAAATAAATCACCATAATAATTTTGACCGTGAAAATCTAAAATCAATAGAGCTTAAAACAATACATTATATATTTTTTTTTAGAAATAAACAAATAAATAACAAAATTTCTCCAGATGGCGGCTTTCGTTGTCGAGGGGTTAGTAACTTTTACGTAAGCAAGTAAATTTTATTTGAATGATTGTATTTTATAATTTAATGTTTTTAAAACAATATTTGCAGCACTTTCCTGAATGGAAGATACTCTCAGTAATACCCTGGTGCAACACCATAATTCAGAATTAAAGCCGTGTTTGGTAATCATCAGATCTGAATAGGCAGCTACTTCCCCACCTTTTACAATTCACCCATCAATTTATCTGAATTACCTCACAAATTATTTATTTAAAATACATAATCACCTGTGTAATGCAGTGCTTAGCCATATTTATGGAAGAATAGATTGATATGTAAGTCGAATAAGCTTTTCAAAAAAAAAAAATTTCCAGGGTATGTACAATAATTTTCGAATTTTATTTTATTTTAGGAGGGGAAGGAAGTGGGGAAGTAGCTGCCTATTCAGATCTGATCACCAAACACGGCTAAATCCATTTCAAGCAACTTTTCAAACCTGAATGATGGTCTTACACCAAGGCGATACTGAGATATATCTTCCACTCTGGAACGTGCCGCAAATAAACTATATATTAATTTTAAATGCATTAATTGTGAAATAACACAAATTAAACCAATAAAATGTATTTGCCCACGCCGGATTCCGATCCCGCGACCTTCGGATTCGGATTGCGAGTCAAGAGCCTTACCCATCGACCACGCTGGTCATCAAATAGTAGGTAGTATTAGTCAGCTCTGTGGAGAAAAGTCTCAAGTATTGCACTGCAATCATGTGAGACTTACTTTAGCGAATTTTAGTTTTCTATGGAAGATCTCGTTATTTCAATGTTAGCTCGCCAGTGGTCAAGGTGCGAGTGATGACAGTGATGTCCTCGTTTATTCAAAACATGCTGGAACTCTCCTGGATCCTAAATGATTGTCACGTTAGGGGAAGTCTATCTCTTCTGACGTCAATGAGAGAATCTAATATTGTAGACATTTGGTCACCGTCCGGGCGGGTAGGTAGATGGCTTGGTTCTGGGAGAGGGGTGAGGAGGCGTACGGTGTACCGGGGGTACCGGTGTAATGGAGCCCTGCCGGGGGCGGCGGCGGCCTTTGGTTCACACCTGAGCGGCCCGGCCTCCGCCCCACCAAACTGTGGGGCAAACAGTTTCTTTTTGAGAATTTTTAGCTGAAAAATAATATTGTTTCCGATTGTTTTGCGATAGATTAACAAGAAACTAAGATGTCTTTTTTATTTTTAAATGCGGATTAAACGTTGAATTAGTTGAATATTAACGCAGCTTATTGCAGGATGTTTTACCAAAGATTTTTTTAATTAAATGAAAACTCTCTCAAGAACGGGTGAAAACGAAAAGTACCTATGTCATATATAGGTCATATAATGTTGTATTTTTTGACATATCTGCTTTTAAATCACAATTATAATTAATTTTCATTATTTTACCTAACGGCTACTATTCTTTTAAATGTAGCCCTTCGTGTTAGAATACTCGTTTAATTTAAGAATTTAAAAAATTTTACAAATTTCATTATTCTTGATATAGCATAAAATTTCTCAATTTGGATGCCGGGTATTTGTACCGCCGCGCCGTCCCGGAACCATTTATTGGCTAACGAATACCTCTGCACTAGGATACCCCTAGTGGTTCGCAACGTTTGGAAGGAGTGCCCGGGTTCATGTGATGTGGTTTGTCTTGGTCTAGGTCTGCCCACCTACTGCGTGGCGGGCCAGACCGGGAGAAACTAGTTGATTGAGGCCTTTCGACATCTCCGGCCGGACTTTCACGACCCATCGCCTTGCACCGCAGTGGGAGGATGGATTCGTACTTCCGTCACTCCTGGACACATTGACTCCCAAACCCACCCCTCAAACTTTTTTCCTTCCTTTAACTAAAAAGATCCTCCCCACAGCATCCCTAAAGGTGAAATAGGCGGGAAAATATTTTCCTCACGGTCTCCTATGTGGAGATAATAAAGTTGAAGCCATCATAGTTCTATGGTACCTAGGAGACAGTAAATTCAGAAAATTACTATAGAAGCTACTGGTGAATTTTCAATGTTGTCTCACTATGGGACAAAAGACTATTAATGAAAACGAGTTCACCGTGGTTATAAAATATGAAAAAGGGGCATTAGTAATAAACAAAAGTCTAAAACTACAAAAATAATAAATTATATTTTTAGTAGATTGAGTGAGAACTCTCAATACTTTGGCCATTTAAATAGCTTGAGTGAAGTTGAAGGAGCACTGAGGCGGGTAATCTCGGTACAAGATACGATCATAAGTGAATTTCTTAAGGAAATCTCCTTGGGTGAAATGACTCGCCAACAGCCTCAAAATATCGGCTGCCACGGACTGCAGGACGTGATAAGGCTGTAGGACCTTCCCCCCTACACAGTGTCCGGGTATCTGTGGTTTGAAAAAGCAAGCAATTAAATGCTTTTTTGTACGAAACCTTCTAGCTCTAGCCACAAGTATCTTATTTAGACTTTAAAAGTTGTATAGGTTTCCCATGTAAATAAAAATTGGATGTATTTATCCGAGACACATCTCAAAGTTACAAATAAATTCACAAGTTCTTTGTAATCATTCAAAACAATAGCAGCCAAAAATATGGGAAAATAGTTGATGATGATATTGTTAATCTGAATTTGAAATATGAGATCAACAAAAATGACACGTAAAATGATTAGGTGCCTATGACCGAGTAAGTTGAGGCGTTTTCCCGGTAAGACAGATGCTTGATTCACAGTTGCAAAGACGTAAATATATAAATTAACATAGGGGGGGGGGGGGGGGGTTCGATTCTCACTGAGTGCAAGGGAGAAAGTGGGAGAAGGGGGGTTGAAAAAATTATTAGAGAGTTTTTTTGGGACTTCTACTTACCACAACTTATTATTTGACATTTTATTACATTGTTAAAGAGATATTAAAAATAGTATTGTTATATTTTCCGGGAATGTAATCTTTCTATTTTTTCCCTCACAATATCGATGCCGATAAGGTGTGGTTTGAACACCCTAAACCCCTCCATAAATACACCATTGCCCAGTTGTAACCGTTTTCTTTTTTCCGTGTCTTATTCTGTTACATGTTTCATTTAGATTTATTAGTATTAGCTTCTTCTTCAATGATACTCGTATATTACGTTGATGGGAATAAAAATATTTTAAAAATTATAACAATAAGATTGTAGTACGATACACCGTTGAAGCGATTACATTTTGATATGCTGACATCAACCTAATGAGTTTAAGGTCACATCAACATTGACACTCTCTGTTGTTCATATTTTGCACTTCTTTAAAAATTTCTTCTCATATCTAACATATTGGAAAATCGGAGAGGTCTAACAATCAACTTGTTATCTTCCCGTTAGAGCATTACGATAATGTAGAGTCCCACTGAAGGAATTATAGAACTTATACGGAAAGAGGTGAAGTTCTAGGACGAAAGTATAGGGGTGGGTAGAAATCTGTGGTTTTTTATTATTGAATAATGAATACCTCACAATAGTCCCAACTGCTCCCGTCTGAAGCCAGTGATACTATGGCATCCCCAATTGGGGTACATGTTGTGAGGCTGAAGGTAGTGGGGAGAGGAATGAGATAGGGAAGAGGAAGGTTAGGTTTGGCTATTCAGATCTGGTCACCAAACACGGCTAATGCCATTTCAAGCAACGTTTCAATTCTGAATGGTGGTCTTACACCAGGGCGATACTGAGAGTATCTTCCACTCTGGAAAGTACCGCAAATTTAGGTAGGTACTATATATTATTTTAAATGACTAAATTGTGAAATAACACAAATCAAACAAATAAAATTTATTTCCCACGCTGGTATTCAATCCCGGGGATCGGTGTGTCCAGGAGTGGCGGACGTATGAATCCATCCTTCCCACTGCGGTGCAGAGCTATCGATCGAGAGGGTTCAGCTGAAGAGATCTACGTTAGGTCTCCCTCAACCTCTCTCCTGATCCAGCTCGCCATGCATTAGGACAGTGATGGGCAAAGTACGGCCCGCGGGCCAGCTCCGGCCCGCAAAAGGATTTAATCCGGCCCGCCGACGATCTTTCGAAATTATTAGGCCTATTATATACTATTAATTTAGAAGGTTCATCGGCGTCAAAATACAAATATCGCGGGCTATTATAGCCAACTGTATAAAGTAAATTGTTTGAATTTGAAAAACAAGCCATTTCTAGACTAGCCACGTAGTTAGCTGTCACCGATCGAGCCCAACGTGTGGTACAGTTTTGCTTGCAAGCAAAGCTGTAGTAATAGTAAGGTAACTTTGTTTTGAAGTTGTTTGTGTTCTTGCTTGCTTGCAAGTGTAACGCACTAAAAAAAAGAAAAGTCGATTCTGAGTGTCGACTAATTAAAGAAGAGTGGGCTTGGAAATACTTTTTTACAGAATATAACGGTAAGCTAATATGTCTTTTATGTAATGAAGGAGTGGCGGTATTTAAAGATTTTAACCTCTCTCGCCATTTTAACACCAAACATGCTAAAACCAAATATGCTTCTATGAGTGATGCAGAAAGAAAGGTGAATGCGGAAAACCCAAAGAAAATACTGTCTGAGCATCGGAATACGTCCATAAAGCTAAATATTGCACAGAAGACTTCTACATTGGCGGGATATGTTGTGGCTTATAAAATAGCTAAAAACAACAAATCATACTCGGAAGGATAGTTTTTAAAAGATTGCATGGTGAGTATAAGTAACATTTTATGCCCAGAAAAAACTAAAGAGTTTGAATCTGTCAGCTTATCGCGAAAAATAATAACAACGCGAATTGATGCTATTGCTCAAACTTGTCGACTCAACTTAGGCAACGTATAGAAAAGTTTAAATATTTTTCTGTGACTATGGATGAAAGTACGGACAGAAGTGACACTGTTCAATTATTGATCTTCATTAGGGGAGTTGACGACGAATTCAATATTACTGAAGAGTTAGCTTGCTTGCAATCGCTGAAATGAAAAACGATGGGCCAAATAATTTATAACGAAATTTCCGGAGGTCTTCAAAATCTATTTCAAAATTATGCAATATAACTACAGATGGAACCCCAAATATGGTTGAAAACTGCATTGAGAAGAATGATTTAACTCACTTTCCGCCCTTAGAATCTTTTTTTTTTTTTTTACAGTGAATACCGCACAAGAATCTTAACTGCTCCCGTCTGGAGCCAGTGAGACTATGGCATCCCCAATTGGGGTATGTTGTGAGGCTGAAGGTAGTGGGGAGTGGAAGGAGGTGGGGAATAGGAAGGTTGGGAAGTACCTGGCTATTCAGATCTGGTCACCAAACACGGCTAAAGCCATTTTCAAGCAACGTTTCAATTCTGAATGGTGGTCTTACACCAGGGCGATACTGATAGTATCTTCCACTCTGGAACGTGCCGCAAATATACTATATATTATTTTAAATGAATTAATTGTGAAATAACACAAATTAATCAAATAAAATTTATTTGCGCACGCCGGGTTCGAACCCGCGACCTCCGGATTGTGAGTCAAGAGTCTTAGCCACTGTACTACGGAGGTCGTATCCTTGGCACTAGTGAGTGAGAACAAACTGAAAGAATTCAGTTGGGCGTTGAAGACACCTCACCCAGAATTTGAAACTAGGTTTAAAGATTTTAAGAATATTCAGTCATCGCTTGATGTTTTTTCGATGACATTTAATGTGGACCCGGAGAATGTCTCTGCATAATTGCAGTTAGAAATTGTTGAAATGCAGTGCAGCCATCATTTTTTAAAACAATTGTTCTTAAATTCCGAAAAATTAGATTTTTATAGAACACTGCCGAAAACTGAATATCCAAAGATAATTGTTCAAACCCAAAAAATAATAGCGAAGTTTGGGTCGTCGTCTGTCTGCGAACAGACTTTTTCGATCATGAAATTGCGGAAAAACTATATACAGATATCGATTACTGGCGAGCACCTTTTTCTCTAAAAGCTCTCTTCTGCTAAAGGTTACTTCGTCGCAGCTCAAACCTGCATTTAAAGACATTATGGCCAATCAAAAACATTTTCATATGTCTCATATACCTAGCATACAGGGCCTTCGAATAAAAGTTAAATAATTGTAATCTGTAACTTATAATAGTTTTGTAATTAAAATATAGATTTTAGAACAAAATGCATTTTGGCTATACTCCTGGCCCTCGTCTGAAATTTTTTAAAGCTTTCTGGCCCCCCATGAAAAAAGTTTGCCCACCACTGCATTAGGAGGACAAACGCATTCGCCACCAAGACCTATACAAACCCCATAAACCCGAGCACCCGTGCTAAGTCTCCAGACGTAGCAAACAACTTTAGGTGACCTATGTAAAGGAGTGTTAGTTATCTAACAAAAGGTTCTCGGGGCGGCGGTACCCATACCCGCCTTCCAAAGTGACACTGGACGTGAAAAAATAGTACATCGTACACAAATTTTTCTCTTTACATCATCCCTATTTGTTATTCATTAATTTCTAATCACAAGTTGATTTGAGGTTGACGTGGTCCCACGGTGCATTTCATTATTACACCTTATTTTTCCGTACACCGTATACGTATAAATATAGCCCGTAGGACCGCATTTGTTTGGCGAGAGCAATATTCATTTCCATGCTAAATTATCGACACTTCTGCACGGGAGGGAGGGAGATGCGAGACGCTGATTGAGTGGATTTAACCCGTACTTACAACCAACATACAACATGTACAATGGAACCAATAACAAGAATAACAACCTAAGCAGGGTTATACAGACACCTCCGTGGGCTAGGGGTTACATTTCTGATTTGTATGGTGCGGCTAACTAACTAACCATCAAGGCTTTTCTCTGCAGGGGTAGGTACAAAGGATAAACTGCCAAACAACTCAGTAATGGCGCACACACACCTAGCTTCATTCATATTAATACAACGTCTCACGCGATTCCACGACAACACAACAAATTGTCATTTCAACACTCCTTTGAAAAGTTATTAAAAAAAATGTAAAGATAGCCCATAACCCATAACCCAATCTAAAGTAACCCATTTCACCAATTTAAAAAAAAATCACTTTTAATGACTTTTCAAATGAGGTGTTGAAGTTGTATGTTGTTGAGTTGTCCGGTCACCGTCTCATACATAGGTAGGTACCTTTATGTTATTCTGAAAAACCGAAAACTGGTTGGCAACTCAATTCAACTCAATTGACGGCGCAACTAAACCTTACAAATTCAGTAATTACATCAGCTTGTTTAACAAAAATATATTTTATTATTCATTTATCAATTATCAACCTTAATATAAAATAATAATATTTTATCAACCTCCTGAACAAAATCTATATTTTTCTGCTTTGACATAACACGAAAACTTGACAGGTAGTGACGCGTAACCATGGCAACCTGTCAACCTGGCAACTGAAAGGCGCCTGGCACGCGACTGGCGACGCGTGCAATTGCGGCGTCGCCCTTGACAACTGATGTTTTTCTGTGGAAAGCGATTGAGTTGCCAACTGTTTTTTTTTCAACTTATCTATGAGCGAAGGGCCTTACTCTTGACATGGCCGACTTAAGTACCTATTTGATTCACTTGATGGTGCCATGACTGCCACGTCTTCCTCGGACGTCCCTGACTTCTTCTACCATCACATATTATATTCTCTTTACACTTCTTACTTCGTTCATTCGCTCTACATGCCCAATCCATCATAGTGTCACTTTCTCTATCTTACTCATTACGCTCTAAATCAGCCTTGCATCTTTTGCTAATTTCACCCATTTGTACATGATTATACCATACATACGCTCCAGAGATCTCGAGTCTGCAGCGTTTATTATACTTTCATCCTTTCTCTGTCAGCTTCATTCCGCACTGCCATACATAAGGGTAGATACCAGCACTCTATTGTGGACTGACAGCTTTGCTTCTTAATTCATTTTATAAACCTTGATATGGACATCGAAGCCATCGAGATTGTGGCACCCCTATTTTGTGATTATTCAGAATGATTTTATAGTGAAGGAAATGGGGGAAAGGAGGGGACATAGGGAAGGATAAATAATATTATTTTATAAAATTCCAACCCCATTTTCAGATTCCGTTACTAAATAAATACTATCAACGATAGCGAGATTATGACCATTTATTTATGAGGCAGAATGGTGTACATTTTAAGTTGGTAGTGACCTTTCAAGCATGCTGTTTCTGTAGGCACCGGTGCACCTGGGATCAATGCTGCTTAAAATACCTGTGAAACAGACTCAGAATGCCTGCATTGCGTCTGCGCATTAGATATGGCAATCAGACTGTTAAAAATGGATTGTAAATCAGAATGACCGCCCTCCTTTGTGCAGAATCAAGTAGGTTTATCAAGTATTTTGGTGTTCCAGCCCAGAGGTGGCTCTCAGATAAAAGGATTCAGAAGGAAGTTATCTATCAAACATTTACCGAATGTATCTCCCCTAATGGTATCTACGAAAACAAAATATGTTTTTTTCAAATATAATCTATAATTAAAATAGTGTACAAATCGCATTAGATATGTAATAATAATATTTGGATGATTTGTATAGCGCCGTTTTATGAAGAATCACTTCAAGAGAATATTCAATTGTATGTAGGTACCTACTCGTATTTCTCTCTCTCTCTGGTTTCAATCCTGGGATTGGTTTGCAGCAATTTCCTTTAATTTTCTTTTCCATTCTTCCCTGTCTTGTGCGGCTCTTTTGAATTCTGCATATGATGAGCAGCGCACGTCCACCAGCAGGTCGTCTAGGTACTCTCGGCGTGGGCGTCCCCTAGAGTTTGTCCCCTCGGTCATACCCTCCATTATGGTATGCAAGAGACCTTCTTGTCGTATAACATGTCCGATCCATCTTGCACGCCTTTCGGACAAGGTCCTGAGCAGGTGCCTTCCTCCTTCGATACTTTGGAGAACCTCCTCATTTGTAATGTGGTCTCTCCAGGAAATTCCTAATAATCTTCTATAGGACCACATCTCAAAAGCCTCTAGTCTCCGTTTATCTCTTTCAGATAGGCACCATGTTTCGCAGCCGTACATCAAGATACTCCACACATAGGTCTTGATGAGGAGTATTCGCATATATATTCGCATATATATTTCGCTATATCTTACTATAAGCTCTAACTAACTACGGACTAGAAAAACTATTATAAGAACAAGTTAAAGCACTAATACAAAACTTCATATACAATGCATTCGGCCAATGAACGTGCTAATTTAAATTTTAGTACAAATTTTCATTATTTGTTTTTGGGGTGTTATGCCGTGTTGCGCTACCTCCTTATTCAGCCGACGTTTCGGACAGCGTTGCAGTGTCCATCATCAAGGCAGATCCGGCAGATCCGACAGATGTCACAGAAGGACACTGCAACGATGTCCAAAACGTCGGCTAAAGAAGGAGGTAGCGCAATACGGCATAACACCCCAAAACAAATAACGAAAATGCTTTTGGACGTGAAAATCTAAAAACGTATCTACATTAATATATGTCGGAAGATGTATTAATTTAATTCTAACTAAAATAATTTTCAAATTGAGCAAATTTTCTCTGCATCTCCGCGACGGAGCTTGACAAATTTTAAATGTTAAAAGACATTTACAAAATTGGTTCCGGCCGTATAAATTGTGTCATTTCGTTATTAATTTATAAAAAACTGAACATATTTTCCTTCGTTCGAAGAGCGAAACGTCAGGCAGGCTTATAAAATAATAATAACTCAACATAAAGCAATAACAATAAGGCAATATTTTTTTAAAGAATATATATGTATTTACATTTCTGTACCGCATAAATAAAAATATATATTTTAAAATTGACAATCCATTGTTCTCAAAAGATGCTTCACGACCTTCGTAAATATGCAAATAAATTTAAAATGTTACTCTAAGATAAGTAACAAATTATAATTATCATTACGAGAAGTAAAGGTTTTCATCACAATAAACAACGCCCCTATCAAATTATAAATAATAACTTTCAAAAATTAAACATATGTCATCACAGAATGAACGAATTAGTACATAGGTTAGCATATTATTCGCCAAAATAATTGGTACCAAACTAATTTATACCAAACTAACGTTACTTCAGATATCATCGCAATAAGCGAGTTTAAGATAAAGCCATACTAAATAATGCAAAATCTTACAAAATCGTATGTTTTTGTTTTGAAAATTTGACCGCTTAGAAGTATTATAGATGCTTCAATTAAATACTGCGTGTACAACATACCTTGGCCCTTAAAAATATCGGTCATTTTTTTAATAAGTCTTTTAATAAGCTTAGAAAAAATAAAGTATTAGGTCTATAATAAACATTTTTAAGTGCAAACTCTCCTACTTATAAACACTTTTTCTGATATGGTTTTATTGCATAATGTGGCAAATTCAGTTTCTTATATAATTATCGCGAAAAAAAATGATATTTACGCCCGAACCTCACAAAATAAAATATAATATGCATTTTCGCTTTGGTATTTTTGAAATCACGGCGACAACACGGCAGTCGACGAATTTGTTATATCAAAGTGAACCTTATACCGTCCACCGAAGAACGACTGGCAGCCGCCCCATTCTTCCGTCAGTACTCCTCCGGACGGAGCGGAGAAACACCGTGTTAGGGTCCGCGCTGCTTGTTTTCGTGAAATCAATTTAAAAATTCCGTTTTATTACAATAAACAATGCATAAAAAGGAATTAATGTTTTTTACAGGCTTTTACGAAATCAGAATGTAAAAAAAAAATCTGAAATATCTTTTTCAACCTTTCCAAAAGCTTTTTCTCAAATATTTTTAACTCCTCCCATAAAAGGGCGTAAATTCCGATTTCGATTTTTTTCTGTACTAGTGGATCGCCTTAAGGTCAGAAAAACGGCATGCCTCCCCGCCAACGCCCTTCTCTGTCGCACGTATGTTTTACGCATCTTTCTCTTTTGTCCATGCGCGAAAATTGATCGTATCAAGTTCAGATCAGCATTAAAGTTCGGCGTGTACTATACTCAACTACTTTTAATTAATATTTTTATTTTTTCGTTATTTTTTATGAAGTTTCCACTTATTTGGATTACTACGTAATATTAGAAGTTGAAATTTATTTAAGTGCAGAAAATCTGGGACTAACTATCATATATATAGGTATTCCTCTTTGCTTAGAATACCAATGTATAATTATAACAAGTCAGTGGACATCATTAATTAATAGGTACACAATGTTGTTTGTTACTGAGGCAGTTCAGTTACGTACAATAAATACTGTATAATATTTACTATTCATATTATAAAGGATAATAAATCTAAAAATAAGTTAAATACGTCATATTTTCCTGAAAAATTAAAATGAATCAAATACTCCTATTGAAGAAATTTACAAAAAATGTCAAGTATTCTGAAAGATCTAATTAATGTTATCTTAATATATAAAACAAAGTCGGGTTAGTTACACCATTTATAACTCTAGAACGGCAGGAGCGATTTTTATGATCTTTGATTTGTTGGATTTGTCTCCGCCCCGGAAAGGATAATAACTATTAAAACATCACAAAAATTAACGAAAAAATAGTTATTAAGAAAATTCTTTTCCCAATACATTTTTTATGAAAAAAATTCTCATATTTTGAAAGAGCTGCGGGAATTTTGTGATAAGTACCTATAATATTAAGTAGTGAGTGAGTTCCAAAAATTCAAAAACGTCAAATGTCAATGCGCTGATTGTTTTGCTTTTATTCTTTCAAACATATAATGCTGCCTCTCTTTCTTACACACTAAATGTCAATAGTCAAAAATGAGACAAACGGTGAACGTATGTCTCCACCCATCCAAACAAAGGAAAGGTACAATAATTATAATAAAAATCCCCCACACGTAAAAAGCAATTTTTTTTACTTCAGCTCACACATGAGGCCCCGAAGAAAATTGTTTTCCTCAGGACCTATGTCATCTTAGGGGATGCTTTGTGGAGGGTCATTTTAAGGAAGGGGAGGATAGGAAGTTCTGGGAAGGAAAAAGGTATGAGGGGTGGGTAGGAATCAGGGGGCCAGTGTGTCCGGGAGTGACGGACGTATGAATCCATCCCTCCAACTGCGGTACAAGGCGATGAGTCGAGAGAGTCCAGCTGGAAAGGTAAAAATACCTCCCTCGATCCGGCCCGCCACGCAGCGGGTGGGACCCGGACAAACTTCACCCCATGAACCCGGGCATCCCTGTTAAATCACCAAACGTAGCGAACCACTTGGGGTGACCTATGGGTGACGTATGACAGGTGTTGGTTATCCAATAAATGGTTCCCGGGGCGGCGGCACCCATACCCGCCCCCCGGCGCTCTACCCGAATTCCCGTAGGTACCTTAGTGGAAAAATATGAAAATCACAAAAAGTATAAATCCGTACACAATGCCATCTCTGATACTGACAAAAACAAAAGCATTGATGATTGCTTCAGTGTGTTATTTTTAACTTAATAAAAATAAAAAAATTAATTCAACATTTATTGATTCTAAAGCGATACGAAGTTCGTCGGGTCAGCTAGTTTGATAATAAAAATCAAATTTATACCTAGGTATACGAAAAGAGGAGATATGATTTTCTTTTCGCTTTCCTGAATAATTATCATTTTGTCATTTACAACATTTCAAATTTCCGTGATCAATATGTAAAAGCCCATAAAAAGGTTATTATCTAAATAAATAAATGTACTCGTGTATGTTTTTAGATTTTCACGGCCAAAAGCATTTTCGTTATTTTTTTTTGCGGTGTTGTGCCGTGTTGCGCTACCTCCTTCACAAAACAAATAACGAAAATGTACTTGTAGATACTTTCGGTTAGCTATGAGTAAAAACAATATCAAATAACCACCAACCAATAAATAGAAACAATATAATATAGTTTCTTCAAAAACGGCAAACTTATTTTGTGGCACCATTTTAATTCAAAATTGATAGATTACTTAAACCAATAGATTGTTATAAACCTGATTAAAACTAAGTAATCTATTATTTTTGAATAATACATAGTTTAATTTTTATTTTTTTTACATCACTGGTGACTTTCAACTTCCACAAAAGCCATTGTGTGTAACGAAGCACTATTTTATCGAGTTGAAAACTGAAGTGATTAATTTATTAGTCAGTTTTCAGTGCGCAGCATCCCACTATCTTCTCTTCTCGCCTCCCGATTGGCCAGAAAGAGGAGACACGGGACGTAATGGACCAATCCCAGCCTCTTCCCCCTCCCCAACCCCTCATAGGCTGTTTGTTCCAGGATGGCACCAGACACAAGATATTACATGCTTGTTTATTTCTCGGGGGGATGATATCGTTTATTTGTCACACACACATTAATACAGGAATGGGTATCCCAGAATAACACCTACATCGAGCCTTAATACACGAATTAATATCGCTATTTACTCTAACATTTGTCAGACAAATTATTCATCTTGTCGCTGAAAATCAATATTAAATTTACTGCCTTTCTAGCGTCATCTAAAGTCAAAAGTATGTCTAAAGTCATGGTATTTGAAAGAGAGAGTACGAAAACAACGTGCAACATAGTTGTGAATGATGAATACTTGGAGCAGGTGGATGAGTTTGTTTATTTGGGAAGTATGTTTACGATAGATGGGAAGGCTGATAGAGATATTGAAAAAAGGGTGAATGCAGATAACTCTATTAATTGAGGACTGAACGCCGTTAGCACCAACAAAAAACTGTCCAAAGAAGCGAAGCTAGCCGTCCATAATGGAGTGCTGGTACCTACCCTGATGTATGGCAGTGAGGCATGGAACTGGCAGAGGAAGGATGAAAATAGACTGAATGCTGTAGAAATGAGATCCCTGAGGCGAATGTGTGGGAAAACCATGTACGATCGTGCGAGAAACGTGGAGATCCACAAAGAATGTAAGCGTAATAAGTAAGATTAAGAAAGGAACGCTCCGATGGTTTGGGCATGTAGAGCGAATGAATGAGGGAAGGAGTGTAAGGAGAATATATGACGCAAATGTGAATGGTAGAAGAAGTCGCCCGAGAAATACATGGGACGACCAAGTGAATCAGATACTTGAGTCGGGCCATGTCAAAAGTCAGAATAATACAAGAGACGATGTATGAATGTGAACGAGGCAAAGAATGTGTGCCAAGACCGAGTTGTTTGGTGGTCCGTCCTCTCTGCCTACCCCTGCGGGGAAACGGCGTGGCGCTTAGTTGGTTAGTTGGTTAGCCTTTCTAACTTGTTTGTTTTGAAGTCGTTCTCTCTAGATTTTAATGCATGTATCTTCGAGCGTCACGTTACACTCTCTGAATATGCTCGAGATATCTAGAAACTACGCTAACTATAGAAATTGAATTGATAATAGTGGACTAGCTTACTTTTAAAGTTAATTATAAAGTTCTTAATTGTAAAGTTTTGACACAACTGCTTTTGTTGACTGCACAATCCTACATGGCCTATTATTACCCTTGCTTTAAACTCAAATGGCCGGAGAGTGAGAACAGCCACTATTCAATCAAAAACGTAAAGTTTTGACACAACTGCTTTTGTTGACTGCACAATCCTACATGGCCTATTATTACCCTTGCTTTAAACTCAAATGGACGGAGAGTGATAACAGCCACTATTCAATCAAAAACAATATAAGCAATCAATGCGCGATACGAGAATGAAGAAAGTAGTAGGTGCTCAGGTTCTCTAGATAAGAAATCTCATCCAGAGTTACCTTAATCTCAAACAGCAGGCACTAGACATCAGTGACTCCAATGATGATGACTGCCTGTATTCCATGCATTGTGCAATTCATTCATTTAATGTTAGATGCCGTACCAAATAGTCTATGTTAAACAATTTTTCAAACCGAAGAAGGGAAGAAGGAAAAAATACTCGACCACGTACCTAAAGCCTAACTTCCTAACATTTCTTAATTCTGATGTACCCACGGTTGTACCTACGTCCAGTTTTGCAATATTTAAAATACTCTTTCAGCGTTATAATTGTTTTAGTATAGCCTCTAATTAACGTTAAAAAAGAACCAAAGAACTGTATTAAATAAATTGCATTATTAATCAAGTCTTAGTAAAACAATGAAACCACGTCTTGAGCTACTCTCAAACACCAAAACAGCACGTCATTATATTATCTACGGTTTGCGCGTACCCAGAGTGGAGCCTAACTGATACAAGTATAAACAGCGAGAGCACCATCACTCACCCACAAAACAAACAAAAAACACTTCACACAACCGGAGTAAGTACGCTGTTTTGCATTCAGGCTGTTGATTAAACATCACTGAGTGACCCCTTACCGCTTCCATCATTTATTATACTCATTCATACCGCTTTTAATTGTTCCTTCTAGATTGGCCCTATACAAAACAACGCGAGATCTCCACTCAACAATTGACTTAGAAAATCTGCTGGAAATCAACGAAGCTGGAATAAAAAGCTCAAGTGTTGACCAGAGATGAGAACTGAATATTAAAGATTTGGTAATGTGCTTTGACTTCGTGCCAAAACATTAACAGTAACATACAAAATGATCGTAATGAATCCAGTTGATCATAACATCAGCCGAGATATAAGCAAACCAAAGTCAAAAGGATAAATGAATTTTATGTTAAAACAATTTAATGATTAGGGTTGTTTTAAGGTAGTTTGGTTAGGTGCCGTTAGCTGAATGGTTTGGGGGTGTTGATGGGAATCGTTCAATGCCATGGAGATGAGCGAAGACATTAACAAAGATGCCATCATAAAAGGCCATTTATTGACCAGATACCTTTTTACGCGGGTTATTAATGAAGACGGGTTTAATTTTAGTATTATTAGAGGAGGCATTATTACAGCATCTAAAACCCAGAGAGTATAAATGTAATAAAATAAAACCTTCTTAGTAGGTATTAATTTGCAAACCAAATAGAATAAGTGAAAAATTAAATAGAAAATTTGGTTGTTTAACCGCTAACCCTCATTTTGCCTTCTCGTTAACTTTGTGTGTCAGTGTGTTACTTATGATAACTGTAGAGCAATTTTTTAAGGATCAACACACTAACATCATATTACAATACCTAGAACTGACAGTACCCAAATATTATGTGAAAGAATCATCTTTCCTAATATCCCTCAGAACTAGCTAGCAAATTCTTCAATAGTAGCCAGCTTCTTAACCCTTTAAAAATCGACCAACAATGCGGTATTTTCACGTTTTTTTATTGCTTAAAAAATTAAGCTAAAAATTACGATGATTACAGCACTTTTATTTTATTTTTATGTTGACGAATAATTTTTCTAGAGCGAGTTAAGGTTTCCAATTTTTGAATTACCGCTAAAACGATATTTTGGAGCGTGGCTATGGTGTGACGTCATGAGCGTTAACGCTCACTGACAGTGTTTATGCTGGCCCAGCTGAGCGATGCTTGTGACGTCACAATCCGATTTGCCAACCACGGGCCGTTTTGAATTTGTCAGTTTTAGAACGTTTTTAATATCAATAATAATATTGAATGAAAATATAAAAAAACAAACATTTTTAGTAGGATGATAAAAATAAAAAAAAAGATCTTTAAATACTCCGTACATTTTCAACAGAATCCCTCGTTTGTGGAAATACCCCATTGCGAAATTGGGAGCCACCTATGGGCTGGAGCCCCAAAATACTGAAAAACCTACATGATTCTGTGCAAAGAAGGGCGCAATGGAAAATATGATTAATTAAGAAGGAATTAAGGAATAATAAAAAATAAAAATTAGCCTCCTTCTTCCAAGGAAGCCATTGAATCAGCAATATTCTAGTGCCTAGTAGGACGAACCATACAAAAACCTTTGTTTCACCGTTTTACCAATTATTTGTCGATTTGCATATCGCTATACAACGCACCAGCCGCCGATAGATGCCCCGCACCCGATAAGGCAAATTTCTATTTTACAAACATATCATTAAAGGCATATTGTATACCCTTTTGATTTATTACCCAGCGGGGGTGTTTAGCTATTCTAGCTAAACCTACAAAAACGTTTTTCGGAAGGCGCTTTTTAACGGAATCAAAATTTATTGAAATTAAAAATATTCACATAATGTTTACAATGGAGGGGAACCCCTTTTGCGAGAGATAAATGAATATAAGAGGTATCTCGCTATATAGCAATATTTTTCTATGTCTTGAATGTTAATTTATTTATTAATATTTATAACCCCCGAAACAACCGTTCTATGGGTATTTCTATTTGCTATACTCTATGCTGCCGTATAATGACAACGGATAAATTATTAATGATAAATATGAAACGACGAGAACCGGCTAAAGAGTTTATTTTTTTTAAACCAGTTGATCGGAAATTGAGATTACTGAGTATACTAGTCCCGGGGAGAGATCGGATGCACGTCATTGACGATCGTCTTAAAAGCCGTTTATAAAAATCTTGGTTCTCACAAGTCTTGTGTGAAAACGAAAAAGTTAGACGATTATAGACAGTCGAATGCCTTTAATCGTATTCCTGTAGACATTTTGCGAACGTATGTTTCTTTCGAATCGAACAACTCTTAAGGTATTTCTTGCCGATTCTGAGAATATCTTCACTCTGGAACGTGCCGCAAACATACCTACTAGATGTACATTATTTTAATTGAATTAATTGTGAAATAACACAAATTATTAAAAATTAAAAGATTTATTTCTTTTGACCACTTATAATGTTGACCACTTTTAACCACTTAAATGAAAACTTTGATAAGGGATCAAAATGCATGGCAATATTTCTAGACCTATGCAAAGCATTTGATACTATCTCACATTCCAAACTAATACAAAAACTATCAAACATTGGAATAAATGGGAATGAACTTAGTATTATTCGTAATTAACTTTCAAACCGTAGACAAAGTGTTAAAATCAATAACTGCCTCAGCAATCAATTGCCAATTAGTTTTGGCGTGCCTCAAGGAAGCGTCATGGGTCCCACTTTATTCCTAATTTACATAAATGAACTGTGTAATCTACCAATAGGTGCCAAAATCGTAAGTTTCGCTGATGACACGATTCTCCTCTTCAAATCAAGTAACTGGTATGATGTTTACATAAAAGCAACCAGGGGCATAGTTATTGTTAAAAGATGGTTAGACAATAATACACTAACAATGAATGTGTCAAAAACCAAATACATTGAGTTTAGTATTAATCCGTCCCTAAGTAACCCTGAAAATAATATTCATATATGTGCTTGCCCCCTCTCAAATGCTAATACATGTGATTGCCCCTATATAGAACGTGTTACAAAAATCAAATACTTGGGTTTTATTTTTGACAGAAATTTTAAGTGGAAAGAACATATTAGCATTACAGCAAACAAACTTAGAAAATCTTTATACTTCTTTAGACAAACTCGTAACTTTCTTAACTTGAACCAACTCAAAACAATTTAGTATGCACTATGTCAATCTCTAATCGAGTACGGTATCATAGCCTGGGGAGGAGAAAATGCTGCCGCCATTGATCCGATCTCTAAAGCCCAGAAGCTAATTATAAAAATTATTCTAAAACTACCGATCACAAGCAGTTCGGATGAAATGTTTAGGAGAATCGGTGTTTTGGACATTAGGCACCTTTATGCAAAAAATATACTAACTTACCTATACAAACATAGAACTGTTTTTGACAATATCCAAACTTTTCGTGATACGACAACCAAAGGGCAAAATCTCTTACTTATCCCTTTCGCCAAAACAACGTTTGGTCAAAGAAACTTCAGATACTTTGCAACTAAACTTTATAATACACTTCCACTGACCATTGGACAGTAGGTACACTAATTATGTAAAATACAAATCAGATACCAAGTCTTGGATCACTAGCAAAGACAGATCATATATTAACAATATTTTTATATTATTGTAGAAAGCAATCACTTTGTGGTTTGACATATTTAATAAAATAAAATACTGTTTTGTTTAAAACCACGAGTTTTATTAATTTTTTGAACCGACCGGTTTCGCTTTACTCAAGCATCATCAGGGTACAAATTAATACTGTATTAATTTGTATAGTATTAATTTGTACCCTGATGATGCTTGAGTAAAGCGAAACCGGTCGGTTCAAAAAATTAATAAAACTCGTGGTTTTAAACAAAACAGTATTTTATTTTATTAAATATTTTTATAACCTCCTAATGCATGCTTTCCCTTTGGTACAATGCTGATTGTCCTTGTACTTTTACTTTTACTTTTACTTTAAATTTATATAACATTGTTGTTTTCCTTATTCTTCTTTTTTTGTTAAACTACGTATGTTAAAATGCGCCTGCTCTCAACACAGGAATTCCTAGTGAGGCAGGCACAGTACAATCAATGAAAAAAAAATGTCTATCAAACCGATATGTTTCGAGAGTGATGCTCTCTTACTCAGGGTTACTAAAAAGTTTCAGCTTTTAGTAAATCATGGGAAAGAAAGCATCGCTCTCGAAACATGTCGGTTTTATAGACATTAAAAGTGGTTAAAACAAAGTAATCGTTTAATTTTGTGATAATCTTAGATAATGTATGCTTACAAATAAAACATGTTGTGTCTATATTCTATATCATTTGGGTACTTTACTGATACCTACTAGTAAAGGTCTGTCAAATAAAGATGAATGGTGACCATGGTGACTGTCAGCCATAAATAGGTATTACAAGAAGCAAGTTAAAAAGTACGTTCCTTTCAAATGCTCCATGATGACGTCGATACGAGCTCTGCCTGCGAACACTTTACTTAACTTGTAGGTATGAAGTTGTGAATTTCAAACACGGATTGATAATAATATGAAACATTCTGAAAACAATCAAAACGGTTTCAATCGTCCTTCTGAGAAATATTTCCAATACGAGGGTCAGTCCGAAAGCTACATCAAAACGCTTCTAGGGTCTGAGGAATAGTTATAATAATTATAAGTTCGGCCCCACCCCATCTGGCCACCAAATAACACGTTATATTCCTAAATTGTGGTAATTCATTTAATTTTAATGAATTTAATGTTACATAATTGGCTCTCCGTATAATGAAGTTGCCCTTTGCTCGGTGTAGATATTTGTAAACTTCTACAAATATAATAACCGCGTATGCTTTTAATCACTTCTAATGAATACCTGTGGTAATTCCAACTGCGGTGTTTGCTTACTTTATGTGAGTAATTTTCTATCTCTCCTGGTGTGACGTGATCTATTGAGACTAACGCCGTAAACTTCGCGGGCAAGTAGGCATAAAATACTAGATTTAAAACCATTAAGTGTAATTCTCGCTAATTTCATTGTTATTTTGAATTGGAAATGTGTTACTTGGCGGTCGGAAAAGCAATTTGCTTTGTTCGAGAGTAGTTTTAACAAGGTAATAATTATACAAATAAAGTGTTAAGTCTGCGGTCGAGCCGGAGTCGGACATTCGCACAAATTTATGTTGCTTTGTGTAAACCTTTAAGCAAAGAGCTATAGAGTTCACTGCAGCTACGAGCGTGTATCACCTGCCACTCTTGCACACCCTTCTAAATGAAATATTTCACTGAGGAATGGTGTAAATCTTTTTTTGCGCACATGGGACTTGGCGTAATCACGCTCAAACCACGAAGCTCAATGTTGAAGAATGTCAAAAACGCGCTTCGTGGTTTTAACCTGTCATCACTCACAGGGACCATAATGTAACCACCATTAATCAATTCTCCAGCAGTTTGAAAAAAGAATTGTATCTAAAATATCTATTGTAGAAAAACTGTCACTTTCGAGATGATGTTTCCGCAGTATGGTATTGCAGTTTCAATGCCGCCGGAGTTTAATAGCAGTTTTTACATTCGAGCAAAACGTTCTTCATCACAGCAGTTGAATTTAGGCCCCTCCAACTCCACAATCCCTCGCCATTCGCCTCAGGCCTTAGAGCTTCCCGTCCTTAGCCACACTTGAGCAAAACCTAAAGTCAAATAAAATTAAACCTTTTTGTGCAGAACTGAGGGTATTTTAATATTTGGTTTGGCTTGTTTGTTATTTGCGCGTAATCCGGGCAAGGTAAACATGTTCACAGTCGCCTAGTGCTATCTAACAAGGCACTAAGGCCCAACAATGAGCCACTCCGCGCATAATGCACTGAAAAGGGTTCGAGCAAACAGAGACCAACACCCATTCACACCTATAACGACCTGCTCGAGCGGGGACTCTGTACAAACATTAGGTGTTCAACATTCCCATACACCGGACCATAAATATATTTGTCAGGTCCTTTCATCTTTTGTTGTTATGTTTCTCCCGCAGACCGACATTAGGGCCCGGGAACACAAATCAAACCGCATCCAATACATCAGACGAAAGAGAGAGACGACGCAAAAAGATCCAAACTCATAAAAACAGTATCATTAGACTTGTTGAAAATTGACGAGCAACTTTTACTAGCGTTAAACGAACTCAATAAAATCATGTAAAGCTAATAATAAATATAAACAATGCCGCAATAACTTTGGTGCAGAAATCGATTTCATCGATTTCTGCCACCACAGAAAAGAAGACAAACCTGTTTAACAAAATGCTTTTTAAAATATGAAGACGATTGATCCTTTTTGGCGAGGGGGTGTCGCTTTTCAGGTAATTTGATGGCATGGCACGCGGCATTAGAAGAGGCTGCGGTCGTGTCGGGGCGGGGCTGGGGAGGGTGGTGGAAGGGTGGGGGGACGGCAATCATAAAGGTGTATAAATGGGATTAATAACCAGGTAACCGATTGTGCGGCGGCCGCCTTTGTGTGCGAGGCGAGTCCAGCGCTGCCGCATCTGTGCAGCCAAAGTAATCCACCAAACAACATTGAATTTTGTACAAATATTTATTTCGGTGCTTTGCTGGATAGAATTGTTATCACAACAAAGTTGTAATAGCCAATGTAATAGCGATAATATTCACAACTGGGAATTCAATATACCATTTTGTTGAGGCCTTTATTTAAGGTGGGCCTAATTGGATAACTATTCCGATGATACGGGTAAATATCCCTCGACATAATATCCCAAGGGTAAGATGTATCTCCCAGACTGAGGTGGGAAGACGAGGTAAGAGGGGATGCAGCACAGCTTCTCCAGGTACCAAACTGGAAGTCAGCCGCTGAGGACAGGAGGAGTTGGAGGCGACTGTTGCAGGAGGTCAATGCTCGATATGGGCTGTAGCGCCATCGAAGAAGAAGATGTATCTCCACTACGCTGATTTTTTTGTTAGATTAGGTTTTAGTAGATATTTTGTGGGGGATGTTTTCTCCATGGGATATTTTGTCGGGGATATTTTGTCCATGGAATATTTTGTCGGGGATATTTTGTCCATAGGATATTGTATCGGGGATATTTTGTCAGGGGATGAAAAGTCGCGGAACCGATGATACCTGCAGATAGTTACTCGTTAAGGGCGTTCCCACAGTTTTCTAGAACTAATAGTTTTGGCCGAAACGATCCTTTTGTTAAATCAAACAAATTATTGTTCAAAAATAAACATGCATCAACAAAACTACCTCCCCTAAAATGACAATCCAGATGTTTCTTGAGACGCGCTTTCTCCGAAAAATAAATCGATAAAGGGCATAATAGTCCTATTTAAGAAAGAGCTGAGTTTTTCTCACTAATTAAAAAAAAACCTATTTTGGCTTCTACGTCCGTTACTTGCAATCTAACACTCTCCCCGACTGCTGACGCACATCTTGAGAAATGAAACTGATAATATAATACGTTAGTAACAATAATTAATTACAAAAAATATATAAACAACCGTTTTAGCAGCAGAGGTCCGAGGAGGGAAATACCTAAGCTCAGTTATAAAATTATAGGTGTCCGCCAACAGCCAACATGTGTAGCGGCACCTCTTTACGGCCAGGCCCAAACTGTTGCCCGTTGCCGCTTCCCTCGCCGAAACAAGACAGAATTGATAAAGCAGTGTTATTACGACAAAAAATATTTATTTTGATGGCCAGCCGTGAAAACCTTTTCAGACTGTCTTCGTCATTTATTTATTCTACTCCTTTATTAATACGAATTATGACGCGTCTGAAGGCGTGAAGAATCATACCAACCGGACAATAGCAGATGGTATCCACAAAAAAACTTAATAATTTCATATATTATTGCAATATTTCATCCCTTGTCTAGCAATACCTTAATTAAACTCGTCATCAAAACTTCATAAGCCGTTCATTTTTTCAAAATAAAATAACTGTTATTATCATTATAATTTATCTGTGTAACATAAAACACTTTTTTTTCGTAGGAATGACATGTTTATTCCTGCATTTGTTGATGATAATTATTCTGACAATTCTTTATGAGTTACCATCAAAACGTGATGCTACATTCACATTTGAAAGAGTGTTAAAAAATTGAATAAATAAAACGCATTAATACAAAAAAATTAAAACCCGTCCTGATCGTGTTCTTCTCTTCCATCGTCATCACGATTTAACTGTTAGAAAAAATATTATTTAAATATTTGCACAGAGTGTGTATCAACCTTTAGTCGGTATTTAAGAATTTAGCATCTATTAATTTTTATTGTCGGTCATTTCGCATAATTAAAGTATCTTGAAAATTAGTTTTCGAGATTGATATAGATCAAAATCGATAAACTGTGTTTTGTTAATTAACAGGATTGCTTTTAAATGACAAAAAATTACAAGGAAGGTCGGTAGTTGATTTGTGATTACGTAATGATGCTGGAATCTATCTGCTGTGAAATACATTGAGATAAGATCTAAGAAATTGGCGGTTCTGTTGTTTTTGTAAACTTCAATTATAAGTAATTGAGTTTGTTTTTTGACTGCCGGTATTTGCTGTTTATTTATTCATCAACTCGTAACTCTGGTTTTATGAATTGCAAGATTGAATAATTAGGTTCGTAGAATGCAATTGAATATCACTTGCAAAATAAAACACGTTATTTGTTACTTATCGTTGTGGGAGTGCGAATACTAAGAATAAAGCATAACAAATCTGTTGGTGATAGCTGAACTCTCGAACAGTGTGCTACGGTGACAAGAAAAATCAAAAATACCAAAACCAGAATAAAAAAAACCGTAACCATCGATTCCTTCGTGTACTATAGAGCTCCAAAAAATCATTTAACGATCTTCAAATTAGAAAAAAGAACAAGAGGTGATTTATTAACTTTTTTCAATAATAGGGTAAAGCAAGTATGTACCTTATAATATTGCATGCAAAATAACGTAGGCCGTTTGCTGCCTTGTAATCTTGTCAGAGGAGTCACGCCCCGTAAATGTTTGATTCTGATATCTTAAAATAATACTTATCTAAGATCCGGTAGTAATAAATATTTTATTGAAATAATTTAGTTTTCAATGATATTGTGGCAAGAGAAATGCATGTTTATTGAAGTGGAACTGTGAAATAGAGACAATATAGGGTTTGTTTCACAGCATTTTGACAATTCATCAAATTTTAAAATTAATTTTCATGTTCTGTGACAGTTCTATTCGATTTCTGTTGTTATTCCAAAATGGGCCAGTTGTTTAAAAGCACTGAAATAATTACACAAATCGAATAGAACTTTAACAGGAGTTGAAGATAAATTTTAAATTCGATGAATTGTTCAAATTCTTTGAAACAAGCTGGCCCTTAGTGTTTTTAAAACCGCTATACATCGAGGTTCTAGAATAATATGCCTATAGCCTTATAGCTTATGGTGAAACTACAATGTGTACGAAAACTTTTTTTTAATGTTATTTCTCCACCAAAAACCAAATTAAGATGAACAACTTTAACTTGTGGTTTTGTACATTTCTCAAAATATTTATCTTTGGGGGCTGATTTACCCGCAAAATTCAACCATTAATTTGAAAGAGGCTGCGATCAAATAATGGATTGAAAAGTGAACAACAATTTAACGGTATTACAGACCGCGGCCCAGCCACGCGAATCCCCTCACAATAAAGCTGGTAGCTCTGAGGTGATACACGAAGAAGCGAGAAATTAATAACGATATCGCCTCACCGCCATTAATTACCTGATATCGGTTTTATTATTGGTATGGAATCGACTTGGCGGCTGGCAGTTGATTTTTCTCATAAAATACAACTCCCCATTACCCATTCAACCGGGAGGAAGTAGGTACTTTATAAACACGTACCTATTGTACCATGCATATTTAGGTAGTACCTACGAGTATCTATCTGTCAGTCAGATGGTTTCTAAAATTCATAATTGCTGAATAGATTTACTAACAACACTACAACACAGTTAAATGTTTGATTCTATGATCTGTGGTTTAAATACAGAATCACTAAAATACAAGAATAAATAATTTTTGGTAGGTTCAAAATCATAAAAATTCTAGTATAGGTAGGTAGAATGTACATATTTTTTTTAATTACTGAAATGTTTCAACTGCTGTTTGATTTTATTCCTCCTAACCGTTCCGATTCGTGATGAGAAACTGCCAAAATATCAACGGTCAACACCCAAAAATACACACTTTGTAGTCTGTTAACACAAGGAATACTACGGTTGCTTTATCTGTAAATTCAAAAGGCATAGTTAGGAAAATGTATAAGGTTTCCAGCGAAACAGTTCTTAGACCGAGAGCTTTTAAGTTCTACGTGAAATACGTACCTACTGGAATTTTAAGTGAAAACATCCACTGATTTTAAAACCACGCCTTTAAAGACATTTTAGTACATTATAATTCATAGAATTTATATATGTTTATATTCATAACTACCCGTGTAGAATTTACAGATATATAAATTTGTAGTGGGTAGGCATTGCTTGAGTTAGCAGACTACGAAGTAATGTTTAGAGCCATTTTGATTGCTGGTTCTTAGGGAGAATTTGCGTTCCGGTTTATAATATGAATTCTAGCGCTTTTTTAATATTTTTTTTAAAATTAATTTCTAAAGCAAAGTTTAAACTATTTAAGTATAAAGCATAATATAGGTAGGTAAGTATAAATTCAAAGTTTTAACAGTCCTCGTTACTAGGGTTTTACTGTTCTGAGGCGGCATGTAGTTTTTTTAGGTAGGTACTGAAGCGTGGGTTTGTATAATACGTAGTTTGTAGGAACCTACGAAAGATACTGACCTCCATTTCTACCAGTATATTAAGGATAGCTTCTTATTATTCTATGTTCAGTTCTACTACCACTTTCATATTCATTTGGATTTAATTTTGGGATACCAATGAACTCGTTTCAACAAATGTTTATATATGCCGTACTGGAGCTGATCATTGTAAACCATCATTACAGCGCCCTTTGGGTAATTTTTTACAAAAACAGTGCTCTACAAATTAGGCTCATAATTATTATCATTTGTTGTAAAATTGAATTTTACATGATTTACACAAAGTTTAGTGGCCACCAATTTATAATAGATAAGCCTAGTTAAATAAGTGTATTTTTTTCGATTGTCGGTTGATGGAGGCATGATTTTAAATGGTATTCCTGTAACGCGTAAAACTATTCAAATTCAACTGTATTTAATTTTCTAAACTGGAACTGAAAAGTACAAATCATATCCGACAAGCGATGAAGTAGATTCCAAAATTATTTTATAAATAATTCATCATTTTAAAAGTGTATTTCTTTTGTTTAAATGTTTGACATGTGTCGTAATTTTTCAAGCTTACTAAAATTCAAAAGTTGGATTTCTCTTTCGAAAGGCATTAACTCCAATCCAAATATTTATGGATAAAAATATGTAAGATAGTTATATCCTTTATTCTTGGGGTCCAGTACACCTCTTTCCTTGTTACAGGGTATTATATACTTTTACCTTCATGAACGTAGATAGGCACTCCGCTCATAGATCTCTAATATTTATCCTAACAGCCCTGTCCGCCGATGTTTATGCAATCTAACACAGTACCTACCTATATAGGTACAAATGCGCTCCATGTGTGAAAATGATTAAGAGGACGTTCCAAGAGTGTATTGTTCGTAGCCGAGATGGGGATATGGCGGAGAGATGAGACTGGATGCTGCAGCGGAATGTCGAGATAAATCTCCGGGATGAGCGTCACCCAAGTGGCCCGAGGAGCAGCCATTCATCAGCGGGCCCATACAGAGTGTTATTAATGGTCTTCTCGCTATTAAACTCTCAAATGGAAGTGTTAAAGATGAGGACCGTTGAGAAACAAAGGCGACGGCCGCGGCTTGTTCCTCTCTTTAATCTCTCGCACAGATCAATGATTGTGCGCGGAGTTATGGCTGGCTGAGTTAGAGACAGAGTTAGTGCACCTACCCGTACCTGTACATGTATATGTAATCCGTCCCTATCTTCAGATGCGGCTGTGAATATACGCAACATCTATCAAATCATATTGGTTTCACGGATTAGAAATGAAAACATAGTAAACTTTCAGTCATTTTGAGATTGTGTATTTCATCGAAGGGGAGAGGATATCAAGAACTAATTAATGAAAGCAGGTTTTCTCTATACGTGCTAGTAATATGTACCTATGATCATAATATCTAGTCTATTTTATAAAGCTGAATGAAACAAAGTGCTTTATTCATAACTTTCACTCGAAGGTTTTAATGCCAATAGAAGTAATGTATAGACTGTAGAGAAGAGTGCACAACAAGAAAATAGTGTTAGGTAGGATGTTGATTTTTTAGATATCTTAGGTATGTTGTTTTTTTAGACACAGTGTGTTAAGGGACGTAAATGACTTACTTTAACCAGTGATTCCTGACGTTATTTGGAGTAAAAAATGTAAGCGAAATTTTGATCTCTGGTGACTTTTGGGATTTATATTTTAATGATTATATAATTTTTTTCTTCAAAACCCAACAACAAAAACAAAATGGTCACTCAGTTGAGTAACGGCCCAACCCCTTACCCTGACTCTAACTGTTCAATATCTACTGAATTTTTATATTTTTAGTTGAAAAGAACGTCAATAATGTCACCGGAGACCAAAATCTCATTTGTATTTTTACTCCAAATAAAGTCAGAAATCACTGGTTAAAGTAAGTCAAGTACTTCCCTTAACACCCTGTATATCAACTGTCTCCTGCTTGTTTTATCTTTAGGTACTCAAGAAGACTGAAATTATGAGAAAGAGCGAAGCCAAGAGAAACATATGTATATTTTTTTTAAATTGTGTGGAATTGGATTAAGTAGCTATCTATAATGAGTGTATTTTACTGGTGACGTTGGTTATCAAGAAATATTTTTACACATTTATATTTCTGATCTCTCAAAACACATTTTGTTTAAACTACAAACAATAAATGAAAAAAATAGCATCTCGATCTATGTATAACATATTCCAACATTTTCAAATTCTTAATTTACACTTGCAACGAACTTGTATTGCCATGTAACCAGTAACTACCCAGCTCCTAACTACCTGTATCATGGTTTGCTTCAAGAGGCTAAAAAGACAACGATAACACTACTTAATTCACGGTTACGCCCGTCAAAATTATTGACAAACAATACAAATATAATATCATAAATGATACACACCGTGAGACAGGATTCAACGCCACAGCAATACCAAATCAAAAAGCACAAAACAAACCAAGCAACAAGAACAAAAAAGGACTCAAAAGCTGCTAAAGATTGAGAAAAATATTTAGAAATATTAAGCAACTTTTGATGAGCTACCTATTCCAAATGATTGCTACTTAACTTCTAATTTATAAACCCCAAAACTGGCCGGATTGCTTGTATTGTATCAAAAGAAATCGAACACCTACGCCAAAAAGTTCATTAAATTTGTTCGAATTCTGCAAATTGTTGAGTTGGTTCTTTGATTTTGCTGCTGTGTGGTTGTGTTTTAGGTCCAGATTCCTTTTGTTTATGGATTGTTGTGTCCGTGTATGTGAGGTGAGAAGATGGACCGAGCGGTCCATTAGCTACAAAGGAACCTCTATTAGATTAGTACGCGGCGAGGTAATTACAGTTTGCTCTGCTCCCTTTCATGGGGCAAATTGCCTCAACCCTCCCGGGCTCCCGGTCCGGCCCCGAAGGGACGGGAGACAAATGTTTGTTCGTTCCTTCTTGGACCACAAATATTTTGAAAGACTCCGGGGCATCAATTTTATAATCGATAAAATAGCCGATCGTCTATTAAATAATACGCCAATCGAATGGGGAATCTTCATTGGGGTTTGGCAGACATTTCTGTTCTTGTTTTACGAATTAGATGAACTTGATAATTGAAAATTGATCGAGAATTAATGTTTCGCATTTTTTTTATTATAAAGTCCTCTATATTCAACAGTTTTACATTTCGTATGCCTGAAAATTCGTTTCTGTTTTAAGATGGTGGCCGTTTTGATGTTTCAGTAATAATTATTTCGCATTTTTTTCAGAAAGTTTGAAAAATAATTGTTGTCTAGATAATTATGTCCTTTGGACAAATTGTATAATTCCTTATTTGAATTAAAAACTGTTTAAAAGAATATATTGTTTATAATGATTAAGAAGATAGGTATTTAAGTAGGTACCTACACACAAATCTTATGATTTCAGAGGAAATTTTCGTTTTGATTTTGTATATTAGATGTGAGGTTCACGTTGTTCGCTACTGTTATTACTATTTCGCTACTACTAAATAAAATATTTGGTGTTACCCACGTAAATAACTAAGAATATATAGTAAACTAATCTAAATAATTAGTCCGTTGATAAGATATTTTTGATATACATATTTGATAAGAATTTTAAGATATTTGGTAGTGATGCAACGAATACGAATATTCGTATTCGCCGAATAGTAGACATTTACCGAATATTCGTATTCGGCGAATAAATATTTACGAATACGAATACTATAAAAAAAAACTTTTGTACGCGCATCTCCGTTTGATTATACCCCGTGTCACGCACCTCTGTATCTGAACGCTATAGCCGCAATGACAAGAAGCAATGGGGAAAAACTCGCGCAAAAATATTTTTCATACAAGCCATGTACAATTGCCTCGGAGAGGCTTTTTCAATGGCTGGGAACATCCAAACTAAAAAAAGAAATCGCCCGTCACCAGGGAATCTACAGATGTTGTGTTTTCACAATAAAAATTTGAGGGTTGTTAATTTTAATTATTAGTATAATAAAACAAACAGAAAAAGGTTAAATAAATAAGTGTTTTATTACTATGCCCAGTTATTCGTATTCGTATTCGTCGAATAGTAGGTTTGATATTCGTATTCGTATTCGTAAAAGTAGTATTCGTTGCATCACTAATATTTGGATAAGGTGTTTTTTCTAATTTCTTTTGGTTTTGATAATGTCATAGTGAAACAGAGTAATCGTCGTGAAATAAGTAAATTGTGTAGAATCACTAATCTTTTATATTCGTAATTTAGGACAGCATGTTCGATGGTGTACATAGATTTTGCATAGCAGATGGTACCTAAATTTTTTTTTTATAATTCAAATTAAACATTGCAGAACCTTTTATGTACTCTTTCGTCGTGGGTTTAGTTGCCGTAGATTGCCGTAATATTGTAGATATAAAACCAAATTAAGTTTAGTTATAAATAACGAAAATTAATCAAATAAAAAGAAAAATAAATCAATGAATCCAGGAGGCTGGTACTCTAGTGCGGTATTCACATAAAAATAGGATTTCATTACTAATTTAGTTTGTACGAAAGCACTGTGAAACAATCTTACTAATATTTTAAACGCGAAAGTTTGTATGGATGTAGGTATTTGTGTTTGATACGCTTTCACGCAAAAACTACTGAATGGATTTTAATGAAACTCAAAAATAATTTTATTTTTATTTGTGTTTATTTAGGAAGCTTATTGTTACGTATAAAGTAATTGTACATTAAATAGTGAATATAAATTAAACCAGTTAAGTTCCATTTATATATATATTGTTGTGGTTACTGATTATCTGATCATGAATCAAGTGATTATTAAACCATTATAGAGGTATATGGTGTAAGCAAGTTGTAAAAAACTATTAAAAAGAAGAAAATAATCTATACAGAAATAATAGTTTCAAGTAGTGGTTTAAAATAATAGTACACAGTGTTAAGTAAAAAGTTATTAAAAAGAAAATAGTAAACAAGCAATAATAATTTTCATTGTAAAGTTAGTTTGATTTTAAATGATTTCATATATCGTTCATACATCAATATAACAGGCTATAATATATAAAGGTAAGATCTGGCGTTATGAAATGTGTGTAAATGAAATTGTGTGTATTTCATATATTTTAGCGGCAGGGAGAAAATGCAGAGAGAAGGGGAACGGGGGAGGTGAGGTTCGCGGAGAAGGAAGTGTCGAGGGAGGAGGAAGGCGGGGAGGGTAGAAGGGAACGGGGACGCACAAGAAAGGACATGCAGGGAGAATCAATTTATTTATTTGTATGGAATTGCAACTCATGCCGGGGACCAGCTAGTACATGAATAATTTTTTTATTGCTTACCCACTTCTTTGCATATTTTTTGCCTTTCACCTCTATAGCTTTGGTAGCAGTGGTTAAAATCATACGGCTGTTGGCTGTTGGTAAGTAGGTACCTGCCACAGAAGAATGCCAATGGAAATATGTGGGGTGAATGAAATTTGATTTCATCGTATCGGCCTGGTGATAGACCACCATTCAGAACCGAAACGTTACTTGAAATAGCTTTAGTCATGTTTGTGACCAGATCTGAATAGACAGATACTACCGAACTTTTCTCTCGATGGAACAAATTGGAATATTAAGTAAATAGGTTTTCTTTCAAAATCGGTATAATTCACATTTCTAGGAAGTTATATTTGCCTACCGAGGATGGAATTAGTTCACATCTCCGACACTCACGAGATGACGACCTTTGTCCCGGCCTGTCTGAAACGTTCAATATTTATTATTTCAGGTCTAGCAGTGCTTCAGTTGGAAAAATGGTTTAATTTACTATTCATTCATATTTTTAATATAAATGGTAATGTAACAAAACCCGAACTTAATATAATAATACTTAATGCTGTTACTAACTTAACGTCTTGTATTGAAAGTAATAACAAAAAAATGATATCAAATAGCTATTTCACTTCAGACCCAGAATATCCACAAAATATATATATATATATATGGAAACAAAACTGTTAGCATTATGAAAACTACATGACTATACCATATGTCTCCTTAAAACAAAATAAATAATAAACTCACACATACAAACACAGAATTCATTAAAACGTCCCAAGTACCACACGCTTTACACAACAACACGATAACTTACCATACCATTGTTACATACTCACTATGGTAAGCAATCCACTGGTTACTAGACAACAATACTTTTTTATTTATTTCTTGGGCATTAAATGTGTAACAATTTCTAGACATTTTGTTTTGAAAAGTTTTAATTTACAATGATCATTTGTTTAAAATTAAAGTAATAAATGTATATTGTAAATTAAAATTTTTCAAAACAAAACAATACAATTGAAAAAAAATCTAGGTACGTTTAAAAAATATTATTCATTTTTTATTTTATTAAAATAATGAAAGCAAATAATATTGTAATGTAATGAGTAATATTGTAATTAATATTACATTAGTAATTTAAGATATAAGTGATTTCTAGTTAAATAAGTGAAAATGTATAAAACTTAATTTTTTTGTTTTTGTTTTGGATATACGAGTACCAAAATTTGGGGAAAGAAGCCATAAATAAGGGTAGGTACGCATTGCAGGGCTTGATGAAAGAAATAAAACCTAAAATTTTTACTTTTGATTCTAAGTCTTCTCAAATTCCAACACGGATGCGCATATTTCAGTTAAGGCGATCCACTAGTACAGGAAAAAATCAAAATCGGAATTCACGCCCCTTTATGGGAGGAGTTTAAAAATACTTGAGAAAAAGCTTTTGGAAAGTTTGGATAAGATATTTGAGAATTTTTTTTCAAAATCACCTTTCAAAATCGGAAGGGGCGTGGCGTTTTAGGAGGGATAATGGAATACTTGACAAGATTTGACAATCAATAAAAATAAAGCGCACGCCAGACCTGTACCTCTCGAGTTACGCCCTTAAACAAACACCGGTACAATTTGTCAAAAATAAATTATAATAAAATAATATATTTATTTATGATTTTCAAAATATAAATGAATAAAAAAAAACACGATAAAACATATATTTTTCGTCGGTTTAATTCGTAGAATGCGTAACTTCCACTTCTCAAATTTTACAGGGGGCAATTCAACATTTCCTCGACTTTCATATTACTTGGCTTCACTATAATCTCACTGCTATAGTTCTGCTTTTTAGTAATGTCATATGTTTCCTACATTCATCGTTGGCTAAGAATAGAATTCCGCTACATTCATTTTATAATGTGTAATTCGATAATTTTATTGTAATGTATAGATATATTTTTACTTGAAACTAACTGTATTTAGGAATCTTCCAGTCATCATGACGGAAAAATCCCTGTTATACAGATCACATCATCGGAAGCGACAAAATATAAGATTACTCAACTGGAAAACTAGGGGATGATTAATGGAAGACCTGGGTAGTCAAGGAAAATATACCACCCCTCATAATATCTCCGAATCTTGCTAATACGAGCGCCGAGGTAGCATTGATGATATCCAAACTCCGATCCAGAAGATTAAATTGTCAACAATAACTAATTCACTAAATCGATCCCCAAAAATATTATGTCCATTTCCTAAAGAAGCACTGTATCGCCCCTCCTAAAAAGACAATCACCATTGACGGCCAATAACTGAACAAAGCTGGTTTATACCTTTCTGGGGAAACTCTCCGACTCGTAAAAACTCCATTATTCGATTGGAAACCAAGCATACTATCATTATTTGTACGATTAACTAAATTGATATCACTTAAAGAAAAGTAGTAATCGACTGTAGATTAAAAAATTCTCACAATATACCGAAAAACGATTATTTAACAATTGGCATTTGCTAGGTAGGTACTAAGGTATTGTGTACCTGAATCAAATTATTACAATTGAACTGGTAGTATAAGAAGAAAGCAGAAATAATATTTACTTTACTCTTTCAGCAATTATATAAAGGAAATGAAAATGTTGCGCTGAAAAGCTTGTAGTTGTAACGAAGGTAAAAAGAGTGTTTTTTGTTAAAGATTTCTAAGTTTCTGATTGTTGATTATAAATTAGGTAGAGGTACATAAAAAGCATCCATAAATATCTTTTGTAGATATTTAACATTTTTATGTGTTTTTTATTATTTTCGTGTTTATGTGTTTTTTATTATTTTAATACGTATATATAACAAAACAAAATAGGTACAAGGGCGTGGCTACAGATTTCTCATCGGGGGTTTGACCTTAACGGGGTGATCGATCCTGGGATGAGTAAGGGAGAAGGGGGGTAGAAAAAATTATTAGAAAGTTTTTTGGGACCTTTACTTACCACATATCTATATATATCTCATTGATAAAAAATATGGTGCTAATTGTTGTATTTTTGTGGAATGTACCTTACCTATTCCACGAGCAATATTCTCATTTTTTTCCTATGCAATACTGAGTAGGTCCCTTATATACGCCCTTGATTATGTATGCATCTATTTACTATCTAGTTAGTGTAGATACATACCAATTATTTGTACTATGTGGGTATTACTTAAATACTATTTTTGAGTAAAAGTCCCAGGTACAACTTTCAAAAATATATAATGCATATATTATACTCGTATTAGTAGAGTATTCAGCTCTTAGAAGGAGATTGTTTCTTTAATGTAAAATTGGGATTTTTTTGTAGTTTTACGCGATTTCTAAAGCGTTTTAAACAGAGGAACTCTGGCTCCAGATAGCTTCCGAGCCAAGAAGTTTAATTTTTTTGTTTGACTAAAAGAAAGACAAACATTCCCGGGTTATGAATAACCTAACAATATTTGAAAATCTCCTGCTACCATCACAGAAAGAGGAAAATGTTGCTTGTGTCGTTATGGAGGACCAGCCGAGGAATCGAACACGGGACGCCTGGGTGGGACCCAAACGCGATGCCAAATCAGCCACCAAACCTAGCCTATCATTTTTATTTTAATTTTCAACTATCTATTGTAGGTATTTCTTTAAGATTTAAAAATACTTTTTTGTGAATCAGTCAGTAAAAATCTACTGATTATGACTATTTACAAACATAGGACTTAGTTTTTGTTGGTGTTCAAACATCGTTCAATATATCCCCCTAATTAATTCCACTCCAAGACCCGTATTCATTCCATTACCTAAAAGTAAGAGCGTATTACAGATCTACGATAGAGAAGAAACTATAAAGACGCCGCTAGGAAATGACAAGCACTTCTTTCAATAATATTCAATTATTCCATACATTCACACCCTGCGTACATTGAAAAGAGAAATAAAATAATAAATTTTCCTATTCTAAAACAAAGTACTTACCTATCTATGGATACTACAAAACATATTTTCAGTTTCGGAGAAAATGGTGACATGAAAGTTAATTTCCGACATTTGGCCCCCAAAATTATAATAATTATTGCACTATTTACCACTTTCAATCCTGAAATCGACTTAAAAAATAACTTTAATTACAAGTTGGTATGGATATTAAATCATTTTTTTACTGTGTCGAGTTTTTGTACTTAGACGCTGCAGTGAGTGAGGTATTTTGATGAAAATTTATACTATTGTTCGGCGGTACATCCTCTCTGCACACCCTTCCGGTGAAACTCGGCCGAAAGGTATGCAGACCTAGACACCCGTTCACGGTGGATGTTAGCTTCATGAGAACGGGTTGTTTCTTCAACTCGTTTTTGTGTAAGTCGACTCGAATGTGGAACGATCTACCAGCATCAGTATATCCTACTTTACGTAATCCGGGCCTCTTCAAGGCCCAAAATTAGTAAATATCTTCCTACAGCCTTTAACTTAACCTGCCTTACAAAGGTGCCTAACCGGGTGGGGACATAGTTCCCTGTATTTACACTGAACAGACAGAGAGAATCTTAAAAGGGGAAATGCAGATACCTACTCCTTTCTCAAATCATCTACATGTACATGTATTTGAATTTATATTTGAAACTGAGCAAAATACAAAAAAGTTTCAATTAATCATTTAATTTCCATTGCTTGTTTGGTGCCGCCGAAAATTAATTAGAGCACTGTTCACCATTCGCAGAGAAAGTAAAATAAAAGAACTTGAAAGATGTTAAGATATGAGCTGTTATAGAAAATGGAACTGTATTACTGAGCATTGTTAGCTAATGAATTAAAGATATCAGATAGTGTTAGGTTAGGGTTATGTTGAGTGAATGGTAGGCAGATGAGTGTTGAACAGAGGTGCCGCCATCTGTGTCGGAAGTAGTCAATCATCTCTGATCGTGTTACTATCGTCACGATCTGCCATTGCCTTTAGCCCCAGTCTGCCTGAGATTCTTGAGAACCAACGCCCAGCACCTTTCCACTCTCCATTCACGGAGCACCATTCAAGTCCTAAGTAATCCGCAGCATCTCAACGCCACTTCTTTTGTGGCACGTAAAAAGGCTGATGTATGAAGGTGATCACTGATTGATAACAAAGGTACCGCTCAGGTATCGGTTTGTCTGGTATTTGTGTTTGTTTTTCTATTCTGTTTTTATTAGGTCAATGTATCCTTCGATGTCTGATACAGATGTACCACTACTATCTCACTTTGCATAAATGGCACACCTACAGCTATACTGCTGTAAGTCAAAATATATCATAGTGAGATGATGAACTTTGAAGTTGTGCACATTCGCTGTCTATGTGGATATAAATATGCATACCTAAACACAACTAAAAAAAAATGAAGTGGTGCAAATATGAATAATAATGTTAGTGCACACCGAACAATAAAATTTTAACAGAATTCAAACAATAGGAACAGTTCGTTTCAAAAGTTTGTTATTGTAGTAGGTAACCATGGTAGTTAAATATCCTAGCATTTTTTGTTCTATCAAATTTAAGAGATATATCTACACTAGTAGATTTTATTAAAACTTATAACAGTGTGGTTGCCTAAGTACGAAGTGCAGACTCAAAGCAATAACACAATGTAAATACAACTTTGAAAAAAGTTGACACATGAAAAGCTGTAGAAAAAACCTGATTAGACTGCAATAGGTTAGATGTCATGTTGCCTCTGAATAACTTGACTTGAATTAAATAAATTGACAGTCCCGAACTTGCCTACATGATTTCTTTCCGTACCTATGCCTCGCAAATCAACATCGTGGCAATATCTACAGTCGAGGCTTTCGACCAAGTAGGTATCATACGTCAATGGTCGAGGCAATATCCCTTTCGCCTTATACAGATTTTGGGTAATGATTATAAGGACGTTGTTGACGTTTTTAACGCATCAATCACTAAATATAAACAGGTCATATTAGAATTTATATGGGAGAGCAACAAATCTAATAAAACAAACTAACTAGCACTGTTTCGACATATTTCATATATTTTTACTAATATTCCCAATCTACTGTCTTAATATCAGGTGGAGTATTTTGTTGTTGTGATGTTATGCTCGCTGAAATGTTATGTGTGTTAAAAAAATAATAAACATGTAAAAGTCCAGCTCGGCGTGAAATTCATAAATAAATTTAAAGCTGGTAGTCGGAAGAGTCCTACAAAAAATGCGAAAAGTTTGGACTTGTTAAAAAAATATAGGTAGAAAGCGTGTGGATTTTGCATGTTTATCAGCTCACCAATAGAATTCTCGGTAAAATACGGTTTACCCCCATTTTTTTCTTCTTTCCTTTCCCAAATCACTGCGCTGTGGACACAAGGAATGTTTCTTCAATGAGCTTCCACTGTATCCACAACATCTTCAAGAGTGCGTGTGGCATTTCAGGTAGTTCTAAGCTGATTAAGGGAAGCCGTGTCAAGTAATCCCTTTACACACCTGTTCCCAGTCTTCTAGTCCATGGCCGAACTTGACTTATCTAAACAAATTGTATACAAAGGGTTTAGGTACCTACACGTCCCATTGATGTTTGTTTAGTCGAGATTTACAAGACCTTGAAGGGTACAGGTTTTATTATTAATTTCCTTTCCATGGTTACAAATATAAATACTCATGCTCATGCAATACTTCATGCTCGAATAAACCTAAGGGGTTTTATAATGTTTTTGTAAATTCATTAAATCGTTTTATTTATAAAATACAGTAGATTTTATTAATCTTCTCAATATCATTTTTTGTTGACTGCACTATTTTTCATGTACCTATCTACCTAATTGAACTAAACGCAAAAAAAATAATTATCTAATGATTTAAGACTTTAAGAGGAACCCGAGCGGCGTTTAGTTCGTACAAACATATTCCCCAATCCCATCAACAGAAGATATAAAAACTACACAATGTATTTAAAAAAAATTAAAACGTCCAGACAATGCATTTGGTAAAAAAATCGGTCCTGTTTAGGAGGAGAAAATGAGGAAAACCAAAACTCGATTTCGATAATTTTATGTAGGTATTATCAGCCTGAAGTGCAGTTGTTCCATTAGCATAGTTTGGGGGGGGGGGGGGCGGTAATAGATAGGTGAACAGCCAACTCTGAATGAAACCAAGTCAGAACCACTTCAGAAAAGTCATTAAGAGTGACGATAAAAAATAAAACGAAATTGGTTAAATAGGTTAAGTTAGGTTGGGGTTACCGGCTATTTTAAAATTATTTTTTCATAGCTTTTAATGACCTTTCTGAGGTGGTTCTGAGTTTGTTTCATTCTGAGTTGGCATGGAACATTATTATTCAAATTTCTCGGCCACCGTGTATCCTCTTAAATACATTACATAGGAAAGGGACATAATTACTAGATAACGGAATAAAATGCATTAAAAAACCTTGAAAACGTTGAAATATGCAGTAAAATCCTTGAAAAATGCACGTAGAATGGTCTAAGCAAGAATAATCATCTTTAGATCTGGTTAATTTTAGCATTTTTTTAAAGAATAATCATTTTTAGATCTGGCTAATTTTTTTAAAAATTTTACTGTCAGTTTTTAATCAGGTTTTCTAATTTTTTGACTTGCCTTAATTGGATTAATTTAAATACATTTATTATCGTTCTTCATATCAGATTTACCTAGCTGTTAGCAAACAGCTAATTAAGAAAATCTATCAAAAAGATGCATTTGCATTATGCACATAGGTAATCATAATAATAACATAACAATATTAACTCAACTTTGGCATTAATCTTCATCTTAATATAAATGTAAAACCAACAGTGATGAGGGTAGCAAAGGTAAAGTCATGCAATGTCCAGTGTTTTTAATATATTGTCCTCCACGTGCAAAGTCGTACCTTTTCCAAGCATAAACTTTCTAATAAAGTGTGTTTTTCGGAAGTGACCTGCAGGTAAGTATGTTTTTGTATCTTTCTGTAAATAATAAAATTAAATAGAACCTAGGAATTCATAATGAATTGTAAAGCGCCCCTGAAGTGATTTTTCACAAAAACGGCGCTCTACAAATTGTCCAATTATTATTATTATGTGTATAGTGCATTTTATGTTATTTCACTTTAAGTGCGCTTACTACGGGTATAATAATGTTTAAGATAATAATTTAATATTCAGTGGTCGTATTCGGATTACTCATGCAATGCCCTTTACATTTACGAGTCCTTCCATAATATTGATTGAATAATATGAAACATTGACCGGTCAGTGGCTGAGTTTGCATCGCATGTTCGTTCCTCGGCTGGCTAAGTCCTCCATCACGACACAAGCAACATTTCCCCATACTGTAGTGGTAGTAGGAGATTTTCAAATATTTTCGGGTTATTCGTAACCCGGGAATGTTTGTCTTTCTTTAAAAAAAATGAAATGTGTCGTATGTTCAAAGCAAAGTAGCATAGGACAATAATAATTAACAATAACGGTGCTATTATAACACGGAACAAAACAAGACCATATCTAAAATGTTGTCTAAAACAGGGGGCAGTTTATGTTCAGAAATAATAATGTTCTGAGTGGACATTAAACATAAAAGTTTAAACAAAAACAAACTTCACTGAAATTATAGATATTTTTTTGGCATGACAACACTCTATCCATTCGATGTTGATATTATCAAGTTAAATGAAAAGTTTACTTGAATGACTGGCCCCAGTCCTCCAGTTCCAGTAGTGGAGGTAGGTAGATCCCTATCGGCATATTAAATAATATTAAAGGCATCCGGGTCTGACAGCCCTAGATATTTATGCAAATAGATTTGATTACCCACACCTCTCGGCGTGAAGCCTTTTTACCAAAGGCCAAGCCGCCCTCGGGGTAAATGGTGTCCCTGGACCTTTGTGGTCAATTTAAGGGATGTTTTTATTTTATAGAATGGGGGTGTTTTCGGTCGAAAATGGCCGCACAGGTGAATGGGGCCCAGCGGGGCGGCGGCGCTTTGCATTGACAAAACTAGTTTTATTTTCTCACACTCTGGTAATTGCGGACACAATGCCACTAATGTGCCGAGGGACACAATGAAGCTGAATAAAGATTTGTTTTGGACTGAATTTAAGAAAGAACTGAGACATTTTGGAACAATGAATGCATCTGACTATTGATTTGGCGAAATTTGCGAAACATTCTGTTGCTGTTTTTTTTGGCCCAATACGAAAATTGGTTATACATATTTATGTAAATCTTTTTATTTTCTCTAAAGGGAATAGATGTTAGGTTGGTTCATCGGTTGTTGGTAAACAATTTTAAATAATAAAAAAAATTACCGATGATCCTAGCTACAATAAGTTTCGGTATTTCGGTAGAAAAAATCACCAGAAAAGGAATAAATGAGGATTTTTTTTTTAAATTTGTCCGTACAAAATAAAAACTATTATTATTTATTTGAAAAAAACACAGTTTATGTTTATTCAAAATAATCAAATATCTATTCTCTTTGGCTGAGTAATCTGTTCGTAAAGACAGCTGTTTCGCCTTCCAAAGTCATTATCAAACTGTGCCAAATATATAAATATATGAGGGAAAGGATAAACAGCTCTGGAATTATCCTCGTCATGGAAACCCGCCTCAGTCCATCATCCAACATTGATGCACACTGGAGAAAAATACTGGCTCCAAACCTAATGTGGTCACAGAATCCTAAAAGTCAATTGTTACTATATTCTTATTATCTTTTATTATTACCTTTATTTCATGTACAATCGTACACCTGCTTTTCTTTTTTTACTCTTTAAAATATTTTGTGTATTTATGTATTATAAATTATAACCCTTATGAAATGTGTGGGATTGCACTATTCTCCCCACATACCGGAATAAAGATTTATTATTATAATATAAAAACTAAAATTAAAATTGAATTCTACAAATTAAACTCGAAAACAAATATTTTTTTTTTTTTAAATTTAAAAGGGATTGTAATAATGAATAATAAATAATAATACCCGCAAACTGATCGTTAAAAAAATATGCCTACTGGTATGTTGGTTGTTTTTACATCATGGGCATGACGCATGCCTTAGGTATTTTATCAGCCAAAGTCATGTCTCACCAACAATAAAATTTACTTTATTGTCCATGGGTAGGTACCGAAAGTTTGATTGCCTTTTGGATCTTTAATTAAATACCTGAATGTCGGTAGGTGGGTGCTAATCTGTTCTCGCTAACTCAATTAAATTGGTAAAAATAATAAATAAAAACTAACCCCATACTGTCGCCCACTCTTAATAAATTCAATAATGATTCCTGCCTCGGAATTTTATTAACCGATGCGACGCGACGGGTCAGAATTAAATTTGGCATAAATAATAAAAAAAACAACATAATAACACTATTAAACACCGTCCCGAACAAATAAATATAGTTGGGGTGTTAGTGGAAAGGGGGGTCTTAGGGCTACCCCCCAAAGAGGGACAGGGTGGAGGGGGGGCGGCTGCGCCGCGGGGGTCGCCGTTTGAAGTGCGCCGCTCTCCTTTGTGAGGAATTTGTTGGAGAAAAATGACTTTGTGTAATTTAAAAGGTGTGATAGTGATTTGTAGGATCGCTGCGGGGGCCCCGGCCCGGGGCCAGAGCCCGACACTTGCCCCCCATAATATAATATAATATAATGCTGTTTTTTCCACCTTTTGTTGCGACCAGTTCTACAAGTGGAAGAATGGAACTTGTTGGTAGAGTGAAATGATATTTACTTTGTGTGAGCGTGTTTTGGAAATTCTTTAACAATGTTCTCCGATTGTTACGCAACAGGTAGATTATTATTTGTTCCAATCGGTTTTTTGTCAAAGAACTTTTGCCGATTCGGCCATTTGAATTAAATTCCCAGGCGGAAATTATGGCTATTACAAAAATATTTTTTGAATGATCTTTGCAATACAATATCCATCATGGTAGGTAACGAAGTAGGTAACGCAATCAATATATTTATAAAAATAGGTAAGTAGATAGGCTCATCGTAATTTACAATAATGATTCCGATTTTTCTTTCCATGTATTAGGTAAGTACCTACACAACTTTACAAAAACAAGATTTTCATGAAAGTTTTATTAAAAAATATATAAATATTAAGATGGTAAGGAAATTGAGTAGGTATGTACCAAACTAATTTTTGTTTTGAAAAGTTTTAATTTTCAATGTACATCTGTTACTTCAATTTTAAATTTTTTGCGACCGGTTTCAACACATCCGTGTCATTAACGAGCAAACTTAAAACTAACTTAAAAATTCTATACAAGTACAAAAGTTAATTAGGTGTGGTAGTGGCAGGGGAGATTTTGGGGGAGAAAGGTGGGAGGATTCAACATTACTTTGAGTTTAAGTAAAGATGATTTACATGGTGCTATTATTTAGTTAATAAAATAATAGCACCATGTTTCTAAGTAATGTTGATTCCTCCCACCTTTCTCCCCCTCCCCCAAAATCTCCCCTCCCACTACCCCAACCAAAATTATTTTTTGTACTTGTATAGAATTTTTAAGTTAGTTTTAAATTTGCTCGTGAATGACACGGATGTGTCGAAACCGGTCACAAAAAAATTAAAATTAAAGTAACAAATGTACATTAAAAATTAATACTCTTCAAAACAAAATGTCTATAAATTGTTACATAGTTAATGCCCAAGAAATACAAAAAACCAAACTACTTATTCTAGGATTATTTAAAAAATGTTTATATTTATTCTGTAGGTAGGTAGGTACTTTATTGGCATTGGCTCCACACAGAATTATTCAGAAATGTGATAAAATGAAATGATGCTGTGTGGAGGGTATTTTTTAGGGAAATGGGAGAGAGGCAGCTCTAGGAAGACGACCTCCGTAGTCCACTGGCTAAGACTCTTGACTCACAATCCGGAGGTCGCGGGTTCGAACCCGGCGTGCACAAATAAATTTTATTTGATTAATTTGTGTTATTTCACAATTTATTCATTTAAAATAATATATAGTATATTTGCGGCACGTTCCAGAGTGGAAGATACTATCAGTATCGCCCTGGTGTAAGACCACCATTCAGAATTGAAACGTTGCTTGAAAATAGCTTTAGCCGTGTTTGGTGACCAGATCTGAATAGCCAGGTACTTCCCAACCCTCCTCTTCCCCACCTCCTTCCCCACCCCAATACCTTTCAGCCTCACAACATACCCCAATTGGGGATGCCATAGTCTCACTGGCTCCAGACGGGAGCAGTTGAGATTCTTGTGCGGTATTAACTGTAAAAAAAAAAAAAAGTAAAAAGGTATGAGGATGGGTAGGAATCTAGCGTCAATGTGTTCAGGAGTGACGGATGTATGAATTCATCCCTGTACTGAGGTGGGTCGAGAGAGTCCGGCTGAAGAGGCCACCGGTTTCCCTTAGTCTCTCCCGATACGGCCTGCCACGCAGTAGGTGGGAAAAAGCATCCGCCGCTAAGATCTATACAAACCTCAACCCATGAACCCGGGCACCCGTGCTACATCACCAAATCCTCGAGGTGGAAGATTTTATTGAAAATTAACCAAATATTTATATGGGTGTAAAAATGTCCTTGTCCAATTTATTGCTAATGGTGGAAATTCCGAAACTTGCAGTTAAGTAGTTAATCAGCTTTATCAGTACTTCTCAAAGAATAATAATAACAAAATTTACGCAGAAAGAACGTAAGAATCAAAATTATTTTTAATGATCTGCGCAGTTGATCAACACGGTCTCACGTTATCTTTTGGGTAGGTTACACATCATTTTTTTTTCTAAAACGAATATTGTATTACTCCAACAAAATTATCAATAAAATCAGCACATGTTAAAACAACTACCTAAGTAAATACTTTTTATGTGAATACCACACAAGAGTCCTAACTGCTCCAACCTCTGGAGCCATTAAAACTATGGCATCCCTAATTGGAGTATGCTGTGGAGCTGAAAGTAGTGGGGAGGGAGAGGAGATGGAGAGAAGAAAACCCGGATATTAGATCTGTTGCAAAACGCAGCCAAAGCCATTTCAAGCAAAGTTTCAATTCTGAATAGTGGACTTCACCAGGGCGATACTGAGAGCATCTACGATTCTTTAATTGACAGTGTTTCATTGAAGAAGAAGAGGTATCATTGAAGAAGAAGATAATGCTTATAAATCTAAACGAAACATAAAACAAAATTAAATAGATAATAATAATTAATATAAATGTAACCTAGGATCTCTTGTCTTGCTTATTATTCTTGTCTATTGTTTCCTTTTCACTTGTCTTGTTCTGTTTCATCTTTCGTTTAGATTTAGTAGTATTATCTTCTTTCCAATGATATATTACATTGATGGTTGTATATATAACCTTTGAAAGTTATTCCAATAAAATTTTATTTAAAGGTGATCCAATAGTCCAGGTAAAAATCGAAATCATAATCAACGCCTCTTTTTGGGAGGATTTTAAAAATACTTAAGAAAAAGCTTTTGGAAATGTTGGAAAAGGTATTTGAGACTTTTTTTACAGATTGATTTCGTAAAGGCCTGTAAAAAAATTTAACTCCTTTTTACGCATTGTTTATTGTAATAATAAGAGTGAAGAACCAAGCGACGCGGAATCTAGGACGTGTATTCCCCATCCCAAGCGGGGCGTAACTGATACAAAATGGGTGTTCCAAGTGCATGGTTCTTATGCCGACGGCATAAGGTTCACTTTAAAAATCAAAATTCGTCGAGCACCAGCCGTATTGATTGATGTCAAAAAACGAGAAAATGTATATTTTTTATTATATTGTGAAGTTCGGGCGTAAATATCAATTTCATCTTAGTTCATTCAAGAGTTCCAATTTGCGGAAGCAATTAGCTTTTCAATATGCGTGAAGTGCTTTATAGCCGGAAAGCTTATGATAGTATAAAGTTGCCCAGATTATAGTCGACAAAAGACACAAATGTACTGTGTAACCTCAGATAAGTTCAAAATATTTTCATCAATTAGACTAGATAGGCCCTTCCTGCAAAAAAATACCCTTTTTCATAATAGGCCACTTGCATGGATTTCATAACGACTTGGATAATATCGTTTGGATAGATTTTTTTACTAAGATTACGAAAATGTTAGTAAAATTTTTTAGAAATGTATAGTTTTATTTTTTATTTTTAAATAAATAAATCCATCATTTGAGCTTGTGACGTCACTACATGAAAATGTCCCGTCTCCGATTATGTTCCCTTAATTTTGTAAAATTCCACACTGATTTTTTTTTTTTATATGGCAACACTTTGATTTCCGGCGAATTTTTAAATTTGCGTTTATCGTTCACTAGATTTATTGTTTGTTCTATGAGAACTTATCCTTTGGTTTGATTTTTTGATAAAGATGGCGGTGTTTTTACAGATGTTACGAAGAGAACCCCGTACAATTTATTGCTATTCGTGTGGAAAACGTTCTTTTTTTAAAATGATTTTCGGCTATGTAATTATCGTCTTTTCGCACCCATAAAATTATGTCCCGTCTTTCCGGTTTATAAAAAATGGTCTGATTTTTCAGATTGAAATTTAAAAAAAATCGCCAGGTTTTCTGAATGTCTTTAAATGATTTTTTTTTTAAATGTGATGCAAGTGGCCTATTCCATTATGCTATCAGCATAATGGAATAGGCCACTTGCATAGCCCCGTGAAACTTCTGTAGCCCCGTTATGATTTGGAATTCGGATGAATCTGAAATGACACATACAGCACCTGCGAAGCATCAAACTTCTATCAAGGCTCGTATTGATTAAGATATAAAACGGAAATGACGTTAGGTCTGCGCTCATTGGCCGCTTTGATTATGACCTCACTTTACAAGGCTCCTTGGTTTTTCATTGGTTGAGATTGTTTCGGTAAAGTTGAGCTTCTACCGCGTGTTAAATGAAATCGAATCTTAATATTTATATATCCGGAATATTTATTTTATTCATTTATTAATTTTCAACGCCCTGATGGGCTTTTACATTACGAGTTTATAATACAGGGACAAGTTTTTATAAACAAAAGTTAAACTATAAAAAATAAAAAATAACTAGTACACGTCATATAAGTAGGTATACAGATAAATTAAGGACGTAGGTACTCGTTAGCCTAATCTATTGGCCCACGTGGTCGAGGGGTAAGGCTCTTGATTCGCAATCCTAAGGCAAGTAAAAATTTTATATATCAATTTTTGTTATTTCACAATTAATTATTTTAAAAACAATATATAGTAGGTATATTTGCGGTACGTTCCAGAGTGGAAGACACTCGCAGTGTTGCCCTGGTGTAAAACCACCATTCAGAAGTGAAACATTACTTGAAATGCCTTTAGCCGTGTTTGGGGACCAGATCTGAATAGCCAGGTACTTCCCCCCTTCCCCTCCCTACTACCTTCAGCTCCACAAAATACCTTAATTTGATGCCATAGTCTCATTGGCTCCAAACGGGAGCAGCTTAGACTCCTGAGAGATATTCTCATAAATATAAATATACACATATCGATTCTGAAAGTTTTGACGTAACTGGCTTTAGTAAAAGCACCCATCGACAAACTACTTAAAAGTAATTTATTGGGATTTTTCGTTTTTCCGTAATATTTTATTTTTATTTTATTTCCTGTAATATTGTATAACTTTTTCTTTATAATTCAAAATAAAAACCTATCGACCATTGTCCTGTTAAAACGAACCCTAGGATATTTTTCAAAAGCCAATCACCTTATCAACCCAAACTCTACTATATTAAAAGCAAGTACCTACTTAACTACGGAATAGCTTTGTCGTTGTACAACCTAACTCCAAAATCGTAGAAAACGAACGTACATACTTATTTGTGCAACCGTGGACACTGGGACAATTAATACGTAGATATTAATTCAATCAATATGGGAGGTGGATATAGGCACCGCCGCCCCGCAAATCATTTATTGGATAACCAACACCCCTGTCATAGGCCATCCCAAGTGGTTCACTGCGTTTGGTGATTTAGCATAGGTTTCCGGGTTCATGGGGTAAGGTTTGTGTAGATATCGGCGGCGGGCGCATGCTTTTTCCCACCTACTGCGTAGCGGACCGGATCAGGAGACTGGTTGAGGAAAACCTTTTGATCTCTCCAACCAGACTCTCTCGACCCATGGCATTGCATTGCGGTGGGAGGGATGGATTCATACTTCCTTCATTCCTGAACACATTCATCTCCAGATTCCTACCCACCCCTCATAGCTTCGTCCTTCCCAGAACTTCATCTCTAAAAAAACCATTCACACAGCAATCCCAAAGATGACATAGGCACTGAGATTTTTTTTCTTCAATGCCTCCCATGTGCAGATAACGTTGAAAACTTACATCACTGTATTGGCAGCCATAACAGATAATTAAATCTGTAATAGAAAATAACAGAGTACCTTTTCGGGATCCATTTTTCAAGTTGGTTTATGATTCGGGCTCCCACCTAGTGTTTCCTGAACCAGTGTTGGTACGTGACGCTTATATTGTTGAAGGTGAATACAATATTTATGAGCGTACCTTCCGCTTCAACTAGTTAAATCTATTCATAAATTGCTTTTATTATGTAATTTGTCGAAATTTAATTAAAACGGGAAAGTTATTTAATACTAAATCTTAAAACTCATTGAAACACTATAATTATTTCGTTAGACGTAATCAATTTACTACTTGCGAGCACCTATGTAAAGTAGTTTTTCGTATTAATTTTAAGGATCCTTTATGTACGTAAATTTTTATTATAAAATTGATTGCTGGTATTACCAGTGGCGTGTCTTGTAATTTATTAGTTTGTGATTGACACGAAAAAATTAGGAAGTTGGTAGTAGGTGCTATCTACTTCAAACATTAAAAAATAGGAAAAATCCTTTTTCTAACGTTTTTTTTCTGTTCCCGGGTTAAAATTTAATTTTTGATTGAAATCGTAAATATCTAAAAATCTATCTAGAATCTGGGAGTCGATGCGTCTGGGAGTGACGGACGTTCGAATCCATTCATCCCACTACGGTGAAAAGCGATGGTTTGAGAGCGGTCAAAAGGTCTCCTTCAACCAGTCTTTCCCGATCCGGCCCGCCACACAGTTTATGTGCGAAAGCTTCCACCGCCAAGATCTAGACAGTCTACATCTCACGAACCCGGGCACCCCTGCTCAGTCACAAAACGTAGCGAACCACTTGTGGTGACCTACAGCAGTGATGTTGGTTATCTGATAATTACCCGGCGCGGCGGTACCTATGCCTTTGACATCACGGCGACGCGTGATGTCAAAAATAACAACGCAAAAATGCAAATTCTATTTTATTTTGTGAAGTTCCGGCGTAAATATGTATTTTTTTGCGATTATTATAAAAGAAACTGAATTTTCTACATTAAACAATAAAACCATATCCGAAAAGGGGTTTATAAGTAGGAGAGTTTGCACTTGAAACCGATTTTTTATTATGGACCTAATACTTTATTTTTTTCTAGGCTTATTAAAAGGCTTAAAAAAATACCAATATTATTAAGGGCTAAGGTATGTTCTACACGCAGTATTTAATTGATGCATCTATAATACTTCTAAGCGATCAAATTTTCAAAACACAGGATTTTGTATGATTTTGCATTATTTAGTATGGCTTCATCATAATGTTTTGTACAGTAAAACGAATGTTTGAGAAATCCAGAGTTCGACAAATCCCCAATTTGCTGTCGGCACAATGGTCCAGTCCACAAACAAGCTGAATTCACCCAAATTATTAAAATGATATCTCTCTAATGACAGTATTACCTGTATTAATGATCCGACACCTCGAGTTGGGAATGGTTGGTCCAGCAAAGGCTGCGCGAAAATGATCTTCCGATCGAAGCTTACAAAAAGTTTTATCGCCTTCAATAATATATTTTATTTGACTCCTTTTTAAGCCCGTAAGCCCTTTAAATTGGGTATATAGGTGCACGAAAAGGTTACAGTTTTTCTTGCAAGTATATTTTACATTTTGATATAGGTGTGTATATACTTACAAATAAAATCTGTCTCTGACATCTTCCTTTCAGAAACGAGATTACCTTTACATGATTTTTCAGGAATAATTGTGTTTTGCAGATGCTTGGAATTTAGGTGTCATTTTATACCTACATCTAAAATAAATCGAATTAATTTATAGAACTAAATTAACATAAATAAATAATAACAATAAATAACTTATATCATTGATGTCGCTATTCCAAATTCTTGTAATATTCAGAAAACTGTTTCTGAAAAAATAAGAAAATATACAGATTTAGGAAATGAAATTAAAAGAATTTGGCATTCTCAGACTATAAAAATATTACCATTTGTTATTTCGGCTACTGGCATTATACCTAGCTCTCTCATTCAAAATTTAGGCGTATTAGATTTGTCAAAAAATTTGTACATAAAAATGCAAAAGTCGGTCATTTTAAATACATGTAGGATTTCGAAAGATTTTTTAAATATTTATATTGAGGGATCAGTAGGATTTATCGGACCAGTTATGATTTCATCAGAGCCGAACCCTCTGATATGAAAATATATGTCGGTGAAATATTTTCCCATTATGTTTCTGGTGGATTGACGTATTGTTCTTGTATTGTTTTATTCTTATATAGTGCACTTACATTGCGTTAATTTACTAGATATTCATTTGTGGAAAAGTGTGTGGAAGGGTTTAGTCTTTCATTTGGGAAAGATTCAACTCGGACATAAAATCTGGAGCACCGTAATAAATTAAATTATTCGAAAAAGGCACGTTTTAAAATTCGCAAATAGTTTTTGAATGGTAGAAAAAGTGTAAGAAAGGTGAATAAAATTTCTTCACATTTTTTAAAATTGGAAATCTCTCAGTAAATAATTATGAGCATATTAATTTTTTTTTACAATTTTGATGTTAAAAAAAACGTTGATCACAGCATCCAAAAAGCTCAAAAAACAATAGAGAAAAAGGTTCTCATTCATCAATATCAACTTACACTAGTGGACTTAAGTATGGACACTTTTCGAGATTTCTTGTATCTTGTCGTTTGCCTTATAAAAAAATGACTTATTTTGTTACAGAACCCTTCTAAGTTTTTTTTTCGTGTTCCTTGTGCTATTGTTGATTAAAAAACATACCATACGATATGCCATATGGTGATTCAAAATTCCTATAACTCTTTATGAAAAATGGGAGCAAACACCTTTAAAACAACCAATTTTTGAGAATAACGTTTTTGAGTTTTGGCAACTCTACAATGTCTTGTGTTCTATCTTAACCAACCACAAAGTGCAGTGGATCGTCGTAGGCTCCAATCAGAACACTTTAAGATGCAACACGAATAAGTTCTACACCCGTGTTAGTCAGTCATCTATTGAAGAAAAATTATATATATATTTTTTAATAAATATTATTAAAATGGCTCCTTAGCTGTCAAAACGTGCCGATTGGTCACCCAAAGAGAAGCAGAGGTGTTGCACTTTATGTAGAAGGCTACACATACAAATAAATTGCAAAAATATTGAGTGGAGGAGCTACCAAGTCTGGAGTAAGAAAGATTTGCAAACGCTGCAAGGAGACTAAAACTACAAAAACAGACCGAAAATCGTCAAAAACCCAAAGGTTATGCCATAAAATGAAAGAAGCATATGTTGCCTTACATTGCAGAACCATCTTCAAACATCCAAAGATATTAACAAGGTCATTAAAGCTGCTGGACTCGATATTAAAGATATAACATTTAGGAAGAAATTAGGCAAGAATAATAAAAGTTTAACCATAACATGAAACAGAGGTATAAACAACTGAAATGGGCTGTAACACATAAGGAATGGACTTCAGAAGACTGGGCAAAGGTGATATGGAGTGATGAGACCAAAATTTTCACTTTTGAGAGTGATGGAATCAGATTTGTTCGTTGCCATCAAGTTGAAGATTTGATACCAGAATGCACTACTGCGACAATGAAACTTCCTCTGAGTGTCATGGTGCGGGCTTGCATGATAAGGGATAGTTTTTCATTTCTAGAAGTGGTAGAAGGCACAATTAAGGCTAACAGACATCAATATGTGATTCTGGAGCCAAAATTATTGCCCAGCACAATGATTTGTTCGAGTGTAACCGTGGTAAATGCAATTTCCAGCAGCATGGACCCCCATGCCACATAGCAAAACGAACATAAAATGGTTACAGAACCACCATATTGTTCTTCTACCTTGGCCAGGGAACCACCTGGACTCGAATCCTATTGAAAATCTCTGGTCTAGATTGAAAATACTGGTTTCTCGTCACAAACCCAGAAATAAAAGAGAAATAATTGAAGTGATTATTCAAGCATGGTTCCATGTCATCAAACCTGAAAACTAGTGACGTTTGGTGGACTCCATGTATAGAAGAATTGAGGAAGTTATTAAACTTAAAGGATTTCCAACGAAATAGTAACATTAAAATGTTAATTTGAAATATTATGCAAAATATTCGTAATTAATAAATAATTTGTGTTTTGCCATGACATTGTTTTATTCAGCATTTTTATTATTTTTCTAAACAAAACTTTTAAATCTATTCAAAATATAACAGTATAATATGTGGTTAAATTAATTAGATAACAAAATTACTGTTAAACACCAACGTGATTTAAAAAAGAGCGAATGAACATCAAATACAAGAAATTTATAAAAAGTGTCCATACATAAGTCCACTAGTGTATATTGTAAATGTTATAAGAAGTTTTTCTTCGCTATTTCATATCCAATAGTTGAGAAAACCCAACCTTGTGTATTTGAACTATTCATACAAAACCAACAAAGTGTTTGTTTTGTGTCTTATTGTGTCTCGGCAGTCTGTAGATCCTGAAGGCAAAATGAATAATGTCCTTCGGGAATACGGGGCCCTTTGAAGTCGTGTTGCTACTGATGACCAGGCCTGTAAGGACAGGGGACTGTGGGAACCAGGCGCTACTTACAAAGGGACCGCAGGCCGAACATTAAACACACCTGACCTAGAAGTTGTTAAAAGTGGGTGGGCACTTAATTGATGCCTCGGTGTTGAATGGAATTTTAATGGTTTTTTGCTAATATCTGCGAATTTGCAAAATTAAGAAAAAACATACAGGTAACAGAGTGATTAAAATTTTGTGAATATGTTTTCATTTGTAAAGTTTTATGTTTAAGCGAAATTTTATAAAATTTGGTACATTTTTCAAATACATACACTCTGTGGTACCCTGAGGACGGCCGGCGTTGTCCAGCGGTAGGGCTCTTGACTCGCAATCTGAAATCAAATAAATTTGATTTGATTATTTTTTGTTATTTCACGATTAATTCGTTCAAAATAATATATAGTATATTTGCGGCACGTTCCAGAGTGGAAAGTACTCGCCCTGGTGTAAGACCACCATTCAGAATTGAAACGTTTCTTGAAATGGCTTTAGCCGTATTTGGTGACCAGATCTGAATAGCCTGGTACTTCCCTACCTTCTCCTTCCCCATCTCCTTCCCTTCCCCACTACCTTCAGCCTTACAACATACCCCAATTGGGGATGCAATAGACCCACTGGCTCCAAACGGGAGAAGCTGGGACTCTCTGTGAGGTATTCATATAAAAATAAAAATAAAATCTTCTCCATCATTAATTAATGAACTTATCATTAAAATAAAACTTCTCTTTTCCCTTCAGTTATAAAATATAGGCCATCTTTGAAGATGCTCTTTGAAGGGTGTTTTAAATAAAAATAGTAAGTGGAAGAAATCCATTTTAAATCACGAAATACCAAAAAGTAGTAAAAGTTTTCCAATCAGTAGCGGTTCGTGGCTTTTGAGTGTGCTATGTTTTAAAAATATTAGATGGTGCGTTGCATCAGTTCACAGAAAAATCTTCATACTTTTACATGCCTTGGGTTTCCTTAATTCAGTAATGTTTTCTTTATTTCATTTGAAAGTAAAAAAATATTAAAAACTGCATTGTATTCGCATGAAAGCTAAAAACATGTTGTGAATTGATTGCACCCACATGAGGCATACGTGCTAACACCTACACAGAAATGATTATTGCGAGGGGAGCGAGTCCCTAGTTCCTAGTTCCACTTATCCCAGATCAGACCTCCTGACTTTATGACCCGAGACACATTACAGCCTCCCGCTTCCCTACGAGGGTAAGTGGCAAGAGCACCCACATCCTACTTCCCCTACATCTCCTGCACCCCCACTTCCCCTTCAAAACATCTACTAACATTCATTTTATACAGCAAGTAACATATTAACCTTATTACGTCATCAATAACCATAGATAATCAAGAAATGAAAATGTATAAACTTACAAAGAAAACATATATCTTTCATTATGGAAAGTGAACTTTTTATGATATAAGTACAATCTCGTTCCTTTGTGATTTTTTACGTGCTGTTTTTGCAAGTTCAATTACAAATTAAAATATCAGCTCATTAATCATCTTATACCAATATGTCAAGTACCGACACCATCTGCCATTTGTGTTTGCGGATGTGAGATGCCTTTTACATCTATAAATATCATTAGACTGATAGAGGTAGACATTTTGTACTAAGTTTGTTTTTTTCTTTTAAATAATGGGATTAAAATAAGCGTAAATACAACCAGAACATATTTTTAAAACACGAGCAACGTGTAAGAGATTACCATTGTTTATTATGTAGGAGATTACCTAATAAAACGTGCCTAGAATTTTGTGTTTTGTAAAATGTTACTTTTTCCTACCAGATGTTAATCAGGCCCATCTGGTGTTGATTTGGTATATCATCATAATTTGAAATTATGCAGACAAAATTACAAGTTTAATTAATAACAGATCACTTTGTATAAACCACTTTTTAATAAACAATATCGACGTGTTTCAATAACAATGTTATCTTCTTCAGAATATGTTAATATAAAGAAAAATAAATGACAAACAAGTATAGACAAATTAGAATAAACTATAACATTGACGAAATATTAAAAAGTAGAGGTGATTAATTGCTTAAAAATCATAAAAATAATTATACAAAATTAAATATAAAAATTATTTAAAGAAAAATAAAATTGCATTTAGATAATAAAAAACTTTTAAGATCAAATACTTAAAATAATTATTCTAAATCAAAAAATAAATAATTATTGTAAGTATTAATAAGAAAATAAATTTAAAAGATGGTTATTTTTAAAAAATGTTTGGTTATTTATGATATTTAAATTACTATTAATGCTTTTTCTAATTTCTAAAATAATTAATAATTATAATTGGGCATACAATTGGATAATTTAGAAATTTCAGAAATTAGAAAAAGCATTAATAGTAATTTAAATAACCAAACATTTTTTTAAAATAACCATCTTTTAAATTTATTTTCTTATTAATACTTAAAATAATTATTAATTTTTTGATTTAGACCATAGGTTCTCAACGTGGGCGATAACGCCCCCTTGGGGGCGTTTGAGACCTTCAGGGGGGCGGTAGAAGATCCAGAGACAATTGGGGGGCGTTGAGATGGCACAGGGGGGCGTTGGCAAGTAAAAAAATATGGTCTAAAAAAGACAAACAAAACACTCTAATCACATAATAAAGCAAAGTAAACTTTAATATTGGTTAATTTTTGTTATTAAAAACCCATGTCGGAAGTAAAAAAGAAGATACGGCAATATGGTGTGGATTATATTAATTACGGATTTATCAAAAAGCCCACAAATCATCATCACCAATGTGCCTTATTTGTCGAAAAACATTTTCAAATGAAGCGATGAAGCCTTCTAGGCTTCAAGACATAGACATATGAATATTCATATGTCTATGCTTCAAGATCATTTTAATAAAATCCAGCCGGACAAGAAAGCCAAAGATGTGACCCATTTTCAAGACATGAAAAAGAAGTACAAAATTCAGCTAACAATTTTCAACAGCTTCTAAGCATGACGATGATGGACTTCGAGATCGATCGATGGATCTCATTGTTGATTGCTAAAACAGGCAAACCACATACTTTTGGGGACGATTTAATTTTACGAGCAGTAAAATAAGTAATAACCACTGTGCTCCATAAACCAGCTGCAGATATTATCTGAAAAATTCATTTGAGCAATAGTTCTGTGCAAAGACGAATTGATGAAATGGATGAAAACATTGAAGAATCATTATGCAATCATCTGCAGTCTTGTCGATTTTCAATTCAGCTGGATGAGTCCACTTTACCAACCAATGAAGCCTTGTTATTGTCATACGTGAGGTTCATCAAAGATGAAAAAATATGTCAAGAACTATTGTTTGTTACAAATTTGGAAACAAATACAAAAAGAGAAACCATATTTAATACACTGTAAAAGTTTTTTGACGAAAAGAAAATTCCTTTTAATAATATTTTGTCAGCTGCTACAGATGGCGCCCCAGCTATGACGGCGTCACAAAGGCTTCATAGCGTGCTTAAAAAATAAAGTTCATGACTTGCTTGCTGTGCATTGCGTAATTCATCGCCAGCATTTGTTGCGAAAAATCTGAGTGAACGCCTCCATACATCACTGCAATATGTTATCAGAGCAGTTAATAAAATCAGAAGTAGCTCATTGAATGACAGATTATTTAGTCAGCTTTGCATTGCAAATGATGAAGATTTCAACCTATTGCCGCTTCACACAGAGGTGCGCTTGCTGTCAAAAGGTTCTTGTTTGACTCGATTTTACAATCTGTTTAAGTCTGTGATAGAGCTCCTAGGAAACAAAGACACACAATGGCGCGACAACCTCACCTCATCGAAGAACGATATTGCGTACTTGACAGACCTGTATAAATTGTTTAATGATGTCAATCTCCAACTTCAAGGCGACGACTTAAATTTGATTAAGACAAAAAATTGTGTTGCAGCTTTTGTATCCAAACAGCTATTTTACAAAAGAAATATCGGCAGACGGGAATTTAATAACTTCCCAAATTTATCAGCAGTATCATTTAAGAACGACGACTTGCTTGTTTACTGTCAACACTTGGAAAACCTCCGCAGTGATTTCAAGGAACGATTCCAGGATATTTTAAATATGGATATACCACACTGAGTTTTGGATCCTTTTTCAAATGTCAACACAGTAGGATCATCCCCGTTAGAAGAAGAACTAATAGAACTGATAACAAATGAGGAATTAAAAATTAAATTTAAGAAAAGCTACGAAGAGTTTTGGCTGCAGAAGCCGATTTTGCAACTATACCTAGGATTATGGTCGATAGTTCAACGATTTTTAATAGCATTCCCATCGTCCTATTTAGCTGAACGTGGATTCAGTGCTGTAGCAACGTTGGTAACCAAAAAGAAAAATAGGCTCCATATTACTGAACGCGGCGACTTACGTTTGTTTTTAAGTAAAATCGAGACTAATTTAAACAAACTTCTTAAAACGCATCAAATTCAACCATATCATTAGATAAATTGTTTATTAAAAAGTGGTTTATACAAAGTGATCTGTTATTAATTAAATAATAAATAATGCCACAAAGTAATTTTGCAAAGTTTGAAGAAAAAATTACGAGTTTTTAATAAATTTGATTTTTGATGAACGTGTTATTAAAGCCAATTATTAGTGTACTTTTTTTTACTGTGTAAATAACCATGATAGTATGTCAAGTGAGAGAGATTAATTTAAGATTGTGTTACATGTACAATAATTGTAGGAGTTCATCTTCATATTATAGGCGCTATTCCTAGGGCAGGACTTTCTCTTCCATAAGTATTAGTCACCAGTCACTGGTATGGCATTCCCTCCAATTATCGGGTCTCCCTATCCTGTTCTAATCCTCTTCCACAAAATAGTTCACCTCTTCCTCAGACTACCTCTGATCTGTTTCCGATGGGGTTTTATCTGTAGTGTCTTTTACCATCGTCAACAGTATCTTTCAAGCGTTCCAGACTGAGTTAATTATTGAGTTTTTCATTTTATTGGGTATATAAAGTTTCATTTTCCAAATCAGGTTCGTTTTTGTTATTTTGCATTCAAAGACTCTTCGACTAGGATTTTGTTGTGTTTTGGACTTCAGTTGTTATGGTGCGTATAGCTTATGTTGTCGCCAGAAAAAATGTTTACCTACGTATTCCTCCATTATGTTGTCCTGTACACGTTAGTTCTTAAAGGTAACCTCCTATGGATTCTTCCGTCATTCTGTCGGGTAACAAGGAAGTTGCATATTTTTTGTACATACATTTACCTCCTATTTATTATATCTGCCTGGTATTTTTAAAGTGGGTGTTTAATTTTAAGCTTCACTTTTACGTGATTTATTATAAACATTACAAATGTTCATGAAAATAGAAAGAAAAAACGTCGAGTTAACGTGCGGGGGTGGTGTACCTAGTTTCGGAATGATTTGTGGCTATTTATATTGGACAGGTACCTACCTAGTTAACCAAATACGTAGCAGCAGGCTGACTCACTCGATGAATAAAGCACCATTTTATTCAAACGCTTGCCATTAATTAAATAAATAAGTACTCACAAACGTTGTTAGATAATGAGCTTTTTTATTACTGTCTATAAGATGTAAATTAATCAAATATTTTGATTACCAATGTTAAAGAAGATAAAAGAGTCATTAAAGATGTGAGTTAATGTATAACATATTTCAAAACGTGGGTTCAACAATGAGTTGAAATAAGCAGATGCAAGGAATATTTTTACTTGTCCCTAAAACCGTTATCGTCGCTTTAATGTTCTCTATTTTTAATGTTAGTAGTTGGCGATGATAATTCATCGAGGCTTATTTTGTGAATCGGGTTTTAAAACTTATTCCACTAGATCAAGGATGGTGAACCAATGCCACGCGACACAAGTTCAATATAAATAGGGTTGCCAATGTTGCTATCCGTCCGGGTTTCCCCGGATTTGTCCTAGTTTAGAGGGCGTCCGGGGAGCGTCCGGGCGGGGCTTCATTTGTAGTCCGGGTTTAAAAATTAAAAAAAAAATTTAACTGTTTTTTATTACACTGACTATGTTCAAAAACCCTGTTGACATGTCCGGGTTCTGGGCTCTAAAATCCGGGTTTTCACGCGTCTTGACCTGGTTGCCAAATTTTAGAGATGGCAACCCTAAATATAAATAACACCATTTCATCATTGTAATGGGTTTAGCGCCGCGAACCTTTGACAGTCTTCTATTGAGTAGTAACTTGGGGTAACGACACACAGTGGGAAAGTGTGCGCGGGAATGCTTGCCACAAATTTGTACATGATTCACATACGATTATTTCTCAATTCTGTATTGCTTTTGGTCGCCCTGATGCCTCTCTGCGTAGGAAATAATAATTGACAGATAAATTACTTTTTTATCGTGGTTTTCTGATTTGTTTCGTCTCTCTTACCGATGGATTCTATTTTGTAACCAATTGTGTCAGAACGGTGTGGTCCATGGAAGATGTTTCACGGGTGCAAAGAGACAATTATCATCAGATAACCATCGATTTGTGTATTAAGTTGATTTTATTTTTGTGTGATGGGGGAAAACGTACGAATTTTTGTGGGCGCGTATACTTACCCCATATATATACAAAATAATTTAAACCTGTATATATCTATTTCTTCTCGTGCCTAATTCTTACAGTAAAATATTCCGCGAGTAAGAAATCGTTCCGACAGGTCATTTTGCACCCAAGAGTAGATTGAAAGAAGAGTGCGAACACTTACGGCATGCTTATACTCTGCTTATGGGTCAAGTGTACGCGATCACCAAGAGTGTGAACTTTTTAACTTATTAACCGGATAAGGTTTTGTGTTTGTTTTAAATGCCTTAATAATCAGGCATATTTATAAATAAAAAAAATGGAATAACACATCCTAAGTTTTTCTTAAAAAAGATGCGAATGTAAAAATTGCGTACGGTTACCCCGCGTGTCTCTTACGGTGAACATCTTTCTATCCCAATCGTATAACCTATCTTATTCGCACAAGCAGAATTCAGAACCAATAAGCAGATTGCCCTTATTTATTATTAGACTGCCATACAAAAGAAATCATTTTAATAATCGGATAAAATTTCAGACAGAGATGGTATCACGTTATTGTGACCCAGTAACTTACATTGACTCGTTTAAAGGAATTTGGCATAATATTCTAATATGTGCAAGAGTACTAGCAGTATTCGTTTGTATTGCTTATACCAGCGGTTTTCAACTTTTGGTACGCGTACTTCTTGGGGTACGCGAAGCAAAAATTGGGGGACCGCGCAATATCGTGAAGCAAATGGGGTTTGTTCAATTTGGCATGTAGAATCACTGGTTAAAAATGCTCTCAGTCGTGTTACACTCTGTATAAAATTGCATTAATTGTATTTGTATGACTTGATTGTTAAATTCATGTAATAATGAGAGTATTAAAAAATTACATATGAAACATGTTTTTATTGCGATAGATAGATTAAAATTTGCAGTAAGAGTCAAGGGGTAGGTAGGTTCTATAGCAGACTGGTTCCCGACCTTTTTTGACCAGGGACCACTATGATGTTTATTTGTTCTCACAGGGACCACGAGGTACAATGAATGAGCTCTTCTTGGACTTCTTCAGCTACCTCTCCAATACTATAAACCGAAAGGGTTACGAATCAGCTTTTGGATACCTTTCGATTCGGTTTTGTAGTAAAATGATCGAATGTTTCGCTGACCACATTTTAGATCTCGCGGAGCATCTGTGGTCCATGGACCACTGGTTGGGAACCACTTTTCTAAACGGTTGACAACCGCTGACTTATACCAATCTTTCGTATTCAATATCATTGGTAAATCAGCAAACTGCGCCATCTACGGATAGCTCTCAAATAACGATAGTGAGAAATGCCGCAATAGGACGGGGCGGGATTAAATTTACAAATGCTTCTGTAATACATTCGTTCATTTTATTAACTGTTACATTAAGAAACGATAAAATGAAACATAAAACCATTAGGCACATAAATTAAACATTGTTTTGTATTGCGACTCAACAAGCTTTTAAGCAATAAATTTTATTATACAGACTTTGAGTAATATTGTCCATTCTATTTTCTATTTATCACAGTAATAGTTGTTTATTTTATTTTATGTATTGTGTTTTTTTTCATTCATGTAGGTATGTACTATTTCTGGTTTCGGTTTTATCTGGCATAAATGATTTATTTTGAAATATATAGGTAGGATGAAATAAATTTTTTAAAATCGACGTGTAAAATTTGCAAAAACATGCAATAAGCATAACGGAGTGTCAATTCATAGGTAGATATGTGCAAATAATAATAATAAATTTGGAGCTCCACAAAAAATATATAAAATGTGCAATCAATTTAATTGGTAATTTTAAAGTCGTTACAAAAGAAGTAGGTATGTTGGTGTAATTGTATAGTGTAGAATGTTTGCAAGGATTGTGGCGTTTCATCCTCTTTGACAACCCCTTTTTCTCCGAGGTTCAATCTCTGAATCATTCCACATCACGGGAGTATGCATAATGCATAACTCATTATTACCTTGCGGCATCTGCACATATGAGTGGAAGATACTCTCAGTATCGCCCTGGTGTAAGACCACCATTCAGAATTGAAACGTTGCTTGAAATGCCTGAAAAATCTTAATAGCCTGGTACTTCCCCACCTTCCTCTTCCCCATCTCCTTTCCTCCCCACCACCTTCAGACTCACAACATACCCCAATTGGTGAGGCCATATAGTGTCGCTGTCTCCAGACGGGAGCAGCTGAGACTCTTGTGAGTAATTAACATAAAATATATGTTTTTAAATTTGGGAGGCATGGTATGAGAACCGCCCCGCCGCCCCGGGAACCATTTATTAGATAACTCTTGCCATAGTTCACCAGGATTGTCTAGGTCTTGGCTGCGAACTCTTTTTCCCACTTGCTGCGCGGCATGCCGGGTCGGTAGTGACCGATTGAAGGACATCTTCTAACCCCTCCAGCCACAGACTCTCTCGACCGCAGTCGGAGGGATGGATTCATACGTTCGTCTCTCCTAACACATTGAATCCCAGATTCCTACCCACCTCAAACCTTTTTCTTTGCCAGAACTTCCTCTCATTCCTTTCCCTTAAAAGACCCTCCACACAGCATCCCCAAAGATGACATAAGCCCTAGGGGATTTTTTTCCTGTATGAAGATAAGGTTTTTTTAATATTTATATGTAGGACGTAGGTAGGTAATTATAGACCTGTATCTACCAGTTTTCCTTTGTGCAGTGTATGGAAAGGGCTACACTTTTTCATAGATGAATAAAAAAATTGTGATTATTTTAATAATTTGTTATTTAGTAGTTGTTTCAGTAATTTTTATTATTTTTTTTAATTATTTTTTTTAATTTTTAATAATAAGTTTTACACGGTACATAATGATAATTTTACATCTTAGGTTTTTTACTACTTTTCCATTGAAAGCGTTTGCTTGTGTATGTAAAGGGAGTGTACATAAATGTGGTTATTGGTTAGTATCTACTTAAATAATTCATTTACATAAATATATGTGTGCTGTAGTATTTATTTTGATAATAGTATGTATTTAAAGAAAAGAAATAATGTTATGGAAAACTAAGAATATTTGTAAGATTAATTAAGTGGCAGTAGTTTTTTTCTTAAGAATATTTTTAAAATTTCTCTTGACAGAGAGCAGTATTCGGGTTTTATCATTAATGCTTCTGATTTCTTCTGGTAGACGATTGAAAAAAGTTCTTCCCTGGTAAGTGTAATGATTTTGTGCAAAAGACGTATTTAGTTTTGGGCATAGAAAAACATGTTTAAGTCGCGTTCTGTTTTCATTTAAAAATTGATATTTATCTTTATCTTTTACTTTTATAATTTGGATTAATGAATTTTTAATATATACCTAAATCTTTAAATGTAGGTACTTGGAATTCATCGAATATTATAGAGGATGTTAAGGGAAGAAGGTACTTTACTACTATTCCATTATCTCACAGGCGAAATCCTTAGGTGTATGTGTTCGTCTTTTTTTAATATAGCTATTTTTCGTTTCATCGAGTTTCAAATCTCAAGGGTGCTAAAGAAGTTTTCACTGAAAAAAAACGACAAAAATTTCACCGGATACCAAAATTTCTTATGCATTTTACTCTAAATAGGTACTGTAAGGAATCAACGGTTAACGTAAGTCAAGTACGTCCATTAACACCCTGTATAGATGCTACTGCTTAAAATACTTCATTGTTTTTTCTAAGGGAATAAATAAATTTGCTTGAAACTAAAATGACTGAAATATGCATTAAATATATTATCAGTGCTCTCAAGCGCAACACAAAGCAGAAAGTAATTTAAATATTTAAAATATTACGCGACATAGCAGAATGTCACGTGCCGCTCTCCCCTTGCCCCTCTCCTTTCCCATCCTTCCCTCCAACGCTACCAACCACTGAGCCAGCCACATACCAGCTAAAGCTACCCTGAATCATCAGAAACGCGATTTCAATACCTACGGTGTGGTTGAACGTGCGTCAATTTTCCACGGGCAACGGCAGGGACGCGGATATAAACTTTTTTCCAATGAAAAAACATCAATTAAAACCTGCTAATAATTATAAAAAACGGTGAAAGCTGCCTATAAAGAACGAAATTCACGCCAGGGATGTCAAATAAATAGACCAATCCCAATCTAATAAAAATATATCCGTAATTTAATTTGGGAGACGGTACCGCCGCACCGGGAATCATTTATTGGATAACCAACACCCTTGCTATATCACCCTAAGTGGTTCTCTACGTTTGATCACTTAGCAGAAGTTATTGGCTGAGGTTTGTCTAGGTCTTGGCGGCACATGCGCCGAATCGGGAGAGACTGGTTGGTGGAGACCTTTTTACCTGTCCAGCAAGACTCTCGACCCATCGCCGTATAGATGAGGGGGATGGATATACACATCCGTCACTCCTGAACCCATCGACGCAAGATTCCTACCCATCCCTCATACCTTTTTCCTTCTCTGAACTTCCTCTCCTTCCTTTCCTAAAAAGACCCTCCATACAGCATCCCCAAAGATGACATAGGTCCCGAGGGAAATTGTTTCCTCAGAGCCTCCTATATCGAGCTAATGTAAAAAAATGTTGTAAGAACCCATAATTGAAAAACACATATGTGTAGTTCACACGCAGCAGAAGTGAAACCTTCATAAAACTAATGTAGATAAGAGTGGGGAGGCTACGAAGCACCGCACAAGAAGGAGACCGATTATTTACGAAGACCAGCACAAAGAAGAGACCGATTATTCTATCTCATTCTCTCGAAGGCTAAATCCTGTAGATATATGTGTTTGCTTTCTTTTAGTGTCGCTTTTTCGTTTCATCGAGTTTAAAATCACAACGGTGCTAAAGAATGTTTCACTTCAAAAACATTACTTTTGCGAAAAACCACTTGTTATATGGCAAATGTAAAACAGCTGCGTTTAAATTATTTTTGATAGTGTATGGAAATGAACATCGGAATATCAACTTTCCAGAATGATTAAGTGTAGAAAGGTATCTAAAATTCTGGAATGTTTTAAACATCTGCCAAAAAAAAGTTTCCCTAAAAAATGTTTTCCGCCCAGAGTGCGCCTTCTTCAAAGATTTAATGATCGTAACTTTTAAATACCGTTTAATTGAATGAATGTCCTACGTAGTTTTTCAATTGACCGCTATAACTCACTGATTGTATGCACGAGTAAATTATTACGTAAAAGGAATAAATCACACCAACTAAGAGCATTGAATACCAAAGAAAAATGAAGGGTAGGCTAGTTAATCAAAGATAACACAGATAGATCACGAAGGGGTAGAAACGCATCTAACACGAATATCTATTAGTCATAACATAACAGAGAAGGAACAGTTGGTGCAACAATCAAATCGTTTATAACTACGAGTATCACAAAACGATTCATAAAAAAGTGAGCATCTGATACGCTTAGATAATATGCATTCAAATACTCGGCGCTGCGATTTCCAAAGTGTGGTATTCTCTCGTTAAAAGGGTGCGTATCAAATCTGCCCTCACACAGCACATATTATTGCAAAATGCCTTTGTGCCACCACTGGGCAGAAAACCCGCACAAACATTTTTGCGAAAAAAAATATTGTTTCACTCTATTGTTATATCGTTCATATATCCCCGACTCCATTCTTTCTACTTTCTCCACCCCCCACACCCCCACACCCCTCTCAGCTTCCCGCATCCCATCATCCCCTGCCTGCTCCGTAATGCTGTCGGCTATTTGTTATTCACAAGGAAAAGAGCAACGTAAGCATCTTTTTAATGAAATTATGAAGTTTTCACACTTTGCGAGGGGAATTTTAAAACTTCCTAATGGAATTTTCGTTCTTGTGTAGGTTTTTTTTTAGAAATTCTCTCTTGTCGTGGTTTCTTTATTAGCGAAAATTTCGACAATGATTTATGATATTTTTTCTTGGACTCTATTGTGAAGAGTGTTTATTAGCCGCTCGGCCTCTCGGCTGCGCGCCTCGAGACCTATTCTTTTGTGTTCGGACTTTTTAAATTAATCATAAAATTTTATATTTAATTTGAATCAACATTGGAACCTCCATTGTGCAAAAACTATTCATTAAGTGAGCACCAATCAAAAACATAAGTGATATTGCAAAGGCCGAAAGTTATGCGGCCAGTTGTTCAGAGTTTCAAATAATCTTATTATATATTTGAAAGTATAAGTAGGTGTATTGGGTTGCATACAAAAGTATTTACAAATATTTGCAGTAAATTATCACGAGACATATTATTTGATACAGAACCCATGCCACCATAATAATTTACTTAAGCCGAAAATGTAGGTATGGATTCGTGACATATCATGATTTATGGGAATTTTAGAAGGTTATTTATTGTCAAAATACATTAGTATAATCTTCTCAGAGATCACGACCATTGTAGGATATAAGCATCTTAAACTCACTCAAAATTAAAAATTTTAAGTATGACGAAGAAGCATTGACTAGTTACGACCGAACAGAAGCAGTGGATAATCGGCCATTAAAATCATGGAAGATATAAACATTAACGAGTTTCTGTAATAATAATAATTATTGCACAATACATTTTTATACTTATTTTTAAACATAATCAGGTAGAATTGCTAAGAAATTTTTTCCATAGGAAAGCTGATAGTTCAAAAATGCATAAAATAATTTGCAAGGCAGATAGAAATATTTCGCCATTAAATTTATACGACGAGAGTGCCAGCATTCTTATAAATACCAACCAGGAATTAATAGATTCCTGGTCAAATAAAATTCTTCATGCAAAACACTTCAACTATCTCAACCAAACATATGTTGACAAACTTTCGTTAAACAAATGGTTGAGTATTGGAGAGTTGAGCGCGGAAATAGAAGGCTTTATGCTTGCCATTCAAGAAAGAGTCATTAATACTAAAAATTATAGGAAGCATATCATCAAAGATACAAATCAAATTGATGATTTATGTAGAAAATGTTTGGCTTTTCCGGAAACTATAGAACATATTATATCGGGATGTTCTGTATTAGCGCCGTCCGAGTATACATTTAGGCACAATCAAGTTTTAAAAATAATTAACCAAAGTTTGGTAATTAAACATAACTTGATTGATTGCCGTAATGTAGCATACTATGAATATGAACCAAATTCATTTTTAGAAAATGAATTTTATAAAATTTATTATGATAAAACTATTCTAACAGACAGAAAAATTAGTCATAATAGACCCGATATAGTTTTACATGACAAAATTAAAAAATAACCTATATGATTTATGTCGCTATTCCAAATTCTTGTTATATTCAGAAAACTGTTTCTGAAAAAATAAGAAAATATACAGATTTAGGAAACGAGATTAAAAGAATTTGGCATTCTCAAACTATAAAAATATTACCATTTGTTATTTCGGCTACTGGCATTATACCTATAGTTCTCTCATTCAAAATTCAGGCGTATTAGATTTGTCAAAGGATTTATATATAAAAATGCAAAAGGCAGTCATTTTAAATACATGTAAGATTACGAAAGATTTTTTAAATATTTATATTGAGGGATCAGTAGGATTTATCGGACCAGATAGGATTTCATCAGAGCCGAACCCTCTGATATGAAAAAAACTGGAGTCGGTGAAATATTTTCCCATTACGTTTCTGGTGGATTGACGTATTGTTCTTGTATTGTTTTGTATTTATTATACTTATATAGTGCACTTACATTGCGTGAATTTACTAGATAATCATTTGTGGAAAAGTGTGTGGAAGGGTTTAGTCTTTCATTTGGGAAAGATTTAACCCGGACATAAAATCTTGAAGAATCTTATATACAGGGTGTAACGGCAATCCGAGGAATCCCGAGGATTTTAACCATTTCCTAACTATATTTAAAGGACAAAAAGCACATGTCATTTTGCTGTCCGATGTTTTTTTTCTATTAAAATCAAAAAATATTATTTTTCAATCACACGTCGCCGCTGATACTTCTATACAAAAATTTAAATAAAATTTATTAGTAAGGTGTTTTATTTAGGTATTTAACAAGGTTTTATGTGGATTAAAAATATTTAACGTCTTCGATGCTACTTACATCAAAGGTCACGTGTTAGTTAATTCTCATAAAACTGACCTAATACGTAAAAAATTATCTGTTCCCAAATGAGATAGTTATAAAGTTCAACCAGCCTATTAGACAACACTACCTTTGCTGACCAGATCATAATTTGCCTCTGGGTACGATTGTCCCTCATGCAGAGATCATTCATGTGTTATGGTACCAAACCGTTAATCAAATTGCCTTTAATAATAATAATAATACTTGGCTGATTTATAAAGCGCCGTTTTTGTGAAAAATCACCTCAAGGGCGCTGTACATATAAGCATACAATAAAATAAAATTAATACGATAGACTTGCAACTAAGATTCAAAATTATAACTAGGTACTTACATTTAAGACTTATATATTATGTACATAGCTAGTGACTTACGACTAAGACTTATTACTACTGACTGAAAACTAGTGGCATACATATATATTTACAAATGTGACTTAAAATTAGAGATTTACAATTAAAAAGGTTGTTTACATATAACAATAAATATTTTTTAGTTTTGCGAGGTATCTAATATTACCAAGTGATCAACAAAACTCTACCGATATAGGTACAGACAGAGAAGAAAGTTATTGCTGCAAGTCGAAGCAGTTTGATGATTTTATATATACATACATACATATTTTATTCCACACATTTTACAAAATATTTTATACCCTTTTTTAATATTAATATTGTTAGCGCCAGAAGAAGAAGGAAGTTCGTACATAATATTACAATATTTTATAACACGGTTTTGAAAATGATTTTAATGGGTTAACTGTATTTAAAGGAAAGCATAGGTATCTTAAATGAATGAATGACTAATCGTCGATCTCAACCGCAATAAGATAATTCATCGCTCAACAACAGATTGGATAGCAATATTTGAATGGAATAGCGAATTTATGGAAATGAGTGTTTAAATAGGTGAGTTTTAAGTTTGGATCTAAATTCTGTTGGGCTGGTTATGCATCTTAATTCCATAGGAAGTTTATTCCAAGCCTCAGGGCCGGATACTCCGAATGCACGATCACCAAAATTAGTGTTCGGATTTCGCTTAAGTTCTTTCAACCTTCCGATTGCAGATGATGTCGCTGATCTAAGAGTTGACTGCCTTAGACCAATATTTTCCGGAATGCATAATTCAGAGATATAGGGTGGAGCCATTTCATTGAGAGCTTTAAACACCATCCAGCATAACTTGTATTGGATCCTTTCAGGACACTTCAGCCAGTGAAGATTTCGAAGGTGTTCCGAAATGTGCGAAAACTTGGGTACCCCAGTAATTAGCCGTGCTGCGGCGTTGAACACTGATTGTAGTTTATCAGTTTGGCATTTAGGAAGTTTTGCATAAATGCCATTACAATAATCAAGACGTGAAACTATGTATGAGTTCACAAGAAGCTTAGTTGCTTCTGTCGAAAGGTTCCTACGAACTGACTTAAGTTGTCTTAGATAGAAAAACCCAGTACTGACGGTCCTATTTACTTGACTTTTTAGCGAAAGGTCTGAATCCAGATAAACACCTAGAAGTTTGACGGTTGTTTTTGCAATTACGTCGCTACCGGAAATAGAAATTGGTGAGTTGTCTATTAAATGTTGGCATCTATTCGTGGCTGCCCAGAGAAACTCGGTCTTTGTGGGATTTAACTTAAGTTTGTTCGAGGACATCCAAAGACTGATCGCTTCTAGACACTCAGTTGTGCGAATTTTAAGGCCGTTGATCTCATTTGGTGTGCAGTAAAAATATACTTGCTGATCGTCAGCATAACAGTGAGATAATAGACCAAATGACTCGATAATTTTTGCGACATCATTTGTGAAGATAATGAAAAGAAGTGGACCCAAAACGGATCCCTGAGGTACCCCTGAAGAGAGTTTTGTGAAGTTGGACTGTTTGTTTCCAACTTTCACTGCTTGAGAGCGATTGGATAGATAAGATTGTAGCCATTTTTTTATGTTAGAGTGTAAACCAAATGTTACTTCTAGTCTCTTAATAAGGAAGTCGTGGTCAATGGTGTCAAATGCGGCGCTCATATCTAAAAGTGAAAGAAGGGCTAACTTACCTGATTCTATGGCAAGGGTTATATCTGAGAGGACACGAAGTAATCCGGTTTCTGTTGAGTGGAACTTTCTATATGCGGATTGATGATCAGTAAATAATTTGTTCACGTTTAAGTGGGAAGTTATTTGAGACGCAACAATTTTTTCAAGTAGTTTCGCTACGAAAGGCAGATTTGACACAGGTCGGTAGTTACTCAAATTGTCGGCATCAAGCTGCGGTTTTTTAATGATTGGGGTGACTACTGCAGACTTAAGTGGCTCTGGAAAGTCACCTGTACTTAAGGACTTATTAAAAACGTGAACCAGGAAGGGAGCCAACACGTTGCTACATTTCTTAAGAAGCCAAGTTGGGATAGGGTCAAGAACACATTGTTTATTAGGCGAACTTAAAATTAACTTTCCTACTTCTTCTAGCGTTGTAGGTTTAAATGATGACAGGGAACATTTGGGATTGGGTGTAAATATTGGTGGGGGGGCAGAAGATGTGGAGGCGCGAATGGATTCAATTTTTTCATAGAAAACTCTACATATCTACATCATAAAACCATTAATAATGTCAACTCACTCCTTACTTTTTGGCTCGGAAAACAACGAATACTTTCACGTAGATAGACGATAACTGATTTCGACATTTTTGACAACATCTTAGAGAAAAATACCTTAGTCCGGTTTCTGCAAAACAATAAGCACCCCTTGCAAACTGTAGGTACTTCAGATGAAGCCATGCGAAATAATGCAAAATCATTCAAAATCATATGATTTTGGTTTGAAAATTTGATAGCTTAGAAATATTATTAGAAATGTTAAAAACATAAGTTTAGAAAATATATACCTTTTTATAAGCCGAGAAAGAAATAGAGTATTTAATCTATAAAAAACATTGTCAAGTGCAAATTCTTCTACTTATAAATCCCTTTTCCGATGTGGTTTTATTGTATCATGTGGCAAATTCAGTTTCTTTTATAATAATCGCAAAAAAAAAATATCGATGAACTTCGCAAAATAAAAAAAAAATGCATTTTCGCGTTGTTATTTTTGACATTATTCAACGAATTTGGATTTCTAAAGCGAGCCTTATGCCGTCGACAAGAAGTATGCACTTGTCTCACCCATTTTGAATTAGTAATAGACGTCCCTAGATTTTGCGTAGCTTGGTTCCGTGAAATCAATTTTAAATTACCTTGTTTTTACAATAAACAATGGGTAAGAAAGGAGTTAATGTTTTTACAGGCCTTTACGAAATCAAGTTGTGAAAAACAACTCTCAAATACATTTTCCGAACTTTCCAAAAGCTTTTTCTCAAGTCTTGTCAAGTATTTTTAAATCCCTTTCGATTTTTTCCTGGACTAGTGGATCACCTTAAAGTAGACATTATGCAGAACAGCAATATAGTACATAGTACACGATTACTGTAGTCCTGTATAGCCAGCGACATAACGTACCGAAACCTATAAAAAAACGAAACTTCCATGAACATGAAACATTCTACAAATTCCTCAAATTGCGGTTAAAACCACAATAAAAAGAGTGACTAATGTCACTTTTCCTTTCACATCACAGCTACAATGTGACAATGCACAACACATCCGACAATGGACGTAATTTTCCGGAAAGAGCCGATGTTTACCTACAATGCAATAATTTGTTTGGGGATAATAACATTATAATAATAATTCCTTCGGCGGAGCTTGCCTTGGCGGCTCTCCCAACAATGGCGGCCAGAGGAAAGGAAAGAGTAATATTATTATGAATATGAATAGTCGTTGAATAGGCATTGTGCAACGACATGTAAACACTTTTAGTCCATTGAAAACCCCGCCTTAGCGAGCGCTTTACGGGCGGCGGCATAGCCTTGTTAGGGCGCTAAAGCTGCGTTCACACTCGATTATATCTGCCTAGTGCCTGGTGCCTGGATCAATGGAATATAACAATCGTTATTAAATTATAATCAATAATGTTGATCGATGATATTATGTGGGTTTGGTTATGTCTTGAATTGAAAATCTACATAAGTGGCATGATGTGTTTTTTGTTTTTGTTTTTACCTATGTACCTACCAAAATTTTTTAAACTTAAACAATAATTGTCATATTGTCTTGAGTTAATTCATTTGAGAAACACTCTTTTTACTATACCGAATGCAAACGTATAATCTTAGGTAGGTATGTGGTTACCAAATTATTAAAAAAAATATCTTGGATGTCGTAGATTTGAGAGGAGGGTGTGAGTACCCACGCTCCGAAAACCATTTATTGGATAACATACACCTCTGCCATAGGTCACCCCAAGTGGTTCGCTACGTTTGGTGACATAGTTGTGCCCGGGTTCACGGGGTGAGGTTTGTCCGGGTCTTTGCGGCGGATGTACCTATCTGCCCACCTCGCAGGCTGGATCGGTAGAGACTAACCGTTTGACCTCTCCAGCAGGACTCTCTCGAAACATCGCCTTGCACCGCAGTGGGAGAGATGGATTCATACGTCCGTCACACCTTTTTTCTTTCCACCTCATTTGATTCGTACACTCATATTAGTAAAGCTAATGTTAAAAAAATCATTAGTTAATTCGGAAAGATAACGTTAAAATTTAAGGACCTTGACGATAAAACAACAAGTAAAGAATTGATATATTCTATGTTATGGAAATAGCAATAGGTTTACACTTGTGAATAAAATTTAAAAAATTAAACACAAAACAAAATAAAAGCAGGTGCAGATCCAGATAGGTACAACATAATATTAAAATCTATTTAATTTAATCCTTTCCAGACCTTTCAGTCTGTAAAAAGAGCCTCCAAACAGCATCCCCAAGGAAAACATAATCCCTGATTGGGAAAAAAGGGTCACCTAGTAACATTTTACGAAGTACAAGGCGTACAAATCTACCATGTGATTTGTTTGATATATATTTATATTTATGTAATTATAATAAATTGATTCTAGAAGTGTTGTGAATTGTGTAGACATAGCTCCATAATTCTAATTTTCTCTTATATTTAATAAATCAAAACAAAAAAATCCTCTTAAATCACAAAATTTTTAATTATGTACCTACTTAAATATCTACCTACTTAATTATGAACCAAAGATGTTATACTTAATATTTTTCCTATTTATTTCAAAGAGTTAACGAATTGGTCCAAAGAAATTACTTATTCTTTTTTCAAAATATCTTTAGGTTGGAAAGTACTTACTTACCATAATAATTATTATTACGATAGGACAGCTCCTAATAGGAACCACGATCATACGCAATCTGGCTGGATACAAATGTAGTACTTAACACTTCCATCATTTTGAATCGGAACCGGAACGTAACAAAAAAATTGCTTACAGATGAAATGCCAAATGGTCTCAGTCAATCACGCCCGTGTGAAAGTTACATGATTTAATAATTTGACAACAATATTCATAAACATCCGTCGTTGAGATGGACCTCTGGATTCTGCATGTCAAAATCAAGTGCGAAAATCGTGAGCGGCTGCAACCAAAGCGAGCCCGCAATCCTGATTTAATTGCGAGGCATAAAACCCTTGCCAAGAACTACAACTAAGACAAAGAACCAAATCAATTGAACACAACGAGTAAAAAAGCACAAAGCAACAACCCTTTAAATAAAGATGTCAGTTAGAATTCATCAGGGATTTGTATTGGGTCTCTTCTTGCTGTTGACGTGCTCTGGTTGAGTATTTAACCAGAGACCATTTTCCACGGCATGTCTTCGCTATGGACGGAGTGGGTACCTACTCTGGGTAAGTGGTTGTGGTGGACTGTGAAGCGTTTTCAGTGGAATTATGCATAATTTATTGGTCCTAACAATGTGAGGTTTTATTATCAATAAACAATAATATCCATCACTGCGTACCTGGCGGAGCAACTCTTCGTGTCGTATGCGTGTCGGGTTTGCAGCCCGAACATGTGAAATCATTAATGAAAAGTTTGCTCTTATACTGGTACAATAACTAAATTCCTTTCGTGACAATTTTTTCAAAAGTAGGTTGTTAAAAATAAATCATTTGGTACAAATTTATATCCATGGGATGTGAAATTAATAAAAAATATATTTAGTGTAAGTGAATATGTGTGTATGTACCTAGTTTTAATATATCTCAAAAGAGGTCAGTAAAGTTGTACTATATGTGAGAGACGAGAGACAACTGTCTACGGAGGTTACGAAGACAGCCGATGTTATCTGATTGACAGGTGGGCGCGATCAGTGATTATTTCTCCTCCCGCAGATGTACTCAGAGCATCCTTTAGCTTTAGAACGTACGTTAAGTCTAGTTAAAAATTCATTGTAAACAGGACGATGAACACGACTAGTAACCTGACGACCTGAAGTATCATTGAAACTCCCGATCATCCGAGTCGTATTGTTCATCAGAGAAAACAACAGTACACCACTGTATATTACGATCATCTGATTGATTAGTCAGACATCTCCAAATACTACGTTTTGAGAAAATGAGGAAAGCAATATTCGAATGCTCGGCATAAATCAAATATTATTTACAAGACTGTGTTTTATATATTTCAAATATTATGTACAAGACTGTGTTTTACATATTACCGGTCAGTGGTTGAGAGGGCATCGCGTTCGGGTCCCACCCAGGCGTTCTGTGTTCAATTCCTCGGCTGGCTAAGTCCTCCATCAAGACTTAAGCAAAATTTTCGGCTTACTGTGATGGAAGTTCCAAATATTGTCGGGTTATTCGTAACCCGGGAATGTTTGTCTTTCTTTTAAAATAAAATAAAAAATGCTACAAAATAACACCGGGAGGCATGACGATCCGATAAATTAGTATGCCATTTTGAAATATCGTAAATTGACCCAGGAAATATCATTATTTTATTTATTTACTACAAGCTTTTCTGCATTTATAATTGAATCTGAGTATTGTACCGAATATAAATCCTCATTATGTAACTGCACACCTACTCAACTCAAATTTAGATTTTTCGGAGATGTCTGATTAGTAGAATCATTATTTGAATTTAATTGACATCCATTTTGCAATTACTTTTTCTAAGCAGGTTCATGTCGAAATTCAATTTACCTCGAATAAGATAATTTTATCGCATGTTTTTCTGAATCGCCATAGGTAGGTTTATTTGTATAATATGGCGCTACAATAATGATTACTTACTACCTGAAATATCCCGAATTATAACACCTTACAAAATATTTGTCTTATTGAAAACATGAAATAAAGTCATTTATTATTTTTGTACAGTTTCGATAGATAGATGTTTAGGTCCATAGTTATTCTTTGGTGGAAATTTTCCACTTAATGTAAGATCTATCATCCCTGCATACGATGTGAGATCTATGCAAGCTAATCTATATACCTATAACATTGTGCAGGTATTTAAAAGGAACCTACTTATAAGGTGGTATATTGAAGGGTATCTCCTCGCAAATCATTGTCAGATTTCTGGCGAGAGTCGAGTATTGTTATCCGAGGAATATATTTCACCGGGTAGGTACCACCCCACCTAGTGCCTAGTGCCTGGTGCCTACCCCGCGGCAAACATTTAAAGAGCATCGCATTGTTCCCCCTACCCTCCGTTTCCATTCAATTGTACTTAATACTTAGCAACCCCCCTCCCCCGTCCCCGCCCTGTTATCCATACGAAATTGTTTTTTTCCACGCATTTACCGCATTAAAATATCGCTTTGTTGGATTATTATTTGAGTCGGACCCATTGATAAAGATTACGCTAGAGATCCAGGGTAGGTAATTCCCGACTGATTTGATTGATTGATCAAGTACCTACCTACCCAGATATATTTTGCAGCTACATATATCCTAAAAAAGTATACGCCCAACTTTCTATAATTTCCATCATATTATCTCAGTCATTAATCTTCTTTCCTTATTAGCCCATGCCTCCAGGAATGTTATAAGTTGTATGTGCCGAACAACTACAGCCAGAGACGGTACCAGGATCTTCTATGTATCCCACATAGCAGAGCGGACCTACTGGCTCGGCATAGCATGACACGAGGTATTACTCTGTTAAATAACGCTTCCAAAACTGTTGACATCTTTAGCCTTGAAGAATTCAAGAGGCATTTAAGTGCCACTCATTACCCCCTATAATATGTATATGTATCTCATGTTACTATTTAACGTTTCTTTTATTTACCCATAAATGTGTTGTTTGTGTCACATGTGTATTGTAAATGGATACACAGTATGTAATACACAATAAAATATAGTAATTTAAGTTAACAGCAATCATTCAATTAAACTTTATGTATCTACTTTATTAATTTAGTGCCTAATCATTTGATGAAATTGAACAGCCTTTCTTCTTAAGAGAAACGTAGAAAAGAATTTGACCTAATTTGCATATTACAAATTATCAACAGAATTATTGGCACACCTTCTTTGTTACAACTCACCTTGTTCAACATTCCATCCCCTTAACTCCGAAAAATAATTACTGTTGCGCAATCAATACATTGCTAATTATGGAAAGCTAGATCATAATATCAAGAATTATTAACTCAAGTCAAAGCATTGATTTTTTGGTGTAGATACGTCTAACGGCCGTTGTTCAATATTCCCAAGCCGAAATTTTGGCTCAACACTCCTCAAATGCACAAATTTTCTCTTCCCAATGCAACTCTCCGACCAACAGGTGAATCGAGTGTTACTAAACAAATCACTTAGCTGATCGGAGACTCATTGATCCATCGAAAAGATGGGAGCAACGGCCGTAAATGTTGTCGTTACGCAAATAAATATTTTTCATTTTGACTTCAGTGACCAAGCTTGCAATAAAAAAATAAACACAAGGCTGGGTGACAGTTTTATTTTTTGTTCAGTAAATTCTGTGAAAGTAACTGAATTCACTGTTTTCACAATAAACAAATAAGTAATATTTTCTATAATATGACACATTTCTTGGATTTTATCAATATCTTTTTCAGGGTTCGCCTTGACAATACATTCCTTGCGTACATTTTTGCTTTACATAATAATAATCGACATTGCTTTCATGTGGACATGTGCTATGCTTTCGCTCTCGTCTCTTTTTTTTTTGCATTCGTGTAATGTTGATTAATTTTTTAATGGACAACTTTTTTCAACGTAATCAACGTAATTCAGATTTTCTTTCACATGTATTTCGCATTTTGATCAGCGAGAGAACGTAATCTTTAAAAAAAATGTGCATAAAATTAAAAATATGGGCTAATTGATAAGAATTATATAATAAACAGTATTTATTCTGTATTAAATATAATATTTGTTTAATTACAGCGTTCTCTTACAGATTTGGAAAATTACAGCCAGTAAAAGTTTGTGTGACACCTCTGGTCAAAAATTATAAAATATCTGGAAAAAAGGACAAACTTTTATACAGAATTATCAATTATTATCATTACTATTTTCATCGGTGCTTATCAAACCATTTTCATCAATGATATTGTCCAATCTAGTAAAATTTATATAGGTGTACGAACAGTCCAAGAAAGGTTTTCACCGCACGCGTTCCCGCCATTCGAATCACGTGCGAATTCCTTTATTTTTAAATAATTTTATTCCCGGCTTTTTTATTATTATTTGGTGTTGCCAGCGAAGTAAGATTATCTACATTTAGGGGTAATGGGGAATTAATGATTCTCTTCGCCTATTTTCAGATGTGATTTAAAACACTTTTTTAATGGTTAACTGCGCAATAAAGATTTTCGAGTTGAAGCATATTATTCAGTACTTACCTGAGTTTGGATTGGAGCATAAAGTATTGAAGTAATTGGGTTATTTAATGTATGCATGTAGAAATGTACTAGGTTTATTACGCCTATAAATATTTAAATATTTGATTATAAAAACACGTTCAAGTTTATTGCCTAGTTCTTCGATTAGGTACGCATAAACTGCAATAGTTATTATACATACATGGTTACTAATATAAACTAAGTACCTTGTGCCTAGTATTTAGTATCTCTTCAACTTTTTTATATGTTTTCACAAGGTTGTTACGTTTTACTATCTTACTTACTAAAAGTAATCATTTCAGATAGTTAACGGGCTTACATTTAATTTTCCTATTGTGAAGATGATCGTGAAAAATGCCTACAAAAAATGTTATTTTATCAAAAGCAAACTTTAACGAATTTAAAAAATAAGAGCATACATAATACCTATTTACAAGGATACCTCTAAAAAGTTGTACAGGTGGCGCTAACGCAGGAATCAACGAACTTTTTTTTTTCATGGAGCATTTTGTACCTAATAGCGATATCCCTGACTGCAAGATAAATTTGTCGATCTGTACATTCATTTTCCAAATTTTAATTATTTTCTTCGTGTCTAGATTTTTTTTCTCATTTTAATGAAAAACTTTTAGAAATGTTACTTCTTTATGTGAGTACCTAGGTACCGCGATGTTGAATTTTTTTATGATAGATATTAGTAAGGTACCTACGGAACTAGTAAGTATGGAACAAGAAAATCCAGAAACAAATCTGTAGGTACATCACGTCACAGCTGTCCATTCGATAGATTGTGCATTTTCTCCTTTTTTATGGTATAAAGTCCCAACTGCTCCCAACCGTCTGGAGCCAGTAAGACTAGGACATCCCCAATTACGGTGAGACTGAATATGTGGGGAAGGAAAGGAGATGAGGAAGACTTAGCTAGGAGAGTACCTGGCTATTCAGATTTAAAAAAAATAAATTATTAGTGACTATTTCGTTACATGTTTGATGAGAATTACAAAATATGATAATGTATATAAATATTTCAGCTGTTTGTTCTTAGTCCTCCTCACTAGGTGGTCCTGTGCTGAGGCGAACTGGTACATTTCTTTGATTTTCCGTTATTTAGTTTCTATAATGTTTTTAATACATTCTCTAGTATGTCTGCATTAATTTCTTTCACCCATGTTTTGATTTTTTCCTTAAACTTATTTATCTTTTCTATCTTTTTCAGATTTGGAGGAAGGATGCTGTAAAGTTTAGTTGCCAGATATATGTGGTTTCTTTGGCCAAAACTTGTCTTGAATTTTGGAAAATCTCGTATATCCTTTATTGAGGCTGTTGTGTCATGTATCCGAGTTTCATAAGGAGATTTTCTATTTTTAAAATGATGTATAAGGACACCAAACACGGCTAAAACAATTTCAAGTAACGTTTCATTCTGAATGGTGGTCTTACACCGGGGTGATACTGATCGTACCTCTATACCCCTCTGAAAAGTGTCGCAAATATAGGTAGGTAGGTACTAAATTATTGTTCAATGAATAAATAATTGTGAAATTCATAACACGAATTAATCGAATAAAAAATATTTGTATATTATGCAAAGATGAGAGAATAGATGCTTCACGTCCTCTCATACATATTCTTGATATGTTATTATCCTGTTGACATGATCTGACTCAAGTATTGATTCACTTGACGTCAGGTGCCCCGACTTCTTCTTCCATTAACTTCAGCATCAAATATTCTCCAAACATTCCTTTTTTATCATATCCCTGTAAATAGAAATAAAATAATAACATTATTAATAATATTTAAGACGGCATTAGAGACTATCGACTAGCAATCCGGATGTCGCGGGTTCAAATCTCTGCGAGTACAAGAAAATTTCATTCAATTAATTCGTATTGTTTTATAATTAATTGACTTAAAATCGTATTTATAATATGTTTGAGGTACTTTCGTTATTTGTTTTTGGGGTGTTATGCCGTGTTGCGCTACCTCCTTCTTTAGCCGACGTTTCGGATACTGCAACGCTGTCCAAAACGTCGGCTAAAGAAGGAGGTAGCGCAACACGGCATAACACCTCAAAAACAAATAACGAAAATGCTTTTGGCCGTGAAAATCAAAAAACGTATCTGTTTGAGGTACGTTCGAGAGAGAAAGATACTCTCAGTATCTTCCTGGTGAAAGACTTCAAAATTGAAACGATGCCTTCAGCCTGGTTCCTTTTCAAGAAAATGGCACTTCAGGTACCCTTTGAAGAAAAACAAAAATGGGCCATAACATAACCTAACCAAACCTATTAACTAATTATTTAACCTTTATTTCATTACTTTTAATGACTTTTCAAAGGAGTGATGAAGTGCCACTTTGTTGAGTTGTACGGTCACCCTTTATCCTCACAACATGCCTACCACAACTGGGGATGACCTAGTCTCACTAGCTGCAGACGATTGGGAGCAGTTGGGACTCTTATGCGGTATTCACTTAAAAAATAATCATTTTCGACATTATTTGTCATAGTAACATTTTTTATTCGTAAAGATTTCAAAAACTTAAACATGATCACACAACCTGCCCGCCATAGTAATCCTTCCAATCTAACCCAGCTCCAACAGGTTCCAATCTGCCCCGTCCTATGATTGCGGTGGTACGCAGTTCGAGACATCTGGTATTGTTCCAGAGGCGTACCTCGCTTTGTGATTACCCCCTGCACTTACCTGCCAGATTAGAGGATGCAATGATGTTGGGACGTCCCGAAGTAAGTACTTACCTACTAATCGAAGCACGCGTGATCCTTACACCGAGAGCATTGGCGTAACACTGGGATCGGGTCGAAAATGTTTTAGGTTTTATCAGAGAAAATATTTAAATAGAAATGATTGCCGTAATATCTTTACCATCATCTTTGATAATTCAGTTTTTTAACGCTCTAATGTCCCCAAATACTAGGTGTAGTAAAAATAATTTGCATTAGCAACACAATAAAGCATTGCTTCTTAGTTTTTTGTAAGTTCTGATGCTGCGCTGTTTGTTTCATGAAAGGTTAAAAACACCGAAACGCATCACGCGTTTACATTTTTGGGCTACCAAACTAACCGAAAGATGCACATTATCATTCGGCAGCAGCGTATTTCAATAATTTATTGTCGGATCATTAGCTTTCTCCCTTTTAAACAATTTTACTACGATAGGTACAATTTATTATTAATTTGTGGAATTTTTATAAATATAAAAACAAAAACAAAATTTTTTTATGCAAAACTTAAGAGGGTATCCGCATCTGATTTTTCAAAAGTAAGTTTGAACATAAAATACATATAATAAATCTTTCCATTTAAAAGAGAGCATGTCATTCTTACGAATGGAATTTAGAACTCAATAGTTTTTTTTTAAATCCATTTTAGCGAAGAAGTTAACCAGTCAGACTAATTCGTTTGCTTTTCGAAACAACTCACACAGGTAGATTTCATAGAAATCTTTGTATCTCTCTCACCATCATAGTGCGAAATGTGATCTAAAAGGTGTTAGAAATAAAAAATACCGAGCTTAATATTTATATATAAAAACTAATCTCAAAAGAAGTAAAATGTACCTACACCTGGCACTTTGAAAAAAAAAATGAAACTTAGGGAATTTTTTATTAATTATTTTTAAGTAGGGTGACAGTAACGTTTATAATATACGGCCAAGGCCTGAGCGATTAAATCATTATTGATTACATTAGTTGATTTTTGCTATTGTAGATACGTTTTTTATTTTTCTCACTAATCGATTTATTTTCTGGAAACCTTGCAATATTTAGAATTTTTTTTCAAGTTTCCTCTCCAATCGCTGGATGGTTATTATCAGGGCTATCTTTACCCTCAAGTTTGCAGCACGGAACAATTTTATATCAAACTTCACTCATGCCTTCTGCCTTCCTGTAATTCCCCACCTTCCTCTTCCCCATCTCTTTCCCCTCCCCATTACCTTCAGCCTCACACCATACCCCAATTGGGGATGCCATTTAGTCTCACTGGCTCCAGATGGGAGCAGCTGAGACTCTTGTGAGATATTTACATTAAAAAAAAATACCAACCAAGTAAGCCATAATTTTTTTTACTTTTAGATGAACCAATTGGTTTATCACCATAAGAGATGGGTGTATCCACGTTTAAGAGTAAAATAAGAACAGAGAAGATAGTATTGAAAATAAATGGGTTTGCAGCTTGTAGCCACTTCCGGTCCCTTATTTATAACGCCACTGCCTTCCACCGTGCACCGGGGCTAATTGGACACGTGGGGACATAATGCACAGCCCCATTTGATTGTATATTGTTTTGATTGCTCCAAGAATTCTTCTTCCTCTGGAATGTTCGGGGCGTGATCGGGAAGCCCACACAGAAGAAATCATACATTAAATCAAATGATAAATATTTGAATATTACATGAAATCTCTTCCATTGTGGAATGAGAGAGTATACTACACTACAATGGACGTTTACGGCATTGATTACATAGATTATAAATCGGAGTTACAGTTTTGATAAAGGTGGGTTATTTGAGATGTACAATAGCGCAATGTGGGGTTGATTGTCATTACAAAACGATCAGTCAATTTAAGAAACATTAATTTATCCCTGAAAACAATAAGAAATTCCATTGAGAAATACATATTTTGATTTAGAGATTACATATCAAAATACCTATTTTATGAATCATTGAGGTACGGGCAATATCTCAATGTTATGAACAGATATGAATTATGCTCTATATTTTTTGTACATTAGCTCCACAGATGAAAATAACCCCTTATAATAATTAAAAAATGGTCCTATGACATCTTTGCGGGGATGCTGTTTACTAGGAGGTATTTTTAGAAAAGGAAGGAGAGGAAGTTCTTGGAAGAAAAGCTATGAGGGGTGGATAGGAATCAGGGGGTCAATGTGTCCAGAAGATGATTCTATCCCATCCACTGCGGTGCAAGGCGACATTTCTAGAGAGATATGCTGAAGAGGTCAAAAAGTCAACCAGTCTCTCCCGATCCGGCCTGCCGCGTAGTTGGTGAGAGCTGTCACGCATCCGCCGTTAAGATCCGGGCAAACCTCACCCCATTAACGCAGGCACTCCTGCTAAGTCATCAAAAATAGCGAAGCTCTTGGGGTGATCCATGGCAGAGATGTTGGTTATTCAATAAATAGCGGTGGTACCCATACCCGCCTCCCAAATGGATAAATAGAATTAATAAATCGAAAATTATGCAAATAATCTGTTACATTCTGAGTTCTGTCGTCATTAGAAACGCACTGACGTCCTCCGTGGTTTCGTGGTTGCCTGGTTACAATCCTTCAAATCCCGGTATGCGCAAGTAAAATTTATTTCATTGTTCTTCTACTCGTGCCCTGTCCGGTCAACGGAAGTTGGCTATCATGTTGGCTATGCGGAATTGGTTTACTGCGGCCCGGAACAGCTCTACAGTACACAAACCACTGTCTTGTGTTTTTTAGCCATGATGTTCTCCTTCCGGAGAACATCATGTCCTTCCCTTCCCCACAACGTTCAGCCTTTCAAAATATCCCAATTGAGAATGCCGTAGACCCACAGGCTACAGACAGTTGGGATTATTTTACGATATTCACATTCAAAACACTCCACTCGCTATAACAGTGATAAAGATAGCTCGTTTTGATTAACTTTGATGCTCGCCATGTTGCACAAAACTCATTTTTCGTAAAGATATTATTAATGTCTATGAAAACGTTTTGTGTTATTTTATTAATACCATTTATATTTCATTCAGATGGCGAATAATCTTTTTCTTCTGTATTTTTCATCATATTTTTAATAGCGCAATATTAATATCTTACTTTCGTTTGTGTCATTAGGGAGTTCAGAAATGGTCCATTATAAATCTGTTTTTTCTAGTTTTATCGTGTTTCTTTTCAAAGTTCTTTCCCATTGTTTGAGAAAACACAAAACTACACCGCGGAAGAAAATATAAAGCTCTACGCCGGAGCTTAAAAGCTATCCCCGGGAAACATTACCGCTGCGTCATGGACTATTCGCGTGATTTATGGTTGCCTATAAAATTAATGGAGTTGATTTTTAAAGAGTTTCAGTCAATATTTCAAAAATATGGAGCGTTAATAAAAATGGTTAACAAGGGTAGGTTTTGTGGACATGGTTATAGAACAAATTATATTATGTATCTAACATGTTGGAAATGTGTTTTTATAAAGTAAGATTTCTGGTGTTATTGCAATAATTTTATGTGATATTGAATACTTCAATATCTTTGGTACCTAAACTAGTAAAAACTGGCAATTCATGTGTCTTTTTAATGTGAATAAAGTCCCAACTGCTCCAAACCATCTGAAGACTATGGCATACCCGATTGCGGTATGTCGTGGGGCTGAAGTTAGTGGGATAGGGGAATAAAATGTGGAAAAGGAAGGTGGGGGAGTACTTGATAATTTAGATCTGATCACCAAACACAGCTAAAGCCATTTCAAGCAACGTTTTAATTCTGAACGGTGGCTTACACCAGGGCTATCCTGAGATTGTCTTCAACTCTAGAAATTACCACAAATATAGATACTATGTATTATTATCATGAAATAACCCAATTATCAAATAATTTTTGAATTTGAAGCCACATCCTCCGAATGGCTAATCAAGACCCCTCTATCTCGGAGGCGGTCAAAAGTGAAGCATTATAAAACTAAATTTACATAATTTTTGCCTGAAACGATTGAGTAGAGAATTTCTGGCAATTAGAATACCGAAAATAGCTCATCATTGGTAAAATGTGTAATTTTTTAAAATTCAACATTATATAATAAAATGATTTTCGAAATATAATATAATACATTGATAGTGAGTCAATGTAACGTACCATTTAACTAACATCAGGTAAAAGCCAAATTCACAATATTTACGACTGCAGTCAATTTTATTCACATACAAAATCACAGAGAGCAATTTCACGGAAAAGGGGTAACTCCTGTTAGAGGGGTTGGATTCAGTTGGGTGGCGGGGTGGATTCAGTCGCAGGAGATGTTGTGGATGATCAAATTTCATGCCACATTAAATCATAACAGTTGAAATCGTCCCGCTCCGTGCGGGAATAGGAACTCGGAGACAATGTGAACACAGCCTTATTATACGGTGTGGTAGGTACCTACTATGATGTGATATTTTAACTCCCAACTTGATGGGAGTTAAAATATTATGTTAGATATATTGTCTTTTATGTTCCGTGAGTTCACTTACGTTTTAAATGGTTGTACGGATTACTGCCGTTGGATTAGGTGGAAACAATTTTTTTTTAAATAATAAGATACAACCTTTAAAGCAGTCAACCCAAAATGAGAAAACTCTATTTAAGTATTTGCAGGAACCTCATCTCGGCTGGTTTCCAAAAATAACCTCACATCGAGAGATTGGGTCGCCTGGACAACAATGGCTCCAAGACAAAAGGCCCGCGAGGATGCAGGAAAAGTCGTGGTCTTCCGTTTCCCAAAATTCTCCAAGAACAACCTCCAGTATATTCCAATTATGGCGAGCGGATGATGACCAGATTTGCGAGAACGTCTTTTGTCGGTCAAGACGGATCCCATCGATTTATACTTTTGTTCAAAATTCCAGGGCTGGTAATCTGACCAATGCACGATAATTGTTAATCCGTAAATACTCAAAGTGCCACACTCCGAGAACATAGATATAATGTTTATAACCGAGACCACGGATATAATGTGTGTAAAAGTATGGACACACCTTGTTACAAATGCGCTGTATCCTTGTATTATATTTGACAGACTGCAGTTGTCCTGTGACCCTCATTCGTCGAATACACGCCAAAGAGACCATTATTTAATTTTTCTCCCCAGGCATCAAACTGCTATATTTGAGGGTAGTTACAGCTAGTCCAACAAAACTTTGAAATGAAATATTACCTACTGTCTATTCGAATATCGACATTGTGACTTCAAGAACCTTTGCAGCAAATGGTTGCTGACTACATAGTCACCAACAGCATCGTAATAGATAAAATGTATAAATACGTAATGAAAACACCGCACAAAGAGGACACCGATTAGTATATCGCATTCTCTCGCATAGGCTTAATCCTGTAGATGTGTGTGTTTGTCTGTTTATAGTGTCACACGTTTCGGTTTCATCTATTTTCAAATCACAACGGTGCTAAAGAAGTTTGCAGTTAAAAAAAAATACTAAAAATACGAACATGAAAAATTAGGCACAAAAATTGCAATTCAAAATATAAAAATGGTTACCGTCGAAAGTAGTAGCTTAAAAGCAATAAAAAATCGTGTGCAAAGCCAGTTATACCAGCAAATGGAAAACGAAACCTCAAATTTTTATTTAAAAAAAAAACTGTAATTCGTGGGTTTTCAAATACACACATGGTCGTAAAGGGTGTTCACTTCGGACCGCAACTTCCTTGACCACTCTTCAATTATTATTAGTTCAGTGTTCTTGTGTTCTGAGTCATCCCTCGTGGTGTGACCAAGATGTTGGAGTTTTAAAACATCCAATATTCATAAAGTTTTTTGTTAAGTTTAGCAACCAGATCCAGGAAATTGACCATCACTTGTGATGTCCTGAAAGGTCAAGCCTATTATTTTTTTCTGAAAAAGGGAGAAAACTACGTTTTAGTACACTTTTACGATAGCATCCTCCACAAAAAAGACTATTAAAAGTAAAACATTTCAATCTCTCCTGTCGAGCGATTATCTATCTTTGTGAGATCGAGATAGATTTCGGACGAGATCTCCTATCAGATTCGTGTGATTTTCTTTGGCTGTTATTTGCTTTTTCTATGGGCCGAAGTCAGAATTTCACCTGTGAGCTGTCGCGATCGAGATAGATATCGGGCGAGATATCTTGTCAGATTTGTGTGATTTTCTGATGCTGTTAAATTGTTTAAATCGACCTAAACTAAAATACGTGACAGCTCACAGCTGAAATTCTGACATCGGCCCATAGAAAATGCAAATAACAGCCAAAGAAAATCACACTAATTGAAAGGAGATCTCGAGCTCACAAAAGATAGAGAATCGCTCGGCTCGTCTTGGTTTTTTTTTATCTACTACTAATGTTAATGTTCATCGTTACAAGGCCAACTAAATATATGCTTTAATTATTACCCAAATAAAACATTAGCTTAACGAGTGATTTTATGTTGTTTTCAGTGATTAAAACATGATTTTAAATACTCAAGTTGTAAAAAAGTTCTAAAATCTTAAGGAAACCTCAGTAATAAAACTATAATGACCGCGCTGTGCCAGTTACCGGCAAATCCATGAAGAAACAATGTAGCAAGTGTAACGGCAGTAAAGTGGGCCGTATAATATAAATGTAGCAATAAAACACAAACCCAGAACATCATAATCAATTACGGAGGAAATATGACTACCCCTTCACCCCGCCCTCCCTCTATTCTCGCTCTGGGTTCGCTTTTGCCCCCTGTTACCCTACTTGTACGGACATGCCCGTTACTTCAGTCTTCCACAACTCGCGATACACGCCTATAAATCATAACCTTAATCTTTTATTGTCGGAAGCATTACCATTCCAAATTCAAACCGAGTTTTGTAAAGCCTTAAACTTTCAGTGGAAAAGCTCTGAACTGAACATTATATCTACTGGAAAAAATACCTTCTTATTGAATTAATTGGATAGGTATGGAATAAAAACATATTGCAGTGAAAATGAAGGATAGTGGTAAATGGTCCAGATCTAAACAATCTGTTGTTTGCTCCGAGACAAATTAAAAACCCTGTGTGGACTAATTTTTTTTAACCACTGGAGTGCTTTTTGCCACAATATGGCACTATTTAAAATACCTCGGATTGCTTTGCTGCCAGATTTAGGCAAATTTTCCAATTTTGTTTTTCAATTTTTTCATATTCAAATTCGAAGGTAAACAAATTTGATTCTACTCGTAGTCATAGATATGTTGTCTGCGAACTAGTTGACTGTAATAAAAATATATGGTTTTTCAAAGTGACTCAACTGTAGAGAACAGCTTGGTGAACAATAGACATTGGGAAGGAATCTGACTTACCTTAATTTTTACACAGCACGTTTTTTTGAGATTCTACATTATAGCACCGAGGATCACAAGATTGATCATTGCACTAGTGTCCATAAGAATCGATATTAAAGTCATCATGATATCAGCATACGAGTTGATAATTGCACTGGAACTTCAATATTGACCGATTAAACACACTAAGATATCACTAGATTGGTGATCATTGATTTATTTTTTTAACATTAACTCCACGCAGGAGGCCCTGAGGAAAATAATTTCCCTCAGGGCCTATGTCATCTTTGTGGATGCTGTGTGGAGGGTATTTTTGAGGAAAGGAAGGAGTGAACATGGGTCTTGAAGAGACCCATGTTGTAGGAGGGGGGAAACACAGAGGCCGGTAAATCGTTCCACAGCCGAGCTGTTGAACTCAAGAACGAGTCGTAAAAACGACCCGTTCTCATGTGACTAATGTCAACAGTGTACAAATGTTGGGCACGTGTTTGGCGTGTTTCTTATTTATTGTTCCAAATATCACATTGTTAGCACAAGGTTAGGTACAAGGCATTGATATCTCTATCGTACAAGGGTAGTAGGTTGGGTGGAGGAAAGGAGATGTACATAGTTACATCAAAATTACTAATAAATTTCTTTATTAGTTTTTTTATTCTCAATATCACAAAATATTAGCTATGAGCACTAAATTTGACTGGTGATTTGTAAATACATGGTTTATGTAACATTGCTTTCTGACAGTTTAACATAACAATATTTCTATGCATCAGTCAAAAATGTTTCGATAAACTGTTATTATCTCGATCAAAAAAAAAACTTCTTGGCGCTCTTTGATCTTTTACAGGTAATATTTAAAAAGCGGCGGTTTAAGAGGCAGAGCCATGATATTGGCATTTATTATTTCCACGTAACAGCGGTTATCTGGCAGTCGATCTGCCGAAAATGAGACCATTATTACGACATTTTAGCATATCAATCAAACACATCAATCGCCTGAGAAATTCATCGGTTCTAGAAGAAAGATATTATGATGAAATTAATTTCACACACGAAGAGGTTGCTTCTCAACTCTTAGCATTGATATGAGAGCAGGAGATTGGTCTACATGGCTCCAAATGAATACATTTATATTTGTAAATAAAAAATATGTTCCTTTCCATTAAAACGTGAACCAACATTTTGTTTATATTCGAGTAAATAAATATAAGAAATAGTGAATGAAAAGAAACATTGATTTTGAAGTAAAACTTCTTTAGGCACGCTTGACTTGGGGGGTAAGCTGGCGAATGCGTGACGAGAGCGTTACGAAAAGTGAGGCGAACGCTTTGTATATCACTGTAGGAGCAAGAGAGAGCAGTGCGCGTGCCCATTTTCTTTCTCTCTTCCTATCATATAGATGGAGCAGAAGTTTTACTTCACTTGTGTGGTCTAAAGCACAGTCGTTTTTTTATCATTCTCATTGTCATTTTTATTTTTTTTATTTCGAACGTATGAACGATCCGTCTCACTTCTGTACAAGAAGATGTTCAGAAAGATTACTGATGGAAAAATCAAAATGTCTCCCTCAACCAGTCTCTCCCGATCCGGCCTGCTACCCAGACGCATTCGCTATCAAGATCTTGATACACCTCACCACATTAACCAGGGCATCAAGTCACCAAACGTAGCGACCCTATTGCAGGAGTATTGGTTATCCAATAAATGGTTTCCGAGGTGGCGGACCCATACCCATCGTCCCATACAGAAACAGTAAACGAAAACAGCCTCGTGGGTCAAAGGCGCCAAAATTCAAAAGTTTCAGACATTATTTGACCAGGATAGTAATGGCATTCAATTTAGTCATCAAATTTGTAAATCTTTGGATGGTTCAATTTAGTCATGGGCTCACTTATACATCCTGCATCAATGGTTCGTCCCCACCAAACTTCCTAGATAACCGAATAGTATATAGAACTCTATAGGTAGACCCATACTAGTTCGAGGTAGACAGGTACCCCAGAGTAATCTAGTCTTACAATAATTACGATTCCCCATTAAGATAAGACCGATGGTTGATTCATTTTTAATATGCGTTCGCATCGTTTAACAGAGACATTACACTAGGTACGCTAAATTGAAAAAGCTATACCAAAATATATACACTCGGGTATTAGATACCTAGAGGTTCTGTTATAAGCATCTGACCGGAGATGCTAGATGATATCTGCGAACCTGAACGGGTTATTATTATTCTGTCGTTTCCGAAGATAAAATTATTATTATTTTTTTATTGGAATAACTCTAGATTTAATAACTTTTGAAGGTAATACCCATAAATGTATAATATATGATGGAATAAGTAAATAACATAATAAATCTAAAATATAAAACAGGAAAATGAACAAGACACAGAAAAAAATAAATTTCAATGGTCGCAACTGGGACTCGAAGTCAGTCAACTGTCAGTATCAAACCCTTTGAGAGGTTTTGCTGAAGCACTCATTTTCTCTATTAAAAGTTATTAAAATCACATTTTCACTCATCTAGCATAAAATCTGTGGGCGTGGTTATCTTTATTTTAATTAATTTTTTTAAATTAGGTCCACACAGGAGGGCCCGAGGAAAACAATTTCCCTCGGGGCCATTGTCATCTTTGCTATAGCTGTGTGGAGGGTCTTTTTGGGGAAAGGAAGAAGAAGAAATTCTGGGAAGGAAAAAGGTATGAGGGGTGAAGAGGAATCTGGGCGTCAAAGTGCCCAGGAGTGATAGACATGTGAATCCATTGATCTAACTGCGGTGCCAGGCGATGGGTCGAGAGAGACCGGCTGGAGAAGTCAAAAGGTCTCCCTTAACCAGTCTCTCCCGATCTGGCCCGCCACGCAGGTGGGCAAACGCATCCGAAGCCAAAACCTAGACAAACCTCATCTCGTGAACCCGGGCGTCCCTGCTAAGTTACTAAATGTATCGAACCACTTGGGGTCTTACCTTGATAAACGGCCACTGGGACCCCATTTTTGTCGGTTTCATATTTTAAATTCAAAATTAACAACATTATCTTCAACTAATTTTTCTCATATTTTTGGCTGCTACCTTTTTAAATGATCACAACTTGCTAGTCTCCCGAAATATCAAATCAACAAATTACAATCTGTGTTCAACGCTGCGGCAAGACTCATCACCGGCGTATCTAAATATTCCCATATTTCTGAGCATCTCAAAAATCTTCACTGGCTCAAGTGTCCTGAAAGAATCCAGTTCAAGCTCTGCTGGATGGTATTTGTCTTGTAATTAAGCGTGTGGAATAGTTCTTTATGGCGTGTACATCTGAATGGTATGTTAAAATTATTTAGGGAAAGTATTTCGGTACAATCGATGTTATTATTTAAAATTTTGTGTATAAATGTCAAATCAGCAATTACTCGTCTTTGTTGCAAAGTTTGAAATGTGCATTCATAGTTATTGTTGAATTTGAAGGTAAGATATTTTATAAATTTGTTTTGAATATGTTCTATGCTATCTATGTATAATTTGTACTGCGGGTTCCAAATTGGTGAGGCATATTCCAGTATACTTCTGACTAATGCAAAATATAACATAACTACTGTGCGCGGATTACTGAACACTTTACTTATACGAAGAACAAAACCAAGCATTTTATATGACCTGATGTGAACGATTGAGTCGATGTGATTATTAAAAATAAGTTTGCTATCAAGGTAAACACCAAGATCTTTACATTCCGTTTTAGAGATAACAGGTTCATTGTTGAGTGAATAAGAGTACTTAATTACATGTTTATTTCTATTGAATGTCATAGTATGACATTTGGAAACATTGATATCTAAACAGTTAACTTTACAATACTTGCAAAGCCTATCTAGGTCACTTTGTAACGCTTCACAGTCAGAGAGAGAATGCACAACTTTGAATATTTTCATGTCATCAGCGTAAAGCACATATTGGGAATTTTGAAACCATGATCCAATGTCGTTTATATAAATGTTGAAGAATATCGGACCTAGGTGGGAACCTAGGATGTACATTTAGATTTATTTGTAGTAGTAGTAAACCTTCTCCTTAAAAATAATTATTATTCTCCTTCAAATAAACTTTACATTGTAAGGTATAGAGCGCCAGTAATCAATCAAGTTATTTAAATTTTACATACACTGTCATTATTTTTATGATTTGCAAATCCGTTTTGATTTATGCTCTATTTAATTGAGGTTTCTTTACGAGTTGTTTAGAATTACAACCTGATGTAAGTAAAATATATTGAAATAGGTAGGTAATAACCAAGTTATACGTCGCTCTCGCGCGGATTACTACTACTCTATTTTAACTTAATGAGCTACTCTATTTTAACTTAATCTCGTGGTTAATGCCTCTCTAGGAAAATTGTAATTTACCGTTTAAGAAATAAAACGGAAAAAGAATTACAATAGCCACGCGCTGCATCCAACTTCAGGTCACTTTCCTTACTCATATGATGTGTAAAAGAGACTAGATTGTCCTAGAAATCAGCCAGAGCAACAGAAGAGGACGAAAACGTCAACTAAGAAAGCCATTTTGTTGTATGATGCAGGAATTGAAGACTAGAGGTAAATACAAATACATTTTTACGAAAAATGTCACGTGAAATTAAAACCGCATCCTACAGGTATCTCGAAAATAACACTTTTCAAACTGGCCGGAAACATAACTTCCGCAAACGTTTCATTTCAATTGAAATTTTAACAGTAGCTTTTCAATTAAATTATCTCAGGAAATACTTAAAGTTTCGTTCTCAGCTTTTTCAGTTATGAATTAACTAAACGTGGAGAAATTGTTTCAGGCAGCGGACCCCTGATCACGAGAGGATGCTTCCTTTTGTACGCTCTGGCAAAAAAAAACAAAGATTTGTAAATATGTAGGTACACTAGAAAGTTTTTACTCTGTATTACCCTCAACTAATTGTTGAAATTATGATACTTTTTCAGTCATTTACCCCTTCAGATACCCCTTCAAGTCATTGTTTGGTTCCCACCCAATCGGAAGTAAAAGACTATTCTAATATAAACTTATTCTTAGATGGTTTCGAAAGTCGTCTATCTTGGAGAGCATTAATTTCTATGTACATGTGTTCTCGATGGTTATATCCGTCACCGACAGCGTAGACTGTTTTATCTCCCGGCCTGCAGGACTAACTTGCGTGCCAATGATCATGCCAGTGGGGAGGACTACCTTGCTGTTGGACAGAACAGAACAATTCGGATTCGATGTATTTAGCATACGTGAGACTGCTTATAGTTATAAATCTGCATTATACGCAGTGACGGCTTTATACTTTTCATAAGTATAGGCCACTTTTTGCGCCGCACCTTTCTCCTTCTTAGAAGTTGCCACCTATCATAATCACTCATTTGTAGGATGCCTGTAGGTTTCCGCCTCTAGGCCGCGGCCTATACGGCCTATTGACAAATCCAGGACTTATTATATGATTTATATTTATATTTCAAATTATATCATTTAGAAACGCGTTTAAATGAAAAGTTAAAATGTTTTTTTAATAATGCAATAGATATTAAAAAAAATGTAATAAACAATTAATTTTCACCCAATCTTTTGCAAATTTAATATCAATGAATGAATTAACCCCAGTTACATTCTGGCGACATCCCTCAAACACGACGATATTTATTGCGTAATGGCCTGACAATGCAATCATAAAGTCATTGTTCACCCCAACAGGAAAATGGGGGAGTCCGGGGTAGTCGCAGACATCGGGGCAAACGGTCGCCACTTAATCGTTTTTTATCGTCGCATTAAATAGATATTGTATTCGGAAATAATAGCGGAATCTGTGAAGGGCGTGCAGCACCGCGATATTGGCAACAGTTCACTTTTATTCTGGGGTGAACGCGATTATTACCACGAGTATTTTTGTTATTAATTTATCATTCTGTAATTACTTCCTGCTTTAATCGCAATTAAATTATCATTAATTTTATTTCAATTAATCAGATGTCTTATTTTTAAATTTGCGCTTCTAACACTGCATTTGATTAATATTTAAGACCGAAACTAGTTTTATTAACAGGCTTTAGCTCAAGTTAGGACTTTACTCTTTTCCTTTGTTTTATTTCTTAGAACATTGAAAAATAAGGCTTGAATACATCGATAGCACCTCGTTTTATTTTCACAATTAGTTAAACATTTCGAAACTAAGTGCATAACTCATAACGGATATTACTTATCCAGCTGAAAATATGTGTCCTTTAAATATAGACGAAACCATCTGTGCAAATTTATTGATGTCAGACTTTCGAATAAAGACGGTCAAAGTTTCAGTGTCAGACCCTTTGAGAGGTTTTGCTGCTGAAGCACTTGTTAAAAGTTATTGAAATCGCCTTCTTACTCCCCTAGGATAAAATCTGCATGGTTTTCTATATTTTTTTACATTAGGTCGGGGTCAATATCAGGGATTCTGTGTGGAGAGTCTTTTTAAGGAAAGGAAGGAGAAATAATTCTGAGATGACAAAATATATGTGGGATGAAAAGGAATCTGGGGGTTAAAGTGTTCAGGAGTGATAGACGTATGAATACACCTTTCCAACAGCGGTGAAGGGCGATGCGTCGAGAGAGTCACGTCAAAAGGTTTCGCTCAATCAGTCTCTCCCGGTCTGGCCCGCCACGCAACCTGGGCAAACCTCACCTCATGAATCCCAGAGTTCCTTCTAAGTCACCAAATTTAGCGAACCACTTGAGGTGGTCTGTGGCAGGGTGTTGATTATCCAATAAATGGTTATTGGAGAGGAGGAAGTCGCACCCGCCTCCCAAACCGTAAAAAATGTCTCGAATCCTTCGATGGCATTCATAATGGATATTACTTGTCCAGCTAAAAATATCAAATGTGTATGTTATTGAATAATAGGATTGACGAAACGTTTAGAGACTAACATATTTCATAAATTAAATAAAAGTTATACGATTAAAAAGGCTGAAACTTACAATAAGAATCGTACTGTTTTGTTCAGAAAGATAAGTAGAGAATATTAATAAATCGACGAACAACATTAGAACGAATAACAATCGCAAATATTCAATTTACAATATTGACTTACCCTCTGCACTGCGCGCGATCCACCCTCACCACCCTCCCCATCCGAACACGTGGGATGTGTCACATTACGTCACCCCCTTAACCGTGTCATAACAATTCAATTCGCCACACATTATTGGCCACGAGTGCTACACGACGCACTTTCCTCGCTTACCCCACTCTACTAACTCTCGCTGCTCTCCCCTGTCCCGACTAACCCCACCTACGCTGTTCCACGCTGCCCCATCTCCTCTACTGAAAAGTGACAATTTATTACTTCAATTCCGAATATATATTGTCCTGTAACCAGAGTCATCTACGAGACGCGTGATGTTATACATATTAAGTAACTGAATATTACCTCATTATTTACAAACATGGAAAATAAGATGACAAAGTTTTCGGTTGGGTAATAGGTAAATGGAATTCTTTAGAGGAGGCCTTCACCTTTGCCTGAGAGAGGGGTTCTTGCTTATGAATAATTTAAGATTAAGATATTACATTCATCAACTAGATTGTAAGTAACATTAATTATACTTTTTATAACTCAGTAACATACCTATATGCAAGAAATAAAAGGCTTATTATTTTATTGTTATTTTATTTGTTAATAGGTAAGAAAGAACCAACATTACGTCGCTTTCTTTCTGTGGGTACCTTCTCTGAAAGCTTTTTTTCAGTAGAACTACCTACAAACTGGTACAGGGGTCGGCAGGCAGCCCGCATGCGGCTTATTACGTTTAACCCAATAAACATATTTTTAATAAACCCGTAAAAACAATGTTTTTTTTACTTTTAGATATAAATCGCCTTAGTTGGGCCATCTTTTGGGATGGCTAGTAGCCAATTTCGAAGTTGTTATTTTTTTTGGATTTGACTGAAGATTGAACCCACGGACTGATTAAAATAAGTGAACACCAGTAACATTTCCCAAACCCAATTGTGTGAGTGCCATCATTGCTAGAATGCATTTTCATCGACAACGAGTCTATCTGCCGAGTTTCAGTTCAATCGGATATCGGGAAGTGGGTTAATTTCCGCTTACAAAATTTGCATTCATTCACTCACGATAACAAAATCGAAATTAAAATATTCCTATTTAAGTATTAAAAAAAATGATTATTATGTGAAATTTAAAAGGTGTAAAAATATATATACCTACTTAAATCGCGAATCTAAAAAATTGAACGGTTTACTACTTAGTAGGTATTTGACAGATCAGTGGCTGAGCGGACATCGCATTTGGGTCCCACCCAGGCGTTTTGAGTTCAATTCATCGGATGGCTAAGTCCTCTATCAAGACACAAGCCACATTTTCCACTTACTGTGGTGAAAGTAGGAGATTTTCAAATATTGTCAGGTTATTTGTAACCCGAGAGTTTTCGTTATCATCTTTTGAAAAAAAAAATATAGTAAAATATAATACTCATCTACTTGAATCAAGAAAATGATTGTTTTTAATTAATTTTTTTTCTGGCATCACCAAACTACATATTTAAGAGGGATTAACCAGACAAAATCGGAAATATTGTCATTTTTAAATCAAATTCTAGACGTATTGACTTTTTTCTGCAAAGGAGTATAAATTGATTTCGAAAGATTGTTCTTTCAAAAACAATCATACAATTAAATAAATGAATACATTATCTAGGAAAGCTACTTTTCAGAATTTTAATTTTAGTTCAAATAAAATCTTTAAAAAAAAGATCCGAGCACGTGTTTTGTAACGAAAATACTTCAGTTTGTCTATTTATTTACGGTATTACAAACATACATCAGTTTTTTTAAACATTTTTATTTTGCTTAGAAGTTATTGAAAAATTATAAATACTTATGATCAAAAAATAATTACAAAAGTACATAATTTTAATAGTTTTATCATCACACGTTTCAGCATTTTTGAATATAGGAATATATCAAATCAAATTCTTATTGAAATAAAATCGAAATGAGTCATTATTTTAAAACGCTGGTAAAGAGAATAATTATTTTTTCTCATCGGGACCGCCCTGTATATTTGCAAGACCGTCTTTCGACGAAATTTGAATTCTCGGCCGCAGGTTAATCGCCCTTTTAAGAAAGATACTTTTTATCTTCTAATTTAGTTTTTCTTACCTATTAGTTTTTATTTTTCCTTTTTACAATGTTTTGCTGATTGACCCATAGATCTAACTACAATTAAGTTCAACTACAATTAAGTTCTAGCGTATGGCTTGGTAAGCACCAAGAAAAAAAATCCCAATAGATATAAGGAAATAGTTTGAAATTTTCCTTATTTTTTTTAATAGTTATTAATGTTATTATATATTCTGGTTGGTGTACTATTGGAGTAGATTCTAAAATCTATACATTAATCATACAACTCACTTGGGTATATTATTTAATTGAAGCCATTACTCCGGTGTATGTGTATTGTGTGAAGGATGGTCGGACATTGTTTCGATATTATGCAAATTTGAAGTATTAACAAAATATACACGCACAATTAAACACACACCGTCTCGTTCTCCGATCGAATCCGTTTTAGGGGTGGCAAAACATACTAATATTATTCAAATTAATAAATTTACAAAACTAGAACATTTTTCTAAAATGTCTGGTTATATCAAATTTTAGGCATATATCAAATAAGGTAAAGGAAGGGGAGGGGTATATTTAAAAACTCACAATCGATCTCGATATAATAATGCACCATTTCACTATTTAGAGAATTTAGACCTGGTCTTAAATTAACCCATTTTAAGCAACATTTAGATAGAAAAAAAATTCTGGAAAGTTATTTTCATTATATTTTTTGGAGCTGTGAAATATCGTTTTCATAGCAACTCAGAACCATGCAACTTCAACACCTCTTTTAAAAAGTCTTTAAAAGTTATGAAAAAAAATATGGCCGTAAAGTAATCTAATGTAAACTATTTAACCATTTTTTTCATACTTTTATTAGTTTTTCAAAGAATTTAACGATTCTGATTTTTCCGGTCACCGTAACATCAAATTAATTATGAAAAATAGTGGCAAGAAAATACTTATCTACATTATTTGTACTCTATTTTTATATACCATTCTCGTGCGAATGCTTGCATGAAGTTTTGCATCTGTTTATTACATAAAAGATTGTATAATGTCTTCTGCTTGATCGAAATACATACCTACCTTTTTAAAAAAAACGTCTTTAAAAATGATATTCAGTTGTATGCAGACCATAAAGATTGAAAAACCGAAGCAACAAGATTTTTTTGACGGAAATGTTTTATTTCATTAACAATTCATAATTTTTTAATGTCGTTATACATCATATTGCATTGATGAATTTTTTTTTTTGACAAATTTATACTTTAAAGTATTTATTATTTACTTTTAAATGTAACGTATGATAATAGAAGGATCATTTTCAAATATTTAATCATAATATTCATACCCAGACATCATAACCTATACACACTGCATAGCATTGGTCATTGGTCAATAAGTATTATGCGTAACAGGTGCGTTGGAAATCATTGTGAACGTCATAAGGGGGCATACATTAATTACGTGAGCAGTTTTTCTTCCAATCTAGATCCCTCCCCCCATTGGTGAGATAATTTTGGGCCAGTTCGTATATTATTTTCAAGTAACGTGAGATTTTGCTGGACCCCCACTAATTAATGTATGCCCCCTAATCACGGACCACACCATTCCCCCGCTCCAGGCAAGTTGGTTTGTTCCCCTCGCCCTTATAGGCAGATCTATCTTATCTTTGGTCGGTGGTCGTAATACATAAATATTATGCCCCCATATGTTCGCTGCACACTCGTTTCATGGCAACCCTGTCAGGGAAGCCACCTTACCTCTTAATTGAAGATTGTAATGATTTACACGTCCCAAGTGATGTGCCCCAAATTTGATTAATATTTCTGATGGGAACAAAGCGCATTAAAAATATTTAATAACGCCAATTTCCTACGACTAGAAACAATTTCCCGCCTGGGTCGACTTAAATAACGCGTTTTTTTCCTATTTTTATAATTGCAGGTTTGTTTAATTACGTGGAATATGATTATAATATTATTTTATGATTAATTTCTGACGGAGATATTCATCTTCAATGCGCACGTTGATTTATTCCGATATATCTGCATATGTATGTAACGCTTAGAATGGCTCACAATTGCCGAATTTTACAACGGTTCGTATATCATAAAAATTAGGTTCTGTCTGATGCCCACAGTTTTGATTGTACATGAATATACTCGTATCTCGTATCAACAATGTTTGGTCGCACACAAATTATTCAACATTGAGATACAGGCTGTGTGTTGTATTTTTACGAAATATTAACAAAATTGTAATAGGTAAATGATGTATAGATTCGTCATAAGTAACTATTTGATCAGAAGGTGTTGTGGAAACCTAATATTTGAATGCTAACCCTGGAACCAAAAATGTGTTATCAATTCCACTTTTTTATTAAATCATTGTGTGGAAGCTGTGAGCATTGAAAAAAAATCCATAATGATCAATAGATCAGAAAACTTTTTTTTTTCTTCATGGTGAAAAGCACAGATATTGAAATATAAGGAGATGTGCTATCCGCCGTTTTTACTAGGTGAGACTGCGCTTCCGGTGTTGTTTACCAATTAACGAATAAACTAAATGAACGAATAATTAACGAATAAACTAAACGAACGCAAAACTAAATGAACGAATTCTTTCCGTACTTATTCAAACTTTATTGTTAACCAATAATATTGCACACCTTAAAAAATCAAGAAAATGAACAAATTCTTTTTGTATGCAAACTACGCTGATTAGGTCGTAGTTCGGCGACAGTCGCGCGGACATCATAGCATATCTCTTTTGTATTTGAATATCTATGGTGAAAAGTCTTTTAATAAGCTTAGAAAAAAATAAAGTATTAGGTCTATAAAAAACATTTTTAACTGAAAACTCTCTTACTTATAAACACTTTTTCGGATATGGTTTTATTGCATAATGTGGCAAATTCAGTTTCTATTTAAAATTTAAGTTTATATTTAGATTATATTTAAAAATAAAATGGATACATATTTATCCAGACACTATCTAGATAGCATTTATTTCGGGTTGAAACTTGCAATCATAAATAAAGATAGCAGCCAATAATATGTGCGTTAAAAAAATGAAGATAGTGTTGGTACGTGCCTACAGGAAATTGCAGAAAATATTCCATAATTGAAGTATTAATCTAAACACGCTGTATTTGTGAAAATCTTATTCTAACATGTAAATAAAAAATAGGCATATCGTGTAAGTATTTGGCATGTACCCGCTCTTTCGTAAAACATTATTTTCACAAAATTATTTCAGTTAAAATTATATCCCACTTTGATAAGATCAATTTTTTTTCATTTCTGCTGATAAATGTTATGCTAAACACATTTAAATAGAAATAATAAAATTTGATATGCTAACATTTTTCATGCTTAATTTTACGACGGGGAGAAATTAGTTAAACTGTATGGATACTGCGTTTCAAATTATTCAGTCTCCGGATTTGCATGTGAGGCAGATTAGGTAGAAATGTCTTATTTACGTCAGCGGAGCATAGAACGTTAGTTAGGCTTTGCCGATCCTATCTCATTGCTGGTGGTAGCAGACAAGTCTGAAAAGGAAAGGAAATGTAAAGTAACATTTACATACTGGGAAATTCCAGAAGCGCTTATCTACTGCCAGCTATCTACAAACTAGTAAAATGCTTATCCGAACGATATGTGGTAAAGGAAAACGGGTCCTGAAATAGTGACTTAGTAGGTAGGTACAAGGAAATATTAAACTTTAATCCCTTAGCCAAATAGAAAAGCTCATAAAGTCGCACAGAAACTCTTGTGTCTCCCTCACTATATGTATATGATAATGAGAAATGTGCTCTATAGAGATAGATACAAACTTTATAAGGTTTAGAGTTTACGTTTAAACCTTTCTAACACCGTTTAGACTCTAAACTCGCCGTTTAGTGTCTAAACGGTGTTAAAAAGAGAAAACATCAAGATAATATAAAAGAACACATAGAGATAACAACAAGTAGCTTGAAGATGGATTTAAAGGGCTTTAAAAAATCACATTGCGTATCGACTGCCGAAAGTCATTTAGGCTTACACCAATAAATTCAATGCTTTGATTTGTGTTGACAAGTTTCGACATTCTGGATAAAGGAGAATGATTTCCATAATTAGTAGAATGTTGGTTGAGGAACACTAACGATGTGACAAATGTAGACAGCGTAGAAAGGAGACCAAATGACACTAGCATATTCAAGGTGAGGACGAACCAGCGAACAGTAAAGAGTTTTAATTGTATTTACGATATATGTTTAAAGTCATGTTTGCATTTAAAGGTTAGGTATATTTAAAAAAATTAAATGTTTATTTCTAACAGTAAACTTTGAAAGCGTATTTCTTCACCTTTCAAAAAAAGTTTTTAGTTTCCGAATACATTCAGAAATATTTATTTTATTGCAAAGCGGATAGGATATTTGACAGAATATGGCCGAGGTCTGACATGTTAAAACACGATGTTCGAGAAGGTGGATAAAGAGAAATATTTTTGTAGTTTGATTCCATGTAAACAAGGGCGGATTTAGGGGGGGGTACGGGGGAACGTGCCCCCCCGAGGATGGTATTTTTGTGTACTGTGGAGATTCCATCACAGTACATACTTAGAAACAAATCAAATTATCAGAGTTGTTAAAATAACAGAAAGAACATGAGTCGAACTTTTGTCTATTTCGGGCTGGAATTGCGAATTTTGTTCGTTGCATCCCATTGCAAATGAAAGATGATAATCAGTGTTTCATCATGCTCTTGCAAATGAAAGATGATAATCTGCGTATGCGAGAGCGGTACGGTAGGGGGAAAGCGCGGTCGAAAATGCCCCCCCCCCCTATTAAAGTTGACAAACTCAAATTTCGACTTCAAAAAAATTGGTCCGTCCTGGGGGGGGGGGGGGAATTGTGCTCTTGAGGGGTACCCCCCATCGGGGTGGCACCCGGGGCGGGCCGCCCCCCTTCCGCCCCTTGTGCCCCCCCCAGAAAAAAATCCTGGATCCGCCCTTACATGTAAACATAAAAATAAGGTATCTACCTGATCTGTTCATACTCTGCCTAATTAAGTTAAAGATTAACTAGAAGACCCAATACAGTGTTGCCTTCTTTAGAAATGAAAATGAATTCAAGTTGGATGCCTCAATAACGATAATTTAATAGGAATTAGGAATAACCAATTAAAACTAAACAATTATAATGTGAAGCCACCCGCCATAAAGAATTATGTCTTAGAATCATCTCTAAAACTAATATAATAGTTCTATTTGTTGAGTTTGTCTCCAAAAACGAAATTTCATGTTACTTTTTTATGTGAATACCGCACAAGAGTCCCAACCATCTAAAACCATAGTGACTATAGCATCCCCATTTATGGATGTAGGTACTGCAGCACTGCCATTCAAATTATAAATAATTGTACCTACTGTGTGTAACTTTTTAAAGCCCATAACTACGACATTTTTGAAGGTATCAAAAAACTAATTACACTGTCGTCATTACTTTTTTTTAATAATATAATATATTTTCATAAAAAAAAATTAAAACGATTTTAAACTTTTATCCACTTTGTAACACAATAAGTTTGTAAATTTGAAAGACTAATTTGCTATTGAAATTAGATCCCTGAGGCGTGTGTGGTTAAAATCATGTATGATCGTGTGAGAAACGTGGAGATCCGCAAAGAATTCAAGGCTGATATAAGCGTAATGAGTAAGATTGAGATAGGGACAATCAGATGGTTTGGACATGTAGAGCGAATGAACGCAGAAAGTAGTGTAAGAAGAATATATAACGCAAATGTGAATGATAGAAGAAGTCTGGGACGCCCAAAGAAGACATGGCACGATCAAGTAAATCAGATACTTGAGTCGGGCCATTTCAAGAGTCTAGAGATAATAATAGAAGAGTACGTATGAGACGATGTATAAATGTGAATGAGGCAAAGATATTTGGCGGTTCGTCCTCTCTGCTTACACCTGCGGGGAAATAGTGTGATGGTTAGTTAAGTTTGTCAATGGTTGATACAAACGTAGGTACCTAAAGTCAGTCAAAAATATTCCACGTACCTACCTGATTAATGAGCGAGGTAAAAAATAAGATTTCTTTTTAATTCCTTCAATTATCTAATAAATTAATTGTTTGTATTGTTGATTTCGTGCGCTTCTGCACAACATCTCTTTCAATTGAAGGTCATCACAACACTAATTAATTTCTTATAACAATAACTTATTTTCTTCCTACCTTTATCATCATCAAGAAGGAAACGAAAAAACCCTTATTACCTTAGTTTTATTTCCATTCAACCTTGTCACTGCAAAAAAATCATTCATTATAAAGTACTACGAAGATACAGATGATGTCTTTTGTCTATTGCAGTGATTCCCAAACCTTTTTTCTATAAATTCATCTCAAGTTCTACCTAAATCCACTTACCGTTCATCTGCTATCTACCAAGAGCATTATATTATGAGTTTTTATACTAGCAAATGGAGTGGTGACTAAAAATGCAAATTGGTTGTATCTCAAATGAATTGAACCGGGAATCTCAGGATTGATGGCTTAACCGGCTGATATTAAAATCAACGTGACGAGAATTTTAAGAGTGCCTCTTTTGGCCATGAAATAACTATCTGCGGCATATTCCACGAATGAAAGATAATCACAGCATCGCTCTGTTGTAAGATCACCATTCAGAATTGAAATGGCTTTAGCCGTGTTTGGTGACCAGATCTGAATAGCCAGGAACTTCCCTATCTTCCTCCTCACCATCTCCTTCCCCTCTCTACTATCTTCAGCCTCACACACACCCCATTTAGAGATTCCATAGTCTCACTGGCTCCAGGCGGTTGGGAGCAGTTGGGACCCTTATGCGGTATTCACATTAAAACAAAATACCAACATATTATACTCTAATTGAGATGGTGTCTAAAGTGAGGCAAGGTATTGCTTACTTATGATGAAATTGATAAAACCTTAAAAACATCGAAATTCTAAAAAAAAATAATATATTTAATTTTCCAGATTTTATAAAGATTGGCGATATTTCTAATTTCTAACAAATCGGTTGAGTTTAAAGACTAAAGTCTTTATTCTTTATTTTAACTTAGGTAAAGAAGAACATAAGAATAGCCATGTAGGCGTATAGGTATCTTAATCCAGAATTCTGACCATTATTTGCTTAAATATCATAAGAGGAATTGTGTTTCACCATCATTATGAAATTCATGCGATACACGATATCAGGCAAGTGTAAGAGAGACAGATAGCGTGCTAAATATGCTAGAACCAAAAGATACTTGACCGGTCAGAGGTTGAGTGGGCACCGCGTTTCGTTTTGACCACCCAGTCATTCCGTGTTCAATTCCTCGGCTTTCTATGTCCTTCATCACGACTCAAGCAACATTTTCGGCTTACTGTGGTGGTAGTAGGAGATTTTTAAATATTGTCGGGTTATTCGTAACCTGGAAATGTTTGTCTTTCTTTTAAATGAAAAAAAATACTCATTGAATGGCGACATTAGCCTCCATTCGAATCTATATGGAAGGTATTTGTAGTGTTTTTATTTATTCCATGGTATTTATTACCATGCTTCTAGCTACCTGCACGTATATAGTATATACTATTCTCAAATTTTCAATTAGGTATACAAAGTTCGGTCAAAGTTCCGCGGAGCTTTCCCCACCCGTTGCCACCCCTAGGTTTCTAAACGCTTTTAGGGGATGGTACTGAAAATTTTGAGAAACACTTGGCTACAGTGTTCGTTTTGAAAAATCCACTACATCACCTGTTGTTATGGTTTATACTACCCCAATTCTCTTCAAACAAATCGATTGTACAAAAGGGTATGACGTCTGTGAGGGAGGGGGTGTTGTAGGTTGTTTATTGTACATATCTAAGGATAATAACAGTTAGTAGAAGGCAGGAGATAAAGTTGTACCCTTACAGCGTAGTAATACAGGTTGTAGGTGTTGTTAATGAGCAATAAATTGTAACACCGCAGAATGAACAGCCGACTCAACATCAGCCTATTTATTGTCTATGGTGGCTGTTAAACCATAAATAATATGCCCGACAACGTTATTACAGCGAACTGTGGCCAATTATTGTAGCGGGTTGTTTCATCGTTCTTCGGAAGATCTTGGTATTGAAGATTGAAGCAATATTAGGGACATATAATATTATTATATTGATGTGTAGTAGCGGATAGGCGCTTTCTGTGATGGGAAGGACTATAAACACTTAAGCGAAATGTGTTAATTAAAATATACGTAGGTACTCACACAGAAGTGTTCAATGTTCCTACTACACTTTTTGTTAAAAAAATGTTTTTTATAAACTTATTAAAAAAACATATCTGAATACTCACTGCCCAACATAAATACTAAGCCGGCAATAAGCTAAAATATAAATATAAAATATAAATAGTTATTCCCAGTTTCAGTACATATTTTGCTTCATGCTACGAAACTATTTCAATGCCCTACCAAATCAAATAAAAATATAACCAACAGAATTCATTAATCTATTCAAAACTAATGTCAAAACATAGCTGAGAGAACTGAGTGATAATCAACTTGCAAACAATGTAAAGACCAAAAAACAAAAGTATAAAAACTTCAAGACGTCTCCGGGCAGAAAGCCCTGGTGAGGAGAACTGAACACTGTGACACCATTCTTTTGTTACTGATTATGCTTATGTTTTATATTCCTTAATAATGTTTTATGCTCAGATCATATCTGAGGCTTTTATACATTTATAACAAGTCAAAATCATGTACAAAATTTTGCTCATATCATAGAAACTAATAAAACTATATTAAAAAATTGTTGGTATGGTATGCATGTATTGCAAGTATATTAGTTTCTTTGAGTATATTCATTTATGTAAGAAGTACTAACTAAAAGAGATCGTACGTCCATACAACTCGGTCCTCGCACCAGTGGCGTAGCGTGCCTTGAAGGGGCCCTGTATCAAAATTAGTTGGGGCTCTTATTATTGCTCGGTACAATACGTGATCAGGTATTTTATTGTATTGAAGGTTGCCATTGTTCTTTCAAAAAACAAAATCCACCCTTCGCTACTGGTAGATAAATAGGTAGTACTTACCATTGCAATCTAAATCACTCACAGAAGCTGATTGCTGAAAAAATGAAGAAATGTTGGGCATTTTTTTTATAACGTCATCCCTTTTCTGTTTACTTTTTCTTTTCATAGCTCCAATGGGATAATCTCTTTTCCTTTCACACATTTCGCTATATTAATAATCACTTCAAAATTTTTAACTATTAAATTTAATATAAAAATGAAATCCTCAGTAGATAAAGGAGATCCCAGTGAGGATATCAATATCTCTAATTTTTACTAAAAATTAAGATAATCATTTATTTATTATTATTATAATCTTAAGCAATTCTCTGTCAGTAACTTGGTGCCTGAACTCCTTTACGATCTGCTAGCCTGGCTTCCTTTGACAACAAGTATATTGTTTTCCAACTATAGTTTCCAAACATTTCCTTTCACTCTTCCATCAATGCCATTAGAAGCAGAAGACATTAAAAAACTTAATAAGTAGGTACTATGTATCAAGTTACAGACGATCTAATCTTCGTGAATATCATGCCTAAACCAATATAAACAGTGTGAACATTGCACAAGAAACCGAGACCGAAATAATTATAAAGCGGTGTTCTTAGTCTCTTATGGTTAGCAATAAAGGTGTATTATTACCACCACCACATGCCATAAAATGTCAAATCCTATCAATTCCCATAAGCCAACGGCCTGATCCTGGAACCAGAGCCTCTTTCATTGCCCGCCCGTTCAATAAACTTAGCTATTAAGAATCCAATGAATGTTTGAATTAAAAAAATATAATCTTCGACATGCGATGTAATAGAATACAACAGATGAGAAGCCATTTATTGGCAAGGCCTCAAATTAAACCATCAAAGCATTGGTTAGACAGTTTTTATGTGAAATGGTTTCTAATCTGTTAGTCAACGCAAATCATTGAAAAACAATTTTCCTTAATCATTTTGCGGAAAAGCCAAGTGATTTTTCAGGTATCTAATCCGCAAAGCTTTTCTGGAACTGATACTTATGTCGCGATATTAAATTTAGAACAGCATTCGTCCCTCTCGTGTGGTACAAGGGGTCATTTTTTGTTCTTCTTATTCTCTCCTATTGAAGATTTGTACCATCTAGCTTTTTAACGTCACCCAATACATTGCAATCGGTAAAATCTCTGCAATCGTTATTTTTAGTACTTTCAATAAATACCAGTAATTTCAATGTTTAGATATGGTCTTCCTGAAGGATGAAGTTACTGGATTTTTTTAACAATGTCACCTAAATTTTAGCTAAAAAAAAACTTTCTATTTTTATTAAAAATACTAATTTCGGATGTACTTCTGTCCGTAACACCAGATCAATGGTCTCTAGAACTAGAACTAAAACTCAGTCATGCTTAGAATTTTTTTTGTTTTTTTTATAGAAAGACAAACATTCCCGGGCTGAATTCCGGGGTTTGAAAATCTCCTGCCACCACCACAGAAAACCTAAAATGTTGCTTGTGTTGTGATGAAGGACTTAGCCAGTCGAGGAATCGAACACGCGACGTCCGGGTGGGACCCAAACGCTATGCCCACTCTACCACTGACCGGAATTAGAGTGTATTCATTTTAAAAATTGGAAATTTTGGTTGGAGAATTCAGACAACCGATTTTTTTTTAAATGAAATTTTTAAATTGGATCTGATTTGTCGAGAATTTAGACTTTAGTTTATCATTGCTAGGTACGTTATAAAATTCGAATATTTTTTCCTTCAGAAATAGTAACATAGTTCGTCCTCGAAACGCAGGACTTGTTCAAGGATTACTTAGTAATAAGGGAGAATTTGGAATCGGTGGATTGTAATAATATATTTATTTATTGATAATCTACTTTATTCGAATTTATTATGCAGATGAGGGTTCACTCACTCGCCAATCTACTTAAACTAAAAGTCTTTCAAACAGATAAGGGTTTCATCTTTCGCCAATCTAATTGTATTAGAATTCTATTATATAGATGAGGGTCCCCTTTCTCGCTAATCTACTTATATTAGAAGTCTAGTATAAAGAAGAGGGTTCCCTCTCTCGCGAATATACTTACATTAGAAATCTATTATACAGATCAGGGTTCCCTCTCTCGCCAATCTACTTTCATTAGAAATCTCTTAGACAAAGAGAGTTACCTCTCACCAATCTACTTATATTAGAAGTCTGTTATACAGATGAGGGTTCCCTCTCTCACCAATCTACTTATATTAGAAATCTATTATACAGATGAGGGTTCCCTCTCTCGCAATCTACTTATATTAGAAGTCTATTATACATAGGTTCCCTCTCTCACCGATTTACTTATATATAGTAGAAGTCTAGTATACAGAAGAGGGTTCCCTCTCTCGCCAATATATAACCTACATTAGAAGTCTAATATATAGATGAAGATTCCGTCTCCTGTCAATCTACTTATATTAAAAGTGATTATACAGCGGGAAACCGTTTGTGCCGCATAGTCCCATCTTGTGCAATCGAGGTCACTGGCTAGAATGGCAGTAGCTAATTGAAATATACAATATTTACAAAGGTTTATTTAGTTGATTTGAATTTTGGGGTAGAGCAGACGACACATTTTTATGTACGTTAACATTTTTATGTGTCGACATATATTATTAGACATTAATAGGCGATTTTAACGTTTACGATCGGGAAAAGGAATCCGATTAAGCGTTTAATAGGCTGGGAGCTCGATTTACTTATATTTAAGAGTGCTTGACCAACCTGAGATTCGTTCCTTGTCATTAATGTGACCATTCATTATCCCATACACCCTTACACCGTATATTATTATATACTTCATACATTGTAAAAGGTAAACACACACATACATAACATGTCGTCGTCATCACGTGGTAGGTTCACTATAAAAGAGTGTCTGTACTTGATATGAAATATTGAAGGACGTAATAGAGGAGAAAAAAAGTTCATTAGAACTTAGTATCTCTTCGATTCCCCGCATCTCTGTAGCCAATGGATAAAATTAGTTCATCCACATTATGGTTAATTAGTTTCTTCTCTGTTTCTCTTTAACTTTTATTAAATCATATTTGGGAAGTAGTGAACTCAGGTTTGAAAAATAAGTTGTCAGAAAGGGAAAACACAAAATCCATCAAATCGTTCCACAGCCGAGTTGTTGAGAAACAAGAAAGAAAGAAAAAACAAGAAAGCTCTAATACCGTTAGCCACAAGTTTGACTATTTTACGGGGGTTCTAAGGGGCCGAAGGGATCAAAATTGCAATGGTTCTATTGCCTGTGGTGTCTTCGTCTCACTTCTTTTTTTTTTTAATAAAAGAAAGACAAACATTTCCGGGTTACGAATAGCCCAACAATGTTTGAAAATCTTCTACTACCACCACAGAAAGCCGAAAATGTTGCTTGTGTTGCGATGGAGGACTTAGCCAGCCGAGGAATCGAACATGCGACGCTCGGGTGGGACCCAAGCGCCATGCACACTCAACCACTGACCGGTCGTGTCAGTAATGTTCCAAGGATTGTATTCCGTCCGTTAAGATAGGGAAATTTATCAGACGATTTTATTCGCTGCTCGACACCAGATAGTATTTTCACAGTATTTTTTTAATTGTTGAAAAGAATTACGAAATTGGTGGCATTTTTATTTTATTTTTACTTTGACGAATAAATTTTCCATAACGATTTAAACTGTAGCATTTTTGGTTTGCCACCAAAACGGCATGTTCGGTTTTGTTCTTGTTATGGCGTTATTGACGTCACGCAAACCGTTGTAGTGAGAGCCTTTTTACACATCTAGTAGCCCTACATCATTATGACGATGTAGCCAATTCGAACCATTTAGAGATGTAAATATTAAAACTACACCTTTAGTTCGAAAATCAGAAAAACAAACAGTAATTCTTTGACGTATTTTTAACATATTATAATTTATTAAAATACCCTAATCTCAATCTACAAAAATCTATAAAATGGGACATTACTTGCAATTCACATAGACGTTATTATTGATGGTTTAATACAGATAAACATAGTACCTACGCCTATCTTCTGATAATTTCTTCTAATAGTCTGTAATGGAGACCCTGTGTCTACGATGGTCTCTTGAGTCTCTTAAGGCTAAGGAAATAACATGAGTTCTTTTTACTCCTATAAAGTGATTTAAATTGGTTGTGAAACGACATTCTGTTCGTATAATTTTTTTAATGTTATATCAATGCCGGCAAGTCATAATGAGTTTGTTTGTATTGCCCAGTAGGCGGTATTTCCAGTAAATCAATTACAGTGACACAATGACATTTGGTATGCTGTAAATTGAACAAACAATTTGAGGCCCGGACCTTGCAGTGATTCGATATAAATTTTTAAAGAAAAATAGTTTTTTTATATTAGGTAGGTACTTGGATGCAACAAAAATATTAGTAAAATTATATGAAAATTTAACGAAAATGAATTGGTTTATTATTTTCTAAGAAAAACCTTCTACGATAAAAATTATCCCAGAACTTCTACATAGCAGTGCGCGCAGATTTTCAGCTTTTATTATTATTTAACAGTTTTTGTTCAAAGTTTTATTACTTTGATTAATTCCGGAAAAATCAAATGAAACCTATAGAAAATGAAAACTTTTGAAACTACTAATAAATTATATCTAATTTTCAATATTATGCAATGACTAAACCAAATAGAAAGCCTATTGGCATACCGATCCAATTATTTACCGAACGTTCTGTCCAAACAATAAAATACAAAAGTGGCGTTTCATTCAAATGGTTTCCATGTTTATTATTCTGTTAATATGATAAATAACAAATTTAAAAAATAAATAGTTCCTTGGTAGTCATTTATTTGTAATCGTTTGTACAGAATGTTTTATTGGTATGCTAAGTCCTCTCTTAGGGTGATTTATTTAGTCATTGATGTCGAAAGAAAGTAAAGAAGAAACATACATTTTTTGCATAAGTATTGCTGTTGTAGTGCAGTTTGTTTCACAGAATTTGATCAATTCGTAAAATTTCAAAGATAAAATTAAAGTTCTGTGAAATGGGCTTTTTTCAAAGCACAAAAAGATATTAACAACAAAAAATAGTAGGACTTTCACAGATCTGAAATTTTAATGAATTACCAAAATTATGTGAAACAACCCGTCCTTAGAGTCCCAACTGCTCCCAAAATTCTGAAGCCAGTGGGACTATGGCATTCCCAATTTTGATATGTTGTGAGACTGCGGTGAGGGGAACGAGAAGTGAAAGAGGAAGGTGGGGAAGTATTAAGTACGTAACTACTGCAATAACGAACACGACTTAAGAGTGTATTACCAGAGAACACCAGAAATATGTCATTTTTAAATCAGTGTTTAGACGTATTGACTCTTTTCCACAAAAAATTATAAATTGGTTTTGAAAGATGGTTCTTTAATCTAGTAAACTTATGTTTTAAATTTTCAGAAAAAATCATTATTTTTAGTAAAATAAAGTCATACCATAGGTCGTTGGCGGATTTGTTAAATTTTCAAAAAAGTACATGTATTATACAACACCCATTTCAAATCATATAATCATGCAGTAAAATAAATCAATATATTATCTGGTAAAGGTATGTAACAGAATTTTAATTTTAGTTTAAATAAAATTATTAAAAAATATATAAGTACATATGTTTCTTGACGAAAATTGGTCCGTTTGTGCATTTATTTGCGCACTTACCGACATATATATTTTAGATTTTGTTTACATTCTAATTTTGCTAAGACATTATTAAAAAATGATAAATACTAATGATCAAAAAATAATTACAAAAAGTACATAATTTTAATAGTTTTATCATCACGCCTTTCAGCATTTTTGGATGCAGGTATAAATTAAAGCAACTTTGGAATGAAGTAAAATCGATATTGAGTTATAATTTTAAAAAGCTGGTACGGAGAATACCTTATCTTTCTCATTGGAACCGCCCTGTACGATCGTAAGAACATCTTTCGACGAAATGTGGATTTTCGTCCGCTGGCTGGTTATGCGCTCTTAAATCACTTTTTTAATAGTCCAAAAGCACTCAGCGGCCACTTGTAAATGCAAGAGTTTATAGTGGGAGAGTTACAGAACATACATAAAGCATACAATAATTACAAGAAATCACCAAACATGTCGTCAAATTAATTCAATGAAGAAAATAGTACCTGCCCAACTACCTACCGACTGTCTAATGATCAAACGTCGGTTTAACTTAGTCACATCAACTCAATGCAGTACCTACCTAGTACAGTTAGATTCATTTATGTTTGAGTAGTAATATATCATCAGAATGATTTTTCGATTTATGTGACACGCAAACAGGACATTTATAGAACATGCTTGTATGTAATACAAAATATACAAGTTTTTAGATTTAAAAAATATGTCCCTAGACTAATGCGTCTACAGAATTCACAAAAAAAAACATTTAATTATAAAATTTGACAGTTCTGTAACGGCGCGCGGGCCAATGCATGTTTCTTATAAACAAAATTGCCCTGTATTAGACGTCCGCCGCCACGACACTGTTTGCGTACGTAGAATATGTAGGAAATATATAAGAAACAAAAAATATCAGTTCTTAAAAAAAAAAAAAAACAAATTTACCAAAAATATCGATCACAGAAATTTGAAATGCCATTAAAAGGAAATGTTAATTGTTCAGGAGAGCAAAAAGAAAGTTTTTTTTTTTTTACATTAACTCCGCACAGGAGGCCCTGAGGAAAATAATTTCCCACAGGGCTTATGTCATCTTTGAGGATGCTGTGTGGAGGGTCTTTTTGAGGAAAGGAAGGAGTAAACATGGGTCTTAAAGAAACCCATGTTGTAGGAGGGAGGAAACACAGAGCCCGGTAAATCGTTCCACAGCCGAGCTGTTGAACTCAGGAAAGAGTCGTAAAAACGACCCGTTCTCATGTGACTAATGTCAACCGTGTACAAATGTTGGGCACGTGTTTGGCGTGTTTCCCGACTATGCACCGGTGCCGAGGGGGTGCTCTAAAGATTGCAATCCGTCTGTTAAGATGGGAGAATCTATCAAACGGACCGCCCGTTTCTGCACAGAGGAAAGGGTTTAAAGTGTTATTCTGATGTTCACAGAATTACCTACTAGTAAAAATGATTCAAAATGCTATGCATCAGGAACAAATCAGGATACTTCACGGAAACGAAAAAGAGTATAGCTTTGAATGAAGCCGAGTGTTACATTACCAGACTACCTTCTCAGTAATGGCATGAAAATTATCCTTCATAAAATTAGTTTGGCACCAGTGAGGAGTGCGGGGTGAGCGGTATCCACCTAATACCAATGCATACTTTATTTAATCTAATAGGAACCAATTTCTCATTTCACAATCCCAACTCAGTGCCGAAACACTGCCTCAAAGCCACAAGTATTATTGAATCCAACCGACATCGACAGTAGAACAGAGACGGATCGTTTTGACAAGTATATTTGGTAGCACTAAATACGAGGTTCAATTTTCTTTGACAATGTTATAAAATTCCTGCAATAATTTTTTTTGCTTATGCAATTACGTAGGACTTGACTAGGGGAGGAATTGAACTCACGTATGGTCTTAAACAACCTGACGCATTTGTTGATTTTCAAATCTAAAACTCTCAGTTTCTAAAATGTCATAAAGACTAAAGAGCTCCGTTGTTAAATTTTTGTTTGTAGAAAAATTACGGTTCGATTTAAGGATCAGACGAAAATTTTCCATTCGTTTTGGAATACAACGTGTTACAAAATTCGATTTCAAAGAATAATATCTACACCTAAGTATAAACGATTTTAAGAAATTAATAGTATAAGCGGAAAGCTGGTGAATCTACATTACACAGAATCAAAAAACTTTGGAGCCAGGTCAACGCTTCAACGCATTTTAAAAGACAATAAACAATCGATACTTAATAACCCCATACCGACCGATTTTTTTCTTCAATTTTACCTTAAAAATTCCAACTTTCGACACGAAAACGTAAAACGAAAGCTCTAAACAAACAAAAAAATTATACCAAAAAATCAACTAAAATGTTACTTCGCATCAGATTCACCAGTTTCCTACTTATACCACTAACTTTCGGACACGATAAAAATAAATAAAGTAGCTCACATCCGTACTAGATATTTGATTTAACTTTTGATTACAAAAATTATTTTTCAGTTTTGTAGAGTATTTTGATCTCAAATCCAAATCTAAGATTTGCATGAAACGCGCCGAAATGGGCCGCGCATACGTTCCCCTTAATAATAATAAACATTAGCATAATTGGTACTATTCTGCATGGGTTATATATACTTTAAGGCGATCCACTAGTACAGGAAAAAATCGAAAGCGGAATTCACGCCCTTTTATGGGAGGAGGAAAAATACTTGAGAAAAAGCTTTTGGAAAGGTTGGAAAAGATATTTGAGATTTTTTTTACATGTTGATTTCGTAAAGGCCTGTAAAAAACATTGATTCCTTTTTTATGCATTGTTTATTGTAATTAAACGGAATTTTTAAATTGATTTCACGAAAACAAGCGGCGCGAAGCCTAACACGTGTATTCTCCGCTCCGTCCGGAGGAGTAGTGACAGAAAATAGGGGCCGCTGCCAGTCGTTCTTCGGTGGGCGGTATAAGGTTCACTTTGATATTACAAATTCGTCGACTGCCGTATTGTCGCAGTGATGTCAAAAATGACAACGCGAAAATGCATATTATATTTTATTTTGTGAGGTTCGGGCGTAAATTTCTTTTTTTTTTGCGATTATCATAAAAGAAACTAAGTTTGACTCATTAAACAATAATACCATATCCGAAATCAGGTTTATAAATAGGAGAGTTTGGACTTCAAAGTGTTTTTTATAGACCTTATATTTTTTTTTCTAGGCTTATTAAAAATAAAACAGACCGATATTTTTAAGGGCCAAGATATGCTCTACATGCAGTATTTAATTGAAGCATCTATAATACTTCTAAGCGATCAAATTTTCAAAACAAAAACGTATGATTTTGTATGATTTTTCATTATTTAGTATGGCTTCATCTTAAATAGCATATTTTACTTCATGACCCACAAAATTATTATGCAAGTTACCTATATCACATGTTTGTAAAGTCCGTATATAGGCGTTTAATATTACAAATATGCCACTGAAAAATATAATTATTCACTTTATGCCACTGAAGGCAATTGACTGATCTGATATGTTTACATAAATAAATTCACGGCCATCTTGATACTATATTATGTCTTAGCATTATTGAAATAAATGTTCCCATTTCCCATTGTACAAGACACCATAACATGTTTCACCTAAATACATTTAAAAATAATATCGCCTATTTTAGCCCTCTGACCCAAATGTGTCGACTGTAAGATAGAGTGTGCTGAAGTAGACATTTTCGTCAATAATCTATATGGATTCAGAAAAAATGTTCGGCGATTGCTGATGAAAAATATAATAAATAGAATTAGCTGAGTTCTTACAGCTGGTTGTTCTCATGTTAGTGACTGTAAGTAACCTAGTATATATAAATAAGCAAATAAATTATGTGTGAGAATTACCTACTTATAGAAAAAATAGAGCTTTTTGGAAATAAGATCTCTAAAGTTCCTAAATATTACTGATAGTAAAAATCAACAATTCGTTTAGGTACTCGTATATTATATATCTACCACGCCCTAAAGCTAGTGTCTCAAACTGCATTACCAGGTCCGGCCCTGTCTGAATCGGCGGGCCAGCGTTTGATCCGGCGGCCACGTCACTTTACATAATTTAATTTGAATAATTTACTGGAATAATGGCGTGTCATTAAAATGGCGGCAAGCAAATGTTTGTAGAGGCCGCTCTACCTCTCTATACTAGTTTAATATTAGATACTGTTGGTATACACACATAGTCTGCGACTGGTCTAGTAGGTAAATTGGACATTATATCAGACAGGCTCTTGGGGTATTTAGCCAATCAATACCAAGACTGATCCTGTTCATTTATTTGTGAGGTGACGTCATCTGATTTGTCGTGACGTCAACAAGGTGAATGTGTGTACCTACTATTGATAACTCTATTATTACATCTTACATCTCATACACGAAGCACGTGATATTAGGAATCGTTCAACGGAGCACTCAAAGGCAGATCTATTTTATTTTATTTTTCAAAAGTCGTTTTTGTTACATACAAGGTGTAATATCACGTACCTACCTGAAGGATTTTAACCTGCGATTCCTGAGCATATCTGGAGTAAAAAACGTACATAAATGTCTGTTTGCTCTCCGATGATTTTTTTATTAAATTAAAACCAAAAATACATGTTTTTATTACTTGTCACCATTGATCACACTGTGATCAGTGGTTATGTGATTACGCTCTCTCCTCTGTTACCCGTGCTCGCTGCACGCAACTACTCACTTGCGATGGGTGTTTTTTTGTTGTTGTTTTTAATTGAAAAAAATATCATCTGTCAGCAATATTACTTCTACGTTTTTAGCCCCAAATATGCTCATGATCGCTGGTTAAAATCCTTCGTAAATCTGTTACACCATGTATAATATATGTAGGACGAATACGTTGCAAAAACGGTATGAAAATTATAGAAAATATCATCAACCTAGGTAACATGGGTAATATATTGGGAAAAAAATTAAGGGAATTGTGCTTAAGATGACATACATAGGTAAGATTACAGTGTTTACATCTGTGAAACTATACGTGCCACAAGTCCCAAGACGTAGTTTACATGCCGGCTCATAGATGGCGTCACCGCTCAATACTTTAGTGACCGCCCGATCGCGTTGTTTGGATGTGGTGTGCAACTTTGTGATTTCGTGACTCAAAAATATTTTTGTTGTGATACTGTTTCTGCTGATAAATTTGTATCAGGTACGTTTATTATTGTATTGACTACTTTGTTATGAACTGTGATTATTATGGGATATGAATATCGAGGAATGATTTAAGTAACTTCAAAGTTTATAGTCATAAAAGGCGTAAAATATAAATATTACCTCGTAGGGTAAGATGACATAGCAACCGTCGGCTTAATATGTAAAAGTAAAAGCCCAAGTCCAAAATAAAAAATAATAGGAAAATCGCAAGAGCATTAGAGCTCGAAAGAAAGTGAAGCGTGCTATCCTTCAGGATGACTCAGATGATGAATCCGCAGTTTATAAATAGGTATGTCAACTTTAACTGATGTGTGTCAACTTACCCACTTGGACATGATCGGTGTTTTTTTTATTTAATTTTAATTATGCAATTTTCTTTAGCGTCAAGATAATTTTGTGTTTCGTAAATAAACGTTTTTAATATGTATTCTTAGATTTATTTTTACTAGCTTTTACCCCCGGCTTCGCTCGCATATTTGTCCCCCCCCCCACTCTCCCGCACTACCACCCCCCCTCCCCCAATCAATCAACAATCAAATACGCTCCGTTTCGCATTCATAATATTAGAATAGCTGTTGGCTTAAGTCAAAATGTAGATAAGTACCTATTTTATATTTGTATCTACCTACACTAAGTATTCATATTAGAATACTAATATTTGAATTTTCGCTATCAAAGAAATAATATTGACAGCCCACGTCAAACATTTACTTAGTAACACGCTTTGCCAATAAACGTATAATAGATGATTTCATAACGCCACAGCTTATTCATAACGCCAGAGCTTACCAATATATATAGCCCCTGTTACTCGCAAATAAAGTAGCTTTCGATTAGTGAAAGAATTTATAAATTCCATTCTATATTTATTGCGTGAAAGAGTAAGGACCATCCAACCAACCATCCATACAAACTTTCGCATTTATAATATTAGTAAGATCACTTTTGAATAACCAAATATTTGCCTCCAAATAAAAAGTATGTCATCTTGAGCACAATTCCCCTACATGTGGGTCAGTAGCGGTTCGTTAGTTTTCAGCGAGCTGGAGTGCTAAGATTAAAAAATACGACATTCTTGATATTGATAATCCAAGAACGAAGGCTGCAGATACCTAGTGTTCCTGAGATAAATGTTTTTGGAAACAGCCTTCGGTGGACGGTAAAAGGTTCACTTTGATATAACAAATTCGTCGACTGCCGTATTGTCGCCGTGATGTCAAAAATACCAACGCGAAAATGCATATTATATTTTATTTTGTGAGGTTCGGGCCTAAATATCATTTTTCTTCGCGATAATTATATAAGAAACTGAATTTGCCACATTATGCAATAAAACCATATCCGAAAAAGTGTTTATAAGTAGGAGAGTTTTCAGTTAAAAATGTTTTTTATAGACCTAATACTTTATTTTTTTCTAAGCTTATTAAAAGACTTATTTTAAAAAATGACCGATATTTTTAAGGGCCAAGGTATGTTCTACATGCAGTATTTAATTGAAGCATCTATAATACTTCTAAGCGGTCGAATTTTCAAAACTAAAACATACGATTTTGTATGATTTTGCATTATTTAGTATGGCTTCATCTTAATGGTAAACCCCAAACTGATGGAACGAACACAAGATGGAACGAACTCTATGAGGACTTGTCAGTTGGTGACAGATACAGCACACCAGACTCAACGGCCTGAGGTTTCGTGACAAAAATAGAACAATGTGGTCCGAATATCGTACCCATATGGCGAAAACATTGCCTATGATAGCAAACTATGCCGTGACCAAAAAAATGACCCGTAGATTAATGGCGCCTATTTAAAAGATGCAATAAATATTTAAAAACTGTGCCAAAAACCTATCCTATCATTGTTCGTCATTATTGCACAACAGCATTGAAATTAAGCGTTTCCTGAAGCGATTGAAATTGATAGGCGTTAATTTAACTACATGGTTACAAATGCACATAGGTACCCGATGGAAATTTGCAGACACCACGGATTCCATATTAATTTAATTCTGATGTTGGTACCTAGCATATAGAAGAAAACATGGTAAGTCGGCACTCCTTGATTTTCCCCATTCCTTCCGCTTTGCGGGTATCTCTTTAAGTCCCCAACATTTGAGATATCAAATTATTATGAAATCATGAATATACAGTGATAAACGGTTTTGATAAAAGCAAATCCAAATAATGAAGTCGAGATGGTCAATTTTTAATTTGTCAGAAAAACAACAGATATTTTTGATTCCATCGAAAAACAAATCAATGCGGTAAGCCAAGCTTATTACATCACCTTGGTTGGACAAGGTTCTAACTGACATTTTTTTAAATAATAATTCGGGCTTGTGCCTAGTGTGGTAGTCGAAAATCTATAAAAAAAAACTGTATACAAAAGTGATTTTATGAATAAAGAAAAAAAATCCAAAACCATTTCTATTGCTCATTTCTATAACCAAAATAATTTTCAAAGCAATTTGTGTTGTATTTCTGTAGAACTTTAAATTTTTAAAGCTTCCACTTATTTTACAAGGTTTTAACTTCACTTTGAATATTTTGTATTTGCCATTTGTTGGTTCCTGACAGTTGATCGTTTTTACGAGGCGCATTGTAGTTCATCACTTTAGTTGGATAGGGTTCCAACTTAGCTTTACCATATTCAGAGGTGTCAAAGTTTGCAAAGACGATTTCTCATCATCTATTATCGATTTCTGATTTTGAAGTTCAATTTTGTATAAAATATTTTGATTTAACCTACTTTAAATGAAAATATTTTATCAGAACGTGGCCTTATCTTGGAATGCCATCGGGATACTGTAGTTAAAACCTTATGCAATTAATTATCATGCCCATCATGGTTGCATATAGTTTTATCTGCACGTTTTGGTATGTTTTAAAATGATTTAAATCAAGACTTAACCTCAAAATCAGAAATCCGTAAATAGATAATGAGAAATCGTCTTTGCCGTCACAGTTGACAAAGACCTCAAATCTCAGAACAAGGTAAAGTGAAGTTAGATCACTTTAAACCAAAGTGACGAAATTTATGAATCCAATAACAATTCATTCGTTCCCTTTTGTTAAATTTTCGTAAAAAGATTCAGTGATCAAATTTTAGGAAAAATCCAATAGTGATAATAACCAAAAGTAATTTTTGGACTTGTTTCTTTCTTGAACTGGTGTAGGTATCGATATGTGTATCAATATCTAATACAGATAGCGTTGCACAATTTTCGGCTCATGTCAATCCGGTCACGATTGCCTCGGATTATCCGCCCCGGGGGCTGCCGGGACTATAATTTACTCATTGCTCACATTTCGCGACCCGCTAATATATTCGATAGCGCTTCTAAATGTGTTATTAATACCGGAGAAGCGGAGGATGAAGGACTGTGGCTGGAGGCTGCAGGGTATGCGGTGAAGTTTGCACTTCAAGACCTGATTTATTTTCTCGGCTTTAAGGATTCGTTTATCATGGTAAGAACATTGAACAAATGCGTTGACGAGTGTGTGAATAAAGAACTAGAGAATAAAGTAATATTTGATGTATAGCTGCGGGGTGTACCTACCACCTTTCTCAGGGGCGCCTCACAACAATTTAAAACGTTAATTCAGTAAAACATCAATAATTAACTCTACGCGAATTTAACGTAATGAGTCACGGATAATGCTACCAGAAGCCAATGTAGAAGTATGGTTTCGAGGTACAAAATGTAAACTTTAAGAAAAGCAAATAAATAATTGTTTTAATAATAGTTATATACATGAAAAATGAAAAATTACGATTAAAATACCCAATAACTTTGAAAGTTACAAATTAGCAGTTCAGCGAACAGTGACATGGAGTCCAAAAAAGTACCTATATACCTATTCTCTCATTTATTAAAACAAATTAAAATTTTCCTCTTAAACCATAAGATGTGTGAGTAGCTACTTAAATAGATCATATTTATAATATAACAAGCTTCGTAGAACATGTATTGTGTTAAAATAATTTTCGATGAACCCTGTTAACACCTTTTTTTATTTCGAATAAGGAATTATACAATTAAATGCAATACCAAAGAAAATTCTTGATTACAATTTTTTTTAACTTTCTTCAGGCAAGTAGGTAGGTAGGTACCAGAATATAGAAAAAGGTCCAAATAAACACGGCTCTTTCACATTTGAAAAAAAAATCTTTGCTGAACCATAGGAAAAGTTAGCCATCTAATAAAGTCGATGCAGCACATTTCTCAAAAACAGAAACGGAACACACGAATTGAAATTTACAAACAAGAATCGCTACGCTCAGTCAATAAGGTCAACAAGAATAAAATAAGTACCTAAGGCTTGCCTGCATAATAAAGTCGATGCAGCACATTTCTCAAAAACAGAAACGGAACACACGAATTGAAATTTACAAACAAGAATCGCTACGCTCAGTCAATAAGGTCAACAAGAATAAAATACGTACATAAGATTAACGACATTGACGTGTCACAAAAACTTGTTATTCCTTGCAAGCTATAGGTATTTCCTGGTTCCTCCTCAAGGTTTTTTTGCACATCTTCATGTGACACAAATAAACTTTGATCCGCTATTTCAAATTTAAATACTCGGAAGTCTCCAGTTACGGTTCTGCCTTCGCCCCATATAAATATAATGTTTTATTTTTTTAACCATGAATATGCAAAACCGCGTATGAAAAAATCTGAAGTTTTTAGGGATTACTGTAAATAACTACAAAATGATTATTGCTGAAATGTGCCGCCTTTGCTTGACTGGATATTAAGACACCTGTCCACCGTTTATATTTCACGAGTATAACGTTGCGGAGACAATTACTCATGACTCTTAGGTTGGTATCTTACTGAGACAGATAACCCAGTACCTACTTATTCAAAAATCATAAAATTAACTAAATAGATAATTGATATTTTCAGAAAAACCAAATATGTATAAACTCTGAAATGAAAAATATGAACCTTCCTGAATATTTTAAATTGCAATCTTTGTCATTTTTAACTGGGCGTTCGCGCTTTTCCATGAAATCTTTATCGTGTTCAACAAAATACAAATATAGTATTTTCAATTTTTGAAATAAAATTACCCAAGTGACTTTTGGATTTACCTACAGATCGCTCAGTTTGTTTGGCGAAAGCGTCAGAACCTCAGAAAGCGTCAGAACGCTCCCTTGTTGGTTGCTGTTTTCCCGGATAGCGAGTCGACGAAAGATGGCACGCTGATGAATGCATCCGATGTTATCGGCTCCGATGATCACCGGCCAGCTTCTCTGTATTTAGCAGCCTTCCCTGTGAACAGTGCAGGCCGTGCAATGAGCCTTTATTCCAGTCTATAGCCTATAGTCCGCAGTCCGCAGCCCGAGTCCGTAGGGGCGCTTAAAGCTCAAAGCCATTAGGAACTGGCTCTATAATCAGCTCCGCCGGCATGTGAAGCCGTGATCTCTGATCTCCTCCCATCTCCTCTATTAGATCTCACCAACAAGCCGTGCTCGGAATCTGAATCTATTTAGTGCGTATCAATTACATATCGAATTTACTACTTTGCATCAGGTTTGTGTCGGTTCAATGGCTCCGAATTATAGTTTTAACTCGTGTATTATTACTCTGTCATTAATCACTGTGTTTGAAGGACGCAATGTGTTTATTTATTGCGTTTTAAATAAACTCATTGAATTAGATCAAAATTAAATCACTCGCGCCTTTCGGCATTAGGTAGACTGGATATTCGGATCTGAACTCGCCTATTAATTCGGCCATAACTTATTTATATTCGTAAAACATAATTATGATTTATTCAGTGGGTAATAACTTGACGAATTTTCCAGTAGATACAATAGACACCCATGCCAAAACTAGTCTCCAACACTTCTTAACCCATCATAAACATTACATTGTACGATCGTTAATGCGTTCGAAATTTGGAATAATGGATATACTTCAATAGAAAGTTCACTAATTTGTAATTTATCAGCGTGAAATTTAGATTTTTTTAAAACTTTTTTCAGATTATTTTTTATTATCTGACATCAAACAGTGCCGCAACAGATTAAAAAAAACACACCGCTGATAGATTCATCGTAACCTCTCCCTCATTCTCTAAAACACCACAAGTAACAAAAAGAGAGGTTACAACATTATTTAAGCTATCTAGATCCGCCCGCGCCGTAACCTTTTCATCTTTCTCATAACTGACGCATCTAATAGATAGATAGGCTACAACGGAGCTATCAGTGGCAGGACCATATTATGATTATGTATATTTATATCTCTCCGCTGTGCACAATAAATCCTGGACTGCTTTTTGCATAAATTCCACTGGGCGGCTGCGGCAAGTTTAATGTTTGGCACCCAAAGACACAATTCGTTAAACGATTAATTAATCAAATTGGGTCTCGGCTCGAGGGGTCCCGCTAAATTGGAATTGCTTTTATAATTCACACATTGCCAGTCCAGGGGCGGATCTAAGACATCTTATTTTAAACAACCTAATAACTAATAACGATTCAACTGATTGATACAATTGGGTTGAGTTTATGACACAAAAAATTACGTAGGTGCAGCAATAAAACTGGGCATATAGCGCAATATAACTGCAAAATCTTTGTCATTTTTAAAGAAAAACTATGTACCTACTTTATCTTCTTCTTCATAACGCTCCACTTCAATCAGAAGTAGGATAACATTATTAACATATTGACTCTTGATTGACCGTAGTACGGAATGCTAAATTGCCGCGACCTGACGGCTCTTGGACAATATCGCTTTACAAAATACGATAATTTTAGAAAATGGTAAATAAAATAAAATAAATAGTAAGAATTCTATGTTTTTATAGAAAAACTAAACAAAATAAAACCAAAAAAAGTAGCCAAAATGTTGTACAGGTTTAATTTTACCGTCTCGAATCCGTAAAAGAGACTGTGCGATGATTTGCTCTGATTAAACAAGACGTGTTATGTTTACAAAGCAGGTAGATATATAAAGATGAATAGTTAATAATAATTAAGAACCAACAGGCAAATATATAATTATGTAGTAGCAAGAAAATACCTTCATAAAATACATATGTAGTGTTAAGATGAAAGATAATGAAGTCTGGCGTACTTGAATAATTAAATACGGCTTTTGGTAACCCTGGGAGCAATTCAGAATATGTCTAGTTTTTTACGATCATAGATTAACGTACATAAATCTTATATTTACTTAGTTAGCTTGTCAAATTAAATTAATTCGTGAAAACATTGTTTAAAATTGAACATAAACCATACATATACCGCCAAAAGATGATTTCCCGTAATTGTCTGTCAAGGCCGGAGGTGAGAAACATTCCTCAGCATCCTTATATTAGAAAACCATCTACCTTTCAGCCACAAGGCACCTCGCAAAAAAGGCAAGACCATTCAACTAAGGTCAAACATAAAAACAGTTGTTTACTCTACCCCGTTAAAAAAGTGCCAAAATTCTGAAAATGTTAATTAATGAGTCCAAATAAACTTTTTCCAAGATATTCATCATTGCGATTAAATCAATTTGAGACTTTATAAAAAGAGTATTTTATTATTCATTACCAGAATAAAACGTTCGTAATGTTGTGTTACTTTTTTCCTCGGTGGGTATTTTTATGCGAGGTATTTAGGCGTTGTGCATTCGGAGCAGATGGGTTTTATAATTCGGAGAAACCATTTGTAGCAGGTCTAACGAAATATTTCACGGTCTTAAATTAGCCCCCCTGGCCCTAATGGATTCGCAGATCGAAGGACTGGCAACAGACTGCCATAGCATTCTGCAAAATCACAAAATATAGGTAACGCTTTTAGGATAAACTATGCCTCACTGATGGCTTTTTATTTAGCTTGCATCTACTAATATGTGATTATAGTTTCATTTTAATTTAATGTATTTGAACTTATAATATAAATTTTCCGAAGAACATAACATATGTCATAAGTTTAATCATTTTATATGCTTCTTTTGTCAGCCACATTTCGGACAAATAAGTGAACATGTTCAAATAAATCCATCAGTCTCTCATTACAGCAGTATTAGGGCTTATTACTAAACACTGAAGTGCTTTTTGCCACAATATGGCACTATTTAAAATACCTCGGATTGCTTTGCTGCCAGTTTTAGACAAATTTTTCGTAGATGCATTTGTACTGAATTTGAATTATTAATATTTCATTTTTTGACTCTATGAGTAAAATCTCAAATTCTAATATTTAATTGAATGAAGACAATATCAGCGAAACTCAATCGAAAACTGGAGACAGAAAAAACAGAAAAAAGATATTGGTTCCACTGGGACTCGAACCCAGGACCCTTTGCTTACATGGCAAGTGCTCTACCAACTGAGCTACGGAACCGGTTCCGTAGAGCACTTGCCATGTAAGCAAAGGGTCCTGAGTTCGAGTCCCAGTGGAGCCAATATCTTTTTCTGATTTTTTGTCTCCAGATTTTCGATTGAGTTTCGCTAATATTGCCTTTATTTAATTAAATATTGAATTACTAAGTTAAGGTATGATTTTTTAATGTGGGCGGAAAACATTAAAAATGGATCACCGAAAAATCACAAGCAATCCGAGGAAAAAGTTTTAAATGATATGTCGCTCGAGTGGTAGAGCAATTTTTAAAAACATTTAATGTTTTTCGTATACTCGCTGGACGGATGAGATAGACAGGATTTTGAGCTGGCCAGGTGATCATACATGCTTAAATTCGGTTCTTCGTATGGTGACATTTTTCACAGTGGTTCCATGAATGTAAATTTTGGACAGATACCCAAAACACGCATCACAAATACAAACGGAACTAAGTAGATCTGCAAGTGATGGGTACTAAGACTAAGCGGAAGTTTAAAGCGTTTTTAGAGCTAGTATTTTAGAGCATTTTTGATATTACTCCAAAAAAGATCATCAATTTTTTGGGCTGTGGTAGAAACCAATATATTTCTGAGTTTGGACAATGCGAGAATTCGGCTGCCATCAAGAGCCTTGCCAATCTGCGCGCTGAATTAGAGCTTAGTTTAATTTAAAGATGCAAACTTTTATGTTTCTGACCTTTGCAGTCGCGTCCAGCCTTATTGGATTATCTCCCATTGAACGCGAATCATTAGTTATAAAACAAATATTTCAAATTAACGGTATGCTTCGTAGAAGAGCATTAGTCTTCTGAGAACATTAAGGCCGTGATTTATGAAGCATACTTTAACTAGATGTGCATTCCATCACACCGTAATTCGGAAAGGATAGGTAGAGGACTAAATAAGTGCAAAAACAAACACATCATTAATAAAACAGAATTATCCGTGATCCCTGTGGAATATCACCAGCGAAAAATGGTCCAGTTTAGAATGCATTTTGGGCAATTTGATGAAATTAGAATTGGTGAAAAGGAGAAAGGATTGTCGAATACAACGCATGTAAAATGTTGGCAAGAATAATCTTTTCGCTTGGCTTAGTTTTATAATATGCACCTTCGAAAGGCAAAATGGCTCTGACGAGAAAAAGTTTGTAAAAACAGCTGAACTCAAATAAAGAAATTATAATCATCGTTTATCAATATTTTTCCATAAATAAAAATTAAGCCTAAGTTCAAATAAAAAAGTTCTTACTAGGTAGGCCACTAGGCCAAAAGTCAAACAGTTATAAAAAATATTAGGATGTTTTCAAATTGTTCCCTGTGTTGAAACCGTAAATTCTTAAAGTTTTGTAGCTACTTATTATAATATTAAATGGACTCCATTTGAATATAAATTTTATCGAATATTGCTTGCATTAGAGTCGACCTGTGCATATAGAGAAGCTATGAAACAAATACCGAGAATATACACAGATGTGGTAGTTGTGGTACCAAGAGAAGAGAAGATGGGTGGAGGTGGTGGTGAGATAATTGGGGTTCTGTACCACCAGACAACGCGGGACCATAGCAATAACCCACATACAAGTACCTTTGTAACGTGTACTAACTGTGTAGGGACTAGGGACTGTTCATATTTATGCTTGTTGCTTGGAGATCCCTTCCATTGAGACCTCTTTTTCTGTTACACGCATCGTTTGTGTGAGCAAGGGAGAGGTCATGACTGATCTTTCAGCGGTTTGCCTTTAGCTCCCAGCACTTGGGCAGACACTTACAATATTGAATATAAATATGATGGATGGTGCATCTAAATATAATCTACATTACACGCATACCGCCTACGACAAATACGTTCAAAAAAAATCTAAATATGTACTATAATACAAGAGCCTTTTTTAATGATTTCCCTCTTGTTGGTACTAAGGCAGTGTTGAGCAACCTGTGGCCCGCAGGCCATTACGTTTGGCCCGCAACCCTCTCCGTACTGCCCACTTAACAAAATAAAATATCAAAAAATTGCGGAAATAAATATTCAACGGTTTCAGTTCCGTTTTGCAAAATTTCATTTCAATATTTCTTCGATGTTTTGAATCAGCCGCTCTAAATTAAATAAGAATTGTTTTAGATACATATTATTGTAGAAAGAATAGGAAAAATTAACCTTCTCTGCGAAGTGCTTTCTTCTTGTATGTATGATGCATTTTAAACGTTTCCCATTTTATAAAACACCATTTTTTTCTGCACTAAAGTTTATCTAACTTTCCGAACGATAAAAATCAATAGTTGCCTAAAATTGCAAGAAAGCATTTTTTATAAAAATCGACCGCGTGTATTTTTTTGGCCTTCGTGATATAAGATATTCGCCTGCTACGCTTTCTTTTTGCGTTTCATATAAGTTTTGCTATAACATGACGGTTTTACAAAATATAAATAGGTCTGTGACACAACCGAATGCAAAGTTAAATATATCAAGCTGCGGCCTGAGAAGAAATCGAAAATGAATAAATTGGCCAATTAAAAATGTTGATCATCACCTCACTAGAGAGAAGAGAACCCAACAATTATTATGAAGTTTTTGAATACATTGATTTATCTTATATTATGTTTGCCGTATCAAGCGACAAAGATAACAATCCGAACAATCCATCCAAATATCATTACAGCCGATGGTGTTTACAGTAACCCTTTAAATACTTACTTTCCTCCTATTTTATCTTGTTTCATAATATTTTTGCATTCCTTGCGTCTCTCATTTCACTTTACAAATAGATACTATGTTCTTTCACATCATCTGAATAACAGGATAAAGTCTAGTTTTCTAAAACACCGAACCCTATTGGTACAGTTAATTGGTTATAGCCTGCATGAAAAATAAACTCGGACTAGTCCAAACCACTTAAAAAACATGAAAATTATTCTTGAGAAGATATTATTTTCCATCAAAATTTTCTCCGGCACCGCAGTGTCTGGTGGGATCATTTAGATTGAAAAGATCCAGATCTTCAGCAAGACAAATACTTAAAGCCACTAAAACAAAAAGGACGAAGCATCCAGAATAATCAGTTGTATTGGTTGTGTCCTTTTTGATTTGAGGCATCATGGCTTGAGTGGTTGTGTGGGCTTTCTTCGGACCCTTTATGCCTTATCTGAGAACACCATCATAATTTGTTTGGTCTTTTTTGTTTCGATTTCATTGTTTTGTTGGGATAGTTTGGTTAGAAGGCCCGGATGGGCACCGGGCACCTCCTCTCCGGGGCCGGCGTGTCTGTACCCGTCGAGGCCGCGGGCTGTACCAGACCTGGGGATAGGGTGCACATGACACTGCCAGGGCTTTTTTCCCTTTAGGTGTCCACTTCAATTTTTTACATTTAAATTAACTTAAAAGCTTGCTCTATAATCAAAAGTCGAGCTTAATGTTGACGACCAGCCTTGGGCCTTTTATTATTTTTACTATTTTTTGTGATCGTTTTACAAAATCTGATATATTTTCGTAGTATTTTCTAAGTTTCTTCCCCAGAATAGCTAGAGACAAATGATTTGCTGCGGCCGCGGCGCACAACAGGTTCAGACGAGATACACGGATACATGGTGTCTTGCCTTGTTTTTGGACAGTTATTTTGATAGTTCAACGTTTTGGAATTAATTATAGAATTGAAAGTGCAAGCTGAAAGATGTAGCGATGTCCAATAAATTGTTTTAATAGGACAAATAATGTAGACTACCTTCTTAGCTGAGGGGTAAGCACAAGCCCATTGGCTCTTTTCCTAAAGGCTTGCAGAAAAGTTCACGCGTTTTCGGCATTCATCTGTGAAAAGCTTCAGAATAGGATATCTATATAACATAAAAATTTTAAAAAAAAATTAATAATATTACACAGACGTTAGTTAGTACGCTTTTTTCACAGTAGGTTCGCACTTAAGTCCTGAGGGAAAAATCCCTCAGGGCCTATGTCATCTTTGAAGATGCTGTGTGGAGGGTGTTTTCATGAAAAGGAAAGGGAAAAGTTCTGAGAAGGAAAAAGGTATGAGGTGTGGGGTGTGGTTAGGAATATGAGTATCAATATTGTCCTGGAGTGAGCGATAAATGAATCTATCCTTCCATTGTGGTGCAAAGCGATGGGTCGAGAGAGTCTGGCTGGAGAGGTCAAATCAGACTCTCCTTCTCCCAACCGCCATACAGGTGGTTAAATGCATCCGCCGCCAAGACCTAGATAAACCTCACCCACGAACCTCGGCTCCCCTGGTAGGTCGCCAAATGTAGCAAAACCACTTAGGGCTACCTATGGCAGGGGTGTTGGTTATCCAGTTAACGGTTACCGTGGCGGTACCATAACCGTATTGTCTGGTATCACAAAAAAATGTTGAAAAAGAAATATTGACGTCCGGAATGTGAATGGTCACCCTTCTCAGGTGCGAGAGAAGTGTTGGGTGCTCCCCTCCCCCCACAACCTTGACACCCCCGGGGCCCAGAGCAGTCCAGGTAGCGAGTTGGTACCCGCACCCAGCATCTGCATACCTCCAGACTCCTGCGCCACTCTGTCTAACGCGGGCAGTGGCCACAACGTAAGAACCTTGGCCCAGCCAACCAACCGACCAGCCACACTCATCTAGGATAGTCTCACGCACCGGACTGCAGGCCAAACAATAGATATATTACAATTAATCTATATATCCCGGGTTGAGAACGCTAGTGTCTAATGACGAATGATATGGTGGAATTTTGATTTTAATTGATTTTTACCTGGGAATTTCCTGTGCGTTATACTTACCAATTTATTAGCAATTTTAACGTTCACAATAGGTAGGTCATAATATGTAAATTTTACAATAAATTTTATACAGATTGGATTCCCATATATTGCTTTAATCATATAGATCTCAATACGTTTTGTTTCATTGAGAAGTTTGAACTCTGTCATAGGTCACCCCAATTTACTTAGCTGCGTTGCCAATGTTCACGTGCGAGGATTGTCTAGGACTTTGCGGCGGATGGTTGAGGGAGACCTTTTTACTTCTTTGGCAGGACTTTTAATTCGAAATCGCCTTGCACCACAATAGGGGGGATGAATTTAAACATCCGTCACTCCTGGACACACTGACCCCCAGATCCCTGCCCTCCCCTCATACCCATTTCCTCCCCAGATGACATAGGCCCTGAGGGAAATTATTTTCTTCCCGTGTGAAGCTAATGTAAAAAAAGTACGTAAGGCTGAATAATCAGCAATTAGATAGAAAGAACATTAAATTATTTTTTTATGGAAATATAGAGATTTCCTCATTTTATCTACTATATATATGCATACATTACTATGTTTTATAAACTTCTCACTTATAAAAAGCCCATCAGGGCGTTGAAAATTAATAAATAAATAAATATCTCTATACACGAAAACCGGGAATTATTAGATATAAAAAAAAGAAAAGTACTTTATTTAATTAATAATAAAACTTTTTAAAAAGTGGTTTATACAAAGTGATCTGTTATTGATTAAATAATAAATAATGCCACAAAGTAATTTTGCAAAGTTTAAAGAAGAAAAGTACTTTGTTTATTTTTTTTAACATATAAAAGCCCAGTTGGGAGTCAAAAATCAAATAGATAAATCTCAGAAGATAAATTATGATACCTACACTATTATTTTGTTAATCTGGAGATTTTGATAGGATTACGAAAATCAAGTCAGAGATTAAAAATCCATGGATTGATTCCAAGATATTGGTTTATTTATTTAATCTATTGCTTTGCCAATAATAGCAATAATAATTACGAGAAGTCACCACAGCGTTAAACCTGAATTTCTTCTGACTTATAACTTATAACATATTTTTCTTGAACACTTTAAGTTTTTAAATTCCTATTAAAATGTACGCAAACGTTGAAGATAGGTAATATCTATACATTTGTTGAGCCGAAACTGTAGTTATGTGAAATTCCCTCGATAGAAAAAAATCTCAAAATGTTGACATTTGGTTCGGTTATTTCACGTGTTAGGAAGCCTACAATAATTACGTGAGCTCAAAGAGGGGGGGGGTCCAGCAAAATCTCACGTTACTTGAAAAGAATAAACGAAGTGGCCCAAATTTATCTCAACAAGGTGGGGGGGTCTAGATTGGAAGAAAAACTGCGTCCTAGTTTGAATACAGAATTTAGATGATTTTTCGAAGGTGTGCAGTAGTATTAGTTAAAAATATCGGTGACCCGGTACAAACTGCCGATAGCCCATGCATCTCCTTATATTTTAATATCTTTGTTTTTTTAATATTCCCTCCAACATCTTTCAATCAAACCATCTCTTCCTTCTTTTTGAACGCTTACTACCGAGCATAAATCTACCTAACCCGTCTGCTTGGTTCAATATATTCGCACCTCACAATCCGGAAACCTCGGTTTCGTCAAACCGTCACTTTGGATCAAGATTGTAAAATATCTATGCAAGATAGCTTTCATATTTCAAAGACAATAAGAAGCATTATTTTGTTCTCTTTCTGGTTAAAAGAAAAATATGTATTTACTTCTTCAAACTTTGCAAAATAACTTTGTGGCATTATTGATTATTTAATTAATAACAAATCACTTTGTTTAAAACACTTTTTTAATTAACAATATCGACATGTTTCAATAACAATGTTATCTTCTTCAGGAAATGTTAATATAAATGTTATTTAATAATATATTAACATTTCCTGAAGAAGATAACATTGTTATTGAAACATGTCGATATTGTTAATTAAAAAAGTGGTTTAAACAAAGTGATTTGTTATTAATTAAATAAAAATATATATGTTTACTAAACATGAGAGGAAGAGAGATGCGAGAGATGCGAGAGATGCGAGAGAGCGAAATGTAAGGTCACTCTGGAACGATTTTGGTCTTATGAAAGTATAACGCGATTAAGTGTTTTGGGCGTTTTGGGATGTATTTATTCCTAAACAAGTAAGACGGGTTAATAAAATAAAGAGAATATTATGAAACTAGAAGCAGTCAGATAGATAATGTTTAGAATTTCCCAATATAAAGACCTCTTAAAACTAAGCCTCGTTAAGTATGTACTTACTACCGTGATACACAAGTAATAACAACAAAACCACACGTAACGCAAGAGAAAGCTTTTCACAAGCGCTCCGATCTAGACAGCCACAGTCCGCTCCTACAAGGCTCCTACGATCCACGATCCACGATCCAGGGCGAGAGCGCACTTTCATCACACGAGTATTTATATTATTTATGTGAAACAAGTCGTCTGTCGGCAAGCCTTAGCACAAGCAGCCGAAGCCGACTTGAAGGCAAAAGGCGAGAGGCGAGAGATTAGTGGGGTGAAATAGACTGGCTGTACTCTATCATTAGGCACAAATCATCTCGGTCCCTCGCAGCCTCTTAGCGTTGGTAAACAACGCCCTGCCGCGGGAATACCTGTCCAGGGGTGGACTGGAACTGACTAAATACATATGTATCTGTTTTCTATTTGGGAGGCGGCTCCGTCACTCCTGGACACGTTGTTTCCCAGATTCCTACGCAACCCTCATACCTTTTTGCTTCCCAGAACTTCATCTCATTCCTTTTCCCTAAAAAGACCGTCCAACCATCCACACAGCATCCCCAAAGATGACATAAGCCCTGAGAGGTTTTTTTTCCTCAGGGCCTCCTGTGTAGGGCTAATGCAAAAAATCACTACCTTCTACCCCTGCAGTGCGTACGATTATTTCTCATTTTCATAAAGTTTTTTTTCTTTATTTTAACTTTATTTACTTTTTTAACTTTATGAGGTACCTGTGTGTTTTTTTATACGCAAGTAGTATAATTTTACATTATCCATTTACATTTCTATGTAGGTAGGTACTTTTAATCTGTTTTTTTTTTTAATATAGGTATTCTTTTTCTATCAATTGTACTTTATTTTTTTCTTTAATCATTATTTTTTTTTAATATTATGTAGGTATCATAAGCGGAAACTTCACTGGTTCACGCAACAGCATACTGTAACATTTCATTTGTTATTAAAATAATAGATATGTCGATCTGTAGGTATATTTCCCAAATAATTTGTTTCTGGAATTTCTAGTTCGATTCGCAACTCGCAACACTTCCAAAACCCTTCTTTGTCTTGAAATTATGAGAAATCTAAAGAAAATAGGTTATCTGAAAATTTTGAATATTTTTCTTTGAAAAAGTAGGTTGAAGAACAGAGTCTTCCACAAGACACAAATATTACCTCGTTTGATCCAGCGTTCTTCATCTCGCAGAGCCTTGTATCCAGTTTGCCCCTGTCTCTGCCCATCCATAGTAGCAGCATGATTGGACCAACAACAACTGATCATCGATTATTATCTCTTTCCTCTACTCTGATATTTATAGCCCCTTCGGTCGTTCGCAATTTGAATGATATTTAAATTAATATTTCTATTGGCTTATTTATTATTATCATTTCACGCCAATTATCCGCGACGGCCTTTGGAGATAAGCTTTGAAATTTATTTATTGGTCCGTCAAGGATCTAAAATGCTAAATTTAGATTTTGGCGATCATAAAATACAACTTTTTTTTGCATAAGCAGGTAAGTACTAATATTTGTGTTTTACATCAATTTGTCAACTAACTTATTGTTGACGGTTGGAACAGTGTTTGAACAGGAAATTTCATCGAATGTGGACAGTATTGTGCCTCCCGTTTTATTTGGTGTTGTCATTTTTATGGTGTTTTGAAAAACATTCAATCATCATGAATACTAAATTCATTTGATGGTCTATCTGTGATTGTTTCAATGAAAAGTATTTATTTTAAATTTATATGTAATTTTCAAATTGATTTCATTTTTGAATTGGAACCAATTGTGTCAAGAATTCCGACAGAAAATTATTTTAATAGTCATTTTCCAAATGGTTGTGTATAGAATAATTCGGTTAAGCGTACGTACCTCGATATAAGAAAAAAAAAATTCTCACAAAATTATTTTAATTCTTTGTTTGAAATTTATATTTTTTTATTACTTATTATCAAGGGTCTAAGGTTTTTCCATTATCAACTAGATTTACTAACATTTTCCGTTATTTTCACAGGTCATTGATATTAACATTATAAACCATAAAATAAAGAAGAATACTAGAAGTGATTTCCATACAAATTTGAATAGAGACAATAATGTGCCATTGACTTAGTACCTTTTGGTTCTAGCTCTTTTACCCTTGCTTAAAGTCGTATATAGCCATCCCATTTCAAATTCGTAATCATGGTGAAACACAATTTTGTATGGATCACGAAACAACGTCCACAAGGCACCATGTGTGGATATATTATCATGTTCTATCTATTTGTGAAATTAATAAAGTAAGAGAACATAAAACAAATTTAATAATGTATTATTTTCATAGAACCTGGAAAGAGTCGTGGAGAGTTTAAAGTTTATTTTCACTTTACGTCAAAAGACAGTCTCTAAACTCCTGCATGTGGCGTTGAAATTATCAACGATCGATATATTAAACAACGTTTAATCTCTTGTATTTTCCTGTTTAATCTCTTGTATTTTTTTACGTATTTTTTGTTTTGTTCGCTATGCTTACATTATTATGTCTAATATTTACATGGCCAACCAATCTAGGCGTCCTTATCTTAATCTGATCCAAAAACCGCTTAACTGTGTAGGTATTATTATGTAAATAATATCAATAGGCTACCACTAGTTACTACGCCGTCTCACGCCACGAGAAGGTATTGTGCATTGAAATCCACTAGACGAGATGAGTCCTTCAACTTGTCCTGATCGAATGACGTTAATATTTACATGGCCAACCCTAGACGGACATATTCGCAGTTTAGTATAGTACAAGCGCAGACTCGTGAAAAATCTGAATTCTTGATAAATCAGTTCAAATTTTGAATATGACAATACTTAAAATATTTATCTGATTAAGAATATTATATGTTAGGTAGGTACCTACTGTATGTATCACTTGTCTGAATTCTCACAGTCAGTTTCAATTTTAAAAATGAAACTTAAATTCAAATCAAATCTGAGTTCATTCAACCAGAATCACACAGATAGACAACCGAAAATTACCACGCTACAAGATTCACAGAAAACTTATTAATACCAAAAGTAAACAAAACAATATTTCAAAAAGGACCCTACTACATGGCCATTAAAGCATATAACAACTTTCCACGTAACATTAAACAGATAAACGATTCACTCAAATTTAAATCACCACTTAAAACATTTCTTTTAAACAAAAATCTTTTTACTCTGTATAGTCTAAAGTCTAAATGAATACTTATTTTTTCATATGATGTAACTTGAAATTGTTAGTTTTTTTAATATATGTATTAGTTGGATTAGCTGGAAGATATAGGATGTACCTATAAGCTGCACCTTTTGTGCTAGTATTTTTGTGCAATAAATGTTTTTTAAATTTGAATTTGAATTTTAAAATTTGTGTTTTTGATTGATTCAGAGCTTCAGGAAGGTGAAGATAGGAGAAGACACCAAAATAAAAAGAAGATTGTATGTATGGCTAGACTCATGACATCGTGGCCGACGAACGAATACTCATACAGTGACGGCATCAAATCGATGTACGGGTGTAGGTATCTACTATTTTTGTCACTGCGGTTAATTTCTTTCTGCACTTTTCCGACTCGCAGTGGCCATTCTAACGTATTCCACACCGTCGGTTATGAGGCTTTGGTGAGTCTTTCTTTCGGTACCTGTGAACCTTCTAATTCCTGAGCTATCAAAAAACAAACAGAGTGTTCGGCCCGACAAAAAAGTGTTTTTATTTGATGTGAGCGTGTAAGCTGTGATTAGAGCCACGGCTCGGGTAACTTAATGGGCGGTTCGATTGGCCTGGTATAATTCTTCGTATAATGTTATACACTTTAACAGCCTGCCTATCGTGGTGCCTAGACTGCCTAGTGACCACAGAATCTAAACACTGCACAGGTCAATTGTTTTGTTGCCTTCCATAGATGTTGCATGTGAAGTACCTATCGAGATTATTGCATTAAAAAGTAAAGGTAATAATTAGATGTCACCTATCTGCATCCACGATGTGTTTGATTATCTCACGATTGTTGCCTATCAAATGATTGTTTGTGCCTATACACAGAAAGTATCAATTAAAATTGGCGCAGCCTGAACAATCCTGAGATCATCTTGCTCTCGAATCTTCAATGTCATAATACCTGACTACGTCCATGCAGGTATTGTACTATAGTTTCGCCTAACCTAAGATGTTGTCGGAACCAAAATAAAACAACTCAATTTTATTTACATCAGGAAATTGACCCTTCTCTCCAACCGTGTGAGTTTTTTTCCTTCAAAAAGATAGCCTATGACTCGAAGTTCTCGTATTCTCTATTATTGTAATCTAAATGGTTGCTTGGTAAAGGAAATACATATAACAATTATTTAGCAAGGTGATATGAACCTTGACTCCAAATTTCATAAGCAGAGATAAAGGGAACAAAGAAAACTATTTATGAGGAAACCGGGCGGCGTTTTGTCCACACAAACGTATTCCCCAATTTCCACTCTGGATTTTAACACTAGTGCAAATATTTAGAAATACAATGTAGATTTCGATCACTAGCGTTTCGGTACGTTTTGTTTTTTTGAAAAACAAAATTATCGTAGGAGTTGGGACCCTCCCAAAATCGTTTAAATTGCTTGGTTTCACGCCATCAACAGACGTTCATTGAAAAACTAGACAACGTAACTTTTAAAAAGCAAAAAGTTTTTTCTTCTAATACAGTTAGTAAAAAAAATCTGGAGAATCGGTCAGTTTCAATTTGGGAGGCGGGAATGGGTACCGCTGCCCCGGGAATCTTTATTGTATAACCAACACCTCTGCCATAGGTCACCCCAAGTGGTTTGGTGATTTAGCAGGGGTGCCCGGGTTCATGGGATGAGGTTTGTCTAGGTCTTAGAGGTAGATGACCAGGACACACTGAAACCCAGATTTCTACCCACCCCTTAAACCCTTTTCCTTCCCAGAACTTCCTCTCCTTCCTTTCCTTAAAAAAATCCCCCACACAGCATCCCCAAAGATGACATGGACCCTGAGGGAAATTATTTTCCTCAGGGCCTACTGTGTGGAGCACATTTAAAAAAAAAAAGTTTTAGGAAGAATGGGGAATACAAAACTCGAGTGAGTAATGGAATAGTAGTGGAATAGTGGAGTTAAAGATACTGTTCGTACTATCACGAAGTATGTACCTCTCAAGTCTTCAAGGCTTGTGTGGGTTGATTGGTCAGATTTAAAAAATATATATTTATCCAACAATAAAACTCTGTGCAAAGGGTCTTGTATCGTAGTTTCTCAATAAATTGAATTATCTCTCCTTCTCCAATATATTACACAGTTTTCCCATCACGTAAAATACAAGGTGTCCGATCTGGTGAGCTGTGGACCATTTAGCCTGGTAAACTAATACCAAAGCATCTCCATGATTGGTCCACGATGCTGGCGGCGGATCCGCTACTAAAGAGACCAGAGCCAAATCTGTATTATCTCTGATGCTCCAAGATGATCCATGATTAATGGGATCTGGATCTTCCATAGTTGAGGCCAAGTACAGTCCAAGATCAGGGCCGCATTTTAAAAGACATTATATCTCAGAAAATGTATGTAAAAATGAAGTATCGTGAAGGGTAAAAAAGGGTTCTTAAAGTTCTAGATCTAACTGTCCAGAATGTGTCGCCGATCATAACATACATATTCCATGAATACCACAAAAGAAAACAAAAATGATTTAACATCTATTGATGTATATTTTTAAAAATAATATTGAATATCTGTTTTTTCTCGCTTATTCTTATTATTTTTTTGGTTCTTTTACTTTTTCCGAAAATTTCACTTTAAAATGATATTTACCTTTTCTCCGCCTTTTCACACGAGCGTTGCTCTAAAAAATGTGTATATATTAAAAAAAGATAGATACGTATCGTATATATACACACCAATTTCTTAAGAACATTGTGCAGTCATTTAGAAGAGAAAATAGCTTAGGTATATCCGGCATTTGATCTCCTCGACCTCTGCTAACTGAGTGACAGCTCTAAAAGACATTTCATAATTACATTGAATTTGAAATTTTAAGCGTTTTTTTTTCTCATTTTAAGCTTTAATTAATTAAATAATTGAGAAAAAGCTGGATTTAAAACAGCTTTTCCCTTACACTCTGACTAAATTGGTTACCTGTGAATGTTAAAGATTTAAATAAATAAAAATTGATCCGCCTTGCTGTCTGACTTTGAGCATTCGTACGTATAAATGCAGTGTCCGGGATGTTTTCTCGTTTGTCATCTCACCTTGATATCTGCAACAGGCAAGCTGTAATAACAGTCTGGGCGCAGTTCATGGCTCATGGCACGAAGAAGAGACGGAGCCGCCTCTGCCGGGTCATTAGTCGATGACTGATAGTTGGAAATCGCCGAGATGTAAATTGATCCCGTCCCCATTAGACCTCGTATCGACTGCAATAAATCAGTTTCATTATGTAAGGCAAAAGATCCGCAGGAGAATTTATTGAACGCAACGCGCACGGCTAACCGGGGGTATCGGCCGCGGCGTTACATCAAATTATCGGACATTATGTGTGCGGGTAATTGAGGGCTGCGTATCGTCGTCTCTTACTGTTACACGTGATTCGTCAACTTTTGACAGGTGACTTACAAACAGGACCAGACTCGTGGGTGCCTGTCAGTCAGTAGTGAAATTACCTGCCGATGTTCCATTGTAAGACCATGTTGCATTGTCATTATCTATATTTGGGTGATTGTGTCTACTTCTTGTCTACCGAAGACACAAGAATACCCGAATGTATGTTTTTTTAATCCAACGTGCAAGGAATTTTGATAACATTATAAAGTTTTTTATTAGGCATGAAATCGCCCATTGACAAGTCTTAGTTCTGGTAGTATGTAAAATTATGTAGTATGCAATTGAATAGTATGTAAAATGCATTTTAAACATATAGTAACATATTGGCAACAGGTCATGGAAGTTGCCTTGGCTTTGAATGTTCTAGTTGATACATTTTTTTTGTTGGAATTCTAAAACCAATTGCATAGAGTGTCAGGAAATTTTAAAGGGGGGATTTCTTTTTGATTTTTCTTTATACATTTCAAAGTGTTATGAAAAAAATCACATTCAACAACAAAAAAATAAAATACCAAAAAAATAACTAGCTACTTCCATTAAGGCGTTCTTCGTTCTTCTAGAGGGGGATATTGTGGAAAATATTCAGGTAAATTAAAATTAGTACCTGCCAACTTAACAAACAGTGCCTAAGAACTACAAAGGGTGTTTAGATTTGAGAAGAAAAAAAAAGTCATGCAGATTTTGAAGTTGCTGACGTTGCTTTCCCCGTTAATGGGTACAAAAAATCGATTGTAAACCAAAAATAATGTCAATCGATTTTCCGTTACAGCCCTTGCCTATAAACATTTGGGATGTTCTAAAAGAAGAAGGAAAATGTTATTCTCTTGGATCTTAATTATACCCAACCACTGCTCGATCAGATTGGGCTGATATTCCTCCTCATATCGCAATCAACTATCCTAAACCCAGGTTATGTATAAAAATCATCAATGACGTAGGTACTTGGTCGTTGATCCAGACCATCTAAACAGATGAGGCAGTCCCCGAATTCTCTAATATTCTATTATTTTTAGTATCAATTCCATTGAATTTGATGCCTATACGGTCTACAGTGTTTGCGCAAAAAACTATTCACTGCATGTGACTCAAGAGTCGAGTAGACTCATTCCTGTAAAGGTATTGACCCCAAAAATTCTTCCATCATACTTTTAAAGGCTTGTTTTCCTTTCCAATGTTGGGAACATAATGACGAGGCTTTGTCAGGCAGCGCGCTGAGGTGTCTTCGCGTCCGCCTCCCAGCGATACGGGTGGGTTAGTTAACTCAACAATCCAGTATTTATACGCTTGGTCAATATTTATAATGAAAATCGATTCAATTAAAGGGGACAATGGTGTGAGGCCGTCGCCCGCTCTTTGTTACCCGGTGCTGGAATCGTAGCGACCGGCGACAGATCCTACGTGCCCGGGGAGGTTGCCAGTTGCCAGAAATCATCACCAGTTGTTGTTGCTATCAGTGACCAGTTGCCAGGTAAGCAGCGGTTGTAACCGATGCTAGTTGGCAACATTGAACGTTGCAAGACCATGTCCAAATATTAACACTTCTGTCATGCACCTGGAGGGCTACTGAAGACTGAATCTGAGTATTTTTAAAAGTATAATGGAATATTTCAAACAAAAAAAAAAATTATGTCCGGTTAGTGGCTCTGTTGGCTCGCGTCTGGGTCCTACTCAGGCGTCGTGGATGCAATTCCTTGGTTGTCAAGTCCTCCATCACGACACAAGTCGTAGTGGTAGTACGAGATATTTAAATTATTGTCGGATTATTCATAACCCTGGAAAGTTTGTCTTTCTTAAAAAAGAATAGCATAGTTAAGCAGCCTCTCTAGCGTAGTAAACTATTCATTGGACTAATCGTAAGGTTGAGGGTTCGATTTGGGCTCAACCAGTGAAACATAACAGTATAATATAGGTTTTTATCATTTTGAAGACTCGGGACCTTTAAAATAATACTCTATACTTGCCTTGCTGTCATTTTTTAAAACTGTTCAAATGCCAACTGTTCAAAAACAAAAAAAAAAACAACTAAGTATTCGGCTATCTAACTGCATTATTGTCCTCTAACTAACACTCCACCACCAAAAAACAGGTGAGATCCGTGAGTCGTAAACTAAGACCGTATAATGAATATTTTTAAGGTGCTTGTTTTAATTAAAAGCATACCTAGTACCTACGTGTGTTTTATTAAGTCAATATTGCTTTTACATCACAATAAACTGGTCAAACTGCCCGAAGACCGCGGGCAATATCAAATAATTACATCTATATAATTTTAGAGTTAGACAATGCAACTAAAATACAGCTGTTAATAAAAGCCAATAAATAATGGTAGCATTGCAAAATTCGGAAGAAACATCCGCGGTAGCCCTCCCCGTTGATCCGATAAAAAATATCACAAAGGATTCAAGTTCAACGCATTGGCTCGAAAAGCAACTATTTTATTTTTGAGCCCGTTAGTGGCGCAAGAAGAGCGTATCCAAAAGCCGTGACAAGAGGTCTGTGGTGGTCCTCCTGGTGGCTGCTACCACCGGAGAAGAGACCCCGGACCCTGGACCTGTGGGCTGTGGCGACTTTAAATATGAACTTTGTGACATACTGATGCACACCGACCATTTGCTTAAAAAGTGTGGTCAATTACAGCACAATTACAGCACCAGAAACCCTTTTACTATAGATGCATGATGACCATAATCACATCTTGCAAACTCGCATTCTGAATTCTGACATCTAAAATCTGGATAATTTTTCTCCATATAAAACAAAGTTTAATCTAGATGTCAATTTCAAATTCATAAATACTTTGCCGTGAACATTAGAAAATCTAAACAGAAACAATAAGAAATCAATAACTCACACGACAATGGCAATGCGCATATCTGGGAAACAAACTACTTATATAGGTACTGACACTCAACAATTGTATCCAAAGGCGCATCTTATTTGTCAAAGTTTATTCAAAGGTATGAACACTAAATATTTCTTTTCTTCACAGCTGTTGGTTGGATCTTTGTGTCGTGTGCTCTAAACATAAACAACAAGAAAGCAACTACCGAAACAAAATGACCAAAATTACCAACAACATAGACCAACATTACAAGAGATATTTAATAATATTTGTTTAAGAACAAATCAACTGACTATGAGATATCTGAGGGTGACTAATGTTACCATATTTATTTATTCTCTCACATCTTCAAAATCTGCTTGCTGTCTTCCAATAAAAACCTTAAGTACACCCAAATAATGGCAAATATTGTGCAATATATACCCAGGAATAAACTGCTGTTTTATAACACTATCTAAGTGCCTATTATGAGCAAGTGCATTTTGATTTATTAGAACAACGACAATACAATTCAATAACGTTTGCTCAGAAGCAAACCACTGACAAATAAAATTATTGAACGGTGTCTATGTTTATTTATCTGAAGTCTAATCTCACAGCTTCCGAGATTTGTTTGCCGCGTGCTCTGCTATGCCCAGAAAACAGAGGAAGACTTGAGAAGCCGTGGTATGCAGCCTCTTTAGCAGAAGAACACGACACGGCTGATACGCTTATTAATCGTATTGCGTCGGGATGTTTTTTCATCGAGATCGAGGATGGGGGCATTACCTCACACAGACCTTTTTGTCAGCGCCACAAAAAAGGCCAATGTGTACCAAGAATGGGAATTGAATTAAAGTTCTTTAAATATTTTCCAATGCCTGTTTTTTTCTATTTTCTTTTGTTGGTTCGAGTTTCCTAGACTGGGGTTACTTATGTACTTTTATTAACCTTTTTCGCCATCTATTGTTTGGGGAATAATGGAAACGCTTCACGCCTGTGGGTTTGCTTTGACAACGGTATTTTTGGTGCGTGTGTAGTTAGTTAAATGAAAAGCTCGTACCCACCGCATTTTTTAAAGGTGATCCATTTTGAAAATAGCATTGTGATCGACAATAAGCCCTCGGTCGAATGATTTACTCACTATGAATGGAAAAAGAAAATTACTTAACACATTTTCTATGATTCTGGAAATATTGATTTTTTTACCACCCGTAAACGAAAAGTCACAAACCTTAAAAATTTAAATATGGTTAACTGCGTTAACTCGAATAAGTAAAAAAAAGCAATATCGGCACCCATTAAGTCGTTGTTACAAAATTTTAATTGATATCTTTGGGATCACTTTGGGAGGCTGGTATGCATGGTATAGTTTAGATCCGGCCAGGGAACTGTTTACCGACACTCCTGCCACAGGTCTCTCCGAGTGGTACGCTACGTTTGGTGAATTAGCGAGGTGCCCGGGCTCATGGGGTGAGGTTTGTACGGATCTTGGCGGCGGATGCTATGCCCACCAACTGCATGGCAGGCCGGTTCAGCAGAGACTGGTTAAGGGAGACCTTTTAATCTCTCCAGCAGGACTCTCTCGGAAGATGGCCTTGAACCGCGGGGGGAGGGTTTTTCTAAAAAGACCCTCTAAAAAGAGAAGGAATTATATTGTTCGATTCTTCCTTTTTAAACATCCATTTTAAACCTTAACCAAAACATGCATTTATTTATTTATTTATTTTAACGTTGTTTCATTATCAAACGACACCATGAAGCGCTACGTGCTGTTAGATCTTAATATATAATTTATGTTTAAATATCATATATATTAGGTATAATAAGTTATATTGGCCCATTACGGACAGTCAGAATAATAATTAACACCACCGGCAATGTAAAGGTAGGAAGACGGTTCTTTAATAGGTGTGTATGAGACCAGCAAATGATATCGGTAGCACACAAAGAGAAGAAACGATGTTATATTAAAGACTAACAAATAGAGCCGCAGTAGATACAGTCATGATACGTGAGAAGAAGGGATGCTGTAAAATACAAGAGGAATCCTAAGCGAAGTGTTCACAACTAACAGGCCATAAAACCGGAAAGCCGACCCAAATAATTGTGTTGCTCGTAAATCCCCAATTTTATACAATAGGTACATATCGTACCTATATGTCCTGCCGCAGAGAGGTCTCTTTCACCTACTCTTTCTGATACAAACATCATTTATGAGAAAGAAGGAGAGGGCCCAATAGAGCCATCATTAGTATGCCTTTAAGTGGTGTCCTTTGTAACCTCTCTTTCTAATGCATATGTTGTAAATGAGGTGGAAGGAGATGTTGCAGCGGTATTGCTTTAGAGTTTAGAATATGCGGCACATCGGAGCTCTGGAGATGAGAGAGGTGATTGTTTATTATAATTTTATTGATCGTGTATGCATATTTTATTTACTTATTAAAATTAATTGTCTGACACGGATAGGGATATCGCCTCGAGTATTTATGGCATTCGAGAGCGTGGATTTTTGGAAAATCGATTAATATAATCCTGGACACGTTTGGCATGAAGGGTCTTGGACGGATAATAATTAAATCACTTCTTCAACAAATAAATCAGATGCAACCACCAAAGTAGTGCGTTTCTCACACATACTACAGAATTTACTAACTTCACAGTGTGGCAATTATTGCTGAAACTTAACGAAAATATGTGTAGGATCTAACAATTTTTCATATAAGCATAAAGAAAAACGATATGATGACAATTTTAATCACGTCGGCGTCAAAAAGTTAATGTAGGCGCTTAGGTCCCCCTTTGTTCAAGATAATTTCCAAATACCAGCAACCTATAAGACTGATAATTTTTGGTAAAAAATGTTATTTCGAAATGATTTGAGGTTCACACAACCAAAATAATTATCTTGAGTGATTTTTGGGGGGTTACTACTTGTGGCGAGTTTTTAAATGAATACCGCACAAGAATACCAACTGCTCCCAACCACCTAGAGCCAGTGACACTATGGCATCCCCCATTGGGGTATATTTTGTGAGACTGAAGGTATTGGGATAGAAGGAAATGGGGGAGAGAATGGCTAAATCTATTTCAAGCAACGCTTCGATTCTGAATGGTGATATTTCACCAGGGCGATACTGAGAGTATCCTACACTAATTGGCCCAATATACCTCTTTAATTGGCCCAATATATTATACGTAGAAATCTCTGAATCTATTAATACGGATCTACTAATGATGTTCCTGTGAAATACGCAGGCAAGTATGGCAACCATAAAATTGGGGTTATATAAACTCAATTAACCTGCATTTTGATATGCAATTTAATGAGCAAGTCTCAGAGGCTACTGTTTCTCGATTGCCATAGTAATAAATATTATTTTATTGGCGGATCTCGTTTTTTCCTTTTGATGTCATATTTAAATGCCATTAAAATTGTGCAAAATAATTCCACTTTATTGGACCGGTTTCGCCATTCACTTTGATTTAGATCATATTTGTATGATTTAATTCGACAGCTGCCGATGTATTTTATTGCGTGCTTAAACTATAAACCGTCCTTCTTTCCTTTCGGCTTTTCATTTTATAGGCGGCCATTACAAAAATTTGCTTTTCCCTGAGAACCGGAATTTATAACTCTCAATAATAACGTGGTAATGCAATAACGTTGTTATTTTAATAGAAACTCGTAGTATAAGCGGCAAACTGTTTAAAATTAATAAGTATATTTCATGGTTTTTCAAATGTGTTTTGAATATATTCTATGCTATCTATGTAGTACTTTGTACTGCGGGTTCCAAATTGGCGAGGCATATTCCAGTGTACTTCTGACTAATGCAAAATATAATATTACTAGTGTACGCGTGTTACTGAACACTTTACTTATACGAAGAACCAAACCAAGCATTTTATATGACCTGTGAACGATTGAGTCGATGTGTTTATTAAATATAAATTTGCTATCAAGGTAAACACCATTTTTTTTTAAAGAAAGATAGAAAAACATTCCCGGGTTACGAATAACCCAACAATGTTTGAAAATCTCCTACTACCACCACAGAAAGCCGAAAATGTTGCTTGTGTTGTGATGGAGGACTTAGCCAGCCGAGGAATCAAACATGCGACGCCCGGGTGGGACACAAGCGCTATGCCCACTCAACCACTGACCGGTCTTTACATTTACATTTACATGATCTTTACATTCCGTTTTATAGATGACATGTTCATAAAATTGAGTGAATAAGAGTAGATAATTAATTGATGTATTTTAAATGCGTCTAATTGTAAATTCAAAAAGTTCTTTTTTAACCCTATAGTTGCCGAAAATATAGAAAAAAACACAAAAAATCAAAATGCTTACAGCGGTTGTTTTTGAGTTCTCTTTATGTTGTAGATTCACCAGCACGAGATTCCAAACACCGTATATATCAACGATTTTGAAGAACAATGTCGGATGTGATAAAAATTGAAAACCGTCTTGTTGTCTTCTTTTAACTCCCTTTTGATGATTTGAATATCTGTATTTTCTGAATTTTCAATGAAATGAAATTACATATATATTTCTTGTGTCAATTTGGGAAGCGGGTATGGGTACCGCCGCCTCGGGAACAATTTATTGGACAACCAACACCTCTGCCATAGATCACCCCAAGTGGTTCGCTACGTTTGGTGACTTAGCAGAGGTGCCCGAGTTCATGGAGTTTTGTAGAATGGTTTGTCCGGGTCTTGGCGGCGGATGCTTCTGCCCACCAGCTGCATGGCAGGCCGGATTGGTAGAAAATGGTTGAGGGAGTCCCTTCGACTTCTCCAGTCGTACTCTCTCGGAACATCGCCTTGCACTGCAGTTGGTGGGATGGATTCATACGATCGTCAATCCTGGACGCACTGACCCCCAGATTCCTACCCACCCCTCATACCTATTTCACACAGCATCCCCAAAGATGACATAGACCCTGAGGTGAATTATTTTCCTCAAAATCGCACCTCCGACATTGTTCTTGGGGACTGTCGATAAGTATATATATGTATGTAGATACAAATTTCGAGATTTCTGACACCAACCCAATTATCAGTGGTAAAGGTAACTGAAGGTGTTAAAGATAATTTAATTTCGCGGTGATTGCTTTACGCTATTTTTAAAAATCGAAGGTAAATCGAACACTTCGTTTATCGGCACTTTTTTTAAATGCGATTTGGAAACAACCGGGGCTAGTAGGGCCAATTTTTTGAGGAAAATCACGATTATTAAAGATGTTTAGGAGTAGGTAGGTACCTACTTTTAGAGCAGATTAATCAACGTTTTCTCTCCCACCGGTTGACGTGCCCCGGGGACACAACACGATAAGTAGAGATTCGTGTTTTAGTGTGCCCTGTTCAATATTCCCTTTCGGTACTTTCTTGTCTAAGTAGGTACTCACTAACAAGTCGCGCCAAGCTGTCTGCCGGGACGCGCGGCGGGGAGAGAGGGGGAAGTGGAAGGGCTCCGATGGGAGGGGCGGGCCATAAAAACCCATCCGTGATTATACACCACAACACAGAGGTGATGGAATATATTTAGGTTGTTAAAGTTAGTTTATCTCAAAGCTGAGCTGGGCTTGACCAACAAACTCACAAAGGGCAAGAAAAATCATGACAACTCGTAAAAAGATTCAAATCAATATTTGGTTTGTGAAAAAATGCTTCTCTTCGATTAGATATTTTTTTATAATGTGGCAAAATCTCGCGTAGAAAGTTCGTTAGCTCAAGTTAAATTTGTGAGATGAGCAGTTTGGTGTGGCGGTAAAAAATAAAGCTTTGTTCTTCTGTCCTAATAATGGGTCGCTGTTTGGATATTCTTTTGTTAGGAACACGTGTAGATAAAATATTAAATTAGATATTGTGCTATCCCTACAGGTAAGGGTACCTAATTTCGTTATCAAAGTTGGAGTACTATTCTGGACACGTTTGACGTTGTTTTGATCGATTTCTTGACACCACACCTTCTTACCTGCCTTCGTGGCTTTATGGCGTGGATAATATTGATTTTATATTTTTCCAATTGTTTTGAATATTTTAAATTGATCTGATTTTATTGTGGGTTTATTGATTTCATTTTTAGGTAGGTTATAGTTAGGTAGTTACCTTTTTTACATTATCTTTACAGCGGAGAAAACAATTTCCCTCGGGGCCTCTGTCATCTTTGGGGATGCCGTGAGAAGGGTCTTTTTAGGGAAAGGAAAGAGAGGAAGTTCTGCAAAGGAAAAGAGTATGAGGGATGAGTAGGACTCTGGGGGTCAATGTGTCCAGGAGTCACGGACGTATGAATCCATTCCTATCACTGTACAAGGCAACATATTGAGAGAGTCCGGCTGAAGAGATAAAAAGGACTCCATCAATCAGTAATCTCGCTGATCCGGCCCGCGCCGCAGTAGGTGGGTGAACGCGTGTACTACCAAGTCCTATATTAGACAAACCTCCCGGGCAACGCATACGCATAGCGAACCATGTGTATGGCAGGGGTGTTGGTTATCCAATAAAAGGTTTCCGGGACGGCGGTACCCATAACCGCTTTGTTATTACCTACTTGCCCTTCCCCATTCTTGTAAAAATGATCTAATTAGATTAATGCCAACCTAAAGATAAAGCTACGCGAATAATGCAATATCATACAAAATCGTATGTTTTTGGTTTGAAAATTTGATCACTTAGAAATATTATAAAAGCTTCAATTAAATACTGCGAGTAGAACACATCTTGGCCTTGAAAATAATCGAGATTTTTTATTAAATAATTCTTTTTGTATGTCTGGAAAAAAAATCTGTATAAAAATACTTTCAAATGCAAGATGTGCGATGGAAAAATATTTTTTTTTTTGTTTTTAAATGAAAAAAAATATCATCCGACACCAAAATGACAACTTCATTTTTACTCCAGAAAACTTCATTTTTACTCCAAATATTCTCAGGAATCGCTGATTAAAACCCTTAGATTTTAATCAGCGATTGCTGTTACAACTCGTTTTTTTTTTCTTAATAGAGAAAGTAATTAAAAAATATATTTATAAACCTCCTTCCACCATCATAATAATCGGAAGATGTTGTTTAAGCAATGATGGAGGGCCTAACCAATCAAAGAATTGAACTCATGACGCCTGGGTGGGAACCCGACGCATTGGCCTCTAAACGGTCAAATCACACAGTTTATTAAATTATTGTCGCCATTGACGGATAAAATCCATAAAGCAGGGTATAGGTACTTACTTAACTACTTTAAAAAGAGCATTGATAAATACAAGAATACCCACGCAACTAAAAAAAATATACAAGTGTGCAGTTCACACGTGGTAGAAATGAAACCTTCAGAAAACTAAAGTAGACAAGAGTGGGGAGGTTACGAAGCACTGCACAAAGAGGAGACCGATTATTATATCTCATTATCTCGCAGGATAAGTCCTATGTATGTGTTTTGTGTCGCTTTTTCGTTTCACCCAGTTTCAAAAATAAATTTGTGTGCAGTTCGCACGCGGTAGAAGTAAACCTTGACAAAACTAAAGTAGACAAAAGTGGGGAGGCTACAAAGCACCGTACAAAGGCGAGACCGATAGGCTACGAAGGACAGCACAAACAGAAGACCGATTATAGATAGGTAGGTAGGTACTATATTACCTATCCCTATCCTCTCATAGGCTAAATTCATTGATGTAGGTGTTAGTGTTTTTTAGTTTCAAATCACAATGGTGTTGAACTATTACATTTAAATTTAACTATGTTAATGGCACATGTTGTGCCGTATATGTTGAAATGAATAAATAAAACGTTTTTATTTCAAAAGACAAAATAAGTTAAAATATTTTACGGGTGTCAAAATCCTGCAAATGATAAATAAAAAATATTTCTCAATAATCTCAATAAGATGATAATGTCGATTGTGAGCATGTTGATCCCGATATAAAAATGTTTGTTGTAAATACAACCGCACAAATTACACTGTCGGTGTCTTCAAAAGCTGGAGATGTATTTTGATGACCGCACGGCCCGGGACTGTTAACTGATTATTATGACGGTGCGGCATATAATTTTCTGTTCAATCTCATTTTTTCTAACCTCTTTTGCTGCGTGTACACTTGCGAACCTAAGTGCAAGCCGAGCCACAGCAAACGGCGCAAAATGCCTCTTGCGGTTACTTTGTTACCTTCCCATAATTCGTGGTTTGGCACGTAGTAGGTTCGGCTCGCTTGTGTATTCGCAGCTTAACAGAATTATTGCGAAATCAAATTAACTATTGAAATAAATATTTGTTAAATGCTTTTGTTTATGTATTATAAAATAATATTATCAATATTTATTATAAAAGAAAGTGTACCTACCATGTGCGTGCCGCTAAAACTCAGAAATGGGTCCCGGTACGATCAAGGGAGTAATACGGTGTGGTGGCCCTCTACCCCCTAGATGTAAGGGCTGGAAGTTTCACCCTCTAGAAATTAGTTCAGAAAATTCGAGAATATTCCAGAGCATTCCACAACATTCACACAATGTTGGGAACATTCCGGAACATCCTAGATCATTGTGGAACATTCCAGAACACTCCATTCGAAGCCTTTTTTGTATGGGTGTAGGTATAAAGCAAGATCCGTCGTGGGTTCGAACATCAGTTCAATATCACTAGGGGGCATACATTAATTGCGTGAGTTCAAAGGGGGGGGGGGGGGGGGTTCAACAAAATCTCTCGTTACTTGAAAATAAACGAAGTGGCCCAAATTTATCTCACCAAGGGGGAGGGGGGTCTAGATTGGAAGAAAAACTGCTCGCGTAATTAATGTATGCCCTCTAGTACCCTGGCTAGTATGCTATATACTTTATTTATTTATTAACTAATTTATTTATTTATTAAGTAGATGAAATAATCAAATGAAGGAAAAATCATGGACAAGGCAGAGACGTAAGTACCTACTAACACTCACCTACCTATTTATAAAGAATAGGTACTAACTGAAAGAAGGTAGGATTTTATGGTAAACAATTAGCATAGATATGTACCTACCAACATCCGATCTAATCTTGTGTTTTTATCGTAAAACCAAACCTTCTGTCACAATTTGATTCCGACAAACCGTTGATAGATCGACGACAATAAAATTGTGATGAACATCGTCGTGCAGTTTAACGATTTCAACATTTAACATCGATCCATATAATATACTTAACTGTTTGCTAGTTTCTTCAGTGGCATTCATACCTAAAATCGTCGTTGAAATCAAGTGATAATGTATTCAAATAGGCGTCGTGAAGTCTCGCGGGTCTTTTGAGAAAGGTAGGGGGAATTGGATGAAGCTTCATGGGGAGAGGTAGGGGGAAGGCCGGGATGGGAGAATTCCTCGCGAGAAACAAAAGCGCTACGTCAGGATACAACGTCAGAGGAAGGGAACCAATCACAGCAGGTATGCGCGGAATCCTAAAAGGGACCTAAAGAGGATCCTTTGGGAACACCGGACCTATCAATCGTTTATTGCGTATCTAAATAAAGTATTTGGGATGAAGCTATTCGGCTGTTTAAATGTTTAGTGCTGGGAGCGCCCTACTCCTAATGCTGTAAGGAAAGAATGCCATGATGGTGCACTTTTTTTAATGTTTAATGGGATGATACTTCGAATTGATGAAATAGATCGTTTCGTTTAGTATAATTTCAGAAAAACCTTCTTAAATGCATCTGCCCTGATATGGACTCTGTAGAGGTGTCCGAAACGTTGGATGAAGAAGGTGTACTAATAATACTTTTGGCCGTGAAAATCTCAACCACTCACATAACCAACCTTGTTAACTTTGTATACTTACCTCTAAGTATGCATCTCCCGACCTGTAAAACATTATGATTTGTTCTTTATTAAGTCATGGAAATCTGACGAATAGATTTTGCAACTACGTATAACCAGAAACATTATCGAAGGAATCCCAAGAAGGGCTGAAGTAAATAAAATGTAGATGTATAGTAGACACCACATACAAATATTTTTTTACGTAAGAATTCAAGAAACACATCATTTGAGAGTGTTCTTTTTATATTGTTTTTCATTCATTCTTTCACAAGGAGTATGAATTCTGATATTATGGGATCCCAATGAACTCACGTTGGGAGCGTATTTTCCGCAAAACCGCCACGAATAGTTACCATGGCAGTTGATACTGATGGTTAAAAGGCCGGGGGCTTTTTTACAACATATGTGTAATTACTGCAATTATTAATAACTTCTTGCTGTTGCCATTGACTAGAAAAGGGTTTTTTGGAAGCCTTTCGATTCGCAATATGAACTCGACCGTACTGAAATACTACGTAAATGGTTTTCACTATTATGAAATGTGTCGGAAATGTAATGTTAATTCGCCCTTACAGGTTCATCTATTGGTGTATTTTTTCGGCAGAAGTTATCTGTGTCCACGGGAGGGAAATTGGAATGTGCTGTTTGACATCTGTTCACACTTTTTTTTCCTGGAATATATACCTTGATCCAGTGTAAAACAGTTACAGCATCTGCACTGGCACTTTTGAAATCACTCCTTGAGTTATCAATAGATGTTCCGACTGTGGCACTGGATTATCTAGAACTGAGATTTGTTGCCAAGCCTAGTAGTAAACAGATGTGATGATTATTAATTGTTTTTCTTTTTAATTCGTAGAACTCCATTTAATTTTTAAAAATGTAATAATTTTATTATTAAGTTCTGCAAGTGCCAATATTAGTTTTTATTTTTGTGACAGCTGTTTCCGTTATTGCTCAATTATTAACCGTCTCAATTATTTTCTCAGCATATTGGTTTAACCGGTAATAAATCAATTTAGACAACTCCAAAATTTTTTAATTTAGAATCGTATAAGTAAGTCGTCTCAAAGTGTTTCACCACAGTTTAAAAATGGCCTTGTGAGCCGAAACAGCTGTCACAAAAATTAATAAAATACTCACAGAACTGAATAACAACATTATTAAAAATAATTTTAAAAAATAAAAAAGATATACATATAGGATAATGATATATGTATCTATATATTGGAATAATATAAAGGGAAATTGGATAATCTACGAACTGACCCAACCGCCTATTTTGAAATAAAATAATAACACTAATTGATTTTTTTACAATATGTAATACTTTATTTACAAAACCAAATAATAAACTCTTAATGTAGGACGTCAATATTGCGAGCATCGTTTTTCGTATACATTTCGGCATTTTATCTAGGAACCAAAAACATATTACATAATATATCATAATAATTCTTATGCAAGCTTTAAATTCAGTGTAAGTTTTCAAAACGAACCAGTTGGTCTATAACCGCCTGCAATATACCTACGACTGCCATGAAGTTGAAGGACATTATACCTCTCTAACAGTGCATTGCAATAACAGTGTTGGGTTTAGAGAGTTTTCACAAGTTATGAGTACTCCATTAAAAAACTTTTCTATTCATTGATAAAATTTTGAAAAGGCTTTGAATAACATAAATTATCTTATAAAACATATTATAAGAGTAGCGGTGAATCATAGCAGTGTTGTTGTGAGTAGGTACACAGATACCTACACTGACCAATAACAATGGAGTAATTATAACAAATCAAATAATAATAAATTGGAATAAACACGATTTAATTATCAGTCATTTGACCATGATTTTATTAATCTTTTTTAAATCAAATAGGTATCTATATCAATTAATTGGGTACCTACAAAACCTTCAGGATGAGATATAATATTATCTACTCATTTTTAGCATCAATTGATTTTTGCAGGTAGTAAATTTTACTAAAAGCCCTTGGTAGGTTCTGAAATTACAAAACCAATTTGTAGCAGCTCGTTCAACCTCACATACATAAAACAACGACAGAGGATATTATTACTTTCAGATAGAACTTTCCAAAGAATGCTGCGAATTTCAATATAATTCATAATATTGTTAGACTATAACCTAATATGTGAGTACGACTTCATTTGTCGAACTCCTGGCTTTACCATTGGCGGAAGCAGAATAAACCCGTCAAAATCCAATGAGCGTTACGAAACTTAGAATATGAACATTTAAAAAAATTGTGGCTTGAAATAATTGCCTGTTTACAATCAATGTCTATAAAATAATATAGGATGTTCTAGGATTCTATTGATTGTGACAGTTATTGGTTCCATTATGATTTAAAAATGGTTATATATAGTATTTACATATGTACATTTACACTTTGAGATTTAAATAGAATAAAGTGCCGTTAAGCTTTGTAGAATCCGCCTAACCGTAGAAAATATTTTAGTTATCGTGTTCACATTGCAATACGTAATAGGTACCGTCGGAAGGGTTTTTTTTATACAACATAATACAACGTTTATTTATTTACCTGACGTATACATAGCACATGACTTTATTCGTAGCATTAGACTAAAAATACGTTATAAAGTCACATTAAACATTATTTTGAAAAGGTTGATAAGGAATATTTTATTTTTGAAAACAAACTCGTTTATCGTTTATGTACTTATCTACTTAATGCTATTTTTAGAAATTCTAGGAAAGTACCTACCTATATAAACAATTTTAGAAATATAATATAAACATTTTTTCTAATTTATTAAAAAAATGAGTAACAACACGGAGACGATTTTTTGTAAATTTGTGTGGGTGGCTATGTTAAGCCATTCGTATGTGGAGATATTATAACAAGCGACTCGAGTTTCGTGCTCGTAGAATACGCGCTAACTATTTTGCTGGTGTTCGTGACGCGACGCGACGTCTACGGTTTGACGTCAGGCGCACGATACTGATAATGCTTGCTGTTGCATTCGCATACACTATTCGTTTGACGTAAATGGCGTATGAACATGATTTGAATGTTAAATTTGATCTGGAGGTGGGAAGATATCCATGTTTATATAATTACGATTTACCGGAATGTGTAAGAAAGGATTTAGCGAAGAAACGTGAATTGAGGTTAGAAAAAAATTTACAGTATTCTCATGTAGTTCCTTGGCGCCGAATGCCCTACAATAATTATTATTTATTTCGTTGTATGGGTGAACCCAAAATCGTCTTTTCGTTCGTTTTTTTATGCTTATAAAGATAAAGAAGAACAACTTTATCGTCTTCGTCACTAGAGTCACTTGATATCTTATTGATTCCACGGCTGCACGCGAAAAAATGATTAATATCATTTTTTATAAGCAATAATTATTAGCCTGAAACACTCATCAACATTGAAAAAATCTCCCGAGAAAAGATAAATGCCGCCGACGGGACTTGAAGCCGCGTCCTTCTGATATCCGGTCAACTGCTCTACCAACTGAGCTACGTCGGCTTATATCCCACCCGCCAAATAATTCAATATATACTAGTGTTTCATTCAACAATTACTGCTTATTACATTTTGATTAATATCAGTATATTTCGGGAAGCGCCGCGTGTATATACCGAAACCAGCATTAAAGAGTTGCATATCGGTAGGCTACTTGTGGTTACCACACAGCTTGAAACTATCTCCATGTACGAAGGGTCTTACAATTATTTTTAATGCAGCACACGTTAAATTCCAAAATAAGTTATTAACTTCAAAGAATTTCTATAATAAGTATTTAGAGTAAGCTATTTACCTTTGCGAGTTTGAAATAAAAGTCTTTATTTGTATTTATATTATGTAGGTACATATTACATCCAAAAAAATGCAACAAAAATATTTATTCTTCAAGGAGGAATATATTTTGTTTCTTTCCAATGAAACGCTTAACGGCTGTAAAATACCGCCAAAAGATTATTAGGTAGAAAACTACCTATCCTAAAAACAAATTGTATATTATATATAATGTTATGTAGGTACCTAAATATATTGCACTTTTCACTATTATCTACTAATAAGCTTCCACGACAAAAAAAAACTTTTTTTTTAATTAGCTTGCAATCACGAACCATAATATTTGTAGAGAGGTTGAATATAAATTGAATGTTTAATTTAATTAAGTAATTATTTTTGACATTTGCAGATTTAATCATTTAATGATTCAACAATATTTAAAAGGCAAACAATCATAGGAAATAATGCAATAATGAGTTGAAAAATTGCAAACATAAATGCGAATCAGAATTAGGTTGGGTATTTGCAAGTTCTATTATGGATACATTATATATTTATAGTATGGAATAACATCTACTAATAGTTTCTTTTACAGTATATTTTTACAGCGTAATGGGATTTCTCTCTCCACATATTACATACAAAGTTACAACGGAGCTTTCAGTGGCATGGCAATCAAAAAAAACTATGCACCAATTTCGACATGCCTACTATCACTATGATAGGTAATGTCTTCCTTCATAAACCTATGTTTATTGTCCTAATTCAACACCTTAAACAACAATACTATTTGTGTAGTTTTACCACTGATAGCTCCATTGTAAGTCTCTCGAAAATGACGCTGGTTGAACGCATGGGGCCAACGTATCTACGCATCGTGCACATGTGCTCTACTACGTTACAAGGCCAGCGAGCACACTTGTCCTACGCATGCAACGCAAATTGTATCGTAATATCGCGATTTTCGATGGATTTTACGTTATAAATTACTTCGTGACGTCTTACTAAATCTATTAGTTGTTTTTCTCCCATTTTAACAACAAAACGAGCAACAAATTTCAGTAAACGCCAAATGCGCAAAATCAGCTGATTGGAAGGCCTTCCACTAGCGCCATCTTTCTTTCACAGGTCCCACTCCGATCTGGATAGCGCAAATCGGAGAAGGATTGCGTTGCGTGTGACAAGTGTGTTTCTGAAGCATCTATTTTCGTAGAAAATATATGGATTGTAAGTTGTCCAGATATATTAATGCGTAGATTCTGTACGTAGGCCCAGTGTGTTCTTACCTTTATTCTGATGCCCTCTCCTATCGAAGGTTGACTATCATCATGGCAATATCCTGCAATAAAAGTCACGTAGGTTTCAAAACCATAAAATGCACACGTAGCGGAAAGAGAAATTACAGCGGAGATCTCGACGACAGTACCATAAACCATAACAATTGTTTTCATCACTGACTTGTATAATATTGAAGGAGTGTTCACTATTCACTATGTAATGATTTTTCTCTCAAAGAGTCACTTTCATTAGAAGTTTAATTCACTTATCATTAATTTAGGGATTATATCACATCTAGGGCGGTGGCCCGTGGTGCGGCTGCGGCCCGTGGTGCGAGTGAGGCCCGTGGTGCGAGTGCGGCCCGTGGTGCGGCTGGTGCTGCATATGGTGCTGGTGGTGGTGTGGGGGAGGGAAGCCGAGCGCCTGGTAGTGCAGGCGCAGCAGCTCCTGGGCGGGGTTGGGGGGCGGCAGCAGCGAGGGCGGTTTGAGCAGCGGCAGTAGGGTGGAGTAGAGCGGCAGGGCCCAGGGCAGGTAGGCGCCGCACAGCCAGGGCGGCGGTACGCCCAACTGCTGAAGGGCGGGGGCGGCGTGCTCCACTGAGATCTGACAAGAAATCGAGTTATTAGAATAATGGTTATTTGATTATTTTCCAAAATAAAAACAATTTTGACCGAAATTTTCCTCTTTTCAATACAAAACATAATGGTAGATTGAATAATGACGTAGAGAAAAACTCTTTCATGAATAGAATTTTTCATTCTCCGTAAAGTTTGCAAATAGTTGTCTACAAAATACAAATGGAAAACTTTTTGTTCTGGAATATTTACTTAGCAAGAAAATCGAAAAATCCTTGTCAAAATCCTAGTCATCGTCGGTTGTCGAAGGGAAGTTCTGCGTTTCCAAGGAAGCTCAAATCTTCTCTCTCACAAGTCATTAGGTACGTAGACACGCGCAACATTTTGCAAGTTAGATTTCGACTACCCCTCAAACTAAATAGTATACATGGTGTCCGGAAACTCATAGGTAGTATAGTTAAATCTGTATCACATTTGGAGTCGATTGTGTAGCACTTTTTTTTATTTATTTTAGCTATCATTTCCAAATACCTAAATCCAGTCCGAAGTTTTTAGGTCATATTTCAAAAAATCGATCGCCGCGCCGGGGGTTAATATCAGCTGTTTGCCGCTGAATAACTTTTAAAATCCGTCAAAGCATGGACCCGACAAAAACGTTTTTGACCCCTTTAATAAATTGCCGAACTGCGAGATTTCGGACACCATGTATAGATGTTCCGTACCTACATAAGTAATTGAAGACAATTCAGTTTTCGGTGATTGTTTTAAACCTACCTATTTTTGTTGTCTAACAACGGTTAATTACGACCAACAAAAGTTCACGACAAATAATAAAAACTTTCATAGTGTATAGAGTATCACCGTTAAATAATTAATTGATAAATTCCAGAGCAAATGTTAAATAACTGTAAATACCACGACAAAAATGTTTCATGAATTTATAGTTTTTGACTATTAATTTCTTCCATGACAAACTTTTGTTCTCGGGGCAACTCACTGCCTTCACCTTAATGGAAATCTGGAATGTCTTGTGACACTTCACCTCAGAGTAACAATATTGTTACTCTGAGCACTTCATACACTATTCGATATATGTGCTATAATATAATGTCAAGAAACCACTGAACAGTAGACCTTAGTCCAAAAAGAATGTCTCTAGATGTAGGTATCTTATAATAAATCGATGCTAAAACTTCCATTATTTATGTCTACTCCGCTACGGAATATTTTATATTCAAACAGTTAGATTTAGCTTTATTATCACGAAAAGTGAGTATTTATGTCGCGGGAGACAAAAAAAAACATGCAAAAAATATGCATTTAACATTTTAATTTCGTTTAAATTAATTCACTTACGCGGTCGCCATTTTATTTTCACCTTTTTATTTCATAGATAATCAATCATAATTACACAAACCCGCTAGACATCCCCTGCCTTGCCAAACAAACCATTCAAAACCCAGGATGTTTTTTAAAATTATGATGACATGAAGCTTTTGTAGTTAACCTCAATCTAAAAAAAGAACATTCCGTATTATCCATGCATCAAACTTCGACAACACAAACGTTCCGTATTATCCGTGACGTAGACCAAATGCATATTTACCAAACTTCCTCTCAAATCATAAGATTTTAAAGTATAATTCCCATAATGTAATTTCCCTCAGGGCCTATGTCATCTGAGATGCCGTATAACTGAAACGTATTTTCTATACGAACCTTGGAATTACATAATTTGTCAACTGAAATGTCACTCAAGGGACTTTTTAAACATTCTTCAGGCAGGTAGGTAGCAACTAGATAGGAATCATAATATTGAAAAAATATGAATAAAAAAGTTCAAATAATAAGATTTCATCTTCGAAAAAATAATCTTTACAGAACCATGGTCAAAGTTAGCCATCTAGTCAAAGTTGGCATTCATGTCAAGTTAACCATCTAGTCAAATTTAGCCATCTAGTCAAAGTTAGTAATCTAGGTAAAGTTAGACATAGGTACCTAGGTAGTAAGTACCTAATATTAATAAGAAAATTCAAATAAACACGACGATTAAATCTTTAAAAAAATAATTTTTACCGAACCAAAGTCAAAAGTTAGCCATCATCTAGCCAAAGTTCGCCATCTAGTCAAAGTTAGCCATCTAGTCAAAGTAAGCCTGGCTTGAATAATAAAGTGGATGCAGCAGATTTTCGAAAACGGAAAATGAACACACAAACATATTTACAGACGGACGAAATGCATAACGGTCAAGTTAATACAGGACTTCGCTGCGCAAGGTCAATAATTCAAATACGATCCGTTGACACCCTTGTTTTTTTTGCATTAATTCCACAGCTCTGAGGAAAATGTTTTTCCTCAGGGCCTCTGTCATCATTGGGGATGCACGTGGTCGGTTGGGATATAGCACTGCCACACATGCGATGGGCAGACGACAGGCTTTGGATGTGTGAGAGCCGCCAAGAATCCAGAAATATCTTCATATTAGGTAGGTACCAACCTGATGTTCTCTCTTATCCGCCGAGTGCATGATGCTGTCGATACTGAACGACTTCCTCGAGTCCCTGGTGGTGATGGGCGGCGACAGCGTGCAGGTGAGCGGAGCGGCGAGCGGGGCGGCCAGCGGGGGCGCGTCGAGCGGCGAGGCCAGCGGAGAGGAGAGCGGCGCGGGCAGCGGAGCGGGCAGGCCGAGGCGGGCGAGCGAGGCCAGCTCGTGCTGGACGCGGGTCGGTAGCTTGAAGCGCTTGCGTCGCCGCAGGAAGGAGCCGTTCTCGAACATGTCCAACGCGGAGGGGTGCAGCGCCCAATAGGCCCCCTTCCCCGGCCGCTCCGGTCTTCTGGGAATCTAGGAATCATTCAGAGGAAATGTTTTGGATAATATGTAGAGCGGATGACGGTTAAAAAAGTAACAGGAGAATATGGATTTTTTTTTTTACTTCAGCCCCACACTGGAGGCCCTGAGGAAAAAAATCCCCTCAGGGTCTATGTCATCTTTGGGGATGCTGTGTGGAGGTTCTTTTTAGGGAAATGAAGGAGAGGAAGTTCTGGAAAGGAATAAAGTATGAGGGGTGGGTGGGAGTCTGCGGGAATCGGGGTGTCCGAGATTGACGGACGTATGTATCTTACCCTCCCACTGCGGTGCAAAGCAATGTCTTCAGAGAGTCCTGCTAGAGGGGTCAAAAGATCTCCCTTAACAAGTTTCTCCCGATCCGGCCTGTTTGTGGGCAGACGCATCCGCTGCCAAAATCCGGACAAACCTAACTTCATGAACCCGGACACCCCTGCTAAGTCACCAAACGTAGCGAACCACTTGGGGTGACCTATGGCAGAGGTGTTGGTTATTCAATAAATGGTTCCCAGGGCAGCGGTATCCATACCCGCCTCCCAAATTGTACGAATGAATGGAAGAAGTCAAGGACACCCTAGAAAGACATGACATGTCGAAATGAATAAATACTTCCTTGATATTATAGTGATTTATAATTACAATTCATTCAATTTGCCAATGGACGCTTTTATAATTACAGTGACGATTCACGGTTATGCAAAAAAAAAACGATATAAACATACGTTCCTTATCGTTATAATTTATAATGCTGCAACTCTTACTTATATACAATAGATTATGGTGCATGAGACAAAAGATGAGGAACACAAAATACGTGTTTCTGTTTCTTCCACTTCTTTAGTAGGTACCTACTACTTCTTTCCTTTGGATGTAACAGATATATTATATTATTACGGCTCTGCCACGGCGACGTGAATGGTGTTTCATTTTCTTTATATATACGTGTGAGGGAGATGTATGATAATGATTGTATGTTTCCTTTGGGGGGTGCAGACACACGTTCACCGTTTGTCTCATTTTCGATTGTTGTTATTTAGTGCGTTAAAAAGAGCTGCAGCATTATATGCTTAGGAACAAAACCATAACCATCAGCGCCTATAGTTCCATGATCAGCGCGTTGATATTAGACTTTTTTGAATTTTTAGAATTCACTCACACTTCTATATTATTGCTGTAATTTTTATTCCTTTTATATATTCAATAATATTATTATACTATTTTTATAAATTGAATAAATAGAAGAAATAAAAATTAAAATGGAGTTGTAACAAAGTATATTCCATACTTTCAAGATTGCATGGCGGATCGGATCGGGGAAGATTGGTTGAGGGAGATCTATCCTAAACCTCTCCAGCCGTAGGTACTATGACGAATAATCGCTTTGCATCGCAGTGGAAGGGATGGATTCATACGTCAACCACTCCTAGACACATTGACCTCCAGATTCCTACACACCCCTCATACCTTTTTACTTCCCAAAACTTCCTCTCCTTCCTTCCCATTAAACGACCCTCCACACAGCACCCCCAAAGAAGACATAGGCCCTAAGCAAAGATTATTTTCTCAGGGCCTCCTGTGAGGAGCTAATGTAAAACAACGATTTACCACAAACCATCACTGGTGGGTACTAAGGCAGTTACTAGAGGACAGTGTATAATCTATATATACCAATATTATAAATGATATAATAATAAAGAACGAAATTGAGAGGTTTACAAACAACAATAAATGAGCTTTATGATGATCTTGATTGTGACACAACGCATCGCCAAGTTTGTATTCATTAATTTAAATAACGAAATATAAAGATTTTCTATTTACAAAAATGTAAATAAATATGTACGTAACAATTATGAACACATAAATTTCTAAATTCAAATAACAAACTGGCGTGCTCATTCTTGTGATCAACATCAACATTCTGACTACTATTAGGATCAAACCAAAAAAAACTTATGGGGAAAACCAAGGGAAAACACTATAAAGTCCTACATTAGTAATCGCATTCAGGTAATATTAATAAACGGTGTTTACTCAAAGTCTATAGAGGTAAAATCTGGTGTCCCGCAAGGTTCCCACCTAGGTCCGCTATTCTTCAACATTTATATAAACGACATTGGATCATGCTTTCAAAATTCCGAATATGTGCTTTACGCTGATGACATGAAAATATTCAAAGTTGTGCATTCTCTCTCTGACTGTGAAGCGTTACAAAGTGATCTAGATAGGCTTTGCAAGTATTGTAAAGTTAACTGTTTAGATATCAATGTTTCCAAATGTCATACTATGACATTCACCAGAAATAAAGATGTAATTAAGTACTCTTATTCACTCAACAATGAACCTGTCATCTCTAAAACGGAATGTAAAGATCTTGGTGTTTACCTTGATAGCAAACTTATTTTTAGTAATCGCATCGACTCAATCGTTCACAGGTCATATAATAATAATAATAATAATAATAACGTTTATTTCAGCCGAACAGAGCGGTGGGTGCAATACTCTGTCAGCCATAAAAAAGTATACATTAAATAAAACGGATTTACCAGATAAAAAATCAAATAACATAAAAAAGATTAAAAAAAAAATATATATATACATCTACATATTTAGTACGTAATCGTATATCTACTACGGGGGCTTCAGATGTATTCTCCATGTTTGGTGAAGAGGCGCGCCCTGCCACTGGGCCACGGCCTGATATAAAATGCTTGGTTTTGTTCTTCGTATAAGTAAAGTGTTCAGTAACCCGCGCACAGTAGTTATGTTATATTTTGCATTAGTCAGAAGTATACTGGAATATGCCTCGCCAATTTGGAACCCGCAATACAAATTATACATAGATAGCATAGAACATATTCAAAACCAATTTATAAAATATCTTTAATTCAAATTCAACAATAATTATGAATGCACATTTCAAACTTTGCAACAAAGACGAGTAATTGCTGATTTGACATTTATACACAAAATTTTAAATAATAACATCGATTGTACCGAACTACTTTCCCTAATTAATTTTAACATACCATTAAGACGTACACGCCATACAGAACTATTCCACACGCTTAATTACAAGACAAATGCAGCAACTTATTCGCCAATCAATCGTGCTTTTCATATATTCAATGATATTAATCTAAATTATAACATCGACAATTTCTCCTATTCACTGCCCAAATTTAAAAAGAGCATCATGTCAATCATATAAATTGTTTATTTATTTATTTATTTATTTATTTATTTTATTTAGTAAAAGATTATACATTTATATACATTATTTAAGAATTTTTTTTGACTGCCCAACTAGGAGGATTCCCGTTTTAGGACAGTCAAATTAGGATAAGTATTAACATACGGAACATGGTCTGTAAATAATATAAAAAAAAAACAAAACAAAAATAAAAGATTAAAACAAAGTGACTGTTCTTTGTGTAGCAAAGTTTAAAAAAAAAAAAAATATTAATTACTTAGGTAGGTACTTAATTACAGAGGATTAAAACATATAGATATAGAACAAACGTGTAAGCATTGCATATCATTGTCCTACACAGATGGGTTGTATAAAATAAAACAAAAAAGAGAAGGGAAAAAATTAAAAAATAAAAAATAATAATAATAATAGTAATAACCAATTGATATAGAAAAGATAACCGTGCTTTGCTTATCATAGTTATTTAAATTATCATAAAAGTAATATATACATACTTAAAAGTAAATTAATTAAACATTATGGTATCTTGTGTTTGGATTTCAAATAATACCTAGTCCTACATACACATTTTATACAAATGAGAACTAGAAAGAGAACAGAAACAATAAAATGAATCAAACATTTAATAGATGGTTATTACTGTTGTTCGATTAGAATAGCATTAAAATAATAGGTAAAATGTGTACTTTTAACTGGTGTTGCATTGCATAAGCCTATTAACATATTTTGTATAAATATAAATAACAAAGAGAAGAAATAGAAAAAAATATATATATGAAATTAAAAATAATATTAACGTAGGTAATAGGTAGGTACATATATAATAAAGATTAGAATAATGATAAAGATTAGAATATAAAGGGATCTTTTACATGTTTTTTTTTTTTTTAGTTTTGGCAGTTGTTTTTGGTTTGTGTTTGATTTTATTTTTTGTGTAGTAAAAGTTCACTCTCCTTTCTACCTAATTGATGAAACCAGTTAGTGGCCAATTTACGAACAACACCTGTGCTTTCCTTTTTCCAAACATTAGGCATTAAGTTGTATAGTTTTGGACCTAAGAATGAGAAGTGTCTTTGAGCGAGAGATGTTTTAGTTGTGAGTGGTACAATTGGATTTCTCCGTGAGTGGCGGGTGTCGTAAAAGTGGTTAATAGATGGGTAGAGGTGGCGTTGTTGATGGGTGTTTAAAATTATTTTTCTCATGTACAGTTGTCTAACATCCAGAACTCGGAACTCTTCAAATAGTGGATCGCTGTGATATCTAAATGGTTTTTTGAGAATTACCTATGCGCATACTTACATACATACATACACACATATTCACACACACACACACCCTCTCACCCTCACACACACACACACACACACCTCTTCCTCAATAATTTACTAATTTAATAAAGGTTAAATTTATAATTTGTCACATAAAACATATATTATATAACAGCGACATGTCATTGGTACCAATTATTGTATTAATTCTACAACTTGTAACTACTTTCTAACATGTAATTATGTACTGTTTGTTTCTGCAAAATAAATAAATAAAGGATGTCTTTATTGTTTGCTTGGTTGCTTGGCGAAAGTGTGTGTGTATTTGTTTGTTACGCTTTCACGCCTAAACCTCAAAACCGATTTAAAAAAATATTTAACCAATAGAAAGCTACATTATCAGCAATTAACATAGGCTGTATATAATGGTAAGCTGTGGGTATTTCATATATTTTAGCGGCAGGGAGGAAAGGCAGGGGAAGGTGGGGTTCGCGGAGAGGGAAGAGACGAAGGTGGGGGAAGGCGGGGAAGGTGGAAGGGAACGGGGACGCACGGGAAAGGACATGCAGGGAGAATAAATTTATTTATTTGAATGGCATTGCAAAGCATGCCGGGTACCAGCTAGTCTTATATAATCTGATGGGATGAATCTGGATGAATGGATGGATGGGTACCTTGATGAAGCAGTCGTTGAAGGAGAGGTTGTGCCGGAGAGAGTTCTGCCAGCGCTGCGTGTTGCGGCGGTAGTAGGGGAAGCGGTCCGTGATGAAGCGGTAGATGTCCGCCAGCGGCAGCATCTTCTCCGGGGAGCTCCAGATGGCCATGGCCGTCAGGGAGATGTACGAGTAGGGCGGCTTCTGCTCGCCGTACGACTCGCGCGGAGGACGAGGCATAGCATCGCCTGGAATCACATCATATCATATTATATTCAACTGACGATTACTATCAAAATGGCTACCAGGAATATTGTCAAACAACTTATATGACTTTATAAAAGTACCTAGGTCAGAAGTAATTAATTTCGCTTGTAGAGTACAACTATAAAGTTAATATTTGTTGACCTTTTACACATCAGTTAATTATTTAAAAAGATATGAATATTTTAGTTCCATGACAACTCAACAAAGTGGCATTTCAACAAGCCTTTGCAAAGTCATTTTTTTTAATTAACTCCACACAGGAATGATTTCCCTCAGAGCCTATGTCATCTTTGAAGATGCTGTATGGAGGGTCTTTTTGAGGAAAGGAAGGAGTGAACATGAGTCTTGAAGAGACCGATTCTCCAAAATTCTAGTGTCCACGATGATAACCTAACCTAGTAGAACCTGTCATTTTTTTTTTTTTTAAGAACTGATATTTTTTTGTTTCTTGTATATTTCCTACATATTCTACGTACGTAAATAGTGTCGTGGCGGCGGACGTCTAATACAGGGCAATTTTGTTTATAAGAAACATGTATTGATTGGCCCGCGCGCCGTTACAGAACTGTCAAAGAACTGTTTTCGCGCCCGGTAGACAATTTTTAGACACTTTTTAACAAACTGTTTAAAATTCTCCATGAATGGAACATATCTGTGGCTTGAACAACTTTCCATATTTAATGAACAACAATTTAAAAAATATATATAAATAAATTTTGTGGCTATCAAAACTAAATCCTCATTTGATCAAAAAGAAATGATTTGTATATATCAGGCTCCATTTATATGCAATAGCCTTTCAGAGCATATCATCTAATTCCTTGTGCACTTTTAAAAAGATTATTAAATTATAGGTAGGTATGTATCAGCTGAGGATTGCCAACATTTTTTTTCATTTTTGTTCTTTCTAAATTAATATCATAATATATATTACTAACATATATTTTTTCTATTCATCATAGACCTTTTTAAATTGATAGAATAATATGTTTTTTAAATCAAATTTTAACCCATTGTCACCCTACACGTTTACATTATAATGTATTAGCTTCCTTCAGCTTAGTAGGTATACCTAGCCATTATCTGTAAGAAAAATTAACGTAAAAATATTGTTTTTTTCAATACCTACATTATTTTGTATTAGGTATTTTTATTACTTTACTAGCTGGTTCCCGACATCCATTGTAATCCCATATTCAAAGAAATAAATTATTTCTCACTGCATGTCCTTTCCCGTGCGTCCCCGTTCCCCTCCCGCGTTCTCCTTCCACCTTTCCCGCCTTCCCTTTCCCCTCTCCCGCTCCCCCCTCCCGCGTTCCATATATTCAGTCGTAGTACATTCAGTTTTCAAACAGCCTACGTGCCATCTGTTACAATTTTTTTTAATTTTAAATTTTCATTTTTCATATCTACTTATATTACAAATATTTATTTTTGTATATTATAAGAACAACCAATCATATTTGGTACCTTACATAGGTACCTATTTAAAATATCTATTAAAATTCTTGATTCTAATCAAATTACATATTATCTATGTAAGTAGTTACTTACTTCAAATTAATTCATTATTTAAAGAGTTTTTAAAATTGAATAATCATTGTTTTGCAAAATGTCATTCTCATATTTTTGACAGTTTCGCAAGAATTTTAGTAATGAAAAAAAAACATTTGGAGTCAAGTTAGCATTATAACACTTTTTGATTTGAGCTTTCGTTTTAGAGCAAATCGAGTCCAAAGTTGAAATTTTATAGGTAAAATTTGAAAATAATTGGTCGGGCTACCATATGTTTTTTTTAATTTTCTTTTATACTAAAAGTTTTTCAACCCTTTAGCTCCGGAAAATGGGGGAAAACCCGTAAAAAAATAAAAATTTTAAAATTAAAAAACAAACAGTTTTTCAGCAGTTTCCGGTTTCTACGCATTACTGGCAATTTTTAAATGGGTATTCAATAAATTTAAATTTAAAGTGGGTATTCAATTCATAATAAATAAATATCTACATAAATAAATACACGTTTCTTAATCGAACTAGAAAAACTACACACCAGCCTACATGTCGTCATAGAGCAATGTAGGTACGCCACTGATATGTACATTATTGTACATGTTATTGCTGGCATAATTTAGAATGATGGTAGGTACAAAAGGTAATACAAATGTTGATCCTTGAAAATATCCAATTAATTTTTCAAAAATCACCTATACCTAAATAGATAAAACTTCCACTATCTTCCAGGGACCTGAATTACCTACTGTTTACTAAAATAGTAGTTTTCTACCTATTAGAAACGATGAAAAAAACAGATACTATAACCTACCTATAGATAGATAACATACTGGAGTTTTTTCGATGTTTGATTAGGTATTAGCAGCTTGTGTCTGCTTGAAAAAACATGTTTCCTACTACCACCTTGGGAAAGGTGGTATCTGCGGTGTTAGGGGATTGTACCTGATTGACCCTATCATAGGTAATGACTACTGCTGGGGAAACAATGATGGATTATAACTTATAACAATTTATGTCACTCTGTTCAGTCTGTCGTTGACTAGAAAAGTACGCCGAAACCATAAACAACACTACGCTGCAAAATCGGAGATAACCAAACAACATTTTTAGCTAACGAAACCGCAAGATGGTAGATACCTACCTAACTATTAAAATGATAAATTTTATTTATTTATTATTTTTTAAAACATTTATATCTACATTGTTAACTATTTATTATCTAGATATACATTATTGAAATAGCCATTGGATTTTTTTAACATAACTAAACATAAGAGGCCCTGAGGAAAATAATTTTCCTATATGTCATATTTGTCCTATATGTCATCAATCTTAGTTATAATATAAGCCACTTGTAGTATATAGGTATAGATTAAATGTATAAATGAATTTATAAAGCGCCCTTGAGGTGATTTTCTCACGAAAATGGCGCTATAAAAATCATCCAATAATTATTATTATTATTGAAGATGCTGTATGGAGGGTATTTTCGAGGAGAGAAAGGAGTGAACGTGGAGGAAGAAAATACAGAGGCCGGCAAATTGTTCCACAGCCGAGCCGTTGAACTCAAGAACGAGTCGTAGAAGCGACCCGTGCTCATGTGACATATGTCAACTGTGTACCTATCTATATACATATATTGGGCGTAGATATATATTAACACTCCAATTAAAAATGTTCACAGCTTGCGTAAATCAAGTTTCAGTAGTTATCTACTAGGTGGAGACCAAGTGGAGAAGCTACTAGTAAAATAACAGAAATAATGATAATCAAAATAAAATATAAAACATAGTACATAAGAATAGGTAGGTACAACACAGAAAAAGAGAAGAAAGAGGAGAAAGAGAAGAAAGAAAGAAAGAAAGAAAGAAAATAAATATGTAGTTATAAATCAAATACATATTTTTTAGATCAAATACATTTTCCATGACGTCACGTTATCTCATAGCTAATGAAATTAGAACATTTTTTTAAATTTTGCACCCCACTTGAGGGGAGAGGGTGGGGTGGAAACAACGGTTTTAAAACATTGTGAACGTGCGAACAGATACCTAACCCACAAGCCAAAAATACTCGTTTGTCTTCTCTTATTCTTAGTGTGTCGTACGTTGCGTATACATTTGTTTGTTCCATGCCAACTCAGAATCGAGTCAACTCAACACCTCCTTGAAACGTCATTAAAAGCTAGAAAAAATAAAAATTAAAAAATATCCCATAACTTTACTTAACGTAACTGACGTAACCTATTTAACCATTTTTTTTAAATTCATCTCTTTTCATGACTTTTCAAAGGAAGTGTTGAGTTGAGTTCTTTCTGAGTTGTCCGGTCACCACATTTGACCGCAAGCCGCGTTTCACACCGTTTGTGGTTGCTTCGTCCTTTTCCCATAATTCGTTGTTCAGCTCGGCAATTCGACTCGCGCGTTTATCCTACGTACCTACCACCAAGAAATGTAACAGACAAAAATAGCTTCGATTTTATAAAAATAATTACCTAACTATGTAGGTACCTGTCTAAATTTTTTGCAATAGGTATACACCTACCCTTTCGCGACCGTTTTGGTTTTCGGTCCCTATATACTTATTTCCCAAGAAACCTAATTTTTCAAAATTCGAAAGAAAATTAATGCCTGAACTTTTTTTCTTTCAGGGAAAAACTTCATTATTCTTCATTGAATTAAGGTAATAATAAAATAAACTTTGGTAGGTAAAGAAAAATAAATCAACGTACAAACCTTTTTTCCAGAAAATTTCGAAAGAAGATTAATATCTAGGTAATCCCGGAAAATCCCTGCTACCCATAAATATCTACTTAATTGCCAAAAATATCAAACAATACAATTTGCATATACCTAAACAAATTCTGCAAACAAAAAAAATACGACGGCACGCAGTGTGCACAATTTGTTGATTTTTAAGGGATTCATGAAAATCATCAGAACCTTTAGCTATAGGGTAGATACTTAGGTACCCTAGGTGTATTATTTTGTTATATGGGTAACTGGGTAGGGACCTATCCGTTTATTCAAATGGGAGTATAGAAATAAACAACAACAATGACACCGTTTGACGTTAGAGAAACATTTGACATTTCCATTTTTTAATTAAGTTTTTAGGGCAATATAAAATTCGTCAAGACTAACCTCATATCCCCGCTGTTTATTTATGTGTAGATTTATTCAAACAATAATATTTCCTCGTCATCTTGCGAACTCCGGACCAATGGGAACATTTCGTCACTAATCACATCTGGCAACACGCGGCGCTCTGTCGGCGCTTTCCGAGACTGTACCAGTACCTGCTAGGTACCGGGCGACGCCGGGTAGGGCGGGGGCGAGAGGGGTGTGCAGGCAGGGGCGGAGTCGCGAGGGGCGGGTCACAACCGGAGGAGGGAGACAAAACTATGTCTGATGTGTCGGCCACCCGGCTCAGATTGGCCACCATGTGCAATGTGCACAAGCATTAAAATGATTTTATGCTTTTTGCAAATTGATTTTCAATGCTGAAATACTTTGATTGGTAATTTATTATTTTGCGTTATTTATGATCTAGATTGAAAAACATTATCAAATAATGGAAATAGGTACCTAATGTGTTATAAGTATTAAAATATTCAGTAAATTATATTTTTGTTATAGGTAGGCATAAGCATAAGAATAAATACGTATCTTCCTTCTATAAATAATATTTTGTAATGTTTTGGAGTATTTTTGAGAGTAGATATTCTTTTCTATTTTTGTAACTGCACATACCTACCACCTACCTATAATCCAGTATTATTCTATCTCAAACACTATATTACTTCCAAATATACAGCGTAAAGCGACTAGCTCCCCAGTTAGACCCGAGATTATCTTAAAACTGTTAATGAATATGTATCTAACATTTTATTATTAGGTATGTAGGTATAGATATTTACTTTTCTCATTTACAATAAAAAAATCAATTAAAAAATAAGACTGGCGCAGACCTGTGACAAATCACGAATAGTTTGAATTCTCGATAAATCAGTTCAAATTACAATAAAAATTATTTTCTTTTAAAAATATTATATTTTGGGTAGGTGGGTAGGTACTACTTTATGGCTTGTCTGAATTATCCAAAACACTTACAGGTATCTATCTACCTATAATTTTGAAAATGACACAATTCAAAGCGAAAGAGTTCTAGTGTTCATCTAGCCGGATTTACAGATAGATAGGAGAGTGACATTCAAAATTAGTACTTAGGGTAAGGTTGCCACTATTGGACCACTTAACTTTAAAATTACATAACAGCGGAATTGTGATAGATAGGAGAAACGTGATTCAAAACATTTTAATAAGCCTTACATTTAAGAACTTGCAGGTGTTATTTATGATTTTTAGCATTACCTAACCATAAAGAGAGAAAATAGAAAAAAACTGTTTTGCCATGGTTCCTCTCTTTGGACCACTGTTTCTTTAATTGGTCCAGTGAGTTGCTATCATTGGACATAGGAAATTTTCTGCAGTGGTCCATTCGACGAAACCATGAGAATTCACACAAATAAAATAAAATTTTACGAACTATCAATTTTTAATTCTACAATCGGTCAACGTTTTATAAAATAAAATGGCACAGAAAATTTTTTCAGTTTTTTAGCTCGCTTATGTTTAAAAATTATTAGTGGTGGAATAAAATATCCTGATGCACTTGCACAACGAACGGCTGTTGTATTTGTACCACGTTCGGCGCTAGTTATGGCCTCCACTTTGCCTATGGCCTTTTTGTGCCAGGATTTTTCTCGGCATCGTTGTACAGTTGTCAACCCTGTCTCACCGACATTAAAAATGTATCTCGGGTAATTTATGCCATATTTGTCCATCACTTTTTCTAAGTTGTCGAAAAAATCTTTAACTGTTGGCTTGTTAAATACATTGGCTTTTAATAGAGTTACTGCATTAGATCTATTAAAAGAAGTAGCCCTAGGTTGTCTCAGACTTAATTCAGGATGCCGTTTTAAAAATCCATAGTATCATTTTTTCCAGCTATTTCTTTTTCTTTGTTGAATCTGTGCTTCAAGCCATTTTTCTCAGCTATTTGGTAAACTGAGGTTTTGACATCTTTTGGCGCGATTCCGTATAAACAGCTTTCCAGCTCTAAAATATGATCGACTAACTTTTTTTCTATGTCAGGAGTAAGGTTACTTGTCGAACCAATTATTTTTTTGTACCTTTAGCTCTTAAATTTTTGTCGTTCGTTTTAGCGTCACTTTCGGTACACCATATATCCTGCTTATCTCATTAAGTCCAACTTTTTTTTACTTAAAGCTTGCAGTGCAAATTTCATGCTTTCTTCGTTCCACGCATAGTATTCCCCTCTTTTTGCCATGCTAAAATAAAAATAGAAACAATTAAAATTTCAATTTTAAAGTTGCAATTATTGGACCAGTCCAATTAAAAAGAAACTTGCTGGTCCATTGATGGCAATTAATAGCACAAATACAAACAATTTAATACATAAAAATCTGTAATCTATTGCAAAAAATAGTTTACAAATCTACTTGAACAACTAAATAAGGCGTGCGATTCACAAAAAAAAAGTTGAAAACCTTTATTAAACCGTACTTACCTGGTAAACTGTATCACGAGATAATTACATCGGGAGCGCGCGAAACACTGCGACACACATCCTTCCCTAACGGCGACACTGGCGGGAGCGGGGGTTGGTCCTAGCCTCCTAGCTCAAATAGCTAGCGTTTCGGGCAAACGGATGATTTTTAAAGTTCTTCGGTTCCGCCAGAAAGAGCCGGTCCAATGATCGCAACCTTACCCTAGATATATTTAATAAAAACAGTTTTTGAAAAGTTTGCATTATGTAGAAGTGTTCTTTTTGTGTCATTGTGTCTACCTTAGAGTAGGCTAATAGTAGGCAGGCACCTAGGTAGGTACGTACCTACCTACCTAGAGTAGAGAGTTGTTGAAATATAAGCTTTCTTTAGCAGATCCCTTTTTTAATTATTTTTTGGTCACTCGTTGACTCTTTGAGTACCTGCCTAGTGCAGTTACCTACCTACTTACAAGTTTATTTTGTAAATCCCCATTATCAATTCCTGAAATGGGTGACAAATTATTGCCCTTTTAAAGAAAAAAAAATGTGTGCAGTTCGCATGCGGTAGAAGTGAAACCTAAAGTAGACAAGAGTGGGAAGGCTACGAAGCACCGCACAAAGGGGAGACTGATTATTCTATCTCATTATCTCGCAGGCTAAAGTCTATAGATGTACCTACCTATCTACGTGTCTGTCTATTTTTAGTGTCGCTTTTTAGTTTCGTCGAGTTTCAAATCACAACGGTGCTAAACAGGTTTTCACTTCAAAAATAGATTGACGATAGGTGTAAATAAATAGAGAAAGAAGGACCAAAATGTTTTTGGAAAATTATTTTAAAAAATCAAAGCATAAATGTAAGATGTACAAACCGCGTCGGTTTTTTTATTATTATCACAGTAGATACCTCTAAATCATATTAAACCTTCAGTAGGTAGTTATGTCTAGGCACCTACCCAATAAAAATGATGTTTTTCCTTTTACTAGGTAGGTACCTACCTACCTATTTAGTAACTGCAATATCGCAATTGAGCTCCAGGCCCCAAACATAAAAATCGATCTCTCCGTAACGACATGCAAAAACATTTTGATAACTTTTTTTCCCGCCTGCAAGACGTGCTAATCACACAACCCATACTTAAACCATTTTTCTTAGGTGCACCTTGTTATCACAGCATAATATTATTAACGAGTTAACCAAACAGGAGTGGGTAAAACTACTAAAGTAATTCAGCAAGAGTGTCTCGATTCGTCTCGAAATGAGATACTCGATTGACTCGATTCTGCCCAGCGGAGGGTAGCTTTCCCCCCTCTCTACTCTTCAGTGGAGGAGTTAACGTTTGTGAGAGGAGGTAGGGGTAGCCCATCTCTCTGGTTGGCCGGCGCGACAGCCTCCGGGGAGAGAGGGGGCTGTTAGGATAAATAAGTGCGTTGTGTTATTTGGCGTAGGTACGGAATGGAGGAATGTTAAATAAACCTTTTTTCGGAGCGGCACGTGCACAAACGAGATTAACAACAGTGGAGACTGGTGGAGGTACTTTTTTCACATTTTACTTTCTTGCGAACAAAGCGATTAGGTTCGTATTATATCTATTTTTCATTGTGCGGTGTGTTCTGGTATAATTTAGGTAATAGATTTATTGAATCAGTATTGTACGAGTAGATAGGTAGATACTAATTAGGATTTTTAAATTGTTTATTGGAGGTAGGTACCTAACTATTCGATGGTAGGTTTAAACCTAATTCTACACACAGTCCATCAGGCCAAAGATATTCAAATACAAAAGAGATATGCTTTGATGTCCGAGCGACTGTCGCCGAACTACTACCTAATCAGGGTAGTTTGCATACAAAAATAATTTGTTCATGTTCTTGATTTTTTTAAGGTGTGCATTATAATAATAATAATACTTGGCTGATTTATAAAGCGCCGTTTTTGTGAAAAATCACCTCAAGGGCGCTGTACATATAAGTATTGTTTAACAATATATTTTGAATGAAAGAATTCATTCATTTAGTTTGGCGTTCGTTTAGTTTATTCGTTAATTAGGGGAGAGTATGGTATACCGTACCACTTTGCACTTAAGATGAAGCCATACTAAATAATGCAAAATCATACAAAATCGTATGTTTTAGTTTTGAAAATTTGACCGCTTAAAAGTATTATAGATGCTTCAATTAAATACTGCGTGTAGAACATACTTTGGCCCTTAAAAATATCGGTCATTTTTTTTAATAAATCTTTTAATAAGCTTAGACAAAAATAAAGTATCAGGTCTATAAAAAACATTTTTAACTGAAAACTCTCCTACCTTTAAACACTTTTTCGGATATAGTTTTATTGCATAATGTGGCAAATTTAGTTTCTTATATATCTAATTATCGCGAAAAAAAATGATATTTACGCCCGAACCTCACAAAATAAAATATAATACGCATTTTCGCGTTGGTATTTTTGACATCACGGCGACAATACGGCAGTCGACGAATTTGTTATATCAAAAGTGAACCTTATACCGTCCACCGAAGAACGACTGGCAGCCGCCCCATTCTTTCGTCATTACTCCTCCGGCCGGAGCGGAGAGCAGTCGTGTTGTGCTCCGCGCCGCTTATTTTCGTGAAATCAATTTAAAAATTCCGTTTTATTGCAATAAACAATGCATAAAAAAGGAATTAATGTTTTTTACAGGCCTTTACGAAATCAACATGTAAAAAAAAAATCTCAAATATCTTTTCCAACCTTTCCAAAAGCTTTTTCTCAAGTATTTTTAAACTCCTCCCATAAAATGGCGTGAATTCCGATTTCGATTTTTTCCTGTACTAGTGGATCGCCTTAACTCTCAATACGGTATGATGGAAACGGATTAGAGAAGTGGAGTTAGATTCAAATAAATGCCTGTTTTATTGGGAACAACGTGTATTTAATTCATATTATATAATTTATATATGATTCGCAAATGTCCGAGTTATTGGTGCAAGCTTCATGCACCCATGTATGGCAACGAACATACTAGATCCGGTCTCCTTTGGATCCGGCATTATCAAAATAATTGCCACAACATAAGTGGTATACGTTTTAATTTTTTGTACCGAAAACAATTTTTCATAAAACTTTTATTTTTAAAATAAAAGTTTTATGAAAATAAAACTATAGATGCTTCAATTAAATACTGCGCGTAGAACATACCTTGGCCCTTAAAAACATTGGTCATTTTTTTAATAAGACTAGAAAAAAATAAAGTATAAGGTCTATAAAAAAGACTTTCCAGTGCAAACTCTCCTACTGATAAACCCCTTTTCGGACATGGTTTTATTGTATAATGTGGCCAATTCAGTTTCTTTTATAATAATCGCAAAAAAAATGATATTTACGCCCGAACTTCACAAAATAAAATAAAACATGCAATGCATTTTCTCGTTGTTATTTTTGACATCAATACGGCCCACACTCTACGAATTTGGATCTTGAAGTGACCCTTATCCCATGGGCACAAGAATCATGCACTGAACACAACCCATTTCGTGTCAGTCACGCCCCGGCCATAGCGGGAAATAGACGTGTGGCTCCGCACCGCTTGCTTTCGTGAAATCAATTTTAAATTTCCGTTTTATTACAATAAACAATGCGTTAAAAAGGAATTAATGTTTTTTACATGCCTTGACGAAAGCAACCTGTAAAAAAATCACTCAAATACCTACCTATTTCAACCTTTCCGAGAGCTTTTTCTCAAGAATTTTTAAACTCCTCCCACAAAGGGCGTGAAATCCGATTTCGATTTTTTCCTGGACTAGGTATTGGATCGCCTTAACAATTCTTAATGAACGAGCTGCAGGAGCTTTTTGAAGACATTCCTCGCCTCTCTTTGGGCAACAAGTTCGAAGATACCTCGACGAAGAGCTTGACTGGATCTGACAATAATTGACCTTTTTTGTAGAGCTTCGCAAAAGAGAAATTCTACAGAATAGAATGTCCTGCTGTTGATACATTATATCATCGATGCATTCGACGAGTTGAAAATTAACCCAGATATGATTCAAAGAGTGCAGCCATCAATAATAAGACGGGCCCAACTGTGATTGGAAACTTCCAATGGTGATAATTTTGAACAATTTTTGTGTTGTTGTGTTTTTGGATTGAAGAAGGAACATTTTATTTATTTATTTATTTATTTATTAATGACAAACACAGTACATTGTAATACAAGTTATAAGACGTTTAAGTTTTACATGGTTATGTACCTATTACGTATGTCACAGAATGTCATTTGGTAATTACGCCTGACATATGTAAAAACGGGTTTTAAAACAACTAATAATAATAGAAAGAAAGAAAAGGGAGGGAGGGGGGGGGGGGAGATAGAAAGACATTTTAAAAGAAGGATTATATGCTCACTAAATTGTAAATGACTGATTAAGGTTTAGTGAAATGTTAAGTGTAAGTAATTCTAAAATTTATAATGTGTATTTACATCACGCCAAGTAATTTAATAAATTAGTTTTGTATGTTAGCAAGGAATCGTGGAAAATGTCTAAATGTAGTAATTTTTCGTAGTGGGTATAAGTTTTGATTGCGCGAGTAATTGGTGAGTTACATTTAAACTAATTACGGATAGCAATTCAGGACTATCTATTTTATTATTTATTATTCCATATGGTTGACGCATACTCCAGTGGACTTCTGACCAATGAACAAAACAACATTTGTAGGGTTTTAGCACTTTTGAAAACTTTACATATTCTTAATAAGAAACCTAGCATCTTGTAAGATTTTGACATAATTTGTTCGATATGCTTATCAAAAATTAATTTGCTGTCTAAGTAAACACCTAGATCTTTACATGTAGACGTAGATTGTAAGGGTTTTTTATTCAAGTTGTAAGGATAGATAATCTTATTTTTATTTCTAGTGAATGTGATTGAGTGACACTTGGAAATGTTTAAGGACAATAAGTTTGATTCACAGTATGCGCACAAATTATCAAGATCGCTTTGTAATTCCACACAATCAGATAAAGACTGTATAGGTTTAAAAATTTTCATGTCATCCGCATATAATACAAAGTAACTATTTTGAAAGCATACATAAATGTCATTTATGTAAATATTAATTAAGAGTGGACCGAGATGCGACCCCTGAGGCACACCCGAGACGATTTCCGTTAAATAGGATGCGAAACCATTGACAACCGTGATTTGGTGCCGATTACTGACATATGATGCGATCCATCTATAGAGATCACCATGAATTCCTAAACCTAGTAACTTAGAATTAAAGAATATAATGATTAACACGGTCGAATGCTTTGGAATAATCCGTATAGACGGCATCTACCTGACATCGCATATCCATTTGAGCATGAAGAAAATTTATGAAAAACGCAAGATTTGAGGTTGTGGAGCGATTTCTCATGAAACCATGTTGATTACTTAAAAGTGATGGTGAGATGGAAGAATATAATTGATCATAAACAATTTTTTCCAATACTTTACTTAGTATCGGTAATTTGGATATAGGTCGATAGTTGAAGACATCATTTTTACTGCCATTTTTAAAGATTGGGGTAATCAAGGCTGTTTTCCACTTGTCAGGAAATGTTCCTTCAGTTAGCGATAATTTGAAAATAGCAAAAATGGGGGGTGTCAGTTGTTTACTACAGTAATTTATAAAAATCCCTGGAAGTTGATCGTTCCCCGGTCCCTTTTTGATATCGATTGACTTAAGGTATTTAAAAGTTATGTCTTCATTGATCTCGATTGAGCTAATTACGCTATTTGAATTTAAACAATCACTGGCATTGCTTGTATTAGCAGGTTGAACATTCGAAAATACAGAACCAAAATATTCAGAAAATAAGTTGGCTACTCCTTTATTGTCATTAGCAGTTTTTTCGCCATAAATCATGTGATCGGGGATAGCAGGCGATTTTCTTTGAGAGTTGACATAGGACCATATTTTTTAACATTGTGCTGTATACCGGATTCTATCGTAGAAATGTAGGTTTTGTAAGCCGCTGAAGCAACCGATTTTTGCCTTTTGCGCAGCAAAGAAAATGAGAGATAGTCCGATGACGCTTCCATGCTCTAAAGAACTTTAATTTTTCATTTGTTATTTTTATTAAGGCTGCCGTGTACCATAGTGGATATTTTCCAGATTTCACAACTTTCTTGGGAATAAAAGCATCGATAATTTGTTCAATTATAAGGTAAAATAAATTTAACGCTGTATTTACATCCGGTGCATTTATAACGGCAGACCAGTCGGTCTCTTTCAGTTTCCCATTAATCACGGTATAATCTGCTTTATGGAATAACTGTATTGTTCTAGGAGTTGAGAGGGTTGCATTAGTGGATGGAATTTCTAGTTCTATAATCAAAGATTTATGATGAGTATCCTCTTTAACTAAAGGGTGATCGGCAAGGGTCACCTTAGATAATGTAAGTAGGTAGGTACCTACCTCAGCCTACCTGTGCTAATATTTTCTCTCTGTCTAAAGACCCTAAGCCGTTGTTTTGTTTTTTTTTTTAAATTTAAAAATGCTCAAATCGAAAAACTTTGTTTATTTGAGTTCTCTACTTGATGTAGATTCACCAGTTTTCTGCTTGTACCACGAGTTTCCGGACACCTTGTATATATACCTACTTAGGTAGGCAGGTACATATTTTTTACAGAGTTTTTGTAATGGAAAAATCCAATTAAAATCTAGTTCAATTTTAGGTGCGTACTACACAGTAAATCGTATTGGATTCTGTTTTGATGTAGGTAGGTACTACAATTTTTTCATAGGGGCACTGGAATCTATAAAGATAGGTAGGCAGGTAGCTACCTATAAGCACCACGTAGCATTAAAAGCGCAAGGCCTTTGTGTTATACCGCGAGCGCTTATGTGTTATACCGACACACTACGCTATAAAAGATTTCTTCGTATAGGGGCATGCATTAATTACGTGAGCAGTTTTTCTTCCAATCTAGACCCCCCCCCCCCTCCCCCTCGGTGAGATAAATTTGGGCCAATTCGTATATTTTTTTCAAGTAAAGTGAGATTTTTCCAAGCCAATTTACATTTCATATATCAAAATTTTAATATTTAGAAACAAAAATGTTCTAATAAGCACGTTGAAAAAAATATTTTTTTCTAGATTTTATAAATGCAAAAGGTAAAAAAAACTAATAAAAAGGAACATTTAATATGCATGAGACGAACCGGGAATTTTGTGCGCAAACCTTGACAGGCGAATGTTAATAGATATATTTTTTTTTTATTCGAAGGGTTAAACCAGTTTTCAGAATGTAAAATTCCAATTGTGGATTCATCTGCTAACAGAATTCGAAGGAAAACATTATCTAATTCAAATTGCAGTTATATACAATTCTAGTTGCAGACTCTGTATGTGCTGCCAAAATCAAAAAAAAACCATTTTCATGTTCTGAGTGCACCTTTAATACGCCGCATACAGACTTAATTTAAACCAATTTTGTGTTGAGAATGTAAATTTCCAGTTGTGGATTCATCTGACGACACATTTCGAAGGAAAACATTCTCTTATTGGGCATTTATAAAAATCTAGTTGTAGACTATTTATTTAATGCCAGAATTTAAAAAAAAACAGCTTTGTGTTCAGAATGTTAAATTTCTGTTGTGGTTTCATCTGCTGACACATTTCTAAGGAAAACATTCTCTTATTCGATGTGCAGTTATAAAATTCTAGTTGTAGGCTTTTTATTTAATGCCAGAATAAAAAAACATTACATGTTTTGATTGTAATTTTTATTCACCTCATACAAACTGGTTTTGTGTTCAGAATACAATCATAAATTAAATAACGAGTTGCAGATTCATCGTGCACCGAGTGAAGCTTTATATTTGAGTTGCATACTGCAAAATTATTTTTTTTTTTTTAAAAAGAAAGACAAACATTCCCGGGTTACGAATAACCCAACAATGTTTGAAAATCTCCTACTACCACTACAGAAAGCCGAAAATGTTGCTTGTGTTGTGATGGAGGACTTAGCCAGCAGAGGAATCGAACATGCAACGCCCGGGTGGGACCCAAGCGCTATGCCCACGCAACCACTGACCGGTCATTATTGTTCTGAGATTCTGAGAAATTTATTGTTCCGTGTCTAACTATTATTTGGGGACTCTACCGCAGAATCAATCGTAAGTTAAAACCTGCCTTGCATTCTAAGCACGGTGTAAAAGTTCGAGATACGAAATCCTCTTACAAGGATACCTCATCGATTTCAGACAGCAGTTATAAACTTTGTAGTAGTATTTATAAACATGATTTTCGTAAGCGAAAAAAAATTGGATTTCCACATACCCCCCCCCCCCCCCCCCCCCAGGTGTTGGCAGTCGCTGCAGTGATGAAGACGACATTATTATACACTAATTTAAAGAAAAAGGATTCCCCAGGTTTGTCACAGAATAGGTAATGAAAAATTCCGTGCCCATTTAAATCTGTCTGAATCGTAGGTGCAACAAAAATATGAAACGAAATGGTTAAAAATTTTACAAGATATTATTATTATTTATTGCGAAAATTTGCCGCCCCTTAAAAGTTCCGTCCGGGCCGTTGAGAGGGGGTCGCATAACTTTTCTAATATCGCATGAGCGGTTACGGCGTATAACTTTGAGTTTACAGCTTATCATCTGCTTAGGTGTGGTCTGTACGGGATTGTATGGCGGGCAATATTGTGCGTGCGATGATCTTTTATAGCTAAGTATGTCGGCCTCATTAAAGTTATTTTTTACACTTTTTTTGAAATGTGAAAAGTACACAATAGGCCAACTGCTCTGATCATGGATCCAGTGGAACTATGGCACAGTGGCAGTCCTAAAATAGGGGAATTTTTTGAGTTGGAGAACGTAACTTTTCAGATCAAGGCACTTAACATTAATTAACTAAAGCAGGTAGTTTCAAGCAAAAAATTATTATTTGTGTATTTTTCCTAATTGAACAAGTAGTGATCGATAGCTATGTAAGTATGTGCAGTGGCAGTACAGCTCTCAGCTCTCAGCTCTCAGCTCTCAGCTCTCAGCTCTCAGCTCTCAACTCTCAACTCAACTCAACTCAACTCAACTCAATTCAACTCAACTCATATCATTGATTAGCGTGTCACATTTTAGCCTTTCACATTGATAACGTTTCATATTGATTAGCGTGTCACATTTTTTCGTAACGTTTCATATTTTTTCGTAACGTTTCATAACGTATTCATCATTTTACCCCCAAGTATCCTGAAAATAAAATTCATTCATCAAACTAAACATAGTTCCACAGACTCCGAGATTATTGAGGACTAATGTGCGGCATTCACAATTTTCTTTTTTTATATCTCCGTACTTGGGGGCAAGGCCGGATTAACTATGTCGGGGCCCCTAGGCAATGCACGTCTCGGGGCCCCTTTACCAATGGCGGACTAACGGGGGAAGGGGGGGAGGGATGGAAGGGGACCGGGCCTCTGAAATCCTGGGGCCTCCAAACGCCCCTTGTTCCCTTGATCAAATTCTAAATAAGGCTTTAAGGCACCAGGACACGATAAAAATAAATTGTAATTTTTTTTATTTCATTTTCTGAAAGATGCATTATTAAAAATGCTCTCACCAAATTTTTTAAATAAATTCTAAATATTAACGGCGATATAGTATTTTGAATTATCCTTCGGCAAAACTATGAATGCATTTTTCTCGAAAAAATTTTTTTAACCTGGTTGACTTTGTTAAATTACTTTTTTTTACAGTGTCCTGGTTCCTTAAAGCCTTGTTTACGATTTGATCAAGGGAACATGGAGGCCTTTGGAGGCCCCCCAGACTCAGAGGCCCGTGTGAACTGAATAAAAAGCTTGTAAAATTACATCAACTTCTTAAACTAGGGAGGATGTGATGTGCTTAAAATGAGGGGATCTCTTAATTATTGACTTTTTTATTATTTGTGCATGATGTGAACATTAGTTATTGAGTTATAACCTAATTATTAAAATTAGTTTTTTTCTTTAATGCATGTCATGTTATTAACCTGTAAATGTTCCTAATAAAAAAATAAATAAAACATCTCGAAAGCTGACTTTTCCAAAATCGGTGCCGGAGTTGCTCACTTATTGACAGTAAGTACTTGCTCACCATTGACGCAAGTCATTTTTTCTCGGGGCGCGGGGCCCCCAGCCGATGCGGGGCCCCTAGGCAGTTGCCTACTCTGCCTAAAGGATAATCCGGTACTGCTTAGGGGGCGTTCAAGTATTACGTAACGCAATTTTTGAAGATTTTGGCCCTCCCTCCCCTCTCCCCTCCAATGTAACGCGCCGTAACGTTTTTTTCTGTATCCCCTCTCCCTCTCCCTAAATGTTACGTAACACCTAAGTCAGCATGAGAGCCTTTATAGGCCAAGAGCTGATGATGTAAATCTCCCGCTTTTGAGGACATTATATTACTTACAAACTCACTTTAACAAAATTGACCACAGCAATTTGTCTTTATGCGTATTTCGTGTTTAAAACTCTAACAAATACTGACAAAGAAAAAAAAAAAATGACGTACAATACAGTCGGGGGATTCCCCGTAAAACATAAACAGAAAGGGTTGCCAACTTAGAAGATTTTATTTCCCTAGTTTTTTTTTATTTAAATAAAAAAAAAACATGTTACATAACACGTTGTTCGAACCCCCCTCCCGCCCCGGTAAAGCACAGTAACGTTTTACAAGACCCCCTTCCCCCAAAATTGCATTAGGTACGTAATACTTGAACGGCCCCTTAGGTAATTAGCTACATATTAAAAAATATTTTCGTATTTATTTTTATTTGGCCTTTACAAATGCGAAATATATTTAATTTAATATTAAATTCAAAATAATAATAGCGGTATTTTGATTTTTTTATTATTTCTACCAAGCTCGTAAATCTCCAAATCACGATTAGGTGTCAGAGCACTGTCTTAATAAAATTAAAGAAACCACCCCTCTAATAAAATTAAAGAAACATTTTATGAGGATTACTGTCTTCTTTTTTGTCGTTTTCAAAATATCGCCCCAAGCTTAGCGTCACCACGGGTATTTTGCCCTCAAATCCAAAAGTATTTGTTGTATGAAACATACTAGGCACTACCGTTCCTCTTATGCGAATTTTTTTGCATAAAAATCACATTCAAAATAGACTTCCCCCCCCCCCCCCCCTCCTACTCCAAGGGCCCCATGGTTATGTTTACTGACTGATTTACTGCTCTTGAGTCTTAGATCTGCCCCTGTAACTTACGGGTTCCCATTCGAGAAATTATGTTTTCAGTCACCTGGAATACTTGATAAGAGTTTCCCTCTAGGTACTTAATTTTGTTTAAATATGAATAAGTATAAGAGTCCCATATGTCCGAAGCCAATGGGACTATGGCATCCCCGATCGGAGTAGGTATGTTGTGAGGCTGAAGGGTGTGGTGAAGGAGAAGATGAAGGTTGGGAAGCACGCGGCTATTCAGATCTGGTCATCAAATACGGCTAAAACCATATCAAACAACGTTTCTATCACTCTGGGTTCCATACTCATTGCTTCAATAAGTTTAGCATCCTAGCTGAGGAGGGATTTGAAATTCTGCAGGTAATTCTGATTTGCTGGTTCAATAATGTTGTCAGCCGAGAATAAGAAGGAGGGGTAAATAGTGAAAATTATATATTACTAAATTAATGAATTATTTTACAGTTATGAAATTAAATAATTAATCAGTGTAGGATAGGGATGCCTGGGGGTCTAGCATGGTCAAATCGATAACTTAACAATATTGGATCGTTTATAAAATTATCAGAAAACAAGCCCTATTAATCAAACATAAAAAACCGCGAATGATTGGAAAGAAATTACCTATAAAAAGATAAAAACCTCGCGTATTCTAATTAAAGGAAAAAACGAGAGCTCCGGTTTAAAAGTCCTTCCAAAACAGAGATATATAATAGCCTCCAGATTCGATCCCGAAACAACTACCGATGAAATAAATGGGCTATTGATCTCCCATAACATACACTGTAAAATAGATAAATTTATGGCAAAGTCAGGCGAGTTTGCTACTTTTAAAATTGGATTTAATATCGAAAAATTCTAAGAAATCATTAAAGAGGAAATATGGCCACCGGGTATAATAGTACGAAATTTTATTTTTAAAAAACCGATCTCTACGCTGAACACAGAAAATAAGACTTCTAGAAATGGATCCACATAAAAATAAAAACTGTCTACGGATCTTATATCAAAACTGTAGGTCGATTCGACAGACAAAACATTTTGTAAAAGATTTATGTGAAACAAATGACATAATACTGCTCCAGGAAACATGGACTCTACCAACTGAAATAAATATATTCTCAAAAATTCATCCCCAATTTTCAGGATATGGAACTTCAGCCGTAAATTTAGCTGATGGCCCTCTAATTGGACGACCTTATGGTGGAGTTGCCATCTTATGGCGGGATTCACTTTCAGTCGACATTGTGGAATGCATTGAACCAAGAATAGCGGCAATACAAGTAACTGTAAACAGTGGGAAAATATTAATCTTTTCAATTTATATGCCGACAAATAAACCACAAAATCTTGAGGAATTTACAAACTGCATGGGTAAGGTAAACGCAATAATCAATGAAAGGAACTCGTCCAGTGCGATTATCTTTGGCGATTTTAATGCAGATCCCAAAAGTCTGTTCGGCCGAGAACTGGAAAAGTTCTGCGAAGAGTTTAAGTACGTTTGCGCCGATACAAAGCTGATGAACTGTGATACTTTTACGTATGTGAGTGATGCCCATAGCACCACAAGTTGGTTAGATCACTGCGTCGTCACAAAAGCACTGGAAAATGCTATAAGTAGCGTAAATGTCCTATATGATGCGGTGTAACCGACGTGTTCACACCCTCGAAATATTTTTCATCAAAGTTCATCGCTTGGCTCGGTCCTCTACAGTTTTGTGATCATTTTTGGGAATCTTTTTTTTTTTTTTTTTAATTCACTAGATTCTTATGTTCTTGAGGAGATGAATCATTTAAATTTACTGAATTTAAAGTTAATGTTCTTTATACAAATAGAACGGCGTCATATGCGCCTTGCAATTTTTACCGCTTGTGGGTATTTAAAATGTTACCTGGCTATTATAGGCTTAAAGGTCTTGTGTTTTGTCGGTTGGGAAAAAGTGTTATGTAAAAAACCCAACTAAAATTGCATGTTTGGCACAGCCCAACAAGCAGGATTGCAGCCAAGCTCGGGGGGAATATATACATACGTGTGTATTTGTGTTATGTTGGGAGTGGGAAGGAGTCGGTCATGTCCTTTTGTTTGGAGCTCTTCCGCATTTGCCTTCGGGAATGAGGAAACCATGAAAAACCTCATCCGGGAAGAGTCGGCCGAAAGTCAACATGAAACTTGCCGGCCTTCAGTGATTTCAGTGTATGAAATCCTGCATTCTGTGGTGAGGGGTGTGAGTGTCTGTTTTTATGTGAAATACATACTTTATGGGAGATTTAGGATAAACATACATAGACATATATAAAAATAAATGTTATTATATAAATATATAAATAGATATATAAACATAAGTTGGGGGAGGGGTCTGGTGGTTAGGAATACCTACTGCTCGTTCAGTCATCCGTGTCTGAAAAAGGGTTGTGCCAAATGTGATTTAGGTCCATCAGGATATGTTTAGGTAGTCTGTGTTTGTATCTGAAGGGAAGGTCACTAGGTGCATTGTATTGACCGATTTCCTTGATGAGTTTATTTTTACTGTGTTTTAATGACTTGTAAAATCGGTCTGTCAGTCTGTGCGTGTATTCAAATAGGGTCGGAATGTTTTCTCTGGCATGTAGTTTTTTCAAATTTGTTCTGATTCTAGTGTTGTAAGTGATTTTAATGCAGAGATTTTGTAAGGTCTGTAGTTTAGTATGGTCAGAGTATGAGATGCTACCCCACACGGGGATAGCATAAGTCAGTACCGGTCGAATGAGCGAGTAGTAGATCAGGAGTTTGGTTCTGGGAAGTAGCGGACTTCTTCTGTTGAAGATTGGCTTCATCGCGCCGACTGCCTTTCTGGCTTTCGCATTCATCTTGGCTACGTGAGATTTCCAGTTGAGTCGTGAGTCCATCGTCAGGCCCAGGTAGACGACCTCATCCTTCCATTCTAAGACATGTCCTCCCATTTCGATGTTGACGTCTGGTGTTCTGGTTTGTTTCCTCGTGTACATTATGACTTCGGTCTTGGCCTCATTTAGTTTGAGGCGCCATTTTTTGTAGAACTCTACGAGGGTGTCGAGCGCCCTTTGTAGGTACATGGCCGCCATATCCGCTTTCATTGAGGAAACATAGAGTTTGACGTCGTCTGCATAAATTGATAGGTTGCATCTCTCGTCTCGGGGGATGTCGTGCGTGAAGATGTTAAAGAGATGAGGTCCCAGTAGACTTCCTTGCGGCACGCCTTTTGGAATCTCACGTAGTGTTGAAAGCGCGTTCCTGATGAAGACTCTGAAGGATCTGTTCTTGAGGTACTCTTGTATCACTCTCGTTAGGTATATGGGCGTGTTAAGCATGTGAAGCTTGTGCAGCAGCCCTCTGATCCAGACGGTATCAAATGCCTTCTCCAAGTCTAGTAGTGCAGCGGCGGTGAAGCGATTTTCGTTGAATCTTCTAGCGATGAATTCCGCTACTCTGGAGAGCTGGTGGGTAGTGGAATGCCTTTTCCTGAAACCGAACTGCTCGTCTGGCAATGTGTCTTCGTGGTGTGGTAGAAGTCTGTTGAGGATCACCTGTTCAAATACCTTGCTCAGTGTGGATAATAAACTTATCGGCCGGTAGTTCGTCGGCTGCCTCTTATCTTTGTTAGGCTTCGAGAAGGGCAGCACGGTTGCCGTTTTCCAGATCTGAGGGAAATGTCCGGTGATGAGGCAGGCATTGAACAGCTTTGTAATGAAGATGATGGCTTTCTGTGGTAGATGTTTCAGTAGTATGTTATGTATTTGGTCGCTTCCCGGCGCCTTGTTTGTCTTTAATCGCCTGATAATGACGGCTACTTCGCTCGGCGTGCAGAAATGTATATTGGCGGTGTCCGTCTGCTCTGCTTGATCAAGATTTTGTAGAGACTCATCTACTAGTCGATCCGTTTCCGGGTCGGATAGGCCGTCCGTGGCTGCGTAGGCTCTCTCGAATCCGTCAGCGAGCGCGTTTGCCTTTTCTTCAAGTGAGAGTGCCAGCCCTGAGCCGTCTAACTTCTCAAGCGGGGGGATCGTGTGATCTTCGTGTCTCAGTGCTTTTGCCATTTTCCATAGGCTGTTATCTTTGGGCGTGAGTGACGTAACTTTCTTCGTCCAAAGTTCGCGTCTGAGATCGGTGATTTCTTGTTTGATCTCCCGCTGCAGGGTGTTGTAGGCGGTTTTGAAGTAGCCGTCGCGCGTTTGATGGTAGATGCGCCGCAGGCGATTTTTCTCCTTGATGAGCGAAAGGACATACTCGGGAAGCTTGATCGTAAAAGTCTGTTCGTCTTTGTATGGTATGTAGTTGTCTTGTGCAAGTTGGATGATTTCGGTCAGAGTGCTTGCGGCTTCGTCGATTTCTTCCTTCGAGCGCAGGGTTGCCGACGATAGGTATATTCGTTCGTTAATCTCTTTCTTGAATCCTTCCCAGTCGGCCTCCTTGTAATTTCGCCGTTTTCTGGGGCTCCTTGAAGTCGTCCCTCCAATACTGAAGCTCACGGGCAGGTGATCTGATGATAACTCATCCAGCGTACGCAGTGGCGAGATGGTCTTAGCGTTTTTCTCAAGTACGATATCTAGTGTACTTGGATATATTGCGCGTGCTGAGTGGTGAGTCGGTTTGTCCGGTGCCATTATCGAGTAATTGTGTGTTTGCATATGTGAAAAGAGCGTTTTCCCATTCGCGTTGCCTCGGTGGTTGTTCCAAAAGTTGTGTTTAGCATTCAGATCTCCTCCTAAAACAACAATGGGGCGCAAATTAAGTAATTTATCTAAATCTTCTCTTACCAGAAGGTTGGGATTATTGCAGTAGGCGGCGATAATGGTATGCGCTCTATCCTCTATGATGACTTCGATAACTGTGGCTTCAGTATGTTTCAGCTTCGGAGTAGGGATTCTCGTAGATGTGATGGTTTGACGAACGAATATTGCGGTACCTCCGCCTTTACCCTCCGGTCGGTCGTCTCGGTGTACTTCGAAGCCGGGCACTCTCAGGGGTGTGTCAGGTCTCAGGTAGGTCTCTGTAATTAGAATAATGTCAATGTCAGTATTGTTTGCCAGGGCGAGCAGTTCGTCGATCTTGGGGCGGATGCTGTGGGCATTCCACAGGAGGACGTTCACCATCTTGGAATTAGACATTGATGGTGGACGTGATGAGATCCATAAGGATCATTGCTCTTTGTAGTTCATCTGAGCCGGCTGCGGCCAGCTGCGGTCGCACGCGTCTCAATCCATGGAGCAGGGCCATCATCAGTGCGGCGTCATCTCCTCCGGTGTAAGCCTCTCCTGTGGGCTGTTGCGGGCGGGGCTGCGGGCGGGGCTGCGAGCGGGGCTGCTCCTCGTGTCGCTCCTCGCTCCTTCCGCCAGCTACGTTGGCCCAGCTGCGTCCATCTGTCCTCGGCGCCTGCTGCGTCTGAGGATGTGGCCTGCTGGCTCCTGGGGCCTGACGTTGGGGCTGTCGCTGGTGCTGCTGGAGCGAGGCGACATAGGCTACCCTTTTCGGGCAGCCTCTGAAGTTGGCGGGATGGGGGCCTCCGCAGTTGCAGCACGCGGCAGGCTCGTCCCTGGTGGTCTTGGGGCATTCGGCGGAGGCGTGCTCGACTAGGCACTTCACACACCTTGCTGTGTGGGCGCAGTTTCGGGATCCATGCCCGAAGTTCTGGCAGCGGTAGCACTGCGTCCCGTGCTGCAGGTGGTTGCTGCGGTGTTTCTGCAGGCGGATCCTGCAGTGGCAGAGGTATTTGACGACCGCTCTCAGCTGGCCCATGTTCACTTCCTTGTTGAAGTGTGCCAAGTACATGGGGTACTCGGCCGAGGTGGTCGTCATCCTTATGACCTTTACTGGGGGGTAGCCCTGCTCAGTGAGGTCCGCAGTGATTTCGTCTGTGTCGACGTTGGGCAGGCCCTTGATCACCGCCTTTTTCATCTTTTCCGCCTCCGCCGTGAAGGTGTGGAAGCCGCGTGCTTCCGCTCGCAGCCCGTTGGTGAGGGTGCGGTGGTCTGCCATGCTTCGTACAAATATATTTGCTGTCCCGCCCCGGTTGTACCGGAAGGTGAAATTAGCATGGCCGATGTGGCCCTGCACCGCAGATGTAATCTGCGCATGCGTGAGGTTCCCCAGGGTCATCACTACCGGGGGAACTCGATCTTGCCTCGCTGCATGGCCGCTGGTACCTGCGGAAGAAGAGGCATGATTAGTATTGTTATTAGTACGTGTATAATTCGCATTAGTAAATTGATTGGCGCGTTTTGCTTGCGGCGCGCCGCCGCCCTCGATGACCTCCTTGAGGTCGCCAAAGCGGTTGCCGACAACAACCGCCTTGGGGCCCTGTGGGGACAGAGGCCGTTTGACGGGGTTGGACGGCCTCGTCCAACCCTCCTCCTGTCGGGACATCTCCATATCCTGGGGGGGCTGCTGGGGTCTTGGGGGCGGTACGTAGCCCGAAGCTGGTCCTACTGGGGTGCGGCTGGGTCCGGGTGCGGGGGTGGTCATGGGCATCTCGGGGATCGGCAGGGCTGCGGCTGCCGGCTTGGTCCTTGGGTCAGCGGGGTGGCTTGGGATCATCTGTTCTGTCTTGGGGGGGGGGGTCTTGATGGTCCCGGTCTTGGTTCTAAACTGGAGGGCGGGAAAATCCTCCGTGCTTGTGGGAATACGCCGCGCGGGAAACATCCGCACGGCAGGTGATCGGTATTTTCTTTTAAGAATTGTTGCGCTGGAGTTGTGTACGTCGGGTATCGGTGGGGGGGCCAGGTCGTCCTTCTTCTTCTTGCCTTGAGAAAGGCAGTTGGTGGCGCGGGCGCCTGTGCCAAAAGCAGGTGTCTGGCCGTGCGAACACAAGCCAGACAGAGCGATTCGGGGGAGAAAAAAGGTGTCGTCTCCAGAAGCGACTGTCGCGGACGGCAGTCACTCAGCGAATCGAATCATCAATCGTTTTCGTTTTCCAATCATTTTTGGGAATCAGGAAAAAATGGCCTGCCCTCACAATACTGGAGTACCGTGCCGCCGGCGACGCTTTGATGGAAAATATTTGTTGTAATTAGAAAATGTCATTTTTATTAATTACTTATTATTTTCTTATTGGTTTTAAAATATTTAAGTTTTTTATTTCTTATGTACATCTCCCCGGTGCGATCAATAAATAATACTTTGAAAAATCGCTACTGGGGAGGTTGTAAACTCATTTAAATATGTTTTATTTTTGTACTTATTTTTAAATGTTTATGTCTTAATTTTTATACACACGGGCCTTGTAGGACAAATGAAATAATCAGTTTTCATTTGAAATCCTACAAGGTCTCGAGTAAAGCCAAGATTTATTTCACAACATATTGGGAGGCAAAAATAAAGTCATTTTTGCCTACCAAAAAAAACACTTAGAAAATTTCGAAGGTGTAAATTTTATGTTTTTCCAAATAACAAAACCTGCGGGCCTTGTAGGACAATGAAATAATCAGTTTTCATTCTTGATCCTATAAGGCCTCCAGTCAAACTGAGACTTTGCTCTCAAAATACTTAGAGCCAAAATTAGAGCTCAATTTGCCATGTCAAAAAGACTTAGAAAATTTCGGTCATGACATTTTTACATTTTTACCTCTACAAAATTCTAGGGTCCCTGTGAGATGGTGAAATAAATAGATTTCGTTAACTTATCTCACAGGGAACCTAGGAAAAATAATTATAACTTGATAAATCATAAAACATTTTCATAAAAATCAAAAATTCTTAAAATCACGGTAAATTCACCAAACTAAAAACCTGGATGCAGCCTGGTCCTTCTGCGGGACCCGAGCCTCAGCAAGCATCATCGGCGCAACCTGGACCAAGGGGTCAAGGGGTGCCACTGCCCTCTCACTACCATGGGGGCCCAACCTGGATGCAGCCTGGACCATCTGGCCCCGTACCGCCCTTGCCTCTGTACATTACAAGGCAACCAGAAGCCGTACGCGAGATGCCTGTTGGACCTGTACCTCTGGAGAACCAGAGATACGCATCACCGGCGCAGCCCCCTCACTCTGATGGGGGCCCCGCATGGCTGCAACCTGGACCTTCCGGCCCCGTACCGCCCTTGCCTCTGTATATTACAAGGCAACCAGAAGCCGTACGCGAGATGCCTGTTGGACCTGTACCTCTGGAGAACCAGAGGTACGATTCACCGGCGCAGCCTCCTCACTCTGATGGGGGCCCCGCATGGATGCAGCCTGGACCTTCCGGCCCCGTACCGCCCTTGCCTCTGTATATTACAAGGCAACCAGAGGCCGTACGTGAGATGCCTGTTGGACCTGTACCTCTGGAAAACCAGAAGTACGCGTCACCAGAAGCCGCAACTACAGCGCCTTCCAAACCTGATACAATCCTGGAGTCAACTGGCCACACAGATCCAGGCCAAGAAGAAGCTTGGCGACTCCAGGGAGGATGTATGCAGCCTGGACCTTACAGCCTCGTGCCGCCTGTACCTCTGTTCAACCTGAGGCAACGAGAAGCCGCATTCGAAGAGCCTGTTGGACCTGTACCTCTGGAGAACCAGAGGCACGCATCACCAGAAGCCGCAACTGCAGCGCCTTCCAAACCTGATGCAATCCTGGAGTCAACTGGCCACACAGATCCGGGCCAAAAAGAAGCTTGGCGACTCCAGGGAAGATGGATGCAGCCTGGACCTTCCAGCCCCGTGCCGCCCGTACCTCTGCTCAACCTGAGGCAACGAGAAGCCGTATGCGATGAGCTTGTTGGACCTGTACCTCTGATGGACCAGAGGTACGCATCACCAGCGCAGAAAGGGCCAGGAGGCCCTGCGCCACCAGCCCCTTACTACAAGAGGGACCCAACCACGACGCCGCCTGGACCTTCTGGTCCCGTGCCGCCCCTACCTCTGCTCCACCAGAGGCAGCCAGCCGACCTGCAGAGAACAGCTGCCGGATCCGCTCCGCTGCCAGAGCAGTGGTCCTCATTGCCGCCTGGACCTTTTGGTCCCGGGCCGCCCTCACCTCTGCTCCATCAAAGGCAGCCAGCTGACCAGCAGAGAACAGCTGCCGGATCCGCTCCGCTGCCAGAGCAGTGGTCCTCACTGCCGCCTGGACCTTCTGGTCCCGGGCCGCCCTCACCCCTGCTCCACCTGACAGCCAACTCTGCACAGCTAGCCGATCAACCGAGAGCACCTGCTGGATCCATACCACTGCGCGAACAGAGGTACCAAACGCCAGCACAGATGGATGACCAATCACATCCCGCAGTGAAGACGAGCCCGTCCTGCTTCAGCAGTACCACCATCAAGGACGTGGTGCTCCTCAACGGCGCAGTGAAGACGAGCCCGCCCTGCCCCAGCAGTGCCACTGTCAAAGACGTGGTGCTCCTCAACAGCGCAGTGAAGACGAGCCCGTCCTGCTTCAGCAGTACCACTATCAAAGACGTGGTGCTCCTCAACGGCCCAGTGAAGACGAGCCCGCCCTGCCCCAGCAGTGCCACTGTCAAGGACGTGGTACTCCTCAATGGCGCAGTGAAGACGAGCCCGCCCTGCCCCAGCAGTGCCACTGTCAAGGACGTGGTACTCCTCAATGGCGCGGTGAAGACGAGCCCGCCCTGCCCCAGCAGTGCCACTGTCAAGGACGTGGTACTCCTCAATGGCGCAGCGAAGACGAGCCCGTCCTGCCCCAGCAGTGCCACTGTCAAAGACATGGTGCTCCTCAACGGCGCAGCGAAGACGAGCCTGCCCTGCCCCAGCAGTGCCACTATCAAAGACGTGGTGCTCCTCAACGGCCCAGTGAAGACAAGCCCGCCCTGCCCCAGCAGTGCCACGGTCAAGGACGTGGTACTCCTCAATGGCGCAGTGAAGACGAGCCCGCCCTGCCCCAGCAGTGCCACTGTCAAGGACGTGGTACTCCTCAATGGCGCAGTGAAGACGAGCCCGCCCTGCCCCAGCAGTGCCACTGTCAAGGACGTGGTACTCCTCAATGGCGCAGCGAAGACGAGCCCGTCCTGCCCCAGCAGTGCCACTGTCAAAGACATGGTGCTCCTCACCGGCGCAGCGAAGACGAGCCTGCCCTGCCCCAGCAGTGCCACTGTCAAAAACGTGGTGCTCCTCAACGGCGCAGTGAAGACGAGCCCGCCCTGCCTCAGCAGTGCCACTCTCAAAGAAGTGGCGCTTCTCACACGGGGGGAGTCAGTGAACCCCATAAAAAATGACAATCTGCTGGTTGTGATGGACCTCGTGATGCCCCACATCAGCCGGACACGCGACCGAGTCCTTGACGCCACTCCTGCTGAAGACGGCCAAGTGTGGACCTCCAGGACCCAGACGAGAACCAGAGTCTACGTTCGACCTGCCGAGAACCAGAGTTTACGTGAGACCTGCCGTGCAGCTCGCTGTGATCCTGCCAGCCCCGCCTACGGATGCAGCTTCACCTACTCGTCCTTCGAAAACACGTCGAGATGATTAGTGTGACATCGCCACACGGGGGGAGTGTAACCGACGTGTTCACACCCTCGAAATATTTTTCATCAAAGTTCATCGCTTGGCTCGGTCCTCTACAGTTTTGTGATCATTTTTGGGAATCAGGAAAAAATGGCCTGCCCTCACAATACTGGAGTACCGTGCCGCCGGCGACGCTTTGATGGAAAATATTTGTTGTAATTAGAAAATGTCATTTTTATTAATTACTTATTATTTTCTTATTGGTTTTAAAATATTTAAGTTTTTTATTTCTTATGTACATCTCCCCGGTGCGATCAATAAATAATACTTTGAAAAATCGCTACTGGGGAGGTTGTAAACTCATTTAAATATGTTTTATTTTTGTACTTATTTTTAAATGTTTATGTCTTAATTTTTATACACACGGGCCTTGTAGGACAAATGAAATAATCAGTTTTCATTTGAAATCCTACAAGGTCTCGAGTAAAGCCAAGATTTATTTCACAACATATTGGGAGGCAAAAATAAAGTCATTTTTGCCTACCAAAAAAAACACTTAGAAAATTTCGAAGGTGTAAATTTTATGTTTTTCCAAATAACAAAACCTGCGGGCCTTGTAGGACAATGAAATAATCAGTTTTCATTCTTGATCCTACAAGGCCTCCAGTCAAACTGAGACTTTGCTCTCAAAATACTTAGAGCCAAAATTAGAGCTCAATTTGCCATGTCAAAAAGACTTAGAAAATTTCGGTCATGACATTTTTACATTTTTACCTCTACAAAATTCTAGGGTCCCTGTGAGATGGTGAAATAAACAGATTTCGTTAACTTATCTCACAGGGAACCTAGGAAAAATAATTATAACTTGATAAATCATAAAACATTTTCATAAAAATCAAAAATTCTTAAAATCACGGTAAATTCACCAAACTAAAATTCTTGTCATAAATCTTGGCTTTATGTATATGTTTTTTCTATTTAATATGTATTTTGATTGTTAATAAAGGCTACAAAATCCGTAAAAGTTGCCAAATTTAGACGAGCACTTTTACGGATTAAGCCGGCAAAATAGATACTAAGCAGTTTCTTGCCCTTTATAAAGGAAAAGTGCCTGGGTTCCGTTTCCCCCTCCACTTTCCGTGAGCCACCTACCGATTGGTATAAATACGACAAATTTTTCAATAATAAATCAGTTCAACGTTTTCTTTAAATCTTCGTGTTTACTCCTTCCTCTGGAAGAAACCTCTCTTCGACCTGCCTCCTGCTGAAGCTCTGCCTGAACACAAGTCTGGTGCCTACCTCCTCAAGACCAGCCGGCCCAACTACTGGACACCGCAAGGCGCCAGGCTCAGGCAGAGACCAAGGACATCCAGGGCTACCACTCACCAGCTCTGGGTGCAGGGAGGCAGATCAAGGGTTACCACCCTCCAGTACAGCAGGGCTGTCACCTTCAAGGAAGGCCAGCCAGTACTACATTTCAAAACAATATTACAATAGTCGACATCCAAGTGCACAGCCACCGGTGCCCTTTTCTACAGTCTTGTAGCACACGTCTGTTACATGCGGTGTGGTCCGATCACTTGCCAATGATTATAAATCTAAACCTTCAATTTTTACCAGCCTTTGTTGAATCGTGTAATGATAATATAATTGATCCTTCTAGATGGAATCCGAAATCTAATGTTGATATAATGAGATACACTGAATCTATCAATAACAAACTTCTAAGCATAATTCAAGATTTCTCCCAAATAGAACTTGATAAAAAATCAACCGATGAAACACACAAAAATCAAATAAATTCCCTATATAAAAATGTTGTAGATGCACTGCGAAATGCTGCCTCCACCACATTCAATAACCCAAATCGAAAAAATAGAAACATTTCGGGATGGAATCATATGGTTGCAGCCAAATACGCAGAATCCAGACGCGCCTTTCTTTCATGGCTCGAAGCCGGAAAACCGCTCTCAGGGCCGGTTGCCGAAGTCAGGAAGAAATACCGAACGATTTTCAAAGTAGCTCTGAAAAACTGTCAACAGACAGAAATACAAAAGCGAATGGATGGTATTGCCACCTCACTAATAAATAAAGATTTTCATAAATTTTGGCAAAAAACATCTTCAGAATTGAAAACGAATATGAAAACTCCTCTCTGTGTTAATGGAGTAAGAGGAAAGGAAAATATCGCCAATGAATTTCGTAATTTCCTCTCTATGGCGGGTGAAGAAGCGGCAGAAAAATCTCTTGATATAAATTTTTGCTTGAAAACTGAATGTAGTACCACCGATATCAGTATTACTCCGTGTATGGTTGAAAGAGCTTTAAGAGAAATGGCAGCAGGAAAAGCCACAGTACATGACTCAATAGCTCTTGAACACATTAAGTATGCTGGACCAGCGATTCATTTCATACTAGCAAAACTATTTTCAAATATTTTGCGTTACAGGCACATCCCGAATGAAATGACAAAAACGATAATTATTCCCATAATTAAATCAACAAATCTTGATCCATCCGTGATCAATAACTACCGACCAATTTCACTCTCAACCGCCGTGGCGAGATTATTTGAAAAAATTTTATCCGTTCTTGTAACAGACCATCTAAAAACAGAAGATAACCAGTTCGGATTCAAACCTGCACTGTCAACATCTATGGCAATATATTCCCTAAAAGAAACCATCAGCTATTATAAACTAATGAAAACGCCAATCTATACCTGCTTTCTAGATCTAAGCAAGGCGTTTGACCGCGTACGTCATAATAAACTGTGGGAAAAACTAAGGAAAAGAGCAGTTCCGGAAGATATAATAGCGATTCTTTCAATTTGGCACACGCAACAAGAAAATATTGTGAAATGGTCTGGGGAGCTGTCTAATCCATTCTATTTGAAAAGTGGCGTAAGGCAAGGAGGAAGTATGTCTCCGGTTCTGTTCAATCTGTATACCGATGATCTTATTAAAAAACTTAATTCCACGAAAATAGGATGCCATATACATGGAGTATGTGTGAACAACATTAATTACGCAGATGACATGGTTCTTCTTGCACCGTCACTAAGCGCATTACAGAAGTTACTAAGAATTTGTGAAAACTTTGCAAAAAACCATAACCTGTTATATAATACTACCAAGTCAGTAGTTATGGTTTTTAAAAACAAAAACGAAACCATCCAAACACCCTCAGTATGGTTAGATGACAGGAAAATGAATGTTTATCACAGCGTTAAGTACCTGGGACACATCATCACAGACGACCTTAAGGATATCGAGGATATAGAAAGGCAGAGAAGAGCGATATCTGTTAGAGCGGGTATGCTGTCAAGACGTTTTTACCTATGCAGCCCAAAAGTAAAAAGAATATTGTTCAACGCTTTCTGTACCTCGCTGTACACATCAGAACTGTCGGTTGACTACACTGCATCCCAATGGAACAAGTTAAAGGTTGCTTACAACAACGCATACCGTCAACTTTTCCGCCTACCGAGATACTGCAGTGCTACAGAAATGTTCCTGGAGGGACGAGTGCACGCTTTCCGAGCACTTCTCCGCCACCGCATGGGAAGTTTATGGCGCAGACTACGCCAATCGAAGAATGCAATCATCACCGCCATGACTACCTGGTTGGAGTCCCCCCTGATGGCCCTCTGGAGACGGGAGACGATGAAATACCCTCCGTAAACAGCTGCATGAATTAATTTTACTGTTTATTATTATTTTTCATGCTTATTCGTTTTTTTTTTAAATTTATTTATATGTTGTTATTTACTTTATTTTTATTTTTAACATTAACCCATTTTTTGTTTCAAAATATGGAATGTATTGCATTGCACTACCCCTGCATACATTCTGGAATAAACTTTTACGGTGCTCCAGATTTTATGTCCGGGTTAAATCTTTCCCAAATGAAAGACTAAACCCTTCAACACACTTTTCCACAAATGAATATCTAGTAAATTCACGCAATGTAAGTGCACTATATAAGTATAATAAATACAAAACAATACAAGAACAATACGTTAATCCACCAGAAACATAATGGGAAAATATTTCACCGACTCCAGATATTTTCATATCAGAGGGTTCGGCTCTGATGAAATCCTAACTGGTCCGATAAATCCTACTGATCCCTCAATATAAATATTTAAAAAATCTTTCGTAATCCTACATGTATTTAAAATGACCGACTTTTGCAGTTTTATGTACAAATTTTTTGACAAATCTAATACGCCTAAATTTTGAATGAGAGAGCTAGGTATAATGCCAGTAGCCGAAATAACAAATGGTAATATTTTTATAGTCTGAGAATGCCAAATTCTTCTAATCTCATTTCCTAAATCTGTATATTTTCTTATTTTTTCAGAAACAGTTTTCTGAATATTACAAGAATTTGGAATAGCGACATCAATGATATAAGTTATTTTTTTAATTTTGTCATGTAAAACTATATCGGGTCTATTATGACTAATTGTTCTGTCTGTTAGAATAGTTTTATCATAATAAATTTTATAAAATTCATTTTCAGGAATCTAATAATTCCTGGTTGGTATTTATAAGAATGCTGGCATTCTCGTCGTATAAATTTAATGGCGAAATATTTCTATCTGCCTTGCAAATTATTTTATGCATTTCTGAACTATCAGCTATCCTATGGAAAAAATTTCTTAGCATTTCTACCTGATTATGTTTTAAAGATGTTATTTTGACTATACCTCTACCTCCTAAATTTCTAGGTAAATTTATTCGTTCTATGGCTGAATTTGGATGATGGGAATGAAATTTTGTTAATGTAGTTCTAATTAATCGTTCTAAGCTATCTAAATCTGTATTAGACCATTTAATTATGCCAAATGAGTAAGTTAATAGAGCTATTGCCCAAGTATTTATCGCCTAGTAAGTTAATAGAGGTATTGCCCAAGTATTTATCGCCTAGTAAGTTAATAGAGGTATTGCCCAAGTATTTATCGCCTAAGTATTTATCTTATTATTATTATAGGCAACTGACAACGATTTTACATCGATTTCCCGAACAAGGTATCGCTTCGTTAGATGAGCCAAGAGAGTTAGCCAAACCAAAATTAACAACAAAATAAATAAAAAAAATATCCCTACTCCTATAGCAATGCTGGCGGGTATTATGGATCATTGGTATTGTCTATGAATGGCATTCTGAAACTCTATGACATTCTAAAATTCTATGACTACCACAACACGGGCGTCAGCCTAGTGTGGTAGCCAAAAAAAACCAAAAATCTGTAACCAATAAAATTTTAAGAAAAAAAAAATACACTCATTTTAATATACATTGGCAGTTCACATGTATTTTTTGAGTTAATTGGTCAATTAGGTCTTTAGCCATAATTTGCGATATTCTGAACTTTCTGAATTTCATTTCTCGGTCTTAATAGATAGTACATATGTCGCAGGCCAATCGTGAAATTAGGCAGATCACAATGCGCCTCGCCACATCATGATCTGCCTGATTTTATGATCGGTCTATGACGGATTTAGGCAATATCGTATTATCGATTGACTGTATTAGACCTCTTGTCGAAGTGATGGGTGCCCAAATCGGCTTGGAAAAGGGAAAGAAAATGAACAAACAACCATATATTTAACTATTTATTTTCAACAGAGGGGATTAATATTATACAAAATATACAATTATTTAACGGTGGCGGAGGTTGATGATTGCAGACATGGTGTGAGTTTTACAGCTTTCCAGTGAGTTCGGGAACAGCCTTGAACAAATCCTCTACCAGTCCAAAATCAGCCACCTAGAAAGGAATAATAGAAAAAAACAGTGTTAACAAAATTTTGATATGTCATTTTGATCGTACGACAATTTGGAATCCTCACGAGGTGGGAAACTCCCCCTTGGAGAGGAATAAAAACTTTTTGAGAATTCTATACACAAGGGAATGAGTCCACAATTCATGGCTTAATCCAACGAACTTCCTAATGCTGGACTTCACTCCTTGCATCAGAAGGAAAGGGAATGTCGCCATGAACTTCTTCAAACCGCTGCGGGGTTATTTTTTCGAGAATGTTTTGATGACTATCGAAGATTCTCTATGTGCTTGATGACTATCGAAGACGGTGTTAACATAGCCCCTTTTATCTTTTTGCCTATAGGACCAATCTGCCCATGTTTCTGTCGGTGGGGAGGGCATATTTTTGTTATATAAAATGGTCTCTCATATTGACATATTTTACATCAGTAGGGGAGATTCAAAATATATTCATTCTTGAAAAAATCTCTCCTCATCGGTATTATCTAATACCACCACATGCAAAATTTTATTACTTTTTAGCTGTTATCTAATTTGTAAAATGAAATAAATATTTATGTAACCACTGTTTTTATAAAAGTGACAAATCCACTAAACTTCTTCACTAAGTATAACTGAACCCTTTTCAAACTAGGTTTCGGTTCTGGGTGGTGGTTTCCCACCAGGGCGATACTAAAAGTATCTTCTCAAGACCATTTAAATTCTGTATGTGAAATGTATTATTTGTCCAACCTTTGAGCTGTACACCTGTACAGCGTTCTACAGATCAAAGTTAGCCATCAATCAGTGAGAATAAAAAGAATTAGAACTAGCCTGGAAGATGGGAGCCTCGGGGTCCTTGTTGATGGCCACAATGGTCTTGGAGTCCTTCATACCCGCCAAATGCTGGATGGCTCCACTGATGCCCACAGCGATATACAGGTCCTGGAAAAAATTACTCAATTTTTATAAACCAAACTTATTGTGCTCACCACCCAAAAATTCTATGTTTCTTAACATTTATTCCAGTTTTTCTTCAGTACCCCAATAGTAAACTACATATTATTGTGTCCAAAAAACTCATAGTACCTACAAGCAGGATACGGGTGAATCCACATCATATCAGTCGATTTTGTGGTGTAACTTTTTTAGATCTAAGGTTTCGTTTTCGAATAAATCGAGCAAGATTTGGTTAAATTTGGAAAAAAATCAGTTACTTGTGGTTAATAGTTGTGTATCGAACGTGTAGACGAAAGCGTATGACAACCCTGAGAATTCAAAAATGGAATTTACGCTTCCACATAATACCGTGCCGCTGCCCCCTGCTTACCCCTTCCAATAACCTACGAAACAAAGGGAGTGCTCTCATTGGCCAACGAAACACTGTGCATTTGGAATGATGTCTACAATGCTATTACATTCTTCAATTAACTTATCAATTGAAAACATAAACGCAATTGATAATAAATACATGCTGCAGCGTCATTGGACTCGAAAACACATCTGAATAACCACGTAATACTTCCACCAGGGACCCTAGACAGCAATGATCAAAATCAAGAAAATGATTGAGTATTTATGTTATCCCCACCCTGCTACCAGACGGGGCGCCATTGGTCAATGCTGAACAAAGGAAATGTTTGAATCGTAAATATTTACGACAGCCAATTTACATTCCGAAAAACTCGGAGCTAAATTTCGGGAAATCGGGAATAATTTGAATCAAGAAATATATATCATCACCTAAAAATAGGTATATACTACAATAACACCTCAAAAACTGTCGTCTACCAGTGATTATTGCACTTTAAGAAAATATTTACTTCCAAATATTGTACCTTGTATCACATTTGTAAACTTGTACCTTTTCTTGTTGAAACAATAAAAATTATGTGAGACTTCGGTTTATTGGAACAGGACTGTCTTGGCAAAGGTTATCACACAGAATTTTAACACATCTGCTCGAAAATCATAGCGATTGGGAAAAATACGTAAACGCAAACAAACCTTCAGAAACAGGGAGGTTCTGTGCTCCAAAAGTCCAACCCGGATTTGCCCTATAAAACAAATGGCAACGGCAACAAACCGGTAGGAAATCAGTTCAAAAACTACCAGCCAAGAAGTAACAAGTCTCCAAGAAACTGAAGTCTCCAAGTTCTAACCTACTTAAAAAGTGTTTTTTAATCAGTTTAAATTCTGTTCTACCTTTCTCCCAGTATCCCATTATCCTGACCCCAACAGTCTCCAAAAGTCTCCAAAAGTCTGCAAGTCTTTTAAGTGTTTTACAACAGTTATAGAGTAACTTTTTGCTAATTTAACTTAGAATCATTAAATCCAGAAGTTAAGGACATTGGCGTGCCAAGTTGTGTCCAGCTCCCTATTTTTGCAATTTGTGTACAAAACGTCTAGTACAAGTTGTTTACATAAAAATGTGTCAAAGCATAACCATGTTCCAAAAAATTTTTTAACAACCATTTGCAGAAAAGTCAGTAGATTTTGCACATTAAAATAAAAATGAATATATTTATCTAAGCACATTTAGTACGGGAAGAATCTTGCAATCGTGTATAAAGATAGCAGCCAATAAAAATGGTAATACGCGTTTTTATTCCGCGACAAAATATCTACTAAAACCTAACCTAAATTTACAGAATGTCGATATTATTTTTGTCCCATTTTACTATTTTTGAACAATAATTTATTGTCTTTATAGGATGTCTGTATTATTTTTGTCCCATTTTTTGTAAGTTTAGGTTAAGTTTTAGTAAATATTTTGCTGGGGGATGTTTTGTCCGTAGGATATTTTGTCGGGGATATTTTGTAGTGATGAAAAGTCGCGGAACCAATAAAAATAGGCTTTAAGAAAATTAAGATTATGTTGGTAGTTCATAGTCGAAGAATGATACAGTTAAATATGACTGAAGGGGATAAGGTCGAATTAGCTCAGTGGTTAGAGCAGAGCCCCGGCACGACAAAGGTCTTGGGTTCAATTCCTAGATGCGATAACATCTTTTTCTGTTTCAAAATTTGTTTGAGAGCCGCCAATGTTAACTATCCGTATTAATTATCAGATTCTTATGTGCTGGTTGCTTCAAGACAGTTATAAGCCCGGTTTATGTATACCTAAACCATGGTAATAAAATTTTTCACCATTCCAATCTTACGCGCCGCATAATATTTACACAGTGATTATAAGTAAGAGGGATTAATACAAACATGAGAATTTTTTTTTTGGATATCCAATACTTACGGGAGCGACAATCTTTCCTGTCTGTCCGATCTGCATGTCGTTGGGGCAGAAACCGGCATCCACGGCAGCGCGGGAAGCTCCTACAGCGGCGTTCAACTTATCGGCTAGGTCAAACAACAGCTTGAAGTTATCTGCCGACTTGATGCCACGACCTGCAACACAAATAACGTGTTTCAAACAGATGTGCGAGGGGGAACCCAAAAGTAATCAGAAATCTCTTCTAGAGGGCAGGTCTTTTGTGAGAGTTCTATGCACCCTTCTGCAACAGCATGTCAGTAGATGATGTTATGTGACGCCGCATTTTTTTTTTTTTTTTAAATGCCGGCAACCCGGGCGTTTATTGAAATAATAATATTTTATGCAAAAAAAGTAGGTAACGCGCCTCACTAGACCAAGTCTGTTCCGAGACGGGTACATATTTATATATTTACACATAAAACTTACACATACATTTGGCTTCAATAAATTTTTAAATTCTTATGTAGTTTTTCCCAATTTTTTAATGGCTAATTTTTCTGATTTTCATAAGAATTTTCCAAAGCGATTATAAAAGGTTAATAATTTATTTTTTATTTATTGATTAATTTTAAATGCCCTGCTGGGCATTATTACAGTGAAACCCTCTTAAGAAGTTCTGAGAGGGACCGAAAAAACCAAACTTCTTAAGACATTTCGTGGCTTGAAGTTTGGTTTTTTCGGTCCCTCAGCCCAAAATTGGCCCAATTTTTTACACACATAAGGTTTTCCTGCTTAAGAAGTTTGTTTATTCCGGTCCCTTGGAAAATTTCATAAGAGGGTTTCACTGTATATAATATACAAAGTATTATAAAAAAATAGAGAAAATAAATAAAATCAGAATCAATAATTTTTTTTAATTGCAGATTGCATAAAAATAATACGAAATAATAATATAAGTTCATAATACATAATTTACAAGTGAAAAAAAAGAAGAATATAAAATATGTGCAATCGCTCCCAAATAATAATAATAATCTATCTCATCCTCTCTTAGGCTAAATCCTGTAGACGTACGTGTTTTTCTCTTTTAGTGTCGCTATTTTTAATTTCTGTGAGTTTCAAAACTCACAACGGTGCTAAAAAAGTTTTTGTTTCGAAAATGCCTTGAGCGATAAAGATTTAAAGTTTTAGATTCCGCTGCCCTCATTCCAAAAATCATACCATCGAATATTAATATGGTACCATATAAACTAATTACTGTGGTAAAGCTAATGAATGCACCTATATTATTTCACCATTTATCATAATAACAAAATAATTTTGGTAATTGTCTTTCGAGGGCATGAGCGGTAAATCCTAAATCTTGGTATCTATCACTCAAGTGATTAGGAAACTGGGGCAAAAATTCATAATCAAAATGTTACAATAGAAATTAGTCATTATTATTAGCTTGTAAGAAACCCACCTCCAGAAACAATGTTCTTTGCACTGGTCAACTCCGGTCTGTCGGACTTGCTGAGCTCCTGAGACACCCACTGCGTGAGGTCGGTCTTGTAGTCCCCGGGGGCTGCGGCCTCTACAGCCGTGGTGCCCCCCTCCAGCGGAGCGGGTTCGAAAGAGGTGCCTCGCACCGTCACCACTTTCACGGCATCTAGGGACTGCACTGTCTGGATTGCGTTACCTGGTGAGAAGAAACGAGACTTTTACAAATTGTTTGTTCTGTTTTCACTAACAAGAATCGCAACAATTCAAACTATGACAATAACTTTAAAATATGATTTTCGAATTCCGTCTTTCTTATGTAAATACCATGCAAGAATCTCAACTACTGCGAACTGTCTGAAGCCAGTGGGTCTATGACCTCTCCAAGGTAGTGGAGAGCAGAAGGAGATGGAGAAGAGGAAGGCGGGAAAGCATCTGGCTATTTAGATCGATGAGTGTACGACTTGTGGAAGATTTTTTTTGGTTTATTCTGAAGAAAAATAATTTGAAAAAAAAAGACAAAAAAAAACACTAGAGACCAAAATTTCATTTACATTTTTTACTTAAAATAATGTCAGGATTACTGGTTAACATAAGTCAAATGCATCCTTTAACCACTCAGCAACATAAGCAGATATACACGTTAATATGCCGACATAAGTTAAGTACAATAAGCGTGTTTACACGTCAACGCGTATGTTTATACAGACATCGTCATAACTCCGTTATTTTTCTAGTGACATCCCTAAAACAAAAAGGAGAAGCTCCATAATAAATCAAGCTACCCATCACTATTCAAGATGTCCATAGAAATAGAGAAAAAAAATATTTTCTGTCAGATACATGACAGACCGCCAAATTGCCTATCCACTGTTCGACATCGTTATTTTTTTATTAAATATTCTTGTATGAAATGATAAAAAAACGAGTTGACCAAATTGTTTATTATACATTTATAGATAGAATAAATATTTTCTTTTATATAATCCGTGATTTTAGTACCGTTTTCACATAAAAACATCACGTGAGTCATTTTTTCATTTTTTTTATGTTTGCTTCTAAATTTTAATGTTTACAAATGTTAATATTTATTTGTAACATAACAATTTGAAAGCTTATTTCATATCCTTTCAAAAACAGTTTTTAGTATTCGGCTAAGTTCGGAAATGTTTAATTTATAGAGCTTTAATTGTGAAGCGGAAATAACATAAAGTTTTCGTAAATCTGACATGTCGTTTAAGACGTAAAAAGTGCATATTCGTGATGCATCGGAGTGGTTAACACTCTAAATAATATTATCTTTAATTAACTAGTTGTAAAATGACACAAATTAAATCAATAAAACGTATTTGGGCACGCCGGGATAAGAACCAGCGACCTCTGAATTCCTAGTCAAAGTATTAACAACTCAAAACTTATTCTTAAACATTGTTTTTCGAGGAGAAAAAAATTGATGAGGTCCAAAGAGATTTAAAAAGAATAACATAATTTTGTTAATTATTATTAAAAACTAATGCATTATCTAATCACAGCACCTGCATAAATGGCTCTGACGAAAGTATTGGCATCTTGAACACCGATGATATCCGACACGGGCGACACGTCCAATTTGGCGGCCACACGGGGCAGCAGGGCCTTGCCGAACGCAGAAGCCCCCGCCACGATGTGTGTGAAGCTGAACTGCTTCTGCGTAGCCAGGACCAGCGGAGTCAGGGACTCTGCGGTGAAGCCTTTGAAGGCCGCATCCTCAGCCACCAGTACGCGGGATAGACCCGCCACCTTTGCCACCTGCTCGGCTGCCTGAAATGTTCATTAGCAACTCTTATTTATGTATTTAACTTAAATTTACGTACACTGGTTACAAATATTATGTGATAATATAAAAATCACATACAAGTTACAAACTAAGTACAGTATACAAATTACACTCAACATATTTCGTTACTTCTTTTTTTAAATGTTAACACATATAACTCACCTTTTATATTGGTCAGTATTTCTTCAATGAGCAAGATCTTTAATGTATATCAGCCATCAGCAAATGACAGCCCGCGAGCCAGATCCGGCCTGCGAAGAGCTCCCTTCCGACCCGCAGGGCCAGAAGGAAGAGTCCCTAAACGGATGACTATTCCTTCCCACCTTAATTGGTGCATTATTGATCACAATCATATAATTTTTTTTTTTTCATAACTTCTTAGTTCTTGTGAAGAAAACATAAATGTTGGTTTTTAAGAACCCGCTACGCCCGAGTAGGATTCAACTACCATGCTACTAACTGCATATATGCTATAATACTTACGAATTCAAATAATCTCACAATGTTGAAAACTCATCCACTTCCATCATTATAAGTAGAAAATATGCCTTGTTAAATGATGGACGACTAAACTAGTTAGTAGAAGATCGAACCCGCAACTAGAAACCAATAACTATCACGCTACCAACCAGTTGTTCATGATATTTCAAAATATGTAATTGTCAGATAATATTTTTCGCCTGCAGCGCTTTTTCCATGTATTCCGTGTACTAGTGACGTCAACGATCGGGTGCCTCCATATCCATTGACATATCCATACGGCCCGCCACCAAAACTAATTGCCGACCTCTGCCCTATATAGTAATGAGTTCTATGATTTTGACTTCTTTCGAAAGGGGAGTCTTATTTCATTTTTTCTTCTTGTAGAGTGATAATTTTTCTAATGATTTTTATTAAATTTTCGCATAAATTCTGAACTTTTCTGGCCGTTAAACTCTATTTTAAAAAGAAAAACTATTACAGTAAGTACCCAATTTGTTTAAAAGTCAAGCGATTTCGTCACCACACTAGTAGCTGCGACGAAATCACTCCATGATTGGACAAATGAAAGTGACCGAGTCTTTATGATTAATAGACATTGGATTATATAATATGCACTATAAAAATAGCGAAAAATGAAAGCAAATATGCATTATCGATGCCAAAATATGCACTAACAATGACATAATATTAATCTAAAGCATATAGTAAGAACAAGATTACATTGTCTTTTGGAACAAGTTCCCAGTGGTGGAAAGGTTGATTGGTATGTATTGGCTTTAGGAATGAACGGTGGCTATCGAAATTCTGAAAATAACCTGTTTCTCAAACTTAATTTCATGGGGGGGCTCCCTGCTCTATAAATGATTGGTGTCCTTACTTTGGTAATTATTTCACTAATCGTTGCACTATTAGGCACAGATTCAGGAAATTATACTTTGTTTTAACAATTACTACAAGAAACAACAAAAAAGGTTCTTAGTATGGGTAAACTAAGTAATTCGTACGTATTTACTTGAAATAAAATTCACACAAATGTCAATGCATCACAAAAAAAAAATTTAAATGGCAGCAAAAAAAATAATTTGTTCCAAAATGGGAAATTATGAACTTTGAATAAAAATGGAATTTCAATACATCTCTTACCATCTATCCAAACATAATTATTGTTTCTTCTAGCAATTAAGTTGAAATGCAGTGAAATTCCCAAAATCTGTGCCTAATAAAAGTGTGGCGGTTGGTGGAATCGGTGGCAGTCCTTCCCTCAGGTCAATTGGTCAAAAACCTCCCAAAATTATAAGATGGCAGTAAAACATAATATTATTATGAAATATTAGGCAAATCAAAACAACTGGTATTATTCTAATGTATTTGAAATGCACCGTGAGATAGCAGGCAGCAGCAAGTAGTGACATTTAGCGTCTTTTTTTTTAAAGTGCGTTTATTCAGTTTTGATTTTACAATATTTTATCTTACGAATCTTACGAAACTGATCAATCAGTTTGATTGTAAGAAATCTCGCATTTTTTCTAATTAATTAATACTCTATACTTTTCAGTTTTACATAGTAAATACTAAATATAATGCTTAACCACTCAGCAACATAAGCAGATATACACGTTAATATGCCGACATCAGTTAAGTACAATAAGCGTGTTTACACGTCAACGCGTATGTTTATACAGAAATCGTCATAACTCCGTTATTGTTCTAGTGACATCCCTAAAACAAAAAGGAGAAGCTCCATAATAAATCAAGCTACCCATCACTATTCAAGATGTCCATAGAAATAGATTAAAAAAAATCTTTTATTTCAGATACATGATAGACCGCCAAATTGCCTATCCACTGTTCGACATTGTTATTTTTTTATTAAATATTCTTGTATGAAATGATAAAAAAGCGAGGTGACCAAATTGTTTATTATACATTTATAAGATAGAATAAATATTGTCTTTTATATAATCCGTGATTTTAGTACCGTTTTCACATAAAAACATCACGTGAGTCATTTTTTCATTTTTTAATGTTTACAAATGTTAATATTTATTTGTAACATAACAATTTGAAAGCTTATTTCATATCCTTTCAAAAACAGTTTTTAGTATTCAGCTAAGTTCGGAAATGTTTCATTTATAGAGCTGTAATTGTGAAGCGGAAATAACATAAAGTTTTCGTAAATCTGACATGTTGTTTAAGACGTAAAAAGTGCATAATTCGCGATGTATCAGAGTGGTTAATATTAAAATACTAATTATTATAATGTTTATGAATTGCGTTGTAGTAAAAATATTTTACACGGCACAAACACACGGTGAGAAAAACATAAAAAGGGAACTATATTATTTGATTTCATTTTCTACGGAAGTAGAAAGATTTAACTTTTGTTTTGATTTTTGAATAAGATGTCTCATTTTTAATATTTTCAGGTAATGCGTTAAATATTTCTGGAATTTTATGCCTTTTTGTTCTGTCACCATATACATTTTGAGGTTTATTAATAATAAACATTTGTGCTTCTCTATGCCTAGTAGGGTAGTTGTGGTTTATAGGTTTTATGAATTCTGTATTCCAGAATTCAACTAGCGTTAATTGGTAATCTATTACTGTGTATAGAGAGGACATTACACAAGGAGAAAATTCTTTTATAATCGCCTTCACATAATTGAACTTTTTTTTTGCCTGATAACAATTTTAGGAAACGGATTTGTAATTGTTCTATTTTATTTAGGTACGTTTTGTACGTTAATCTGTAACTATTTATTCCGTATCCTATAATTGATTCTGCTAATGTATATACAGTATAATATATTTTTATTAATAAAGTTTTTTAGGTGGTAAAATTTCCCTAATATGGATCTTAATCTATTACATACATTTCAATATGATTTGACCAGTTAAAATTGACATCTATTGTAAGACCAAGGTATGTACAGATATTGGTACACTTTTTCTATATTTGGGCAATTACACTGCTGGGATTGGTTTTTTGTGTGCAAACAATCATATGAATTACTTTTTATATGCAATTCCTTATCCTGACAACTTGCATATGGTGAGTGTATAACACATTATTATTGACACCGAGTATTAAACCTCAGTTAAAATTTTTGTTGAATGAGCTAATTTTCTATATTCACACAATGCCCAGTTCGAACTTTTGCAGCGCCCCATAAATGCTAAAAATTTTAAAACGCACCCCCAGACCTCCAAAACGCTCACAGGGGGCGCTGGCGCCCCCGTTAAGAATCACTGATTTATATGGTCAGTGAATTTACAAAGTAATTGTGTAGTACTTTTTTCTTTTTGAAATCCGTAATTAAATGGAACCTTTCTTTCCCACGCACTATGATTGGCTGGGTCAAATTATGAAATGCCCCGATATCATATCTTCTGTCTCTTTACGTACCACACAATAAACGAGATGGCACTATGTCGCTTAGTAAAAAGTTTTCAGATTCCGAAGACAGTTTGGGTCAGTGCTGTGAGGGATAGAGAGCATGCTGAATATTATGTGTCTGAAAGAGATGGTTTGATAAACGTGGTTTTTGCGTACTTTACGCTTGACACATGAAATAATTTACTGTATTAAATGTAATTTGACGTATGTGGATGAATTTGACTCTCAAACTAGTGAGGTTCCTACAAATGAATATTATCATATTTAATTTGATATTGTAACATAATATAATTTTTTTTAAATGACCTTCCACTTCTGGACCCCTACAGCCGCCCATGGGTGGAATATTTACCATTACTTTTTAACTTTAGTTGCTTGCAATACAAATCAACCCAAAAAGCCGATCCACATTAACATGCTATTTTTTTTGGTAATTATCAGTTCGGACTGGCCACGCTTATTACGAATAATTTTTAGAAAAAAACTTTAAATTCGCCTTAATTACTATAAAAGGAAACTTTTTGGCTTGGGGGCGGCGGAAAATAATGCATTTTAATTTTCAATTGCGTAAAATTAAAATTCACTTCGCGAACCGATCGGTGACTGTCAGCGGCCATTAGGCACGTCGCTGTTATGTTGGTATCACTGATACATTGCAAAGAACTAACATTTGTTTTTATTTCACAGACAATCAATCATAATTACACAAACCCGCTAGACAAACCCTGCTTTGCCAAACAAACCATTCAAAACCTGGGATGTTTTTTAAAATTATGATGACATGCAACTTTCGTAGTTTAACCGTGTTTTCATGTATCCCACGAAGTTGGCCACAGTAGTATTTAGTTCTTTGCAATGTATCAGGGATACCAACATAACAGTGACGTACCTAATGGCCGCGATTAGTGAATTTTAATTTACGCAATTGAAAATTAAAATGCATTATTTTCCGCCGCCCCCAAGCCAAAAAGTTTCCTTTTATAGTAATTAAGGCAAATCTAAAGTTTTTTTCTAAAAATTATTCGTAATAAGCGTGGCCAGTCCGAACCGATATTTACCTTTTTTTTTTAAATATTAAAACTTACCGGTCCACATTTGGTTCCCGCTACCAACACGGTAATGTCTCCACCGATTTTTTTGGCTGCCGAAATGGCATTTTGAGTAATGGGAAGGAGTTTCTCATTGTTGTGCTCTGCTATGATAAGAGTACTCTGGAATCGCTTGAGCTAAAAGTAATGCAAACATTTACGTAATTAAATTGTTATCAGTGACGTTAAGTACCATCAAATTATTGGAATAACGTGTGATATTTAAATGGTGAGCAAAGTTACTGAATAATTACATAAGTGTATAAGTAAAATTTTGGTCGCTAAAATTATACTTTGAGGTATGTTTATTAATTGTTTTGACAGATTTTGCATGATAGATGTATTTTATATGAATTATTTCGTTTTATTATTTACCTGCGCTTTCGAACAAAGGCGGCGTTGAACTGTTGAAAACATAATAAAAATAATTAGTTCCTTGTAGCCGTGATAATAATGTATGCTCACACCAGCACAATTAATACTTTTTGCCCAATGAAATCGGCAAGCTAAGTACTACAAGAAAAGTTGAAATTGAGAAGTCCAAAAGTCAATCTGATCAAATCTGATTGTATACGTCAGAGTCGTCAGATGCAGAAACCATAGATAATTAGAAAATTAAAGATGAGCGTCCATCTGTCCGCACGCACGCAACGGATTTTTCTATATCTTTATATGAATTAGGGCCTCTTTTCATGGAGATACTGACAATCTACGTAATTGTGACGCAACCACAAGTACCCTGCTGATATACAACTTTTTAATGCTGGTCTCCGTACACGGCGCTACCCGAAATATACTGATCTTAATCATTTTTCACGTGCAGCCACTCAGTAAACACGATGTCAAGCGATTCTAGCGACGAAGATAATAGAATAAAAAGCGATGTAATAGGAGATTTTGGGTTCACCCATACATCGAAAAAAATCTGAACTGTAGGGCATTCGTTGCCGCCAAGGAACTGTATGAGAATTATGACAACAAGTTTAATTGAATGTCGAAGGATACTTACTTAAACTTGGTGCAATTATTATCCCTAGTATCCATTACAAAAATACAACTATGCGGGAGTGTGTCAGTATCGAGGGAAAATATTAATAAAGCTCACGTAAGAAAAGCATAATATATGTTTATTTATTACTAATACATAGTGGGTAACTTAAGATAAGTCAAATTTTTCGCCGTTTAAATCAGATTCTGGGATCACAATTTCTGTATCATCGGGTTCTGGGATTACAATTGGTGTAAAGTTTTGATAAAATAGAGCCACCTCCGAATTTTCCATTTAATAAATTGTAGTGTAAATTGCATGACTTCATTTAAATAGTAAGGTTTCTTTTTCTTCGCTGCTGATCCACTTTTTGCAGATTTCAGATTTCGGACAAAAACACTGCGAATATTCCTCAGTGTTTCTTTACATTCGGGCCCTGAAAAAGATAACAGAAGTTTTAATTTAATGATTATTTTTTCCAGGTACTTAGTTGAAGGATCGACATTTACGAGCCTGGCTTTTTATTTCGCGAGAGGAGAATGTACCTACAATTTAAAAAGTCGTTGGAGAAACGGTTATCATTATATGGAATGTATTAAATGGATGCCAATCCCAAGTATGAACGATTATTTAGCCAACTATTTTATCACTCCTCGGGCTTCGCTACCTTGGCAGTTCAATTATTGTGTTTGATATTATTTGTGACAAAAGTAAACAACATTACATACCTGTCAAATTGACTTTTATTCCACCATCAATCCATGCCCTCTCCACTTAATCCTTTCTTACGTATTCTGGTTAAGCATAGTTGTATAAACACGCATATTTTTCCACTTCCAGATTAAATCTAATATTACTTTCTTGTTTCGATTTCCGATGCCATTTCTGTCAAACGTCAAACGAATTAAGTAGCTGACATAAATTACGCGACGCGTCGCGTGCGACCAGCACTGTCGGTATCGTGGAACTAACAACTAAGTGGAAACCGACAGTCACCGCGTAGCGCCGTGAGCGGACAACAGCAAAATCGAACGGGGGGTACCAGGGGGGTATAACTCCGATCCTAATTTTCAACCAAGACAAAAGATGGATAATATCTATGACTGTGTGACGACACTATCTCTCCACCAATGGGAAAACTTTGATTTTCTATGGAAAAGCGGTTGACAGCTGGGTGAATTAATTTATCAAAATGTTTGCTCTCAACGGTTTATTTACAAACGACGCGAATTCAAAATTGCTTCCTGAACAAGTAAAATAGGCGCGATGTGAAATTAGCAGCCTTAAATACATTGATTACCCGATTTTGAGAACTCGTGCATATGTTTGTGGCTACTAGTATCGCAAAATGTCTCATTTCGCGATATGATGGTGCTCGTGAAAAATATTATAACCTGCAGGTACAAACGTTTATATGAAACATTTATCTTGATTTGTTTTTATCCATCTTCACATATCTCATAAGATATTTTCTTTAATATTTTCAGCTCGAAACACCAAATCGTGACGGATATAATGAGATACTCTTACAGCTGACAGGCTGGTGGAGATTTCTAGTGTCATTTGCCTAGAGTAGAGAGCACGTTCCACGAGCGACGGCCCGCGCCTACAGGTCTCAGGGTTTGTTTGCATTTTACCTTATTATAATAATACATATAAAAGCATTAATTTAGCACCAATGATGACATATGATTGTTTGTTGTAGGTATGTAGGACAGTAACGTTGTGGTGTCATGTCAGGAGATGGGGGGCTGGCGTGTTCCACCACTATCTTGCACCACTGTTCTTGAGAGAACACAAGAAGGAGGAAGAGTACTCCATGGACTGGACCATGATGCGGCAGGAGCAATATATTCTCAGTACGCTTAACTTTTCTAAATTTGTACTATTTTTATCAGTGAAGAGAGTACAAACACATTGTGGATAGTTGGGAATGATGAATACTTGGAGCAGGTGGATGAGTTTGTATATCGTGGGAAGTATGTGTATGAGACATGGGAAGGCTGATAGAGATATTGAAAGAAGGTTAAATGAAGGTAATTCTATTAATGAAGGACTGAATGCCTTTGGCGCTAACAAAAAACTATCTAAAGAAGCAAAGTTAGCAGTCCACAACGGAACCTACCCTGATGTATTGCAGTGAGGCATGGAACTGGCTGAGGAAAGTGGACTGAATGCTGTAGAAATGAGATCCCTGAGGATGTGTGGTAAAACCACGTATGGTCCTATAAATTTTCTGCCTGTACAGAGTATAAATAAAATAATATATGTACATTTTTATGCAGCAAAGCGTTCATTGGTAAATCGTTGTAAATAGTTTCATATCAATGATCGATGAACCGGTGGATGCAAGTTTTAGCCATAAGTTGTTGTATTGTCTAATTTGTAGTTGAAATTAGATTGTAGAAATATAAGTTTGTGCAGAGCACCTTTGAGGTAACTTTTTACAAAAACGGCGCTACACAAATCATCCAAATATTGTTATTATTGATGATCAAGCAATGCAATGTAAGGCTGATCGTAATGAGTAAGGTTAAGAAAGGGACCCTTAGATGGTTTGGGCATGTAGAGCGAATGAACGAAGCATGGAATGTAAGTAGAATATACAACGCAGATGTGAGTGGTAGATGAAGTCAGGGACGCCAGAGGAACGATGAAGTGAATCCGATACTTGCATCGGGCCACGTCAAGAGTCAGAATAGTATGTATGAGTCGATGTGTGAGTGTGAATGAGACAAATAGTGTGTGCCAAGACCGAGTTTTTTGGCAGTCCGTCCTATCGGCCAACCCCTGCGGGGAAATGGCGTGATGGTTAGTTAGTTATTCATGTATTTCCTGTTTTTAATAAAATGCTAAAACGTTTCATTGAGTTTTTCATTTTTCTGTTGAAACCAGAGAAATGTCAAAGTCGATACTATCGTAGAAAAGCTAAATCTTATTTGAAATTGTACTCCCCTTTTTGAAGGGATTGAAATTTTAAGTAATTTTAGGTTATTTTTACGACAGTTGGTTTCTCCATAGGGCAACGGGTTTCAATCTGACAAAGCTCTGTCCGGAGAAAATGAGCCGTAAAGAAAAGTGAGCTCATTTTCTCTAGACAATAATCTGTCAGATGGCTCTGCTGCCCTGGGGGAACATTTTGACATTTCTTTTTATTTTTAAAATAATATTTTAGGCTAATGAATTGGGTAGGTACTAAAAGAGAAGTATATTGTCTATGGTTGAGTCTTTTTTTCGTTTCCTCTATCCTTGTCGATGGTTTGTGTGACGACATGATCTCAAATCGAATAAAAAATCGTTAAATATTGGCTTGTTTATGGTCAAATAGCGTTGACACTTGGTCCGTACAAAAAGCGCGAAGTTATCAATCTAATGATTGGTTTATTTATGGGGGGTACTTACGATCGGCGCATATGATACGCGCACGTGGATCGAGTCGCTTGTAAGTTTCTCAATGAAAGGAGGGCCTTAGTACAGCCCGCCGGTATTTTTGAGCAAAAAATGCGTTGCGTGCCGATGACGTCACACGGATTAGCTGACTGAGCAAACAAATGCGTTGCGTGCCGGTGACGTCACACGGATTAATTGACTTTAGGGTAAATGTTCCGCTATTGAGTCCATGCTCAAAACACACTTTAAAAAATTAAAATAAGTTGTACTAAGTAGATAATAGTTAGTAATAAGTAATTCAGTAACCGAAATTTAAAAATATTGCGTTTTAATGATTATTTTGTTAACTTTAAAAATGCGAAATGTCATTGTTCAAGGACCGCCGTCCATTATTGAGTCCACGCTCAAAACACACTTTAAAAAATTAAAATAAGTTGTACTAGGTAGATAATAGTTAGTAATAAGTAATGTAGTAACCGGAATTTAAAAATATTGCGTTTTAATGATTATTTTGTTAACTTTAAAAATGCGAAATGTCATTTTTCAAGGACCACCATCTTTTTAAACAAGAAGGCCATTCTTGTGCCGTGTGAAACTGCAATACGCAAATTGTAAAAACACACTACCAACCTAAAAATTCAAAAACATTTACGTAACCAGTTGTTTCAAATAATATAATAACAATTAATTGTTGTAAAATAACCTACCAAGAAAACATCCCAGTTTTCAAGTAGTTGAGCGGCTTTGTGTAACATGGTTTGTGATACAAAAGAAAGTGTCCCTTTATACCGCCTGCTCGCGTCAAGGCAAGAAAAACATCACAGTTTTCAAGTAGTTTAGCGGCTACGCTAGGTTTGTGTTACATGGTTTGTGATACAAAAGAAAGTGCCCCTTTATACAAAAGTGAGTGTATTATTTATAAAAAATAATTACCGAAATTGTTTATAGTTTATTTTATAAGTAATAATATAGTGCTTATAAAATAAATTCTCTAAAATAAACTCGCATGTCATCATAATTTTAAAAACATCCCAGGTTTTGAATGATTTGTTTGGCAAAGCAGGGTTTGTCTAGCGGGTATGTGTAATAATTCTAATACATTTCTTTCCATGTTCTTCTATTATAAAATACAGGTACAAACTTGTCGATAATACTAATCCTACTTGCAGTACAAACCTGGGTGTTATTGAAAAGAAAAACGCGTGCGTGTTCTTTTATTTATTTTCGTTTTAGGTATTAAAATAATTACATACGTAATTTGGCAAATCAGGTACTTTCGTAATAATATCGTCTATGTATCGCTTTTAGCTACTCGTTTCGTGAATGCTTTTTTTTATTTTTAGGTTGGCTCATTTGCAAATTGCATGTAAAACATGTTTCACATGGAACAGTTGTGGATGGTTTGGTATATTTAAGGAACGTTTCACATTTCATCGCATTTCATATAGGCTTGCGTCTCGCGTCATGCACGCGTAATAAGTGATGATTTTTTGAATTTACGAAACCTAACAAAATAATGATTAATACGCATTATTTATCATTTTCGAAGATTGAAATTCGTACTTATTATTGTGGAACTAACAGAGAGTGATTTTTCCTTTTAAAAGTGCATATTTCATCGTCGTAATTAATAACATGGCGGTCCTTGAAAAATGACATTTCGCATTTTTAAAGTTAACAAAATAATCATTAAAACGCAATATTTTTAATTTTCGGTTACTGAATTACTTATTACTAACTATTATCTACCTAGTACAATTTATTTTAATTTTTTAAAGTGTGTTTTGAGCGTAGACTCAATAGCGGAACATTTACCGGAGGCCCTGAGGAAAATAATTTCCCTCAGGGCCTATGTCATCTTTGAGGATGCTGTGTGGAGGGTCTTTTTGAGGAAAGGAAGGGGTGAACATGGGTCTTGAAGAGACCCTTGTTGTAGGAGGGAGGAAACACAGAGGCCGGTAAATCGTTCCACAGCCGAGCTGTTGAACTCAAGGACTAATGTCAACCGTGTACAAATGTTGGTCGCGTGTTTCCCGACTGTGCACCGGTGCCGAGGGGATCAATGACGCTAGTTCCTCGGAGCATCTTCCATTGTAATACCGGTAGAACAAGGACATCATTCTCACCTGACGCTGTATGGCATTCTCACGTGTGCTCTAAAGATTGCAATCCGTCTGTTAAGATGGGAGAATTTGTCAAACGGACCGCCCGTTTCTGCACAGAGTCAAGGGTTTTTTTAAGGTAATTTGGAGCTCCAGGCCAGAGGTGGCTGCCAAATTCAACCGTGGGGCGCACTTGCGATTTGTGCAGGGTTAGCAGTTGTGTACTATTAAAGTGTCTACGGCCTTGTACAGCACGCCCAGTTTCTGAGAGGCTAACTTAACTCTGGTATCGATGGAGCCCCCATACCTGAGCTGGTCACTTAGAGTTACACGAAGCATATCAATGGAGGTCCTGTTCGGAAGAATGCTTCCGTTGAAGGAGACTAGATTATCATTTCGGTCCCTTTTAGACGTTATCAAACATGATTGGGTCTTCGAAACATTAAAATCGACGAGGTTATTCTTACCCCAAGAGAAAACACTCTCGAGGTATAGTTTGGCAAGAAAGTGTAGAAATTAATTAATTTGGAACTAAATTTTTTCATTACTATGGTAACACCGAAATACTCGTTTTGTCAATGACATTTTGTGTGGCTCTTGGCTTTACTGACTTTAATCATGTAGAACACACTGAAAATCGCTCGTTTAGTGTTTTTCTTTTCATTGTTTGCCTGTGCATTGTTTGAATTGAATTAAAATGAACAAACCAATACGTAGTGGTGCAAGAGAAGTTGTAAACTGCGTGTTTCAACGCTGCCTAGCTGAATATCGTGCGAAGAAGCTCCTATCCAATTTGAAAGAAGTTTACAAACGAACTGCAGAAAAGAATGGTACGTGGTATAGTTTTTTTTTAATAAATTTCATTAGTATTACAAGATTTATGCCAATTTTTGTGCGATTATAACCATTACAATCTGATTTGAGGTTATGTTTAAAAATCCGAATTTGACATTTCCATTTGACAGTTAATATTAGGCCACAAGAAAAATGGAATAACTCAATTTAAAAAAAAAAAAATAATATGCAACTTCTTCAAACTCATGGAAATGTAAATTGTTCTTAATTTTCTCTTTCTTTATTTCTAAATGAATATTATCAGGTGTGCTTTTTTAAAACTACCTTCTATAGAGTAATCATTTTAATGATGTTTTCCACATACAGGTAAATCTGAAAAGTAAGATAAATCGTCAAGGAAGGGAAAAGGCAGATGGAAAATTTGAAACACCGGGAAAACGGAAAATAGCATAAGTGTTGATATTAAAAAAAATTGTTGCAAAAACGTGATGAAAATCGAGGCAGATTATTATGCACGAGGAAGTACTCTATATGATGATATAGATGAACTGATAAAACGTTTAGATGAAGATGAAGATATGGAAGAAGAAGAATCATATGAGGACTAAGACAATAATTATTACATGTCGGGTGTTGAATAAATATACTCAGATTTTTAAATACCTATGTACCTACGTTTTTATAACAAAATAAACGCCCACTTAAAACCTGTTTTGTTTTATTTTACTTCTATTAAATTATGTGTTTTTGTGCAAAATTTATGAAAATACAAACACGTTATGAAATATGCATTTTGGCTGAAGGGTTTTTTAAAACATACATTCATTGTCTTATGAGCCATCACGGTGTTGCCATTTAAAACCAAGAAATCGATCGCAGCGCCATCATTTATTTTCTACACTTATTTGCCAAACTGTAACCTTCCATTATTTGCTTCAAAGCCCTCCGAGCTATTGGGGTTTGTGTGCTCTTTGGAGGCTTGGTTGTTTGTTTTAGAAAATTGAATTGAAATTGAAAACCCACAAAAATTAAATTAATCTTCATCATGAAGTTAATCAGGAACAAATAACGAATGATATTCCCCAAACATTGGTCGCTTCAAGTTTATTTTATGAACCCACATTCTACGTTTAGTTTTACGTTCTTCTACTGCCAACAAGCAACTGATAATGATAATATCTTCGTCAATCTCCATGACAGACGACCGTTGTCTACTACAAAAGTACTCAAACTAAATTTAAAATCCGTTTAAAAAGTATAGTGGACGCATGCCATCGGCAAATCCGTTCAATCCGTTGCGTGCCGTGCGTGCGTTGCGGCCGGCGCGGACAGGTCGACGCTCACCTTAAAGCAATCACCAACATTTCTAATAGAGAAGTCCAGTCCATTTTTTTAATGAAAAATGACTTTCTAACTTAAATTACTGCATATTTTATTTGAGTTAGTTTTAATAGTTAAAATAATTTTCAAAGTTTTAATTTTTGGAGATCCCTCGAAAACACCCATTGTTGCCAATTTAGCATATTATATGCTAAATTTGGCACAATTACTCCGTGTTTCGCATAATTATTATGCTTTTAGCATATAGCATATTTATTTGGCTTATTTTTACAGAAACATGAATATAATAAAAACCATTTTTTTTTAAAAAAGATATCCATAGCTTTGTCGGTGTCCCCACCTCACTTGCACTATGGACAACCCTTTTTCGGGCGTTTGTTGATTCTCTATACCGTCTATACTATAGGATTCCAACTAGTCGCATTTTTGTCTCGCGTGTTGTTTTGAGTAAAAGTTTATGACTGTGCAATATGTGTGTTTCTGCTATTTGATTTCGATACCATTATGCCGCCTAAGTATAATCAACATAACCGGTCAGACTGGGAGAAAATGGCAGACTTTAAGAGTGGTTGCAGCCTGTTGAAAATGATACTTCAAAAGCCTATTTATTGTTTGGCGCATACATTAATTACGTGAGCTCAAAAAGGGGGAGGGGGGGTCCAGCAAAATCTCACGTTACTTGAAAAGAATATACGATTTTTACCTCATGTGGGTATTTTCTAAAAACCCTACGACAAATAATGTGGAAACAAGCATGGTAAACGGTTACCGCAGCAAATGAAAATTTAAAATACCACGGGTATCTCTTTAAATAAATTGTATAACAAAGTACTCGTTTTATTCTGTTTCACCTACCCGAACTGCTTCATTTCACTAAAAAAAAGTACGTACATCTACGAACTTTTCATAATCCAAATTATACAGTTTCTACGTAATTTTCTAGTTAGACCTACGTCTTTTTCAAAATTCAGGTTGGCAACACTGATGTCACCATGTCACCCTCCCGTCGGGTGACACATGGGTGACACCCCTTGGTGTATTTGAGGCTTTCATTATGCCGCGAAGGCCTTCCGGTTCCGATCATACATTCGTTTGGAAAAATTAAATGTATGCGTCCGGCCCACGGACGTACAAAATATATGGACATGCCATTACGTGTTAAAAAACGTGTTATTTCCCCCTCCCATTGGAACCATTTTTCGGAACCGGCTGGGCGTGTCCGGACCAATGTCGTGCTCTCGTCGTACATTTTACGCGCGGACGCTGTATGTCTATGAAACACATACTTAGACAATGAAGAAGACTTGGCGAATCACAAGTCTCTTTCCTCTCTTCGCCCCGCCATATTTGGATTTTACCCCTCATCTGTAAGTTCTCGTCTAGTTATTTGTATGTCTATGGTCCGGCCTTATTTAAAACTTTACCATAGAAAAACAATGTTTTTCATTATTTTGACATGATTTTGACGTTTGAAGTATGGTCTGAAGGCAGTAAAGTGAGGTTATGTCGCATTAGGTGAGAAACTTGAATTTTCTTTGCGTGTTTTGGTTTTATGTTTTTGTTAGTATTTTGGGTTTTATAATATTTTTGAAAGATGGATTTCCCTAAAAGGAAAAACGATTGTGGTGATCCAAATGATATAGAAGTAGAGCTCACTAATAAATTCTTAAACGGGGAATTATCGTTCGCCGAGTATTCCGAACAGTGGGGAGAAAGTAACTGCGCGGAAGACGAGGAAAACAACGAAAGTGAGGAGGAAGAAGACGAAAGCGATGTTAGCAGAGTTGTTTCGGAAATCAATAAACCAAGTAGCTCCAGAGGCAGAAAGAAAGCGCGAACTGAGGGGGAAAGCGCAAGGAACCGCAACCGGAGGTTCCGGCGCCAACTGCCGCCCGCTCTGATGGGGCTCATGGGGGAAGCGAACTTGCGCTACGCTCGGGGGGAAAAGGACCTCGCCGAAAAGATGTGCTACGAGATCATCCGTCAAGTTCCGACTGCCTCTGAACCCTTCCACACCTTGGCTCAAATTAATGAAAAGGATGCGGAGAAATCATTGCAGTTTTCATTGATAGCTGCACACTTGAGCCCCGCAGATTCAGATCAGTGGATGAGGCTCGCGCAAATTTCTAAAGAGAGAGGAGACCCAAAGCAAGAAGTGATCTGCTACACCCGAGCCATTAATGGAAACCCTAAACACTTGCCATACCACATGAAGAGGATCGAAGCCATGAAGGAGCTGGAAGCCAAGGGCCCTGTTTCCTCCTCCTTCAATTTATCTTCTCAGCAATGTTACATGAGACTCTTGGGAATACTTCCCTCGAGTGACGGCCCCACTATCCTAAGCATTGCAAAAACGGTGGCACGTCAATATCACAGTGAAAATAAAATATTCAAAGCTCTACAGGCCATGAATATTGCTTACGATAAGTGTCCCAATTTATTTTCCTTGGAAGATCTGAATTTGTACTTGGAACTGCTGATTGCAATAAAAAAGTATGACAAATGTTTAGAAATTTTCGTGGAAAAGGGGGGGGTAGATATTGAAGCTGAAGTGCAAACGGTGTGTGAAGAAGGAGTTGTAGAAGATATCACACATGTACTGTCTTGTGACATCCCCCCCTCCCTGCCAATTGACTTGCGCAGTAAACTGACTATTTGTCTCATTCACATGAAAGCTTACCAGGTGATGGACTCTCTAATTGATGCTTTGTTGGAAAATGAAGATGTTGAAACATCGGGGGATATATATCTGGATGTAGAGGAAGCCCTGACGAGTGAAGGGAGACACGAGGAGGCCCTGCGACTGCTGAGTCCACTGGTGCGCAGTACTCGCTTCAGTCTGCCCGCCGTGTGGCTCAAGTACGCACAGAGCCTCACGGCTCTGGGCCGCAACCAGGAAGCCATCGAGCCATTCAAGACCGTCATTAGACTCGCTCCCCAACACTTGGAAGCTCGCATGAAGTTGTCCAATATTTTGAAAGATATGAACCGACTGGACGAAGCCACTCTCGCTTTGGAACAAAATCCTCAGACTGATGTGCTGGATACTTCTTTATTATACGAAAGATGTCAAATATATAAATCTATTGGTGATCTCGATTCTTACTTAAAAGTTGGTCAAATCTTGCTCGGCCGTCATTTTTTCAAGATAAGGACTAGAGATGAAGTAACAACATTTAGATCCAGAGATTGCGCCGATCTCTTGAAGGTCTTGCGCGAAGCCAAAGGAGAGGAAATGGAAGAAGAGGATGATTATGTGTTTGATGAAAGCACTAACCAGTTGTCCCTCCAGACAGAATGGGATCTTCTTAAAGAGCTGCTAAAGTTAGCCCAAGACTTTGGCTATTACAGCGTCATGGAGCGCCTTGCATTTTCAGCCGTATCAAGTAAAAAGTTTGCCCAGTATAGAAGCATATTAGAGTTAAACTGTCTAATCGCTTGTCTCTGTAACGAAGATTATTATTTTGCCTACAATATTGTGAGAGAATTTGTTCTGAAGGCACCCGACAAGCCTAAGGTGTGGAACATGCTAAATCTGGTAATCCAGAGGGTGGATGACACTCGCCACAATCGATTCCTAATGAGACTTCTGGTGCGACTGGGGAATACTGATAAGTTCCTCCACGTGCTCCATGGCAACAACTGTCTGATGGCGGGATCCTACAAGTATGCGCTTAAAGAATTCATGACCATTTACGAGGAACACAAATCGCCGCTGGTTGCACTCCTCGCTGGAATCACCATGACCCATATGGCTTGCCAGAAGTTTTCAACCAACAAACACACGCTGGTCATCCAAAGTATCGCGTTTCTTAGCTATTACGAAACGCTTCGTGGCCCTGACGGACGTCAAGAAGTCTATTACAACATCGGTCGGGCCTACCACCAAATTGGCATTATTCAAAAAGCGGCAGAATACTACAAAAAGGCATTACAAGTCAATATAGATTTAATTAATGAAAATCCTGACATTCTTGATTTGACTAAAGAGATAGCGTTTAATCTGCACTTAATTTATAAAAATGATTCTCCGGAAGTTGCTCAAATGTATCTTGAAAAATATATTGTTATATGAAAAAATAAGTACTTGCTTGTTTTCTTTCCTTGAACTGTATTTTTAACCCCTGACGCAAGGAGCAGTGTTATAAATTTGACTTTCTGTGTGACTGTCTGTGGCATCGTAGCTCCTAAACGATTTTAAAAATTTTTATATGAATTCCGCACAAGAGTTCCAACTGCTCCCGTCTGGAGCCAGTAAGACTATGGCATCCCCAATTGGGGTATGTTGTGAGGTTGAAGGTAGTGGGGAGGGGAAGAAGATAGGGAAGAGGAAGGTGGGGAAGTACCTGGCTATTCAGATCTGGTCACCAAACACGACTAAGCCATTTCAAGCAACATTTCAATTCTGAATGGTGGTCTTACACCAGGGCCATGCTGAGGGTATCTTCCACTCTGGAACGTGCCATAAATATACTATATATCATTTTAAATTAGTACATTGTAAATAACACAAATAAATCAAATAAAATTTATTTGCCACACCGGGATTCGATCCCGCGACCTCCGGATTGCGAGGCAAGAGCCTTAACGCTGGACTACGCCGGACGTCAATTAAATGGATTGATTAAGATGCGCTTTTTTTGTTTGAAAGCTGACGTGATCGAGATGGTTCTTAGCTACAATTCATCATAATCTGTTCAGGCGTTTCAAGGTCATCAGCTCTTTTGTGTCGGGGGTTGCTTAAAATTTTAAAATTTTTACTTATTGTTTCCAGGTATTATTGTACACAATTTTGTAAACGGAATCCTTTACAATGAGTCTTCAAGAAACTTCACCATCTGCGGAGAAGCACATTGCAAGCCAGATATTGTTTCAAGAGTTCTGTGATTTATGTGAGAAAATTAAAAATGCCAAAATCAAAAAAGGTGATATACTTCTCAGGTATATTGATGATTTTCGCAAAAGAGATTCAAAGGGAATGGTAAGGACATTCAGTAATTATTTTACACATGCATAAAAGAAGCTAATTTAGTAATAACAAATCACAACTTTCATAATTATTATAAAGAGCAGGCAAAGTTGGGTAGGTACCTACTCAATATTTGTTTGTCGATATAATACGAAAATTCAAATCAGGATCCTTTTTTTGCAAGCACTCCACTGCCAAAACACTGAGCATAACAATAAAAGGGAAATCTTATTCATATTGTACGAATTTCAATCTCTGACCCTGCTTGATCACTGCAATATAATACATATTTTCTAAGTAAATCGATGTTTACTTGAAAAAAAAACCCATTGCTTTTACAGAATAAGGATTTTTTTCCTATCTTGAGAATGCTTTTGCCACAAAATGAGCGAGAAAGGGGTGCTTATGGGATAAAGGAGAATACATTAGCCAGAATGTATATACGAGTCCTCAACCTCCCAAGTAAAGGCCATGAAGCCTCCAAGCTTATTAACTACAAGGCCCCTTCCTCCTCTCAAGCCACTGCGGCGGACTTTGCAGATGTGGCCTTCTATGTGCTCAAATCAAGATGCAACAATTCCGGAGAACTTACCATACAAGAAGTCAATGATAGTCTTGATAAAATCGCTTCGCTTCATGCAGACAGGAATCAAAGTATGTATTATGTGAATAAATGCAATATTTTACACTCAATCATTCAAAAATCAAATGCTAGTGGAAGAACTGTTACAAAATAATTATACCAGCACATTGGCTAGTAAGAATAGTTACATATCCATTAGGGGCATATTGGTGGATAATGAATTGTTAGCATTGCAAACTGCTATCAAATTCTTGCCCAGGGAAGCCGTTTGCCTATCATCCTTCGTTACCTATGTTGTTTTCATAGTCTTTCTGTATATTTTCTTAATACATATTGCTTACCAAAATCTGTTCTATCTGAATGAAATTTTTTTTGCTAGCTGGGAGTGTGGACGAAGGACTGACCAAATTTGTATCTAACATGACCGCCTTACAGCAAAAATGGCTCATTAGAATAATTTTAAAAGATATAAGACTTGGTATAGGACATCAGAAAATCCTCAACTGCTTCCATATTGACGCTTCGGATTTATATGACTCCTGCAATAGTTTATCTAAAGTAAGTACATAATACAGCTGTACTTTTAAATAATGCCATTCACGTTTCCTACATATTACACGGGATCTCTGGGGATAAAGGCACTAACTTCGGGAAGTGATTCTACATATTGGTAGAAGTAAAAAAAATATAACTTTTTTCAAAATTCTGTTGTTTTTTTTCCAATACAAACCTTTATTTCCTGAAAACTACATTAAAACGTTAGAATTTCGAAAAAAGTTATTTATCTTTTTACTTTTAGAATCACCTAATGAAGTTAGTGCACTTTACCCCCAGACACTTGTATAATATTATGTAATTTATTTATTATTTCTTCGCATGGTATTATTGTTTACATTTCAATTTTTAACCTCTCTAGAGGTTAATAATTTTATAATAATAACACAAAACAGTAAACATATTGAAAGCAGAATATTGTTAGGTAAGTACATATTAACTTTTCCTACAAATAATGGGTACTAAGCTGAAGGAAGTTAAATAGAATATAATTTTATTTTCTATTAAAGTGTAGGGAGTTTAAAAGATGGGAGTGAAAATTGAGTGATTTTACTCACTGGACGAAAGCAAGTGGCAAGTTATGGCCCTGATTAAATAACCTAGTTTACAATCGGCGAGTAGCATGTAAACCTATCCCCTGTAATCGACTCTTATAAATTATTATAATGTTTCAGTTTTTACCAAAAATTAGTCAAAAATTTGGCTCGTAATGTTTCACAAGAATAACTTAGGTTAAACGTCACGTAAGTTATAATTTACGCATTCACAGATGACGCCAATCAAATTATTTTAGGTTTTTAATGATTTTTGCACGTTACGCTTTAAAATATTAAGGTAAATTAATTGTTCGCGCCCGTACACATTTAATTAGAATATAAATAAATAGTTTTGTCCATAAACAAACCCAAATCTTTCAAGAAAGGCTGAAAAATTCAATTTTGTATCGGTGTCTCAATCCAATATTGTATTTTTCAGCCTTTCTTGAAAGATTTGGGTTTGTTTATGGACAAAACTATTTATTTATATTCTAATTAAATATGTACGGGCGCGAATAATTAATAATTAATTCTGTAAAGAAAAATTAGCGGATCATCTTGTTATTCTAATTAATCAATCATTAGTGAGTGGACTGTTTCCGGATCAATTAAAGCTAGCAAAAATCGTTCCAATTCACAAAGAAGACTGCAAAAAAAAAATCCATCTAATTATCGTCCAATATCAATACTCTCAGTCTTCTCCAAAGTATTTAAATATGTAATTAAAAATAGACTAACAAAATATCTCACTACTAATAATATTTTCACGCCTCAACAATATGGGTTCAGAAAATTCTCCAACACGAAATGTGCTACCTTTGATTTTATACTAACTCTTCAAAAACACTTAGATCAAGGAAAATATGCAGCGGGCATTTTCATAGACCTCAAAAAGGCGTTCGATACGATTGATCATAAGATTCTACTAAAAAAGCTTGAATATCTGGGCATCGTGGGCAACAGTCTAAAACTTTTATCTAGTTATCTTACGGGTAGGTGCTGTTCGGTTGTTATTGGAAAAGAATCAAGTGATCATAGAAATATAACATGTGGTGTACCACAGGGCTCAATTCTCGGGCCATTATTATTTTTGATTTATATAAATGATATTGCAAAATGGGGAGTGAAAGGTACACTTCAACTTTATGCTGATGACAAAATATTATTCTACCATAATACTAATTTAAACGAAATGGAAAAGGACATGGAAAGGGATTTGGCTCATCTAGTCGAGTGGCTGAGAATTAATAAACTTAGCCTTAATATTAAAAAGACTCACTATGTGCTATTCGGGAATAGGAGAGGACAACGCCTAAACATTTCCCTGGGAATAAACAAACTGGAACAAACAGATGTCGCAAAGTATCTAGGACTTTTAATTGACCCACGGCTTAGATGGAAAAACCATTTTGACCATGTTAAATCAAAGATTGCTCCGGTGAACGGTGTAATGTACAGACTACGTAGATTGCTTCCCACAGCCATACTGCGATCTTTGTACTAAGCTATGATTCACTCCCACTTGGCATACCTCTCGAGTATCTGGGGTTTTGCTACAAAAAAATGATATCGGAGGTGCAAATAATCCAAAATAGAGCCCTACGTTAAGATTTTTGGCTTGCCTTGGGATACACCTGTTAAAGATATTTACCGTCACGCACTTGTATTGCCATTTAAGATTGTTCTTAGCTTTGAGATAACAAACACCATTTTCAATATTATTCAGTGCAACACCCACACAAATATAAAACTGAACTATAATAACGACATTAACCAACATAATACACAACAACACAACAAACTACACATATCAAAAATACACTCAACAAAGCTCGGACTGAAATCATTAGAATACATTGCCTACACTAACTATAACAAACTGCCTGGAAATTTGAGACAGGTATATGTATATACATATATATATATATATATATATATATATAGGCCTCCAACAAATCTCGAAATGATATATTGAAAACCTATTTTTCCAAATGTTATTTGGAAAACGAGTCATAAGTAGGTACAAACTCTGTTCTAATAGCCCTGATTATCTCCAAATACCAAACTTATAATATGATGGGCGCAGTTTATACCTTTTTTAAATCTTGTCATGTATTTGTATGTAAAAATCTTGTTAGGTCTGTATATTTTTGAGCCCGTACCTTTTATTGTATTATCCTGATTTCGTTTTTTATGCATTTCTTAGTCCATCTCATTTTAGTCCATCATGGAGGATACTTTATTTTAACTTTTTGACACCAAAAGTACATAAATCAAATGAGTGGTTATAAAAATTCATAAAATCTTATAAGACATGTTTCTTTGAAATATTTGTAAAGTTATTCTTCATATGTTGTGTCTGTATGTTGCTTCTGTGAAATGTTTTGTAAATTTTTTATTCATATATTGTGTCTACATATTGGGTTGAGTTGGGTTTAACTTCTCAAAAGTACCAATTGGCGATCCCTTAATGAGTTTTGATAACTCATGGGAGTGCAACGTTGTATGTTTTTAAAATTTTTTTTTATTTAATATTTATAATTTTTTTTTACCAATAATTTTAGTTAGAAAAAAAAAAACCTTAATATTTTAAAGCGTAACGTGCAAAAAGCATTAAAAACCTAAAATAATTTGATTGGCGCCATCTGTGAATGCATAGATTATAACATACGTGACGTTTAACCTTAATAACTCAGTTACGCCTCACACGTCATTACATATGTCTGACCGTTGTAGGTAGCTTGAAAACAAGCTATTTTAAAAGATGCTATTAGATAAAAGTTATCCTAAAAGTTCAAAATTTAAAGAGTTTGTAATTTTCTAATATTATTTAATTTCTTTAAAGTTTATCGTTTATATAATAAACGATAAACTTTAAAGAAATTAAATAATATTAGAAAATTACAAACTCTTTAAATTTTGAACTTTTAGGATAACTTTTATCTAATAGCATCTTTTAAAATAGCTTGTTTTCAAGCTACCTACAACGGTCAGACATATTTAATTTCTTTAAAGTTTATCGTTTATATAATAATTACTTTTTTATGGCTATTGTGTAAGACTATTAGAGATAAAAAACTAGACTGATTAGTTTACTATAGTAAATAATTCTAAGATCTTTTGTATTTTTGTAATTCCTTTAAAGTTAAAGTATCCTATAGCATACATTGAATAACTGTTACACAACATCGAAAAAAGCACTGAAAGTACACCAATTTTCTCGTTAAACTGATGTCTTTTATTACATTGTACATTTTATTTAACCCTTAGTAATAAAAAGTCTGATTTCGGGGTATACATACTTTTAATAGGTGGTCTTTAGCTTATAAATTTCAATGTAATAATGGTATAAAATAATGGTAATTAAATTATTTGGTATAAAATAATGGTAATTAAATTATTTTCAGGTTTGCTCAGTTCTTCACAGTCCCACCGTTAGACTGCACGAAATAGAAATTGAACTGTTTGCACCTTTTCGTCCTATGTTATCGGAACGTTTGGACATTACCAAAATTAAATCTTCCATGAAAAAAGACGAGGAATACTTCATTGAGATGAAATTTGACGGAGAAAGATTTCAAATTCACATGAAAGATAAAAAGTTTAAATACTTCTCCAGAAACGGGTTTGACTTTACTTCAAACTTTGGCGAGTCGTATAATAGTGAAGGCTTGCTTACTAAATATCTGGAGGATGCACTGGATCCCAAGGTCCACAGCTTTATTGTGGATGGTGAAATGATGGGTTGGCACAAGACCAACAAAGTCTTCGGCTCAAAAGGTGACACTAGTTTTTACATTTCTTTTATGCGTTTATTTTGTACAACTTAATTTTAAATGAAAACCATTTTTCATCAATGAGTTCCTCCAGATGGGCTGCACAATAATTGCACATTCCCAACTAGCAAGTAAGTTAATAAATACTTGAACATTGATGCAAAAGCCCGAATACACTATTAGAATCACAATAGGGTATTTTCACAGTTTTTTTTTATTATTGAAAAAAATTAAGTAAAAAAATTACGATGATAACGCAATTTTATTTTTATGACGACGAATAAATTTTCTATAACGTTTTAAAATACGCCTGTAACATCTTAATAACTCTGTGACGTCACAGGTGCCTAGCATCGTCCGATCGCCGCCGTAAGTGACGTAGTGAGTTCGTAAGTTGTGGTTGGTGTTATTTATTGACTTCCAGTTTGCTCGAATTATATCGTCATATTTAACCTATAGCTTCCCACTCGAGAAACATGTATAGTTTGGTACACATGGGTAAAAATACTATAAGAAAAACCCAATATAAGATGTTTAAACAACTCTTTTTAAAGTGACAAAAAATGTCAACCATGTACCAATGTTGGGCGTGCGTTTAATGTGTTTGATACTAGTGCCGAAGGGTTCAATAGCGCTAGTTCCTCAGAGCATCTTCTATTGAAATACCGGTAGAACAAGGACACCATTCCCACCTGAAGCCTGTGCGCTAAACATTGCAATCCATTTGTTAGAGAGGGAAATCTATCAAATGAACCACCCGTTTCTGCTTTCTGAATTTTCAAGTATTTTGGGGCTCTAGATCAAAGGTGGCTGCCAAATTCAACAGGCGGACTTGCAATTTGCGCAGGGTCAGCAGTTTTGTACTATTTGCAGTATATTTTGGCCCTAAGGTACAATACCCCCAGCTTCTGAGAAACTAACTTGACTCTGGCTTCGATGGAGCCCCCATGTCTGCTTTTTTTGCAGATTTGAATTTTAACACTACAATAAAAAAAAAATTCCATTGTTGAGTATTTATATCCATAATTTAAACGTCGAAACACTTTTGTATATCTACAAATAATGACGGCCTCCATAGTCGAGGAGTAAGGCTCTCGACTAGCAATCTCGACGTTAACAATCATGTATGTATGTATATAATACACATTTATAATTTTATAATGTATGTTTAAAGAATATACACAAGACAAACAACATTCCCGGGTTACGAATGATCTGATATTATGTGAAAATCTCCTACTACCACCACAGTAGTAGGAAAATGTTGCTTGTGTCGTGATGGAGAACCCAAACGTGATGCCCATTCAGCCACTGACCGGTCTTTGAATATGTTGTTTTGCATTTCGTTAAAAATAAAATTTAGTATATTTGCGGCACGTTCCAGAGTGGACGATACTTTCAGTATCGCCCTGGTGTAAGACCACCATTCAGAATTGAAATGTTGCTTCAAAGGCTTTAGCCGTGGTTAGTGACCAGATCTGAATAGCCAGGTACTTCCCAACCATCCTCTATCGCATCTTCTTTCCTCCCCACTACCTTCAACCTCACAAAATATTCCAAATAGGATGCCATAGTCTCACTGGCTCCAGATGGTTGGGAGCAGTTGGGACTTTTGTGCGGTATTCACTTAAAATTAAAAAAATTTCTTGTAGAATGGGCAAAGTTTTAAAGGTCATTTTATGTCATGTAACTGATAGTTGCTGTTTTGTTCCAATTTTATTTCAATTTATAAAAAGAATTAACTCTATTTTAGGCGCACGTTGTTAAAATATTGAAATGTATACCAGTATATAACGAATTTAATAATATGGGAGTTTGTGTAAACAAAATGTTTTTATTTTTTACCATATCATCTTAAAACCCCCAAAATTCAGTGCTTAGAAAATTACTGTTAATCATTGTAGCACATATTTTAGGCAAGCTGTTGGATTACGCCATTAAAATAACCACTGTCAGTCAGCACAGCTGAACAATATTATATAAAACTGTAGAAACATAACACAAGCATCTTAAATATGAAATAAAACCGTCAAGAACCGCACACAAGTCGAGAATGTTTAGGCTTTTGATAGTAACGCGGTGATAAAACTCTGAACGTCGTCGCTTGTGACGTCACAATTCGTACACCAATCATGGGCCGTTTACGTTTCGTTCCGTTTACGCATATTTTGAAATCAATAATTATAAATGAAAAAATTAAAATTAAACATTTTTAATGCGATAATCATAATCAAAAAAATAATCTTTAAATCTTCCACATGTTTTTAGCGGTATACCTGGTTTGTGAAAATACCCCATTGATTTCACATTCTTTATTTTTGCCCTTTTGATTGCTTACTTATTTATTTGCTAGTTGGTGTGTGATCCGTCTTGAGGCAACTATTGGCAAAGTGTTTTTGTTGTTGGAGAATTACCTTACTTTGAACATTTTTTTATTTCAATTCTACTAATACGGGATGTAATCAGGTGACGATGGAAGATTTTCAGAATCTGGGAAGGTTATAAATTTTTCTTTTTCGGTGGCTTGGTTTACAAAAAAAATTGGTCACCTTAATTAACTAATATCTGCTCTAATTGTATTATAAATTTTTTAAAACTATTAGCATAGATATTGAATTTGATTCAAATAAATTAGTTGGAGTTTGTGAAATCACGTACCAAATATTCTGGGAATTTAAAAATTATTTTTTTAATCAGTTTTAATCAGCATTTTTGTTTTTGTTTAACATAATATTTTGAATTATTTATATGTAAAAAAATATATTTATAATAATATAGTCAATCTCATATTAATTTCAGGTATGACTTTTGACGTTAAAAAGATGACTGACAATAGCAAATACCGCCCATGCTTCTGTGCCTTTGATATATTGCTGTTAAATGACGTCATATTAACTGGGGAACCGCTGACCAAGAGACTTAGCATGCTTGATAGGTTGTTTACCGAGAAGGAAGGTGTCATTATACACAGTAAAAGAGTTCAAACACAATCGTGGTTAGTCAATCAATTCAATCTGATTCAAAGAATTTTTATTATTTTTTGTTCATTACATTAGATGTTCATACGAGAGACGGCCTCCATGGTTGAAGCTCTCGACTAACAATCCAGAGGATGCGGGTTCAAATCCTGGCATGCCCAAATAAATTTTATTTGATTATTTTGTGTTATTTCAACAATTTATTCATTTAAAATAATAAAGAATATTTTTCACAGCACGTTCCAGAGTTGAAGATACTATCAGTATCATCCTGCTGCAAAATCACCTTTCAGAATTGAAATGTAGCTTGAAATGGCTTTAGCCAGGTTTGGTGACCAGATCTGAATAGCTAGGTTCTTCTCCACCTTCCTTTCCCGCGTCTCCTTCCCCTCCTCACTACCTTCAGCCACACAACATACCCCAATTAGGGATGCCATAGTCTCACTGGCTCCAGACGGGAGCAGTTGAGACTCTAGTGAGGTATTTGCATAATAAAAAAGAGATATATGGTAGTCATTGTTTTCTCTCTTGAATCGACCACAAACAGAAAATATGAATCAAGCAGAAAATCTGTGTCTCACTCAAACTCTCCAGTGACACAAAATCAGAACAGCTTTTTGTGTCTGAAATTTCTAGATTAATACTATTTTCAGTTCTCAATGTCGTTTTCATGATAAACTATACAGCTGTAAACAGGGCCGGATCTACGAAATCTGGCGCCCTGTGCAGTAGGTACCGTTGGCGCCCCCCCCCCCCCCCCTTACATTTTTATTTTGATTAAAAATTCGTTCACCCCAATTTTTTTATTTTTTTTTACACTAATTTATCAAATCAAATCAAGACATATAAAGGGTGTAACTTTTCCAAGTGAGCTGGCGGTAGCTCTCACACTCGTTTTTTTTAAAAGATAGAATCGCCAGAAGCCCTATACTCTCTGAATCTATTGGGTAAACATAAAATTATGGTGCTATTTTAATTATTTTAGGAAAAACACTTTTTGCAAGTTATGCTTTAAAATAATACAACGAATTGTTTGTTTGTGCCCGTACCATGATTTAAAATATAGGTTACGAGACGATGCGGGTGGTTTCGCTGAACTAGGTCCATTAGACATTTACTGCGTTTATCACGACATTATTATTCGACACTATATAAAGTGGTAAGATTTGTTTGTTTGTTTGTTTGCATTGAATAGCTATTGAAGCTACACTATCCCCGAGTGACATAGGCTATATTATTTATTTATTTATTTATACTGGGTTTTACAGATGTTTACATTTACATGAGAACAATCCACTTATAAAACTCAGTTATTATACAATTATAAAAATCTACAATTACGTACAATTAAATACAAATAAATACAATTAGAAAAACAAAAACATCACAAATTAAAATACAGAATTATATACAAGGTCACTTAAGTAACACATTACAATGAGTGGTAAAAGACATATGAAATACGCAAGCATGCATAGAGGGACAATTCACACAATATAATTAGTTAGTACTTTTTAACAGCGCTAGAACTTTTTTTTTAAAACTGTACAAATTATCAATGAAAATATCCACATCAGCGCACTCTATCTTGTTATACAGTCGACACATCTGGGTCAGAGGGCTGAAGTAGGCGATATTATTTTTAAATATATTAATATGAAAAATGTTATGGCGTCTTAAACAATGGGAATTGGGGACATTAATTTTAATACTGTTAAGACATAATTTAGTATCAAGATGGCCGTGAATAATTTTATGTAAACATATTAGATCAGTCAATTGCCTTCTAGTTTTAAGTGTATCAATCTTGAAGTAATCACGACGTACATCGTATGATCTGAGATGGTCGTGTAGTCCACATTTGAAGGATAACATTCTTAGTAATTTTTTTTGAACTGATTCTACAATGTTTTCATATTTACAGTAATGTGGATTCCAAATAGTGCTTCCATATTCAAGTTTACTTCTAATTAAGGCATTGTAAAGTGTTAGAATTGATTGAGGATCTTTGAAAGGTTTACATATTCTGTGAATAAATCCCATCATTTTTAATGATTTGCACTTAATGTTGTTAATATGTACATCAAATATGAATTTAGAATCAAGAGTGATTCCTAGATCCCTTATTGAAGAAACTTTTTTGAGAATAATATTATTGATAACATAAGAAAAATCTTTTATAATTCTATTTCTAGTAAAGTTTAAAATGTAACATTTTTCAACATTTAAGTGCATATCATTGACAGTACACCAGTTATTGAGTGTGTCGAGGTCATTTTGAAGCAGCTGATGATCGGAAACAGACTTAATTTTACGAAAAATTTTAAGATCATCGGCGAAAAAAGCATAATCACAGTTTAATTTCGAGCCAAGGTCATTTATGAATATAAGAAAAAATTATATTTTCAAAAAAATTTGGGATCCTTACTAAAACTCCCCATAATGTAACCCAAGGTGTAAAAAAATTACCTAAAATATTCTTTGCATCGCGTGCGCTGCGAAAACTATTGATGATAGAATAAAATAATGTACTACGACTTTGCAGAAAACATCATTATTTACAAAAAGTGTCGCGGCAGCGTATGTCTAACTATTATAGTTATGCCACAATAAGTGTTATTTTATTTTAAAAATTTAATTGAAATGCCGCTGCTAGAAAGGGCTCTTTATTTGTATCCTGGTATTAATCCTTATCACAATAAATTACTTCATATTCAAGACTGCTTCAATACCTTTATATAAATTTTTGAATTATTCAATTCAGACATCCCATTCAAAAGATATCACGAGTTTAAAAATGTAAGTATTAGAAAAAAAATTGCGTGGTCGCCGGTCACCCCGCTCGGCTAGCTAGGCAACATCTTATGCGATCTAGGCGTCACTGGGATACGGGCCGTACGGAAAGGGAGTTTATGTCAAAAAGAAGGAAGGGGAACGCATGAGGGAAAAGGGACGCATGAGAATATCCATTTATTTATTTATATGTTAACACTAAACATTTAGGGATAAACAATTTATTTCTTTTAATGGCATAGCAACGCATGCCGGGAACCAGCTAGTATATACATAAACGCAGTAAATCTCAAGCGACGCGAATATTAATAGAAAAAGCAAATACAAATACGTTCCCATGGCAACGTACAACACAAGAATAGCATCTACAGCTTCTGACTAGCTCTAAAATCTAATAAGAATATAACCTCATATTTGTACCTTGCATTTCCCCTGTGTTGAGTGAACAAACACCAAATTGAGCGAACAAACACCATACAAACACTAAACACTGACGTATGGTATCAACGGCTTACGAAAGACGCTTACACTGACACCGTAAAATAACAAATCCAACAAATCTAATAGATATTAATTATACATTTAACGAACTTCAAATAATATGTCAAATCAATGATGAAACTGTCAAAAGTGTCAACACGTTGCAACCTGCAAATCCTGCAAACCGTGCGATGCTTTTGTTAATGGAATTTACTGAAGATTTCATAAGAGAATGGTCTTTAACTACCTTCTCCTAAAGACTTAAATCGTACAAAATAAAACAATAGCTAGCGTACGGACGATACACTAACTAAAATTGTCAGCATTTTGAAAGGCGCAAGTCGGTTTGTTTGATTCTCCAGAATAAAAATACCGCGCTGTGATTGTTTATTGAATTTGGATCGCACCCATTCGTCGTAAAAGATATATGGAAAAATAGATCTTACGTTTAAACTAAATATATGGAATTTGTAAAAAAATTCTGTAACTGACTATAAATTCGTAAGCCGTAGATACCAACCTGATGCGTGCGCATTCTGTTTCTTTGGAAAGTGTTGCTAGAGCGTAATAATTATTTCGTACTATGGGTAATTTTTAAAAGATTCAGGGAATATTATAACTAAATTTTAATACAATATTTGTTTTCTCACGGCGCCCTTTCGGAGTTGGCGCCAGGTTTTTTGCACGTTTTTGAACGTATGGCAGATCCGGCGCTGGCTATAAAATTGCATTTAATTGTAAAATAAATTTTGAATGGACTCCATATTGTTTGTTCACTTTTCAATATTATTAAATGAGAAAGAAGATTTCCAACTTTAAGTTGGATTTTTCTATTTATTGTATATGTATTATATTATAGATTATATATTATGTATATTATATATTATGTATTTTTTATATATTATATTATAGATTGGTGGAACCTACTTTATCGCCTGTCTGAATTCTTATAGTAAGATTACCTGAAAAGTTTTTTCTAACATGTTTAGGTTTAATTTATAATTTGTGAATATATTCCAGCGATGAAGTCCTCGCTGCACTAAACAAAGCTATCGATGATCAGGACGAAGGAATAGTTCTGAAAAACATTGCGTCCCTCTACAAACCGAACAGCAGGAAAAAGGGATGGTTTAAAATAAAACCAGAGGTAAGTTTGGCCATTCAAATTATTATCCTGTTTGTTTTCTACCACTTATTGCCGCCGTCGAATAACATTTTGTGATGACTAAAGCCGCATACTCAGTGAGCTGCAACCGTAACATGTTTATGTAACCAAAAATCATTGTGTGGATCAGTGGCGGTCTTTCCCTCTGGTCAATTGGTCAAGACCTCCCAAAATTATAAGATGACAGTAAAACATAATATTATTATGAAATTTTATGCAAATCATAACAACTAGTATTTTTCTAACGTATTTGAAATGCACCTCGAGATAGCAGGCAGCGGCAAGTAGTGTCATCTAACGTCTTAAATGGAAGCTTTCTTACCCATGCACTATGATTGGCTGGGTCAATTTATCAAATGTCTCTTTACGTGATGTAAATTGGGTAATTTAAATGTCTTCTGTCTCTTTACGCGCCACACAATAAACGAGATGGCACTATGTCGCCTACTAAAAATGCTTTTAGATTCTGAAGACAGTTTGGGTCATTAAGCATGATCTGCATATTAGAGAGCATGATTAGCATATTAGAGAGTATGATTAATATTATGCGTCTGAAAGAGATGGTTTGAGAGACAGTTGATTTTGCATATTGGACGCTTGTTGCATGAAATAATTTACTATATTAGATGTAATTTTACTCTCAAACAGGTGAGGTACCTACAAATGAATATTATCGTATTTAATTTGATATTGTATCGTAATACCATTTTTTTTAAATGATCTTCCACTTCTGGACCCTTAGAGACGCCTCTGGTGTGGATGTGGTGGTACTATTCTATTTCGACAGATGTTGTGTCCCATCTCCTTTAAAACGACATCAATAGATGTTGTGTATTATCGCATCTATAAAACAATGTCAATAGACATAGTGTCAATAAATGTGTTGAATTCAAAGTATATTTGAGTACATTGAACCTGATTTCGTGCAGGGCTAACACACAGATAACCGAAATTAGTATTTTTGATAAAATAATGTTTTCCTGTTTTATGAGTTTCCATTTTGTAATTTAATGTTTTTTGCCAATATGTATCTAGTACACAGTAGGTGCGATGAATGAACTAGACCTGCTGATAATTGGTGGATATTACACGGAGAACAAGAGACACGGCTTGGTGAAGAGTGTACTCCTGGGAGTAGCCGTTCCTCCTGAAGTTGAAGGTTTGTATTTGCTAATTATTCCTCTTTCACCCTATTTTCTTTTAACATAATATATAGCCATTTCTAGCCATTCAATTAAAGCCTTTAAATTTTTATCTAATTTATAGGTACCTAGTAGTTCTATGAACGGTACCTAAACCTCGCGTCCAAAAAAGTGTGTTTCTATTTTACTGTTAATAAAACAAAAACAAAATTTCCTCTGAAATCATAAGATTTGTAAGTAGGTACTTAAATACCTAACCATCAGTGGCAGTCTGTGTGTTTTTTTTTTCAAAATTTCAACTTTTTGTATGAAGCTATACTGAAATGTGGATGCGGCGCATCCCCAAACTGAAAGATTCATGAAAATCGTCATACAAAATTTTTAAATTTTGAAAAAATATTAAATAAATTTTCAGCTACAACATCAATTCACGTAAAATAACAAAGTCAGTGACAGACGTATAAATTTGCTCCGTATAAAACAGTAGAATCAAGCGCAAAAAGTTTATTTTGAGCATTAAATACTTGTTATATCAGTGCATCTCAGTGCTGCGATAATTCTGGTGCTAATGCCATGTATGTACTGAACCATATTCATAAGAGAAACTCGTTTTAAAAAGTCAAATTACTATAATTTTTAACAATTTGGTTGCTCTACCTACATAAGGTATATTTATGCTACCTCTCAATAGATGGCAGTAACTACCTATGCGCACGATTAAAATTGTAAATTAATTGAGTTACGCTACTTATCAACAGATGGCAATGCATGCGTAATTTCTGAATGAAATTTTTTTAATACCACTATTGCCCAATAGATGGTGTTATTTTTTGTAAACAACAAAATAATATCTATTTTTTTTATAAATATAAATTTTATAATTTAGAATGACTTCCCTAACTCCGGAAGACAGGCTGAAAAGTGCAAAAATTCTAATGAAAAATTTTAACAAAATTTTAACCTCTAACATCTTATCAAAAGATCAAAAAACCTCTCTAACTGAGGCTATGTGTGAAATGTTGAATCATATCGAGGCCATGGTTCACGAATACAAGGCACCAACAACCAAAGAAGATGATGGACTCGACAGATTGTATCAGTCGCTATCTAAAATAGATAGGAACATTGAAGATCTTAAATTGAACATTGAAGCTAAATCGTATGCTGAAATAACGAAATATGGTAAAACTAATGAAGAACAAAGCAAATGTAAAAAACATGAACCTATTGTCATCATTAAACCAAAAGATAAGGATCAAAAAAATACGGTAACAAAGGATGAAATAAAACAAAATATAGATCCTGTTAATTTTGGTGTAACTGGAATTAGAAACTTCAAACAAGGGGCAGTCATAGTAGAGTGTAAGAATGTAGCTGCTACAAAAATGATGGAAGAACAAATAATTTCAAAGATGGGACAAAAATATGATGTGAATACACCAAAACCAAAGAATCCTAAACTAAAAATTATCGGTTTATCGGATAAATACACACCAGAAGAAATTGTTTTAAAAATTAAGATGCAAAATGATTATTTGCAAACAGTTGAAGCGAAAATTGACATAAAATATATAAAAGAAATGAAAACCAAACGAGGTGATATTAACTACACCATTTTCATGGAAGTCGATGGAAAAACTTACGACATAATGTTAAAAGAAGGTAAAGTTAATATTGGATGGGATAGATGTCGGGTTTTCGACAACATCTCACTTCTGAAATGTTACAAGTGCAATGGCTATATGCACAAAGCACAAGACTGCAGAAGCGAAAAAGCTTGTACTCGATGCTCCGAAGCACATGAAAATGTAAACTGTCAAAACGATATTCAGTGCATAAACTGCAAAAAAATGAATGAGAAACTAAAATTACAATTGCCAACTGACCATTATGCTTGGAGTAATGAATGCTCAGTACATTTGAGAAAAATTGAAGCTGAAAAAAAGAAAATCGATTTTTTATGCCATTAAAAAACTCCTCTAAAAGACGTCAACCAAATAATTGCAACCTGTACTACCAAAATGTCAGAGGTCTAAAAACCAAATTAAGTTTACTTCAGTCTACACTACCAATGTTTGAACACGACTTTGTACTACTTACTGAAACGTGGTTAGAGCCAAATATTCACTCTAGTGAATTAGGTTTCATAAATCATAATGTGCATAGATTAGACAGAAATTCATCGACAAGTGCTAAATGCAGAGGTGGTGGGGTTTTAATCGCTATAAGCAAGAAATACAAATCTAACTTAATTACAACTAAACATAAACATCTTGAACAAATTTTCTTGCAAGTAAATGTTGCCAGGAATAAAAAGATTATTGTGGGCTGTATTTACATCCCACCAAATTCAAGCAATGAAGTATACAGGTGCCATAGTGAGGAAGTGGAAGTTATATTAAAAAGGAATCCTAGTGCGATATTTTTGCTCGCTGGTGATTATAACCTTCCAAACGTGAATTGGGTGAACAGTGACGATAATATCAGTGTTAGTGAGTCTGGTCGCATTATTCTAGACATGGCGTTATTCTTAGGTCTTAATCAGGCAAATACTTTACCAAATGTAATTAATCGTACTCTTGACTTATGTTTTTCTAACATAGATTCACTAGAAATTGAAGAATGTAGTGAGCCGCTGGTGCCCACTGATGTTTATCATCCTCCACTAGAAGTTATTATCTCTAATGTACATATTAATACTTCTAAACTATCTTTCAGTTACCAAAATTTTTTCAAAACTGATTACGCGAAAATTTGTAATTATCTTCTCTCTTTTGATTGGTCATCTATGCAATATGATGATATCAACACATCTACCAATGAATTTTATTCTGTTTTGGAAAAGACTATTAGCATGTATATTCCAACCATGAAATGTAATCCAAAAACCTATCCAAAATGGTACTCCAAAGAACTTATAAATCTGCTTATCACCAAAAAACTTAAACATAAAGAATATAAATTACATCAAAAATATTCTGATTACATTGAATTTAAAAATATAAGAACCTCATGTAAAAGAATGTCTATGACCTGCTACCGTAACTATATAAATGAAATTCAAAACTCGATAATAAATAATGTTAGTTCTTTTTGGAAATACTCAAAATCACTTAAAGAAGATGATTCTGATTTCCCGAGCATTATGCACCTAAATGGCAGCCTTAGCAACAATACTGATGGTATTGTGAACTTGTTTGCAAAATTTTTTAAAAGTGTTTATTCAACAGACTCAAAAAATGCTCCTGTTCCAACAACAACTCTAGATGAAACTCTTGATATTTCACAGTGTACCATAAGTCTCTCTGATGTAATTACTAAAGTTAAATCCTTAGATATACACAAATCTTCGGGACCGGATAATATCCCTACAATATTTATTAAAGAATGTATCAAAGTAATTGCTCTTCCATTAACCAAACTTTTTAATTTGTCTTTATCCAGTGGAATTTTTCCCGATAAGTGGAAAATTAGTTATTTGACTCCAATTTTCAAAAAGGGCGATAAAAGTGATATTTGTAATTACAGACCAATATGCATTCAATCCACCATACCGAAACTCTTTGAAAGCCTAATACTTGATAAAATTTTTACACAAATAAAACCTGTAATATCACCTTACCAGTTTGGATTTATGCCGGGTAGAAGTACTCTTTCTAATTTGATTATTTATGAAAATTTTATAACTAATGCTTTTAAAGAAAAACTACAAGTAGACTCTGTGTATACTGATTTTAGTAAAGCATTTGATTCAGTTTCCCATGAAATTCTCATTTGGAAATTAGAAAAACTTGGTATACGTGGCAATTTATTAACCTGGATTGAAAGCTATCTTACTAAAAGACAACAAATTGTTAGAATAAAATCCTCTTTGTCCGAAAAAATTTATGCAACAAGTGGAGTTCCACAGGGTTCACACCTTGGCCCAGTCTTATTTATCTTGTTTATAAATGATCTAACAAAAGTTTTTCATGATGTATTTTTCTTACTTTTTGCTGATGATCTCAAAATGTTTAGAATTATTAAAAATATTTACCATTGCAACATTCTTCAAGATAATATCAACAAATTGTTGATTTGGTGTAATGAAAATAGACTCTACTTAAATATCTCAAAATGTCAAGTAGTAAGATTTTCTCGAATAAAAAATCCAGTGATCTTTAATTACAACATTGATAACAATACTCTTGAGACATTAACACAAATTAAAGACTTAGGCATCACTTTTCAATCAAATCTTTCATTTGTTAACCACATAACAGAAATTTCTAATAAGGGCTTAAAAATGTTGGGATTTATAACTAGGCTAACTAGAAATTTTAAAAATATAAAGTGTATTAAACTGTTATATTTTTCATTTGTTAGAAGTCAACTTGAGTACAATTCTCCCGTCTGGAACCCATATTATAATACACATGTACAAGCTGTTGAAAGAATACAAAATAAATTCTTACGTTTTCTAAATTTTAAAATGGGTATTCCAGCAATTATGTTAAACTACAACACTATTTTAAATGATATGAATATGCTCAAATTGTCAGACAGAAGAATTTTCACAGACTTGGTATTTCTTTATAAAATTCTAAATGATTTAGTTGATAGTCCATTATTGCTTGAATTAATAAGCTTCCGGATTCCTCTACGTAATACTAGAAGTCAGGATTTATTTCAGTGCAGAAATTCTGGAACTAACTACCATATGTATTCCTCTTTGCCCAGAATACTAATGGAGGGAAATAATTTTACCAAGTCTGTGGACATCTTCAATGTATCTTTAGATAAATACAAAATGCTGTTACTGAGGCAGTTCAGTTATGTAAAATAAATACTGTATATTTCTTAGTAAAAGAAATATATACCTTTTATATTTATTGGTAAAAGAAATATATAGTATTTATATTTTATTTAATCAAGTGTAATTTTTAAATTGTATATGTAAAAGCCCCGAAAAAGGGCGTAAATAAATAAATAAATAAATAAATAAATCAATAAATCAATAGCGTTGTATTTTTCAATCTTAGCACTTTAGCTCACTGAAAACTCACGGACCGCCACTGCTAACCATATAATTTTTATTTCATGTAAGAAATTATACTATGTATCGAAAGAAATGTCACTATCTCAATGACAATTCTTTTTTCAAACTTTCTTCATGCAGATAATCTTAATATCGATTATGCCGATTTGATAGCTCGTGGTAGGATCCATGCTCATACAAACTCTGGCGGTATAAAAAGTAGTATCCACACAATCTCCATCTTGAACCAGAAACGGAACACGCAAACAAATTTACAAATGGATGAAATGCCAAATGGTTGAATCAAATCAGGACTGCGCTCAGTCAATGATAATATGAATTTATCTACTGCGGTTTTGTGATAGTTCACCTCAAGAGTAATTTACACTAAATAAACAAACCTAAAAGAACATCTAGGAGCTTATATAGATACATACTGCTACAAAGCGTTGTAAGAATCATTCTGGAAGGAGTAAAAGACCGCCATTCAGTATCGAAACATTGCTTGAAATGGCTTTAGCTATATTTGGTGACCAGATCTGAAAAGACAGGTACTTCCCTACCAGTGGCGGCTCGTGACTTTTGGGTGTGCTAGAGTGCTGATATTAAAAAATTGGCATTATTGATGTTGTTGTAGCCGGAATTTTTTTTTTTTTTGAAAATCAGTTTTTGTATGAAAAATTTCAGGAAGTTTCAGTTTGGCCGTATGCCGCACAGATTTCCTGAAAAATCTTCATACAAAACACCAATTTAAAAAAAAAAAAAAAAAATTCGCCTACGACAACATCCATGATGCCATTTTTTTAATATTAGCACCCTAGCACACCCAAAAGTCACGAGCCGCCACTGTTCCCCATACTTTCCTCTTTCCCATCTCAGTCCCTTCCAAACTACCTTCAGCCTCACAACATATCCCAATTGTAGATGCCATAGTCCCACTTGTTCCAGAAGTGTTTGTATGGTGTTTGTTCCAGACGGTTAGGAGCAGTTGGGACTTTTGGGCGGTATTCACATTTACAAAAAGCCCAAGATAGATATTAATCTGAAAGACATCACCCTGAGATATTTTCTAAACCTTCCAAATGAAATTAAAAATACCATTGAGATTAAAAAGTTTGAAAACAAAATCAAAATATGGCTAATAAAATAATAAATAAGCAAAATATGAAGATGAGGAAATCATTAAAATTATAAAGTAACACCTACAAAACCTACAGTCAACAAACATGAAGATAAAGTAATCAACAAATACGAAGATGAAGTCGACAATATGAAGATGAGGAAATCATCAAGTAACTCCAACACAACTACCTACAGTCTGTCTCGGAACAGGAATCCCTAGTGAGGAGGACTGTGAACAATATGCTGCTCGTATACTATGTTTAATAGTCGTTAACAAAAAATAAAATGAAAATAAAAAACCAACACACTTAGAACAACGAATTACTATTATCATAAAAAATTGTATTATTTTGTATTGCAGGTGATCTTCCAAAGCTGATTCATTCAGTCGGTCGTGTTATGCTCTCCCTCCGTGCTGAAGAAACAGAAGAGCTTTGCAGCAAGCTGCAGCCCCACTGGAGGGTTCTGGAGAAGGGCGGCTCCCCTCCGGATTCCATCTGCTGGACCAAGGAGAAGCCTGATCTATGGATTGAGCCACAACATTCTGTTATTCTGCAGGTCAGCATCTTATATACACCTATGGAAATGATCTCAATATCCCGGCAAATTCCATTCCCTTTCTAAAGCTGCAGTCTATGAGAATCTATGGTCAATTTATAGAATGAAAGTTGAGTCGATTCAACTTTGGGTTTCTATTTCATAATTTGTTGTTCCATGGAAAAGCCTGTTCTTACTGATCTACTTTTCGTAGATTCTATTAAATAGATCATGGAATAGATCAGGTGGGATCCCGCCTTAACTTTCCTCGACCTTCCACCACCTAACCTCTATACTTGTACTACTTCCAACATCAACCTAACCTAACTTAACCACTGGAGCGTTCATGCGAAATAAATAAATTTTCCTCGATTGCTCGAGATTTCCCAGAAGGTAATGTTTTTAATTTCAGTTTCCGGTATTTTTCCAATCACAGTCCTTCCTAAACATGAAATCACAAGCACCATCCTACAAATTACTCAACAATCAACTCACACCAACATCAAGCCACTTTACAATCAAGACATCCACACTGACAATACTCGAAATAGCAATAAAATCCGCATACCTCAAACACACTACAAAATATGGGATAAAATCTCTGAACTATGTATGTTGCCTATACACTATATAATTCGCTTCCAGATACGTACAAGGGAATCCTACTTGAGGGGGATACCTACTTATTCTTATATTTGTAGGATTTATAAAATATTTTCGATTTCTTTTTTTTTGTCTGTGGTATACTTGATAATGAAAGGTGCATATCTATGGAAAAAGGACTTAATTTTATCCGTAAATACCTGATCTAAAATTCAGCGGGAAAAAAATATTTAAAAAATTTATTTTTAATATCGTTTTAAAATAGTCTACGAAGTTCGGAATTGCGACATCTATGGTCATAATAGATAAAGCATTTCAATAGCTTTGTTTTAAAATAAATGGCTGGCCAAGGAAACATTTTAAATAATTACAATAAATGTTTTACGAATGGTAGGAAAATGTGGTCCATTTTTGGACTGCTATCAATCGCAGAAAAATAAAAGTGGTCCATTTTTCGACCAAAATCGCTCCAGTGGATAACAGTTAACGATCAACATAAATTTAGTAATTAACAAAGTTGTTTCTTGGTCTATTATCTTTCACCCTATAATACTGTGTTGTACAACCCTTTCACTGTATTCCTTATATTTAATCTGCACATGCATTTCCTTATAAAATATTTTCTTCCAACAAGTCAAATATTTTTGGTCACTTAGAAAACCTTATGAGACGTAAGTGGCACTCTTGCCCACAGTGAATCAGTTCATTTTTTCATCCAACATACTAATTTCAGTTTTGGGTCTGTCTGTGACCGTTGTAACTACGGTTCAATGAACTCAGATTTCTTTAGAATTTAAGCGTCATTTTCAAAATTGAAACCGATTGTTTCAAGAATTCAGACAAGCGATAAAAGTACCTACCCAATAATAGCATAATATTTTAACAGAAAATTATTTTAATTGGATGTGTCAAGAATTTAGACAAGCAATAAAGTACCTTCCCATAATATAATTTTTTTTTACCAGAAAGTTATTAGAAATGTGTATTTCTTTTATTTAAATTTTTTAGAGTTAATCTTAACAGTAAAGTAAATATTATGAATAATTTTAATCTGCAAACTTCACCCGCCATAACATAGTGACATCCCTAGCATGGCGGATGAAATGATACAAAAAAATGTATTTATTGTGCAATTTTTTTTTTTCAAAAACAGGTTTCTTGATTTTTTGAGGATGTGCGCTTTTTAACCAACATGCAACTATCAATCCTACAATTACAATATCCTGGATTTTTCACCATATTTTATAGTCTGTCTAGTTTATAAATAATTTGTTAAATGAAATGCTGTCTAAATTACCACTAATACATACTTAATTCAAAAAATATTAGAGACGTAGTACATGATAATTTTTTTTTTTTCAGATTAAAGCATCGGAGTTGACTCGCACCAGCGCTTTCAAAACTGATTTTACTTTGAGGTTTCCAAGAATTGAAAAGGTTCGCTTTGACAAACCTTGGCATGGATGTATGACCACTGTGGAGTTTGCTGAATTGACTAAGGTAGAATAACGCCTTCCTTTTTCCTTTATCCATAATTGACCATACATCACAAAATCCTGTTTTAACTCGACTGTTTGGCATTTCATCTGTCTGTAAATTTGATTAGGTGTTTCATTTCTGGTTTCGAAAATCTGCTGCATCCACTTCATAATTTTTTTTCCCCTTTCATGGCTTTTCACCCCAAAGGAGTGTTTTAGCCAGTGTCAAGTGAATGATTTGGTGAATAATGTGTGTTAGTGTAATTTTTGGTATTTACAAATTTGGTATTTGTAGTAACAAGAACCTATCTAAATTACATAATAATAATACAACAAGTTAGTCTTACTTTGACTATGTGACTAACTTTGACTGAGCTCATCAATACATATTATGGTACCTACTTAGCCGAAGAATGTTTGTATAAAGAATTGTCATTGAAATAGAGATTTCTTTGGACAAAGATTATAATTCCTTATTTGAAAAAAAAAGTTACATGAAAATATTAAATGGTTTATAATTAAGAACCTACTTACAAATCTCCGAATTTCTACCGATTTCTTGCAAACCTCCCTTAAACATTTGAAGTTTTTAAGCGCTTAAAAAAAATTGATGTTATTTTTGAAGATAATATCTATACAATTACCCAAACGCAAATTATATAAAATTCCCTCGATAGAAAAAAATCGCAAAGTATGCTCCAAATTTTTTTATTTTCAAGTCTGTTTCCGTTATTTTACAAGTTATATGTATGAAAAAATTCACAGTGTTTCATTAAATACTGTTTTAGACAGCCCCCAAGAGATTTTTTAAACGAGTCGTGTTTTATTAAAGATTTTCGCAGTTTTTGCATCGATTTTGGCGCTGTAAATGTTAGCGCTCTTCTCTAACATTCATAATTTCGTATCTCTCCATCTTCTTTTTGGGGCCGGTAACGGAGCCTTAATACAAGCATTCTTTTTTCGAAGTGAGGTCTACTGTTTGCAGAACTACTAGTATTTTATTATTGAAACCTCTCTTACATATTTTTATTACCAAACACCTATATAACACCTTATATACATGGTTCTAACCAAAGATATTCAAATACAAGAGATATGTTATGGGTGTCCGCCCGACTGTCAGCGGGATTATTTCCGAATGGGAATTGTTTGAATACGGAAAGTAGTTGATTTTTTTAAGGTGTGCAGTAGTATTAGTTAACAATATAGTTTGAATACGGAGAGAATTCATTCATTTAGTTGATTTTTTGAAGGTGTACATGTTACTGGGGATGAGGTGGCAACAATGTACAAGGTAGATTATTATGAGCAAAAAATGACTCGCATGGCAGATGTAAGAAATAGGTTAAAGATTTTCAAAGAAAAGAATTTATTAGAAACAATGATGTTATCTACTATCTACTACACTATATAAAGAGGTAAGATTTGTTTGTTTGTTTGTTTGCATTGAATAGGCTCCGAAACTACTGAACCGATTTGAAAAATTCTTTCGCTGTTGGGAAGCTACACTATCCCTGGGTAACATAGGCTATATTATATTTTCAAAAAAAATAGGCATCCTTACTAAAACTTCAATAATGCAACCCAAGGTGTAAAAAAATTACCTAAAATATTCTTTACATCGCGTGCGCTGCGAAAACTATTGATGATAGAATAAAATAATGTACTACGACTTTGTAGAACACATCATTTTTTACAAAAAAGGTTGCGACAGCATATGTCTAACTATTATGGTTTTGCCACAATAAGTATTCTTTTATTTTAAAAATTTAATTAAAATGTCGCCGCTTGAAAAGGCTCTTTATTTGTATCTTGGTTTTAATTCTTAACAAAATAAATTACTTCATATTCAAGACAGCTTCCATACCTTTATTTAAATTTTTGAATTTTTCAATTCGGATATTTAATTAGAAAGATATCACGAGTTTAAAAATGTTAGTATTAGAAAAAAGTTTCGGCTACGGGCCGGGCGGGAGAAGAGTCAAGAAATGAAGTGCCAGGGGGGCTGGTGGGACGGGGGAGCGGGATAACGGTGGCGGGGAAGGTGGAAGTGGAACGCTGGAGGGGAACGCAAGGGAAATGACATGCAAGGAGTAACATTTTATTTATTTGAATATGGCATTGCAACGCATGCCGGGAAACAGCTATATATTATAAAAGAAAGTAAAAAAAACGTGCGGACCGTAAAAACTCAGAAACGAGTCCCGGTACGATCAAGGGAGCTATATGGTGTGGTAGATCTCTATCCCCCCTAGATAATAAGGGTAACCGTTTTTACCTAAAAGGCGTGCTTTTAAAGATATAAGGGGTGGAAGTTTCGCCCTCTTGAAATTTCGAGAACAATCATCCGGAAAGTTCTAGAAGGTTCCATATAGCTCTAGAAAATTCTGGTAGGAGTGGCAGAGTATGTCGTGGAATTTTTGGGAATAGGGAATCGGGAACATCAGTGTGGAACATTCCAGAACACTCTCGAATGTTGTCCTGAGCGCAGCCGGGTAACCCAGCTAGTATATTATAAATAGACTCGCCATAGTCTCACATACTCACAATATAATGTGGAAAGCAAGCAACACTCTTTTGTTTTCAGCGGTTTTCAGTATAATTTCTAAATTCAAAAGTTTATTCCTGTGTGATAAAGATAGAAAATCAAAGAATGTGTGTGTATGAATGTCATTGATATATGGTCGGGCGGCTTATTAATTTCTTCGCCGAATACTGATTTCACATCACGGGTGTGACTGACATAACAAGATACTCTCACTCGGTTACGGTTAGTTTAAGGGTAAGGTCTAAGCTACATGAGCGGTTCTCCCGCCGCGGTTTCCCGCGCCAGACACAATTTACTATGAGCGTTGTATGGCGCAAACTACATGAGCGATTCTCCCGCCGCGGGAAACTGCCACATCGCGTTTCCCGCGATTACATCATTTTGTGCGAGAGAGAGTTGTTGTTTGGTCGTGCGCGTAAAAAATTGGGCAGTTTCCCGCGGCGGTAGAACCGCTCGTGTAGCTTAGGCCTAAAGGCGGGTAAAACGAGACACACGGGAGGGCATTTTGGCGCTTTACAATACAATTTACTTGGGTACTGGTAATTGATGGTAAGACACGACCTTACTCGACGTGTAGCAGTTTAGTACTAAAGTACTAGAAATAGAGACCGGTACAATAGAGAAGTCCAGTCCAATTTTTTTTATTTTTTTTTATGAATATGACCTTTTAACTTAAATAACTGCATATTTTTTTTATTTTTTAGAGTTAGTTTTAATAGTTAAAATAATTTTCAAAGTTTTAATTTTTCAAGGTCCCTCTAAAAACACCATATCTATTATGCATTTTGTGACGTCATCAACTAAATACGAAAAAATGTATTTTATGATTTTTATGTTGGTCTCCTTGAATCTCACATAGATTTGCGCAGGCGCCGCCGGCCATCTTGCTTATTATTAACGCGCTGATTGGTCTATTTATGGTGTATGGGCAATGGCGTCTATGACGACGGCGAGATCAGAAGCTTCGCAAAAATGACATGATGAATTTTACTTGCAGTTTTACGTTTTTGAAGTTAATTTACGTTTAAATGATCAATTTACTGTGATATTAGTGTAATTCATCATAAGTACCAATGCTGCGTTACTTTTTTTTTCAGTTTTAGTCCTTTAAATAGTGTTTTGTTGGTGATTTATTTTCGTTGTACGATAGGTTTAAGGTTACGTCTGAAATTTTTTTTTAATGACTTTTCCGCGTGAATTTAATAAAACTTCCATAAAAGTAATATATTTAATAATGTAAAAGACTAATGCATGTGTAAATAAATACAAAATACAGAAATCAACGCATTAACACCGAATCCAGGATGTCATATTTTTTAAGTAATTTTTTCGGAATCATTAACCCGTCTAATCACAGGAGACCCAAGTTGTCCCAATACATCATATGCCGTTATAATAACAAGAGACCCAGATTGTCCCAGAGCGACCGTGCATTATTAAAAGTTAGATATCTCTCTTCCTGTCATGCAAATATTTGTGATTTCTTTTATGTTGGAGAGCCAAAGAAATAATGCTTCTCATTGCCTTAGGATTATATGAGCTATGTTATTCAGGTATTTTACAAACCCGATCATAAGTGATGGTTTTATTTCGAGCCATTTTTGACGCAACAAACATTTAATTTTAAAATAAAATTGTATGAAAGTGATAAAAAGTGAGGTGACAGTTTTATTACAAATTTTGTTTAAAAAAGGAATCTGTATTTAAAATTTTAAGTTTATTCTATTTTAAGTACTTTAATTCCAATATTCGCCGGTATGCATTTTTTAGCTAATTTACATTTCCAATATCAAAATTTTAATATTTAGAAAAAAAAAGTTGATTTCTAATAATCACATCGGAAAGATTATTTTGTCTAGATTTTAGAACAATTTTTGTTTTTGCAAAAGGGTTAAAAAATAACCCATAAATAGGAAAATTTAAGATGCATGGCAAGAACCAGGAATTTTGCGCGCAAACCTTGACAGGCAAAATGTTACAGATATTATTTTCTTATTATTTGAAGGGTTAAAATATTTTTTTATCCTTTTTAATTGTATGAACGAGATAAAAAGTGAAGTGACAGTTTTATTCCAAATTCATAAAGTAAGAGGACTGTATCTTTAAAATTTTGAATTTTCCTAAATTTTTCGACCATTTAATAGATTATGTTGTCAGCTGTTTTTTTTAATTTTTTCATTTTGAAACTTAAAATACTACAATTTTCAAACATGATCGTATATGTCAGATACAAAAATCTAAAAGGCAATTCTATTTAGTTTCTATAAAGGTATATGCTTTTACGACATCTTCAAAAATAAGAAATATATAGAACATTCGTTTGTGTCATACCTAAATTCCCATACAAATGACGTACAGCATAAATATACCAGTCATTACAGTGATTACCATCGTGACGTCACCATAACAGCATTACACAGCATACCAACCTGACGCTGTGTTTTAACGAGAATATTAAAAATGCACTTTTTAATATTTTTTTAAAAACTGTACATTTAATATTATTAAATAAAAGTTATATATTCAGAATCAGCGTTTATTGGTCTATATGAACATATTTTTTTAAAGCCATAATATTTTTTACTGGAGTTACTTATTGTCTTGTATTTGGCTTCCCACATTGAGATTTGTACCCCGCGTCCAGTATTAATGTCATTGATTAGAAATGCAAAAATATATATTTACTAAAAAAATGTAATCCTGAAACTAAAGCTGTCTGGCATGGGCATGCTTAGGTTTAAATTCTTCATTTGTACACCGTGGTAAGTTGAAATGACGCACGATGAAATCTTCTTTTTTGAAACGAATCTCACATCGTGAGAAAAGCAGGACTCCAGAGAAATGGCTCCCAGCCAAAAGGACCCTCCAGAAACAGGAAAGGCGGATGATTCTCGATGCCAATCATCCCTCCAGGATGACTTTCAGTCAGCTCCCAAGATGGCGAGTATGACGTCATGGTTCACAATCACGATCTTAGCGATCTTCAAAAAGGATCTGTCATGTTGCGGTCGAGAGGACCACCTTAAGCTCTCGACTGTTCAACAAATAATGGCGTGCTTTCTTTTTAAATCTGCTGATTTGAATCTGTGCAGGATCAACAACTGTTGCGTTCCAAAATATTGCAGGGCTCGCAATATTACCAATGCCCAAATGACATGGGCAAGCACTAGAGGTGCCACACACCGAAACCATAAATAAAGTGTGTATAAGAGGGTGCATACACCTTATTACAAATACTTTTATGTAACATACAGTAGTATTGGTTAACAATATCGGCCACACCAGGAAACACAGTGCCACCCAGTAAAAACTGCAGATAGCACATCTCTTATATATCAATATCTTTGGTTGTAACACACAAATTTCGTTACTAATTTCATATTATCTTTTCATTTGTCATTTATGGGAAAGTAGATCACCCCTTTCTGGTTATGTCACCTTTGTAAGAATCTATTCCATAATGTCTCATGTATTTGTAATGCATTTTTATGATATATAATATTATGTAGTTCTAATTTACAGGATTCATACATTGTGGAGAAGTTGACAGCCCGCCACATCGAGGAAAATGAGTTAGCAGAAGGCGCTGAAGTTTCCCCCAGAAAGCGAGCCAAGATCTTGGAAGTGGGATCCCAGTTTAAGGCGGCCGATGTGTCGGGAGTTCAGGAGTGCTCCACTCTGTACAGCGGGAAGGAAGTGTGCGTTATGACGGGAAACGATCGAGCGTCCAAGGCAGATTTGGAAATCAAAGTTGTAGAGAATGGAGGGAAAATTGTTCAAAATCCAGGTACAAAATAATTATATGATCTTAGATCAAAATATAAGTGCAGAATAGAGGTTTTTCAGTTTGAAATTTTTAATTGTCTCTGTAAATCGAAAACTGATTGTTGGTTAGACAGAACGGGAATGCTGCGGATGGCACGACAAATCGGAACCACTCTGAAAACTCCCACCGATAACAGCGTTAAACATGATACGGTGAATTTTCACATTCTGAAAGCTTTACACACCATATGGCAAATTTTAAACTGAACTCTTTCTCACATAGAAGGGGGGAGATATGACAGTATATTGAATGAGTTGCTATGTTGAACGTTTGCAGTTTGTTCAAATGTATATTAGACAGACCAGCATGCAAACTATTGCAGTAGTCTAAATTGGAAGACCACAAGAGCAATGACATGATGACAGTCAACAAAACGGACTACAATTTTAATCAATCTGTGTTATTGTATTCAATAAATTGAAGCTAGTATTTATATCCATGCAGGTATACTAAGGTAGGTAATAGGTCGCGAGAGCTTAGTACATATTTCAAGGGTTAAATTAATGAAAATTTGTTTTCTCAATAGGTCCATCTACATTCTGCATAGTGGCTGGTAACATAAATGCTCGAGTCAACAACATTATTAAATCTTCCTCCCACAATGTGGCGACAGTGGAATGGTTCTTGAAGTCCGTGGGGCCTGATGTAGTCTCCCAGGGATCCCTACCTCTGTGGACTCCTCAGGATCTGATTGGCACCTCCAGTCAGATAGCCGAGGAGTTTGCTCTGAAATATGATCAGTTCGGAGACAGCTACTCACAGCCTGCCACGTTAGAATCCCTCAAATATTCCATGAAGAGGGTCAGTGAAGTTGTAAGTATTTATCTTTCAATTTAAGGTTAAGTCCATTTTGGGGAGCTTCTTTGATGGTGTATATACCTATAAGTATATAGTATGTATACAATAATAATAATGTATGTTTGTAAAGATATTTTCTGTGGGTAAATCTGATAGTATTATTACCCTAATGTCTTTCGTAGCCGCTGTATGAGGCGTTGCTAAGGTCTGTTGTACACCCTGTTGTGTTGTTTAACCTCTCAGGCTAATTTGTTCGCTTTTGGAAACAACTCATATAGGTCTTATGGAAATTGTTAAGTCTCCCTTACTGTTTTTTGAGAAATATGATCTAAACTGTATTAGAGTGAGAAAACACCATGCTTTTATATTCATATCTAAAAGTTAATCACAAAATATTTAAAATGTACGCTTTTATGAAACTAAAGTTTCCAACCTCAATTTGAAAAAAAAAATGACATATAGGAATTTTTTACTAATTATTTTCACATGAAACGACAAAAATGAATATAACGTTTATAAATAATTTGTCTAATAAAATGTTTTTTTTTGTTTTTTCATTACCAGTAATTCATCACCTTTCAAAAACAGTTATTATTTATTAAGTTCAGAAATATTCCATTTATTTAGATTTTATTGCAAAGCGGGAATATTTTTACCTTCTAACAAAATATCCCCGAGGCCTAAGGAGTTAATAATGGCCACTAATAAAAAAGTGCAAAGCGTCAATTAGCGGGTGAAAATTTATATGGATATTTATGGATTAATGGATGTTTACATATATGGATATGTTTGTTAAGTACATATACCTAAATTTACATGTTATTTATTGTTTTTATTTTATTTTTAAAATCCAAGGTTGGAAGAGTTCATCTATTACCGTTTGAGCTTTTGGAGCTGGACAAGGAACTCTTTGCCGGAGCCGTCAGTCCACACTCCTTCTTGAGGGGTTGCCACGTCCACATCATCCCTGATCATTCCTCTCTGTTGCCAGTCGAAGCAGCAAAGTTCCAAAGAAACGTGCGTATTATGAAGTTTGAGTTAAATTTCTTTGGGGGCTCATATTCTGAGGAATTCACCGCCACCGATGGTATTACTCACGTCTTGGTACCACACTCTTGTGGGGTTCAAAAGATACAAGGAGTGCAAGAGCAGGTTAAGAACACTTTTGATGTTAAACCTCTCTTGTTAAGTCTGGACTGGCTAAAAACTTCTCTACAAAATAGGAGACATGTGAAAGAAGATGATTATCTTATGTGAGGGAAGATTTATGTAGGGAATTATTATCTAATGTGAGGGAAGATATATATGTAGGTAATTATTATCTTATGTGAGGTAGATATTTATTATATTATGCGGCATATTTTTGTATGTGTAATAAAAGGACATGTTTATGTATAGTAAATGGACACGGTCTGTCATAAAAAAATAAATAAAAGTAAATTATATTTTTCTAATATTGTGTAGACTATACACAGATGACTTAATAAAAAAAAACTTCCCCTCTTAAGGTCTTACCTACTGGTTTTCGTAGGATATTTTAGAAAATTTGTTGTTTTTTTATGGATTATTTTTTGCTAGTTTTATTGAAGCACTTTTCAGTTATGTAATTTTAGTATCACAAACATTGCCATTTTATTTATTTTTTGTGATTTATTGCTTATGAATTATTTTGAGTATACAGTCCCTGGCCATATTATTAGACGCACTGCAAGATTTCATGTAAAATATTAATTACCGGGTGATATTGTACCGTTTTATTATTTTAGATTGATTTGTTTTTTTTTTTTTTTTTTATATTATCCAATCAATTACCAATTTATTTGACATAAATAAAACAGCATTAATTTAGAAAAGCATAAGTTTATAGGGTTTTAAAGAAAAGTGAAAATTGTGAAAGATCGCGTTTTCTACCATAATAAAAATAGTCCAATTACTTTTTTAAAACACTGCATACAAAATAAACTAATAACTGAGTAGTATAAAACTGTTAAACAAACAACCACAGTCCATAGAGCCACAGAAACCTGACTCGATTCCGATCGCGACTGATACAGGTTTGCACTTTTTTTGTTTACGTTCATGTATCACTTTGTCAACACAGTGTTGCTATATGTTAAAAATAAATACAAATATGTAGTCTACAACAATTCTTTTAAATAAAAATCAATATTATTGTAGTTTAAATATACCATTATTGCATAAAAACTCTTAAGAAACATAAAGTTACAAAAAAAATACAGTGCGTCTAATAATTTGGCCAGGGACTGTAAGTTGCAAATTGAATTTTCTTCGTGTTTTATATGTAGTTGAATAAGAATGCAATAACTGATTGAAACCAAAAAAACTTTAAATTACTTTTGCAACACATGCATATTTTTGTAAGTTTATTTTATTGATAAACTTTTATTGTGTTTAACATATTATTTTATAATACCAAATAAACCTTTGATTATTAAACATTTTCCTTAATTTGAGAGAAGAGCCGATATGATGTTATCATTTTTAACCATTTACACATGTAGTCGCAATATTCATTTTAATATGAACCCAAATGGTCATGGCGTGCACATGGCGACAAATGATAACGTTTTCAAGGTGCTTTTTTGACCTACATCAGTAACAATCAGTGACAAAATGATTACACTTAATGCTAACACCCTCACTTTAATGTTCTACATTAGAATTGTTAAGTCTTGAGGATAATGAACTCCCAATTGCTGGCGGAGCGTATCCTCTATCTTAGCCAGGGTAAGACTTTCAGCATGGGTCATCTTGGGACTTTCTAGTAAACCTGGAAAACAAATAAAAATTGTTTAATCATTTCACTGGGTGTATTTAATTTAATGTCTTTTATAAGGGGGACATTAAAGATTTTACTGTGATACTGGGATGGCGAAATAATAGTCATCGGACTTTAATTATCCTGATCCCGGCTGTCGCAATGTGATCCATGAAATTTCACTAAAATCAACACATTGTGTCAAAATGTGCCGCAAGGTGGAAAAAATTGCATTGAAGAGGCCAGGTGAAGGTAAAATTTAGATGTATTATCTAGAATTACAGACGATGCGATACATTCGAGAGAGACATAAAAGAATATAATATGTCACTTTTTTTTTACATATTTACTTAATTTTTAACTACTGTACCACTGTCAGAATTTTATATTAATTTACTTGCCAGCATTTATGCATCTCCGGCACTCCTCAGCCTCGTAGTTCAGTCCAGCAGAGTTGTGGAAGTTGAAACGGTGCGCCCCTTGAGGGAGGTCCCACTCGGTTATATCTGCTGCAGATGTTTGGAATACTGTCGGAGCCCAGAACTCCTTGAGCTAAATAATAATGATATGTGTTATATTTATGCTTGTAAATGAAAATAACTTAATAATGACAATAATATAGATTGTACTGGTTGTTTTAGCTGTAGGTTACAAGTACAAGTTACATGAAGTGGTACATATCACAAAAACAATAGTAAAACATACAATGTAGAGTAATTCACCCTTCAATGAGAATAACTTTGAGTATCTAATTGAGTAACTTAAAAATTAAAATTTTGAAATTAGCTATATTTTTTAATGCAATAGATGTTTTGAACCTCCTCAAGAACACGGATTGTGCATAATTAAAAATAATCATGAACACAAGAATCTAATTGAGGATGAAACCATTCTAAGATTCTGTAGGTCTCCAATAATGAAATTACTGGACAACGAAAATCTTCACCCCATCTCGGAAACGACCTAAAAAGAAACTTTTCTAGATAAAAGATGATTTTATGTATTCAATTACCAATCAAAATCTTTTTTACTTTGGAAAATCCCAATAAAAATGATGGCACACAGTTTCTTTATCAATAATTTTTATGGGGGTTAGTTGGTATCAAATTCCTCACCTTGATGGTCCCTTTGGTGCCCACGACGGTAGCCTCGTTGGGCAGCAGGACTCGCGAGTGCGTGATGAGTGAAGCCGTGCGTCCCCCGCTGTAGGTGAGCACGCACGACATGGCCTCATCGGCCCCACTGGCATTCACGTGGCCCCCGCACACCACCTTGATGGGCTCTGACTTGAAAACGAGCTGCGCAAGCTGGAGCACATACACGCCCAGGTCAAGGATTGTACCACCGCCAAGTTCCATAAATCTGAAATGTATTAACGCATTTTAGTATTACTCTAACCTGGGGGTCAGCAGTCTTTCGAGAAGAATCAAGTTGTCAAGGAAACAGGATAACAAATACACCAGAGAGCCATATAGTACGGGAGGGGGAGGGAGCGGCTAAAATTTTTTTGAGGAAATAGAAACCGGTTCCTCAGAATATTTTATATACGACTCGTCGTTGACAATGCATTCTATCGGCTTTTGGTGGCAATCACGCACACACACGCGTACATATAAGTATTTCTCTGAAATTCAATGAGATTTCAGCAGTTAACATAGCAATAAATGTCAGGTAAGATTCAATCCTAAGTCAAACCAAAAAATATATATATTTAAGTTTTAAACAAAACATTTGATAACAGATGTATTAAAAAACTTTTACAGGTTGATATTTGATGGGTTGATGTTTTGTTTTTTTTTGGTTTTCAATGATAGATGGCTAGGAGAGGAATCGAACCCACAACACCTGGGTTAGAATCAGTCTTTAAGAATTCTCAACGTCAGGCAATTATGAATACCTCTAAGTAATCCCTTAAAAAATAACCCATGCATCGAAATCATCAATATATATGTATTACCCATAGTAAAGACAAGAGCAAAAACAAAGTAGACTTTTGGTACCGAAATATACAACGACCTTGGCTCAAGGACACTGTATGTATACAGCGCCTCATGCATATCTACAACAAACTGCCACTACAGACCATAGTAACAACTAATAATGTATTCCTTCAACAAAAAACGTCACTGAATGGCTAACGAGAAAAGATCGCAAGGAAATTGAAGACCTTGTGAAACAAAACTTATTATTCTTTGTGCATTGCTAATACTACTGTTCTGCATTTTCACTTTATTTTATTTTATTTCTAATATTATCTAGTCATCTTTTTAACCATATATCTAAAAAAGTACTATTTTTCATCTTCCTGTAGGTACTTTATTCATTCTTCTTCTCCACTTATGTACTACTTACTCTGTCAATAACATTGCACTGAAATATTTTGATTATACATTCCTGTCACCTATCTTAGAATAGGTTACATCACTATTGAGGTAGGTAATGTAAGCTCATCCTCCTACTGAGTTAGTATCGGTACCGTTTAGACAAAAACCTGGAGACCCTGTGCAGAAAAGTAAAGTTTACTACGATTTGCAATGCAGCCGACCTGGGACTGTAGCAAATTAATTATTAATCTTTTTTTTCTTTTACAAGACACCTCACCAGAAGCTCTGGGCCCGTGTTGTGTACAACAGTCGGGGGAACTATATTGCCACTGGGGGAAGTATGTAAAGATTTGTTTGCGGGTCTTGACGAGGCTGGGGTGAAAGAAAAAACGGATTGCGGTAACATGTATTCATACGTGTGACTCGGAGAAACGGGGCATTCTCATGCAATTTGCCTTTCCTTCCTCATTTAATTCAGACAAAGACCTATAACAAATCCTTTCTTGCAGCCCCTTTTTTAACTCACCACACAATGTTGTGGTGATATACTTCCCCTGGGTAGGCACAGTTCAGGTAGGAGGAGGCTCTCGTAAGACACCACATAACATTTATTTTTATGTAATTTTATTTGGTATACTTACGAATTTCTTTCCTTTTCGCTCATGGGCACCCCAAACTGTGCGTTCACCTGCAACACATCTCCCATAGAGCCTGATTGAACGTGTTTGTCTAGAGAGTCATAGGCGGGGAAGAAACGTGACCAAATTCCTTCCATGAAGAAAAGCTTCTTCAGCTTTGCCAGTTCAATCAATTGCTTAGCCTCCTGGTAGTTCATGCACATCGGTTTCTCACACAGAACATGTTTGCCATGTTCCAACATCAGTTTGGCCACATCAAAGTGTTGGGGAGTGATGACTCCAACATAAACAATATCTGTCAATAGAAAGAAATTCATAATTTTTTTTAGATGCTATATACTTATTTTTTAACGCTTTTCACACATAATTAAAGTAGACAAGCATTTGCTTCTACACATAGCAGCAGCAAGACATAACGTTTTTTCTATTGTTTACCGCAATAATATATTATCGACAATTGTTTTCTCACACTCACTAGAGCCCTTAAATGAGCCTATGAAAGAGGTCAAATCCCAACCATGGATGTAGTGACGTGCTGATAACAAACGTGAATAAAAAATCTTTCAAGTTCAGAAGATAAAATTATTATTCCTACCAACATCTGGATCTTTAGCTAGGCTTTCGTATCCCTCATAAGCATTCCTTATATTGTGAAGAGAGATGAAATCCTTAGCCTTGTCCAGGTTCCTGGCTCCGACGGAAACCACCCGGTGCTCGGAGGCCGGCAAGGTTGCCACCGCTGTCACAAAGTCATGGCTCATCAAGCCCACACCCGCAATCCCCCATCGTACTTGCCCCATCTGAAAATCAAAAACCACATTACCTATTTTCCGATACCAAAATAATATTAGTAACAGATGTTAAAACTTCTCTTTGATGCATCATTATTACAGGTATTGTGGCTACGAAAAAGATTTAAAAATTTCAATTGATTCCACTTTTAGCCGCTTGCACAGATATGTTTTTAAAACTGTAGCTACTTAATTTGACATCCAAGATGATAATATACATTTATTTTTATCACTGGTAACACCAGTGTGTACCTATCATCCTAACCTAAAATACATTATGTAGTAGGTAGAAAATAGAAAACATTCAATGGAAAGGAATGTTTTTTTTTTGCATACACACTGAAGAAAGGTACTGTTATACAATAACATTATTTTATTACAATGGTGAAAATGCATCACTGGTAACACCAGTGTGTACCTATCATCCTAACCTAAAATACATTATGTAGTAGGTAGAAAATAGAAAACATTCAATGGAAAGGAATGTTTTTTTTTTGCATACACACTGAAGAAAGGTACTGTTATACAATAACATTATTTTATTACAATGGTGAAAATGCATCATGTATAAATTATGTGCCGTTACTAATAACAAATTGTTTATTACTATTTTTTTAAACCAAAACTAAAGAACAACTAATCCTTTGATAACTTTTTTCCTTGATTAAATTTGTGAATACTATATACTACAAACAAGTTGCATTACTGCAGTAGGTAGTTTCAATATTTTGGTAGTTGCCTAACAATGTTTGGTTTTGGCTTTTTGCCAAAAGAAATGACTTACTAGCTTCAAAAAACTCTCACATATTCCTAAAATTGCATTGTTTTAAAATAATTTTAAAAGTCTTTCACTTTTCACATTATCTCTGATTTTAAATGAATTCATTTTTAGAGTAGTGACAGCTAACAAACCTTCCTCATTGCTAAGATTTCAAACTGATAGGCTTTAATCTGTTTATTTTTTTATGCTCTACGCTTAGTGGTATGGGTACATTTGTCTTACAATTCGTTCATAATTTTTACAACTGATAAAAAACAATGACTTATGATAAGAGTAAATATTGATAACAGTACTTTATTTAAAATATTGTACAATTATTCTTTATTCGCATCTTGCAACACTAGGATAAAAAAAACTCTTTTTTTAAGGAACCTTTAAAGAACTTACCATGAACTTACATAACTTCTCGCATGGGGTCACAGATGACCCCAAATAGTATGAGTAGTTTTTAATATATTTTGAAATATATAAGCAAATGAAACTATTTTATTATTAAAGTGCTTTGTTTATTCTGTAATATCTATGTATAAGTAATAACATGAATAACTAACTAATTATACAAAAACAAGTTAAACTAAAATAATTATCAAAAGTTATACAATTTGTAGGTATACTGAGATCATAGTTTTTTTTTTTTTTTTTTAACTTACGGAGACGGTTTACAGTTAGTTCCCGTGAGTACTTAGGCCATAGGCCTATTGTACTATCTCCCATTTTACCTCAATCCTTTAACAATAACCCAGTCCCTTTAATGAAGTTCACCAGAGTTGTCATTGGATATGTGGCTAAGTCTTCTGGTTCCACGATGTGTCTCCCCAGGTATCTGAGCCTAGTTCCCACCAGGGCAGGACATTGGCACCACAAGTGAATTGGTGTCTCTTCATCCTCTTCACATTTTCTACATCTATTGGTGCTTTCCACTCCCAATAGCTGCATGTGTCTCCTGAGATGGCAGTGTCCCGTTAGTAGTCCTACCAGTTCCCTCAGCGAGTTTCTATCCATATCGAGTAGTTTCCTGGTCCGTCTGGGGTCCGGTCCGTTTATGAGTACTTTGGATTGCCTCATTCCGGGTGCCCTCTCCTATTCCTTCCAGTGCTGGGATTTGACCCACCTCTCAATATGTAATTTCGTGTGGCAAGCTGCTACTCCTACGGCCGGCTCGGATCCCGCAAGTGGTGCTTTCGCCCCTTTCCTTGCTAGTTCGTCAGCCCGCTCGTTGCCCTCAATACCCTTATGTTAATCATAGTTAATACTCGTATTTTTTAGGAACTCTCCGAATCACTCTTGTTACACTGTTGACAGTATATTTCAGAGTGATCATTGCACAAAAATCTTGTACATTTCTTGCATTTTTCTTCTCTTCCAAAAAAGTAACGTAATTAATCGCATGGGGTCACCGCTCAAGAGAGCAGCGACGCGTCCTTCCACTCCCGTGACTTGGTCGCTACTAAAATACAAACTTAGACACGCGTTATGAAGCTAGCGAGGGCGCAGTGGCAATCGGGCTGCGCCAAGTGCTTCATTTTTTAATCCGAAAATGCCTTGACCCCATGCGAGTAATTAAGGGTTAACCGCTCCGATCTATCGCGAATATGCAAGTTTTTCGTCTTAAACAAAATGACAGATTTACAAAAACTTTGTTTTATTTCCGCTTCACAATTAAAGCTGTATAAATGAAACATTTCTGAATGTAGCCGAATACTAAAAACTGTTTTTGAAATGTTACGAAATAAGCTTTCAAATTCTTATATTACAAATAAATATTTAGTATGCAAACATAAAAAAAAAGTAAAAATGACTCACGTGATGTTTTATGTGAAAACGGTACTAAAATCACGTATTATGTAAAAAAACAATACTTATTCTATCATATAAATGTATAATAAACTAGCTGGTTCCCGGCATGCGTTGCTATGCCATTAAAAGAAATAAATTAATGGATATTCTCATGCGTCCCTTTTCCCACCTGCGTTCCCCTTCCATCTTTTTGACATTGACTCCCCTCCCGTACGGCCCGTATCCCAATGGGATGTCCGAATTGAATAATTCAAAAAGTTATATAAAGGTATTGAAGCAGTCTTGAATATGAAGTAATTTATTTTGATAAGGATTAATACCAAGATACAAATAAAGAGCTTTTTCAAGCGGCGACATTTTAATTACATTTTTAAAATAAAATAACACTTATTGGGGCATAACTATAATAGTTAGACATATGCTGTCGCAAAACTTTTTGTAAATAATGATGTGTTCTGCAAAGTCGTAGTACATTATTTTATTCTATCATCAATAGTTTTCGCAGCGCACGCGATGCAAAGAATATTTTAGGTAATTTTTTTACACCTTGGGTTACATTATGGGAGTTTTAGTAAGGATCCCTAATTTTTTTGAAAATATAATATAGCCTATGTCACCCGGGGATGTTGTAGCTTCCCACCAGTGAAAGAATTTTTCAAATCGGTTCTGTAGTTTCGGAGCCTATTCAATGCAAACAAACAAACAAATCTTACCTCTTTATATCGTGTCTTAGACAATTTAGTCACCTAACTTTTTTATCATTTCATACAAGAATATTTAAAAAAAAAATAACACTGTCTAACGGCGCGTAGGCGATTTGGCGGGTAAAATCTGTATCTACCATGTATCTGACAGAATAGGTCTTTTTATGTATTTCTATGGATAACTTGAATAGAGATGTGCAGCTTGATTTTTTTTTTTTTACTTTAGCTCCACACATTACATTAGGCCCTGAGGGAAATTATTATTTTCTTTATCTTAGGTTGATGCTGTGTGGGGAATGTTCCTTTCCTTATTTCTAAGGAAAGGAAGGAGAGGAAGTTATGTTCTGTTCAAGTTAAGTTGTGGGGTATGTTCCTTTCCTTATTTCTAAGGAGAGGAAGTTCTGGGAAGGAAAAGGGTATGAGAGGTGGGTAGGAATCTGGAGATCAATGTGTCCAGGGGTGAAGGATATATGAATCCATCCCTTCAACTGGAGTGCAAGGCGATGGGTCGAGAGAGTCCTGCTGGAGAAGTCAAAAGGTCTTCCTCAAACAGTCTCTCTCGATCCAGCCCGCCATGCAGAAGATGGGCTGATGCATCCGCCCCCAAACCTAGACAAACCTCATCCCATGATCCCTGGCATCCTTGCTAAGTCAGTAAATGTAGCGAACCACTTGGGGTGATCTATGGCGGAGGTATTGGTTATCAAATAAATGTTTCCCGTGACTGTCGAGATCGGTAGTCTTTCAGTGCTATTTACTAGGCATAACCAAAACTTTTCAAATTAAATTCTACCCTTAATAATGATCTCACATCTATGCAAATATTTAAAAAAAAAAAAACACTTTTATTCAACTTAATTTCCATAAAAAAACTACTACATATTTGCATTCCCCCCATGCAAATAGTTGTATTTTATAGTAATTAAGGTACAATACACACCAAAAACATTTATTTGATCTTCACATAATTTTGAACCAGAAATCTCCGGGCCCAAAAATGAAACCTCTCTTATCATTCTACCATCAATCTCAACTAAATCCTTTGTTACTGATTATTTGCTGATAAAACCGCCTGATTATTAGACACCTCTTAGTCATTGAAGTAATGAAATAAACAGATTTGTTTTATCTTCACTTTTACAACATAAAAGTTATGGACTACTTCTATCTTTGAAGAAAAATAGTACTTCAAAACATTTTTATTTACCTTTCTTATTACTTAGTACCACACCTTGATAACGACACAATTTTTCCTTACATATTCTTATAACATCAATAGTTTATAATGTATCTTTGATTAAATTTATTTTTCACTTCAATAATTTTATCCACTTTTAATCCAAGATAATTATCTTTACACACTTGAGAAGTTATCAGTAAAAACAGAGAAATCAGCGGTAAACTCGAGTGTCTGAGTGTAAAAATACTGTGAAGCAAAGCAACACACTTATCATATTATTTAATTATATTTACCTTGTCCGTTATCACTTATCACACATTCAGAGTATACATGTAATTGTTGACAAGACAACTACATATCAGTAGGTAGGTACTACATACTGTATTCAGTAAGTGCAGGTTTGTGAATTATACATGCTGTAACATTACAAAATAAATAATTTGTTTGTGAATTTTTTTTTTATGCAATTTGGGAGGTGGGTATGAGTACCGCCACCCCGGAAACCATTAATTGGATAACCAACACCTCTGCCATATGTCACCCAAGTGGTTCGCTAAGTTTGGTGATTTAGCAAGGGTGCCCGGGTTCATGGGGTGAGGTTTGTCTAGGTTTGGTGAATTAGCAGGTGTGGATTGTCTAGGTCAGGGGTGCCCAACCGAAATCGTTTGGTGGACCAAAAAAAATTATTTAGCTTAGACGGCCACGGAGGGGGGGGGCTAATAACATGAAAGTTCTAAAGGGGGCATACATTAATTACGTGAGCTCAAAAGGGGGGGGGGGGTCCAGCAAAATCTCACGACTACTCGAAAGAATATACAAAGTGGTCCAAATTCGGAGGGGGGGGGGTCTAGATTGGAAGAAAAACTGCTCACGTAATTCACCCAATGGGAGGCATGGATTTATACGTTCATCACTACTGGACATAACGACCCCCAGATTTCTGCCCACGCCTTTTTCCTTCCCAGATATTTTTATCCTTTAAAAAAAAACCTCCACACAGCATCCCCAAAGATGAAAAAGCCCCCTGAATAATGTAATTATTTTCCTCAGGGCCTCCTGTGGGGAGCTAATGTAAAATAAAAATACGATTGAATTAACTTAGTTATTTATGTACTTATGTATAACTTTTGAAACAAAATTACCATGTTGGCACTTATCACAATATTTATAATGACCCAAGAAGAAAGGTATGATATGATTTTTATAGCACTACACCCTGTACAATCTGTAAAATAATAATAATGAAATGCGGGCACCCAACAATAACAGATAGTGACAGTGCGATGAACATTATAACTTAAACTGAAAATGCAATGAACATAATAACTTACGCTGAGTCTTGCAGTTTTATTGCTTCCGGTGTCAGATATTTTATGGAATAAAATGAACACTATGTTGTCTCTATTTTATAGATAATTAAATTACTTTACATCTGCTGCCTGTTTATATTAGTCTACTTGAGATAATAGGCAATCAACATAAAAGTAATTTTTAATGGCGTTCTCAGATTTTTTGAAACATAGTACTTTATATACCTCAATGCATAGTACATTTTGTCGGCCGTTTACACTTTGACAGCCTCCGTAGTCGAGGGGTAAAGCCCTTGACTTGCAATTCGAATGACGTGGGTTCAAATCCCGGTGTGCACAAGTAAATTTTGTGTTATTTCACAATTCATAAATAAAATGAGGCATATTTGTGACACGTTCCCGAATGATAAATACTCCCAATAGCCAATGACGTTTTATAAATAGACTTGCCATTATCTCACAAACTCAAGATATAATGTGGCAAGTAAACAACACTCTTTTGTTTTCTTAATTCAAAAGTTATTCTTGCATTAAAAAGATATGCTACTTCTACACTGAAGCCAACCTTCCAACTAGAGCTTCCAACGTATGAACTGTCCCTCTACACAACCGTCCTAACGTTTGAGGTTGGAAGTTGGCCTCAAGACAATCAAAGAATGTGTGTGTATTTTCTCTAATGATGTAAAAAATCGTTGGACAGGAAATTAAAAAAAAAAATGTATTGTTTATAATAATCGATAATAATAAGTAATTTGCGTGTATTTATAAATGAAATGTTATTTCTTCGCTTTTACTACTGTTTACCGTGTAATGGAAACATTTTTTTATCACACAGGAGGGCATTTTGGCGCTTTCCAAATGCAATTTACTTACTGGTAAGACACGACTTTACTCGACGAGTGGCAATTTAGTACTAAAGTACTAGAAATCGAGACTAGTGCAATTGCCTCACTTTTGGCTTCCCACTTTGAGATTTCTACCACGCGTCTACAGTATATAACGTCATTGCCAATAGCGCCATGGTGTAAGACCACCATTCAGAATTGAAAAGTTGCTTGAAATGGCTTTAGCCGTGCTTGGTGACCAGATTTGAATAACCAGGTCCTTACCCACCTTCCTCTTTCCCATCTTCTTCCCACTACTTTCAACCTCACAACATAATATCTCAATTGGGGCAATGACGTTATATAAATAGACTCGCCATTGTCTCACATACTCACAATATAATGTGGAAAGCAAGCAACACTCTTTTGTTTTCAGCGGTTTTCAGTATAATTTCTAAATTCAAAAGTTTATTCCTGTGTGATAAAGATAGACAATCAAAAAATGTACGTGTGTGAAAGTCATAGATATATGGTAGGGCGGCTTATTAATTTCTTCGCCGAATACTGCTTTCACATCACGGGTGTGACCTATGGGTGTGACTGAGATAACAAGATACTCTCACTCGGTTACACAATGGACAGGGAAGGGTAAAGAATACAATGATGTATTATTATAAAATTAATTATAATAATCTAAGTATTTTGCCTGTACTTACAAATGAAGTGTTATTCCTTCGCCTTTACGACTATTTGCCGTGTAATTGAAGCATTTTCTCATCACACAGGAGGCCATTTTGGCGCTTTGCAATGCAATTTACTTACTGGTAAGACAAGACCTCACTCGACGCGTAGCAGTTTAGTACTAAAGTACTAGAAATAGAGACAGCTACAATCGTCTTGTGTTTGGCTTCCCACTTTGAGATTTCTACCCTGCGTCCAGTATTAATGTCATTTAATTGGGGATGCCGTAGTCTCACTGGCTCCAGACGGAAGAGGTTAGGACTCTTGTGCAGTACTCACATAACAACAAAAAAAATGTCAATCGATGGACACAAAATTACCATGTTTGCATTTATAGTGTTTATATTGACCCAAGGAGTTTTATTGCACTACATCCTGTATAATAATAATAATAATGAAATGCAGGCATGTATAACATTTGCAGATAGTGACATCACTAACAATAGCAGATAGTGACAGTGCAATGAACATTATAATAACATCAATTAGTTGCAGTTTTATTGCATTGTCTGTATTTTATATAAATTACTTTACGTCTACTGCCTGTTGATATTAGTCCACTTAAGATGATTATGCAATCAATGTAAAAGTATTTTTTTATGTAGTCTCCTCAAATTTTTTGACACATACAAAACTCTATGATAGAAATTAAGCTGGTAGTAAATAGTTGCGTTGACCTAGAAATTTCATTAAAAAAAACAAGTGTGCAGTTCACATATGGTAAACTAAACTTCGAGAGAATGAAACAAATGCAGAGTATCAGGAGTAGGATAATTGTAGGGTTTTTTTGTTATAATATTGTACCAAGTTTAAAAATTATTTTACATTTTACTCTACGAAGCACAACATAAAGAGGAGGCCGATAGGTTATGAAGCAACGCACAAAAAAGGACGCCGATTATTCGATCTCATTCTCTCGCCGATGTATGTATTTGTTTCTTTTTAGTGTAGCTCGTTGCCGTTTCAAATCACAACGGTGCTAAAGAAGTTTTCGCTTAAAAAAAACTGTGTAAATTTCATGACGGCAGAGCTCACCGTTTCAGAGTTTTTATGCTTTGTGCGAGTGTTTTATATTTAAGATTAATTAAATTCACCAACACAACTCATTGGACGCAGGGCCGTATTATCCATAAAGCAGTGTAGGCAACTGCCTAGGGGCCCCGCATCGGGTAGAGACCCCTAGGGTAAAGGGGCCCTGAGACGTGCATTGCCTAGGGGGCCCGAAATGTAAGCCCTGGCAGGGCCGTTTTATCCATAAGGCAGTGAAGGTCACTGCCTAGGGGCCCTGACATGTTTAATCCGGTCCTGGTTGGACGTTGTAACTATATTATTTACAGATTTGGTAATAAGTATTGTTCAACAATGTTATGACACTGTGTTCAAACTAAAAATCAGTTAATTTGAAATTTTGTAACAGATTAATTAAAAAAATCATATGCATCTTTTATCGTTGTACTAATTTAGCAATTTTCTGTAAACTACCTAATCGGGCTTAATAAGAGTTTGCAGTATTACAAACATGCTTTAAACTCATGTGGGCACCTAGCACAACAGCTTTTCAAAATTAATTAGAATATATTTAAACCTTCCCTCGGCTCTTTATGTTTGTGAGTTGCAAGCTGAGATAATGCTTTCACCAATAATTGATAGATTGAAGTGATCCGTTTTCGATGAACTAAACCAGCAGTTGAAGTTTCATCAGATACTGAGTTATTTTTTTCATGATAATGTATTGTCGCGGTCAAAATTCTCATGTATACCAAAATATTTACTCAAAAAAAATTATTTAAAATTTTTGCAATGAAAAAACATACCCAAAACTTATAAAACTAAACAAAATCAGGAGAAAAAATTCGTCTGAGATTAAACACAAAAATTATCTCTAAAAATATGAAAATGGCTTCCGCCTGAACTAGTAGCTAAAATTCAGCCAGTTATATGTACCAGCACTTGGAAAACAAAAGCTGCAAATTTTCACCCTAGATAGTAAAAATTCTGAAATCTATCTATTTTCAAATACACACACTGCCTGAAATATATTTTTATACTATTTTTCTTTTTTAAATATGTACATCTATTTGAATTTCACTTTTGTTTTCTTGATTGAATGAATGTATGAATAAAGTGTAAATTAACCCACTTCCTGACATCCGATCGAGCTGAAACTCGGCAAATAGACTCATCGTCGATGACAATGCATTCTATCAACTTTTGGTGGCATTTGGTACGCATTTCTCTGAAATTCGATGACATTACAGCATTTATGTACCCTACTAATTAAATGTCGGTTTTATCCATTCGGCATTTGGTTGGTTGACTCCAGCATAGCGATTCTATATCTTTTGTGGGATCATTATCGAGATAACGGACGTGATCTCTTGTCAGATTTGTGTGATTTTTACATATTTACTGTCACATATTTTAGTTTAGATCGTTTTAAACACGAATTCCTGCAAATAAGCATGATTATTTATTCATTTAATGTACGTTGTTCATAGACAAATCTGACAAGAGATCACGTCTGTTATCTCAATAACGATCCCACAAAGATATAGAATCTAGAGGCGGGCAAAGCGTCTCAGCTGAGCGAGCCGCTTCACCAGGTCTCGGTCAGTGAAAAGATCCAGGTCAGTGAACCGGCTCGATTGAACGACTGAATTTAGTCCATCTCCCCCCTCCCCTCCCTCGGCCCTCCTCACTTAATTAAAAAGGGAACCCCAATATTTTGGGATTCTCTTTTTATTCGGAAATCCTTTGTTGAGTTGAGTTTTGTTATGAAATGCCAGTATCGAAATCTCGATAATAAAGGTAATCGCATAATGCACGTCTCTTGTCGCTTTTGTTGGTTTGTACATAATTACGTATTTTGTTGGATACATAATTACGTATTTTTTAAATTATTTATTACTACTGACTTGTTAGTCTTCTGACTGTAGTTTAAACATAAAATTTCATGATGTCATCAAGAAATACGGGTGAAATTTGGAATCATTTTTCCGTTGCCACTAATAATAACATAATTAGGTTACTAAACTCTAAATATAAAGGCTTCTGCCAAAAGAATAAATTGTAAGTCAATAAACATAAAAATTATTTGGGGCCCCCCTTCCTGAGATGCCCTAAGCATGTGCTTATTTTTCTTAATGCTTTAGCTACTCCAGTCCTGTCTTTTACCTACATAATTACCGTAATAAGAGTTGAAAATAATAATCATAATAATTAGAGACAGTCATAATAATGGCACATGTAGGAGGTACAAGCAATAATAATTCCTCTACCATAACATTTTTTTGTCATTAAAAGTTTGATTTTTTTTTTTTTTTTTTTTTACATTAACTCCACACAGGAGGCCCTGAGGAAAATAATTTCCCTCAGGGCCTATGTCATCTTTGAGGATGCTGTGTGGAGGGTCTTTTTGAGGAAAGGAAGGAGTTAACATGGGTCTTGAAGAGACTCATGTTGTAGGAGGGAGGAAACACAGAGGCCGGTAAATCGTTCCACAGCCGAGCTGTTGAACTCAAGAACGAATCGTAAAAACGACCCGTTCTCATGTGACTAATATCAACTGTGTACAAATGTTGGGCGCGTGTTTGGCGTGTTTCCCGACTATGCACCGGTGCCGAGGGGATCAATGACGCTAGTTCCTCGGAGCATCTTCCATTGTAATACCGGTAGAACAAGGACAGCATTCCCACCTGACGCCTATGCTCTAAAGATTGCAATCCGTCTGTTAAGATGGGAGAATCTATCAAACGGACCGCCCGTTTCTGCACAGAGTCAAGGGTTTTTTTTAGGTATTTTGGAGCTCCAGACCAGAGGTGGCTGCCAAATTCAACCGTGGGGCGCACTTGCGATTTGTACAGGGTTAACAGTTGAGTACTATTAAAGTATCTGCGGGCCCTGTACAGTACGCCCAGTTTCTGAGAGGCTAACTTAACTCTGGTTTCGATGGAGCCCCCATACCTGAGCTGGTCACTAAGAGTTACACCAAGCATATCAATGGAGGTCCTGTTCGGGAGAATGCTTCCGTTGAAGGAGACTAGATTATCATTTCGATCCTTTTTAGACGTTATCAGACATGATTGGGTCTTTGAAACATTAAATTCGACGAGGTTATTCTTACCCCAAGAGAAAACACTCTCGAGGTAACCGTCCATTCTCTGCTTCAAAGCCCTCCGAGCTATTGGGGTTTGTGTGCCCTTTGGAGGCTTGTCAAACAAAAAGCTATCATGGACTGTACTGTCATCCGCGTAACAATGAATCGGTGCACATGACAAGAGGTCGTTGATGTGCAACAGAAACAGAGTCGGAGACAGAACCGATCCCTGTGGGACGCCAGCATTTATCGAATGCGAGGAAGAGGTGAAACCGTCAGCAACCGCCTGAATCGACCTCCCCCTCAAAAAGTCGGCAATCCACGCACACAAGGATGCGGGAAGTCCGTAAGAACGCAGTTTGTTGACAAGCGCTCGATGCCAAACCCGGTCAAAGGCCTTGGAAATGTCCAGTGAAACCGTTTGGGTTTCACCAAAACATTCCAGGCACCGTCCCCAAACATGCGTCACATACGCGAGAAGATCACCGCACGAGCGGTTCCGCCGGAATCCGTATTGACGGTCGTTAATAATTTTGTTCTTCTCGAGGTATGTGAGCAGTTTGTCATTGATCACACGTTCCATCACTTTTGACAGAACAGATGTGATCGCTATGGGGCGGTAGTTGGCTGGGTTGGAGCGGTCACCCTTCTTTGGAATAGGGTGAATGATCGCTTTTTTCCAACCAGAGGGCACAGAGCCAGTCTTCAGGGACATTTTGAAAAGCTTCGTCAAAATTGGAGCTATTTCTACAGCGCACCTCTGCAATACCAGGGCAGGTATTCCGTCAGGCCCGCTAGCTTTATTAACATCAAGCCCTCGTAAGACTTGGAGTACATCCCGATGCCGGATCCTCAGCTTTTTCATACGAAAACTGCAATGAGGAACCGACGGCGGGGTAGCACCTTGATCATCGAGGGTCGAGTTTTCCGCGAACATTTTGCCTAATAAGTTAGCCTTTTCGGCGGCGGTATTTGCTAGAGAGCCATCAGGTCTGGTAAGAGGTGGCAGACTGGATTTGCAGAAATTGCGACCTATTGAGCCCGCAAGCGACCAGAACGCTCTGCTGCCGTGCGGGCAGGCAGCCAGCTTACTGCTGATCTGCAGGTCGTGCTCGAATTTTGATCTGTTAATGATCCTCCTGCATTCCTTTGCCATTTTGTTATATACTGTTCTGCTTTCAGACGTTCGAGATGTGTTGTAGGCTCGGTAAGCCGCGTTTTTTCGTCGCACTGCTTCGGAGCATTGTCGACTGAACCACGGCTTTGAGCCCACACCAGTTTCTTTCACAGTGGATTGGATGAAGCCATCCATCGCGGATGTGATGACTTCACCAATTTCCTGGGCACATCTTGAGGGATCCGAAGTCTGAAAACAGACAGCTGACCACGGGAAGGCATTGAAATGAGCCCGCAGACCAAACCAATCTGCTGATCTATAGTGCCACACTTTTCTCTTCAGCCGCTCATTTGGCGGTCTGAAGGTTACGGGGATTGATGTTGTCACCAGGCAGTGGTCGGACGATCCTAGAGGCGCTGTGACTTCAATCTTGTAGCCGTGTGGCACAGTGGTTAGAAACAGATCTAGCAGATTGGAGCGGTGAGTCTGGACATCAGGAACCCTTGTAGGCTCCTGAACCATTTGCTCCAGTCCGTAGCAGAGGGCAAAGGATTCCGCCTCTCGTCCAGCCGAGTCCGTTGGTCCTGAGAACTTTAACCAAGGTTCGTTATGAACATTGAAGTCCCCCAGGACCACAAACTCTGCTGTAGGGAAGCGGGGCAAGAGGTCATCAACAGTATTACTTAGATGTTTGAAGAGTTCGGATGTATCTGAAACGCTAATGTTCGGTGAGCGGTATAAACACGCGTAAAACCTTACCGTACTGGCAAGATTGACGCGCACCCACATTACGTCGAATTTGGAGTTCTCCAGATTCAACAGTCGCACACAGTTGACGTCAGCTCGGCTGAAGAGACATACACCTCCTTTGGGTCTGAATTTGCCCATGAGGGTGAAACCCGGGCAATCCAGATAGGAGGCGTCTGTAGGCTCAGCTATCTGTGTTTCGGAAAGGAAGAGAAGGTTGGGACGTTGGGAAACAAGGTGGTGGTGGACTGAATTTAGATTTTTGTGCAGGCCGCGAATGTTGGTGAAGTTCACCAACAGTTTTGGCCTGCACCGGGGACTCCTGCTTCTCGCCGTTGTAAAGATGTTATTTATGTTTTTTTGAATTTTATATAAAAATTAAGTATATATAAAAATTATATAAAAATTAAGTATGGATCATAAATGTCACACATGGCTGCCTACAATGAATGTTATCAACACTTACACAATATTATTGTTTTATCAAAGACTGTAAAATCTTAACAGCCAGTGAAGATAAAAGCAATATTTATAAAATGCAATATTTATCAAAGTCTGATCTATGAAGCACTGTCTGCTAACTGCCTTATTAATTCAAGATAGACAGAAATTGCTTGAACTATTTTCAGAACCCGGTCAGGTTTCGTACTTTCGTACAATTTTCCTCTTTCTCCTCCCCCACTTCCTTCAGCTTCATGACATTTCCCAATTTAGGGAATGCTGTCGTTCCAATAGCTTCGGACTGTTGAGTTGACTCGACGATATAACATAAAAATAAATACTTACCTATTTTTAAAAAGCTTCTCAAATTCTTAACCTAATTTGGTGTTTAATCACTTTGCAATAGTCAATATATATTCTAAAAGAAAGCCCAAAAACGTGCCGCTCGTGAAAACTCAGAAACCAGTCCCGGTACGATCAAGGGAGTTATATGGTGTGGTGGATCTCTATCCCCCCTCCAGGACGACCGTTCCCGTTTTTACCTAAAGGGCGTGCTTTTGAAGATATAATGTCTGGAAGTTTCACCCTCTTGAAATTTCTAGAACAATCTTCCGGAAAGTTCTAGAAGGTTCCATAGAGCTCTAGAAAGTTCTGGAAGGAGTGGCGGAGAATGTCGTGAAATGTTCGGGAATAGGGAATCGTGATCATCATTGTGGAACATTCCAGAACACTGTTGAATATTGTCCTGGGGGCCTAGTCCCTATCTTTTACGTTTTACTAACAGCCTGTTAGCTTAACTTGGTGGTTTGAGCAAAGTTGTCGCAACTGGCTAAAAATGGTAGTCAGTAACTTTTCTGTTTCTTTTCTGTCAGTCGCGACGATAAAATAAACTAAACCTTAACAGAAAAGTTACTGGCTACCATTTTTAGCCAGTTGCGACAACTTTGCTCAAACCACCCAGTTAAGCTAACAGGCTGTTAGTAAAACGTAAAAGATAGGGACTAGGCCCCCTGAGCGAAGCCAGGTAACCCAGCTAGTATATACATATACACTTAAATTTTATTTTTATTTACAGAAATTCGAATCACATGTTTTTTTCTAAACATTACAATTTTTTTATTTATTTTAGTCATCCTCTGCAAACCTTACTCCAACTTGTGCTCTAATGTTGTCTTCCAGTTTAGCAATAGCGAGACTGTCATTCCAAGACATCACTGAAGACTCCAGAAGTCCTGAAACAAATAACAATTTATTTTAACATCATTTAGCTACTCTGCAAGAATATCAATATGTATCTCTACGATACTGCCCATGTTTATGACTGTCATTATTTGCAATTTTAGAATTTCTTTATCACTATCGAAGAGGAAAGATAAAATCACGGGGTGTTAACCAAATAGACACAATTTTACTTCTTTCTGCTTGTTGCATGTAATATCCTGAAAAATCTCACTAAGGTTTGAGTATACCTATGCAAAACATCTTGTACATACCTTCTTTAATGCATCTTCTGCACTCCTCAGCTTCGTAACGAAGCCCGCAGCTGTTGTCAAAGTTGAACTCGTGAGCTGCGGGCGGCAGCGGCCATTCCTTCCAGGTGCCATCGGGCATCTCTATCTTGTCCGGACACCAGAACAAAGGCAACTAAGGAAAACAATAAGATATTATATTTTCAACACGGTTAGATAACATACTATTAACAATATATTATGAATTTACAAAAAAAATAATTATTTAGGACACATATTTTTTCACACAAGATTCTGCTGTATTCTGCACTAATTTTAGGCATCTGGTCAAGATAATAAGTGTAATGAACGTAAGTCTGAGATTGTCTATTGAACGAAAAACGTTTGTCTCTGATGAAGCATGTTCGGAAGCCTTTTCCATTTTCAACAACCATTTAGTTTGTTTTTAATTAAATGAAGACAATATTAGCGAAACTCAATCAAAATCTGAAGACAGAAAAATCAGAAAAAGATATTTGTTCCACTGGGACTCGAACCCAGATACCTTAGCATTCATGGCCAACTGCTCTACCGATTGAGCTATGGAACCCATTTCCAATTGGATCACTTTTAACTGTATCATACTTCAACTAAGAACTACCAACACTATCTTCATTTTTCTTAACGCGCATATTATTGGCTGCTATCTTTATATATGATTGCAAGATTCAACCCGAACTAAATGCTATCTAGATAGTGTCTGGATAAATATTTATCCATTTTATTTTTAATACGCGACATCTATTGACTTTTCTGCAAGTCTAGGATGAATATTTTTATTTTTATTTTAAACTTTTGTGAGTAAAATATTTCGGTATCAATCAGTAGAGCAGTTGGCCATGAATGCTAAGGTATCTGGGTTCGAGTCCCAGTGGGACCAATATCTTTTTCTGATTTTTCTGTCTTCAGATTTTGATTGAGTTTCGCTAATATTGTCTTCATTTAATTAAATATTATAATTTGAGTTTTTACTCACAAAAGTTTAAAATAAAAATAAAAACATTTAGTTTGTACTTATAAATATGACTTATTATCAGAAAACATCTCCAAAGTGGCCCAAAAATCAAACCTCTGAAGCTTGAAAACTTCTTAAGAGGAATATAAACGCTAGAAATATTTTGATTCTCATGCCTGCAAAATTTAAAATCGAGCGACTTATTTGCGCGAGGCAAGTAAGCGAAAAAGTGGTTTTTATATATTCTATGCATAATTTTATAAGAATGAAAAAAGTTAGAACATAGAAAACCTCAAAAATAGTCTTAGCCATAAAGGGGTATTTTAAAAAAATGGTTTCTTGTATTAACTTCATAATAAAGTCTTGAAATAACATTTTTTTTAGTGGTTTACGCTTATATTTTTTGTTACATAAATAATAATTTTATTGTAATTCCGATGCATAGAAAAGCTAGCAAAAGCCTCAATTTATCCGTGGCATATTTTTTGATGTTCATACTGCATGCCGATTCGTCGTAAAGATTAATCTAAATAGGATTTCACGTATAACTACACCTTAAGTGAGTACTTTTTGCAAATTTCACTGTATTTATTTAATTGTTTCAGTTGGAAACGAAACACCAAAACACCACATTACGTAAAAATGAGGAGCACATTCACAACATTTTAAAATTCAAATGCTAATTTTGGGGTAAATGTGTCATTTCTTTAAATAATGTTCTCTCATTCATTTTATGTATCCATGATAACTCTTTCTTATACAAAAATGGTTCACCAAACTGGTGGAACCATATAATTATTTATTGTTATTATTATTCTGAGAAATATCCTTTTTACGCACCTTTTTTTGGAATGACACCACAAATATATTATTAAATTACTAACCCTAGCCTTTCCTTTAGTTCCGACCACCACAGCCTCGTTAGAAAGTCGGACTTTGGAGTGTGTGGAGAAAGCGGTGGTTCCTCCGTTGGGGTAGGTCAGCACAACGGACACGGAGGTGTCCACTCCGTTCTCGTTGAGGTGTCCCGCAGCCACCACCTTGGTCGGGGCGCAGCCAAATATCATCTGAGAGAACTGCAGGGGGTAGATTCCTAGATCCAATACAGTGCCACCACCCAACTCCTTGTTCCTGGAAAAAATTATTGCATTTAAAAAAAAATTCATTTTACTTCAAATTAACTCATACATTTTCAACTAAGCTAAGGTGACATTAAAAAAAGGCGATTAGACGTAGGCAAGCTTCGTGGTTCATTGATTTAAAATAAAAACTATTAAGTTATTGACTGAGGAATAGTATTGTATTTGACATAATCGTGTTTCATTTTTGGGGTATTGTGCTTCCTTATTTTTTAGCCAAATTTTTGGGCAGCATTATAATGTCTTTCATCAGCGCAGATGAGTAGATTTTAGTGAAGTGTGTGTTTATATGTTGAAGCGAGTTGATACTGTGTTACACACTCCAATCCTCTTAGGGTTCCCAAATTCTTAAAAATCCTCTTAGCTCCAATCCTCCAAGCTTCAAATGGTGTAGCCATCAAATACCAGATACATTAGGCTTAGCCCTGTCGTCTCTATTAATATTAATGGATTTTTTGCGGATTTCGGTTGCCTCCATAATTTGGCATACAAAATGATAAAACTTTTGACCTTAAAAATCGCAAATCGTATTGAACGTTGTTTAGATAGGTAGTGAATACTACTCGTATCTCAAGTATCTCGATATCTCAAATAATATAACAGTAAATATTAATTTAATGATTTAGTTTCGACAATTGATAGAAAGCGTTAAAATACATACTTGATGCGTTCAACTTCGCCGATAAGTACTCCAAACTGAATGTTGACTTGGACGATCTCTCCCAAGGCTCCTGACTTGACGAGGTGTCTCATTTCCACGTACGCCGGGAAGAAACGAGCCCAAACAGCTTCCATCATGAACAGTTTCTTGTCCCTGGCCATGTTCACCAAACTCTGCACTTGCTTCTCATTGATGCAGAATGGTTTCTCACACAGGACGTGCTTGCCGTGCTTCAACATTAACTTTGTTACTTCGCAATGCTGGGTGATGAGATTTCCAATATAGACAATGTCTGTGAAATAACAAAATATCTCTTAAAAACCAACCAGGAAACCAACATGTTTAAAGTACAGTGAAACCCTCTTAAGAAGTTCTCTGTTAAGATGTTTCATGGCTTAAGAAGTTTGATTTTTTCGGTCCCTCGGCTCAAAATTGGCCCAATTTTTCCCACATATAAGGTTTTCCTGCTTAAGAAGTTTGTTTTTTCCGGTCCCTTGGAAAACTTCTTAAGAGGGTTTTACTGTACATACTAATCAGGGGGTCAATTCTCTAATCCAGGCCGCTCGCAATCGCCATCTAAAGTACATACATTGGTCGATTTTGTTATTTTCCAGTCTCGTCGAAGAAACATACAGGTAAACCCCGTTCATCACGACCCCGTTGAGTGCGGATTCGTCGTAGAGTGGTATTTTAAACAATGCTCGTCCGGCTTCGACACATTACAGGAATCGTCATAATCTGTGGTTGCACTAGCGAACTATCTTTCTTTTTCGTTCACTCACATAATGCACATATTCATATATGTAAATTCACGAACGCGAGTCAGACAAAATATGTAACGCTTTATGTTCTTTTTTATTCTATGGTCCGAGTAGATAGACAGGTAGACAAATTTTAAGTAATATTTCAACTATATATTACTCTCTCACGCAGTGTTGCCTTCTTGGAATCTACATTTTTGCTAAAACCTACAGGAACATCCATCAGACGTCCGGTGTTGACTAAATTATTTATTCTATTTTCGCCGATAAAATGATGTACTTTGTTCTTTTATTCGATTCCACCAGGAAATCCGTCATCCTGCAAATCCTGTTAGACACAAAATTCTCCCGATTAAAGGGCGCTCAAATCTGCCAGATATGACAGGAAATCCATCAAGATGGCAACACTGCTCTCACGGTATGAGTAGGTATACATATAATAATATAGATATCTTTTATGTATTAATAAATAAATGGATGCCTACCAACATCAGGATGGGCGGCTAGGGCAGCATAGCCGAGGAGGGCCTCGGGGATCTTGTGGAGTTTGGCAAAGTCCTTGGACCTGTCCAGATCCTGAGCAGCCACAGCCACAATCACATGCTCACTCTGCGGGAGGGTTCCCAAAGCCGTTGCAAAGTCATGGGAGATTTTCCCTGCGCTTGCGATTCCCCAACGAAGAGCCATCTTTTTTTATTCTGGAAATATAAAATACTAAATTCATGAATTTTTCAAAGTTCCATTGCGCTAGTTCACATTGATTATCTTGTCAAAAACCCAGTCCCTTTAATAAAGTCCAACATCTTTAAATTCCTAAAAAATGTTGCCTTAAGAGGCCGCTATCCGAATTTCTACCGATTTCTTGCAAACCTCCCTTAGACATTTGAAGTTTTTAAGCTCTTAAAAAATATATGTTATTTTTGACGATAATATCTATGCATTACCCACGCCGAAACGCAATTTATATGAAATTCCCTCGATAGAAAAAAATCGCAAGGTATGCTCCAATTTTTTTTATTTTCAAGTCTGTTTCCGTTATTTTACAAGTTATATGTATGAAAAAATTCATAGTGTTTCATTAAAAACTGTTTTAGATAGCCCCCAAAAGATTTTTGCTCTATTTTAAACGAGTCGTGTTTTATTAAAGATTTTTTTCAATTTTTGCATCGATTTTGGCGCTGTAAATGTTAGCACTCTCCTCTAACATTAGTAATTTCGTATCTCTCCATCTTCTTCTTTTTGGAGCCGGTAACGGAGCCTTAACCGAACATAGCAAATTATTTTGTTTATTTGAGCAATGGCTACAAATTATTATTTATGCACTAATACAACACAAGAAAAAAGTCTTTTGTCTTTTGCTCGAGATCTTACTGCTCCCACCACTGAGCTAATGCGGCAACCTTCAGACGTGCCATATTCCTCTAATATATTATATTACGATGTTTTAATATCTCATTATTTGTAAATTCAAGACTAATTAATTTAATTTGATCATTAATCATGGGCACCCAGCTTTACATAAGTACCATCTCAATAATTTTTTTAAAATGTATATTTTTCAATTAATTAAGCAGAAATTTTTCCTCAGACAACATTATTAGTTTATTCAAAATACTTATTGGTAACACATATGATTATGTTAGCCATACTATTATGAAAAAATTTACAAATACGTTTTCAAATAAATAAATTTATGTCGGTAGGCACATTAATTAATATGTAATTTTTTAAGCTCATTGATATCTATGCAACATTTTTTTAATATAAAAATATTTTTGCACCAACAGCTTACTTGCTCAATTTGTCAGTAAAGGTGGAAAAATACTAAATAATTTTTTTTCATCCGTTTGCTTATATAATAAGATAAAAAGTATTATGGTGGCCTGATAAATTTTGTGAATCATTGATTAGTGATTATCGGAAATATGTAATCACATAATCACACAAAGATAGAAATGATAAGAGTATTCAGACAGTGTATAGTAGTCCCAGAAATGGGTTGTAACTGACTTCATCATTCTAGTATCTTGTCTTTTTCGTTTTCATTCAATACGTGTGAGAAGGAAGAGGATGATCATAGACGATGTACGTATGACCTCTCTTTGGGACTACTAAACCATTTTGTTCATGTGGAAATCACGTTGTCTGTTGCAAGAATTATCTGATCGTATTTATGTGGTCTAATCAATATTTTTAAGGTGTCTTACATAAAGCTTTGACCTACCACAGAATAGATTATTAAGGTAGGTACTGTCAACTACACAGTATTTTTTAAATTTAACTACATTTATTTTCGTTTTTATAGTAATACCTCACAAGAGTCTCAGCTGCTCCCGTCTGGAGCCAGTGAGACTATGGCATCCCCAATTGGGGTATATTGTGAGGCTGATGGGGAGGGGAAGGAGATGGGAAGAGGAAGGTGGGGAAGTACCCGGATATTCAGATCTGGTCACCAAACACGTCTAACGCCATTTCAAGCAACGTTTCAATTCTATTAAACCAAGGCGATACTAAAAGTATCTTCCATTCTGGAACGTGCCGCAAATATACTATACATTATTTTAAATGAATAAATTGCGAAATAACACAAATTATTCAAATAAAATTTATTTGTTCACGCCAAGATTCGATCCCATGACCTTTGGATTGCGAGTCAAGAGCCTTACCGCTAGACCACGCCAGCCGTCAAATATTAATACAAAGTTAATACTTGTAGTTCCAGCTTACAACCTGGCTTTGCAGAGTTGTGATTGTTAACCTGAGTTTTAAAACTATTTTTCCTTATCGAATACACCTTATTTTATTTTGTGACAGGTAAATTTTTGTTTCAAAGCTCCATATCTCATAGTAAAGTACGTAGCTAGCTTAAAATCAGCATGTACACAATAGAATTTTCACACAGAAAAAGCTGTACAAAACTGATTAATTTTCATATTATGCACAAATTATCTGCTTCATAGAAGATTATGTAATGTATAATAACCTACCATATTTTACTGTACAGTAATATAATATACTTTGTTATGTATTGCACATATGTACATATTATTACAGTTTGGAAACCCTAGAAGTTTAATTAAAACTGGTCATAGCATTATCTCCAATCCCGAAACAAGTATAAACAATTCCGGGAGCGACGCAAGGGAGCAGTTGCTGACCAGCGCCCAAATAACACACAAGTCTCGTCCGAGAATGTGCGGTGAATGCATCAGTTCGCAAAACGTGGAGTACAATAATTTACGAGTTGGCATATCGACGCTAGTATCCAGGAGTCTGTGAGAGCCGCCTTGTCCTCCAGGCCCTCCAGAGTCTACCAACCCTGCCGCCTTGACATTCAGGCCTCCCAGAGTCTGCGAGACTCACTCCAGCCACCATGCTTTCCCTTTGAGTCAACATACGTGAGCACCATCTAATATTTAAGTATTTTGAGCCTTAACTTCTTAAAAAATTAGTTGTTGTTCCAGTCGTCAAAGTCTAGGTCTTAAATAGTATTTCCTCATTAACCGCTTCTGTGCCAAGAGCGAGATTTCTCACATCCTTGGTCGTGTCCAGCAGGCCGGCCATATTGTCCCGTTTTTTATTAATTTAAAATATTGAACACACAGAGACGACATTGGGATGATTTTTTTTTTTTTTTTTTTTTTGATTTTGATTTTTTAATTTTTTAAATAAGATGTAAAAATGATTTATCTTGATTAAAAGTTCACGGCCTGCTGTACACAGCTACACTTCTACCTACTGGCATTTAAAAGGTTAATAATCCTTGCGTATTCCTTGAATAAATGGTATCTCAGTAATCCGTGTTTCATTGTTCTTTGGAAAGTCATTTGAGAGAGAGCTGAATTCCTGACCCTCATTGTGTTTCATGTAATAAAGATGGCTGACTCCGCAATTAGTCAAGAGTGTAAGTATAAAATAGTCACAATATGACAACTTTTTACCACAGATCTGTATTAGGCATATGTGTAAATACTATTGTAAGAAACTTTACAAAATCTTTTAAATAAAAATTGATATATCGGCTTTGAATTTATAAACACAACTTAGTATCTGCAAATCTATTATTTTACAGGAGTAAACTTTGAAATGTAATAGCAATAATAATTGTATCCCTAGATATTTATCAATTTGTAAAGTTAAATATAAAAGTGTAACTGTCCTGCACAGTAACAGATTTTCAGATAGCGAAAGTGCAAACTTGTCATAGGACAAATCAATATTCGGCAGATTGTATTTCAAGTATGGTCTAATAGAAATAACTGTAGTTGGTCTTTTAGCTGGTTGTTTTATAAAAAAATAAATATTCTACATAGAAATTAAGTATTTAATAATAGTAGTCTATTTCACTCTCACCGTGTGGTATAGTGTGGTACAGTGCCAGGAGAGTAGATTTTAGTAAAGGTAATATTATTACTGTACAAACCTAGCTTAACTTCACTCAACACTTCAAATGCCCATCTAAAGCAATATTTCACAATGAAACAGACAAATATGATTCTTTCACATGTACATACCTAAAATAACATTATCTTTTTTTATGATAAAAAAAATAATACATACCTAATAATTTTAACCAATTGACCTCAAACAGCACAAATTGATAAGTTTACAAAAACATTTACGTTTTTTATATTTTTTACTTAGTACCTACAGACAACAAAATGATCTCATAAAACTATTTTCTAATAGAACAAACAATAATAGTTGTTCGTTTGTCAATATTTACAAGTCGTTGTTCCTCTATATTGAGAATACAGTAAAAAAAACTATATTTTAATGTGCTAAATGTTTATTGACTAAAATGTTATTATAAAATCATGATATTAGACATTATCAAAAATAAAATGCAACTTTCTAATCATAACTTTTCTGTGTGAAGCAAACCGGTTTCAGATACAACTGCCTTTTTCAGGAAAAATAAAGACTAAAAAAATTATAAGTTGTATTTGGTTCCATTCCATGGTTCTAGAAGGCATTGACTAAAAAGCAAGATAATTTTAAAAATATTATTAAAAATTATTAAGGATAAATAAATTGGTGCTGGCAATAGATAACTTTTTTATAAAAATATGTTAAAATTAACAAACATTCAACTGATAACAAATTTGTGAGGCGTCGAGTTCACGCCCAGGAGTTGCAGGTTCAATCCGCTGCAAGCTTACTTCTCCATCAAATCCTCCACTCCAAAATACAATTTCAACTATTTGTGACGGGAATTCAAATGTTGTTGTACATAAAATTCATTAACCGGTAATGTTTCTTTTTTTTAAAGTAAGGTATTAAAAATGAAATGGTCAATCATCCTGTGGGTATTTGACACCAAGTTGTTCCCTGATTGTGTCTTCCAATTTGGCCAAAAGTAAACTCTCATTTAGTGACATGGTTGGCGATTCCTTGAGTCCTGGAAAACACAAAATGAATTTGAATAAACTTAACTACATAGACACACATCGAGAGCTTAAAGTTAAACACAAAAAGACATAGCAATAATAATTAGTATTGGCATGTCTTTTTGTAGATAACGTTAATTGACTTTAACCACTCCGACCCGTAAGCGTTGTTATACGACAATATAACTCTAGCAGCCAAGTACAATAAGCGTGTTTTCACGCTAACGTGTGTTCCCACAGAAATCGTTATAACTCTGTTATTGTTCTAGTGGCAACCCTAAAACAAAAAGTAAAAGATCCATATTGAATCAAGCTTCGTATCTCTATCCAAAGTTGCCCATAGAAGTACATAAAAAAGATTTATTTTGTAGAAACAGTTTTCACCCACCAAATCGCCTACATGACATTAGACATTATTAATTTTTTATTAAATATTATTGTATGAAATGGTAAAAAAAAGTAAAGTGACCAAATTGTTATTATACAATAGAATAAGTGTTTTTTTACATATTCCGTAATTTTAGTACCGTTTTCACATAAAAACATCACGTGGGTCATTTTTAGAATTTTTTTATGTTTGCATTCTAAATTTTAATAATATTTGTTAATATTTATTTGTAATATAACAATTTGATAGCTTATTTATTTATTTATTTATTTATTTATATAATACATGTTACATATATAAGACATTTACATAGATAAGATTTATTAAATCACCATACTAGGCGGCTGCCTGTTTCATGGTGATTAATTAAGGATAGTTACTTGAGTGTAGTCTAGTGTAAATACTTGGTAAAATTGGTAAAGTTATAATAAAAAATAGAAAAGAGAAAAAGAAGTGCGTAAAATAAACATGTAAATAAAATAAAATAAACCTGTAAACATGTGGTACTAGTAATGATGTTGAAAATTATTTTTTATGACAAAAAATTTCTTTTTTTTGGTATGCAGTATTATAAAAAGAAAAAAAAGTTTCTTTAAGTACGAACTAAATGTAACTACAGTAAATGTAAAGAGAGTATGTGAGTGTGATAAATAGGCGAGACCTAGGTAAGTAATTATACTGGAGCGAACTGAATGAAATAAATATTTTAAAACAAAAACAGTCATTAGAATATTGTGATAAAAACCGAACTTGAGAATTTGCAGTATATTTTTTCCAAGTTCTATTAGTATTGTGATATTTATATCAAGTGTTAACAATGAAAATATTACTGTAAATGTTGTTGCTAGTAGATAGTATATGCGTGTTTGGTTTAATTGATTCCCGTTTATAATGTAAGAGTATTGGGCAATAAAAATATGAAATAGCACATTTTAAGGTTTTTATGATAGAACCAGAGGAATCTAATAAGAATGTATATTGAGTACACATATAATTATTATTTCTATGACTCGTATAAAAAATTGTTAGGAAAATATTGATAGTTAGATTATATACTTGTATCACAAAAGATATTAGAAGACTTGAGAATAGAATATGGATGGTGGTAATTGTGTATGTTTCGAAATGATTTATCTGTAAGATAAGATATTTAATACATATATTAGTTGTGTTTATGATTGTACTAAGAGAGCAATAATAATTAGAGAAGTTAATATATTGATGGAAATATTTAAAGTAAAAACAGTTCAGTTTTATCTTGTTCAAGTTACTAAAAAAATTTAAATCAATAATAATGACTACATAAATAAGATGTATGATAATGTGTATTATATACATTCGATATAGATTTGCTGTAAATATGGGATTACATAATATATTCTCACTGATTGTGTTAAAAACAGATGAGCTTAGATGAGAGAAGAATACATAATATCTCGTGTAAAATATCATGGTGGTGGTGTGACTAATAAGACAAAAACAAAAAAACAATCGATCGAAATAATAATAATAATAAGAAGGATAGTACATTATTTTGAGTATGTGTTATCTTGTCGAAAATCGTGGTATGAATCATGAAAAAACCAGGTAAAAAAGTTATGATTATAGAATTAACAGTATTAAAGTATATTAAAACAATATAATGGATAACAGCAAGGTAAGTACGTATATCTATTGGGAATAATTTGGTGAAATAAATAAGTTAAAATCAAGGAGGCAACTAGATTAACAAGCGAAACATACCATAATGCGAATGATTTTGTAGTGAGTTTGTTTATCACATTTAGGTAGGGGTACACAATGAGTATAACAGAATAACGGATAAAAGCATAATATAATACAGACGTTAGTATCTAATATAATGGAGTGATGTAGCAGCACAGTAGGTACTTTGTATCGTCAGTCACAGTAATTGACGTTATTCACGGTCCAGGTCAGCAATATTATTTATTGAAATTATCTTGGAGGTATCAGTTTGTCTCAAAAGTATGCGCCCTCCGGTGGACCAATAGTGTTTATAATTATTGTCTCAAGCAAAAAATTTTGTTTGAGATAATAAAAATTTTCCTTTTTGAGTTAATTGATCTGATACGTAAATGTGTTCGGCGGCTTGCGATAATCCTAGGTCCCTTGTATTTATTTTATTTGTCATACTGGTTGTGGATTTCCTATAGATTTTGAATTTGGATAGGAAGTCATCCCGCGATGTTATGGTATTGAACGTCGCTACGATAGGTCTTGGATTTTTGTCGGAGAATTTCGGTCCCAGCCTGTAGATTTTTGTTATGGCAGAATGCACGTCGGTATTTTCGTAGTTAATAATTTTAGAGATTTTTTTGACAACTTCTGTATTATTTTCAATGTCGGACTCCGGAACACCTCTAATCTCGACGTTACAAATTTGGCTTAGATACTCCAATTTATCAATTTTTTCATCTTGTTTAGAAATGGTATTTAGTAGTATATTATTGTGATTTTTTTGTGCAGTTAATTCTTCGTCGACTTTTTCTTGTGCCTTTTCCATAACATTTATCCGTTTTCTTAGGTCTTCTTGTTGATCTGCCATAAATTGGATAGATTTTATTATTTCGTTATTTTGTGAGAGGAGAGCTTCATATTTAATTATATATGAAACAAATTTTTCTTCCACAAATTTCATTATGGATGTTTTAAAATCTGTCAACTCTTTTATAAATAAATGGGAGGTTAAGAGACTATTGGCGCCATCTATATTTTCAGATGGTATGTTTTCTGTGTCGATTGATTGATTTGATAGTTCAGGTTTCGGCGGTTGAGTAAACTGTTTTGCTTGTTTGATAATAGATGGCGGTTCTTGTTCGTTGTTTGATAATATTCCATTATTCGTATGCTTATTTCACAACCTTTCAAAAACAGTTTTTAGTATTCGGCTACATTCAGAGTAGTATGTTTCATTTGTAGAGCTTTAATTGCGAAGCGGAAATAACACAAAGTTCTTATAAATCTAACAGTTCGTTTAAGATAAAAAAACTTGCACAATCGCAAAATACCTGAGTGGTTAAGACCTAGAATTATTTGTATGTTTTTTTAAGATAACGCTGTTTGACTTTGAGCCCTCGAATTATTGGTTTATTTTTTGTAGATGATGTTATTCAACTTTAAGACCTAGAATTATTTGTATTTTTTTTTGTATATAATGATATTTGTCTTTATGATCTATAATTACTTGCATGTTTTTTTGTAGACAACGTTAATCGACTTTAACAAGTCAGGTACGCCTCATACGTCATACATGTCTGGTAATGTTATATTACCATGAAAACAAGCTTATGGGTCCGAGTGGTTAAGATGTAGAATTATTTGTATGTTTTTTTGTAGATGACGTTATTCAACTTTATGACCTATGCAGAATTATTTGTATTTTTTTTGTAGATAATGTTATTTGACTTTAAGATCTAGAATTATTTTTATGTTTTTTGTAGATAACTTTATTTGACTTTAAGGCCTAGAATTATTTGTATAATTTTTATTAGATAACGTTATTCGACTTTAATAAGTTAGGTACGCCTCATACGTCATACATATGTCTGGTAATGTTATATTATTGTGAAAAGAAGCTTATGGGTCTGAGTGGTTAAGAAGTAGAATTATTTTTAAGTTATTTGTAGATAATGTTGTTTGACTTTAAGCCCTCAATATTATCAAATTATTCAAGATGCCTTATTTCGATTATAACGGATTGTAAAACAGGCTTGAGCAGGAATGTAATTTTCTTTGTCTGCTGTTGCACAAACATGATTATACATATTATTTATGTACCAAATTTTTTGTCAATACCCAAGGCAAATAAAAAAATGGCAGCTATTTCAAATAGTTGAGGTATTTGAAGTTTCTGTCAAAATTTAATTTAAAACCAGCGCTATTTTAAATTTTCGACATTTGAATGGTTTCTGATAAACAAATGCCAAAAATTCAAAGAAATTTATCAGATATATGAATTGTATAGTTCCTATCCACGATAAGTCCACTCGAGTAAAATGTTGGCACACCATTAGTTTTTCTATTATAACTTTGAAAAATAAAAATATAGAAAATTATTTATTTATTGTGCTAATCATAGGTAGTCCAACAACAAAGCTCACTAAATAAATGATTTTCTAGGTTTTTATTTTTTTAAATTATAATAGAAAAACAAATGATTTGCCGACATTTCACCCCAGTGGACTTATCGTAGATAGGAACTACACGACTCATATACAGGGTGTTAGGGGGTAAAGTGCACAAACTTCGGGAGGTGATTCTACATGATGGTAGAAGTAAAAAAAGGTAAATAATTTTTTTCGAAATTCCAATGTATATTTTCCCATTCTAAAATATTTTTCCCTAGAAGAATATTTTTATTGTTTGGATTCTACTTTTTTACCTGAATTACTGGAAAAACGTTATTTATCTTTTTTACTTGTTCTATCCTGTGAAAACGCCTCCTGAAGTTTGTGCACTTTACTCCCGGACACCTTGTACATACTTAAGTTGGTTCCATGACATCTCAGAATCAACTCAACTCAACACCTATTTGAAAAGTTATTAAAAGCTAGAAAAAAATTTATTCAAAAATAGCCCGTAACCTAACTTGACTTAAACTATTTTTTTCATCACTTTTCAAAGGATAGAGTTGAATTCATTCTGAGTTGTCCGGTCACCACTTAAGTAGCTATATTAATTATGCAATAATGACCTTTCTGAATGCATCTCCTGCACTCCTCGGCTTCGTAACATAAACCGCTACTGTTGGTGAAGTTGAACTTATGGGCCGCAGCCGGCAGGGGCCATTCCTTCCAGGAGCCATCGGGCAGTTGCAGCTTATCCGGGCACCAGAACATCGGCAACTGGGTAATAAAAACAAACGGTTCCGTGACAAAACAGAGCAGTGATAAACAAAACATGAAGAAAAGCAACAAAAACAAATCTATTCGTTTATCATGTCCTGTTTTATCCAAAACTGTAATAGTAAATATATAAAGGGTGTATAATAGCACTTACCCGAAGGATTTTAATCGGCGATTCCAGAGCAAATTTGGAGTAAAATACAAAGTCATTTTGCTATCCGATGATATATTTTTTCAACTACTTAAAAATTTCAGCAAAATGATGTCTATATTTTTTTCTCCAAATATGCTCAGGAATCACAGGCTAAAATTCTTCAGGTACGTACTGTTACAACTTTTATGCATACAAATTTTATAAATTACTTGAAAATTATGACAATACATGTTAGTAACAAAACAACCAAGTAATAACCAAAAAATTAAAATAAAAAGTATTTGTTTAAAAATATTTAAATAAAAGTATTTAAAATGGAAAGTTACAGTATTATAGTAGTTGCTAATATTGTTATTATGATTACTCTTGAACTTATGTCAAGAGATTATCATGTTATTATTATGATTATGTTACTCAACTGTTTACTTCTACCTTAACCTGTTGAACGTTGGATGGTATTTTGAAAAATGCCCGGAAATTTCATAGAAAATTCTTTTAAAATAATTCAAGAGTAGCTACAATAATCAAATAGTGCCTAGGTCCTAGATTGATATTTGAATTTCTAGGTCTATGCAACTCGTTGCCTCAGTTCGTATTTGTCCAACAGACCATTTGAGTTTTTGTTCAATCTTCACTTTAAAATTAAAAACAAAGTATAAAAAAGGATAGTAAATCACTGAATTAGGATTTATTTAAACTAATTGAACCTTTACCTATGCGGAAATAGCTTTACCATAAACACCTATCATAATGTTTTGTTGAGATAATGAAAGAAATCCTTCTCCTCCTAAAAATTTTTCTAATGGTCTGTTGGACAAATACGAACTAAAGCGACGAACTGTGAATACTGCACTAGAGTTCCAACTGCTCCGATCCATCTGAGGCTCGTGGAACTATACTCTTAATCGAGGAGGTTGTGAGGCAGAAAGGACTGGGGAAAGGAAGAAGAAGACTGAGAAGTACCTGGCTATTCAAATCTGGTCATTCAACACAGCTAAAGTCAATTCAATTCACATTTTGATTCTTGCGGTGCATTGGTTAGTCATGTAGTTTCAACATCCTTCAACGGATGTCCTTAGTATAGTTAGTTACACATAGTTTTGCGGTATCTCAACAGAAGAGTCAGATAAGTAGTATTTTAGAAGAGTATCATCTATCGTCGTTTGTGTCTAACGTACAAACGGTTATGATAATAATTGGAAACATATGGTGAGCGGCTTGACTCCATTAGAGTCGCGAGTCCGCAGCCGCGGAATACCTTAGAGCCACCTAGAGAAAGGCCGTCTGGTTCAGTTAAATATTCATTGTAGACATTACGATAAACGTAAATAAAGCAACTTGTAATCTCAACGAACCTCGATCTTATTTGGAAGTTTCGCAACACAATTCAAGTTATCTTAATAATTGAAATTAATGAACACCACAATTCTGAATGGCGGTCTTTCACAAGGGAGAAAATGAGAGTATTACATATCACTATTCTGATGTGGTAAGTAAAAACACAATCATCCTTGAGAGTCTCAAGGAAGACACTGTATTTTTACTTACCACAACACTATCGTTAACTCACAATGCCATTTCTATCCTGAGCCCTGGAGCATGTTAACCTTTAAGTATGGACGTGAAGTCTCAGAGGCTACACGGGGTTCTCAAGTTCTTTGTTTTACACACTTCCCCTCGCTCCCCGCACCCGAGCGTCTCAGTAGCTTCATTTTTAGTAGCAAAATAGACAATGAAGGAGGAGGTTGCGTCGCTGGGTGCATAGCACGTGAGTAATAATCATCGAAATATTGGCTGAAGCCTGTCAGGCTCCACGTCCACATTGATAGTTTTTGTGCTTTTTTTAGATTTTTGTTATGAAAAATGTTTTTTTTTTTACGTTCGTATATTAAATTAGAAGATAAAGAAGTTTTTTTGTTCTAGTGTTAGATTTAGTTGCTTTTAATGTGTCAAAATGATAAGTCTGAAAAAGTGCTATGATAGTTGATTTTTCATATTTTGTATGGTTATAATAAAGAAAATTGATTAAAAATACTTATTTTTTTCTTATTAAAGACCTATATTTAGATATAGATAAGGTTTTGCCACGGTTCGGAATCTGTTTCTAGAAAAAAATTGTATGTGTAGTATATAGTAGCCTGAGAGACTCCAGTCCGCACTAGTGTTAAAAATATTTGACGTCCATACTTAAAGGTTAAAGACAACAGGAAAAACATAATATTATTGTAAAGTGTTAACAAAGAGAGAGAAAAGAGTCTTGAAACTCTGGTAGTAAGTAAATACCAGCAAAATATAAAAACAAACTATGTAATGCTGAATAATAAACCAACCATGGCGGTCCCTTTGGTGCCAGTGACCCTAGCCTCGCAGGAGAGGGCGACCTTGGAGTGGGTGGAGAGACTGGCGGTGCCCCCGTGAGGGTAGGTCAGTACGCAGGACATGGATAAGTCCACGCCGTCCTCGTTCAGGTGTCCGGCGGCCACCACCTTCAGGGGCTCGCAGCCGTATATCATCTGGGAGAACTGCAGGACGTAGATGCCCAGGTCCAAAATGGTGCCACCACCCAATTCTTTTGTGCTATAAAATATAAATCTCAACGTTAAAAAACCTTAGGAATCTAGATTAAAAATAGAATAATAGAAACAAGGCAGATGGACATTTTTACACACACAAAACTGTCCATAACATCGTTCACCCATACTACTGGAAATTATATCTATGCACAACAGTGCCCTGCCTTTGTTTCTACTTTTACACAAAATGCATTTCCATTGGCTCTATCGCATTGATAGTCCATGCAGTTTAGTTAAAGGTTGTAGGCAATTGTTGGCAACAGTCGGCACATTTCTATGCTAGATATATCTCAATTTGTTTCCATTGTCAGAGGCCAGAGGGGAGATTTTTCCCCTTTTCTGTTATCACACTTTTTGCTTTTATATTTTTTTAAACTATGTCATTAAGGACCGAGATAAAGATCAGATTTATAAAAATGTTCTGTTCTTTTGCAGTTAAAATAACCATATCATGGTGATGGTCAATAAGTATGGATTGATAAGATTCAATAGTCAGGTGATTTTATAATTTTTTGCTTGTGTAATTAAATTACACAATATTACATCATCAAATCAAACAGTATTAATAGGCTAGCGTCCCCCTGGTTTTTTTTTTTTTTACAGTGAATACCGCACAAGAATCTTAACTGCTCCCGTCTGGAGCCAGTGAGACTATGGCATCCCCAATTGGGGTATGTTGTGAGGCTGAAGGTAGTGGGGAGGGGAAGGAGGTGGGGAAGAGGAAGGTTGGGAAGTACCTGGCTATTCAGATCTGGTCACCAAACACGGCTAAAGCCATTTTCAAGCAACGTTTCAATTCTGAATGGTGGTCTTACACCAGGGCGATACTGATAGTATCTTCCACTCTGGAACGTGCCGCAAATATACTATATATTATTTTAAATGAATTAATTGTGAAATAACACAAGTTAATCAAATAAAATTTATTTGCGCACACCGGGTTCGAACCCGCGACCTCCGGATTGTGAGTCAAGAGTCTTAGCCACTAGACTACGGAGGTCATCGTCGTTGAATTTAAGAATCCGACTTTCAACGCATGTCTGCCGCCGCGCCTTACCCATCGCACCATACAAACATCCGTGTATGTAGATTTTCAGACAAAGCTACCATTGTAGTTCAGTTTTCGTCGGCAAGACGTAAAGGGACATTCCCTTCCTAGGTATAAGTTCTACGAATTTGTGAACCTGGAGTATCTCCCGGGTTTCGAAAGATTGACGGTAATACACAGTTGTATCAAGCGACTGCATATTACATATGACGTCATTGCCCGTCCCGGTTACTTTTTCGCGGTGACTAGCCATCACTGCCATCACTGGTTGACACGTTGACAGTGGATACAAGGAACCGTCTAATTTTGGAACCAGTTCCTATTGGATTTACAAAATGATCACCAACACTAACTCGGCGAAGCCGAACCAAAAGCCGCCCGCAGGGCCTAGCAGTAAAAACCTGCGGAGCGGGTTTATAACTACAAGTAAATAATAATTATCAGTAAAATTAATATTATTGCCTAATATATCTGGATGTAACAGAAACTCAAAATCATGAACAAGTGCAAAAAGTTTTGAAAAAATTGTATTGTAAACCCAGCAGCTTGGAGCAGGTTGATGCAATATTAAACAAGAGAATGAATTAAATAAGAACGTACTTAAGACGTTTTACGTCACTGATGGGCTGTCCAAAGTTAACATCAACTGAAAATATCTCCCCCAGAGCTCCAGTGGTCACAAGGTTCCTCAGATGCACATAGGCCGGGAAGAAGCGTGACCAGACAGCTTCCATGAGGAACAGGTTCTTGCTTCTTGCCAGGTCCACTAGACTCTTGGCCTGCTTGTAGTTCAGGCACAGCGGCTTCTCGCAAAGCACGTTCTTGCCGTTCTTCAACATAAGTGTGGCAATCTCTAAATGTTGTGGGTTTAGACTTCCAATGTAGACGATGTCTAGAAAAGTGTAAAAACATTGCATGAATGTTCCAAAAGTTATGTTTTGATAAAGTTAATCAAACATCACAATCAGCATCACACTATTCAAACCTGGCAACGCCAATATATTTTGTGTTTATATAATACATGTTTTGTATTTGTATTGTGTAATGCAAGGGAATCTAACCCACAACCACCTGACTCAAAAGTTAGATGCGTAAAGCACGGATTTATGGAGGCTACTGTAAATAAAGACATTGGAATAGATTGTCAGCTATAGTTGAAAGTTGGAACACTCAATAACGCAGTCCGTTGTACATAGTAAAATGAAAACACTTACCAACTTTGGGGTGTTTAGCGAGGGCTTCATATCCCAGAAGAGCATCGGGGATCTTATGGAGAGCTGCAAATTGCTTGGCCCTGGTCAGGTCCATGGCTGCCACGGCCATCACCTTGTGGTCGGAGGCCGGCAGTGTTGCCATGGCCGTCACAAAGTCATGGGAAATCTTCCCCGCGCTCGCAATACCCCAGCGAAGAGTCATTTTTATACGGAAGGCACTGGAACAATTTTGAATAGTAGAGATCAACAAACCTAATTTAATAACTAACCTAGGATTTCAAGAGATTGCTGGTTATATTATCGAATGAAATATAAAATGTATTTTATCAGTAGATAAAATTTGCTCAGTGAAAATACTTGATAGTTCTGGAATGAATACCTACCTGAGAGCTGTTAACGCAAGCTGTTAACGGTTTTAATGCCGTGAACATATACTGTTATTGAATCCAACTCAACAATATTTATAGCTCAGGCAGCATAATAAAAAACATTTTATATCTCTTTCCACGGTAAACAAGTCTCTTCAAATGATACAATTAAATAAACATGCATAGGATGCATTATTAATCTTTCAAGCAGTTACTCCTCACGATATTATTAACTTACCTTATCACTTCTTGACCTTCAATTGTAATTTATTAATTTACTAGTTCATAGTTACTAGCCGGCTTGGAACGAGTTTCAAAATATTTTTTAATTCATTTTCTGTTTTGAACAATTGAAACTGAAACAAGCAATACAACTTTTCTTTTTTAACACTGAAGATTCGTGGTAGAATTCCATTATGATATATTCAAATAATTTTTAAGTTTTTTCCATTTTCTTTATTTTTTACCGTTACCGGATTTCAGACTAGCACAACTTTTCCACTATGGTGTATATATACACAAAATTTGGGGAGGGAATTATCAGCGGAGGTAAACTGAAGTAAAAAAAAAGAAATTGAATTTTTTTTTAAATTGTTTCAATATATCATTAAAACAATTCGAAGTCATATCATTTTATCTGACGATCAAATTAATATTTTAAATTTTCAGCTCATGTTGGAAATGATGTTGAACCCTGAAAACAGTTGTAATATAATAACATTTCTCATACCTTCATATATGGTTTTATCACACATATGCCTCATATTATATCTTATTTCTACAGCATTCTGTCTATGTACTATCATCCTTCTTCCGCCAGTTCCGTGCCTCACTGCCATATGCCGCATTCTGATGCTTTAGTTTTAGTTGATCACATTATTGAATTCGATTCTATTGAATGACAAAAATTGTTGAAAAAACTGAACAACTTTGTTGAATGAGGGCTCGCACTATACTTGTCAATACGCTTACTTACAAGTAGAGAGTTTATCAACTAAAATTGAAACGTCTGAACGAGGTAATAAACTATTTATAATGGCAAATAAAAAAATACCATTATTATTTAAGAGGCCGCTCTCCGAATTTCTGCAGATTTCTTGCAAACCTCCCTTAAACATTTGAAGTTTTTAAGCTCTTAAAAAATTATATGTTATTTTTTAAGATAATATGTATACATTCCCCACGCCGAAACGCAAATCATAAAAAATCGCAAAGTATGCTCCAAAGTTTTTTTATTTTCAAGTCTGTTTCCGTTATTTTACAAGTTATATGTATGAAAAATTCACAGTGTTTCATTAAATACTATTTTAGACAGACTCCAAGAGATTTTTTCTCTATTTTAAACGTGTCGTGTTTTATTAAGATTTTCGCAGTTTTTGCATTGATTTTGGCGCTGTAAATGTTAGCGCTCTCCTCTAACATCCGTAATTTCGTATCTCTCCATCTTCTTATTTTTGGGGCCGGTAACGGAGCCTTAACAAACTGTAGAAAAACAGTATGACATTGCCACAAAAAATAATATTATTATAAGTACTACCTACTGGTTTTTAAAACTTATTTGCCGGTAGACTGGGCGTTTATTGAGATAAAATTAATAAAAAAAAGTAAGTTACCCACCCAACTTCTGAGATGTTCCTAACTAACTTTTTAGTGATCATCGGATATTATTTTTAAAAATCTATATTACTTACCTTTATAAAGGAGTGTCTATGGGCTTGTTTTTCAAATCTACAGTTTTAATCCGAGATTGAAGAAATTTTGCACCCTGACCTTTAGAAGGAGAGGAAGGTCACCACCTACAAGAGATTTTGAAAGACCACCCATGGACTACCCCCATCTCTTTTTCCCATCACTATCAAATTATAATTTAAAGCACAATAAAGCCTGGGCAACAGCAGGTGCTTCACCTAGTAAATAAATACGACTTCTAAGTTGTGCATACCTGAATATTATAATACGGAATTTGGTAATTAATACACGAGGTCTACAACATTACATTATTCAATTAAATTTTCATTCATTCATGATGGTAAAGAATTTGGGAAAAAACTTCACGATCGAAAAACGCCTTTTTTTGTAATATACATTAGAAACATGAAAAGCATTAGAGTCGATAAAACTTACATTTACGTTTGATAACGGTCGGGAACTAGTGAATTGTAGTGAATCTGGTGATATTGTTATGTACTTAGAAAATTTACACATTTATCAAGTTTTCAAAAATAGTACTAATTAAAAAAAAGTTGTGGCTACAAGCTCACCAAGATTACCAATGTCAAATCATTTATTATGGCTACAAGCTAGCCAAAAGACTAAAGCTAGACACACACGGCAGAGCCATTTGGCGGAATCCATATGGCCACGGTGCAGATTAGATTAGGAGGCCACTCTCGACTCTCGACCGAGCCAAAGAGCCGAGCCACGCGAGTCGCCGAGCCAGTTTGATGTGTGTCCAATGATGCCATACCGCAAAAATTAAAATCAATGCCAAATATTTAAAGGGGCTTGTTATTTTTCCGGTGAAGATAGAACTTCGGTGAGAAAACTTTCCCCAGAATATGTAAGGAATGGGATTATAAATTAGGCCACACTTCAGCTAACAGCTACAACACGGCTGGTTGTGCATTTTTAGCTAAATTTATGTTTATGCTAAAACTTTTGAGCTCTGTTCCAAGATTTGAAACCATTATTTTGAATAACTGTGTCAATATATAAGTAGGTAATTATTTCTCTGTAACGATATGTGTGAAACCAATGGTAGGGCCAACTTCAAACGTTTGGTTTGGATGATTGTGTGGAGGGGTAGTTCGTGGTTGGAACGGTATTAGTTCATTTATGGTTGGAAGTTCGAGTTGGAAGGTTGGAGTTCGACTTGGCCTGGGATCGCCTTCGAGGTGATCGGCGATGGCTGGTTCGTGCGAGTTAGCCCAACACGTCAGTCAGCGCAATATTATTACGGAGAGTGGTATAATAGTGTTGTTTGAAATTATTATTATTATAGTTTTACGAATCGAAAATAATATTATGGAAACCGAATCATCGCCTGCACAATTGTAGGCAACTGATAAAATACAGCGCCGAATCAGCTGTTCGACATCCGCCATTTTCGAGTTCGGAGTTGGGAGTTGGAGGATTAGCCGCAGCGAGCACACGATCGGCCAACCTTTCAACTCCGAACTAAGTTCGGAGTTGGAAGGTTGGCTTCAGTCTGGACCTAGCATAAAACTTATGTATGTTCTTATTTTTTTGGAACACGTACAAAAAATAAATATCCGATTATATTCGTCCAATATCCGATAGAACTCAATTTAAACACAACTGTGTGAAAACCAGTGCCGTGATTTTCAGTGAGCAAAAGTAGTTTGTCGTAGCTTCAATTGAATTTTATTTTTTTCTAATTATCATTTTTTTGTGTGAACATTTTTTATCTTGGGAAGGTAAGTAATCCTCATACAAAAAAATTATAAAAAGGTATGTATTTTCAACAACAACATCAATAATGTGTTTTCTTTCAATCTTACGTACTTTAAAACGAAAATTCTAGAACCGCCCCTGGTGCAAATTTCTTTCAGATATCGAGTTGTTTTATTTTTTTTTTAACTTTCCGTTCGTTCTTCGACGTGTATATAAATAATATAGATTTTATTTTTATCGTTTCACGAACTTTATTTTTATTATATCACGAATAACAAGCCAGCGCGGAGTGATGTAGCCGTTCGTGGCTAGAAATATTTTTAGTTAATATTTTTACAACCACGTGGCGCTAGTGTTTCTTCTTAATATGGAGTGTTTTGTGTTTGTCAGTGAGTTTGTGGTATAAAAAATTTGGAAAGCTGTCAATGTTAAATGGTAAGGACATAATAAAGTCATATGACGGGACAAATCGAGTGCCTTAGTTCATTATTATGTTGGTTTCATGAATTTCTAATGAAATTTCATCGTTTTCGGGAACTTTACATTGATTTAGTTTCCGTTATGTTGACCGCCATCGCCCAGTCACAGATACGCCTTTTTATGCTTAATCTTATCAAACCGTATTCAAAATTACAAGTGTAGTGCGAGTTACCGTAATGTGCATTGTAGAGATATGTATTAGTTTAATCCCTCCTTTATTTATATTTACAGCTTAAAGCTGTGAATCAGCCTGAAAATAACCTCAAATTTCGGGAATTTTGTAACCGCTTTCACGACTGAGATTGACAGACCGATTGACTGACGTACATAAATTGACTTTTATTTTCTGTGCTATTGAATTGTGCACTGAAGTTTACTTATAATTGTAGTGACTACTAGTCTAGTCACCGTCAGTGTCGATGAGTACGATATTTAGTTTTTAAACGCTTGTATTTGACATTTGCAATCAGCGTCTCGTACGAATCAAATATAAAATATGTGACATTATCATTTTAGTTATCGTGTTTTACCGGTATCGGTGAGAGGCGGCGAGTTATTCGGGAAAAGTGTTAATCATTTCAGAACAAAGCTGATCCCTAAGTTGTTTTTCGTATTGCAGAATTGAATCATTATTTATAATAATAAGGTTTATGTGTTTTTATTACAAAAATTGAGTTCGCAAGAATAAACTTGTTTCGTCACTGATTGTGTTTTAGTTTTAGTGGTTCATTATTTGACAGATCACCGTTTTTTAAGGTTTCAAGTGCTTTTAGGGATAGGTACCTACTCCATGAAATACAAAAAGTGAAAAAAAGTGTCACAGCTTATCTAAAACGCGTAGGTACGTGTTTCCGCTTCTGTTTATACCCAAACGATAAAATAATCTTCTCAGTTTTATAAATTAACACAGTGTTCTAATCTTGCATTAGCAATATTTGCGCCTGTAAAGTTCGAAACCAAACTTCTCGATATTATTGGATTTCTCACAAATTTTGTAAGTATTCACCTACCGAGATTAATTGCATTGCATCACATGACCTAATTTTATTTTGTGAAATTCCTTAGGATTAGCAAACACCTGATACACCTACAGAGAAAATTTTACAATATTTGGCCTATTATCTAATTTTGTATCGCAAGCAATCGATTAAAATATTGTTTAGTATAACAGCATTGTTGCTAATTTAGTTTGAAACTCGCATAAATAAGCTTTTGAGTTGAGAAAATTACGAAATATCTTGTTGTCAAAGTACGTTGTTTGTTATTAGATTTAAATGTAAGTATGTCGTGCATACAGCATACCCGACTTTCACTGTAACCGGTCTTCGCGGTTATTCACCAAAAAGGAGTGAATTCGTGGAATGCTGTTAATTTCGTAATTTGTGATGGCATGCCAAAAGATTATCGTGTAAAATTATTTGAGTTTCTAAGCCCACGAGCGAATTTTTAGGAATTTCTGATAGGTTCTCATTTGAAGAAATGAAAACAAATTATCGCATACCTACCTAGTACCTAACGCCAACACTGAGACGACTGGGTTCACCGAAAATAACTAGGTAGGTAACATTCGCATGATAAAGTTCTCATAATTCTCTCTCGCTCCTTGTTAAGTACTCCATTTTTATTTTTTGCCGCCAGTTTTTGATATGCGAAAATTCACCCTCACGTTCTTTTGCTAAAAAAATACGCTTCGGGATACGTCGCCCAACTAAGGTACTTGTTCATTATTCAGTGGAATTTTTGCATTGCATAGTGATCTGCCTAGGTTGGGAGTTTTTTTTGGATGAAAACCACAAGAGTCCGATGTTCCTGGTCTCTTTAAATTACATTCAAAGTCCCGAAGCTATGGTAGACACTATGCAGTGGCGTACCGTGGGGGGGGCGGCCCGCCCCGGGCGGCACTTTTGGGGGGGCGGCAAAATTTCACAATCAATAATCATCTTGTAAAAATTTGGATTGGGGAAGTCGCGGGTTCTATTCTCGCGTCAGGACTTAAAAGTTTTTTCTAGTTTATAGTTTCTTAACATCTTTCTTAAGTTTTATATACTGTTAAAATCAAAATATTAATGACAGACGTTTTGTTTTTATTTCTAACACATACATTATTTTTAAATAAAAATGTAAATGGCAACAGTATCATTTTAGCTCTAATTGATAGTCGATTTGTGTTTTATATTCGTGAAGCTTTGTGCGCCCTGCTGAAAGCGCACAAAAAATTACACTTTTACGGTTTTCTTCCACGTATATATCACGGTGATATATTTTAAATTTATTATCACAGAAAAGTTAAATAGCTGACAGGTGTGTGCATACTTATTCGAATTGCAGTTATAAAATTCTAGATGCACACTATCTATGTGCTGCCAGAATCAAAGAAAAACCATTTTTATGTTCTGAGTGAAGTTTTAATTCACCTCATACATATTTAATTTTTTTTTTTTTTTTTTTTTTTTTTTAATTCCTTTATTTTTCCCATATTTTACAATTTATATTTACATATTTGAAAATCATAACAATAATGTGGGAACCCACTAAGGCGTAGCCTGTGCGTGGGTAATATATTTAAAAAAAGTTTTTTTTTTTAGTACCTAGAAAAAAACAAACAGGGGTATATAAAGCAAAAACAAAAATTGTTTAAAACATTTTGTACAAAAAGTGTATACAATAGTGTACGGTTAAATAAGTGTAAGTGTAATTAATGATATACATTGTAATAATAGGTGTAAAGTTTGTGAGAAAAGTGATATAAAACTAAATAAATAGAGTTTTTAGAAACGTAAAGTGAAATAAAACTAAATAAATAGAGTTTTTACATCTGTATGGTTTAGCCATAATTTTAACTCTTTTACGAAATGCGGAAGTTTTGTTGCAACTTGAATATGTTTTGGTAAACTATTGAAGGTACGAGGTCCAATAAAACTACTGTGAGTTTGCATTTGTTTTGTGTGTGTTTGGGGGGTATAGAATACATTATTATTTCTAATGTTGGTTCTGTTTACATTTTTTTCGAATTTGTTTACGTTTTTAAAGATATATTTCATAGTTTGTAGTATAAATAGTTTACGGAGACTGAATAGTTTAGATTCTTTGTATAAAGCATCTGTCGAAAATGTTTTAATTCTATTATACATAACTTTGATAATATAATTTTGAGTTGTTTGTAAAGGTTTTATAAAAGTATCAAGGGCACCACCCCATCCTATTATTCCATACATGAGAATTATTCCATACATACATTCCACAATTTCAGAGCAAGATGAGCATATTACTTGATTACAGTTAAAAGCAGTTTTGTGTTCAAAATGTATAATTCCAGTTGTGGATTCATCTGACGACACATTTCAAAGGAAAACATTATATTATTTGAAGTGCTTTATAAAATTCTTGCAGACAATTTATGTGCCGCCAGAATCAAAGAAAAAACATTTTCATGTTCCGAGTGTAGTCTTAATTCACCGCTTAGAGATTTAATTAAAGCCCCTTTTGTGTACAGAATGTAAAATTCCAGTTGTGAATTCATCCGACGACACATTTCGAAGAAAAAACTTATTTGAAGTGCTTAATAAAATTCTTCCAGACAAGTTATGTGCCGCCAGAGTCAAATAAAAACCTTTTTAATGTTCTGAGTGTAGTTTTAATTCACCGCATACAGATAAAATTTAAGCCAGTTTTATTGTTCAGAATGTAAAATTCCAATTGTGTATTCATCTGCTGACATATTTCGAAGGAAAACATAACTTTTTTCGAAGTGCAAATATAAAATTCTAGTTGCAGACAATTTATGTGCTGCCAGAACCAAAGAAAAACCGTTTTCACGTTCTGAGTGTAGTTTTAATTCACCGCATACAGATTTAATTAATAAATATTTAAACAAATAAAAATAAAAAAAGGATCACTACCCCCCCCCCCCTCCCTGAAGAAGTACCTATATAGGGGGGGGGCGGCAAAATTTTCCTCCGCCCCGGGCGGCTGATACCCACGGTACGCCACTGACACTATGTGAGAGCAGGTCGGGAGAAATAATATATTATGCTGTTCCAATTTGGTCACAAGGTCGCAATGACTAGGTACTTCATGGAACGATTTGGATAAAGGTTACTTTTCACTAACTGCTCTTTCTTATCGGAAGTTGTCTGTTATCAGGATTCAGGATAATCTTCACCCTGCAGGCTATGCAATGCACTATTTCGTATTACGTGTTCCTCTACTACTGTTTTCCATTTATCTTCCCCTGGATTACCAATTAATTAACCTCGTATTTTTCTCTCCGTACCAAGATATTTAAGTTTTCTGTCAGAACAATCTCAGTTTAAAAAATATATATTTGTGGTTTTTGAAAGCCGCACATTTGACTTAATGTGTGTAGGTAGCTCATTCGTTTTTTATCGAATTCAGGCCGTGTCCCAGAGTGGAGTTATATTCTGACCATCCTGTTCCTGTCTAGTTGGTTTTGCATGTGACTCAGTGCAAGATTGGCACGCTTCATATATATTATACCCAATGTTTGTTTGCCCCGCGGTGATCGCCGACCTTTCACCAGATTCACATGCTACAGGGTGCCCCAATGCACACTTCACGTATTATTTACGTTGCCCACACGCTGAACGACAGAAGCGTCACTGTTTTATGCATACACAGCCAGTGTCCACTCCGTGATGTTGAATTCTCGTCTCGGTCAAATATGATTTCCAGTTCTAAGAACCGATCCACACATTCCTGCGAGTCCGACTGCGTTCCGAATAGCGACATGCTCAGACGAATCTTTCTGATGATATTCAAGTCGCGTTTCTGCCGGTGATCAAGTCATCACACGGAGTTGATGTCCACATAACAATATGAAGACGATCCGTACAGCCCTTTTATATTTTACACTTACAGGCAACTATGTTTCCACCATATACCATACTTAATGCCATCTATCGTTCTGTGGGATAGTTTCTGTGTTGATATTCAACATCCAACACTTTCTGTATTGGTTTAAAAAGTACAGTGCTGCCCTGTGCTTAATTTGAGGTCAGAATAATTATGTCAATGTAATTATTACAACCGCTTTGAAACTTTTTGATTTAATTTTTTTGTTTGGTCATATTTTTTTTTATCTCATGACACCCTTTGTTGCGTATAACTCACCTTCAGAGGCAACTATTTATGGCCACCACCTGCCAAAAGGTGGTTGTGAAGAAAAAAATCGTGGTACGTTCCAAAACCTTTTCGAATAACTTTCAAATGTAAAAATCAAAATAACAAGTCTGATTAAACTTCAAGGGATTTTGTTGTATAAAGGGCTAACTATAAGGACCCTAAATATTAATATGCATAAATAAACGTGAGCTAATCGATCTATTTACACTTTAAATTCCATCATCTATTTATGAAGATTAAAATGAAATAATTTTGCATATTTAGTACCACAGATGTTTGTGTTTACACAGTTGCTCCTCCGTCATGTTCCTACCGTGAAGTCATATGTCGTGCCGACCGATACGCGATCACATCCAACTTTTACTAATCACGCAATACAAATTTCAGTGAGTAAAAATATTCTGATGTAAGCGAATGTCCGATGAAACTGATGATTCAGTCAATCGGGTCTTAGGCGAAATAGCCGTCCCCGTTGACCACCGATACTCGGCCATTCAACGTTAGTTCAAGTGTTGATGATCGATTTGCTTGTCGACTGATCAAATAATCCAATTTTAAACTTACTGTTAAATTACACTGATTGTCATTTGATGACTATGCCAAATTTGATGGAGGTTCATACAACTAAGCCAAATATAGATACATTTAAAAATAAACCGAGTTCATCAAAAGAGATTAAAAAACTTCCAAAAATTATTTCAAGCGCCTATTTACATGTTTAAATTTAATGTTAACATTGTCGTGTCAGAAAATCTTGTGTACAAATACCTACCAAAGTTTTTATAGCCCTACCAGTATTTAGGTACTATCTCTCGAGATTCAACACTCAAATAGAACAAATATAATATGGTATTAAATAAGTATTTCAAAGTCCAAGTCCATGATTCGTAGATGCGTTGACCTAGAAATTCCAGTAACAAAAAAGTGCCAATTTCTATCCTTCTTTCGTCTCGAACGCCTCTACGATTCGGAAAAAAGATTACACCACAGAGAAAAAATAATATATTTATAAAATGGAAGACACCGAGGAGGAACGTATGAAAACGAAACCAATTAATATCGAGATATAGATGACAATGAAGAAGAACTAGATGACCCCGGTCGTTTTTGATGGTGCTTTCCAAATCGGAGAACCTTATTTTTCCCCCATTCCCATCATGGCCAGTAACAGCCATGAAGATTTGAAGTCACAGAAAACGGTCCTTTTTAAATTAATCAATTATTATTATTATTATTATCGGAATGAGATATAATTTTATCGGTCAATAGTATTGGCCACGGTTGTCCTTTCCGGAATGTAGTGAATGTACCCGTTGGAATGGAATGTGGAGAACTTACTTACTGCCGGATGTATACCCACTGGTGTGCAGTAGTCAGAGTTCAGAGTATGGACCGATTGTACAGGCAATAATTTGTTTCGCGAACCCGAGCAGACGTTATTCTACTACGAGTCGGATAACGTCATTGAGTTTGTAGATAGTCGTCACTGTCATCAGTTATTAGACCAGGAATTGCGAACCTAAAGACCTAGGTACCGCTGATAATTCACTTGTAATCTCTTCACCCTTTTCGTAAACGAGGGAGGGATCTAACTAGTGTCCGACCGAAACAGGACTTTCCACCGAAACCGAAAAGATTCGGTCCACGAGCAGAACGATGAAAGCAAGATCTTAGCCATATTATATATAATTCGAACTTTGAGGCAATTGTTGTTGCAATTAGAACAGCTAGTAGCTGAAATGACAGTGACGACTAGAAGCTGGATAAACATTACTAGCATTTACGTGAATGGTCTCTTTATCTTATCACCATGTCACAATTCTGTCAAGGATTTCCGGACGTTTAGATTTAGCGAAAATCATGTACTTCCTTTTCATTTGATTCTATTACGATAGAAGTATGATATTAAAGCTCTTCAAGCAGATAAACCGGCATTCTTGGCTTCCGTGATAAAATATATTCTAGGCTTTCTTCTAACTGTAACCCGAGTCTACCGAAGCTTTAGCATTTCTTGCCACAGTTTAGCTATATCAAGCTTATTTTTTGATGTGGAGTCTGTAAGGTGTCTGTGTACCTTCCGCCAGATCCATTTTCATACCTCTCCTCTGACAGTGGTTAATCATTGGATATTTGGCGATGTCTCCTGATTCCATAAAGTGGCTCCTAGATCCGAGTCTTCTTTCATGAATGAATGATGAATCAGCGTTTCTTCAACCTCTTCACATTTCCTACAGCTTTTGACATTTTCCACTCCCGATATCTGCACGTGTCTCCTGAGGTGACATCCTCCTAATAGCCCTAACAGCTCCCTCAGTGGGTTTCTATCAACTTTTAGTATTTGTTTCAGTCGTTTGGGGTTGGGCCATTTTTGACAATTTCACATTATAGTCCGTTTTATTTTTCGCATATCGTGTCATTCTATCTCATTTCCAGCTTTCAATGATTCAATCAACAAGTAAAAGCGAATCTTTTTCTAACGTAATTCATCTAAAACTTCCCTGAAATGCTCCTGCCACAGATTTTAGATCCCAACTTGTAAAAAATATAATGTAGGTCACCTTGCTCATAACTCATGATAATGATAAATGTCCCGGTATTTAGCTGATAATGCATTCAAAAGACAATCGTGTGCATGATTTGCAGCCTCCCGACTTCCTGAAGCAAATCACTTTCCATCATGTTTTCATTGTTTCTATCAACAACTCTTACACGATTATGCTATTAATTTGCATTGTGTTATCAATATTATATTGTCTGTTGTAATATTACACGCTTGAATTATACGAATAAGACGTAACAATTGTTTGCCTCTTAGAATATCGGCAGTAAGTATCACTGTTCAATAACGCTGTAAGGTCGTTCATGATTATTATAAAATCATCGTAATTTTATTTTTTGTCTTGCTCACAGTCACCTGACAGCAGAATGCACATTAAGCATATATTAATGTATAATATAATATTATATTCTTTATTCTTTGGCAGAATAGGTATATCATCTTGACTGCCATTGAGTGAATTACCGAACCATGTTTATTTTATTTATAACTAGCGAGTTCCCGGCATGCGTTGCAATGCCACTAATAAGAAATTGTTTCCCCTTCCCCTCCCCTTACCCTTAATATTATTCCAATTTAATACCTCTTAAATAATAATCCCGCCACATTTTAAAATTCTATCCCGTAATCCCGCGGGATTTGAAATAGGTGCGGGATTTGCAAACCCTAGGTACAATAATTTATTTAAAAGGGCATTTTTATTTTCGGAAATGAAATGATCCCAAGCCACTAACCTATCAGTTTGACAGATCGAAATCGGATTGATATAGAAAAAGTGTATTTAGTCGATCGCGATCGGTTGAAAAGTTTTTAGGGCAAAATAGAACGACGATTTCGAATACAACAAAATATATGAATCTACAAGGCTTGTATATTCTACTATAGTTCTTGATGAAAATTATTGTTGGAGCTGAAAAGGGTTCGTTGACCTAGAAGTTGTAAAAATTCATGATTACAGACAGTTTTTGAGCTTTCTAGTTTATGATGCGAATAACTTCACCTTAATATATTGTCAGGAGAACCAACATAAATATGTATAAGCTGCATTCTGGTAAAATCATCCGGGAGACGTTTATTAATCACTAACTACATAACTAACTAACCATCACGCCGTTCCCCGCAGTGGTAGGCAGAGAGGACGGTCCTCCAAACAACTCGATCTTATAATATACTCCTTGTCTCGTTCATGTTCATACATCGTCGCATTCTATTATTCTGACTCTTGACGTGGCCCGACTCAAGTATCTGATTCACTTGGTCTTGCCATGTCTTCCTCGGGCGTCCCCGACATCTTCTACCATTCACATTTGCGTCATATAATTTCCTCACTTCTGTCCTCGTTCATTCGCTCTACATGCCCAAACCATCTGAGCGTCCCTTTCTTAATCTTACTCATCATAATCTTACTAATGACGGTCGAAAAAAATGAAGTTAGATACTTTTTACTCTTCATTAGAAATTGGCTTTTACTGATATTTGTGGATAACCATGGCAAAATTGAATTTTAAGGCAGTAATAAAATACGGCCTCCGTGGCTGAGTGGTTACAATTCTTGCCTACGTATCTGGACGTCGCGGGCTTAAATCTCGGCGTGCGCAAGTTAATTTTATTTGATAAGTGTGTGTTTTTTAGAATTTATTAATTAAAATAATATTATGGTACTCGTATATTTGTGGCACGTTTCAGAGTGGCGAAAGACCACCATTCAGAATAGAAACGTTGCTTGAATTGGCTTTAGCCTTGTTTTGTTACTTGATCTTAATATGCAGGTACTGCCCCATCTTTCTCTTCCAATCTCGTTTCCCTCCCCACTACCTTCAGCCCCACAAGATACATCAGTTTGGGATGCCATAGTCTCACTGACTCCCAATGGTTGAGAGCAGTTGAGACTCTTGTACGGTACTAAAAATAACAATTGCTAACTTACTGAAAATAATAACATCACCTAATTTTTTGAGTGAGTTTTAATAATTAAATTACTTTGATTGGATCTTTGGTAGGTCCCCTTCCTCCATAGATCCATTTTTATTTATAAGTCCAATGTTTTTCAAATCGATTCTTATTTGGGTCGCAGATGGGTATCAAATCAAGGCCTCATGTAATACGCATCCGTCCACTATTATTGATTTAACCTTTCTACGAATTATTTCTAATTTGTACACGCGTCCGACACGATGTTCTAAATATTGAATATTTTCTTGCATTGGAATACATGTAATAATACATGTCCTTTGAGACACAATGTTTCGTATTGTATAATTTTTTGACAGACGGATATTTTACAGCTACAAAGTTTAAGATGGAAATGTGGTGAGGTGAAAATCGTAAGTTGAACTTAAAAGTATAGATTATGTAGAAAACGTTTTGAATTTAATAACGCCAAAGCTCTTAGCCTTAGCTCTTGAGTTTTTGTTGCACAGACCTCCTACTTTATAGGTGCTGTGGCCTACCGTATAAACTTAAAATATTATGAACGCGTAAAGATGAAAACGAAATTTTATCATTTCTTACAAGCATTTAGATCAGGCATTGAAGGCTTTGAAGGCCAACCGTCAGATTTTTTGCGGCCCAAAATGAGTCTTCGATGTTTTGGATTTTGGTATTTGATATTTGGTATATTCATACAAAAAAGAATAAATCATTCTCGTAAATTTATCGCATTTATATTATATTATGTGAATTTGACCTTTCTTGTTAGGGGGCAACCATTAATTCCGTGAGCTCAAACGGGGGGGGGGGGGGGGGGGGGGTCCAGCAAAATCTCACGTTACTTGAAAAGAATATACGAATTGGCCCAAATTTATCTCACCGAGGGGGGGGGGGGGGGGGTCTAGATTGGAAGAAAAATTGCTCACGTAATTAATGGATACCCTTTTATTAGACCTTGGACTCTCGAGGGGGTTTTTTATTTTTTGCTTGAAAGTGTCAGGCGCATGGCCGCTTCACAATCTATTCCGATCAGTATATTTTTTCCGCACATTTCTCGGGAGATCGAATGCAACTGACCTGATTTTAATAAGTAGAGGGTGAGTGCAAAGGACAGCCCAGTGTTTAGATGTCTTCTAGCATTGAAGGTCGCGGTTTCATAATAATAGCAATTTTGGACACCGAATTACCGGTAAAAATTAACCGCCGTTTACTCCCCCCCACCCCCAAAGTTCAGTAATATTTTTTTCGGCCCACCCAACGATTTGGGTTGGATACCCGTGATTTAGATAATAATATATCTTATTAATTGGTCCTGTGATTGGGATGGTCCGATGCTCTGTGGGGAACCCGCTTGCACAGCGCGGGTGTAAACTGTGCGACCTAAAGTTCAAGTTTAGACTTACGGATTTCAATACTTAGTTTGTGTAAGCACTATGAAACCATTAATTAATAGTATGTATTATTTATATAATCGTTCTATTTACATTATAATATATTGCAAAATAAAACTTTCAAACTAAATCACTGCTATTCGGTGACGAAGAATTTCGTACACACTGCATTTTTCGATAGGCAAATCATTTTAGAGAGCCCACGTTTGAATGTAATTGTGCACACCGATAGTATCGCGAGCAAGCCTCAAACTAGTTCGAACTAGTTTGGAACACCTGCCGGTAGTTCCCTCTTACCTCACAGTTGCCCCACACACAGTTCACAACAACACAGGCAAGAATCTCTTTATTCTGTACTACCTTTTTTACATTAGTTCCACACAGGGGAGGCCCCGAGGAAAATATTTTTTATAAATGTAATAATTTCCCTCAGGGCCTTGTCATCTTTGAGGATGCTGCGTAGAAGGTCTTTTAAATGAAGAAGAGGAAGTTCCGGAAAGGAAAGGGTATAAAGGGTGGGTAGTAATCTGGAGATCTTACCTGTACCTACCCTGGACTAGTGTATCAATGTCCAAAGGTTATTTTCGAAGGTTCCATGACAGTTCATCCTGCGACAATTCATCGACAGTTCATCCGGCGACAGTTCATCCGGCAGACAGTTCATCCTGCCGACAGTTCATCCTGCCGACAGTTCATCCGGCCGACAATTCATCCGGCGACAATTCATCCGGCGACAATTCATCCGGCCTGATCATTTAGAAGATTTTTTCTTCAAGTAAGTATGCAAAGAGGATATACGGCCGTACAACCAAAATCGATATACTTATATCTGAAGGCATCTTGAGTGGAAATCCGCTGTAACCTAACCTAACCTAACCTAACCTTACCTAACAAATTAGTAAATTCACCCCAAAAGATGGTGTTAATTTCAGATAAAAAAGTTATATTATATGCAAGTAGGAATCTTTACGGTTTTTTGCTAAGCCGACTGCACGTATAAGTATGTTATTTTGTTATTCACGCATGCTTCTTCGGAGAGTCTGCTAAGCCGACTGCACGCATAAGTATGTTATTTTGTTATTCACGCATGCTTCTTCGGAGAGTCGAAATTATTGTTAGTAAAAATATTATCCACCTGCACGTATAAGTATGTTATTTTGTTATTCACGCATGCTTCTTCGGAGAGTCTGCTAAGCCGACTGCACGCATAAGTATGTTATTTTGTTATTCACGCATGCTTCTTCGGAGAGTCGAAATTATTGTTAGTAAAAATATTATCCACTCAAGATGCCTTCAGATATAAGTATATCGATTTTGGTTGTACGGCCGTATATCCTCTTTGCATACTTACTTACTTGAAGAAAAAATCTTCTACTTGATCAGGCCGGATGAATTGTCGCCGGATGAATTGTCGGCCGGATGAACTGTCGGCAGGATGAACTGTCGGCAGGATGAACTGTTGGCAGGATGAACTGTCGCCGGATGAACTCTCGCCGGATGAATTGTCGCCGGACGAATTGTCGGGTCATCATTTTCGAACTATTCCTCTATTAACAGCAAACTCTATAAGCTTTATTTATTTTATTCCTTTGCATTTGCGGTCTTTATGTCTTTGACCAATAAAATAACGATATTCAAAATTGTAGACCAAAAAAAAGGAAAAAAAAAATTGCAAAATACCTGGTTTGTTTTTTTTTGCACAATGCAAATTGCTGCAAGGTGATATTAATATTTTTTTTAACTTTATGAGTAAAATTGTAATATTAGCGAAAATCTGGAAAGAGAAAAATCAGAAAAAGATATTTGCACCTCTGGGATTCGACTGCGCAGTGATAGCGCATTTGCCCAGAAAGCGAAAGGTCTGCAAATATCTTTTTCTGATCTTTCTGTTTTCCAGATTTTCGGTTGAGTTTCTCTAATATTGTCATCATTTAATGATATTAATATTTTTGTTACAATCATTTGTTAGAACAGTGTACGGAATTAAGTGCAAATCTAAGTGTACCCTTTATCAAAGCTCAAAAGGTTATTTTGGAAGTGTTCCGAGCTGTTCAACGTTTTAGTTTTTTCAAATAAAAGATCCCCCACCCCCTGCAAAGGCTGGGTCGCTACCCTACAGTAGTATTGTACAGTATGTGCTTTGGTCTTCGATTTCTAGCAAACTCGCCATAATTTTTCCTTAGTCTAGCAACGTCTCACCACTTCTCACTTCTCCCATCACCTCCTTACCACCCCCTCTTAAGGGGGTTCAGTCCTCTGCCACTTTTTATTGGCTGTTAACAATTTAAAAGTCAGCCTATTGTAAAATATTTCCACACATTGATGAATTGTAAAGCAAAAACTCTGTGATTTTCTAAATTATTTTTCTTGTTATGTATACAGCATTTCGTGTTTTTGATTTGTTTTTTTTTACTGTTTTGTTTTCGTTATTTAATTATACGAAGTTGAGAAATTCAAACGGTGAGCTCGGCTTCCTGAGATTTGCTCACCCCTTTCTGTCTGAATCAACGCCACAATTTTAAACCCTCAACGACATTTCCATCGAAAGGTATGGAGCTTTGAAATACATATAGATTTTTCTAACTAATCTATTTATTTTTTAAATTTTTTGAACTGAAATTCAGCAGTTATATTATCTTAAATTACGATGAGCATTATTAATTACGATGAGTGAACTTGAATACTCCATGCATCTAATCTATCCGTGCCTACTTTTGGTAGATACTGGATAGTTGTAAACTTTTATTTGAAGAATGTCCGAACCATAGACATCCAAATTGATAGACTTGCCATAACACGAAATCTGGATACCGTTTCGTCGAGCTGGAGGCAAACCACGTGATCTTATTTTTGGCACCAGGAGGGTTCGAGAATGTACTGAATAAACTATGAAATCAGTCACACAGACCCTGTGCGTATTATGAGTAAAGTTCGCTAAAGTAAGGCAAAGGTTTGCAGCGCTGTCGATTGTGGGACTTTTCTGCGCAGGATCTGAATGTTCGCCTCTCAGAGTAACAATATATAGTAATAATATATCGTTACTCTAAGGTTCGCCTCAATGAATCGGCTGTCGTAGCGCTCTAAAATTGAGTGAGGTGGGTAAATTGTACCGCGTGTAAAAAATTGTCTTAACTAAATAGCAGAACAAAATATAAAATTTTGAAAACAAGCCCGAATTTTCGTTTACCCGATTTGGGATTTGCAGTTAAGTTTTTTACGCAGCCGCAATTTGCGCGACATTATAAAAATGACTAGTAACTCGTAAGCAGATTTTATTTTGGAGGACCGAACGGTGATATTACAATGCAGTTTGCTTGTATACTGTTGAATTCATTATTGACAATTTGCAGGAAGGGGGTAGAGGGTTAATTTGAATGTCCATGGCCCGAACGACGAATCTTATAACACACGGCATAGATGCCGGTAATAGATGCCTACATATTACTATAAACATTGGCGATGGGGGCGTGGCCTTACTGCAAACACATACAAAATTGTGCAAGGCCACGTCCCCATTGGCAATGTTTATGGTAATGTGTAAGCAAATGTTCATGTTTATGATCGGAGGAGACCCGACTTTAGTAATAACTCAATAATCATGAACCTGGCGCGGAAAACTCATAAATCAGTCATTTATTATTATAAAGACACGGTATTTTATGTTGTTGCATTGGTACTTTATTACACAACATCAATTAATTAAAAATAATACCTACTTAATTATTAATTACTCTTTAACTATCTTAAACTAGTTTTGTTATCCGGTTTCGCACGTGTTTTGGTTTATAGTTCATAAAATATTAATATGTACTTGCAAGGAAGAATAAACTCCGAAACAAATCAAAAATTTTGGAAACCACAATATTGTTTTCTTGTGTGTTATACATGAAGTTACGTTCCGTCTTGTTTTTGTCATTTATATAGACATCTCAAATCCCAGTAGTTCATGGTGGAAATGATGCTGCAGGACCTGGAAGTATTTACGGTGTGCTGTAACGCAGACAAGGCTTCGATGGGTTCATTCTGCTTCACCCGATTGTGTGGATCTGACATTACTGTCGACATTGTGAGAGTTGTCGAACACCCTCTAAACCAAGTCGACATTACGGAACATGCGGTGTCCTAGAAAAGCGGTGAAAATTTCATTACGCCATAGCATACTTGCCGAAAGTTTTTAATAGTTCATACAAGAAAATTTCTACTTTGTAAGCATAGACATATGAATATTAATAGACCAGAACAGAAAGGTGAGGGGTAGAAACCAACTACAGCGGGACGAAGGGCAGGAAGACGGCTTAGGTGATACGTGATTCGTCAAAACTCAATCTGACAGTATATAGGCATCTCGCATTATAATATCACACTTTCGTTCTTAAAAGTAAACTCTGCTTTTGAATGAATATACCTTTTTACATAGGAGCGCGAATTGTTCGCCGCGTAATGAACACATTTGCGAAGTCTAAATATGCAAAGTAAGGTCGCCTATGAGGTCGAGTTTAATATTTTGTTGCTGTATTAAGTGAAGACACTTTTATAAATGTTTCATAATTTACTTACCCCAGTAAACAGGGACGGGCACACGCCATGTATCTCGAGTGACAGTGTATGTTATAAAAATTATCATATTATGTGATCTGAATTGGCTTAAAATAATGCTTGCCTATGGAATGTAATACGACAATTTTATTTATTCTCTTTTTCACTTCTATTTTTACACGTTTTCAAAACACAAGCCACTATGTTTACCGTTTTATTTCGAAAAATGCACCGATGAGTGCTCGACGCTGGCTTGCAGAAGAATGATGACGTCACATTTTTTAGATTAACGCGAAGCCATACACGATCCCAGCCGGTTCCAATGGAATGGTTCCAATGGGAGGGGGAAATAATACGCTTTTATCGCTTAGGGCAGGTCTACTAATATTCATATGTCTATGTTTGTAAGGCATTTTGGTTTATGATTTTTCCAGGTTATGTCTGATTACTTTCCTGTATCTGATCCTCTCAATTGACGAATTAACAACTCGGACCCATAAGCTTATTTTCGCGATAATATAACATTACCAGACATATGTATGACGTATGAGGGTATCTGACTTATCGCTTCTAATTCGTGTCTCATTTCACGGGAGATTGGTGAATGAATGGCAATCAATATATCTGCACCCCAAAAACATTTAGAGCTTTTTAAGAAAATTTTCTTCAGTTTTCAATTTGAATGTCCCCTAAACTTTTTACGATGTTCCTATGATAATTTAATGGCTCTGCAAACCGTTTCCGATATCAATAAACTGACGACTATTGAGTGGAATTTTGTCTACTGCGATATAATGCCATCTTGGCTCCCTAAAGTGGTTCAGCTTAATGTTATTTTTATAGATCAGTAAATTCTTCATTCTCTTGTGTATGTGTAATATCATAAATATCTCGTTTGTCTGAGGACTTTTGGATGCACTGAAGAGACAAACCGGCAGAAGTGTGTTGGAGTTTTCCTGGTGTGCCAGATAAGGGAAATTTTTTCATACTTCTGGTGAAATCGACAAACTTTTTCAAATATCGAAATCATGTTTTTAGCGTAATAATCAATTAATTGTCCGGTTTTTGGGGTAGCCTTATGGTAATTGGAAATCAGTTTTATATCAAATCTAGGAATTTTCTATTCAGTGGTTGGATGATTTTGTTGTGTTCTCTTAGGCCTAGATTTTCAGATGGTGTTTCGGTAGGAAAAAATATTGATATTATTTTTGTTATAAGAAGCATATACATAAGTGTGGATTACGGTGGGGTGGAAAAAAAGGGTTAAGTGGGTGTGACATCACAGCTGAAATCTTGCAATCATATATAAAGATAGCAGCCAATAATATGCGCGTTAAGAAAAATTAAGATAGTGTTGGTAGTTCTTAGTCGAAGTATCATACAGTCAAAAGTGATCGAATTGGAAATGGGTTCCATAGCTCAATCGGTAGAGCAGTTGGCCATGAATGCTAAGGTATCTGGGTTCGAGTCCCAGTGGAACCAATATATTTTTCTGATTTTTCTGTATTCAGATTTTGATTGAGTTTCTCTAATATTGTCTTCATTTAATTAAATAAAAAAAATATGTTTTTTGAATAATACTTCTGTTGCCATCTCCATTCTGAAGTTGGGTATTTAGTAACATTTACACTTTATTACATTTATTTTATTATATCACGTTTTTGTTAACCTCAGTTTTTTTTGTAGCGATGGGACGCATACGGGTGTATTTTCACTAATTGTTTAATTTATTATTAGGTACTTAAGGTGTTAAAATATTAACATATCTCACGCACACGCGATTTCAAAGGTTGACTGCTTAATATTAAATCAAGGCAATTTCTGCGTGAATGCCGATATTGAAATTTAACGACGAAGAACTCAATACGCATGAATTTTAAATGATTCCTTTTTTTTACATTAACTCCACACAGGAGGCCCTGAGGAAAATATAAAATATCCCTCAGGACCTACGTCATCTGAGATGAGATGCTGTGTGGAGGGTTTTCCTATGTTCTGGTTTACTCTTTTCGTGAATGGACAATTTCCCTCACAATTTATCTCACGCATAATAATTAATTTTTAATCACTATAAAAATTATCGCAAATTTGTTTACGCTTTGTACTAGATACTAATAATTCTACTAAGTTATTGACATTATTAATGAAAATCGGTAAAAAATAATTTAATCGAAAGATAACTAGTCCATACGTGAATAATAATAATGGTACCTGTAACTATTAATTGGAGACTAATATTAATTATCAGACACTTGCCGTTTTATTTCTCACAAGAACTACACAAAGTATAGTAGCGAGACTCCAGTAGCTCGAGCATTCGACGATCGCTCCTCCAAATTATTCATAATTTATTACACTTCCCGTTCCCATCAATTCGAAGTAATCTTCGCCTCATGAAATGTCACGAGTTCTCTTTCCCGTCCTCAAAAATCAGGTAAAAAATTACAGGAGACGACACGACTCTTAACAGAAGCTCTAACCGCAAGTTTGATCATTTTATAGTTTTCGGCTTTCAGGAGTAATTTTCGTTTTTTGCGGCATTCTGTGAATATATTAGCAGCTATGAGCATTATGCGTGATTTCTGCAGAATGCTATGACGCCATGGCGATCGAGAGAAATGATTATGAACAATCATTCGTCACACCTCTTGAGGTTTTCGTCCATTGCGTCCGTCGACTGAAGAGCTTTGTGTCGACCGTGACGGGCGTTATAAAATTAGTATTGGTAATAATATCTTTAAGTATCCATTTTCTGAGGCTTAGGTCTGTGATTGATAACTGTCTAGCTAACATCAGGATCGGATATACGGAAAAGGGGGGCGTCTTACTAGACATTTTGGGGACTCCGTGTCGTGTCTTGAGACAGTCCTCCCACATGAGACAGTTTGATACTGTATTTTATTTTGTCTCTGATTATCTGCACCAAGTTGCTGTGAGCCTATTTTTTGGGTTAAAACTTAAAACAGTGTTTCTTATCCTTATTTTGTTTTCTTTTTGTTTTATCTGGTTTTACGGAGGTCTCTGAAAGGCGGGGTCTCTGAATTGCAACACTGCAACTCTATAAAACCCCCACTGGTTTTATCAGCGGTACCAGCTCTAAAAGATGTGGGAAATTTACATCTATTTGATTCAGAATATACTTTAGATATTTGGCCCTGTCTAGCGATAACTTTGTTTCTAAAAACTAATCCCTCAGGCCTATTTTGTCGGAGGTTCAAAATATTTCCACAGAACACATCCAAAAACTAAAAACTGTTTTTGAAATGTGATTTTGTCTCTGATTATCTGCACCAAGTTGCTGTGAGCCTATTTTTTGGGTTAAAACTTAAAACAGTGTTTCTTATCCTTATTTTGTTTTCTTTTTGTTTTATCTGGTTTTACGGAGGTCTCTGAAAGGCGGGGTCTCTGAATTGCAACACTGCAACTCTATAAAACCCCCACTGGTTTTATCAGCGGTACCAGCTCTAAAAGATGTGGGAAATTTACATCTATTCGATTCAGAATATACTTTAGATATTTGGCCCTGTCTAGCGATAACTTTGTTTCTAAAAACTAATCCCTCAGGCCTATTTTGTCGGAGGTTCAAAATATTTCCACAGATTTAAAATTGGCTCACTAAACTAAAATTACTGATAACAAAAAAAAACATACATATTTTATTCGGTAAATAATGTTAAACGTCATCGTTAACTCACTTTTTTTTCGTTTCATGTAAAAATAATTAATAAAAACTTCCCAAAGTTACATAACTATTTTAAAATTGCGGTCGGAAACTTTGGTTTTATAAAGGTGTACAATTTAAGTATTTTGTGATTAACTTTTAGATTTGAATATAAAGCGTGGTGTTTTCTTTTTTAACACAGAAAAGATCGTATTTCGCAACATTTGGGAAACACAACGATTTCTATGAGACATATATGAGTTGTTCCGAAAACCGTACAGTTGAGATCAAGCGACAAAATTCCCGAAATTAAGTTTTCCATGCTTATTCAATGTCAATTGTTTCTTATCATTTCTCGTAATCTGTTATCTAATAATACCTTTCAAAAATACATTAGTTAAAAGTTGATATTCATAAAAGTCAATTAATATAGCTTACTTGTTAATACATTATCTAAAAAAAATACCTGAAAAGTTATTGGTAGTTTGTTACAGAGTACATAAATAGAATTGATGGGCTAATTGATCAATGTATTCACTCGTAATCTTTGCGTGATCTATATTCATAATAGGAAAATATGTTGTCATTAGTGGTAAACGTCCATCATTTGTTGAGTCATGCTACAGTCAAATACCACACGAGAAAGTTGACTTGTTTGAGTAATTTAATTTTATTTGCGGTAAGATCATCTGAATGATTCCTTTCGCTGTAATAATCGTATCATGAGAGCTTAGACATCCAAATTGGATCAGAGTGATGACTAGTGATACAAATAGTACTAATTTACGAAGTAGTATGTTATCCTGTCTCCAATACGATTCAAAATAATAATATCGTTCGTTGAAGTTATTAATAATATTTTATCTGTTTTCGTAATGACTACAAACCACTCATTTAACCCCTCATGCTAATTTGTTCGCTTTTGGGAACAGCTCGTATAGGTCTCATAGAAATTGTTGTGTCTCCCTTACGCCATGGTGAGAAATATGATTTAAACGATGTTAGAAAGAAAAAAAATGAGTGCAGTTAACACGCGGTAGTAGCGAAACTTTACCAAAACAATCTCAACCAATGAAGAACCAAGGAGCCTTGAAAAGTGAGGTCATAATCAAAGCGGCCAATGAGCGCAGACCTAGCATCATTTCCGTTTTATATCTCAACCAATAGGAGCCTTAATAGGAGTTTGATGCTTCGAGGTGCTGTACGCGTCATTTCCGTTTCATTCGAATTCCAAATCACAACGGGGCTGCAAAGTTTCACTTCAAAAACACCACGCTTTATATTCAAATCGAAAGTAAACCACAGAGAAAAAAATGTACACATCTATGAAACTGACGTTTCCGAGCGCGATTTGAAAAAAAATTGAGAAACTACGTGATTTAAAAAACATAAATTTATACGATAAAAAAGTGAATAAATAACCACATTTATAATACATATGGCTAATAAAATATGTAGGTAAGTATGTTATATTATAATTATAGAAATATTAAAATATGTAGGTATGTGTTTTTTTTCGCTATCGGTAATTTTAGATTGAAAAAAACATAAGGTCGGCCATTTTTAAACCTTTTTTTTATATTTCCATAAAAAAATGTAGATATATTTTAATAAATTACTTGTATGATTATTTGCAATAGTTTATTTTGAACGATTTGGTATATCTGTAGGCAATTCGTGTTATATGGAATTTACAATAGTACCTATAACCTAATTTGTGACCGTCGCGTCGCCTAAAAATGAAAAAAAAACCTTTAAAAAATTCGCCCTATTTTCGCAAGCAACTCGATTAATAAACTAACAATTTCTTACCTTGTGAAAATGGATTCAGACTCGGTCTATTCGTAGAGCTGTTAAATGCTTGGCTACACTCTCAGTTGAGTGGCTATAACAACCGCTAGACCGTTGTTTATCCGATTGTTTTGGTTTTCTCGCAGTAATGTATTCTCTCTCGTGGTGGGTGCGGCAGCTTCAAGTCATATTTCGGTCATGGTTCACGTGTCGCGGATGTCTTGGGGTACCTACTTTCATGTGAATTGCGTTCCGGTTTATCGTTTTAACAGTTGAACCGAAATATCACGACGTTTTGTATATTAAACTTTATGTACTACTTAATAAAATAAACTGGATGGACAGAGTTACGAATGAATATGTTATGGTTCGTATGAATAAAGAAAAAGAAATTATTAAAACTATAAAAATCCGAAAACTTCAATAACTTGCACATGTGATAAGACATCCAGAGAAGTATGAGATCTTGCATCTCATAATGCAGGGAAAGATTGCCGGAAGTCGGGGTCCTAGAAGAAGGAGAACCTCATGGCTGAAAAACCTGACAGTGGTTTGGTCAGTCTACCGTACAGCTGTTCCGGGCCGCAGTAAACAAAGTCCGCATAGCCAACATGATCGCCAACGTCCGTTGAAGGGATAGGGCACAAGAAGAAGAAGATGTGCATCATTTTGTCTGGAGATGATACTTTAGATTTTTTTCTTAGAACTGGCGTATCACGTAGGCACCGATGCAGAGAATTGTGCAAACCTTAGATGTGTGATCTATACCGATCCGCAAGAAAAAAATCACGTAAGACCTAGGCACCAAACAGGTGAATATCTTTATCTAACGGTATTTAAATGGAAGCTGCTCCGAAGAACTAGCGTCATTGGTCCCTTCGGCACCGGTGGAAAGTCGGGAAAATGCCAAACGCGCGATATCTATTCGTACACATTTGACATTTCGACTTTTTGGAATAATAATATTCCATTTGTTGCGGTAACGTCTTGCGAACTCTAAAGTAGCTTACTATAGATCCATTTATAGCATGATAACATAGTTATTCCAAAGGGTCGATTTGTCACATGAGAATGGGTAGTTTCTACAACACGTTCTTGAGTTAAATCATTGAACAGCTCGGCTGGAGTGGAATGATTTGCCACCCTCCGTGCTCCCTCCTACAAGACCTAGGTTCACTCCTACCTTTCCGCAAAAAGACTCCTCACACAGCATCCCCAAACATGACAGGCCTAGAGAAAAATTATTTTTATTTTTTATTAGAACCTTTTTATAACTTTTGATAATTATTACCATCAATGTAACATATAATCGAAGAAGAAGATAACACTTATAGTCTATACGAAAATATGAAAGAGAACAAGACACAGAAAAATAAAAAGATAACGGTCGCAACTGAGAAACGAACCCAGAATCTCTCGTCTTACTTTATCTTTTTATTTTTCTGTGTCTTGTTCTCTGCATTATTTTCGTTTCCATTATTAGTGTTGTTTTCTTCTCCAATAAAACTTATTTTTCTAAGGGCCATCTGTGCGGAATTAATGTAAAAAACAAATTTATTATTAGTGGAAGAATTAATTTCGATTTTTCTAAATATTTGATAAAATTAAGTTTAGCTCGGACACACAGACACGCCCACATAACTCGTGCGTAGCTGCATATATCCAGTGGGAAAATATAATATGATTGAGCGCCAGACAGCAGTAGCAGTCTGGCACCCAGTCAACTTTGCTTTTACACAATCAATCGATATATCCGAGGATAAATAAATGACTGCCGATTCCTGATGGAAACTTGTTTCTTCCAACCCTGGTTTCACAATTTTCGCATTCGAAATTGTTGTCACTATTCTCTCTGCATCCTTTCACAAATGTCTAAACTATTGGGTAAAATTGTATATTTTCTTGTGAGCAAACTACATTTTTTTTTACTTGGAAATTAGGCATCGAATTTAATTGAAAAACTAAAAACTAAACTAAACTAACCATCACGCTGTTTCCCCGCAGGGGTAGGCAGAGAGGACGGACCGCCAAACAACTCGGTCTTGGCACACACTCTTTGCCTCGTTCACATTCATTCATCGTCTCATACATGCTCTTCTATTATTCCGACTCTTCACATGGCCCGACTCAAGTATCTGATTCACTTGTTCGTGCCATGTCTTCCTCGGACGTCCGCGACTTCTTCTACCATTTACATTTGCGTCGTATATTCTTCTTACACTACTTTCTTCGTTCATTCGCTCTACATGCCCAAACCATCTGAGGTTAAAACAATCTTACTCATTATGCTTACATCAGCCTTACATTCTTTGCGGATATCCACATTTCTCACACGATTCTCTCACGACAGTTCCATGCCTCACTGCCATACATCAGGGTAGGTACCAGGACTCCATTGTGGGCTGCTAGCTTCGCTTCTTTTGACAGTTTTGTATTAGCGCCAACGGCATTCAGTCCTCCATTAATGGAGTTACCGGCATTCACCCTTTTTAATTGATATTATTATTATTTGATAAAAGTCTACTGGAAAAATGGATGACTGTTACTCGTTTCACTTACCGAGCAATTCAAAATGATGACTGGTTTCATTTCCTATTTGAATCTAGATCCTCTAAAGATAACCGTGGAACAATTATTTCCTCATATTTTATTTGCACGATCTTTAGTTACTTCCCGAAGACAGTTATCTTACTAATATTATAAATGCGAAAGTTTGTATGGATGGATGGTTGGTTGGATGGTCCTTACTCTTTCACCCAATAAATATCGAATGGAATTTAAAAATTCTTCAACTAATCGAAAGCTACATTATATGCGAGTAATAACGGCTTTATATATTGGTAAGCTCTGGCGTTATGAATGAGCTGTGGCGTTATGAAATTATGTATCATACGTTTTCTGTCCCTAACAAAATCGAGTTATTTCAAACGTCGAACAAATTTTTACCTTGGAAACAACGTTTTTTTTTAATTTTAGGCTTAAAAAGAGTGCTTTGTTATGATTAAAAATAGTACTTTTTTGGCGTCGTAGTTAATATCTACATATCTCTAAAAATGTTTATTCTCCGAACAAAAAGCATAACGTTGCTATAAAGCATAGCGTTTGAAGTGGACTGTCATTTTCATATTTTTTTAGGTTACTCTGGATTCAAATATGAATAAAATACTAATAAAGGGAGTAGGTACTTAAAATAAATTTCTATTTCTTTAATTTAAATATTTTCTAAAATAGAATTTTTATTTGCGAAATGTCATTCTCAAATTTTGAAATTCTCTTTTAAACAATAATTATTTTCTATTAGACAAAATAGCAAGAATAATAATAATTATGCCAATAATTATGCCAGTAATTTCCCACTAATACGTTGCGAGCGAAGCCGTGGGTAAAAGCTAGTATGTATTTATAGGTATATTATCGTTATTCATTTTACCTGCTTGCATGAATTCTTTACGGAAACCAAAGTAAATCTTGTCTAGTTTAGTGGTGGGCAAGATATCGACATTTCGAAATGATCTATTCTTTTAATATTTGATTATACATATGTGTGTAATTCAGTTTTTAATGGTAGTAGTCGAGATGTTTGCCGGTGCCGATTGTGAAGCTTAAGGTTGAATCTTCAATTTGAAAAATTGATTTGAATATTCATTCATTTTTTTTATATTAGCTCCACACAGGAGGCCCCGAGGAAAATAATTCCCCTCAGGGCCTATGTCATCTTTGGGGATGCTGTGTGGAGGGTCTTTTTTAGGAAAGGAAGGAGAGGAAGTTCTGGGAAGGAAAAGGGCATAAACCTTTAAAAAAAAATTTAAACATGCATTTACTAGATAAAAGAACAATCTTTCTAAATCAATTTATAATTTTTTGTGATAGAGTCAATACATCTAAAATTTGATTTATAAATGACATATTTCCGGATTTCTCTGGAGCGAATAGTTGGTGATTTGTTTTATTTTGCAATCTATTATACTTAATTCATATTACATATAGCTCTACATCTCACGATGGAAATGATTTTGCCAACTGAAAATAGGCTTGTTAATTTAGAAATATCATACAAAACAAGCTGTGCAGCTTTTATGAAACCAGAGCTCACCATTAAATAATTTAAACCTTTATAGTTGATATTGTATTGTGAGCGTGCATACGTTAGATAACATCTAACAGTCGAATTTCTCATTTGTGGCAATGTTTAATCCGAAAAATTTATATGACGAAAATCCCACATGAAAATAATTTGCTACGTTTATTTAGATATTTGGCTAAATGCAGTAAAACAGAGAAACAGCTGTTCAAGCGGTATGAGCGGTGGCTGGTTATTAGCAAAGGTGTAATACACCCGACACGTTAAATAATACAACACCGGTATGACGTTACTCGGGTACCTGGTTGCCTGGTTCAATGCCAGGTGGGATCAGCGACCTACCACCTTCCACCCGAGCAACCTGTCCCTCCATTTACCCTTCTCCGATGACAAATCACTCCGCTGTCTCCTCCGTCGGTGACTGCGACAAATTTTCTCACAATTACTCATTAATCTTCTCCATCCGTACGGCTATAAATATCGCGGCAATTTAGCATGGAAATGTGCTCATTTTGTTAGATAACCTTGAAAGAATAATCTACTCTGCATTACTTCCATTTGACAGGATAGAATATTGTCACGTTTGTTGTAAACACGGCCGTATCCTCATTATTTAAACCTTGCAAATATGTCTTCGTTTCTGAAATTAAACCAGTTAATGTAAATAAGTTAAACACTACACTGTTTTATTTGTTATTAATTTTATTTTATACTTTTTACAATCATTTTGGCAAGCTAAGTTATACATTTTAGCAAATATTATTGAAGATGTACTGTCAAAAATACGAAGTGAACTTCATGAAATATCTAAATGGTTAAATGTAAGTAAACTGAAATTAACTGTAACTATGTAAATTTATGATATTTGGTTAAAAAAAACGAACGAACTTACTACCAATGTTGACAAGTAAAGAAAAAAAAAGTTATAAGAAATTAAATACTTGGGAATTATAATCGACAACAAATTAAAACTTTACACTATCTTTGAAATATGAACCAAAAATTGCAACAAACATTAACTTCGTGTTCGAAATTGGTCTACAAATCCCACCATCACATCTGAATTACTGCACAGTTGTAATTTTTCTGAGCAATAAAACACAAGTTTAAAGGGTGTTAAGGGAAGTACTTGACTTACTCTAACCAATGATTCTTGACATTATTTAGAGTAAAAATGTTGATTAAATTTTGGTCTCCGGTGATATTTTTACGGCCTTACTAAAAAACCCCGTGAAAATTTTATTCAATCGACAAACGGCCGCGGATGTGAAAACATTACTAATTAAAAAATTGTCCTTGGAAAAAAATACACACCGTTTGCACAGCCTGGAAGGGTAGTTTATCTCTGTTTTAGTGATTTTGAACGAAATTTGGAATTTTCCAAAGTATTTTGAATGTTCTATATATTTCTTATTTTTGAAGGTGTAAAAACAAATACCATTTATAAAAACTAGATAAACTTACCTTTTAGATTTTTGTATTTGAAATACACTTTAGTTTTAAAAAACTGCCATATTTTAAGATTTAAACACGGAAAAAAATGAAAAATAATTTCTTACCAAAACATTTTTGATGAAAGTTAACAGACATTTATAAAAAATTTAAAATTTAAAAAATACAGACCTTTTATATAATGAATTTGGAATGAAACTGTCACCTCACTTTTTCCTCGTGCATACAATAAAAAATTTCAAAGTTTTTTTATTGCCAAAAAAATAACCTAAAAATATCTGTCATTTCAACACATTTCTTGCACCACTAAAGATGTTAATTTCTTTGATAAGTTTAACACCACATGAATTTGATATTAATATTTACAAAAAACACCACTTTTATGAAATTCTCATAAAATAAATACCATTAAATGTAAATATGAATTTTTATGTATCATAAAAAAAAAATTTTGACTTTTATAATATAAAAAATTTCAACTTTTAATTTTTTTAATTTTTTTTTTTATTGCCAAAAAAATAACCTAAAAATATCTCTGTCATTTCAACACATTTCTTGCACCACTAAAGATGTTAATTTCTTTGATAAGTTTAACACCACATGAATTTGATATTAATATTTACAAAGAACACCACTTTTATGAAATTCTCATAAAATAAATACCATTAAATGTAAATATGAATTTTTATGTATCATATAAAATTTTTTTTGACTTTTATAATATAAAAAAATCTCAACTTTGAAAGTACAATTATTGTTATTACAACTTCACTAAACCTTATGAAAAACCACAAAAAACACGGTAAATATAACAATTATATGAATATAAGAGTGAGTTAGTCATATTAATAAAAATTACGATCACTTTTGAAATATTACGAAACACATCGCCTTACATCATCCATCTTTTTTCATTGTGAACAGCGAATGCGCTGGCGCCCCCATCTAGCGGCTATGAATAAAAACAACAATTTAGTATGTACATTACTAAAAATTGCACTGTTGCCAGATTTTAAAACCTGTTTTAGAGTGAAATTCGTTATTAGTAGTATTTCGTGTTTTAGTGTAAATTTGTTTTATTGATGTTGCTGCAAAAACACAGGTTATCGTATCGGTCGTGCTGTAGTTTTTTTTTAGTAAGGCTGTTAATGTTTCCTTTTTTTTAAACTATGAGCATTAAAAAAATCACTAGGTATTGGACAGTTACGAACGGTTGAGGAATCGGGCGGCTACTCGGCTAAGTGGCCAGTGACTTGAAATGAGATGAAAAAAAATTTTTTTTGTTTGTTTTTGAAGAAAAATAAAGTCACCGGATACCTAAATTTATATACATTTTTACTTCAAATAATGTCAGAAATCACTGGTTAAAGTAAGTCAAGAACATACCCTAATACCTATATATAACTATTCCTTTTCCTATGATCCGAAACGGTCGTCAGGTGTATCTGGCTTATAACTGACAAAAGTATTTTGCGACTGTGTGAAACAGAGCTTAAACCTTTCCGTACCGTCCTCCGGGCATAGCGTGACAGGTGTCTTACTCCTGCCACGTTCTGTTACCCGGAGCCCGGCGCCTCCCGACAAGGCATTCACCCGAATAATGGATATCTCAACCAGGATAGTAAACTTATAAGTTATGAAACTCCGGATGAATATATAAGTGAGATTGACGTCACTGTTGTAGGTGGGCCTCGAAGGAATATGTATGGTCGCACGTGTTGTTTGGCGTCAGTAGCGGTCGATGAGGAATCCCGCAATGTCCTTGACCATGGCCATTTTTATTGGCATCGTATCAACACGCGTTTTACTTACTTTTATTTCGATTTATCCACTTCCCGATATCCGATCGAGCCGAAAGTCGGCAGATAGACACGTTGTTGATGTTGTTGATAGTTGACATATCGTTGTTGATGTTGAAAACACTTGTAAGGTTTAAATTTAAGGCCTTATTACAATTTACAATAAACGTGATAATATTATATCCTGACAAAGGGAAGTAACACATAGTAGATTATTCTTTCAAGGTTATTTAAAAACATGATGACAATGCATTGTTTCAACTTTTGGTGACACTCACGCACACAAACGAGCACGTAACATGAATTTCTCTGAACTTGACTACTAACCGGCATAAGAGATGGCCGGAAAATTTAAAAAAGAATGCATTATACTATTATAGTAAAAAAACTGGTTTTTATTACGGGTTGATTTTTTTCATTATTATCACCAAGCATAATATTGTAAATGGCTGTTGTTATTAATTGTTTTTGTGTTTAATTCGTAGAACTTCATTTATTTTTTTATAAATTTAATTAAAATTAAATTTAATAATAATAGATACGTTTTTAGATTTTCACGGCCAAAAGCATTTTCGTTATTTGTTTTGGGGGTGTTATGCCGTGTTGCGCTACCTCCTTCTTTAGCCAACGTTTCGGAGAGCGTTGCAGTGTCCATCGTCAGGGCAGATTTGACGGATCAGATCAGATTAATAATAATAAGTTATTATCAAGTTCTGCAAGTATTTTAGTATGTATTTTTGTTACAGCTGTGTCGACTTATAAGGTCATTTTCGAACAGTTGTTGAGCCACATTCAGACGACTTATTTATACTATTTTAAATGTCCACAGTTTGAAAACGACATTGTAAGTCGAAACAGCTGTTACAAAAATACATACTAAAATACTCGCAGAACTTGATAATGACTTATTATTATTAAATTAAATTTTAATAAAATTTATAAGCTGTTGTTATGTTGACTGGTCAGTGGCTGAGTTGGCATCGCGTTCCCACGACCATCCAGGCGTCGTGTGTTCATTTACTCGGCTGGCTAAGTCCTCTGTCACGACACAAGCAACATTTCCGCTTATTGTGGTGATAGGAGATTTTACAATGTTGTCAGGTTATTAATTTGTAACCCGGAAATGTTTGTCTTTCTTCAAAATATATGTACGCAATATACGTACGTAACGTACGTCATATGTATTATAACAATACGGTAGATCGAGAAACAATTGGTTTTATTCTGTTTGTTTATTAATTCATCCATAAATAATGTATTAATCTTCTCTGAGACAGAAGGGACAATCCTCCCGACCGCAAGGAATGTTTGCTGGGATAAATTTCAACAAAAATAGTATTATAATTCATTCTAATTTAAATCCAAAATGGATAAAGTCAACAAAGTGGTCTGTGGAAACGCCGGCTGATTGGCGAGCTCTCATTACAGTGAAGCTTTTAGTCGCTCTCTCGCAAAGGGTGGCGGAAAAAGGCCTTTGTGTTTGACCTCGTTTTCAAACTTGAATACGTTTTTCTTTTCAGTGGGCAGGGTTCACACATTAGTTTTTAGTGAGGGCATGTTATAAATTATCCACACATAAGTACGTTCTTCACTGACCCCAAAAGTTCCCAAAATGTATTTATGTTGGGAGGTGAATAACTCTAAAGTTCCAAGGATTTGCACACTGAGTGTGAGAGCAAATTAAATATGAATTATGGTAGGGACTAGGTGTTGTCCTTCAATAACCCCGGAAATTGTCCGCTTTCAGTTTCAGTGTGGGCGACATTCTCTCAGTGGTTGTGAGGTGTCCCTTTTTGAATGTTTGCTGTCCCATGTATGGTACAGCATTGTATGTGTATTATATGTAGACTGGATCTAGTTCCGAGTCCCGAGGACGAGACAGGGTGGTTGGTTGCAGTAATTAGGTCGCCGAGGTTTCTGGCCGCTTCACGCCCATTGGGCATCCCCGCCGCTTTGGTCGGCTAAAAATACCATTCTTGCACGGGCTTATGTTAACCCCTTAGACTGATTTGTTCGCTTTTGGGAGCAACTCGTATGTCTCATAGAAATCATTGTGGTCTCCCTTATTATCAGGAGAGGAGAGAAATATGTCTAAATGGTATTAGAAAGAGAAAACACCACGTTTTATAGTCAGATGATTTGATTTACTTTTAGATTTGACTCAAAATAACCACAAAATAATTAAAATGTACATCTTTATGAAACCAAAGATTCCGACCGGAATTTGAAAAAAAGTAACTTGGAATTTTTTTAATACTAATTATTTCCACTTGAAACGACAAACATGTAAAGTAACGATAACGTTTATAAAACTTATTTGTCTAATAAAACATGCGTTTTTTTTTCGTTCTGTAATTTTAGTTAGAAAAATGTAAATTGAGCCATTTTGAACACTTTTTTTATGTTTGCATTCGAAATTTTAATATTTTAAAAATTTTATGTTTATTTCGATTTAAAATTTTTTACGACATACTTTATCACCTTACAAAAACAGTTTTTTTGGTTTTCGGATACGTTCAGAAATATTGCTTTTATTTGGCTTTTATTGCACAGCGGAAATATTTTCGACCTTCTGACAAAACATGCCCGAGCCCTGAAGGGTTAAATGTTCCGAGGCGCTTGCCGAAACGGCCTTTTGCCTGCCGTAACAAAGCCCAATAAGTGAATCGAAATGCCAACGAAGTCAATTTTTTTATCAAAAAAAATCACAGTCCAATGATGGATGAGAAACTTGAGAAAATTCTTACCTACCGCATCTACCGAAGGAAAAGAAGATTAACCAGAAGTTGCCAACAGAAATACTATTTTGCTTTATTCTGCGGTAATTACGAGCATAATAGACAATGCAGTACACGGCTCACTCTGTATACCTACAACCCGGTCTCCTGCGACTTCAGACACGGACATTTGCTTACATATTCACATTACTATAAAGTTGTAAATGGGGGCGTCTTGTCTGCAGATGCATTCAACAACGTGTAAGGCCACGCCCCCATTGCCAATGTTTGTAGTAATGTGTAAGTAAATGTCTAAGCATTTTTGTGTTCGAGGTCGCAGGAGACCGGGCGCACAATTTACCCACCTACAATAGAGTGCGATGATATTGAGTTTTTTTTTGGCTATTACCGAACGCCTCAGCGACATTGAAATATCATTTCTGCTCATTATCTGCTCTATGAAAAGACTTGGCACCTTGTCATAACTTATGGACTTTCATTTGTCTACGCCCCTTACCCCACATCCTCATCCTCCCCTCGCCGGTGATTATTATTAATGACCCCACAAAACCGGCGAATTCGTTGCGAATCTCAGCTTTAAAAAAATATACCTGCTGTTATTATTCGTAAATACTCGACTCGTTATCCTTTCGGGATATTTCGGCAGCGCTCAGTAAATTTATTTATTTTTTCTTTACGGTATTTTTTAGAGAAAAATGTTTCCTGGGGTACCTCGTTCTAAGGTCACAATACCCGAAGTAACTTCGTAATTACCAGACGTGTTACACGTCCGTTATTTACGAGACTTTCCATATGCGAGTTATAAAGTTTTGTTTCTTTTACTTTAGAAGAATATTGAATTGTTAGATGAGGTAGGTTAGGTTACTTATTTTGACTTAAATTTGGTCAAAATACGATGCACTTCATTTTCAACTGTTGGTTTTATTCGTAGTATTCTGGTAGGTCACTTAAATTAAGTACCCATTTTAAAGTTAATTTTTCCGTGAAAATTACCGCACGACCGACAATACTGATTAAGGTGATGTACCACGTCATGTAAAATTCAGGAACAGGCCGCTTACTATACCTAACACTCCTAATGTAGATATTTTTTTATTTATTTTATTTTTATTTATTTATTTATTTTATACACTTTACAAATACAAGACAAAAAGTCCCGATAAACTACTTTTTAGCAGTTTGTCTAACGGGTTCTTTACTTTAAAGATCTTATAATAGTGATTTAATAGTTACATTTTTTCATTATGACGATAAGGTTTAAATTTCCGTTTAACACCAGCCGACTGTTTTGATTTATTCACGAAAAAAACATAGCTGAAAAGCGTATGTTTTATGATCATTTTCTAAAGAATTTAATTTTCCACATTATACAATAAAACCATAACCGAAAAGGGGTTCGTAAGTAGGAGATTTTGAACTTTAAAGCAGTTTTTGTAGACTTGACAATTTATTTTTTTCTAGACTTATAAAAGACTAATACAAAAATACTCGATTATTTAAAAAATAAGTATGTGTTCTTCTCGGCAGTATTTAAAATTTAAAGCATCCTTACATATTTCTAAGTGATCTATTTTTAAAACATAAATCAAATGATTTTGCATTGGTTAGTAGTGCATCACCTTAAGAGAGAGGTAAATAGTTGACGTGTCGTCACGAGATGTCGGGTATTTACCGAGCGCTGCCGAAATAGCTGAATCGATAACGAGCGAGGTATTTACGAACATGCAAAAGGGATTTGAACTCAAAATCTCCACGGATTGCGCGATCCATTCCGCCTTCTTATAATTAATCTATTTATTGAAAATCTATTGAGGCATACATCTTTGTAAGCGAATAGTCAAGGTAATATATAATACTAGCAGTAAAAAACCCGCTCCGCAGGTTCTTGCTGCTAGGCCCAGCGGGCGGCTTTTGGTTCAGCTTCGCCCAGTTTAAGTGTTGGTGACCATTTTATAAATCCAATTCTAATATAATAAATCTCTAGGCTATTAATACTGTTTGATGATGATGATTGATATCTATTTTTTGTTTATTTATAATTTTTTGTTTGTCCACAGATTGTTCCCTACGGATGCTGGACGATTATTGATGCTCAGATAGACTGAATGCCGTGTTCGGCGGGAGAGATAGATCTTTGGGTAAGCTTACTTTATATACCTACTTTACTAGTTCTAGTATTTCTGTGATTCTATGACGTGTATCCATCACAATCTCCAGGAAATGCTTGCGATGTCTAAAGCCTCGATGACATTATATGTATTATATATGTACATGTAATCGTATAACTAGCTAATTAGCAGATTGCAAACAACCTACGAAAAAAGTCGGAAGGGGGTCAACTTTGCTCGCTACTCGCTAGCATGTACGGCGGATGGCAAGATGGCGGCCCTCGAACAGCTGATTTCGTAACTGTCAAACTACTGCTTGATCTGGATTATACGTTGTACAATCTGTTAAGTAACCGGCAAATAGCCACTAGCGGTGAGCTAACTGCGAATATCTCAGTTTTCTACAAAATGTCGACAGAATTAGTTCGCGCGGGAGTCATTATTTTAGCTCAGCTTTTCGCTAGCAGTTCACCACTGAGCGAGTGGAACGTTTTATGTGTTATCATCAAAATCGCCCTCGCCGAGTCGCGCGCTTTTAAACTTACCGGCTAGTAGCTTGTAAACTCACTCAATGTAATCGAGGCTTTACCGATAATTCTCTGCTCGTCAGCGTTTAATCACATTTCGAGTTGGTAGTTTTATAGCCATCAGGCATTCATTCATGTAGACAACGATGAATTGAATGATTGTAAATGTAAATGATTGATGCTGATTTGTTTTTCTTATTTAATCGAAGCGTATGAAAAGGAATTCAGTGTTTTTATCACAACTCTCAAACTGCGCGTGTTCTGTCAAATAAAACTACTCAATGGTATTAAAAAATTGATAGCGAATGATGTAATTTAATATATGATTCACACAATGATCGCTGGAATTTTCCCACGTAACGTGTTTTGAATAATAATATCTAATTATTTTCCTCAATTACATATTATTTGCTTTAATGGAAGAATTTTCCAAACTTTACACAGGAGCATTTTATTTCCGTAGCATGTGTCATGACATTTTAATTTGGTTTTGTCAATTAATTTCCATCGAATTTTGAGAAGTACGACCTTATACTTCTCAGTCGTCCAACATTATTAATTTAAAGGTCCATTTACATCCTACATTTACAGACCTTTTTGAAAATACAGAATAGTACCGAAGATATAAGCCGTTAAAATTATAATTTTTGCGTCTGCTGAAAAGCATGCGACGTCACAGGATGTCAATTTTACTGATGTATTTTACCAGTGTTCACTTAGAAAGCTCATTACTTAGTCATTATTTGAGATATCGAAAAAACTAATTTTATTTTTGCTAAAATGTAACTCTTTAAATATAATACATTTTTATTAAAAAAAAAATAGGAGACGGACCTCATTAAACTCCAATCTTCCATCCTCAGAGCAGGTGTTATATGTCCTGAAACAGGAATGCTCCAGGCTGGGGTGGTACAATGGCCGGAACATGTTCAACTGTGTTCATAGTTCACGCTGGCTTCATGAGATCGGGTTGCTTCTTCTTTTCGTTTTTGTGGCAATCTGTTCATATGTGGGGAGAGCTACCGGCATTTGTGTTTCTTCCTACAATCGTGGCATCAAGAGCTGCATTAATAAATCTCTTCCTACCGCCCTTATCAAATCTTAACTCGCCTCACATCGCTTCCTGTTCCACTGTACATACATCAGACAGTGATGCTCTTTTGATTGTATCGCATAACTGTGGAAAATTCCAGTTGCCTTAAAAATACTCCGGCTTCCATCCATCGCATTACGATACTTACGTTCACTGACACGAATCCGCGACGAGTAGTATGTCGCACTGAAAGCGAAGACGAGAGATTTACGTTCGCTGTGTTGGACAGTCAGCATAATGCACCCTTCTCTGAGCACTTGACCCACGAGAGGCTGTAACTTGATCTGCCCGCCTCTCTGCGGTGCACGGTGAACAGTGCACACTGCACTCTTGCACAGTTGCACAGTGCTTGCTCTTCGGATATCGAGTTGCGTCTCCTGTCATGCAAACATGAACCTCTTCCTGTCCACTGGTCGCAGCAGCTAACTGAATTGATGACATGCTTTGCTTTTTGCTTTACGGTGAGCTTAACTGTCGCGCATTTATTCTTTATCTGTGTTGGAAATGTACCTGTCAGTCAGCATATGCTGGGAAGTACGGTATTTTCACACAGGTACAAGGTTCAAGACTTATCAAAGTGATTATCTTTTTCATTCCTTGAATCAAATTCAGTTTGGGGTTTTATTGCTAAGCATTTAAGGCCAGAGCATCTATTTTTACACTTAAAATATTAATGCACGTAATAAATATAATAATATTTAGATTTAAAAAAAAATTATTCCACTTTCTGTTATATTCGAGTCATTTAGGAATATTCTTACAAATATACACATCTACCCAAGTATGCAAGACAACTATATTACTTTTTGCAGATTTTGATTAATAACTTTGTATAATTAAATGAAAAAAAAATCAAAACCGAAGGTTTCTAAACATGTAGGTAGATAATTTTGATTAGAAAAAATAAGATGCAAGAAGAGACGAGAAAGGCCACGATAAGAAAAAAAGGCCGAGAGGATCCAAGAAGTTTGCAAGAGGATGCAAGCTGAGATTAGAAGAGCCAAGAAGAGGCAGAAAAAAGCAATATAAAGACAGAAGAACCAAGAAGAGTAAAAAAAAAATGCTAGTGGAAGCAGGATAAAAGAGTCAAAACGAGACAATAAGATCCCAGAAAAGACGAGAAGATTTAAGAAGAGGCAAGAAGAGCCAGGAAGAGTCGAGAAGATCCAAGAAGAGGCGAAAGGAGCCATGAAGTGACAATAAGAACCCAGAAGAGAAGAAGGCCAAGAAGAGACAAAAAAACCCTGCTATGGCAAGCGTATGGCGGAAAATATAAATAACGGGAAACCGGAAACGAGAAGCTAGAAGCAGCAGGAGGCAACAACCAAAAAATACATATATACGCGGGAAGTGGGAAGATGAAAACGGAAAGCAATAAGCTGGAAGCGAGAAGAAACCGGAAGCAAAATAAGCGAAAGGCGAGAAACGATATTTATATATATATATATATAGCTCAATCATTTCCTTTATTCCTGCCCATCCTATATTCCAATATTGGCTCCAGGTTGCCATGTATGCCGGTCGATTAAACTCCAACCTCCTTCCTATCCTCAGAGCACGTGTTCCAGTCCTAACAAACAGTGCCCCCCGATGTACCGGTCTCACCGGGACAGGAGTGCTCCTGGCTGGGGTGGTACAATCATATCGTATCGTATCGTATCGTGTTTTACAAAGTGATATGTTTTCATTTAATTAAAAATGACGCCACAAAGTGAATTTGCAAAGTTTGAAGAACCTTTGTATAAATTTATTTGTCTATGAAATAGGACATTTAGATATTCTATTTATAAAAAGGTTTTAACGCAAAATAAGTAAATTTGCGAAATATTTACTGAATGTTTCTTTTTCAAATTTAGTAATTTTAATATTCTTTTTTTTTTTAATATTCTTTCTTGATAAAGGTCACTTCACAAATTTAATAACGTTTTTTAATGTTCAGTCTTTATTCAATTTCACTGAAACGAAAATATTTACAGACGACTCTTTAGAGTTTATACACTTATACTAAATAGTATCTCATAAAATTGCTGGTTTTATCGTTATTTCGTTTTGTGAAAAAAAACTGCCATCATTTCATAGTAAGTACCACCTATTTACGTAATATTTCTTGCATAATAGGCCTTCAATGTGGATGATACATTAAACATTTTACGGTATAAAATAAGTCATAAAAAGTAGCTAAAATCGTTGAACGACTGAACACAGACCGAGGAACTTCGTAACAATATTTATTTACTCAATGTTTGTCTTAAATCACAAGCGAGTGCGGAGTTTGTTATTGAGTCCATAGTTGAAAGGTCGAGCTCGTAATATTTATTAAAAGCGTGTTGGTTAAATTTATGTAGCCCATATAAGAGCCTACAAGAGAGAATTAATAACACCACATGAAGAGAAATATTTTAAAAAAGATACACTTTCCAGCAGCGGGTGTCAAAAGGTCAAGTGGTCGTAAATGCCACTGGAGAAATTAGAAAACTAAAGTTGTCACCTACGCTTTGCGAGAAAAACGAGTTAAATTATTTTTAATGGAGAGAGCTTCGGTGACTTGACGGTTTTGATAGTTGAGCCCTTGCTTGGAAAAAGGTTGTATCCAACAATATTCTTGTTCTGAGAAAATTGACAAACTAAACCAATTATCTTTCATAACATCTTATTACAATTCTTAACCACTCAGCAACATAAGCAGATATACACGTTAATATGCCGACATCAGTTAAGTACAAAAGCGTGTTTACACGTCAACGCGTATGTTTATACAGAAATCGTCATAACTCCGTTATTGTTCTAGTGACATCCCTAAAACAAAAAGGAGAAGCTCCACAATAAATCAAGCTACCCATCACTATGCAAGATGTCCATAGAAATAGATAAAAAAAATCTTTTCTGTCAGATACATGATAGACCGCCAAATTGCCTATCCACTGTTCGACATCGTTATTTTTTTATTAAATATTCTTGTATGAAATGATAAAAAAGCGAGGTGACCAAATTGTTTATTATACATTTATAAGATAGAATAAATATTGTCTTTTATATAATCCGTGATTTTGGTACCGTTTTCACATAAAAACATCACTGTGAGTCATTTTTTCATTTTTTTATGTTTGCATTCAAAATTAGAATGTTTACAAATGTTAATATTTATTTGTAACATAACAATTTAAAAGCTTATTTCATATCCTTTCAAAAACAGTTTTTAGTATTCGGCTAAGTTCGGTAATGTTTCATTTATAGAGCTTTAATTGTGAAGCGGAAATAACATAAAGTTTTCGTAAATCTGACATGTCGTTTAAGAAAAAAGTGCATATTCGCGATGTATCGGAGTGGTTAAGAGTGTTAAATGAAATGTCGTAAAGAAAGAAAAAAAAATAGAAATTAGTGGAAAAATGCATATAAAAATTTCACCCATAACGTTATTCCACAAAATGTATTTTTTACTCTTCACCTTACAGAAAGCAACACGCTCTTCTAAGTTAAATTTGCACGTGTTGATGTATTTCAGCTTAAAAAGCAAATAACGATAAATATGAATACATCAATTTTTTGTATTTCTTGGGCATTAACTATGTAACAATTTCTAGACATTTTGTTTTGAAGTGTTTTAATTTTCAATGTACATTTGTTGCATTAATTTTAAATTTTCTGCGACCGGTTTAGACGTATCCGTGTTATTCACTCAATATCATTCTCGAATTGAATATGGAATCATAGGATGGGGATCTGCTACACATACGTACTTCCACAACCTGAATACGATTCAAAAAGGAATCATAAAGACCACATTGAAAGTACCAATTAGAACGCCTTCAATTGAAATTTTCAATAACTTGACGTAATGTACAGCAAATATATGCCAAAAATATATTATTGAAGCTTTTCAAAAATAATGAATCCTCTACTAGACCATGTATGCATAACACTAGATCGAATAAAAACGATATATAAAATATTCCAAGTTATAAAACCACTATCTGACAAAGAAACTATACATACTTTGCAACAAAATCCATAACACCCTTCCCCAAGACATAAAACTAATAAAAAATCCTAATTAATACAAATCAAGAATAAAAATATGGCTAGAAGAGGTCAAAGAAAAAACCCTAATGAAGACACTAAAAACGACATAGAAGACAAATAAACCATATTTAAATAACTTTAGTCCGCCTCGGCACAGGACCCCCTAGTGAGGAGGATTAAGAAATACAATATTTTATACTTAATTTCACCATTATATCTTGTATGTAACAATTATTTTATCTAGTCGCTAAAATAAAAAATAAAAAAAATAAAAAAATAACAAGCTTTAGAAACTTTAGAAATTAAACAACAAAGTGAAATCTAAAATTAATTTAGTTAATAAAAATAATAGCACCATGTAAATCACCTTTACTTACGATGTTTCCTTGTAATCTTGACTCCTCCCACGTTCTCCCCCTCCCCCAAAATCTCCCCTCCCAGTACCCCCATCTAATTAATTTTTGTACTTCTATAGAATTTTTAAAATAGTTTTAAGTTTGCGTGAATGACACGGATGTGTCGAAACCGGTCGTAGAAAATTTAAAATTAATGTAACCAATGTAAATTTAAAATTATAACTCTTCAAAACAAAATGAATAAATCAAACCATTTACGTTCGGGAAATTGTCATGAGATGTAAACTGAGATATCAACTTACAACATTATTCCATATGTCATTAAGATAAATGAATTTACCATTCTCCGTGATTTTGATGAGCAACATGATACAACATACCACGAACCAACCTTTAAAATGCTGTCACAAGACTAAATTTTTTTCATTACCTGATACAACATTATTCTAGACAAGGGCTTAGTTATTGCTTTCAGTTACAGAAGTTGTGGAATAAGTAATACATTTCGGCACTACCATTTTAATTTGTCATCAAATCTAAGTACAACGTGGCTTTATGGGGGCATACTTTAATTGTGAGCAGTTTTTCTTCCAATCTAGACCGCTCTCTCCCCCTTTGTGAGATAAATTTGGGCCACTTCGTATATTCTTTTCAAGTAACGTGAGATTTTTCTAACCCCCCCCCCCCTCCCCTTTTTGAGCTCACGAAATTAATGTATGCCCCCTTATAATAGATAGTTTTTTTCTTCGATAACAGCGATATAAATAGGCATCTAGGAAGGCCTTTTATAAGTCTTACTTTGAGGTAAGCTTTAGATACGCGCCGTAGGTACGCAATACACAAATTTGCTCTTAATTACACCATATGTGAATAATTTTAATTCCGATAATATGAACAGCCTTGCTCTGGCTGTTGTGTTATCGTTACACATAATGGTTATCTAAATGTATTCCGAGAACATAATATTGAGTAATGCATTACATGTGGTGATACTACGAAAATACAATAAAGTGTTATACACGTTAACCAATACTATAGATCACCCTTTGGCCAAACTGCTGACACATAGAAAATTACCGTATCACAACTCACTGCTGTCCAAAGACTTTTTGACTTTTCATGTATTGGCATACAGAGTTCCGGGCCAAAAATGCCCCTTTCTCTTTCATCATGAGTTTATATTAATTGATTGTAGAAAAAATTATATAATTTGGAACTGTCCAAAGACAGACCAAATGAACACAGTTCATTCTCATACTAATCGTCAATGTTTTTATTATTTGTTTCTGTGTTCTTGGGGAGGACTTCTAGTGTAGGTACTACATCGTTCGATGTACGGGTCATTACGATTTGTTTGCCAATTATTTTTACAAGCGACTCGGCGTAAGATAATTGCACGACTCTAAACGGTTCTTACTCGACGCGAGCACTTTGTTACCTCATAGAGGTGGGTATATAATATTGTTATGTTGGCACTATTACCGCATTTGAATTATTTATATCTCGCTACTGAACGTATCCGGGCCGTAAGTGAACGGAACCAATCAGTGACGCGCCGATCAGCTGAGACGTCTTCCTTAGCATCAAAAGGAATAAATTATTTATTGGTGCACGTGCCAATTTTCAGGAGAAGTACTCTTCATTCTCTTGGGTGCGTGAATCCATAAGATCAGCTAAGAATTGTTTCTCAGAATCAAAAAGTACATATATTATCATTGCTTAGTCCTGGTCGGTTAATAAATTAGATTGTCAATATATTTTTTTCATTAACTCTACTAAGGAGGTCCTGAGGAAAATAATATCTTTCAGAGCCTATGTCATCGTGTGGAGGAAAGGGAGTGAACATTGGTCTTGAACAGACCCATCCTTTTCGACCACGCACAGTGCAGAAAGGATCAATGACGCTCGTTCCTCGGAGCATCTTCCATTATAATTCCGGTAGAACAAGATAGCATGCCTACCTGACGCCTGTGCTATAAAGATTGGGTTTTTCTGGTGTTTTAAGGCAGCTTTAACCAGCAGTTGAGTAGGTACTATCTGCAGTATTTGCGGGCCCTGTACAGTAGGTCCAGTTTCGGAGAGATTAACTTGACTCTGGGCTTCGATGGAGTTGGTCCCTGAGCTGGTCACTAAGAGTTTCACCAAGAATGTCAATGGAAGGCATGTTGCTTCCGTTGAAGGTGACTAAATATTAATTCCGATCCCTTTTAGACGTAATCAGACATGATGTCTTTGGAACATTAAATTCGACGAGGTTATTCAAAGCCCCACGAGCCGTTAAAGTTTGTGTACCCTTTCGGGGCTTGCAAACAAAAAGCTATCATGGACTGTACTGTTATCCGCATATTTTATTATTTCGATTAAATTTGAAGGAACAGTAAATAAATCAATCGACACATATACCTTTAATTTAATACGAATCTAATCTACGTGTATGATCAGACGCCACATCTTCCTTAGCATTTATTTATTGTGATAATATTATTGGTACACGTGCCATTAATTAAAAATAGAAATGCTCATCTCTTTTTACCTGACCCCGTTCTATAAGGTCAGCTGAGAATATCTTCCTCGGCATCACTAGTTCTAATATTGGTGTACGTGCCATTAATTTAAAGAATAAGTGCTCTTCTCTATCAACCTGGTACTCGAAGCTATAATAAGCGCTGTTGTTGAATATTTCAAAGATGCTTCAAACATCGATTCGCGCAAGGCCGCTCGCTTCCGAGAGTTTGTTCTAGTACAGTTCTGGTACAGAAATACATAGATTGAACGATGTAAGCTGTATTGATGTTATCAAGAATTGAGTCAGTTCTCAGTTTACTGGATTTCAGAAATATATTTTGATTTAGATTTTAGATCTTGCAACCTCAAGTATCATCTCCTCTACACATCATCTCCAAAGATGACATACGCCTCGAGGAAATTTATTTTCTTCAGAATTGTAAAAAAAAAAGCATTTATGCATCTAAAATGCATCAAAAATGCATCTAAATGAAAAAAAATGTATTATAAAGTATATGTTAGGCTAGTAAAATAATCGAATAGTGAATCAAATGAATTAATTCAAACGTTTTGAAACGGTCTGATTTGTTTCTCTATTATGAATACATAGGTATCTGCCAATAATGCCTAAAGTTAGAATTAACAATTGACATATTATTATATCATCATAATTATGTCATTGCATTTTTTCCTTTCGTATCATCGTTTCATCCCCGTTGATGACTTCTGATCCCTTGTTGATAGCGCCCGATACGAAATCTTCTGCCGCATCATTATCTCTGACATACATTTACCGACCAACACTAACATAATCCTTTCGCTCGCGGCGTGTTGGTGTATCGGTATGGGTGTGTAGTGTTCATAGTGAAGGCTTTTCATTCATATCCCAACCGCAGAATGAAACAGAAGAAAATGTGTCAGAATTGTGGTACATTCTTTGACCGTTGAACTTTATCAGCTTGGCTCATGTTTTATGAAGTTTCATTTTTTTCTACTGGGTTATTTATTGATTTATTTTACCTTGTTTATTTATTTTTTAAAACAGATTGAATATTGACACAGTTTAACGAATTAAATATGAGTGACGGAGCGTAGCTAAGCCCCGTTTTAACTCGTGCGCTTTGCATTTTGCCTGTATGTAAATTTGTTTATGTGTTTCGTGTCATCAAGACGGTAGCCGTGTTGTTTAATACGTTTTTACTCCGCCAGAGTTCGCATAATCGAGCTGTAAAATAGGAATAATCAACTTTACGCGAGGTTCTGCTGTTTACAGAACTATTAGTTCCATAGAGATTTCTAACTTCACAAGTAAAATTATTTGTGGTTAACATACACACTGAAAGGTTTTAATCAATATATATGTATTTTATACAAGAAAGTCCAAAAAAACATACGGCTCGCAAAAACTCAGAAACGAGTTCCGATACGATCAAGGGAGTTATATGGTGTGGTAGATATCTATCCCCCCTCCAGGATGACGGTCCCCGTTTTTCCCTAAAGGGCGTGCTTTTGAAGATATAAGGGCTGGAAGTTTTGCCCTCTGGAATTTCTAGAGCGGTCTCCCGGAGAGTTCTAGATTCTAGAAGGTTCCGCAGAGCTCTAGAAAGTTCTGGAAGGAGTGGCGGAGATGTTGTGGAATGTTCGGGAATAGGGGATCGGTAACATCACTGTGGAACATTCCAGAACACTCTTGAATGTTGTCCTGAGCGAAGCTGGGTAACCCAGCTAGTATTATCGTAAAAATGCCTTACATCCGTACTATTATATCGAGAAATTGCCAGTTTTTCTAGTTAAGTTGATGTTATCAATGGCCTCTAGCACACACATGTCATTGTGTAGTGTGCTCTTTTAAGTAAAAACATTTGTGTGTGTTGTAAAGTATTTCCCAGTATTATTTATTTTGTAAATAGATGTTTCATGGGTAGTTTACGTAACTTATTCCACCCAGAATGCATACAAAGCGGATTTTCACATTAATTTTATTGCTTTAAATCCTATTCTTTTAACTTGATTTTTTCAAATTGCACGTAACATTATGTTAATTTACTATAAGATTGTAGTTTTATAAATGATGTTTTCTAATGTATTGACGAAATGTCACACGCCCATTCCTGGTAGATATTTTTGTAGTGACATACACCATTTAAATTTGCTTCATCCATACCTTCTCATGTATTACGCTGATTACAACAATAATAAAATAAACAACAATAATAAACAACAACAATAATAAACAACTAATACAACCCATTCCAATCGTTTGTTTCACTCGACCATGAGGGTCTAGCACAGTGTCATGCGCATAACCACCGATGATCTTATACCGTTTTGCCCAAGACGGCCGCACTGTTGAGAGCCAGACAGATATTGATAGGGAATATATAAGAAATCGATATACGATGGCAACACTGGCGGATCTGTTTACGGATTTACGTACGTAAATGTCAAACGGCTTTGTGAAAATTAAAAATACTAATAAATTGACTATTTCGAATTGAAATACTAACTTTAATACACATTGGCGCTTTGCATATACTTTTTGAGACTAAACGGAAATTAATTAGTTAATGAGGTCTTTGGTCATATTTCAACCACTTATGTGTCTCCAAGACCGGATGGAATAAATTGATCGCATATTAGATGAATTATTTAAGTCCATGAATCGTCCATATGATTTTTTTCATATCTAAGAGCTTCGTCAATTCACCTCCATTTATTAATAAGCTAGTAATTTTGCATTACGAACTAAATTATAAAAATGTTTTGTATATTGACAACTTATCTGACCTAAAATTTGTAAACGGAGGTCGGAATATTTCTTATCAATTGTTGACCGTGCTCGCAAATATTGATAACTGACCATAGATGACGTCCGCGCTAGACCTCCTGGAACGCTCTTTACCCTTTCTATTTGATTCCTTGTCATATTTTTACCCACATCCATGAAACTGTTTTAAACCGCGTTTTTGACCGCTAGTCTTGCATTGTTCCATTGACTAGGTAATTAATTCTTATTCTTGATTACACTGGACTACTCAGTTCTCCATTAATCTTCTATAATTCCTGCATTCTAATGTTAGTGATATTTGCTATAATCAACCTTCATCACTGCCGTAGGAATGTGACTCCTCAGCGCTCCGGTGGAATGCTAGAACTATTAATTTTCATGCTCTCTATTAGGTACTTAACAACATGACGACTGCAATTATGAAGAACTAGTTTAATGCTAACGAAGACCTGTGAAAAATCAGTACCAATTTTGTAAATGAGGATTTAAATAATTTCTTTTAATAAAAATATTACACCATTGGTAGGTACCTTACCTACAAATGGTTTTTACCGCTTGTCTGAATAGGCCACTTGCATCGATTTCATAACGACTTGGAAAAAATCGTGTGGATAGATTTTTTTACTAAGATTACGACAATGTTAGTAAAAATTTTTAAAAATGTATATATTTTTTTTATTTTTATAAATAAATCCATTATTTGCGCTCGTGTTCCCTTAATTTTGTAAAATTCCACACTGATAAATTTTTTTTATATGGCTACACTTTGATTTCCGGCGAATTTTTGAATTTGCGTTTAACGTTCACTAGATTTATTATTTGTTCTATGCGAACTTATCCTTTGGTTTGATTTTTTGATAAAGATGGCGGTGTTTTTACAGATGTTATGAAGAGAATCCCGTACAATTTATTGCTATTCGTGTGGAAAACGTAATTTTTTTAAAAATGATTTTCGGCTATGTAATTATCGTTTTTTTGCACCCATAAAATTATGTCCCGTCTTTCCGGTTTATAAAAATGGTCTGATTTTTCGTATTGAAATTTTAAAAAAATCGCCAGGGTTTCAAAAATACGATAAAAAAAAACGGAATGTCTTAAAATATTTGCCTTAACCGGAAATTTAAAAAAAAAAATGTGATGCAAGTGGCCTATTCTTCACACAGGGAGTTCCAATTTTGAAAATGTCACTTAACCCGTTTAATCACAGGAGACTATATTTATATCAGTTCACACAGGTCTTATAGAAATCATTGTGTCTCCCTTACTATCATAGTGAGAAATATGATCTAAACGGCATTGGAAGGAGGAAACAACACGCTATATATTAAAATCTAAAAGTTAACTACAAATTCATAAAACCATGTACACCTTTATGAAACCAAAGTTTCCACAGCAAATCCAAAAAAAATATGAGCTTAACTTTTCTATTAATTATTTTTACGTGAAACGACAAAAAAGTGAGGTGAAAATGAGGTGTACAATTCATTTGTCTAATAAAAAAAACGTGTATGTTTTTATTTTTTTTGTTATTAATAATTTTAGTTCATCGTAAGGTGAGTCATTTTGAAAACTTTTTAACGTTTACAAAAAAAAAAATTTATGTTTAATAAATTACATGGTTATTTCATTACAATTTGAAAGCGTATGTCATCATCTTTCCAAAAAAGTTTTCTGTTTTTGGATACGTTCACAATTATTTATTACAAAGCGGAAATATTTTTACCTTCTGAACAAGTACTTCCGATTTTTGAAGGGTTAAATTCAAAGCAAATTTGATTTCATTGAACCAGAGTTACAATTAGAGTGTGTCATAAGAATGAATTAGTCATTCAATTCATTGATTCAATTTTGCCCACGTTTAGTATTAACTCTCGTACAACGCCGCGGTAGGTTGTCTTTGGATCGGTCGTTGGCCTACGGATGATGGTGATCGTTGAAGTGAAACCGCTGATGACTTATTTTGTAGTGGCCGGCCACGCTACTGAAGGTATTCTGCTAGAGCTAAGATCAGAGTGGCCACCGACCTGGGATACCCGGATATATGATATGATTTAATTGACCCGTAAATCAACATGGTTGCGTTTGTTTATAAAATTAAAATTACGACATCTTTATTCTTTCTTGTCACTTTAAATGAGTATTTATTCCAGAAGGGACCTGCTGTTCAAATCATATGGTGCTAGAGCTAACCAACCGCTTTTAACCAAAAAAAAGAGTTTAGTTAGATATGCGGGTTTAGGGGGTGAGGTTTGTCCGGGTCTTGGCGGCGAATGCGTTTCCCCACCTACTGTTTGGCAGATCGTATTGGGAGAGACTGGTTGCGGGAGACCTTACCTAATAGACCTCTCCAGCCAGACTCTCGGTCCATCGCCTAATATCGCAGTAGGAGGGATGGATTCATACGTCTTTCACTCCTGGATACTTTGACCCCCAGATTCCTTCCCATCCCTCATAACCTATTTTCTTCCCAGAACTTGCTCTCTTTCCTTTGCCTAAAAAGATCCTCCACACACATCCCTAAAGATTACATAGGCCGTTTGGAATTGATGAAAAAAAAAGTTAGAAAATATTATAAGAATTGTTTTTATTATTTAATCGTAGATACTATTTTTTCTACTTGTGAACCCTTTAATCTATCATAAATTTTATAATCAGTCGGAAAGGTTAAAAATTCTCTTTAAAACCTTGATTTTTTTAAATTGTTGTGTAGCTCTCGAGTTTTAATAGTAAGTAACTATCTACAAACCAACCAGTTAATCCAACTTCAATGCAGTTAGCATTAAAACGTTTAATTAATAGGTCAAGCCAGCCTAATGGACATTTATGGCACACAATCAAGTAAGACACGGCGCGGCTCGTTTTATTGGACTAACCATGAAAATATTCGCTTTTATTTATATCTATTTCATTCTGACCACGAACTTGTACTTAAAAAAACGTTTATTCAACATTACATCACCACTCTTTTTTCCTTAATGTTATTCGGTGTTCCGCCTTCTTTCTTTTCTTTTAGTATTTTTTTCCATTGAAATTGTGTACACAATTCAAAAGATTATTTTTTGCTTCGCCAAATTGAACAAGTGGTGACTGGTAACCTTTTTAGACTCTAGAATAGACTAAGTAAGCTCTTTAACTTATTTTATTGACCATTACGTTTTACATATTTGTATTGTTTGCAATATATACAACACCAAAAAGCGTTCCGATTGTCGCCGAGCTGCGATCAAGCGAGACGGACTATCAGAGCAGCTGATCCAATAAAAGCTATTCCCTTGGTGTTTGGGTAGAAACGAAAGCGAGGCGCCGCTGTGCATAGATGCATTTAGCAATAATTGGCTACACTTATTGTGTGCACAGTTACATACCAAAAATGGTTTATGGCCCAAATCCTCTGTTTCAATTAATCTATGATTCCCATCAAGCCACATTCAGACGAGAGTTAAATGTTTCGGGGATGAGACTTTTTGATGTTGGAATTGGCACTCCACCATTCCAGTGACATAACTTTTACGTTTTATTCTTAAGATATCGTGAATTTTCTAACAAACGAAAAGAGAGTGCCAAGTTGCATCAAATTGCACATTGGTTTACATTCAAACGTAAAGGATCTAAAACAAGTGATCAATGATGTGAATTTTCTGATTAGCAATTATTGGTAGTTGCATCCTCATTCTGCAGTTCACTTCAGTTATGCTCTGTTCAATTTGGGAGTCAAAAAGCTCCTAACACATTTGTAATCATTGAGATCTAAATTAGTCTAGTGACTGGATTTATTCAAATAACACTTATTGTTTCGTATAAAATTCATTTATTTTGTACGCCCATTTTACGGGATTTTACAAAGATGTGAAAAAATAACAACAGCATTCAAGATGGGAAATTTGTTAAATAAATTATAAAATAGAGCCCATGCAGAAGAATAATAAAATCCAGTATTTATTTATCATTTATGTTATTACAGCCTTCTTTTAAATAAATTCCGTGCTGTTGAACGCATCTACTGTTTCTGAGAAATTATTACCAACAACATGCAATCTAGGTACAAGCTAGTATCTAAATTATTCAGTCCTGATGTTATTATTACATTTAAAAATAATTTTTGTTCGAGTATTTCTAGTTGGTATGTGGAAAATAATTAGGACGAATAAATTAGGGCCGATTATAATTCTCTGTCTGTCTTCAAATGTAGATATTTTTTGTGTGAGCATTTATTGTTATAATCAGAATATACAATTAAATACTTCCCGTCACGATTTCAGAGTCGTTCGATTAGTCATTCAAACTCCCAATTATCTCTTACTTCACGTTGTTTATTCCCAACATACTCTCCATTCATCTGTTCCACTACGATCTCCCGTCCCACGTGACATTCCACGTGCGTACAATAATTACTCTCCCCAGCCGCAACCTGTGACTAATGACACGTCCCCGGCCTCTCCAGGGTCCACTAATGCGTGAGTGTGCACGAAACAGGCCTGCCCAGCATTATATACCTACATACAGGGTGTAACCGGTGATTCCTGAGCTTATTAGAGGTAACCAATTGACCTTGTGGAATAAAAAGGTTCTATCTAACACGGCAATGTTATGCGACAATGAACTCGAAAGTAGCTTTCTCTAGATCGCATGACATTTATGCGTCAGATGGAACCTTGTTATTCCATAAATTAAATTAACTTTTTCATGTCACTGATACCTGTAGGTTGGACCATCATCCCTCGCACCAATACTTATTTTCCAATGCTACCAACAAAGCTTGCCATCTAAATTCTGCTTCTTGATGTTAAATATATCAATATCCGAAATTATTATATTAATAAGATAGCTGCTCTCTCTACCAGCATGACCATTGCAAGTTAGTCCTGCAGGCCGGGAGATAAAACAGTAACTACTTAGATTTGTCGATATCAACTGCTTGTAGCATTCCATGCTTACCATCGTAAAAGTTTTTTTTTTAAATTTTCCCTCAGGGTCTACGTCATCATTGTGTCTTCTGTGGAGGGTCTTTTTAGAGAAAGAAAAGAGAGGATGTTCTGGGTAGGAAAAAATGTATGTGGGGTGGGTAGGCATCTGGGGGGTAAATGTGTCCAGGAGTGACGGACGTGTAAATCCATCCCGCCCAAGGTGCAAGGCTATCGATCGGTCGAGAGACTGCGTCTGGAGAGGTCAAAAGTCAAAACCAGTCTCCCGATACGGCCCGCCACGCATTAGGAGGCCAAATACATCCGCCGCCAAGATCTAGACAAACCTCACCCCGTGAACCAGGGAACCCCTACTAAGTCACCAAGCGTAGCGAACCACTTGGAATGACCTATGGCAGGGGTGTTGATTATCTAAAAAAGGTTCCCGGGGCAGCGTTTCCCGTAGTTGCCTCCCAAATTGTAGTCCTGGCAAGTGTGAAAGCAATGCATTTTTTGTTCTTGTTGATACACCCTGTACCTATTCCCAGACTGGCCACAACCCACAGGACGCCGGACGTAGCGGTGAACGAAATAACTGCAATCTCCTTCGTACTTACTTTGGAATGTTCGGTGGGAATTAAACTAATGGACACGGAAGATAATGAGCACAAGCTTGCTTGGCTTGCCCACAAATACTGTATTACGCTCTGAGAATGGAGCAATGGCGTAACTTTATATAGGACGTACCTGTAGGCACTACCATTAATAGCCCCGTTTTCTCTTAAATGTTGCATGTTACAGAAATAGTAGAGATTGCAACGGAGCTCTCAAAGGCGTGTATCTGATATAATTATGAGGTTATACCTGCCTTTTGGTCCTGCCACTGAGAGCTCCATTGTTTAGTCTCCCTATCTCTCTTGAACGTTGCATGTTACAGAAATAGAGATTGCAACTGAGCTGTCAGTGGCAGGTGGTTAGGTAGGTATTGGTACTTGTAATATAAGGTTATATTTGAGTGCCCTGGTGTAACCTCCATTCCTGTTACTTGCGAGGTTTGTGATACAAAAAGATGTTTTTTTTTATTTTTTTTATAAGTTTTTATTCCAGTAAAAAAGAAAATAACATTTTCACTTACTTAACTAGAATATTGAATTTATACATAGTTTTTACATTTCATAACCTTAAATTACATTAGATTGCAGTACTAACATTTACGTTTACGATATTATTCACTTTCACTACTTTGTTTTTTGTGAATAAACATGAATAATTTTTTTTTTGAATTTGCACATACTTTTTCGTTTTTGATATCATCTGGAAGGCAATTATATAAGTTGGCCCCTCGTGACTAATTGATTGCTTACCGTAGTTAGTATAAATGGTGTTTAAACGTATGTTATCGTGTTGTCGTGTAAAATGTTTGTGTACTTGGGACGTTTTAATGAATTCTGTGTTTGTATGTATGAGTTTATTATTTATTTTGTATATAAGGAGACATATATTGTACTCGTATAGTTTTCTTAATGTTAGCAGTTTTGTTTCCAAATATAATTTTTTTGTGGATGTTTTGGATTCGTAGTGAAATAGTTTTTTGATTAGCTTATTGTTGTAACGGTGTTATCATTGATACTTTTATATTTACAAACAAGATAGTAAATAGTCTATGCCTGTACGTTTTTTTTAAATACATTGTCTAGTTTGTATACTGAACGTCTAGTGATAGCATTCAAACCGTACAATTTTAACGATTTTCGGAGGGTCCTAACTTCTATAAGAAGTAACTTAAAAAAGTCAAACTTACCGACACCCTAATGGTCTAATTATATTTTTTTTTAAATTGCAGTAGTGTCAAAATCCAGAGAGAAAATTTGGGAATACGTTTGTAATGACAAAATGTCCCCCCTGGTTCCCTCTTAACTTCCATACAAAATCATGAAATATACGGTTAGCAGGAAACAAACGATAACGCATTTGACTTGTCTTGTCCTACCGACATTCGACAGCGTTTTTCAAAAGCTTTCTTACAAAATAATTAAAACACCATCAGAAGAACCTAAAAATCAAGATAAAAGTAGCTTCTTTATCCACCTTTCTAAGCCTCTTGCAACTTCTTCGATTAACTAACGTAACACGAAAGATGTAATATAAGAAGCAAATTAAAAGTTTCAGAACTCGGCTGGTCTGGTCTTAAAATGTAGTGAACGGGAGAGAGAAATGACCTCTCACCTTTAATTACTATAAAACTTGTCCAACTAGTCTCGCCTATCTCCTCCCAACTCCTGAATCTGGACAAGGTTGCCGGGATGTGTAGGTAATCAACCGATGAAACAGGTGTATTAATACCCCAGCGCTTCGTATCTAAACTCGTCGACTCTATAATTTCTTCCACATAGCAAAATAATCTGCGAAAGCAGTAATTAATTCAGATTTTAATTATTCCACAATTCCGCATACCGCTATACTCCGTTTTGAAATCTACATGGCATGTTGTCGAGCAGGTTAATTTCCAGGGATTCCCATAGATAGAACCATTTAATGTCACTTAGAGATTTGTCAAACAAATAAGTAACATTTACTTATTTGGAGATGAATGTATGAATACGTATATAAGATTGTATATCATGGTCTCCAATGATCTAACTTAAGATTAATTACGCAAACCAACTATCGGAAGTTTCCTTTAGGTACCTTTTTTTTCGTTATTTATTGGTTTCTGTGGAGAAACGCCCTTCCTTGCTATCATCGATCACTTTTTTGTTGGTAGAGTTTCGCTTGACGTGAATCAATATTCAACGTGCCAAACAGTTTGGAAACTATTGACGATTTAAAAAAGGTTTTGCAATGTTTTTACGTTCATCACAACTAACGTAATTTTTAGTTATTTTTTACTTATCCGACAAGAAATAATTAACTACGTAGTAGATACATTTTTTATAATACGAGTAAATATATTATATTTTTCAAAAGGTTCGCCGATTATTAAAACGAAATTTATTAGTAACGGGAACAGATTATAACTTTTCTCGTTTTTTCGTTTTCTAGCTTGAATTTTAGCTGTGCACTGAGAGTTAGCGTTCGTCTGTTCTTGATTTCGAGTAGTAGTTTGAAAATCGAGTCTCACCGAACAGTTTACTGGTAGTTAATTACTACCTTGAATGGTGGATATAATAAATTGCGACAGTGGTATGCGCCAGTATGCGGTAATGGCCTCGTCGCACGGGGAAGACGCGAGATGTCTTGGTCCACGTTTCTCCGGAAGCTGTCGTGCTCTCTGCTTATCTTAGAACACTCTTACTTCCGCGTGCTCGGGCGAGCGGGAAACCGTCCCATTCATAACACTCGACGGTGGTAATAAAACAAACAACCGTTACTCGAGTGTCCATTACTCATAATCATAATATAAGAAGCATACGTGAAAAATATGTTTTTTTAAATTGGATTCTGAGCAATTACAAAATTTAAAACTGTAATATCATTGATACTCCTACGCAAGATTGGCCTATACGTACAGGCAATAACCCGAATGTGGACTTGATTGAGTGTAGTATATATATACTACTTGTGACTCACATCGCTTGCAGCTTACTAGTAATTCTGATAACGAGGTTTAAAATAACACCACCGTGCGATATTATGCGTCACATTTGTACACAGTTGGCATTAATTTGTCAAACAGTCAAACATATCGGTTGTGGAACGATTTTTCGGCCTCTGTTTCCGAACTTGTTCAAAATAGATCTCTTCAAGACCCGTGTTCACTCCTATCTCTCCTCAGAAAGTTCCTCCACACAGCATTCGCAAAGATGCCGCAGGCATTGGAGGAAATTATTTTCCAGGACCTCCTGTCTGGAGTTCATGTAAAAAAAATTGTTGACCGAAGTCAGAATTCGACAACGAGCAGACTTCTAAAAAATATAGGTTATGCCTATAGAAAGAAAAACTAGTAAAACACCAGAGATTGTTGATATTGTCATAACAATCTCCAACCCCAAATGGGGCAAGGCCGGGCATATGGCAGCCATGGCACGATTAACATAGGGCATCCACAGATGAGATGACGATCTGAAAAGAACTACAGGCTTATGCATGAAAGATTCCAAGAATCGGCAAAAGTAGAGAAATTTGCGGCAGTTGAAAAGCCGAACACCAGAAAGCTCTAGAAGCAATACAAAAATATTGGATAGTAATTTATTTAATATCTTATTGGCGGAGGTGTCGTCCAGTGATTTTCAGAAACTCACCATTTATGTTATTATCAATTTAGTACTACCGAAAATCGGTAATTCTAACTTCCTAACTAATAATATAAATGTGATAGTGGGTTTGTTGGTCCTTCTTTCAAGTGATTTTTTGCATAATGATAGTTGGAGTACCGGGAAGTGACAAAGGCTACTTTTCATCCTTGAAAAAAATTTCATTCCCGTGGAAAAATACTTATTTAAATAAATAGTAATTTCTCTCTAATACCTCGTGAGCGAAGCCCAGTGTAAAAGCTAGTAGGTACTTGGTCTCGTTTGTCGCCGTCGCTCACCTCATTAAAATTTCCCAATTTTTCCTTATTATTTCCAAAGTAAACTGGATGTTTCCGGCCATCGACATTCGCCCACGATAGGGTGCCTATTTTCGTCTTTCGGCTCTATTACCCATCCTTATTTTCTTCTCCTTCGTTAAGCAACTTTGTAGGGAGGTGTTTCCTTCAGGAACTGTTCGCGTGACAAGCGATACTCAACAATTATTACACGTCATTCGCGGTTTCCTTTTCTCAACAACTGATGCTTGGATTTAATTAGAATAATATTATTGTTAAAAGCACTTTAAATCTGCACGTACTTGAAAAAAAAAATCGAAATTCATTGCATTAGGTATATTTGCGAGTAAACTCATATCAATAATATTTATAGTGGGTGAACGATGAACGATTAGGTCATCCACAGACAGTATGAAAACGTTTTGGAAGTTTGGCACGTTAAATAAGATAGTAGTAGGGTAGTGGTCTACTCATTTGATTTTTGAGTCGACAAGTTTCATGTTCGATTCCGCTAAGTGCTTGCTCGCGTTTTACAATTTAATTATAGCTAGCTTTACTACCCCCCTTCACAACACCGAGTTTACAACACTTTTTCTTATTTAACAATTGAGAAATTTGGATTCAACAATCTGGCTTCTTGTCTTAGGTTCTGGCAGGTAAATTGATATTTCAATGTTCAATATTCGTAGTTTATGCTGGAAATTTCCAGTTGAAAATAGTTGGTCCAACATTTCCCGACAGGAAATGTAACGCTCGGTGATTGCTTGATAGTTTTAGCTGCTCCAGAAAGCTCGTAGTTAAACCAGTACAACCATTTACATCAATGTACTAATCGTTGTCCTTAACCCCTTTCTTTCTGCCTTCTGTTTGCTTTTACCTTAACGACAAGGCCTGCTTTCTGTACCGCAGTGGAAGCTGACATCATGTTTACAATAACAGATTATTATTGATATTCCGTACCGTGTGATGTAATCACGGCGCGGATTGATGCCGGAACTCCTGTGCCATGTGCTTGGACTAAAATAGCAATGACCGGTTCGCCAGTCTATCGGAATTCCGTGAAGGTAGATCGGGAAATTGAGAAATCTCACTATTTGTGAATTCTGACGAATTGTTAATAATTTTTACTAACTTCATTTCGTTTTCGGTCGGCTCCCACACTCTGGGTATTCAACTGCTATTAGTATTTTTTTAGTTTCTGATTCGATGTAATTTTTTTATACTTAGTTTTTCAGAGTCCAAAATTCTAAAATATACATTTGCCAATTATAACAAAACTGTTCAAATTGTTGATTCTGCATCAAAATGTTGTAAGAAATTATATTATGATACAATACAAGTTTTAAAAAAGTCAATAAGTTCGTTAAAGTCGAATAATTTATCAATATAATATGAATTTCCCATTTAACACCTGTAAGAACTGATGCACATCATTGCATGCACTTTTTTTAAAATTAGTTCCACACATGAGGCCTTGATGAAAATAATTTCCCTCAGGCCCTATGTCATCTAAAGGAAGGAGAGGAAGTTCTGGGAAGGAAATAGGTATGAGGAGTGGGTGGGAAGCTGGGAATCAATATGTCCAGGAGTGACGGGCGTATGAATCCATCCCACCAACTGCGGCGCAAGGCGGGGCGTCGAGAGATTCTGGCTGGAGAGGATAAAAGGCCTCCCTCAACTAGCCTCTCTCGATTCTGCTCACCACGCAGCAGACGGGCAGACGCACCGGCTGCCAATACCTGGTCAAATCTCACCCCATGAACCCGAGCACCACTGCTAAGTCACAAAACGTAGCTAACCACTTGGGGTGACCTTTGGCAGAGGTGTTCGTTATCCATTAAATGGTTTCCGGGGCGGCGGTACCCATATCCGTCTCCCAAATGCATTCCTTTTTTAGGTTCGTTTTTCTCGGGAAAGCGCAGCTTTTCGTTTTTCATGTAGATACGTAGAACGGAGCTTGTCTCAATCTGGTATCAAAAATTTGCTCATATTGAGCCGTTCACATATTTTTTATTGTGTGATAGTTAATTAGCTACAATGTTTGCCGTTGGTTTTAAATTACGGTTACTAGTGATAAGTGCACGATATTTGTCATTCATAAGTATTTCAGTCTTCACTATTAAATATAAAACTTAAAAAAAACAGCCCAACCCGCCTGTCACCGCCCGTGAACTCTTTTCAACTTAGTTGAGTGTGAATTAATAGGGGGCGCGTTGTATCGTTTCGTTTATCAACCTTGGTATCTGCGAAAAAAAATAATATATGGTTCCGTATCTATTATTACCAACGTATGTAACTATATGCACACACACGAAGCTAGGATAGTTAATGCATTCTGGATCAATATTTAAACATGAGTCAACGTAACCAACATACATCAATGTTCATGTATCATCGAACAAATTATTGATCCAATCAGTCACGCCATATAGATAATTTTTCACATTACCTATTACTTCATGTCAGCCACAGATTGCAATGCGGAAGGAAATGCATGATTTTCATGTTTGCCACAACTCTGGGGCTATTTTTAAATGTACATTGTAAACTTATTCGAGCTTCACAAAACTATACATGTCGCTCATGTATTGATTATTGTAATTTGTATCTGAATATTTTTGTGCAGCGTGGGACTCGAACCAGCGTAGTTTCGACTCACATCGACGTCGTCGACCAGAACATTGCATTATGGAGGTCGCGATCGCATTGGATGCTAGACGAGACCGTATTCAGATGGAGTGTTTTAGCGCGATAAAATATTTTGACGGCCTCCGTGGTCGAGTGGCAAGGTTCTTGACTAGCGATCCAGAGGTCGCGGGTTCAAATCCCATGATTTGTGTTTTCACAATTTAATCATTTAAAATAATATAATGTAAATTTGCGGCACGTTCACGAGTGGAAGATACTCTCAGTGTCGCCCAGGTGTAATACTACCATTTAGAATTGAAAAAGTTGCTTGAAATGGCCTTAGCCATGTTTGATGACAAGATCTGAATAGCCAGGTACTTCCCCACATTCCTCTTCCCCATCTCCTTACCCTCCCTACTTATTTTCAGCCTCACAACATATTTCCAGGCGTTGAGAGCATTAGGACTCTTAGGCGGTATTCACATAAAAAAATCCATCCTTTTTTGTATGAAATCCGATACTAATAATTGTAATAAAATACATTATTTTACTAGTAAAATTTTGAGGCATATCTTCGGACCGATTCTAGAAAATGGATTTCAGGGGCCGACATTACAACAATGAGCTCTATACTCTGTTTAATGAGCTAAATTTATAAAACTGGGAAGACTTCGGTGGCTGGGTCATGTGGAGAGAATGACCGAGCATCAAGCACCAAAGTCCCTGCTGAACTCAGACCGATAGGGCGAAGGAGAGGTCCTCAAAGACATCTTGGAGTTTCTAAACTGGAGAGAGCTGGCACACAACCGAGATGAGTGGAGGAAGATTCTTGAGGAGGCCAAGACCCACCAGGGGTTGTCGAGCTAAGAGTGATGATGATGATGATTTTACTAGGATAAAAAACTTTTGAGACCGAAGCTACCTATCATACAACAAACTTTCTTTTCAATTATTATAATTAAATTTTTAACTTTAATTTTCAAACCAGAATTGGCACTGCGACTTTTTGTCTTTTCGAAAATTAACTTTGAAAACGTTAGCTTCGTGTATTATAGTGTAATGTATACAACATGTATAACGCCAAATTTTGCAATAAGCCCGTTGTCCAAAAAAACTGCTCTCGTGTGAATGGCCGAGTGCCAACTCCGACGCCATAAAAGTCTCGGCGCCGAATATTTTATTCTCTTCTGAATGGGGCTTAACGGCATTAGTACTTAATTTTTTTAAAGCACCCTTCTCAAGTCGACAGCCCACCTCTACAGAAGGCCTTTCAAAGATCCCCACAATAATTTATAATGGTTTTCAACATAGGTATATTATATTCTATCCCAAAACGTACAGTGTTCAATATAATTAATTTTGTTCCCTGGTCTGTTGAAAAACGTTGACTTCTATTTTATTTAAGTGTAGATGCTCTCAGTATCGTCCCGGTAAAGATTGCCATTTAGAATAGAAACGAAATGACTTTAGCCGTGTTTGGTGGCCTAAATCTGATCAGCAATACTCCTAACCTTCCTCTCCACCTTAACCTTCTTCCCCGCTTTCTTCGGTCTCACAACGTACCCCAATTGGGACTATTCTGGGGTATTCTCATAAATAACAATTAAAAACGACTCTGATATTGTCTGCTAGAACAGGAAACATCAACGCATTATTCGATTAATAATAGTTAATTGAACCTATAACAGCGTTTGTCTCACAAAGTTACTAGCTATATTGTATTATTATTTACCCAATTAGGTTTCGTTATAAATTTCTGAGTAATTGCTTCTTCCAGTTAGTCAGAATTAGGGATCAGGAATTCAAGAAGAAACAAATATCAATATAATTATTACTACTCCTTAACAGGAATAATATATTTACCCTCCTGGAGGGGAGCATCTACCGCTCCTAACCCCCGCCTTTTCACCGAAAGGAAACAGCTGACGTCAGAGAAGGTTCTGCCGACCAAGCAGCCAATTCATAATTACTTAAAATTTGGTTTTCAATAAATCACCCGCTTCGAGCATTTCAACCTTAACATCACAGAACTCCGTGATTTTGTGGTTATGATTACACTGCCCTGTGTCTCTGAGAGTGAAAACCGTATTGTTTCTTGCAAATTAGTAAAATACGGTTACAGGCATTCTTTCGAAAATGTATACGTAAAATGATATTGGCATATCTGAATCTTTGCAGGAAAATTGTGTTGAAAAATGCTTGTGTAATATTGAGACTAACACAAATTTAATCAGAATGGTCTTCCCATGGCGACCATCTTGGACGCTTCCTCTCAAAATAATTAAAATTTTACCTGGCTTCTAATCTATTCACAAAGGTAAATGGGTATAATATATTTCAAAATAATATTTGTATTACGTTATTACCAACGAGTTTAAATAAAACTCATTTCGTGAAAGACAACATTATATAATTAAAAGAAAATTATTTTTACATAAGGATACACATTTAAAAGGGAGTTCAATGAAGAGTGAACAAAGATTTTAAAACAGATTAGACAGACTTAAAATTAATTGAAAAATATTTCATAAATACATTAAGAAAGATGTACAAAAGTTAGAGAGTTCCAAAGAAAGCTTGTCTCACTCGTTAATAAAACTGCTGAGAATATTTCCGAGCTTTTGCAAATGTTTTTTTTGTTTTGCTGGAAGTAACTAACAATAAAAAACACAATTAATAAAGCTGCTAAGAAAATATCCTTTCAGACCTTTTACCAATGTTTTTTTTTGTTTGTTACTGGAAGGTTTAGGTTACTAGATAAGGAGTTAATTCAAGTTTTTGTCGTGAGTAGATGACGATAAGTGTATTTGATTTTATGAAAGTGCTTTTGTGCTATTTTGTAAATAAACATAATTTATTTATATACTTACTACCGGGCTATGTTACACATTACACGAAGTTAATACAAGGAGAAATGATACGGTATACTGTACCGGGTATAGGATTAAAAAAATTATAGCTATGGCAAAAAACAGAGCGCAACAAAACAATAAAGATGATGTCAAATCAAGAAATATACAAGGCTTTGATGGAGTTCACGACTTCTACCGCATCAAACAAAATACATTAAAAATCACTAAGACTTGCACAAAAAATTCAAAGTTGACGAGTCATTCTGGACATTTGTGAATAGTATCCATTATTTATGGAGTGTTATTGAGGATAAGCAATTTATTATTTCTGAGTCTACGGGAAGAGATATTGAAACGGATGAGTTGCAAAGTAGGTGATAGAAACATAATACTTATAAACAAAGCAACTCTTGTGAATTCATAAATGTAGTGCTTTATTTGTGCCATTTCAGTAGATTTCGTTTCAAATTAGGCACTACTAATATATTAAAAAAAAATCGAAATTTGTTTTAAAAAAAAATCTAAGTTTGCTCTTGCAAAGTTTCATATTTGCTTCAGAGAAATTCTATCAGCTTCGAGCGACAAATGAGAAGGTCTTATAACATATTAAAAAAACTCTTCCATAAATATATAATAATATCATGATAATAGTCTTCCCAGAAGATCAATACTTACTTATTGATTGATTACTTAGATCGATGTGGCTAGCTTCAGTAGGTAGAGTATGGTAGGTAAGAAATAACTAAATTATAGAACTCATATTTAACCAAATATATAAAAGGGTTTATTGGAAATAAAGATATAAGAACAATTAATTATTTATATAATTAATCAGCATGACTCTAAGTTAATGCATCTCTAGGGCCGCGTGCAAGATCATCGAAGAAGATCTTGCTAGACAAAATTGTTACAATACGCTAATCACAAGTGTGCAGAACATAAAAGAATATCAAAAGGGCGCCATTGTATTTTAGAGATTAATACAAAAACTGATAGTACAAATAGTAATGATAACCTGATAAGAAAATTATAACTTTACGTAATGAGTTGCGTAGTGGCGAAGTTACGATCCAAAGCCCCATGGTTTGGTTGAATTTTGACAGTCGCAGCAGCGTCCGTTCCCTGGGCTTGATTTCACTGTACTCAACCTCGAAGCAAACGGTATCTCTGCACCAGCGGTCGTTACAGGGATGTCATCACTCAAACGTCCAAAGTTTTTAATCAGCCACGTATCGGGGTTGGATGATCCTTATATGAATCTACCTGTTACAATCTTGATTGATTGTTTCAACGCTTCAGCTATGATTATTATGTGTCCGATCCAAGACTCCAATAAGAGCACTATTTATTTGAAGTATATTGTTCCGTTCTTTGCAAACCGAAATAAAACAGTTATTTTTGTTTGTTTTTCACGCGGCTAAAGAAAATACATTCCGTTTGTTAATTTTCAAGACCAAACATCCGTTAGGAACAATATCAAAAACATTGTTAAATGTACAGGTTGAGTAGGTATTAAAACTTTTATGATAAAATTGAAATTTAATGACTTTATCGTAATAATTTGCAAGAAGTAAAATCCATTTTCATAATAACGATTGAAATCCGAATTGTATTAATAAGGAGGAACGATTATTATTTACTGTCTAGAATCTAAGTAGGTAGGCCTTTTATATCTTCTCTGGATTTATATGTAATCACTTGAGCAGTTTCTCCGGGTTCATATAGTTTCAACGATCCTTTTAGAACTTATGAATCATAATAAACTGTGAATCATCGATTTATTCTGATTCCGACACCGGAAAATCAAGTGTTAAAATGTAACGCATATTAATGTGTTTATGTTTTGTACCACCGATGTATAGTTGTTTTAATTACTTCAATTTTTATTTAAGATTATTTATATACATATGAATTCATTTTACATTTAATGGTGAATACAATACATACCAGTTAAGTTCCATTTACAATAATTTTTGTAATGGTTACAGATAAGGAAGCAAGTAAATATTAAAAGTTATAATATTAAATAGTATTGTTAAAAAATAAATAATAAAGAGTTTTGTTTAAAGTTCATTGCAGGGTTAATTTGATTTTAAACGTTTTAAGGGTACGGTGGAAAATATCGTCAGCATAAAGTATGAAGTCAGTGATGACCTGTTTGAGACGAAATAAAGAGCAGGGGGCCTAAATGGGAACCTTCAGGTACTCCCGAGGGAATGGTTGTTATCTGTGACATGTGACTTATCAGGTTACACCCACAGCATAACTTGTGGGTATACATATATATTTCTAGATTAAGTAATACAAATAATATTATATTCTATATTTAAAAAAAAAAACTATTACTAGTTTTACAACCCGACTTCGTAAGAGTGGATACCCTGTTTTTCCATTTTGTTTTCTTCACATTCCACATAGGAACAACACCTCACAACAATGTCAATGCCCTCATCACCGCGTCACTAATTAAAAAAAATATTACGAGGAATTAGCAAGCATTGTAGGTACGTACATTTTCGGCAGGAAGTCCATTGTTTCTTTCCGATTTCGTGAGAAAACTATAATAATCACCAACTATGGGAGAAATGGACATTTAAAGCTGTAATAATAAGTATGCGATGATACTTTGAGAATCACAGTATTTCGTGGTGGGTTAAAATACAGATGAGACATTTTTTTTCATTACTAGCATTGCTACCCGGCTTTCCTCGAGTTTTGAAAACCGTTTTTTTTTCTTATTGGATAAATGAAAAATATGGATTTAGCTATTTTGATCCTTATAATGTTTTATAGTTAAAAGAATTTTCATTGCTACCTAATTCGTGATGAAAAAAATATATGAAACAGAAAATAGTTCCGTTGAATTTGCAATGCTGACCATTTCTGAATGGCCTGAATCCAATAAGAACCTAATATGATTAGTAAAAGATTGTTGTTAGCTAAATCTGCGGCATTTAGCTTTTAATTTTTTAGCCGTATTCTCTCGATCCCCATCGCCTTGCACTGCAGTGAGATGAATGGATTTATATCTCCGTCACTCCTGGATATTTTGATCTCCACATAGCATCCACTACCAATTTGGTAGGCGGGTGTGGGCACCGTCGCCCTGGGAACCATTTATCGGATAATCAGTACCTCTGCCATAGGTCACCCCAAGTGGTTCGCTACATTTGGTGACTTAGCAAGAGTGCCCGGGTCTATGGGGTGAGGTTTGTCCGTCTCTCGGCGGCTGATGCATTTGCCAATCTGTGTGGCGTGCCGGATCGAGAGTGACTGGTTGAAAGAGGCCTTTTGACCTCTCCAGCCGGACTCTCTCGGCCCATCGCCTTGCACCGCAGTTGGAGGGTTGGATTCATACGCCCGTCACTCCTAGACACACTAACCCCCCATCCTACGCGCCCCTCATACCCCTCTTCTTCCCAGAACTTCCCCTTCTTCCTTTCTTTAAAACTACTTTCCACACAGCTTCCCCTAAGATGTCGCAGGCCGTGATTGAAATTACTTTCCTCAGGGCTTTCTGCGTGGAGCTAATTTTAAAAAAATATGACAAAGGCCCCGAGGGATTTTTTTTCCTTTGGACCTTCTATGTGGAGTAAATAATGTTTTTTATTTCCAATAAGTTGACCGAAATTTGCTAAGCAATTTTATTCTCAGCACAATCGAATTTTCTCCAATGTATCATGCAATCTGCTACAGCTTAAGAAATTCATTCTTCTGCAATGCCTTGCTCATTCTAATCTTCTCAGGAATATAAATATATTTTAATTTTTTATTTAACTGGCGGAATTTCTATTTCGGTTTTAATTCAAAGTTCGGGGTGGAAGTTTCCATTTCTGGACTTTGCAGTAGTATTATATCTCCAGTTCCGGAAACCCATCCCGTGAACTTAGCGAGATTCCTCCCCACCCACACCCAGAGATTGGTACAGGTACAGAATGCACAAGGTGGGCGTTCGCTGCTAAAAATAGCCCCTTTTCGATTACTGTAGAATGCATGGCATCCAGATTACAGCACTATCACTCGATTATATACTCGACTGACTAGAACCTACCACTGATTATAATGATGTAGGTACATTGGTGTTAAGTCAGTACACATATAAGTACTTATTATGATTGGATGCTACAACCTCTGGAGATAAATGCAGTGTTTGAGTGGAGGGCACCAATTGCTGCATTAAATGTGAAATGATTGTTATTATATTACATTCGCCATTAAACAATCCCCCTTTTCTTGGATTCGGTTAGTTAGTTCAGTTACTTCCATATTTTTTATTTACTATTGCTTTCACGAACGCTTAGTAAATTGATTCTCCCTGCATGTCCTTTCCCGTGCGTCCCCGTTCTCTTCCACCTTCCCCGCCCTCCCCCTCCCTCGTCTCTTCCCTCTCCGCGAACCCCACCTCCCCCGTTCCCCTTCCCCCTGCCTTTCCTCCCTGCCGCTAAAATATATGAAATATACACATTTTCATTTATACAAATTTCATAACGCCAGAGCTTAGGTACCATTATATATAGCCTAAATGTTATTCTGATGTATTATTGTAAAGTTTCATTAAAATCCATTCAGTAGTTTTTGAGTGAGAGAGTAATAAACACACATAGATCATACTAGTAAGATTGATTACATATTATTAGTAAAATTGATTCTTTTGACAAATGGGTTCATTCATGATTGAATGCAGCTGGTTTTCAGCAGTGCCTCTACTGTAATACACATAATATAATTTATGTAATAAATAATTAAAATTAAATAGTATAGGTCAACATTCATATTCTAGCAAATAATTTTAAAATTCAAAATAAATAACATAATCGCAAACACAAGTACCTAGGTATTCCTTTCAATGTAAATTCTATCAATTAAGATGTTGTGCGGTTGACTGTGCACGTGCAGTCAGCAACCATTTTCTGCAGAGCTTCTTGAAGCACTGCAACGATGTCGATATTCGAATAGGCGGTGGTATTTCATTCCAAAGTTTTGATGACGAAATAGCTGAAACAACCCTCAAACAGTATTATGTCTGGGGATAACGAGTAAATGATCTCTTTGGCGTGTACTGTGTGCATGGGGGGTCACGGGACCACTGCAGTATGTCAAACAGATAGGCAGCAATAGATAATATCACATTGCCTACCAACGGAGGCTCTCATCGTGCATTGTGTCTCAATGGCCACAGGTTCCAGTTGGCAGGCAGGGCATGATAGGGCACAGGGCATACCAGCCCACAGCCGAGTGCAGCGGGGTTGCTCCTGAACACTGGGGCTGAATGAATTATAACCTCCCCTTCCGCATAGCTTTCAACCGCTTTCAGCCATTTTCACTTTTATTCTTTTGTATACATTTTTAAGGCGAGTCCAACAACCTTCATCCCTTAGCAGTTGTATGTATATAATTTATTTTGTGTTTGTGTACATTTATTTTTTATAAAACATACAATTTTCGGTCGGTGCTTGGGTGCGTGATTTAAATCTGTATTCCTGCGTAATTTGTAAAATTATTCAAGTTCAATTAATTTTTAATTATAAAAATTGGGACTGAACTTAAAAATTATATAAGATAAGCCATAAAGTCGTTACCAAAATTATTTTATTTAGATGTGTTGTATTCACAAGTTGTTGCACTCACACAATCAGGTTTTCCAACATTTATTTATTAATACTTCGCGTATTACAAATATTGTGACTGCGAGTAGTAAACCTTACTAGAAACTAGCTGAAATGGATCTAAATTATGTGAGCTCCTGCAAACTGCACCCCGGCCCTCGGCCCCCCTGATGCACAAACTCCGAACTAAACTAACTGCCATCTTGCGGACTTTCGGGACAGCTCTTAGCACTGCCCTCTATGTAACAAGCTCGGAAGCCTTTAGATATACAACAAAAAGAAACACGGTCGTCGAGAAATTTGAATAAAATGTATTTTACCAGACTGTTGTTGTCGCAGTCGCTGTTGCTCCCCCGAATTCTGAGCGAAAGGGATAACTGCACCTCAAGCTGAGAATACCTAAATAAAATTGTCAAATTCGAGGTTTTGTATTCCCCATTTTTCACCTTCATAACTGGATCGATCTTAAGATTTCTTTTACCAACTGATTTAAAGGAAAATATTATATGTCTACGTCTTGCTTTTTTTAAAAAATACATTGTTCACTAATCGTCTGATAATGGCGTTCAAACCAGGCAATTTTAATAATTTTGGAGGGTCGCAACTCCTATAAGAATTAACCTATAAGAAAGTTATGGGAAGGAAAAGGGTATGAGGGGTATCTGGGGTTCAGTGTGTCCAGGAGTGACAGACGTATGAATCCACCCCTCCAAATGCCGGTGCAAGGCGATGGGTCGAGAGAGTCTGGCTTGAAAAGTCAAAAGGCCTCCCTCAACCATTTTCTCTTGATCCGGCCCACTACAGGTGGGCAGACGCATCCGTTGACCTGGACAAACCTCACCCCATGAACCCGGGCACCCCTGCTAAATCACCAAACGTAGCGAACCACTTGGGGTGACCTATGGCAGAGGAGAGGAATACGTTTGTATGGACAAAAGGCCGCTTAGTTTCCTCTTAATAATTCTTTATTTGAAATGTGTATTTCTTTTGTTGAAATAGATTATGGTGCTTGATAGATGTCAATTTTTCAAGTTTACTGACATTCGAAAGATAAATTTCTTCTTTTGAAAGGCAATGAATGATCCTGAGTAAATATCTATTTTTTTAAATATTTGCTTCACAAATCCTACAATTACAATATCCTGCGATTTTTCTATTAAATAAGCTATTAAGGGTTTTGTGAGAATCTGTAGTGCATGGTTAATTTGAATAACATCATTAAGCTTGAATGAATTAATACAATATTATATAAGTATCTTTCTACCTATCTACATTCGGCTTCATCAATTGATTGAACAACCATCAAAGTATGTTGAAGCTTTTGAACCGTCGATATATTTGCTATGAAACTTGGCAAAATTATGCTTGGGTAGTTTTGTAGGGTTGTTTGTGTTTTGCCATCGATATTATTATTAACCCCTCTCATCCTAATTATTTTCTGTGGGTGTAGATGTCGAACTTTGGTTCGATTATGATGTAAATTGGATACCGATATTTGAATATTTTACGTTTGTTTGATCAACGTTGAAATCAATAATGGGGTTCTAAGGGTTGTTGTTGAATGAGCGTTGCGGAATCCTGTTTTTAACTTGAGTGTTTTGCATTTCGTATGTCTATAAATTTGTTTGTATGTTCAATGTACGGTAAATCCTGTCAAGTGGTAGCTGTGTTGGATCCTACCTTTTTACTCCGCCAGGGTTTGCATGAGCGTTACGAGATGTCAAATCGAAATTATCAATATTACGCGAGGTCTATTGTTCACAGAACTACTAGTCGTAATATAAATATGCCTAATATATGTATATCTGGATTAGTTTTTTGTCGTATATAAATACTTCCAATAGTTAACAAAAAAATCTTCGTAATAGGTTCATAATTAATATTTGACTAACTAACTAACCATCACACTGATCTCTGAAGGGGTAGGAAGAGAGGGCGGACTGCCAAACAACTCGGTCTTGGCGCACACTCCTCGTCTCATTCACATTCAGATATCATATCCTACATACTCGTCTATTATTCTGACTTTTGAAATGGCCCGACTCCAGTATCTGATTAACTTGATGGTGCCATGTCTTCCTCATTGTCATTTACCTTTGCGTCATATATTCTCATTACAATCCTTTCTTCGTTTATTCGCTCTACATGCCCAATATATCAAATATTTTTATTTTTTGGCTTCTAACTTACGCGCGGTAGTGTCAACACTAAATAAAAGCTCCGTGTCTGAATCTTTTGATAAACCACAACTCAATAGATAGTAGTATATTTATATACTATTAATAACCGGCTTGTTCTGTAAAACGTATATTTTGTGCTTATAATCGACATTGATTGAGAAATATTTGAGAAGGCTGTGTTTATTCGTTGTTCCAAATGCTAAACCCTCCAAATAAGTGTGGGCGGAATTTCACAGACAACGTTATTAATATTTTCTTTTATCAATATTAATTCTTTGCCGAGAATTTTGTTCTAATTTGGTTTGAATTTTTTATGCAGTGAGACTTAATTCTCAGAAGTGTGGGCTTCATCTCGGGGGCGTTTTTCCCGTATTAAAGAGCCGTTGAAAGAAGTGTAGGGTGGGGGTAGGTACTAGGGATGATTCAGCCTTTTAAAATTTATTTTTAAGTATTTCCACAAAAACAGAATTATTTATTTTACCATTTGAAAACAAATTTTATTTTATCATTTTTAACTCAGACTTAGGTAATTATTATTCGTAAACGTTTTGTTAGAGTAAGTATTTATTTTCAATCTTTAGTAAATATTCAATATTTATATTCGGCACGTTTTCGGGTATCAAAATAGCAACCTCAATCTTTCTGCCTTTAGGGGGCATCCATTAATTACGTGAGCAGTTTTTCTTCTAATCTAGACACCCTCTCCCCCTCGGTGAGATAAATTTGGGCCAATTCGTATTTTTTTTTTCAAGTAACGTGAGATTTTGCGGCCCCCCCTCTCGTTTGTGCTCACGTAATTAATGGATGCCCCCTTAACCACTCGGACCCATAAGCTTGTTTTCACCATAATATAACATTACCAGACATATGTATGACGTATGAGGAGTACTTGACTTGTTAAATTAATATAGTGTATGTGAATATGTTTGTAGTTTCAATGCCAACTGTTGGGTCGAATATCCGAACAGTTACGAAGACAGCCGATCATATCCGATCTGTATCATATCATCGGGCCAGCGAACTTTTCTCCTGCTCCAGATTATCACGAAGCATCCTTTAGAACGGACTTTAAATCCAGTTAGATATTCATTGTAAAAAAGACGATAATTAATAAGACTCGTAATCTAGACGAACCGATGTATTATTGAAACTCCCGATCATCAGACTTGTATTTTTAATCAGAGGAAACAACAGTACATCACAATTAATATATTATTTAATTTTTTTTTAACATCTTAACGTTTTGAGATTCCACTGTCCTTTGATTTTTTTTCACGTAAAACGTAGGGCATTCATTATATTTAAGTTTACAAATACCGATTGGCTTAATTTTTTATCTCCACCTTAGATAACTTCTCATTTTGTAGTAATATTCCTTGTATTATTATTAGTTTAGAAAGTCAGTTAATTATTTGCTTTGTTAATTTAACACCCTGCATTTGTAATTTCTACCGACATGTAAACATACTTCAAGAGAACACTACTAATAAACTTGTTTTTAAATTTTACTCAACTAATAAACAATCATTTACCATACATTAATGGTTGTTTATCGGTTGTGTAAAATTTAAAATACGATTATTAGTAAAGGGCTTTTTTAAGCTCTGAATATAGTTTTTTATAGATAATCTCTATTCAGATACGTAGGTGGAAAAGTCCGAAAATAAAAAAAAAACACATCTGGTTCTGTTATTTAACATGTTAGAGGTTTGAAAAAAAATCGCGGTGTTTCTTTAGATGCTACTTAACTCAGATGTAATATTTTCATGTGAGTCGCTTACGCCTATTAATTAAAAACGTTTTTTTTTTAAATGTATAAATGTATGCCAAAAGTATTATCGCGATTTATTTTTGGGATGTTGTGCCATGTTGCCCACCTTGTTCTTTAGCCAACGTTTCGGACAGCGTTAGAATGTCCATCATCACAGTAGATGTGGAAGGAAGGGGTTAAAATAAATTTAGTGAACAAACTAAGCGTTTATTTAATTTAATCTGATTACTACGAGGCATGCTGTTATAACTGCGTGTTTATAAGCATGCTAATCTTCTTGTCGTACGCTACTGCATAATGTAATAAAATGATATCATAATTTTCCAGCTGAGTATAAGTGAGCTCTTGACGGTAATGACATCACTAACGTGCTTGACTTTCAATTTGAAGTGGGCAATTCAGAAGTGAGCATGTTTATATCTTGTATTATAATAATCATATATTATAATGTGATATGACGACTGCTTGAGGTTTATAAGAGCTTGGAGCCAGCTTCAGTGACGTGAAGACACCAGCCGCGCCGTCTAGTCTGGGGAGCTTGCCAATGCCAACATTGAACATTGCCCCTACTGCCTACTACCAATCTCTACCATCTCGTCTCGCACATTACAGATAGCTGAAATCGATCTGTGGTCGTTATCTGACTATGAATAAGACACCATGAGCTATATTTGGTCCAGCTTACAAATAAACATGTTATACCATTAGTAGTTCTGTGGATGAAAAGTAGCGTCGCTATCTCAATGACAAATATTTTCTCAATCTTTCTTCAGGCCCTACCCCCTTCGGTCATATTTAACTATATCATACATTGGGATGTACTTGACTTACGGCCGCTGTTCCCAATCCTACTAATCAACTTCTAAGCTGAAATCTAAGATTCACCACTGCAATACGTAATTCCAACACACAATCATCGCTTAAGCAAGCCGGTCAGTCTAAGCCAGCCGGACAGCTGGATTAGCCCTAAGCATAAATCTAAGGAAAGGACTAGTTACAAAAAGTGTCCACAGAGTGAAAAAATACCGCGAATCAATGATCAAATGTCACTCTGACAATCGACAGACGGATTCGCACTCCATTCAGTTTTTTGTGTTGCATTTGTTAATTTTATTATCGTTTTAATAAAATTAAAGATAAAATGAATTAAAATTTCCATTTTAAAGTTTGTTTTGCTGTCGCACGGAGAAAAAACTTACGTCGATCTGCCAAATCAAATGGGAAGTCCCGATTGTGGCATCACGTTCAAGTTGTCACTTTATTTTTAATATACGTTTGTTTAAAAAATATAAAATACCAGTTAATGAATAACGGTATTTAAAAGAAATAATGTGTATTAAGAAGAGCTACAATAATGAACTCTTTAATATTAATTTTACATAGAAAGTTTTTAATTTGCGACAAAACTATTCATTTATATTCTTATTAAATATGTACAGGCGCAAACAATTAATTTATCTTAATATTTTAAAGCGTAACATGCAAAAAATATTAAAAATCTAAAATAATTTGATCGGCGCCATCTGTGAATGGGTAGATTAGATTTTAAAAGATAAAATGATTGGGAACAACGCGAATCGAACGTTCCCTACAAAATGCTTAAAAATCGCTTGGCTTAGCCAAAACTAAGATTTAAACTTAGATAACGATTAAAAAGTTGGGAACAGCGGCCGTTACTTTAACCAGTGATTCCTGAAATTAACAATTGTATTTGTTTTATCGAAGGAAGCAAATACTTTGTGGTGTTACATTATATATTAAATGAAAAAACACACTTTGTAAAACACCACTTTATTTGAATTAATAATTATTTCACAGCCAACCAGGTTTCGCTTAGCTCAAGCTTCCTCAGGGCTATTATATTAACTCAGTTATTAATATATTAATTCAAATAAAGTGGTGTTTTACAAAGTGTGTTTTTCATTTAATATATAATGGTTTTTGTGTTTAATTCGTAGAACACCATTTATTTTCTTTAAATTTAATACCCCCCGTAATACCCCTCTACTGTGACAAACAAGTAAGAAGTACCCCTCATAATAATGTCTGCTGTTTCAATTAGTTTCTCAGCAAATTGCTTTAATCGGTAATAAATCAATTTAGACACCTTCAAAAATTGACAATTAAAAACGTATAAATAAGTTGTCTCAAAGTGGTTTAGCCACAGTTTGAAAGTGGACTTGTAAGCCGTAACAGCTGTAATAAAAATACTTACCTAACTTGATAAAAACACTATTTAATTTAAATAAAAATTTTAAAAAATCCTGAAATTAATTGGGAGTAAAAAATGTCAATGAAATTTTGATGTTCAGTGACATTTTTTATAATTTTTTTTTTAAATAAAAAAAAATAAAAAACCGGCAGGTGATGAACAGTTAAAGTCGGTGTGAGGGGTTGGGCGGTAACTCGGCCAAATAACCAGTAACAGTATATTAAAGTTTTTTTTTAAAAAAAAAAAATTGAAAAGAAAGACATTTGGCGGCCGCCGTGATCGAGGGAAAAGGCGATTGACTCACAATCTAAACGTCGCGTGATCGAATCCCGGCGTGCGCAAATAAATTTTATTTGATTAATTTGTGTTATTTCACAATTAATTAATTTAAAAATAATAGGTACACAGTAGGTATATTTGCGGCACATTCCAGAGTGGAAGATACTCTCAGTATCGCCCTGGTGTAATACCACCAATCAGAATTAAAACGTTTGAAATGGCTTTAGCCGTGTTTGGTGACCAGATCTGAAAAGCATGGTACTTCTCCACCTTCCTCTTCCCCATCTCCTTCCTCTCCCCATTACTTTCAGCCTCACAACATACCCCAATAGGGGACGCCATAGTGTCACTGGCTCCAGACGAGAACAGCTGGGACTCTTGTGAGGTATTCATATAAACAAAAAAAAACATAAAAAAGTCACCGGACACCAAAATTTCATTAGCATTTTTTTTTCACATTTAAAGTAATTCAAGTGCGTCGCTTAACACCTATATAGTAATTGAATTTATATCACCCTGTATAAATAGTAACTGAATTTACTTTAAAACCTATTCTTATTTAAATGTTTATCTTCTAAAGTTTAAGGAATTATTTTGCCATTTACATCACGGATGCTGAAACGCTGCTTGAAATGTAGGCCACCACGAACAGAAGTTTTCGTTGAAAACGACCGAATTGCACAGTGCAGCCAAACTGTCACAGAATGCTCAGAATGTAATGTTATAACTTGTATGACGTAGAATAAATGTCAGTTGTATCTAATTGCCACTAAACGAGTGTGTCACTGTGCCTGCTTCGCCTGACCTATTAGGGTTGTTGTTTGGTTGGTTGGATGGGTGTTTAATTGAGGTGACAAGCTATACATTCCTCCCTCTCCCCCTGTAACACGAGTGTCGGGAATACCCTCAAGTGCGGGAGCTCAGGGTTCACTTTATTGCTGTAGGTATTTTTTCTCCTCAGTTGATTATTAGGTACTATATATCTGATACTATTACATTGTTAGGCCCAACGAGCAGGCTCTCTAGAAGAGTTCATTGTACTCATTATATTACGTGTAATATTAATAATTCTAAAATTAATTTCGGAAAATATATCTCATTAACCAGCCTACGCAATACGCATGGCATATCGTTAATCATAAATTTGACATTTTGCCCTTTGGGTTCTACATGAGGGTAGAAGTAAAAAAGAGATGAAAACTTTTTAAAAATTCCAAAATTTTGAGATAGTTTTCAGGCAAAAAACGTTGTTAGTGTGAAAAACATGGAATTTCTAAAAAGAGTATTTTACCTTTTTTATTTCTATCATCTTGTAGAATCATTTCCCGAAGTTAGTGCACTTTAAGGTGATGCACTTCAAAGCAATGCAAAATCATGTGATTTCGGTTTGAAAATTAGATTAAAATATTTTAGATTCTTTAATTAAGTACTGCAAGTCGCTGTTGGAATAATCGAGTATTATTCATTAATCTTTTTATAAGCCCAGAAAAAATAAAGTATTAAACTTGTGAGAACTGTTTTAAAGTTGAAAATCACCTACTTACGAACCCCTTTTCGATTATGGTTTTATTGTATATTTTGGAAAATTAAATTCTTTAGAAAATCGTGAAAAATGAAATATTTATGCCTTAGCTCTGCAAAATAAAATAAAACACGCTGTTTTGGCGATATTTTTTCGTGATTAAATCAAAACCGGCGGCCGGTGTTAAACGTGAATTTAAACCTTATCGTCATCTACGTAAGTAGTGTTATTGTTACCGGCCTGATCCCGAATTTTACACATTTTACACGTGCATCACCTTAAGACGAATTTAAACCATTTATAACATTTTTCTGTTTAAATAACCCTTAAAAACTTACCCTTAAGCCCTTATTAATATATATGTTACTTTTTAAGATAATCTCTATCCTATATCTATCCAATCCAATTTGAATGTCTGTGATTTCGTACATTCGCCGAGCCGAATAAGTAATTATGTGAAATTCCCACGATTGAAAACATCTCAAAGTATGCTCCGAAAATTATTAAAACATTTATTGTTCGTGTTCCATCTTGTTCTGTTATTTAACATGCTGTAGACATGAAAAAATATTACAGTGTTTCTTTGAATGCTACTTTAGAAATTTCTCTCCAACCATCTGCTTTTTGAATGCTTACTACGGTGCCTTATTCTCGAATATCCACAGCCCGTACTTGTGAAAATCACGTGAAATTAAAAAAAAAATCGTAGATTTAAATTGATTCATTATAAGGAAGTTGCTGTAAGTACATAATAAATAGGTTTAAACTACTTTGGTAGGTTTATTCAATAGTTTTTTTTTTTGGTAGATCGGGCATCCTTATCCAACTCCTGCCAAGATAATACACAGCTTCACCCGAAATTTGGGTTCAGAAATAAAACAAATGAACGTATGAATAAATTAGCGATTCGCCATTTCACTTTTCTGCGAATAATAAACGCGGTTTCCTTGCACGAGTTATTTATGCATAAGATTACCCTACTAAAAGGAAAAAAAGAAAGCACACAAAAACACTTATCTATCGGGTTACGCAACTTTATAGTGATATTCCGGTTGAAATTAGTCAGATAAATAACACTTTTAGAGTTTGTAAACACAAATAAGAATATTTGCGAGCAATAAACATTAATTTACGAACACATTAGAGTACAAAAGCTGTTGCTCTAAATTAGTCTAAATTATGATAAATAAATAAAATACTAACGAGCATTATTTCTAAAATGACGTCACATTTATTTATTTTACGGTTTTCCGCTTTTTGTTTCTATTTTTAAATGGCGGGTATGGGTAACGCCGTCCGGGGGAACCATTAATTGGATAACCAACACCTAGGTCACAACAAGTGGTTCGCTGTGTACCGTGACAGCAGGGATGCCCGGGTTCATGGGGGCGAGGTTTGTTCAGGTCTTGGGAGAAGACCCTATGACCTCTTCTGCTGTATTCTTAAATATGCCATTATAGGTCATTATCTAATGAGGAACTCCAGTGAAAAATATTATGGCCTTAAAAATATATTCTTATCGATCAAACAACGCTTATTCTAAACTACTCTTATTTCGAACCAATTTGAACCCGGTGTGCACAAATGCAAACAAACGCCTTTTCAAATGATTTGCCTATAACGGTTCCATCCTAACTGAGAATAAAGTCAACTCAACACCTCTTTGAAAAGTCATTAAAAGCTATGACAAAAATAATTTAAAAATGGTCGATATCCCTAACCTAACGTAACTTATTTAACTTTTCTGTGTATTTTAGTAATCACTCTAAATTACTTTTCTGAGATGGCTCTGAGTTGATTTCAATCCGAGTTGTCCGCTCACCGCCTATAATGTATCTACCTGAAGGTATACATTTTTCCTTTCTTTCGTAATACAGAAAATATAATAATTTTTTTATCTCCATACGTTTTTGCTTTGTTTAGGTTTAGAGTTGTCGTGTCAAATATTGCAAAAGCTGTTCTACATATTATATTAGATCTTTGGATATGGTGCATTATAAATAACGGAAATAGAATAACTCTGCTGTAGGTATATTATTGTGTTGTTTTAATGTTTTGTTGTAATCTGATTTGGGGAGAGTGTGGTGAATTACGCAGATCGTAGATAGAAGAGAACATGTTTGGCGCAAAAACACATAATACCTATCCCAACTTTATTCAACAAAAACGTGGCATTCGCATTACCGCACTCGGGATGTTTAAAATTAATTTTAAAAAAGCCACTTGAGTGTACATTATTAGTAAAACAAATTTTCTAAATGTGAAATTGTATGTTGCACCCCAAATTGACAAACTTATCTGTGCAGGCAGCCTACAAAGTTAGGTATAAGGCTTCCTATTTCAGTTTCAATGTCCATTTCCTTTGAAATACGAATTAATTTGTTAAATGTACCTCTTGGCTCTAACATTGTCTTTTGATATGTAGCATTTAATGAGATGTCAATATTAGTAAAACAATATATCTCTCCTTGGTGAAATATCGTTCACTATTCAGAATTGAAAAGTTGTTATGCTGTCGTCATAAGCAAAAAGACAGCTGAAGATTTTCAATGGACACATTCTGATATACGAGATATTTCACGTTTATCAACATATTATAACATATGTATGCATATTGAAAATTTCCACGTTTGATGGTTTAGTCACCGGTGTGACATTATGTTGGTAATGGTCAAAACCCAGCTGTCACTTTCTTTTATTATCAACAAACCGCAGATGTATAAGTAATGTGGGTGTTTCAATTTGGGAGGCGGGTATGGGTACCGCCGCCTCGGGAACCTTTATTGGATAACCAACACTTCTGCCATAAGTGGTTCGCTATGTTTGGTGATTTAGCAGGGGTGCCCGGGTTCATGGAGTGAGGTTTGTCTAGGTCTTGGAGGCGGATGACCAGGACACACTGAACCCCAGATTCCTACCCACCCCTTAAATCCCTTTCCTTCCCAGAACTCTCATTTCCTTCCTTTCCTTAATTAAAACCCTCCACACAGCATCCCTAAAGATGACATAGGCCCCGAGAGAAATTTTTTTCCTCAGGGCCTCCTGTGTGGTGATCATCCAAAAAAAAAGTTTTCCCAAAATTCCAAATATTTATTTTTCCCCTGACCTGCAGGTGTGCACTAATCCCACTGGGTTTTGGCAGTTCTAAATAACTAAACCGTAATTAAAATCTGACGTTGGGAAGTTTAGTTTAGAACTTATCAAATGCGCATAATTTGACGTTTGTAAAAAACCTGACTAACAGTAAAAATAAATTATTAAGACAGTTATAATGATGTTTGGATTTTTTTCTGTAGCGCCGTTTTCGTGAGAAACTAGCTAATGGGTTCAAGATATGTACCTAACTCCAGATTTAACAAGTATTTGTAGATTATTTCCTTCTAGGGTCAGTTGTTTCACAGAATTTGAACGATGCATCATATTTGAAATATATATTTAAAATCTGTGATAGTTCTATTATCCAAGTTCTATTATTATTTCAAAATGGGCCAGTTGTTTCACATTAGGTATAAGAATTGCATTTGAATAGAACTTTCACAGAACTTGAATATAAACTTTGAAAATTGATGAATGGTAATCCGATTTTCTACCTATTTATAACACATTTCGCCTGAACACTTTTAAATTTTTAAGTTTAGGTACAAGAATTTCAATTTAAACTATCACATTAGGTACAAGAATAGCATTTGAATAGAACTTTCACAGAACTTGAATATAAACTTTGAAAGTTGATGAATTGTTTAAAACCCCACAATCCGATTTTCTACCTATTTATAACACATTTCGCTTGAACACTTTTAAATTTTTAAGCTCTGATAATATATTATGTTATTTTTTAAGATAATCTTTAATTTGCCGAGCTGAATAATTGAATAATATAATATGAAATTCCCTTGATAGAAAAAAAAATAGCAAAGTATGTTCTGAAAATTATAAAAAGTACATTTGGTTCTGTTATTTATTTAACATTTTATAGATATGAACAGTGTTTCTTTAAAGACTATTTTAAACATTAATTTGTCTAGAGATATTATTTGCTCTATTTTAAATGTCACGTTTTCGCTTACGCTTAATTATACATATTTTTTTTTTTATATTAGCGCGCTTCCTCTAACATTCGTATTTACAATTTTTTTTTTACAGTGAATACCGCACAAGAATCTCAACTGCTCCCGTCTGGAGCCAGTGAGACTGTGGCATCCCCAATTGGGGTATGTTGTGAGGCTGAAGGTAGTGGGGAGGGGAAGGAGGTGGGGAAGAGGAAGGTTGGGAAGTACCTGGCTATTCAGATCTGGTCACCAAACACGGCTAAAGCCATTTTCAAGCAACGTTTCAATTATGAATGGTGGTCTTACCCCAGGGCGATACTGATAGTATCTTCCACTCTGGAACGTGCCGCAAATATACTATATATATTATTTTAAATTAATTAATTTTAAATAAACAAATCTCCCTTTCAAACCATCTTCGTCTAAAATGCGTGAAATAACTGGCCGTTATTATTTTTGAACTTTCTCAATAAGCAAATAAAAAATATCGCAAAGAACAAATTGCGATTTGAAAAAGGCTCGCAAATTTCCCTAATGATTTATCGTTCCGCTTTACAAGTGAGATGATAATCTTCTGTCAGTTTTATTATGTCGGAAACCGGGCATCAGTGACGGAACTGCGCTATGGAATTACGCTCCATTCATGAGGCTGTTGTTAATAATTACTATGGTGTTTCATTCAACCATTTATGCAGGTGGTGCCCATTCATGGGTGTATTGATACAAAATACGAGCTTTTACAATGGGGTGAGAATGAGAATGCTTCCATTCATACTGATATAATCGACGCTTAACCCTCTAGTTCACTAGCTAGGACCCGAATTCATTACAACAACATTTTTAAATTAATTTTAACAAAATAAATCTTAATGTATAAAAATTGACGTTTCTTTGTTTGTTCCTTAAACGATCCTAAAGCACTCATCCGTTTACAATGAAACATTGGTGATTTGTTTTGCGCACGCCCGCTAAGGTTTCTATACATTATGGTGAACCCTAGCCTTATGAAATTATTTCCTATACCTACAATTCATCCGATTGCAATGAAACTTTGGTGATTTGTTGTTCGTATAATCTGTCAAAAAATAAGAGTAGAAAATATAAAAAAATGAAACTACATAATTTGTAGGCTGGCAACACCAAATTAACTGTCAAATATCCCTTTAAAGTGCAATGACACTGAAAATTAAGAACACTGTACACACATTTAAAAAAACATATTTTTGTTCTTAAAGAAAAAAACTTTACAAAATGACATAAATTTGATTAAATGGTGTTTTACAAAGTGATTGGCTTTCATTTAATTTAACATAAATTTGAATTTAACAGTAAGTAGAAAGGAAGAATCACTAATGCTGAGTTTAGTTGCACTTCTTTTAGATCTGAATGAGTTAAATTCATCTAAAATTAGAGACATGATCTAAAGTCCGGGCAACGCTAGGTACATAAGCTAGTATTAAATAAACGTGAGCAATTTCTAAACTGTGCTTTATATTTTAAAACAATGTCGTTATTCTTCTTTATGCTAACACAAAATTGCAAAGGTGTAATAATAATTAGTAGGTATTGAAAAAAAATTTTAAGCCTTTTTAATTTTTACTAAAAATGTAGGTTATACAGCTTTACTTTTTCATCATAAGTTTTTTTAAGTATTGCCATTTGAACAACAGTGGCGCCCTCCTATGTTTTCTACTCTTATTTGACAAATTGTATGCCCGTGAAGGTTCGTTCATATAATGGTGAGCTCTGGCGTTATGAAATTTGTATAAAAATTATGATAGGTGGCGCGCGCGTTGTTTGAAAAGCGTGTGTATTTCATATAGTTTAGCAGCAGAGAGGAAATGCGGGAGGGAGATGGGAATCTGGAAGGAGGAGGAACGAGAGGAGAGGAGGGGGTTAAGGCGGGGAAAATGAAAGGGGATCGCGGGAAGGGAAAGGGGATACGGGAGCGGAACGGGGATGCATGGGAAACGCGCGTTTCAACGCATGCCCGGTATTCGGGCATGTAAATGAATATTGTGTAGTTGTAGTGGTAAATACTTCTTTATTTTTTGTACATTTTAATGCAATTGTTTTCACTCGATCAGAAAAAATGCACTTGGTTACATTCCCGATCTTTAAAAAGTAGGGTTTTTCTATTTAGTTTTTTGTGGATAAATCCTTAAAATTTGTGATTACAAACAGCACTGGGTATCGAGGGCAATGTATTCAACTCATTTATGCACCAGTATTTTCATGTGGTTATAGATACACGTAGATGCCGCGCGTAAAACTATTTATTTATTTGAAATGTACCTTTTCGAATGTTTTTCTCAGACCTCAGACGTGTGGAAATTTTACCTACACATAGCAACCTGTCTGGGATACAGAGTTCAACACAAGGGCAATTTGAAAATGGTTTACACTGGTATTTAAAACATCAATCAATCAATCATATCCTTTTCCATCGCGGCATCTCGAGATTTATAAAAAGCAAACCTGTAACGCGATAAAGCCCGATTTTCACTCCATCTTTTTATCTGCCGACCCGTGCCATATATTTATATATTTCTTTAATAATATCCGCGTAGAAACAGTATTTTCCAATTAAAATATGCGTCTGACTTTCTTTATAATCCCCGAATTGAATTCTGTTAAACATAATGAATGTTCTCATCGTTTTTTTAATGTATTTAAAGAATGCCTACGTTTCTTCTGTTCTGTTTAGTTTCGCTTTTCTTTATTTCTCTTGTTTGCAATCATTAATCTTCAAGCAATCAAATCACAGTCATAATTTAATATTCAACCAAATTATTAATTCTACTGTTTTTCTCCACTTCTCCCTCAATTAATCCACAATGTCAAATCCACTCTTTATTTTTATTACTTTTTTAGTAACTGAACATGTCCAAATTTTAAGGAATATCTTAAGTACCTACACCGAACACATTACGTACTGTTTTTAGTACTTTTGGATTTTGTCTAACGTCTATAATAATAAATTTATTAAATATACGTAAAATTGCCCGTCAGTGGCAAACTATTTTAATTTCAAAATAAAATGTGTCCTGGGTTGAACATCCAGCGTTTATTGAGTGATTCCTAAAACCATATTAAATTTTCCGCCTTGTTTGCACGTTTTCCATCTGCACCTATGGCAGATCCAGTGCTGAACCTGTCTGGCTTTCGGTTTTTGAACTTTGATAGGAATAAAACTGCATAGCTGGCTCTTTCCGCCCGTCTCAGGTTAGGTAGGTACCTACATATCTGATCGTAGCAATATGGTCCTGTCGCCGAGAGCTCCATCGCAATCCCTCTGTCTCTCACGTGCATCGTTTATGAGAAAGATGGAGAGCTTACAACGAAATTGTCACCGGTAAGATGCGACGTGGGCGTGTTTCTTTATTCAAAAGTCTGACAATTCTTTGCTTACTTTCGTACGCAGAAATTATTGTGTTTCGTAATGTTTAATTTATTTATAAATTAATATTATTCATTACAAATTAATAGGTAGTCCAACAAAGCTGTCACTCGCCAGCATGCCTGTAGGTTCTAATAAATCGTTATGTTAACATTTAATACATAATATAACATTTCTAAGTACATTAATTTGAAGTTTTAAGGATAAATTTATCTTAATAAAAGAAATAGGTACCTTTTGCTTAATTATAACTACATGTATAATATCCAGGTTGTAAAGGGACGTACTTGACTTACTTTAAACAGTGATTCCTGACATTATTTGGAGTAAAAAATGTAAAAGAAATTTTGGTCTCCGTTGACATTTTTTTTCTACAAAAACATTAAAAAAAAATAGGTGTTGGACAGTTGTAGGCGGGTGAGGGGTTGGTCGGTTACTCGGTTACTCGGTTGAGTGACCAGTGACGACACGCGGAAGTTTTTTTTTTGTATTTAAAGAAGAAAAAAAAAATCAACGGAGACCAAAATTGTTTCCATTTTTTACTCCAAATAATGTCAGGAGTCACTGGTTAAAGTAAGTCAAGTACGACCCTTAACACCCTGTTTAACATTTCTAAGTACATTTAAAGTTTTAAGGTTACATTTATCTTAATTAAAAAAATACCTACCTAAAAACAACGAATTTAGGTAGGTGCATTAACCTATTCTAAGAAACTTGGATTTATCTTTATCTTTATTAACCACAGCTTCGTCATTTTGGGGCTTTATCATTATCAAATTTTCATTTCAATCGAATGGGATGGCGGTATACGATGTCAGATATAAGATCTGATGCGATAGCGCGTGCTAAATGGCCTAGAACCAAAAGGAAAAGGTACCAAGTCAGTAGCGATATTGATCATTTTCCATTCAAATCTGCATGGAAAGTATTTATAATATGAGTTTTCTTCTTTATTCTATGATATTTACGTATTCTGCTACCGTCGCGTGTTCCGGCGCCGTAAACCGCGGAAATGTTTCGCTCCCGATTTCTGTTCAGCTCCCAGGGAACAGGGAACGAGAATTATCCCGGTCCTAACCCCACCTGCCGCTGACAGAGGCTGTAATGTTTGATTTGTTTGCGGATTTAGAGCCTCTCCTCCCACAATCTGCACTCTACTCGACTTCGCTTTTTTATCTTCGAGATTGATGGCCCTCGAAGCAATCCGAATTGGGTGGAGTTTTTTTTGGTGAAGTATCCTTATCTAGATCAGCTGAAGATTCTGGGGAATGTAAAATTTATTTTTATAAGATGCTTTAGTATTCTCGTTTTGTAAGGTCATTAAAAACACGAAAAGAATATAGTTTAAGAAGGACTCTTTCATCCCTTAATTATTTACGAAATTAGAGCACGACAGTTTTCAGTTTTTTCTGATTGTAATATGGTTGTTGTTTTCGTGACTAATAATTTAAATTTAAGAAGTGCTTTTCTGATAATTTAAATGACTACTGGGTGATATAGAGCTATTTTGAATGTAATGGCATTTTTTTATTTTTATGTTGATGAATGAATTTTGTTTAAGGCCCCCCAGGACACCGTAATTTTTTTTTGTCATTTTTTAAAATTTAACTTTCTGAAAGATGCATTTGTTAAGAATGTTCTCACCAAATGTTTTAAAGAAATTCGTAAAATTGACGAAGATAAAACATTTCATATGAAACCGTTTGAAATACATACATAGCTTGTATGTTGAATTATCCTTAAGTAAAACTTTGAACGGGTTTTTATCGAAACTATGTTTTTCAACCTGGTTGACAACAGATTAAAAAAAAACTATACATCCAATTTGCGTGTAGAAAGTCTTAAACTGTTTGAAATGGCACTACGTGGGAGAATTTTGATATCAAAAAAAAAAATAGCAGACCAGCGAATTTTATTTCCGTTTTTCATGGAAAATTTTATCGTTCATAAAAAAAATAGAAGGGTGTCCTTTATAAAAAAATCCCTATGTGGTGCCATAGAAATTGTATTTTCGAACAGTTTAAGACTTGGTGCATAGTCAAGTTAGGTTATGGGCTATTTTTCAATATTTTTTTTTCATAGCTTTTAATGAGTTTTCAAAAAGGTGTTAAGTTTATTCTGACTTGGCATGGAACCAAATTCACTATGTAGTGTTTCCAGACATTGTGTTGGAATTTCATTTTAAGGACTTCAATAGAATTGAATAGTTTCACAGAATTACAATAATTTATCAAATTTCAAATCTTTTCAAATTCTGTGAAAGTTCTATTCAAGTTCCGTTAGTATTTCAGTTCTGTGAAGCAACTTTCCCATAATGGGACAGTAATAGAACATGCATAGGACTTTCACAGAACTTGAAAATTAACATTAAAATTTGGTGAATTGTTCACATTCTGTGTAACGACCTTTAACGTCCTAAAAGTATCTATCTCTCATTATTTTGTGCAAATACACCTAAATTTTGGGTAAAATTTTAACAATATATACTTTGTTGTTTTGCAGTTGAGGCGGTGGGGGCTGAGCGGGGAACAAAATGGGGAAGCTGCTATCCAAGATCTTTGGGAACAAGGAGATGAGAATCCTGATGCTGGGTCTGGACGCGGCCGGCAAGACCACCATCCTGTACAAGCTGAAGCTGGGCCAGTCGGTAACCACCATACCCACAGTGGGCTTCAACGTGGAGACCGTCACCTATAAGAATGTCAAATTTAATGTGTGGGACGTCGGGGGGCAGGACAAGATCCGACCGCTGTGGAGGCACTACTACACGGGTTAGTACACAATTATATGCTTTTCTTCCATTTATCTATCTAACCACCAAGTGGTTTCCCAGCAGAGGTAGGCAGAGAGAATGGACCGCCACACAACTCTGTCTTCACACATTCACAATCTTCCATTGCCTCATTCATACTATTCTGTTATTCAGATTCTTGACATGACTCAAATCAAGTATTTGATTCACTTGGTCTTGTTAGGGGGCATCCATTAATTACGTGAGCACAAACAGGGGGGGTCCAGCAAAATCTTACGTTACTTGAAAAGAATATATGAATTGGCCCAAATTTATCTCACCGAGGGGGGGGGGTCTATATTGGAAGAAACACTGCTCACATAATTAATGGATGCCTCCTTATGTCTTCTCTCTGTCTATACATATTTTTTGCTTCATTCACACTCATGCATCATTTCATTCATTCTTCTGTTATTCAGACTCTTGACATGACTCAAATCAAGGTACATGATTAATTTGGTCATGTCATATCTTTTTCTCTGTCTATTATTTGATTTTTTGCTTCATTCACATTCATATATTGTCTCATTTATGTTCTCCTGTTATTCCGACTCTTGACATAACTATATTGAAATATTTGGTCAATTTGGTCGTGCCATGCCTCCTTCGGGCGTCCCTGACTTCTTCTACTATTCACTTTCATATTTTGTCCGTTCCACATGTTCAAACCATTCAAGAGTCCCTTTATAATCTTATTCCCTCTCCTTTCTATATATTTTATGATTGTAAATCCTGAATTTGTAGTTCAGATCTTTTCACCAAAAATGGAGTGTTGCAAACTCCATCTCATTTGAAGTAGTTCAAATTTTAGAATTTTTTTCATTTGTCCCAATACCGATTCTCGGTCCATTTTAACTTTCGACCAAATTGTGATTAGCTGGCATAACTGGCATAATAATTGTGATTCTTCACAGGTGATCACCATTTTTGACAAAAAGCTTAAACTGACCGAGAATCAGCGTTCAAAGGGGAAAATTGGCAATTTTTCGCCGAAACTTCTTTCGAAATAAACCAACACCAAACAGCATAATTTATAATAAAAGGGAATACTTGGGTAATAAAATTCTCCTGTGGCTATGTGAACTGCAGAAGAGTTCTTGCTGCCCGCAGCCAGTGGAAATATGCCATCCCAAGCCAGGTGCTTCCTAAGCACCGTCTCATCAGATCTGGTCACTAAAGGTGACTAAACCATTTTAAACAACATTTAGGTTCGAAATGGTGGTTTATAACTAGAGCGATAGATAGCAGGCATATAGCAAGCCTTCCCAATTGTAATATGTCGCTAAAAGCCAACTTGTCACGAATCGACTCTAAATAATAATTAACATCAATCAAAATCCCCTAACAATCATTATTCCACAATCAATCAATAACTGGCATTGCTCTCATCATTATTCCCACACGATACGTCCTCCATTTTAGGCGATTGGAGGCCTTGTAATGTCAGAGAAACTATCAATAATTCCTTCTTACTAATTGCATCTTTAAAATATAACTTGAGCGCCTTGATTTTTACTGTACCCTGTCAAAGTAATAAAAAATATTTGCATGTCAACAGCAGTACCTATCTGTGCAAGGGACATTTTTCTTATTGTTCTCTTGATTCATTCTGCAATAAATAATAACTTATTCATTAATTGGCTTCACCGTGTATTCGAGAACAATGCAACCGTCCGTGTTTAATTCAATATCTATAATGATAATTGTCCAAGAACATCCTTCAGTTTTGGTGTTACCTCGAGAGTTATTCATGTAATTTATTGTTGTATATTTTCAACAATTCCATGATAACTCAGAATCATGCAATTTGAACATCCCTTTGAAAATCCCATTAAAAGATACGAAAAAAAGAAAAATAGCCTATAACCTATCCTATTTAACCAATTTTTTAAATATTTTTTTTCATTACCTTCAATGACTTTCAAGGGTTGAAGTTTCATGATTCTGAGTTGTCTGGTCACCGTTTTCAACACACGGTTCGCTAGATTAATAATTATGTTTTCTGTATCTCTTATTTTTTACCCCCAAATTACAAATAATTTCTGATAAAATTATTCTAACCTTTAACCAATTTAAAATTTTTCATTTTTATTTTACGCGATAACCGCGCTAGATTCCCAAATGCTCCGAAATGGCATCCCTAATTAAGGGTATGTTATTCGGCTGAAGGATGTGCGAAGGGGAAGGAGATTTGAAGGAGGAAGATTGAGAAATGCTTGGCTTTTCAGATCTGGTCACAAAGCACGATTGAGTATTGCAAGCAAAGTTTCATTCTGAAATATTGTACTTTTCCACCAAGAGTAGCACAACGATCATGCTGTGATGTTTGTCGGCTGACCGCAATTCGATAAATGCCAAAATGTGTGCCGAAAGTGCAAAATTTTTGAATACCACTGATTGTCGAATTTGTGGACAATCAAATGTGACAGAGTTTGAAACAAACCCTACCTATTGGTACTCTACCTAATAAGTATGATCGTACTTATACTTAATTCTGGTTTTTCACAGAATACCATGTAAACTAAAAATACAGCACATAAAATATTGATTTTATTGTACAATAATCATTGCAGGATGTAGAATAATAAAACCCATTATGAATTGTTTATTCCTTCGTTATTAAAATTGGGCAGTGTATCCAAGGGGGTGGAAAAAATCTAGCATACTAATAAGAAAATATATTACCATTACCTACGTGTTTTATTGACCGTGTATTTCAAAATTGGTTAAAAACAGATTTGATTGTATTTAATTTTTTGTTGTTGTTTTTATTAAAACGGTGCAATTTGATTTCAGGGACTCAGGGTCTGATCTTCGTAGTGGACTGTGCGGACAGGGACCGAATCGACGAGGCTCGCCAGGAGCTCCATCGGATCATCAATGATCGGGAAATGAGAGACGCTATTATACTCATCTTCGCCAATAAACAGGACCTGCCTGACGGTAACTCATTTTTAAAACTAACAACGTAAAGATGCAATAATTATTTTGCTGAGTCGATTTGGTTCTTTTAAATTATCCTTTATTTTTAGATATAATTTTCTTTGTTTCTGAACATATTAAGTGGTCATAAAGGAAGGGATCTGTTTTCATCTGATTGTGTATTGTGTATTTTAAAAATTGTCATTTTTATTAAGAAAATTATTCTACATCTACCAATCAATTCAATACATGTTTGATAACATTGTGGCTTTCCATAATTAGATTATTTTAAGAAAATTGTTTATTCAAAATCACTCTTTCTATTTCACCCATCCACTAGTTAAGGCTCCGTTCCCGGCCTCAAAAAGAAGAAGACGGAGAGATATGAAATTACGAATGTTAGAAGAGCGCGCTAACATTTACAATGATAAAATCGATGTAAAAATCATGAAAATCTTTAATAGAACACGACTCGTTTAAAATAGAGCAAAAATCTCACGATAATTGTCTTAAACAGCATTTAAAGAAACGCTGTGATTTTTTTCATACATATAACTTGTAAAATAACTGAAACAAACGTGTTTATTATAATTTTTGGAGCATACTTTGCGATTTTTTTCTTTCGAGGGAATTTTATATAATTTGCGTTTGGGCGCGACTAATATCTAGATATTATCTTCAAGGATAACATATATTTTTTTAAGAGCTTAAAAAATTCAAATGTTTAAGGGAGGTTTGCAAGAAATCAGTAGAAATTCGAAATCCGGCCTCTTAGGAAAAGGCCTACCTTCCTTTGAATGAAAGTAACAATCTCTTTTTAATTATAATTTTTTTTATCGCAGGTATATATTATATAAGCTATATATTGTGGATTACCAAGAGTAAATTATCCCAAACCTCAAATGAATATATGTACTACAAATATCCTATAAATATCCCGTTTTATTTACATTATTACTTATAACCCTTTCCGTGCAAAAAATAACATAACCTGTAATGGTTTAATTGTTGTTGTTTTCAGCGATGAAGCCCCACGAGATTCAGGAGAAGTTGGGTCTGACGCGCATCCGCGACCGCAACTGGTACGTGCAGCCCGCCTGCGCCACCTCGGGTGACGGGCTCTACGAGGGGCTCACCTGGCTCACCAGCAACCACAAGTTATGAGCCCCCCGGAGGTAATATAGCAATCCATCAATCAATACTTTTCTCATTATAATTTTGCCTATTTTCATACCCAGTTCAACTGATCGACAATGAAATCATTCCAAAAAAAATTCTTCTCTGTGTAGTAGTGTCCTATATGATAGGACATCTGTGGGGTAAGAGGAGACTGCAGGCGGGTGTTCCAATCTATTTCAAAGCAAACTATCTGCGTGTGCTCTTTATTAAGTGGTGTGCTGATCGTGCTCTGTAGACCATTTTTTACAAGTTGTCGATCATGCTCCGGATATGTTTAATATAATATTAAATTTATAATTTATTTTATATTAATATTTCTGTTTTAATATCAACAGTGCTGAAATTTTTTGCCATGCGATTTAACTTTTATACTTAATAAACTTTACACTTAAAATTGTAAAGAGGACAAAAGCAGAATTTATTGCGCTAATAACACTGTCGATTATACTTTTTATATCATGAATGTAGCATCTCCGACGGCTTGCTAAATGATTGTCTGTGAATGTTAAAATTCACTTAAGTTAAACATTAAATTCTCAAAAAATAAATATTTGAGATTTCAAATTAGCATAAAGGTGATTATTAATTTGAAAACATCCTTTTGATTGTTGTTTTTCTTGAAGGGTTTGCATTCAGGTTTATGTAAAAATAATAGAGCTTGTTCATGAAAAAAAAAAATTGACAAATGGGGGTTTATTTTTTTTTGTAAAGTTAGCTATTCTGGGGAGACGTCTTACAATATGAACATGAAATATATGTAAGAATAATGAGATACAATATATGGTAACCAGAAAACAATTGCGAAAATAAATAAATCATATTTTTTATTCTTATATTTGTTCAAAACTCGTCCAAGGTAATTTTCGCATAGATCCGCATATTTTCGTCTTGCAATCGAGTGTATTCTGAGAATTTCTGTTCTGGCTTTCCACAGGATATGACATTTTGAAATATTCTACTAGTGACCCAGAAAACATCAACATTTTGTGTAATTCACTACAAGTTTTTCTGCATTATAATCGATTTGGTGGTGTTTATGAGTAATCTGAGTATTGCAGCAGATGAGGGTACACTTTTACACTTATACTCAACTTAAATTTCGATTTTTCGGAAATATCTGACTCAGTGGACTAAATCAATTAACTAAATTCTGGATGATCGACACACGTCTGTAGGAAAATAAATATTTTGAATGCTCAAATGAAAATAGTTAGTTGTCTATAATTACAAATAATCACATTGTCACAGTGCATATTTGACTTTTGCCTTTTCGCTAACCTTAAGGTAAGAGCTTTGCTTACTTTTGCTGACAAAGGGGAGGGGGGGGGGGGGGGTTAATAATTTATAAAAAATCTGCTTACGTAATATTTGAACGGCCTCTGATCTGATAAATTAAATATTAGTGTTTAATCTTTTTCGTAGTATTTATGTTATAAATAGAAGTTGGGATTGTTTTTGCATATATTGGTCTAACTTCAAATACATTCATAGTGTTATAGATTAAATATTGTGTATTTATATAAGTATTGTGTATTTATAAAGTATTGTGTATTTACGTTTCAGGTTGACCTGGTGCACACTGCCCCTGGGTCGAGGAGGGGAGACTAGTGTCAGCGGCAGGAGACAAGACAGTGTCCAAAGTGTGTGAATCATAGCATAGCATATGCATAGTGAACTGTTATTCCATTTTATGCTTATTACATACTACAAACAAACATACAGTATGCACAACTACTAAATAGTGAACACCTAGTGAACAGTGAATCAAACGGTACGACGCTGTGAGCTATACAGCTACTAAACAGAAAAAAGAATGTGTAATAAACAGAAAACCCCCAGATATTAATTACACCATGCCATTTATTTCTAGCGATAACTATTAAAAAGAAACATTTATTAATAATAATAATTAATGTAATGTTCATCTCTAATAATATGTATAAATATGTATATTTTAAGTTGGAAAAGTATTTGATACTTTGAATGCGTCAGTAGCTTGTCCGTTATGTTAGAAAGTTAATAATATGCGTAGAACCCACCGGACAAGGCAGACTGGTCTGATTGATTGAAACAGTCTAACAAGTTAAAGCTCTCTGGTTTATTGGGATGAATGTATAGGAAATTGGTCTGTTCTAGCAAATTAGACCACTGTGGTTAAATGGGACATCTATCAGACTGGGACAGTCTAACAAACTGGGACAGTCTAACAAACCGTAGCTGTTTGGTTGATTGTTATGTCTTGGGAAATGAGAGCCGTTTGGTAAACTGGGATGTTCTGATATATTAGATCTGTTTGGTAAGTTGGAACATTCTGGTTAGTTGCGACGACCTGGGAAATTGAGATACTGTAGAAAACTAGAGCAGTTTCGTTAACTGGGATGTTTTAGCGCAGTCCAGTTGATTGTGTTGATCTAGGAACTGTCTAGTAAACTAGAGCAGTCTGGTTAGCTGCAATGACTAGGGAATTGAGATAGTTAGCGCAATTTGGTTGATTGCGATGTCCTAAGATTGAAACTTCTGGCTACTAGGTAATTAGGACGGACTATCTAGTTTCAATAGTCTAGCGAACCGGGATTGTCTGGCTAACTGAGACACTTGTTAACTAGTGCGGACTTGAATTAGGACAGGACAGGTAGAGGAGTCACTGGGTGCTCGGGAAGTTGTCTGTTTTAAATAAATTATACTTTCTTTCGCATTAGTTATAGGAGCTATTCATTTTTTTAACTCATAAGAATAGCTATCCCTTAGATTCTGGTATGTAACAGAATTTGCCAAATTATTGTTTATTTGTTAGTGATTTTATACTTTTATGTAATATAATAATAGTTAAATATATCTTCATGGGATCCTGTTTACCCGTGACCCATGACCTGCCTTCTTCATGTCATTCATATTACATTATTATGGTCCTGCCGCTGAGAGCTGCGGTGTAACCTCTCTTTCTGTTACATGTATTGTTACTGGAAAGAGGGGGAGGTCACAACGGAGCTATCAGCGTTACACCTTTAGCTTTGTAACCAATCTATATCCTCCAAAGTGAAGTGTTATTATATGTTCTTCTTTTGTGTTTGCCAAACGCTGAGTTAATACAGCGAGGCTCTTTCAATGCTTCATTCGAAGAATATTTCCACTTAAATTATTGTAGGCACCAAAATCCTAAAATTGTTCCACTGTAAATTATTATTACTTGCTCCTTGACTATCACTAGCCATTATTGCTGAACTGCTTCTGCTCCGCACAAATGTTACTTTTGGTAGCAATAGCTATCCTTTTATTACTAATTTCATCAAGAATAAATAAAAATTTCTGTATGTTCGTACCTATTCATAAAAAAATGTTTAAAAAGAATTTTTTTCCTTATTATTTTGTTAAATGTATTCTTTATTATTAATATCGATTCGGCACTAATGCCTGCAACACAAATTATTCCATTGCTTATTTTGTTAAAATAGATTCATTAAAAAATGTATGTATATTTATAAAATCTTGTTTAAAATTATTGTACGAATGCAGAACTATCCTAGGCAATTTAAAATACAATTTTCAAAAAAAAATTGTCGCAACGTGAAATAAGTTCAAATGCAGTTAGGATAGTTATGCTGCTTTCAGGTGATACAATAATATTCTCAGTTTGTATATTAAAATTATTTAAAAAATTATTGTTTTTCTGTTCTGCATAATATTTCTGATTTTGTATAAAAAAATCACATCACAAGAACAACTAAGCCATTGATTTATGTGTATACAATGTAGTTATGATTGAATTTCTTATCAATCACAATAATATAAATTGAGAAAAGTATAGCTTTATTTTTTTTTAATTATTAAAAACCTGTTGATAAGAATACCTCACATTTGGTAGATAACCGTTGTATAATATGAAGGTGTCACCGGAGAACTTTAGCCTTATTTGACTTAGGATAGCGACACCCAGTTACTTGCCGACAAGTCTTCAATCATTATTCTGTTATTTAATTGTTAAAGTGCTTGCAATTATTATTGTATTACAAAACTGATTTGTATGTTAGGAATTCCTTTTTTTTCGTAGATAAATAATTATGAAAAGCAATGCTGGAGGGAAGTTGCTAGGGGGGATTGAAGATTGATATTCCTCGCTTGAAGGAAAAAGGTGAATGATGTACGGATTATTGTCAGAGGACCCGCTTGTCTGAGGATATTTTCTTATTCACCTTTGAACGTTTTCCGTGTTGCAGAAGACGTTTAAATTCACACATCACAGAATATTTCAGCATTAGTCTCATATTTTAAGCCCGCTATGGATGTAAAATTAAATGATGAACGTTAGTTATGGAAAATTGACTGCCAACTTTGTACTTGACATACGGAGTGTTATTTGTCATAGGTGATGTTGCCGAGGAAAACGTTTTACTTGTGTATATAGGAGAGTTGTTACGGTGTGACTGGCTACTAGCAATGTTGTAGAATATTCCAATACCAGTCGCCTATGAGACAATATTAACGAGTAATGCACGTTTTCTAGTGAATTAAATTTTACATCAAATATTATATTTAAATGGATAAACTTTTATTTGATTAATTTATATGTATATTTTATGTTGAGTTGAATCGATACATTCCGAGAAAGAACTTTCATACTGTCAATTCTGCAAGTTTAAGCATTAGTCTAGGCTGGTTCATTGCAAATAGTACATAATTGCGTAACAATAATGTAATAAATGCTTCTGGAATAGACGTCTCTTTTTGTACATTGAGCTGGCTTGCTGGATTGAGGTGTTAGCAAAATGATGAACCATTCTAGACCAATGCGGTGCTGCGGGAATTGATGCCCATGTATAATATTAGTTTCCTTGTAACAATTATCTTGACTAACCCACTTAATATGTACGTTACAAATGTTTTACTGGGGCAAGCTCGGCATGTAATGACCGCAAGTATTTATTTCAATATTTTTAAGGACACAATTATTTCTGTCATTGGGCTTAGTTTGTCTTAGTAAATGATTTGCTAATTTGGCCAGCCTTGTGTACCGCATAAGAGTCCTCATCCATTGTAATTTAAACAAATATGGGATTATAATAAAAGTGATGAAAGTGCAACCTGACTTTTCTTTGTTTTCTGTAAACCTGAAGAGCAATTCTGTATCTTTAGTGGATACGTTATCGATTCCATATGTAATCGACTGTCAAATTTGTGCGATTGTCTATGGCTTGCAATTGCTTTTTCTATGGGCTGATATATATATATATTTTTTTATATGTATACCGCACAAGAGTCCCAACTGCTCCCGTCTGAAGCCAGTGAGACTATGGCATTCCCAATGGCAGAATGCTGTGCTAAACTTCTCCCGCTTGGCGGCGCTGGTGTAGTTGTAGACCTGTCATTGATAATTAATATAGCTTTGTATCTGGCTTGCGTGTGCATTTTGGAAGTAATATTAAAAAATGGTGGATAAATACGGTAGCTGGACTATGAAGGAGTTAAAAAAAGAATTAAAGAATAGAAAGGCAAAATGTGTTGGCAAGAAAGAAGTTCGAATCGATATGTAAGCTAAGTGGTTGGAACATAACCTCATTCTTGTACTTCTAAAACACATTAATTGTGTATTATTTGTAATAATTATAGGTACTTTAGCTAACGTTGCTTATTTATAATGTACCCAATAATCATAATTATTAATTCCAGATTGGCTGCCTATGACTGGAATAATAACTTTATGGAAATAAATGATTTTGAGTATGAAAGTGAGATAGTGGGTTTATGTTGGCCCCCAGATGAATCATTTTACAGCATACAGGATTCGCCTGTATTGCCACAAATAGATATAGTTCATATAAACCAATACTTTCTTCAAGTTTACAGAGGGCAGGAAGGAATAACAATGTATGCAGCAGTTCACAGGAAAGGATACAATATGATGAAGGAATATTTTTGGTAGCTTTAGTTGTTTCTATTAATGAAAAAAATTGTTTGGTGCATTGTTATGAATATCAGAATTCATAAAAATAATCGCTTCGAACCTACAGAAGGAGATAGGGAAGAGGAAGGTGGGGAAGTACCTGGCTATTCAGATCTAGTCACCAAACACGGCTAGTGCCATTTCAAGCAACGTTTCAATTCTGAATGGTGGTCTTACACCAGGGCGATACGGAGAGTATCTTCCACTCTGGAAGTATGGGAATATGTTAGCACATCTGCGCTGTCGCCGATTTCAACTAGTTTAAAACACGAAATGCTATAAGTATACATGATTATTTATTAATTCAATTAACCTTTAAAGTTGTATACCATGGATTTGACATTTGCGAAGTTTCGTTTCAATCTAAATACGCATGAATCACTTAGCTTGCCCAAATTAAGAACATATTAAGGCAGAGTAATCGTATCAGTATACACATTTACAAAGCATTTTGTGTTTTAAACTAGTTGAAATCGGCGATCGGGTTGAGCGCTGATAGCTGACATATCAGCCCATAGAAAAATCAATTGCAAGCCATAGACTATCTCACAAATTTGACAGTTGATTACGCACATGGAATCGATTCCGTATCCACAAAAGATACAGAATCGCATGGCTGATGTCTTATTACATATTTCGCTAATGGGTTTTTAATTTCGCATTTTTTTACCCCATCAGCGAAACATTTAATAAAATGTATGAGAACCTGGTAAAAAACTTTGGCTCTCATAAATATTTCAAAATATGAGATATACCTGCTTGTAGAAGACGAATATTAAATAAAACACTTTTTTCAAATTACAATTTATTCATTATCAAAAAACATCCGTTACAAATAATATTTTTATGAGGAAGAAGATTAAATCTAAAACACAATTTATATATTTTATGTAATATTGGTACGTTGCTTATCATGATAAAATGTTGTTTGAATTGAACAAATTACAATTTTGTTACAAAAGGCAATTAAAACTACAAATGATATTGAGGTACTGACGCAGTGTGCGCGGCTGGCATTTTCCTCTGCCCTTCAGATCTTCCGTGATTTATTATTTAGCTGGGAAGGAAATCAATGGAAATAGGTTAATCAGTTTATCAAGCAAATGCTTTGGAAGATAAGTAATATTATAATATGTACCATTTTTAAGATAAATAAATTTATAGCTGAGCTTGAAGAGCTTATGTTATTCATTTTGTTAAAGATACTTGAATACATTGAGACTTGTAATTTCTATGTTTGATAAATGCAACCTTTAGAAATCTGTCAAGATTTAACCTCTCAATTGTGCTTCGCCTGCCAGCGGGCATAATTGTTTTTTTTTAATGCTATCTTAACCATTTTGTATGAAGAAACTGTATGAAGGACAATGTCAGAATCGCTTGCGCCAATATCAATCTGGGACCTATGCTGTATTTGATTATTGTAGCTACTCTGAAAGATTTTATATGAAATTTGTGGGTGACTTTCGGAAGCTATCAGTGGTGGAAATATCGATATTTTACGTTTTCAAATGAGCATAAAGGTTATTATTTCTTTGAAAACTCCTTTGAATTGTATTTTTTCATGTTGGGTATGTATTCAGGTTTGTGTAGAAATAATAAAATCAGTTTATTTTTGTATGAATATATTTTTTGACATTTATTTCCAAAATGGGAGATTTATTAATCTTTTTTTAATTAGTTAGCTATTATGGAAAAAAAACTTCTTACAATATAATCATGTAATCTACATGAATAATAAGACATATTATCTGGTAAACAGAAAACGATCGCTTAGTTTTTGTGTCTATATTTGACCAGAACTCATCAAGGTAATTTTCGTGCAGTTTTTAAAATATTATCTCACATTCAACATGTTAAGACTGACTCGCATGTCAACAACAGAATTGTCTGATTAATTAATATTTTGTAAATTTGCTCAGATGTGTGTTGGGAGAACCTTGCTGCTGATTTGGATTGAATGTTTTAATAATTCAGAATGGTGACCAGCATTGATCATCATCAGGGTTATATTAAAAATGTGTTTCGTGTTGAATAAATTAACGGGTACCTATGCTAAATTAGTAAGCGTAACTATAAGTAGAAAAACTGTTGGTAGAAGTAGCAAAAACTCGCCATCGCTGAGCTCTTGCACCATAAAACTTACACAGCTTTTTTGTTCATTCAAATTCACAGTTTATCAACTATTTTCAGCTCGTGAGATGTGGAGCTTTAAAATAAACTGAATATATCGAAAAACAAGTCAAGGATCCATATTTTTCAATTATTCAAATGTGTAGCAGTACATACATATCTGCTAAATATGATTAAACACTGATTAAATAATCAAGAGATTCCTATGAAAATTGCAGCTTACCTTTGTCTTACCAAAAAACTGTTTACCTTTGTCTCGGTCCTTCTGCATGACCCGCAGAGCCAGGAGGGTGATCTTGTCGGCGGCAGCCTTTACCAGGTCCGTGGTGATGGAGATGTCACTGGCGCGTGTATGGCAGACCAGCATGGCCAGGCGACTACTATCCTCCGTCACTTTGGCTGGAATCACCCACTTATTAGTATTTTTCACAATTAATATCCACATACTTCCAATGAGATGAAATTGTGTTTGTACAGTAGAAAAAAACTGATCCAAACTATAGATTAGAGTTATTATGTTTTTTTATTACATTATTGTAAAACTGCATATCTCTCGATACAGGAATGCCCTAGTGAGACGTGCAGCTTGTGTTTTTATGTATTTCTAATTTTTCAATAAATAAATAAAATAAATAGATTTTCAAGATTTATTGGATGGACTGAGTTTCAGCCGAGCGATTCTACTTTTGTGGGATCGTTATGGGATAACGGACGTGATCTCCTGTCAGATTTGTGTGATTTATTTGCTTTTTCCATCTACAACACAGCAGTAATGAAAAAATAATCTTTCTTTTTTTTTTGACGTAAAACAAAGTATTTTCTTTTTATTTATGAATAAATAATCATGCATACTTGCAGGAATTCATGTTTAAAACGATCTAAACTAAAATATGTGACAGTAAATACGTAAAAATCACACAAATCTGACAGGAGATCACGTCCGTTATCTCGATAACGATCCCACAAAAGATATAGAATCTCTTTGCAGATCTCCAAAGCTGTGAGTGTCTATTATAGTACGTCAATGGGCTCAATTGCTAGCCGAGTGTCCTATCCGGTATTAACCATCGTAATATTACGTTGGATAGTTACATTTATTAATTTCTTTTTTTCAGATGATATTTTAATATCATCTAGATTACATTATATTTTAATATCATCTGTACATTAGCGCAAGCAAGAAAAAGTACTACACATACAGAAATTAGCTATGAATTATTGGAGATATTACAGAACAACATTGTATTATCCCAGCTCCAGACCTATTGTCCTAGTGTACACAGAAGTTTGGAGGACAAGACAATTGACCAAGATATTGTCGTAGAGATAGACTCCGCAGGACAATGTTTGACCTTCACCACCGCGGCAGCATTGTCCGCATGTGAACGCATAAGAACAGGACAGTAGAATAATAGCCAGTCTCTCGGCACGTACGTATTGCTCCCGCGCATTTTTTCGGCTTAATCTTGCACAAAGGTATGCTTACTGATTACTGTACCTACTTTTGCATTGAATTTTTGGTGAAACGAGTCTTAGTAGCAACTGAAAGTGCTCTGGCGACATTCTCATCCATATTTTATATTCCAGTGGATCTCCCACTCGTAATTCTTTAAGAATCATTGCAGACAATTCCAATAAACATCTGGGCCTTATCCAATTCCTCTATCCACAGTTTTTTCTTTTTATTATTTAGTTTGTTCTCCAACAATTCCAATACATCTTGGTAAAAAAGATCAAATATTTTTCACAAACTCGCTTGTAACGCATGTTTTGCGGAATTCTGAATTTGAACTACGGTCAAATTGTTGAATTGTCCAATTCATTGTCTTGTCTTACGCTATCGCGGCTGATCACGGAGCTGGGACAGGAAAACACTATCCTCGTGGGAAATCAGCATAATGCTCCAGGGAGAAGTAAGTGAAATAATGAAACATTTTTGTCGTATAGTCACATTTATGGTTTTAACACTGCAAGGACAGTATTATGTGTATGGATATTACATTATAAATGTTAATCTTGGATGAGCTTTCCAGTTGAGCTTAGGATGCTAAGAGAATTGTAAAATTAGGTTGCCAACAACTAACTATGAAGGGTGTGCGCCAGAAATAATGTTTCCACACAATATTGGTTTACATCATGAAATAAAGAAAGGAAGCACTGAAATACCTTCTCTGTCTCTCTTACACTTGCCTGACATTGTGTATCGCCATCCCACTTGAATTTCAAAATGGTGTTGAAACACATTTTTGTATTAGAAATTTGTGCTGACTTTTCGCGTAAACACATAACACGTCCACTTCCATTTCTTGTGACAGTTCTTTGTTCTATGGTTTACATATATTATTGATGTCGATGTTAAAAAAGCACAAGCATCTCAAAGTTCGAAACCGGCCTAGAAAGCCGAAACCGCTGTTACAATAACAAAAAAACTAAAATACTTGCAGAACTTAATAATAACATATTTAATCAATTTGGGTTTACATAAAATTTAAAAAAAATTAAATTGAGTTCTACGAATTAAAAACAATTAAAAGGCATCTCAGACTAGGTTTATCGTAACCTAACAAACAATTAACATTAATTTATCAGAATTGATACTGGTGCGGGTTGCTAATATTACAGTCGTGAGGCTTTTTAATTAAAGTTTGATTGGGTTCTTACAGGGGTCTCTGCCGACTCGGGGCAGCGTGCTGATGGTGACAGTCTCCGGGTTCAGACCACGCTGCACATGCTCCGACACAATCTGCGTCATGACCCTCCTGGTCTTCGCAAGTGCTTTCTCCACCAGAGAGGTGGACTCCCGTTCCTCGCGGATGTCCTCCTCGAGGTCGCGCTGGGACGCGGTCTGGTGCGGTTCACCCTGGAATGTGACATTGCCAAAACTTATTAATCAAAAGTGAATCCATGGCAAGATCGGGTGAATCAAATACTTGAGTCGGGCCTTAGAGTCGGAATAACAGAAGAGTGGGCATCAGATGATGATCAAAATTTTATCTGTACATTATAGTTGCCCTGGTATTCAAGAAATCTTCACCAACCCAAGTCTCAATCTCCTTGGACACTAAAATCAGAATGAACAAAACACCTTTCATATCCAATCCTAGTAAACACTTTCTTGCAAAAAGAGTAGTGGAAGCATGGAACAAACTTCCATCAGATAATAATATGTTATCATTGCTACAAATATAAATCAATTTAAAGCTTAATTGGATTCGCATTTGGAAAGAAGAAAGGATTTACTTATTGTAAAAATTGTAATCAACTCAATACTGTTAACTTGTGAAATTCAATGACGTTATATAAATAGACTCGCCATAGTCTCACATACTCACAATATAATGTGGAAAGCAAAGCAAGCTCGTTTGTTTTCAGCGGTTTTCAGTACAATTTCTAAATTCAAAAGTTTATTCCTGTGTGATAAAGATAGACAATCAAAGAATGTACGTGTGTGAATGTCACAAATATATGGTAGGGCGGCTTATTAATTTCTTCGCTGAATACTGCTTTCACATCACGGGTGTGACCTATGGGAGTGACTGAGATAACAAGATACTCTCACTCGGTTACACAATGGACAGGGAAGGGTAAAGAATACAATGACGTATTATTATAAAATTAATTGTAATAATTATAATTATTGATCATAATAAGTAATTTGCGTGTACTTACAAATGAAGTGTTATTCCTTCGCCTTTACGACTATTTGCCGTGTAATTGAAGCATTTTCTCATCACACAGGAGGGCATTTTGGCGCTTTGCAATGCAATTTACTTACTGGTAAGACACGACCTCACTCGACGCGTAGCAGTTTAGTACTAAAGTACTAGAAATAGAGACAGCTACAATCGTCTTGTGTTTGGCTTCCCACTTTGAGATTTCTACCCTGCGTCCAGTATTAATGTCATTGGTGAAATTAGGTATAAGCGCATCAGCGTTACGCTGCCTGCTCAATAAATTATAATAATCAATATATATTAGAAAAGAAATGGTACAAAAGTGTGCGTCCTGCTAAAACTCAGAAATGAGTCCCGGTACGATCAAGAGAGTTGTATGGTGTGTTAGCCCTCTATCCCCCATCCATGAAGAAGGTTCACGTTTTTACCTGAAGGGTATTTTTTGAAGGTATAAGGGCTGGAAGTTTCGCCCTCTAGAAATTTCTAAAACAGTCCAGAACATTTGGGAGTATTGGATAGCATTCTAGAACATCCTGGAATGTTCTGGAACATTGTGGACCCTTCGAAGCCTATTTTGTATGGATGGGGCTACCCATTGGTAGGCGTATATAAAGCAAGAGCCGACGAGGGGTACGAGCATCATTTCAATCTCATATCAACTCCCTGAGTGAAGCCGGGTACCCCAGCTAGTAATGTATGAATGAGAATGAAGCATGAAATGTGTGTCAAGACAAAAGTAGTGTGGCGGTCCATTCTCTGTCTATCCCCAAGGAGAAATTAGTTAGAGAGGTTAGTTGTAAACCATGGTCTGCCAACGAACTAATGCATTTATGATTGGCGTGTACATTCCACGGTGAAGGAGAAAAGAGATTGTATTATCACCTGTTTTGTTTGCTTCTTTCGGCCTTTAGCAACAACAGGAGCTCTGAAAATGTAAAAATAATATAGGAACCTTCATGTTTTTAAGACTACATTTTTGCTTTTCTAAAAAAAAAATGTTATGAAAAGTGATAATAAGCGACAAAAAGCGTAAAGTGATTTGGCATACCCTTCTTTGGATGCCTTTATCGCTGCCATGAGGAAGTTCCTCATGATGACGAGTGCCCGGGAGTACACCGTCTGCAGCAACTGCGCTGTCAGCTTCTTGGTGTCGCTGAGCACGGCTCGGGCCATCATTGCGTTCACGGCAGACCTCACGGGGATGGGCTAAAATCATGGGAAAGGTTTAGTTACATCATATTTAATTAGCATTATTTTGAAAACTGTAAATGGTACTATGTTATCTAGCCGTAATAATCTTTTTTTTATGTGTCACACTGCACAGCAGTTCCAACTTCCCGAAGGCAGTCGGATTACGGCATCCCCAAATTGGGAATGTTGTAAGACTCGAGGGAGGGTTCCAACCAGTCGATTGCCGAGCAAATTTTGATCGACCCCAATAATTACCGAATTGCGAATTTTTAAAATAATTATTTTTCTTTAATTAAAATTAAAAATTGTAATTTAAACCCGTAATATAATTTTGGATGAAAAAAAATTATATCCTGGTAGAAAGACAAACTAGTATTGCTAGATCTTTTAATGAAACTGTGATCTTTCAATGAAGCGGTTTAATGGTCAAAGCTTGAAGAACTAAAAAAAATATCCAATAGCAAAAGTTCTAGTAAATTTCTCGTTGAAAGTCGATCCACATGAAAACTACGATAAAAAAGTAGCTCCCAATCTCAAAAAGGTTGGGAACTCTTGGCATAGAATCGTAAAGGAAGGTTGGGAAGTATCTTGCTATTCAGATCTGGTTACACGTTTCAGGCGACACATTTCAATTCTGAATTGTGATCTTTCACCAAGGCGATGAATATTTACCACACCACCACATGACTAGCAGCCTCTGACGTTCTTTGCATTTACCAATGCCACTCGACCAATAATTAGATTAATCTTGCCTTGGAAACCAAACAGTATTTATCTGAATTCTGTAGTAAGTAAAGAGAATATTGGCTAGTAAGTAATTTGTAATCCAAATCAAAAACAAAATAAATTACGGGCTTGAAATCTTATAAGAAAATACGGGCTAAGAAAAGTTGTAGGTACTATACAATCTTCACAACATTCAGAACTTAAATAAAAGCTCTCAGGCTGGGGTAGGTACTAGGTACTAGTGCAAGGGCGTATATAAGGGAAGGGATTTAGGAGTTTCAAACCCTCCCCCATCGGCTTCAGTATTGGATAGAAAAAAAAATACTACCCGTAGATTATATTCCTTGTAAGTAAAGGTCCGTGAAAGAGGGCGAACAGTTGCGCATCCGGCACAACAAATAACTGTATGATATATATCAGGCCCCTAGCATCTCAGCCCATATGAGAGTCCTCAGGTTGAGATGGGCTGGGCATGTACAGAGAATGTCGGATACAAGCGTCCCAAAAATAATTTTGACTGGACAGGTGGAAAGAGAAAAGTGGGAAGACCCAGACTGAGGTGGGAAGACGAGGTAAGAGGGGATGCAGCACAGCCTCTCGAGGTACCAAACTGGAAGTCAGCCGCTGAGGATAGGAAGAGTTGGAGGCGAGTATTGCAGGAGGCCAAAGCTCGATATGGGCTGTAGCGCCATCGAAGAAGAAAAAGGTAAGTAGAGGTCTCAAAAAGTGAAATTAGAACTGCTGAGAGATGAGGAAAGAAATTTCATTTGATGATCTTTGCTGAAAGGTGAACAGTGAAAGCTTGTATTACATTTGAACAGTGACAAGTATTCTGTAGGTAGTTTGGATGCGAACCTTGGGAGCCCCACCAAGTACTTTCCCATTTTGGATTCAAAATTCCTATATAAAATGTCTCTGAAACCAGGTTGTTTGACCGTGCTGATGCTCTTAATGCTTTGCACTCTCTTGCATGAAATTATAGAAACGTGTGTGGTTTTGTTGTTTTCAGTAGGTTTTTGGCCCTCAAAAATGGCCCCCAAATGCTATGTGTATCTTGTAGGTACTCACAACATGCTCCCACTTCTCCAGAAGCTGGCCAGCCCGGTCCAGGGTAGCCATGGAGGGACTGCGCCCGCTCACGGCACTCTGGGCCGCCTCACGGAGCAGTTCCCGCTGTGGATATGGCTTCTTCTCTTTCCTAAGTGCCGGTTGCATTTGCTGGATTCAATCATGAACAAATCATATTAGAATATTTCGGTAAATCTTTGTTAAAAGCACTCAAGTGATGAAGAATAATTGCTTCGGACTGAAAGAACTACTCAAAGGAGGCCATCAGCTCCTATCCTATGTACATTTGCATGCGAGCTTCTAAGATTATTTTATGTATAAACAGAAATAGAAAAACATAATGAAATCTAGGAGGCCGCTTGCTATTACAATTATTGTTTTATAGGTATCCTAATATAGATTCATTGGTATCAGCGTTGTCAGGTGTTCGGTATTCTACCGAACCGTTCGGTATTTTAGCACCGTGTTCGGTGTTCGGTATGACAAAAATACAGAAGTATGGGCGGTTCTGTATTTTTTCTGATTAATTTTTCTCCCTAATAAATGATTCAACTGTCAGATTTGACGCAATCGGCAATCGATGTTGCGTAGCATCCCTACTTAGTTTTTGCGATGTTGCCGCTTCGTCCACGCGCTCACTGAATTTTCGAGCCATTTCACGGATTAGTGTTACACATCAGGTGACTACGTACTTGCGTAAAAGTGATTATTCGAATAATTTGACTGCTTACATTGTTTCAAAGTCCGACAACCCTTCCCCCCCTACGCGGCGGGTTTTGATTTGCCAAGGTACCACCGAAATCTACACCTCGAAATTTTTTTGTGCTCACTGTTCGGTATGTATTTGAAAAAGACCTGGCAACCCTGATTGGTATACACCTACATATTATCGACCTATCCCTTTTCCGAGGGGAATCCTGTCATTTAGTGGCTGAGTTGCCATCGCCCTTATGTCCCATTCAGGCGTAGTGAGTTCAATTCCTCGTCCTCCATCAAGACACAAGCAATATTTTACACTTACTGTGGTGGTGGTAGGAGATTTTCAAATATTGTCAGGTTATTTTATACCCGGAAATAATGTGTAATATATATATAAAAATGTGTAATAACATCATAAGTAGTCTATGGTGAGTTTAGTTGTTAATAAACCGCTAGGTCATGGTAGCATTTTACGAAAGAACTCTAAGGCGGTTCTGCTCGTCAGACAAAAGCTAGCTTTCCAGTTGTAAGGACGTGTGTCATCTTAAACTATATTTGTAAAGTACGAAACAACAATAATCAAGTCTTTTAATTTACACAGAATAGTACTGGAGAGTGGAGATACTGGCCCAGTACTAATAAAATATAATATCTCTGGAGAGGACTACAAAGAAATTTTATAGTTTGTCTTTTTTTTTAAAAGACATTTTTTAGTATACCTTCTAGAACAGTGGCTCCCGACCTTTTTTGACCAGGACCACCATGATATTTACTTGTTCTCACAGGGACCACAAGGTGCAAGAATGAGCTCTTCTTGGACTTTTTCAGTTACCTCTCCAACACTAATACCAAAAGGGTTACAAATCAGCTTTTGGATACATTTCGATTCGGTTTTGTAGTAAAATGAATGAATATTTCGCTGACCATATTTTAGATCTCGCGGACCACCTGTGGTCCACGGACCACTGGGAACCACTGTTCTAGAACATAAATGCCACGCTGTAATTATTACGGTCTTCAAAGTGTTCACATGTACAATATTTCACAGAACTGAATTAAAAGTACCTACCTACACTGATTTGTTGAGTCCATCTTGAGTCCACATAGAATAGACAAGCTGGTATAAAAATGAATATTTTTTTGTCAAAATGGGCACTAGTATTCGATCTTTTTCATTTCATATGAGTTCTAAAGGTTTACCTGCACAACGGTCATCAAAATCATACAATCTTTTAATTGTTCAGGTCTTGTCTTTCTAGTTACCTTGTCCCTCCAGTTGCTGGCCATCTTGTGCCTCAGCTCGCGAGCATAGTCCTTCTCCTTGTCCGCACGCGGCTGTTTCATATTGGTCCTCTGGATGACGCTGAGGACGCGGTCCCTCTGCGCCTGGGTGTGTGCATGCTCCTTCAGGTCAGCGGCCACGGTGGCGTTCAGCTTCTCCGTATAGGCACGCAGCATCTCCGAGCGTTGTCGGAGACGCTCTTCCTGGGAACGCCACAAGTCATTCCAGCGTCGCAGATCCTGAAAAAAATACAACAGAGCAATCAGCAATCATTAATTTTACCCACCAACAGGGCCGTAGCCAGAGTTGAATTTAAGATAGGGCAGCGGTAATTACAGGTAGGGCGCAAGTAAAAATGAAACTTGATCTGATCTGGGAGGGGGGGGAGGGGGGGGGGGGGGGGGGGAATTTGATGAGAGTAATACTAATTAAAGCTGAGGACACGCAAGCAGATTCACCCTTAATTTAAAACCAGTTTTGTGATCAGAATGTAAATTTCCAGTTGTGGATTCATCTACTAACACATTTTGAAGGAAAAAATTATCTTATTTGAAGTGCAGTTATAAAATCCTAGTTGCAGATTATGGTGCTGCCAGAATAAAGAAAAACTATTTTCATCTGAGTGTAGTTTTAATTCGCCGCATACAGATTTAACTTAAAGCAGTTTTGGGTTCTGAATGTAAAATTCCAGTTCTTGATTCACCTGCTGACACATTTCGAAGGAAAATAATATTCTCTTATTCGAAGTGCATTGGAGGTTATCCTCCACATACCCGCCCTAGTGTAAGTAACAGACTGTTACTACTTCAGGGCTCTCACAAGGACTCTAATTTTTGTATAGAACGACTCTACATTTATTAATTAACCAAAACTAGACCCTGCGTACGTTATTAGCGAGCAGTATGCAAGTGCTTGATCTGATGACAAACCGTTTAGTATGGAGAAGGCCCGAAGATATCGATCTAGCTAGGGATTGGTTTATTTATGACTCATCCGTTTAATAGCATCCCCAAACTGTTTGGGAATTCCCCTTAAGCAGTGATTGCAATACGCGCCAAGCCTCCCACCACTTACTTCTATGCCATCTATGGGCAGAATAAAGAATTAGTATGATATGATTCCTTACTTAATTCGAAACTGTTTGATTTCACTAATTTGTAGTATTTTTTTTAATCATATCAAACTATGAAGAAAGAGTTTACTATAGTATATTATCATGGTCGATGGTATTTCTTATGGTAGGGTACAGGTAGTACAGGTATTATTAGGGCCGTAGCTAGGAGTGTGTTTTTATTTTTTTTTTCCTTACAGCAATTTTAGTTGTAGGGTGAGTAATTTTTAAAGCTTTTCATGTTTGCATTTGAAAAAGTATAATATTTCAAAATTTACGTATTTTTTTTTAATTACAACATAAAAGCGAATGTAATTACCTTTCTAAAACAGTGTTTAGTTTTCCGATACGTTCAGAAATAGTACATTTATTTGAATTTAATTGCAAAACGGAAATATTTTGATTTTTGACAAAACATGCCCGAGACCTGAGGGGTTAGGACGTGTAGGTACAAGGTACCTACCTACACCTCTGTTTAAAAATAGGTCATACATTTTGTTCAATAACCCACACCAAAATCGATTTCCGGAAAATATTTTTTTCAGAATTAAAGGCTATGTGGGATAGGTATATATTATATTATAAAAGGATTTGATTGTATTGGTAAATGGATGAAAATCAAATGTTAAAATTTACCCATTGGAACCTATCAGGATAACATGATGGCCATCTGGGGATAATAATAATATTTATGATATAATGGTGTATTAATAGTATAGCTATTAATAGTTTAGCTATGAAATAATCAGGATTGCTAGAGAACGCGGCGAAGTGATTGGAAAATGAAATTGATACTTTTCAGTTTATGAGCCCTTTTACGAACATTGCTTAGTGCCTTCTTAAATGATCATCAAAACTAGTGGAAGAAACCTCTTTAAAAAGCTCCTAAACATCAACTACCTATTGATATTAATTCTCACCTCTTCCTCCCTCTTTCTGATCCTGTCATCTTTGGCCTGCTGGAGACTCTTTCTCATTTTAATATCGTCCAGTCGCATCATCTTGAGGGTCTTTACTGTCTTCATCATGGCTATTTCCTTGCTGGCTTCAACTCTCTGCCTGATGATCTCCTGTCTGGCGCGAGCCCTTCTGGCCACCTCCTGTTTTCTTTCCTCTTTCATCTCCTGAACTCTGATGATTCTCATTTCCATATTTTTCTGACGTTCGTACAATCTGGAATAGAAAAACTGGTCAAAATCAATGAAGTGCAGAAGAACATCTAAGACGGGATATTAATTTCTTCTTAAATATTCGCGGGCAATCAAAATATACGTATCTAATATTGTTGGACTTGTTACTTATTTATTTATTTTGCGAAAACGGTAAAATCTATTAAAAAAATAATCGGTATTCTAAATATCAGTGGCTTAGCAAGCATGGGTGGCACCCGGGCAAGGGCGGATTTAGGGGGGGGGGGGGGGCACGGGGGCACGTTCCCCCCCCAGGACGGTATTTTTGTGTACTGTGGAGATTCCATCACAGTACATACTTGGAAGCAAATCAAATTATCAGAGTTGTTAAAATATATGAATAAAATAACAGAAAAAACATGAGTCAAACTCTTGTCTATTTCTGGCCGGAATTGCGAATTACGTTCGTTGCATCCCTTTCATGCACTTGAAAATGAAATATGATAATCAGCGTTTGCGAGAGCGGTACGGTCGGGGGAAAGCACGGTCGGAAAAGTCCCCCCCCCCCGATTATAGTTGACAAAAGGGCCATTCAAGTATTAGGTATGTATAAATTTTCTGATAAAGGGTTTTCTCTTCTGTTGGTAAATATAAGATTTTTTTAGATATCCCTTTGTAGTACATGAATAGTTGCAGTCAGAACACGAAAAGGGTTACTCTCCACCGTGAATCAGCGAGTGCGTTCTTGTACGTCCCTTTTGAGAACATGATTAGTTGCAGTCGGGACACGAAAAAGGTTTTTGTCCACTGTGGGTTAACACGTGATTAGATGTCCCTTGCGATAAAATGAATAGTGGCAATCGGGACATGAAAAAGATTTTTCTCCTCTGTGGGTAAATATGTGACGTTTCATTTGTTATTTTGTAGAACATGCATATTTGCAGCGAAAAAGGTTTTTATCCAATATGGGAAAACATGCGATTTTTTTAATTTCTCTTCGTATAAGCATAGTTACACTCACAACATGAAAAAGGTTTTTTTCCACTATGAATCGCGCTGTGGATTTTTAAATCTCCCTGTCGAGAACTTGAATAACTGCATTCGAGACATGAAAATGGTTTTGTGCACTATGTATAAACATGTGATTTTCTTGGTACCTCTTTGAAGAACGTGAATACTCGCAGTAGAAACATGTAAAAGGTTTTATGTCAATGTGAGTCAGAAAATGAATTGTAAGAAGTTCCTTTGTACAACATGAATACTTGCAGTTGGGAGATGAAAAAGGTTTTTGTCCAGTGTGGATGTGTGAATTTTTAGATACCGTTTTGTAGCGCATGAATAGTCGCCGTCGAGACACGAAAAAGGTTTTTCATCGCTGTGAGTCAGCAATTGCCGTTTTAGTTTTTTTTCGAGAAAAAGAATAGTTGCAGGACATGATATAGGTTTTTCTCCACTGTGGTTAAACATGTGAATTTTAGTCGTTAACTTCGAAGTACATGAATAGTTGTAATTACTTCGTAGTACATAAATAGTTGCAGTCGGAGAATTTTCTCCACTACGAGTCAGCAAGTGACTTCTTAGGTATCTCTTTTGAGAACACGAGTAGTTGCAGTCAGGACATGAAAAAGGTTTTTCTCTTCCGTGAATCATACTGTAGATTTTTAAATCTTCCTTTTGAGAACTTGTAAAACTGCATTTGGGACATGAGGAAAGACTGTTAAATTGTGGAGATCCGGAAGGAATACAAGGCGGATAAAAATAATAATAATTCCCAATTTTTTTATAAATAGCAACTTGCATAAATAAAATAAACAATATACGCATGTATCGCGAGTTAAAAATCTCTTCTTTTATTTATTACCGCAAACGCGATTAAAACAAGAAAAAAGGTATTTAAGCGACTTGACAGTACTTTGCGCAACTTAATTGTGACTTTCAAGTAAAAATTGTCACTTGGGCGTTACGTAACGTTTAGGGGGGGGGGGTGTATAAGAAAACGTTACTGCGCGTTACATGGGGGGAGGGGGGGTCAAAAATTGCATTACGCAATACTTGAACGCCCCAAACACAAATTTCGACTTCATAAAAAATTGTTCCGTCCAAGGGGGGGGGGGGGGGGGGAATGTCACCTGAGTGGCACCCCCCCACCATCGGGTGGCACCCGGGGCGCCCCCCCCCCCTCCGCCCCTTGTGCCCCCCCCAGAAAGAAATCCTGGATCCGCCCTTGCACCCGGGGCGGTTAGGGCGGATAACGTGGTTAGTGTCACCCCCCCCCCCATTAAAGTATACAAACACTAATTTCGACTCATAAAAAAATTGTCTGTCCTGGTAGGGGAGGGGGGTAGCTAGAGAATTGTGATCGGGGGGGTGTCACCCGACCGAGTGTCACCCCCCCGACGGGTGGCACCCAGGGCGGTCCGCACCCCCCCCCCCCCCTCGCTACCCCACTGTAAATATATAATATATAATCGTATTTTTTTATTCCAGTAATTTTCACTAATTTAACAAGAAATAATACATTCGTTCATGGAAAAAAAGGCTACACGTGGATGCACACAATTAAATGTTAAATAACACTTAGTGCTTAAATTCGTTGTAAGACATTTGAAAAATATCCACATTTCCTGCGAGGCAGTTAATCAATCTAGTTAGTCTTCCCAGGGGCATCACCATTGGTAAGTTAATTCTGCATCTGGGAAGAATCAGAAGCTTGTATTGGCGGCCTCGCGTGGAATTATCCAGGACGTAGTATTGATAATAAGTACATAGTATTGAAAATAAACGGTTGAGAAGCTTGTAAGTCATCAGCAGTGATGCGACGTCCATCTTTGAACTAAGCCTGTAGATACCCAGTACCTATTCCCGATTTAAAGGTAAAAAATTCTGTTGGAAATAGCCATGGGTAAAAACCGAACACCCTCATGAAGAGGTTTAGTAAAAATTTCTTAATATTACAAAAAATATAGAAGAAGAATAATATTTATTTAACTTCTTACTCCAATTCCTTTGCCCTTCGTTCGTCCTCTTGTTCCTCCATGACCCTCCGCATGTTTTCCCTCGCCTTCTCATCCCTGAAAAAACGCAGTCTCCTCTTTTCTCTCTCTTCCTCTACCTTTTGAAGCAGCAGGGCGTCCCTTCCCATTTCATCCTATTGAAACACAGCTAATTTTACGGTATAGGTAAAGCAACGTAAGTTGGAAGCAATAAAAATGCATAGAATCACCGCCATCTTTATTTCCAAGCCGTGCTGTAGAAAACCAACTGACATTTAAAGAGTCCTATTTTTGGGACTTCATAGTAACTTTTTTCTACGCGCCAGTATGGATTGTGTAGGCGTCAGAAGAGTGTGTGCTACTGATTGAAGCAGATATTTAAAAGTTTTCATCACATTTCTGTAATATTAATACTTAAATTTTGTAAAACAATACATTGGTGGTAATATACGATCGTTAAGGTAAGACATTTTTAATATATTTACGATTTTAACGTAGTAATAATGCTTTCAACCATTTTTCATAATGGCGGATGATGCTTAACTTTGGAGCTGTACCGATTATCATTAGAAATTCTATAATTTACTAAATAATATAATAAAATCTACATAATAGTACTATTTTATAACATGTGTAGAGCTTTCTGAGAGAATAAGAGGATAATTAATCCATAAGCCGCGACGTTTTTAGTTGGAACTTAAAAATTACACTTCCTTTCGACTCGATTGTTGATTTGTTTTCCAAGTGAAATTTTATTGTTTTTGAAAATACGTAATATATTTATCAGTGGATATTATTTTCAGATGCCTCATAAGTGCTGTGTTCCGGGATGCAAAGCGAATTACGCCAGTTCTCTGAAGAAGGAAGGTGCTGTTACCATCTTCAAATTTCCAGCGGAGGAAGAACGCAGACAGTCATGGATCAGGACTATTCCTCGCAAAAAATGGATTCCAGGTGCTTTCGCTGCCGTTTGCATCAATCATTTTGATAAAAAGGATATCGTAACTCACCCTAAAAAACCAAAATTGGCTATCGGAGCTACACCAAGTATTTTTAAGGGTTTGCCAAGTTATTTGAAAAAGGCAACGGAGAGAATAAATCCCGAAAATCGGAAGTTAAAAATAAAATACCGACACGAGGAACAAGTTGAACTTTTCATTCAAAGTGACACGATAGTGGATTATAGTGATTTTGTCAGAAATATGCAAATTAAAATTAAACTCAGTGAGTGGAATGTAAAAATTATAAATGACAGAACATATTTTTACGTCACAAACTTTGACAATGTAGATAAACATTTGTATTTAAGTTCTCAGGTTGTAGTTGACTATCATCTGAATATCAAAGTGTTTGTCGGAACAAATGAACTTTCTCATAGTGAATTGAAGTGGTTATTCCCTAAAACTATGATATTGAGTTTATGGTCACAACTAGAAAATTTGTTGGTACGATATCATAATATTAATATAGATGACAATATTAGTTATGAAGACAGAAGTCAAAATACTGTAAATAATCATTTATTTATATTTTATATTTAACACATACTTCTAAAAATAATTCTTTTACTATTTATCCATGAAATTCTAAAATATCTACTTCCCACAATAATTATTTTACTTTTTACCCATGAGATTTAGGTAAGTACCTATATATATTCACTAATATGAATCAAAACGATTTGTGTAGGTGAAAAAGGTAAGTATTTATAAACAAGAAATATACATGCTTTCACTGTAAATTAAATTCACCAACATTTTCTATTAGAACCTTTAAAATCAGAGCTGGAATGATGTATTTGCTTCTTGGGGAAATAGGCCTCTTTACTTTGAATTTTGATTTCCCGCCAAGTCTACAGCACGGCTTGGAAATAAAGATGGCGGTGATAGAATTGATGTATTGGTCTAACTCTGTGAACGTCAAGTGACGCCCACTAAAGGGGTCTCCACACGGTGCTGCCGCAGTACCAACTGCCGCAGAACTGTAGTCAAAAGCGCCAGCCAAAGTTATTATAATAACAATACGGCTGGCGCTTTTGACTACAGTTCTGCGGCAGTTGGTACTGCGGCAGCACCGTGTGGAGACCCCTTAACCCGATAAGGCTCTCTGTCTTACTTACGCCCACTTATTGTAACTAGTTAGAAGAGAGGCAAGTTTTTACGACACCCCTTAATGCTGCACTTACGGGTGACTTATTATTCAGTTCATAATTTGTTTTAAACATACGTGCACCTAAATATCGTAAGTGAAATGATGACTAATTTTTAAATTTGAAATAATAAATAGTTATCATTATTTTTAATTCGAATCTTTATTAGTAGATTTACAGAGTGTTTTTAAAGTGTGCAAGTGTAATATTTATTACGACATCATGGAGTCCTGTTAAAAAACGGGACGTGGCAAATCACCGAATGGACAAAGTCGCGAAATTTTGTTCCGCGTATTTAATTATTTTATGCATAATATAAAAAAAAAACGGTGGTCAATTTTTAAGCATGAATGACTTATATGATTTGACGTCTAAGCCAACTGGAGTATCGCAGACTAGTATTCGTCTTATCGTAACTGTAGGAAATATTTCAAATTAACATTAAACATGCTTTGTAAAATAAATATTTCTGGTCAGAATAATAATTATTCTACGAAAAACAATTAGGTATAATTTCCAATTGCAATAATTTCAGTGAATTAGGGTCATTATCAATGGAAGTTTGTTATTTACAGCATTCTTAAATAAATGGCTAAGAATTATTAGCATTATCATTGTTTTTTTTTTATGAATACCCATTTGATTTCAATCCTGAAGATTATCCATTTAGTTTAAAAAAAAAATTGATAACCTTCCGTATTTCAATAACGATATTGTAAAACAAATTTTATGTGACCGACTTCAACACGCTTTGGCTTTAAATTCTCAATTGTGAAATAATCATGAATTATTTTTTTTAAAGCCAAAAATGAAACACGCTGTATGAAAGTTTTGCATCTATGTGAGTACTGTGATGAAGTCAACTTAACTTGCGAGACCTATAAATGATTTTTACTTGCCAGTTAATATTTTAATATAAAATGGGTAAGATGTCAATGGTCAAGAATAGATTAAGAATATACAAAATGTCGCGAGCGACTTTTATAATTACCCTGCGCATCATTTCCATCTTGATTTCCTTGGCGCGGATGTAGTGTAGGCGGCGACGGTGTTCGTTGTAGACGGCCAGCGAGCAGGGCGGCTCGGCGGGCAGCTCCAGGGCCCGGCACGAGCGCAGGAACACGCGCAGGTTGGGGTCGTGCAGCGGGTCATACTCGGGCACCGTGCCGGGCCAGCAGTCGAACTCGGAGCCCGGGGGCTGCGCGTACAGCTGGGCAAACGACAAACAATTATCACAACTGACAATCAATAATCACTAATCACAACCCTTCTCCTCCCCCTTATTATTATTAATTATAGATTTAAAAAAAATATGGATCTCCAATTCGTACTTGATAGCGACTTGCCAATTAATAGTGAAGAATAGTGTTTTTATTTTTTTAATGAATTCTTAACTATGATATAGATTAGTTTATATATCTTGGGCATTAACTATGTAACAATATCAAGACATTTTGTTTTGAAGAGTTTGGTTTCACATGTACATTTGTTACTTAATTTTTATTTATCTGTTAGCGGTTTCGATACATCCGTAATTTGGTAATTTTTGTTTTGTGCTTTTGTTGGTTATTGATGATTTTCCAGAACTCTTTGCTGTCTTGACCAACATTTTTAATTTTATCACGAACATACTTTTTTTTTGTCAGTCTAATAAAAAGCGTTTGTTTCGTTATTCTTGTAGAATTGGCGATTTTTTCATCATTTGGGAATTTCTGCCATAGGTCACCCCAAGTGGTTCGCTAAGTTTGGTGATTTAGCAGGTATGCCCGGGTTCATGGGGTGAGGTTTGTCTAGGTCTTGGAGGCGGATGACCAGGACACACTGAACCCCAGATTCCTACCCACCCCTTAAACCCCTTTCCTTCCCAGAACTCTCCTCTCCCTCCTTTCCTTAAAAAACCCTCCACACAGTATCCCCAAAGATGACATAGGCCCTGAGGGAAATTCTTTTCCTCAGGGCGTCCTGTGTGGAGCTCATGTAAATTTTTTTTTTTTTTTTAGACTGGTAGTATTATTTCTCCTTATTTCTGATTGAAATCACTAGTCCATGAGTTATCCATGGCTATATTAATCTATGCTTAGATTTTGCAGCACATTTTGCTGCAAAATTTTGCTCAGCACAGGTATTTGGATTTTCCGATTCATATATTGATACCTAGGTTTCTATTTGAAGATTTGCTCCCAAAGTTTCCATACTTAATTTTTTTTTGTAAGTTATGTTGGGGTTGGTACTTCTTTTACCTACATATGTTGTTGACGAATGAACAGGTGTAGTGGTCAGTTATGCTGTCTTACATAATATTGACATGTTTTTTTCAGTGTCATTTGAGTTTGACGGCCGGCGTAGTCCAGCGGTAAGGCTCTTGACTCGCGCACCGAAGGTCGCGGGATCGATTCTCGGCGTGGCAAATAAATTTTATTTGATTAGTTTGTGTTATTTCACAATTTATTAATTAAAAATAATATATAGTATATTTGCGGCACGTTCCAGAGGGGAAGATACTCTCAGTATCGCCCTGGTATAAGACCACCATTCAGAATCGAAACATTGCTTAAAATGGCGTTAGCCGTGTTTGGTGACCAGATCTGAATAGCCAGATACTTCCCTGCCTTCATCTTATCTCATCTCCCCACTACCTTCAGCCTCACAACATACCCCAATTGGGGATGCCATAGTCTCACTGGCTCCAGACGGGAGCAGTTAAGATTCTTGTGCGGTATTCACTGTAAAAAAAAAAAAATCTTCCCTATTTTCTTCCCCTCCCCACTACCTTCAGTCTTATAACATACCCAAATTGGGGATGCCATAGTCTCACTGGCTTCAGACGGGAGCAGTTGAGACACTTGTGCTGTATTCATACGTAAAAAAATTCCACCTTATGGAAGGGATTTGTCTGCTGATATTTCGTGTTTCATTATTTATATGTGATTTATAATTTAGCGATGTCAGTACATTTATATAATTATCTTTCATTTTGCTTTGTACCCAATGTCCAATATTGATGTTAATATCACCAAGTACGATATTAAATGTGCATTTTACATGCAATAATAATTGTTCCGTTTCTATAATGAAATTATGGAAGAAATTTATTTTGTTTGGTTTTGAAGAAAAAAAAAAATAGAAAAAAACACAAAAAAAACTAAAATTCATTTACATTTTTTACTCCAAAAAATGTCAGGGATCACTGGTTAAAGTAAGTCAAACAAGTCCTTTAAAACCCTGTATATTAACTGTAAACGACCTTAGCTCTGTAGATATTAGTCTTCACTCTGAAGTTCATAGATATTTGATATTTGTCCAACATATGAGCTGTAGATATTCGTCCGACATACAGGCTGTAGATATTCGTATCTGGAGTTTCACACAAAGCATTGATTTATTCGTCTATTGACGGAAACGCGTGACTATTTTGTTAGATCTTTGAATACATTTTCCACAAACATATATCATCACGGTAATCAACTCGTGGAAGAAAGAAATCCAATTATTTTACAAAACAAGAATAAATTTATTTTATGTATGTGATTTTGCGTTTTAATCGGAATTTTATTTTATACTTGATTTTGAATCGTTGCTATAAAAATAATCGCTTGTTATTTTCAGAAGTTGCATTGAAAAGCTTGAATGGAAAAGTAAAGCGAAGAGAATTTTAAATTGAGGTAAACCTATGCGTTGGTTGGCTCAAACCGCGGACCGCGGGATAGAAACAGAGTTAACCGGATTAGTGCGGGATTCATTAATTCATGCAACGCGAAACCTCGAGCTTTTGTCATTTCAGTATTTCAGCTCACTCTACACTTTACACTTTACGTACACCTACATCCCACATTCTACCTTCCAACTACAGCTGGCTTCACTGTAAGTATATTACTCCATTCTTTATTCCTGTTAATCCCGTGGGATGGTAGGATTCCACACCGCGGATCAGCTCTTTTGTCTACCAACCATTGAGAACATCAATACTACCAACGCGATTCGAAAATATTTCAGGGAATCCTCTCGTATAATATTTCAGCTGCAAAGTGTTGTGTCTATCTTATTTCTTCCAAGCAAACTATTTTTCAATTTGTCTCTTTTACCAAAATTATACTTTTACAACCTTGATATTTACTTGATTTTGTTTCTGTAATTGATTTGCCGAGTTAGATTCTTTTTAGTGTGAGGTTTCTTTAAGCATTAGCAATGTATTTTTCTTTCAGTTCTTTGGATATTCTGGTGAACTTGGTGTTAACACCCTTAACCCACATAAAAATATCAAAACCATTGAAGATAATGATGAAAACTAGCAGATAAAAACTCACTTTGCGGTTTTTTGCTCCCTGATAGTAGAGTTTTGTTCTTTGTTATGTACAACAGCAATTATTAGAAATTGTGAAATAATTTACTTATCCATAGATAGCTATGGTTAAGTTAATGTGAATGACTACTTAATATATTTCTAATAAGTGCCAAACTCCCATTAACTAAGAAATAAACTCCTAAACAGACTCAAGAAATTTAAGACGCCGCCGCCGAAATTTTGTATTTTTACGTAAAATTAGAGTTTCCCTGCCTAAATTTCTCCCATAGCAATTTTTAACCAAATCGGTTCGAGAGCTCCATACTTTTAAGATTATCTTTATATATTATAATATATCATTAATTTTGAGATACATTTTCTTATCATAGGCACGGCTGAAATTTTCGAATAAAAAAAAGCCAAAAGGAACTGATTCCAAAAATAGCCGGTTCCTTGGAAAAATAATTTCGGGCGATCCAGTTGCGGCAAAACCACCAGAACAAAAAAAAACCCGGACAGGAATTTTTCTAAAATAAATTCTTTTTGGAAAATTGGAAAACAAACGGATAATGTTAGCTCGGAATCGGAAAATGGATAAGAATTTTTTTTATAAAAGTTTTTAAATCTGAGAAATTCTAAATTTCATCTTTGTTATTTTGTCATCGGGGACAGCGTTTGAAGACTTCAAAATCTAATCTGTAGAGTCATTAAGATAATAACACTATCAAATGCATCAAGAAGTCGAAAATTCTAGACATTCATTATATTTAGCAATGATGAAAAATGTATAGCAATGCAACCACTCAATGAAGGAACACCTACTTTGAATGTGTTTAGGTGTACATAATACATACATACATTTTAGCATAAACAGTTTAATGACCATCTTTTGGCATTCGTTCAGAAGCAAGCGCAATAAAACATTCCTTATCCTCCTTAGCACGTACGTCGTATGTCTCACCTTTTTTGTTCTCATTCAATATGGACAGTAAATTTATAATCCTAATATTTTTCCTCTTTACTATTTCTATTTGATACTATTTTACAACTCGGTTTACTACTAATTCATTTTCATTCGTAAATACGATGATGTATGATTTTTTCATTAACTCCAAAAAACTCAAGAATCACTCGTTAAAGTTTGTCGGGTACCTACCCCTACTCCCTGATACACTAACATACTAACATTACCTATTATTATGAGAAAACCAAAGATAACTTATATTCTATTACTAGCTTTTGACCCCGGCTTCGCTCGCGTATTCGCCCCCCCCCGCCGCACCCCCTTCACCTCCATAACCGTTACATTAATTTTTCACGATGTCACCTATTAAAACGTAACAATCAAATACGCGCTAGCAGTTGGCTAAGGTCAAAATGTAGATTAGCACCTATTTTATACATATTTGAATTTTTACTATCAAAGTAACCTCAACAAATAACAAAATGACAGCCCACGTCAAACAATTACTTAGCAACACGCTTTGTTTTTCGTTCGGACAATAAACGTATAGTAAATAATTTCATAACGTCACAGCTTATTCATAACGCTAGAACTTACCATATACAGCCTATATTACTCGCAAATAATGTAGCTTTTGATTAGTGAAAGAATTTTTAAATTCCATTCGATATTTATTGCGTGAAAGAGTAACGAACACACATCCATACAAACATTCGCATTTATAATATTAGTAAGATCTTTGGAACATAAAATATTAACTGGAGAATTCGCCAGCATCCAAACTCACATACTAACTTTAACATCAGATAAATAAACATTTACAGAAAGCGGCCAGCCACGAACAAACCGAGATAAAAGCATTTTTTCTAAAGACTAAATAAGCAAATCTACACAACACCTATATTTTTTTATACTTAAATAAAATGTAGAAAAGATTTTGTGTATAACTTTTCTCAATATAGGATTTAATTGTAGATTTTTAGATGTTTTTTAGGATCTGGATGCAGTGGCGGACTAAGGGGGGGGGGGCGGTCCGCCCCGGGCCCCCGGTCTTGGGGGGCCCCCAAACGCCTCCATGTTCCCTTGATCAAATTCTAAACAAGGCTTTAAGGCACCACTGTAAAAAAAAATAAATTATTTTTTCATTTTGTGATTGATGCACTTGTTAAGAATGCTCTGACCAAATTTAAAAAAAATTTATTCGAGAAATTGACGGAGATACAACATTTTATGTGAAACCGTTTGAAACAGTTTGTATGTTGAATTATCCTTCAGCAATGCATTTTATTTTTTAATGAATTTTATTTTAGATTTTTTATGGTAAATTTTCATCGTTCATAAAAATACAAAAAAATAGAAGGGGGGCATTTATAAAAAAATCCCTACGTAGAGTCATAGTCAGGGCTGGATTAAACATGTCGGGTCCCTAGGCAATGCACTTCTCGGGGCCCCTACCCGTTGCGGCCCCCCTAGGTAGTTGCCTACACTGCCTTATGGACAATAGGGTCCCGCAAGGGCCGGCTTAAACATGTTGGGGCCCCTAGGCTATGCACGACTTAGGGACCCTTTACCCTAGGGGCCCCTACCCAATTCAGGACCCTTAAGCAGTTGTCTATACGTCTTATGGATAATACGGAATATAATTAATTTTATTTTCGATTTTTTAATTGTAAATTTACATCGTTCAAACAAGAACGGAAGGGAGCCATTTATAAAACAATCCCTACGTAGGATCATAGTCAGGGCCAGATTAAACATGTCGGGGCTCCTTGGCAATGCACGCCTCGGGCCCCCTTTACCCTGTAGGATAGGACCCTGCCAAGGCCGGCCTAAACATGTCGGGGCCCCTAGGCAATGCACGTCTCGGGACCCTTTCCCAATGCAGGGGCCCTTTAGGTAGTGGTCTACACTGCCTTCTGGACAATAGGGTCCTGCCAGGGCTGTTTAAATATGTCGGGGCCCCTAGCCAATGCACTTCTTGGGGCCCCTTTACCCTAGGGGCCCCTACCCAATACCGGGCCCGCTTGGCAGTTGCCTATACGTCTTATGGATGCATGCAAATCAGATGTATAGTTTTTATAATGTGTAGTCAACCAGTATGAAAAACGTAGTTTTGAGAAAAACGCGTTAAATTTTTTGCTAAAGGATAATTTAATTGTTTAAAACGGTTTCATATAAGATGCTGTACCTCCGACAATTTTACGAATTTCCTTACAATATTTGATGAAAGCAGTATTAACAAATGCATATTTTAGATAATGAAATAAAAAAGTGACAATTTTTTTTTGTGAGCTGGTGCCTTTAAAATATGCTTAGTACCTATCTAAGAGGTGTTTTGGAGTTGGGAGGTCCCATACAAAACATCATCCTATACAGATAAAATAGGAATAAATAAATACAGCCTGAACCGGTAATTTACAGTTTTTAAAAAGAAATGTCCCCGGGGGCCTCCAAGCCGCGCGCCGCTACCCGAATTTCTACCGATTTCTTACATACCCCCCCCCCCCTCCTTAAACATATGAAGTTTTTATGCTCCTAAAAATATATGTTATTTTGGAAGATAATATCTATACACATTACCCACGCCGAAACACAAATTATATAAAATTCCCTTGATAGAAAAAAATCGCAAAGTATGCTCCGAAAATTATTATGAACACGTCTGATTCAGTTATTTTACAAATTATATGTATGGAAAAATTCACAGTGTTTCTTTAAAGTCTGTTTTAGATAGCCCCCAAGAGCTTTTTTCTCTGTTTAAAACGAGTCGTGTTTTATTAACACAATTTTCGCTTCAATTTTTACCGTTTTGAACAGCGAATTTTATATTCGATTTTTTATGGAAAATTTTCAGCGTTCTTAAAAAAAATAGAAGGAGGCCCTTGATAAAAAATCCCTATGTGGTGCCATGGTGATTGGATTTTCTAACAGTTTAAGCCGCCGCTACCCGGATTTCTACCGATTTCTTACATATCTCCCTTGACGGCCGGCGTGGTGCAGCGGTAAGGCGCTTGACTAGCACACCGAAGGTCGCGGGATCGAATCCCGGCGTGGCAAATAAATTTTATTTGATTAATTTGTGTTATTTCTCAATTCATTGATTTAAAAAATAATATATAGTATATTTGTGGCACGTTCCAGAGTGGAAGATACTCTCAGTATCGCCCTAGTGTAAGACCACCCTTTAGAATTGAAACGTTGCTTGAAATGGCATTAACCGTGTTTGGTGACCAGATCTGAATAGCCAGGTACTTCCCCACCTTTCTCTTCCCTATCTCCTTCCCCTCCCCAATTCCCTCAGCCTCACACCATACCCCAATTGGGTATGCCATAGTCTCACTGGCTTCAGACGGGAGCAGTTAAGACTCTTGTGCGGTATTCATATAAAAAATAAACATTTGAAGTTTTAAGCTCTTAAAAAAATACATGTTATTTTGAAGATAATTTCTAGACGCGTTCCACGCCGAAAAGCAAATTATATGAAATTCCATCCATAGAAAAAAATCGCAAAGTTTGCTCCGAAAATTATTATAAACACGTTTGTTTCAGTTATTTTACAAGTTATAGTTGTAAAAAATTCACAATGTTTCTTTAGATGATATTTAAGACGCCTTACACGAGATTTTTGCTCTATTTTAAACGAGTCGTGTTTTATTAAAAATTTTCACGATTTTCGCATCGATTTTATCGCTTAAATATTAGCGCGCTCTTACATTCGTAATTACATATATCTCCATCTTCTTGTTTTTGAGTGCGGATGTGGCGCCTTAAGACTTGGTGCATGCAAATCGGATGTACAGTTTTTCTAATACGTTGTGTTATTTCGAGAAAAATGCGTTCAAAGTTTTTCTGAAGGTTAATTCAACATACAAAATGTTTAAAACTTTCTTGATTTTTTTTTAGAATTTCCTTAAAACACGCGGTAGCATTATTAACAAATGCATTTTTTAGAAAATGAAATACAAAAAAAGACGATTTTTTTTACAGTGAGGCCCCCCAGGACCAGAGGCCCGTGTGAACTGAATGAAAATCATGTAAAATAACATCAAATTTTTATACTAGGGGGGGCCTCATTCAGCTTTGCCGCCCCGGGCCTCTGACAGGCTTAGTCCGCCACTGTCTGGATGTTAATACGACTCTGCAGTTTGACCTTACTATGCGAAATATCCACTGCAGAAAACAGTCAGTGCTACCAAAAAAAATAAATATGTGCAATTACAAGTGCCATAAAGGTTTTCTGCTGATCAGTTAAATGTAAATGTTCGTATGTTAGTTCGTTATAATTGTGAAGTTGATTAGTTGACTGTGGCTGTTTTCCGGTAATTATTTTTTGAGAAATAGCCACATTAAAAGTGTTTTGAGTACCGTGGGCGCGTTCGACATTTTTTTAATTTTGTTTTTCGCGACCAACAAATATTTCGAAAGGCGATTGCTATATTTCATTTCACACGTAGAAATGACCGTACTACGTAGGATGACAACAATATCTTATTTTTGTACAGAAAAATTTGAAAAAGTACAAAAGAAGGATAAACGAAGTGTTTTTTTTAATAGGATATATAAGCTTAGTTTTCTAATAAAGGTACCGATTGCTTTAAAAAAGTACCTTTGCCGGAATTCAACTGAAACAATTAGTACATTCTTCTGATTGGACCCCTGACACCTGCATTTGTTCGCGTCCGACTGAAGACAGTGTAATTAGTCGTAGTATTTTAAAGTTTGAGAAAGTCAGGACAGTCGATAACATTAGTCAAACGTTAAATAGCTGGACCCACTTTCTCTAAAAAGGAGATAGATGTTGTGGGGATTACGGCCCATTTAGGACTCAAATGAGAAGAAAAACATTTTAGGGAGGTATTTAATTGATATGGGCTCACCTGGCGATTTATATACAGGGTTGTAACAAAAGATTTTACCCAGCGATTCCTGAGCACGTTTCGAGTAAAAAATGAATATGTCATTTTGTTGCCCAATTATATTTTTTTCTATTAAAAACAATATAATTTTTTAATCACACGTCGCCACTGATCATACTCCTACAAGTTGCGATGGGATCACGTGGATAGACTTTCAATAGGTAGTCCTGTATATAGGATCTAAAAGCACGTACCCGAAGGATTTTGACCAACTATTCCTAATATGTAAAGTAAAAAATGTAGATGTCATTTTGCTGTCCGGTGATGTTTTTTTTCCAATTCAAAACAATTAAAATATATTTTCATCAATGTCGCAATTGAGTAGTCGGGTACAGCCAAGCAGGTCACGTGATAAGGCACTCCGTTAAGTTCCAGCACGGTAACACACGAAATAGCGCACGTATCACGTGATCCACCCTGATATCACTCTGTACTCTGGGTTGCAGGGTCGATGTTTGACACTACTTCTGATTACAATCCCACTAATGATAATGATACTTAACGATTGTAGAATCAAAGTGCCGATTTCGCATTTGCGATATATTTTCAATATCGACTTGCAAAACCATTACGCGCAATTTATTATCGCTGGAACGAACTCCATTTTCATTTTATCCGGAGCTTTTTGTGCTTTGGTAGGTGAGGATTCGGCCCAATATTTTCATGAAACCGCCAACATTCCAGTGGCTATCTAAAGGCAATCATGAGAATAATTTCAAATGGAAAAAAAGTCATATGGAAGAATATATTAAAATCGTTATTTACTTTGTGTTTCAACATGATTGGGCGGCTGATTGATAACAAAATATGATTGCACTCGAAAGAACATATTTTTGTAATAATATTTTTTGAAAAAAATATACATTTTCCACAACGAAAGTCAAATATGGTAATGACTACATAAAATACTATATTTGCGGCTGCGCGACCCTTTTCCTACAAAATTAATGTTGGATTTGAGGCCAAAATACGCAATCAAAGTGAAATATTATTTTTTCAATCAAAAGTATTTTTTTAATAAAAATATCTGGTACGGAAATGTGATACTTTATTGACTTATGTTTTAAATTATTAGATAAAGCCCATTAAAAAAATCTATTTTTCATGATGTTTAGAAGCAATTTTGATTTTTTGTAAGTTAATGTTATTGAAAAAATTATTATATAAAAAAAAAATTCTCTAGTTTAATAAAATGATACGTAATATATTTTTTTAACGAAATCATTTTAATGGGCGTAAATTCAAATTACAAAAGACCGATTAACGTTAGAGCACAAACTATATCATAGGTTCTCAACGTGGACGATAACGCCCCCCTGTGGGCGATTTAGACTTCCAGGGGGGCGATAAAAGACCGATAGAAAAATAAGGGGCATTTCAGACTTTCGGGGGGGGGGGGGGGGGGGGCGGTAGGAGAGCCAGATAAACCCATCCCATCTCCCATCGTATCCCATTATGCCCTCTCCGTTGTGGTAAATATAATCGTGCCAATTGCTGTTTCAGTAAGGTAAAAGTAAAAGCAGTTGGGGGGCGCTAGGAAAAAAATATTCTCAAAGTGGGCGGTGGGCAAAAAAAGGTTGAGAATCTATGGTCTGTATAAATTTAAAATTTCGACTAAAAATGCCTTTTTTACGATGTTTTATTTTTTATTTTATATTTCATTATATTTAATCTATATACTTCATTACATATAATTATTATCTCACAAAAAATTGTGAAAGTTGCTTCTAAAATTGTGAAAAAAAGAATTCTTTAACCGCCTTTAACCTATAATTTTGTGTATGTAATAATTCTTTTTATTAAAAAAAAATTCGGTTTCGTCAAGTATTTTGGCCTCAAATCCAAAATCAAGTTTTGTATGAGGCTGCGCAGCTCTTCCTCTTATGGTGCCAATTTCCCGCCTTGATGGCAAGAAGCCTCAGATAACTAAGAGCTAAGAGACTAGTAAATGAACCAGGAGATAAATCATATGCCAAATGACAACCCTGGTGAACTTCAAAGGGATTGGCATACTGTCAAAGGAAAAGGAGAAGCATAGGAGATAGCAAAATGGGCCTATGGCCTGGGCCTGAGTGCCATGGGCGTAGGCATGGTGGTGCAAGGGGGGGGGCGTTTGTCTCACCCTGGATGACCGATGTATGACCTCTTAGTTCGTCGACCGAGTCGTGTTTTCAAACTTACAGCATGGTTTTTCTTTGTTCGTTCAAATTGTTTGTATTCAAAGAGCCTAAAGCATGAATATGTTGTAGAAGCCTTCTTTTTTTCAGTACCTACTCTAGATTTTTATTTTTTGCCCCAATCTAAATCAAAACCTGGCTACGACCATGCTGAGCGATTATAAGTGCAATGCATATTTCTGATCGTCCGCGTATATATAATAATGTTATAATATAGACCGGTCGCAGCTGAGTTGGCATCGCGTTTCGGTTCCACCCAGGCGTCGCGTGTTCGATTCCCTGGCTGGCTAAGTCCTCCATTACAACTCAAACAACATTTTACACTTGCTTTGGTGGTATTAGGAGATTTTTTAAAAATATTGTCAGGTTATTCATAGCCCGGAATGTCTGTCCGAAAATTTACAACAATCCTGTTTTACGAAAGGGATTCACAAAAGTTTCGCCAGTAGAAAAAGATAGGGAAAACTAAGAAATTAATTTATTTATATCAGTGAATACCTTCTGAAAAGTCTAAGGTTTATTTTGCACATCCCACTGCGGTTCAAGACGATGAAGATGGGTCGATAGAGCCCGTCTGTAGATGTCTAGGTTAGGTTTCCCGCAACCGGCCTCTTCCGATCCTGTCCGCCACACAGTAGGTGGGAAAACGCATTCGCCGTCAAGACCCAGACAAACCTCACCCCTCGAACCCGGACATCCTTGCTGAATCCCCAAACGTAGCGAATCGCGTAGGGTGACCTATGTGGTATGTGTGTTGGTTATCTAATAAATGATTCCCAGAGCGGCGGTACCCATACCCGGCTCGCAAATGAAATGTTACCCGAAAGACGAAGCAGCGGCAATTGATAAATTTATATTATGACATTTATTATTTTGTTGTTATTATGTCAAGACAATTATTTCAAATGTCATGTCCTTAACTAAGGTGAAGTTAAATAAAAATAAATATTGTCTAACGAACTAACGAATTATTCTGAAGGTCAAGGTCCCGACCTCTTTGTTCATTTACGATATCCAGTCTAGCCCGTTTTCACTTGAAAATACTCTAATTGCACTGTCTGTAAAATTTTAAAAATATTGTTATTGGTCTTTTCAAATATTTATTTGTGGATCAAATCTTATGGTTCTTGCTCGCTTAAGTTAGCGATTAGTGATAAGCTGTTAACACGCGGGAGATAGCTATTTTAATATAAATATCGGGTCAAGATTTAAAAAATAAACAAATTCTGTGATTGGTCATACACGATATTTCTCATCCGTGTCTAGCTTAGGAATATAAAATTTTATATTTTTTTATTGTTTCGGGAATAATAAAAAAATGCTTCGTTGTGGAGTTTAAGGTTAGCGTGCGGAGTGGTGATGATTAATCTCACAAACTTAATTTTTTTCTTAAAACCGGTGATGGTTCAACTCTGAATTGAACGCATTTATGCAGAAAGCAGCCAGTCAATAATTTTTGCCATAAATAAAACATTGAATTAAAAAATATAAAAAATTGACATTTGACGTTTACGTAAAAGTCAAGATGAGTTTTGATGAGAAAGAGATGCTACACCAGGGAGAAAAAACAGATTTCATAGATATTTTAATAGACATGGAAAGATTTCTGGCCAATATCGATTATTACACGGCCTAAATGTATAACTTAAGAATTTCGTCTACGTAAATAATTACGTAGACGAAGCGATAAAATTTTAGTTGCTACATGTAAGTTTTAGGGAGAAAACACACATTTAAAGGTAGACCGTCCTGCCTCGAAATTTGATTAGGTATCAGATATTAAGAATAGAATGCCGATTTGAATTGGGCAATTACTTTCGTGTCTGTGAAACCGATTTTGAAGAACTGGGTTTAATGATTATATTACATGTGTAAGAAAAATTTCACCAGAAATACGAATTGGCATTAAATTAATATTTCTGGCTAATAGTATTCGTACTAGACCTAAATGTACCATTTAAGAATTTCATAATTTTTTCAAAAGTATTACCATATTTTTTTACGTAGGTGCATCCCCTCTACATATAAATTAATAGACTTTATTTACAGGTGAGTTCGCGATAGAAATAATCATCTATTATGACGCTATTTTTTGAAGTAAAGAATATTCTAAATGTGGTATAAATGTAATTAACAGTCCTTTAACAAAAGTGCTTTTACCTCAGTTAAATTTTGTTGTGGTTTTTAATTTGTAGACATAAATGTTTCTGCATAACTGCGTTAAATTGGATACAAAACATTTTCTTAAAAATTGTTTCTTAACGGACATTTCAGTAGAGCTTTGTATTGGTGCACATTCGACGGGATTATTTATGTACAACAAAATAGCTTTGGTGACAGCACAGATCCTTGTGGAACGCCTGCAATGATAATATGGTGCGAAGGGAAAAAATAGCCTTCAACTACAGCCCAAATCTTCCTCCTTCGTCCGCAATCCGTAATTGGCATACTGACTTCCGAAAATCTATCGAAGTCTGCTGGATGGCAGTACTGTCTAAGTATTAAGGAGCGAGCAAGGAAGTGTTTTTTTCCTTAAATGTCTAGTTTGTTACCTTGACTCCTAGCTTGTTCTTGGCGTAGTAGATGATTTCGTTGGGTATTCTAGTGAAAGGGATCTGCCGGTCCAGGGGGATGGTGCTCCACATGGGCAGCCCGCCCTTGGGCACGCTGTAGGCTGGCAGCGGGATAGAGTCCACGAGGCGGTTCATCTTGGTAGGTTTGCGGGTGGACAGCATCTTCATGTAATCGATCTGAAATGAGGTGTATAAATTAGACGATGGCTTAATAAAGTTTGCGTTTAGGACACCACAGGATACAATTTCTGCGCAAATCACTCGATTATGGGGTTTGGAGGTCTTTAAGGCCAGTCACCATGAATTTGCTACATATTACAAATCTCTATTTTTTTTAAACTTTTAAGTAATCACGAATTTAAATTATAATTTTGACTGCTTAGAGCGCAGAAATTGCCACCTTTTAGCGAAAATAAGATAACTTAATTATTTAAGGAAATATATATTTCACGAAGTTACACGCGGTAGAGGGGAAAAAAATTTGAAAAATAAAAAAAGCAGATTCCTTTTTTTTTTGGTTCCTACCATAAAGACATATGTACGTCTTTATGGTAGGAACCAAAAAAATGACGAAAAAAGTTTTTCAACTCTTTAAACTAAAAAAAAATGTTTTTCAGTTATTTTTTAACTTTTCCGAATATTAAAAAATAGTAAAAATTCAAAATTCAGACTTTTTGTTTGTTTCTACCGTAGAGGGATGTATAAAGAAAATACATGCCAATTTTCAAGAAAATCGGTAAATTAGAAATTGAGATATTGTGACAAACGTTTCTAAAAAAGTAGTTTCGAGAAAAATGCGCTCAAAGTTTTGCTCTATTTAGATTATAGTTAGATTCCATTTCAGCCGGTCGAACTAAAATGGCTATAACTTTTAAAATAATTCCAATTTTGAAAAATCCCTTATAAGGATATATTCTTGAATACCTAAACTATCGATATATGAAGAATTGTAGCACGGGATGGTAACTGGACAAATCAAAAGTGACAAATAAAAAATCTTTTGAAAAGTTATGTAAAGTCATGAAAAGTGATTAAAAAACAAATCAAAAATATTGGTAAAATAGATTAGGTTAGGTCAATAGGCTAGTTTTTTTTTATCATCACTTAACTTTTTAATTACTATACATCACTTTTCAAAAGTGTTCTGATTTGTAATGGAACTGCAGGGGTAACCGGACATGTCCAAAATAAGTTGTTTTTTTTTAAATCAAAAAAATGGTTAGTTGGGACCACAGTTTCCTTAAAACAAAATAATTTCACTTAGCCTGGTCAACATAATACAAGAAGCGAACAGAGGTAAAATATTAACTAACTCTAATAACGTTTAAAATTAAATCTAATTACCTTTCTCTGCTTCTCTTTCTCCACTTTCGCCAGTCGTTTTTCTTCTTCAGTCGGCGGTGGCGGAGGTTTCTGTCAAGAAAAAAAACTTTGTTAGGGTCTACTGCTATATATTGATGAGAATCATATTATGTATTCATAAAATATTGTGCACGAACAGAGTTTAGCCAGATTGAGGCAGATCTCGTTTAAATACAATTAACCCATGAGTAATCCCAAAACCTATTGCGGGTATTAACAATCAACATGCCATGGACTAAATACGGGGAGATAAGATAACTTATCTACCACTTAACCGGTTTTGACTACAGCATCACATAAACACTGAATCATCAGTTTAAATATTTATAAAACACAATTTTACGAAAAAACCGGAAACTAGGCTTTGCACCAGTTTTAACAGCTTTTATCAAAATCTTCTTTCTTATTGAAACAAATTATAAAAAGTATGAAACAAATAATTCGGATATTTCTAAGCTTCATGGCTCGCGATGAAAGTAACGCAGAGATTTGAAAATACTTACGACGATCTAGAAATTCTACGCAGTGAAGTTAGAGCTCATCGCTGAAGAATTTTCGCTGATTCAAACATCAATTTGGTTAGATTTCTCAAATTATTAAAGAAACTACTGTACCTATACCTATCTGCATCACAAAGATAAATAATGTAGGTATCTGACGTTTTCATTAAGTTAGCTTATTTTCGCATTTTTGTAAATACTTAGGTAAGTAGGTATCTAACGCTTCCTTCATAAAAAAATGCAATTTGATTCGTACCTTTCATAAGATATATAATCAAGTCTATTATCGCAAGAAATTGAAATATGTTTACTTGTGATGAATAAATTGCAAACTTATGCTGGATTTTGCTTTCGGAGAGCATCTTTCTAGTCTCACTGCCAACACATTAACTTGAATGCTTTCTCTTTTCTCGTGGCATTTCATCAATATGGGAATCAAACACAACATTCCAAACTTTATAATGGTCAACAAAAGTTTGCTGAAGATTTTGAAGAATTTCAGAAGTTGCAAGTTTCCCAAATAAGAATGAAGGAACTGTTGAACTGGTTGATAGGCAGTGGTGATCTCGAACTTTTACCTTGTATTTGTGTAGAGTACTTTGCGAATACTTTCCGTGTCAAAGTACTGTGAAGCGCCGCCGGGGAGAGAAGTGGGGATTGTTCCGGATCACTCGGACGTCCGAAAGTTCGGGCCATAAATCTTATAGTTGTCAAATAAAGCCCCTGTCAAGGAGGAGAGATAAGGTGTTCTCATAGTTACTACTGTTGTCTCAGAACTAAGATATGGATGTACTCATAAAAACAACAAATGGTTGAGAAAATCCCTCAGTAGCGTTATGGACACGAAAATAATCAATATTTTTATTATATAGTTTTTAAAGAGCTCAATGAACTCCCTTTAAATGTTAAGGAAATTAAAAGACTCACAATTTTTCGTGGGTTATGTCTCAATGTTGTGAAGTCCAAATTTTCGTTTGTAAAGAATAGAATATTATTTGTAATAGTTTTAGAATACATATACGTAAACTAGATATAAAATGCAAACATTTTATAGATAAATCAAATAAACAAACAAAAAAACTATCAGTTTTTTGAGAAGTTTTTCGATGTGATTGCGTGATATCACTAACACAAATAATAAGTGGGTAATTTACGGGGATCGTAATTTTTATGAAAAATTACTCAAATGGTGTTTTACAATCAGTAAAATATCCATAAGAAAGACTTAGTAAGCGTAATGAACAATATTAAGAAAAATACGCTTTTATGGTTTGCAAACGGCGAGTGTCAGCAGAATATTTTATGGAAAACTGAATGGTAATAGATGTCGGGGAAGCTCAAAAAGACACGGCACGATCAAGTGAATCAAATACTTGAGACGTGTCATGCTAAAGGTCAGAATAATAGAAGAGTACCTAAGCAAGGAAGTTCCGGGCGTTGATTTTCCCCATATTTCTGTACGGTGTGGAAACATAGACACTTAGAACCAGCGAAAGAAAGCGAATAGATGCCCTCACAATGTGGTACTGGAGAAAAAATGCTCAAGCTGGAAAGTGGTACAAAGTCATGAAAGTGATTAAAAAAAACGAACTAAAAACAAGGTGAATTAGTTTAGGTTGGCTTTACAGGCTGGATTTTTCATTACTTTTAAAGACTTTTTCATTTTTCAAAAGCGTTCTGATTTATCATGGAACCGCAAGATTTGTACCTACATGTGATGATGACGATGATGTATGAATGTGAATGATGGAAGCAAGGAATGTGCTTGCCAAGACAGAGTTAAATAGCCCTGTATTACCTCTGTCTACCCTTGATATACCTCAAGCGACGTGATGGTTTGGAGTTTGTTAATAATTATAATGTGATTATGTATTTAGTTAAGTGGATACTTACGATCAAGTTTGTGTACTTTGAACAGCTGATATGCTGTACTTGAACAAAAGGTTAACGACGTAAAACGAGCGACATCAAAACATGATTTATGTTTAATGAATTTATCTTCGCACGTAAACGCTAAATTGCAGCATCGGGTGTTCCTGTGTTGGCTTAACCCTCCCCCGCCGCGCCCTCATTGGTATGGACACTGGACACCGGGCACCAGGCACCGGGCACCGCGCACCGGGCACTCGGACACATTCACCAGGCACAATCACCAGGGTACCTACCTACACTGGCAATGAACGCACTAGATGACACTCCGTAAATAATTAAAAAAACTCAAATTGCACAGGGACTAGAAAATACTGAGTTAAAAATCAAACTATTAAGATTCACCCGTAGTCTACAGATGTAAATTTACAAAAGTAACAGTTTTTGAATGAAAAATATTTTTTTTTTGAGATACTATTGAAAATGGATGTCTCAGAAATAATATGAACATAGTAAGTTTAGTCCCAAAACCAGACGCTTGAGATAAGAGATTTTTTCTATTGAAATTCGAACCCTGAACCCAAGGCTTAATAGACCAGGCTATCTTATATGTAGGCTGTCACGGATTAAAATTAATAACCTAGCAATACCTAAAATATTATGAAAAAGATTTGTTTTAATAACACCGATAACCTAAAAACCTGTTCTGGTAAAACAAATACCAAAAAACAATAAGTATAGTGATAAATCTGCAGTGATAATGTAATCCGCGTACAAGGTTTACATAGATACATAGCATAGAACATACCCACTATGAAATATTACTTAATATCTGTAAATTTTCTCACACAGTAATCAATGTAGGTTTGTTTCTATAAATAAAATAAAAACAAATAAATAAAAGAAGCGGTTAGTGTTCTGCATTAGCTCCTACTATTTGCACATTGGTTCATTACCGTTCCAGTACCCAGGGGACACAATAAATGTCAATAAAAATTAAAGTTACAATTGCCACCAGTGGCGCTTTTTCACAGGGATGGTGGTAGTTTTCCACCATTGTCTGTATCATTTTTGAGAATATAGGCCAACCTTGCCTGTATTCCTTACCAGGGCAGCAGGAGTGGCGAGGGGCTTAAAGGAGGAGGTCACTTTAGCCAACGTAAAATAGAACAGTTTGCCGTTCACTATACACACATCTACACCACCACTGGTTACTTGTTGACGCACACAATGCTGTTATGGAGATTGTATACGTCGTGTATTCTGCATACTCCACCGCATTGTATTCTGCTCCCCTGTTCCCCGTGTCTGTGCCGGGTGTCGCGTGGAAACGTCACAGGTCACCGGTCCCGGGTCATTACTATCTAGCTGCATTTTAGCCAAATCAAAGGGCAGAGGGTTTTGTTAGATATATTTTTATCAATGGCAGCCAGCGATTGTAACCGGTTATTCTTACATTACAAAAGTATATTAAAAAATGTATTTATTTTATATCGTTTCTTATTATGATCTTCCGGTGTGTCAATTATTTAATTTTTTTTTTAAATTTAAGTTTTGTGCAAATAGAAGTTTTTAGTAATTTTTCTTGTTTGGTTTTTTTATTACGATACCGCTGTGTATCATTCTAGTTATGTTGATTTTGGTCGTGAAAAGTGCTTAGAACTTTATATATTTTGTATTACAATTACCCTTTCAGGTGACTTTACTTGTAATCTTAGTATTTTTATAGTTATTATGTTTCCATTGTTCTGAGTGGTAGCTTTGTTTTTTCTTTTATTTTTCTACAAACTTTTGTAATGTAATATTAATCATATTCTCTGTATTTACCTCATTTTATGTTCATCATTCATTACGCTAACCCATCACCCTATTTTCAGAATAACTCCTGTTTTACAGGGACATAATTTGAGGGTTTCGTTTCGTGCATCATAAGTGCAGCTTCGGTTATTAAACAAAATTAGAGTCCTTATTGTCACATCTCTATGAATAAACTATGACTAGATTATTGTAACATGTCTATGGTCTACTTCACTTGTCCACTTGTGTAATGTCAGGGAGCTAATAAAGAGCTGAATAAAATGTCGTCTGTGTAATAAGTCACAAGTGTTTTAATATCATAAAACCCACATTGAAACATGGTGTCAGAAGTGAGATAATAAAAATAATAAGTGTCATAAGTATAAAAAGTGTATAATAATATCACAGAATGTCGAAGGATTCAAAAGTTCACATGCAGCATGATTTTCATGCATTGTCAAGTCTGATTATTTCAGACAGTATGAATAATAATCAAGAATGGAAGGATTGGTGGAGATCATTTGAAATATACCTGCTGGCATCAGGCCTGGAGGATGCATCAGAAAAGAGAAAAATAGCTATTTTACTACACTCCATCGGATCAAAAGGCATGGAAATATTTAACTCATTTAACATAAATATTGAAGAGGTAACAATTAAACAAGTAAAAGAAAAATTTGATGCTTATTTTCTACCACAAAAGAATTTAACAATGGTCAGAAACTCATTTTTCACAAGATGTCAGAATAATGCTGAGAATATCGACAATTTTTTATTGGATCTTCAAAATATAAGCAAGCAATGTGAATTTGGAGATTTAAGGGAATCTCTGGTAAGAGATATTTTTATTGCGAATATGAACTCAAATTTAAGTCATGTACGTCAACGTCTTCTGCAAGATTCTACACTATCGCTTCAAAAAACAGTAGAAATTGCAAGAACCATAATAATGTCACAAAGGAATGCTGAAAAAATTGCACATCAAACAAATCCAGAACATATCCATCAGATTAGTCGGCATAGAAGTGCAACGAGGGGGTCAAGTCCGAGAAGATCAAGTCCAAGAAGATCAAGTCCAAGAGGATCAAGTCCAAGTCATTATGGATCTTCAAGTCAATACAATCGTCATGGGTCTACGTCACAGTCATCATCACCGTCAATGTCAAGTCAATACAATCGTCATGGGTCTACGTCGCAGTCATCATCACCGTCAATGTCAAGTGGGCATATACGCTGTGGAAGATGTGGTCAACATCATAAATTCAAATGTCCAGCCGTCAATGTCAGATGCAGGTCATGTAATTCATTTGGTCATTTTGCTAAATTTTGTTACAAAAATAAAAATTGTCGCAATAATGTAAGAAATTTAAATTCACAAACATCAGTACCTAATGATGAAATTGATTTTTGCTCTGAGGGTCATAATGTTGGAACAATAAGAAATATTAAAAATATAAATTATCTTAGTCAAGCATGGCATTTAGATTTAATAATTAATAACAAAATATTAGACTGTATTTTGGATACTGGAGCTGATATAAATGTAATTTCATTGTCAAACTTTCGAAACTTAAATTTAAATACTAATCTACAAAAAGGTCACGTAAATGTGTCAGGTTTTGGAGGTAATAAAATACCGATCATTGGTCAATGTGATCTGGTATGTCAAGTAAATGGAAATATCGTAGAAAATATAAAAATTTTTGTCACTAATATAGAATATCAATCAGTTTTAGGTCTTCCAACTATTATAAAGCTTGGTATTATAAAAAGAGTGTTTAATGTTCAATCTGATCGTAACACTATATTAACTGAATTTAATGACATATTTCAGGGTCTAGGATGCCTACCACCTGTCGTTCATCTCAAACTTCGCCAAGATGCTGTCCCATGCGTTGATCCTCCGAGGAAAGTTCCTTTTGCTTTACAAGACAGTCTTCGTGAGGAATTAGATCGCATGGAAAAGATGAAGGTCATTGAGAAGGTCACTAAACCTACTTCTTGGGTAAATTCTGTGGTCATAACAGTCAAAGAGTCAGGTAAATTAAGAATTTGTCTAGATCCTAGAAAACTTAATAATTGTATAATGAGAGAGCATTTTCCATTAAGAAACATTGATGAAATTAGATCTAAACTTATAGGAGCTGCTTATTTTTCGCATTTAGATGCTTATTCAGGATTTTGGTCATTAAAATTAGATGAAGAAAGTAGTGATTTATGTACTTTTCAAACTCCATTTGGAAGGTACAAATATTTAAGACTGCCGTTTGGAATAAATGCAGCAACTGAGATTTTTTATAGGATTATGGTAGATTTATTTGGAGATATAGAAGGTATTTTAATATTTGTCGATGATTTTCTAATTTATGGAGAAACTGAAGAAATCCATAATATTAGGTTAAGAAAAGTCATGGAAAGGGCTAGAGAAGTCAATTTAAAATTAAATAAGTCAAAATGTAAATTTCTTGTCAAAGAAGTATGTTTCCTAGGTTATATTTTTAGTAAGGAAGGTGTAAAAGTTGACAAAGAGAAAGTCAAAGCAATCGTGGAGTTGCCGTCTCCCAAAAATGTCAAAGATTTGCAAAGATTCTTGGGAATGGTCAATTATCTAGGTCCGTTTATAGAAAACTTGTCAGAAAAGTCACAAATCTTGAGAAATTTATTGAAAAACAATGTAGTATGGTCATGGGACGAGAATAATGAAAGATGTTTTAAGATTTTGAAGGAAGCTATTTCAAATATAACAGTTTTAAGTCATTATAATCCAAAAATACCGCTAACTTTGTCAGTTGATGCATCAAAATCAGCTATAGGTGCAGTCATTTTGCAAAATAATCGTCCAATTGCATATAGTTCTAAAACAATGACGCAGTCGCAGGAAAATTATGCTCAAATTGAAAAAGAATTATTTGCCATACAATTTGGTTGTAATAAGTTTCACCAATATGTTTACGGTAACAGAGTGACAGTACAGACTGATCACAAACCTTTAGTCTATTTATTTAAAAAACCTTTGCATGATGTACCTGCTAGATTGCAACGTATGATGTTAGCACTTCAATCTTATGATTTAAATGTTGTACATGTCCCAGGTAAAGAAATGTATATTTCGGATACTTTGTCTAGAGCCGCTTTGAAAGATCATTATATACCTGATTATGAGTCTGATCTACATTGTCATGTCAATTCAGTCTATATGAACTTAGCTATCACTGAAGAATATCGTAAAAAAATAAGTAATGCTACCGCATTGGATGAAGCTATGCAAACATTGAAAAAATATTATTACGAAGGTTGGCCAAATGGTAAAGATAAAGTTCACTGTATGTTAAAATCATATTATAACTTTCAAGACGAAATTAATGTCATTAATGATTTGATTTTTAAGGGTAATAAATTAATAGTTCCACAATCTCTGAGAAAAGAAATGTTAAATAAGATACACGAAGGACATCAAGGAATAAACAAATGTCTAAGATTAGCTAGAGATATTTTATATTGGCCTAATATTACTGTGGATGTCAAAAATTTAATTGAACAGTGTCAAGTATGTAATAAATTTAAAGTATCTAATCAGAAAGAGCCATTAATAAATTATGAAATAAATAAGTTTCCATGGCAACAAGTCGGTATTGATTTAATGTATTTTAATAATGTAATTTATCTCATTGTAACAGACTACTATTCAAAGTTTATAGAAATTGCTTTATTGAATAAGGATTCTACATCCAAAAATGTAATAATACACTTAAAATCTATTTTTTCGCGTCATGGTATTCCAATGTCTTTAGTATCAGATGGTGGACCGCCATTTCAATCTATTGAATTTAAATCATTTTTATATGATTGGGATATAGAACACGTAGTTACAAGTCCATATCATTCACAATCTAATGGTCAGGCAGAGAGTTCTGTAAAAATTGTAAAAAATATTCTAAAAAAGTGTAAAGAAACAAATGCAGATCCTTATATCGCTTTATTGCATTATAGGAACACACCGAAAGCCAACTTACCGTCACCTGCTCAATTATTAATGTCTAGAACTTTGAGAATGAATATTCCTTTAACTCAAATTAAATTAAAACCTAAGGTTGTAAGATTTTCAGATTATAAAAAGTGTGTTGATAAAAATAATTCAAAAAATTCCAAATATTATAATGAAAATGTAAAACCATTGTCTTTGTTAAAAACAGGGGATCATGTATACTTTAAGAAAAATCCCAAAAGTAATTGGCTACCAGCTGTCGTTAAAGATATATTAAAATGTAACAGGTCTTATATTATTGAAGATAATTATGGTAATAGGTATAGACGAAATAGAATACATTTAAGACTCAGATACAATACTGGAATCAATAATGACCATCTGTCCATGCGATCTAATCCAGCACAAGAAGCGAAAGAAGCTGGAGATGAGGGACAGGTGGGAGAAAATAATTCACAAAATCCATATATTACGAGATATGGAAGAGTTGTCAAACAACCGGATAGGTATTGTGACATATGAAATTTTAATGTATTTTATGTTTTATTTTATTTTATAAATTAAGAAGGGGGATGTCACATCTCTATGAATAAACTATGACTAGATTATTGTAACATGTCTATGGTCTACTTCACTTGTCCACTTGTGTAATGTCAGGGAGCTAATAAAGAGCTGAATAAAATGTCGTCTGTGTAATAAGTCACAAGTGTTTTAATATCATAAAACCCACATTGAAACACTTATGAGAAGTCCGGAAGGAGTAACCGTCTGTTACTTATACCAAGCGGTTGGATTACATCAAGTGACATTACCAAAGTGTCCAAATATATTTGGGCTTCCAATTTAATTGTGATTTTAACATAATATTCACTTCACTTACAAAATTAAGAATTAAAACTGATTGCTCAGAGAAAGTTAGAGAAAAAGAAACAGTGGTAGCCCATAGATAAGTTAGACTGACAATTTGTAGAGATCTGCCAGTCGAATGCGCTATGCGAGAGTGGCTAAGAAGCTGAAAATTTTGAGATATTAAAGTATAAGTTCGAGTAGGTGCCTGTATGATTCCATCAACCTCTGGCTTTCAACCCCCCCGAGTTTCTTCACTCTTTTTTAGAAAATAGAACGTTTTTAATATTTCCAAATGAAGTAGGTACTTTGTGAAGTATCATGAGAGTGATGTAAAAAAAATTAATGTAAAATTGGTTATTTTGGTGTTTTGTCTTTCAAACGCAGGTACATTTCAAAGCTCCATATAATGCAATATGAAAATTACATTGCAATATTAAACTTTTTTTGTATATTACACAGGAAGGCCTGAGGAAAATAATTTTCTTCAGATCCTTTGTTTTTTGGTTTGGTTATCTTTGGAGATTCTGAATGGAGGGTCTTCCTAAGGAAAGGAAGAAGGGGAAGTTCTAAGAAGGAAAAGTAATGAGAGGTGGGTAGGAATCTAGGGATTCAGGAGTGACGGACGTATGAATCCATACCTCCCGCTGCAGTTCAGAGGGATCGAGAGAGACCATCTAGAGAGGTAAAAGGGTCTTCCTAAACCTGCCTTTCATCGCAGCTGGTCACCCGATGATCCCTGGCAATTCTGCTAAGTCACCAAATGAACCGATCCACTTGGGGTGACCTATGGCAGAGGTGTTGGTTATCCAATAAATGGTTCCCGGAGTGGCGGTACGCATACCCACTTGTACGCATACCCGCAAAATTGGCTAACTTAGGAAATCCTAACTAGGCTAACTCAGGAAATTCCCACTGAAAAGTAATGTAATGTAAATTTCACGAGACCAAAATACACCGTCTGAGAAAATTTTCCTACTCAATACTATCAGATTTCTCCTTCACAGTAAAAATGAACTACAATGAATTATTTAGAGCAAGAAACATTTTTGAATTTATTATGCAGAGTAAAAGATCTAGGAATCGCCTTGGAGAAAGGCCGCGATTTGGAACTGCAACCTTTCGTAGCCTGGAAAGGCTTTAGCTACTTGAATGTTCAGTCTAGATTTGAATAGCCACCAGCTCTTAACGTCACTTTATTTTATCCAATTTATTCCTGATGCTGTGCGCTCTGCGAGGAAGATATATTTATATCAGGTGTTGGATAGGACGCTGGCTTCTCACGGCGGGCAACGACTTATGTACTCTTTTTCCAAAACAAATAGCAATCTATTTCTTTGTGATTCCGCGGTACGAGTGCCTTTCACAATTATTTCATTATTTTTTGTATAGTTTTGGTGCAAAGCTCTCTTGAGCTTTGCACCAAAACAGGGAAAAATATCATTAGATATGTTGCAGGTAATATGATAGGTCTGTAATAAATCTTGATATTTTTTAAACAGTAACAGGTAAAATAGTACCAAAATTCATGAAATAAATGACTTCGTGCTTTCATGAAACATTGGTCGTATGTACATCTTGACAGTAAAAATAAAGATCTGCAGAATCCCCCCAAAAAAGTAGTGGGACATCCATCTAGGGGGAGAAGAATCTCTATTTGTAAAATAATATTCTTATGGGCCGCCATAGCTCAGTGGTCAGAGCTGCTGACCGGCAATCAGATGGTCACGGGTTCAATTCCCGTTGGCGGCCAGTATCTTTTCTCGGAAGATTTTTTCAATGTAGATGAGTGTTTCAGGCTGATAATTATTGATTATAATATTTGTTATCTACCCTTTGTGCTATGCATAAAAAATCTTGTTTTAACGTTAGTTTATCAATTAAAAATAATAATTAGTAATTTTATATTTTACTTTGATTTATATTGGTGACCAGAAACTCAACAAAGTGGCACTTCGTCACTCCTTTGAAAAGTCATTAAAATTCGTCACTCATTTGAAAAGCCATTAAGTGATGAAAAAAAACTAGGTTATAAAGGTAATGCTATTTTTTTTTCATAACTGCAGAGGGGTTAAAATATTACTTTGTTGCGTTGCCATGAAACCATAACTATTATGAACCCAATATCCGTTGAATATGATTATTATAAATTATTTAAGATACTTTACAAAAAACACTTTAAAATCAGACCCAAAATATTTTTAAACACAGTTTTTATAATAGTTTTTTGAAGAATAAACAAAATCATGAAATACCACTTGTGTATCATTTAATAGTTATTCAGTCTTTAATATAGGTATTCCTTCGATATTCGTATCTATAAATTAAATCTTAAGTTAAAAAGATATACATAATCTCCAACTGCACAAAACTAATGGTAAGTAAAGTTAATAGGTACCTACTGTGCTATGTAATGGAAACTTGGACGATCTATAAACTTACAAAGAGGGGAATTATACTTCATGTACCCATATAAATATCATAATAGTAAGGGTTTTTAGTCCTACTGGTTTCAGGCAGTTGGGACTCACGTTTAACCTTACATAAAAAAAGTATTTCAAGATTTCACTTACTTGTACCCCCATTCTGAAGCGTGCGAGGGGAAGGCTTCGGAAAAAACAATATACTTTCCGCAAGCTTTCTGATGTGGAATGAAAATACAATCAAAAGTTGATTGCGTTTGAATCGAGATAAACAATCTGAATCGGCACTATTTTTGGTATTTTTTTCTGACCGGATTGACGCAAGTATTGATTGGTTTGAACGTTGCTAGTACCTGCGCAATAAATATAATATTTTAGTTTGCTTTAAAGTAATATGTTAGTCGTTTTGAAAAACATGAATACGACCGTTACACACGGTTTGACGTAAAATGTTGATCAACCGAAAATACAGTATTCTGAAGTAATATAGAGCAGAAATTTGGAGAAATCACAAAAAACATATTAAAAAAAAAACTGAACAAAACCTTGTAATTTACAATATCTCCAGAGAGAAGTGGGAGCATGCATTCTACGATATCCGAGGAATTAAAAATATTTGTAATAATTAAGGTAAGTGGTGTATGCATGGTGTATTAGGAGTACCCGACAGACTTTAGCAGCCATTCCTGAATGTGGAGTCAAAAATTTAAATGTAGGTTAAAAAATGAAGGATTCGTAGACGACGTGCAGTGTAAAACGATGATGTTTTTTTAATTGAAAAAAATATATATCGAACGACAGAAAAAATTAAATTTATATTTTTATTCCAAATAAGCTCACAAATTGTTGGTTAAAGTCTGTCAGGTACGTCCGGATACACCCTATTTACAGGTAGTTATGCATAAGAGGAAAAAACGAAAATAAAATAAATTTAGTTTAAACGTTAATCAAAGAAAAGTGTTAATTTTACTTCTTTTATTGGTGTAAGAACAACTTTATAGATATGTCCGAAAACTCGTACTAGTGAATCGATTTTAATGGAGTCGATTATGGAAAATATTTTTTTTAGTTTAAGCATTCGTTTTCGACTAAATCGAGTCAAATATTGGAATTTTTTAGTCCATTTAAAATAAAATGAAAATGGGTTAATATAGGCTGTTAAATACGTCGAAACGTAGACTATGTTCCAAAAGTTTTAACTCTTTAGTAGCAGAGAAAATTAAAAAAAAAGAAATGTTCAAACGAAAAAAAAGTTTTTTTGGCGTCTCTACGAGTAGATGTAGCGCAGATTCACCAGTTTCCGAACACCGTGTGTAGAATACACACCACATTTCAAATACTTGGTTAGGTTAATTATCATGAACATAAATGCGTCGAAACGTAGACTATGTTCCAAAAGTTTTAGTAGCAGAGAAAATTAAAAAAAAATGAAATGTTCAAACGAAAAAAAAGTTTTTTTGGCGTCTCTACGAGTAGATGTAGCGCAGATTCACCAGTTTCCGAACACCGTGTGTAGAATACACACCACATTTCAAATACTTGGTTAGGTTAATTATCATGAACATAAATGCGTCGAAACGTAGACTATGTTCCAAAAGTTTTAGTAGCAGAGAAAATTAAAAAAAAATGAAATGTTCAAAGGAAAAAAAAGTTTTTTTGGCGTCTCTACGAGTAGATGTAGCGAAGATTCACCAGTTTCCGAACACCGTGTGTAGAATACACACCACATTTCAAATACTTGGTTAGGTTAATTATCATGAACATAAATGCGTCGAAACGTAGACTATGTTCCAAAAGTTTTAGTAGCAGAGAAAATTTAAAAAAAAAGAAATGTTCAAACGAAAAAAAAGTTTTTTTGGCGTCTCTACGAGTAGATGTAGCGCAGATTCACCAGTTTCCGAACACCGTGTATAGAATACACACGTTTCAAATACTTGGTTAGGTTAATTATCATAAACATGATGAAAAACGCATTTCTCAAAATAAAATTGATAAAACTCAATTTTTTACATTTTCGTTATTCAGTGTTACGATCTACCGCTAATCAACCATGATTTGTTATATCGCGGACTTGTATTACGAAATAATACATAAATTTAATTTTATTGTAAGAATTAACACGTTAAGTATTATTATTATTGTATTACACTGTCATTATTCTGTCTTTGAAAACATTTATTAGGCGCAGACGCGAAATCGGACTTGAACAGAATTCATTTCTGTTCAAGCATAGCACAATACTTAGAAGAAACTTTCTTATTATTTAATACACGGGAAATTTTCAGGGATGAATTTATATTTTCAGTAAGGAAACTGATTTAAGCAACTAATAAGGAATCAAGAGGGGGCCCTCTCCAACGCGTAAATCTAATTACTCGAGAATCTGTCACTACGCTTTTGTTTTCTTTTCATTATTCAAAGTTTTTTTTAAATATTCAGTTTGTGGTAGGTACTCGATACTACTCCGTAGCGTTTTAATTTCCCACTAAACTGAATTTCTGTGGCTTTACGTTGAAAATTGTAATTTCTCATGAGAACCGTTTGTTTGGTTTGAACAGATCGACACACTCAACTTTGCGGTTGGCGGAACTACCACTGTAGATTTTGGTGAAAGGAAAAAAGCTGAAATTAATTGAAAAATTATTTTTATTTTAAAAATTATTTGTTTGTTATACCATTCGCCGAATTCATTGTGAAGCATGTCGAACTGAATTTATTTCCAATTTATTTTTCATTTATATCGAAAAATAATAAGTTTCACTAGTGTTTTTCGCTGATTGTTTAAACATTAATTTTTCATTGTATCAAACCATTATATCAAACCAAAGAGGACACGAAACTTACCTACCTATTTAATTATAAAATCATAATTTTAGCACATGACGGCCTTCGTGGTCGAGGGGTAAGGCTCTCGACTTGCAATTCGAAGGTCGGGGGTCCGTATCCCGGTGCGCGCAAGTATATTTTACTTGACTGATTTGGACCTCTCTTTACCTCTGCCATAAGTCACCCCAAGGGTTCTCTACGTTTGGTGATTTAGCAGGGGTGCCCAGGTTCATGGGGTGAGGTTTGTCTAGGTCTTGGAGGTTGATGACCAGGACGCACTGAACCCCAGTTTCCTACCCACCCATTAAACCCTTTTCCTTCCCAGAACTCTCCCCCCCTCCCTTGCCTTAAAAAAACCCTCCACACAGCATCCCAAAAGATGACATATGCCCTGAGGGAAATTATTTTCCTCAGTTCCTCCTGTGTGGAGCTCATGTAGAAAAAAAGTTTAAGAGGGTATTCTAGTCCTGAATTTTTTTTCTTCATGTTTCGAAAGTTTAGATATTCAAGAATACTTAATGACCAGATATGAATAGCCAGGCACTTCCCCACCTTTCTCTTCCCCATATCCTTCCTATACCTTTAGTCTCACAACATATCCCAATTGGGGATCCCATATTCTCACTGGCTCCAGACGGGAGCAGTTGGGACTCTTATGTGGTATTCATATAATTTTTTTTTTAATTAGACTAAATAATTTATATTGTAGAGTATTAAAATAACCACAGAAAGGCAGGGATTCCACTTGATATGATACAGATCAAGGAGATTTTGTATGTGATAGAAAATCGAAAGATTAATCAATTTCAATTTTCGTTCTATGAAATACGAATATAATAATAGAATCGATAAGATGGGAACCCAACATTACAAAGATAAGCGTTTAAATGCGAAATTTTTACATTCAAATATAATAATAGCGATCGCAGGTAGCATCACGTACACGTGTTTTCAAACACTTTTGAAATAAAAAACCTTAACCAATATTCGGCAGATGTGAAGAGTCGGAAACCAATCATTTGCAGGAAATCAAATCAAACAGAGTACAGAACAAATATTCTACTTTCAACATAAAAAATCAAAGAGATATTTTCTTCTTTGAGAAGCAATATCCGCTGATTTTATAATAATTCTGAAAAAGAATTTTTTTATTCATATATTATATCTCAAAACAAATTTTGATAAGAAATGTAAATTGTGTTAAAAATGTGTATTCAAAATTCACAACAAAGCGCGCAGTCGTTTCTCTACATTCCCAGGGGATCCTTTACAATTAATTCCTTAAAACAACCAAAAAAATGACATAAACGAAACAAGATTTTTAATAAAGTTTTCTGGTAAATAGAACAAACCCTTGATTTTTTTCAGCTTTTGTCCGGAGGGAAATCCCATCTACGGTCACATGGCATAAATTTTCGGTTAGTTTTAATATTATTTTCTACCTACCAACATTATATTATTATTTACCAGTAGTTGTTAAATTTGGCGAAGGTTTATACGAAATAAAAAGGATAACTTCAATACCACCAAAAGATAATACAATGATTACTTTGGTATGTACGTTTTTACTCGGTGGCTGTATTTCCCAGACTCCGTGCCAAGGAGAGCAGTGTCCGGGCCGCAGCCCTAGTTCAGGTTTCAGTGAGCCCGCAGCCGCCGCCCGCAGCTGACGTGCCGCGCTTTTTACTCCGCATTTCCCCTTTGCCGCCAAAAGTTCCCGCGCTGTCATCGGAACACGCGAAAATCCGCCTTCCGGTCCGGTGTCGACAAACGTGTGGTAGTTAAACTGTCACCGCTCACGCGTTATTACGTCCTAATACCGTTTACAATGTTTTCCCTACGGGGTAGCGTCTAAATCACATATACTACTTACTGTTTTCGATGGAAATTTATGAAATATTCTCTACGAGAGTTTAGATACGCGGTTCGAAAATCTACCCACGGAGCGGTCTGTTGATGTTATCTGTTGCGTCTGGACCGTTTGTTTACCTTTACTTAGCTCTGTTCTTCTAAATTACTGCGAGCTCACTTTACTGTCCATTAAACACAGGCAAAACAAAAAAAAATCACTATCAATTAATCACTTTTCACGAATTTTCTATTTTTATTCATTTTATTATGTCGCTTCACTTCATTAGTGTATTATACAAAAACATTTTTTTCAAGACAGATTTTAATCGAAGAGTTACATTCTATTTCCTAATTTCTAATAAAATTAACATTCGTTAATACATTGTTACATGTATTAGAGTGACAGCAGTTTCAGCGTTCAGAACCATTATATAAAAAAACTAAAATACTAGCAGAACTAAATAATAACTGTGGGTATTAAATTTAATTGGTTTTAAATAATAAAAAAACAAATATATCAAATTTATAGAAGATTTATAGCTTAAATTTTAGATCGAATTATAGTTATAATTTTCAACTGTTTCAGATAAAAAAATAAATAATACAATAGTTTAAACCAATACATAATCAGAAGACCTAACAACTTGACTTGCCAAGATAAAAACGGAGAAATTTTGTATCTACAGAATCAGAAAAATAACATTTTAAATATGCAATTAAAATATTCGTCTCTTAAAATACATCTATTATTATAAGAAGGTACCTATTACTTTATCGCTTGTACTTTTATTTGAAAAGTTTTTTTAAAGAATTTCATGAACACACCAGTTCTAATTTCGAATATTTCAAATACGTGTAATTAAATAAGTAAAATGGGTAGGTACACCTACGTATTTTTGAGGTTCTTTTGATTGGAATGTTTTTCAAATTTGGCTTGAATTATCTGTGCTCAGATTTGCATGAATTTTGCGTGCTGTCTTCGCAACATAATCGATTCACGATGTTTGATGCTTAAAAATATTCAAATGTATGATGTTTTCGTAGCATGTCGCGAAGCTGAGTAATATTATTATTATTTAAATTTGAGAAACGTTAATTGAACAGCTCAGCGAGCCTTCATCGAATCGGTGATCGGTACGAAGTTAATTAAAATTCATTACCGGTTCATAATTATTATATTACTTTATTCGTGTTATTGATGTGAAGGGTCTAATCATTCCCAACAACTTTAACATCAATGATTTTTATAATTTAAAAAAAGTTTTTCTTGTATACCTAAGTTACAAGCAGAAAATCTTTTTATTCGTCATTTGTTTTCTAAGCAAAAAAAATGATCGAACAAACTGAAATTATCACAGCAAAATTTCAACTTGCAACATCTTTTCCATCATGAACTACGGCGCTTTAATTTTTTTAAGTAAAAATTTCTTTAACACCTGTGATTTGAATCTCGGTGAAATGAACAAACTCATACATCTTTAGAATTTAGCCTGCGAAAGAATGAAATAGAATTATCGGCCTCCTCTTTGTGCGGTGCTTCGTAGCCTCCCTTTGTCTACTTTAGTTTTCTGAAGGTTTCACTTCTTGTATTTTTTTCTGTCATCAATTTAGCAATGTTTTTGTTTTATATTTTTTTTTTCAAATCTTGGCTAATACAAGGTAGTCGGGCAAGTTTTTATGTTAATTTAAATAAATGTTTTATGTAAATATATATTTTTTCTTTTTTCATTGTGTCATGATTTTACATGGATATCAAACCACAGTTAGTTTATCCCCACTAAAACTTATACAAATGTTTTAAACGTAATAAAAACAACCGCTCAGTGACCCGTTTAATTTTCAGAACGGATTTCATTTTCAGATTGATCCTAATTTGAAATTCTAGTTTAGATTTGATTTCAGCCGAATTTAGGTAGGTCATGATAATCACGAAGATGAGCAAACGCAGTGAACAGATATTTTCTAGGACTATATTGTGGGCGTGTCCATATGCCATATGTATGAAAACAAAATTCTTTGTCATGCAGATAATTACGGATTTGATTTTTCTTTGGCATAGGAGTAAAAAGGTGGACATCGGCTTTCTTTCATATCAGTCTAGATCACGGTGACCCGACAATTAATCCAGTGACAATTGATCCGGTGACAATTGATCCTCCGACAGTTGGCCCGCCGACAATTAATTCCCCCAACAGTTGATCGATTCGACAGTTGATACCTCCGAAAGAAAATATTATTTCTTCAAGTAAGTATGCAAACAGGATATACGGTCGTACAATTAAAGTCGATATACTTATATCTGACGACATCTTGAGTAAAAATCCGCTGTACAAATATTTTTGCTAACAATAAATAACCTTTTAGGGGATCAATTGTCGGAGGGATCAACGGTCGGGGGATCAGCTGTCAGGGGATCAACTGTCGGAGGTTCAATTGTCGCCGGATCAACTGTTATGGAACCGTAGATTACGTTCTGTTCAGTGAGCAAATGATAGTTAGATTACTAGTTATAGGTTGGGGTGTTCGGGCGACTTAACAAAGTGGCACTTCATCACTCCTTTTAAAAGTCATTGAAAGTGATGAAAAAAACCTGATTAAATAGGTTATTTTGGGTTAGGTTAAGGGATTTTTTTTTCATCACTTTTAATGACCTTTAAAATGAAGGATGAATAGCCATTTTTTTAATTGTCGTGGCGTCATGAAATATATATTCGGTAGATACTTGTTTCCACAAAGCCACTGAAGCGATAAACCAAAAAAAACCGACAGAAACGTTTTTTGAGCATGTCCGCGTGCCCAAGGCAAGCTCAATATTTTCTTACTTTTTGTGAAATTGATCAAATACTAACATTCATTCTGGAGCAGATAATCATCTAGGAACCAATTTACAATTTGGGAGGCGGGTGTGTGTACTGCCACCCCGGGAACCATTAATTGGATAACCAACATCCCTGCTATAGGTCACCACTATTTCGCTACGTTTGGTGACTTAGCAGGGGTGTCTGCGTTTATGGGGTGAGGTTTGTCTGGGTCTTGCATCTGCTGCGTGATGGGCCAGATTGGGCGAAACTATTTGAAGGAGATCTTTTCACCTCTCCAGCCGGACTCTATCGACCCAAGGCCTCGAACCACAGCGGGATTCATACTTCCGTCAATCCTTGGCACACTGATCGTCAGATTCCTACCCAGCCCTCATACCGTTTTCCTTCCAAAACTTCCTTTCCCTAAAAATAATCGACACACAACATTGCCAAAATGACATATACCCCGAAGAAAATTGTTTTCCTTAGGGCCTCTGGATTATAATACCTACTATATTATATATGTATATACACATGTAGGTAGTTACGTAAAAAAATCAGAGTGTGCAATTTACACGCGATAGAAGTTCAACGTAGGCAGTGGAAAGGCTACGGAGCACCGCACAAGAGGAGATCGATTATACTATTTCATTTTCTCGCAGACTAAATCCTATAGATGTATGTAGGTATGTTTATCTCATTTTAATGTCGCTATTTATCGTTTCATCAAGTTTTAAATCACAACGGGGCTAAAGAAGTTACACTTCAAAAATAAAAGTCGAGATATCTTCGTCAAAACATCAGTTTTCTTTCAATTCCGCAAATAGATTACACTTCTAGGAGAAAATAGCTAGAGATCTATAGACAGGGTCCCCCAAAACAAACAGAAACGAGAAATAAGGTGCGGCTGAACGGCCGAGACCGACGCACACTCATTCCGTCGCGCTTTATCGCTTCCCGACACTTATCGGCTCATTTCTGGAATGTTCTCGTAAACTCATAACCTCGTAAATAATGCTCGTAGCTGCTGACTCTGTTCTGGCTGTGGCTGCACTATGCCGATGCCAGACACCCTTCTCATAATATCATAACAAATGCCATTCATGAAGCATGCTGCATTCCAAAAAACTAATATAAACATGGTTAGAAAATAATATTAGATACCTAGTAATATTTACACATAGGTAAGATCTTGAATTTTCGCGAAAACGCGAAATTCGTGATTTTCGGGTAAAAATTGCAAATTTTCGTATTTTTCACGTAATATCCTAGTGTTTATGTAAAAAATAAACCAATATTTTGCGTTCTATATATTAGATACTTATATCTTTATGCATGTTTTTTACTTTTGAATTTCAATACCAATAAAATGCAGCTGAAGTTAGTGTCGAAATTGCCGTTATTATCGAAAACGTCTTGAACCACCATTCCTTTGTCGATCATCAAAAAACGTTAAGCCACTTTTTTGCTGAAAAATATCACGAAATAAACATAATTTTGTCGCAAAATAACACCACTTTTACCAAAAAATAATGCGAAGTATGTTAACAAATAACGCGAATTCGACAAAATATAACAGATCTTCCTGTTCAAACTCAAATCCTACACGTTGATAAATCAGCTAGAAGAGAATAGTAATATCTTCACTGTTTAACTGTAGCTTTCCTGAAAAATATCGATTCGTCATTTACGCCCCTTTGAACGTGGGCAGTCGATTTTTATTTATTTATCTATATGAACATTCATATTTATCCATAAAATAGCTTTTTATAATAATTTCCACACTAGTAGTTCAAATATTTTTTTCGGGAAAAACATATAATCCATATTAGCACCTCGTTCTTAATTATTGAAGATTCACTCAGAATGGCTCTGGTGAGACTAAAATAATTGGACTACAGGATGGAATCGATGCTTGAAATTGTACCTACATCAGCTAAGAAATCTGAGACATTCTAGAAATAAAAATAATTATAGTTCTCTTCTAAGCTGTGTTTATTATGCTCAGTCTTAAAATTATTTTATCATAATTATTTTCCATCGACTTACTCTGTTTTGTCGTGTTTGGTTCTCTCCCGTTTACATTTAGAATAATATTTGTTACCAATGATTTCTGGATTAATCGACTTGAATCATGTTCTCATAAATGCAGAACTCGACGTTGTGAATAACCGCAATAACAATATGGATACCCTCTCCATAATATTATGACAAATGCCATTCATAAAGCAAGCTGCACTCCATGAATTACCACAGATAAAAATACATATCAGTGTTTAGTCAATCGCAGCGTGATAGACGACCCCGGTCAAACCAAATGTCATTTTATCTGAATTGGCTGTCATTTGTCACTATTTATTCTGTTATTTTGATTTTAGCTCGTCCCTTTTTTAACTAATTTTTACAAAGCAAAAGATTATTGACTTCTTCAACAATTTCTTTACTTCTATGGTTTTTGGTCAAACTACATGATGGGCACCAAAATTACATGTCTCAGAAGAATACCTTGAGACTTTCAATAACACTCCCTTCAGATCGAAAAGTAATTAGTTTCAACATGTCGCGTCGTGTTGACCCAAGACCACCGAATAGTATTATATCACAGGGTAATTACTACAACTAGGTAACTTTGAAGTCAGCGTTTTAAGTTACGCTATAAAAGAATAACTCTATTTCCTCAGCTATGAATTCTACAAACAGAAAAGTCGTAAAGCATTGGAATCATCATATGTTTTTGTGGGTATCTCCAACAAACAATAACATTTAATTCTACAATTAGGTAACTCTAGTCACCACAAGTTTTTTCCACACTTTAATTAGGCTATCAGACCTAGCTGATTGTAGCACTAACATTGTGATTTCTTTGCACTTTTGTATGTAACAACTAGGCAAGTCATTCCATTTTTAAACGACTTCGAAAAGGAGGAGGTTATCAATTCGACGGTATATTTTTATTTTATTTTTATGTTTGTTACCTCAGAACTTTCGATTGGGTGAACCGATATTGATGATTCTTTTTTATTAGAAAGCTGGTGCTTCCCGTGTGATCCCATTTAATTTGGTCCAGTTCTGACAATGGAATCCATGAGAAAACCATATATGTCTTAAATTTGCAATAAGTATGCGCGCGACAAATGCATGAATAACTCAATATTACGTCAACAGATGTCGATGATTCTTTTTTTGAAGTAAAATTTCTTTACGCACGCTCGTCACTAAAAATCAAAAAATTTTAACAAAACAAAAAACAACTAAAAAAAATGCACTAAAAGTAAAAAAAATAATTTCGTACGATTGTTATTTTTGGAGTCGGTATCAGCCAAGATCTCCACATCTCACCTATGTATATAGTTACCTTGGCTGACACCGACTCCAAAAATAACAATCATACGAAATTATTGTAAATAAATACATTAAAAAAATTATCCAACTATTTTCTTATTTCCAAAATGTTAGTATTACGATTCAAAACATATCAATCTACGATTTAACTGTACTTTACAGTATATATATATACACCACCGATTATTATCTTATAATGCAATATCCGAACAAAGCTGATTTCAGAGTTAGGTACCTATTAGTAATTACCCCACGATATTATGCTAAATTGAAACTAGGTTTTGAAATCATAAGAATTGTGAACAAATTCAATAGAAACAACATGCTAGTTTTTCCTGTTTTAATGTTCTTTGTAGACAGTATTTGAGTTCTGTCGTGCCTAACAGTGCATAACCCATTTCATTGATTCATTCGCGAAATAGCTCTAGTAGTATTCTGGTTCAAGGATGTACCGTAGTTACTTCGCTCGTTGAAGTATTTTGGTCGTCGCGCCAACACCAGATTTGTAAACTTGTCACTTTCAGCGATTGTTGCATATTATATCCGCTGAAACGGTAGTAAAAAAAACAACAATTTGTGATCTCACGGCAATAAGTGTAAATGAGGAAATTTTTTCAACTCGTTTGACGTAACTATAATACTATTGATATATACTGCTTTATTTAAGTGTGTTTTAAATTATTAGATACAGGCCATTAAAGAATTAATTTTTTCCTGATTTTAGATGCGAGCTTGGCAATTATTTGTGGGTTAATTATAAAAAAAATTCTACTATTTCATCATATGAATATGATGAAATATAAAATAAGTAAAAATTAAGGTTACTAATTTACGTTGGAATACAAATTTGTCGTAAATGAATTAAACATTCTACCCGAAACACGCCTTTTTTACAATGTTTTGTACATTATTTGATAACTTTTGGAAACAAAGGAAAGGCAAGATTATTTTTTTAATAATTATTATTAACTCATAAAAAAATGCCAAAGATGCATATAAAATCATGCAAAATTGAATGGCCTGTATATCAAAACTAAAAAAAAAACGAGTAAATAAAACAGCACTTATTCGTACTAGATATTTGCATATCTTTTATTAAAAAAATGATTAATCGGTTTTCTTGGGTTTTTTGACCACAAATCTAAATTTAATTTATGTATGAAAAAGGCCGCGAAACCGTTACCTTGCTGGTACTTGCTATCATAAACGACATTACGTATAATTTTAAAAGAACACCATTATCAAAAATTCCACATCCCAAACTAACATGGATGCTACCTATAGATACTAAATAAACTTAATTCTTTTTAGAAACACTCTTATTTAGTTTTAAATTAACTGTAGTAATATAATTGTTATGCCACCGTAGTAGAAACAAAATATTATTTAATTTCCCAGTTTGATATATTTTGACTTATGAAGTACCATACAGTCGTGGGAGTACGATATTTTGGCCAGATGTTTTCTGCACGGTATCTCCATTGGAGACCGGTCTATCTCTCGTCATTTCAGCCTTCATCAGGGCTAATGGCATCTTGTTAATCTTCCGCCGCCACTCTCAAGCCTTCTAATCTTTATTTTTTCTACATCCCTCCCCTCCGTCCTCTCTTCCAGTCCTACATCTTCACCTATCTCCGCCCCGGGATAATGGTGACGGATCTCACATGGATTAACTGATAAGAATACCATCAGAATTCCGTCGCCAATCACGACACAGATCAACTCAAACGACGTCAGAACCTTGAAAATTCTGACGAAAAATAATGCAAATATATATATATATATACACCAAAATCATTTTTTATATGTATTCACCAACATCATTAGATTTAAAAAGAGACTTGCTTTGATAAATACGAGATCAGTAATCGACAAACTTAATTACTCTTATAAAAAGACATTGAAAAATTACACAATTAATTATCGCTAATAACTTAGGTATTACTCAATATCGATAAATGTAACACACTAACATTTTGTCGAACAAAGACCCCACTATCATTAAAAAACATGGTATGAAACAAAATCTTAGAAAAAGCCAACCAAATTAGAGATCTTGGAGTTATGTTTGACACCCAATAAAATTTTGTAAATCACATACAACAAATAACTAACAAAGGCACGAAGACACTGGGATTAATCAGAACTATCAAAGACTTTCATGGTTGGAAGTTATGAAAATCGTATATTATTGCCAGTAAGTAGCTTGCTAGAATACAATTCAATAGTGTGGCCCCCTTACTATCAAATTCGTATAAGACATATTGAACGTGCACAGCACAAATTTTTACATTTTATTAACTTTAAATTACACATATCTATTCAACACATAAACTATACATTCTTCCCAAATGCATTTAAAATCTGTTCCCTAGAACATAGAAGAAATATAACTGTTGTGAACTCCTGCATCTTATCGACTTAAATACCAAATCGAGCAACTAGGCAAAATATATTATCCTGCATCAATAATTTCGGGACCAACCACCGCATAGTTTTTCATCAAAATCAAAATATCTTCGAAATTTTGTTTGCTTTTGGTCTTAGAATCGGGTCGAGATTTTTCGTGGAATTCATGCAAAATGAAATTATTCAGCTTGAGACTAAAAGTCAGTTTTTTTATCTTTATATTCTGTTTTCTTAGATGGTGATCAAAAATACACGCATACACGTATATATTATCTTCTTTTACATACCATTTTGCAAATAATAATAGTCTCAACTTATATTTAGAAGCATTATGTGGCTCGGAGCTGTTACTTAGCGAACATTTTATCCTAGAACATATTTACGAAGAGACAAAACATTTTTTAACGATTTTATAGTAGCTATCACTGAAAATGTGTTTTTAATTAGACTACTTGCGTACGTTCAGAAACAGTAGGTATGGATCAACCAAAAAATGTTAAAAATTTAATTTTATTTAAAAAAATATTTAATTTTATGAAATATCTGATTCCAAACCGTTTTGGCTTACTAACAATTTTCTCTTGACCGCAAATTCAATTACCAATTATATTGAAAATTATTTTTCAAAATTTTTCGCCTTTTCACGCGAGAGTAGAAAATGTAATATTTTGAAATGCACGATTGCTCAATAATAATTACGGCCTCCGTGGTCGAGAGGTGGAATTACAATCCGACGGTCGCGGGTTCAAAACCAGGCGTGCGCAAGCAAATTTTATTTGTTTGTTTTGTGTTATTTAACGATTTACTCATTTTAAATAATATAAGGTATATTTTAGGCACGTTCGAGAGTGGAAGATATTCTCAGAATCGCCCCGGTGCAATGCCAGATCGCAATAGCTAAGAACTTTCCAACTTTCTTCTCCTCATCTTCTTCACCTCCCCACTACATTCAGCTTCACAACATACCCCGATTGGGGATGCCATAGTCTTACTGCCTCCAGACGGAAACAGTTGATATATATACAAGAAAAAAATTGATATACAATTTATCTCACGATTCTGAATAGTTCGCTGGATACTGGAATTGAAGTTCAGAATTATAGAAAAGATCTATCAAATTACAGATTCTCATGTCGATTTTCCAGTTGATTAGTCAGACATCTCTGAAAAATCTAAATTTGAGTTGAGTATTCAATTATATGTAAGAGTGTACCCCTTACCTGGTATAATATTCAGATTACTCGTAAACACTACCAAATCAATTATAATGCATAAGTGAATTAAACACAATATTGTTGTTTCTGGGTCACTAGTCCTATATTTCAAGATGTCAAACTAATGTACTGGACCGTTATGCCTCCCGTTGTTATTTTATTGAAAACATTGGACCGTTATGCCTCCCATTGTTGTTTTATTGCATATTTAATATGTAAAACACAGACACGTGCAATAATATTTCATTTATGGTGAGAATTCGAATATTGCTTTTCTTTTTATCTCAAAAGTTAGTATTTGGAGATGTATGACTAATCAACTAGATACTAGACTATCGATTTAGTGGCAAATAAAAAAAGTTGTCTTTTTAACTTGTTTCTTGTGCGATCAATACAAATCCATAGTTAATTACATAACAGAAAAGACTCAGTCGTCTGTCTCAGGTTCTAATTATGGAAAATTTATTTATAATCACAATATATTTTTATAACAGAAACATAAATATCGACGTTATAACATAAATATAGAAACATAAATACAGATACATAAATATAGACCGTTATAAAGTCTGAAAAAGATTGAAGATATAACTGAATAAGTAGATGAGAACATAAAATTAGTTAAACGAAATCTAACGAACACAAATTAATTTTACCTGCTCGTTAAACTAACAACAACTTTGTTAAGCGGGGTCGGTTTTTCTAAGCACTCTAATGAACAGTTTAATTTATTTATTCACTTCTTTCTTAGATTAGGGAAAAAAATGGGTGACAATCTATGGCTGAACTCAGAATCATCGATGTATGATTTTTATTTAGAAAAAAAAACTTCTTTCTAAGATATTCAATTCAAGTAGATAGATGGAGTGATGATACATTGAAACGATTTTTAGTTCTGACCGCTTCATATCACCTGTCATGATAGCTGTGATAGGCTGAATCCGGTGACGGTCAGAAAACTAAAGTAGACAAGAGTAGGGAAGATACGAAGTACCGCACAAAGAGGACACCGGTTATTATATCTCATTTTCTCGCAGGTTAAATTCTATTGATGAATGTGTTTGTCTCTTTTTAGTGTCGCTTTTTCGTTTCATCGAGTTTCAAATCACAACTGTGCTAAAGAATTCTTCACTTAAAAAAACACCGGAAGAAAAGAGTGTAAGGAGAACATATTACGCAAATGTGAACGGTAGAAGCAGTCGGGGACGCCCGAGGAAGACATGGCACGATCGAGTGAATCAGATACTTGAATCGGATCATGTCAAATGTTAGAATAATCGAATAGTATGAATGAGACGATATACGAATGTGAATGAGGCAAAGAGTGTGGTCAAGACCGTATTGTTGGCGGTCCGTCCTCTCTGCAAACCCCTGCGGAGAAACGGTATTACATGCTTAGTTAGTTAGTTAGAAACAGAAAGATAGATGAAGCATTTTATTTGGTACAAAAATATCACATACATAGGTTACAAAAAGAAATTATAGGCATGAGTAATACAGATTATGTTGTAGGAAACTGACGAATTACAAGATAAGCAATGAGACATGCTTACAAAAATAGCAGTGTTATAGTTAAAACAAAAAAAACATTTCATCATTTTATTTTAACAATGTCAGTACACATAACATACATATGACGAGGAAATTGAATGGCATTGTAAATTGTAGCTCACAATAATAAGTTGTCAGTAAATGAAGAAGTGTGACAGGCGATATTGTTGTATGCTGAGTGAGATTGTTCTCAATAAAGACATCCAAGAAAGAAGCAATAATTGCTGGGGTCAGATACATTAGTAGGCTAACCTCCCATCCCATCAACGTAGGCACTTATTCATATTATTGGGTTGATCTCGTTGTGATGGTAAGGCAAGTCGATTATCAATAAAACTAATATGGGAATCTCGCAAAGCGGTGAATAGAAAATGCGATGGGCCAATTCCATTTCGGAGTCGGGACTTAGAATTTAAAGCGTCATCAGTTATTATTTATCATGATAATCAGGGGGGTTCGTTGTAGGTTGCGAGGGACGGTCGCCACCCACTTTTTAAAAGGAAATGAAGAAATAAGCATTTTTGGCTACGGTTCTTATAAGGAATCCAATTATCTAAATTTATCTTTAAGGACTTGTATAATGGCTAATCTATTGAGGAACATCAGTGATGACGATGGTATAACAAATATTCTTTAATAGAATTCACTTCATCATCATCTTCTTCCCCTTGTCCTATTCGGATCAAGGACCCACTGCATTGACAAGGCGCCTCCATTCATCCCTGTCTTGCGCTGATTGTGCGGCCTCCGTCCATGGTCCCAGTCAGCAGTCAGCAGTCCCATCCTCTCCTCACACAGTTTCTGGAGTTGCCTCGGTGACCCACTGGACTTCTACCCTCTGGAATCACACTCAGTATTTTCCTAGGAATTCGGTCATCAGACATTCTTAGTACGTGCCCAAGCCACCTCAGTTGCGATTTTTCTTTGAAGCGTAACAGTGGTTCAATGTTTAGATCGTCTCAGATCGTCGAGTTTCTTATGTGATCCCATTTCGTAACCCCTGCCACTCCTCTCAAGTACCTCATTTCGGCAGCTTCAAGTACCTCATTTTAACTTCGGTTACGTTAAATGAAAACAAATAAATCACTTACTCAATTAAAATTATCAACATGTTTTGAAACCAATGGTTTCTTCGTCAGGATAAAATTGTACACAGCATCCCATAAAAAAACATATGCCTGAGGGTTTTTTTCCTTAGGGCCTTCTGTGGGAAGTTAATATTTAAAAAAATCCAATGTTTTCTTTGGAAGCTATTTAAAAAATATATTTGTATATTATAAGATCAACAAAAATGACTAGAAGTAATCAGACCTCTGTAACTCAGTAGTAGAATATTGTTCCCGTAAGACAGAGATGTAGGGTTCGATTCCCAGTTGCGACTGTTAGCTTTTTATTTAACGTTTCTTATTATGTCTTAATCTAAGATATAATTTTGATGTTTATGTCGTAGGCCGATCGTAAAATCAGGCAGATCATGATGCGCCTAGCCACATCATTATTTGCCGCATCTTGAAATGGCGGCAGTTCGTGATATGCCTGAGGCGCATCATGATCATCCTGCTTTTACAATTGGCCTGCGAAACAGTACACAAAGTGATTTGTTTTTATTTAATTAAAAGACGCCACAAAGTGAATTTACGATTACTGAAGAAGCACTTCATTTTCAATTATATTGTATGATGTAGTTACCGTGCACTTGTAAATGTTTTCACCCACGATAGAACAATGGAAACTTAATTTATATTTATGAATACTGCTTTAAAATACGCAAATATTTCATTTTTATACTGCGCAAATGATATGATTTCGGTGATGATTATAATGAAATACTGAAATTAATCAGATTTTTGATAAAGTATTATTTTATTTGATTCAGTTTCTTCACTTCTTAGATATTAATGATTATTTAACATTTTTTAATGTAATAATAATTACATTCAAAGATCTTAAAAAAGTTATAAGTAAGAATTTAAGTATGCGTCAAGTAGTAACAATGACAATAAATAACGTAAATAAATAATGTAACAAGTAATAAAAATGACAATAAATAAAATAACAGAATAACAAACTGACAAAGCTAAGGATTACTACGCGTCTTATGTTATCAAAATAAAATGAGATTTAATTAAAAGAGAGCAAGTTTCATTCATGCAATCTCTGTGGACCAGAATTACGTAAGAAGAAATGGAGAATGGATTTATTGGGTATGCGATAATTAATCATACTCAACAGATCAGGGCTGCTAAAATTATTTTTCGGATCCTGACCATTGTTCTAAAAATGTGTAATTTTAATATTTTCATTAATTATTGATTTGAAAACCGCACATTCGAAATGGCTGTCACCAACACTGTCCGGCGTGACGCCAACGCAGACGATTTCAGGAATAAAAACGAAAATGTCGTTTTTTATGACAAATCTAAAATAGTTCATTTTAAATCGATACATATAATTTATTAATTAACAAAAAAAAAGAAAAATACATTCATTACCGTAATTTAAAAAAAATAACTTGAGAATAAAAACAAACAGTGAAAATACTCTATCCGGGTAGTTTAACCCCCTAGGCCCCAGGCCTAATTTGTCGGAAGGTCAAAATATTTCAGCATGTCAATATAATCCAAATAAATGGAATATTATTTTTGAACGCATCCGGAAAATAATTGTACTAATTTTATAATTTGAAATTAACATTTTTTTATGTACACATGAGAAAGTTTTAAAAATGACTCAATGGCTTAATATAGATAATGAAAAAAATAAAAACACAAATATATTTTGTTAGTTAAACATTATCGTCAACTCATTTTTTTGTCATTTCATGTAAAAATAATTAATAAAAAATTCCCAAAGATTCATTTTTTTCTCTTCAAAATGCGGTCAGAAACTTTGTTTTCATAAAAAATGTACATTTTAATATTTTTGCGGTTAACTTTTAGATTTGAATGTAAAGCGTAGTGTTTTATCTTTTTAATACCATTTAGATCATATTTCTATATGATAGTAAGGGAGACACAATGATTTCTATGAGACCTGTATGAGTTATGCCGAAAATCGAACAAATTAGCCTAAGAGGTTACTTAATTAAATTATCGTTGTAATTTAGATTATCAATTGGAAAAACTGACCACAATGAATAGGTTTTTGTGGTTAAAAATAGTTTCCTCCCCCCTTCGTAATTGTATACGGCATATCCAAAGCGCCCATTAAGCCATACCAATTTTCCAAAAGCGTACCAAACATAGATAACTCCGTTAACGTAATGCGAGTCTTGTCGCAGACGATCAATTCTCCAATTCTACTTTTATGACGTTGCGCATAACTCTTATCTTGTCGTTATACTCATAATCTATTCGACTAGAATAAGAAAGAATAATGGCCGATTATATTTAAAAAAATCCTTAATGTGTACCATTTTGCAAGATAATGCTCCATTTTAACAACGAGAATAAAATTGGAAGGATGGGGAACAATCTATTTCATACTGTATCAGCTGGGGCTTTGAACGAAAAATATTTATTCAGCCTTCGTAATTATTCGTATCAATAGGTTGGTGGGAGATAACGCATTTTTATCGTATCGGTAATCATGCTAAACGCGGGCAATGCAGGTCAAACAATGAATTTATTAGATAAAACTTGTCGGTATGATTCATAAAACAAAGTATCAATTAGAACACAATACGCTATCGACCTTAATGACAATAAAATATTACATAAATGTGGAATTCGGATATGAGCTTTCGGGTGACAGTATCAGTTAATTTATTAGATTTTTTATTTTGATTCAGTTTCGTCAATGACAGCTTATAAAGTGTTTTAAAAACTTCAGTGACTTTTATTGTGGTTCAATTTGTACAATAAATACCTCCTATCTTTAGAGGAATGTGGACAAGTTTTAAACAATAATACAGTGAGTGTTTAGAGTGCGTTCTCGCTTCGTATGGTAGGAAGCAACAACAGGTGTCTGTGACCAGGAATACGGAAAGATAAGTCGACTAATCGTATTGTGTATTGTGTGGTGAACAGTTGGCCGAGATGTCGGAGAGGTTCAAGGTGACCAAGTCCGAGGAGATGAAGATGACCTCGTACAAGAACTACGGCGCTACCGGCGGCAGCAGCGGCGAGGGCGGCAGCGGGGCCGAGGACACGTCGCTGGGGCGGCTGTTGCCAGGTCAGCCCGTCACCACCCCGCCCAGCCCGCCCACAACCCCCCCGCCCCCGTACCAGTCCTGTAGCGAGCCCCCGCCCGCCCCCTGGCCTCCAGAGCCCTACACCACGCATGGTATGCACGCTAGATGGCACACACTAGTCCTTTATTTATTTCTTCCTCCTTGGTTATTGTTCTCGGGAAGTATGGTCCATATCGCTTCCATTTTGTTTTCAATTGAACTGTTATTGTTCCACGAGAGCTGGGTTCGTATTACTTTCGCTTTGTTTACATTCGGAGAACACCCCTAGTAAAATGGGTGGCTTATTCAAAAGCTTTCTATGTAAATATTCACGTAAATTTTATTAACTATTCACGTAAACTCCTAGACGTTGACAGCGCCTCTAGTGATAGATTCAAAGGCATCTTGTTCGATTTCATACAATCAATGATTGGTATATGTAAAGTTTAATTTTGAAAATTACTAAAGATGTTTTACTGGCCGCTAGGCTAGTGCACAGGCATTTACATAGAAATGTTTTAACTCACTTTGCTAAATTGAGAACACGGCTTTTGAACCCAATGTATGTAGATATCTATTCGTTTACAGAACAAAAACCAAGAGAAATGATGTTTTATTCATTTTCTTACCACTTGATATCTTCTTAGGTACCTCCTACGTAGACGTATTTCCTGTGTATGAATTATGATTGTTTTCTTAAGTGATTTTGAAGAGTACTGAATCTCAATATATTTTTATTTTTAATGTAGAGCATACAAAACCTACCATAAGTGTCGTATCCCAAATTGCATTGTGTCGTAGAGACTTAGAGGAAGTCGATTTTTATGAAATCAATGTCGTAGTTTAAGCAATCCTTTGCATGATTTAAAAGGTCAAAATTGTGTGATGAAATTTAATGTTGGTAGTATAAAGTGTACGTAAGTATTGTCCGTCACGTGATTATTAGTGATTAATTATAATGCAATAATAATCACGCTCAACGTAACAACAACAAGCCAAAACCTTTGCATACAGAAGGAAAGGGTCTTAGATTAATTACTTGAACAATTAGAAGTCAACAAACGAATGAATGACACCAATATAACATAATTAAATTTATTTAATCACACTTCTCATTAGGTATGTTCACAAGATCTAAGCAATATAACACATTTAAATAAGTTAAATCAGTCAGGTCATTAATAAACATATAATGTAACCCCACAAAACAGATAATCTATTGTCACAATAGGCCACTTGCATCACATTTTTTTAAAAAAAATTCCGGTTTAGGCAAATATTCTAAGACATTCTGTATTTTTTTATCGTATTTTTGAAACCCTGGCGATTTTTTGAAAATTTCAATCCGAAAAATCAGACCATTTTTTATAAACCGGAAATACCGGCGATTTTTTGAAAATTTCAATCCGAAAAATCAGACCATTTTTTATAAACCGGAAATACGGGACATAATTTTATGGGTGTGAAAAAACGATAATTACATAGCCGAAAATCATTTAAAAAAAGAACGTTTTCCACACGAATACCAATAAATTGTACGGGGTTCTCTTCGTAACATCTGTAAAAACACCGCCATCTTTATCAAAAAATGAAACCAACGGATAAGTTCGCATAGAACAAACAATAAATCTAATGAGAGTTAAACGAAAATTCAAAAATTCGCCGGAAATCAGAGTGTTGCCATATAAAAAAAATCAATCAGTGTGGAATTTTACAAAATTAAAGGAACATAATCGAAGACGGGACATTTTCATGCAGTGACGTCACGAGCTCAAATAATGGATTTATTTATTCAAAAAAAAAAAAAACTATACATTTCTAAAAATTTTTACTGACATTTTCGAAATCTTAGTTCAAAAATCTATCCACACGATTTTTTCCAAGTCGTTAAGAAAACTATGCAAGTGGCCTATTAATTTCTCAGTAAATCGGTTTAACCGGTAATAAATCATTATAGGCAACATAAAAATTGAAGTTGGGATAAGTGGTCTCAAAGTGGTCTAACCACAATCTGAAAATGAGCTTGTAAACCAAAACAGCTGTTGTCACAATAATAAAAAAAAATCGTGAGTGCAGTTCACACGCGGTAGAAATGAAACCTTCAGAAAACTAAACTTCGAGAGAATGAGACGAATGAAGAGCATCAGCAATATGATAATTGTAGGGTTTATTTATTTATAACATAAATTTTATCACATAAAACTATGTATATAACAGCAACATGTCATTGGCACCAATTATAGTATTAAATTCTATAACTTGTAACTATTTTCTACTATGTTATTTATGTACTGTTTGTTTCTTCAAAATAAATAAAAATAATAGTGTTACCAAGTTTAAACACTATTTTACATTTTATTCTACAACGCACCGCACAATAGGAAGCAAATAGGATACGAACCACCACACAAAGAGGTCACCAATTAGTCTATCTCATTCTCTCGCAGGCTAAATTCTATAGACATGGGTTTGTCTCTTTTTAATGTCGCACGTTTCCGTTTCATCAAGTTTCAAAGCACAAACTTTCATTTTAAAAACCAGAATACTTGCAGAAATTAAAAACAACATCATTAAATTAGATTAAAATTAAATTTGATTAAAATTAAATTTGATTAAAATTAAATTTGATTAAAATTAAATTTGATTTAAATTAAATTTGATTAAAATTAAATTTGATTAAAATTAATTTTTAAGAGAAAACTTCACCGTTGTGATTTGAAACTCGATAAAACAAAAAAGCGACAAGAGACAAAAACTTACTTCTATGTGATTTATCCCGCGAGAGATTAATCGGTCTCCTCTTTGTGCGGTAGTTCGTAGCCTCCCCACTCTTGTCTACCTTAGTTTTATGAAGGTTTCATTCCAACGCGTGTGAACTCCACACTTTCAATGGAGTTCTACAAATTAAACACAAAAACAATTTATATCCTTTACAGACGTGTAAAATTAATATTGACTCCTACAATACGCCAAGACCTACTTACGTTATCCAAAAACACATCGCACGGAGATCCGTAAATTATGGTTACTGCTAATTGATTAATACTACAAAAATATTATCTCATCATCTGCAAAGCGTAAAGCTGAATGCCGCAGTGGTGAATCATGAATTGCTCTACCAATTAAGGCTCCACATAAAAAACACTCTCATCAAGTCTTAATTAAAATGCGTCCAAAGACCGAACAGCGGATAAAAGCGAAAGTTTTAATGATCCAATTAAAACGGTCCACAAAAATGCATTTTGAACAATAATACCATTATAAAATATTATGCCCCTCGGGTTCCTAGCGAAGGTATATCGATACGGGTGTTAGAACCAGAGAAAAATCACTTTTTCATCTTCAAAAATGTTCTACTAATCTCAGACAAAATGCTTTTATATTCAGAGCATGCAATGTATTTGATAAGATTTTTAATAATATGGACATATTCTCATGTAATTTAAGTACCTTAAAAAAATGTCATAGCTAACATAAAACAATTTCTTGACCGTTTTTCAAGTTATCATATTATTCCTGTGAATCTTTTCCAGTTAGGTACTTGCCATTCGACTTAATATTGTGTTCACTCTGAGTTGTAGGTATGTCATATTATTATTGCTGTTGTGTAGTGACAATATGTAGATTCCTGATTCTGATTACTTTATGTTTTGAAATTTAGTAAGCAGATTATTGTTTTTATTATAGTTTATAATGTGTTTTTATATCTTATTTTTTTTACAATTTTCAAGGTTATATTTTTGTTAACTTCTTACGGGTACAGGACCCTTACTTTTAAATTATAATTTTAATTAAGTGAAAATCTTTTATTAGATATTGTGTGTTATTATTATAATTGTAAAATATCTTTTGATTTTCCTTAATAAATAAAATAAAATAAGATACAAGTTTTATCGACAATGTCGGATATTTGTTAACATTGACGTAATTGGGTTATAACATTGTTAACATTGACGTAAGTTGTCGATAAATTATTCATCGATGTACTTGTGCGAGGAGTCTGTTAGATCTAGCACGGACAATCGATAAAACCCTACATCAATATGAAATTGACAAAATTCGTCATCTATAGCTAGTTATCAATATTTGCGAGCATGGACAACAATTGATAAGGGATATTCCGGTCAGATAAGCTGTCAATATAAAAAAAAAACATTTTGCAAAATAATTGGCTTGTTAATTAATGGATGTGAACTACCAAGCTCTTAGAATTCAAAGAAATCTTACACGCGATCCATTAACTTAATTAATTCATCTAAGACGCAATCAATTTCTTCCGTTCGATCTTGGAGAAACGAATATCGTTCAAATATGATTAAAGACCTCACTAACTAATAAATTCCCGTTTAGTTTTAAAAAAGTACATGCGAAGTGCCAATGTATATTAAAGTTACTTTTTCAATACAAAAAGTTCTATTTATTAGTATTTTTAATTTTTACGTTGTAGTTTGACGTTAAAGAATGTAAATCGGTTGATAGATCCGCCAGTGTATATCGATTTTTTTAAAATTTCGTGTCGATGTTGGTCTGGTTATCAACAGTGCAGCCGTGCTCGGGAAAACTCTAGTAAAGTTATCGATTTCACTGTGCCAGACTCTGGGTATCTAAGATTCTTTTGCATGTAAGAGTGATATCTGTAATCTTTGATAGACTCAAGATGGGACTTGTACAAGAGATGTTCTTATTATTTAATATTTTCACTCATCAAATTTTTCCCCACAAGAAAATACTATTAGACAACTTTACGCTTCTAATTCAAAATAGAATACACCCATTACCCCCCCCCCCCCCTTCATACACAGATTTTTTGTGGTATGTGGTGTTTTTGAAATAAAGTACAACCGGTAAGAAAGCTTTTCAATGCCAGCGGTCTCATGGAAGTTGGCCGATCTGAACTAATTCCTTCTTACCTTTAGGTAAAATCTCGAATACTATGGATGCTAAGTCTATGAAAAACTTCAAACTATTTTATAGCTTCATGTTAAAAAAAATGTTTTGTAATTGATCACGTAATTATGACTGGTTACATTATATTTTACAATAATGTTTATTATTAAAGGAAAAATTTCTTTAGCACCGTTGTGATTTGAAAATCGATGAAACGGAAGCGAGCGGCACTAAAAAGAGACAAACACAAACATCTGTATGATTTAGACTCCGAGAGAGTGAGATAATGATAAAATATTTATTTATTAATAATGTAATACGATAAATCCACGGTTCCACGCAATTCTCCTTTGGTCTGGTGGTATAAAGCGCCTGGTATAACGAACCTTAGCTGCTAGTCAGTGGACCAAGGATCGAATCTTACGAAATCCAAAAAATAAATCTTTTAATAGATATTATAAAGGCGAAAGTTTGTATGGATGAGTGTTATTCTTTCACGCAATAAACACCGAATAGAATATAAAAATTCTTTCACTAATCGAAAGCTACATTATTTGCGATTAACATAGGCTATATATATCGGTAAGCTCTTGCGTTATGAATATGAAAAAAAATTTCATACGTTTTCTGTCCCTAACAAAATCGAGTTATTGCAAACGTCAAACAAATTGTTACCTTGGAAACAATGTTTTTTTTTTTTAATTAGGCATTTCACCCTAAAAATAGTGCTTTGTTGGCGTCATAGTTAATATCTACCTATCTATAAAAATTTTTTATCGTCCGGACGAAAAGCATAGCGTTGCTATGTAATTATTTGACGTGGGCTGTCATTTCGTTATTTCTTTAGGTTACTCTGGATTCAAATATGAATAAAAAATACTAATTCCTACTTGAGGCGAAATCATCAGAATAAATTAGGGGAGTAGGTACTTAAAATAAATTCCTTTAATTTAAATGTTTTCTAAAATAGAATTTTTATTTGCGAAATGTCATTCTCAAATTTTGAAATTTTCTATTAAACAATAATTATTTTTTATTAGACAAAAAAGCAAGAATAATAACAATTATGCCAAGAATTATGCCAGTAATTTCCCACTAATACAATAGTAAATAATATTTGTAAAATCAATATCCCATCTTCAAACCAATCGAAAAATAAACAGGCAAAGAAAATACAAAAGAAAGCGATTCAGAAGAAGAAAACACAAATACTTATAAGATCACCAAATATATGGGAAAAGGTGCACTAGAATTTGACGAAAAAAAAATGAAAAAAAATAATCCTTCACTATGCTGTGTCTTCTCAACCGTTTACTGTTCTTGAAGATGACATGTTTCACCTCGAGGCTTCCTCGGACGCTAGAAGAGAAACTAACGAAAGGCGTAACCAATAATCCCAGAAACAAACTCACTCCCAGAGAAGTACTCAATCCATAGAAATCATAGATAAAGATACATCTCTAAGCTGCATTTGTAGATAAACATTATCTAATTCGTAAAGCTGAATGTCTCGGTAATGTCACTTATAAAAAAATGTATTCGTATTTAAAAACAGTGTTACGTCCGTAAAATCCAACACGTGTGAATTCATCCAAAATGTTTTTCTATATTCATTAGAGAGAGATGACAGATTGCTTCGACATTATAACATTGTAAATAGCTTAACATGATGGTACTGTCCACCGAAACTGAGATGTTTACTGACATATATTTTTCAAATGAATGAGTGATATTTAATATTAATATCATGTAGATTTGGTTGTACTTATAAGATCATTGAAAAATATCTGAGTTAGAGCGGCCAACTTAGGTAAGTGATTTCGCAAGACATTTGGCAACTAGTACCCACTTATGAGACAAATTCTTACCCATTAATTTCAATAACAGGTGCAAAATTTACTATTACTAATATTTAATGGTGCTGACGGAAGTTTGGGTATAAAATACTGAATTTATATTTGCTTTGGCCACTCATGAAAACTATTCAAACCCAACCCAAGGTACACACTCTTTCCCCATACCTATATAAATGTTAGATACGTATTACCAGTAATGGAATCACCTCACTCGCACATTTAGGTCAAGTGATTATAAACCTCTTAAAAACCCAAACCTTCTCAATTATTCTCATTTTGGAATGAACTGCCCTTTCGATTACCACCTACTAGACTAAATTTGAAGAAGTTACTTGTTACTTCCTGTCCCCAACAGCTTAATTCTCCACCTCCACTAACGTTGATACTTTTCCTACCATTTTATTACCCCAACTCCAATATCTTTGACCCCAACATACCTTTCACATAGAAAAACAAAACGTTTGCTTTGCTTGTTGAAAGAGTAGGTGCGTGTGAAATTTTTTTGTTTTAGTTATATCATCACTTTAATCTGTGGGACAATGTTTAAGGTTGGTGTCAAAAGGACATAAAATAAATAGTATCATTCATATTTTTTAATGAAACAATAACAACAGGAACAGGTTACCGCCATGTTTATTTTTTAATCGACATTAATCGAATTACAGATGAATAAAAATTGATGTTTTGAGGTTTTCTCTACCCATCATGATAATATCTTTGGACATATTTAAAAAGAAGTGGTTTATAATTGGATAGACAATCTTTACATAGTATAAAGCAAAGTCGCTCCCGCTGTCTGTACGCTTAGATCTTTTAAACTAACAACGGATTTTTATGCGGGTTTTCACCAATAGAGTGATTTATGAGGAAAGTTTTTAGGTATATAATTTGTCAAGGTTTTGTGTAAATTGGTGTTGAAATATATAATATATAAAGGGAGCGGGCTGGCAAGCGGGCGGTGTGGATTTGATATGTATGCAAATTAATTAGTTATAAAGGATGGCGTTGTGTTTCGTTAGCCACAGCAAGGTGTGCCAGGTCTGCTAGTATAATTACATACAATGAATGTAAAACGTTCATTTGAGAGAAGTCGCCACTTGTTTGGTCAACATCATCCACACACAAACTTACACGCACAGAGAATAGAGTTGTTAGTAGATGTTGTGGGTAATTATGTATCGTAATTAGTAGCTTTTTATGTCGCATAGCTTATATTTTGTTTACCATTTGCCCGCCATACCGGTACTTAGCTCTGAGTGCCATTATTAGAGTGGTTTGCGCGAAACATTATTTAGTAATTTACGTAGATATTTATTATAGTTCTTTATATGTACGCAGTGAATTTCAAAATTCATGTATTTTTGTTTATAAAATAACAATTAATAAAAAAAGCAATTTTAAAGAATTGTAACCATAACGAACCTGTCCTTATACTACGATGCCCAGCAATACATCGATTTTCGCAAGCTATACAACAGGGCATTAAGAAAATGCATGCATGGTTTTCAGATGAAATCAGTACCAACATTACAAATCGAATTATCGTCTTATGTAAGAAACTCTGTAATATTATAATGTTTAATATTTGTAATCAATAGGTATACAAATATATTTATGAAGTAAAGTGTGCAAAGTGCGCGTTCCGCTAAAACTCAGAAACGAGTCTTCGTACGATCGAGGAAATTATCCCCCATCCATGAAGAAGGTTCCTGTTTTTACCTGAAGGGTGTGCTTTTGAACATATACGGCCTGGGAGTTTCACCCTCTAAAAAAATCTAGAACATTCCAGAACATTTTAGAGTATTCGAGAGCATTCCACGACGTTCCAGAATATCCCGGAACATTCTGGAATGTTCGGGAATAGGGAACATCATTGTGGAACATTCCAGAACACTTTCGAATGTCGTGGAGTGTTCTGCAACCTTGTGGACCATTCGAAGCCTTTTTGTATGGGTGAAGCTACCCATTGGTATAGGTATATAGTATAGGTCAGATCAATCTCATATCAAATCCCTATGCGAAGCAGAATACCCGATGCTAGTGTTCTTTATAACGGTGACCGGCCAACTCAGAATGAAACCAACTCAGAACCATTTCAGAAAGGTCATTAAGAGTGATGATAAAAAAGGTTAAGTAGGTTAAGTTAGGTTAGGGTTACCGGATATTTTAAAATTATTTTCTTTGCTTTTAATGACCTTTCTGAGGTGTTTCTGAGTTGGTTTCATTCTGAGTTGGCATGGAACCCTTCAAAACGTACCTACTGCGCAATATATAACGACTTAAGTTGTAATATACCTACTAAGCAATTTGTGTACTGTATGCACCATATCCTAACCTAAGCCGCTTTCATTACGAATTCCTGCTAACCGGAAACACCCTTAACTTAACCTAATTTGGATTACATATTTGCTATCCAAATTGACTGCTCGTTAAACCACAGCTGGAGGTTAACACATACAATTACACAAGTACACAGGCACAATCGAGATAGTGATTTATTTTTGGGTCGTTATTCCGTGTTGGGCTACCTCCTTTTTTAGCCAACGTATCGGAAAGCAATACACTGTCCATTATCAGGGCAGATGTGAAATCGAATACTGTGGTGAAGTGTGTGCTTATTTTCCAGGCGGTTTTAAAGAATGGAACATAATTTTTATTTTTTATATCTTTACTTTTTCCCATTATATCTACATATATATTACATACATTTCAGAAGTAATTTTTCATATTCTCTAAATACAGTACGATGTAAACATAAGGTACAAGTAATGTAAAAGTTAGCAATAAGTAAATATATAATAGACAAACGTAAATATATAATTGACAAACGTAAGTAATGTGAACCCACTAAGGCACTGCCTGTGTGTGGATAATATATATGTACAAAAATGCTATATTACATCAATAAGTAAAAGAAAAAAATGTTAATTTTATAGAAAATGTTTAGAAATTTTAGTTATCTGTGAAAAAAATGTAGTAAAAACAGTGAAACAATTTTTTTTTGTTGATTTTTGGTTATAGTTTTAAGAAAGTAAATAAAGTTAGTCTTGAAGTTACCGTAGATTTGTATTGAAAAGTGAAACATGAAGGTATACATAGAATTTATAGGAAAAGTGTTTCAACATCTGCATCATCATTCAGCCATAATTTTAATTCTTTTATGTAAAGTGATATTTTATCGGTTATTTGAATGTGTTTTGGTAGAAGATTACACGTACGAGGACCAATAAAACTACTATGTGTTTGAATTAATTTGGTATTGGTTTGGAGGGTGTAAAACATATTATTAGTCCTTTTGCTAATTCTATTTTCATTTTTTACGAAACAATTTTGGTTTTTAAATACATATTTCATAGTCTGCAATATGAATAAATTACGGATATTGAATATTTTAGTATCTTTGAATAATAACTCGGTTGAGAACGTTTTATTTCTATTATACATAACTTAAGTGATGCGTTTTTGAGTGGTTTGTAAAGGCTTATATTATAGTAAAACTTATGATAGATCCATTGCCTGCGGATCGTATGCCGGGAAAATTATGCCTAAAAATAAAAATAACAATGGGAAAGTAGTTAAAAAATTGACAAGTTTTCTTCGACACAGTAAAATAGTAGGTACTTATCTGAAAGAATTGTTCAAATTCTATGGGTGTTTGATTGGAAAAATTCTGGTATTCGAATTTCTGTGTTTTCTTTTTCTTACCATATTTGTGGAAAAAAGACAATATTTATGGAAGAATCTAGTATGATTATTACCATGTCAATGTTATGGGATTACGCCGTGATAATAATTTGTCAAACTCAACTTTTGTGTCCGGAACGGATGTCTTCTGATTCCGAATTCAGGATATCTGTGACACTGTTACATCTTTACAAAATAATATTAGGGAGGTATAGGGTTCAAAAGATTGAGGGGGATGGGGTGATCACGTCATCACTCTAGAAGTTGACAGAAGATCAAAGAATAAGTGGTGTTCATTGGGTTGTGGGTGGGTATAACCAATTTGTATATCATATCATTAGGTATAACATGTTATATTTCATATAATATTACACGTTTTAGGTGGCATTAAAAAAACTCATAATTATGTAAACAAGAAGTTTACATAATTATGTGTATTTTTTTTACTGATGGGGGGGGTAGGGGAAGGGGCAGGGTTTGAACTTTCTAACCCCCCCCCCCCCTTTCATACGCCCTTGCAATATCACATACCGTCGGATTCCGTCAGTGTTATTATATAATTCTGTAAAGTTTTTTTTTTAAATAAGAATGGTGTAGGTATCTAAACTATCATTATACAGGGTGTTAAGAGCGCGCAGGAGCGCCGAGAAATTTTAACGATAGGTATTTGTAAAAATTATTTCTATTTCGTTCATCTCAGCGGGGACAGCAAAAGCGCTATCGGTGTATTGGTGAACCCCAATGCGTGTGTGTGCGTGGCTGCAGGTGTTGGAAGCACGATCCGCCGCGCCGCGCCCACAAGCGACTTCGCGTTCTTATTATTTCATTTACTGTTATTCATTTATTCCAAAAATTAAGTAGGTGCCTAGATACATATTCGTAATAAAATAGCGAGGTCTACATTATTTAATATTGTATTGTACTTAACTTTATTATTATTATTACTTACTACAAATACATGTGACTGCCTGCTCCGAGCTCATCTTCTGCACACGCACAAGTCAATGAGACTTGTGGGTGCGTGTATACAGGTTGCTGCCTGCTGCAACAGATAAGTCAATACGCGTCGCGACTTGAGCGTGCGTATTCCTATATAATAGATATCTTCTGCGCTCATAGTTCATTCATCTTGTTACTATTAGTAAAGTAAGATGCACGCTGTTTTGGTTTAGTAATATCGGGAGATTCATACCATCTTTTTTTATAAAACGGCAGCATAGGCGCAGTAGGTACATCACGTACTTTGTGATTGTATAGTGTTTTTATTTTTCGCTGGCTGCATCACTCTACTGTTTTTGACTAGCCTTTTTACTGGAAACTATTCTACGTCAAATACAGACCTTCGAATTTTGACCCTGAAACCCCCTTGAATATTGAAATCTGTTTGGTCATTTCTCACGATTTACACATATAGGACATATGGTGAGTAGATACCTACTAAACTATTCATAAATTATTCATAAACTATTATTATAAACATAAACTATTCATTCATAAAAACTCAATATTACAACACAATTTCCTTTTTTAATTAAACATATAAATATCGCTAAAAATGTTGTTGTTTTTTGGCTCTCCCTGAATAACGTAAATTCATCAGTTTTGACTGTATGCATAAAGTGCATTAGTGCAAGTCGGTACATTTGTTAACATATCTAGTAACCTATAATAAATATTATTCTACGTCTTAGGCTGCGTATACACACGCCAGCCGAACAACGGATTATGGGAAAGGAACGAAGCAAAAGCAAACTGCCCGAAACGCTGCGCCGCTTGCGGTTGCTTCGTACCTTTACCATAATTCGTGGTTCGGCTCGCGTCTCTGTCCGCAAAGAGTGGCGTGCACTGATTTTTCAGTGGGCTAGAATCCTAAGATTGAAAATACGACATTAATGATGTTGTCGAAGCTGAAAATTATTTTTTTTCCGAAATTTCAATTTTCAAATTCTGTGCACGCCACTATTCGCAAATATATACGTAGCATAAGATATGTGTATTTAGAAATTGAGTTACATAAAATCGACTACTATATTACCTACCTTCAACTCAAAATTTTTTTTCTTACAGATAAATAATGGGTAAAAGAAATGGAAACAAAGCGCGTTTGTTTTTATCTACTAGACGAAAAAAACCGATTATTAGTATCAAACGACAGATTCATGTTGCACCACGTTCGACATCTAGGTAAGTCGAAATATCGCTTTCCTGTCACTCTTACTACTGAACCTTCCTAAGGTTACCTTTACGTACGTAAAGTTTTTTTTCCCGTAAGTTGCTCACATAAGAGAGTTATGGCAAAATTACCAATGGGTATCGTTTACATTGATAATTTTGCCATAACTCTCTTACGTGAGCGACTTACGAGAAAAACCTAAAGATTTATGCTATGAGAGCCGTGTATTATGTAGCATGTATAACGGGAAAATGGGATGGACAAATTTAAATAAATAAATCATTTGCATTTACAGGGATATGGATGTCATCGATACTACTTTTGGAAACTTAACTACATCTTCACTAATGCATGAAACTTCCATGGATGAATCATTTGCTCCAAATATAGACGAAAACGCAAGTTCATCATCATCAACAACGCTTGATGATTTGGTGATAGAACCAGACCATATTGATGAAACCGATAATTTCGAAGGTCGCAGAATTGTGGATATAAAATATTTGTTTTCGGAGATATCAAATATAAAGCACGAACACACCAACTGCACATTTTCCGATTTAAAATTTATGAAGGAACGACGAAATGGTCTTCTAAGCCAGTATGTTTTCGAGTGCAAAATGTGCAAGAAAATAGAATACATTCACTCCGAAGACCCGAAACGGAAAATGTCTATAAATACTGCTGTCGTCGAAGGAGTGATGTGTACAGGAAATGGGTATTCACAATGGAATGAAATTTGTGGGGTTTTAAATATGCCAAATATGGATTGTAAGACTTACACGAACATAGAACAATGTTTAGCGCCAACAATTGAAGAATGTGCCTTAGAAGAAATGATCGCAGCTGGTGAAGAAGAAAAAAGGCTAGCCATTTTAAACGGTGACGTAGACGAGGGTGGCTATCCTTTGGTAACGGTGGTTGCAGATGGCTCCTGGGCAAAGAGGTCGTACAAAAGTGGATTTAGCTCCTCATCTGGCGCAGGGTGCATAGTTGGACTACGAACTAAAAAGGTTTTATTTCTGGGAGTGCGAAACTCATACTGCTGCATATGTGCTAGAGCTACTAAACTACACACAGTTGCTTCTGAGCACAGGTGCTTCATAAACTGGCGTGACAGTGCTAATGCCATGGAAGCCCACATTATAGCAGAAGGGTTCTCGAGAAGCATGGAAATGCATGGATTGAAATTTAACAAACTAGTTGGTGATGGCGACTCCAGCATCATGAAAAAAATAATGCAACAAATGCCATATGGTCCTAACCTTATAGTACAAAAAATAGAGTGCAAAAATCACTTACTCCGCAATTTTTGCAACAAAATGAAAGCACTTGGAAAAAAAACCAACAACGCTAAAGGCTTTGTACCAGTTCATATAAGGAAAAAGGTTGAAGCAAACGTTTTACGCATGAGAAGAGCTGTAGTTGGAGCAATAAATTACAGGAAAGAGCAAGAAAACACAGTACAAAGTGATAAAATAAAAAATTTGAAAATGGACATAAAAAATACCGCAAATCATGTGTTTGGTGATCATAAAAATTGTGCATCGTACTATTGCAAGCCGGAGAAGTATACTGATGATCCAAATTTAGTAAGCGATCTTCGAGATTGTGGAATATGGACTGATATCCAACAATTCCTATTGTCTCTAATAGCAAATGCAGAAAGTCTTATTATTGACGTGACAAATAACACTGTGGAGCAATTCAACAACGTTATCGCCAAATTTATAGGTGGAAAAAGGGTAAATTTTACTACAAGAGGATCTTACCAAGCAAGATGTTTTGGAGCAGTAACTTCGTGGAATAGTGAATTGGCAACCCATTCAAGAATACAAAAGAAAATCCAAGGCCACAGTCCCGGCAAATACACGAAGCACTTTATAGAGAGAAAACGACGTTCGAAGGAGAATAAACAAATGTGTCGAAAAAAAAAACTAAAGTATAATGAAAATACGACAGAAAAAAAAAAAAAAAGTTACAGGGCCCGATGAAAATTATGGTCAATTGGAATTAGAACCAGATATGCCACCTGAAATATTTGAAACGAAAAAAGAGGAATTTCTCAAAGAATTATCTTCAACCAATAAGGAAGAGCTCGAACAGAATACGGTAGGCCAAAGCAATAACAATCTGTGGGCAATTGAAAGACGTAAGCGGATAACGGCGTCTAACTTTGGAAAAATATATAAGCTTCGGCAAAAAACTTCAGTTACGGGAGTACTAAACTCTTTACTGTACTCACAATTCAAAGGAACTATGGCCACAAATTATGGAAAAGAAAATGAAAGCCTAGCAATAGAGCAATTTAAAAAAAAAACAAGTTTTCAGGTATCCGCTTGTGGGCTATTTATCGATAAAACCAAAAACTTTTTAGCGGCAAGTCCGGATGGCCTTATCGGTGAGGATTCTATAATTGAAATTAAATGCCCTTATAGTATAGCAAATATGTCACCAGAAGAGGGAATTGCACAAAAGATAATTGATTACTGTAAATTGGAAGACCATTCTTTAACATTAAAACGGAATCATAATTACTTCTTCCAAGTACAAGGCCAGTTACATATTACTCGTCGTAATTATTGTTATTTTGTTGTGTGGAGTCCAAAAGGTTTGCTGTATGAAAAAATTGAGAGGGACGATGAAATCTGGCAAAAAATCGTTCCACTGTTAGAAAATTTCTACCACCAATGCCTTTTACCAGAAATAATTGACGGTCGCATACCAAGAAATTTACCGGCGAGGGAAAGGTCTGGACCATAAATTGTTTTAATTTCATTGTGTAGATGTTAAACAGTAATTTTTTTTACAATAAAGCGTTTAAAAACAAAAAAATATTAGATCATTGAAGAAGATTGAAAATGTCAAGTGATGTAGGAGGTATTCCCAAAAGTGCATTTTTCTGTAATAATATAACGTATTAAAAAAGTTAAATAAAAACTAAACTAGTTATGTGTATGTACCTAATATGTAGCACAATAAACAATATGGTGCCTCTTATACATAGATTTCAATATTCATTTGTATAATATGATATTATAATAACATAATCGATTCAACAACATGTGGTAGATGCATGTACCACTGAACATACGCTGTACCAGCATTCCATCAAACGATCAGTGGTGTATGTACTTACCATCACACATTTTCTTGTAAAATATAATTTTTTTGAAAAAAAAATCTAGAACAATATATTTAGTCAAACATAAAAGTTTTTTTTTGGTTCGGTAGTTGTTTCTTAAAAAAAGTGTCCTATAAAGGGATAATATTATGTTGAGTACAACCTTCAAAAGTTATCAAAAAATATTTTAATTAATTTTTGTGTTCCATATCCAACTCGGCAATACGGAACGGAATCATCTCGGGGTCTGTCTGTAACAGGTGTTTTTTTTTCAATTTTTTTCCATTAATTTATTTGACGTAAACAAATTAAATTTGTCACAATAACTTTAGTAAATAAGCTCGGTAAGTATTGGCACACTCAAAATAAGTCACCAAACAGAAAAATAATTTTAAAAAAACATCGATAACTCGGGACATGACAACACTAGTGGACTAGTGTATCGATATAATTATTGAGAATGTCACATCACTTCGTTGACTGTATACGTATTCAACAAAACCCTCTCCGCCCCCCCTCACCCCCGAATACTGAGAGAAAGGGACACATGCACCTCAGCCTGATAATACCCAAATAAAATTGTCAAAATCGAGGTTTTGTAGTCCTCATTTTTCTACTCCAAAACTGAACCAATTTCCAAGATTTTTTTTACCAAATGTATTGGAAGAAAACATTCTATGTCTGTACCTTTTGTTTTTTTTAAAAATACATCGTCTAATTTGTATACTGAACGTTTGTTGATGGCGTTAAAAAAAGGCAATTTTAACAATTTTTGAAGGGTTATAACTCCTATAAAAAGTAACTTATCAAAAAAATCAAAACGTACCGACACGCTTGCGGTCAATATTCATATTATGTAAAAAAAATATTTTCTCTAGTGTCAAAATTCAGAGAGGGAAATGAGGAATACGTTTGTATGGAAAAAACACCACCCGGTTTCCTCTTAAGTTACGTACTTGACATACTTTAACCAGTGATTTGTGACTTTATTTAGAATAAAAAACGTGAATGAAATTTTGGTCTCCTGTGACTTTTTAGGTGCCTCTTACGTTTTTTAAATTTTTATTCCTCAAAATCAATCATTTTTTTCTTCGTCCATATTTCGTCACTGGCCACTCAGAGGAATAACTCACTCACTCCGCCCCTCACCGTCCAATACCTATTGATTTTTTGTGTTTTTAATTGAAAAAAAAAAACATGAAAAATGTCACCCGAGACTAAAATGTCTCTTTAACACACTGTATAAGGCAACTGAACACTTTCTATCTCCAGTTACGGTGCTGTCAAAGTCAATTAATCTACAAGAATAATATTCATTGCTTATTAAAAGCATTATATTAATCGAAACGTCGTCTTGTTTTTGACATTTACTACAGAGTAATAATTATTATATTGATATTCTATGAATAGAAGCCGGTATTTTAAGAGATTGACATCTACAATAATTGGTTGGTTGGCAGGATAATTCCCGCCTGTATTTGATGAGTACCTACTTTCATCCCCCTCTTTTTCAAATGAATGTTCTTGATTTATGAAAAATTTATTAAGACATCCCTTATTTAATTTTAATGAATGGACGATTTTATCGAGAGACGCCGGCACCCGTGAAAATAAAATAAATTTATGAAAAATTCTCGAAAATTCTCTTCCGACTTTGAAATTAATTTAGCCACGCCAGGAAAGAAAAGATTCGTGGAAGAATAGATTAAAAGTTTGGCGGCCAATCCGGCCGCTTACATGAATGCCTTTCAAACAAAAACTTAACGAGGAACGGGCAATTAACACGTCCCGGGGAGGACAATTGCCTCGTGGAGGAGAAAAAAGGAAAATATCGCCCAAGCCCCCCTCCTTCGAGAGGTGCTACATGGTTTTATGTCTGGGCACAGTGAAACCCATAGCCTGCTTAGCTTCATTTCATCGCCCAATTAGTCAACGTACGGCAAGTAGTTTTGAGAAAAAAGCATTTAAATTGTTTAAATTAAAGTTTACTTAAAATATCAAACAAAAATGGAATCGGAAAAATTAGAAGAAGATAGGTATAATATCCAGGAATTGAACCCAGGACCTTAGTCTTGCCGTGGGTCTTCTCTGACCACTAAGCTAATTCGACCCTATCCCCTTCGATGATATTTAACTGATTGATACTTCGACTGAGGGCCTTCGCTCATGGAGAAACTAAAATGAACCTAGTTGCCGACACACCAGCACTGCTGTTCGTGCGGCAGTGGCATTTCAGTTACATTGTCAACAGGTTGCTATGGTAGCGGCTCACAAACTGTCAATATTATGAATAATTTTTGCGATTGCGTCGGCAACTGGTTTTATTTCAGTTTCTCCGTAAGCGAAGGCCCCAAGAACTACCAACATTACCTTCATTTTCTTAACATACATATTTTTTTATTGATTGCTATTTTTATGCACGATTGCAAGATTCTTCACGAACTAAATGCATTCTGAATAGTGTCTTGGATAAATATATAAGTTTTAATTTTAACGTGTGACATCTATTGGTTTTCTGTAGGTCTAGGATGAAAATATTTTATTTTTGTAATAACTTAATGAGTAAAGTTTCTAATTGTAATTTTTAATCATTGAAGAATGATACAGTTAAATATAACCGAAGGAGGTAGGGTCGAATTAGCTCAGTGGTTAGTTCAAAGCCCCGGCAAGGCTAAAATCCTAGGTTCAATTCCTAGATGCGACTGTATTTTTTTCTGATTTTCTGTTTCAAATTTTCGTTTGAGAATAGCTAACAATTAAATATGAGGTTGAGTTACACACGAAGTTACAATTTTATTTTCTAAAAGCTTGTACAGCATATAATGTTTTACCTATTTATAAGTAATGTACTTAGCCAAACCCTTTTTTTGAAAAATGTTTCACTTTTACCGCGTGTGAACTGCACACTTGAAATTTTTTGTGATAGTTGTATTTTTTCAGGTAGGTAATCGAAAAATAACCGTACTTATTTTATTTCATAATTAAAACGCTTAAATCTTTTTCATGTTCATACAAATAAATAAATCAGAGCAAGTGCCTAATATAAATATACAGGGTCATACTAATAATGCCCCCTTTTCAACACTGCTGAGGTTAACTCTCTTTTTAACGCGCGACGCAAGGAGTGGTGATATAAGTTTGACATTCTGTATGTCTGTCTGTGTGTCTGTCAGGGGCATCATAGCTCCTCAACGAATGGACCGATTATGATGCGTTTTTTTGTTTGTTTGAAAGCTGACGCGATGAAGCTACAATTTTTGAAAATCGTTCAGACGTTTCAAGGTCATCAGCTCTTTTTTGTGTCTAGGGTTATTTAAATTTCTTTGAAAAGAAACATGGGTACTCAAACATGTTTTTACAAGACTCACAAACGTTGTCGGGTTACGAACAACCTGACAATATTTGAAAAACTTCTTCATCCATCATTAGTTAATTTTTTAAATTAATTTTATGCAATGTAATTATTTGCACATTTAAGGTCATAAATTAGTACCTAATTATGACTTACATTTTGTATTGCTTAAGTGGTTCTTACTATCTATTTTCAAATTATTAATTGGAGTAGTTTTATGGTTTCGTAGCAGTGCGTTATAAAATTTCATTCCTTTGTAGAATTAACTATTTTGTACATTGGCTTCATTATTTCGTAATATAAGCCTTGCCTTTATAAGCCAAAGCTGGGAGAGAATTTGCTGAATTTACTCCAAACTATTCTCTACAAATAAGCGCCGCTTCAGAATTCAGCCCTTCGTTAGATTCAGATTTGTAAAAAAAAATCCGAACTGTTCGACAGACCGCTCCGCGAAATGGGACGATAATTGAATCGGGAAATTTTTTGCTGACCCTCAGACCGGGCAGTTATTGCCCGGATTTTTATGAGGGTCATTTATTTCACAAAATTTATTTCATATTATGTATCACCCGAAAAATGAAAAAAGAAACATTTATCTAAATATTGCATATGAAAAAACTCGCTTGCCACTTTTTAAAGTGAATTAAAAGAGGATAGGAAAGATCTGTTTCGTAACTCGTTAACTAACTCACGCTGTGTTTGTCACAAAATTGATTATGCGCAAAATATTAAATATCTCGGTTTAACTGTTGACAATAACTTAAAATGGGATCTCCAAATTAACCTAATTACAAAAAAAATACGGAAACTCTCTTACATCTTCAAAACAATTCGAAATATTATGTCACTACCTCAGCTAAAAAATATATATTATGCACTCTGTCAAAGTATTCTAATGTATGGTATTTCAGTATGGGGAGCAGCAGCAGAGACTCACCTCAAATCACTTAAAATTAATCATAAAACAATAATCAGAATTATGTTTAGAAAGCCTTATCAACATCCGACAGAACAGCTAATGATCAACAATAACCTATTAGACATAAATAAGCTATACATAAAGAAGATCATCTACAAAAACTGCATAAAAATATCACCATACTTCATAACTCACTCGCAAAACACAAGAGCAAACACACACAATCAATTACAAGTACCACATATCAAATCAAATTTTGCAAAAAAACATGAATCTTACTTGGCACCATATATATTCAATAAGTTTGTAGCCCAAACAAAGACCTACGTCGCATCTAATAATTTGAATTGGGTTTTCAAAAGATTTTTAAACTGGTTGAATGTCAAAGAAAGAAGAGAGATAAGTAATATTCTTAATATCTAATATTATATATTTTCTTTTATTCTACTCTGTTTTTAAATTCTGATATCCTCTTATTTTATTATTATTATTTTTACTATAATATATATATTTCTTTTTTTATTTTATTTTTACCACTTACTTGTTTTTATGTAATTAAAAATTGTTAGTTACCAGCCTCAGAACAGACTCTGTCTAGTGAGGAGGGTAAGGAAAAAAAACTGATGTACATAACTAATTATAAATAAACGCCCGGGTTGCCGGCACTGAAATTGAATTGTATATATAGACAGATTAACTAATACATATGGAAAGTATAGTTGTTTGATAATGACAATGTGTGTGAAATCCTTTTTTGTTGTTAATACAGCAATAGGTTGTTCGTCAAAAAAACGTATTTTTTTATGTTGGCAAGTACCTATCCAAATTAATGATCTTTACATCATATCAAAATGTTGAATGTCTTAGGACAGTATTTATTTTATATCAAGCGTCTTATTTGTGCGAGGCAAGTAAGCGAAAAAGTGTTTTTTTATTTATTTTGTCCATAATTTTATAAGAGTGAATAAAAGTTAGAACATAGAAAACCATTAGCCATAAAGGGGTATTTTTATAAAAATGTTTCTTGTATTACTTTATAGTTAAGTCATGGAAAAACATTTTTTTTAGTGGTTTACGCTTATTTTTTTTGTTATGTAAATAATAATTTTATTGTAATTCCGTTACATACAAAACCTAGTAAAAGCTTCAATTAATCCGTAGCATAGTTATGATGTTCATACTGTAAGCCAATTCGTCGTAAAGATTAATCTAAATAGTATCTAAATTGGATTTCACGTATAACTTGTTACGATACGCCCCTGAAGCGACTAGAGCACAGAACGCAGCAAGTCCACACAACAATTCCTCCCTCCCCCCTGTTTCCTGTTTCCCCCTGCTTCTCCCCGTTTGCCCTGCCACTCGGCAGTCCGCTGCACTCGACAGAGAAGATTTGTGCGCCCTTGCGAACGGACGTACGCGGCCCGCTTTCGGGCGAGCAGTCCAAATTCAATGCGGCCGCGATGTATTATTGAAATACCTACAAGTAGAGTCGGCCTTGGCCGCGCTAGTAGTTCGGTCTATTTAGACTACGAAAGTGCCTGATGGAACTACCACATGAGACGAGGTTCCTGCTGATCCACATGTAAGCTGTATCTTGATTTCCTCTTTTAAATGTGTCCGTAATCAGTGAAATGTAGGGCCCCGCGTAAATCACCACTCGGAGAGTTTCGTTTTGAGAGAAAGACAGTGAGAGTTAAACACTTTAGCTAGGTTTGTGTAATTTGCATTTCTTGTATTGAATTGTACTGTAGAAACCTATGTATCGTGTTTGAGTTTACAATACATGTCTTAATGATTTAACTTTGTTATTATTCTGCTACGGCAGGAGGATTGTTGACCAGTGTGGATCCCGTAGGACGCCGGAAGGTAGAGAGAAATTCCATAGCTTTAAGCGGCTCACCCCCTGAATAGAGAGTACCATTGCTCCCGCTGAGAGCTAGCCGTGGGACATGTTGGTGTGCTGGTGTTGGTTTAGAAGCCGACATCGGGGTACCCTAACAACTGACGCCAGAACGTGGGGCTGGAATTTTTTTTCTATCCCGGTCACTTTGCGGGACCTTTCTTTGTCGAAATCCTTCCCGCATAGCAACTGTTTTGTAAACATTAATTTTGCCTTGATATTCTACACCCAGTGTACTGTGAATCCTGTGAAAAAACCACAGAAACCAATATGTAAATTAGATCCATAACAGATCTGATTGAAATTATGAATTGAATCGCATTTGAAACGACGGCCATTTTGAGTACCCGAAACGCCAACCTTTGACCGCGAATCTGGATTGCGCACGCGTCACCAAACAACGGGCGCCTAGCAACAGTTATTCGCGCCAATCTCAACGGCCAATGTTTCACGCGATATTCTCTGGATTGCGCACGCAAATGCCTTGACTCGCGCCAAATCCCAACGGACTGTTGCTAGGCAGCGTTTAAATCCAAACCGCTTTTATGACTGAACCGGATACCAACGGAAATTATTATTATAAATTTGATTCTGGAACCCCAGTTATTTTGCGAATTCCTTAATGAAAAATTTCGGACTTACGTATTTTTATTGTTTCTGCACAATATACCAATTGGCCCACTTATGTCTGTCAAATTAGTACAACTTAATATTTCTCCAAATGGACAAAATAATGACTTTCTTTCCCCATTATACACTATAGGTACTGCTTTTTTTTCAGCATAAGTGAAAGTGAATTGTGTTTTTTCCCTTACATAAGTGAAAAGTGGAATAATAATAAAGCCAATGACTGATTCCATGAATAAATAAAATAATTTTAATATGGTTGACGCAATAAATCCCATATTCAGTCATTTTCATCCGGAAGTTTGTCCTTTATTTGCCAGAAAAGTGCCTTTTGTGAACTTTAGTGCCTTTCTCAGTGCAAAGTGATTTGTGGAAAATAAAAAACCTGTTTTCTAAAGGTCAGTCCTGGCAAATTTTTCAAAAATAAATAAATACTTGTGAATTTCACAGTTTTCTCAAAAGTGGTCAGTGAAATACAAAAACCTTTACCACTAAGGTCTTTCCACGCAAAATTTTTTCTCGTCTGCCTCCCTTTGACAGAATTCTGGTGTCATGTATACCAAATTGTAATATGGAATCTCTGTAACCATATTTTGGAAGTGCCAACAGTGATCACCAAGTGAAAAGTGCCTCACAAAAATTAATTTTGCGCTTTCTAAAGGAAACCCCTGGCCAATTTTTCTTTTTCTCACCACCCAGGAAACTCACAATGGAGGACAAGCAAGCTATTACACCATCCAACTTGGGTACCATTCCCAATGTGCATAGTTTATCCAAAGCCCACTTACAAGCTGCTTTAAGGGATAGAGGACTCTCGCCATCAAGCAAATCTAAATCTACATTGAAGGCATATGCACTTTTATTCAACAAAAAGTACATTAGGAGAATAAACCTCGCCCCTTCCAACGAAAATAATTCACGTTCGGCTACGCAAGTTTTGGATAATCTTGACAAAGAACCTATGCCGCATGTAATGATAAAACAGGACGTCGCACCCATCTTGACACAAGATAAAACTTACGATTTATCCTCTTGGAAAGTCAAATATAATGGCGTCTCCGATGTGCTGGATTTCATTGACCGTATTGAAGAAACGGCTACAATCAAAAATATCCCATTCGAGATTCTACGGAGAAACTTTATAGAACTCATCTCCCCAGAATTAATTCCGTGGCACCGCATCCAAAAGACTAAATGCAAAGATTGGAATAAACTCAGATCTGCCCTAATCTCTAGCTTTGGAAAAAAGGAGGCCCAGCACCGGATCAAATTATCTTTACTATCTATTAAACAACTAGTAAATGAACCTGTGGCAACATTCATAGAAAGGGCTGAGTCCATCAACATCAAGCTTTCACATCCTGTTCCGGAAGCTGAACTATTACCAGTCATAACTGATGGCCTTTTAAGCAAATACGAGAACATCATCACCTCACAGAAAATTGCATCCCTGGCCCAGCTAAACGAAGTCTGTCTCCTCCTGGAATCATACCAGGATAGGAAGAACATAAAGAATGTGTCAAATAATGTGGTTGTGCCAAGCCGTTCGTCTGGTTTAAAACCAGAATTCGACAACAAAAAAGTGTGCTCCTTTTGCAAAAAAGTAGGCCACCTGGCCGCTACTTGTTTCAAGCAAGCAAGACTTCTGGAATCCAAGGAACCCCGAACCTCCAAGAGACACCACTCTAGGGACCGCTCTCCTCCACGCGACGAACTGCGCAACATTTTCAAGAAATCAAGGCACAATGCAGAAAGGTTACAAAACCCAAGCGATGTCAGACCTCAGGTGGATTTCTCCAAGCCCCCACCAAATTTCTACATGAAGAGGCCAAAAAACTAAATAATAACCTCTCAGGCACCCATTCTGAACCAAGGTCTAAAGAATGGACTGATTGGTTATCACACATTAAGTATTTTAACCAGGCCTTAAATGTTTCCTCGGTTTGTTGCAAACAAGCTAAAGATAGGAGACCCTATGCCCTTTTCTCTGTTAACAATGTACCCTTTTCCGGATTACTTGATAGCGGTGCATCTGTCAGCTGTCTTGGCAACAATGCTCACCTGCCTTTTGTTAACAGTGATTTTAGAATTTCGCCACAAACAACACACCTGACGACTGCGGATAATGTTTCCCAGCCGGTCATCGGTACCCTTGCCCTGCCAATTAATTGTAACAATAAAATAGTTACAATCAATTTTCTAATAGTGCCCTCTATATCCCAGAATTTCATCCTTGGCGTTGACTTCTGGAAGGCATTCAACGTTGCTCCCCAAGTATTTAATACTCTTGGCGAAACCTCCACTGCTGCTCAAATTAGTGAGATCCGCACAATAATACCTCACGTAAATTTAAGCACGGACCAAGCTCTCCAACTAAAGGAAATGGTCAATAAATTTGAATCAATATCTTTCGAAAAATGTGGATTGGGTTTGACAAATTTGGTAGAACACTACATTAAAACCAATGGTCCACCCATAAAGCAACGTTATTACAACTTAGCCCCCCAAAAGCTTAAACTTTTAGAAAAAGAACTTGATGAAATGTTAAAAATGGGTGTGGTGGTTCCCAGCAGAAGTGCATGGACCAACCCAACTCTTTTGGTTTCAAAAAAAGACGGCTCTGCACGTTTCTGTCTTGACAGTAGACGTTTAAATTCTTGTACGGAAGCTGACGCGTACCCCTTACCTTACGTCCACGCGACCTTAGACAAACTGCGCAACGCCAAGTTCATCTCCTCTGTTGACCTAAGCAAAGCTTTTTGGCAAATCCCTTTGGACGCAGAATCGTGTGAAAAAACTGCTTTCGTTGTACCTGGTAGGGGAATGTTCCATTTTAAAAGATTACCCTTTGGTCTAAAGAACAGCCCCGCCGAATTACAAAGACTGATGGACAAACTCTTCGGTCCTGAAGTCGATAACAGCCTGTTTTGTTACCTTGACGACCTCATCATCGTCAGCGACACCTTTGAAAAACACCTATTAATGCTGGAAAAGGTTTTTCAACAACTCAAGTTCGCTGGTTTAACCATCAACTTGAAGAAGTCTGAATTCTGTAAGTCCCGTCTACGTTATTTGGGATTCATTGTCGACGAAAAAGGTCTAAGAACAGACCCCGCTAAGGTGGAAGCCATGGCAAATTTTCCCCGACCCAAAAACGCGAAGGAAGTCAAAGGTTTCCTTGGACTTGCAGGTTACTACAGGAGATTCATCAAAGACTTTTCCACAATTGCAGCCCCCTTAAATAAAATTACCGGCACCCGTAAAGGTGTCAGCAACTTCCGATGGTCTGCTGAAACTGAAGAAGCGTTTACAACTTTAAAAAATGCCCTTCAAAAAGCCCCCGTTCTGAATTGCCCGGATTTTGCACTCTCTTTTACCCTCCACACGGATGCCTCCAACGTAGGAATCGGTGGAGTCCTAACTCAAGAGTTCCCAGATGGCGAACACCCTGTAGCGTATTTTTCCCGTACATTAAATAAACACGAGAAAAACTACGGAATTACCGAAAAGGAGTTATTGGCTGTATTGGATTCTGTTCACCATTTCCGCGGTTACATAGACGGTAGCAAATTTACTGTAGTCACAGACCATAGTAGTTTGAAATGGTTGATCTCCTTAAGTAATCCCTCCGGTAGACTCGCTCGTTGGGCCTCCCGTTTGTCTCAATTCAATTTTGATGTTGTACACCGTAAAGGCGCGGACAATATTGTTCCCGACGCTCTTTCAAGAATTGAATTGGCTTCATTAAATGTTGACACAATTGCCCCCCCTCCATCTACAAAAGATGAATGGTACTTGAAAATCTTCGAAGGTTGTAAAAATAATCAACAAAAGTTTCCTAATTTTATCATAAAAGAAGGACAACTATACCGTAATTGCAAGGTACCACTATCCATCCTCGAAGATTACTCTTGGAAACTTGTCGTTCCCCTCGAAGGAAGAGAACAAATAATAATTGACAATCATAGTGCTCCCGACTCTATACACCCAGGAACTTTCAAGACGTATAAAAAGATTTCCTTGAAGTATTACTGGCCTGGTCTCTTCAAACAAATTCGCAATTACATCTCTAAATGTGAAACTTGTAAAGCTTATAAACATAGCACGGCAGCACCTGCCGGCCTAATGGGTAACCCCAAACGTGCCGACAGACCCCTACAGTCATTGTCAATGGACCTCGTCGGACCTTTTCCTCGAAGTTATGCCGGACACATGCACATACTTAGTGTAGTGGATGTTTTCACCAAATTCTGTTGGATCTTCCCTTTAAAAAGAGCCAACGCGTCCGCCATCATCAAACTTCTGGAAAAACACATTTTTATACCTTACGGAACACCCAGAACCGTAATTGTTGATAACGGAAAACAGTTTATTGCCCAAGAATTCAAAGAATTTCTTGCCAAATACGGAATCAAGGACATTTATTATAACACCTTGTACACTCCCCAAAATAACACTGTCGAACGTTACAACAAAACAATCAACACAGCTCTAGCTATTCTAGTTGATAAAGATCAACGCACTTGGTGTAAAAACCTAGATAAAATTCAGGCCGCTATGAACAACACTGTTAATCTGGCCACTGGTTACACACCTTTCTTCTTAAAACACGGTATGGAACAAGTCGTCCATGGTTCTCTACATAGGGACACAAACTTTCCTACGCCATCTGCCACCACAAGCAACCCTACCGCAGACTATGCCCATCGCTTGGAAGAACTGTCGGCCATTTACAGTGAAGTCACTGATGCTTTGCTCCTGGCTCACCAAAAGAGTGCGGACAGATATAACTTACGTAGGAAACATGTCACCTTCAATACAGGAGACATAGTTTGGAGAAAGAACAACACACTTTCCCAAGGAGCCATGTATTTCTCTGCCAAGCTGGCACCACGTTTCGTGAAGGCCAAAGTCCTAAGGAAAATATCAGACCTAGTGTACTCCTTGTCTGACTCATCTGGAAAGCACATTGGTAATTACCACATTAAGGACATTGTAAAGTCTGGAAGTGAGGAGTCAAGTAAAACTGCCCCCACTATCTCAGCAAACTTAAAATGATCCAGTATGTACCACCTTTTTTTGTAAGCTTACAAAGTCTTACTACGTCAGGCGTGTATTGTGTCAATCACATGCCCATCGTTTCGTAAATGAAACAAGTTGTAAATTATTTTGTAAATTAATGCGTACTCTCCTTGAAGTTACTTTCAAATGTTGTTTTTGCACTGTTTTTTCTTTCCCTCACGGCAATTTTTTTCTTTATTTTTTTTTCACCTGTTCTAAAACTGATCACTTTGGAACGGAGACACTTTTCGAGTTTCAATGTTTGGGAAGTCGCGAGCCCATTTATTGTCTCAACACGTACACTATGCAATGTTCATGCCATGTCATACCCTGCCGTGTCATGTAATTTTGTAACTTTTCTCCTATTTTTTGTTGCATTTTTGTCGTGTGGAAAGGAACTTTCTCACCTGTTTATTTTGTTCATGTAAAGTAGTTGACAATTGCCCATCGGCGTGTCGTTCTAGAAGTCGGGTTTTGTAAATTCCAAAGTGTTAAATTCCGACTCAGAACCAGTTAACTATTTCTACAATTTTTTTCCTTTTATTTTGTTCATCATGAGTTGTAAAACCTTCCGAGGTATCTCTAGCATGAAAATCAACAGTGGTTACTTACATAGTCGCCTCTCGTGTATATAAGTTTTTTTCAATTTTTGCTTCTTAAATTAAAAATTGATGGCGTCCTACCCAAATTCATGCTCTTGTACCCAAATTGAATATCGACACGTCCATTTTGGAACTCGTATTTATAAAACCAATGATTGGTCTTTATAACCCTGTATATAAATCAATTTGGCTCGTTTCAACTAAAGTACGTAAAACCGAATCATCCGGTCTTTGGTTGTTATAACAAAGTCACCTTTTTTGTTATTTTGTTTTTTGCTTGTACGTTACGTATGTCTTGTATGACACGTTTCAACCCTACGAGACAGGTTAATAAAACCTTATGGTCATCCTGATTTTGGAATTCACAACTTTTAGGTGTTCATTTAATCAAGTATTTGCAACCCAAATTGCACATAACCTGGTATGTTTGTAACTGCACAAAGGGTATGTAAAACCGTAATTGGTCCCTTTTCTTTGGTCTTCCTCACTGTAGGTTGCCACAACAGACAGTATGTAAAACCATTATAGGTCTGTTTTTGTTTTAAATACTTGGTGTAAGTAGAATTATACTCTGCCATCACCCTTGTACTTTGTAACACATGAAGTAACATCAAATTGTCTATCTTCTCTGTCGTACGCTCTTGGGCTACGGAGTTAGTTAATCTAACGAATCTTTATAAAATGTGGTAAAACAAGCATCGTTAACGTTTATTGTGTTGTATTTAAACGTAACCCACCATCATAGGAGAGATCCTTAGAACATCCACCGTCATAGGAGAGATCCTTAGAACATCCACCGTCATAGGAGAGATCCTTAGAACATCCACCGTCATAGGAGGGATCCTTAAAATACCTGCCACGATACGAGAAGTTCGTCATAATCACTTTTGCTCATAGCTAAATGTTATTGAGTTGGTCGTGTGACATATTTGTCATGAGCACCGTTTTGTACAATCTGTTTTGGTCGTGTGTCATTCATTTGTCATGAGTACCACCCTTTCTGTACAATGTATTTTGGTCGTGTGTCATTCATTTGTCACGAGTACCGCCTTTGTATTTTGGTCGTGTGTCATTAATTTGTCATGAGTACCGCTTTTGTATTTTGGTCGTGTGTCATTAATTTGTCATGAGTACCGCTTTTGTATTTTGGTCGTGTGTCATTAATTTGTCATGAGTACCGCTTGTATGTATAATTGTGTACAACCCTTGTACACGAGACGTGGAGACGTAATAACAATACTTACCGTGATTCGTGCGAACGACATAATATCGGCCTTGCCATCTTCTTTAAGAGGCATTGTATAAACTCTTGACTTCTGTCTATAATTGAGTTTTATCTTGTATGTACTTACATGTTTTGTACACTATACGTGGAGACGTTAAAACACTTACCGTGATTCGTGCGAACGACATAATATCGGCCTTGCCATCTTCTTTAAGAGGCATTGTATAAACTCTTGACTTCTGTCTATAATTGAGTTTTATCTTGTATGTACTTACATGTTTTGTACGCCATACGTGAAGACGTGAAAATACTCACCGTGATTCGTGCGAACGATACAATATAGTGTGTCATCTTTTATGATGCAATTTGTGCCTTTTTGCATAACTCGTTGTCTGGGGAACGGATAAGAAAACCCCCAGGTTTGTGAAATTGGAGCAAGGGTCTGTCTTTTCTCACAATCACGCAGGAGTTTTTAAAATGACCCCTAATCTTTTGCCCAATACACGCAAAAGATTAGTCTCTTTGATAATGTGTATTCAAATTTCTCCTCATCCTTTTAACAATTGTAAAGAGTCAGGAAATCTGCTGGTTGATCATGTTTCATTCTCACATGGAGTTTGAAGTGGAAATTAGTCCAGTCTCTAGCAAGTTTCGTCACTCAACTCCTTTCCTTTTCCTTTCCTTTCTCCTCATCATCATGTTCTCAGGTATATGTTATGAAGAAGAAAATCTGTTGTTGACCATAATTCGCCCTCACTGGGAGTGCGAATCGGTAAATTGACCAATTATCAGCAGGCTTTCTCCCTCACTCTCTGCATATGTCTCACCTTTTGTTCTCTTTCTCAATTTTACGAAACACATTCATGAATGTTGGAAATGTACGATGTGCACTTGGCGTACCGTCTGTCTCCTTTTGACAACCTTTATTCATGAATTGGTTTCTCTGCTTTTACCGTGACTCATTCACGACTTCTTTGTCTTGTTCTTTGAAATTCTACAAAAAATGTTACCACCTTTATGTTAACATAGGCCATGGAAGGCCGGTTGTTTTTTAACCAAGACATATTGTCACTCGGCAAACGCCAAGTCATCCTGGTAAAGGAAAATGTTCATGTAACCACAATTTAGTTAGAAAACTCTCTCTTCGTCACTCTCTGGGTCGGTGGTTAAAATTTCGTTTATTTCATTATCTGGACACAATTTGTTTCTCTCCAAACCTTTTCTTCATTGGTCCCTAGGCAGGTAAACTTCAAGAATTTTGCTCTAATAATAATTTCTCCCGGATTAAAAAGAAGCCCAGGCGGATGTCATCACCAACAGCCAAGCTGAGCTTCACTTCCTGACAGCACGCGCTGTGGTTACTAGGTCCCTCCTGCTGCCATTTTTTTTACGCATTTGTTCCTGAAAGCACAGACCATACCGCCCATATGTATGTTGTTTTGTCATGCCACAGCAAGTTGAGTTGTCCCACTATACATTATGACACTCTGAACCACCTTTTGGGCACGCTAGCTCCTAGGTTTGTTCTTACTCTTGCTATCAATGCCAACCATGTCGTCTCTTGCGCTGTCATGCAGTGACGCATATATCCTCATGTGTAAACCATCATTACCTTGACCTCCAGTATTCGCTGAATGCGTACCAATACAAGTTATGTTGAGCTACATTATGCTTCAATAACCATTATATACGATCCGTGTTTACCTTAATAACACTTTAGGATTCGTACTGGCATGTCTGCAGACACTGGATTCTCCTCTTCAATGACCTCTGTAACCATAGTCGCGGCACAGCAACCACGGTCTCCACTTCATGAACTTCGACGTCTTCGACAAAACCAAGTGTTTTCTAAGGCCCAAGTGTACTTCTGAGTGTTATCTCAAAGGGGTCTGATTACAGTGATAATGTAATCCTTAGAATCTGTGAAACCACGTCCTCCTCTTCAAAATTCTCCGAAACCAAACAAATCCACGCTTCGCAAACTCAGCTCCCAGACCAATGAAACCTTAGAATCACACAGGCATTTTTGTTCTTGCTTTTTGTTCTTCTATTGTACAAATATGAATTGTTATTTTTCAATTGCATAACCATGTATTGTTATTTTGTTCAATTGCATAACCATGTATTGTCATCTTTCAATTGCATAACCTTGTATGTTGTTTCACACCATGTACTTTTACCAAAACTGTTCTTTTCCAAACATTGTATGTACCCCTCACCCATTCCCTACAAACATTGTAACCTAAACTATAACATAAATTGCATGTTCTAGCTAGGCATCTCTCAAGCAACGAATCTCTCAAAAACCCCAATGGAAGCTTAAGAGGATTTTTTTTCCTACAGCTCCATTGCCACGTCGCTTTTTTTCCAAGCGCGGGGGGAAGTGTTACGATACGCCCCTGAAGCGACTAGAGCACAGAACGCAGCAAGTCCACACAACAATTCCTCCCTCCCCCCTGTTTCCTGTTTCCCCCTGCTTCTCCCCGTTTGCCCTGCCACTCGGCAGTCCGCTGCACTCGACAGAGAAGATTTGTGCGCCCTTGCGAACGGACGTACGCGGCCCGCTTTCGGGCGAGCAGTCCAAATTCAATGCGGCCGCGATGTATTATTGAAATACCTACAAGTAGAGTCGGCCTTGGCCGCGCTAGTAGTTCGGTCTATTTAGACTACGAAAGTGCCTGATGGAACTACCACATGAGACGAGGTTCCTGCTGATCCACATGTAAGCTGTATCTTGATTTCCTCTTTTAAATGTGTCCGTAATCAGTGAAATGTAGGGCCCCGCGTAAATCACCACTCGGAGAGTTTCGTTTTGAGAGAAAGACAGTGAGAGTTAAACACTTTAGCTAGGTTTGTGTAATTTGCATTTCTTGTATTGAATTGTACTGTAGAAACCTATGTATCGTGTTTGAGTTTACAATACATGTCTTAATGATTTAACTTTGTTATTATTCTGCTACGGCAGGAGGATTGTTGACCAGTGTGGATCCCGTAGGACGCCGGAAGGTAGAGAGAAATTCCATAGCTTTAAGCGGCTCACCCCCTGAATAGAGAGTACCATTGCTCCCGCTGAGAGCTAGCCGTGGGACATGTTGGTGTGCTGGTGTTGGTTTAGAAGCCGACATCGGGGTACCCTAACAAACTTCACCTTAAGCTTACAAATTGAACATGGTTATAGTGACAATTCCAATTAAAGGTGAGCACATCATTCATCTCAACATTCTTAAAATGTTTACACAATAATAAATTATATCACATTTACGTGTATAAAACAAAAAGGATCAAATATTAGAAAATACATACATACACACTTGCGTGGACATGTACACACATGTATACGCACCCTCACACAGACATACACATGCATACATGTACATACATACATGAACATAAATATACATTTATACACATAGTATAGCTCTAAGTGAGGAGATCACCAGGGATATGTAAGTACAAGTTCCTTCTGGAGGTAATAATTGATTTTGAAAATACATCCAAGTCTTCATGTTGATATATTTATTGTATAATCGAGTCATTCTTGAGGAGGGTTTGAAAAAAACTAGTATAAACTAGGATCGATACTTTCCGTAGTAATCTACGGAAAGTATCGATCCAAAAGGTTTCAAGTTTTGTCGTGAATTTCGGCTTTACATACATTAAGATTAATTTTATCACTTAAAAATGAATATTACATGCCGTTTATGATTTTAAACAGAGAGATTATATCTGAAGTGTGCCTTCTTTTGGCGAGTGAGACTTATCTAAAGTGAGTAAGACTTTTAGCATAGTTCTCTAGATTCCGATGTACTCTAGATTTGTAAGCTAGTATTCTAAAGTTTTTTTTTTGAACAGACTCAATTGCATATTGTGGGGACCAAATCACGGAGCCGTACTCTAAAATACTTCTTACATATGAGCAGTACAAAATTCTGAAGCTACTGAGGTTGTTCAAAGATTTGGTGATTCGAGTGATAAAACCGAGCGTTCTATTGGCCTGATTGACAATGTGTTGGTAATGGTTTCTGAATGTTAGCTTCGATAAATAGTATTGATAAATTTATAGATTAAGTGGCAATTTATTATTTCTCAAGACGGTCTCATCATAATAATCCAATTCGTCACTTGTCAGGTGACATACAACATCAACAGTATCAACGACGTTTTGTATTTCTTATTATGAAACCAAGTATTTTAGCTGCTTTGTTTGTGATATGATTAATATGACATTTATATTGTAACTTACTATCGAGAATCACACCAAGATAGCGCATCTTGGAGTTGGTTGCCATTTTATTTTCATTTGAAATTGATGTACAATTTTTTTGTCTTTTCTTGAAAATATGACGCGGTGACACATTGAACCATTTAGAAATAACTCGTTATTCTGACAATTGGCTATTTATGTACAATAAGTAATTCATTAATGTTATTTATGTGTTGATGTCATATTCTTGTTTTTAATTTTAATAGAGGAACATCAGCACATTTTTTAAATCAATTAAGACAACTGTTCGACAAAGGCAGTGTAAAATATTTTCTCCATCTTTTCTTTCTTTCACAGCAGAGCTAAATTTTATTTGAGTATTTATCGGAGCGTTATTTTACAATATTTACATGAGTTCTTAAATATGCAAAAATAAGTTGTTGAATTCACCTAAATAATATCACGATTGAACCTAGCAACAAGCTTACTAAAATATTTGACTGAACGTAGCGAAGTCCTGTTTTAAATCGATCATTGAAATTTTATCTGTCTGAAAATTTGCTTGTTACGTGGCGGTTCCGGTTCAAGATGGTTGCCATATTGGTTACTACCGTTTATAACCTATCGAGTTCGCATGATCGTGGTTCCTACTAGGAGTTATCAAATCGAAATTATCTAGATTATGTTACCTACCAGCCTGAAGAAAGTTTTAAAAAATAATTGTCGTTCGAGGATGTTTCGAAGATGATGACGTTCAAGTTTTCTTGAAAGGTAAGAACCTTGGGTGACGTTTCTTTGGACAAATTGTATGATTCCTTATTTGAAGGACACAAGTTTACTTCAAATAGGCATATAAAATGTAAAATTTGTATGGTTTATAATTAAGTAGGTCGGTGTTTAAGTACCTGCTATCGAATCACTTGATTTCAGAGGAAATTTTGTTTTTGATTTATTAAAAAAAGAGAATATTAAAAACATTCGTTTTCGGACGCGAGGTTTGCTGTTCACATGAAATGCTAGTATAATACTAGTACATAGATAATATTAATAACGTTAGTTTTTATTTTGTTATATTCCTTTATTTTAAAAATTCTTGGTAACTTAAAATACCAATGCAGTATTGTACAGGAAAATGTATTCTGAAATTCAGACTTTTATCTTATTTTTATATGATACTGGACCAAATTCCCAACTGCCGCGGCCGCAAGCTAAAAGGAATGTTGTTTTCTTATCAAGGGAATGTTGTGAGATTGAAGGATATGCGAAAGGAGAAGAGGATGTTAAAATAGACGTTGGGAAGTAGGTACCTGACTTTTCAAAGTAGTATTTTTATTACATTAACTCTACACAGAAGGCCACTAGGAAAATAATGTCTCCCAGTAAAATAATATCCCTCAGGGCCTATAACATTTTTAAAGACGCTTTGTGGAGGGTCTTTTTGAGGAGAGGAAGGAGTGAACACGTATCTTGAAGAAACCCATATTTTAGGAGGGAGGAAATACGGAGGCCGGCAAATTATTCCACAGCCGAGCTGATAAACTCAAGAACGAGTCGTAGAAGCGATCCAATGATGCTTTCGATTCAGTGATTGAAAGGCATTTGAACAGTTTTTGATAATACGAAAACACTTATCTGAAAACACTGTGTTAAAAACCATTTTAGTAACAAAGCATTTTTAAATCAAGCTATTTTATTTTATTTAAGTACTTGGTTCGTTCATTTGAAAAGGGTTGATGGTCATTGAAATACGAGTAGAATACCAAATAATGGCTCATTGTTGTTGAAACTGAAATTAACACGTGTTCGTAGGAAATAACCTACAAGTGCAAACATCTGATTTTCAAGTCGAAGGCAATATTCATCATTATTTAATCATTTGATATCATTAACTATATATTTATTATTTGTGTAATCGATAGTTTTTTTTCAATTTTTACATTAACTCCACACATGAGGCCCTGAGAGAAATGGCTATGTGGAGGGTCTTTTTAAAGAGAGGAAGAAGTGAACATGTATCTTGAAGAGACCCATGTTGGAGGAGGGAAGACACACCATAGACCGGCAAATTGGTATTGCCGGCAGCTGAGCTAATGAACTCAAGAAAAAAGCGTCTATTGAACGCATGTTTGACTTTTTCCGACTATTCACCGGTGTTATAGGCATCAACGACGCTGGTTGTTCGTAGCATCTTCCATTCGGTAGAGCAAGGACAGCAGTCTCACCTGATGCCTGCGCTTTAAAGATTGCAATTCGTTTGATAAGATAAGGAATTCTACCGCCCGTTTCTGGATAGAATCGAGGGTTTTTGGTGTTCCAGATCAGAGGAGGCTGCTAAATTCAAACAGTTGAGCGCTCTTGCGATTTGTAAAGCGGCCTCAGCTGTTCACTTTTAGTCATATTAACTAACATGAACGTATACAAATGAAGAACTCATCTAGCACTTTTCAAGTCAATGGCTGCAAAGATTCAGGATTTAATTAGCGTAACGGGTTATACAGCTAGTAGCCTGGCACTGCTTTGTGCTACTACCTTACTTGCTTCAAATATTACGAGGGGAGCTTTTGACAAATGCCAATGTTTGAGTCATCCGTAGACAGAGAGGGCTGGGTTTACGATGGAATTATACTTAGCTTTGTACAAATACTACATAGGTACCTACACATTGAAATATGAATTTCTACCTAGGGGAGATCAGGTTTACAGCTTAACAAATTTTCGACGCGTATGCAAAATTTTGTAGGAATATTTCTTTGGGGTTAATGGAGCGAACATTGTACTCAAACGCAAATATTTTTTTCAGGCTGTGTTCATATAATTGTCAATATAACAGGTGGCGAATTAATGAGATTCCAAGTATATTATCATAATTATCAATATATAAATTGTGTTAATTATTGAATCATTTTATTACATCACGAAGTAGTGACTTTTGCGTGTTTGATTTTTCCTCTTAGAAGCATTTTACATTTATTATCTTGTGTATCAGCGTGCACTTATACGTATTAATTATATTACATTTTAATATTAAATTCGTGTGACATCTTCGTCTTTGATAATTTTATGTTTTTTCAAATTATTATCCTCATTGGCTCAATTCTTAGAAATTGCTATTTTAATGTTTTCTTCGTCGCTAATTCTGTGTTTGTCAACAAAGTACATAGCGTAAATCTTTTTACATCATTATCTTCCTGTTTCCCTCATTCCTTATTTTTTATTGTAGGAAAATTAACATTTCCAATAACTCCAATATTTTGAATTGTAGGAACATATTTTTTTGTTTAAAATTATATACTCCGAGCTACACTGCTGTAAACAATGACGTTATATAAATAGACTCGCCATAGTCTCACATACTCACAATATAATGTGGAAAGCAAGCAACACTCTTTTGTTTTCAGCGGTTTTCAGTATTATTTCTAAATTCAAAACTTTATTCCTATGTGATAAAGATAGACAATCAAAGAATGTACATGTGTGAATGTCATAGATATATGGTAGGGCTGCTTATTAATTTCTTCGCCGAATACTGCTTTCACATCACGGGTGTGACCTATGGGTGTGACTGAGATAACAAGATACTCTCACTCGGTTACACAATGGACAGGGAAGGGTAAAGAATACAATGACGTATTATTATAAAATTAATTGTAATAGTTACAATAATTGATAATAATAAGTAATTTGCGTGTACTTATAAATGAAGTGTTATTCCTTCGCTTTTCGACTATTTGCCGTGTAATTGAATCATTTTCTCATCACACAGGATGGCATTTTGGCGCTTTGCAATGCAATTTACTTACTGGTAAGATACGACCTCACTCGACGCGTAACAGTTTAGTACTAAAGTACTAGAAATAGAGACAGCTACAATCGTCTTGTGTTTGGCTTCCCACTTTGGGATTTCTACCCGCGTCCAGTATTAATGTCATTGGATGTAAACTCCTGTACCTCATCGACTTTGGAGTACCAAATCGAACAACTAGACAAAACGTGTTATTCTGCAACAATAATTCCAGAACTAATTACCACATATATGTACCACTTATATGTACCCGTTTCTCGCTTTCACACGCATGGAAAAAAATCACCTCAAAAATTCAACAGGTCATTTTTAACTAATAAATAAAAATAAATCTTTGTACGTATCTATTAATCGTTAGGTAGCTAAACTAAAATTTAATAAATTACTCGTATATGCACTAAAAATAGGTAGGTAGGCACTTTTACTAACATGTAATGTAATTATGGACAGAAATCGAACCAATCATAAGATTAATGCGTATTTTGAATAGTTAGCGTGATAGCCTATAGAACTAATTAGAATGGAATTCCACTAAGAATCAATTATATAGGTAATTATTAATTTCCATTTATTGTTAATTTCCTCTGCAATTTTCCACTATTTAATACCATAAAGCAAAAAACTTGTTTGCACGGCCCACTGAATACTTTAAAATCTGGGCTCTGGTGTCATGAAATTTACACAGCCTGTTTTTTCCGGAATTATTAAGACTACCTATGCAATTTTTTTTAACTCGAAATATACTAAATAAATAAGGAGGTTTGAAGTTGTGAAAAAACTCAAAAATATTAATTCGTCAAATTTTCGGTTTAAAAAAATATCACAAATCGACAAAAAATTGTTATCAAATAGTGATGAAAGATGAAACTTGGGCGTAGTCGGATAGTAAGATCTAATTTATTAAAAAAAAGTGCAATTCTCACGCAATAGAAGTGAAACTAGAAAGTCGCTAGATGTCGCTTTCTTTTCTTTTGCCTGTTTATTTTAAAGTGGTTTGTATATTGGGTATTGGTTTTATAAAAATTGAAATGTTTATTTTTTTTTGGGTTTGGTAGGATTCGAACCTCTGTTCGCTGGATATCTTTTTTGGCACTGAGAGTCAGGCGCTTTATACCGCTGCGCTATCGGATGCTCGCGCGGAGTCGTGAATTTAGCGTATTATATTAGAACCGAGGACCGTCAAATAATAAATTTTAGTGGCCTACTTCCGTTTCATCCGAATTTCAAATCACAAGTTTCACTTCAAAAGAATTATTGTATTTTTATGATACAATTATTGAGAGACTGCACTAAACCAAGCAGCGGGAAAGGGTTTCCACGCTACCAGAAAATTCTGGAATGAATAATAATTGCTAATAGTATGGTGCAATTTCCAAGAAGAAAACATTTCGCGTGACACACGACCGCAATGCAACACAATATTATTGCAACCTAATCGCTGCAACACAAACACAGGGTTGGAAATTGCAGTGACTCATACGTACTAGATGTGTCGATAGCGACCCCTAACTTGGAGAATCTAATATTATAAGAAGGACAAATCAGATTGGAAGATACAGTATCGCCGTGGTGAAAGACCACCATTCAGATTCTTTTGCTTGAAATGGCTTAAACCGTCTTAAGATCTTAATAGCCAGGTACAATCCTTTAACCAATTTATTCCCTTCCCTAATACTTTCCTCAGCGTCACCACTTAATACAATTTTGGATGCAACAGTCTAAATATGTTTTTAAAGAAAACATCTAACTTTAAACTGTTCATTTAAATTTTAAATAAAGGCGTTCAATCTTTCTAATTATTCGTACCTAGACATCGTGGTAACAAATTAATAAAACAAATTAGTAAAATTAGTGAAACAAACTTATAAAACACCTATCGTATCGCTTTAGTGATCATCAGTTTGACTCTACCGCTTTATATAAACGCAGAAAAATCTCTCAAGCTGAAATTATAGTCAGCATCGATAGTTAGTTTAAATTTTTTTTGTGAAAGAAGAGGCAAGTGTGAAGGGTCCCAAATTTAGAAATCTTTACATGGTTTTAAACTACGCAACGGATTTTCATGCGGTTTTCACCAATAGATAGAGTGATTCATGAGGAAGGTTTTTAGGTAGATATATAATTTGTCAAGGTTTAGTGTAAATTGGTTGAAATAAAAAAATAAAGGAAGCGAGCTGGCAAGCGGGCGGTGTGGATTCGATTTAACAGATGGCGTTGGTTATAAAGGTTGGGTAATGGCGTGGCGTTGTGTTTCGTTAGCCACAGCAACGTATGGGTGAGTCTGCTCGATCATGAACTATCTTGTTTATTCATCATATCTGTTAGAAAAGATTGCATTTCGTTACTCCGAACACAACACCAATTCGAACAACTTATTTACAATACAACACTGTAAATCCAAATACGGGCACTATGAACTATATAGGACGTATCTGTAAGACCGTAAATTAAAATCACATAAAATACAGCTCACTAAATTTATAACTTAAAATATTTTTATTTTTGTGAAAATTATGCTATCATTATCCTTAGTTTATTTTATTGTTATGAATGGTACAAATCATTTGGTTTTAAGTTCTTAATTATTTCTTTATGAGGTTTACTTTTTTTTGTCATTTGTAACATGTTGCGTATTTAAAAATACTGCATCAATTTTTAATTTAATTCGTCTAGAACGTTAATTGTTTAAGTTTTTTAAGTGAAAACTTCTTTAGCACCCACCCTTGTGATTTTAAACTCGATTAAACGAAAAAGCGACACTGAAAAGAGACAAACACATACGTCTATAGAATTTAACCTGCGAGAGAATGAGATAGAATAATTGGTCTCCTCTTTGTGAGGTGTTTCGTAGCCTATCGGTCTCCTCTTGCGGTGCTTCGTAGCCTCCCAACTCTTGCTACTCTAGATTTCTGAAGGTTCTACTTCTACCGCGTGTGAAGTTCACACTTGTAATTTTTATTTTAGTTTGTCTCCTAAATAAATACAAACCCAAATAAATAAAAAATCGAGTGCAGTTCACACGCGGTAGAAGTGAAATCTTATCCACACAATCTCTACCATTGGGAGTCTTGAAAAGTGAGCTCATAATCAAAGCGGCCATTGCTGTAAGGTTTCATTCTATCGCATTCTCTCGCAAGCTGAAACCTATAGATGACGATACGTCTTTCAGTAACGGTCCGTGAGTTTTCAGTGTGCTAGAGCGCTAAAATTGAAAAAAATTACGTTATTGATGTTGTTTTAGCTGAAAATTAATTTTATTTTTTTTCAAAATTTCAACTTTTTGTATGAACATCTTCAGGATTCTTTCAGTCAAGGGATGTGCCGCATCCACATACTGAAAGATCTTCACACAAAAAGTTGAAATTAAAAAAAAAAATCGTTTTCAGCTACTTTTATCAGTAATGTCGTATTTTTCAATCTTAGCACTCTAGCTCACTGAAAACTCACGAACCGACACTGATGTCTTTGTCTCTTTTTAGTTTCACTCGCTTCCGTTTCATCGACTTTCAAATAACAACGGTGCTACAGAAGTTTTCACTTCATTAAAACATTTAACGACATCCCCGCAAGATACTAGGCTTCCTTCAAACTTGACTAAACAATAAAGCAATAACGTTAAACACGCAGCGCTTAACATTAAGATGGCACTTAGTGCTCAGCGCTGATGACCTACGTCACTATGTGCCATGTAATATACATGTACGTGACATATTATTATATCAACGTGATACACATCTCTGTGATATTGGTTATACAGGTACTATCGAGTTTATATGGCGCGTTTAGGAAGGCACCAGCCACCGGCTTCAGGCAGATAGTTATTCGATTAATTATATAGTAAATCACGTTAATACGGCCGCGGTGAGACAAGCGGCTCTTTGCGAAGGACGGGCCTTAATCAACACGGCAATTTAACCCGCGTAATTACCGCGGGTAACTTATCTTCTTTACGATAGTATCTAAGTGTCTGGCGACTGGCGACTAGCGACCTTCTCTCGCTGTATGAACTCCTGGTAGGTACGTACACTGAAAATTAGAGATAAAGTTAAGATCAAATTTATGATTGATATATTAGCTTGTTTTATATATTATCTTGGTAGGAGAGAAACGTTTTGGCTGCGAAATGTACGAGTGTAGAGCGGTATTAGAAGTGCGGAGGAGCTATCCGGGCAGCGCAAGATAGAGATACATTTACCAGAGTGATCGCTAACGTCGGGCGGACCTGATAGGGCACACGAAGAAGACAAATATAATTGGGCATTTTTTGAAGTAAAACTTCTATACGCACGCTCGACCCTTGGGGGGATAAAATGATGAATACGTTACGAAAAAATATGAAACGTTACGAAAAAATATGAAACACTAATCAATGTGAAACGCTAATCAATATGAAACGCTGTAGTTGAGTTGAGTTGAGTTGAGTTGAGTTGAATTGAGTTGAGTTAAGTTGAGTTGAGTTGAGTTTATGGGGATATTGAGGGGATTGGGATATTTTTATTCTTATCATTGTTATATTGTTAATGGACGGCATAAGTTAGTGAAGTTTTACTTCAGTCGTGTGGTCTAAAGCACACTCGTTATTTATTTTAATGTAAATAATTTGTGGGCACTTTTTAGCAAAATGGAACAAAGTAATTTTATGTTCATCGTTTTATGTACTTATACGAAGATGTCAACAGATTTTAGCATAACAACACCTTCGTCAAGGTGAATATAGCCTTCTATCTCCCCTCGTGAATCCACAGTTCACCGAAACTGGTTGGTGTTATCATATATAATATATAAAGCCACAGTGGTTAATTTAATAAAGATCCACAACAAGTCATTGAACTGGCTTTCGATGTATAGATGTTAACCATTGGGTAGGGTGACCTGACAGTTTTCTCCCGAAATTATAATTACTTTAAAATTATAATTTTTTTTGTGCATTTATCAATAATTTCAATCCTAAAATCGACTTAAAAAATACCTTTAATAATAAGTTGGTAAATTTCTTTACAATGTCAATCTTTTGTACTTGTACGCTGGTATATAGACAAGCAGTTTTTCCTTGATGCATTTGAATGAAAATATCTTTTATCATTTTGTTATTCGGCGGTACATGCCCTCTGCAAACTCCTTCGGGGATACTTAGTAACATTTTGTTTAAGTACGTGTACCGTATTTTACTTTAACCGACTGCATATTGTATATATGAATATGAATACTGGGGGCCAACTGTTGGGGTATCAACAGTCATGGAACCATTTTGTAGTTATCCACTTGAGCGACCGCGACAGCGCAATTTAAAACTTTTTTTTTGGTGCTCATTTTGAATATTTTCCGCCCACATTAAAAAAATCATACCTCCTAATTTTAATACGGAGACATACAAACTGATTATAGTTCTATATAGTCAATGAATTCACCTATCTTTTGTTAATTATTACATATTCGAAGAATTTATAAAAAAATATATTATAAAATCGTAAACTTCTACCTAATTACTTACAAGTAAGGGAAAATTTGCCGTAATTGGTAGCAAAGGAATCCGAGGTATTTTAAATAGTGCCATATTGTGGCAAAAAGCGCTCCAGTGGTTATCAAAACTAAAAACTTATCGGTAAATTATTTTTTTATCAAAGAACACGGTAAACATGTATGAATTCTAAAATATATGTGTTTTCTTTAACATTTATTAGTAAATCGAGGAAAATCTCCCTTTAAACTTTCTTATTTTTCTAGTGACATCTAATATCGGAGTCATCAAAGGCCTACAACATCCTGCAGATGTGCAGGTTGAATTCTCTTCAAAAAAATAAAACACTTAAAAGAAAAAAAACTAATGTCATGGTTCACTTTTAAAAATATGGATTATAAACACATACGAGTAAAAGGGGTGTCCACTGTCCACTGCATGGTAATAAATTAGCTAGGGGTGACTACTAACTGCCTATGCTGTCTAGCCACTGTCTAAATGTACCACAATATTATTTGCTAATAACGTGGCCAGCAATTTTAACGTGTTTGTCCAGTAGTAATCATTTGGTTCATGCAAGCTACCTCCTGTTTTGCCGGTCACTTCCGAATACTAACTTTAGTGTGCATATTTGCACGAAATGTATAACTCGCTAACAATCAGGATGTTCAATATGAGCACGAGTTGTGTTCGGAATTAGATGGATTGGATAAATATGGCTTCCGAGCTAGGTTATTAATTTTGCTAATATTTTTTGTTAACAATCTTGCTCGTTTCTGAGTAGTAAATTACTTTCAGTTTAGTTGTAACGAAACACCAATATTCGAAATCGAAAAATTGCTTGAGATAGCTTTAACCGCGTTTATTTGACCAGATCTGAATAGCCAAGTAATTTACAAATTTCTTCTTCTCCTTCCATTCTTCCATTCCCATCCCATCAGCTTTAAAAAACTTCTCTATTGAGGATGCGATAGGTCCACCAGTTGGGACACTTAAATTATTATTTTTAAAAGCCTACCCCTGAAAAATCCAAATTATTTGTTATCAGTATTTTTCACTTGCCCTTGTACTTAAGTTAACAGGTTTAAAGGAATAATTAATAACTAGCAGTTAAAAACCCGCTCCGCAGGTTTTTAGGCCACGAGGGTGGCTTTTCGTTCGGCTTCGCCCAGTTAGTGTTAGTAACCATTTTATAAATCCGATAGGAACTGGTTCCAAAAATAGCCCGTTCCTCGGATCCACTGTGATCCAGTGATAGCTAGTTACCGGGATAGGCAATGACGTCATATGTAATATATAGTCGCTTGATACTACAAAGTATTATACAACTACGTATTATCGTCGATCTTTCCATATCCAAAGAGATACACAAATTCGTAGTACTTAGGGAGGGGGGGTCGTGTGAAGCCAGGTTCTGAAATTCAACCACGTAAACGCTATCGTATTAATACTGTTCGATATTACCTTTTATTCCGAAATTCAGATAACATGTATAATCATATTTGTAATATATCATGTATCATGAGAATAAATCTCATTTCGGGAAATTTCTATTTTGGATACTATTGACAGAACCAAAAAAAAGTTTAATTTATTGCATTGACGATTGTCATTTTATTTGTTCACGATGAATGAACTTGCCATTTTCAATAAACCATTCATAATTACGCCTCAAAACTCAATAATAATTAAGTTAGTGAGCCTGTGATATAATTCCCAGGGGAATGGAAAATAATGAAGAATTTTTGTATCTCCATTGGTAATAAACGATTTCGAAATAAATGTCAAGTAAAATTAAATGAGAAACTCGAAACCAGAAATTCACTGTACCTTATTAGATAAAAACCTATAGAAAGCTTTGAGTGTTGTATAAAAAGAATTCAATGTGTTTTCGGATCTCTATAATAGACAGAGTACGAACGTTTAGTAAAGATTAAGGAAGACATTCGATGTATCTATTTTTATCACATTTCGACACTACGTGATTGCGGGAACGCCGCCGAGACAATATTATCGGTTATATTCTTCGAGGGATTCAAGGGATGAATTTTGGCGTCTATTTCTTTTCCTTTATTTTTTATCCTCTGATATTTCTGATTTTCACATGAAAAATTATAATAATTTTCTCAGATTATCTTTTAGAAAATTCTAACCATTTAAATTGTGCATTTGTAAAAAATATGAATATATTTGGCGAAATACCAGACGATATTAAATCGGAAGAAAATACAAGAATTAAATAATGATATTAAAATTGGCAATTGATTTAGACATGGTTGGGAAAATTTAAGAATATCAGAATAGGAGAAATTAAGACTATTTAAATTTAAAAGCGACATACGAATAAGCCTTTCAGGTATACCTAATATTAATTTGGAATTTAGAGAAAATCGATTTTTCTCTATTTATTTTTACTATCTTATTTTTATAGGAATAAGAAATCTTAAAATTTAAGTAGTACAATGGTTTACGGTAGAACACTTTATTTGCGGAAAGCATTGTTCAATACATCAAAGGATTTACATATTTTCTCTCAAAAAGAAAAAACACAATTGAGATTCTTTCCTAATCTAAAGAGGTATTTTGATCAATTCGGCACTGAGATCACCATTTTTTTTTCAAATAATTTTATCTTGTATTCAGACATATTTTAACTTGTGCAATGATGTATTGCCCTAGATACCACAGACCGAATTGGATAATTATTTTATTTATTTTTTAATGCACAATTATATTTTACTAGTTTTTGCCCCCGGCTTCGCTCGCATATTCGCCCCCCCCCCCTTCCCCCAACAATCAACAATCAAATTCGCGCCGTTTCGCATTCATATGATGTATTGTAGGAGCTACATAAAACAAGAAAAAATATTGTGAATTTGAAATATTATAATTAATTAGCTGAAATATAAAATATTATAATTAATTAGAAATTTGTAACCTTAAATGTACAAATTACTAAAATAAAATTCAAATAAAAAAAAATAAAAAAAATAGTAGGTCAAAATGTAGATTAGTACCTATTTTATATTGTACACTAAATATTCATAATAGAATACTCCTATTTGAATTTTTGCTATCAAAGAAATTTCCACAGTAACCTAAACAAATAACAAAATGACAACCCACGTCAAACATTTACTTAGCAACACGCTTTGCCAATAAACGTTTAATAAATAATTTCATAACGCCAGGGCTTATTCGTAACGCCAGAGTTTACCAATATATATAGCCTATTTTACTCGCAAATAATGTAGCTTTCGATTAGTGAAATAATTTTTAAATTCCATTCGGTAATTATTGCGTGAAAGAGAAACGAACACACATCTATACAAACTTTCGCCTTTATAATATCTATAAGATGTCCGGTTTGTTTCTTGCCACCTAGTGTTTCAAAAACAATTCAACGATAAGGTACAAGACGCGAAGCCTTGGGAACAGTCAATAATACTATAACTGACATAAATATTAACGTATTTCGCAAATTTGTTACCACTTCTTCGTGCCATCGCCGCAAGGGCGCTCTTTTAATATCAAATTCACATGTCATTGTCCAAAGCATGTGAAAACCTTGGTGGATAGGAAATAGATTTCTAAGTCATAACCAGAAGAAAGGGTTTTTTTGACACAACCGTAACAGAACATTAAATCGAAATGTTTGATGGCGAGCATTAACAAACAAACATATTGATTTGTATGAAGAAGTCTCCATTAAAACAAGTTTAAACATGTAGTCATTTATCAAAGAGCAGATAAAAAACCCGCTTGTTAATAATATTTTTGACATTTTCTCATCGAGGGTACTGTTTGAAAACTTCAACGGTTCTTTTTGAAAATAACAGAGGAAGCCACTTCCGTTTACAACAATTCAAAACTGTACCGACATAAGCGTAATAATACTAAGCCGTTAAACATTATTTTTAGGGCCAATCAAACAGAATAATCAACTTAACCGAAACCGGAAAATTTTAAGCGAAAAAGGCCGATTGAAATATTTCTAGGTTATCGAAACGGAAATATCTTTTAAGATCTTGTCCATAAAGCCGAAATCTGTTTGTTTTTCAGGAGCACAAAAAAATTTGCAACATGAAATGTGCTTAGTTTTTTATCTGGAATTTCTTAGTCAATACAGTTTGTTATGAGTTGCCCATAAATCCTACGAACGGACTATACAAGCGGCAGGCAGCTGTGTGTCACGTGCTCAGTACATGTTCAGCATCGTATGATTATTGCTGTCCTTCTCAGGCTGGCAGAAGACATTACCATATATGGCCACACGGCGCGAAATCCAGCCAATGGCAGAAGACATTACCTTATAGGGCACGCGTTCGAGTCTTCCGTCTCGCTCATCACGGGCAGAGAGTTCCAGCCACCGATCGCCAAAGCAACAGACATATTTCAGACAACGGCGCGAGCGGTCGTACGCACTACTACGTACTGTCGGGCAGTATGCCACCCTTCGACGCGGCTAATTAAGTCTTCACCTACGAACTAAGTATGGCGCTATCACCACAGCCGCCTGTATAATCCTACTGCCGCCTACCATAGCAGCCCTGGCCGCGCACGGTTTTTAATCCGCCTACGTGCCGACGAGCCGAGTAATTCACAACGGCCGCCTACTTAATACCATGGCCGCCCAGACGCGCACGGTTTTTAATCCGCCTACGTGCCGACGAGCCGAGTAATTCACAACGGCCGCCTACTTAATACCATGGCCGCCCAGACGCGCACGGTTTTTAATCCGCCTACATTGCCGATAGCCGCTTAATTCACCGTTATCGCCCACCGATTCGGTAAGCTGACCGAATCCGCCCACCATGACGCCGAGAAGCCGCCCACGCACCCCGAGCCGCCCCGTTCCTGCACACGATCTATGAGCTTTGCTCTAGATCTCTCCACTTCGTAGGAAGCTGCCTGCATCCGTACGACGCCACGTGAGATTTTAAACCCTCTTATAGTATTTCCGAGCCTAAATTCAGTAGTATTTCTAGTGCCTCTCTCTCTCTTATGCTAGGCCTTAAACAGCTTACCTGGTTGCCTGTACTGTTCACCCTTGCATTATTGAATACATTTGAATTGTGCCCAAACCTTGTTTCATTGGAGTCAACCATCGACAGCCTCGGAGGAGCCCTACGACCCTGAGCTGAGCCTTCCAAGCCGAGGCATATTGCCCCCGGGGGGCCTGCTTAACACTTGTTCCCCCCCCGGGAGGGACATATTTCTGGAGACCAGAAGTATAACACTGGACCCTACGTGGCTTCAGTATCACCCTGGCCCCAGGAAGTATGACACTGGCGCGCCAACTGGGCCGAAGTCTTGTCGATTGTTGTCTCCCTAGAAACATAATTATGTAATCTTAGCTATAAATATTTTATATTTGTGCTCCCATCAACAACGTTGTAGCTCTGTGTGAATTATTCCAAACGTCGCGAGTCCGTCGGCTAGTGCTATTCGAGGTTAGGTATTTTAAACATCGCTTATTACCGTAACGTTGTAGCTCTGTGTGAATTATTCCAAACGTCGCGAGTCCGTCGGCTAGTGCTATTCGAGTGTTAGGTATTTTAAACATCGCTTACTACCGTAGTATTCATTTTCACGCTATTACGTTTCTATCGCGGCAGTCAGAGTTGTTCGTCATTCGCGCGGAATTTTTTTTTAATTGAGTAATGAATCTCGTTATTTTAAAATCTCCACCTTGATGCTGTGTAGTTGTATTATTTCTTCCTTGAAGAGCAGCGGTTGTTTCCAATAAAAAAGAAATTTCTGCTGTCGAGTAGGTTTGTCCGCTCGTTTCCCTGTAATAGGAGGATATAATGTCGACTGCCAGCAACTGCTCTCGTCTTCTATAATCGTCCGAAATTTTTTTTTTTTGCTTTGTTCATTATAATAACGCAAAATCATGGAGGCCACCATACCAATAATGGATAGAATATTAAATTTCGAGAAAGCAAACGCGTCGGTAATAAGAAAAATGTTGATGGATAGAGGCGTAGTCCCCAAAAGAGCTTTTTTAACTTTACGGAAACAACGTGTTGAGTTTAACGAATCCCGGAAGTTGAATTATAAAATAAACGTTAAACGAAAAGTTCAATAAATAATGAGTACCTACAAGTTATAAAGTTAGTTTTCGTTTCTCTCAATAGGTAGTTTTAAATCACAAAATGTAAAACGACGTTACATAATGTTATAAAAGAGAAATTTTAAAGCAACAAATTATAAATTTTCAAAACAGAATAAGTTAATATGGAAAGCTTCCCTTGTAATATTAGTTAAAGCCACAATTGTTATTTTTCTTCATAGAAGTTTTGATTTATTGTTGATGCATCATAATAAATTAGAATTGTAATTTTGATTGTTGATTGTCTAGGGCAGAGTAGCTAACTGCGTATTGGATTAATGAACAGTTCAGGACAATGTAGATTAATAACATAAATTGTAGAAAAAAAAAGAAATAAACAAATTCAGTCAAAAGTTTTTTTTAAGAAACAGAAGTTTAGGTACAGATCGGTTAAAAATAGTAAAGTTCTTAGAAGTTTAATGTTGTTTCGTTTGAAAATCATGAGTGTCATGAACCCACGGTTAGAGATCGTACATCATTGAATTAATACTCCATATTACACAAATTAGAAAACACAGTGTTGTTAAAGTAATAAACGTTCGGGAAGGGAACAAACTTGTATATAAAAATGTATATAAACAAGGCAACGTGTATATAAAATGTATATAAACAAGGCAACGTGTATATCAATGTATATAAATGGCTAAGTGTTTTTTTTGGTTAGTTTAAGTTCTTAAAATCTATCTGAATTGCTTTCGTATTAAAGTGGTAGAAAATTAAATAAATTAGTGAAAAACAGTAGAACATCATTAAAAGAATAAATTCAAAACTACAAGGTATATGTTACTAGATACTTGATTTTTCGAATGTTTATCTAAGGAAGGTTTAATAATAAAATTTTGTATATGCTATAGGTATTTACCATAGAGACAGTATTGGAACATGTTTTGTTTTTTAATCGGGACTATCCCACTCTAAATAGTAGTATGCGGAAAATAAAATAAACTATCGTTGGTAAAGACACTTCAGAGGAAACAAGTGAATAGCATCATATGTTCAAATTATCGTTTTAAAATAAAAAATAGCGAAGAATTTTTAAAGTGAAATCCTTGTCAAATTGAACAGAATAATCTCTCGTACAAAGAACATTTAAATGTTTAGCTTCAATTAAGTTTTTTTTCATAAGAATGTAGGAATGATTTCGGCAACAAATTTACATGAATGAATAACAGTATAATGGAATGCAGAATAGAAAAGATAAAATAAGTTTTTTTTGGAAACATCTGTGGAAAATTATTAAAACATAAAATTAAAAAGTAAACTACGACAGTTAAATCGATATTGTCATTGCAATTTAGTAACAAAAAACAAATAGTGAATAGAATCCAATTAATAATGTCTTACTTGTAATAAAGAAAAGGGTTATAAAGTTATAAGAAATTGTCTTCTTCATTTTTTCTCGTATTCATAAATATGACAACGTGATCGTTGTTAGGAAATTATATCATATTAGATATTGAGTTAATAAACTCAAGAAATGTACTACGGATACATAGGTATCCGCGTATACAATTCTGGTTTCAAACCGTTATAGGAATGCCTTCCTCAGAATTAGGGCAAGAAGTAGTGGGATTGTTAAGATGTGAAATCTTGAACAAAAAAAAAAAGGAATTTGTGATATAGGAAAGAATTGGAAATAGAGAATTAACCCCTCAAGTAAGCTTTAGGTAATTGTAAATTCGTATAGTTTTGACATAGCTAATTTAGAAAAATGTCATGGCGCCCTTATAAAGTTAATTACAATGGAATTTTTTTTAAAAAACAAAATAATAGTAAAGTAAACAATAGTTAAAAAAGTTATGAACAGAAAAGTTGAGATTAAACTGAGACGTATAGTGAAAAGTTATTAGTAAAAAAAGTTATCATTGGATAATATTGTTAAATTAAGAGTAAATAAATAATAGACATGGAATTTTTTTAAAAAAGGAATTTTCAAATAATCAGTCAAACAGGTAAAAGTTTTAAATTTTGGAAGATAGTAAGAAGCAACGTCGTTAGCAATTCAGTTATGATTCATTTTTTAAATATGTATATAAATTGTTAGCTTATAACATGTAATGTTAAAATATAAACACACGAATTGAATACTTAGGTATTTGAGCGACTTAGTCAATGTGTATTACGCATCGTATAGCGGTGTTATAAAATCTGTGTTATTAAAATTTGGGAACGATTCTTGTTAAATATAAAGTAACCTTTAAAGAGAAATTTTATAGAAATTATAGTATCATAAATTTTTAAATAATTAATGAAGTTCTGTTTTTTTGGATATTGTGTTATTTTTATGTGTTTATTTTGCCAAAGCACAGGCATTTGAGAAGGATACTGTATTTTTCTCATTTGTGTTGGTGAACTAAGGCAAGGTTACGGTTCTCTGAACGTAACGGTGTGGCCACACGGAGATAGACGTTTGCAAACGTATCTCTTGAAAACACGAGAGGATTATAGTATAGCCTGATAATTATACGACACTATAGGAGAGATCCTTATAATATGCCAAACGCTATAGGAGGTATCCTTATAATATGACCGACGCTATAGGAGGCGTATCCTGAGAATTACACGGAGAGGAAAACAGAAAAACAGAACAGAGTATGGAAATTAGTCCATCAGTAGGAAAAGAAATTGGTTACGAATTATAATAACACAGTAAATTTAAACACGAGGTGCATGTATTGTATTGTCCTCTACATAAGGTTGTAAAATGCGAATATGTATCAGTTTCATTGATTACATGACTTAGTCAGCATTATTGTCCATCATTGGATGACCTTAATAAAAAATTGTAAATTTATTCACGAGGTACATGTATTGTATTGTCTTTTATATATAACCCAAGGACGTCATGAACCCTAGTGGTTAGTACGAGGTTATAACGCATATAACTTAACCTTTGTTATTAGAGAAGTATACAATTCCTTTCTTAATGGATCGTCATCACAAGTATTGACAATCCGGGACGCCGGTATGTCTGCACGTGAAGACTTGTGTTATTATTGTCATTATTTTTATTATAAAAAAAAGAGGTAACTCACCTTACACTAGTGAAATTACTGATGCGATATTTAGTTCATTTATTGTAATGACTATTATTGGTAGTAATAATTTATTACTTTCTCCTAGTGCGTAGCCACTTAGGTTGTTTTTTTTTTAAAAAAAAAAAAATTTTTTTAAATTTATATATGAATATGGTTACATAAGTATATAAATTCGTCTAAGAAACACGACACGATACACTGATTGAGGGCGTAGTTCAAGGAACCCTAAATTAGGCTAGGTTTTTCATTAGAAAAACTGCGTTAGGTATTCAGTATCCTGCCCGGGACCGAAGTAGAGACCTAATTTCTATTTTCGTGGAACAATTTGCATTCTAAAAAGTACTTAATTTTAGATGCAATGAAAGAATATGCAAGCATATTCTTTTCTTTTCGTTGACAAGAGACGGCATAAGAAAATTCTTGTACAAGTGGTAAGTATAAAGGCACCTAGCTCTCATCATACTGGGGTAGGTCATTGAGTAGTAAGAAACTTAGGAACCTTATGGTTGTAAATAACCTTGTGTACATATTAATATAAGGTCATGTATAAATGGAAATATCATTTCAATTATAATTTTTTTTATTTTAATTTTTTGTCCTTTTTTTTTTTTTTTTCGGGTTTTTCAATCTCTTTCATTGTCGAATTATTCTCACATGTAGGTTAAATCGTTATAGTATTGGACATCTCACACGTTGCAATATAGGAGAAATTGGGGCGGTAAAACGTTCACAATCGGGTAGTTACCCACTCCTTAACGGGGTATGTCTCAATTCTAGCGTATGTTGGAGTGAATTCACGATGAAAAGGCAATGTAATAATTATATTACCACATTTTTGTTATCAGAATAGGCCCAATAGACAACACTATTCGGTTCACATAGGTTGTGGTGGTATCGAATTTTAACCTTCTTCCGCGATCATATAACAACGGTTACTCGTTGTGTGGTATTATAGAGCTGTTACAAGTCCGATAGGATGGAACTTGGGTATCGACCTAACGTGTCATTCGGCAGGTAACTATAATCCAAAGCGTGATAGGATGGCTAAACTCCTTAGAATTAGAGCAGGAAGATTGTTGGAAACGCGAATTTCCGAACAATTAAAGTATATATGATTCCGGTGTTAGGAAGAAATTCGTTACTCAATTAAAAAAATTTTTTCCTCTTCTAATAACATTGTCGGTAGTATTAAATTTTCGTATTTTTTGGTAAAAATACGTGGCGTTGTTGTTATTTATTTTAATTTTTTTTTTTTCCTTCTTCTCTCCTTACGTAGTCAAACCCTGAGAGTTTAAGTTGAGTTGAAACAAACTCGAATTGAAAGTTATTTAACAAAATTGTACTCACACACATAGAGTTTTTGGTGGGTAAACAAATGTATATTCAAGTGTTTTAATTATGATAAATGTAATTAATTAAATTACTATATAAATATTTTGTAAACACGTAATTGATTACTTCGGTATCAATATGGTAAGCCAGCGTGTAAAGTCCTTGCCATATCAGGACGCAATTGTACGGTGTTTTGTAACTTGCTATATCACTGTATTCAAATAAGGAGTAGTACTTCTCGTAGTAAGAAGATTTAAGAGTATGCACCCAGTTGAGTAAATTAGCTCGGTAATGTCATAAAGTTATGTCATTCGGGTCGTATTGTTCTTATTAGAGAATAATGTAATTGCACTTATGGTCATTACGGTTCGTCTGGTTATTTTGGTGGGAACACCTAGAGGGTGTCCTATGTGGTTTCGTCGAACGCAAGTTCACCGTGAGGATTCCAAGGGATCTATCCGGTTGTCTATGTCGTTGCGGCAAGGGTATATTTCTAGTATACCAAGTACAGCGCTGTACGGGTCACCGAGGGTGAGTCGAGAAAACATGAGAGGATTCATATTATGCCTGAAAATTAATATTCATGATAGGTTTTGTAGCATTACCTTACAATTATATGCGAACATGAGAGGATGGTCGTTTATGCCTGATAATTAAATGCAAACCAGACAAACCATGACAAGCTGAGAGTGTGGGAAACTAACATTTGGGTTGGAATTGAATTGTGAAAATAGCATAAAGTGTATAAAAACAAAGTTGTATAATTTAAAGAATTCTATTGTAAGACGCGAATATGAGTGATTTCGATCATTTCATGACATTGGTCAGCGTACAATATTCCATAACAGGAATAAAGTGTATAAAAACAAAGTTGTATAATTTTAAGAATTCTATTGTAAGACGCGAATATGAGTGGTTTCGATCATTTCATGACATTGGTCAGCGTACAATATTCCATAACAGGAATAAAGTGTATAAAAACAAAGTTGTATAATTTTAAGAATTCCATTGTAAGACGCGAATATGAGTTGGTTTCGATCATTTCATGACATTGGTCAGCGTACAATATTCCATAACAGGAATAGGGTTGGAAATTTTTTGTCTAATTTTAAGATTTTTACATGGTAGTAATCCTTCTCGGAAGGGTCATGTTTTCCTTATTTCTTCATGCACCTTCGTTAGCGTGTCTTGTATCGCACTAGGTACGTCACATTTTTTTAATTTCTTGAGAGAGTTGGCAACCTTTGTTCAGTTATTGCTAGTTTTTTTTAGCTTGGCTCACAGGTAGTTAAAATTTTGTTGGCTCTTAGGTAGGGAGTGTTTAAATCCTGGTGAAGAGGTAGCTCTGTACCTCACATTGTGGCAACCATCGCATCACATGCTGTATGGAAGGTCGTGGTCCCCTGCATCAGCCTCGCTGCCTTTTCCCTTCATTTTTCAGGGGGAGGAGGGTAGTGTTATGAGTTGCCCATAAATCCTACGAACGGACTATACAAGCGGCAGGCAGCTGTGTGTCACGTGCTCAGTACATGTTCAGCATCGTATGATTATTGCTGTCCTTCTCAGGCTGGCAGAAGACATTACCATATATGGCCACACGGCGCGAAATCCAGCCAATGGCAGAAGACATTACCTTATAGGGCACGCGTTCGAGTCTTCCGTCTCGCTCATCACGGGCAGAGAGTTCCAGCCACCGATCGCCAAAGCAACAGACATATTTCAGACAACGGCGCGAGCGGTCGTACGCACTACTACGTACTGTCGGGCAGTATGCCACCCTTCGACGCGGCTAATTAAGTCTTCACCTACGAACTAAGTATGGCGCTATCACCACAGCCGCCTGTATAATCCTACTGCCGCCTACCATAGCAGCCCTGGCCGCGCACGGTTTTTAATCCGCCTACGTGCCGACGAGCCGAGTAATTCACAACGGCCGCCTACTTAATACCATGGCCGCCCAGACGCGCACGGTTTTTAATCCGCCTACGTGCCGACGAGCCGAGTAATTCACAACGGCCGCCTACTTAATACCATGGCCGCCCAGACGCGCACGGTTTTTAATCCGCCTACATTGCCGATAGCCGCTTAATTCACCGTTATCGCCCACCGATTCGGTAAGCTGACCGAATCCGCCCACCATGACGCCGAGAAGCCGCCCACGCACCCCGAGCCGCCCCGTTCCTGCACACGATCTATGAGCTTTGCTCTAGATCTCTCCACTTCGTAGGAAGCTGCCTGCATCCGTACGACGCCACGTGAGATTTTAAACCCTCTTATAGTATTTCCGAGCCTAAATTCAGTAGTATTTCTAGTGCCTCTCTCTCTCTTATGCTAGGCCTTAAACAGCTTACCTGGTTGCCTGTACTGTTCACCCTTGCATTATTGAATACATTTGAATTGTGCCCAAACCTTGTTTCATTGGAGTCAACCATCGACAGCCTCGGAGGAGCCCTACGACCCTGAGCTGAGCCTTCCAAGCCGAGGCATATTGCCCCCGGGGGGCCTGCTTAACACTTGTTCCCCCCCCGGGAGGGACATATTTCTGGAGACCAGAAGTATAACACTGGACCCTACGTGGCTTCAGTATCACCCTGGCCCCAGGAAGTATGACAAGTTATACATTAGCTCGCAGTCATTTTTAACATGTCATGTATATATATGATGTTCCATATTTTTTTAATGAATTTTGGAATTTGATAAACTTGTGATAGAAGATGATTGTTTGCCTGAAAACGTATTTAAATCTTTTGACAAATCAAATTTGACTCATTGAATGTAATTTTAAAGAAAACACGAATAATTTGGTTTAAAGCTTGTTTTCTTTAATTACATGACAACAAAAATTTGAGGAGAAGCCAGACTGTACCAACAGGAGATCACAAAACTCTGAAATGAACGATTTTTTGTTGTTAATTATTATATTACACGAGTCAAATATTTCAGATAAGATGTGCTGATCAAAAACTCTCACCATTCTATTTATAAAACCAATCTTTATATGTAAATTTTAGTATCCATCTGTTTTGTATAATAGAACCAGACATTTACGAGTATGCAGTAAAAGCAGTATATTTTCCGAAAATTCTACGCTCGGCTAAAAGTAAAATAAATAATTTAGAATTATTCAAAAAAGATGCGAAGAGTTTCTCACATCGAGTACTATGCGTAAAACATTTCGTATAATGCCGTCGTTGAAAGTGACTTTCAAAAAGCGAGGGGTGTGTTGGGGTGATAAAAACTAGCGATACATAAAGCGTCCTCATGGACTGGGGTAAGGGATGATTGTTCCTATCACACTTCTGCTACCCTGGGACCCCGGGGATATTTTCAAGGCAGTGTGGTTGGTAGTTACTTTTATAGTGTCGCAAAAAGCTTATGAGAGATTATATTTGTCACAAGATAAAATATAATATAAACTACGCATTCTGAACTCTATTAGGTGCTTTTTATTATAATGTTAAGTGAACTTCAGTAGGTAATTAATTCTTGTTGGGAAATAACTACCTTATGTAGTTGGTCAACTTCTATACTCAGAGGTCCATTCTAAATGAAAATCATGTTTTTCACGTTACGATTTTGTTAACCACTCGGACCCATAAGCTTGTTTACACGACAATGCAACATTATTAGACATATGTATGACCTATGAGACATACCTGAGTTATTGGGAAGTATATGTGACGTTCTTTAGTGTTTACAATGTGTTATTTAATGTAGGTTGTTATTAAGACCTGCTAGAGGAATAGGAAGGAAAAGGAGATGAGGAAGAAGAAGTTTTGGATGTACCTGGTTATTCAGATCTGGTCACTAAGTACGACTATTGTGACAAGCAACATTTCTTATAATTAGGGTATCATCCACTACTGTATAATATATCGTGCGGCAAATATACCACATATATCTTTGAAGAAGAAGATAACATTAACAATAATTGGTTTGACTCCCCTGAATTGGTATCGCTAATAAATTATCATGTACCTTGTAGACCGACTCGACTCAAAACACCTTTCCATTGTGACAGTAATTTGACGAACGCAGAACAAAACTCAATCATAAATCGGTTGCATATTTAGGCAATGAATATGCTCATATCGATCACGCCGCAAATAATCTGGCCTCATACAAAAGATCCATCAAACTAAATTTGTTTGCTAGTACCACGTAAATATTATAATACATCATGTAAACATAATATGCCTACCAGTACTTCACACTAAACTAATGTACAAGAAATCATAGGTACTTGTAAAATTTATCATATTATATCGGATAACATAATCCAGGATTTTTTACTTGTTGTATTTTATATTTAAATCTTTATAGATACCTTTTAGAGATATCTTATATTTTTAAATTTTACTTTTTATTGTTTTATTTCACACTTTAAATTTTTATTTTACCTTTTCCCTAATAATTTATAGTTTATATTATATATTTTATACTTTATAATTTACTTTTATACATTTTACATTTTATTCAATGCTTATTACCTTACTTGTTTACCTTTTTTCTTAAATTTCACTAACATTCTTCATGTTGTTGTACTATTTTTAAGTATGTCAATTATTTTAATGGCACGTGTTGTGCCGTATATATGTAAATAAATAAATAAATATAAACGAAAGACACAGAAAATCGATCGCAACTGGGACTCGAGTCCAGAACCTCTTTCTTACCGGGACATAGGTACTCCTCTTAACGAAAATATGAAAGACATAGAAAAATTAAAAGATAACGGTCGCAACTGGGAACCCAGAACCTCTCGTTTTACCGGGACAAAAGCCTTTACCAATTCGGCTTCTGCGACCTCTTGTTTAAACGTCATTTTTGTCAAATTCTTATTTCAAATGTCAGAATAAACGAAAAAAAAACTTTGACTAATTTATTTTTATTTTTCTGTTTATTGTTGTCTTTTAAATTTTTGTTTAGATTTTATTAGTGTTATCTTCTTCTTCAATGATATATTACATAGATTGGAATAATCTTCAAAGGTTAGAGAATAGAGTTTTTCTAATAAAAAATGGCAAAAGTACTACTTTTAGAAAGTTTTATACAATGTTTTATAAAACAATTTGTGAAATCACACACATAAATTAAAACCAAAATTATTTAAACACGCCAGGCCAGAGATACCTCCAGGGAGATCGTGAAAATGAACAAAATTGGTAATACTCAACAACTATCAGAAAATTGTATACTTTTACCAATTGTTCTCCATTTCCAATTGAATATTTATTTGATTATCAAATGTTGACTTTGTATGAATGTGTAATATTTGTGTATTGTACGGATAATTCAGGGGCCACCCACATTCTTGCATTATGTTCGCCAAGGCTAGTAATGAATATTTATATTGTTAGTGTGAAATTGAGTGAAATTGTGCCAACACTAAGTAAAGAACGATGAAACCGTCTTAAAGTATTTTAAACTCGTTAAAACGGTCTAGTAAATTGTACGTTATTTTTAACATCTCATTAATGCATTATAACACGTGCTAATATTCCAAAGGCGTATAGTCTCCAATAGTAATTTAAAAAAAGATCTATGATAAAAAAGATCTTGAAAGCCTCTACGATATTATTTTTTTTCAAATGTGTCTGTATTTTAACCTTCAAAGGGTGTTCTAGGGCATCATTTTAAATTATAGAGGGAAGGAAGGTGAAATTATGTATTCATTTTATTTAAATGGGCAAATTTCAAAATAATACGGAAGAACGGGCTCAGTGCAAACGAACTTGCTGGATGGTAAAGGCTCTAGCTCCTGTTGTTACTACAATGTCTATGTCATAGAAGTAATAAAGCTGTTCAGACAGAAAAACAAAGAAAATCATCTGAGAAAAATGATCCCCATCGCCATTTAGGTTAGGAAAATCTATCCATGCACATATTCTGTATTTCCATTTATTGAATCGTGAAAATACGTGAGTTATTTCATCGCAATAGGTAAAAAGGTATAACTTGAAAGCCCTTTGAAAGTCAATGGGACTATTTGGAAATATATTCACACACGCGAAAAGGGTAGTTTGTCCCAAGAATGTACAAATTGTACTTTTATTGGGTGGAGAATTCTTTACAACGTAGGTATTATTTGTAAATATATTCAAACGATAAAGGTATGTCGGCACTTCCGTACAATATACCAGGCCATTAGTATTAAGGTTTATGACTGAACATCAAACAGTTAATTTAGCATAAAATTCAAATTATATAACCACTATTGTTTGTAACTACACTGAACCAAATTGAATTAGAGCGCGTCAGTTTTCACAATTCAATTTTATTAGTAACTATTATACCAACCGTTAAATATTGAATAACCCAACCCGGTGACGCCACACCATGATAATTAGATTACTCTGCTAAAATTAAATGATAATAATGTTGAAAAGTTTTGACATGATTAAATAAATTTTATTGCTAATTTGACTGAAGAAAAAAAAGAGATATTTAATAAATCTTAAGACCAAGAGAATAGTAGGGAGATGTCTCAATAAAAAAATCAGAGTGTGTAATTTACACGTGGTAGAAGTGAAACTAGAAAGTCGCTAGATGTAGCTTTCTTTTCTTTTGCCTATTTTTTTTAAGTGGTTTGAAGATTGGATATTGATTTCACAAAATAAAAATGATTTTTTTTTGGATTTCGTAGGATTCGAACCTCCGTTCGCTTGATATCTGTCTCTCTGAGACTTGTCAGGCACCTTGCCCACTGCGCTATCGAAGGCACGCGCCAAAGCGAGAATTTACCGCATTATATTAGGATCGAGTATTTCTGTAGAATTGAGTTGTGACGCATTTCCGTTTCATCCGAACTTCAAGTCACTAACGGCACTAAAGAAGTTTCACTTCAGAAAGTGTGCATTGTTTTATTATAGGTACATATCATAGGGGGACCTAGTTTAGTTAATCAGCATATATATCCATATTGCATGCTTTACTTTGACGCGGAATGGTTTAAAATTTTTATCGTATATCTCGTTCTATCCTTTCTCCCTGACTGCCAACGAGTGAGGAATACTAAATAAAACGGTGGCTGGTTTCAATGGGAGACTTAAAATCCCTCGAATATAGTAATGTATTTCGCAGTGTGACATCATGTTAACTATTTGATGGGAAAAGCAATTTCGTAGTATTGTGAAGCTTCTTAGTGATTTGAAGACATACTGGTAATCAAGTAAATAAGTTTTTTCTTATTTATAATAATTGAGAGTAAACAAAATGATCTTAAAAAAATATTACAATAATAATTTTACACGCGTTTAGAAAATATGATAAAAAAATAATACGATTGGTAAGTCCATAATTAGATAGTTAATAATAATTATTGAAGGTATTGCATAACACGCCTTACTGCAGCCCAGTGTTCAGGCATTCATTTTAGCAATTTCTTTACATACTAAAAAATAATTATGTCCGAGTATCACTATGAAGATGAAATGATACCTATTTAATTTGCTTTATTGTGGAATTTGTTTCCCCCTGTCGATGATCACACAAATCGACTTTTTTTTTAAAGAAAGACAAACATTCCCGGGTTACGAATAAGCCGACAATATTTGAAAATCTCCTACTACCACCACCACAGTAAGCCAAAAACGTTGCTTGAGTCGTGATGGAGGATTTAGCCAGCCGAGGAGCCACCTGACATGGCAGGTAAATCGAAACCTCGAATTCGAAACGATTCAATTTATGCAAAATCAACATGTATCGACTAATAATTTAATATTCCACATAAAAAAAATGTCTATTACAGCGTCGCCAGTACACCTCTCATTTGTAAGCCAAAGCGTTCTCTTTTTCTATGTGATATTATGTACTTCCATTTGTATTATTTTTTATATTCGCTACTAAGTAAATTTTTTATAAATATAATTTACACGCTTTAAGTACTTAGTTTTATATTTCTAAAAACCTCTTACTGAATATTATTAATTGGTCTTTGTTTTGTCTACCTCTTCTGTATATTATATTATTAAGACTGTTAATGTTTCTAAAATAAAAAAAATTTAAAAAACTTATATTTTCTTAAATCGCGTGTATTTGCTATACAGATTAAGATAATTCGTTCAGTAAAAGCATTTCTTTAAATGCCCGGGTTAACTTTCCATGTGCCAAGGTTGCCGATATCTTGAACTTTGACTTTTTGCAGGCAAAACCTTTTTGTCTAAGTCAAGCCAACATATTTTTCCTCTGAGGTCGGTTATGTGGGTTTAAAAAATTGCCTGACGGCCGTCACTTATGTATAATGAATTGTAGAATTTTCGGAACCTTTTTCGTAATATGAAAGGCAAAAACAAAAGGCTATTTGTATAGTTAATGCTTTTATTTTGGTAGAATGCTCTGATCTGACCCACTTTTTTAAAACAATTGTAGACAGAAGATAAATTATTGAGACATGTTGATTTTTATAGCAAGCCCGGATATGTTTTTAATGGTGTGTCAAGAATCTTTTGTTTAAGAAGGAGTGCGCTATATACAGTAGAGATCAATGTTGTGTGAGGGAGGAAAACAAAGGCTAAATCATACCACATTCCATCTTTTGAGCATAGGAACTACCTGAAGTTCTAACCTAAAAGGCCCTGGACAAAGCTATTCGAGAACATAAATTTGAGATTGAGGAGTTCGGAGGTGCACTGAACTTGAATCTAATCTCAAAATAAAAATTTCGGCAAATATCTTGAATTACTCGAGTTCTCTTCCGATTTGGTTGAAAATTTTTTTTTATTTGTCGAATTTCTTAATGACATTTACCATTCCTTGAATCATCTCAATATAAAAATAAAATTAAAATCATTCATTTTCTACCAATTTGCTTACAAATCATTCCAAAAATACTCGTATATCGTACAAGATGGTTGCCGGGAAATTTCTACTAATCTAAGAATTGGCTTCAATGTCATTCATACAAAATTGCAAAACAATATTCAAATGATGGGCACGTTTTACGAGCGTATGTTTTTCGGTGACTTGGCCGTGTCTTCTTCGCTACATAATAGGAGGGATGCGGGGTGCGAAACGTCCACACCGTTTGAAGAGAAAAATAGAACATATAGATGTCATTGTGATTATTACTCCCCCTTACCGAATACAGATTCAAATATTTTTATAATATTGATTGAATCTGTAAGTGATGTATATTCGATCCCACGTTGGATTCGCGCAGAGAAAATCCTTCACCCTTCAGTGCCCCATTCCTCCGTTGAATTTCTAATTTCCACCCACTTACAGACGGTGCTTCGAAGGCTTCTCAGTTTCTGGTATGAGTAATGAGATGTATTTTCGTATCTATCCCGAGCTTGAAGTTGCATTGGAAATGTTCAGTCAAGAGAATAGATCAACCACTTATAAACAATCTACAAAAATATATATTGTACATACCTATTTGAGGATATGAAGACATCATAATAAACATTATGTTGTATTATAAATAAAATTATCACCCAGTAAGCAGTAAGCTGTCGCTGTTCAAAGAATAACGTGTATTAAAATATACCCACTTTATTCTATTGAGAGGTTGTGAAATAAACCCCTTTTCTGTTGCGTAAAATAGACAATTTACTTCATTAAATGGTATACGTGAATATGATTATTATGATAAGGAAGTGTATTTAATGTTTGGAGATAATCTCTCTCTCTCTTATAGACTCATTAGACGTGGAATAGTATGCTAAAGTCGGGCAGTATCACGATAAATATAAAGCGCTAGGAGGCCCATTCCAAATCAACAACCAAAAGGCTCCGCTAATTTTATTACATTTTCTACTCTCTCAAATAAATGCTTAACCTACAAACAGTATCTAGGATGTGTTTAGTTTACACTTTTTTAATCAATTGGTACGCATGGTAGTTTGGTATGGTTGTGCAACATCAATTCTTCATCCCATGGTATTAATTCAAAAACTATTACTAAGGATAATATTCAAATTTCAACGATCAGAAGTACTTTTTTAAAAATTTGCACAACAAGACATTCGACAATTGTACATAAATACAATTTTCAAATACATATGGAAAAGGGGTTTGATTAACGAAACACAAGAAAAAATTTACACTCTCACTGAGTACCAGGATTACCGGAAATACAGGAAATTGAAAACTGATGATGTTTTTACCGTAAGTGTTCAGAAATGGTTATTTATAAATGGAAGGAACTATTTGATTTATAAAGTTATTATTAAATTTATATATATATTTAAATCTAACTCTATTACAACTATTCCATTCTTTTAACAAGTATTAATTTTTATTTATTTTATTTCAGCGAAATTTACAATAAGGTTTGTAAAGGCAAGTGCAATTTACTGAACTGAGAAACCTAAGAAGATTATAGGTTTTCTCATCACGCTGACCGGTTACAGCCATTCCGTCCTCAGGGAAAATTATGGGTAAACATATATTAGGTGTTAAAGAGGGGTGGAGGCGTATCTAAAAGTAAGTGAAGAGTGGGGGAAGGAGATGGTACGGATGGTGAATGGTAACAGTTCCATGCCATCTCAATAAAGTGGTATTTCAACACTCCTTTCAAAAGTCATTAAAAAATTAAGATTTTTTTTTAAATAGGCCGCAACCTAACCTAACTTAACCTATTTAACCAATTTTTTCATTACTTTTAATGACTTTTTAAAGCAGGTGTTGAAGTTGCATGAATCTGAGTTGTCCGGTCACCAATATTAATATCTAAAATCGGGCTGTTACGTTTAATTAATTATTATTGTCTCACAATTTCAAATATTGTCTTACATTATCAACAAAGAAAAATAAAATAACATAGAGAATGTATAGAATAAAAATCTGTGAAGAATATGCAAATGACCACAACATGATATACAACCCCAAAAAGACGGAACAAATCGCATTCCACCATCGAAAAAATCCCGAAAAAATGCTCCCCGTAAAACTTAATGAGGAAAAAATAAACGCATCTAAGAATGTAAAATACTTGGGACACATTATTACTGAAGACCTCTTGGATGACGGTGATATTGAAAGACAGCGGAGAAGTATCAGTGTACTGTCTAATATGATTGCCCGAAGATTCTTCAAATGCAGTAACAATGTAAAAAATTAATTGCTTAATGCATTTTGCACTAACCTATATATGTGTGAAACATGGTGTCACTACCGAATCAGCTCAATTGAACGACTCCGGATCCAATATAATGATGCTTGCAGAATTATATTTGGATACAGAAGGTACAGCAGCGCATCTACAATGTTTACGGAGCTAGGACTACACGGATTTGCCGGTCTGATGAGACACCGGGTCACTGGAGCCAGGATGCGGCTAATGGCCTCCGATAACACAGTGGTGATCGCAGACTTCCAGCACCAAGCGCCACTCCTGAGCAAGCCTTGGGCCCAAGCTCACTCCAGACCTATAATTGATTATTTATTTTATTTCTATTATCGCATATGTTTTTTATCTTCTTATTCTATTGTTATCTGTTGTGTAAATATGTATGAATAACTCTATGGGACGTGTGGGATTGCACTATCCTCCCCACATCCTGGAATAAAACATTATTTTACGGTGCTCTAGATTTTATGTCCGGGTTAAATCTTTCCCAAATGAAAGACTAAACCCTTCCACACACTTTTCCACAAATGATTTTCTAGTAAATCCACGCAATGTAAGTGCACCATATAAGTATAACAAATACAAAACAATACAAGAACAATACGTCAATCCACCGGAAACATAATGGGAAAATAATTCACCGACTCCAGATATTTTCATATCAGAGGTTTGGGCTCTGATGAAATCCTAACTGGACCGATAAATCCTACTGATCCCTCAATATAAATATTTAAAAAAATCTTTCATAATCCTACATATATTTAAAATAACTGACTTTTGCATTTTCATATATAAATTCTTTGACAAAACTAATATATTAATATAGAACAAATTCTTCGTCTTTGCTCGTGGGTGGAAAAACTGGGAGATTATTTCAGAAAAACAGAAATTGGATTCAAGAACTGTGGTTCTATGAAAGTACCCTATTTGTAGTCGGTTGTAATCATCAATCTCTTAAAAAGAGATACCCAATTAAATTGAACAAATTGACTTGGTTTCTTCTATGGAACGAAAAAATTGAGGTATAAAATATTTTACAAGATAGTGATTACATCTGAGGGTGAAGAAATTAAACGTTTCAATGAAAATTCGCCTGGTTAGCTTGATATCGATATTTTCTAGTATGTATGAACCCAAAGTAAATTACCGAGGCTCCGTGCAAATTGTGTCTCAGTTGGTTTGGACTTGACGCAGCCAATAAGATAAACTTGCGTAACTTATCTCGTGGTTTGAAGCGTAGAGTTTAACGCAATGTTGGATCCTGAGAAACGCCTTGGACTGAAATTAGTTTTATTTTCAAGTAGTTTTGCTACTCGGATTCGTCTGTGATTAACATTCTTGAATATATTAATTTCGTATTCCATGAATAAGTTTATGTTTTTCCTGCAAAATGATGAAAAAGCAAAAGAATAGAAAAAAACTACATTATTTTTCTATTTAAAGAAAACTAGCTGAAGCACTCAACGTTGCCCGGACTTATTATTCTGCTTTAAGGGGATGAGAATAGTTTTTAGATTCCTCATGTAAACAGTGATTCCCCATGTAAAGAGTTTAAGGTCAAGTGTGCCAAATTTCACCAGTCTCGGAATAAAACTAGATTTGCATTAAAAAACAAACCCACAGACACTCTAGTTTACATACCTATCTACTGGGTGTTAAGAGACGCTACTGGTTTTTATATTATTAACCAGTGTTTCTTGACATTATTGGGAGTAAAAAAAATTAATAAAATTTTGACTTCCAGAGATATTTCTGTTGTTTTTTTTTTTAATAATTTGTTTTTCAAAACAAACCAAAAAAATCTTTCACATGACATCACTGGTCACTCTGCGAGTAACCGCCCAACCGCCAACTCTGAACCTAACGCTCCATTATCATGTCATAATTTTAATTTATTTTTTTCATTTATTTATTATATAAGATACATTATTTATACAGCAAAAATAACATATAAAATATAATATTTATACTTAAAAATAACCTTTTTTGATACAAATGAACTACATAATAAATTTTTACTGATATTTTTTTTTTGTGTGATATTTCTCTTCTATAGAAGCAGACGCATGTGATTAGAAGAGGGACGAGTATCGGGATGAGAAAATATTTAAAATATATTAACAAAATATATTTTGTATCTTTTAATTTAATTGTGGTATATACTTAAAAAAAACAAATTTACATGTTATATAAGTTTTTTTTTTCAATTATTTCTGGCTTTCACCCTTCAAGGGTGTTCTAGGCCATCATTCAAAATTAAAGAGAAAGGAAAGGTGAATTTATATATCAATTTTAAGAATTATATGAAATATTGGAGTAGAGTTGAGACTTAGAAGAGATGAGATATTGAATGGAGGGGAGGCAATTTTAGATAACGCTTCATAGAAAAGAGGATATTTATTTAGAGAGGGACAACCAAAAAATATGTGATCAAAAGTTCCCACATCTTGACCACAGAACGTACAATCTGGGGATTCAAGGACGTGAATTTTAAAAAGGTGAGAAGGAACGGAACAATGTCCGATTCTCATTCGAATAAGGGAGGAAATTTCTTTTTTGGAAAAATGGGGGAATTTTTGAAACCATGGTTTTGATGGGATAATCCTTTGTATTGATGCGTAGCAGGCACCCTTGGATTGACTAGCAATATTCCAGTACTCTGTACAAGCATTGCGGGATCTATCTTTGAGGATGGAAAAAATATCAGATAGGGGAATATGGTTTTCGAGGGTAACGGTAGGGTTAGACGCTCCTTGTTTTGCCAAGGAATTAGCAATATCATTACCCACTATGCCAACATGTCCAGGAATCCAAATCATAGTTACAGTTTTTCCAGAGCTTTGAATGGAGGATATCAGTACTCGAATAAGACATACCAAGTGATCATCAGGATGAAGAAAAGGACTGGATTTAAGTTTTTGGAGGGAACTGAGTGAGTCAGAGAGAACAAGAGAATGTTCAAAATTATTTTTTATTATATATTTAAGAGATTCAATTATTGCAATGCACTCAGCAGAAAATATTGAAAATTGGTTAGAAATTGAATAAAATATTCTGTCATTAGAATTATTGTGGTAAACGTCGATACCTATACCACAGTTAGGAGAGTCATGATGATAAATTTTATCAATTTGTTATTTTTACTTTAAATTGCTCTATAATTGCTTTTAGTAGGCATTTATCGTCTTCGATTGTTCTTATTTTTTCAGGTAGGCTATTGAAGTATTTTTTTCCTAGATATGTGTAATGATGTTGTGCAAATGAGGTGTTACATTTTTGTGTTGGAAATATATGTTTTTGACGAGTAGGACTTTCAGTTAAGCTATGATTTTGTTTTTCTTTTATTATTTGGATTATTATATTTTTTCGAACTAGATCATTAAATTTTAATACTTTAAATTCTTCAAAAATAAGGTGAGTTGGATAATCTCTTCGTTTTTCCAATATAATTTTTATAATAAGACGTTGCACAATTTCAACAGGGAGTAGATGAATACATATACTTTGTTACTTCAAATAACCTTAGCAAACACTGATAAAATTAAATCAGGTACATCTTTTAAAACGTCGTATATGATTAAATAATTCTCTATAACCCTATAAGAATGCGATGTAGCGAGCTAAAAATAGTTGCATTGACCTGGAAATTTCGGAGAGAAAAATATGGATTAATTTTAGCATCTCACCGTCAAATTTTAATGAGACGAACGAAAAAAATATCTGCTTTACAGTAGAGATTGTGGAACTACTTTTGCGTTTAACCACGTTTAAAAAAAACAGCCTTAATGGTAGGGGATTGAAGATAAGAAAATTTAATTTTCTAATAATCAGCCTTTGGGATGGGTTATCTTTGATAGTGGGGATTATATTACATGTTTTCAAAATATGTTAAGCTTTTAAGGGGGGAAATAGGTTTAGGATTAGGTTTTTTTAATGATTTTCATGAATTTTTTTGGCATGAAAGAAATGCATATAATTTACTTAATCTTTAAGTCATTTTAAACATCTATTATTGTGAAATTGTTGAAGTACTTCCTCGGAAAATATTAAAGATTTCAGCTGCTACCCATCGAAGGTCACCATGAGACGTTGCTATTTGTGTACATTCTGGAGGCCGCAATTATCAACTGAATTCAATAGGGTTGTGTATTTAGTTAAGGAACACATCTCTCTTCTACATGAACCTAATTTTACCTCAACAATTGAAAATTTGTACAAGACATTTAAGGTACATATAGAGGGTAATTACATAAAAAAGTTTACCATGCGGTCCGGCATTTAAGGGGGGATGCTCACTTAAACACCCTCATAACACATATTCTTAAATAGTTATACTAACAATTTATGAAATAAATAAAAAAATGAAAGTATTTTAGTAAGGGTCATCTAAGCCCATTTCCCTCCTTAATGTGCGTAAGAAGAGACACGATGTTCTTCCATATCTCTTAAATATTTTAACCCGTACCCTTAAAAATAAATTCAATATTCCACGATTATTTCGTCTGTATCTAGTCAGGTTCATTTTTAAAAAAACAAGAAAATTTTTAACTTGATTCTGCTGTAACCTTTTGTATTGATAACTACATTTTGCCATAGTTGTAATTAAATTAACTCTCTTCTTTCATCTCCGTGAAGTGAATGAAAGAAAAAAAGTACGTTTTCTTTGTTTACGGACCAAAGATAAATTAGTCCCAGTTAGTTAGTTATCGACGTACGTCCTCTATATTCTCACGCGTCTTGTTTGAAAGCGTAAAAGTCAGAAGCAGTAAAAGTCAAAGGTACTAGAAAGATGACGTCACGTACGATCTTTTGCTGGGACTAGTGCATTTGAAATATTTGTTATGTGCGGTATTCTTCTGGTCTTTCGACTTTCTTGTAAGGATTTGATAGAATATTCTGAATAATAAGGAACAATAATCTGAATAATAATTTGAATAATAATAAAAAAATCCAGTGAAAAATATTATGACAAAAATAAATTATGTTCATATAGGTTAACAAACTCCAATTCTGAATATATATTCTATTACATAAAAATACATAGAATGAATAAATCGCCATTTAAAAATGAAAAATAAAAAACACTACCCCATCAAAACGCCTGCTTGATTGGCATCACTGCATCGGCGGTTTCTAGTGTCACCGTCACGCCGCGAGACTGCAGCTTTTAAATTCTGGTATTGTATGAAAACAATTATGTTTTATTATCAGAAATTTGTAAATATAATAGGTTCGTAGTTTTTGAATGCATACCAAAATGACTTACTGGTTTTAAAAGCATATGAAAGACCCTTTCAGGGTTTAATACAACAAATAGACATATGCAATTAAATATTTAATTCGTTTTGTCGCTTACCGATTATTTTGTCTTGTACTAATGAAAATATTTAAAAAAACTTGTGAAAATAATAAAAAAACATGCTTAATAATTACAGTTAACGTTTTTTTGTTTCACAAAAAAATTATGAATAAAATTTCACAAACTTGGACAAATCTTTCGCAAACAAGCAAAATTTTACTTAATTTATTTTGGACTACTTGTATTACAATAATTTTAAAGTATGTGGTCAGCTTAGCTTAGCAGCTAGTAGACCTTACCACAATTCTTCGGTTCCTCATACAATGGGTAAACGAACAACCTATGGCAACATTAGCTAGGGATTGGTCTATCGTAGGTACTGTTTTTTATTTATCTATTATAATATAAAAGCAATTGCTGTTACTTTTCAAGGGACCTCAATATTTTTCTTTGTGAACTTGCTAAAAATTACGTGCAAAAGGATGATACTTTATATAAAAGTATATTATGTACGTATCTTCTAAATGATCAAATCTACGCTGCTACCAATGAAAATTATTAACTCGAAATACTGTTTTAAATATTCTATAGCTTTCACTCCTGACTCCTAAGCATAAAATCGCTAGTTTGTGGAAGTCCGCAGTAGAATGAAACTGATCCGATATAAAATAAATAAATGGAACAATATTGTAAAGTTAATCAAAATACAAATTAGTTGCTCGCTTTATTATGAATACTGCTCAATGCAGACAAGAGCTCAGATGAGCTAATATTTACTGTTGCTGGAGCGATGAGCGGAACCTTCTGTCTACTTACACTATCTACTACCCTTATTACGTACCCCCCATTCTCATCTTTCTTTAGATATCTCCCCACCCCTAAGGAGGTGGGTGTGTCGGGTGGGAGGAGAGGTTCGGGTGCATCGACTTTCTCTTGGGGCAACATCTAGAGTACACATTGACGTCAAACAATGGAAGAGTAAACCGTTGCATCGCCATCGTTATTTCACTTTAATTAACCGTTATTGGTTCATTGGATGACGGAGTTAAAAGCGATTAAATTACTAGTTTGCAAAGCGAAACATTCAGTTGGTAGGTACCTACTTACCACTGAATAGATATTTCCTAGAAGTCTGGTCTATGCTGATTTGAAAGAAAGCAGTTTTCATAACATTTCAGTTGCATTCCAATGCTACAACACTGCGGTCGTATATTTTTGTATAGTGCACTGCCTCGGATACCGTGTATTGTTATTCGCTTCATACCCAAAGTACCTCGCCCGTGCGGGTGGGTATTAGAAAGAACATGGAGGACATTCTCGAAGACATTAAGAGTGATATCGCAAAGATAACATCTGTTAAAGATTCTAGAATAAAACTGAGTTTGGAAAACAACTTAAAGAAATTAGAAGAACAAATAAAAACAGAAAATCTACTCTTACAAAAAAAAATCATTAATCTACAAGAGCAAATTATAACAAACAATGAACACTACAGTGAGAAATTAGAGAATTTCGCGACAAAAAATATAAAAACATATGCGCAAGCCGCTACAATAATTAATAAAATCGAGAAACAAACTCCACAAAAACACGCCATCATTATTTCAACAACTAAAAACTTGAAGGCTGAAGAAATGAGAAAAAGAATCGAAAAAAACATAGATGTAACTAAAATGCAAGTCGGTGTAACTGAATTTAAAAAAATTGGTGATCAAAAACTCATAATCTCATGTGTAAAAAAAGAAGACGCACAAAAATTGGCCACAAAAATAAATGGAACATTCGGCGAAGACATTAACGCTGAAGAAACAAAAAAGAGAAAACCAATAATGATCGTAAAAAGATTACAATCAAATTTAACAGAGGAAGAAATTGTTTTAGGCATAACCCAGCAAAATGAGGGTTTACAAAATTACTGTAAAGATGATTTTAAACTCATAAAAGAAATCAAACTCAAAAAATTTGACCAACAAAAGACGTACTTACAAGACGTTTCACACTACTTAATACAAACATCAGGAGCCATAAGGAAAATCCTTCTTAACTTTGAAAAAATAAATATAAAATACCAAAGAGTCCCAATTGACGACGTTAGCCCCCTGACGCAGTGTTACCACTGCTTGAAATATGGACACACTGCCCTAAGATGCCTAAACAGAACACAGCCACCTACCTGCCCCCACTGTGCACAAGACCATACCCTAGAAAAATGCACAGAGAGAAACAACAAACCAACCTGCTTCAACTGTTCCAGCAACAATAAAAAATTCAGGGCGAACATCTTGGAAGACCACCGTGCTGATAACATCAATTGCACCTACAGGCATAAAATGCTTCAAATTGCCAAAGAAAGAATAGATTATGAATGAAACAACACAACTTTTATTAATGATAAAAAAAAACACAAAGGCTTTCAACAAATCCGCCCTCCAAAAAATCCTATCCCATCAGTGCATTAAACAAGTGTATTCATGGCCACTAATGCATTCATTATTATTATTTATTCGAAATGGATGATTTCGTTATAAATGCTATAGATAAAACCATGTCAATAGACGAAAGAATTTATACATCAGTGAACGATACAAATAACATTTTAGCGACGAATCCCGAAGTTAGCTTAATCATATTTCATATGAATGTAAGAAGCATCGAACGACATTTAGACGAAATCCTGGTAACAATAAAATCACTTAATAGACTGGACTGCATAATATTAACAGAGACGCACTCATCGAGCGATATAAACTATAATATTCCGGGTTATACATACTATGCAACAAATACCCGAATTAATAAGAACAGCGGAATCGCAATATTTATTTCAAATAAATATGTTGTGACTTTTAACAGAGAAATCCAAATGCACAATGAAAACATCCTAAATATGGAAATCAGTTACCAAAAGTATACATTTAGCATATTCGCTATATATAGAACTCACGCCTCAATATTACCAATATATGTAGATGATCTAAAACGCATTCTTCTTGCGAACAGAAATAAGAAAACCATTGTTGTCGGAGACATTAACCTCAATATTGCAAATGATTATTCGTCAAATGATAAAGATAATTATCTTAATATGATGGCAGAATTAAATTATATATCGTGTATTAACTCATTTACGAGAATGATTCCAGGTCAACGACCTTCGTGCATAGATCATGTTTTCACAAATATTCAAGACATACAAAACATAGTATCTGCAGTTATACAAACGACAATCACAGATCATTTCGGGTGCATTTTTACCTACAATTACGAAAACAAATATTCACCATTACCAACCCAAACTCCGGAGAATGAAAACAGCCAACGCAAAATGCTCAACATAAATGCCTTAGTACATAATCTGGATAAAGAGAAATGGCTCGATATTTTTAATTGTAATGATACGAACAAATGCTTCGAACTATTTGAAGAAAAATTATCAATGCACGTAAGTACTGCATATTCTATTGATTCCAGAAAACAATCATCAAAATTTAAACCGGTTAAACCATGGATAACTTTTGGATTAATTGTATCAATCAGACACAAAGAAACAATATACAAAAAAATAATCCGACAACCTACAAACGAAACCTTAAAAAAATACCTAAAAGCATACAAAAACAAACTTACGTATTTAATAAAAACCACAAAAGATAATTATTTTCGGCAAAAACTAGAAGCAACGGAGAATGATGCAAAAAAAGTCTGGAATATTATAAATGAAATCATAGACAAGAAAAAACACAAAAAAAATGAAATACATAGTATTACACATAACAATACCAAAATACGATGCAAAGAAAATCCATCGGCTGCCGCTAACATATTTAACAACTTTTTTGCAAATGTAGGCAAAAACCTTGCAAATCAAATTAAAAAAATACCGTCTAATGACGAACAGAACATTAACGCCAATATGTTAAACAAAATTAACATGTTTCCTCTCACTTCAGCACAGGAAATCGAACAAATCATTTCAAGCATGAAGGGAAGATCAGCACCAGGTTTCGATGGGGTTACTGTCGAAACACTGAAAAATATCAAAAAACATATTTCAAAACCATTAACACATTTAATCAACACTAGTCTTCAAAGCGGAATATTCCCAACGATATATAAACAAACCATCATCACTCCAATTCATAAAACTGGCAACCCAGAAGAAGTGACAAATTATCGTCCAATATCGCTGATTTCAAACATTGCTAAAATCTTTGAAAAAATTATCAAAAAAAGATTGACTGAATTTATTAACAAAAATAACATAATACACGACAACCAATATGGATTTATGAAAAATAGAAGTACCCAAGATGCGATTGCCAAATTATCGAACATTATCCAGAACACATTAGACAAATCTTTGAAATGCCTCGGAATCTTCATAGATCTTAAAAAAGCTTTCGACAGTATTTCTCATGATAAACTTATTAAAAAATTAAACTGTATTGGGATAAACGATAAAGCTCTAAAATGGATAAAAAGCTATTTATTTGAACGACACCAAGTAGTCAAGATAAACAACTTTCTAAGTCTACCACTAACAAGTAATTTCGGGATACCTCAAGGCACAGTCCTAGGCCCCCTACTATTTATAATTTATGTCAACGACATTTTCAAACTACCAATTAACGCAGACATAATATCATATGCCGACGACACAGCTATCATAGTGAATGGGATCGACTGGGATATAGTAAACGAGCAAGCAAATAATAGCATGAATACCTTAAAACATTGGTTTGATACAAATCTTCTCTCATTGAACACTAACAAAACATACTACATACACTTCTCAATTAACAAACTAAAAACACTCCCCAACACTAAAATAATTATCCACAATAACAAATGTAATAAAATCACATGTATTCAAGACTGTTCAACGTTGAAATCAGTATCAGAAACTAAATATCTCGGAGTGATAATAGAACAACATATGAAGTGGAAGAGCCATATCTGTGAATTGGTTAAGCGTATCAGAAAGTGTATATATATATTCATAAGATTAAGAAATATTTTAAAACTCAACAATCTAAAAAGAGTATACTATGCGCTAATCCAGTCATTAATTCAATATGGAATTATTGGATGGGGGGGGTCTTACAACAATATTCTAAACCCGATCAAAGTGATCCAGAAGCTAATCATTAAAGTAATCCTAAAGAAACCCTCCACATATCCAACAGAAACGCTTTTCGCAGATTTTACGGTGCCTCGAGTAGAGAATATCTTCAAAAAAAATGCAATTATCCAAATTTACAAAGATAATATCATCAAAAAATTTGAAACCTACCAATCAATAAGATATCAAGACAACATCAAAATACCAAAATTTAATACCAAACTAATGCAAAACAATTATATCTACTTAGGAATAAAGTATTTCAACAACCTTCCAATTGAAATAAAAAAAACCAAAGATATCAATAAACTGAAACTCAAACTGAAGCTACACTTCATCAGGAATAATTAAAACTAAATAATTACCTGTTTTTCTCTTTCTTTCCATTTATTATAAATTATATTCATCTCTATTTTATTTAGATTTTTCGAATTTCGTACCGTATCCTATGTATGTACACCTACACATATTGATGATCCAGAAGGCTCAATTGTTCGTATTATATACTTACCTTTTGCATAATGTTATTCTATTTCTGTTATAATTAGTGTAACTCGCTCATCAAGCACAAGAACTAGCTTCTTCTTTGATGAGATTGCAATTTTAAATAATTTCTGTACCGATATGTAATTTATGTAACACCTTTGTACACTTATATATCTATATTAAATAAATAAAAAAAAAAAAAAAAAAAATAACATCTTTCGACTCACAGGCACCAGACAGGCCAAGGAAAACTTGTTCATGAAAGAATCGAGGTTTTTGAAGATGTATGATCGATTTATTTCTTTTATATATTCAATAATATTATTATTTAATGTATAAAAACAGTTTATATAAACAAGTTCTGCTTCGTAATTATTATTGCTAATTACTAATGCCTTCAGAGGGCGAAACAGCTGTAACGCATAATAATAATTACGAAGCAGAACTTGCTTATAATAAACTGTTTTTATACATTAAATATATAAAAGAAATAAAAAAATAAAATGGAGTTCTACAAAATAAACTTAATAACAATAAATGAATGATTGATTTTACCAGAAGTTGACGAAAAATTGACCTGACTTTAGGCTCACGGTCACCCCCACATATGTACACCTTCTTGTATTGTATTGTAAAGCGAATAATTATTTGGTTTCTTCGTGATTCTTTAAGAGTTTTATTAAAAATCTTTAAAAAACCGTTCTTAGTGCACCTCTTCAGTATTGTAAATTGGTATCTGCGTGATTCTTTAAGGGTTTTATTAATAAATCATTTGCAAAAGAATCGTTGTAAGAAAGAGTGCTGGATGAGCCACATAGTATCTGTGAAATAGATGTGTAAAAATAATTCTAAAAACACAAAATATTCGTTAGACACAAAATATATAGTTAACGGAAATTGCAAGAATAATGACCGAAATAAAATGGAATAATAACCATATTAAAATGGAATACAGGTGACGCTGAAAAATAAACACCCTACTAAACTGGAGACCAGAAAAGGTCACCAAGACGATAATTATCATATGAAGGCGAAAGGTTTAGAGGGCTGGAACGGCCGATCTTGGTTCAAAATAGAAAATTTTACACCGCAGGAAGGAAACATGTACACAGCATTGAACAGATGAAGGGTAAAGAAAAAAGTACGTAAGCATGAACCTAAACGTTCTAAATCCAGAACGATTCCAGATGATACGCCAAGTATTAAATATAAAATATTTATTTTATACAAAAATCTTTCTCAAACGGGCCACCCGATCTGTATCGAATATTCTTTTGCGGAACAAGTTTTCCTTTCTGAAAGAACTTCTTAATATTGGCGAAGTAAGCGTTCTTTTATATTTTGTGAAGCCTCCATCTGGTCACATTTTTTCCACATACACAAGCATAACCCTTAACCTTTTGTGTTCGACGAATTCGATGGATAGCAATATTATAATAATATATTATTACAAAACGTCCGGGACAGTCAAACAAAATATGGTAAATTGTTTGCTTGGGTTTTATTTTGAAAATAAATACCTCTTTTCTTCTATAAAGAGCTAGCACGGGTAAACCCGAGTTTCAACAGTGTTTTCGGTTTTTTTGAAGAATTTTTATCGAAATAAGATATACCAAAACAAATGAAAACGTGGAAGATAAAAATAGATTTCTTGTATATTTTTAGTGGATAAACTACGATGGTTTAAAGTTATTGTAGATAATGAACCGTTATCTCAAATTTGTTTAGATTGATTTTAAAATTCTAGTCAGATAAAACCCAGCACAATTCAGAATGCTTCAGTTTAACGTTGAACAAACGATGGAGTCTTAATATATAAAACAAAGTCGGTGGCGCTTTTTACACTCTTGTTTGATTTCAGGTGGAGGTTTTCTGTGGTACTCACTCTTGTAAATCAAACGCTTGTTTTGTGTTTGTTTATCTGGTCGTAATTTATTATTCTTTTATTTACATAATCCTGATTTTTTCTAAGATTTATATTGTGATCTGCTTGTTGGAACACATTTTTCTACTACCTAAAGCTTAAGCTACCTTTTTTTCTTCGATAAAACTAATTTGAATAATGGAACAGAATGAAAATAATAAAATTAGGTAAGTACTTGCCTAGAAGTAATTGCCCATAGAACAAAAGTACCTACTTAATAAGCATCAATTTTAACCAGTCGGGTTAGTTACACCATTTACAACTAAATAACGGCTGGACCGATTTATATGATCTTTGATTTGTTGGATTTGTCTCCGCCCCGAATAGCAGAATCGCTATTAAAACATCGATAAAATTCACGAAAAAAAATATTAATAAAATTTTTTTCATCATACATTTTGTATGGAACGAATTCTCATCTTTTGAAAGAGCTGCAGTTATATTTTTATAAGTGTACTATTGAATAGTGAGTGAATTCCAAAAATTCTGATTGTTTTGCTTTTGTTCTTAATCATATAATGCTGCCCCTCTTTCTTACACACTTAATGTCGACCGTTGAAAATGAGACAAACGGTGAACGCATGTCTCCACCTCTCCAAAGGAAAAATTCAATAATTATAATAAATCTCCCTTACACGTATACAGAATATGAAATGCAATTCGCGTAAGTAAGTGAAAAAGTAAGAAAATCAAAAAAATATATAAATCCGTTCAAAACTCCATCTCTGATACTGACATAAACAAAACACGAACAGTTGCGCATCGATAATTGCTTCGTTAATTTTTTTTGACTTGATAAAAAATATGTGATAATTAAAATATTACAGTTTTTAATATTAAAATATTCGATTTTTTTTTTACTTAATAAAAAACTGAATAAAAAATTAATTCAGCTAATAAGTAAAAACAACAGTTAGGGTAGACTGGGGACGATTGAAACATGTTATGATTGAAACATCTCAATTTACTCGAAAACTATAATACCTAAGAGTGTGATACAATACTCGAAACTCCGTCAGGTCTGTTGGGACGTTTCTACAAAAGCGCAGTAGCCGGCGAGTGACTCAATCGTGCATAGGGGACATTATTGAATTTCGCACTAAAACGTAAATATTTAAGACATTATTGTTTATCTTATAACTCATTTTACTGTCGCAGCTTGACGAAATGTTTCATTACATTATCTTCTTTATCTATTTAAGAGTGTTTATAATGCATTTGCGTGGCGTTAATTTCTATTGAAAAGGCATGTTTTTGACTTTGAAGCTGAAAATGCAGCGTGGGGATGTTTGAAACAACTCGTGTGGGGATGATTGCAACGTTTCAATCATAACCATGTTTCAATCGTCCACACTGAGAGAAAATTTAAAAGTTATAATGAAAAAAGGTCAGAAATTTAAATCATTAAGTATTATTCAAATTCAAATCATTAAGTCTAATGTACTTCTGTGATCTTGAATGGTGAACTTCTGTGATCTTGGTTGATGAAGTCGATCTCATTCGACCACATTCGACGTCACACACCCTCACGTGATAATTTCGTAATAACATATCTTTATTGATTTTCTTACATTTATAACTAAAAAAATCAACGTTAATAGTATACATTGTTTTATCAATTATGTAAGTACAGAACAACAGAGAAAAAAATTATGTTATGAAGAAAGTGAGTTCCCCTTCTCAAGAAACCGAGGTTGCAAACTAACTATGCTAAAAAAACAGCCAACATTTACCTATTTTGGGCTATCTTCAAAAGATTTAAGACAATTGGCATTTGATTTGACCACACAAGGCCAGATTCATGGTACACAAATGGGATGGCCGGAATAGAATGGCTCCGAGGATTTTTGCTCGCCATCCAGAATTTATTATCTATAAGATGTGCCCAAGCCACGAGTAGGTATGGCACAAGCAACAAGTTTTAATTGACATAGTGTTGATGAATTTTTCAACAATTTAGCGAACGTTATGGATAGTTTTAAATGTGAACCAAAGGACGTTTTTAACGTAGATGAGACCGGTGTCACAACTGTTCAAAAACCTAATCGGTTTATAGCCAGGAGAGGAACTCGGCAAGTAGATGCAGTAACGTCGGCCGAACGAGGAATTTTCATAACTGTCTGTAGCGGCAAATGCAATTGGCAACTCAATTCCGCCGATGTTCACATTTCTACGTATCAATTAAGCCATTTCTTAAAAGAGAGTCCAATTGGTAGTATCGGTACCACGAACAAATCTGTCTGGATCTGGTCTGGATCTGGTCTGGATACAAGAAGAAGATTTTACCAAATTTCTAATTCATTTTCAAAAATTCACCATTTCGTCCTTAGATCGCAAAGTTCTTTTATAACTTGATAATCATTCATCGCGGTCGAATCCTACGAAATCAAAAAAGAATATTATTTTGTAAAATCAATATTTAGTCTTCAAACCATTCCAAAATAAACAGGCAAAAAAAACTACACCTAGAGACTCCGAAGAAGAAACCACAAACAAGATGACCAATGTATAGGAAAAGGTGCACTGGAATCCGAGGACAAAAATATGAAAAAAAAATCACCCTTCACATTGATAAAAAAAGTGCTTCGTAGTCTCCACTCTTGTCTACTTTGGTTTTCTGTATATTTCACTTCTACCGCATGTGAATTGCACATCCAGATTTTTCTTTTCTTTTAATAGATAATATTTACTTGTTTAATAGATTTTAATGCCACTTAACAGATTATTTTTTAAAAAATCTAAAATATTGCGATATTTTGTATAATGATGTCACATCCCAAACCATAAATTCAATAAATTTTTATTTTTTCGACTTCTTAATTGTTGAATTTTACACACAAAAAATGCTCTTAATTCAGAGGTAAATTCTACATTGTTATGATTGAAACAGTGTGATGGTTGAAACAAGCACTTTTGTATGAAAGCAAAAAACTTATTTTTAATACCGTTCTATTCTGCTCCAGGGTAATATCGCAGTAAAAGTATGTTGATTATGCCAAATACTCATAATAAGTATAACTAAGAGCACGTAAACATTAATAATAAAAAATATATTTAAAGTTGTTTCATTTCAAGACATTTATGTTTATAATTTTTTAAATACTTGTGATATGTTTAATCACTATTCATGATCTCATTGAGTACTGTTTTAATAATGAAAATGTTGAACATTGATTAAAATTATTCCAATTATTCCATAGATATTTAGAGTGTTTCAATTATCCCCACATACTGTTTCAATCGTCCACACTATGGGGATAATTGAAACAGTTTTCCCCATCGTCTTTAAGTGGTCATTGTAGCTTACCTGTACGAGTTATGGCCATACAATAAATTTAATTTGATAACTAGATAGATCATAAAATATCTGGTATAAACATCTTTTCCATAAATACATAAGAAATATTACTACGCCTAGTTAAAGTAAAAGTGTTTCAACCATCCCCAGTCTCCCCTATTGTTTCTGAGGCGGTACGAAGTTCGTTGGGTCAGCTAGTTGATTATAATTTTATTAGCTTTCGCAAACATGTCCTCATTTCTTTTATACGTATAAGTAAACTTAGATAACTAGTATACTGTTTCGAAAGAAAATGGTTTTCGGTGTATAATAAAGTAGTCATATCTGTAGTTCTGGTGGGAATAATAGATTATGAATATTTGTGCCTCGTATAATATCTCTGCTATATTTTAAGGTTAATGGGGTAAAGTTTTTCCTGGTTTTGATAGTGGATGCATCTGCCCACCAGATGCGTGGCAAGCCGTATCGGTAGAGACTAGTTGGGGTAGACCTTTTGAACTCTCCAGTAGGACCCTCTCTTGCCTTGCTTCATGCGTCCATCACTGACCCCCCAGATCCTACCCACAACTAAAACCACTTTGCTTCCCATATCTTCATCTCCTTCTTTTCTTCAAAAGACTCCCCACACAGCATCCTCAAAGATGACATAGACCCGAGAGGAATTATTTTCCCCAGGGCCTCCCGTGTGGGGCTAATGTAATACAAGAGGATAATAAGGTTAGCACAATAAGATTGGCGAAGTGATATTTAATGATGATTGGAATAAGTAACTCCAGTAAAAAATATTATGGCTTTAAATTAATTAAAATTAATTTTTCATGTAGACCAATAAACGCTGATTCTGAATATATAAGTTATATTAAATAATATTAAACGTAGAGTTTTAAAAAAAATATTAAAAAGTCAATTTTTAATCGTGTCATTAAAACACACTGCCAAGTTGGTATTATTGAATATTTAGTGCTGACGTCAACTCTCACCATAATTTTCCAGTAATTGTATTGAAATGTATGACACAAGCGATCAGTATTAACAACATTTCATGATATTCGTTTATTTACATACTGTTTATAGAGATTTAGTTGTTGTGTTTATTGAAACATTATTTGGGCCTAAATAATTCAGTATCAAAAATAGATGTATCTCTATTAGTTTATCTCTATTATTTAAAATATTCAAAAACTTTAAACTATATTTTAAAAAATCGTAATGCTACTCCACACCGATCGTGTGGTGGCTACGGCCAATCCTCCAAAATAGCGGACGTCGAACAGCTGACTCGGCGCTGTATGTGCAGACGATGCTCGGTTTTCATAATATTGATTTCAATTCGTAAAGCTGAAAACATAATAATTTCAAACAATTTTTATACCACTCTCCCGTAATAATATTGAAAAATTAATAAATAAATATCATATAATAAATAAATAATTCCACCTAAATAATGTTTTTACTTATTAGAATAAGTTAACAATAATAATCTAAACGAAAATATGAAAGAGAACAGAAAAACAGAAAAAGACAATGGTCGCAACTGGGACTCGAACCCAGACCTCTCCGTCTAACCGGGACGAGCGCGTTAACCAATTTCGCTATTGCCACTTTCTGTCAAACCGTCATATTTGTCAATCTCATATTTTCAAATTTTAGAATGAACATTATTATCAACTAATTATTTTAGGGACTCGAACCCATTTTCGCGCTCGTCCCGGTTAGACGGAGAGGTCCCAGTTGCGACCATTGTCTTTTTCTGTTTTTCTGTGTCTTATTCTCTTTCATATTTTCGTTTAGATTATTATTGTTAACTTATTCTAATATGATATATTTCACTGATGGGAATAACCTTAAAAAAAGTTATAAAAAGAAGTTTTTCTTATAAAAATTGAATGTTTTCACTTTTTGAATAGTTTCATAGCTTCTTCCATATAACTGTCATACAAAATGACAATACCTGTTGAAAATAAAACAAACCTTTGGTGAGTGATGACGTCACACGATTCACCATACATACGGTGATTTTCGGGGATCTTGAAAAATTAAAGCTTTTATGGTTATTTTAACTATTAAAAGTAACTCTGAAAAAATAAAAAAATAAAAATTTTATTTAAATTTATTTACGTTAGAAGGTCATAATTCCTTTAAAAAAAATTGTACTGGAGTTCCTCATTATTAGGATTTAATTTCAAGCTTAACCGAGAAGTTGATAAAAATGATCTTATTGAGAAATTGATGTCTTAAAATTAAACCCACCAATCAACACAACAAATAACTACTGAAACATTATAAAACAATAGAAAATTTAAAAAAGAGAGAAGACGCGAATAACAAATACAGGGTAAAAAGAAAGAAAAATGAAATAAATAAATGCATAATCCATTATTTGACCCCATTCTATTATACATTCTTAATGCGTTTAGGCTCTTGGTTTCCGTGTTTTCAGCTCAATTAAACGCAATCCTCTTTCCCACCGTCAGAGCGTATTTCAAGTTCTCAAAATACGTTATCCCATGGCGTACTAATCGCATCGGTATAAAGCAGATAGGATCGGAATAGGCTTTTATGCACTTTTGGTTCCCAGCAACATTATTTATTATGACACCCACAGTAAACTTAAAGGTATATTAAATTTTACGTGGTTAAATTACCTATTATGTATGTCCATATAATAGATATCTTCGAAATTTCGTTTCACATGAGAATGGTTCTTAATCTTAAATAGAATATAGGTAAGTGTAATAATAATAATAATAACATATGGAAATTTTAAAATCAATAATTTAAATTTCACACATTGTAATTAATATTTGAAATAAGTTAAATGGAAAATTAATTATTAATCGAACTAAACGCATAAAGTTAATTGCAGATCGAGAGCTCACCAGACAAAACCTAGCTTACAGTTTGTAAGGACGTCGGTCTTCCTAAACTATTTTTAGTCACTATGATCTCAAGAACCTTAAGTCTTTTAATTAGCATATTATAGTACCAGAGTAAACTGGTCACAGTACTAAGAAATAACGAATGTCTCTGTAGAGGGCATTCAAGATATATTATACACTCATTAATAACTTAACTTGGTAAAAATTGTATATTATTTCATCTCTTATGTATCTGTAATTTTAACTTCCTGTCGCCTCTGAAAACTACCGCACCTGGCATCCCTACATGGGGGGGTGTGTGACGGGTGGGGGTGGTGTAGAATGGAACGGGCGGAAGGGGGTGGGCGGATGGCCCGTCTAATGGGGCCGCAGCGGAAGGAAGTTACTCCAATCTAATTGGCTGCTATTTTCAAGCTTTCAATACATTCTTTAATCTCATTAGCCTACGCGGACTGAGCTCTTTATTCGTCGGCTTGCGCCCGACTCGGGAAATCACATCACAGCTGATGACGGTGAAACACCATGTAACTAGGTGAATTAATTTCTCCGCAAGAAGAAGAATAACTCAGATACGCCTCAAACGTCCGACATAAGTCTAGTAATGTTACATTGTCGCGTAAACATGCTTATGGGATCTGAGTGGCAGGAACGACATAAACACAGAACCAAAATTGTAAAACTATATTATAACGCAATCGTCTACAATCATCAATTCAAAAATATGCTTCGAATTAACGAATAATCCCCCGAATTGTTAGATCATTTTGGATTCGTTGTAAAGTAAAATTCTCAGAGTGGTAGATAAGGTCCCATGACAGTTGGCACCCAACGTGCTTATGTAAAATATCCAGTTGATTTAAGGAAAATACGGTATACCCACTTACAAAATATAACTAAGTGTCCCCAAAGGTTTTGCAGAGAGAACGTACCGCCGAATAAAATAACATATTTTCATTCAAATGCATCAAGGGTAAACACTAAATAAATTCGCCTAAAAGTATCAAATCATCAAATCTGTAAGAAGAACTAAATAAATTCGTTTGATATCCATACCAAATTATTAATAAAAATATTTTTAATTCGATTCCAGGTTTGAATTGGTAAATAAATTATAATTTTACAATAATTATAATTTTGGGGTGCCAACTATCGGGGATCAACTCTCGGGTCACCGGTAGATATTTAGGTACTCTCAGTATCGCTTTGGTGAATAGCCGCTGCTAGTCTCAAAACGTTACTCGAAATAGCTTGAACTGTGTTTGATGACCACATCTGAAGTACATTGGAAGTACTTCCTAACTTTCCTTTTACTCATCTCTTTTTCCTTCGGACTCTCTTTAATCTTACAACATACCCCAATTAGGAAAATCATAGGCACTCGTCCTGCATTTTCACGACAAAAAACAATAAAAATATATATTTTTTTGCCGTCGCGCGTCGAGTGGACTGTTTTAATCATTTATTCTGATACATTTGTCGTTTACGAGAAAAACGAAGAAGTTACATCGCAGCTACGAGCAAAAGGCATTTATAATAATTAGCGATTTTAATATGACCATCAATTTATAAATTGCTCATAACTCATGACTAAGTTGCCTTAAAACATTATACAGGGTGTTAAGGGAGATTATTTACTTCCTTTGACCAGTGATTCTTGACATTATTTGGAGTAAAAATGTTAATGATTTTGGTCATATATATATATTTTTTAACATTAGTAGGTAGGGACAGCTGAGGGCGGGGTAAAAGGTTCGGCGATTACTCAGCTGACTGACCAGTGATGGCATGGGGAAGGAAAAAAAAAGTTTGATTTTGAAGAAAATACATTGAAAAAAAAGTCACCGGGACCAAAATTTCATTTGCATTTTTTACTCCAAATAATATCAGGATTACTGGTTAATGGTAGTAAAGTACCCTGTATAAATATATACCTACCATCTTCGATAATATTCTACCATTGGGAAGCTTAGAGATGCACGAAACTGTTAATAGGCCACTTGCATCACATTTAAAAAAAAAATTCCGGTTTAGTAAAATATTCTAAGACATTCTGTATTTTTTATTTTTTTTAATCGTATTTTTGAAACCCTGGCGATTTTTTGAAAATTTCAATCCAAAAAATCAGACCATTTTTATTAACCGGAAAGACGGGACATAATTTTATGGGTGCGAAAAAACGATAATTATATAGCCGAAAATCATTTAAAAAAAAGAACGTTTTCCCTACGAATAGCAATAAATTGTACGGGGTTCTCATCGTAACATCTGTAAAAACACCGCCATCTTTATCAAAAATCAAACCAAAGGATAAGTTTGCATAGAACAAACAATAAATCTAGTGAACGTTAAACGCAAATTCAAAAATTCGCCGGAAATCAATGTGTTGACTTATAAAAAAAAATTAATAAATGTGGAATTTTACAAAATTAAAGGAACATAATCGGAGACGGGACATTTTCATGTAGTGACGTCACGAGGTCAAATAATGGATTTATTTATTTAAAACATTTTCGTAATCTTAGTAAAAAAATCAATCCACACGATTTTTTCCAAGTCGTTATGAAATCCATGCATGTGGCCTCTTATTTAAATTATTAATTTAGTAGCAAAACTCTGTCAATCAGTTTGAGTTTGGTGATTTTATTAATTTTTATTTTTCATTGCAATACTCAAGTTGTCCGGGGGTAATTATTATAAACGGGGGCAGAAACCTAAAGGCGATTCTACACCATAGTGCAAGTAAAAAATGAATTCCAAAAGATAATATTCAAGAGTAGTTTTCAGGTAAAGAAGTTGAATTCTTTGTTTGGGAATAAATCTTCTATTACAGAAAAAATATTTTTGTAAGAGAAAAACGACGGGGTTTGAACATAATATGTATTTTCTTTTTTTACTTCTAACATCATACCTGGTTTAAATTTCTGTTTCGGAAATAAAGTAGCAAAGGCATAAATATAGCGTAAGGCTAGACGTTCACAAAAAGTGAGTATTTTTGTGAATATGGCTGGAATAAGGAATCCCCAATCGGGATATGTTGTGAGGCTTAAGGTAGTTATGGGGAAGTGGAAGGTGGGGAAGTATCTGCCTATTCAAATCTGTACTCAAAACTTGCAATTATATACAATTTACTTGCTCCGGCCGGAATTTGAAAGCGCGACCTCCCGATTGTTAATGGAGAGCCTTATCCAGGGAAGCCATCGTTTTACTTCATACTAGCTATATGATCCTGTTTCTTTCATGAATTAATTGTTCATTTTAATACATTACATTATCTCATATTATTAAAGAATATGAACCAGATATTTTGTCGAGTTTAAATTGATATGGATTGCAAAATGTCTAATTATGTGACATAAATCATTGCCAGCATTAAACCGTCGCGCGTCGCGTCGCGTCGCGTCGGTCGTCGGCAAGAAGCTATAATATTATTGGTGACGACAGCTTATCGTAGACTCTCGTTTTCACGGAATACAATTAGGCATAATGACAATAATTATTCTGTCTTAAAGATTATTAAACGGTCACATTAAAGCAGCCGAATCGAAAGTAGTTTCATTGAATGAAATATGATATTGCCACTAGAAGCCTTCCGCTACATTGCATCGCTAATAAAAAAATCGAATAATTTTTTGTTATTATAATACATTTTTTTTATACAGTGAAACAGTATTCAACTATCCACCATGGTCCCAAGCATCGAACGGTATGACCTAGTAACGCCATCTGTTGAGCTGACTAAATGCGTGTGTGCGTGAATGCAACCAAAAGGTGATAGAATGCATTGCCATCGCCAAAGAGTCTATCTGCCGAGTTTTACCTTGATCGGATGTCGGAAAGTGGGTCAATTTAAAAAATCTAATTTCCAATGCATTTGCATATATATTTAAAAATAGGGAGAAGTTCTGTTTTATCAAGAGTGGATATTACTCAATTTCATAATCTTGGTGCTGCAATTCTTTTCTTTCAATTGACGGTTTCCATGGAAGAGGGGTAAGGCTCTCGACTAGCAATCCGAAGGTCGCGGGTTCAAATCCCGCCGTGCGCAAATAAATTATATTTGATTAATTTGTGTTATTGCACAACCATTTATTTAAAATAATTTAATACCCCCAGTGTGGTTCTGGTGTAAAACCACCATGCAGAATTGAAACGTTGCTTGATGTGGTTATGTCTGGTAAGAATAGGCAGGTACCTACTTCCCCACCTTCCTGTTTCCCATACCTTCTCTCCCCACTACCTTCAGCCACATAACACACCCTAATTAGGGAAATCAGAATGCCAACAAGGAAGAATGCAAGCACCTGAAATTATTTATGTACCAGGCCGTCCAACTTTTTAACAAAATTCTCATTGAAATTACTCCGATTAAAAATGTTTGAATTTAAAATGGAATTAATAAAAAATGTCCACCTCAAATAATATTAATATTTGGTTAGTTATTGAATACAATTATTATATTAAAAATATTTCAGCTTTTTTTATATTTGCCATAACGTAAATTTTATATATAAATAGGTATGTTTCTCAAATTATTAATAAACACGAAGATGTGAGCTGATGTAAATTTAATATTAATAAATAAAAAAAAAACAACTACAAAAATCATTGTTGCGATCAAAGATAGCTACTTTACTATCATACCAATTTGGTTGTATAGAAAAGGAAAACATATATAAAAGCTTGGATGAGTGACAACTCTAAGACTTGACAAAACAAATTAAGAAGACAAAAATAAAATTTATTTACTGCTTTTATCTATTGGCAAAATGAAAGATCTTGTACCAAATTTAAACACGCTATCTTATACATACTCCACCACGCCTCTCTTCTTAGATATCTGAAGCAGTAGGTAGCTCTGTAATGTTAAGTTTGTCTTTATCATTCATTCAGTTCAAACGTAAACCATTCGTATAACAATCGAGAGAATCATTTTGCTGACAAACTGCGCCCATTGTTTGGATCTTGAATAGACCGTGAATATAACAAGGCCTTCCGGGAGATACTGATTCTATTCCAGAACTGTAATGAAATTATTAGGAACTCGTTGGCACAAAAAAAAAAACAAAATGAAATTGTAATTGAAATTTAAAGAATTGCGAAAATACTCCCATTATTTTCGAATTATTTGTGCCGGTGTAAAAATTTAATCAAATAGCCAATGTCTGCAGGCAGATCATGATGCGCCTAGCTACATCATGATCTTCCGCATATGATGAACCATATATTTTGAATGGGCCAAACCACCAAAACACTGGTTCAGCCCACTGGAGTGATTGAGCACTGATTGTATGGGAGAAGAATTTTAGGTTCGGGGAAAAGATTTTATTTTATATCGGCAAAAATAACAAGTAATGCCAATATTAATACGTCACGGATGCAAACATCTTTCAAAAATGATCGTTGATTTCCGTGATAAAAAGATTCTAGATTGAGATGTTAAAAATTTAAAACACGGCGCATACGTTTTGTTGTTATTGTAAATTTGAGGTACTTTTCCGTTTTATTATCGTTACAAATATCCCAGGATGGTGTTACCAAAGCGGAAATTTTAAATACTTTGATTGTCGGTGCATGCGTGCACGATGTAATGATATTTAATTTTAATTTTCAAAATTTGTACTGATAACTACAAATTATTCCAGACAAGCGATATTAGGTACCAACATTATTTATTGATTATATTGATTTGAAATGTGTATTTCATTTCTTTAAATTTTTGACAGATTATGTATATGAATTAAAATAGTAGGGAATACCTCCATTATCTCCACACTGAGATATACACATCTTGAGACAACGCGTATGGCTTTTACTATTTCATTCGTATCGTAATCTTTGAAAAAACATCATTTTCATAAGTGGAGTTACATTTTTTGTTCAATTAGTATGATTATAACGTTTCTTGTATTTTTTTATAGTATCATTGAATAAATGTTGAATTTTTTAAAGATTAGTAACTTCCGAAAGGTAAATTTCTTCTTTTGAAAGGCAATGATCCATAGTAAATATTTTTTTATAAATACTTTAAGCCTCACAAACTTTTACAATATGATGATCTCCGTGATTTTTTAAAAATCTGCGCTATTAGTAATAAACGTGTAACTACAACCCTTAGTGAGTCTCGGTTGCCTGTTGTACTCCTGCTGTTTATTATTAGCAGTCCACGGTTACCGGCTTTGTTTTCGGTAGGTTTCCTAACATAACTTATTTAATAGGGTAGGGCTCTTAGCTTAAATCCTACTGAATATATCAACCGGTAGATATGTATTATGGGAGTTTTGGTATGCTTCAAGTAAGGACATATTCCTTTACTCCCTATGCTCCTTTATCTGAACTTGATACGCCATCAGAATAAAAAAATACATTAAAAATGCTAAGGGCAGCCTTGTTGAAAACGTTCCTTAAATTGGCAACTTTCATGTTTAGTAATCAGATAATCATCAAAACCCTGTTAAATTCAAATATAATCTAAGGAAACTTCTATTAGATACAGATGATTATTGAAGTCCTACTGAAGTCCTTGAATTTATAAATGGAATTCACATTCTAAGGAAATGGAAAATCATTATAATTTTGTAATACCTCATTTACCTGCCTATATACAGGGTGTCAGGAGTTAAAGTGCACAAACTTCGTGAAGGGATTCTACATGATGGCAAAACTAAAAATGGCAAAAAACTTTTTTTTTTATTTTAATTTTTTTCCCATGCAAAAATAAGTTTTTTCCTTCCAATATTTTTCCTGCACCTAACAAAATTTCTCTCATTGGAGATGCAATATTCCCGCTGACTAGGGATTCTAGGAAAAATATTTAGTTACTTAATAGGTAGAAGCCAGCAACTCAAATTGGGAAAAATAGTAAGTAATTCACTAGACACTAACTTTGGGGTATCGCAAGGAAGCACATTGGGACCTCTTCTATTTATAATCTACATAAATGAGTTATGCGACTTAAAAGTAGGCGGAAAAATTATTACATTCGCTGACGATACGGTAGCTATATTTGAAGGAGACGACTGGACTCAAACACATAAACATGCTGAAAGTGGAATCAATGCGATAAAACAATGGCTTGACAAAAATCTACTTACATTAAATATAGCTAAAACTAAATACATAAGATTCAGTTCAACTATAATAGGACAACCTAGTACATCATACACAATAAAAACACATAAGACTAACTGTAATTCCGATAATATTGATTCTAACTGCAACTGTGAAGCTTTGGAGAGTGTGAAAAACATCAAATATCTAGGCGTTATTATAGACAATCATCTTAAGTGGAAATTTCACATCGACAAACTTTCAATAAGGGTAAGAAAATTGATTCATGTATTCTTTGTATTACGAAACATAATCAAACAACAAGACTTAAGAAAAATATATTTCGGATTATGCAACCCCATCTTAACGTATGGTTGTATTGGTTGGGGAGCGTCAGGTAGAACAATTTTAGATTAGAGTCATTATGCGTAAACCCTATAGGTTTTCTAGCGATCAGCTCTACAAAAAATTTTATGTACTTGATGTTCGTCAAAACTATATAAAAAAGGTTATTATCCACGTACATAAAAATGTAGAAAATCTTAAGCAAATTGACAGTAAATATATAACAAGAAGTCACACCAGAAAGGATCTAGTGGTCCCAGGGAGCAATTCGGCAAAGTTTCAAAAGACATATACATATCTGGGACCGAAATTGTATAATAAAATCCCACCAGAATTAAATATTAAAACATGTAAAATGGCATGCATCGGTACAATAATAACTAAATGGTTGATAGACTTAGGTAGGATTGAGTCTGAAAAATTATTAAATAATGTCATTTAAAACTTAAAATTACACATGGCTAACTATTAATGGCACAATCAGTAAAAACTTAGTATAGTATATGAATGAGATAGTGTGTAGAGTGGATTTGATATGTGCGAAGAATTGACTGACGAAGGACCTTGAATTTTGTGTTACTGTTTACTGCTTGGAACGAGGAAAAAACATATGCTGCATATAAAGGAAAGGACTCACCGAAACAGGATAAAGAACTTGTATGCTGGCAATTTTGTCTTCTTTCTCCCCGTCCAATTGGCACTGAAAACAGCAATAAGCGTGCGTTTCGTTTACACGGCGGACACGACGGAATTACGTCAATGTTGCAGGTAGCGGGAGCACGGTGGCTATAGTAGGTATGTTGCGGCGCGGGCTGTTGATTGCAGACTGACGTGGTGAAGGTAGTTATAGGTGCGGATTTTGGGAACAAGGTAGGACAGGATTTGCAACAATATTAATACCAATCCCAAGCAGTAACAGTATGTATGTGTGCTATGTAGGTGTGTGTATGTGTGGGTATATGTATTGGCGTAACCATGCCCCCCGCCTGGAAGGGGATGAAAGAATCCACTTCCATAAACCAAAAGAGTGCCAATACGTTTCAACGCGCAAACAAAAAAATTATAATGACACGCGGTAGAATGTAATAAATTATGTAAAAGTTAAGAAATTATTATGTAAGTTATATAAATGCTTTTACCAAATGGTCAAAATGACTGATATAGCAAGGAAATAAAAAAAATAAAAAACATTGAAACGAAAAATATGATTTGAAAGGATTCAATAAATAATACTGAACCTGCGGTAGATAAAACTAGAAGTAGGGTTTGGTACCTATTTAACAATGAAACTAATCTAATTGATTTTTAAAAATTAAAGTATTATGAACTAACTTCTAAGATGTCGTTAAATCTATTGTGACGGTAAGGGACAGAGTTTAACAACGGCTCTGCGGTATGTTCTTTATATGATAGTAGTCTATTATTAAATTGACTACATTATCCCGAGCGGGCAATAGAATGGGATGACGACTGTCAAATTCTGTTTCAGCGTTACTCAATCTGCCTCCTACCCTTAGAATTCCGTCATGAAGAAACGGATTTAATTTCGCAATCGCTCGCCGAACCTTCTTCCCATCTTTGACTGCCTTTATATCTTCGGAGAAATGTTCTTGCTGTATAGAATTTATAACAGCGATTTCTGCAACTAAGATATGGCTTAATTCGAATGCTCGTGGTAATTTCTTAATGAAACGAAAAACATAAATTACTATTCGAATTAATTTCGGCCATGAACTAACACGAGAAGCTAGTGCACACAATAACGGTGGAGCAATTGTTTTTGGGCGGTTATTGTCTTGAACGGACATCAAAATTTTTGTTTTTAATTCGGGTGGATCAGATATCGATTTCGTATCAAAACGTTGTAAAGGCCAATCACTTTTAGGTAATTGGGCAAATACGGGACCGTTAAACCATAACGGATGGTCTATTAGCTGAGCGGGAGTAAGACCCCGCGATAAGCAGTCGGCGGGATTGTCTTGACCTCTTATATAATGGAAGCATTCAGCCCCAAGATGGTTTTGTATTTGTGAGACACGGTTGGCAACGAAGGTCTGCCATTTTGCAGGCGGTGAATTTATCCAAGCTAGAGCAACCGTGCTGTCGCAAAAAGCTAAAGTCGTATGAGCTTTCGAATTTGATGTGTAGGTATTACTGACCGTATGCATTAATCGTGCAAGTACTAGCGCTCCACATAGTTCTAATCGCGCAAGTGAAATCGTCTTAGCCGGAGCGACCTTGGATTTAGCGCATAATAAATTAATTGTGGTTTTATCAGTATTCGGACAGTAAACATGTAAGTAAATAACACCTCCATATGCGCGTTCGCTTGCGTCTGAAAACCCGATAAGCGTTAATACACATTGGGGTTCGATTCCTAAAAACGAGGAATTTTGATAGATTGCAGTAATGGCAATTCCTTTTTAAACTGTCGCCAAAGTGTGACAACTGTTTCAGGAGGAGTATCGTCCCAATTCAGGTTATACTCCCATAGAGATTTAATTATCAGCTTAGCCAATAATACAACTGGTGCGGCGAAACCCATCAAATCCCAAAGACGAGCAATCGTCGAGAGAATATTTCGTTTAGTACACGTTCTTTCGTCGGTGTGTACGACAAATACAAAATGATCAGAAGCGGGTATCCAATGAAGCCCTAGTATTTTTAGGTTTTCATCGGGATTAAATTCCACATGTTCCTTAACACGACGAGCTGTAGGAATCGTGGATAAAAACTTTGGAGAATTAGAAGAGAATTTTACAAGGTCGAATCCTCCGGCAGCGAATAACTGAATTAATTCCGTCGACAACTCGGTAGCTTCCTCGACTGATGAGCAACTGGTGACGAAATCATCCATGTAGAATGAGCCATTTTCCACCAAGTTTGCCGCGAGTGGGAAACGAGGTTTTTCATGCGTTGCGAGTTGACGCAGTGAACGCATAGCCAAAAATGGGCTACAAGACATGCCGAAAGTGACGCGATTAAATTCGAACAATTGTAAAGGGTCACTATTGTTAAATCTATACAGCATGCGCTGATAACGACGGCATTCTTCTTGCACTACGATTTGTAGGTACATTTGTTTTATGTCAGCGGTTATAGCTATTGCGAACAATCTGAAATTGAGGATAATGCGAAACAAATCACCTTGTAAATTCTTTCCGGTATGTAGGATGTCATTAAGCGAATAACCCGAATCGGATTTCATACTCGCATCTAGCACCATGCGAATTTTAGTAGTAAGTTTATCTTCACGAACTACAATATGATGCGGTATAACGTAATGAGGTAAGTCAGAATTGTCGACCGGCGAAATGTACCCTTTCTGTAGGTATTCGCGTAATATTTTGTCATATTCTAACTTTATTGCGGGTTGAGATATCAAGCGGCGTTCGAGAGATCGAAACCTGCGTTCGGCGGCGGGTAACGATTCACCGAGAACAGAGGGACTGTTTCGAAACGGCAACGCGACGATATAACGACCTGCCGTGTCACGAGAGGTAGTGAGTTTAAAAATGTCCTCACACTCTTGTTCATCAGGCGTTAAAAACTTCTCATCTGGAATGTCTTCCAATTCGAAGAAGCGCGACAGGCAAAAATCATTATTTTGCGTGAACGTACAAAATGATTGCGTGGCGTTTATACTTGGGTTTTCAATCATCGTTGGGGCAGTACCCAAGATGAGATATCCCAAAGTGGTTTCAATAGCAAATGGCTGACCGAGAGAACCTGATATTTTGTTTGCCTTTAGAATGCGAGCAAATATGTCACATCCTAAGATAATATCAATCTCACCGGGCGTACAGAATGTTGTGTCTGCTAAGGGCAAATTGTCAAGATACGACAAAGAGGAACGGTTAATGTTAACAGTAGGCAACTCACTGGTTATAGTTTCTACTACATATGGTTTAATCGTATACGACTGAGTGATGTCATAGCGGGAATCTAACTTTAAGCAAGTTACGCCATTTGTCACATTTCTTACGTCACCTATTCCCGTGACGTAAGTACTTGGAGATGACCGCACCGTAAGATTCAAGCGTGAACAGCATTTGCGCGTAATTATGTCCCTTTGGGAGCCGCTATCTATTAGAGCCCGTAACGTCTGTACCTGGCCCTTAGCGTCTCTGGTAGTGCAAACAGCCGTTCCTAAGAGTGCAGTAGTATTTGCACTAGGGCATGAATTTGTTACACATAGCGAAACCGGATTCAAAGAATTTAAGTTATCATTATCGGCATCTGCTTGTAACGCGGGAGATGGTATTGGGTCTGTTTGTGACTTTCGCCCATCAGTTTGTTTGAAATGCAATAAACTATGATGGTTGAGCGCGCATGTTTTGCATGTACTCTTTGATTTACAAGCTTTTGTGATGTGCCTAGTACTGAGGCAGTTCACACAAACTCGAATATTCGATGACTTAATAAAGTTAAATCGATCGCGTGGTTCTAGACTTGTGAATTTAGAACATTGGTATAAAGGGTGCGATCCCTTTTGACAACAAAAACAAATTTCGATGGAGTGATTATCGATTTTTTCGACATTAATAAATGCCTTTGCGGAATTAGTTTTTAGCGGTTTAGCGGTATAATTATTATTTGAGCCAAGGCGGTTCGAGGTCGGTTGCGTGAATTGCGCGCGGTTGAGAATTCGTTGCTGTTGTCTTACAAAGTCGATTAGTTCCGCGCTGGAAGGTAGATTTTCATTATTTTTAATAGAAGATTCGAAAGCCTTTACAGTCTCTATGTCAAGCCGTTTAAGACCCAGTTGTAGCAATATGAATTCTGCGAGGTCTTTTATTTTTAATTGCTTCAGCGCGGCGATGTTAGCGGAGTATGCATCTGCGAAATTCTCTAAAGAAGCGGGCGTGGCCGAGTTAACTGGAGGCAATTTCAGCAATCGGTCAAAGTATGATTCAGCAAGAACGCGTTGATCATTATACTTAGTACACAATGCGTCCCAAATAACTTGATAATTTGTACCAGTAGGCGTAATAGTTTTGCAAATATTCAATGCTTTTCCGGTCAATTTAGACATCAGATACTGCATCTTTTCAGTATTATCCAGAGAATCATTCAAATGTATAACCGAATTATATGTTTCATAGAAAAGAGGCCAATTATCTAATTTTCCGTCAAAGCACGCTATTTCCAAAGGCGGTAACTTAATTTGACGGCGAGGTTTCGCAACTGGATTGGACAGCATATTTGCTTCGGTATATTTAATAACCCCGAAGAGTTCTTCAAATGCATTTAATTGAGAGTATTCAGCAATTGCTTCCGGATTCAATTCCAGTTCGCAATCCACCTTTTCATCTAAAATTGTTATAAATTCAGAACGAATTTTTTCAACAGTAGTTGCGCCTGACAAAAAAGATTGGCGATTGCTTATGCTTTCCGAAGCTTTCCTTATCTTGTCATACACCGACTGTAAGCTTGCAAAGCTAGCTGATAGTTTAGCATTTAAACGTTTGAGACGTCTTTCGTCCCGAGACGACCCGGATGACGCGCTTGTAGCCATTTTATTTATTCCGGTTATATTTTACAAAATATGAGACGATAAACAACTAAAACTGCGGTTAAAATAATGTGTCTGTATTATTTATGCGGAATTAATTAATTAATATTTAATAAATATTTAATTACTTCACAGTGATAACCGCACGGGGTTAAATTGACTGGTGAGCTGTGAAAGGTTAACAGATGCGCCGTGCACTATTTTATTTTGCGTTTATTATCATTAACAAATTATAAATATTACGATCGTATTATTCTATTTGTAATGTAATCCAATAATATAAACAATACGAACATTAAGAAATAATCGTATTATTTATAAGGTAGGTAATGCGATTTGATTAGCAAGATATAATTACATGAGTTATCAGAAATAAATATCAAAGCAGTGTCTTGTATCTATTTATTCTAATAGCGGGTAAATATGTTATTTCCAACCATAATACGATAGGTATAAAGAAACAAAATTACTCATGTAGGTATATCAAACTGCGGGTATGCGGGTAATTATTTATATGCGGTATTGTAAAACGTATTCACACTCTGCTGGATTATTATCTACTAATATTATGGTTCAAAAATGTCCGGCTCGTTTGGATCAAGATGAATGAGATAGTGTGTGTGTAGAGTGGATTTGATATTTGCGAAGATTGACTGACGAAGGACCTTGAATTTTGTGTTACTGTTTACTGCTTGGAATGAGGAAAAAACATATGCTGCATATAAAGGAAAGGACTCACCGAAACAGGATAAAGAACTTGTATGCTGGCAATTTTGTCTTCTTTCTCCCCGTCCAATTGGCACTGAAAACAGCAATAAGCGTGCGTTTCGTGTACACGGCGAACACGGCGGAATTAGGTTAACAGATAGCGGGAGCACGGTGGCTATAGTAGGTATGTTGCGGCGCGGGCTGTTGATTGCAGACTGACGTGGTGAAGGTAGTTATAGGTGCGGATTTTGGGAACAAGGTAGGACAGGATTTGCAACAATATTAATACCAATCCCAAGCAGTAACAGTATGTATGTGTGCTATGTAGGTGTGTGTATGTGTGGGTATATGTATTGGCGTAACCAGTATATTTAAACTTAGTATATGTATATTTAATCTACAAAAAAAAAAAAAACAATATTTTGTTTTTTCTTTTTTTTTACAGAAGACATTTTTGGCATTTTTCACCAGCATTTGGTTCCTTAGAACAGGCAATCTGCCTAGCTAGGAACTAATAACGTACAAGACATAATAACACTTGTACACATTTTAATATCTACAGTTATTTGAAATATTATTATTATTATGTAATTTTGCTGTATAAATGTAACTAATGTAATAAAAAAATAAATAAATTTATACGATTGAGGTTTTAATCTCATTCCCTTTAAACCGGTGTTCACGCCTATAAAACTTTTCTCAACAACCGAAAAATTATTTCGTTTATATTTATGAACCTGTGGGACTAAGGGTAGACTAGACGCTGACTTTTAAATAAAAATAATGTGATGTACTTTTATTCTGAGACTGTAATTTCATTGTATATCAAATGGAAACAGTTATTTTTGGGGATAAAATTAAATATAAATTAAATATAATGGTTGTTGTTAGTTCAATTAGTATGTTTAGAGTTCACTGTTATATGTCTTGTCTTTATGATCCAAAACACTTTTTTTTTTCATTTTTCTTCATGCCTCTCCTAATTTGAGTTTCTCAAGTTTGCCGAATATCACCAAAACATCTCATGGTCGTTGAAGTCAACGCATTTACTTTGAGCTTTTTTAAAAATAATTTCTTTACCGGGTTACGAATGAACTGACTATATTTGAACAACTTATACTACTACAAAAATCGTGAAATGTTGCTTGTGCCGTGATGGAGTAGTAACTTAGTCACGGACCGGTGACGAAATAATTATTCGCCATATTGTTAGATATTTCAAAATACAAATCGAGGGCGATGCCATGTAGGAAAGTATATGAAAAATACCTACTCATTCGATTGCCCGTTGATCTCTTGGTGTTATATAGAAAACAGATTCGGCATTTATTTATTTATTTCTATTTTCGTACATACATTTTACAGATGATATCATTTTACATAGATAATAAATGATAATAACCAATTACTGAATGTAAATAGATTAGTAGCAGTGTTTTGTAAACACCCCAACATGAGGACCTGTGTGTGCTGAGGTGTTCGAAGGTTTTAGAAAAAATCTTATTCTGCTATCATAAGTAAAAACACAATATCCGTCATTGAGACTCTCAAGGTTCCACAAAGGCGGCAATATTATATAAAAAAGGTTAATAGCAGACGAAGAGACTAAATCAAAACCAAAATGTGGTTGATTAATGCCGGTATTTTTAAACATTACCTAAGCTGATTGAATTATAAAAAACGGTGTTTTGTTTTAAATAAGTAGTATAATATCATGAATAAGCAGCCATATTTGTTACTTTTTACTTTATATTTCACTGATCTCTTATTTGATTAAATTTATCCCATTACGTTTTTTCTTCCAATATTCAATTTCATTACGGCTGCAGAGTGTGTACAAACATTAATTTATTAATTAATTAAATAACTTGGGTGGAAACGGTCGGATATAACCGTTGCTGGTGTAGGTATATTTTATAGTTAATAGCGATGATCGAGCTGTAGAAAGAGGAGAATAAAAGTTTGTTAATTCCGAGCTGGGCGGAGGGAAGCCTCGGCAGTGTAGAAGGAGGGATTGGGGGGAGAAAGGGGAGGGGAAAGATGAGGGTTGTTCCGGGGGGCAGGGCGGCATGAAGCGGGAGGGGTACGCCTTTCGAGGAAATTAATACAAGATCTACCCAAAACAACCTGACATGTATCATTATTTGATACAGAGGCCTTTATTTTTCTCAGCCTAATTGAGCGATTTTATTTCAAATAATAGGGTTGAAGAAGCGTGTAGCATGCTCTTATATATCGTAGCATAAAGGACTAGAATCGTACTGATTCGTTTTGATCATATTTTTGCGGATGAAAAATCAGGGAATTATTCTCTTGTGTTTTCTCTTAATTACGAACTTATCTGGCAGATAAATAAGCAGATGTGTCCCGGGAGACATCTGGCGTTTAGATGTTTGGATGTTTATCTTTATAATCTAATTTTACACAGGTTTGACGAATGGTAAAAATAGATCGCGTGAAGGCGGAGATAAACTGACAAAGGGAGGAATTCGTCTGTCAGAATCCATTTTATTGCGTCTACGATAATGCTCATGACCGGATTTTCTAGCAGCACTTCAACATGCCATGCAATTTCGAAATTTCTCGTTTAGTACCTACTAGTAAATTTCGACATTTGGTTTAGGATACCTCATCAAACATTCAAAATGATGTAGCACCGGCACACCGTCGTTTTTCTTCTGATTTTTGCGATTTTGCAGAGCGATAAGTTGTTTGCAGCCGAAAATATTTATTTTTAATAACAGAGACTGTTCGGAGATTACTTTCCTGGAAGAACATTCATTTTTCAGTTGCAACCTTAAGAATTATTTTACTACAAAAAAACGTACGTAATAAAATAGTTATTCATCCAAGATTTGCAGAAAAGGCGCATATTAAATAAAAAATGGATAAATTTATCCAACACACTATCTAGATAGCATTTAGTTCTGGTTGAATCTTGCAATCATACATAAAGGTAGCAGCCAATAAAAATATAGAAATTAGCGTTAAGAAAATGAAGATAATGTTGGTAGTTCTTGGTCGAAGAATGAGACAGTTAAATCTGACTGAATCGGATAGGGACATATGACCATAGTTGATAGAGCACTGACCCGGCATGTCATACGTTCTGGGTTCGAGTCCAAGATGTAACCGTATCTTTTTCTGTTTCAGATTTTCGATTGAGTCTCGCTAATATTGTCGTCATTAATTAGTGGCAACGAAAAAACAACTTTCTGGATCGGTATAGAATATCTGGTTAGTTTATAATCAGAAAATGTCATAACTTAGTAACTTAGTAACTTAGTGAAATATAATATACTAGCAGACCTAGCCACACATTGCTGTGGCTAACGAAACACAACGCCACTATCCATCCTTTATAAAATCTACACCACCCGCTTGCCAGTTGCCCGCTGCCTCAATTGAATATTTGAATTTCTCGGCTTTTCTCTACTATAATAAGCATGTATTATAGATATAAACCTTCCTCTTGAATCACTCTATCTATTGGTGAAACCGCATGAAAATCCGTTGCGTAGTTTATACTATGTAATGATAATAGGTATTATCTACTCATAGTTGCAACTTATAACATTAATTAATTTCTTATTAGGTGCAGTAGCTTTTGTCTTCATTCGGAATAGAAGTAAACGATTTCATCTGACACGTACGTACTGATGATACGAAATAGGTTAATTGATGCAATTAATTCATTCATTTTCTTCACACCGAAGGGCTCTCCTAGTTATTTTTATTTTACCAATGGATTTAGATTAAGTACCGTAAAGAGATGCTTCAAGAATTTGAGTTCGGAGTAAAAATCGGACTCCAAGTCACGAGAATTGCTTCGCGATTTAGTCGAGTAAATATTTCAATTGAATTACGAAATAATCTTCAGCGAAATCTTCTCGGCGCGGCTCCGGGTTGCCGGAGATGATCTCAGCACTAATTAAATGATAACCGAAATGTTAAAATCTCTCTTCATTTAAATTAAATGTAATTAGGAACGTGAATACCTGAAAAGAACCACAAAAAATGGACAATTGAGAAGAACTCTCGAAGACCTGGAAAGTCTTCATAAATAAATTAGGGTTTCCGTTTTGAAGGAGTAGCGCAGAAAAGCAAAGTTGCAAAATAAAAGGAAATCTCGTAAACGGCGAGCTTTCTTCTCCTATTTCACACATCTAAGATTGCTTGTTACCTTGGCTTAATAAAAATGGATCAATCGAAAACTAGCATTGCTTTAAGATCAATTTATCGATGTATTTCCCGCAATTCAAACCCCCTTTAGACTTTATTGTGCTTTGTGATGCTTATTCATTGTTAAAACAATTTTTTTTAACAATTCAATAGAAAATAGTTTTTTCTTTTAATTTAGAAAGACAGCATTCCCGGTTTTGTAATAATCTCAGCATGTAGAAAATGTATCCACTTCCGTCATTATAAGCGGAAAATATGACTTGTGCATTGATGGGGGACTAAACTAGTAGAGGATCGAATGCTCAACGCCCGTGTGGGAACCCACAACCAACCGATTGGTTATGAGACTGCAAAACGCGGTACGGTGAGCTTCCCCTTGCAAATGCAACTTTCACTTTTAATTTTTTTTCGAATGCGCGCTATTAACGCTGTACTGTCATTATTTTTCAATAGAAGGGGGAGCTCCGTTTTAGATTATTTGAGAGTTTCAATTATGTAAGATATTACGATACGAGAAATATATTGAGAAAGGACTATTTTATTATAAACGCACGATAAAAATCTTAGGCCCTCCGTTCATGGAGATACTTACAATCTACGTAATTGTGACGCAACCACAAGTACCCTGCTGATATACCACTCTTTAATGCTAGTTTCCGTACACGGCGCTACCCGAAATATACTGAACTTGATCATTTTTCACGTGCAGTCGTGGAGTTAACACGATGTCAAGCCAAGGGCGGATCCAGCTTTGGCGCCAGGGGAGGGTCAAATAGTCGTGGTGAAGTCACAAGAAGTTATAATTTAATTTTGATAATAATAGATACAAGTAAAAAGTGGGTATTTTATAAAGTACATAAAATCTATATTGTGACAAAAAAATATAAAAATGTTATATTTAATTAGTGGTCCACCTAGGTCCTGGACCCAGCCCAGGGGGGGTCATGACCCCCATGACCCCCCCCCTGGATCCGCCCTTGTGTCAAGCGATGTCATATAACTTTTTTCCAACATCAGTCCATGCCTTCTCCACTAAATCCTATCTTACGTATTCTGGTAAAGTATAGTTATATAAACATGCATTTTTTCCACTTCCAAAACAAATCTAACATTACTATCATATTCCGACGCCATTTCTGTCAAACGAAAAAGTATTAGACACAAATGATGCGACGCGTCGCGTGCGATCAGCACCGTCGGTATCGTGATACTGATTGGAAACCGACAGCCACCGTGCACCGTGTAGCGCCGTGGGCACCAGCAAAATCGTATGGGGGGTACTTACGATCGGCGCGTATGATACGCGCATGATAAGCTTGTAAGTAGCGTCATGTACGAAGGCACTTAAACTTATGTCGAATCTGAAATCATGCAAGGAATCTGAAATCATCTAAGCGAGATGGGGTAATAAATCATGGTAATATACGTAACTGTATTATGTTCACGTCGCTTATTGTTTAAATCATTTCTACTCAAGAGCACTTTTTAGAAATAATATTTCGCTACTCGAATAGACAAAAAATAAACTAAAACTGGTATTTACATATTTATCTTGAGTTGTGAAAAAATTTAGATTTGAGGGATACACTGTCATCAATGAAAAAAAACTTATATAATATTTACAATAGAATAAAGATTCATGTACGTAGGCATTTATTTATTACTGAAAATAGTTTCACTTCGTGTGGTCTTGTATAAACATAAATGTTTGTCTTATAAAACACCACTTATTTAATGAAAATTACCAACAATATAAGATAAAACAATTCGTTCATAATTTTGATTAAATGTGTGGTGTTTTACAAAGCGATTTGTTTTCATTAAATTAAAATGACGCCGCAATTTGAATTTGCAAAGGTTGAAGAAGTATACACTTTTTTTAATTTACATAATCTTAGTACTTTTTTTAATTTCACTGGGAATTAAGCTATACGTTTGGATGCATTTATACAGTACATAATTTAATGTTTTTGATTTGTTCAATCTTTTTAGTATGATATTCTCTTTCTATCCCGTATGGTGATTGTGTGGACGTCTATATTGTAATATAGTTTGTCTTTAAAGTAAGTTGGTAGTAAATTTGGATTTGATTTGAGATTTTCACGTCCAAAAGAACTATCCTCTAGCTAAAGTTTTGGACATCGTTACAGTGTCCATCATCATCATACATGAAGAAAGAGGTAGCGTAACACGATATGGTATCCAAAATATCTAGGTTTATGGATAAAAATTAAATATCGATTATTTTATAACGTAGAAAAAGGTGACGGACGTAGGTAGATTTATATACCTAATACCTACGGAGTTACAGCAAGGGTCGGTTCTTTTTAAAATGTGGGTAGATACATTAATGATATGGTATTGAAATATTATTATTAGATTGTGGAGTATTGAAATATTCTACAACAAGCTTTTTTGTAGACGACGTGCGACTCGTTGACTTACATAACACGAGTAGATTATGAACTAATAAAAGACCCCATCTTCAGAAAAAAATAATGAAGAGTTATTGAAGTATAGAGCAATTAAAATATTTTTTGCGAATTATTGAAAGAAATAAAATAAGAAAAAAATAAGAACAAGTTTAGACTTAAATTACGAAAATATGCAATCGATTCAAATTAAAAAAATGTTTTTTTTTTAAAATTACTTATTTTTAAATAATACATGTATGGACTGTATTTTGAAATAAGTAACTATGCACCTAGGTATTTAAAAAAAACACAAATAAACATATTCTGCGCGGCAGAAAAAAACCCAATCATGTCTCTACCTCATGTAAGTCAGAGAGTCAAACAAGTTGTTTTTACTAACTCTTTATTTCGAACCAGTGTGTCTTCAAAAATAAATTTCACTTTAATAAAAAGAATAAAACAGAACCGTTTTATTTAATATATAAATAAAATCCGACTTCCCGACTTAACCCAAACTATCCCTCTCAAATCTTCCGCATTCATTAAAGACGGATACCTTTCCCTTGAGGTGTTTAACTATGGAAATATACCGTGGGTAAGTTAGTGGAAGGAGTCGAGATCAAATTGACCTAAAATCCCCTTTTCCAGCCATCTAAGCAGGAATGAAGCTCCGTGACCGTCCGTGACTATAATAAATGAAAGTACATAGTGGTCGGGAAAAGATTTTAAGGAGAAATTAAAACATCGTGCAATTATATCGACTTAAATTTAAAAAATGAATAAAACTCCAATCATGGTTAAAAACATCAAATAAGTCGTCGCCATGCCATAACACAAGCTAGCCTAAAGCTAAACCTCAACTTATAACTATAACTATTCTCTGTTCTTTAAATATATTTTACCTCCTGTTCACATGCATATTTTTTCTGTTTTCCACTTTTCCTACTTCTGAAACTCTGTTCTCTACTCTTCATAATGTACATTTTTCTGTTTTGTTCTTTTGTACTTAGGTACATAATTGATGAAACAATAATGTATAATACTAGGGCTGTCCGTAAAATAAGGTCTCCAAGGCGCTGCGGTCGCGAGGAATGATTTTATGCGCAAACCTGCAACACTGGCGTGTAGCCTGGTTTCCCTTTGTCAAATCCTCACCAAGTTGCACCCTGTGTGACGCTTAGTCTCGGCGTGGCAACCATTCGCGATGGAGCTTCCACTCGCCGCACCCGCCAGGTATGAGTTACGCTCTATAATTCGTTTTTAAACTTTGTATCGGCAAATCTGAATGATGCCACTGGAATTGTTCCTTGATCTTTGGGGTCGTGTAGTCGTGTAGTGTATTAGGGTCTCGTCCCCAGTCACAATTGAGTTCAAGAATTCTTCGCCATCGATGTCGTAGCACTTAAGGAATCTGCGGGCTACTTCAACCCGTTGTCCTTTGTGATCTTCAGTGAGCGTTTTGGGACCCACCTTGGGCAGACTTTGTGGTCTCTCAATTTTTTTGTCAAAATCTTATCAATAGTGGTCTTACTGACAGGGATTATATCACAGAGCACCTGAACCGTTACCCGTCGATTTGCAATAATTGTTTTTTCCACTTTGGCAATTTTTTCGTCTGAAACCGATGGCCGTCCCGCACGCTTTTAAATTCTCTACACCATTTGCGCGCGTTTTCGCACTCATATACTGTTTTCTGTACAATAAATAGCTGAGAATGAATTTTTACCGGGGTTTCGTTCTTCGCACAAAAATCTAATTATAGAGCGTAATTCACACCTGGCGGGTGCGGCGAGCGGAAGCTTTATCGCGAACGGCTGCCACGCCGAGACTAAGTGTCGCAGAGAGTGCAGCTTTGTGTGGATTTAGCGTAGGGAAACCAGGATAAGGCTCTATGGCAACTAAACAAAGTGGCATTTCAACACCCCTTTGAAAAATCATTAAAAGAGATGATTTTTATTTTAAAAATAGCCCTTAACCTAACCTAACGTAACCTATTTAACTAAGTTTTTTTCATAATTTTTAATGACTTTTCAAAGGAGTGATACAATTATTGTATATTTTTGAGTTGTCCGGTCACCACAAAAAACATTTTATTTTTGAATCACGAGTCTAAACTTATACGGAATTGATATACGTTACTAGTACGTAAAGATGACAATATACCCTAAAATATATTCAGAATCTTAACGTCGTAAGTAAAGAAGCCGTGTATACAAATAGAGTCTCGCGACACGTGTATTGCACGGACCTACTGTCGAATTTGCGTTATCAAAGAAAAGAAGAAGAAGACAAATAATGTGGGAATCTTAACGACGTAAGTGAAGAAAGCGTGTAAACAAATATGCGCCCGCCGCACGGCGTACTGGATGAACGTACGGCGGAATTCACCCTAGCTGGCATGGAGATTAGACCTTTTCACCGCGTTCAATTTAATTTATTCTGAAGAACGTGTTACAAATATTGAAAATTAGGGATGATGTCGCACTGCCGAAGTTATTAATTTATCGCCTAGAAAAATAAAATTTTGTGCTTACCGCTAACTTTAGTTGTAAAACGTATTACAATTTTTCAAAGGCGTTGTACGTAAAATATATTAAGGGTAAGGAATTGTTTTTATTATTCTTAAATACGAAGAACTTACATCCCCAGGACAAAATCTGAATAAAAAAGTTAATATAGTTACGAATTCGCCGGAAATGATTAAAAAGTGAGTTTTGAGCAAACAAAAATTATTAGGATTGTGTACCGCCTTAAGTATAAAATTACGACTGTTTTGCTTTGCCTCCATTTTCGTACTTTCAAAGCGCAAATACCGCACAAAAGTCCGAACTGCTCCAAATATTCCGGAGTCAATGAGACTATGGCATCCCAGTGTGATTAGGTATGTTGCGAGGCTAAAGGAAATGTGAGAGAGGAATGTTAGGAACTATCTGGCTATACAGAAACATGGCTTAAGCCAATTTACACAACAATTTTTTTAATTTCAAACAAAGTTTCCATTCTGAATGGTCTTTTATCAGGGCGATACTGACAATCATGAAAATCCTTTTATTGAATACATTTTTTTATTTAGTTATTTATTAAGTTAAAAGAAATACGAATTTCGCTTTGTTAACTTAAGTGTACATTGATAGGAACAAAAATAATACATATATTAATAATTACGGTTTACTACCTAAGTAACATATTTTTCTTAAGTAAGAGCATTTTGGTTTTGCTCATTGATCTTGAGGGCAAACAGTTTTTTCTTAAATATATTTATTCTATTTACGGTTGTCAGGCTATCAGGAAGGAGATTATAAATGTGTACACCCTCATGGCCTATGTTTCTTTTACCACGCTCTGTATTTGCTGAATTTGTATATAATTTATTATGTTGTCTTGTGTGGTGGTCATGTACTTGTGATGTTTTCATAAATGAAGTATTTGTGTGTATGAAGCCATTTTGGATTTTGTGAATTAATAGGCATATGTTGTATTCGTACAGTTTTCTAATTTTAAGTAAGTTAGTTTCTTGGTATACTCTTTTGGTGGGGGTATCTGGTCTATAGTTAAAAAGTTTTTTTATAACTTTATTTTGTATTATTTGAATTTCGTTTAGATATATATGATGTTTGTGTTTCCCCATATTTCTATGAGATAATTTAGATGGGATTGAATTAAACTAAAGTATAATCCCCTCTTTATTTGTATTGGTAGAAGATGGGCTATTAATTAATTAACTCAAGGTCTATGTCATCTTTGGGGATGCTCCGTGGAGGGCCTTTTTGAGGAGAGGAAGGTGTGAACGTGGGTCTTGAATTTATAGTGATGAAACTGTAATATTTTCTTACAAATTTTATAGATTTCTATATCATCTTTCAATTAAAACAGCAATCGATTTTTAGTGAGGAGCGATTTTGCATAGTTGCTTGATGATTTGAAATATTAAGCAAAATTAAACAACGTAGCTATATTATAAATCTATCGCCTTTTACTCCTGGAAAATGTTTTTTTTGCTCCGCAAAATTCAATCTTGTTGATTGCGTATCAAAGAGATGTTTACCAAACCAGAGAGCGATTGAAACATTGTTATTATTTTCAATAAATTTCCACAGGATCGAATAGTAAATATCACCTGGACCTCTCAACTTGTTTACATTGACGGGAAATATGACAGTTTATTGATATTACAAAGACACTACATTTCACAAAATTAATTTGAAAACAAGCCGTATTATAACGACGTTGTAATGTTTTACATCATCATCAAAATAATGCTGTTAAATCGCTGACGGATCAAGGTTTCTCCAAGGTGATCTATTCAGTCCTATGTTCAGCCTGTTTATTTGATGAGTATTCATAAACCAATTTTTGTACTTTACAGAATATGTATTTTACTAGCTGGATAAAATAAATGAAATACACGCATTTTCATTTGTACAAATTTCATAAGCCATAGCTTACCATTATATATAAAAACCTTCGTGGGTATGCACACAACAAATCACCAAAATTTTATCTCAATTGGATAAACGGTAGGGCATAAAATGCAGACAAACAAACTAATATTGATTTTTATGTTTAAGAAGATGACACCTCACAAGTGCGCCCCTGTCTGCACAGTGTAAAGACATGGTAACTATTATCGCCACCCGGTTGGGCAGTATTGTGATGCGGGTTAAATATTTAGGCAAAGTTATTAGAGTGAAATCACATTTTTTAAATTAATATTCACTACGAATCGGTTTACATTATGTATACCAAAAAAGCACAGAATAAAGAATACTATACTAAAAGTCTCTTCTATACAAAGTTGAACGGAAACAAATGTGCTACTGACTTTTGGTTCTAGACCATTTAAAACGCAGTCTATCTCTAATACACTTACTTGAAAATGTATACCGCTATCCCATTTGAATTTCTTAATGTAAGGAAATATAGGTCCAAATTGGGCCTGTAATTGGATGAACACGCCCACTTCCGTACTATTCTTTATTCTATGCGAAAAATTGATGCTTGTCCACAGCTTCGCTTGAGTAGAAATAAAATAAAATTGTTTAATACTACATAAAAATATAAAAAAATATGAGTAGAATTAAAATAAAATTTATAAATATCTACGTTATAAAAATATACTTAAGCGTATATTTTTTTTTATAATATTGTAATACGTAATAATACATTTTTAACTTAGAAAATTATCATCGCATGTAAGAAACGACTTAAAAAAGACTACTTTATGGCTAAGATTCTTTGTGACAGTTAACCTCGATAATCTTTTTTTTTCTTAGAAAATTATTCACAAAAATATAAATCTTTTTTTATATGCTTACTCGTAGTATATAAAAAATATATACAATACATTAAAGAAATTAAAATTAAAATGGAGTTCTATAAAATAAACAGTAAATAAAATATAAATAACTTTTGCGTTTTAATCGACCATTTCCAGACTTAGCTTGCCAAGCTATTTTTACTCCTTTTGCCTATATTAGTTGTGATAACTAAGACACACTAAGAAAAGACATAATTTTGGCTTGAACATTCGTCGTCTTGCCTATAAATATATCAATGCATTGGCGATTCAAAACGTTCTGAATGAAAATATTTCAAGCATCTTTGAATCACTTTTCACGAATATAAATGACAAAAATTAATGATTGAAAGCTATAATATTGATTCCTAACTATGGTCACAATTGCTTGGTTATTAGGTAGGAAAAGAAGAATACTATAGAATGGGTTTTTATTTATTTGTATTAAAGTTTTAATTTCATTTAATTATCATTTTTGTATATATTTTTATGCGGGGTCTGATTCACCTGAATCTGAGATCTCGATTGATTTTTTCGGTTATTCAATATAATTTTTACCTTAAAAAATAACCGACCATGAAATCAACACTTTGTGAAATGACAATTACTCGTAATGTTATGGGCGGAACTAAATGATAGATTTTGGACTAATTAACAGACTGTTCAAAAATTGTGTACGCTGTTCACTGAATCTGGTAATGTATTCAAAGTTGTTAATTACCGCTGAATAATTTTTGGCATTATATTCTATTCGTTATGCGAATGCAGCTATATCTTTTTGAAGATATAATTGCACCTCGGAATTAGCAGTCATTTAAAAAAAAACTCTATTAGCTCTTTTTATCAACCGCTTGATAATTACCCGTCAAATTTCTTCAAACCAAAGTGGTATTTATAATCTAAATATATTAGCTGTGTTTAGAGACAAGATATGGATAGTCAGACAAATCCCAAATACTCTCTTTCCCATATCCTTTTTCCGATCACCTCTTTCAGCATGTAAACTAATAGATATATCTATCCGATATAGGTATTCTTATAAAAATTGAATATTCATTTAGACTTTTATAAAACTCAATTGTTCCATATAAATAAATTCGGATATGTCTATCCGAGACGCTACCCAGGTTACAAACCAATTCTTAGAATGATTGTTTCCAATGAAAAGGGTAGTTGCCCGTAATATGGAGAAAAATAATTAGTTGATAATAATGTAATTCTAAAATTTGAAAATATCACGGTTCGACAGAAGGTGGCAATAGCGAAATTGGTTAACGCTTGGTTAGACGGAGAGGTCTGGGTTCGAGTCCCAGTTGCGACCATTGTCTTTTTTCTGTTTTTCTGTGTCTTGTTCTCTTTCATATTTTCGTTTAGATTATTATTGTTAACTTATTCTAATATGAAAAAATATTAAATTATTTTCTGACATTCATTAAACCCAAATTAAAATGATTTTCGATTACAAAGAAGGAATTATATTTTAGTTTTTTGAGTCCAAAGACCAACCCTCCAGAGAGTGACTCGGCACTCTTTCGACTACGACGCGGGTCTCTCTATCATTTATTATTATTGACTGAAGGTAAAAATAGGTCAATGTTCATGGTATTCGGAACTATTAACGGGAGAGTCCTGGGAATACGCAATTTTTTACAATAGCGAACACGATCATCGCATAGCGTAAGCGAGTCCCGATCCGACAGAAATTTCTCCCGTTCCTGTTATAATGGACCCACGTGACTATGCTTGGGGACCGTGGTTCTTTCGTATTCTACGTGTAGATTGTGATATAAATTTAGGTATATTTAAGTAGTTAAAAATCGGTTCTTAGACATTCGTCAAAAATTATTATAAGCTAAGCACAATACATGCTACATAATGTGGAAAAATGGTGACCTGATAACTCAGAATCATGAAACTTCAACACTTTTGAAAAGTCATTAAAAGTGATGGAAAAACTATAAAAAAATTATTTAAACAGGTTACGATCGGTTAGGATATGGGCTGTTTTTCAATATTTTTTTCATAACTTTTAATTTATTTACCGGATACCAAGAACCAAGAAGACCTATGCTTACTAGCCCCGTCGTATATATCACACGGCATATAAACCCCAAAATTAAACACGGCAATATTTTTGACGGTGAAACCTCAAATCATATTATTTATTTGATTTAATTAATATTTTTCACTGCATTTCATTCATAGTATTAATAATAACTGGTAATAATTATCTAGAGCCCATTTTATACGACCCCCAGACTCCACTTGACATGGACATGAGCGAGCTTCCCAACAAATAAAACCAATTACCTCATCAGCCGACTACTAGCGTACCACCGCACCAGCAGCGAGGAGGTAAATGCAGGAATAACTTTTCATTGCACTTCTAGCCCCAGTATTGTCGGTGGTTTATAACATGTAGACACAGTACAGACAGAATCGCCTATCCCTAAAATCGTTTACATTTTGTAACCGGAGTTACCTAAGTAATGCTCTCCGCGGACATTTTTGCGTACTTCGAATTAAACAACATAATTTCGGTCGCGTTCACGTACGAGTAATATCCTGTAATTAAAAAAATACACAATTCTCATGTTTTCAGTACATAATATAAAGAATTTATGCCGCCGTTCTTACAATTGTTGTTGATGTAAAATGGTCAGCCTTCCACAAGCTGTTTGTAATTTGAACGTATTTTTTTTAGAATAAGTTAACAATAATAATCTCAACGAAAATATGAAAGAGAACAAGACACAGAAAAACAGAAAAAGACAATGGTCGCAACTGGGACTCGAACCCAGACCTCTCCGTCTAACCGGGACGAGTGCGTTAACCAATTTCGCTATTGCCACCTTCTGTCAAAGCCGTCATATTTGTCAATCTCATATTTTCAAATTTTTTAGAATTACATTATTATCAACTAATTATTTTTCTCCATATATCTATCCGAGACGCTATCCAGGTTACAAACCAATTCTTAGAATGATTGTTTCCAATTAAAACGGTAGTTGCCCGTAGTATGGAGAAAAATAATAATTAGTTGATAATAATGTAATTCTAAAAAATTTGAAAATATGAGATTGACAAATATGACGGCTTTGACAGAAGGTGGCAATAGCGAAATTGGTTAACGCGCTCGTCCCGGTTAGACGGAGAGGTCTGGGTTCGAGTCCCAGTTGCGACCATTGTCTTTTTCTATTTTTCTGTTTCTTGTTCTCTTTTATATTTTCGTTTAGATTATTATTGTTAACTTATTCTAATATGATATATTTCACTAATGGGAATAACCTCCAAAAAAGTATAAAAAGAAAGTTTTTCTTATAAAAATTGTATTTTTTTTTATTTGTACCTATTGTTAAGGGCCATCCATAAATTACGTCACAGGAATTTCATTATTGTTTACCCCCCCCCCATCCCTGTCACAAATCGTCTCATTTGTTAGAACCCCCTAGTGTGACGTCACATATTTTGAAATTTTCGCTCTAAAAATAATTTTTCGTTTGCATTTAAGTTTTGCGTTTTGATAATTTATATTTTTACACGTGACGTCACGCAGATGATGACCCCCCCCATACCCCTTGTCACACTTCTTATGTGATTTATCATGCAATGCCATTAATGCATATGTAGGTACAATAAAATTTTGTCAAAAACAAGCGAGCCTGGGAATCAGATGTTTAATGGATGATAATAATAGAGCGTAGAATTTGAGTCCCAACTGCTCCCGTCTGTAGCCAGTGAGACTATGGCATCCCAATCGGGGTATGCTATTAGGCTGAAGGTAGTGGGGAGTGGAATGAGATGGGGAAGAGGAAGATGGGGAAGTACGTGGCTATTCAGATCTGGTGACCAAACCCGGCGATGCTGAGTGTATCTTTTACTCTGGAAATATGCCATATAATATTTTTAATTAATTAATTTCGAACTACCACAAATTAATCAAATAAAATTTAATTGGGCACGCCGGGATTCGAACCCGCGATCTTCGTATTGAGAGTTTTACCCATCGACCTCGGAAGCCGTCGCTATATGTAGCTATACTATTCATGTAGCAATACTTTTAAATTCCGATTTTTTCCATTTTTCTAGACAAATTTTTTACTCACCTGCGAACTTACGTAAAAGGGGCGTGTTACTTACTGTACTTGCGAATTTACTATGCTAATCCACCGATCCCAAAAATGTGATCTTAACAGACTTGAAAGAAAACTGACATCGTCAATATCGCCCTTTAGACTCTTAAGCTCCAGACATTCTACTGAAATTGATAATCTGCCTTTCGAAAGAATTTCGATGATCAATTTCATGTTACTTTGGGCAAACAGACACGCTCACAATATACATCTACTGGTTTATCATTTCAGCGTGTCACCCTCACTAACTACAACTATTACTAGTTTTGTACCAAGCATAACCCGTGTTATTCTTCCAACGTAAGGATTTACATAATAGTAATAAAAATATTTAGTTATCATGTATACATTTTATTTATTTAAAAAAAAATGATTCTATTGACAAATGGGTCACTGCCTATGCTCATGCTCAGTTGTACTTTCAGGTTTTCTACCGGAATGCAGTTGTTTTACAGCATAAGATTTTGGCATAAATCTCTAACATAGCGATAATATTTGTCAAAGAGGGACCTTTTCTCTAAGTTTCATAAGAGTCAAATATCTCAATAAGTACCTATACATATGATGGTTCCATACCAACTCAGAATGAAACCAACTCAGAACCACCTCAGAACGGTCATTAAAAGCTACGAAAACATATTTTTAAAATAGCCGGTAACCCAAACCCAGTGATCCTTAACGGGGGTACCAGTGCCCCCCTGGAGGCGTTTTCGAGATCTAGGGGGGCGTTTGGGCATTGTGTTAAAATAGAAAACAAGCTCATTCTCGAGCTATGCACACTGACACATTGACACACTTTATTAAAGGTGCAAAAATTTGACAATTTATAAATAAAATATACACTTTCATGCGCAAAAATTTAAACTGAGGCATAATAACTAAATGTCAATCTAATAATAATGTGTTTTAATGTGTGATAATTTGACTGCGGTAAAGGGGGCGATTTTTTCAATACGGTTAAGAAACACTGCCCTAACCTAACTTAACCTACAACCAATTTTTTTATCACCACTCTTAATGACCTTTCTGAGGTGGTTCTGAGTTACTTTCATTTACCAATCTTTATTTTTATTTATTTTTTGTTAATAATTTAATGCCATTGTGGTATGGCCACCCTACTAATGCATCTGGTAAGCCACAACAGGTACCGTTTATTTATATATTTAGTTTACAGTATAATATGAGTATAATGTTATTGTTGCCTGCAATGAGCATACTGCCCAGCTGTAATAATTATTAATTAGTAATATTTGAATAACTGTACTCAGTGCTTCTTCTTTAGGTTTATTATTATGTTTTTATTATTTTTTATCTCATTATTGTAAAACTGCATATCTCGATACAGGAATGCCCTAGTGAGATGTGAAGCTTATGTTTTTTATGTATTTCTAATTTTTCAATAAATAAATAAATATGAGTATGCATCCTAAGACGATGTGGGATTTTAAATTGACCGTCAGAGAAATAACTCAAACTCCGTCTTTGTCGGTAAATTTCACAAATTTTGTATTACAAAACGTTTTGTTAAGAATTATAAAAGTATCCATAAAATTTACCAACCTAACTTTAATATAATCATAAAAAAAAACATATTTAAATAAATTTTCTTGTATTTTATAAAAACTTCAAAATGGCGTGGCTTAGCTAGGGGGGAAACGACTTTCAAAAACCAAAATTATTTGAGTTTACCTAGAAATTTTAAGTCGAAACTTTTTTTAAACTTCAATCGTTGGAGTTTTCCAACCGTGAGGTTTTAGTTAGATGGAGTAAAATTCATCCTAAATATAACAATAATATTCTTCAATATTATAAAGTTTTTGGTATTGTAGATACAAATTATTCTTATTCCACTTTAATTTATCTTCCTGTTAAGTACCCTTCAATTACACTTTGGTTCTATTTCGTAAAGTTTGATTAAGGTTCCGATAAGCAATTATTTCCCACGAATTTAATAATTCATTTCGTGTTTGACTAGCGCTATCCGGAATGTAAATGACAATTAAACAATGGTTAAACTAATCGGCAGTCACAGCAGCCGTTAGCCTCTCATTAGCGAAAAATGGCGCCAAATCTGCCTGACAGCTGGAGAAATGTCACAAATATAATTTAAATTCAACGGAATTATAGGACAGCGGAAAATATAGTAGAATTAAGAGATAATTTGTACGCAGATGGAATCACAGGTCCCATAGGTCACCAGCAGATGGAACGGTTCCAATAAGTCAAAGCATTTGGTTCGGTTTTTAATAAGTCATAAACATTACAAAGCTTGAGCAGATATTAAAAGCGTATTCTGTGGTTCGTAAACAAGTCAAAGCATTTTCTTCGGTTTAAAAAAAACAATTTTTGAGCAGATGATAACAGCATATTCTGCTGTTCGTAAACAAGTCAAAGCATTTTCTTCGGTTTAAAAAAAAAAGCCAAAAACAAACCAATGTTTGAGCAGATGATAAAATCATTTTCTGTGGTTCGTACACAAGTCAAAGCATTTTCTGCGGTTCGTACAAAATTTAAAGCATTTTCTTCGGTTTAAAAAAAAGAATTTTTTTGAGCATATGATAACAGCATATTTTGCGATTCGTACACAAGTCAAAGCATTTTCTTCGGCTTAAAAAAAGCCAAAAACAAACTAATGTTTGAGCAGATGATAAAAGCATATTCTGCGGTTTGTACACAAGTCAAACCATTTTGTTAGGTTTTAAAAAAGTCAAAAACATTCCAACGTTTGTGCAGATAATAAAATCAAGGCAAATAATTTTATTCGGTTTTTATAAAGTAAAGAACTTATCAAAAAATGGATAAAAACAAATATTTGCTTTCCCTTTCCTGTTTTAAAAGGAAAAGAAACCTTGCAAAACTTTCGCGAACGAACTTGTATCCCCCAAATTTTCCGGTTTTAACAAAGTTTCCGTTCCAGTTTTAAAGTATAATCTAGCTTTATTGTGTCACAAAATAATTAAGTGTGTCTTCGTCGCATAAAAAAAACAATTAAGTGTCTCTAGATGAAATTTAGAAAAATAACGGGTTATAATAATATTATTATATTAAGCATGTAACTAACTAACTAACTAACTAACTAACCATCACGCCGTTTCCCCGCAGGGGTAGGCAGAGAGGACGGACCGCCACACAACTCGATCTTGGCACACACTCTTTGCCTCGTTCACATTCATACATCGTCTCTTCTATTATTCCGACTCTTCACATGGCCTGACTCAAGTATCTGATTCACTTGGTCGTGCCATGTCTTCCTCGGGCGTCCCCGACTTCTTCTACCATTCACATTTGCATCATATATTCTCCTTACACTCCTTTCCTCGTTCATTCGCTCTACATGCCCAAACCATCGGAGAGTCCCTTTCTTAATCTTACACATCACGCTTACGTCAGCCTTGCATTCTTTGCGGATATCCACGTTTCTCTCACGATCGTACATGGTTTTACCACACATTCGCCTCAGGGATCTCATTTCTACAGCATTCAGTCTGCTTTCATCCTTCCTCTGCCAGTTTCATGCCTCACTGCCATACATCAGGGTAGGTACCAGCACTCCATTATGGACGGCTAGTTTCGCGTCTTTGGACAGTTTTTTATTACCGCCAACGGCATTCAGTCCTCCATTAATGGAGTTACCGGCATTCACCCTTCTTTCAATATCTCTATCAGCCTTCCCATCTTTCGTAAACATACTACCCAGATACACAAACTCATCCACCTGCTCCAAGTATTCATCATTCACAACTATATTGCATACTGTTTTCGTACTCTCTCTTTCAAACACCATGACTTTAGACTTACTTACATTCATCATTAACTCATTCTTCATACATACTTCGTTTATCCTAGACACGAGAGACTGTAGATCTTCCATACTGCTAGAAATTAGCACCGCATCATCAGCATACAAAAGGCAATATACTTCCAGATTACTCAATTTTGCGCCCAATCCCATCTCTTTCAATTCTTGCATACAATTATCCATGTATAGATTGAATAACCACGGTGACATTACGCAGCCTTGTTTAACACCTTTTGTGATGTCAAACCACTCCGTAAAATCGCCGTTCACCCTAACACATGCAACGCTTCCCTTATATAGCGACGCAATTGCCTGAATGAGCTTCGTATTCACTCCGTACTTGGACAACACCTTCCATAGCTTTTTCCTGTCAACTCGGTCGTACGCTTTTTGTAGATCTACAAAGGCACAGAAGAGTTTCTGGTTTTTTGCAAGAAACTTCTCAGTGAGCATACGCAATGAGAAAATCTGGTCCATGCACCCCCTTCCACTCATAAAAGCACCTTGCACATCCCATATTTTATCTTTTGTTTCCATTCTTACCCTTTCAATCAATATTCTACCATACAGGTTGCCCACTGAACTTAGAAGGCTAATAGCCCTATGATTCCCACATTCCATACGTGACCCTTTACCTTTGTATAATGGCATGATTACAGCCCTTCTCCAATCTAATGGCGTATAACCCTCCTTTAAACATTGGTTAAAAAGTCTGCACAGCCATGTTAGAATAATACGACTATCTCCTTTAAAGTATTCGGCAGCAATATTGTCGAAACCCACAGCCTTGCCACTCTTCATGCATTTAATTGATCTTTTTATTTCATCCATACTGATTTCGGTAACATTCACTCCATCATCGTTCATAACCGCTTCACCGCTGGGATCACAACCACTCGGGTTACTTTCAAAGACTTCCTCGAAATATTTCATCCATCTCTCTTTGATTTCATTCTCATTCGTCAACATTTGTCCATCTTTCGATTTTATCACTTTCATGCTTCCGTTCTCTGGACCACTCCGGGACCTTTTGACCTCCTTCCAAAGCAGTTTTATGTTTTCTTGGAAGTGGTTTGTCATTTTGATTCCCTCTTCTTCTTCCAGGCGTTTCTTTCGTTCTTTCACCCCAACACTTACTCTTTTCTTGCATATCTTATACACTTCTTTCGCTCGATCTCTCTCTTCGCTTGAAACACTGCCAATCGCTATCAGACGTAACCATGCTTTCTTCTTCTCTGAGACCAGTGCTTTGATCTCATCATCCCACCATGCATCACCTTTTTTCCTACCTTGCTTACTTATTCCACACACATCTCTAGCAGATTCGCATAGACTCACCTTAATGTGGTTCCATGTTTCCTCTATGCTTAGAACGTCCATTTCCTTCTCATTCAATCTCATTTCTGCACAATTCTCATATTCACTTCTGACATAATCGTTTTGTAGTTTTTCTATTTTGACTCTTGTTGGAGCTGATACCGTTTTCACCTTAGAGCGCCAGCCGCGAAAGAGGTTTACTTTTGACACCACCAGAAAGTGGTCGGTTTCAACCTCAGCTCCTCTGTAAACTCTTGTGTCCTCGGTAACGGCTCTCAACCTAGAGTCAATTACTACAAAATCGATTATCGATCTTTCAATTCCTCTTTCCCACGTATACTGATGGATACCCCTATGATCGAAGAAAGTATTCGAAACAAAAAGGTTCCACTCCAAACATACTTCAAGTATTCTATTCCCATTGTCATTCGTTCTTTTATCCCCAAACATACCTAAGGCCGAATCAAATCCGTCACGTCTAATACCGACCCACCCGTTCAAATCGCCCGCCATTATAATCTTTTCATTCAACTCTTTTAGTCTCATTACATCATTCACATTAGTCCAAAAATCATTTTTCACTTCATCACTTTCAGAATTAACAGGGGCGTAGCAAATAATAAGAAACACCCTTGTCAAACCAATTTTGAATCGGATCCACATTATTCTCGGACTTACACATTCATATTGCAACATACATTCAACCATTCTGGGAGACAGTAGCGCTGCAACACCCTGACAAGCCCTCTCTGTATCTGGTCTCCCAGACCAGATGAGGAACTTATCATTATGCTGCAATGTACCGCTCTCTTTTTTCATACTCTCAGTTATACAAAGTACGTCCAAACATTTGCCTTTCATTGTATCACATAATTCATTCATCTTTCTTTCCATTCCTCCTCTTATATTCCATGTACCAATTCGGCATTGCTCACGTTCCGTCCTCCTCTTTGCGCCACCGAAGGGATGGCGATGTGATGGATAGCGAGTCTCATCGACACCTATGTCGGCCATTCCCTTCCACGGACTACTTATGCACTAACATCCTTAGTCAAACTTAATCCAACTTAATCTAACTTAATCTAACTTAATCTAACTTAATCTAACTTAATCTAACTTAATCTAACTTAATATAACTTAATCTAACTTAATCTAACTTAATCTAACTTAATCTAACTTAACCTAACTTAATCTTACTCACACGTACACAAAATCTATATTAAAAAAAAACTGCAGTTCATAACAACAATTTTAAAGAAACAATAACCATAGATATTTTTTGGTTATTATATTTTTACCAATCATCATCATACGTATAAATTTCATTTCAGATGTGTGCGTAAAAGTATACTCTTTCAATAAAGTTTTCATTTTCAAAACTGAAATTTATAGTGATAACAGTTCAGACAAGCGTTTAAGTGGGTACCAAAATTAATTTAACTTTTGTAAGACGATTTTTATTAACTTTTAATTAGTTAATCAATAAATTCTATATTTGAATCGTGGAATTCTTTTGTTTAAATATTTGTTGATTTTTCAAGTTTTCAGACGGTGTTCATTCGAAAGGTAAGTTGCTCACGTCTCTCTACGTTTTCAACCAAAACATATTATTGTGTCAAGTAAAACATTGAAAATATTTATTTTTTAATGGTAATGATCCTGAGGTAAATACTTTCAGCTTCACAAATCTGTCTCTTCAAAGCGACCCGTTCTCATGTTTTTAAAATAGTAAAAAAAAACACACTTTTTTATTATGAATCAATCACAAACTTTTGCATTTTAAGTTTAAATTTGTTTATATTTTATTCTAATTTTATTTCCTTTACTCTTCGCCAAATATCTTAATTGCTCCATACTTCAACAATTTTTTATTCCCGTTTTTTTTTCTGAAGGGGAGTCTTATTTAATTTCTTTTCGTGTGTTTGTGCCCCAAGTTTTCAATTTTTCTCAGAAATTCAATTGAAGTGTGGTAAATAATTATTTGGTAAATTAAATAGGAAGCAAAGAAGTAAATATTTTTTTTAAATAACAAGATATTTAACTTCTTCAACACTTCCTCAATTTTTGCATGTCTGTATTTCTTCAGTAAAATTATCATGGATCTATATGTAGTATTATGTATTTCAGTAATCCATCGTTGGCTGCGAATAGAAAGGTGCTAATTAACGCATGATACAAATATCCCGAGATTTTTCACGGGTCTGCGCTAGTAGATATAGTATTTTTTGTATATTTTTTATTATTTTAAAATTTTTATTGTAATTATTTACACAGAGACAGGCATGATGCCTAAATACTTACATACATTTTTTTGGGAGGAAAAGGAGACGGGGAGGAGAAAGGTGGAGAAGTACCTGGCTATTCAGATCTGGTTACCAAACACGGCTAAAGCCATTTCAAGCCTATTTTGAATGGTGGTCATACACCACGGCGATACTGAGAGTATCCTCCACTCTGGAACGTGCCGCAAATATACTATATATTAATTATTATTTTTAATTGGTAAACTAAGGTTTAAGACAAGATTTTTATGCGTAGCACAAAGGGTAACAATTATTATGAGCAATAATTATTAGCCAATTAATTTGGCTAATTATTGCTTATAATAATTGTTATCCTTTGTGCTATGCATACAAATCTTGTCTTAAACATTAGTTTACCAATTAAAATAATAATTAATATTTGACAAGTTAAAGTATTTCACCAAAAAATGTAGACATCATTTGTCTCGACGCCATCTAGTGGGAGAGTTAGCACTTATAATGCTTTTCTCACAAAAAATAAAGTTGGTTGTTTTCAGGTGAAAAATGTAATAAGCAGTAAATTGTTGAATGAAACACTTGTATATATTGAATTATTTGGCGGGTGGGAGATATCAGAAGGACGCGGGTTCAAGTTCCGTCGGCGGCATTTATCTTTTCTCGGGAGATTTTTTCAATGTTGATGAGTGTTTCAGGCTAATAATTATTGCATACAATAATTGTTATACTTTACATATTTGTAATAACACAAATTAATCAATTAACATTTATTTGCGCATGCCGGGATTCGACCCCGTAACCTTCGGATTGTGAGTCAAGAGTCTTACTGTTTTTTCTTCATTTCGACAATGTCCTCTTGGCCATATTATGGGTACGTATATAATTATGTGGATGCCCAATACCTTTCAACCACGAGCTACTCGTACCTTACAACCAAAAGCTAAAAAAGTGCGAAAAACGTACCCCAATGTTGAAGCAAATTCCTAATGATTATTTAAGGTGAAAAAGTTGGAATTTATTTGAATATTTTCAGGTTATTTTAGTAAGGTATATAAATTTAAACCTATCTAAGTTGAAGCCTGGAGGTTTTAGCCAACTCATCCTTTACGAGGAGTTAGCCTTAGGCGGTTGGTCTAGTGCTCTTTCCAAAATGGAAGAATAACCCCCAAAGATGATATGATTCCTCTCTCATAATAGGATCTCCGTAAGCTGAAATTAAAATAAAAAACAACTGTCGACAAAAAATTATTTGTTATTTTATGTTGAAGTTTTAGACTGTGCTCTAAATGCACATAGCCTTTAAAATAATTTCTTTGGTGAGACAAATAAACTAGGTATTTTCCAGTTTCTTGTATGGTGGATAAATTGTGTAACACGTACCAGATTCTGGATAATTATCCATAATTCTATCGTAACCGTAAAATTCCTTGACTCGTTATATCGTGGTAATTTTTTGTTGTTGTTGAATACTAAAACATTTATTGTCAGTTGATTATTACACATCTTACATCATACTTGGCTTTACAACATTGAAAAGTCACCATACATCATATTTGGCTTTACAACATTGAAAAGTCACCTTACATCACACTTGGCTTTCCAAAATTGAAAAGTCACCTTACATCATACTTGGCTTTACAACATTGAAAAGTAATCTTACATCATACTTGGCTTTACAACATTGAAAAGTCTCCTTACATCATACTTGGCTTTACAACATTGAAAAGTGACCTTACATCATACTTGGCTGTACAAAATTGAAAAGTCACCTTACATCATACTTGGCTTTACAACATTGAAAAGTAATCTTACATCACACTTGGCTTTCCAAAATTGAATAGTCACCTTACATCATACTTGGCTTTACAACATTGAAAATTAATCTTACATCATACTTGGCTTTCCAAAATTGAAAAGTCACCTTACATCATACTTGGATTTCCAAAATTGAAAAGTAATCTTACATCATACTTGGCTTTACAACATTGAAAAGTCTCCTTACATCATACTTGGCTTTATAACATTGAAAAGTAATCTTACATTATACTTGGCTTTACAACATTGAAAATTCACCTTACATCATACTTGGCTTTACAACATTGAAAAGTGACCTTACATCATACTTGGCTTTACAACATTGAAAAGTGACCTTACATCATACTTGGCTTTACAACATTGAAAAGTCACTGCTCGGCTGTACAATCCGGGCGCGGAATGCAACTGGTTTTCAGCAGTGATATTGTACGTTCAAGACCCGCCTCTTCAGAACCCAATATTAATGAATCCCTTCCTACAGAGACTACCTTAACCCGACTCACAGCGCTGCCCAACCGGGTGGCGATATAGTTTCAATTCAAGTGTATATTTTACTGATAAAAAAAAACTTTTCTAATGTACATACCTATGTACTTGAAAATAAAATCGAATTCGTTGTTTGTCTACTCTACGAAGGCTTCAATATACGCAGAAATATAGATTTTTTACCAGATCTGACTTTAACCTTCGCCGAAATTTCTTTGCTTCAAAAGATTCCCCAATAGGAGCTCCCAAGTTTCCAGAACGTGGGACTTTAATTATGTGTTTAATTAATAGTTTTAGCTTCTTCATAGTATGCTTTATTATCAAATTTCAATTATTTATTTTATTTATTTACAAACAGAAACAAACAGTACTTTATTTACAGTGGTGAAAACAATTTACAATTATTAAGTATATTTTAGGGTGGGTAGGTACCTTTGATGTATTTCTTTGTGGTGTCTTATTTATGGTAAGTATGTATGTATATTAAGTAATTACCGAGTGATGTGCGTAGTGGGAAGCTGTGTGTGTGGGGGGGGGGGGGGGGAGAATGCTTGTATGTATGTACATATGTGCATTGAACATATTATTGACATGATGCTCTTTTTAAATTTAGGCAGTGAATCGGAGAAATGTAATGTAATGAGTGAATTGCAATCAAACGTGTGGGAGTTTTCTGTATGGCGTGTACGTCTTAAGGGTAACTAACTAACTAAGCATCACGCCGTTTCCCCGCAGGGGTAGGCAGAGAGGACGGACCGCCAAACAACTCGGTCTTGGCACACACTCTTTGCCTCATTCACATTCATACATCGTCTCATACATTCTCTTATATTATTTTGACTTTTGATATGGCACGACTCAAGTATCTGATTCACTTGATCGTGTCATGTCTTCCTCGGGTGTCCCCGACTTCTTCTACCATTCACATTTGCATCATATATTCTTCTTACACTACTTTCTTCGTTCATTCGCTCATTCGTCTTAAGGGTATGTTAAAATTAACTAGGTAAAGTAGTTCAGTACAGTAAATATTATTATTTAAAATTTTGTGTATAAATGTCAAATCAGCTATTGCTCGCCTTTGTTGCAAAGTTTGAAATGTGCATTCGAAGTTATTGTTGAATTTGAAGATAAGAAATTTTATAAATTTGTTTTGAATATATTCTATGCTATCTGTATATACGTTGTACTGCGGGTCCCAAATTGGCAAGGCATATTCCAGTGTACATCTGACTAATGCAAAATACAAAATTACTACACTACGCGGGTTACTGAACACTTTACTTATACGAAGAACAAAGCCAAGCATTTTATCCGACCTGTGAACGATTGAGTCGATGTGTTTATTAAATATAAGTTTGCTATCAAGGTAATCATCAAGTCGGTTGTTATGTTCGGTTTATGGTTTATGTGATATATTTATAATAGCAATTCAATAGCATCTTGCCTCGTGCCAAACAACGTCGGCTTGCTTGGGAACTGGTAGATTCGATATTCTTCAAAAATGTGTTCTGTGGTTTCATTGGACTGAAATATTGACTAAATCGTTTCTAAACCCAATAGTGTAATAAATATGGATAGCACTAATTTTTATTAAGATATCTAGATACATTTTGAAGTCAGGTAAATAGAAGCCAATGCAAAGACAACAAGCTTATAGTACTTTATCGAGAAGAAGTAGTATCAACAACAATAATGTCAACAGAAATGATTTAGTAGAAATTTGTTAGTAAGATTTATTCATGAATCAGTTAGTAACTAAGGCAGCAGTTAAGTCCCCCCCTAACCGTTTAACCCCCTCCCCCGCACGGTTACAGGTCAACAAATGTTGGCCAACTAAATCGTGCTGATTTTTCCGCCTCCACCACACGCGACCCGCCTTTCCCCCCTAGGGTGATGTGGACTCTCCCTCCCTTCTCTTCCCTCCCCGGCAATCCAATTAACGGATTAAGCCAGGGATTAATGCCGCAGCCCCACTTCACCACTACGGCCGTCCAACGTCCAAACGAAACTATTAAACCACAAATATGGAAACCACCAATATCGTGTATCTGCAGTCAACGAACATTCAAATATCATACATAGGCTCTACATTTGAACAGGCAGAACTGCAAATTCTCTTGTACAGTGTGGAAACGTTGATACCTTATTTATACGTCGTAAATATTTTTAGGGAGAGGATTTTATTTTTATTAGTTTTTTTTATTTTAAAAGAAAGCAAAAAATTCCCGGATTACGAATAACCCAACAATGTTTGAAAATCTCCTACTGCCACCACAGTAAGCCGAAAATGTTATTTGTGTCGTGATGGAGGAATTAGCCAGCCGAGGAATCGAACACGCGATGCCCGGGTGGGACTCAAACGCGATTGCACACTCAGCCTCTGATCGGAAGGAGAGAAAGTTCTGAGAAGGAAAAATGTATGAGGGGTGGGTAGGAATCTGGGAGATCAATGTGTCCAGGAGTGACGGTCGTATGAATCCATTCCTCCACTGCGGTGCACGGCGATGGTCGAGAGAGTTTGGCTGGAGAGGTCTAGGTTAGGTCTCCCTCAACCAGTCTCTTTGCAATAGATGCGTGAACGTATTAACCGCTAAATTGAGATTAAAGTTACAAGTTTTATTAGAATTCATTTTTAGGTAAGATAGACCATTATATGATTTATTACGAACAGATTAGCCATAGCTAAGCTGGAATATAAACCCAAATGAATTATTTTTTGTGATGCACGAATTTGCAAAATAACTTCCCTTAGACTTAGAAAGTAAATAATAACCTGTCGTCCATCGAAGGGACAAAGTTAAAAAAATTATTTTAAGAAAAAAAAAAAATAACAATTACATTTTCAATCTACAGGGTTCAACAAAACTCTTCGCGAAAGAGCAATCGTGGGTTCAGCTTTCAGCAGAGTTTTATAAAGTAAATAATAGTTGAAGTTAGTAAAGTTGGATAAAATATTTTTGTTGAAAATCAAAATGATCTTTTCATTTCGTTTATTCAGGCTCATGCCCATATTGCGTTGGTTAAAATTAAATTAAAGGCTTTTCAAAGTTTCTCTCGTTTGCGTATCGGACCATAAAATATATATATATATAAAAGGGCCGTTTTAATAAAAAAATAGACATATTATTCTAAACAGCTCTGATTAGAGGTGTAAAGTATTGTGCGTGTAGATTAATTACTTTCTTCACGATAATTTTTATTTTAGGATATAATTATTTTACTTGCCTGATTTTGAACTCGTGAACTTTTTATCAAGTTTCAAAGAGCTTAAGAGGAATCACTGCGTGGTGATTTTCATAAAAAACTTAAATTTTTATTTGACACCAAAATGCTTGACCAAATTTTAATAATAATTTTTTAAATCTAAAAATTTAGCAAATAACCAGTACGTATGTATGCGACTTTAAATAATTTGTATTTTACATTATAAAATACAAGCCATTAAAAAATTGAATTTTTCATGATTTTATAGGAAACTTTGCAATTATTTATGAGTTAATGATAATTATAAAAAAAGTATTTTGCCCTTACATAGTAAGTGTAGATACTAAGCAAATATAAAAAAAAAATATATAACACAATAAATATTAAAAAAAAAAAACATTTTGACGGGTTTAAATTTACATTACAAACGACTGATTTAATTTAGAAAACAATATTGTCGGAAATAAATTTAAAATTTCTACCTAAAAACTTTTACGTAGCAATGTTATTTTTTATAAATTTTATTATATAATAGCATATTAGATTGTGAAAGATTATTTTTTCTTTTTTTAATTACCATTAACTCTCAAAAAAAATTTTAATTTGCCTCTAAATAGCGAAAAATTTAATTCTTCAACGGTCTATATTTTTAAATTCAAAACCCAAGTAAAAAAAGAACGTGCAACATACATGTGCTAGATATTTTCAATAATATTTATTTAATTATTTGTAAGAAACAAATAGCTTTTACATAATATAAATGTGAACTGAAGTCAAGCCACAGAAGTTTCTTATGTTAAAGTTCATTGGAAATGAAGTTTTAATATCTTAAAATTAATTTTGGGTTATAGAGAGGGGAGAGGAAGAGGAATATAGGAAAAAGATAGGAGATGCTCTCGATAAGCTCCATACTCTTGTATTAATAATCGATTACTTCGTATCGATATTTTTCGAGGTTATTACTTAAAATATCAATGCTGCAAAATTTTGTATTATATTGTGCACATACACGAGGAATTGGGATTTTTTTCTGATATTTGTTCTACACGAGGGCAAATAAAATAAACCGGATTGTCGGGTTGATCTTGACAGAATATGAAAATTTATTGAATTGTTAAGCTCTGGTGAGTCCAGGCCATTATTTAGAATTTTAAACAATAGGATTTGACCAAAAATTAGACGTCGTGTTTGGAGGGAGTCGAAATTGTGAAATTTAATGGATTCGGTATGATTTGAGAAGTTTAAGTTTAGTTTATAATTTGTGTTTAAAAATATTTTTTTTGTATAATTCTTTCTGTATTGGCTTTGTAAAAAGGAGTCCAGATTGGTGTATAGTGTTCCAAGTTAAAATATATTATATTGTGATTAAAAATTAATTATTCAGAAAGGTATTTTGGTCTCAAATCGAAATTAAAAGAAATTTTTAATAAAAAAAACCGGGTAGTAGTTCCTCTTAAAGCTCTGTGGTGGAGGTTGTATTTCCATTTAATTAATGGTATTCCCTGGTGGTTCATAAATATTTCGCTTTTTATATTGCTATTTGCAATCCTACTAATAAATAAAATGTACCTGATCTTTGAGATTTCTTTTAACGCGAAGTAAGGAAATTTAATGCAGTCTAGTAAGAAATCACGCACAGGTATTCCCTTTGCAAGACCAGAATATAAATTCCCTGAGTTATGCGTTTCCATTTCACACCGCTTCCTCTACTACCTACCTACAAATATAACATGAGAGAATGCCTTTCATTTTATACATTATTCTTTCAAAGTTCATCAAATGATTTTAATATTTTTATGGAAATATACACTCACTGGCTATTTGTGTTTTAATAGTTGCAGGTAACGTTTTTTCTTCAAGAAAGATAAACATGCAATATTACAAATTACCTGATGCTATTGGAATTCTTCCTGCTTCTGTCAATGTAAGCGGAAAATGTTGATTGTGCAGTGGTACTTGTAGGTATCTGGAGGTCTGGAGTCGGGCCTAAATCGACCTCCAATTTTGACTTCTTTCGTCTTCCAAAACAAGAGGTTTTTGCACATTACTATTGGAGGTTATCTCGAATATAAAATGTTATCTCGAATAATAAATGATTATTTGCATATTAATGAATTGTGTATAAATTAGTTTTAGAACATGCAATGCAATGAAAGTGAGATGATTTTAGATGCTGTAAGGCTTTTAGAAATTGTATGAATGTTTAAAGAATTAAGTAAGGAATTGATGACATTAGGTTTCAATGACTTAACACTTATTCTTCTTGTAAAAGCAAAAATAAAAGGTAATTGTTCCGCTATTGAGTCCACGCTCAAAACACACGTTAAAAAATTAAAATAAATTGTACTAGGTAGATAATAGTTAGTAATAAGTAATTCAGTAACCGGAATTTAAAAATATTGCGTTTTAATGATTATTTTGTTAACTAAAAAATGCGAAATGTCATTTTTCAAGGACCGCCATGTTATTAATTACGACGATGAAATATGCACTTTTAAAAGGAAAAATCACTCTCTGTCAGTTACACAATAAAAAGTACGAATTTCAATCTTCGAAAATGATAAATAATGCGTATTAATCATTATTTTGTTAGGTTTCGTAAATTCAAAAAATCATCACTTATTACGCGTGCATGACGCGAGACGCAAGCCTATATGAAATGTGAAACTGTTCCTTAAATATACCAAACCACCCACAACTGTTCCATGTGAAACATGTTTTACATGCAATTTACAAATGAGCCAACCTAAAAATAAAAGAAAGCATTCACGAAACGAGTAGCTAGAAGCGATAAATAGACGATATTATTACGAAAGTACCTGATTTGCCAAATTACGTATGTAATTATTTTAATACCTAAAACGACAATAAATAAAAGAACACGCACGCGTTTTTCTTTTCAATAACACCCAAGTTTTGAAAGGTTTGTGCTGCAAGTAGGATTAGTATTATAGACAAGTTTGTACCTGTATTTATAACAGAAGAACATGGAAAGAAATGTATTAGAATTATTAGACATACCCGCTAGACAAACCCTGCTTTGCCAAACAAACCATTCAAAACCTGGGATGTTTTTTTTAAATTATGATGACATGCGAGTTTATTTAAAAGAATTCATTTTATAAGCACTATATTATAAAGTATTTATAAAATAAATTCTCCAAAATAAACTCTAAACAATTTCGGTAATTATTTTTTATAAATAATACACTCACTTTTGTATCACAAACCACGTTACACAAACCTAGCGTAGCCGCTAAACTACTTGAAAACTGGGATGTTTTTCTTGCCTTGACGCGAGCAGGCGGTATGAAGGGGCACTTTCTTTTGTATCACAAACCATGTTACACAAACCTAGCGTAGCCTCTAAACTACTTGAAAACTGGGATGTTTTTCTTGCTTTGACGCGAGCAGGCGGTATAAAGGGGCACTTTCTTTTGTATCACAAACCATGTTACACAAACCTAGCGTAGCCGCTAAACTACTTGAAAACTGGGATGTTTTTCTTGCCTTGACGCGAGCAGGCGGTATAAAGGGGGCACTGTATTGGCGTTCCGTCGCGAAAAATCCGCGACGTAATTTCCGACAAGTGTGGCGCCGGTCTTACAATAGTTTCGGAAATAATTCAAATTAAGTACCTACTTTCGTTGTAGTAAATGTTTTTGAATTTTTAGGTTGGTAGTGTGTATTGACAATTTGCGTATTGCAGTTTCACACGGCACAAGAATGGCCTTCTTATTTAAAAAGATGGCGGTCCTTGAAAAAAACATTTCGCATTTTTAAAGTTAACAAAATAATCATTAAAACGCAATATTTTTAAATTCTGGTTACTGAATTACTTATTACTAACTATTATCTACATAGTACAACTTATTTTAATCTTTTAAAGTGTGTTTTGAGCGTGTATTCACTAATGAATGGCGGTCCTTGAAAAATGACATTTCGCATTTTTAAAGTTTACAAAATAATCATTAAAAGGCAATATTTTTAAATTTCGGTTACTGAATTACTTATTACTAAATATTATCTACCTAGTAAAACTTATTTTAATTTTTTAAAGTGTGTTTTGAGCGTGGACTCAATAGCGGAACATTTACCAAATAAAATGATACAAAGACATTTTTGTTGTATAAAAATTAAGATAAAATGTGAAACAGTTGTGAAATTGAAAGAAAAGAGCCCAGAGGCGGAAATGAAGTAAGATGAAATAAAATATAAAATGACAGGCAGAAAATGAAGTTAAATATAGCAAATAGGACAACACAACACTCAACAGTTACAATTTAGATAGAATAGGAATGAACCTAGATAGGAATTCGACGCATTGGACTACTCGGCGACTGGCCGGTAGAAAACAAGTGCACGTGTCGGAGCTTTCAATTTAACCTTGTAACACGAATAACGAGTGTTCACAGCATAAAATAAGTTGCAAACAAATGACATATTTATTTTTATGTTTTTTTACTCTAGGAAAAAAAGTGTCCTTTGGGACATAAAACACTCAAATATTTAAATTTATTAGGGAGAAAAATGGGTGTAAGAAACAGTAGAAAACTCTCGAACGGTCTAAAATTAAAAGAAAATTGTCTTTCATTTATAGATTTTCTAAACGTTTTTAGCTCATATAAGCATTTTCGACATGACATGAGCTTCAACATAACAATAACATTTACCAAAAATATGTCAATTTTACTTATTGAGTGTTGCATGTTCGAGTTCTTATCGAAACCACTTCCATCACGAGCTATGTAGCTTTAATATATCATTTGAACTCATCCAAAATTGAGAAACTAAAACACTTTTCAGTATTGCTTGTATGCAAGTACGAGCATGTAAAGTAAAGGTAGGTATTCAATTAAGAACTGATTGAAAAAAAAATTGCTTTAAAAATTTCAGCCCAAGCAGAAAAACAATCAAAAACATTAAGTACATTGCACATTATTTTGGCATATCTGATGGCCAAATGAAATAATTTTCCACAAACGCTTGTTCATTTGTAAGCGTCGACACAAATCAACATTAATTGAATAGATTTAATTCAGAGAGTACTCGTACTGTTAACAATAATTAGTGTACACATCTCTTAATTTACTAAATTAGAGAAAACATGTGCAGCTGTACAGATATGCACTCTGAACCAGAGAATGGACAATTGTTTATAATTGAAGCTTTGTCCATTTTTTCTGCTTTGTTTATCTTTGTCGTTTTCGAGAATGTTACTTTTCAGAATAGTCTTCAAAGTTTAATATGGTAGAGTAATTATGGCATTTTTAATACTATAAACTAAATTTATACAAACGATAGACAGAGTGATTCATGAGGAAGTCTGTCTGTCTGTCTGTTCGCGATAAACTTAAAAACTAATGAACGGATTTTCATGCGGTTTTCAGCAAGAGTCAGACTGATTCTTAAGTATAAAATTTATCAAGGTTTTGTGTAAATTGGTTGAAATATATAATATATCTAAAGGGAGCAGGCTGGCAAGCGGGCGGTGTGGATTTGATTTGTATGCAAATTATCAGATGGCGTTGATTATAAAGGTGGATAACTAACCAGTAGATGGCATCGCGTTTCGTTAGCCACAGCAATGCGTCGCCGGGTCAGCTAGTCTCTGATAATTTTAAATAGAATTGCAATATTTTACATCAAAATTTTTAAAACCAAATAACCAGTTTCTTATAAAATTCAAGATTGATAATTTACAAATTTATAAATATTCGTTTTTTATCGTCTCCTGTAAAATTTTCATTTTGTGGCTCGAAGGATTTTTTCAAAAAACGATCGATTGGTACCAATTTTTAATGAGATACGAGCATGTTTTGTTATTTATTATTGAAACAATGAATTAGTAATGATGTATTGAGTAAAATTTAAAATATATGAATCAGAAAAACATGCGGAATGGAAAAATAAATGGGTGCAACTGGAAATCGAACTCGGCACCTTTCGCTTGTCGTGAAATACTCTACTAACTTGAGTACTTCATTGAATTTCATTGTATTTTTGTAAGATTCTTGTGTTGTACGACTGATGTCACCGATCAAAACTCGAAGATTAGTCTAATAATTTAATTGTCCTGTGGTGCGACGTGCGACGTCGAAGAAAAACGCGACTTAATTTTATTTCAGCAACACATTTTAACCGAGGGTTTACTCAAAATAATTTACGTAGTCGTATTTTGTACCTAAGTATCATAAAAAATGAACAGAATTTAACACCTCGTGTAATTATTCTAAAATCATAATATTAAGATGAAGCCATATTAAATAATGCAAAATCATACAAAATCGTATGTTTTTGTTTTGAAAATTTGACTGCTTAGAAGTATTATAGATGCTTCAATTAAATACTGCGTGTAGACCATACCTTGGCCCTTAAAACTATTGGTCATTTTTTTTTTATAAGTCTTTTAATGAGCTTAGAAAAAAATTAAGTATTAGGTCTATAAAAAACATTTTCTAGTGCAAACTCTCCTACTTATGAACACTTTTTCGGATATAGTTTTATTGCATAATGTGGCAAATTCAGTTTCTTATATAAATATCGCAAAAAAAAAGAAATTTTCGCCCGAACCTCACAAAATAAAATATAATATGCATTTTCACGTTGTTATTTTTGACATCACGGTGACAATACGGCAGTCGACGAATTTGTTATATCAAAGTGAACCTTTTACCGTCCACCGAAGAACGACTGGCAGCCGCCCCATTCTTCCGTCATTACTCCTCCGGACGGAGCGGAGAAACAACGTGTTAGGCTTCGCGCTGCTTGTTTTCGTGAAATCAATTTAAAAATTCCGTTTTATTACAATAAACAATGCATAAAACAGGAATTAATGTTTTTTACAGGCCTTTACGAAATCAACATTTAAAAAAAATCTCAAATATCTTTTCCTACCTTTCCAAAAGCTTTTACTCAAGTATTTTTTAACTCCTCCCGTAAAGGGGCGTGAATTCCGATTTCGATTTTTTCCTACACTAGTGGATCGCCGTGAATGTGAATTTTATTGGAATAATTTTTTTTTATATAATTTGAAGGATATACCCATCAATGTTAAATTATTAATTAAAAGAAAATAAATTAATAAATCTAAACGAAACATGAAACAGAACAAAACACAGAAAATAAAAAAGGTTATTTGAGAGGATCTTTGTCGTACAGGGACAACGCCTCAATTCACTCGGCCATTGGGACTTACCTCGTTTACGTCAATTTGTCTGGGTTCGATTCGTTTCCTTTTTTATTTTATGTGTCTTGTTATAGTCTGTCAAATCAGAGTGGAAAATATAAAAAATGGAAATACTGAATTTGTAGGCTGGCAACACCAACTTAACTGTCAAATATTCCTTATATGACACTGAAAATATAAAACACTTTATACATATTTAAAAAACATTTTTTTTTGTTCTTAAGGAAAAAAACTTAAAATCAAGAAGAAGCACTGCTGATAAGGTACCAACTTCAGGACATAAATTTGATTAAATGGCGTTTTACAAAGTGATTGGCTTTCATTTAATTTAACATAAATGTGAATTTAACATTATGTAGAGAATCAAAAATGGTAAATTTAGTTACATTACTTTTAGATCTGAATGGGTTAAATATATTCAGATATAAAATTAGAGACATAATGTAAAGCCCGGGCAACGCCAGGTACATAAAATAAATTTGAGCAATTTCTAAACTGTGCTTTATATTTTAAAACAATATCGTTATTCTTATTTATGTTAATACAACATTGCAAAGGTATAATAATAATTTATAATATACCTATAAGTGGTATCTGTATTGCAATGAAAAAATATTTCTTTTATGTCTTTTTAATTTTTTTATAAAAATGCACAGTACACAGCTTTACAATTTCACCATGAGTTTTTTTTAGTATTGCCATTAAAACAACATTGGCGACCTCCTATGTTTTCTACTCTTATTTGACAAACTGTATGTTTCATGTTTCGTTTAAATTTATTGGTTCTATCTCCTTCCTCAATGATTACTAATATTAATTATTTAATAAAAAATTAAAAAGAAAAAACTTTTTTCAATATTTTTAATACACTTGCCGTAGGTGTTGCCGACCCGCTAAACGCTACGTGACCATTGGCTGCAACGAGAGTTCAGTGCTTAGCGAAGGTTAATCTAATAAACTCCGATGAGGGGAAAATACATTCGAACGCGTTGGTGATACTGAAAATGTGCAACTATGTGAAATTTTAACTTGGCCGAGCATCGCTCTGATTGATTGGCAAAACAAGTTTCTAGTTTAGGCGAGAGGATTAATCTTTTACTGGAACAACGATAGCAGATAAATTTATTGATTTAACTGGCAATATTTACTATCCGATTCCGCCTGAGTGTGGAATAACATTGATAACTGAAAAATGTCCGAATTTCATGCCAGACACCACTGGTAAAAAAAATGATTAAACGTCTAAAGACTCAATATATACCACTAAATAATAAATATATATGTAAATATCATAGACATGAAACAGTCTTCTGAAAACAAATTTCTGTTTTATGCTCACAATTAGGATAAGGTCTTGAACGTTCAAATTGGTATTGAAGCAGGCTGTAATTATTTTTCCAAATTAACTTCGTTATCCCTTCTGAAAAGAATGGCTGTTTTCGCCTTATGAATAGCAAAACCACCATCGAGGAATAATTCCATACGACGGGAGAGCATTTTCTAAATACCTTTAACACTTTAAAAATCATTGAAAAAATATACATAATTCTCCCATAACAGGTATAAAGGTTGACTTTAAAGGTGTTGGAGTTCCTGGAGGTAAATAAAACTTTACACATGTTTTGGCATTGCGTAAAAAAAAAATAGGATTTTTTTAAAAATTTTTTATTCCCGGAATCTTTGATTGCTCTTCAATAAACTCTGGAAATACAGAAAGCACCGTTATCCTTTTATTATACTTAATTTATAATGAAAACTGGATAGACTGTCAGGATGTTGATGTCCGTATTCTAAGACGGTAGGAATCTCTCTTTGCTTGATCATGAGGTGGTATAGTATATAACCCTGTAGTTTTCTGTAATATCGAAGCCAGAGTCAAGTTGCCCTCTCAGAAGCTGAGCGTACTATACAGGGCCCGCGGATACTTTAATAGTACACAACTGCTGACCCTATATAAATCGCCGGTGATGCCCACTGTTGAATTTGGCAGAGACCTCTGGTCTAGAGCCCCAAAATACCTAAAAAAAACCTTTCTGTCCAGAAACGGGCGGTCCGTTTGATCGATTCCCCTACCCAAACGGATTACAATCTTTAGAGCACAGCTAGCGTTATTCTACTGCTATTGCAGAAAGATGCTCCGATAAACTAGCTTCATTAATCCCTTCAGTACCGGAGAACGGGTCGCTTCTACGACTCGTTCTTTAAAACGATTAAATGATTTGCCGGCCTCTGTGTTTCCTTCCTCCAACAACATGGATCTCTTCAAGGTCCATGCTCACTCCTTCCTCGCCTCAAAAAAACCCTCCACACAGCATCTCCAAAGATGACAAAGGCCATATTCAGGTATTGGTAGCTCTGAATTAATGCTACTAGTGCCATCTAAGTACAGCTAACGAATACCTAATATTACATAATTGCCCACAAAAATTATCGCCTTTGGGAGGATAACTACTTTCGATTGGATTTAAAATATATATACCTACCTACGACCTACACATTATGTATCCATACGGGTATTTTTGTATAGAATACAAGTTGTCTAGACGTCTAGGGGTTTTTATAAGGGACTGTTTTTTTCCCAATTATTTTCCACATTTTTTATAAAAGGTGCTATATGAAAAAATCTCTATCGGTTATAAAAATCCAGAAAACTGTGCGAAAAAATCCCGAAAATAGCAAAATAAAATCACTTCAAGCCGATCTCGACGAGGAGTGGTTAATTTATTATGTAGCTCTGTACCTACCCGATTTCTATAAAAGTGTTAAGTATTTTTTTCATTAAAAATATCGCATTAGCGTAATTTTCTTAGGTACATATCGCCCCCCGTACTATTAATATCGAACTCTTATGGCGGAAGAAGCAAAATGTAAAACTGATTTCAATAGGATGATCAAACGATGATAACAATATATTAGGGCATAATCGATATAAATAAAACCTATAAGAAATTAAACAGATAAATACATGGGTTAATATTTATTTACGGCGGAGGAATGAGCGAGCACTGGACGTTTTTCAAAGGAACATTTTATGCGCATCTTCGGACCGATTTGTAGAAAATGGGTTTTGGCGCAGACGTTACAACAATGAGCTATATACTCTGTTTAAACTAAAATTTATAAAACTGGGAAGACTTTGGTGGCTGGGTCATGTAGAGAGAATGACCGAGCATCAAGCACCAAAGTCCCTGCAGAACTTAAGACCGATGAGGCGAAGGAGCCTGGAAAGGCTAAGATTAAGATGGAGCGACAACGTCCTCAAAGACATCTTGGAGTTCTAAACTGGAGAGAGCTGGCACAAAACCAAGGTGAGTGGAGGAAGACTCTTGAGAATGCCAAGACCTACCAGGGGTTGTATAGCCAAAAGTGATGATTTATTTAAGGCGGTATCCACTGAGATGCTAATATAAAATTTCTACCCTGGGGGAAATGTGTTTCATATTAAAGTGACGTTCACTACGTAATGCACTCTATCTTCAAATCTGTTTTTCAAAATTTATATTGGCAGCCATAAATCCCCCGGCGTTCCTTTCCAGACCACGACAGCCTCTTAAGATGGTTACCGTTGTCAAGACGCTAGTCATAGAAAAAACTAGCTAGAAAATCTCCAAAGAAGTGAAATATTTTTTAACTGAAAACTTCTTTAGCACCGATTGTAATTTTAAATTCGATGAAACGAAAAAAAAACGATTCTACATAGAGGCAAATACATACATCTATAGGATTTAGCCTGAGAGAGAATGTGATAGTATAATCGGTCTCCTCTTTGTGCGGTGCTTCATAGCCTTTCGGTCTCCTCTTTGTGCAGTGCTTCGTAGCCTCCGCACTCTTGTCTACTTGATGTGAATTGTACACTCTAATTTTTTCCAATACATGAATAAATAATATTATATTGATTCATTAATATGAATGATTTCATAGATGTAATGAACTTAAATTAATATTATTTTATACTGTCTGTTAGAATATGCCAAATTACAGTAAAATGACTGTAATTAACACATTTTGTTATTTCAGTAACAGGGGATGAAATGGAGACAAAGGAAAAACAGTCACACACTTGTATAATGTTTTTTCTCGCTCTCTCATGCCATCTCTTTCACATCAGACATCGCTACAATAAACAAACTTGAAAGTTTCCTCTGTAAAGTACATAGAAGGAAATCATAAATTTACACTATTTATCAGAGGATGAATTTCCACTCTCCTCACTCCTGGCACAAACTCCTTCTTTCATTAATATTCATAGATCTTCTCATAATGTAACATATTCGCTTATTATTCCGTCCTGACATGACCCGACTCAAGCCTTCAACTTGATAGCCTCGTGTCTTCCCAGAATGTCCCCGACACCTTCATTCATCTACTTGCGCCACGTATGTATACACGACATACATTGTTGGTACATCCGCTGTACACGTCCAAACACATAAGGGTTATATATTTTGAAATGATTCAAATTCCCTCCGTATTTTTAAAATAAATAAGAATGTTGATGAAAAACAAACATGGTTTATTTACCGCTTCCTTTTCAAAGAATTATTTTGCTTTTTGTTGTATTTATTTTATAGAACTAACCATCAATAATATTTTTGAATAAAAACCTAAAGATAACACTGAATGTAAATTCATGCTTTTAATTAAAATTCGATGGAAATCAAAACGGTTTTCAGTAAACCATAAAATAATAACAAACCTGAAACAATATTTGAAATATATCATACATAAGCCATGTTCAATCCCAATCATTTTTTTAAAACAAATAAAATTATGTTACAAAAACGAAGATTGAAATTTAAATTGTCTAGTACAATCGCAACTTTTTATTTGCGAGTAATGCTAGGAGGTGTTCGGATAACAAAATGGCTACAATGACATTTCAAACCGCGTCGTGTAAAATTTGAGATCAAGCCGCTAACAATAACACTCCTTATGTAAATGGCGATAAGGTATAAATTTCCGTTTAACACCAACCGCCTGTTTTGATTTATTCAAGAAAAAAAATTGCTGAAAAACGTGTTTCATTTTATTTTCAGAAGTTCAGTAATAAATATTAAGAGATTATTTTCTAATGAATTTAATTTTAAACATTAGAAGGGAGGGGAATGAGGGTGGGGGGTTCACGGGACGGGGAGCGGGCGAGGGGAGCAGGAAGACCGGGAAGGTGGAGGGGGATCTCGTGAGGGGAAGAGACATGGGAGAGATATGAGAATGGTATTGGACACGCAGGGAGAAACAATGCATGTCAGGAACTACAGTGGTAATGCATGTCAGGAACTTGCTAGTAAGATAATAAATATTAACAAATACGGTGAAGCGGTTTTTGAGCCATGTTTTCAAAACTTAAAATAATATATTTTCGTTCTAATTCGGTTCCAAAAGTCTTGTTGTGGAATACTTTTTTGCAGTTATGCTACTAACTCCAGGTCATAAATTATGGTGGGAAGTTAATTGTTTTCCTCTACATAATTTGCGCTGTCACCTATTCGACGTAAACTTCCTGACGGGAATATTGGAGAAACCGAATGAAACGTGTCGACCGAGGTCACAGTAATAGCGTTAAATGGAGCCATTGGCAAAACGCTTTGACCAGAATCGACCAGGGGGAAGTTATTAAATTCATCAATATATGGTCACTGCTAAAAAAAAAAAAAATAGCGCACTGTTTTTGTCGGTAAAAAATAAACTTAAATTAGTGAAGTAAATTCGGAAGTCACATGACAAACTCAAATGATTTTCTTTAAAAATTTGATCAGACAAATTCTCATCAAATTCCCAAACATACTTGAGAAGATGTGATCGGGAATTTGATAAAAAAGATATACAAAGTTTAACCCTCACCACGAATTAATCGAAGTTATGTAGTCGGCAAAAGTTACAGGAAAACCGAGTTAAACATGAAACACTTCTTGATTTGAAAAGTCTCAGCGCTTGCGTTGCTGTACTGAATTAAAATTTCCCCACATGAGACTAGCTTGATTAAAGAACTCTCATATCATCCAGAATTTCTAAGATACACAAATACCTTAATATATATTTCATTAGATTTCTGGAAACATGATAGGCATCAATCTTTTGAAGAAAGTTGTAAAAGATTACATTGAAGGAGTCGAATTTATAAAGTTTGTATCTAGTGCAGAACATCCCTGCAGAAGTTCTTGCCTTTATGTAGGTACATAAGTACATTTCACACGTATCATAATTTTATTCCTTATATTTCGCAATCTGTAATATCCATAAAACGAATCATATTGTTATTTTAATTATTGACACTAATTTCATAATTTCACTAATTTCTTATCTTTGCTTATTTTAGATTTATGCTATGGATCAAATTTGTAGAAACTTTTATAACGGTTGAAACGGCATTAGCCGTGATTGGTGACCAGATCTGAATAGCCAGGTACTTCCCCACCTTCCTCTTCCCTATCTCCTTCCCCTTCCCGCTACCCTCAGCCTCACAGCATATCCCAATTGGGGATGCCATAGTCTCACTGGCTTCAGACGGGAGCAGTTGGGACTCTTGTGGGGTATTCATGTAAAAAAAAAAAATTTTAAAAGATTTAAAAATGTATATATATATATATGTGATTTAAAATAAACTAACTTTCGTCCAAGTGTATATACGTAGAATGTTGCCCTGTGTAGGTGACCTAAAAAAAATTTGGACTAAATAATATCATAATAACAAAAACCAAATAAATGGAATAGTACATAAATATTAAAAACTAGCTGGGTTACCCGGCTTCGCTCAGGACAATAAGATAGTGATCTGGAATGTTGCACAATGATGTTCCCGATTCCCTATTCCTGATCATTCCACGACATACTCCGCCACTCCTTCCACAACTTTCTACAGCTCTATGGAACCTTCTAGAACTTTCCGGAAGACTGTTCTAGAAATTTCAAGAGGGCGAAACTTTCAGCCCTTATATCTTTAAAAGCACGCCCTTTAGGTAAAAACTGATAACCTTATTCCCTAGGAGGGATAGAGATCTACCCCACCATATAACTCCCTTGATCGAACCGGGACTCGTTTCTGAGTTTTTGCGAGGTGCACTTTTTTTTGGACTTTCTTTTATAATATATGCCATATTCAAATAAATAAAATGTTACTCCTTACTTGTCCTTTCCCGTGCGTTCCCCTCCAGCGTTCTACTTCCACCTTCCCCACCACCGCTCTCCCGCTCCCCCGTCCCGCCAACCCCCCTGGCACTGCATTTCTTGACTCCTCTCCCGCCCGGCCCGTAGCCGAAACTTTTTTCTAATACTAACAATTTTAAACTCGTGATATCTTTCTAATTAAATATCCGAATTGAAAAATTCAAAAAGTTAAATAAAGGTATTGAAGCTGTCTTAAATATGAAGTAATTTATTTTGATAAGGATTAAAACTAAGATACAAATAAAGAGCCTTTTCAAGCGGCGACAATTAAATTAAATTTTAAAAATAAAAGAATACTTATTGTGGCATAACCATAATAGTTAGACATATGCTGCTGCGACTTTTTTTGTAAATAATGATGTGTTCTATAAAATCGTTGTACATTATTTTATTCTATCATCAATAGTTTTCGCAGCGCACGCGATTTAAAGAATATTTTAGGTAATTTTTTTACACCCTGGGTTACATTATTGAAGTTTTAGTAAGGATGCCTATTTTTTTAAAAAATAAAATATAGCCTATGTCACCCAGGGATAGTGTAGATTCCCAACAGGGAAAGAATTTTTCAAATCGGTTCAGTAGTTTCGGAGCCTATTTGATGCAAACAAACACACAAACAAACAAACAAATATTACCTCTTTATATAGTGTAGTAGAAGTAGATATACAGCATTTGTGCGAATTAAAATAGCAACACACAAGCAATAGCCGATAGTTGACAAATATTTCCAAATTCAAAAAATCTTCAGATTGCCGAGTCGCCACGTGTGCGCACCTCCAAATTAAACTAGACTATTTGGGTCTAGATTCTAGAAAATACTGAATTTTGATGTAGCGACACAATTCCTGCAAAACAATATATTATCTAATTATTTATTATAGAAATCTTTTGTAGTATGTCAGTTAAGCAAATAAGATCATGTAGGGGGATATCCCTAGCCAAATCTATATCGTCGATATTTTAGATTCCCAGGACAGTAAAAGCCACTCCGTTATCAAGGACATCATTTGTCAGCCAGGGGCCAGGAGCCAGGTCCTGGAAGGATTAATTATTGTTGGTTTGATGTGCCTGCCGATGGCTGCAGAATACGGAATTTGACAGCCTGTCTAGCTCACAACCAAAACCAATTACATTTCGTCTAACTTTGCAGCTCGTTAGTTTGTAATTTTGTAATTAAACTCTAGTTTCGTAAAGTTTTAAGGGACGCTGGCTAGTAATGAGAACAAACGCCCACAAATAATAATTATAATTTTGAAGTTGAAATGAGATGTTATTGAAATGTTGGTGTGTTGCGGCGTGTACATGGCACAGAAATTGCTTATACACTTGAAATTTCCCTGTTCACGTCGTTGTGACCCAAAATATATTTTTTCACAAATGGTTAAAAAAAAATATTATTTTTTGGTTCTATGCATGTACACGGTTTATTTTTTATTATTATTTTGATTTGAAAAGTAAAAAAAAACATTGCAACTTATTTTAACGAAATGCTGCATTTTTCAATGCATCTGTTACTAGCACTACTAAGTTTCCGCCGTTGCCCGGGTGTAAATAGTGTTTTTCAAAATCAGATGTAGATAGGTTGTAATTGTCATCTTATTTTGAATGTCAAGTGCAAACTTTCATCGAGAGGTATCAATTCTCTGATTTAAGGGGTGGGAAAAGGATAGTGGGTGGTTTTTCGAAATCTACAATAAACAGTCACCTTTATCTTGTTTAAAGTTCAAGTTTGAAAATATTCACCAATATTGCAATATAGCTGTAGATTTGTATATAAACTATATGCCGCCACCACAGACCCTCATCTGTAGATACATATATGTATAAATATGACTTAAAAGCAAACAAAATGAGGTTTACTGACATTTTGGAACTAAGTCTTCCGCATTGAGAGTATATATTGAAAATATTAATTCATAGTTTTCCGGAAGGTAATAGATATTATACATATATTAAAACACTGCCTATATCCACCCAAAAAATGTTTCCTTTTGGTATTGTTTCATAATACATACCTACAGTTACGTTTCACCCTGCTACGACGTACTTTTTGGACATTCAAAAATCCAATCGGATCCACTCCAATGTGGAGCAGGTTGAAACGGTTACGATTACATAAAATAAGTGGCAAAAATTATGTGAAATTTTAAATCATTATAATATTTTGCTAGTTGATATAAGATATTTACAACCAATTTGTTTAGTAAAAGGATTAAAGTTAAAGACTTATTGATAGATAGGATACTATTTGCCAAAGCAGATCATTGTAGATATCAGTAAACAAGATAAATAAATAAGACTCAATAATTTATTTGAGACTGCTTCTGTATTATTTGTACCACAATATTATGTATCGAGTGTGTATGTGTGTGTCTGAATAAAATAACAAATGTAGTGATTAGTTTCAATTGTATTGATGAAATGCCGCCCGGAGCACAGAGGGGGGAGGAGGTAGTTGCTAATTAACGAAGAAGCCTTCTGGCTGATTGAATGGAGGAGAGTCGGGTTTGAGAGGATGTCCACCGTTATTCTGGACGGGATGTGTGATTCGTGAAGGTTGAATTAACAAGCGATACATGCTTAATAATGCTGATCAACCTTTCCCAAATAACTAAAGTTGACATAGATTAATAGTCATGGTTGTGACTCTGAGTGTCACATGACATTTATTTATTAAATAAAAAGATCAATGAATGTAGAGGAAAAGTTTATCATTCTGTGTTAAATCTACATGATAATAAATATTCATTGTTGTTTAGGGTTTATTGCCTGGTGGCTAATTCTTCGAATCATTCCAGAACTAGAGTGGGAGACTTAGGTTTGTTGATGTCCTGACACGAATTCATTGCGATGTTTTCTAAGTACGTCGTGGGTTATTTTTCGCGTATTATAATGAGTTTATTTATTTAATCAGGATTTACGGAGATGTATAGCGCAAATTATTATAAGGTTCAAATACATAAAAAAAAAATTACAAAAAAAAAAAAAACTCCACACAGGAGACCCGAGAAAAATATTTTCCTTCTGGGCTTATGTCATCTGTAGAGATGCGGTGTGGGGTGTCTTTTAAAGGAAAGGAAGGAGAGGAAGTTCTTGGAAGGATAAGGTATGAGGGGTGGGTAGGAATCTAGGGGTCAGTGGGTCCAGGAGAGACAGACCTTTGAATCCATCCCTCCCACAGCGGTGCAAGGCGATGTTCCCAGAGAGTACGGCTGGACAAGTCAAACGGACTCCCTCAACCATTCTCTTCCAATCCTGCCCGCCACGCAGCTGGTGGGCAGACACAATCGCCGCCAAGATCCGGACAAACCTCACCCCATGAATCCGGTCACCCATACTAAGTCACCAAACGTAGCGAACCACTTGGGGTGACCTACGGCAGAGGTGTTTGTAATCCAATAAATGGTTTCCGGGGAGGCGGTTCCCATATCCACCTCCCAAGCTGCCACGATTTAAGAATGATTAAATATTCAGAAGAATTTAAAGCGAAGCTGAACAATCGTATCTTCACGAAAACATCTCAGTACAGTACAGTTGCAAACCTCATTTATAAATTAATATTTGTAAGTTAACGTAAATAATATTTAAATATTTTTATTTTAACTTATTAATGAGTAAAACCTCAAACTGTAATATTTAAATAGAGGCAATAATAGCGAAACTCAATCAAAATCTGAAAATAGAAAAATCAGAAAAAGATACGGTCACATCTGGGACTCGAACCTAGAACCTTCGCCTTGCCGGAGCGCAACTTTACCAACTGAGGTAATGTGTCCCTAGGGACACGTTACACATTAGGCGATGGTCCTGGGTTCGAGTCCCAGATGTGACCGTCACTTTTTCTAATTTTTCTGTTTTCAGATTTTCGATTGCTAATATTGTCTTTATTTAATTAAAAAAGTAACTAACATTTTTTTTACATAAAGTTTCTTCAAATACATATATTTTTAATTTGGTTAATTTGTTTAAAATATAAAAATAAAGATTTTTATAGTAGAATAATGCAAAAAATATAATAACTAACACTTTAATGCATTTTAAGCGGGTTAACACATTTTTTATGAACATACTTTTTAATGGTTGATTAATGCAGCATCCAGTGTTTTCAATCCAAAGCTTTTAAATTTTCTTTATGACAAAAGACCGGAATGCCCAGATAATACAAATAAAGTAATTATCAAAACTTTAGAACTGTCTCATACATAATACATGTTAATATAATTTTAATACAATATAACACAAAATTTTTTCAATTTTCAAGTTTTGTGTTTTGGCAGTACCTACGTGTCTTATTGGGTTGTTTATGGAGAGCGTTTTATGTTTCGTGACAAAGCATTGTTTTAAAAAGCATTAGCGTCAACAGTAATTTATGTCAAGTTATTTCCTAATAATAAAACGGGTCGTCTACACGTACCAAAGCCGTGTGAGTGGCTGAAAGCTCTAAGATTTTTTACCTACTCGAAGTAATGTAAGTTTATTGATCTAGTACTTAAATAAATAACAGAATTTTTCACTTAATTCAATTCTTCGCTGTAGTAAGTACTACTGTAAGTAAGTAAGTACTTCAATAAATAACATTTTTTTTTTATACTTGAAATCATTTTTATCGAGAAATCTATTATATCTTTTTACTGAAAGATCCTAATGCGTTACACGATACGAGTATTAGTGTACAAAACATTTATCAGACCAGTACTCACATACGGAGCTGAGACTTAACTAAGAGGAATGAGCGAGCACTGGACGTTTTAGAAAGGAAAATTTTGAGGCGTATCTTCGGATCGGTTTTAGAAAATGGATTTTGGCGCAGACGTTACAACAATGAGCTATATACGTACTCTGTTTAAGGGGAGGGGGGGGGGGGGGGGGCAAAAAGAGTAGGTATAGACGCATGTTTTTTATGCAAATGTTTTTTTAACATTATTATCACCTTACATTTAATATAAAATCACGTTGCATTGATTTTTTTTAAATTGTGGTCAGAAACTTTGGTATTATAAAGGTGCACATTTTATTTTTTTCTGTGTTAACTTTTTGATTTTAATATAAAGCGTGGTGTTTTCTTTTTCCAATACCGTTTTGATGACATATTTTTAGGGAGTAAGGGAGATACATCAATTTATAAGTGAATATACTAGAGATATATATTTATAAAGCGAATAATTTAGCTTGAGGATTTAATGTACTGTGACTTCTATTTGGTTGTGTTATGGAATATTGGAGAGCGGATTTGGTAAATCGAATCCCGGGAAACTTACAGTGGTGAAAAATGGTATTCTTTGTACCTTCCTGTAAAAAAAAATGAACTGTAAAATCTGAAAAATATTCAGTTACAGCGACGCGCAATCTGTACTAATCCATTGCGGGAGAAAATCAGAAATAAAAACAGAAATATTCAAGGCAAGTACTTTTGGAAGTAACCTAGTCTTCATCAGGGCTGCATATTAACTGATCGTAAATTGTTTTCAAAATACATTTTAATAAAGTATCTTTATTTTATAATCAATAAATTACAGGTTAATAACGGCTCCCGTCTAGGTAAGGCTACCAAATAGCAATCCGATGGTCGCGAGTTCAAATCTCGGCGTGCGCAAGTAAATTTTATTTGAATGATTGGTGTTATTCACAATTTAAGCATTTAAAATAATATAAGGCATATTTGCGGCACTTTCCAGAGTAGAAGATGCTCTCAGTATTGCCCTGGTGTAAGACGTCCATTCAGAATTGAAATGTTGCTTGAAACATTGTGGCCGTGTTTTGTGACCAGATCTGAATAGCCAGGTGCTCCTTACTTTCCTTTTCCCCTTCTCATTCCCCTCCCCACTACCTTCAGCCTCACAACATGCCCCAATTGGGGATGCAGTTCGGACTCTTGCATGATTTTCACCTTTAAAAAAATCACCAATTAGCCGTCTCTCTCCTTCCATCTACACTTTCAATAATCGTAAAACAGGATCAAACTATAACAATAAATATATTGGTATTTTAACAATAAATAATCCAAAGGAAACTACTTGTTCCCTAATCTCTGACTTTGCTGTAGCTTCTCTCTGAAACCTAATGTACCTTACCTACATAAATCGCTTTCATTTTATTTTAAAGTAAGTTTGTTTAATAACTTGTATAATGTAGGTAATAATAATATGTAATAATGATTCTGAGTATCCACTGTCAGGTTCAGAATTTTTCCGTAGTATTTTAGTTGTCCTGATAATTCTTATTTTTGAAGACGTTGTCAAAACATGTACCATATTAGAAACTAGAAAAAATAAACAATTTATAAATTACAAAATTTTAATTTAAACATAAACATTTTTTATTAAAACGTCGAAAAATTTCAGAAAATTTTGAATTAAACAGCAGTCCTTTTATATACGGAATTTACAACAAAACGGTAACTTCTCTTTTTATAAACTATTACAATAAACCCCCGAGAATAACAAAAAATTTAATTTTTGCTCAATACGTGCGCTGTTTTTTAAATTTAAAGTTTTTAAACATACACAAGGCATTCAAGTTATTTAAAAAAAAATCATAGAACTTGTATTAAATTCATGTTGTAAAAGTAATTAAAAAAATATTGTTTCAGAAAACACCTATGTAGCTTTTTCTTGACAAAACTATATTCATAACAAGACATTTTTACGAAAAATATTAGTAATTATGTTGAATTATACTAATATAATAGTGAATTGATCAAGAGAATATAAATTATGCACAAAAACATGATGTGAATCGCAAGTTAAATATGGCAACGCTAAGATAATATAATGATTTCAAGTCAAAACTTTAATTTGAAAACATTGATTTCGACTACCATAATACGGGCATGTGTCTAGCGTGGTAGTCGAATCACTGTAAAACTGTACACAAATTATATAATCAATCAAAAAAAAAAAAAAAAAGTCAAAACTTGATTTGGAAGCATATGATGTGCGCATCCTACCGAAGTTCAATGTTGCCAGCAAAATAATAGTATTTTTTTATCAGTAACAATTCGAAAAATAAAATGTACCTATAGGGCCTTACTAACGTACTTTTTAAAACTTTTACATAATTGATAAACAAACAATAAATGGCTTTGTATCACTTGGGTAAAATTTAAAACAGTTTATTAGGAAGGGGGACAGTCTTTATTAATGAGTAACAAAAACACCGTTTGACGGTTGCGAAGTGTTTTTTTATAGGTAAGGCTGCTATTTCTGTAGAGATATTTTTTTTAAATATCTTCATTATTTGTTTTGGTGTTCTTATGATTTTTACAGCGCATATTTCTGATGTTTTAAAACTTGGCTTTATCAGAAATTTATTGGTTTTAAGTAATATTGTAAGTGTAAAAAATGATGTCGATATACATATCACATTTTCATTTTTTTAACATTTACGTTTTCAAATATGTTCATACACTCTCGTGTTTTAAACCTTTCGTACCGTACAACAATACTACACATAGTATAGCAATATTCAGAAACCCTTACGGTGGGCACGTGTTTATCAGCTAAATAATTTTAATAATTCCTATATTTCTGGGTATTTTTTCTTCTTCGTTAGGTGCTTTCACGAACTTCCTAAAAAACATGATATTATACCCCGCAATTCGACCTTGTTCGCATGACATCGTAAAAGAAATTTGGTACAAAAAGCATTTTGAGATATAAAGTTATACATATTTAAACTACCCGAGTTATAATAAAATCGGTCTATAAAATGATGGATAAAAATACGTCATTTATTCTTTTAACGAAGTTTATTATCGTAGGTAAAAGCATCTACGTAGATTTTTCGGTCGTTACACTTTTTAATGATTCTATCGTGATTTATTTCAATTTTAAGGGCGGTAGGTTTAGACAGAATTTGTTCAAAGACACGGGCCAATAAATTATTTCTTAAAATTGTAAATCCTGCGATCTTGTCATTTATTATAGAAAAATGACACAAAGAAATCTGTAAAGCTGTCTAGATATTACGATGTACAACAATTTTGTGGTGAAAAAATGAACAGAATCTCAAATTGTATTATTTAATCATTTAATCATTAACGACTCGAACCAAAAATGTGAAACAGAAAAGACTGAAAAAGATTCAGTCCCATCTTGGAAATGAACCCAGAACCTCTTGCCGGAGTAGTGCTCTGGCCACTGAGCTAATTCGACCATAATAATTTACGTCGTATTTAACTTGATAATTCGACTGAGAGCTACAAACATTATTTTATTAACGTATATTATTTTTGGCTGCTATAAAGATAGCAATTATAATTGCAATCATACACAAAGACGTATGATTGCATGTTACATTACCCGAATTATTCTTCAATGATTAAGACATACACAGGCAGAAAATAGTGAAATTTTGGGCAATAATAGTACTAGTAAATTAAATTTATACGACGAGAATGCCAGCATTCTTATAAATACCAACCAGGAATTATTAGATTCCTGGTCAAATAAAATTCTTCACGCAAAACACTTCAATTATCTCAACCAAACATATGTTGACAAATTTTCGTCAAACAAATGGTTGAGTATTGGAGAGTTGAGCGCAGAAATAGAAGGCTTTATGCTTGCCATACAAGATAGAGTCATTAATACTAAAAATTATAGGAAGCATATCATCAAAGATGCAAATCAAATTGATGATTTATGTAGAAAATGTTTGGCTTTTCCGGAAACTATAGAACATATTATATCGGGATGTTCTGTATTAGCGCCGTCCGAGTATACATTTAGGCACAATCAAGTTTTAAAAATAATTCACCAAAGTTTGGTAATTAAACATAACTTGATTGACTGCCGTAATGTACCATATTATGAATATGAACCAAATTCATTTTTAGAAAATGAATTTTATAAAATTTATTATGATAAAACTATTCTGACAGACAGAACAATTAGTCATAATAGACCCGATATAGTTTTACATGACAAAATTAAGAAAATAACTTATATCATTGATGTCGCTATACCAAATTCTTGTAATATTCAGAAAACTGTTTCTGAAAAAATAAGAAAATATACAGATTTAGGAAATGAAATTAAAAGAATTTGGCATTCTCAGACTATAAAAATATTACCATTTGTTATTTCGGCTACTGGCATTATACCTAGCTCTCTCATTCAAAATTTAGGCGTATTAGATTTGTCAAAAAATTTGTACATAAAAATGCAAAAGTCGGTCATTTTAAATACATGTAGGATTACGAAAGATTTTTTAAATATTTACATTGAGGGATCAGTAGGATTTATCGGACCAGTTAGGATTTCATCAGAGCCGAACCCTCTGATATGAAAATATCTGGAGTCGGTGAAATATTTTCCCATTATGTTTCTGGTGGATTGACGTATTGTTCTTGTATTGTTTTATTCTTATATAGTGCAATTACATTGCGTTAATTTACTAGATATTCATTTGTGGAAAAGTGTGTGGAAGGGTTTAGTCTTTCATTTGGGAAAGATTCAACCCGGACATGAAATCTGGAGCACCGTAATAGTAGGGTAGATATCATTAGCTTTCGTAGATTTGCGCAGAATATTGTGTGAAAACTCAATAAACTACCATCTCGTGAGCAAATTGTTTTATTATGAACTCTGTACCGAGAGCCTAAAGAGCCTAACGCTGCCCTTAAAACATTCGCTCTAAAATAAATATCGGATAAAATGCTAAAAAAAATCATACTGGCTGTCTCCGGCGTTGCCAGGGCATTACGCATAATTTTTCAAAATCAGATATAAACAAAAAATTTCTTCACATTTTGAAGGTGAAGTGTGCAAACTTCAACCAAGAAGAATTAGTATTCTGCTTTAAGGGATGATAAAAGGGGTGGTATTACGTTTTTAATGTCATAAATAGATGTTGACAGTGCCAGGGATATAACATATTTTATGTTAATTTATATTATATATTATATAAAAAAATAACAGGAAACTTGCGGGTACATTAGGAAACGTGATTAATCATCAAAAAAATGTTATGAACGATCAACAAGGTTATAATTCTAAATAAAAATCGTTAGGTTAGGTTTATTGGTTAGTTTTTTCATGGCTTTTACTGATTTAATATCTCTTGATAGCGGTGTGTTGATTTGTCACTGTATTACGTTGTCATGGAACCCCTTTACACACATCAGTACGTTTGGAGTTAATAGATAGAAAACATTGATATAAGATTACAGTAATTTCGATATCCATTTGTATTGACGAAAGTATAGTAGTATTATGTATATCATAACTATACCCTAGTACTAGTATACCTACATGCTTTCCTTAATAAGATAATTGATTGTATTGTATCCACATCACTGTTCATGCGTACACGTGTGATTACTTGAATATATTGGTTGGTGTATGTACACATTGTAGATAATATTGTACACGCTTCATAATACAGTACCTCCATCAGTGTCCAGTGTCCACGTATTATGTAGATAATTACTTAGTCTTGGATGTATGGAATATATTCCAGTTATCAGGATCCTACGTACGCACCTTGCCATCCCATTCATCGCCCTTTACACAACTAACTGACATTTCTACAGTTGTACACCTGTACAGTCTATAGAGTTATCTCAGGGCCAACATTATATTTCGGTCTGCCTTCCAACCTTATCTGTGTTATCGTCACATTACATCTCCGTTATCTGAGATTAAAGGGACGCCTGACAGAGGGGAGTGTAAAAAGGCTCATTGCTTAAGCATCATAAACCTACATTTTCAAGGTCTACCAGTGATTCCTAAAGTGAGCGAAATTGCCCCACCCTTCGCACTCCCCTGAAGGCGGGGGGGGGAGGGGGGGGGGGGGGCGGTAGCTTGTAGCCGTGAAAAACAGTAAAGAAGCGGCAAGGGCAATGAGAAAGCGTTGATAAAATTAGTATTGTAAAATATTTTTTACCTTGACTGTGGGTGTCTATTCGCATAGTGTCGCAGGTTCTCTAATAAAAGAGAATAGTGTCTGATTTTTACAATATGTATATGTTTACTCATTAAGTTGAAATAAGAATAAAAATATTCTACCTAAACCTGCACAAAAATCAATAGATATGGCTTGGTAAATAAAAAATGGATACATTTATCCAAAACACTATCTAGGTACCAATCAGTTTGAGTTTAATCTTGGAATCACACAAAAAGATAAAATACTTCAATACAAAATTGACTGTACTGAATTGCTTCAATTAATCAACATCCGTATTCCCAAAAGATCTTGCCGACTACTATTTTACTTAAACAACACACCAGGACACTTTTCAAAATTCCCAGAATTTGAAACTTAACAGTCTCGGAAATAAATATTCTGATCTGGGATATATATATCATCTTAACCAGTATGAATATTGTGTTATCCAATTCTTTTACACATCTAGATTACTGGAATTACTGCAATTTGGGTTTATATTGAATACCTATTTTATGTGAGACTTCTTTTCATTTTTACCAATTTATTTTATTTTATTATGTGCTTTTGTTGTTACATTTTTTCATTATGTTATATTTTGTTTAATTTTATGTAAAATAACTGTGATACGCAACTTATAAATTAGAATGTAAAAGTCCATTAGAGCGTGTAATAAATAATTAATAAAACATAGCAGCCATTTAAATTAAGCTTTAAGAAAATAAAGATAATGTTGGTAGTTCTTAGTCGAAGTATGATACAGTTAAATATGACCGAAGGGGATAGAGTCCCATTAGCTCAGTAGTAGAGCATCGCCCCGGCAAAGCCAACGTCCTGCGTTCGATCCCTAGATGAGACTGTATCTTTTACTGTTTCAAATTTTCGATTAATAGGCACCAATATTGTCTTCATTAATTAGATAACCTAATTGTACCTGACCTAGTCTAAACCTAACCTACCCTAAAATCCTAATCTAACCTTTTTTCGGTTAAGTTCCACGTTACCAGTGTCGAACTAAGGATCGTTTTAACCGTTTTATTTTAACATACAATTCATATTCTTGATTAACATTTTTGACATAATTTACTACTATTACTACTAAAAAAGCAGTTGTCTATTCCTAGAGGAAAAGAGGGCGTTGGAAAAAAGGTTTTAAAAGTTTGTGGTAGACCATAAAAGTTTGAGAAACTCTGGACTAGACTTCGTTAGTAGGCCGGAGTCCTTCAAAAAATTTAACCACGGTTCTTTTGACAAAATAACATTTCCTCGTATTCTCTCCCCCCCTCTTATCTTTAGCATTGGATTACACTGATTAAATGATTTTCAAAACACAGTGACCTTTACCCCAAAACTAATATACATGGAGATTTCCATCTCTAAAATCCGATCCCTATTTTTCATCAGACGATCCATCAGTGGAAGCTACTACCTCAAGGGGAACGGCTACAAAACTTAATTGTGGATTTGAAGCGAAAATACTCAACCAAACAGATTGTATTTTATGAAATGCTATATTATCAAATATCAAGTACGGATTCCTACTTACATAATTGATTCGTATTTTAAATAGTTTTTTTATTATTTTTATTTTATTATTTCATAAATGTTTACATGTTGCATTTTACCTTTTGATAAAAAAAATATTCTGTTTGGTTTGGTATTTTGGCCTAAAATTCAAAATTTTGTTTGGTATTCTTAATATTAAAATAATTTATCACCTACTTTATCGATCGTTTAATATGATTCATGCTTATCACTTATCACTTACAATTTTTTTAAAGTAAAATTAATTGGAGTTGAATAATTTTACTCATTATGCAGGAATACAATTTCAAATCACGCACCCTTGCATTCATAATTATTAATGGAAAACAATATTAATGGAATACAAGCGCCCTTGAGGTGATTTTTCACAAAACGGCGCTCTACAAATTGTCCAATTATTATTATTACTTTTATATGTAAAAGTGAAGCTACATAGAATTATGCCTTATAGTAAAAGTAACTTTTCAGAGGTAGATGCAGTTTGAGAACGTTGGAAATAAAAATACGTGTTTCTAAGAAGAATAAATTTAAGGTAGAAAAGATTTATAAAAAAAGCGTAGGTATTTATTTTGCTATTGTGTAGTGTAGGGAGAAAATTTGTAAGGTGTTGTTTTTTTTATGTTTTATACAACTAAAGAAGCTGACCTTTTAATTTCCCGTAAAAATAAAGCGAACACACAATGAAAGCGCTAAGAGCATTTTTTCTGAAAATTTACTGATAAAATTTAATTGAGATTAATTTCAAGGTTTATGGATGCTGATATCAAATAATTACAAATATCACAAGGATATTATGTTCGTAGCACGGCGCACACAAAATTTTTTAATTTATGAACTCAAAAATATTTTTATTTATTCAAAAATCGTCACCTTGGTTGGATAGGATTCTAACTTCGCCTTATCATGGTAACCAAGATGAAGAAATGCTTTTTTTTTTTTTTTTATAATCTTTATTTATCAAGTTACACAGGTGATTGTACTGTGCATGTCTCACTAGGAATTCCTGTGTTAAGAGCAGGCGCATTTTAACATAAGTAGTTTAATATAAAAAGAAGAATAAGGATAACAACAATGTTATATACATTTAAAGGTACAAGGACAATCAGCATTGTACCAAAGGGAAAGCATGCACTAGGAGGTTATAAAAATATTGTTAATATATGATCTGTCTTTGCTAGTGATCCAAGACTTGGTATCTTATTTGTATTTTACATAATTAGTGTGCTGTCTAATGGTCAGTGGAAGTGTATTATAAAGTTTAGTTGCAAAGTATCTGAAGTTTCTTTGACCAAACGTGGTTTTATGTCGAGATTATACATAAGAAAATCTTTAAGAAAAATACCTAATTAGGAGTAGTCAGTGTCGAGTGTGCTCGTAGGAATCTAATTAAAAAACATCTCTTATTTCTTATTAAATAATTTCTGTATTTTGAATAAGTGAGTTAGGAAGAAAATCTTACTATATAAACACGAAAGATTGTATGGATGTATGTGTGTTTATTACTCTTTCACGCAAAAACTGCTGAATGGATTTTATTCAACTTTACAATAATATAGCTCACATATCAGAATAACATACAGGCTATATATAATGGTAAACTCTGGCGTTATGAAATTTGTATAAATGAAAATCTGTGTATTTCATATATTTTAGCGGCAGGGAGGAAAGGCAAAGGGAAGGGGAACGGGAGAGGTAAGGTTCGCGGTGAGGGAAGAGACGAGAAAGGGGGAAGCGGGGAAGATGGAATGGAACGGGGACGCACGGGAAAGGACATGCAGGGGGAATCAATTTATTTCTTTGAATGGCATAGCAACGCATGTCGGGAACCAGCTATTATGTAACGTATATAATTACGATTAAACTGTAAAATGACGATAACTTGTAAATAATAGTTAATTTAAAAAAGCATTATCCTCTTTTCCTTTGGAGCAATATTGCCAAAACAACCTGAAAATTTTAACGAAGGAGAAAACGGTGGATATATATGATATTTAATGTTTTATATTAAATAAAAGACTAGTAAAAACTATCATTTTATAACTGTAACTAATGTAAACAGTTCAATATGTTGTTTTTATCAAAAATAGTATTTCATAAAGCTTCAATTATATCTATATTACGTAAAACTGTTATATTAATAATTGCAGATCAAATTGACGCTTTTTGAAAACCTAAAATAGGAAATAAATAAATAGAAAGTAGGACAGGCGCAGTTACCTTCGGTAACGATTCAGCCGGAAACCAGTATCGCGCGAAATATAACTCGACTTTGGGCACATGTGCAGGCAATTGGGCTGCGTTTACAAAATAAATTCTAGCCGTTCATTTTGAACTGGTTTACAGAAAACATTTTAAAGTTATTTGGTATTAGTTCAAAAACAATATTCCTTCCTACATTTATACACGAATATTTGACAAAAAAGGCCATCATTAGTCACGTACACCTTTTCGGAAGATAAAAGCTTTTACGCCTGATAAAGGAGTCACTATTCTTACTAAGGCTATATATTTCTCTTGTTTATATTTATAATTCTGTTACGATTTTTTTTTTTACGATAGATTTAGTGATATTAAACACATCTATATCCGCTGGTAGAGCATTAAGCAACGTCATACCTCTTGTCATGCTATGTTGGGCCATGACATCTGTCCGACCCTGCGGTATGTAGAATAGGGCATGGCATTGGTTTAATATGCTTACATCCTTTCTTATGGTTACCAATAAATAACAAGCATGACGTATGTAGGTACGAGTACACCAACAAAAGTTAAGAGACGCTCGGGAAAGGATATGCAGGGAGAATCAATTTATTTTTTTGAATGCCATTGAACGCATGCCGGGGACTAGCAGTTCGATATGCTTTCTTGATATTACGATTTTAAATAGCTTGAAGAGTTTTTTATTTCGGGGGAAAAACGTCATTATTGAATATTAAACACCCTTTGGGTATCGCCCTGTGTCCTTGTGGACCACATCAGTTCCATATCTCGTACATATGTATGTCTTTGACGAAAAATCGTCCATATTGTATGAAAATGAAAAAGTAGAACGATTACGACACATACGACCTCTCTCAAGAACTCATCCGAGTGTTAAACATCAGTTATTATGATACACGCAATTCTTACGTGGATGAAGTATCTAAAATAACTAGGTGGTGAAAATTCAGAATGCTTTTCGGTAGGGGTCAGATAAGAAATGGCCATTACCAACAATATACCATTGATTACTATTCAAGTTTTCATTCGTTTACTGGGATGAGGTCATCTGAGTTACTTTCCTTCAGTCCGTTTATTTTGTTTTCAACAATAAGAGGCGGTGCTGAAAACCAGCTGCATTCCAGGAGAAATCCTGAATGTACAGCTGAGTAGTGACCTTTATGTCAATGGGATCAAAGATCACTAAACAAAATGAATAAAATTGTAAAAAATCTACTGATAATAAATGTTTTTATGATTATTATTAATAAAAATACTAATTTAGGTTGTCTGTGTGTCCTGCGAAACTCTGATTTTTTGCTTTAAATCTAAGATTTGTAATTATCTTCAATCCCGATGATTGGGATTATTCGATATGTGTTCGGAAATCTCCAATAAAGCTCGAGGTTCGTTGAGATTACAAGTTACTTTATTTACGTTATCATGTGAATTACAATGAGTATATTACTGGACCAAACGTCCGATCTATTAGATGCTATGATTAATTCTAAAGCCAGTGTACTCGACACTGAAGGTGCCCAGCTGTCGATCGTTTATCATCGGCTATTTCCGTAACCATTAGTGCATTAGACACCAACGGCGACAGTTGCCACTGTACTAAGGTACTTAATTGACATATTTTTAAGAAACCTCAAAACTACATATAACTACCTATGCAAATGTCATATATATTAGGGAATAAAAACTACATATACAAACATGTAGACCTCAAAGTTGGAATTGATTTTTTAAGAATTCTGACTATTCTTTATTTTTACGGGTCTGCTCTAGTTTACTTCCTTATAACGCTGCGTATAAACTGGGTTACGTTAACAATGACAAAATCTTACTACGCATTTAAGTTCATTAAGTTTATTTGTCTTCTTGATTTGTGTTAAGTTTTAGTAATGCGTTTACGAATTTTCCCTGGTTAACTAACTTTTCAAGGTATGCTTAGTCAGAAGTTTTTCGGTTTTGGTTGATTTTGAAACAAGCAAACAAAGTTACGGTAAATACTTTGGAATATTACAATATTAGTATCTACTTACATATTATTAGGAAGCTCTATTGAGCATTTATGCTGAATTGTCATATTTTATTGATTAAACAATGTCAACAATTATGTTACGACTAAACTTTTCCAATATCGAATCTTAAAATGCCTAGTAGCCAAAAGGGAAAACATTTTCCTTTTTTTTTAAATAGCGTGAATAACTTCTGAAACATAAAAATTAGTACGTACCTAACTGTAATATTATTTAAGTCCTGTGATTAAGATTACTTGAATTGCTTTCGGGAAACTTTAAAATAAAATAAAGGTTCGTCGAGATTACAAGTTGATTTATTTACGTTATTGTAAGATTTACAATGAATTCTTAATTTTACCAGACGTCCTTTCTATATGAGGCTCTGTTATTCTGCTGCTGGGCGCGCGACCCTGTCAAAGCCCGGCCGTCTATCATATACCTTCGGCTATTGCCTTAACCTTTCGTATATTAGACACCAACGACGTTAGTCGATACTCTTCTACCTGTTGAGACACTACAAAACTACGTATAACTAACTATACTAACGACATCTGATAAAGGTTGTTGAAACTACCACTAATCCTATATACAACACTAACTATCTACCTGATAAAATTAATAGGTACCTACCTAACTATCTACTTAATAAAAATAATAGGTACCCAACTATCTATTTATTGTTATCATGTTTAATTTGTAGAACTTTTAAAAAATGTATTCAATAAATTATATCATTCAAACAGTTTGATGATGCCTTCAGAAGACGAAACAGTCGTCGTTCGTAATAATAATTACATAGCAGAACTTATTTAGGTACAAGTAAACTGTTTTTATAAATTAAATAATAATATTATTGAATGAGTAAATAAAATGAATGGGTACCTAAATATCTTATCTAATAAAATTAATGGGTAACTTGTCTAACCATGTACATAAAACGCGATTTAAGGGCCATTAACCAGCCAGCGGCCGAGAATTCATATTTCGTCGAAAGATATTCTTAATATCGTACAGGGCGGTTCCAATCACAAATATTAATTTTTCTCCGTACCAGCTTGTTTAAATGGCAACTCAATATCGATTTTATTTCATTCAAAATTTGCTTTAATTTATACCTACATTCAAAAATGGTGAAAGGCGTGATGATAATACTATTAAAATTATGTACTTTTTGTAATTATTTTTTGATCATAAGTATTTATAATTTTTCAATAATGTCTTGGCAAAATAATAATGTAACAAAAATCTTACACACATAAGTTCGCAAGACTGTAAATAAATAGACAAACTGAAGTATTTTCGTCACAAAACACGTGTGCGGATCTTTTTTAAAAATATTTTTTTTAAACTAAAATTAAAATTCTGAAACACAGCTTACCCAGATAATTTATTGATTTATTTTATTGAATGATTATATGATTTGAAATGTGTGTTGCATTTCTCAAAATTTTGTTTGAAAATTTTGAGAAATCTGCCAACCACCTACGGTAAAACCTTATCGTACTAAAAATAAACATATTTTCTCAAATTTAAAAATATACATTTACTACATAAAATAACAGTCTTTCGAAATCAATTTATAATTTTTTGTGGAAAATAGTCAATACGTGTAAAATTTGATTTAAAAATGACATATTTCCGGTTTTTTCTGGTTATTCCCTCATAATGTCTAGGTAAAATAAGTTTTTTTAAATTTTTTTCAACTTTAGTCTTTATTAATGACGTAATATTACACGTAAAAAGGTGTGGAATTGATCACTTGTTTCCGCATTTTCTGAATCGAGGATCGTGATATAAAACTGAGGATAAAATGGGTTTAAATCTGCATAATTTCACGTTTACTCTAATCCGAACCTGCAGAATGCTTTAGGCATGACTTTGATAAATTAATATCATTTCATAATCATAATAATTCCGCCATTATTTTATTATTCTCCTGTTAAAAATAACCTGCACAATGTCTCTTAACTTGATATAATTGTAAATCTGTTACCAATAACATTTAGTTAACTGTTATTTTTAATTTGTTTATTTAGCCGCCAAAAAAGGTCTTCACGTAAAAGTGATACATGAAATCAAATGTTTACGTGTACACAGGAGAATATCTCTGTTACAAAGGAAATAATAATACTTAATGCAGATGTATGTATAAAATAGGAACAAAAAAAAGAATATTATGTAGATATAAAAATAATACAGCCTGTGTGATACAGTGAGAAGTACATGGAGAAAACAACGAAAAATAATCTATATCTAAATATAATATAAAAATCAATATGTGTTTGAGAGTTAGTGTATAACATAATAAATGTTTGAAAATTTCAAAATAACTTCTTTACACCCCCGCGAAAGTTTTTCGATTATTATAACCACATGACAATACATCTAAAAAGTTTTTTAATCATCACAAAAATTCTACCAAAGCTGTAAAAAATTTGAGGATGACATTTCGCAAAACAATGATTGTTAAGTCAAAATTCAATTTTAAAAAACTCTTTAAATTAATGAATTAATTTGAAGTACTTACATAATAATTTTAATCGAATCAAGAATTCTAATTTGTATAAGGAACGTTTGTTGATGGCGTTCAAACCAGACAATTTTAACGATTTTTGGAGGGTCCTCCTATAAGAAGTAACTAATCAAAAAACGGTACACGCTACCATATCCATATTATATATTTTTTAAAAGAACACTAGTGTCAAAATCCTGAGAGGACATTGGGGAATATGTATGTATGGACAAAACGTCTCCCGGTTTCCCCTTAATAAAAAAAAATAAAAGTAGGAAGATTCTCGTAGAAATATATTAATATCGCATTGTTCTGTCAGTCGGAGGAATGCGTGACTATAACAAGACGATATTGGATGAAGCTATTTCGAGACGTTATTAGTTTTGATTGAAGCTGATTGAAGATAAATATACTTGCGCCGATATGAAAATATATTATTATGGTCCGCCGGAGAAAGAAGAAGTGACGAGTTTAATGCCTCACTTCGATAAAGAGGTGCTCACTGCTAACTGCTCACCATTGACAACTTAACTAGGCTAAGAACAATGAGTTTCCATCAACAAAATATGCCAGATGTGTTTTTGAAATTTATTTTTTCTTTATTTTTCTGTGAATATCTCACTTTTTGTGTCAACTCTGTCTGTCTGGAGTAAGTGGGACTAAGTTTTTTAAAATGTTAAAAATATAGATTATTTTATTTGTTCGATAAAATGTATACCTAATTGATACAGAGTGATAATTTATACATTTATGTACATTGTTGAACTTCGGTTTTATGATATTAGGCTCATCGTATATAGCCGTTCTTGTAAAAAGTGCGTAACAGGCTTATGTATATTATGTAATTTTGTATTTATATTTTGTAATTTCTTTTTCCATAAATCACTCAATATTACACTCTTTCATAAAGTCGTATTATATAGCAACACCCATTGGAAAATTCATAAATTTTTGCATGATACGTAAAAAGTTTAAAATCTATTCTTTTACAGATGGCGACAGTTTAATTATTTTAGGAAAAAACATTTTTTGTAAGTAATGCTTTAAAATATTAAGATGAATTGATTGTTTGCACCCGTACATACAATATGAACACCTACGAATAAATGGATTTATACATAAATAAATTCAAATCGTTCAAGAAAGGCTTACAAATACAATATTGTATCGGTCCACCCATTCATCAATCCAATAATGTATTTGTAAGCCTTTATTGAAAGATTTATGTTAGTTTATAGACCGAACTGTTTATTCATATATAATTTTTAGCGCCCATACTTTTGTATGGGCGCTAAAAACTAATTCATCTTAATATTTTAAAGCATAACTTGCAAAAAGGGTTTTTTCCTAAAATAATTAAAATAACACCATCACCTTAAGTAGGTAAATCTGAGCCTGTGATCTGTTTGCAGGTTCCAAATATGCTTGTAACTCTCCTATTTAATAAGTATTTACTAAAATTTTATCTATTTTCTGATCTGATGGAATTTTCTGGATTTTGGAGTGACAGTACAATTATAAACGAGCCCATTTTAATGAAAATTGGTGTTAAGCAACAAAACTAATCAATGCTCCGATTAGCATGCTGCATCAGATCAATCAAATACCTCGATGAGGTGGAATTGATACGTTTAACGATTACTATTTTGGATCCCCGCTTATTGACTGACGGAATCTAAACTGTATCGAACATTGCATTTAATATGTTGATGATGTTGGGCTAAAGCTGCCCTGCTAGAAACCGACACAATTCAATTTGTATAGGGTCGAAATCATTTGACCGGTAAAAGCATTAACAAACAAACCTGCCATAAATACGTTATCTAGCTTATAGCAGCTTACGCTATTTCGTTATAACATCCTGTATGTTTAAGCGTTTACATGTGCCACAAAATTTGGAAATTAAATAAAAATTAATAAAAGCAAATCGTTTAATGATTAAATTTCTATAACCAGCACTTGGGGTTGTCTTGTTCAGGTTCGTCTTAAATGGTGTCCCGACAGTTGATCCGCCAATACCCTTAATATTAAGTTGGTATGAATGTCAAACAAATTTGTATACAGTGTCGATTTTTTGTACTTATACCAAAGCTATTGAATTATAAGGGATGTGCTCTCTCTCTCTGGTTTCAATCCTGGGATTGGATTTCGGTAATTTCCTCTAATCTTCTCTTCCATTCTTCCCTGTTTTGTGCGGCTCTTTTGAATTCAGCATAATATGCATGATGAGCAGCGCACGTCCACCAGCAGGTCCTCCAGGTACTCTCGGCGTGGGCGTCCCCTGGAGTTTGTCCCCTCGGTCATTCCCTCCGTTATGGCACTCAAGAGACCTTCTTGTCGTATAACATGGCCGATCCATCTTGCACGCCTTTAAGACAAGGTCCTGAGCAGGTGCCTTCCTCCTTCGATTCGTTGGAGAACCTCCTCATTTGTAATGTGGTCTCTCCAGGAAATTCTAATAGTCTTCTATAGGACCACATTTCAAAAGCCTGTAGTCTTCGTTTATCTCTTTTTGATAGGCACCATGTTTCGCAGCCGTACATCAAGATACTCCATACATAGGTCTTGATGAGGAGTATTCTCTGTTTTAGGTCTATATTATTCGATTCTATTATTGTGGGATGTGCTATCCGCAGTTTTTACTGGGTGGGACTGTGTTTACCTTTAAAAAATCAACTAAATGAATGAATTCTTTCTGTATTCCAACTATATTTTTAATGTTAACCAATGCTACTGCACAATGTTTCTGTTGTTTATATTTCTGGTATGATTTTATTTATATGTACAACCTCTCTCCACGGCTACCAATGTATTGATATTTTTTTTTTGTTTTGTAATTTTTCTTTTTATATAATTTTTTGTTTTCTATTTATTTATTTATTTATTTATACTGGGTTTTACAGATGTTTACATTTACATGAGAACAATCCAGTTATAAAACTCAGTTATTACACAATTATAAAAATCTACAATTACATACAATTAAATACAAATAAATACAATTAGAAAAACAAAAACATCACAAATAAAAATACAGAATTATATACAAGGTCACTCAAGTAACACATTGCAATGAGTGGTAAAAGACATATGAAATACGCGAGCATGCATACAAAGACAATTCACACAACATAATTAGTTAGTACTTTTTAACAGCGCTAGAACTTTTTTTTTAAATCCGTACAAATTGTCAACGAAAATATCCACATCAGTGCAGTCTATCTTGTTATACAGTCGACACATCTGGGTCAGAGGGCTAAAGTAGGCGATATTATTTTTAAATGTATTCATATGAAAAATGTTATGGCGTCTTAAACAATGGGAATTGGGGACATTAATTTCAATACTGTTAAGACATAATGTAGTATCAAGATGGCCGTGAATAATTTTATGTAAACATATAAGATCAGTCAATTGCCTTCTAGTTTTAAGTGTATCAATCTTGAAGTAATCACGACGTACATCGTATGATCTGAGATGGTCGTGTAGTCCACATTTGAAGGATAACATTCTTAGTAATTTTTTTTGAACTGATTCTACAATGTTTTCATATTTGCAGTAATGTGGATTCCAAATAGTGCTTCCATATTCAAGTTTACTTCTAATTAAGGCATTGTAAAGTGTTAGAATTGATTGAGGATCTTTGAAAGGTTTACATATTCTGTGAATAAATCCCATCATTTTTAATGATTTGCACTTAATGTTGTTAATATGTACATCAAATATGAATTTAGAATCAAGAGTGATTCCTAGATCCCTTATTGAAGAAACTTTTTTGAGAATAATATTATTGATAACATAAGAAAAATCCTTTATAATTCTATTTCTAGTAAAGTTTAAAATGTAACATTTTTCAACATTTAAGTGCATATCATTGACAGTACACCAGTTATTGAGTGTGTCGAGGTCATTTTGAAGCAGCTGATGATCGGTAGCAGACTTAATTTTACAAAAAATTTTAAGATCATCGGCGAAAAAAGCATAATCACAGTTTAATTTCGAGCCAAGGTCATTTATGAATATAAGAAAAAGCAGGGGGCCAAGATTTGAACCCTGTGGGACACCAGAAGTTACAATTATAGGGGATGATTTGTATCCATTAATAAGAACTAATTGAGTTCTGTTATACAAATATGATTTCACCCAGCGTAATAGGTCTCCATGTATTCCAATTTGTTCAAGTTTTTTTAGTAAGATGGAGTGGTTAACTCTATCAAAAGCTTTTTGGAAATCAGTATAAATTGTATCTACTTGTAATCTTTCATTAAAAGAATTACAAACATAATTACAAAATTCCAAAAGATTTGAGTTGATTGATCTTTGAGGAACAAACCCATGTTGCCTAGTGCAGAGAAGGGGTTTAAAATGATTCAAGCTGTTGGATTTTATCCAGCAGCTGCTTTGCATAATTTTCCGCCATTTTCTTCTCAGCCTGCAAGACCTTGATGTTCGCTAGGGCCGAATTTAGGTCTCCTCTAAGTTCTTCCTTCTCTAGCAAAAGTTGTGCAACGGAGCCGAGAACATTTGTCACGTTTCTTGATACTTTGAGCTGCTGCTCTTTGGAGACTTTGGATGGTTTTTCAGCCAAAGCGTCCTGTAGGGCTTTTAGGGCGATTTGGGTACCGGATAATGTCTGGTGTCCTGATACATGACTAATGTCAGGGTTGGTTTCGGCTTCAATCTCCTCAGCATCTGAGTCCGATTCTTCAGATTGGGAGGTGTAAGGGGAAGCAATAATAGGGCTTTTAACAGAGTTCTTTTTTTTCCCCATAATTATTACACATATGTAATTTCAGTTCAATGTTAAAAAAGTATTTATCTTCAAAATAAAATTAGTTTCGATTTGTGATGAAAGTATTCAAAGTTCACAACACTTAACAACCAATTAGAGCCCGGAACAGTGAGCTCATAATCAAACGCAGCCAATGAACGCACTTGCTGCCGTAAACATCACTGTGGTACTTTTGTATGAGAAACAACTATTATGGAAAATAAGTTTATTACTGTAAAATATGCTTAAAATCGAAGAATCGAATTCATTATAATTTTAGCAACTATTATGGAAAATAAGTTTATTACTGTAAAATATGCTTAAAATCGAAGAATCGAATTCATTATAATTTTAGCTTCATATTCCTTTCTTATACATTTAATTTACTTATTACTTATTATGCTTTCTCAGTAGAAGTAAAGTCACAAGGAGGAAATCCATCATTGGTTTTATTTTGGCTACATAATACTTATGTACAAACTGAAAATATGTGAACTGTCGATTTCCCGAAAATCAATAAATAAATACAAGAATTCTTTCCGTATTAAAACTATGTCTATTCGGTAGTAGTCCGCCGACGCGACGGTCGGATGAACAGCATAACGTATCTCTTGTATTTCAATGTTTTTGACTTATACGCTGGTGTACACAGTATATAGACAAGAACATTTTTTCTTGATGCATTTGAATGAAAATATGTTTTATTCTTGTATTATTCGGCGGTAAATCCTCTCTGCACACCCCTTCGGGGCCACTTAGTTATATATTATGTAATTAGGTATACCGTATTTTCCCTAAACAGACTGATGTGAGTATGTCAGCGGATCAACTGTCATGGAACCGTCTTAATATCTCCAAGCGTCCCAAAATGATTAACATTTTGTTCTTCATATTGTTTCAATTTCCTACGTCTGGAATTTTCCTGTGACAACATCAACGTTCCTGAAGAATGGGTCTCACCCTCCACAGACTAACATTTCCCCATAAATTATTAGACACTCCAACCCTCAGTATAAGCTATGGGTGGACTCCATCCCCTCCCTCCTCACCACGTACGGGGTTTATTAGCCAACTTGTTCTTGCTGAAGGTATCCATCTCCAAAGTTTAAGGGTAGTTTGGCATACGAAAGCAGTTTATTTTAATCGAATTCATGCTCTTAGTTGAGGATAAATAGATTTGGCATTCTTACTAAAAACAACAATATAACTACTCACTCGAAAGCCTACCCAAAATGTCTGTGGGCCGAATTCAGCCTTCAACCTTTTAAGGCTTAATTTATAAAGACAAAACAGTTTCTCTATCTATCTGCTGGTAAATTCTTTAATAATACGTATAATCTATCGATATATAAGAGTAACCTTAAAATAATTCATAAACTGCTCACTGAACTGATAGACATAGAGTTATAGTAATAAATTATAATATATCAATGCTGCTGGATTGTATCATCGATAAATAATTTTATTTGTATACCTCTGTTGAAAGAATTGAGTTTTTATACGGACAACTAGTTTTTCATATTCATATTTCGTGTGTACGGACGCAAACAAATAATTCCTCTTAACAGGCCGTTCTCCGAATTTCTACCGATTTCTTGCGAACTTCCCTTAAACATTTGAAGTTTTTAAGCTCTTAAAAATATATATGTTATTCTTGAAGATAATATCTAGACATTTGTCGCGCCGAAACGCAATTTATATAAAATTCCCTCGATAGAAAAAATCGCAAAGTATGCTCCAAAAATTATTATAAACACGTTTTTTTCGGTTATTTTACAAGTTATATGTATGAAAAAATTCACAGCGTTTCTTAAAATAAAATTAAAGACAATTATCGCGAGATTTTTGCTCTATTTTTAACGAGTCATGTTTTATTAAAGATTTTCATGATTTTTGCATCAATTTTATCGCTGTAAATGTTAGCGCGCTCTTCTAACATTCGTAATTTCATATTTCTCCATCTTCTCCTTTTTGGGGCCGGGAACAGAGCCTTAATGTTTTTTCCCAAAATAATTAAATTAGCGCCATCTATAAAAGAGCAAATCACAGATACGATTTTCTACTGTAATAAATAAAAATATTGGTTTTGACACCGTTTATCTGTCTTAACGCCGGTTTAAAGAACTCTAGAACTCGGATTTGCTTTGAATTTGCGTGTCATTTATGTTTGTTTGTAGAATTCGGACAAGCGATAAAGTACCAACCTGTAATATAATATTTTTAATAGAAAATTATTTTAACTGCCATTCTCAAAATTGGAACAGATTCGTTGAGAATTCAAACAATCTGTATTTTTTACTATTAACAACAAAGTTTTTTTTTACTATTATGCATCCATTTTAAATTTTCGACCTGGTTACGCTTGGTCCGACAAGTAGCCAATTTCAGAGATGTGCCAGAATGTGTACGTGATTGCTAAAAATAATCATTATTATCGTCTATCTGCAGAGTTTCAGCTCGATCGGATGTCGAGAAGTGGATTAATTTTCACTTCCATTCATTCAAATAAACAAAATCGAAATACAAATAGATGTTCTTCAATCTTTCTAAATTCATTTTGTGGTGTTATTTTTAATTATGTAAACAAATCACTTTGTAAAACACCATTAGATATATTATCAAAATGATCTTATTTCAAAACCAAAGATAAGTTTATTCTTAAAACATTTATAACACTTCGTCAGGATAAGATTAACAAAATAGAGTTGTTTTACGTGATTTGTTTTCATTTAATCAAATAGACGTATTTAATAAAAATACATGTCTACAGATAATGTTAATCTAGAAATCTAGACTATGTTCAAATACGTGTTAGCCATAAAATCTTTTATTTTTAACGTAAGCCGAGCAAATTAAATTTTCCCTCCTTTTACCGAATTCATTATACGAATATTATAAATACGAGGATCAGTCAAAAAGTAATGCCTCCTATTTTTTTTTCTCCTTCAATTGTCAAGAAAAAAAAATGCAATTACATAGGTCGAAGACCACACTCTTGAAGATTAATTTGTCACTTTTCAATATAATCTCCGTCCATTTCCAAAGTTTTGGTACATCTTTTAATAAGGGAATGTATCCCGGAGTGGTAAAAACCACGGTCCTGCTTCCTAAGCCCATCCGCCATAGCTTTTGTTGGACGAAAGACGTGCTTTAAGCTTTTTAACAGAATTGATTGTACATTCCTGCTCCAAAAAATCAACCAAAATCAAACCCCCTGCATCCCAGAACGCTGTCGCCATAACTTTCTCTGTCGATCGCACAGTTTTGAATTTTTTCGCCCTCGGTGAGTTTGTGTGTTGCCATTCCATTGACTGCCTCTTTGATTCAGATTCCACGAAACCCATGTTTCGTCTCCGGTCACAAGTTTTGTGCAGTTGCATCACCGTACACATTTTTCAGTCTTTTATGAATGCGAATAGGCGTTTCACCTTCTGAATTCAAGAATTCAATCACAGAACGCTGACTTACACGAACAATGATATCGGCCATTTTGCAAACGACTGCAATGCTACCACCTGTTGACGCAGAAAGTTACTATTGCAGTAGATTGTAGGTGAATGTTTGAGAAATAGCGCCAAATTATTTTTTTTTTCATTTAACTAACCTTATTTAATTAAAAAAAAATAGGAGGCATTAGTTTTTGACCGACCCTAGTATATTATTCCATTGAGTCTAGTTGAAATTGAGTGGGGACATCGCAAGTTTTTCTTTAGTTTGAAGTATTAGGAAAACAATTCGGGCTTTCCAAAACAAGGCCTGAATTAACATTTAACATATTATTTCAGTCCGGACAATGCAAACAGAGTCCCAAGGGTCTCGGTGACAGGGGGATGTTTTGTTTGGTAATATAATGTGAATATTATATTGTATATCCGAGGAGTAGTTACTTGGAAGGTGAGGATAATCACACACCGGTTTGATAATACAGCTCCACTTATTGGATAAGCCTTTAGACTAGTTAAATACTACCATTGTCCCGTGCTTTGTTTTACCTAAATATACATTTCACATTCTCAGAACGTTGATACACACGAAAATTTGTTTACATTTTCTTGGAAAGTAAACTCACCGTGTTGTGACATTTTAAACTAAATTATATTTTTTGGCACTTTTTACTATGTATCTAAAGCAGACCCGTAAAAACCTCAAAAACCACATAATAGGGGAAGGTAGGGCAAGATGGAAGGCTTAACTTTAAGATGTAAAAAAAAATATAACAACATAATATCAATCGTTTATTTTAATCAGTCTTCAGAAAGATCTTACATGCTTATAAAATAGAGTTAGTAAAAATAATTAGAATTGAGTATTAAATCTGTTAGGGCTCATAAAAGAAAAAAAGGAAAAATTCCATCTTGCCCTAACCCTGAGGGCAAAATGGAAAGCTCATGAGAGCAAGATGGAATGAATAGGATATCCTTATATTTTACAGTTGACACATAAAAGATAACCGTTTTCTATGTCTGAACATTGTTCATGTGTCCAACCACAACACTCTGGATACTGTACCCAGTCCTCTGTGGGTGGTTCCACATATGGTTCTCCACATAATACACACAACACATCGTCTTGTATTGACTGCTCCGGATGTTAAAGTATATTCTCATCTTTTTCTGTCGTTTTCCCCTTTCCTTTACCCTTTCCATTGGCCTTTCATTTGTTTCCTTTGTTTTCCTTGCCATTGATGACCAGATTAAGGATTATTTTATCTTGATAATTATTTCATACATTATAATAATTCCATCTTGCCCTAAAACATAATTTTCCATCTTGCCCATATGCTCACTGCCAATAGTAATATTAACGCTTAGAAAATCCTTTTATTTTTTTCCTTTTTAAATATCATTTCATACAATCTATCCCTAATAGTTAGTGTATATAAAAACAAAATGGTAGTATTACTTACTTTGTATGAGTAATGGCACTTTAAAAGTCCACTGATTTCGTAATAATTCGTCGCAAAAAATCGAAATACGTGCACAAGTCGCTAGGTGGCGCGAACCGAATTTAGTTACCGGACATAAATACAACATGGCTGCTTATAACTGTGTGCGTAGAGACACGGGCACTTTGTCGCATGGTTTGCGATAGGTAGATAGTTTCCATCTTGCCCACTCCTTCCATCTTGCCCTCCCTTACCCTATTATAATTGTGTGGTTTATGAAGCTAAAAGTATTTTTACCTCTGGATCACAGCTTTTCAAAAGTAGAAATTTACCCATCAAATAATCGTAAAATTTCGACATATTTTTTTTATTATTTTAGCTTCACACAGGAGGCCCTGAGGAAATTAATTCCACTCGGGGTCTATGTCACTTTTGTGGAAGGGTAGGAAATGAAGTTCTGAGAAGGTAAAATGAGGGGTGGGTAGGAATCTTGGGGTAATTGTCTCCAAGAGTGACGGATGTATGAATCCATTCTCATACTGTGGTGCAAGGCGATGTTCCAAAGTAGTCCTGCTGGAGAGGTCAAAGGTCTCCCTCAATCAGTCTCTCTCGTTCCGGCCTACCACGCAGCTGGTGGGCAGATGCATCCATCGTCAAGACCTGAATAAACCTCAACCCATGAACTCGGGCACCCCTGCTAAATCACCAAAAATAGCTAACAACTTGGGGTGATCTATGGCGGAAGTGTTGATCATTCAACTTTTTTTCCCAGAGCGGCGGTACCCATACCCGAATAGAGATAAACCCAAGCACATCATAAAATACATGATACGTTACATTCGGTGCCATTACAACTCAAAAAAATGCCATTTCAACCCTTTGAAGCGTCTAAATATAGATAAATGTGTACATAAAAAAGCCATTAACCTAACCTATCGTAACGTATTTAATCAAGTTTTTTATCATCACTTTTAATAACTTTCAAAGGAGTGATGAAGTTGCACATTGTAGAGTTGTCTGTTCACGGCTATATTCATATTATCGAACAAAAATGAAACATCGCACACGCAAAGGATCGCTATTTAAAGAATATATTTATTTATATGAACGGGTCGCGAAAGTATATGTTCGCTGGACCTAGTTCAGTTAAACCACGCGCCTTTTCCCTGTTCTTCACTCTGTTAATTCATCTAAGCATCTGTCAAGCATTTGCGTAGAAATGCGCATTTCGAATAATAATCAAATAATAAAATAACTTCCTATCCTTCGCCCTTCTTAAAAAAACCCTCCAAATAGCATCCCCTAAGATGACATAGGCTCTGAGGGAAATTGTTTTCCTCAGGGTCTCCTGTGTGGGGGTAATGTAAAAAAGAAAATTCTTCTTCGGAGAGTCGAAATTATTTTAGTAAAAATATTTTTACAGCGGATTTTCACTCAAGATGTCTTCAGATATAAGTATATCGACTTTGGTTGTACGGCTGTTTATCCTCTTTGCATACTTACTTGAAGAAAAAATCTTCTAAAGGATCAGGCCGGACGAATTGTCGCCGGACCAATTGTCCGCCGGACGAACTGTCGGCCGGACGAACTGTCGGCCGGACGAACTGTCGCCGGACCAACTGTCGCCGGACGAATTTTCGGGTCACCTCTGATATAAGCAATATCAATTTCGAAAATTAAACGTTCGTTAAACTTGAACATCTATTGTCATCCTTTATTTATTTATTTTAATTTCACGCCCGACTGGGCTTTAACGTGAATTTTTTTAAATTTATTACAAAGAACATTTAAATAATCACAACTAAACCAAAAAACAAAATTGTAGACAAAAAAAAAACATGAATTACGCAGGAATACTTCACATTTCTCGCTTACCCATGCACAAACAGCCATAATTAGTACTGATGTTAAATTTTGTTGATACTTAATTAAGTTATAATTGTTTGGCTCAAAACAAAACTTCGATGACATCATACAATAGTAAAGAAAAGTTTCGGTGTTTTATTGTCGGAAAACTTGTGACTAATTTAAATTGTCGATCGGTTTCGGAAAAACCCTTCCTTCTCCTTGACGACATAAATTTCTAACAACAAATACAGAAGTCATTAAGTGTTAGAGTGGGATATAATGCACAAGGGGGAAAAAGGGGTGAAGAGGAAATACCAGCATAATATTTATATTCCTGACATTTTTGTGCCGGTAAAATGTTCCAAGAAAATTAATTGTATTAGGAGAGGGGGGGGGGTTACACCAAATCTCACTTAATCTCACCAAGGGGGGGAGTAGGGGTCTAGGTTGGAATAAAATGCTCACGCAATTAATGTATGACCCAATGTGGTTCAGCTCCATAATTTTTATTTATTTTTTGTTACGGTTAATTTATTAATTACTGGCGAGTTCCCGGCATGTGTTGCAATGCCATTCAAAGAAATAAATTGATTCTCCCTGCATGTCCTTTACCGTGCATCCACGATCCTTTTCACATTCCCCGCCTTTCCTCTCCCTTATCTCCTCCCTCTCTGCGAACACCACTTCCCCCGTTCCCCTACCCCGTGCGTTTCCCGCCCTCCCACTAAAATCTATTAAATACATACATTTTCATTTATAAAAATTTCATAACGACAGAGTTTACCATTATATATGTTATTCTGATGTATGAGCTATATTATTGTAAAGTTTCATTAAAATCCATTCAGTAGTTTTTGCGTGAAAGAGTAACAAACACATTTACATCCATACAAACTTTCACGTCTATAATATTAGTAAGATTATACGCATTGATTCGTGCTTGGTACGCAGTACAAAGAAGACTATTAACTTGGAGAAGTTGGTACCCAAACAATAAAATTCGCGTGAAATTTGAATCAATTCTCTTCAGAATTATTGAGATATCGGAATCTAAAAATAAACGTTGGTACTCTAAATGTACCTCCACGTATGTATTTGATTAATAAACGAATCATCGAGGGAGAAGAAGAAGTTGGGGTGGTCCTATTTATCAATTCACCCCTCTTCCCCCCAGCAATATGTATGAAATGTATCGTTATTTGGCCTATTTTGACGGCTGAGCGGCAAGAACAGAGGTCGCGGGAACACAACCCGACGTGCGAAAATTAAAATTATATGTATGTGCACTATACAGTACTAGCGCAGACGGTTGAAAAATCATGAGATATTATTATTCCAAAAACCGTTTTCTGTCAAAAAATTATATTACAGGTAGGATGAAATGTATACGCTCTATATTACACAAACGCAGACCATTCCTTCCTCTACCCCATTTCAGCTGCACTGGGTTTGGTACTCTTATGCGGCACTTAATAAAATAAAAGTAATAAAAAAACAATTACTACAAAAACAAATAAATAAAGTCGAGAGGTATGTACATTATACTGTATATTAAATGATTGTTCTCTTTTCATTGTCTTCGTGAGCATAAAATTTCTGGTAAAAATATGAAACTGATACGTTGAAAATCCGAATAATAGGATTTTGGATTAGCGATTAATTGGATTAAAGCTAGAAGTAGTGGAAAGTTGAAGTACTTTCTTATAAATCCAGCATTACCGACCATAATGCGACTAACAAAATGAGAGGTAAGTTCATTTAAAAAAATATATATTTATTATTATTACAGTTATTGTGATGACCGTGGCCGGTTATCCCATGATAGTCTGGGCTGCCGTTGATGGATCCAGATTCCTCAGATTATAATGATCTCAGTACAGGGTGTATGCAATAATAAGTCGTAGGTAGACTATTGATGTTTATTCCGAGATATGTACAGTATGGTTCTTCTTAGGAAGTCTTAAAGGTAAAGAGGACGAATGGACAACAATCACACCCTTTTATACGTTCCTCATGTTGTCTCACTCATACATGCATGTCTCTTTCATACCGCAAGACATACGTTCACCACAGTTATTTTCTCTGTAAGTCGGTTTAACTCGCAATTAATCATTTTAGAAACCGTAAAGATAGAAATTGGGCGGGAGTAACGACAAACAGCTGTCACAATAATGAAAAACTAAAATTCTTGCAGAATTACAATAACATTGCTAATTTGATTTACATTAAATTTTAAAAAAATAAGTATTAGTATTTAAAAAAATAATAAAATAATAATGAGTTAGTTTATGTCTTACAACTACACATACAGATTTAACTATTTTTGTCGTTTCATTTCCAGTCAGCATAAAAAAATAACTAGGATTTTCACATTGAATGCACTTAGAACTATTTGGACGCATATATGTCAAGTATACGGTGACCCGACAATTCGTCCGGCGACAATTCATCCGGCGACAGTTCATCCGGCGACAGTTCATCCTGCCGACAGTTCATCCTGCCGACAGTTCATCCTGCCGACAGTTCATCTGGCCGACAATTCATCCGGCGACAATTCATCCGGCCTGATCATTTAGAAGATTTTTTCTTCAAGTAAGTATGCAAAGAGGATATACGGCCGTACAACCAAAATCGATATACTTATATCTGAAGGCATCTTGAGTGGATAATATTTTTACTAACAATAATTTCGACTCTCCGAAGAAGCATGCGTGAATAACAAAACACGACATACTTATACGTGCAGTCGGCTTAGCAAAAAACCGTAAAGATTCCTATTTGCATATAATATATCTTTTTTATCTGAAATTAACACCATCTTTTTAGGGTGAATTGACCAATTTGTTAGGTTAGGTTAGGTTACAGCGGATTTCCAAGAGTTTATGTTCAAGAGCCCGTGACGATCAGACCTTCATTATTTTATAAAACCTGAAAGTTTCTCTGTGTATGTCCCTAATACAGGTAAAGACGATCCCCGACTATGAAGTTTGGATCACGGTGGCTTTGAAAGATATTATATTAATTAATTATAATTGTACTTACGTTAAAGCATAAAAGCTTAATTTTATATATGTTACTTGACGAACTATCAACATATATTTTCTCAGTTATCAGACAGTTTCGATGGTTCCTTCACTTTGTCAGACATAAAGTCAACCGTAGGTGCGAGCGCGATATATACATGCAAACATCGAATCGAATGAGATTCGGCATGAATGAAAACATAACTCCTAAGTCAATATTTTTGTTGAGATAAGCCAAGTTTCTAGTGAAGGAACGTAAACAAGAAAACATAACATAAACAGGAAAACAATACGAAGCTTGAAATAATAACGTGAACCAATGTTTGCATATAAAAACCTACAATATTTGTCATCGACATCCAGTCACTCTCTTAATATACATAATTGCTATGCACGTCGTACAAATATATGCAGCTAATTAGCTCAATCAATTTGATTTCGATACGGTGCCGGTTTCACGACGTATTAATTATTTATTCCCCGATTAAAAAATCGCATGTTTAGTATACAAAATATTATTACGTCCGATTTGAGTAAACCTAGAAATTAGCGTGTTTGTACTTGACCCGACTAAAAGGTCAATATTTCTGGTTGAATTATCGGTCAAAAATCACCATTTGATAACAAATAAATTAGCCAACTAAGCATTTTTTCTGGAAATCTGAGATCTTTGATGGATTAACAATTTGCCAATTTATTCCTGTTTTCTCAGTTGAAAAGTACTCTTAACCAAACTTACACAAATTTAAATGAATTTTCAACTGGATGAATTTGAAATTCAGTCGTAACTAAAAAAATCTTTTTGGTGTAAATTTGAACAGAAACTCTCGAATAGAGTGTTCTAAGAGCAGAAAACATTTATTTTCAGTACGCAACATCATTCCCATCATGGGTTGTTCAATATGTCAACATGTATACAGATATGTAATTAAAGCAATAACCAACAATGAAATTTTATTTGTTTTGATTTATTTGGATTCCATTAAATTCTTTGTACCTACATCAAAAAAATGCTGAAAAGCAAACCCCAAAGAGTTATTAGAGGTTTTTTTAACGGAATCATGCTAAAGATAGACGCAGTAATATTATCTACCCCTATAGCATATTTCCCGTTTGTGAACTCTAGTTTTTTCATTAAACGTCAAAGAAAAATGCAAGTCATCGTTTTTCTGAGTTACGAATATGTTGTCGTAATAAATTTAGGGGCGTGTCAAATTCACGCGGAGGCGCTTGAAGGGTAAATCAAATCATGATCGATTATACCTGATTTTACACAATATTACCGCCACGACCTATCACTGGAGTGAGAACTTAATCGTCAGTAATGTTGTAATATTTATAGGCAAACAGATTAAGCAGGGGCGGGGCGTGGTTTCCCCTCGGAAAACTCGCGGAAGGTAAAAACGAAATGACTCAAACTAATTCATGTAAATCCGACGGACGATCGTAAATAACTTTATCTGGAAATCAGTAAGTTTTTATTTGCAAAGTTTTAAGCAGTTTTCTTTAGTATTGATTAGGTTTTAATTAGGTATGGTCCGATGAATAAATATTTTTTCTTACATTTGTATGAATTTAAGAGGTGGATTAAAAAAGCTTAAAATTAGCCTACCAGCAGGAAATTGGTGCTTCCAGGATGAAATATTTCTCACTAGTGTGCTAGTGAATTCACTGTGCTAGTGAATTTTGACTAATCTCGTTTGCGCAAAAAATAAATATAACAACATTATATAAAAATCTTACACTTACCAATATTTCTGTATAAATGAAGTTACTCGTAAAATGTGAAGTTGAAGTGAAAATAGCAAATTGCAAAAAATATAATAGCTCATATGGAAAATGTTTGAATGGGAGAATATACGCGTACTTTTAGAAATACATTAATATGTATATTTTTGTTTTCAATGCAATTTGGGTATTCATAAAATTATCAATGAAAGTCATTAAAACTGTCAAGCTTTTATTCAACAAAACTAGGCCAGCAAAAAGCAATGTATCCGATGATATACAATAATTTTTTTTTGTAATTTTGTGTACCTTAGCACTTTATACAAAACCTTTTACAAAATTTGTATAAAGCATTGATATATATTTGAACTGTTTCAAAAGCGAGGTTACTTTATAACCTTGTTACCTTGTAGGTTAATTTGGACTCTTGGTTATTCCTTTGAATATAATTTATCATTGAAGAAGAAGATAACAATAACAATCTAAACAATTAAGAAATCTTAATATTCAATTATTTTTTAAATAATTAAATATTTATTTAGACTTTTATAAAAATTCAATACTTCCATATGAATAAATTCGGACATTTTTACCCGAGACGCTATTCAGGTTATAAACCAATTCTTAGAATGATTTTTTCCAATAACTAGGGTAGTTGCCTATAATATGAAAAAAAAATAGTTAAAGATAATATCGTTAATTCTAAAATTTGAAATATGAGATTGACAAATATGACGGTTTGACAAAAGGCGGCAATTGTGAAATTGGTTAACGCGCACGTCCTATAGTAAGACGAGAGGTCTGGGATCGAGTCCCAGTTGCGACCATTATCTTTTTCTGTTTTTCGGTTTTTCGGTTTCTTGTACTCTTTCATATTTTCGTTTAGATTATTATTGTTATGCTCTTCTTCAATAATTTGTACTGTTTCATAAGCGAGCGTCTGAGGAATGAGCATATTATAATACCCTTAAATTTATCTAAATATTTATAAATAACTGAACGAAACACAAATTTTTTTTGTGGAATACTTAACGGTTATTCTAAACGCTCATTATTCTAAAATGATTTTAATATTGTCACTGCTATCGACTTAAAAATAATCCTTTATGTTAGGATATTTCGGGACTAAGATAACCACAAATATTTAATTAGCAAACGCGTGGAGCTTATGCTTGGTTAAAGCTACGCACTTGTACATAGAGAGAGTTTGGGCGGAGATTTTCCGATTGGTATTGGGGAATCGGGTCATTCATACTAAATCTGTTTATATAACGTCACCTCGAGACACGTGTTGACACAGACCACTGAACAAATCAATGGATAGACGCGTGTTGTTAGCGTATCTGTTTGCCTGCATTAAGTACAACTTTTCCTTACTTCTTGTAAAAATGGTCAAATATTTTCAAGAATCGAAATAAGAAAATCTATATCGAAATAGCAACCGCCCAAGAATCCCGAATACCAGGAGCAAGTTTAATTATGGCACCCCCACTTGGGGTATATTTTATATATATATTTTAGTATAAAGTGCCTAGCTATTCAGATCTGGCAACTTAAAGCGGCTAAAGTCATTTCAAGCAAGGTTTTTAAAAATATTTAATCATGGTCTTTCATCGGGGCTATACTGAGAGTATGGTGTATACCACCCTGGAACATAGGGAGGTATTTTATTTTAAAACGTTTTATTTTCTATGTAGATTTGTTATTTAATTTAAAAAAAAATAAATTATACCTGTTTTGACACATCCGTGTCATTCACTAGCACACTTAAAACTAACTTAAAAATTCTATAAATGTACAAAGATGATTAGATTTAATTAGGGGGGAGTAGTGGGAGGGATGATTTTGGGGGAGGGGAAGAACGGTGGGCGGAGTCAACATTACATGGGAACATTGTTAATAAGGATGATTTACAGGTGTTATTATTTTATTAACTAAATTATTTTTTTTTTTTGTTTATTTCCAAGGTTTCTAAAGCGCACAAATTAAAATATGTTTAAAAAAAAAATTATATGAGAATACCGCACAAGAGTCCCAACTGCTCCCGTCTGAAGCCAGTGAGACTATGGCATCCCCAATTGGAGTATGTTGTGAGGCTTAAGGTAATGGGGAGGAGAAGGAGATAGGGAAGAGGAAGGTGGGAAGTACCTGGCTATTCAGATCTGGTCACCAAACACGGCTAATGCCATTTCATGCAACGTTTCAATTCTTAATGGTGGTCTTACACTAGAGAGTATCTTCCACTCTGGAACGTGCCGCAAATATACTATATATTATTTTAAATTAATAAATTGTGAAATAACACAAATTAATCAAATAAAATTTATTTGCCACGCCGGGATTCGATCCCGTGACCTTCGGTGTGCGAGTCAAGAGCCTTACCGCTGGACTGCGCCGGCCATCGATATATCGATTCCATATTTATATTGGAATGTTTAAACTTGCTTTTTTCTTTGTTGAAGCTATGGCCTGTCTCTATCAAATGGTTAGCAAACTCGGAATAGTTATTATTTCGTAAACAAATTTCGTAAATGCCCAAGAAATACGAAAAACGTTGTTTAATGTTATTATCAATGCAAAATAACAAATCTAAATCATTAATTAAAGTTTGTTGAATTTCGAATAAGTGACTTCTGGATTTGTAGCCGAAGATCTAAACCACACGGAAGTTGTCGATTGGTCTGAGTGGGACATCCGTTATCTATTTATTGTTATCAAGTTTAATTTGTAGAACTCCATTTTAATTTTTTATTTATTTTATGTATTCAATAATTTTATTATTAAATTAATAAAAAACAGTTTATTTATAAACAAGTTCTGCTGGTAATTATTATTACGCGTGACAGCTGTTTCGCCTTCTGAGGGCATTATCAAACAGTTTGATAATGCCCTCAGAAGGCGAAACAGCTGTCACGCGTAATAATAATTACCAGCAGAACTTGTTTATAAATAAACTGTTTTTTATTAATTTAATAATAAAATTATTGAATACATCCGTTATCCGTTGTCTTCGTCGGCTTGTCGTCAGCGTCTCGACACAGGTATACCCTAGTGAGACAGGAATACAAATAAAACCAATCTAAATGTATTTTATTATAGATAAATAAATAATTTTTTTTTTTTTAAATTGCTCTAGATCACACTGTTTGTATTCTCTGTTCAGTGGAACAGGCGGGGTCAACAGCAACAGTCGCACCCGGGCGTCACATACAAACAACGTGATTTTTTGCTACGGACCTTGGCGTATTTTTGCTGACGTATTTTCTCACCCAAATGCTAAGAGTACACAAACTCTTATTTTTGTCATTCAACATGATTCGAGATTAGTATGAAGCCCTAATTGTGCGGTCGAACGCGGTGATGGGACTTGTTAATAGGATACTAGTATAACGAGTGAAAAGCAGTTTCATCGAGTTAGTCTGGTTATTAATTGCCGTCATTGTATTTATTGTGACAAGTACCTACGGAACTTTTTGATAAGTGAAACTACTTTAGCCGTTGTGATTTGAAATTCGGATGACACAGAAATAACGCATTACAGCACCTGCGAAGAGTTAATCTGCGCTCATTGGCCGCTTTGATTATGAAGTTACTCTTCAAGGCTCCTATTGGTTGAGATATGAAACTACATTAACGACGTATTGGTTGAGATTGTTTGGTAAAGTTTCGCTTCTATCGCGTGTGAACTGCACTCGTTATTTTTTTAACATTAGCTCCACACAAGGGGCCCTGAAGAAAATAATTTCCCTCATGGCCTATGACATCTTAGAGGATGCTGTCTGGAGGGTTTTTTAAGGAAAGGATGGAGAGGACGTTCTGGGAAGGAATGACAGGTGGGTAGGAATCTACACGACAGTGTGTTAAGGAGTGAGGGACGTATATATCCATCACTCCAACTGCTTTGCGAGGCGATGGGTCGAGAGAATCTGGCTGGAGAGGATGAAATACCTTCCTGAACCAGTCTCTCTCGATCCTGCCCACCACGCAGCAGAGTGGGCAGACGCGTCGGCCGCCAAGACCTGGACAAACCTTGCCCCTGTTAACTCACCAAACGTAGCGAACTACTTGGGGTGACCTGTGGCAGAAGTGTTGGTTATCCAATAAATGGTTTCCGGGGCGGTGGTACCCATACTCGCCTCTCAAGTAATGTAAGGATCTAACAATAGCCAATTGTGCGGAATGTGGTCGCATCGATTTTCATGCTATTTTGTATTTGATAACACATGATATATGAGGCGATTATAAATATCAATAATGGAGTTTTAAACATTTCAATTTATTCGATAAGTTTTAAATGAAAGATGAATGAACATAATACGCTTTGCATATATTTGCATTTGCACTTAGGTGTTTGAAATCAACAAACTCTGGGCTCAGATCCAAAGATCTTCATTTTGTTACGGAGTTAGCGAAAAGTCTGGTTTGTAGGTATCTACACAGGAAGGTATTACATTAAATCCATAGACATACAAATAACTAGACGAGAACTTACAGATGAGGGGTAAAAACCAACTATGGCGGGGCGAAGAGAGAAAAGAGACTTGTGATTCGCCAATAAATCAATCTAACAGTATATAGGCACCTCGCACTATAATATCACTATTTAGTTATTGATAGTAAAATCTGCTTTTGAATGAATAGACCTTTTTATATGGGAGCGCGAATTGCATGCCACGGTATGAACAGATGTGTAAAATCCAAATTCGCAAAGTAAGGTTCTGAGTATTTTCATAGTGGAATATTTTGTTGCCGTAGACACTTTTACAAATGTTTCATGACTTACTTAACCCAGTAAACAGCGGCTTTGTGTTTCGCGTCGCTATGTATCTCGATGTCTAAGTATGTGTTTCATAGACATACAGCGTCCGTGCGTAAAATGTACGATGAGAGCACGACACTGGTCCGGACACGCCCAGCCGGTTCCGAAAAATGGTTCCAATGGGAGGGGGAAATAACACGTTTTTTAACACTTAAGGGCATGTCCATATATTTTGTACGTCCGTGATTAAATCAAAGCATTGTATGGTTTTGTAAAGCAGAGAGATGACGTAAGTTAATACTAAATTTTTTTGTAAGTGAGTAAAGCTAAACATACTCGTATACCGTAAAACTGCCGATTTGCCATATCGTTCACGAGCGTTTTCCGTAGGTACAATGGTACTTCGAAAGGCACAACGGAAAAGAAAAAAAAAGATTTAGATAGACTACGCTTTGCGGGAATGTATGTCCAGAGATTACGTGGAACCTAACATTGCAAGTTCAATCATTCAAGAACGAAACGAATTTATGATATAAAGGATATTTAGATCAGGGCAGATCTGGTAGATTCGACAAATGTGACACACATCTGTCGGATCTGCCCTGATGATCGACACTGAAACGCTGTCCGAAACGTTGGCTAAAGAAGGAGGTAGCGCAACACGGCATAATACCCCAAAAACAGATAATGAAAATAATGAGATATTTAAAAAAAAAATGTATTTCCACTTATTGTGATAATATAATAAAAATACGTGAAGAGGGAGATTTTTTGGGTAGAAATTTTAATCTATATACCTACGACAAAATTGTATTCTAATATAAATCGATCATTTGTAATTTGAATTGACACCCATTAAAATCCATTTTTAATTAAATTTTACTTTTTTTAATACTCATATTTGTATATTAAATAAAGGAAAAATATTTTTTTATAATTATCATTAACTCAATTGCGAAATTTTCCTCTAAAATCATAAAATATTAACTTCTTTAAGGGCGCATATTTTATAATTTAACACAAATATATATAATAGCACATATTCCCACCAGATATTTCAATACATTTTTACTAAAAAAAAAATTACTTTGGCCTCAAATGCAGAACTAAGTTTAGCATGAAAAGGGCCGCGGGGTGATTTTTGTACTTGAACTCGCATTAAATCTGCATATCTGTATTTTTACGAACTGAAAAAGCACTTACAGGAAAATATCAGGGCAGTTTTGTTTAGTATTTTTTCTAAATCCTTAATGTGGGTGTGCATTTACGAATGGGTATTCCGTCGGCGACGAAAAGCCTCAGACCGTTTTTGACCTACTTATTTGAGTAGTGTGAAATGGTATGTAACCGGATTCATTACGTTATGCAGCTTCCCAGAGTCGAGGGAAATAAAATTCTACTTTCAACTCGCTATTCGTGAAGGGAATTCTTAGACTCAACTTGGTGATACAAAATATTACGCCATCAGAATGAAAAGTCTGTTTCATCACGTAAGAAAGCTCGACACTGTACAGACACGAGGGAGGCAAATGAGGTATATTATTTATCAACCCTATGACATTATTTGATCTCATTTAGCCCTTGTTAAAAATATAACTATTCAGAATGGAAAAATAACATTATAAAAACACCGAATATATCAACGTGTTCGATCGGAAGGCTTGCAAAGTTTAGGGGTTCAATATCAATACGCGAACTTCTTAATTAATTTTTCGATGATTTTTCCTGATTATCTCGTCTTTTTTTGAGAAATAAAAATTAACAACAGAATACTCCTTCCTGTTTCCGCACAATACAAAAAGTCTTTATTTGGGACATAACAATTGGGAGGCGAATATGGATATCGCCGCTCCAGAAACCATTTATTGGACATCCTACATTCATTAAATGATTCTCTACGGTTGACGACTTACATATAAGTGATTCCCGGTTTCGTGGGGTTGGAATTTTCTAGTAAATTTTTTAGGTATTTTTTCGGTGAATGCTTTTGTGAAGGTGAACTCTGTACCCATCGCCTAGCACCGCAGTGGGAGGGATGGATTCAGACGTCCGTCACTCCTGAACACATTGACCCCCAGATTCCTAACCCCCCTTCATACCTTATTTCCTTCTCAGAACTTCGATTTCCTTTCCATAAAAAACTCGCCACACGGTATCCCCAAATATTACGTATGGGTAATATATAATTAATAAGAATTAATTAATACAAATTGTCGATGCAATAAGTCCCCGACCCGAATAGGACAAAGAGAAGAAGATGTATATGTATATGTATATTTTCTTCATGATAAAATGAAGTTAATTTAGAATAAGTAAAATGATGAGCTAATAAACCCTATAAATTTCATGTTATTGTGAATGAAAGCTATTGAGTTTCATTTCATCAAATGTGTGTTACGGAAATAAATTCCATCTATCCATGCATTTAATTTATTTTTGTGAAAACTTTTTTCGCCTTTAATAAGCTTTTGCTTGTTTAAGTACCTAGGTATGTAAAATTGAACACTATTTGTAAATATATATAATATGATTTAATTCTTTTCTATTGATTTATAAATAAAACACTTGTGTTGCGAAGTTTAACAAAGTGTTTTATTTATAAATCAATAGAAAAGAATTAAATCATATTATAAAACGACATTTATGTTTATTTATAATAAAATAATAGAAAATAAAACAAGTGACAATTGATAATTACATTCCAAGTATTCCAACTGACACTACAGGATTCAAATTTAAATGGAATATATTGCCATTACATATATACATTAGGAGTCATTAAATCCTTTGCCATAAAATAATTGAAATAAGGTTTTATAAATGCCCCACGCAATTAAATGTTAATGTCAGCTGTACAGGAAGTTTACGTCAGGAACTAAAAGCTTAGCGGTTGAAAAAGTCAGAATGTTTTCACAGTTTTAATTTAAATAATAATTTAACATAACATTGGAAAAAATTACCATTTTAATCAATTACATCAATCGGAAAAATTATTTGAACGAATATTTACAGAAGGAAGTAAAATTTTGGCTCTCGTGAATAAATATTCGTAGCTACTCGCAACTTTGTAGGCAAAATTTTATTTTAATCCACCGGATTGTATATTTTTTTAACAGTAAGTTTTGTTACCATTAGAGCGTGTTCACACACAGCTATAATATGCGTGGGATGGCGTATTTCAGCATATCGTTCGCCATATATTCCAATTGAGAATGTACGGCGAGCGATATGCCGAAATACGCCATCCCACGCATATTATAGCTGTGTGTGAACACGCTTTAAAATTGAAAGTAGCACCTATCTACTATTATAATGCACATAAAATAACATTCCACTTAAGCTGAAATTTTGACAGTCACTCGTGAATATTTAAGAAAATTCCCTTTCGTTCGTGAATATTTGAATAAAATATAAAATATGCTGTCAAAGTATTTTGGAACGTTTAGACAGGCTAGCAGAAAATAATCTGACAAGTTAAATTTTTGTAAATATTTATATGAATAAGGTGGAATATTCGAACTTAATAGGCAGGGCGTTGAAGCGTTACGGGAAGTTTGGGAATGTAAATATTTCGTCGATCAAATCTTTATTTTCTAATTTTAGTTTTAATTATTTAAGGTTACGTGTATGTATTTTTTAACATTAGATCCACACAGGAAAACAGTTTCCCTCGAGGGTTTACATCTTTGGGGATGCTGTGTGGAAGGTTGTTTTTGGGAAAGAAAGGAGAGGAAGTTCTGATAAGGAAAATGGTATGGGGGTGGTTAGGAATCTGGAATCAATGTGTTCAGGAGTGACGGACATACCAATCCATCGCTCCTACTGCGGTGATAGGCGATGTGTTGAGGGAGTCCAGCTGGAGAGGTCTAGGATAGATTTCCCTCAACCAGTCTCATCCGATCCGGCCCACAACCGCAGAAGGTGCTAGGTGCGCAAACGCATTTGCCTCCAAGACCTAGAAAATTCGGTACCCATGAACCCAGGCACCCCCGCTAACCACTTGGGGTGACCTGTGGCAGGAGTGTTGTTTATCCAATAAATGGTTCCCGAAGCGGCGATAACCTTATTGACCTCCCAAATTTTATATCCCTAAAGTCTTTTTGTGTTGTGTGGGAACCGGAAGGAGTCTTCTGTTCCAGCCACTGCAGTGTAAGGCGATGGAGTCGGGCTGGAGAGGTCAAAGGTCTCCCTCAACCAATCTCTCAAATGCAAACGAATCCGAGATCTTGATAAACCCCTGAAAAATTGTTATATAACTTGTATTATATATGGTTTAGTAATTGGAAATTAGTTATAAAAATAATAAATAAAATGAGTATATGTTTAATAGGGTGAGTCACGACTATATGGAGAAAAAATAGTTTTGATTAGTTTAATAGTGATAAAAAGGTGTTAAATGGAGATATAAACTCACATATTTTTTTTAATAATATTTGGATATCATATTCTTCCGTCGGATTGACTTTGAAATATCACATAATAGAGAAAAACCTACCCTTATTAAATCTTAATTTTTTTTTAGATTTTTATTAAAACACGAAATAGAGGGAATATTTTGATTAATTTATTAAAAAAAATGAATATAATTCCAATTATCTAGAGGCAGTGCATTCATTAACCAGCAAAATCCTTCTTACTCTCAAATTTCGGCATTTTTTTGCAAGACTCAATTTTGAGACTTTTTGTAAATGATTTCGTAAACATACACTACATTTGCTATAGAAGATTACAAAACATTTATGGTTTTAACGATTCATAGTAACTTTTATTTACACTTGAAATAACCCCTTAAAATGAAATTTTTCAAAACTTTGAAGTGAATACGTCGTTTTGAACCCATTTGGCACCCTTTCATCGCTCTTAGAATTTAAAAATAGCATTTCTATTAAATAAACTACATTAATGTTTAATACAAATTATTTCATTAAAAGTAAAAAATGTTAAATATTTAGTTTAAACAATAGGTTATTAAAAAGTTATTTCAATTTGAAGATTTCATGAAATTTTTCAAGTTTACGTATAATTTACGTATAAGTTTTATTCAAGTTCTGTTGATTTCAATAATTAATATTTTTAAAAACATTACAAAATTAATATTTCAATTATTTTCATAAATTGAAGATTCGTAAATAAAACAATAAGTGCCAGCTACAACCCTTTAACCCTTAGATGGTTCATTCTGAGCATGCCCAAGAGAAATTCAGTAGGATATGGACACGGGTAAGTAGCCTTACTTCCTCAGGTAGAAAAATCTCAGAAATTTCTTCTGAACCTTCTCCAACATACACAAAGATAGCAACCGATAAAAACATGCGTTAAGAAAATGAAGAAAATTTTAGTATTTCTTAGTCGAAGTATGTTATAGTTATATACGACTGCAGGGGATAAGGTGAAATGGATAAAAATTAGCTTAGTGGTTAGAGCAGATCCCTGGCAAGGCTAAGAAACTGGATTCAATTCCTAGATACTACCGAATATTTTTCTGTTGCAAAATTTTCGTTTGAGAGTCACTAGCCTTCAATAACTAATATAACAACTTTAGTAAATGTAATGTTTGGTCTACTACAAGCTTGCTATTATTTATCGCTTTAGGATAAATAATAATGTCGAATATTCGAAAATAGGTTTCTATGACAAAAAAACAGTTGATAGGTCAATAATTACTACTTAACCCTCGACACGTCGCGTGGGGTCTTTAAAAGCCCCGGTTTTACAGAAATGCCAATTATCTACATTTTAAATATTCCCACTGATTCCTTACTTTAGGTGGCTTCCTAAAAGGGACTATACTTGACGCTAGCGCCACCAACAGTCTGCTCATGTGCAATGTGAGATACAGACTTGTGTTTCGGCGTGAGGCTCAAAAAAATCCCTGAAAAATCAAGTTTACATGGTTTTTTATTGTATTTTGTTGCTGTAATAATAATTAGTCTGTATCAATCTCAAATACTTATAAGTTTGATAGAAATTGGTTAGATTTTTTTTAAAGTTTACTATTAAAAAAGTATGATTCAAAATTATAAAAAAAGTTCCTTTTTGATTTTTAAGCTTTTGCATTGAAATTAAATATCAAATTTTTAATATTTCTTTTTAAATCAATGAAGTCATTAATTTAATCATATTTATTTTTAGGGTCGTAAGCGACCCCGAGCGATACCTCGCGTTAAAAAAAGGTGCGACGGGTGGAGGGTTTACTTGTAAAAGTAATACTAATATTAACATGCGAACGGAAAATGTAGCGTGATGAATCATAAATGTTTATTATTTTATTACAAGAATTGTGTAGGTTCGACCGGCAATTATAATCAATCGGAGTAAGTACTATTTAGAGCAAACGTTCTCAACGTGGGCGATAACGCCCTCTTAGGGGCGTTTTAGACCTTCTAAGGGAGCGGTAGAAGACCGAGAAAAAATTAGGGGGGGGCGGTTCAGACTTTCAGGGGGTGGTAGGAGGCCCAGAGAAACCCATCCCATCTTGCCCCATCCCATACCATTACGTCCCCTCCGATGTGGTAAATATAATCGTGACGACAATTGCTGTTTCAGATTTTCAGATTCACGAGGCGGCGCTAGAAAAAAAAATAACTAAAAAACACGTCATCGCTGGTCACTCAGCCGAGTAACCAAATAAACCACCATCCCGATCCTGACTAACTATATCTACTTTTTAAAAACCTTTTTTTGAAAAAAAAAATAATCTCAAAAAAGTCACCGGAGACCAAAATTTCAATTACATATTTTGCTCCAAATAATATCAGGGATCATTGATTAAAGTAAGTCAAGTACGTCCCTTAACACTCTATACAACGAGAATATCGAACTTAACGTCACTCCAGTTTGATTCGCTGCGATTCACATACAGTCCAAGATTTTCACAAAAGGAAGGCAATGATTTATTTATTCCTCCACGCACGTGCCCAACTCGTTTCTTCCTTAAGTTAAAAGTTACCTGAGAAGGATGTGTAATGCTCCGGTTATTGGCACTTTATCTCGAAAACCTCAAAGTTGCTTTTAAATCATCAATATATTCATCCACACCGTTAAACCTCCTTCCTTGAAATCCTCGATTGGCCAACCACAATATTGAGGCCACTGAATAAAATATCCCTAGTGTGTTATATATTGTATATATATTTACTCCACACAGGAGGCCAAGAAAAACTTTTACATACGGGTCAATGTAAATGAGCGCCTCAGCATGGATAAGCCACCCAGTGAGGCCAACATTATTAAATTATACTAGAAAATGTAAAATATTGTATCAAATTTTTTTTAAATGTCATGCTGTGAACTGGGGCTTTTTAAGGAAAGAAGGAGAGAAATTTTTGGGAATATAAATGAATGAGGGTCGAGTAGGAACCTGGGGTCATTTTGTCCAGGAGTGACAGACTTATGAATCGTGAACAACGATAGACTAATTCCTAATATTATCATAAAAATCTTATTGTCTAACACCTCTACTATAGGTCACCCCAAGTGGTTCGCTACGTTTGGTGATTTAGCAGGGGTGCCCGGGCTCATGGGGTAAGGTTTGTCCAGGTTCTGGCGGCCAATGCGTCAGTACACCTGCTGCGTGGTGGGCAGGATCGAGAGCAGGATTGAGCGAGGTCTTTTATCCACTCCAGCCGGAATCTTCAGATCTCCGCCTTGCACAGCAGTTGAAGGGATGGATTCATACGTCCGTCACCCCTGGACATACTGACCCCCAGATTTCTACCAACCCCTCGTACCTTTTACCTTCCCATAACTTTCTATCCTTCTATTCCTTAAAAAACCCTTCAAACAGCATCCCAAAAGATGATATAGGCCCCGAAGGAAATTATTTTCCTCAAAATCGTGGATACTCTTCTGTTATTCTGACTCTTGACGTGACCGATGTCCAACAATTGACTCGATCGCGCCGTGTATAAAGTAAACAAGCAAGGATTCATATCTTGAGATAAAGTTTACATACCTCTAAAAAAACCTCCACACAGCATCCCTCAGATGACATGGGCACTGAGGGAAATTATTTTCCTCAGGGCCTCCTGTGTGGAGCTAATGAAAAAAAAGAAATCCCTCCAACCGCGATGCACGGCGATTGGTCGAGAGAATCCGACTGGAAAGGTAAAATGGTCTCCCTCAAACAATCTCTTCCGATCCGGTCTAGCGCGCAGCAGGTGGGCAAATGCATCCACCACTAAGACCTCATACCATGAACCCGGGCACCCCTGACAAGTAACCAAATGTAGCGAACCATTTGGAATGACCTTTGGCAGAGGCGTTGGTTATCCAATAAATGGTTCCTTGGGAAGCTATACCCACATCCACCTCCCAAATTGATAAGATAGGATAGACCTTTAGGCCTGTGATGAGCAAATGAAATTGATTAACTGCTTAAGAAAGAAAAAAAATATTTTGAATTTTTTTAAATTTCACCAGAAGAAAGAAAATTTGAGTTTACTAAACTATTACATTTCTATCTGTGTACCTGTTCAGTGTTTGAGGCTGTGTCGGCTGTTAACTGATTGGTAAATGGCCGCTCTGAATTCCCATGGCCTATGTCGATTGCGTTCGGATTGCTTCCATCGCATTGATTGCCAACTGCAATCAGTGTGCAAAGTTGATTATCATCTCGACGTGTACTAAATGGAATCATCGGCCGATAACCAAAAACGGACCAGTTTGAATACTGGAATTGTCGAATTTTGAGGAATGCATAATTTTATTGAAATTTTCATGGTAAAACGAGTGTAACGCTGTTAATCAAATGATGGTAGGTTCTATTCCAGACAAATTTCCATATTCAAATGTCATTTTAAGTAATTGAGTTATTTCATGCAGGCGTTTCGTTAACCACTGGAGCGATCACGTAGGGAGAAATAAATTTGCCTCGATTGCTTGAGATTTCCCAGAAGATCATTTTAAAAATTTTTCGCCAAATTAAAAAAATCATATCTTCGAATTTTAACATTGAGACATAAAAACTTATAATAGTTTTATATAGCCAATGAATTAACCTGTATTTGACCGTTTATCTCATATTTGTAGGATTTATTAAAAAAAAAACAATTTTGAGTGTTTTTACTTGAAACTGCCGTGAGGGATACTTATTAGGGTCAACATAGAATATTTTCGGTTTCTGTATGTATGGAAAAAGGACTTAATTTTATTCGTAAACAGCTGTTAATAATTCTGCGGAAATTTTTTTAAAAAAAATTTATTTTTAACATTATTCTAAAATAGTATATGAAGTTCAGATTTGCCACATCTATGGTCATAATAGATAAAGCATTTCAAAAGCTTCAAAAGCTTAAAAATTTTTCGCCTAATTAAAAAAATCATATCTTCGAATTTTAACATTGAGACATAAAAACTTATAATAGTTTTATATAGCCAATGAATTAACCTGTATTTGACCGTTTATCTCATATTTGTAGGATTTATTAAAAAAAAAACAATTTTGAGTGTTTTTACTTGAAACTGCCGTGAGGGATACTTATTAGGGTCAACATAGAATATTTTCGGTTTCTGTATCCATGGAAAAAGGACTTAATTTTATTCGTAAACAGCTGTTAATAATTCTGCGGAAATTTTTTTAAAAAAAATTTATTTTTAACATTATTCTAAAATAGTATATGAAGTTCAGATTTGCCACATCTATGGTCATAATAGATAAAGCATTTCAAAAGCTTCGTGTTAAAACGGCTGGCCAAGGAAATGTTTTAAATAATTACAATAAATGTTTTACGAATGGTAGGAAAATGTGGTCCATTTTTCGACCGAAATCGCTCCAGTGGTTTTTATTAGGATCACTTTTTTATGGATTTTCTATACGGAGTTCGCCCTTTTTTATAATTGATTTAGAATTCCTTTAAACTTTTCAGAAAAACAAATATTTTTTTCCAACTATTATTTGTACTGATAACTTATTCGAAAAATATCAAGTTGAGTGAAAAATATTATGGATGAAAACCAACAAACGCTGATTCTGAATATATTTTATTACTATATGTGGTGTATCACCAACAGTTCTCCAACTCACCTTGGAAGGAGATTTAATAAATTGGGTAGAGTAATTTTCTTTGTTATAAATCTGATTTATTGATATTTCGCGAGTACCTACAGAGTTGACGACGATAGTCGACCTATCTGAACCTATAGTGAACACTCACCCTGAGCTGCTTGAACCTCTGTTGGTTCCCACTGGTACTAAACTACATGCCATCTAGTGGAATCTGAGGACAGCTCTTAGCACTGCTATCTATATCTAAAAGCCAGAAGCTTTTAGATACACTACACTATATATAATTAATAAATCGTCATTTACAAACGAATAAAACTGCAAGAGAATTAAACTCCCTTTGATCAATCGATGGGTAGTGACATAACTTACACCGCCACCTCACGTATCGGGCGGCAGCACGAATGCGGACAGTTTTGTGCTAAGTTGCATTGCGTAGACTTGCACACAGGTTACCACTGCCATATACAAAATATCTCAAACGATTTCATGTATTTTGGAAATCTTGCTAAATATTTTAACTGGGATTTGTTGCATTCTTAATTATTTTAATTGACCTTACTGGTGACCGACATAGCCGAGGTACGTATGACGTCACGCGTACCCCGTTAGATTTCGATCGTTTTGACGGGCTTGAAAAATGCAAACTTTGAAAATTATTTTAAATATGAAATCGACACTTACTGCGTTACGAGGTTAAAATTATTATTTTTCATTTAAAATATTACTGGAATTCCTTTTTGTGGGTTTTCACCAAAAAACCATAATAAAATAAAAACGTTTCTCATTAATTTACACGCACATATAATAATTAGATACTTACCTACTCATTAAGCACTAACCCTTTTCAAATTTAGAGCTAATCCGCAAATGGTTTTCGAGAATTATTTTTTTGTGATCGTGCTACTTATTCCGTAAATACTATTCTTTGAACTTTGGCTTTGACAGCCCTTGAGAGCAGCACAAAGAGGGTGCGAAAAAAGTATTAAGTAATATTATAAAAGCACGACCATTAAGAAGATTGTGACGTTGTAGGTACTCACGCTAAGAACGGCTTAAATTAAAAGCCTTTAAAATACTTTTATTTTACGCAACAAAATATCCCAGACAAAATATCCTACGAACGTAACATCTTTCAACAAAATTTCTACTAAAACCTTACCTCACTTTACAGGATGTCTGTATTATTGTTTTCCCATTTTGGTTTTCCTATTTTTGAACAATAATTTATTGTCTTTACAAGGGTGTCTTTATTATTTTTGTCCCATTTTGGTTTAGTAAGGTTAGGTTAGGTTTTAAGAGATATTTTGTTGAAGGATGTTTTGTCTGTAGGATATTTTGTCGCGGAATGAAGAGCCGCGGAATCCTTACCAAGTACCTACACGAATGCGGATTTATGTTTCTACCATATTTAGAAAGCTAACTAGCAGTAAGAGTCGAGTTGTCTCGGGAATATATTGCAAAGCATATTACATATTTGACACAATTGCATTATGACGTTTCAACGTCTACCTGCTTTGAAACATCGCTCGACAACACCGCCAAATTGAAATATTTTGCATAAGTGATTTATTAATAGAATCATTGAGAAAATTGCATTTATGTTATATTTAGCTTTGGCATCAAATCTGTGCTAAGGTCGCCGCTGCATCCAGCATATCAACAGAAATAATCATAATTCTGTCGCCGAGTTAAATTTATGACGAAATGTTCAAAGATCAAAGTGCTCAAGGTTTGTGGATTAGCGATTGAATTAGAAACTTTACGTCTAAATGCACAAGAAAATAGATCGATCGAATATTCACTATCGGATTTTACAGCATCATCCAAACTTCTCGCTTACAGTCTCGCTTCGGCTTTAGTTGAAAGTCATTCAGTATCTTTGCCTGAAACCGAAGTATTATCATAGTTTTGCATGAAAATTTTGCGAAGTTTTATAGCCGTCTTCTCGAGCGTTTGTTCTTTTAACTTTATAAATAAATATTACAGTCTTTATTTATTGAAGATGATATTATTAACAACTCTCAAATGAACAATGTGAAACAGAAAAATCAGAAAAAGATTCGGCTTGCCTCGAGTCCTAGGCTTGCCTCAAGTCCTAGCCTTGCCTGCAAGGCTGCTCCTGAGCTTCACTCTAAGCAAAAAGGAAAACTCTCGAGCGAAAAGCTCTTAGCATAAAGCAAAGATCTAGATCTAGAGCAAATCCCCGGCATGGCTAAGGTCCTGGGTTCAATTCTTATACAATTCAATAGCTTTCGTATGAGAGTTACTATCTTAAATTATTAAATATTACAATTTGAGGTTTTACTCAATATGTTATTTGCTTAGAAATATATTCAGTATTAAACTGAAATTGTAAATAATGTAGCTACATCCATGTCTTACAGCCAGTCCATTGTACCTCCACTAACTATTATTTCAGAGAGACAACCTTCATATCACCAATTTTAAAATGAAGAGATTCAATGTCTTGGATTAAATACATCGATATCCGATTTTTATGTTAAATTCAAAACAATTTAAAATAAGTACCTACGATTGGTGTATAAGTATATCATATGCTTACTTTGGAAAAGATGGATTTTTAATTAAGGCAAGATTTCATTTAAAAAAGGATTCTTTGTCAAGTTTAAAAAGAAGCTTTGAAAGGAAAAAAAACTTTCTATTGTAATGTGTTTCATAATAATCCCATTATACGTCTATTTTTAATGATGACTATAAAAGTACCTTTATAATAATGAAAAAACTTTTAATGTAAGGTAATATAAATTAAAGTTGAAAGGATTTGTAATTGAATGAATAATGAAGTAAGGCTTGATTAAGATAGCCCCAAAGATAAAATTATACATAAAATAAGCCTCTGACTATTTCGCACAAGCTTTTGTATTAATATAAATTTTATTCTGGTTGACTTTCTTTTCGCTAACACTTATTAAAGGTGTGAAGTAGGTGGTTACGTAATATATTACAGGAAGGCAGTCTTTCCCAACCTTTTTAATAGTATGGCTAATTTAGGATATTTTAAAATGATTAACGGGTTAGTAAATGTTGCTCCGGAGACATCATGAAGCAGAGTCCTGTTTTTTTATCGAGCATTTTGCAATATTTTCATCTGTAAATTTGTTTGTTACGTTCTGGTTCCGGTACAAGATTGTGGCCTTGTTAGATACTACATTTTTATCCAGCTAGAGTTCGCAAGATCGTGGTTCCTACTACTAGCTGTCAAATCTGAATAAATAATATTATGGTCTGAAGTGAGTTTAAAAAATAATTACATACGTTCGAATTGGTGACTGGTGACGTTCGCGATTGCTGGAATTGTAAGAACCTTGGGTGACGTTTCTTTTGACAAATTGTATTTTTTTTACATTAACTTTACAATGGAGGCTCTGAAGAAAATAATTTCCCACAAGATCTATTTCATCTTTGGGGAGTATGTTTGCAGGGTCATTTTAGGAAGGAAGGAGAGGAAGTTTTAGGAAGGAAAAAGGTATGAAGGGTGGGTAAAAAGAAAGGAGAAGGAAAAACCAAAGTATGAATCCAACTGCCAATATGGTGCAAGGCGATGGGTCGAAAGAGTCCGGCTGGAGAGTTCAAAAGAATTCCCTCAAGCAGTCTCCCGATCCTACCCAGTCCCGACCCGGACAAATCTCACCCCATTAACCCGGGCACATTTAAACGTAGCGAACCACTTGGGGTGACCTGTGGCAGAGATGTTGGTTATCCAATAAATGGTTCCCAGAGCGGCGGTGCCCATTTCCGCCTCCCAAATTCCTTATTTGAAATTGAAAAACAATGTTACTTGAAAAATTTATGGTTTATAGTTTATAATTAAGTATTTAAGTGCCTACTTACAAAATTTTATGATTTTGGGGGATATTTTCATTTTGATTTATTAAATTTTCATTTATCTAAGAACTATGGTAAATAAAAAGGATTTGATAAAGGTTTACTACGCATTATGTCATTCTTGAATTCAATATGGAATAAAAGGATGGGGATCTACTACACATAAATATATACAAAACCTGAATACAATTCAAAAAAGAATCATAAAGACCATACTGAACGTACCTATTAGAACACCTTCGATTGAAATATTCAATAGCTTTGACGTACCAAACGTACAACGAATATATGCCAAAAATATATTATTGAAGCTATTCAAAAATATTGAATCCTCTATTAGACAGCATATCCATCACACTAGATCGAATAAAAATGACATAAAAAACATCCCAAGCCACAGCCAATAAAACCACATTCGGACAAAAAAACTACACTTATTTTGCAACTAAACTCCATAACATTCTTCCCCAAGACATAAAACCAAAAAAAAAACATTTAATGAGTACAAATCAAGAATAAAAATTAGACTGAAAGAGGTCAACGAAAACGCCCTTAATGAAGACGCTAAAAACGACATAGAAGACAAATAAACTATAATAAACAATTTTAGTCCGTTTCGGCACACGAACCCCTAGTGAGGAGAACTAAGAAATACAATATCTTTACCTTACATAACCATTATATTTTGTATACTTATGGAATTATTTTATTTTATTTAAAACTAATAAAAACATTTAATGAGTACAAATCAAGAATAAAAATATGGCTGAAAGAGGTCAACGAAAACACCCCAATGAAGATGCGAAAAATGACATAGAAGACAAATAAACTATAATTAAACAATTTTAGTCCGCCTCGGCACAGGAACCCCTAGTGAGGTGAACTAAAGAAACGCAATTTCTTTACCTTTTACATAATTATTATATTTTGTACTTAATTGATTCTTATTCTTGAATTATTTTATATAATCGCTTAAAAAAAAAAAAATAGGAGAAAATTAGAAACATATTATTTTGGAGCTGTTTCGCTTGAGCTTTCAAAGCGGCTAGTTATTTGCCGCTGTACTAATGTCACCCCTGAGGGCAGAGGGTAAGGCGGGGTAAAGGGTGATACACCTCCCAGCGACGGATTACTAGCAGCCCTTTCCGACGGTTAGCATTTCCCAAGGTGGGGAAGAAATAAAGCTTTATTATAGGTAAATCCAGATAAGGAATTGAAAGGAAATCTCACGGTCCTGAAAGCCATTCGGCTGTCTCAAACCCAAATAAACACCGTTTGCAATGGGTAAATAGAAGAAAAAATAATGCCCTTGAGTAAAATATTCTAGAAATGCCAAAACGTGATTCTGATTGCCAATCAATAACTAATTCATACTTTTGACTGTTTTTGAACTAACTATTTTGTCAATTTAGTTTATACAATATTAATATAATTAAAAGAATTACAACGTTTTTGTTGTTAGTTTTTTGGGGGGTTATGCCGTGCTACCTCCTTCTATAGCTGACGTTTCAGACAGCGTTGCAGTGTCCATCATCAGGGCAGATCCGGTAGATCCGACGATCCGACGATCCGACACATCGTCGGATCTACCGGATCTGCCCTGATGATCGACACTGCAACGGTGTCAGAAACGTCGGCTATAGAAGGAGGTAGCGCACACCCCAAAAACTAACAACAAAAATGCTTTTGGTCGTGAAAATCTAAAAACTTATCTGAATTACAACATTGCTCATTTTTATGCATTTCTTAAGAGCGTTTTACCAGCCAGCGGCCGAAAATCCACATTTCGTCGAAAGATATTCTTACGATCGTACAGGGCGGTTCCAATGAGAATGATTAATTACTCTCCGTACCAGCTTTTTTTATTTTTTTTTATTTAGGAAACAAACAGTCATACAAAATGATAATATAACAAAGAAAATTCATGTGTTGTAGACCAATTAAGTTCCATTAAGTTAAAAATTTTGGTATAGTATTTTTACCTATTCAACTTATGTGACAAAAAATAAACATAATAAGGAAAAACATAAAAAAGAAAAACATAAAACGTAATAAGAGAAAAAAGTAAAGTTATTAACAAATATAGTTATACTATTTGCTACGGATAATAATAATATTATAAATTTTCACAAAAAAGAAAAAAAAAGTATTTTAAGTTATTAATATATTAAGCTGCATTTCATATGATTTCAAATCATGGTTAAAAATGTCTACATCTCGTAAGGCATTGTAAGTTTCACAGATACGTATTATTACAGAGTTTTGCGCGTATTTTGATTTACTGTGTGGCATTCTAAATAAGTCGTTTGATCTGGTATTTTGTTTGGGGCAACGAAATGCAATATTTTCTAACAGATATGATGAATCAACAAGGCAGTTCATGATTTTGTATAAGAATAATGCATCAAAGATTTTTCTGCGTTTATATAATGCGATAGGGTCAAATTGATGATCACTAAAGCGATACGATAGGTGTTTTATAAATTGTTTCTGGATATTTTCAATGCGATGAATATATATTTGATATTGAGGATTCCAAATTACTGAGGCGAACTCGAGTTGTGACCGTACATATGACATATATAACAGAATTAGGGTGTATGCTGTAGTAAAAGGTTTTGTAATGCAAATAATGAAACCCAATTGCTTATAAGCTTTTTCCAGAATATTTTCAATTTGATCCCTAAATAACATTTTAGAGTCTAGTATTACTCCAAGATCTCTTATTGACTTTAAAATTATAACTCAATATCGTTGTTATTTCATTCCAAATTTGCTTTAATTTATACCTACATCCAAAAATGCTGAAAGGCGTGTTGATGAAACTATTAAAATTATGTACTTTTTGTAATTATTTTTTGATCATAAGTATTTATCATTTTTCAATAATGTCTGAGCAAAATAAGAATGTAAAAAAAAAATCTGAAATATATTAGTCTGTAACTGCGCAAATAAATACACAAACGGACCAATTTTCGTCAAGACACACATGTACGTATATATTTTTTAATGATTTTATTTAAACTAAAATTAAAATTCTGTAACATACGTTTACCAGATAATGTATTGATTTATTTTACTGTATGATTATATGATTTGAAATGTGTGTTGTATATTACAAAATCTTTTTTGAAAATTTAACAAATCTGCCAATGACCTATGGTATAACCTTATTATACTAAAAATAAACATTTTTTTTTTCAAAATTTAAAACATTCGTTTACTAGATAAAAAAACAATCTTTCGAAATCAATTTATATTTTTGGTGGAAAAGAGTAAATACGTCTAAACACTGATTTAAATATGACATATTTCTGGTTTTCTCTGGTTATACGCTCTTAAAAGGTTTGTAAAGGAAAATTAAATAAACATAGAAATGGGTATCAATTATACAATTAGGCAACGGCTTGCCTTTTAAAGGCAGCTTCGTTGTTGCTAAACATACCAATATTTTAATCGATTTTGTTCAACACCAAGATTGCTCTTCCCACAAGTCTTGTATTTTAACAAACTAACGCAAAATGGATAGTGAATTACACCAAAATAATCGGATATTAATAGTAAACATACGAAACTGCATTTTAAAACACATTTCCCAAATTGAAACTCTGAATATCCTTAGAAATTGGAAACGTGTTTTAGTTTTTACTTGGTAAAATCTGTACATCTATGGATAATATATTTTATACAGTATTTTGTTGTACACAAATATTGATGTACAATATCAGATGATCTGAGTTTACAGCCAAAAAGGAGGCCACAATTTAATTTTAAAACGCGTGTTTTTTTTTGTTATTCTTTATTCATAAAATAAATTTTGTATACATTTTATTTACAGGTTTTCCGACTACCACACTAGGCATACATACGTCTGTATTATGGTACTTACTATATGTCCAAAAATGTTATAAAAATAGTTTTGAAAAAAAAACGACTCCTACAGTGTTTGCATTTGAGACAGCTGAGATTGACTTGAGGTATTAATTATCATTATTCGATAAACTCGAATAAAACCTCCCCAACGGTTGGTTTTATAATCGGTAAATGGTTACGTTCTTGTTAATATAAACGAGAAACGTTTTCAACGTGATTGATTGATTTCGGCACAAAGCTCGGCTTTTATTTTATAATGTATTTCAGGAATTCCTTTCTCCTACGATTAGACTTAATAAACATCGTACCTCGCGTTGGACGTGATTTATTTTTAATTGTTACTTTTTTGTTTCGGGGATGAAGGTCATCAATCAATTTCTACTTTAGGGCGAAATGGAAAAGGTAATATAAAGAATAATCGATCTTAATCTTTGTGAAATCGTATTAGTAACGTTCTGAATAGTTTTGATGGATTTATGTAATATGAAATTACTTAACGGGGAGCAAACAAATCTGCTACAAAATACTGCCTGACAGATATAGTTCGCATCAGAAGAAAAAAAATAATGAAACTTTCTTCGGTCCCTAAGGATTAGATATTTTCAATTAAATGAAAAAACAGATATTTATATTAAACAGGTATTTTTTAATTTTTTCTTATACATTATAATACGTAATTTAAAATATGCTTTGAATAGCGTATTAGGATTTCAATCATGTCTGATTAGACATAGTTTCCTTTAACGGAAGTAATCTTCCAAACATGCCTTCCAGTGATATGCATGGTGTAACTCTATGACCAGCTCAGGTACGGGGCTCCATCGATGCCAGAGTCACGTTAGCCTCTCAGAATCTGGGCGTACTGAACAGGATCCGCAGATATTTTAATAGTACACAACTCCGGACCCTGTTCGTATCGCAATTTTGCTAAATTTGGCTGTTGCTATAATTTGAAGGCCCAAAATAAATGAAAAAGCCTTGATTCTGTGCAGAAACGGGCGGTCAGTCTGATAGATTCCCTTATCTTAAAAAACGGATTGCAGTCTTTAAGGCACAGACGTCAGGTAGGTATGCTGTTCTTGTTCTATCAGTATTACAATGGAAGATGGTCCGAGGAAATTGCGTCATTGATACCTTTTATACCAATGCGTAGTCGGGAATCACGCAAAACGAGCGCCCAACATGGCGACTACTCGTTCTTTAGTTTAACGGCTCGGCTGGGGAACGATTTGCCAGCCTCTGTGTTTCCTCTCTCCTAAAATATGAGTCTCTTTAAGACTCAAGATTAATCCTCCCCCTCCTTAAAAAGAACCACTACTCAAAATCCCTAAAGATGACATAGGCCCTGAATAAAATCATTTTATGAAAAAATATCACAAGTGCTGATTATAAATCATAACATTGGACGGATTTCTTACTGAAATGTACCCCACCCAAGCAAAATAGACAGAAGACACATCAAATAAACAAAAGAGACATAAAATAGACAGAAGACACATAAATAATATATATCCTTTTTACCAAGGTGTTATAATATTATTTTCTCCAAGGCAATTAAAATCGTACCTAAACGATTTATTTTATAATATTTAATATATTTTTAAGAAAAAACAATTTGTATGACCATTCACTTTATCGCATATTTCTTTAATGGATTTACTAAAATCCAAATGTATCATTTTTAAACTCCGATTTCTTGATATTAATATTATAAAAACAAGATTATTTTGTGTTTTTTTATTATCGTGTTTACCAGGAAAAACATTTTTCACTTTGCAAATTTCTCGAAAACTCTACAAAATACAAACTTTTGACGGCATAAAAAACAGAGATACTTATATTTTCATTTTGCAGACGGCCCCAATGGAGTTGACAAAAAACTTTGAGACGTTTTTCCAAACTCTTCAAAAAGCTGAAATTGTAAAGTAATATAGGATACGCCAAGGGAGCGATTAAAAAATATCAAAATATTCACCCGAAGCCAAAGTTTACTAACTTGCACGTTAAGTCAAAAATCTAACAATAGGTTATGATTATTCCAATTAAACACCGCCTTGACGACGGTTAGTAATGATAGGTATTGTTAAATAATCAATATAATGCATGTTCCAAGAACACCAATTGAAACGTTGCTTGAAACGGATTTAGACGTGTTTGATGACCAGGTATGAATAGCCAGGTACTTGCCAATCTTCATCTTCCTATCTCCTTCTCATTATCACTTACTCTAGCGTCTAACTCTGGTCTCACTAGTTCCAGACGATTCAGAGCAGTGGTGACTTGTGTGCGATATTCACATAAAAAAGACACCCAACCTCTCACTTGTAACCCCAGAACAGCAATGAACAGCAGACATTAAAAATAAACATCAATACACGGTAGTTGATATGTTTTTTTTCCTCTATTTAATTTATTCACGAATATTGTGTGGCTTATCTATAAAGTTCAGGAGAAACAGGATAATTTATTTCAATAAAGGTTTAAGTGGGCTAAAATTTCACGATCGCTGACCCCGAAAAGGCTTTTAAAGCTCTTAAAAGCTTATTTTTCAAATTCTAGCCTGACATAAATACTTTCTTCTGATCCATAAATCAGTTTTATGTGACTTCGCCGCTAAGCCTGGGTAGGTATTATTACAGTGTTGATCCTTATTTCACATTTAATTTTAACACATAAAAATGCTTCTTGAAATTTACGGTTCTTCATTTTTTACAATGGCTCCACACAGTAGGCACGGAGAAAAATAATTCCCCTCAGGAAAAACGTAATTTTTTAAAATTATTTTTTATTTGTTTATTTTGCGAAAAAAAGGTACATTTTTTGTATTATTTCACCCCCCGTGCTAGGGATGTCCCTGTGTCATAATAGTTATTCGATAAAATAATTCAAATTAAGTTAAAAATATTTTACTTCTTCAAACTTTGCAAAATAACTTTGTGGCATTATTGATTATTTAATTAATAACAAATCACTTTGTTTAAACCACTTTTTTAATTAACAATATCAACATGTTTCAATAACATTGTTAGTGAAACATGTCGATATTGTTAATTAAAAAAGTGGTTTAAACAAAGTGATTTGTTATTAATTAAATAAAAATATTTTACATAGAATTTAAATTAGGAAAGTTAGATAAAGGAGATATGCAGGTACATTAGATGGATGAAATGTAAAGTGTATGGGTATTATGATTTAAATGTATTGCAGACGTAAGGTTCCATGGTGTTATTTCATGTTTTTGAAAGTAAGGAGTCAGAATTCGGTATTTAATTTGTCAGGGAGAAGCATAGACATATGAATATTAATAGTCATTAATAATCATTGCCAAATACTACAGTCAAATATTAGTAAGTTTAAAGATTGGTGCATTCAAAATAATTTATTTTTAAATGTAGAAAAGTGTAAAACCTTGACTTTCTTCAGAAATAAAAATCCTGTTTTATTCGAATATTCCATCAATAACACAGCTTTAGAAAGAGTCCCGGAAATGAGGGATCTTGGAATCATTTTGGATGAAAAACTAAGTTTCGCCAATCATATCCACCAAATTATGAACAAAGGTATGAAATCACTAGGCTTCGTTTTAAGAACAACTAAAAACTTTAATTCCATAGAAGCCATTAAACCATTATCTCTAGTTAGAAGCCAAATTGAGTATAACTCGGTAGTTTGGTCTCCATCTTACAAAATTCACGTTAATAATATTGAGCGAATACAAAAAAAATTTCTGCGTTTTATAAATTTTAAATTAAATATCCCACTAGAAGACTTAAAATATAATCTATTACTAAATATTCTAAAAATACACACACTAGAAGACAGACGTAAAATAAACGACTTGACATTTTTATTCAAAATACTTAACTCTAAATTCGACTGTTGCGAACTCCTACAACTCATAAACTTACGAATACCGACAGTAACCACACGACAAAATACCCTATTCTACTGCAGCATTCATAAGCGGAATTACATTGCCCACTCTCCGATACAAAGATTTCAAACTATGGGAAATCAGTACTTAAGTGATGTTGACATATTCAACATCAACTTGGTGAATTTTGTGGATTTTGTAAAAAACTTATTCCAAAACTATTCCTAAACATATATGTATTTTGGTAAACTTATCAAATCACTGTATTTTTGTGACTTGTATGCATTTTTATCTAATTTTATTCTTATCATTTCTCTATCTGTTTAAAAATCATCTGTCATAAACAAATTGTACTACTGTAAAAGCCTTCTGGGCGTTGAATAAATAAATAAATAAATAGACCGGAACAGAAAGGTGAGGGGTAGAACCCAACTACAGCGGGACGAAGGGCAGGAAGACGGCTTTGGTGATATGTGATTCGTCAAAACTCAATCTGACAGTATATAGGCATCTCGCATTATAATATCACACTTTCGTTCTTAAAAGTAAACTCTGCTATTGAATGAATATACTTTTTTACATAGGAGCGCGATTTGTTCGCCGCCTAATGAACACATTTGTGAAGTCCAAATATGCAAAGTAAGGTCCTCTATAAGGTCGAGTTCAATATTTTGTTGCTGTATTAAGTGAAGACACTTTTATAAATGTTTCATACTTACCCCAGTAAACAGGGACGGGCACACGTCATGTATCTCGAGTGACAGTGTATGTTACAAAAATGATCATATTATGTGATCTGAATTGGCTTAAAATAGTGTAAAATAATGCTTTCCTAAGGAATGTAATACGACAATTTTGTTTATTCTCTTTTTCACTTCTATTTTTACACGTTTTCAAAACACAAGCTATGTTTACCGTTTTATTTCGTAAAATGCACCGATGAGTGCTCGACCCTGGCTTGCATAAGAATGATCATATTTTTTAGATTAACGCGAAGCCATACACGATTCCAGCCGGTTCCAATGGAATGGTTCCAATGGGAGGGTGAAATAATACGCTTTTATCGCTTAGGGCAGGTCTACTAATATTCATATGTCTATGGGGAGAAGTTTGAAAATTTTAGGGACTAGGTAGATGAATTGTCTTTGTGCTCTCGTAGTATGTAGTTTGCATCGATTCAATAAGTCAAGTTCAGGGTCAACACCGTGCCAACATTTTCAAGAGTCATAAGAAACTAATGTGATATTACGTGCTAAATTATTTAAGACCTTAATGTTTAGTTTATTGTTAAATTTATTATAGTCAGGTCTCAGCTCTGTCGCTAGTTGATTAAACCACACCACTCCATTGTACGTGTTGTAGTGTAGTGCAAAACTGGTATGTATCAATAAGCGTGCATAAACTACCCACTGTGTTTTGTCTATTGCTCCTAACACGTACCATGGCATGGAGTGATTTCTAAGAATGATCTTTGTGTATTTGAAGCAGCGAATTTTTTGTAAATATATTTTTTAGAGGTGAGATTTGAAAGTCTTGAAAAAGTTGAGAGGTTAAATAATCTTGTTTGAGTTATAATTTGAGTATTTTTCAGTGACAGAATAGAGGTTTTGTATGCCCCCCCCATGCAACGATACCATATTGTATAATTGAATGGGTGATGGGGATGTCATATTTGGGGATGCTGTGTGGAGGAAGGATAGGAAGTTCTGGGAGGTAAAAATATATCAGGGGTGGGTAGGAGTCTGCGGGCAGTTTGTCCAGGAGAGATGGACGTATGAATCCTTCCCTTCCTCTGCGGTGAAAAACGATGTTCCGAGGAAGTCCTGCTCAAGAGGCCAAAAGGTCTCCCTGAACCATTTTCTCCCGATCCGGCCTGCCACGCAATTGGTGGGCATCTGCCGCCAAGACCCGGACAAACCTTACCCCTATGACCATTATGAATATTGGCTTTTTTTCACTTACGAAATACCTGGACTCGCTTTACCGGGACTTATGAAGACTAGAAATATGTTATTTAGTTATCAAAATAATTGATCTTACTAACACTTTATTTTATTTTTAAATATTTTCTTCTTCTTCTTTGTGTGCCTTATCAGGTCCCCCCGACGTTGGTGATCACTCTTGAAAAGGTCTCTCTGTCTTGCGCTGCCCGGAATAGCTCCTCCACACTTCTAATGCCGGTCCACTCTCATATATTTCGCAGCCAAGACATTTGTCTCCTACCAGGCCCTCGGCGACCCTCTATCTTGCCTTTCAATATTAAATGGAGCTAGTGATACTTCTCCCCTCGAAGTATATGACCCAGATATGAAATTTTCTTGATTTTAATTAATGTAAGCCGTTCTCTATCTCTCTGCTTAGAATTTAAATATTTTAATCACAATAATTGTACGAAACCACTATTCAAGCTGAACTATTTGAACTTTATTTCTTTCGGAATTATTTAAAAATAATTAACCAAATTCACCGAAATATTTTTTTTTTGAACGACCAATATTCTTGTTTTAAAAATAATCTGTCATTGTTTGAAAAAATCTTATTACCGTCGTTATAAACGAAAACCGTTGCTTGTGCAATTGGAAGAATCTAGCAGAAGAATTGAACCCACGATGCCACTCAGCTGATATCGTAGGTAAACGTTTTTTTCAGCTAAGACGCTCTTTCTATCAAATTTGTTAAATAATTTTCCATCTACAACACTCGAAAAATAAGACAATACGATTAATTGTTTGTTCCCTATCCTACACAACGTAAGGTGGATGCATGGCGAAGTTAAACACACAGGATTAACTAGATAAATATGGTGTGCTGTTAATTCCTTTGATTAACAATACAATTTATACGATCGGGAGTTTTTAAATAATACTTCAGTTATTACGAGTCTCGTTTATTGTCATTTCGTATTTAGAATAAATATATAACTAGACAAACGTCCGATCTAAAGGATGCTCTCTTTAAATCTGCAGTGGGGGGAACCACTCACGAAAGATGCTCGCCTGAAGATCGAATATGATCGGCTATCTTCGTTCGGGTATTAGACCCAAACGTCTGACAGTTGTCTCTTTCATGTAATATTAACAATGACACCTATCGAGACTCCTTAAAACTACAGATACTAACGGCATCTGTTGAGAGACATTGATACTAGATATAAATTTAAAAACACTACCGTAACCCAATTAAATACTTCAATAGCTTCCATTCGCATTCGCTAGACAAGTGTAAAAAAGTATTAAGCAATAGGTAGTTGAATGCTAACGGAAACGTTGAATAAATGTAGTTATGTTATTATTAGTCACTAGACACTCCTAGACTTCATTTTTTCCTTTTGACGGTTGTGTGTGGTGTGTGATATGTGGACTGTCTGAACGAAGCTAGTAAGACAATAACTATAGGCAGGACACTGCGATGGAAGAACGGATAGCAACGTTCCAATCTCGTCACACCGCCGCCCAAGGGGAACCAAGGCTGCCCTTGCTCTGATGGATCGATGCGATATCACACGTAGACGGTGACACGTGGTATTTATAAACATCGAGAGAAGACTGGTCGCGAATCGGGGGAGTCATCATACGATAGTAGATAGACTGTGCTGCTTATGATGATTATATCCGTGTTACAATGTCCAAAAAATGGAAATCCCAGGCAAAAATAAAATTCTAGAAATGCCCAAAAATGTCAAAAAATGCGAAAAAATCGCTAGATTTTAAAAAGTCAAGTTATGTATTTGAGGGTGACCCGACAATTCGTCCGGCGACAATTCATCCTGCGACAGTTCATCCGGCGACAGTTCAACCTGCCGACAGTTCATCCTGCCGACAGTTCATCCTGCCGACAGTTCATCCGGCCGACAATTCATCCGGCGACAATTCATCCGGCGACAATTCATCCGGCCTGATCATTTAGTAGATTTTTTCTTCAAGTAAGTATGCAAAGAGGATATACGGCCGTACAACCAAAATCGATATACTTATATCTGAAGGCCTCTTGAGTGGAAATCCGCTGTAAAAATATTTTTACTAACAATAATTTCGACTCTCCGAAGAAGCATGCGTGAATAAAAAAATACGACATACTTATACGTGCAGCCGGCTTAGCAAAAAACCGTAAAGATTCCTACTTGCATATAATATAACTTTTTTATCTGAAATTAACACCATATTTTTAGGGTGAATTGACTAATTTGTTAGGTTAGGTTAGGTTAGGTTAGTTTAGGTTAGGTTAGGTTAGGTTAGGTTAGGTTAGGTTACAGCGGATTTCTACTCAAGTTGCCTTCAGATATAAGTATATCGATTTTGGTTGTACGGCCGTATATCCTCTTTTCATACTTACTTGAAGAAAAAAATCTTCTAAATGATCAGGCCGGATGAATTGTCGCCGGATGAATTTTCGGCCGGATGAACTGTCGGCAGGATGAACTATCGGCAGGATGAACTGTCGGCCGGATGAACTGTCGCCGGATGAACTGTCGCCGGATGAATTGTCGTAGGATGAACTGTCATGGAACCGTATGACCATATTTTCCACCCTGAAAGAAGGTAGGGATGATGCAAAACAAACCTCATATAGTTATCACAAAACTTCTGAAATCTATCAGTTATTCCCATTTCTGGGGATTTTTGAAAACCAATAAATTATTGGTTTTCAAAAATCCTCAGAAATGGGTATAACTGATAGATTTCAGAAGTTTTGTGATAACTTTATGAGGTTTATTTTGCATCATCCCTAAAGTGAATGATCAGTAATCGATTTTTCCCTAAATTGGTCAAAATCTTCATTTCTATGTCTAAGTCTATTATGATTAAAATTGGTTAATGTGCAAAAACAAGGACTTAACCCCTCAGGCCTCAGGCATATTAACCGTTATGTTTCATCGGACAATTGGTGTGTATTTCTGATTTGTAATAAATATGTACAGTATTTCTGAACGTATCCGAAAATTTAATTTTGACTCTATTCTTTTTTTATTTTTTTATTTTAAATTTTTTTTATTATTATTTTTTTAAATTTTTTTATTATTTATTTTATAAATTCAATAATACTATCTTTCAATGTATAAAAACAGATTATTATAAACGAGTTCTGCTTCGTAATTATTATAATGTGTTTCAGCTGTTTCGCCCTCTAAAGGCATTATCAAACTGTCTAAACTATTGACTTTATAAAATAAATTGAAATTAAAATGAAGTTCTACAAAATAAACTTAATAACAATAATAAATTATTCTTATATGGTTAACTTCTAGATTTGAATACATAGGTCGGTGTTTTCTCTTTTTAGCGAGTTTTAGATCATATTTCTCAACACGGATGTGATTCTCAAGGAAGACACAATGATTGACGATTAATGACATAGACAACAAATTGACTCTACGGGTAATAGTTGTTTGTTACAAACCCGAAAAAATTAGCCATAGTGAACATACAATTGAATGTGTATGGTTTTGTCGGTTCTTTTCCGTTGTTTATTGTATCACTCTTTATTTCATGAGGTATAGGTAAAAACTCTGAAGCGATGATTTTTATTATCATATAAATTGCACAGTCTTTTTATCCGGAATTTTAGCATTTAAAGGGAATTTGTACTATGAAAAACATTAAGCGTTGAATCACAAGCTAAAAATGTATATATTCTTAATATGCCTTATATCGCTACTAATATAAGTAATTCGTATAAAAATCGCCTGGCTAACGGAGTCCAGAGGTCACGATTTTAAACGCAAAGGCGGTTTTTATTTATTTATTTATTTTGCAAATAATTTTATAAGAAGGAAAAATATCAATCAATGGAAAATGTCACAGATTTAGCCATAAAATTGTGTTTTCTTAAAGTTGTTTCTTAAATGCATTCATACAATACAAATGAAAAAAAAAATATTTACCAGTTTAGATTAGTTAGGTTAGGTAATTAACAATTTTATTTTAATTCTACTTATTGAAAACGGTAGAAAAGGCTTCAATTTATCCAACGCATATTTTTTGGTATTTCTAATGTTTTCCGATTCATAGAAAAGCTTTCTAAAATAATGATTTTGTTTTTCCTTAAAAATGTCAGAATCTTTTTTCGGACGAATTCCGTCAGTAGTTTCGATGTAACGATTACTTACGATTTCTACTTGTAAGTAAGTCTCGTTAAAATAACATGCACTATCATGTTACTTGTTAAAAGTACAACTATATGAATGTGGATAGCATGTAGTCATGTAGTGGAAATACTTGTAATCTTCTGAACCGGTACACAATAAGGGAGAAAACATCGTCTTCACTAGATGAAGTGCTATTTACTGCAGAAGTTATGAGAAATGGAACATCTGCACGGGGAGGAGAAGAGGAGAAATGAGCTTTACAAAGGCGCGGTTTCGTTTACAAGGCATTATTATTTATTAATCTGCCATTGTAGTCATAATAATTTTTCTTCAGTACTCATTTTATTCCATCAAAATAATGTGGCTCGTATATTTTGTTGTAGGAGAATTATTTTGTATTACCCGGGCAATACATCACACGGGATGGTTTTAATAAATTACTTATTTTTATTTCTGAAGATGTTTTTATGAGTGTAAGAAAGTGCAGAATTTTTCATTATTTTTATTATTAGGTATAATTTTTCATGTCAGTACAGCACTAGAGTGCAAATGCTTCAAACCGACTGAAGCCAGTGAGAATTAGGGTATGTTATGAGTTATGAGGCTAAAGGTAGCGGGGACGGCAAGAGTGAGGAAAATTACCTGGCTGATTTGGTTTCTAAACACGACTAAAGCCATTTCAAGCAACGTTTCGATTCTCAATAGTGTCTCTTACAAGGGCGATACTGAAGGTATCTACTATTCTGGAACGCGCCGCAATTAAACTATGTATTATTATTTTCAAATATATCTGTATTAATTTTGATCTTTTAGAAGTGGAAATTAACCCACTTCTCGGCAATCGGTCGAGCTGAAACTCGGCAAATAGACTTCTTGTCGGTGAAAAACCATTCTGCTTGGTGGGAATCATTTAAACATAAACGTATTTCTTTGAAAATGGTTATTATTTTTTTTTTTTTATATATTCAATAATTTAATTATTAAAATAAATAATAGTTTATTTATAAACAAGTTCTGCTGGTAATTATTATTGCGCGTGACAGCTGTTTCGCCTTCTGAGGGCATTATTAAACTGAAATTAAAATGGAGTTCTACAAATTAAACTTGATAACAATAAATAGGTTATTATTACATTACAACAATCAATAAGCGAAATAAATGTAGGTCCTACCAATGAGATTTGACTCAGTTGTTAGCGGTTGACTCCAGTTGACTCCGGTTGACAGCGGTTGACTCCAGTTCCTGTGGCTTCAATCCTCAGGTAAACCAAAATTGTTATTATTATTTTTTTTTAGTTTTAAAGGACATTTCAAACGTTCACAGCATTTTAAGAGCCAGTGCCTGGTGAGGAAGGTTCCATTTTCAGTCAAATTGACCACTATCCGGCTCAAGAGATGGCGCAACTTGGTAGAAAATTAAAAACACATATGTAGAAGTATTATATTAACAAAAAAAAATTTTAAAGACAATTGGGAATTAACACAAATTAATCAAAATTTGAACCCGTGTTCTCTAGATTTGTAGCCAATGATCAAAACCAATCAATTAGATCAAACCCGCCAATTCAATGGCCAGTTTTTTTTTACATAAGCTTCACACAAACATCCCTCAGGGCCTATGTCATCTTTGGAGATACTGTGCGGAGGGTCTTTTTAAGTAAAGGAGAGGATGTCCTATAGGAATTCGGGGTCAATGTGTCCAAGAGTTACGGACGTATAAATCCATCCCTAACATTGCGGTGCAAGGCGATGGTTCGAGAGGGTCCGGTTAGAGAATTCAAATGATCTCCCTCAACTGGTCTCTCCCGAACCGGCTCGCCTGGTAGTATATTGGCAAACGCATCCGCCATCAATATATAGACTAGCCACACCCCATAAACCCGGTCACCCCTGCAAATTCACCAAACTTAGCGAACCACTTGGAGTGACCTATGGCAGGCGTGTTGGTTATCCAATAAATGGTTACCCATTACCGCCTCCCAAAGAATTGTGTGGCAGAACGTAGTTATGCAATATTCGATTCCCTAATTCCACCTCTGCTGTAAATAGGTTAGTTACACAACTTACACAGTAGTTTCCTAGATATTTTTGAAGTTTAAAAAAATAAATATAATACTCATACTCGCAAAAGTGCCTCAACCACCGCGTCGTATTACCGTCTCATGTACGGCATTACTTTACCGCTCTTTCGAGATAAAGTGAAAGCGAGTTAGGGGTTTCTAGATAAATAGGGAATTGCCTTACTGCCGGCGTGCCAGCCATTGTGTTCGCTTGTATGGTATAAGCGTGTGGAAAAATTTAATTACTACGTACGTGGAATTACAAGGAGATGCCGGGAATTTAAAAGGCTTACCTAAATACGTAATTCAACCTGATAGTTGCGGGGCTGTGCCTTGAGCTGGGTTGACTCCACCGTACATTCACTAAAATTCCTTTACAAATATCTCATGGGAGTTTTTCCCCAAAAAAAACAGAAAAAATGTCTCTTTTAATTATATTACAATATGGCTAGAGTGCAGAAATTTACAAAATAGACGTGGGAAAGACTGTCTGGGTTTTCACCAAAATCGAAATATCCAAGGTATTTTGGAAAATCGTTCCAAGTTTTGTTTTAACTCTGTTTTGTATTCATGCGCAGTTAGATTAAAGTACTGGATATTGTTTAAAAATGATTACTACACACACTACTACATTGTACGTGTAGTAGTGTTGTGCAAAACTGGTACGCATTAACGTGTTTTGCCTATTGCTCTCAACGCGTACCATGGCGTGGTGCGACTTCTTAGAATAATCTTTGTGTATTTGAAGCGGCGTATTTTTTATGTATTTATTTTTTAGAGGTGGGCAATGCTTGGCTAGAAAGTCGTAGCTTAAAGCCCATTTTCTTCCGAGAGATTTGAATTTATTGCAATACAAGTGATGTCAAGTTACTCTTAATGCAATTGCAAAGATTTATTAAACATAATTTAAAAAACAATAAAAACACATATAAATTTGTTGTAGACCACTTTTATTTTATAAACATTACCAGTTTCAGAAGCACCCTTCCTTCGTCAGGAGAATATTGCCCCCCTTTATTATTGTCTCCCCCTTTGCTTACCTCTCACATAAACACCTAAATTTGTATATCTGTCAATATTCTGTATTATAGGTTAGTTATAATATTCTGACGAAGGAAGGGTGCATCTGAAACCCGTAGAGTGTTTATAAAATAAAAGTGGTCTACAACAAATTTATATATGCTTTTATTGTAAATTATGGTGAGCCACAAAGTTAATGCTTTTTACAAATATATAATTTAATAAAATTGGCGTTCCAAATAAAAGGGAAAAATCCCAGGAATATTTAAAGTCTTTCCTCTACATTAATGATATTATTAGATTATTAATGCCTTGTACATTGCTTTTGTAGATAATTAAAAAAAAATAAAGTCTCGTTTAGAAAACTATCACGACGAGGTTATGACGGGTATAGTGTTATTCATACGAGGAGTCGCACATGGTGGTCAAATAATCTCAGGTGAAAGACCACTATTCGGAATCGAAACGTTGCTTGAAATGGCTTTAGCCGTATTTGTTCACCATGTGTCAATAGCCAGGTAATTGCTCATCTTCCTCTTTCAGAGCCCAGTGTTGTTCGGTGTTATGAATGATTAAGATAAATATTTTGAAGTATTGAATTCTGGTGTACTTGAAAATTTGGTGTAGTTGTCAAAATAATATTATTGTTAAGAAAATAAAAAGTTTAATTTTTGATTATTTGTTTTACTTGATCATACTATGTCTTCCTCTAGCGTCCCAGACTTTTTCTATCATTCGCCACTGTACACCACATTGTTACTGATAAACAAACTACATACATTATATCGACTTTAATCAATTCCGTATATCATTCCAGTGTTTCCTCCCTCCTACAACATGAGTTCTGTGTTTCCTCCCTTCTACAACATGAGTCTCTTCAAGACCCATGTTAACTCCTTCCTTTCCTCAAAAAGACCCTCCACACAGCATCCTCAAAGATGACATAGGCCCTGAGGGAAATTATTTTCCTCAGGGCCTCCTGTGTGGAGTTAATGTAAAAAAAAAAAAAAAAAAAGTGCAGAGATAATTTGTTGTCTTCCTATACAGATTTTGATTCGACTCGTATGTAAAAACATAAGTGCGAGAAAATTTACTTAAAATTGGACTTCGAGCTACGTCACGAGCTTGCAAGTGGCTGGATACGTTTTTTTTTCCAAAAGGTGCCTGCATAAGCGAACCTTGAAATAAATTTTCTACGAACCTTGCCCACCTATCAAGAAAAAAATAATTGGGCTAGATTGAGTATCAATCTAACGGTGAAAACTAATTTTCTCTAATAATTAATTGATGGAAATTATTAAAACGATTTTCAATTGTCATAAAAACATTTACAAATATTAAATATAAATTTGTTGAAGATAATATTGACCAACATGAAACCAAGAATGAAAAATGGCTTTTCAATAATGATTTTTTTTAAAAAGCTTTCAATTCATTCAGTTAGATTCCGTTTCAATGTTATTATATAGGGTTTACTCAGCACATAAAAGTTTGAAAATGGTTAGAGATGAGAAGAATCAAAAACACTACTGTAAGGAAGTAAACATTTTAAGAATTCTTCGCTAGTTTCAATTGAATTCCTCGTATTTACAGATGAAGAATAGCAGGAAAGCTTTATGGAGAAACCATATAAATGGCTATACGGGTTTAAATGATTACTTTCCTGTGCATAAATAAATTAATAAACGACTTCAAAACTGTTATACTAATACCTTTCGTCTTCAAGTGGTTCGCCACGTTTGGTAATTTAGCAGGGGTGCTCTGGTGCATGAGTGAGGTTTGTCCAGATCTTGGTGGCCAAAAAGTTGCGTCGCAGGCAGTTTAAAGAGAGACTGGTTGATGGAGACCTTTTGGCCTCTCCAGCAGGAGTCTTTCTATCCATCGCATCGCCTTATACCTCAGTGGGAGGGATGGATTCATGCGTGAATGCTTTCACTCCTGGATACACTGACCTCCAGATTCTTACCAACCCCTCATACCCTTTTCCTTCCCAAAATTTCCTCTCCTTCCTTTCTCTAAAAAATACCCTCCACAGAGCATCCCTAAAGATGACGTAGCCCTCAGTGGAATTATTTTCCTCCGGGTCTTCTGTGTGGAGCCAATGTAAAAAATCTTCGTGCAAACTTCATTTTTTAATTGCGATAATTGAAAGTTGATTGATTTTTAGACGAGATCTTATAGATCGATTTTAGACGAGATTAAATAAGATCATTTCCAAGCCATTATTTGTGTATTTAACGCATTAGAATTCACAAAAAAAAATTTAAAGCTTATAAGTGTACGAAGGGTTTGTGTACAAAACTGGTTTCCCGCTCTGTTGAAAACGACGAGGGACCAAAATGGGCAACCCCATTTCCCAAAAGGTTTCACGCTAAAATAAACAAACCAAGCAAATGTAAGAGCTCAACTAGCAACGAGATACAATCGCAAGAAGTCAAAACTGCTGACTCCAATTTACTTAAAGTAGATTTAAAAATATTATAACCTCATTTAAAATTCTTACGTGTTCAAAATTCAATTTTCTGCTATAGCAGAAAAGTTATACAGTGTTGGGGAACAAACTTTTAAAATTGTATATAAGGCATTTGTATGCCTCTAAAAACATGGCCTAAGAAAGATTTTCCTAGGAATCCGTCACGCTTATGAACGCCTTTCTGTGGACCTCCACATAAAATTTGCCCCCACGCACGTGCAATGTGTGGAACCTCCAAGATAAACCACCCTCGATTTTCTCTGAAAATATTGGTTTTCGCATAAAAATTGGAGGAAATTTTATTAAATTCATCGACCAAGTATTGATCCGATGAAATTTTATGAGATTTTATGGCATCGAGGTGCTATTTGTATCCTCTTGATTTTTTATTTATACAGAAAACAACCGTTTGCCCTTCATAGTACTTAAATTACATTATTATTTGAACACCTCATAATATTATATTTAATTATCTGGTTCTCTTCATTGGCATAGTATATTATGGTACATTATTTTGTTATACCATTATTATATCTGTACCTTAAAAGATAAACCACATGAGTCCTTAACAAAGTCTATGGCTATTAGTTGTTTATGCTTTAAGGTACAGATATGTTTATTATTCCAACAATATATATATATATTCCTAAATTTATTTTTATGAGTAAAACCTCAAAGTGTAATATTTAATTAAATGAAGACAATATTAGCGAAACGCAATCGAAAATCTGGAAACAGAAAATTCAGAAAAAGTTATTGGCACATCTGGGACTCAAACCCAGGACCATCGGCTTTCCGGGCCGCGACTCTAGAGAGTCCCAGAGGTGCCAATATCGTTTTCTGATCTTTTTCTTACCAGATTTTTTATTGAGTTTCGTTAATATTGTCTTTATTTAATTAAATATAATATATTCAATTTGGGTACGGTACACCACTTATTGGATAACTAACGCCTTTGGCATTGGTCACCTCATGTGGTTCACTAAGTTTGGTAACTTAGCAGTGGTACCCGGGTTCGGTTTAGGTATGGGGTGAGCCGGACCGGGAGAGGCCGGTTCAGGGAGACCCTTTAACCTCTCGAGCCGGATTCTCTCAATCAATCGCCGTGGAAGGGATGTATTCATACGTCCATCACACCTGGACTCACCGACGCAACGCCCAGATTTCTACCCACCTCTCACACCCTTTTCCTACCAAGAACATCCTCTCCTTCTTTTCATTTAAAAAGATCTTCCACTCTGCAATCCCAAAAATAACAAAAACCCCTAGGGAAATTATTCTACTCAAGGCCTCAAGTATGGAATTCATGAAAAAAAAATATAACCAAAGAATACAAAATAAAAAAAACCTCAATAAATAGGAATAGAGTGTTTTTGTTGGAAATATCGGATTTCGGTGCAAATCATGTTTTACAAAATTAATTATATGGGAGTTCCTTCATCGAATTTGGGTTTACATCACGGCTAATCATTTTTTTCCGAGGTACTCGTACGAGTGACTACACAATTAAAAAAATAATTTTTATAAGATTTTACACTGATTGATTGCTTGCTTTATATTTAAAGAACCAACTTTGAAAAATATTTATAGTACGAAAACAATTACCCATCATATTTACCCATGACATAACTGGCTGTTTTCCTTTGATCCTGGGTTTTGATAAAAAAATAAAATAGGTTTAAACTCAATACTGAATGTTGAACAACAAATAACTAATTACAAACACACCAACTGTTTGTTTGATTTTGTATACAAGGTGATTTTAGCTTTCTTTTCTTATTTTAGCTTTCGAGTAAATACAATCTTAAGATGGAATTTTTTTTCAAATTTTAAAAATATCGGTTTCTTTGGATTACTATCAACTCTTTATTGTCTTTAAAATGTGCCTAAGTGTACAACACGGCCCCAAAAGTTTTTTCAACCCTTTATTTATAATTCTTTATAGCTGAAAAAAAAAACAAAAAGATAAATAAAAAACATTGCTCAGAGAAAAAAGGGGAGTGTTTTTTGGTTCTCCACGTGATATATATATAGAATTACCAGTTAGCCGCCCGTACCACTAATTTTCAGACAACATGTATAGAGATAATATTCCACGAATAATTTATTTTTTTTTTATTTTTTTTCCATTTATTTATTACAGAAGATACATTATTTATACAGCAAAAATAACATATAAAATATAATATTTATATTTCAAAATAATCTTTTTTTTATACAAATAAACTATATAATAAATTTTCACTGATTTTTTTAATTTTTTTTGTATGATATTTCTCTTCTATAGAAGCAGACGCTTGTGATTAGAAGAGGGACGAGTATCGGGATGAAAAAATATTTAAAATATATTAACAAAATATATTTTGAATCTTTTGATTTAATTGTGGTAGATACTTAAAAAAAAACAAATTTACAAGTTATATAAGTTATGATGATAAATTTTATCATTTTGTTATTTTTACTTTAAATTGCTCTTTAATTGCTTTTAGTAGGCATTTATCGTCTTCGATTGTTCTTATTTTTTCAGGTAGGCTATTGAAGTATTTTTTTCCTAGATATGTGTAATGATGTTGTGCAAATGAGGTGTTACATTTACGTATTGGCCTACCTGAAAAGATAAGAACAATCGAAAACGATATATGCCTACTAAAAGCAATTAAAGAGCAATTCAAGGTAAAAATAACAAAATCATGAAATTATTTTCATGACTTATATCACTATTAAATTTGTCTTTTTTTAAGTTCTTACCATAATTAATTATAAGATACAAAATATATTTTGTAAATATATTTTCATCCCGATACTCGTCCCTCTTCTAACTACAAGCGTCTGCTTCTACAGAAGAGAAATAACATTTAAAAAAATAATCAGTGTAAACTTATTAGGTAATTTATTTTGTATTCAAAATTATTATACTTTTTAAACTGATTTTTAATAAATAAATAAAAAATATATATATATGATTTAATACTGATTTTGGCTGGATTTTATTACCAGGCAAAACAACGATAATGGTATTCTTTCCTTCTTCATTTTCTTGCGATGATGTGAATTGAATAAACAAAGATTTATTTTTCTAGGTTTCCAAATTTTTTAATTCTTCTTTCCTTTTTATTTTTAACAGGAACCTTAACAAAGAGTTAACTAGGATACTGCGCTGTTAAATTCCCTGCGATATCTCGCGCTTCCCGCCGTCCTGGATGACTTGGCGTGGTTCCTGTTATTCGTAGATAAATATTTTTCAGGAGCACTTTTCCCTCAGGACTTTTGCCATCTGCTGAACGTTGTTCAACCTTCTATTTTCCGAGAAAGTTTCAAAATAGTTACGATGTTAACTTTGCAGATCTATTTCAACAAGTTATGAGATAAAACGTCTGTGAAATCTCATCAAATCATCCAAAATGTTTCTTTGGAAAGTGAGACCCTTTTTTACATAATATGTAAGCCTTTTTATGGATTAAAACACCCGAATGAAGAAAGTATAAAATGAAAAAAGTAATACATCGTGATAAGTGATAGTGAAAACCACACAAATCATTTTTAACATCAACAAAACTTAAACAAATAGGTTGAGTATAAGACTAATAAAATAAGGTATTCGTAAAAAATAAAAAATGAACTTTAAAAATTTTCTGCAGTGTTTCTCGTGAGAAGAAAACATTACTTAAAAAGCCTTTTATAAAATGTTAAATAAGTTGGTTCGTAACATAGTTATTTTTGACATGTTGTTTTATTATTTGTAGTAAAACAAACAGAAATTATGCAATTTTGCAATGGGCTAACACGCCATAAATTGTCGCATCCACAAAATTGTACCAATCAGAAATGCATTAAATAAATTGTACCTATCGATAAAAAAATTATTATATCTTCACACTGGTATGGTAATAAATAATTAATACAAATGAAATTTGCTGAATTCAAATATTTTTTTATCAAAGACCGGTGCAGTTTAAATAGGCTTCAACATCATTCGACGGCCTCCGTGGTCGAGGGATAAGGCTTTCTAAGATTGCGGGTTGAAATTTTTTTAAATTTTTTGAAGTTTAAATTTTATTAGATTGCATTGTGTTACTTCACAATTTAATCATTTAAAATAAAATAAGATATATTTGCGGCACAATCTAGTCTAGAGCGTAAGATATACTCGGTATCGCCACGATGTTAGACCACCATTCAGAAATGTATCGTTGCTTGAAACGGCTTTAGCCGTGTTTAGTGGCCAGATCTAAATAGCCAGGTACCTCTCCGCCTTCTTCTACCTGGGGAGACCTAGTCTCACTTGCTCCTGACGGTTGGAAGCAGTTGAAAATCTTGTGCGTAATTCACATAAAAAAAATAAAAAAAAACAAACTCCAAAAATTTCAAATATTTCCCAGTAAATAAAAAATTACATGTTTTACGTATACATACTGGCCACCGACATATATACGTCCAGATTAGATGAGAGGTTCTGGGTTCGCGTCCCAGTTACGACCATTTTCTTTTTCTATTTTTCTGCGTCTTGTTCTATTTCATATTTTCGTTTAGATTATATTGTTATCTTCTTCTTCGATGATTTATTTCATTAATAGGAATAACTTTCAAAGGTTATAAAAACAGAGATGTTCTTATAAAAAAAAAGAATCATATACATATTTGTTTCTGGACAGAACAGTGTATAAATACACTCCTTCGATATGGTATCCCTGGTAATTTTCTGTCTTTTTCCTTATGAAAATATTTCTTGTGCTGTTATAACTCCGCTCTATGTCCACTTACTCGTATAACTCACTCCAAGTTAGAAGCGTACGTGCAAACACTTAATTATTTGTATCGCGTGATTTACAATTACAACCCCAGACCTTCCATAAGAATAACCTCCCCTAATGGAAAGAAATCTCATTATTGTGACTTCCTTGGGTTTAAGAACATACATACAAATATCTTGCGCGTACTTACATAAATCCTAACCAACCTTTATACGACCATCTTTTTTGTCTGTCCTTAATAACTGAATGACCAGTTTTTGTACTTCATAGTTTTAGGCGGAAAATTCATTTTATTTAAAAAAAATTGAAGAATGTATTGTGTTAAAATCGTTAAAAGTTTTGTAAATTATTACTGCTTATTTCGGGGAAGTCGACTCTGTGATAACAATATGTGGTGGATTAATGTAATAAACTAAGAAAATGTTTTAAAAACAAGACTTATTACCCCCCCTGTCATTTAATTCAAATAGCTAATAGAAATGATTGAAAATGAAAGTGGCGGGTAAAACAATTACTTGAATAATGCTAAAACCAATTTGGGAGACGGGTTTGTGTATCGTCGCTCGTGAATCATTCATTTTACAACTGACACCTCTGTCAGCCCAAGTGGTTCGCTATAATGGTGGCCTAGCAGGGGTGTCCGGGTTTGTGAGAGGAGGTTTGTCCAGCTTTTGCAGCGTTGTTTTGCAGCGGTTGAATTAGACACTTTGACCTGCTGGACTCTCTCGACCCAACGCGTTGCACCGCAGCGGGAGGGATGCATCCATACACCCGCCACTCCTGGATATACTGACCCCAGATTACTAACGACCTTTCATACCTTTTTTCCTCTATAGATCCTCATTTGCTACCTTTCTTTAAAAATACCTTTTTTGACGAAATAAAAATTATATTTCTTATTTCGTCATAATCTACCGATTGTATTTCTTCAGCAATAAAACATGTTTTTTCGAACACTTTCATTGTTGATTGATTCTTGGCTGGGGGGCTGTTCCCATCAATAGAAATCACATGTATGTGCGGTAGGCAGGAGTAATGGCAGGCCTAGCACTAAACACGGTGTCTTGAAACTGATGCAATAAATATTTATTCCAATACGAATCGAAAAATATTTTTTGAAGTAAAACTTCTTTACGCTCGACACTTAGGGGTAAAATGATGAATAAGTTATGAAACGTTACGAAAAAATATGAAACGTTACGAAAAAATGTGACACGCTAATCAATATGAAACGTTATCAATGTGAAACGCTAATCAATGATATGAGTTGAGTTGAATTGAATTGAGTTGAGTTGAGTTGAGTTGAGTTGAGTTGAGTTGAGAGCTGAGAGCTGAGAGCTGAGAGCTGAGAGCTGAGAGCTGAGAGCTGAGAGCTGAGAGTTGAGAGTTGAGTTGAGTTGATGGGGATGTTGAGGGGATTGGGATATTTTTATTCCTGTTTTTGTTATATTGTTAATGGACGGCATAAGTTAGTGAAGTTTTACTTCAGTCGTGTGGTCTAAAGCACACTCGTTTTTTTTTAAATTTAAGGTAGCGTTACTATTTAATATCAACGGTAACAAATACCATAAACACAGATTACATGTCACAAAATCATAGTTTCATAAGAAATAATAAAAAAAGAGGGGGTATAACAGTTAATTGTGGCATTTGGTTGAGAAATAACACAAAGAGATACATTTACATACAATATTATAGTATGCAAAAAATTAATATTGATTGAAAATGTTTGATAGTACAGCTTTCTTGTACCTAGTAGTTAAATAGATCCGCCACATCTGCGTACCTATCACTAACTTCATGTAACCTAGGTACAAGCGAGTGTTTCGATAACTCAGTTCTGTTTTTGTTGCATTGAAACAGGATTTTGGAGCGAGTTGCTCTAGTCACTAGTGGGTATATAAAACCCTACGAGGTTAGTTAAATAATTTTTTGCATAAAGTACCGTTCTTTGTTTATAGATCCAATTGAAATGATGCCCCAAATATGCACTTGTTGTGCTGGTTTTAATCTAGTTCACCTAGTTTATCAGTTTGAAATTAAAGAAAACCGTACATTTTTAAATAATACGGAAATTGGGTCTTTCTATTGGATCTGTCTACTAGAGTAACAGGATCAAATTCAACGGAGATATAGTGTATTCATAAGTAACTGGTAAGATTTTCATGACGGGAAAAAAGCAAAAAAATAGAAGTGGGGTTGGAAACTTAGATTTGATCAGACTTATCATTGGCACACATCGCGGATTCGGTAGGTAGTACACTCACGATGCTAAGTGAGGCTGCATATTATTAATTACCAATTTGCGTGCTATAATTGACTAATGTTATTAATGAATAGCTGTATGAATAACCAATCAGAAAAAATAAGTAAAATTAAACACTTAAAAACTAAAATAATAATTATGTAAATATCTTATTCAAAACCTTTATAAATTTAAGCAAAAGAAATAATGTGTACCGACCAACGTAAGAATCGTGGCTCACATATCTGGCACAATGGTTCCTCTTTTTCTGACGAGGTATACATGACGAAGCCCTTAAACGTAATATTTTGTAAAATATGTTACTCTCACATATTTAAATAACATGAAACTTGCTGGGACTTTACACAGAGAGTTTTTTGAAATTGTAGAGTAATTTTCTTATTTTGAACGTTAAGTGTTCAAAATTTCATCAAACGAAGAGAAAAGAGGATGAGGAGGTTTTTTTGAAATTTCGCATAGTGACCTTTCTCTTGTTTTGAATGTCAAGTGTACAAAATCTCATTGACCTCGGCATAAAACTGTTGATTTGCATACAAACCAAAACTGCGCTGCCCGCCCGCATCACCCGGAACAACCACTCTTCTTTATATACAATCATAATATCTAATAGATAAAATTAGGATTTTAAAAAAGATTCTTGAAAGGTATTCATCGTTAGGATTGTTGGAAATTCCAAGTTTCTCGTTTAGTTCAAGATTTTCCATTCGTAGTGTAAAGGCTATGGTATCTAGGTAGGAACCTGCGGGTGGTGAAGACTGGCGCCCGAATAGGTTTTCTGATTGGAGAAATGTCCCGTGGCCGTTCGAAGGCCAACTATATTACTAAATCCCCGCACGATGGGAAAAGGGTGATATTTTTGCTCCCTTAATTTGACTCAGTACCGGCATTATCTTGAAGGGTTAAGTAGATTGATTCATTAGAGAATAATAAATGATTTCAATCAATCCCAAAAGGAACCGACCAATTATTTAAACAAAAGCAGAAAACAAATTGATGAAGATTTCTATGAAAATACAATCTTGAATGAATTGATAATTTATTTTTTTCTGAAACAACGGTAACTCTCTAACGATGAACTCTTGAGAAACTAAATTAACACTTATCTAAATTAATATTTATTTTTTTATCTCGACACCTCATTTTTACCATAGTTAACTGAGCACGACAATTATCTGACGAAAAATAAGTAAAAATACCACGCAGCGTTTGCTGATATAATTATTTATTGATTTATTTATATATATTTTTTACATTATCTTCACACAGGACGCCCTAAGAAATAAAATTCACATCAGGGCCTATGTCATCTTTGGGGATGCTATGTGTAGGGTTTTTTAGGACAGGAAGGAGAGCAAATTCTGGGAAGTAAAAATGTGTGAGGGTTGGGTAGGAAACTTGGGGTCGGTGTATCCAAGAATGACAGACGTATGAATCTATTCCCCCCTCTGCGGTGCAAGGTGATGTTCCGAGAGAGTCCCGCTGGAGAGGTCAAAAGTCTCCCTTGACCAGTCTCTCCCGATCTGCCTGCCACGCAGTTGGTGAGCAGACGCATCCATAGCCAAAATCCCGAAAAACCTCATCCCATGAACCCGGCCACCCCTGCTAGGTCACCAAACGTTTCGAACCACTTGGGGTGACCTATGACAGAGGTGTTGGTTATCAAACGCTCTTAGGGGTTTTACATAAAAGAGTTAATTACATTATCGTTAAAATATAATTTTTATGGTGCTCCAGATTTTATGTCCGGGTTAAATCTTTCCCAAATGAAAGACTAAACCCTTCCACATATTTTTCCACAAATGGTTATCTAGTTAATCCACTCAATCTAAGTGCACTATATAAGTATAATAAATACAAAACAATACAAGAACAATACATCAATCCACCAGAAACATAAAAGGGAGAATAATTCACCGACTCCAGATATTTTCATATCAGAGCGTTCGGCTCTGATGAAATCCTAACTGGACCGATTAATCCTACTGATCCCTCAATATAAATATTTTTAAAATCTTTCGTAATCCTACATGTATTTAAAATAACTGACTTTTGCATTTTTATATATAAATTCTTTGACAAATCTAATACGCCTAAATTTTGAATGAGAGAGCTAGGTATAATGTATAATGCCAGTAGCCGAAATAACAAATGATAATATTTTTATATTCTGAGAATGCCAAATTCTTTTAATCTCATTTCCTAAATCTGTATATTTTCTTATTTTTTCAGAAACAGTTTTCTGAATATTACAAGAATTTGGAATAGCGACATCAATGATATAAGTTTTTTTTTTCATTTTTGTGATGTAGAACTATATCGGGTCTATTATGACTAATTGCTCTGCCTGTTAGTATTGTTTTATCGTAATAAATTTTATAAAATTCATTTTCTAAAAATGAATTTGGTTCATATTCATAATATGGTACATTACGGCAGTCAATAAAGTTAAGTTTAGTTACCAAACTTTGGTGAATTATTTTTAAAACTTGATTGTGCCTAAATATATACTCGGATGACGCTAATACAGAACATCCCGATGTAATATTTAATAATTTTATAACATTATTAAATACTTAAACAGTTTTATTCCCATCAATACACATGGGATATATACCGAGTTGTGAAATTCAATTTATTTATTTTAATTTATTTATTTACGCCTAAATTATTGTTCAATACGAGGAATTACTTCATGAAGTTTCCAGATTCGGGCGAAACCAGACACTATAGAGGTGGCGGTTTTTTTTCTCACAGATTCATAAGAGGTCACGCCAAGATCATACTTAGTACTAAAAAAGTCAATTTGTTTGGTGTCACAGCTCGGACACGTCGTACTTTGGCCCGACAAGGGACAGAAGCTTCGGAACCAACAAATAATCCAACACGATAAAGCTCGCCACTACTTTCCTAAGCGCCCATATCTCAGGGAACTTTAAAAGAAAATACTGCGGGTGTTCTCGAGCTCCGAATGAAAAATATACAACAAATAAAGCGAAGCTCAAAGCCGAGTCGGGAGAAAGAGGAATCCGAGCTCTTCGGCCGACGAAAACTTTGTATTAGTCATTGGAAGTTGTTTTAAATTCTAAAGAGTGTGGCGATGTTTGTTATTCTGATTGTTGTATAGCGGAAGCATAAATCTTTGTACTTTATTTTGCCACGTTCAAAGCACACTGTCAAATTTAAAAGCACACAAAGAAAATGGGAAAGTGAAATATTTAAAATGCGAAATGAGAATAAATCGCGTCATTTAGAAAACATTATCTAATAAACCCGTCAACTTTAAGCCGTGTTACTATTTTGTAAGAGACTATACTAGTTAATGTAATACACGTTATTATTATTATATATTAGCGCAGACCCGTGAATAATCACGGTACATTATAATTACAATCTTTAAAAAGACCATCTTATTTATTTTCAGTTTAAATATTCTGTTACAGGTAGGTACTTTATCAATTATCGAAATTTGTTCAAACAAAGAGTTCAAATTTTGAAAATGACACTCTAATTCAAAGCGACTTCAGTTCATTGAACACACAACCGAAATTAGTATTTTTAAATGTTTTCCAGAATAGTATACTGAATTTTGTTATTACCATTACCTTCCTCTACCCCGTTGCAACCTTCTCCCCACTTCATTCCATATCGCCATCGAATTGATGCCATAGTCCCACTGACTCCAGGCGGTTAAGACTCTTTGTGTGGATTATTAAATTTCTCCCTAAACACACCACCACTCAGTTAATAAATACCTAACATCGTTTGAGTATCCGTTCGTAAGATAAAGTTAAAATTAAGTACTATTTAAGTACTTGAGTTCCCCATCTCACTTATACTTTTATTAGTAATTTTCTCAGTATTTGTTGGTAAAACAATATTATTTTCGGATAACTTCAAGTGCTTCCTGTTATTTTATGAAAAAACCGCCACGAAAAGAGGGAAACCCAATAAAGGGAAAAGTCTTATAGAAACAGCTGTAAAATAGGAATTATACGGTTAAAGATAGAATTCTGTCATTCGCACTAATCCCGTCCCTGGGCTTGGTGATTTTTCTTCTGGCTTTATTCCGCTAGCTAATTATTCCGAAGAACAATATTGTTTTTCTTAGGCGTCTCGTCGAGGTTTAATAAAATGGCATTAACATTCTACCGAGATGAGATAAGTCTGTAGACTTGTCTCCTAAGTAATGAAACGCTACAAAGAGAATTCTATCTTTCATCTCCAGTATTGCTCATTTAAGGACAGATGAGATGTGATTATTCTCAAGTGATTTTCGCTAAGACGAAAGTTTAAGGCCTTGATTTTTCATATCAAATATTGCTTTGGGAATTTCGTAATACCCTTCTCAGGGCGAATTTCATAAAAGCTCTTTAGAAATGTTAGAATTTTACTTCATCTAACTATTTGAAGCATACTTTGACACGCGTCAGTATTAAGTTTAAAGTTAATCCAATCCTCCCTTACTTAATCATGTTGCAAGCAACCAAAAAAGGTGCTCACGTATTTTTCGGAAATATTTTGATGAGTTAAGATTTATAAATTGATTATTTTCATTATTAAATAGTGTTTGTAAACAAAGTAAAAAAGCTAAACAATTGAAATCACTTAAATAAGTTATAGCATTAAAGTCATTATTAAATAATTAAGGATACATTTGGAGGAAAACAGATCTCCAACACAGTGGAGTGTCTATTGTCTCTACTTAGTTTCTCAGTAAATTGGTTTAACCGGTAATTAATCAATTTAAGACACCTTCAAAAATTTACATTTAGATTCCTATAAATACGTCGTCTCAACATGGTTCTACCACAGTTTGAAAATGGTCTTGTAAACCGAAACAACTGTAACAAAAATACTATCATAACTTGATAATAAAATTATCAAATTTAATTTTAATTAAATTTCAAAAAAACTGTAAAGAAAGTTTCTTATTTTCATTTAAGTAAAGTGAATTTACAATTTTATTTGAGAAGTTATGCTTTAGTTCAAAACTTATGCAATAATTGGAGTTATTTTGAAAAACTTTTTTTCAGTTAAAAGCGTTTAACTTTGAATGTTAAGAAGTACTACTGTTCACCTAAGATATGCTGTTTTCTATCCAACCCTCCCACGTATAATGAAAATTAATTTCCCATTTTCTGACAAATAAACAAAATATGGTTGAGTACTAAAAAAAACCATCACACTCAACGTAAGCATTTAAAAATGTTTGCGAATACATTAGTGCCTAACCAATAAACATTTCAAGTGTTTGGTGTTAGCGATTTAAAGCCGTGTAACATTATAAATAATTTGAAGAGTGATATATTTTCACAAGCAGACGTTATTTTTCCTGAAATATCGGAAAAATGAAGACATGAATTTGAATTTGAGAAGTCTGGAAGATTGATGGGTGTGGAGGCGGGGAAAGGGGGTTTGTGATGTCAGACTACATTAAGGATACTGACGTAATTATGTTCTACGAAAAGGATGCATTAGGAGAAGATTTCTTGAGTGCATTGCTCTTCAACTCTCCAGGTTTGGTGAAGTGACAGTCGATAAGACTCGAGTCTAAATATTCAAGTTCTGGGAAAATACCGAAAAAATGTCTAAAAGACAGATTGATGATTTAATTTGACATTGCAAAAAATGTCTAAAAGACAGATTGATGATTTAATTTGACATTGCAAAAAATGTACCTTATTACTCATTGAGAAAGCGTTGGCATAAATTCGGAGTGTTCTGGATTCATGCCCAAGAAAACAAGGGTTTTTTCGGGTTAAGCATTTTATTAATATCTAGTATTAATATTAGGCTGGATTAAGAATTAAATTTTACACATTTAATTAATGAAGACAATATTAGCGACACTCAATCGAAAATCTGAAACAGAAATATCAGAAAAAGGTACGGTCACATTTAGAAATCGAATTCAACACCTTTGCCTTGCCGGGGCGAAGCTTTACCATTGAGGTAATCTGACATGTGACCCTATCCGATTCGGTCATATTTAACAGTATACTACGACTAAGAACTACCAACATCATCCTCATTTACCTAAGGCATATTTTTATTGGCTGCTATCTATATGTATGATTACAAGTTTCAACTCGAACTAAATGCTACGTAGATAGTATCTCGGATAAATTAATCGATTAAGCTCTCGAAACATGTCGATTTTATAAAACAAAGAAATTCTATTAATTTGAATTAATCCATTTTTATTTAATATGCCACATCTATTGACTTTTCTTCACAGTCTAGTATGAATAGTTACTTTTATTTTTAACTTAATGAGAAAACCTCAAATTGAAATATTTAATTAATGACGACAATATTAGCAACACTCAATCGAAAATCTGAAACAGAAAAATCAGAAAAAGATACGGTCACATCTAGGAATCGAACAAAGGACCTTTGCCTTGCCGGGGTGGAGATCTACCGCTGAGCTAATGTGACCGTATCCGATTCCCTATGAAGCGAAGAAAAAATCACACTAACTTTTAAAATTCGCACTGGATCGTTTCGTGCGCCCGCGTATTCTAATACTGCGTATACATTTGCGAACCGAGACAATAGCCGATCCGAACCAAGAGTTTGCGGTTGTTTAGTTTCTCTCCCATAATTCGTGGTTCAGCTAGCAGGTTTGGTTCGCGTGTGTATACGTAGTCAACGTCGGTCGCTCGCGGGCCTTGCTAGATTGCGGACACATTTTAATTTATTTTTGTTGCTTTTTTAGTTGCGTTTTTTTTTAGATGGACTAAACTTCGCATTTCTTGAGGGATGATATACAAAAATGTTCTTTTGGAAGGCTACTAAATGTGTCTTTAAGATAGTCCAAATAAAATTTGTAATAAATGTTTAATTTTGTAAATAAATAGTTTATTTCACAGGGTACGCCTGTATCCTTGTGTAATGTGTATGTATTTGACAGTATGAATACGGTTCTAAGGTTTATTATGTAAAAGCACAATTTTTGTTATTTCAAAGATCAATAGCTCCAAGGCAGTAAAGCGTAAAATTGCTATCGTTTCCTCAGTGGTATAAGGAGCAACCTTATGGCATAGAGAATTTTTATGTGATAAAAGAGCGTAGAAAAAATGAAGGGAATATGTTTGGAAGAGGAGAGCAGAAACAAGGCCCGGGAGAATCTATTTAGACCCAATATGATTAGTTTCAGGCAGCTTCGTGTAATATTCAAGGGACTGCTTTTTCCGCATAAAGATGTTCGCGGGAAAAAATGTAAACCTAATAAATGTAATAAATAAACCTTCCTATCTTGTGATTTAAAAAATAAATCTACCAGTCGTACTCCATCCATTATCAGACAAAGACTTCTAGGTTTCATCTATTTTTTTAATGTGAATTTCTCTGCAAGAAATCAATGGGACTACGGCGAGTCCGATAAAAGAATGCTGTGAAATTTAAGTGGTGATATTTAAGTGGTCAGGGAATAAGAATGATTGGGACTGGCTATGCTCTTCTGAATTATTGTTTTCCATCGCATTATTTTTATTATATAGAATTATGATATATTTTTTCATTCCTTAAAACGACTAAAAAGTATTTTACATTGACACCGGAATATATTGGTTTACAGAAAATGATTACACCGCTAATAAGGCGCCTTCTACACGATGACCTTTTAGTAACTTTTTCGCTTATTTAAAAATCGATAAAATGACAAAAAATAACTAAAGAATTACCTACTTCTCAAAATCTTTAAGTAAAGTTACACAAGTACCACACCATATTACATTGCGTAAAAACCTGTATTCAGCACAATAATTTTAAATCGTGTTCGTCAGCACTACGCTGTGCGTGATCAGATTTGGAGTGAGTCGTTCCAGTCGGAACGAGTCCAATGAATTGAAATAATCTGATTCCGAGGGCGTTTAACTCAATCCGAGTCCGCAAAATATAATGGAACGAATTCGAATTAACTCACTGATTATTATTATCATATATATTCGAATACCCATTCAACCATTGACCAACATTGGAAACAATATCTGGACGGGGCGTGTGGGAAGGATCTTGAAACTTCGGGTAAAAAATACCAAACATATTATTACTCTATTGTTTATCTTTAACTCCCGCATCATAACATAGGTACATACATATTATAATGGTGGGATTTATTTTTAGATCAAGAATAAATCACTCTTTTAATTGTTTGATAATTAACAAACGTTACTCGTCACTACAACGATCGTTGAAATGGTTCCGATTCAGTGTCCTCAGTAAGTAAATGTGGTAAATTTATTATTATTATTTTTTTAAAATTATTTGTTAACTAAGATATTGCAATACATATATACAAAATACAATGTACATTTTTTTTTTTTTTTTGGTATAAACCACCTCACTAGGCTATTTCTTTTTTAACTTTGGTCATTCCCCAACTCCCTGAAGTTCCATCGGTTTCGGTAAGTTCGTTCGCTTATGTAACTTCTATTATTCCATTTCACCGGTTTCGGCGAGTCCAGTGGAACGAAAGGAACGAATCCGAGGAATCGAGTCCGTTTAGCTGAACTTGGAATCGGACTCAAGTTCGTAAAATAAGTGGAACGACGCACCTCTAAATCGGATTACATGTGAATGTACCACGTAGCGGTCAAATACTTATACAAATCCGTAATACAACTAAAAGTACACCGGAAAAACATGTAAAAAGCGTTAATATAACTACCACCGATGGATAAAATCATGTGTAAACATGATTTCGACATAATTTCTAATCATGTTTGTCAACACCGTGCTTTGGGTCGTCAGAAAAACAGCAGACGAGTCGGTCTTCTTTATATAATATTGTAATAATGGTGCAGGTACGTGAATAATCACGGGGCATTATAATTGAAGAATTTGTGAAATATTTTAGGCTCAAATATAATTTGAATTTTGGGTCTTCCCAGGACTTTAAGAATAAATCCAAAGTAATGGCCGGTTTCGGTATGCTCGGCAATTGCCGATTTGTTAGGATGGCCGAATTTACATGCTCGAAAGTGTTCTGATATCTTTTTGGTGATCATTCGTTCTGTCTGTCCTACACCTCGTCATATTCGACACACATGAGTTTATAAACTCCATCTGTGTCTCAAAAGAGAAAGAGTTTTTGCAGGCCTCAAAAGGTCTTGAATTTTTGTCTTTGTTCCGAAGACAGTCTTGACGCTTTCTTTTCTCAGTATCCTGGCAATTCTGTCATTAACATTGTGAACATAAAGTAAGAAAGTGCAGCCTTTATTGACACTTGTTCGATTATGTCTTCGTTTGGGGTCGATTTGGTTATTATGATTTACTTTATCTATCTTGCGGGGTAACCTTTCCGCTCGATTGGCTTCATAAGCTCTGATACGATTTTCGGTTCTTCACATATTCTGGTTGCGCGGTTCACCAACTTAATGATTGGTCATCTTTTCTTGATGATGCGATTCAATGTGTAGATACTGATTCTTACAGGTTGGTATTCTATTCAAGGTGCACCCTAGGCTACCATTTCTTTTCGCATTACCTGTAAGTTTAAAAAATTCAGGATTTATCTTGGTTTTTCAGCTCCATTATGAACTTAATTTTCCTGTAGAGTGAATACGGATGCTTCAGTAATTCATCCAGTTTCGGTTTTTTCATCGATGTAACGCCATCATACTTAGTTATTAAACTTGAAAAATCATCTGTCAATTTTTTTAACAACCGAAATACAGAAATAGTAATAAAAATTCAATAAAACATCAAAGCAGAAATTACCGAGGAATATTCGCATTACGGACAACCAAAATTAGTATTTTCAATTAATACGAAGTCCTATGACTAAAGGTACATCTGATGAAATGTGGTACCTACACACAAAAAATAAAAATTCTTAATTGATAAATCGCATAATACCTGTTTTCAGCTTAATTTAATAATATTTTTGCTTTGCGTATTCAAATACCCTGTAAATGAGTCGATCTTCCCAGGAAAGTAATTACTTTTCTTGGCTGAGTGGAGGGAATATTCACAAAAGTATGATCTTCCACAATTTTACCGATCCGAGACCTATTGACATTACTTTCTTGTGAAGGGCCTGTTTGGTTGTGTTGCCTGCGCCTGAAGTCTAAACAATTCAAGAGAGATGGGTTGAGCAAAGCTCTGTGTAATCTCCTCTCTAATACAAAAATTGTACTTCCGATGTTTCTTAGAAATATCAACAAGAATCAAAAGTCTTTAAACTTTGGCGGTGGGCTTTGTGCGGACTTGTTTTTTACAGTTAAATATGAAATTTATAATGTTGCTTCTCCGAGATTGTTTTAACGAGAGTTTTTTTGACATTTTGATATTTTTTTATGTGATATGGAGAGATATTAAAGGTTTTATCCATTTGGCAGGTGGTTATGGGTACCGTCGCCCCGGTAACATTTTTTGTGGATAACAAACACCTCTGCTTTAGATCACCTTAAGTGGTTCGCTACGTTTAGCGATTTAGTGGGGGTACCTACCCGGATTCATCAGGTGAGGAGTGGTCAGGTCTAACCGATTGTAAAAGGTTACGGATTGTAAAAGGTCGGTTTAGGGGAACCCTTTAACCACTCAAGCCAACCTCTTTAAACCCATCACCTTTCATCGCAGTTGGAGGGATAGATTCATACGTCCGTCTCTGCTGACCCCAGATTTCTATCCATCCCACATACCTTTTCCTTCCCAAAACTTTCTCTCCTTCCTTTTCTAAAAATACCCTCCACAAAGCTTCCCATAAGATGACATAGGCCCTAAGGGAAATGATTTTCCTCAAGACCTCCTATGTGGAGCTAATGTAAAAAAAATATATATATATATAATTTTTAGGTTGCAACTACTGAACATTGTGTTTTAGGAACTTGGAAAAACTCTGAGGATAGAAATGAGGTTGGATTTTAATCAACCGATATTCAAAGCAACGACGAACCAATGTATGACTGTCGATAGAAGAGATCAAGGAATGGATTAACAAGGCATTGGGTGAAAATTCTTGCCTTTTCATTTTTTTTTCGTTTTACCCTTCTACTTCTTTCTTTTCCCTTCCTTTATTTCGTTTTCGCTCCCATTTTTTTCTCCCTTTCAACTTTCCCCTTTTACAAGCATTTTCCCTTATCCCTTTCTTCATTTTTCAATATCTACCCTCTTTATTCTGTGGGTACACTGATTTTAGACTATTTAGTAGGACTTATGCGTACTTACTGGAGAAAAAAAATCATTAATTTTTTAATTAATTCCCTAGACTGATTATAACAAAAAAAAGGATTTGATTAGATAATAATTGTGATTGACTGGTTCAAAATGTGTCTTTATTTAACATGATGACCCTTCAACAGTTCAATTATAATGAGGAGCATCAATAATGTATTTTAATAAGTAGCTATTCATTAAAATTTACAAATTTTCATGTTCACTTGGAGGCCATTACAATGCATGTGACATAAAATAGATATAAAATTTAGGTAAAATTTTTCTTCTTCTTTTATTTAATATTAACTAAGAACTTAACAACCTAAAAGTGGTTCTTAGATAGAGTTTAATTAAAAAAGAAGAAAAATCTGGCTTAACTTTTTTTTTTTCATTTTGTCAAAATATAGCATGAACAAAAACGTTATATTTTTTGTATGTAAAATAAATGAAAAAAACCCACTATTCTGCCTAGAAATGGACGACCGTTTGATAGATTTTCTTAAATCTTAACACACGGATTTTAGATCTTTAGAGCTCAGGCGTCGAGTGTCGATTGCTGTCTTTGTTCTACCGGTATTTTAATAGAATATTCTCCGAGGAACTAGCGTCACTGTTCTTTCGGCATCGGTGCACAGTCAGGAAACACGCCAAACGGGCACCCAACATTTCTATATGGTTGACAATTGTCACATGAGAATAGGACGCTTCTACGCTCATTCTTGTGTTCAACAGCTCAGCTGTTAGATGATCGTTTTGCCGGCCTCTGTGTTTTCTCCCTCGTACAATATGGATCTCTTCAAGATTCAGGCTCACTCCTTCCTTTACACAAAAGACCCTCCACACAGTATTCCCAAAGATGAAATAGGCCCAATGGGAAATTATTTTCCTTAGGGCCTCCTCTGTGGAGTTAATGTAAAAAATGTTATTTTGAACGAAATAGCTATTAAAATGCATTACTTTGCTTTTCGAGATACTGAAATAATATTTTAAAACTATAACATTTTAATAAAAATAATTAATAAGTGTGCAACTCACACGCGATAGAAGTGAAACTTTCAGAAAACTAAAGTACACAAGAGTGGCACGAACGAAGCACTTTTTAATCAATGTGAATGGTGATTTTTTCCATATTTTTGTCGTGGAACTCCAGTGCACCTTTTCGCATTTGGTCAGCTTATTAGTATTTGTGTTTTCTTTGCCTGTTCATTTTGGAGTGGTTTGAAGATTGGATATTAATTTTACATAAATTTTATTTTATAAGGTTGATCTTTGGTCTGCTGAACGTCTAGCCGCTAAGGTTAGTCAGGCGCTTTATATCGCTTCACTATTGGAGGCTCGCATTGAATCGTGGATTTATCGTATTATACTGGAACCGAGTACCCATGAAATAAATACATATTTTATCTCATTCTCTCGCAGGCTGAACCCTATAGATGTATGTATGTGTCTCTTTTTAGTTTCGCTCGCTTTCGTTCCATCGAGTTTCAAATCGCAAAGGTGCTATAGAAGTGTTTTCACTAAAAAAAACACTGTTTTTTCTAAAAAAGTTAAGTTTTTTTCATGAATGTTTTTAATACTGCGACGTAATGCAGTTTTCCTCACTAATTGAAGCCAGGACTAACGAGTAACGAGTTCCATCGCTGGCCAGGTAGGTTGTGTTGCCTGTTACCCGCCCGATGCTTTCAGCGTTCACTCACAAAGGACAAACATATCCAAAGCAAACACTAAACACAACTCAAAGGCCTTTAAATTCTGTTCCATCTCGCCAACCTGCTGCTGCGAGGCAACCGGGAATGATATACAAAGAGCAGTTGGTTAGGGACGTAAGGACGTTAAGACGTAAAATATCGAATCGTTAGTCCTCAAACGTCTAAAATTAGGCTTGATATAAAAATGAACCGCCTGAAAGTTGAAGTATTCATGAGACTTGATAATAATAATGTATTATGTATTCTAGCTTTTGTAGAGAATGCAATACACAAACTCACTCTTGAGGTAGCGAAATACGAGTACATACATTAACATACCGCAAACACGTATTTTGCTTTGTGTGACATTTTACGTAAAATCACAATTTGATTTTGCCTCAATCATTTGAAATTCCCAATATCAAACTGTTAAGTTCACACAATCAGTTCTCCAACTCGTTTTGGAAGGAGATTACTTGTTTGGGAAATATAATAGAGTTCTTTATGTTAATCTAGATTTATTAATACAAGTTGTGACTGCGAGTTGTCAACCTAACTAGGAGCTAGCTGAAATAGATCTGATTCCCACTGTGTTTTGTGGGAGCTCCTTCACCTCGGCCTTCGGCCCACTGGAGCACTAACACATAACTAATCCAGCCGGCATCTTGCGGACTTTTAGGAAAGCTCTTAGCACTGTGCGAATCATCGAAGCTTTCAACTAACTTATCTATCTAACACAAACCGATTCATCGAATTGAAAACAGCCAAAAAAATATACCAAATATCGCTATAGTAATTATAAATTTTATTCCATTGTTCAATATATAGCTCGAAAAATGACGTATTTCAATCAAAGTAACATAAAGCAAAAATAAGTAAGCATCTTTGCCGCATGCTACATGATGTTTGTTGTCTTGAGGCATTCGTTACTTTTTAATAAATTAATAGAATTGACACCTTTTCTTGAGAAAAAGCTCGTATTAAACGGTGGATGAACGATGGAGTTATTTATTTATTAATTCTTAGTATATTTACATTACAATTGTATAGTATATTGTCCTCCACACTAGGAGTTCTCCTGTATTATAGAGGATATTTTTCAGTTGTAAATTATAAATTATAAAATGTAAGTAGTAAATTTCATTAAATTATTCATTAAATTTTATCATATTATTATTAATATTAATACTATCAAATTATTATATTCAGTAAATTATAAAATGTAAGTAGTAAAGGACGTTTTTCAGTTATAAATTATAAAATGTTAGTAGTAAAACAAAAACAAACAGTGGTCTTAGTTAATATAAAGAAAAAACAAAAAAAATCAAAATATACAGAAACAATAAAAATTAAAATATAAAATATAAAATCGGCTTCTATGCGACAAAATTATAAATTAAAAGTTAAAAGGATTGTAGCCAGTTCCATATGTTTTTTTTGTATCGAATAATATTATTTGTTTTATATTGTGTTGGAAGTGAATTGTATAGTTTAATAGCCTGGTATCTGTAGTGTTTTTGTCCAAAGGATGTGTTTGTTTTTGGTATTTGTAGTTGGTGTGCATGTCTTGTTCTAGTATTGCGAGAATTTTGTGAAGTGTTAAATGTGTTTAAGTTCTTGTAAAGGACAGTTAGTATTTGTTTTGAATATAATTTTTGAATTTTCATCACTGGGAATTTTTCGAATATGATTGAAGTGGGTGTTAGTATTGGTAATTTAAGTATTACTTTTATGAGGGTTTTCTGAGCTTTAAACAGTGTATTAATGTATTTTTTACTGGGACAGCCCCAGGCAATAATGCCGTATTCCATTATGGATTGTGCTAGTGCGAGGTATATATTTTTTATATCATGTATGTTTAGAATATTTCTCACGTTTTTAAAGAAGTAAATCAACTTGTTTATTTTTTGTATTACTTGTTTAGTTATATTTATACATCTTTTGCCAGGTGTTTCGTTGCTGGGAAACCTGAAGGGAGTTGAGGCTGTGAGTTTGGTATTTGGCAAGCTTTTTCCCAAATAGTAAATTTATGCATTATTTAAAGGAAACTCTTGGTCTCCTGATACTATTTCCCTTTATCTTGTTGGTATTTCATATCATTAATCAACACGAAAATGCAACGTAAGCGTCAATGTGCTTAATCATTTTCGGTTTGTGGTATGAAAATTTCATGATGGCAAATTTATCATTTAGGGACACATTTGCAGTAGCATCCATTTACAGTGGCGTTAACAATACCTAATAGTACTTTAAGCCCGCTATTTTATTTTGGTACAAATGTGTTATCGCTAATTTCGCAGAACTCATTGACACATTGATTACATTACTAGTTTCAATTAGTTATAAATTAAGGCTTTGTGGAAGTTTTAAAGCATCATCGGTGTTTTTAAAATTATATAAATGGTATTACTAAAAGTATTTTGAACTCAAAATTAATGTCTAGGATTGATACGACTAACGAAACGCTATCATTTGGTGCAATTTTTAAAATAACAGTGATGTGGTAATTTCGTTTGAAACGTAAAAAAAATATTTCTATTCTATTCTACTTTATTTTATCTTAATCCAACCGGTTTCGGTTCATCTTGAACCTTCCTCAGGAGTAAATAAAAATACATCAATGTACTTAAATACCCCTGAGGAAGGTTCAGGATGAACCGAAACCAGTTGGATTAAGATGAAATAAAGAATTGAAACCAAGTTATTTAATTGTATTTTTATAGATACTATTTTGATAGGCACAATATTGCCAGTCCTTGCTGTCTTTAAATAAAGGGCTTCATCACAATATCAGCATGATATATGATTAATTGTAAAACTTTTTATAAAAGTTTTTGAATGTATATTTCATCATTAGAGCAGTGTATTATAGTATTACGTTTTCCTAATGTTCGTGGTATAGAGAAGTAATATCCTATATTTGTGTGATATGCTTTAATATAGAAAATGTCTTTTATCCTCCTTGTTGATTTTCTTGATGGTGTGTTAATGTTAATTTGGAATAAAATGTTTTGTGTGAAAGCAGTGAATAGGAATGTTAATGTAGATAACCTTTTGGTTCATACAATATCTTAAAACGGGAGAGGTTCCCAGTGAAGAAAATAGTTCTATGTACCTACATAATATTGCATATATACAAAGGCAGGTATATCCCATATGTTACATGGTACGTAGTGCTACTACCTCCATCTTTATAATGCTGAGATATTTATGATGTTGAAGTTTTAGAGATATTATGTAGTACGTCATCTGTGGAGAACTGTGAGTTTATGGGATTAGTTGGGTGGAGTCGGGGTAATCCAAGAGATGATCGCCGCCGTTTGTGGAAATAGATGCCTCGTTAAACCTGGCCGTAGAAGTCCATGTTAAATGGTCCTGCCCACAAATGAGCAGCGCACTAGGCACTAAACGAAGTCTATCTTAATGATAAATTGGTGGAAAATTATTGTTGTTGGCCAGCACGGATGCGAAATTCCCAGAATATCCCACGTCTTCAGTGACGTGTGTCTGTGAAATAGCAATAAATTATTGCCCAATATATTATCTTTGAAATATCCACGACAAACTGATCTAACGAAATTTCGTCTACTGCATTATTATTTAACATTGACTGCCAATGTAAAATTTAAACCTACAAATGATTTTTTTAACCCTTTTCCACTATCTAATGTTACAGTTGTGTATATGTATGTTCAATAATATTGATATAATTTCTAACATCGACATTTTCTCAAATTCATTGTCCAAATTTAAAAAGAGCATCATGGCAATAATATAAATTGTTCAATACGCGCCCATACATACACACATACTCACACACACCTTCCCACTAAATACATCACCCGGTAATTACTTAATATGCATACTTTAAATAAGACACTACAATGAAACACTTAATAGGTACCCACCATGAAATATAAAAATATAATTATTAATATTGTAAATTTTCACCAATGTATCTAATGTACTGTTTGTTTCTGTTTATAAATAATTTTTGTTTTTAACTCATCAACAGAATATATCATGTAATTATTATAGTAATTAAATACGTTTTCATTAGTTACGGCGATCATAGTTATAGCGATGATTCTAATTATAGGTGAGCAGACGTATTCTTTGTTATTATAAGTTTTAACTAACGTTAGAACATAAACCTAAGAGGACAAACATAAATATAAGAAAATTATAAACGAATGATAACAGACACATACACTATAGTTAATGCATGAATACACGTTGTGATAATAATTATAAATTGGTTTTTAAGTGAGAAGTTCATCAGGTACAATAAGATCCTTCTGGAGGTAGTGATTGAATTCGAAAATATATCCAAGTCCTTTTGATTGCAGTGTTTATGATATACCAGAATCGAGTCATTCTTAATAAAATGTGATTTTCGTATCTGATAAAGGAACCATTGGTTCTGAAACATCTTTGTTAAGAATTATGTTTATTACAAATAATTTTTTTATTTTTTATTTTATTTTATTTTAGGGAAATCAACAGTTTTCAATAATGATTAATTTATACATGTATAATTAACCTAACTGAGAAACCAATTATAGATTTCCTCATTATACTATTACATTATTAATACATTTTAATACACTTTTGATAGAATTTTTATATTTATTTTCGTTACAATTAAAGATATCTTTATCAGAGAAAATGTTATTATATGTTGAACACAGTCTAATAAGGCAAGCATTTTGGTTTGAATTTGTTTTACAGTGTTTTTCCTTAAAAATATTACACGAACGTGTGTGCCGTGTAGACAATTTAAAATCTATTCTGTTCAATAATTCAGGACAGTCGATTATATTATTTACGATTTTATATAGCAACATCGCATCTGAGAATTGTCTGCGTACACTCAATGCATCAATTTTGAAGAAATTTATTGCATCAAGATAATTATTAAATCGATTGTACGATTTGTAAGAAAGGTATTTTATGATTTTTTTCTCAATTTTGTTTATATGTACTGCATAAAATGGAGACCACACAGTTGACGAAAACTCTGAATGGCTTCGTACATACGCAAAGTATAGTTGTTTGATAATTACAGTGTTTGTGAATTCTTTTGTATTTCTTACTATGAAACCAAGCATTTTAGCTGCTTTATTTGTTATTTGATTGATATGGCATTGATATTGTAACTTACTATCGAGAATCACACCTAAATCACGAATATTGGAGTAGGTTTCAATTTTGTTTTCATTTAACAGATATTGATGTACAATTTTTTTGTCATTTCTTGTGAATATGATGTGATGACACTTAACAGTTTAAAAATAACTGGTTATTCTCACAATACATAGCTTCGCTGTTCAAATCATCTTGTAATTTGATACAATCATTTAGGTCATTTATGACCATTTATAAAAATAGTGGTTGAAACAAAGTGCTATTTTACCATTGTTTACCATTCCATGTCATTGAATGTACCAATCAGAGTTTTTGGGTTATTATATATTTTTAAAAAAATCGCTTTACCGTTCTTACGTAATTTTTTATTATATTCATAGTAAACCATAACTGAACATGAGTAATCCATTTTGTAACCAGGCGCACCTATTTAAATACAATATCTATAAGAAAATAAAAAATTAAATATATAATAAATAATCATTATTTCGGTTGATAATTTGCCGATGAATATATCACATATTTGAGTAAAAATGAGACTATTGTTTGTATAAACAATAATTGAATACACAAAACCTTGTTCCATTTTGTAACTATCTAAGAACATGGTATCTAAACAACAGAACAGATGTATTTCTCGCTGATAAATTCATGTGAAATTTTGTATTGTTTGTCTATGGTAAAATTCTAAAATTTATTTGGTTTTTCAAACATGCAGTTGGTGACATTCTATTCTAAGGAAGTTCGAGAGATTTCATACATATTACAATCATACAGATTTTAAAACTATTCAATTGGACTCAAAAGGTCAATAATGTTATGCATTTACATTAAAGTTAGGTATTCTTATTGCATTCAATGACCTAGTCTGCCAAACCTCGCCCGAAATCTATGGAAAATTTGTTAAGTTTTAATGAAATTGAGTTAATCTGGCGCTTCCTTTTCAAAGGACCAACTCTGATAGTCGAGCGGAATATATTGACTGAAGTTTGCCGTGTTTTCAAGTGCCCAACGCAATTTCGTCACCAGCCCTGTCCAAGCGCGACCGATTGAAAGCTTTCCCGGAGTTCCGGGAAATGCTAAAACACTTAATATGAATGGAAATTGGGAGGATGCTAGTAGATAATACAGTCTCTTTCCAATATCGTTGCTGTCGATCAATCTTAAATGAAACATATTTGAGTACCTATTTATACTAATCATCTCGCCGTTTCCTCAGAGGGATAGGAAGAGATGATATACCACCATACATATCATATACCACATACTTGATCACATTTCTTACTTCATTAAAATTTTTACATCGTCTCATACGAACTCTTCTGTTATTCAGACTCACGACATCTTCAACATCTTCATATCGATTTAGGATATGTATTCATTTTGTTAGCTGTCTTCCACGCTAGTGGCCAAATCCATGAAAAATATTACGAAAACTGAGATTCAATCGAAGATTTATGTAGGTGCCACACGCGAAGATAAAAGCGCGAGCAGATATTTGTTGAACCGCGAGCGCTGATGTGTTATGCCGTCACATGATGCTATAAAATATTTTTACCTATGGTAGGAGAGGGGGTCAGATAAATTAGAGAGCTGCCACGAAATGCCATTTCTTTGTAATGAATCTGTGAATTTGACATCTGTCATCCGCCCGATTATCTAGCTCCTTAATGAAAATGACCTCCCCTCCTGTTTTATAACTTTTCGTATATCGCTTTGGCAGGGGTTAGGCAGATTGCGGCGTATAACTTTGAGCTTAGGTGTGACAAGTCTCATGGGATTGTATGAAGAGCGTTTTGTGCGTGCGATGATTATTTATCTTTTACATTCGCGTGTGGCACCCATCTTAAGCAATATATTTTTTTAAATATATAAAAAGCACCAAATCTGTGGCTTGTCGGTTGTGACGTCAAAACAGAATGAAGACGATTTTTTATTCTTTAATATTCTCGTCACTATCGGTATCTCGTCAATATTCTTATTGTATTTTATAGCGTAATAATTTTTGCAGCCATTTCTGCACTCTATTATTCTTTTCGCTCTATTATATGTAGGGTGACGATGTGTTGATATTTGATTTCAAATAATACATTAAGCCATCGTTTAATTCATAATTTGGTCGCTAGTATGCAGGCGATTCCATTTCATTTCATATTGGTGATGAGAACAATTATTTGGTAGAGGGAAATATCGTTAGTTTCGTCAATAAATTGCAAAGCGAAAATATTCAACAAAGGTGATTTGCATATTTTTGCAACACTGATTGCTGTTTTGATTAAATAAATGGGTACAAAGTACCATAAAAGCGATTCAATGGTTGATTTGAAATCAAAGCAAAAATCCAATGCGGTTTGGAGGGATTAAATGTGTACACAGTCATCGCAAAATAGTGGAACAGAAAAACAAAAAACATTTTAAAAATTTTGTTTTGCATTAAATATAATTATAATAAAATAACATTTACACAGCACAGTTTTGTGTTATTTCACTTCAAGTGACCTACCCTTTCTAGTGAATTCTTCCTAGCAAAATTGATTTTTTTCCACGGCGTTGGTTGCATTGCGTTAACACTTCATATCGTAAACAAGAATCGTTGACCACACATTTTGAAAATATGTGATCCAAGGGAATTGCTTTATTAAAAAGGACAAGGTATTTATGTTTTTTCATATATTTTTCCGTTTTTATTTACAGTAAAACGTACATTCTTTCATATTATAATGAAAATACAACAAAAACATTGATATAATATTTGTTTTTAGCATCCTAAAGTATCGTGTCATTTCAAAACGACACTGGTCGTGTGAGATTATACTATTTGACTATTTTTTATATAAACTGAAATCTTTATTGAATGAAAAAATAAATATTTATTATGTAATAATATGTGTTTTGATGAGAAGAACACATCAATAATACTTTCAAGCGATAAGTACACATGATATTGTCTTTAATTGATGTATTTTTTGAAAATATTTTTCTTAGAACATGGTCCATTTTTATACTAATAAGACATTTACCTCTCAGAACCACTGTCGTTTTAAAATGACGTTGAATATTTCCTAAACTATCAGTTAAAAAAATAAATATAAAAGGTACACATAATTATATGTTATTTTTTTTTATATCTGTAGGAATTAATTTGGATGAGAAAGAGTTTTAACTACAATAAACTTTTAAATAATTCTTTAGTATTCAGTGGTCGTATTCTTAAGATTCCTCCTACCGTGCTCCTTACGAGTCCTTAAACGATATTGATCAAATAATATGAAATAAAAATGAGTAGTGAATAAAGCAATGAAAAGAGAACAAAAAAATAACAATAACAGTGCTGTTATAGCACAGGACAATATCAATAGACAATAACGGTGCTATTACAGCTTAGGACCAAAAAAAGATTATTAAAACTAAAATATAAAAAAAACTTGAGGCAGTTTTTGTTCACAAATAAGAAAATTCTGGTTGGAAATTAAACATAAAATAACAATAAGGAGGAAACCGAAACCAAACAATTACCGGAAACTTGAGTGTATGGCTTAAGAGGAAACTGGGCGGCATTTTATCTTTTATCTTTTATCTTTTATCTTTTATCTTTTATCTTTTATCTTTTATCTTTTATCTTTTATCTTTTATCTTTTATCTTTTATCTTTTATCTTTTATCTTTTATCTTTTATCTTTTATCTTTTATCTTTTATCTTTTATCTTTTATCTTTTTGTTTTAAGCGCTCTAGGGGAAAATATCTGAATTTGATTTTAAGATATCATTATTTGTCTTCTTTTTCTTATGAGTACAAAATTATATACTGTGAGGAATACATAATTAACACTTTTTCCTGCTATAAATAATATGTTATGTAAGTAAACAATGTAATATGAAATTAAATTTGGCCTAAAACAGGATCCATTCCTAGTTGGCTAGTCAAAGTTTCCAAATATGTTTTATTGTTCAATTTTATGTGAAATAAAGTATTATTATTTTATCCATACAAACGTATTACCCAATTTCTTCTCTGGATTTTCACGCCTCTGCAAATATTTAAAAAAATATAATATAGATATCGACCTCTAGTGTGTTATTTCTTATAGGAGTTGGGATTCTCTAAAAAACGTTAAATTACCTGGTTTCAACGTCATCGACAGACGATCAGTATACATACCAGACAATGTATAAAAAAAAATTAAAACATATATAGAATATTTTCTTTTAATACAGTTATTAAAAACGATCTTAAAAATCGATCCAATTTTGGGGGAGAAAAATGGGAAATATAAAACCCCAATTTTAATGATTTTATTAATTTAGGTATTATCATCTTCAGGTACAGTTGTCCTTTTCGCTCAGTATTCGGGCAGTAAAAGTGACAGTGACAGTTTCGTAAAATACCTATTGTTCAAATTTTTCGGCGACCGAGTTTCCTACCGAGTATATTGAAATGAACTTAAGATTCATGAATTGTAGGATTTAAAAAAAAATTAAAACCCCTCTAAATTCAATTAGCTGAGCGACGTTTATTCCAAATCAGTTGAACAATTACACGAAAAGAGTACAAGTTAGATGAAAAACTAGCATCTATATACTTTTTTTTTTTTTTTTTTTTTTTTCATTTATTTATTACAGAAGATACATTATTTATACAGCAAAAATAACATATAAAATAAAATATTAATATTTCAAAATAATCTTTTTTTTAAACAAATAAACTACATAATAAATTTTCACTGATTTTTTTTTTCTTTTGTATGATATTTCTCTTCTATAGAAGCAGACGCTTGTGATTAGAAGAGGGACGAGTATCGGGATGAAAAAATATTTAAAATATATTAACAAAATATATTTTGTATATTTTAATTTAAGTGTGGTAGATACTTAAAAAGAAACAAATTTACAAGTTATATAAGTTATGATGATAAATTTTATCAATTTGTTATTTTTACTTTAAATTGCTCTTTAATTGCTTTTAGTAGGCATTTATCGTCTTCGATTGTTCTTATTTTTTCAGGTAGGCTATTGAAGTATTTTTTTCCTAGATATGTGTAATGATGTTGTGCAAATGAGGTGTTACATTTTTGTGTTGGAAATATATGCTTTTGACGAGTACGACTTTCAGTTAAAAAGCTATGATTTTGTTTTTCTTTTATTATTTGGATTATTATATTTTTTCGAACTAGATCATTAAATTTTAATACTTTAAATTCTTCAAAAATAAGGTGAGTTGGATAATCTCTTCGTTTTTTCAATATAATTTTTATAATTAGACGTTGCACAATTTCAACAGGGAGTAGATTTGTTTTGTATGCAGCTATTATACTATTCATGTTCTACTTGCCGAAAATGTTGCTTGAGTCGTGATGGAGGACTTAGTCAGCCGAGGAATCGAACACGGAACGCCTGGGTGGGACCCAAACGCGATGCCCAATCAACCACTGACCGGTCTTAAAAAATGGTATTACTGATTGCTAAAATAATGTTTTGACGAAAAATATAGAGAGTAGGTTTTTGTAGGTACAGTATTTAATCTAATAATATATATGCCAGTTGTGTCCAAAAACGTTTAAATAATCTGAAAGTATTTTAACCATTCTTAAGTTTGCTTAATTTTCTAATATTTTTTGTCGAAAATAACATTAGTAGAATTTTTTTTATAATACGCCTAATTACTATTAAAATGCCTAATTTACGTATTAGGCATTTTAATAATAATAATAATAGTTTATTCCAAAATATCTGCAGGGGTAGTGAAATGCAGTACAATCCATATTTTGAAATAACAAAAGAAATTAGACAAATAATAGGATAATGTTAGAAGTGAATAACAACAGGGGGCCTAGTCCCTATCTTTTACTTTTTACTAACAGCCTGTTAGCTTAACTTGGTGGTTTGAGCAAAGTTGTCGCAACTGGCTAAAAATGGACTAGGCCCCCAGGTAAATAAACATGAGAAATGAATCTGAAAAAATAATAAACACTAAAATTAATTCATGCATTTGTTTACGGAAAAAAGCAAAAAAAAAAGTATTCTCCCGTTTTAAAGTATTCAAACAAATTTTAAGTTATTTAAACGCCGTAAAAATCCCATTTACGTACGAAAGCAGGTTGTCTCTTGCAATGAAGCATAAAATATATAAAATAAATATAGCATTATATTATAATTTAGTTTAGCATATCGAAGTTATTCGCCTTTGCTTAAATTATTTAATATTTCTGTGGAAATTCAAATGGCAAATGGAATTCAATTGAACGACAGTAGAATTCCGGATATAATAAATGATATTATGCTAGTTGTATAGGACATCCATATTTGTAAGGGACATTCACATTGTACAGGATCATCGCAAATTTTTTTATAAAGTGAATCTTTTTTAATTATATAAAATTTAATTGATATCGTGTTATAATCCATCTAATTTAGCCAAATTTACTTTTCGCAACTAGTTGAATGCGTGACACCACAAAGTTGGTATAAATTGCGCAAAATCAGTGTCGTGCAACCTTCAGTATCACAGCAACCGTTGCACCATCAAAATCAAAATTATTTTCTGCAATACACAATGTTTTTATACACAACTCTAACGCCGTTACAAGGAACACACGCGTCTGCTCAGGTGTTTGCGATACTAGTTGCATCACGTTTTTACACTTTGCATTAATAAATTGTACACCATTAGTGGTGCCTCATTTCATTTCTCGCTAATGTGATTTTAATATTGTGGCTTACAACTATTGCATGCATGATGAAACTTCATGTTTACACGTGAAACTAATGTCATGAAACAACTAGTTGCGTAATATACATTCGGCTTTTTAAATGAAGTATTTATAAAGCAAGGTTAATAACTTTAAGTTTAAAAAAGTACACCTCTCACGCGACGCGACGCCTGTCAGATGTAAAACATCGAAATTGTTGTTGATGGAAGTGAAAATGAATAAGTCTATACATTTTTAATTATAAAACAAATTATTTAACTAGTTTTAAATATGCACAAAGAAACTGAAATAGAAAATTTATAATATTTTTTAGATATTGAATAGATCCGTTGCCAATTTGAGCAAGAAGGTTCTGAAGGTTTGGTAAACTGCACACATTTTTTTTCACTTCATCAAAAGACAACACATCTTCAACAATTAAGTTATTCGATTTTGTAGTTATTCTGTTGGCAGCGAAGCCTATTTGTATCCAGAAATAATCAAATGAAGTCAACTCATCTGACTGGTCGTTTGAAGCATGTTAACAAACAAATAATGAATAAAATAAATGATAGATTTTCCATCCGAATTCCGAATAGATCAAGACAATCAGAATTAAATGGACAATTAAATTCCACAGAATTTTTTTTTCTGAATCACCACCGATATCTTGCAGGGCACTTTTGCTTTTTTTTCTCCACAATAATGAAGAAACACCTGAAGGATTTAACGCATATTCGCATGTATGTAATAACCTTTAATAACATTGATAAAAGGTATAATAATCGCATTGATTTTTCTAGGCATTGCAAATTTTGCGATAACCCTATAAGTAAGTCCACAAACATGACGTTCGGGAGGTACACTAAAGTTTTGTGAAGACACACTTTGAAAGCAATTTAATTTTCCGCGAAACGAGTTTCCTCCCTTCATAGACATCTTTGCCTGTCCGGGAACACATTCACTGGCTGTTTATTCAAGGTGGGAAATCATGTCTTCGTATTCTGTGATGGGACTACTTCTACCGTTAGCAGTATGAATTCTGAATTTCAAGTAGGTAGTTTATATTTCACACCACTTTGAACGCATTTTTCTCAGAAAAATACATTTCCAAATAATACACAATGCGTTTGCGTATTTACAGTTTTTTCTCAGAAGCATTCAAATTTGATATATCTTTTCATTATTAAGGTCACAATTCGCATCAAAATAAATTTTTCTCTGTATTTTTGAACGTATGGGAATAAGACGTGTCTTATATAAATATTTGTTCAACATCATAACTCTTTCTGTGATTGTGTTTTCACTGTCATGCTTTCAGTCCTTGCGTTTTTTGCTTTTTACTCTTCGAAAGTCGCGCGATAAGAGTAAAACGTCAAAGGTATTTTGTACAGCTTTTTCTAAAAATAAAAAAAAAACGATTTTCAGAACACCATAACTTCGGCTGGTGGTAACTTTTTTAACAAATCTTTTGGCAGGATATTTATTGTATTGTTATTTTGTTGTTGAATTTATGGTGTTGTATACTCGATCAGTTCAATATGGCCAATCGGAACCAGCGGAACTATGACAAGATGACATGTAGAAAAGTGTAAAGAAGATTCAATTAAAGGATATAAAATGGGGTAGTGAAGGATGTGTAAGCCGCGCATATACAGAGTTGATTACCATTCTAAGAAACATTTCGATAATTTTTTATTTCTTTTACATAAGTACAGGTATTAAATAATATTATTATTCAATTAATAAAACTTATAAACAAGTTCTGCTGTTAACTATTATAACGCGTGACAACTGTTTCGCCTTCTGAGGTATGAAAGAAATTAAAATTAAAATGAAGTTCTACAAATTAAACTTGATAAAATAAATATTTTTTCATATGAAGCAGTTACTTTGTGATGTGACATTATAAATTAAAATAAATATTTTATTTCGATTATGAATGGTGGTATCTTACCATGGCAACACGGAGAGAATCTTCAACTCATGAAAAGGTGAATACGTAATTCTATTTATATTATTTGCAAGAACGCAGATAAGCCAGATGAAACGTTATATTTTGCCAAAAGCTGTTTTAAACCCGTGACCTTTGGATTTAGGTACGTTTCATCAGATTTATACAATCGTGTTGGCGAAATTCTATAATTGCTTTTTGTCTGTTACTTAACTCGTTATTCTAAGAATTAATTTACTAGTATTGTGAGATGCAACATTATTTTTAGAAACAGCTCATCTACAATGCACATAAATGCAGAGCAGGGAACATTTATTTTGGTACACAGGAATCTTATTTGTGTCAGAGATATCACGAAGACCACCATGATGAGAGTCCTCCGGGTAGAGATTTTCACCAAAAGGTGTGGAAACATGGATGCACAGAGCCTGTGAAAGAAAGCTGATGGACTCCCTCGTGGTGCTGGAGATAAATACTCAGAATTCCATGGCCAGCCAGACACACTAACACTACCATTATGGAGGAGCTAAGAATTCATTTATCCACAATAGGCTATCAACTGCTGCCCAAAGCGCATTTTAAGATATTTTCGACACGTTGTTCGGCAAACTGACGCTTCAAACCTGGAGAAACCTTACTGGTAGTCACTTTCAATGTGTTTGGCAGAAGAAGCGAAAGAAGGTCACCAATTCCGCTGGAGTGACCAAGTTTCCCCAAGTCCTTGTGTCGCTAGTAGTGAAGTTGCCTTGTCCACCATGAAAATTGTAGTGATAGTAGTCACGATTCTCAGCATTAAGAAACTGACTCAAGAAGAAGGGAACACGTTTGACCATACCCTTCCGTTATGTGTAAGACGACTATTTTTCTAAATACTACAAGACAACTGGATTCAACTGCCACAATATTTTTCCTTTTTATTTCATGTGGTCGAATTATTTACGCTTTTTAATAAAATGTTAAGAGTAGAATTTGGGGACAACGATAAACTCAACACACAATATAGTATTTATACCAAAGAAAGTCGGACATTTAGAAAATCATTTATTAATTAGGATAGGTTGTTTAAAAAAAATTGATGTTTTCATCAAATTTTCACATTCTGCGTAAGTTCTATTCAAGTTCTGTGATTATTACAGTTTCATGCAGCAGCTAGCCTATGATGATATAATAACAGAATTTTAATAGAACTTACACGGAACTTGAAATTTAACTTCAAATGTTTTATGAATTCATCAAATTTTTGGACCCCTCCTTAGTTTATATAATAATTTATTATCAAGGCTTCAAAATCATCAATTTATTATCGTTCTTGTTAAAGTTTGGAACTAAAATTACTCGTATATTCCTTTTTTTTAATACCTCACAAGAGTCCCAGCTGCTCCCGTCTGGAGCCAGTGAGACTATGGCATACCCAATTTTGGTATGTTGCGAGGCAGAAGGTATGGGGAGGGGAAGCACCTGGCTATTTAGATCTGGTCACCAAACACGGATAAAGTCATTTCAAGCTACGTTTCAATTCTGAATGGTGGTCTTAAACCAGGGCGATACTGAGAGTATCTGTCACTCTAGAACGTGTCGCAAATATACTGTATATTATTTTTAATGAAATAATTGTGAAATAACACAAATTAATCAAATAAAACTATTTGCGCACGCCGGGATTCGACCAGACCTTCGGATTGCGAGTCAAGAGCCTTAACCCTAAACTACGGAAGCGGTCAAACCTATTTTAAATGAAATTTATTGTGGTATATATGTGGTATATATGATTGGGATAGTAACTTACCTACTCAATTGTTCTCTTTTGAATGATTTTTGCTGAAAAAACTATTCTTGAAAACGTATATTTTGATGAATATTGAAGTAATTATGATTCAACACAAAAGCGAACAAAGCAAATGCATGCAAATCATAATGTTTTGTTACTCGTGTTTAGTTATCATAGAATATCATAGAACTTGTGACTATTAAAATTACATACGGAAATCATATTTTCTCAAGCACAACTGGAAACACTTGTACACTTTCTGTGTTGAAGTTCGCTTTAAATATACAATCCTCATCATTATTGTAACTAGGAGAATCCCTTTGAAAGGTATACAAACGAAGGCGAAATAAAGCATAGGTTGTATTAATAGCAACTACAAAAGAACAAAGGGTATATTTGTTAGGAGAAGGCTTTGACAGAAGGGTTCGTGAACAATAACAGCACCTGGAATTTAAAAAAATATTTATAACAGGTTCACATCACTTCTTCTGTTTTATATTTTTTTCTCTGTTCACGCGTAATGTGTCCCAATAAAAAAAACAATAATACATCGTGCATTTTAACGAGCTTTCTATTTTTGTTTTAACCTTCACCGAATTAATGACAATAATAATATAAATTAAAGCACAACAAAAATGAAACAATGATATTTTTTAACATTTTAAAAGAAAAATAAAGTGATTTCTTATATTGAGCGATTCTTGATTCAACGATAATAAACATTATAAATAATCCATTAATTGGCCTTTATTTCTTTACTGTACGTACTATTGTGATCGTAGATATATTTCTGAGAATAAAATTTAAGTATGTGAGCTGGATGCAGTACAAATCAAAATAATTTCTATTTTCGATTATTGTTTATTCATTAGCCTATTAACCAGCGACCAAGAAATCAAATTTCGTCGGAAGATGGTCTTGCGTTCGCACCCTTGCAACGGTACAGGGCGGTTCCGATGAGAAAGATTGATTTTTCTCTGTAGGAACTAGCAGTATGAACTGAATGAAATAAAATCAATATTGAGTTAGTTAAAAATTCTGGTACGGAGAACAATCAATCCTTCACATCGGAACCGCCCTGTACAAGTTGAAAGGGTACAATCGCAAGGCCATCTCTAAACAAAATTTGATTTCTGAGCCGCTGGTTAATGGCCTTAAGTCCTGATATTCTTCAAAGCCTATCATTCCACATTTCATATCGCAATAGCAGACAGTCACATAAAATTCACAATTCGCAATAGCAGACAGTCACATAAAATTCACAATTCGCAATAGCAGACGGTCACATAAAATTCACAATTCGCAATAGCAGACAGTCACATAAAATTCACAATTCGCAATAGCACAGTCACATAAAATTCACAATTCGCAATAGCAGACGGTTACATAAAATTCACAATTCGCAATAGCAGAAAGTCACATAAAATTAACAATTCGCAATAGCAGACAGTCACATAAAATTCACAATTCGCAATAGCAGACAGTCACATAAAATTTGACGGTGGAAAATTTACAATCGCCATGATTTACTGTTTTTATCAATACTTATTATTTATTATGTACGCAACGCATGTTAATTATAAGATTTGCTGTTAATTTTCTCAAAAATTATTTAATAAATGCTGAAACTGCCATTAGAAATAATTACCGAAATAAATTTGGTCTGGGGTATTCGGCGTTGCCAAATTTTGGAATTGCTTTGTGTGACAAATTCATTGAAACAGAACCATGGACTAGGCATTCAATGGGATATATTAATGCTTTTTGCTTCAGTTCCATAAGCTTTCCTTCTCGGAATGAAGCTGTTTTTCTATTCGAACATGTTCCCCTCCACTGACACAGAATTCTCTAGATGGTCCCTAAACGATCTTTATTATTCATGACCTTCATCAAGCTCTTGAATCCCTAAAAGGATAGACAACTTTATTAGTAAAACATTAATTTAGTGTTATGTTTTAAGTGTTTTAGAGTTTATCAGTAGAACCGCTAAAAGCTCTCCGCAAATATCTTTAATGTAACAGTTACTGTCATTGGATGATCAACATAAATTAGAAAATAATGGCTGTGTTCCGTTCAAAGGCATTAAAACAATAAAGGTATAAAGTTTAACAAGTTTGGGTGAAATTTAAATCCCGTCTTGTTGGCGACTAATATAATAATTGATATATATATTTTTTTAATTGATTAAACTAACTTATGCATAGCACAAAGTGTAACAATTATTATAAGCAATAATTATCAGCCTGAAACACTCATCTATATTGGAAAAATCTTTCGAGAAAAGATACATGCCGCCAACGGGACTTGAACCCGTGTCCTTCTGATTGCCGGTCAGGTGCTTTACCACTGAGCTATGTCGGCTTATCTAATACCCGCCAAATAATTCAATATATACTAGTGTTTCATTAAGCAATTACTGCTTATTACATTTTTCCACCTAAAAATAACCAAATTTATTTTTGTGAGAGAGGCATTGTTAGTAAAAAATCTCTCGCTATGTGGCGTCGAAACAAATTATGGCAACATTTTTTGGTGAAATACTTTAACTTGTCAAATATACCGGCAATCAGAAGGACACGGGTTAAAGTCCCGTTGGCGGCATGTATCTTTTCTCGGAAGATTTTTTCCATGCAGATGAGTGTTTCAGGCTGATAATTATTGCTTATAATAATTGTCGTATAATAATTGGACTGAAATCTTCATATACTGTCTAAATCTAATTATAAAGTTAAATACCTATCACACCGTATGCAGTACAAATCATGCAGAATTTAAAATGAGTTGATAGGCATCTTTTCTGGAATACGTTTTGTTAAATATGTTGTTTTTTTTTGTCTAAAATCTAGTTTAATTTAATTGTTATGGAAGAAATTCTGCAACTAGAAAGGGTGTGAAGTTGGAATCCTTTCTCCGTAATAAGTAATTCTCTAGGTAATTAATTCCAAATTATAAATTGTTTATGGTAGACATTAGAGACAGCCTTGATTTATTAAGCCCAATTACCTTCCATATACCAACATTAACCACTTAATCTAAAATTATTTTTATATTGGAGGCACTGCTAAAAACCAGCTGCATTCTAGCAGAAATCCTGAAATGTAGCTGAGCAGTGACCTTTTCGTCAATAGAATTAATGAAAAGAGGACAAAATATGTAATATTGTAAAAAATCTATCGATGAATAAACATTTTATTATTAAAGAAGGCTGTAATGGCACACTTCAATAATAATAATCAAGTCAGTATATTACTATTCTGCTGCATGGGTTCTGTCTAATTTCTCTTCACGATTAATCTTCTTTGCTTACTTACTTTCATTTAATTATTTTTAGGTTTATAAAAGTCCATTTAGGCATATAATAATATAAACAAGTACAGCATTATAACGTGTGATATGGGCATACAAAAATTTATCATCATAGAACATGTATCGAGTAGAAAGCTCTTCACTGCAAATTAAGTGTAATCCATTCCTTAAGCAATTTACATAACAAGATAAACGAGTGGAATATAAAAAATTAAGTGATGCGTGAGAGCTTTTAAGTTGTCTGTAATAAGCACATTTTATAGGGAAATCGTTTTTGTGCAAGTACCTACCCTATCATACTGTTATTACTCTGTGGAAAACAATAAACTTCGGTACATACGTTTGTCTGTACTGTTGCTGGAACTATTTCTAATTAGCATGATATTCTCTGGTGTTTATCTTTTTTTTTTTTTTTTTTAGAGTGAATACCGCACAAGAATCTCAACTGCTCCCGTCTGGAGCCAGTGAGACTATGGCATCGCCAATTGGGGTATGTTGTGAGGCTGAAGGTAGTGGGGAGGGGAAGTAGGTGGGGAAGAGGAAGGTTGGGAAGTATCCTCCTGTCCGTCGTACCTACTTATCCTTACCTATCCATCTTTCCATTGTCACCGGTTCAGGATTGATTTCTAACCGCGAACTCAGTGCAATTTCAACAACGGCGCGGTAGGGCAGACAAGTACTTTGTCTCGTCGCCTGCAATCGAAACCCGGATCCGCGCAAGTTAACTATTTCAACCGTGGAGTTATTTTCATTGGTGCATGAGTGTGGGAATCTAGGACATCGCCAGCAAGGTAGGATCATCTTGTATTCGGTTGACATCCTTTTGTTCCTGTCCATCCTTTTCGTTCCCATCGGGGAAAAATTGGTAGAGATTAAAGACTCCGCGGAAGAGATAGCATCTTCCAATAGCTATCGAAACATTGGTCCTTCGAGCCGGATATAGAATTAACCTTGATTCTTTACAGATAAGTTTAATTACATGATTAGAAATTGTACCCAAATTAGTTTCATTACAAGATTATTTTCAATAGTGGGTAGCAATTAGTAATAGTGGGTACGGCTTATCAGTTCAGCTGGTAGGTAGAATTTGGGTGCAAATAGAATACTTTTATTTGTTGCAAGTTGCAAGTAGATAGCTACTATTATAATTGTTAATTTACGTATTTAATACATTCCAAAATGGATAAACTTGCAGCCAAAATTGGTTCGTTAAAATTAAAACGGCAAAGATTGTTTGGGCGAGTACAGGCCGCTTATGATCTCATTAAGGATTTAGAGCAAAAAACAAAACTTTGTCAATTTAAAGCTAGAATGGAAAAAATTGAATCCACGTACGAAGAGTTCCAAAACATACAATGCGAATTATCGGATCTGGTTTCGCTTCCGGAATTCGAATCAAAAAACGATGTTTTGGAAGTTTCACGGGTTTTTGAGGAATTATATTTCGAGGTCACGTCGGCGCGTGACATTCAATCGGATAAAGGTCACGCAAGCCATGATAATTCAAATGAGGAAATGCAACTACGCCCGATGCGTAGCTTATTAGCTCCGGAAATAAAAATTCCTATATTTAGTGGAAATATTGGAGAATGGCCACAATATTTCAATTTATTCAGGAGCCTTGTTCATGAAAGTACCATTTTGAGTGAGATTGAAAAATTCCATTATTTATTGACCTCTTTGAAGGGAACAGCTTTGTCATTGGTTAAAACCATTCCATTGATTCCAGAAAATTATGAGTTAGCATGGGAAACACTGTGGAGTCATTATTCCGAGTCTAGAGCATTATTCATACATTACGCCAACTCGATTTTAAATTGTAATTTTTCTAATAATGAAGAGATTTTAAATGTCCTTCGAGAAAATCTCTCGGGACTACGCGAATTAAAGCGGGGAAAATTATTTGACGAATTCGTTTGTCATATGGTTCTACTCAAAATAGATTCGAAAACGCGTCGGTCTTTTGAATCTCTTGTTAAAAAAGATGAAATACCGGATACTGAAAAATTAATAGGTTTTTTAGCAACACAACATCGAATAAATATGCTTTCAGATATAAAAGACAAAAGGATTTCTAAGAGGGTATTATTTTCAAACACGAGCGCGAACGATCCTAATGTTCATAAAATTACTTGTATTAAGTGTAAGCACTCACATCACCTGACAAAATGTCAAGATTTTCAATCACTAAATGTAGACAGTAGGAGAGACTTCGTAAAAAAGGAAAAGTTATGTTTCAATTGTTTGAATCCACATTTCATTAAAAATTGTAGGTCAAAATTTCGTTGTAGAACATGCAACAAAACGCACCATAGTTTATTACATACTGACGAAAGGTCTCTTTCGCCGAACAGTCGCAGTACTGGAACGGACGACCCTGTACAGTGTAACATAGCTTACGGGCTATCAAAACGTTCGATATTACCTACCGCGCTGGCAGAATTCCTGGACTGTTCTGGACGTAAACACAGAGCGCGGATTTTAATTGATACTGGAAGTGAGGTTTCGTTTATATCTGAAAACCTATATAACATTTTAGGACTACATTCACAGAAATGGTCCGGGAAAGTTCGCTGTGTAAACAATGCTGTTGTCAACAACATACAAGGTTTAGTTACCTGTAAAATATACTCTATTCAAAATCACTGCTTTGTGAAAGGGCAAGCGATAATAATATCAAATATTACTTCTAAAATTACGCCCGTAGATTTACAAGAATCATTTGAAGATTTCAAACATTTAAATTTGGCTGACCCAGATTTCCAAAAGCCAGGAGACATTGATTTTCTAGTGGGATCAGATTTGATTGCTGACATATGGAGACAAGGATATGTTTCAAGCCTTAAATGTAATTTGCTAGCAGTGAATACGATATTCGGGTATGTTATCATGGGTTCATGTCTACAAGGTTACAATTCAGCACAACCCGTTGTGACGTCAGCGTTAACTGCAGTTGAAAATAGTGACTTAAATTACGCGGTAAGGCGTTTTTGGGAAATTGAAGAGGTTTTTAACGAAATAATTCAGAATAAGGACGAGAATGAATGCGAAACCATATTTCAGTCAACAGTCAGCCGGGAAGGGTGCGGCAGGTATATCGTTGCACTACCTTTCAAGAGCAGAGATCATGTGGATATCGGAAGCACATATGATATCGCCCTTAAGAGATTTTATAATCTTGAAAAACGTTTATCATTAAATCCAATATTGGCGGAACATTACTGTAAATGTATGGAGGATTTATTGGAGCAAGGCTTCATGACAAGAGTTTCCTCATCGACTGAGATACCGAATACTTATTACATTCCACATCATGCGGTTGTTCAAAAAATAGGGAATAATATTAAAATTCGGGTGGTCTTTGACGCCTCATGTAAATCTGATAAACAAATCTCATTAAACGATTGTTTATATTCGGGTCCAAAATTACAAAATGAAATAAGTCACATACTTTTAAAATTCCGTATATACCCGATTGTACTCACTACGGATATACAAAAAATGTTTCTACAAATTCGATTGAGAGAAGAAGATACAAATTTTCAAAGGATTCTTTGGCGTTCTTCACCTTTACAGCCGGTAGGGCAATATACACTTGGTACTGTCACATTTGGAGTGACTTCTTCGCCCTATTTGGCCATAAGAACTTTACATCAACTAGTGAAGGACGAAGGTACTCGATTTCCAAAGGCTTCTAAGGCACTGTTGTCGGACACATACGTGGACGACATCGTAACCGGTGAATGGGAACCGGAAGGCGCCGCTCAGCTTCAGACGGAGCTGAACGAACTCCTTACAAAAGGAGGCTTTCAATTGAGAAAATGGATGAGCAATTTGCAGTCAGTTTTAAATAACATTCCAATTGAGCATCGGAGTCATACGAGTGGTAAAGTTACCTTTGATGATAGCACATCTTTCTCGTTGAAAATTTTAGGATTAATATGGGATCCTGATAAAGATACATTTTCGTACTCGGTAGAAGAAAAAGAAAAGGTATTTACAAAACGTGCAATACTGAGCTGTGTTGCGCGTATTTTCGATCCCATCGGATTAATAACACCTGTTGTTTTTAAGGTAAAATGCCTTATACAGGAACTATGGAAAACCAAGTTAGGTTGGGATGATTCCCTCCCGGAAAACCTTGTTAATTTATGGGAAAATTTCTTAGATGAATTACCTAAGTTATGTTATTTACAAATACCTAGGCACTGCAAAACAATTAAAGGGTTAAACTGTACTTTAGTAGGATTTTCAGATGCGAGCGAATTGGGTTATGCAGCTTGCATATATTTGGTTACGAATGAAGCACAGCCTCAAGTCACATTACTTACGAGTAAATCTAAAGTTGCTCCACTGAAAACATTATCGATACCACGTCTCGAGCTTATGGGAGCTTACCTACTGTCAAAGTTGGTAAAAATGACGAAGTCATCGATAGAAACTTTCGTGAAAATTACAGATATAATATTGTTTTCCGATTCCACCATAGTTTTATCATGGATTAAGGCACCACCTCATACTTTGAAAACTTTTGTCGCGAACCGCGTTATCAAAATTATTGATGAAATCGATGACGCAAAGTGGTACCACGTTGCGTCAAAAGAAAATCCAGCCGATCTTGCTTCTCGCGGTTTATGTCCATCGCAAATAATAGATAACCAATTGTGGTTTCTAGGGCCTCATTGGTTGGCTCAGCCAAATCAGAAGTGGCCGTTGACTTTACCGGAAGAATTACAGGCTGAAGAGCTACCGGAAGTAAAGTCCCACGTCTCAACAGTTCACAGGCTCCTCGACTATTATGAGAGCCTACAATTTTTCCGATTTTTTTCTTGGAACCGTCTTCGGAATGTGGTCGCTTGGTCGCTTAGGTTTATTTACAATACGCAGCAACGGACCAAGGATGCTCGTAGATCTGGAATTCTGACCGGCGCAGAAATAAATCGCGCGGTCACCCTAATAGTAAAATGCGATCAGCAGTTTCATTTTCCCGAGGAATTCAGAATGCTGAAAAATGATGGGGTCAACTCAGTGGCATTTCAAAAATTAAATGTGTTTATCGACCACGAAAACTTACTTCGCGTTGGCGGGCGGCTCCGCAACTCTCATTTAAAATATAATGCTAAGTTCCCAATAAACTTGGCAAAAAACAGTAAGATTGCAGAACTGTTAATATCTTATTATCATAAGGCCTATCTACACGCTGGTTCACGAACACTGCAATTCCTGATTCAACAAAATTATTGGATTGTATCGGCACGTAATAAAATCAAGAAAATGGTGTCCAAATGTGTGAGATGCGCGAGATTGCGATCTTCACCGTCAAATCCCCTCATGGCCAGTCTGCCAGAGGTGCGTGTTACGCCCAAACGGGTATTCAGTCGTGTAGGAGTGGATTTGGCCGGCCCATTCGTCCTAAAGGAAGAGAAACGCAGAGGTGCTAAGACATACAAGGCTTACTTTGCGATTTTTGTTTGCATGGCAACGAAGGCGATGCATCTCGAGGTCCTCTCGGATCTCTCGTCTGAAGCCTTTATCGCTACCTTAGAAAGATTCGTCTCAAGGCAGGATAATGGAGGTGAAACCGGGCTCTGACGGGGTCGTAAGAGTAGCCTCAGTTAAAACCAGCGACGGTTTATATCTACGGCCTGTGGCAAAGCTTTGCCTTTTACCTGTAGAATAGAGAGTAACGTTTTTTTTTTTTTTTTTCTTTTCTTTTCATATGAATCTTGGTATAGGTTCATATTTTTTTGTTTGTCTTGATGCCTTCCATGGTTTCGTATCGATTGCGATTCAGGTTTATTAGTTATTATTATTTATTTTTTCCTGTACGTTTTGCACGTTTAGTCTTAAGTTTCACGTGCACCTAGTTTGTAAGGAATAGATTAAATTTTAGGGGTAGGTTTCTTTTCATATATTTTGTATTCTTTCGGAATCGACCAGTTTCGATAGGTTTGGAAAAATGTTATTTTTGGCGAGCGGTATATGTTCGGGCATACTTGTACCTACACCCAAGTACCTATTCCTCCTGTCCGTCGTACCTACTTATCCTTACCTATCCATCTTTCCATTGTCACCGGTTCAGGATTGATTTCTAACCGCGAACTCAGTGCAATTTCAACAACGGCGCGGTAGGGCAGACAAGTACTTTGTCTCGTCGCCTGCAATCGAAACCCGGATCCGCGCAAGTTAACTATTTCAACCGTGGAGTTATTTTCATTGGTGCATGAGTGTGGGAATCTAGGACATCGCCAGCAAGGTAGGATCATCTTGTATTCGGTTGACATCCTTTTGTTCCTGTCCATCCTTTTCGTTCCCATCGGGGAAAAATTGGTAGAGATTAAAGACTCCGCGGAAGAGATAGCATCTTCCAATAGCTATCGAAACAACCTGGCTATTCAGATCTGGTCACTAAACACGGCTAAAGCCATTCTCAAGCAACGTTTCAATTCTGAATGGTGGTCTTACACCAGGGCGATACTGATAGTTTCTTCCATTCTGGAACGTGCCGCAAATATACTATATATTATTTTAAATGAATTAATTGTGAAATAACACAAATTAATCAAATAAAATTTATCTGCGCACGCCGGGTTCGAACCCGCGATCTCCGGATTGTGAGTCAAGAGTCTTAGCCACTGGACTACAGAGTTAACGGAAGCCCAATTATTCAAGATGATTTTATAGTGAGTGCTGTTTGAGAATTGTGCGTTGCCGTGAAACAAATCTAAGTGCTATAATCCGGATTGCGATTAAGAAATCTGTGTAAGTACTTATTCAGATTATAATTTTCAATACATATCCAGTTTTGTGTTTTGCACAGCGTCATTATATTTGTACTTAGTCTTCATTAGTGATAAGCACTAGGGAATGATAATGGTTTCACATATATTTTACTTAACATAATAAAATATACCGTAATTTGACTTTCAGCTATATTCATCGTCTCACGGGAACACTGAAAACTGTTTTATAATATGACTTTATTATTCCAGACTTTGACATTAGACATGTTTTAGACATAGACCATCGATGTTAATATAATCATCGCTAGTGATGCGACACACATAACAATAGTGATGTGACAATATGAAAAGGCAAGTTTTCTGAAATTTGTTTAATCTTATCGTTCATATTATTACATTATTCTGTGTAGCCATCCACAGTAAAAAACCGGACCCTTGCAATCGAAAATCTTACTTAAAACAACAATCGTGAGATATGAGTAACGTACATAGAATAAAAAATGCATCAGAGGTTATAAAAGTAAAATTTATTTACACATAAAATGAAGGTGAGTTGAATTAAACTATACTACCTACAGTATAATTTTATTATAATATTTTTTTTTTAATTATGCGCAAGTTCACAGAAAAAAATTTGGCGAGGCTCTAAAAGGTCATTGTTGGGTCATAACAAGAGATTGAATAACAGAAGAGTTTTTTGTATGAATTAAAAGAGTGCATGCAAAAAACTTTTATTGATATTAGAATAAGTTAACAATAATAATCTAAACTATAATATGAAAGAGAACAAGACACAGAAAAACAGAAAAAGACAATGGTCACAACTGGGACTCGAACCCAGACCTCTCCGTCTAACCGGGACATATATTTCACTGATGGAATTAACCTTCAAAAAAAGTATAAAAAGAAAGTTTTTCTTATAAAAATTGAATATTCATTTAGACTTTCATAAAAGTCAATCGTTCCATATAAATAAATTCGGATATATCTATCCGAGACGCTATCCAGGTCACAAACCAATTCTTAGAATGATTGTTTCCAATAAAAAGGGAAGTTGCCCGTTATATGGAGAAAAATAATTAGTTGATAATAATGTAATTCTAAAATTTGAAAATATGAGATTGACAATTATGACGTTTTAACAGAAGGTGGCAATAGCGAAATTGGTTAACGCACTCGTCCCGGTTAGACGGAGAGGTCTGGGTTCGAGTCCCAGTTGCGACCATTGTCTTTTTCTGTTTTTCCGTGTCTTGTTCTCTTTCATATTTTCGTTTAGATTATTATTGTTAACTTATTATTATTTTTAATTGATAAACTAACGTTTAAACAAGATTTTTATGCATAGCACAAAGGGTAGATAACAAATATTATAATCAATAATTATCAGCCTGAAACACTCATCTACATTGAAAAAATCTTCCGAGAAAAGATACTGGCCGCCAAGTATCTTTTCTCGGAAGATTTTTTCAATGTAGATGAGTGTTTCAGGCTGATAATTATTGATTATAATATTTGTTGTTAACTTATTCTAAAGTAATATATTTCACTGATGGGAATGACCTTCAAAAAAAGTATAAAAAGAAAGTTTTTCTTATAAAAATTAAAACTTTTATTGTGTCTTGGCTAATATTATTGATAGCTTCAAAAAATTATCATAAAAAAAGAAAAGTTACATGTCATTCCATCCAACTTGCCTACGTATGCAAATAAAAGCGTAATGGTTAGCTAATTATTAGTTGGAAATAAAATCTATACTGGGATTTATTCAGACAGTAAATTACATTATTTATAATAAACTTTTCACATTTATAACACTTATCATGCATCGACTCCCTCTGTATGTCACTAGTTGACAAAGACCTGATCCAACTGTCGCCATTTCTCTCTATCTTTAGCTACTCTTGTCCATGTACTACCTGCTATGGCTTTGATGTCGTCAACCCACTGTCTAAGTCTAAATAGTCTACCCCGTTTTCTCTTCTTGTCACTTGTGAACCAATTCATGACTAATTTTGACCATTTTTCATTTCCTCTGATTGTGTGGCCTGACCACTTTCACTTCAGCTTTTTAATTGTTTTTATGACATCTTTTGTACTTGTTTGTTTCTTAATGGTTTCAATTTTTATTCTATCGGACAGTATTTTCCCTATCATACTTCTTTCCATGGAATTAAAAGAAGTATGACAGGGAATAACTTGGATTCCATAAGGTATGAATAAAACAAGAAAAATTTTGTATTATTTACGTTAAAGGTTTTAACGTTCAGGTAAAATTAAATCGTTCTGGTATATTCTTATAAGCTTTATTCGATGCGGATTTCATTTTATTTCCCTTCGCACAGTGTTCTGATAACAAACGCTGCCTGTGTCGTTTTATATGATATTTAATGTAAATTGAAATGTTTTGTTGCGACATTTCGTAATAAATAGGCCGTGAACGTGTACGGGTTACGGATTTCAGGGTAGGTACCTATTCAATTTAAATATAACGTGGAGCATATTTATTTAGTTATCAGTTTCCTGAAAGCGTTTTAAAGGCTTTTGTTAGAATTTGAAGCGTTAACAAAGGGAGGTACTTTAATAAACGGCTAATACATTTTTACGTCGGTATGGGCTGCCGATATAACGAATTAAAACTAAACGCTCATTATCTTTACGCCGTTTGTGTAGGTAGTTATATTTTCATATAAGAGCTATGAAATTTAATCCTCAAATGGATTTTACCCATACCCCTGTAATGAGGAAGAATTAGAAGCCAGATGAGAACACTGGCTCATGCGTCATGAAAAATTGATATTGTGAAAATATTTAGTAGGATTCATAAAATCTACACATTTACATTATTTCACTCTGGATTTTTTTTAAGCACTCCACACAGGAGGCCCTGAGGAAAACAATTTCCCTAGGGGCCTATGTCATATTTGAGGATGTTGTGTGAAGGAACTTTTTATGGAAATAAAGGAGAAGAAGTTCTGGGAAGGAAAAATGTATGAGGGGTGGGTGGGAATCTGGGGGTCAGTGTGTCAAGTTGTAACTGACGTATGAATCCATTCCTCCCACTGCGGTGCAAGGTAATGAATGGAGAGAGTCCGGCTGGAGAAATTAAAAGTGTTGAATTTAAATACTTATCTAAATTGGCAGTCCGTATTTACTTTTTGATAACAAATGCGAGATAATTAGTTAATGAAGTTTTTATTAATATTTCAACCATTTTTGTTTCTCGAAAATTGCGTGTCAGATGCACTATTTATGTAAATGTGTTGCGTATACTATCTTCGTTAGTACCTCAACCAGGTTTTCCTGATCCGGTCTGCCACGCAAATGCATCCGCCACCAAGATTTAGACAAACCTCACCCCATGATTTCGGGCACTCCAGCAAAGTCTAGAAACGTTGCGAACCACTTGAGGTGACTTGTGGAGGGGTTTTATCCAATAAATGGTTCCCCGGGCGGTGGTACTCATACCGCCTCCCAAATTGAAATACACGCATTATAAAACTAACGAAATAACCATCACATATTCATAAGGTAGATGGGTAGAGGGCTGAACATTAAATTAATCGCCAATGACTGACATTTCTTGCATTATTCACACCATGTATCCATTATTCACACCATGTATCGTCTCACAAGTAAATCTCGTCGTAGAATTTTCTGCGAAACCTTAACCAAACCATGAAGTTGAAACATAGAAGTCGCTGAAAACTTAACCAAAACATAGTCCCCCTCAGCACAGGATCTCCAAGTGAGGAGGACTATATATATAATCAACATCTATTTTATATACATACACCTATCATATAAAAATTAAAAAAAATTATAATATATGGCTAAAAAAAAAAACCATTCCCCTGTTATTATTCTGGCTCTAATATTATGTACAAGAATTTTAACAGTGACAAAAAAGTAGTATGTAATGCAAAGCAGCTTGACTGCAAGTTCTACCCTTATTCTCAATTTAATAAAAATAATAATTGGTCACTTCAGTAAAATTTAATGTCACTATAATATCTTTAATACGTACATTTAAAAGAAAGAAACAGTCCCGGGTTAAGAATAACCCCACTAAAAATAAATCTATTAATACTATCATACTAAGCAGAAAATGTTGCTTGTACTGTGATGATGGACTAAACTGGCTCAGGAATTGAACTTGGGCGGTAATACATCGCATTTGTCATCTTAGCTACTAACTGCTATATTGACGTTATTATACGAAGTTTAGTACAATTGAAAGTTGAAATTCGTATTAAAATTTCTTCTTTCATATTTCTTGGGGTGCATTACATGTTTTTTCATAATTTTGGCAATACATACGTAGTTGGTAAAAATTGTCTCGAAATAAAATTATCACTTTTGCTATGTAAGAATCCTTCGGAATCTCATCATAAAAGCAAAATTTTCAAACATAAAATACCCATATCAAGGAATAGTAACTCGTTATAGTGCCGATTAATTTAACCGCAATGTATTGAGCATGAACATCTTATAGATAAAGGCGAAAGTTTGTACGGATGAGTGTTATGCTTTCATGCAATAAACACCGAATAGAATTTAAAAATTCTTTCACTAATCGAAAGCTATATTTTTTGCGAGTAACATAGGCTATATATATTGGTAAGCTCTGGCGTTATGAATAAGCTGTAGCGTTATGCAATTATTTTTCATTCGTTTTCTGTCCCTAACAAAATCGAGTTTTTGCAAACGTCAAATAAATTGTTACCTTGGAAAAATGATTTTTTTTAATTAGGCAATTCACCCTAAAAATAGTGCTTTGTTGGCGTCATAGTTAATATCTACCTATCTCTAAAAATGTTTATTGTCCGGACGAAAAGCATAGCGTTGCTATGTAATTATTTGACGTGGGTTGTAATTTTGTTATTTCTTTAGGTTTTTCTCTGGATTCAAATATGAATAAAATACTAATTCCTACTTGAGGCGAAATCATCAGAATAAATTAGGGGAGTAGGTACTTAAAATAAATTTCTATAATTTAAATATTTTCTAAAATAGAATTTTTATTTGCGAAATGTCATTCTCAAATTTTGAAATTTTCTATTAAATAATAATTATTTTTTATTTGACAAAAAAGCAAGAATAATAACAATTATGCCAATAATTATGCCAGTATTTTCCCACTAATACCATGCGAGCGAAGCCGCGGGTAAAAGCTAGTATACAATAAACTTTCGAAAACCATATAGATTAGCTTGTTCGAAATTCTGGTTTTTAATTATTTCAGTAACAGTAGGAACTTTTGTAGTCTTTATTCAAAAAATTATAAACGGTATACACCTGCAAGGGCTGTTTATTTTGTTTAGAGAAGTTGTTCTGGAGAATAAGCGAGAATAACAGACAACGCAGAGTGATGCTGCGTCGAGTTGACGCTTGGTGCTTGTAACACTGAACATAGAGCTACGTAGCTAAACAGAGCTATACAGAAATATGGAGCTATACAGAACGTAGAACCGTAGCGCAGAGGTAACTTCTACTTGCAATGCATCGCTCTGCACTTCCTGCAGATAATGAGCTCCGGCTGTGGGACTTACCTAGTGCACGGTGCACCGTGTCTGCACCACTGCAGGTTGTACGATGCACTTGTAGCTGTTAAAAGTGAGGCTGCTACTGATTACACACCCCTGTCCTTATTTCATGGGTGTGCAGTAGGTACATGCACTATCCACAATAGTAACTCACTGTCATTAGTCTTAAACTAAAACGATAAAACTCATAATGATAAATTAATCACTTCTTCAAACACAGCAAACTTATTTTGTGGCAACATTTTAATTCGAAATTAATAGAATACTTAGTTTTTACCACTTCTGTTGTTCATAAAAACCGACATGTTTCATGAGCGACACTCACTTCTTCAGGGTTTACTTAAAACTAATTATGAATAATAGACATAGACAATAGTGTCAATGTAAAGGTGAGATTGGGTAGAGTGAAGAGGGGCAATAAAGAACAATTTTGTATATTGTTAAGGAATCGGCTGATGTAATAAATTCTTACTAACTGACATTAATAAAATGGTTGTAATGATGTATTTTTTTTAAAGTTTGGTGCATAATGGATATTTCAAAACAGTATATTGCATGATCTCAATGGGTTATTTAGAATCAAAATAACGATAATGAAGGTAATTTATTTTATTTTTATTTTGACGAATACATCTTCTATAACGACATAAAATGTATCATTTTGATTTGCCGCGAAAACGGCATGTTCGTTTTTATTGATGAATTTGGCGGCGATGAGGTCACGCCAGTCAATGTTGGTGACGGTCGTCTTACCAGCCACAATATACTAGTTATAATGACGTTGTAGCCAGTTGGAACCCTTTCAGAATGTGCGGTTATCCCTAATAAAGAGAACTATTTTTGGCACACTTTTAAAAAATAATAAGAAAAACTGACATGAAATATTACAATTAATCAATATTACAAATATGCAATAGTGTAATGTAACAAATATATATTTTTGCACCACTAAATGATATTGATTTTATGCATAGAATTAATATATAACGGTTTTTTTACAAAAAAGAATTGAAGATACATTATTATTTTAAAAGGTCAACCAAGGGCTTTGGGTGAAACTCGCTATTTGTTTTTGCAAGAAAAACTTAATATTTCCTCGCAGCTGAACGGTTTTCTCAATATTTTCCTTTGTACTGAATTGAAATAAGAAAATAAGCATTTTATGCAAATCGAGGCAAAATAAATAGACAAATGGACTTAAATTGAACTGAAACATTTGAAGGGTATAGTTATCTTTACATAGTATAAAATAAAGTTGCTCCCGCTGTTTGTGCGCCTAGATCTTTTAAACTACGCAACTGTTTTTATGCGGTTTTCACCAATAGTTAGTGCTTCATGAGAAAGGTTTTTAGGTAAACAATTTGTCAAGGTTTTGTGTAAATTGGTTGAAATATATAAATAATGGGAGCGGGCAGCGGGAAGCAGGCAGCGTGCTGGCAAGCGGGCGGTATGAATTTTATTTAACATAATATGGCGTTGGTTATAAAGGTTGGGAAATGGCGTGGCGTTATGTTTTGTTAGCCACAGCAACGTGTAGCCGGGTCTGTTAGTTATAATAATATAAGAAATGTTATTTTCTCAAACGTGTGTTTTTCTGACTTAACGGTTTTATGGCTAGAAACTCTGAATAGAGAAAAATTACCGTGGATTCACCAAAATGAAAATTTAACTAACAATTTTTCCAAGATTTTTAAGTTCCACCGCTAAAAAATACAAATATAACCCATATTAAAAGTACACTCCTTCAGATACACAAAGATATTACAAAAAAATCGCACCATGCCATGTTACGTGTTGAAAGCGGTAGACAAAATATAATGGGTCGCTTATGCACTCCATTAATGTGTACCAGTTTTGCACAACATTACTACACTTAACACTGGAGTGATGTGGATCAATCAACTAGCAACAGAGCTGAGGTTAGAACTTGATCATAATAAATTTAGAAATAAAATAAGCTTTTCTTTCATAAATAATTTAGCTAATTAGAATCAATTGATATCTTGTACTTTTTTATCAAAGTGTATCTAGTACTTTTTTATTTTAAATTAATTGTTTTGAATATTTAAATTTATATTATTATATACAAAAGTTCTTTTCACTTTTATATGAACAACAATTTTTTGTTTTTTTTCTTCACATTTAAATGTTCAGTTATAATTTTTAGCCATTTATAAATTTTTATTTTTTCCCCTTTACACACGAATTTTTAACTATCGTAAAGGTCAAAATGTCTAGTTTAGAATTTGAAATATATTATATTATCATATTTATTTATGTATCTTTATGATTGTAATAATTAAATTAATAATAAAAAATAAAAGAATTCATCCTTATAACTTTTACGTGATTTGTTAATGATATTATTTATTTCTCTTATAACTTAAGCTTAATGCCGGGGTAGGTAGCGCCATCTGAACCGGAGCGTTAAAAGCTTTGGAAAAGCAAAGATAAAAGTTAAATCGCTCTAAAAAAAATCCAGCCAGTAAAATGTTCGGAAACGTACCTCGGTAGTTAAAGTACACCTAACGATGCTGGGAAAATATCACGTGGTACTTTTGAGTGGGGATTGCAATATCGTGGTAAAATACCGTAATGATTTAATTTTATAATTAAACGAAACAAAACAAAATACATAATTTCGTTTGTTCAAATTCACAACTCTGTTTGAGACCAATCGTACGTTATATTAAAAACTGATTTGACGTCACAATCTAATTTTGACAACATGGTCACCACTTCCGATATTTTAATTATTGTTTATATATCATATGAATACATCCCTCCCACTGCAGTGCAAGACGATAGGTCAAGAGAGCCTGGCTAGAGAGGTCTAGGTTAGGTCTCCAGTCTCTTCCAACTTGGCCCGCCATGCAGTAGGTGCCAAGACCTAGACACACCTCACATCATGAATCCGGATACCCCTGCTAATTCATCAAACATAGCGAACCACTTGGGGTGACCTATGACAATTGTGTCGGTTCAAATATTTTTAGATAATAATTGAATATTTTATAATATCTACTTATTTTAATATTTATCATGGGTTGGGATTTAAATGCTTAATATTGTGCATTTTTCCGATGACTGTCAAATGAGTAGCATATGAGTTATATAATTTTGTATCTAAGATGTTTCTCACGCAAAAAAAAAGATAACCTAGATACATTTGTCTTGTTAGATGAAGTAGTGGAAACTACCCGTGGATGAAGTTTGCGTTTGTTCTAACTACCCAAGTCTAATTTATGTGAGTACTGTAACTGTAGGTACTTCGTTAGTTGGCTGTATTTCTTCACCTTCTCGGGGAATTTTATAACTAGCTGTCCAACAAACCGGTCGAGATACATGTGCATTAAATAAGTGTAATTTATTATATTTAAAGTAAAAACTATTCAGTGAAAAATGGTCTTGGCACATGTACACACCTGGCCAAGTAAGAACTTGAATCGATAAACCCGTTTCGTAATCCAAATAATATAAGATTTTATTGAAAAATTATTAATTTTTCGAAGAAAACTTCTTCTAAAAGGTTGTCACTTTGTGATGTCATTATTTATTTATTGTTATATCTGCCCTTTCCTCGGCAGATATTAATTATTACAAGGTTCTTTAATATAATGGTGTCTATTACTTTTAATAACCTAGCTGGATAGCTACGACTGTTTACTATTCGGGGGTAGGTAAATCTCTGCGCTCCCCGCTCGGGATCTGGTAAAATCTATCTCTAGTACCACTTCTTGTACACTAATGCCATCTGGCGAGCTATGGCGCAAGCTAAATGCTTACCGCCATCTATCGTATTATTTCCATATTAAATACCTACTTACTATACATTACATTTATTAAAAGAAAATAACTTAGTTTACATCACTTTATTTTCTGTACACTATCAACATGTTTCGTGAACCATGTTCACTTCTTCAGGAATAAAAGTAAACTAAAGTTAAAAAATTAATTATAGATTACATATGGAGAGAAGGAATTGAAGGAGGGGGAAGGGTTGACAATGGTGGGAGTTTCGAAGAATTGGAGATTACCATGCTATTAAAAGTAAAAGGCCGGTTAAGTGGGAAGATATTTAAAAGAGGGTTAAGAAATTTTTTTTTCTTATTAATTATGTCAGCTTTGGAATTAACATTTTTTCTTATTTCTAAAATTTCTAAATTATTGATTTGCGATGTTTTATATCCTGTATGTAATATTTGAATACCTGAATTTATGTCAAAGCTATGATCATATTTTAATAAATGGTCTGCGAACTCAGAATCGCTATTGCCATTTAGTGCTCTGAGGTGCTCTTTAACCCTAACCTCAAAGTTTCTATAAGTTCTACCTATATAAAACGAACTACAATCATTACAATTGAGTTTGTAAACCCCTGATTTTTTTGTTTTAATTTCGCTATCTTTATTGTTGAGTATATATTTCTTCAATTTGTTATTTGTGTAAACCGCTGGTTGAATAGTACCGGGAATATTTTTACTAATAATTTTTGACGTATCGTTGTCGACAAATAAAATTCTACGCCAATGTTTATTGTTATCTTTAGAAATAGGGTAAATATATAATTTGAAAAAATTCTGTTTAATTTTTTTATTTAGTATTTCATCTATCAAATTAGTAGAATAGCCATTATTAATTGCTATTCGTTTTATGAGATTTAATTCAAAATTATACTTAAGACCTGACAAAAGAATCGTAATTAATCTATTAATCATAGAATGGAAAGCCGCTAGTTTTTGAGAAAAGGGATGATTTGAAGAATTATGTATAACAATATCAGTATACGTATCTTTACAGAAAATATCGAACTCTATTTTAGTACCTGTTAATGTTAAATTTAAATCTAAGAAATTTAAACTCTTATCTTTACCAATTTCCAGTGTGAATTTAATGTTTTTATGTAATTTATTTAAAAAAATTAAGAACTTGTTCAATTGTCTTTCTGAACCTAACCAAATGCAAAATATATCTATATAATCCCCAATTCTTCGAAACTCCCACCATTGTCAACCCTTCCCCGTCCTTCAATTCCTTCTCTCCATATGTAATCTATAATTAATTTTTTAACTTTAGTATACTTTTATTCCCGAAGAAGTGAACATGGTTCACGAAACATGTTGATAGTGTACAAAAAAAAAGTGATGTAAACTAAGTTATTTTCTTTTAATAAATAAATTATTAACCTCTCGGCGAATCAATTTATTTTCGAAATATGATATATTTTACTGTGCCTAATGTTTTAATCATCGTTAATCACTTCGAAGGGTTCAGAGTAACTCGACTCGAACACTCAGTACTTTAGAATCTTGTTTTCTGTTGTTCGGACTTATTTTATTACTCTTTTAATTAATTAATTAACGACTTTTAATTAAATACCAAAAAACAAATTAGATTATATATATTTTTACTTGATTGACATTAAAATATTAAATGGTTCATTTTCTTCTTACTTAATCGATTACCCAAAACAATCTTGGTTATTCTTCGGAACAAACGTCAACGTTTAATACGCACTTTTTTTGATAAAACTTTTAGATTCTTCTTAATTACCATAAAAGACAACTATTAGCATTGGGGGAGGTTGAAAATGTTATATTTTTAATTTTAGTTGCGTAAATTGAAAATTTGCTTTAACACTGTCAAATCACTCTGTTTGCAATATTATTGTTATTTCAATATGTTGCTATTACTGATATTTTACATTGCACTGGCTGTATAAGATAACGAGTGGCTAGAAAATTAGTTATACCACCAATTTGTGTGAATTAGGTAAGCACTTATTTGGTTAGAAACATTGTTTGGAATACAAACTAGATAAATCCTGGGGTGTTTTTTTAAAACAATTGATGTTTAACGATTTTTTTTTGTCAATAAAGGTAAGAGGTTAGGTTGGGTTAGTAGGTTTGGTTAGGTTACGTTGGGTTTAGTAGGATTTTTGGAGATCGCTGGCAACGGTCAATATGCACTTTATTTTGAAAAAATCTTTTGATTCACCTTAATTACATTAAAAGGCAACTATTTGCATTGGGGGAAGTGGAAAAAGTGTAAGGAGAATATATGATGCAAATGTGAATGGTGGAAGAAATCGGGGACGCCCGAGGAAGACATGGCACGACCAAGTGAATCAGATACTTGAGTCGGGCCATGTGAAGAGTAGGAATAACAGAAGAGCATGTATGAGACGATGTATGAATGTGAACGAGGCAAAGAGTGTGTGCCAAGATCGAGTTGTGTGGCGGTCCGTCCTCTCTGCCTACCCCTGCGGGGAAACGGCGTGATGGTTAGTTGGTTAGTTAGTTAGATAGGGAAGTGGAAAATATTTCATTATAAATTTCGATTACGTAAAATTAAAATTAGCTTTCGTCTTGTGAGATTGTACGCCATTAGTTATTAGTTATTAGCTCATTATTTTAATTTCGGTAATTATTTTTTATAAATAATACATTCACTTTTGTATCAAAAACCGTGTTACACAAACCTAGAAATTAAATTACTTGAAAACTGGGATGTTTTTCTTGCCTTGACGCGAGTAGGCGTTATAAAGGGGCACTTTCTTTTGAATCACAAACCATGTTACACAAACCTAGCGTAGCCGCTAAACTACTTGAAAACTGGGATGTTTTTCTTGCCTTGACGTGAGTAGGCGTTATACCTAACACTTCCCCCAATGCATAGGTGAATCCCCCCAATGTAATTAAGGTGAATCACAAGATTTTTTCAAAAAAAAGTGCGTATTAACCATTGCCAGCGATCTCAAAAATTTACCGAAGTAGGTACTATTTAATATTAAAAAAAGTGAAAATCAATGGTTTCTAGCCGTAGGTTTTTTCGGTTACGCGCCTTTGAATATATTGCCATGAAGTCAGTTACGGTATGATGTAGCCTTCCATATAGTATCAGTAATACCAACATAATAAAATGACAATAATCATTACAAATTGCATATGTTGAAGCGTTGTGTCTAAATACGAAAGCAAATTTTCAATTTACGTAACTAAAATTAAAAATGTAACATTTTCAACCTCCTCCAATGCAAATAGTTGTCTTTTATGGTAATTAGGAAGAATCGAAGGGTTTTATAAAAAAAAGTGCGTATTAACCGTTGACGTTTGTTCCGAATATTTACCACAATCTTGATGCGCGAATAGTTAATACCTACCATTTAAAAAAAACAAATTTATTTTATTATCATATGGGTATTTTCATTGTTTTTTTTTATTCTTCAAAACAATTACGATAATGAAGGCATTTTAATTAAATTCTTATGTTAACAAATAAATTTTCTCGATTAAAAATGTGCCATTTTTGATTGAGCGCCAAAACGCCACATTCGTTTTCATTCAGGAACTCGGCGGAGGTGACGTCACGCTGGACAACGCTGGTAACAGCCGTCTTTCCAGACATTGGTAATTTCTACATTATAATGACGTTGTAACCAGTTGATACCGTTTCGGAGTGTGTCTTTTTTTAAATCAAAATTTATGAATAAATAAATTAAAATCACACATTTCAGTACAATTATCAGAATCATAAAAATAAACTATAAATTTTTCACATATTTTTAAAGGTATTCAAAGTTTGTGAAAATACCCCTTTGAGACTGCATCAAATATATTGAATGGTGGTCGGTAGGATTGTAAAGTGAAACTTTCATCTTTATTAGCACCTTAATAGATACGGTAGTTTTCCTCCAAAAGCTTTCATCGTCATAGAACTTAAGCCCCAAAGTTTATTCATTTGGATGTCGAGGCGCGGACTCAAATTTGAATTAAGGTTTATTTTAAAACTTGGGGGAAATTGTACAGTTTTCGCATTATTATCTTATCACTGCTCCTTTAAATAAATTCCCGAAATGCTATTTGAAAAGAGAATGGTATCTGGTATCACATTTTGTCTGGGGTTTATGTGCATATAAAATGCCATACAAGACTCTAAACACATATTGCATTCAAAGCCATAACTCGGATATTGTATTTCATATTCATAAGAGAACGGCCGGATCGAGAAATTTGTTCAATCTAACAATATCACAATAATTGAGCCATTATGATATTCGCTTATAACTAAATTGCACGTTTTCGGTACTTTAGTAATACAGAACACATTTCAAACATATATCAAAAACGTGTCGAATTTGAGCACGTATTAAAGCCCGGCTTCCCGCGTTTCTACCGATTTATTACGAATTTTCCTTAATTCTTTAAGTTTTAAAGCTCTTAAAAAAAAAGTTATTGCTCCGATTAATTATTATCACTAGACTCCATGCTTCATTTCATATAATTGCTTCTCATAATGATTTTAGGTACAATTCTTGTTCAAAGTGATTGTATATTCTCTTTTTTTCTAAAGCTGTTCTAATGAAATTAATTGCACAAAACAATACAGTGGATAAAAACCACATAGAACACAAAAACATCTTCAAATAACATCGGTTTTAGTATATTTCAAAGCGATACTTATGGTAACTCCTTTGTACGGGAGGCTTCTTACCGGCGGCGTAAGCTTTCGGGATTGTGTGAAGGAACTGAGTGCCGTAGTAGGAATAGATGGACACTGAACAGTCGTAGGGAAGTAAAAGGAGTGTGTGAGCATAGAGAAAACCGGCGAAGTGTGTCTTGATGAAGCTATTCACAACGTACTTAGTCATTCTCTCGTTAAAGTTAACACACGATAAAGGTTTTCCTGAATGTGTAAACGAAATAACTTTTCTTTTTTCTTTCCGCAGAAACAAAAAATGTTAACGGCTGGGCGGTGAAAAGTTTGTACCAACACGCATGTTAAGAATGTGTTTTCCAAAGAATTGGGAAAGTACGCGGAGCAAAATAAAATAAACTTGAATTATTAATGGCGCGTGTGCTGTATTTGTACACTTTAACATTATTCTTTAAAATCTTACAATTCGCGCTCGTAATATATCAAATACTTGACAACACACAACATCAAGTCATTTTTTTTTTGAATTTTAGAAAATCAAATTGTCACGTCTGGCGAAACTTTCTTTAGGTTTAAAAGTGCAATTATCATTTATCCCCTTTATGTGATAACTCATATTATTTTTTTAAATTACTTTATAAAGGTAAAGTATTTTCAAAACCGATTGACACTCGATAATTTGATTTTTGCCTTGAGAAGGCATTACCGATATAACAGTGTGTTTTAAAATATAATTTTAAAAGAGTCTTTGGTTTTGGCACCCTTAACCTTTCCGCACCGCTGGGGGGAATACATATCCCGAAACGATAGTTTTGTGAGCTATCTATGTTCTAGTTTACATAACACACTCCACAATTTAGGTAATCCTAGAAAACTTAATCGGTGATCACTCTGAATTTAAAAAAAAATCCTGCGAATTTACTTCCCCCCCCCCTCCCCCCACCGCGGGCGGATCCCCATTACTTAAAAAAAAACTAGCCACATACAAACCTCAATTGCACGGCTATAATAACATAAAAAAAACAGTAACGTCTTTTACCGTTTTGACTGCTAGGTGAAGACAAGCAATTTTCGGGTTAGGCTGGCCGCAAACCTCAGGTTTTGCTTTCCGATTGTCTGATCAGACAATCGGATCAAATAAACACCGCACACATCCGACTCGAAAACCGGAGAGGTAATACAACCGGGGCCACGCCCTTTTTAGACCGGATTGGATGGCCGGCGCGGAAGGGCGTGGCCTATTTTAATTACCGATCAGGCTTTTGAATCAGATGTGTGCGGGCTTTCATAAGAAAAGTATGACGCGAAAGCCTTCCGGTTGTCTGATCAGACACTCGGATGGAAAAACCTGATGTATGCGGCCTGCCTAATACGGTAAGTTTTAAAAAACAACATGTATTTTTTTTACTTGAATACATCTACATATTTTCAACCTAGTTGCTCCAACTCTTAGCAAATTTCAAAGATTTTTTTTTGTTTCACTGAGGACGAAACCTTTCTCCCCAGGGACTGGAATCAACTGAGCCAATTATTTTTATTTATTTTTATTAGAAATGCGTATATGTCCACTTGTGTATACATGACTGCACACCAAAAGCTGATGGCATGAATTTTCATCGATAAACATTCTATCTGCCGGGTTTCAACTCGATCGGATGTGTTAATTTCCACTCCAAAGATTCCATTTCAATCATTCACTCAAGAAAACAAAATCGAAATTCAAATACACGTTCTTCAAACACAGCAAACTTATTTTTTGGCACCATTTTAGAATACCTAGTTTTTACCACTTATACATACATATAAGATTAACTAAGTGTTCTATAAATTTTGAATCAAATACATGTATTTAAATTGTATCTATAATAGCTGAGTGTTACTGGAAAGGCAAAAGAAATATAATGGACCCCAGTAATATCGCTTCGGGTGACATCTGATTTTTACCGTTAGATACGTAAAGGTTTTATAATCAATAGTTTCCAATACCGATTCCTATAATTCCTATAAATAATAATTTAGATTTTTTTTCCCAAAAAATAATAATAATATTACAAAGATTGAAAATATTTAATCGAATATAACATAACTTATGTGATTTGGGTAAAAGTAGATTATCCCATGCAGCAGTAAAGTTTGGAAGTTGGGGCAAGTTGGGGCAAGTGAATCAAGCGGCATAATCCTCTTATAATTACGTTCAGTTCTATCCCTGATTTGCCGCGCATGTTCCCAGCTACAATATGGGATGCAGCCACTGTACGGGTAATCCCTAGAAGGGTGATGAATACCGACTTGAAAGAAAACTATATCGCCTTATTAATATATTCATAATTTATTAAATCGTTGAATTATGTTCATATTGTTTGCGTAATGCAATACATTTCATAATTGATAATAATTCTCCAAAGAACTCTATCTAGGCAACCATGGTAGTAATTTAAGATTTCGCGTAGGGCTGCGGCGCAGAAAAGTGCTGCGAAAGAGTGCAGTCGTCCCTCCCGGAATATTTTCAAAGCGCTGCAGTATCTCAGTAGGCTAAATAGTTGAATTAAACTCCGTATAATAGGTGAATTAAAATAGTCGATTTTGACAAGTCAGTGGCTGAGTTGGCATCGCGTTTGGGTCCAACCCGAGCGTCGCATGTTCGATTCCTCGGCTGGCTAAGTCCTCCATCACATCACAAACAACATTTCCGTTTACTGTGGTGGTAGTAGGAGATTTTCAAAAATGGTTGGGTTATTCGTAATCCGGGAACGCTTGTCTAAAAAAAAAGTCTTTTAACTCCTATAGCCCACACAAACCAATGAAATTTACTATACCGGGTTTTATTTTGCTTTAAAGGATAGAAAAAGGAGATGGGAGTTGATTTTCGAAATTTTACTTAAACAGTGACCTTACTCATTTTTGAAGGTCAAGCGTGCAAAATGTCACCAATCTCGGAATGAATAGATTTTAAAAAAAAAAAAGGCCACGCCACCACATTCTCTATTCTTTAAACACATACGAGTAGCTGAATACTCTGACGTTACCCGGGTTTTACGCAGTGTTTTTCGAATAGTTTATTAACTTTATAATTGATTCACCTACATTACTACATCTCATCCCATTCAATATACCTTCTCGTATACACAGAAATCAAGACCTGCTCTTCCTCAATCAGCACTCACGAATTATGGTTATAATTCACCACTATCTAGAGTGGGTAGAATGGTCAACTCACGTCAAGACTTTTTTTTATATAAGCTTTGATGATTTCTGACGCTCTTTAAACAAATGAAGATATTTTACATTTACCCTAATTTTAGCAATAGTCTTGTCTTGACTCTTCTACTTTTTTCTTATGTTATCTCTATTTGTCTTTGCTTTCATGTACCATCCTTTATCCTGACAATGTAAATTTACAAATTTGGTGTTACTTTGTTATAAATTGGATGTAAGTCCGTAAATAAGTAAATAAATAAATAAATCAGGTAAGATGCATGCTGTAAATTACCTATTTTTTGATTTGTGCAAAATTTCACCAAGAAGTGTCAAAATTCTGCTTTAAGGGGCGGTAAAATGGGATGGGGGCAATTTTTCGTAATCTCATGTAGACGGTTACCTTCCTCTTATATTCAAGATCAAGTTTGCAAAAACTGTAGATTTGTATAAGAAAAAAGCCACGCCGCCTGTTATCGACACTCTACATTCTATATCTCTACATGGAAGGTGATAAATATACTAGCGTTCAAGAAGACTAAAAACCGATCTTTGAAAATGTTTGATCAATTTCATCCAAAGTAACTGATTATTGAGTTTAATTTGGCCACATGAGACATTCCCACCACACACTTCTAATGGCGTGTCTCTTCAGTGGAAGCTGTACAGTGCACAACGCTCTCCAATCTGCCGCAGGCCCGCCCAGCACTATGCCATTACAGATAAAGTTTACCTACTGCTGGCGTAGCTATTACTAAAGCGTGTATTTACATGTACGTTGCACCATTCATTTACATCTACGTTGCACCATTCATTTGCATTTACTTGCACCAAACTGTATATCTACATTTCACTGTATATTTACACATATAATTAGTTTAGCTCGATTAACAACATATACGGAGTGAAACTAAACGATTTGAAAAGTGTCATTATAATGTTCGTCTGATATATTATAACATTTCCGAAAATTTATGATATTGAAAAGATGGGTGATTTGAGATTCACTAACTAGTTATTATTATTTTACTGATGACTTTTTTGTTTTCATTTTTTTTTTCTTCAAAATCAAACAATTTTTTTTTTCTTCCGCATGTCATCACTGGTCACTCTGCCGAGTAGCTGACCCACCCTTTACCCCGCCTCCAACCGTCAAACACCTACCATTTTTTTATGTTTTTGTAGAAAAAAAAACATCTAAAATGTCACCGGAGACCCAAAGTTTATTTACATTTTTTACTCCAAATAATGTCAGGAATCACTGGTTAAAGTAACTCAAGTACGTCCATTAACACCCTGTATAATACATACAATACAATATAGTATAAAGCAAAGTCGCTCACGCTTAAATCTTTTAAACTACGCAACGAATTTTCATGCGGTTTTCACCAATAGATAGTGTGATTCATGAGAAAGGTTTTTGTATATAATTTGTCAAGGTTTTGTGTAAATTGGTTGAAATATATAATATATAAAGGGAGCGGGCTGGCGTGGATTTGATATGTATGAAAATTAACAGATGACTTGGTTATAAAGGTTGGGTAATAACTTTGTCAGTAGATGGCGTTGTGTTTCGTTAGCCGCAGCAAGGTGTGGCCGGGTCTGCTAGTATACAATATATAGACAAGAAGTTTTACCCTTTTATGCATTTGAATGAAAATATGGTGTATGCTTTTGATATTCGGAGGTTCATCTTCTTTGCACACCCTTTCGGGGAAATTTTGTTATATTTTTTATAAGTAGTTATACCGTATTTTCCCTAAACCGACTGCATATTGCAGATAAATGTCGCAGACTTTTATCGATAAAAATTTAATAAACTATATGAATATTAAAATATATGTACAGGTATCTCTTATAAATAGCTTTGAGGCGCGCGGTCGTATCGATAAAATGAACACTTGATAAAAATCTTACTTTTATTTCTAGCATAACAACTACTTTACCCAACAAATTACGACAACACTTTTGCCACATAATAAACTTTTTACTTTGTACAACAAGCTTACATCGAGGTGGGGGAGTTTTATTATGAAATTGCTCTAAGGTGGTGTTATTCTTAGATTGAAATTAGATATGAGAGGGCTAATATATATTGAAAGTATATATCGATTACTAGAAGCCCTCTTCACTTCCTCGTTCTGTTAATTCTTCTAGCTTTTTCTTGAAGAGTTTGTGTAAAATCCAATTGTTTTTAAAATGGAGTATTTTATGGAAAGCGAAAAAAATTATCTTTGAAAAAAATTATCTTTGATAATTTTTTTGTGGACTCGTTTAATTTTATTATTTGGAATCTAAAAATTATAGTCTTCACCTTGGTACAAGTCTGCGACACCTGAAAGTATGTAATTTCCAGTAATGTATATTTAACGAATTTCTAAAGCTTTGTGAACGGCAAATTTGTTTTAGTGTGTGTAATTAATGATACAGTTTAATCATTTATTTTCTAGGATTAGAAATAGTGTGCCTCAAGCGACATTTCATGAAAATGATGTTAAAATAATTTGGCAAGTGTTATTATTATTAAGGGCTTTGACCCCATTTGTCTGAAAAAAAATTGTTTTCTCTCATACATTTTTATTGGGACAGTTTCATTGTGCCGATTGTAGATATGTGGCTTATTCTGATAACAATGAGAATATCATTATTTTTTCCTCTTTGTATATACCGGGAATTCTAGCATTTTAAATGGGGAAAAGTTTTTTATTTATTTGTTCATATGAAGCAGACCCTTTGTAATGTGATATTATACACCCTTGAGGTGATTTTTTTTACTTATTATCAAATTGTTATTATTATAATTTAAATTAAAACAATAGCTTAATAAACACTACTTTTATTTTTGCCGTATAATACTCTACTTACTAAAATAAAATTAAAATCTGCAAGTTTAGTGACACGTGTTGTAAATATATAATGCTTCACATGGGTTGCAAAAAATTGGCTGAGTTCCAGTGGAGGGGGTAGGGGTAAGGGTAGGTGGAGGATTGGGAAGGGAGTGCTCTTTGTCAGCTGAGTATCGGACTTTTATTTAGGTTTATTTGGTCGTTGATTATTTTATTTTCGGAAAATCAACAGTTTACATTTTTCCAGTTTGTACATGTTTGTATAGCCAAAATAAACCATTTATTGATTTCCTCCTTGTGACTTTACCTCTGATTAAACAGCATAATAAAAAATATAAATACATTTTTTTGTTGGTAATATTTTTGGCTTTCCGTAACTCTAATGCTTCTAAGTTGCCCAGTCTGATCCCTATTCCGTCTTTATGTAGTGAAGTGATGCCCGTGTTTTTATTGAACTTGTGGTCTGTTTCAATAAGATGGTTTGATCAAATAAGGAGAAGCCATTATTATTTATTTATTCTTTAGAACGATCGTCAATTGATGATTTGTGTGAACACGCTTCAATGAATTCTGATATTTGCTGTTACATTCTGTTAATAACGGTATTAACTTATTTACCTTCTAAATAATACCTTCACTATTTTAATTGTAATATCCAATTGGAGAACTTATCATTATTTTGTTTGTGAAGGATCTTCCACGTGCCATTTAATGGGCAACCAAAGTATTTCTTCACCGCCAGAGCACGAAATCAATTTGATGCATGAATTTAAGCAACATATTAAACTTGCATAAATGAAATACTTTTAAAGAAAATGTGTACAATTTTTCCAAAAAAATTCGTTTGTTTTATTGCGAAAGGGATGAAAAAAGTTATTGAAAAAAAAATATTTATATAGTAGTTAGGATTTATTATATTTACGGTGTCTGGAAATTCTTAGTTCACGCGGGAAACTGGTGGAATTACATCACATTTGGAGACGATTTGGTCGTATAACCTTTTTTGATTTAAGCTTTCATTTTCGAATAAAATGGTCCGAAATTGAATCGCTCAAGAAATCGGTCACTAGGACGTGTTTAATGTTTTTAATGCGCGAAGCGTAGGCGCGGCTCCAAAACCCTTTAGTTGTAAAAAAAATTGCCAAAAGTTTAAACAAAATCACAATGCTCAGATCGAAAAAAATTGGGTTTTGTAAGTGATGTAGATTCACCAATTTAGCTCTTATGCTGCAAGTTTCCGGACACCATGTATAGCGAATAGCTACATAACTAAATTTACTTGTAACGATTTTCAAAAAATCTTCAAATGAACAGACGTTACAGCTATTTATGAAAGCTTGTCCTGCACAAAAAAATATATATGTATGTAATGTATTAAAGAACAAGACAATTATGATGTATATAGTTGCATAACAACACAAGCATAGAAAAGATACATCAAACATATATGTACATCTTTGTCGATAGTTATTTTACACAATTTGTTTTAGAAAACGTCTAAAAAATCTCTATTCATAAATTTATCAAGCTTTAGTCATTTAACACGGCATTATGCCGAGCTACTCGTATTATCCAGTTAAGAGGTACCTATATCTATATAGTTTTTTCCGGCTATGCCATTTGTTTGGTAATGTAAAGAAAGGATTTTTAGTCTGCGGTTGATAGCGGCTTACGGCTACCCGCAGGCTGTGTCATAACGGTCGTTAGGGCGTTAGATCCGTTACAATAACGGACTGGATGGAGATTAGTAGCCACCTATTGTGTATAAGTGTACAATATACGTGCGAAGTTCTTTTATTTCACCGAACAAATAATTCTTTGAAAAAGTTACGAATTAGAATGAAAGATTTAATATTTATTTTTAGTTATGTAGATTTCAGAATTGAAACGTTGGTTGAGCCGTGTTTGGTGGCTGGAATTAATTGCCGGGTACTCCCCGCTTTCCTCTTTCCAATCTCCTTGTCCTCTTTGCTGCCTTCAGCCTCACAAAATTGTGAATGCCATAGTCTCACTTGATCCAGACGGGAGAAATTGGAACTCTTGTGCGGTATCCACATATAAAAACATAAAAATTTTATGTTTATTATGGTATAGAAAACGCTCGACAATATTAAATTTATTTTTAGCTCTCTGCGATAAAAAAGAAACAATATTGGAGGCATATACCAATGTTTAGATTCCTAAAGGAAATAGAAAAAGGAAGATAAACATGTTTGGTAAGAAATGTCCGTTCTTTTTTCTAAGCCTATAAACATTGGCCAATCCGCTGTGCCTTCAAATAACGATTTTTATACAATAAAGGTAAGTTGGTACTTCCTAACGTGAAAGTAAATACGTGTATCAATAAGTTGATTGATCTTTACGTACATCTTCCATTATGTATCTGAAGTAAATATAAATCATTCGTATTTTTCAGGAAAAACCTTTTTCCCCTCCGATAAAATATTACGTGGATAAGTAAAAATGGCATTCGAAGTCTAATTGAATAGAATCACTATTGACACGTCTGACATATTTGACTGTGCGAATAAAACGAGGATAATGAAACGGAAATATGGCTATTTCTTATATCCTAGACTTCCTTCCTAACCTCCCTTCTCCTCCCCATTATACCCCATCGTACAATTGCCATTTCATTCCTTAGAAACCTCTTTCTACTTTCCGTTCTCCTGTTCTCGGCTTTCTATACTACCCGCGACAAGTCTCACCGCTTCACATTTAAGAATAAAACTTTCAGAGTATCACAATCCTGGAAAAAGGTCCAGAAAGAGTCGAGAATTTCTCGCTCTGGCGTCTTCTCAAGCCGTAACATGATATATAATCGAGTTTAGCATCCCGTAAATTGTTTCACAAGAAGTTATTACCTGAAAATAATAATGTAGAGAGCACTACATGAGCCGTTGGCCAGGAAACATCGAAAGAAAGAGATTTATTTGATGCACACTGACTTGGACCCAAAACTTGAAGTAAAGGGTAAAATTGTAACTTTTACCTTGTAACTTTTACCTATTGTACTTGTAACTTTTACCTATATCTTTTTATCTTTTGGTAGATAGCAGTCACTTTGAGGTTTGACATATTAATGAAATAAAACAATAACTTGTAATAACGAGATTAATGAAATTTATTAAGACCGATAAATTTCTGTTAACACAATCATCATCTGTTTAATTTATACTTTGATTATGCCTATGTTACGCGAAACCAGTCGGTGTTAATAAATTAAATAAATTTTGTGGTTATAAACTAAGTTATTGTTTTATTTCATAATTTAAAAATATATATTTATTTTCCCAATGTGAGTACATAAAATAAATAAAAAATTAGAAAAACAAAAAAAAACAAGAAATGAGAGAGGTAAGTATTTTATTAAATGAAGACAATAATAGCGAAACTCAATCGAAAATTTGGAGACAGAAAAAGATATTGACACCTCTGGAACTTGAAACCAAGACCCTTTGCTTACATGGCAAGTGCTCTACCAACTGAGCTAAGGTATCTGTATTCAATTCGGTCATTTTTAACTGTATCATACTTCGGTAAGTATTTTAGTTGTTATAAATATATTTTACCGAAATTGATTAAGTCGATGTTTTCTGAATTATACAGTTTGGATATGTAGTGATTCGAAGAGAGTACTCCGGTATGAGACAAAATTTAAATTTTTTTTTAGGTTTCAGTTTTTTGTTTTGTTTATTTTAAAGAAATACAAACAAATTACAGGTTACGAAAATGCAGATAATATTTGAATTCCTCTTTCCAAAACGTAGTTACATAATCTTATAAACCAATGATATATAAACTTAATAATCAGTAGAATTGCCATGTTTTCGACAATGACTTTCAACACTTTATCTAGAAATAAAATCAATTCAAAAAACATTGATGGGCAATAATTCCTGCAGGCAATCGAAGGGGATGTAAAACGACACACTTAAGTTAAGTAAGGGCAGCTTTGTTGTGCTGTTTCTTTTATTCCCGGCTCCCTTGGGGGAGGGGGTGGTTGAACCTTTCCCGGATCGGACCACTTACCGGCTGAGAAGCAGCCAACTTAACAGCCTGTAGGCTGTATACCGGGTTTAATACTAGTGAAGGATGGGAGCTTTGATTTACAAAATACAAGATCGACCATTACGATTTTATTATTACTAAGTGTAAATATTAAACCGTTAATTAAATATTAAAATGATTCCAATACCGTACATCAAAACTGCTCAATTAATTAATTTTATTCAGGGACATTTGTTTTACTTTGCGATTTCATTTTACCTCGTTCCGTTATAGAGTTATGTTTGATTGTTGAAAAAAGATATTTCAAATGGCATTCAAAATATAGTTCAAGTAAAATCACACAAAAATTTAAGTGTTATGGTTGAACCGTACCTTCATAACAGTTCTAAGTGTGAGTTGATTTATTGTCTAAACCAAAATGTACCCCGAGGAGCCCTCAGAACAGATAAGAATCTTTTTTCATTTTTAAATAATACATTTTTTGTTTAACAAATTAATATTTATTCCTTTCAGATTTTCGTGTTTTGTTTATATTGAGACCCACATGTACCTACTTCGTAGCTAAATGTGTGAAGGATGCACGTGAAGTAATAAATGGTTTTTAGTTTCAGTCAAAATCTGAAAGACGTTCTTTTCAAGTACCCACCCCTTTTATCTTTATCTCAAATGTTATCGTTAATTCAGTCGGGTTAACACATCATGGAATTAAACATTATTGTTATTATTATGACTATTACTCTTCGGGTGAGTTCCTCTGTTTTATTTGGAATTATCTGATTTGAATATTCAAGAAGATGATAGATGTTACAAGAAGAAGCAAGAGTAGAAAAATCAAAAGAGGCTAGAAGATGCACAAAGAGACAAGAAATGCCACCACAAGTCAAGAAAAGTCAAGATGATGCAAGAAGACACCTGCAGGTACTAGAAAAACGAATAAAATGCAAGCAAAATTAGGAGAGCCAAGAAAAAAAAATAAAAACAATAACACAACATAAAACTTGTATAGCTCAGATTTGGGATATTTCACAAGGCGAAGCAAGTTGAAGCCAGAAGAACAAAGAACGGGCTAGTAGAAGCAAAAACTTCTAAGCAGATATTAGGGTAGACTGAAATTGACGAAAGAGAGACAAAAGGAAGCAAGAATAGGCAAGAAAAGCAGAAGAAGCAGGAAAATGACAGAATTTTGAAAACAAAACTCAATAAAAATCTCTATTCTTGCCCATCCGAGTTCGATTATTAGCATATTAGATTGCCTTGTATAAACGTGAATTTAACTCCCATTGAAATGTTAAATTTTGATGACATATTGAATTGAATACCATTTTTGACTGGAAGAGACAAGAATGGACAAGAAAGAAGGGTGTGTAAGCAGTTGGAAGATTCAAGAACAGACAAGAGGAGACAAGTAGAGTCAAGAAGGGGCAAAAAGATGAAAGATACAATAGATGGCAAGAAGGGGCAAGAGGATCCAAGAAGAGGCAAGAAGTGACAAGAAAAGCCGCGAAGGGCCACGAATAACCATGAAGAGAAGATCCACGACGAGCCAAGTGAAGACGAGAAAAAGCAAGAAGAGAGGAGGAGAGACAAGAAGATTAAATAAGAGACGAGAAGATTCAAGAATAAACAATATGAGCCAAGGAGAGGCAAGAGGATCCAAGAATATATAGGAAGTGCCAAGAAGAGACGATAATGTTCCAAAAGAGACAAGAAGAGCCGAGAAGAGACGAGAAGATCCAATTAGAGTCAAGAAGATGCAAGTAGAGCCAAGAACGAGAGGATCCAAGAAGATGCAAGGAGAGCCAAGAAGAGACAATGAGAGACAGGAAGTAGCAAGAAGAACCAAACAGAGCCTAGAAGAGATGATTCAAGAAGAGGCAAGAAGAGCCGAGTCGAGCCGAGTTGAGCTGAGGAAGAGTCGAGAAGATCTAAGAAGGGGCGAAAGGAGCCATGAAGTGACAATAAGAACCCAGAAGAGAAGAAGGAAGAACCGCCAAGAAGAGACAACCAAAACCCTGCTATGGCAAGCGTGTGGCGGAAAACATAAATAACGGGAAGCCGGAAACGAGAAACTAGAAGCAGCAGGAGGCAACAACCAAAAAATTCATATATACGCGGGAAGCGGGAAGTGGGAAGATGAAAACGGAAAGCAATAAGCTGGAAGTGAGAAGAAACCGGAAGCAAAATAAGCGAAAGGCGAGAAACGATATTTATATATTTATATATATATAGCTCAATCATTTCCTTTATTCCTGCCCATCCTATATTCCAATATTGGCTCCAGGTTGCCATGTATACCGGTCGATTAAACTCCAACCTCCTTCCTATCCTCAGAGTACGTGTTCCAGTCCTAACAAACAGTGCCCCTGGTGTACCGGTCTCACCGGGACAGGAGTGCTCCTGGCTGGGGTGGTACAATCGTATCGTATCGTATCGGGACTGGTGGTTTCTGCTCGGCTCAATTTGTAAAAGCTCGCCAAAATCGCCAAAACGTATAACTTCCGAACGGCTGAACCAAATTGGATAATTTTTTTTTGTGTTCGTTATTGTCAGGACAAGGTTTGTATAACGGTTAGCTCTGGCATAATTAATTTTGTATAAAAAAAAATTAAATAGGTTGCACACGAATTGTTGTACCGGGACGGAATGTATGGAATGTGAGAGGGGGGAGGGAAAGTTGGAAGGGGGCAGGTAAACTCGGGAGGGAAGAGGGGAACTCGAGGGGTTCGCGGACCAGGGGAAGCGGAAGAGGAGAGTGGGGAGAGGGAAGGCGGAATGGAACTCGTGAGGGAAAGGGGATACGGGAGAGGAAGGGGAGGTGGAAGGGGAACGAATGGGAAAGGACACGTAGGGAGAAACAATTTCTTTATTAAGAGGCATAGCAACGCATTCCGGGAACTCGATAGTATTCAATAAAATGGAATGAAGACTAGGAAGTAACAGGGACTAATGTTTTAATTTAAATTCATCATCAACCATGGGTTGAGATTTGTCTAGAGCTTGGCGGCCAATGCGTTTGCCCACATACTGCATGACGAGCGGGATCGGGAGAGATTATTTGAGGGAGACCTATCTCAGAACTCTCCAGCTGGATCCTCTCGACCCATCGCCTTGAGGGATGGATTCATACCTCCGTCACCCCTAGACGCGTTAACCCCCCCATATCCTACCCACCCTTTATACCTTTTTTCCTTCCCAGAACTTAATCTCCTCCCTTTCCCTAAAAAGACTTTCCACACACCATCTCTAAATATGATATATCCTTTGTAGAGCTTATGTAAAAAACTATATATCAAAAGTACTAATTTCGGTGGAACTCTGATTTGCCATGACTCTTGGTTAAGTATCTTGTTCAAAATTCGATCTGAATGTGTGAATAATTTAGAAAAGCGATAATTTACCTACTTATATCTAATGTTAACAGAAAATTATTCGTGACGAAGACAGAAGACTATTTCGTGATTTTTAACTGCTTTGCGGTGGTATTCATTGAAATTGTAACACGAAATAGAAAGTAATAAGGATTAATGTTTAGGTTTGAATTTAAACACAATCTAACCAACTTGCTCAGCACCAAAGTTGAAATGAAGTGAAACGCGAATTTTGAAATCCAATTTCCACTTTATAGCTCCAAACAGCAAGGGCTTTCCTAGTAACACCAGCGGCGAAGTAGGATTGCAGAGCTTTTGAAGAATGCGGCGGAGTACGGAATATGGAGTATATATGGTGTACCCGGTGAGCAAACTTCGCCGCCGCTGGGAGAGGTCTCCAACACGTGATATGGATCAATCATTTTCCGCTCTGATTTATAGACACCATTTTTTATGCTGTAAATTAATAAAACTGAAATTCTAGACACGTATCACGTGTGACCATGCGTGACCAATCTCTTAAAAAATGAAATACCGACACGTTTTTGACGCTGAAAAATAACTGGACGTTTGCAGGTTTTTTCATTATTTTATTAACTGGTTGGTCAAGGGATTATCACTTGAATTGCAAATTACAAACTACAGTTAAAAATAAACAATCTAAGTCCGTTTTCTCGTTTGGAGATTTTAAAAATCCGTATTACAACTGATAGAGATATTGAAAGAAGGGTGAATGCCGGTAACTCCATTAATGGAGGACTGAATGCCGGTAATAAAAAATTGTCCAAAGACGCGAAACTAGCCGTCCATAATGGAGTGCTGGTACCTACCCTGATGTATGGCAGTGAGGCATGGAACTGGCAGAGGAAGGATGAAAGTAGACTGAATGCTGTAGAAATGAGATCCCTGAGGCGAATGTGTGGTAAAACCATGTACGATCGTGAGAGAAACGTGGATATCCCCAAAGAATGCAAGGCTGATGTAAGCGTGATGTGTAAGATTAAGAAAGGGACTCTCCGATGGTTTGGGCATGTAGAGCCAATGAACGAGGAAAAATGTAAATGGTAGAAGAAGTCGCGGACGCCCGAGGAAGACATGGCACGACCAAGTGAATCAGATACTTGAGTCGGGCCATGTGAAGAGTCGAAATAATAGAAGAGCATGTATGAGACGATGTATGAATGTGAACGAGGCAAAGAGTGTGTGCCAAGATCGAGTTGTGTGGCGGTCCGTCCTCTCTGCCTACCCCTGCGGGGAAACGGCGTGATGGTTAGTTAGTTAGTTAGTTATTACAACTTCATACATTACAAATAGGGATTTGGTCATCTTAATGGATGTTCGATAATACAATTATTGAACGATTGAAAGATTTCCGTGATTTTGGCGGTAAATTAGCAACTCTTTCCAAAAAAGAAGAATAACGCAGTACTTACACTAAAAGCAGTTCTCTTATATTGCCCTGATAATGTTCAACTCGCTGAGTATTGATTCTACCAGAAAACTAAAAACTGATAGTCTTTATATCTGCGTGGTAAGTGTTCAGAATTGCTTATTTATAAAGGGAAGGAACTATTTTAAAGAATGCCTGACATCCTTAAATGAAGTTTATTTGCTCTATTATTATTTTTTAAATAATTCTTGTGTTCATTATATCCACAAGTATAGTAATTTATTTACTTATTTTAATTTATTTTATTCAAGCAAAATCAACAGTCTACAAGTTAGGATGGTTTATGCTCATACTTCTATTTAACTGAAAATTCCTTGCTATACAAAAACATTGTACTTAAAAAAACTGTATACGAGTATTTAACGATCTAACAATTATTACATTTATATAATAATTATTTGTATACATATTTCAATTACCATAATACGGGCATGCGCTTAGTGTGGTAGTAAAAAATCTGTAAAAAACTGAATACAAAAGTAATTTTATGAATAAAGAGTTTGTTTTGAAATTGTATCCTGTTTTCCTGGCATAAAACGGCTTCAGGTATCTACACAATCCCACAAAAACACAACGCGTGTTTGTAATTTTTGAAAAAATAACCTTCAAATTTATATTTGATGAGATATTAATTTACGCAAAAGTAGTTGTTCAATTCGAGAGGCGAATACAGCGGCCCAGGAAATTGAAAATATTGGATCACCAAAACCCCTGCCATTGGTCACCCTATGCAAGTAGTTCGCTACGTTTGGTGACTAAGCAGGGGTGCCCGGGTTCATGGGGCGGGGTTTGTCTAGGTTTTGGTGGCGAATGCGTTTGGGCCCATGATGCGTGGCCGGCCGGATCGGAAGAGACTGGTACATCGAGACCTGACATAGACCTCTCCACTCGGACTCCCTCGAGCCATTTGCCTTGTATCTCAGTGGGAGGGACTGATTCATACGTCTGTCTCTCCTCAACACATTGACCCCTTCCATTGATTCCTACCAAACCCTCATACCCCTTTCCTTTTCAGAACTTCCTCTCCTTCCCTTCCCTAAAAAAAACCTCCACGCAGAATCCCCCAAGATGACATAGAACCCTAGGGACTTTTTTCCTCAGGGTATCCTGTGTGGAGCTTTAGTAAAAAAGCTTGGGACTAATACAATTAAATTTAATCAATTTCCAGCGTTGTGCGGTTGAAAAAAAAGCACATGAGGTTGATCAACCGTTTTAAAATAATTACCCCTATTAAATACATGTAAGAAATGTACAATTTTGTCTAATAAATAGAGAAGCGATTGGTTTAAGCCATTATTCGTCATACTATAGCATGCGTGACAAATAATAACACGACGCGTCGTTTCCCCTTTACAAGCTGGACTCTACCTGAAGAACTTCTGAGATCAAGGTGTTAATGTATACCAGTGTCCTATTGAATATAGAAGCTTTTATAATTACCATGACGATTCACGATTATGCCACCGTAACGGCATAAAAAGGCAATAAACATACATTTCTTGTCGTTATAACGCTGCAGCTTTTTCGTACACATTTAATAATGGTGATAGAAAAGATGAGTTACGCCAAATACGTGTGTGTATTTCTTCAAAGTACTACTTTTTACCTTTAAAGGAAACAGGTATATCTTATTGCGGCTTGGCCACGAAATTAATTTCTTTATACGTTTTTGTATGTTTCCTTTGGGGGGGTGCAGACATACGTTCATCGTTTGTCTCATTTTCGACTGAAGAACAAAAGCAAACCATCAGCGCATTGACATTTAACATTTTTGAATTTTTGGAATTCAGTCACTTAATAATATTACAAATAATATAATATTATAATAATATTATAAACAATATTGTCCTTGTAACCATATTCCGTACTTTCAAAATTATCATAACGGCTAGTATTGTATTGTAGGGGTTTACTGAGAAGTCACGGTGCCGTGTGTGAGGAAGAAACAGACCAACGTATATTGTATATCTAATCTTTATTTTAGCTGTATTATTGCTGAAACATTATTGTAATAACGAACGTATGTTTATTGCCTTTTTTTTAATACCGTCACGGTTATTTTAAAAGCGCTCATTTTAGCAAGCTCCAATTTTTCTATCTAAGCAGGGTGAAAAAATCATTAATTCCGATCGAATTTTTCGTGGTTAATTTTCTGAATCGTGCACTAACCGAGATCGCTCTCCCCGGAAACGGAGTTTAATTAACGCAAATTACCAATTAAAGCGTTACAGAATACCGCCGACAGGCGACAGGCATGGATACAATTTGTAATATTCTTTACCAGTAGCACAAGGTGATTAAATTTGGTTCCGCAACTTTTTATCCCGCGACAAAATATTCCAGACACAAAATCCTCCGACAAAATGTCCTACGGACAAAATATCCCCCAGCAAAATATCTACTAAAACTTAACCTAACCTAACCCAACGTAACCTAATGTAACCTAACGTAACCTAACGTAACTTAACGTAACTTAACGTAACCTAACGTAACCTAACCTGGACATAAATAATTCAGACATCCTGTAAAGACAATAAATAATTGTTCAAGAATTTTCAAAATTTTAAGGAACCCCCGACGCAAAAAGAGCTGATGATATTGAAACGCATGAAAAGATTTTCATGAATTGTAGCCAAGAACCATGTCGATTACGTCAGATTTCAAACAAAAAAAACGCATAATAATCGGTCCATTAGTTTAGGAGCTACGATGCCACAGACAGACACACACAAAAAGACACACAGAAAGTCAAAATTATAACTCGCTTCTTGCGTCGGGGGTAAAAAATAGTAAAATAATAAAGACATACTGAAAACACAATAAATTTTTATTGTTCAAAAATAGTAAAATGTAAAATACGGTTAGGTTAGGTTAAGATAAGTTTTAATAGATATTTTGTTGGAAAATGTTCTGTCCGTAGGATTTTTTGTCCGGGATATTTTGTCGATAAATTAAAACGCGCAGTACCATTAAATATAAGTATTGAATTTCGATACTAAAAAAACACCTAAAAATTTCACTGAGTGAACAGAATCCAGTTCCGTGGGGTCTTATTAAATTATTTTTACAGTCTGTCCGCTCCCCCAGAATGTTTGAAGAATGTAAATTATACATGAACGGTTCTCGTTCCTCGTACATACTCCAGCATAACCGGTCTACCGGTTTTTGACTACTGAGCCGGGATGAATGGATTCTTTATTTGAAATGGTTTCTGCATAAAGTGGTACATCTGGTATCTGAGTTCAAGAGGCTTCTGAATAATTCTTGGGATATTTTGAATAATGTGCCTAAGTCTCGGTCCTTGGTGAATACCTGAATATTTTGAAAGATTCGCTTCCTGCCTATGTTTTCAGTCTGTTTTGGTTTTGGACTGTTAATACTTTAAGGAAAATAAATGTTAAAAAAATCACGTAAAAAAAAAAACATTTATTTGGACAAATACAAAAAATATTGACATCGCGTTGAAGTCTAAACAGAATACGTCCAAATTGTATTATGCAAGAGCTCACCGTTCACGAGTTTTTGCTACTTCAGATGCAAAATATTTTCAGCTTTAAAGAACCCCCGAACGTTACACTAATTTTGGATTAATGAAAAGTTTAAAATAATTGATCCTTTATTTTATAAAAAAGGCTAAGAGTCCCGGGTGACAGTAAGATATTATCGTTCTGATTTTAGAGATTTCTTTTTTGTATATATTAGCTCCACTGAACTTTTAGCATTAGGGAAAAAATCTCTCAAGGCCCATGTCATCTTCAGAGATACTCTGTGCAGAGTCTTTTTAGGGATAGGAAGGAGAGGAAATTCTGGAAAGAAAAAAAAAAGTATGAGGGGTAGGAATCTGGGGGTCTGTGAGTTCAGGAGTGATGGAGGTATGAATCCATCCCTCCCACTGCAGTGCAAGCGATGGATCGGGAGAGTCCGGCTGGAGAGTTCAAAAGATCTCCCTCAACCAGTTTCTCCCGATTCGTGTGGGTCAGTATGTGGGTAAACGCATCCGCCGCCAAAACCTAAACAAAATTAACCACAAGAACGTGGGCACCCCTGTTAAATCACCAAACGTAGCGAACCACTTGGGTTGTCCTGTGGCAGGAGTGTTGGTTACCCAATACATGGTTCCCGGGACGGCGGTACCCATACCCGCCTTCCAAATTGAAAGTCATAACCAAAAGTGTGCGATAATACATAATTACAATAATTAAGCAAGGTCATAATTTCTTTTTAATAATATTTAATTTTAGCATCTCCCATTCTTTTTTTAAAATTTTTTTAAAAAATTATTTATTAACCAAGATATTGCAATACATATATACAAAATACAATGTACATTTTTTTTTGTATAAACCACCTCACTAGGCTGAGCCTGTTCCGAGGTGGCAGGAATTTAAATTAATTTTGATATCTTAATCTTGTAGGAAAAATAAGATAAAAAAAATTAAATATTCCAAAATTAAATTCTTAGTATCCATTAGAAATTGTTTTCGGAATGTCGTACCAATTATAAAATGTTCACTTTTCCATTCATTTGTAATAAACTCCACCCGGGAACACAATGCCACTTGTACGCAAAAATTACCACGATGGCAGCGGGTACGACGCCATTTAATTTGCATAGCATTCCATAAAATGAAATATTGAAGCAGATTCCCACTTGTAAAATGTATTATATCCCTACTTATGTACTCGTAATGAGCGCTTTTAAAATTACCGCGAAGAATCACGATTACGGTACCGTAACGACATAAAAAAGGCAATAAACACATGATCCTTATCACAATAATGCTGCAGCTCTTTCAATTAAGAGATACACAATGCACGTTGGTCTGTTTTCTCCAAAGAAAAAAGTCATCATTTTCTTGAATTTCTCTCACACACGGAACCGTGACATCTCCGTAAACCCCTACAATAGCACTAGCCGTGAAGATCATTTTGAAAGTATGGAATATAGTTACAAGGATAATATTGAAGTGTGATGAATTCCAAAAATTCAAAAATACCAAATGTCAATGCGCTGATGGTTTTGCTTTTGTTCTTAAACATATAAAGCTGCTGCTTTTTCTTACATACTTAATAACAACAGTCGTAAATGACACAAAAGGTGAACGTATGTCTGCACCCCCAAAAGGAAACACACAGTCATTATCATACACCTCCCTCAAACATATAAAGAAAATGAAACGAAAAAATTCCCGACGCCGTGGCTGAGCCGTGATAAGATATAACTGTTTCCTCTCGAGGAAAACGTAGTACTTTGGAGGAAACAGTCACATGTATTTTATGTGTCTCATCTTTGGTTTGGGCGTCTCACTATTATTTAATGTGTAAGAAAGAGCTGCAACATTATAACGATAATGAACGTATGTTTATTGCATTTTTTGTCGTCATGTTACCGTTACCGTGAATCGCCATGGTAATTATAAAAGGTTCTATTCTCCCCAGTTACGACGTTGTTTTAATTTATGCCAAGAGATGTCACTCAACTCTGGGATAAACTTACCAATATTTCGTTTGTAATAACGAAAAGTGTTTTATAATTTCCGTCCTTCTTTGTATAACAAAGGACGAGAGATATCTCACAAAATTGTCTAGTATCTCCCTTTGGACTCTGCTGCAGCTAATTATATTATATTGATTTACAACACCAAAATAATACACGACATGTTCCATGAAAATAATGCGAAGAAATATGTTCCAACTTTTAATTACCAGACTTATTTTTCGTTGAATTCAAACATCAGGGAAACCACGTTATTAAGTATACATCTAAAACATCGGGTTTTGTTTTGGTAGAAGTGTCGCTTAATTAACTCACAGAGTACTAACCTGAAAAGGCCCTAAACACCGAATAAATTAACAAGGTGTAGGTACGAGTATGTAACCTTTTAATTTGTTTATTTAATCTCTTTTTGGCTTATATCGTTGGTGGGAATGCTATGCGGACGCTTTTCAAATGAGTTGATGGGGTGAATAAGTGTTGTGTAGCAGCAACGAGAAAACACAGAAGATATCTGAATGTTATATGGGGCTCCATGACAGTTGGCTCCCGGCATCCTTCTATACAGTATGCAGTCGGTTAAGGGAAATACGGTATACCTACTAACACAAAATAAAATTTTTAAAATGTTCAATGAACTCCCTGTAAATGTTGTGGAGGCTAAAAGTCTTGCAGTTTTTCGTAGATTATGTCTCAATGTTGTGAAGTCCAAATTTTAATATTACAGTAGTTTACAATAGATTATATTACTCGTATAGTATATTATATTTACCAGAAAAGATGTGCAGAGAGGATGTAGAGCCAAATAATGAAAAAATATTTAAAAGTATTTAACATGCTTTAATTTAAACGTATCAAGGATAAGACTACTTATTTTATACTGTATAAAACGGCGTGTAAATCGACAAACAAATTCGTTTGTTATCCAAAACAACTTATTATTAAAGGTATTTTTGAGTCAATTTTAGTTATGAAAATTTTGAATTAATGCCCATAAATTACAAGTCTATAATATTTATAATTTCGGGGGGCCAACTAGAGCGAAATCACCTGTCGGGCCTCAAGATATGGAGAGAAGATGGAATCATAAAATGCAAATGATGACGACGGTAAATATATAAATAAGGCTGATAGATAAGTTAAGATTATAAAAGTGATGTAAACAAAGTTATTTGTCTTTTTATTAAAATGATAGATAAGTGTTTGACATATCTCCTGTATTTGCTTCGGTTCTGTACGAATCTACATAAAAGGAGAAAATTTAAATTGGAAGCACCTAACTTCAAGTAATGCTTATAAAAAATCATTCTAAATATTGCTCGGGAGTTTTTGCTCCATTAGCTGGTTTAACTGGAGTCGATATGTCCTTAAAATAACGCCAAAGTTCATAAAACCGGTTAAAAAATCCAATAAAGTGTCGTTGTGCTACGTTTTTCTCCAGGTTTAATTCCACGGGAACCTACGTGTGGAGGTTTTTGGGGGAAGAATCCGGAATACTTGGTGGAGGGGTGCAACCGGATGCTGGGAGGGAGGGTGGGGGAATGGCGGCCAATTTCCGCATACGGATGAATATTTCATACCGTTATATTGGTTCTACTGGCGTTAACCTACCGGTTTAGTTCAAACTTCGCCATGGCAATTACTGTTGAGATAGCATAAGAACTATACTGTTTTACTACCATCCCAATCCAATAGCATGTTTATTTGAAATAACATTATTATGATCTGTGAATACAACGAACGAATATGCTATTTTTATTTGGCCTTCATATCACGGAATTTTTTTTTATCATTGATACTCATAGAATAAAGAAGAACACAAGAATTGCCAAGTGGCCACACTACGTGACCCTAAAGTCTGACCATTCTATGCATACATTTCATATGCAGAACTATGTGTCACCATCATTACGGAATTTAAATGGGACGGTGTTGGCAAGTAAAGAGACAAAGCGCCTTCTAAATGGGCTTGAACCAAAAATTACTAAGTCATATTTATTTATTTATTTCAAAAACATACGGCACAACATGTACCATTAACATAATAATATTTATATATATATATTATAATACAATAACAGAGAAAGTAACATATAAATGTAGAGTTAAATCTAAAAACAAAAGGTAAAAAAAGGAGTTAATAATAATTAAAGGTAATAAGTAGTAAAAAAGTAAGATGTATAAAATGAAATTATAAGGAAGGAATTTATTTGCCATGTTTTTTTAAAGCGAAACTTCCTTAGCCCCTTTAGAGTGATTTGAAATTCGGAAGAAACGGAAATGACGCACTACGGCACCTGCGAAGCATCAAACTGCGGTCAAGGATCCTATTGTTTGAGTATAAAACGGAAACGACGATAGGTCTGCGCTCATTGGACGCTTTGTTTTTTTACAGGTCGTCGAAATATAATACGTAAAACCCATTACAGTGCGTCGCAAATCTCAGCGGCCAGAGAAATCCAGCGGACGGAGGCTCGAATCCTACGAAATCCAAAAAAAATACTAAAACATTTTTGTTTTTGTAAATCAATACTACTTTAGTACTATACTAGTAATACTAGTTTTTAATACTACTTAAACTACTTAAAAATTAACAGGCAAAAGAAAGCGACATCTAGCGACTTTCTAGTTTCACTTCTATCGCGTGTGAATTACACACTCTAATTGTTTAAATTCTACGTTGACACAAAATTATTTGCATAAAAAATATTTCGCGCATTACAAATCTCATTTTAAATTGTTTTCTCAAAGAGTTTTCCGTCGAAAATAAGAAATAATCTTTTTTACAATAGCTAAAAGTAAATAATACAGTCTATAATATCACGACAATATAATAGAGTAAACTCATATAAATTAGGTAAAGATAACAAAGGTTGCTTTGTTAAACAATGTTATTAACAATTTTGGATGAACAAATATTGAGACATGAATCTTTCTAGTCGAAAAAAAAATGTATTGCTCAATAAAGAGTTTACTTTTTTTTAATCGTGTGTGTGTTTTTAATTACCAAGTATTCAAAGTTCATTCAAGTATTTTCTGGAGAGAAGGTTGTCCCATTTATCTAATCCTAAATGTGTGATTTGTATTTTATTTGGTTGTCCCTTATCTTGCACATCCGATCTTGCTAAAAACGTGTAAAAGGACTCCGGTTTGAATCCAATGGGAATAAAGTGGGTAATAAATGCCTGTAAAATTGGAAAAATGGGTGCCACGAACAAATAAATTAGATTTTTAACCGTAGATGTGTATTTTACTTCGCGGATAAGCACTTCGCCAGGAGTGATTAAACAGAATTCATCCAGTCAGTGCTTTTTCAACACTTGTTTAAAATTTATTGTGTGTTGTTGTTACCATGATTTATGTGATAATTTTACGATGTTTCTTGCATGCCGCTTGAAGTGTCGAAAACCCTTCTGGATGGAAGGAGAAAGACTCCTTCGAACACCTCGTCGCCTCATTTGTCCAACAGACCATTTTAGTTTTTGTTCAATCTCCACTTTAAAATTAAAAATAAAATATGAAAAATGATAGTTAATCACTTAACTAAGAATTATTTAAACTAATGAGACCTTCATCTTTACGCAAATAGCTTTATCTTAAACACCTATCATAATGTTTAATTGAAATAATGAAAGAAAACCTTTTCCTCCTGTAAAATTTTCTAATGGTCTGTTGGACAAATATGAACTGAGGCGACGACCTCTTACCCAGAAGATAGGTGGAAGCTTGAGTGACAATCGGCAAACGTCAAAAACGCCCATCTCCAAGACCCCTCTGATAGACCGCCTAAGTTATCATTGCCTCGCAAACTCTGGACCGCCATCAATAGGATAAGGTGCTCCCATAGTCGTTGTGCTCACATGATGCATAGATGGGGCCTTAAAGAGTCGGCGATGTGCGAATGCGGTGCGATGCGGACCACCGAACATGTGGTCAACGAATGCCCGCTCCATTCATTCCCCGGCGGGATTGATGATGTCTAAAGGGCAACGCTTGAGGCACTAGACTGGCTCGAAGACCTAAATGTCCCCCTCTTACCCCCCACCATACGAAGAAGAAGAAGAATGATGTTTCTGAAAGTCTTAAGAGCCACCTGATCAGGTCTTAGCAAAATGAACGTAAAATTTTTAAAATTCATTATAATCAGTAGCTTTGTTTAAACTACTGTATAATAAAAGATATCAACGTAAGCGAAACCAATTATTGTTTCTTCTTCAGAATACAAAGCATACAAAGTATACTGAGACAATACGTACGTATAGACAAAATTAGAATGACATACAAAGTTATATTCTGAAAAGTATACGCCGACGCTACGTCCCGAAATTCGCGACGCAAGTGAGAAACTGGTCGATACATATCACATTTAGAAAAGTTTTTTGGAATAACTTTTTTAATTAGAGAGTTGTCTTTTGCAGGAATGCATTAATTTCTTACTTAGTTTTCCGATGTCTTTTCCTATCGGAAGTTGGCTTTCAACAGGACAATTTTCCACAACTCGTAGAACTTCACGTAACCAGTCTCGGAGACTCGGAGTAGCGTCCTTCTCTATTCAATACTTACTCCTTAAATCTCTCCATGATTTATCAGTTTGGGCAAAGAAAAGTATCGTAAATTTAAAATGTGAATTGCTTAAAATATTATCATTTCAACGATCGACTGTACAACCCTTGAATATAAATTAATGTTTCTACTTTGTTCTGGCGCCCGTGATTTGGTAATCTGGTTTAGCAGATATTGTTTTAATTTCTAGGTTCCCGTTCCCTTACTAATTTTAGCGCAGACCCTTGAAAAATCATGGGAAATTATTATTTCTGTTTTGAAAATGAAATTTAAAATAGTTTTAAGTTCAAATATTACATTATAGCTTGGTAGGTACTTCACGTAATCAGTTACAATTTTAAAAATCCATAGCAAATCCGAGTTCCAGAGATCATTGATTAACGCAAACCCGTAAAAAATCTCGACAAATTATCTCAAATTTTGAAAATGGCAATTAAAATACTTTTCTGTTAAAAAAGTGTTTTTATTGTAGATACTTTTTCGCTTTTCTGATTTTTCCAAACACCTCCATTTTCGTAAATGACTTTTAAATTAAAAGCAAAAGTTCTAGAGTTAATTGAACCGGAGTTACAAACAGAATTACAGCTGAAATTAGTATTTTTAATAACCTATATCACAGGTTATTTTCACTGAATGTTCTCTCCACTCGAGAATGGAAAGCAAAATTTACTCCAAAATTACAAGATTTGTAAGTAGGTACTTAAAGAGATATCTTTCTACTTATTTAAAAAAAAATTAAAGACAATATAAGATAAAGCAAAATAAGTAAAAATACAAAGTAAAGTGGTTTGCTCACGGCCCTCATCACTAGGTATTCCTGTTCCGAGGCGGACTGTATGTTTCTATATGGGTGTTGATTTTTATTTCCTAATCTTCTAGTTTGTTGATTTTCACAAAATAAACATAGAATAATAGTATTTATGTTTGTTGTCTGCAGGTTGCATTTGGGTTACTTCATAATTTTAATGATTTCCTCATCTTTATGTTTACTTAGATATAATTAGATGTCTTTTTTTAAATTTTGTATTTCCATGGTGTTTTTAATTTCAATTGAAAGGGCATTATATAATTTTGAAGCAATTATGTTTTTTCTGGCCAAAATAAAGAGTTTTTATGGCTACTTTAATTTTTATTATTACTTTTTGGTTTTAACTAGCTGTTTCATGTGAATTTTTGAGGCAGTTCCCCATCCTATAATCCCATATTCTATGCGTGATTGGCAAAGAGCATAATAGATTTTATATAGATCATTTTTATTAAATATATTGCGTATGTTTCTAAAGTAGTACATGAGCTTTGTATGTTTCTTTGTAATGCTATTTATGTGGGAGTTCCATCGAAGATTTTTATCGATTTCAATGCCGAGATATTTTATGTTTCTAGAATGTGGTGTGGTGGGGCAGTGGCATGATTGCGTAAAAAATTTTCCTTGACAATAATCGTATAATTTGAGAGCATAATCCTCAGCTGATTGTCCTCTGGCCGTTATATAAAAAGTTAAGTATTTAGTTTGGCTCACATTAAGTGTATCACATTAACAGTAAGTGAGTTTTGGTTAAGCCATTTTTGCAGAAGTACAAGCCCGTGTTCAGCTTCTTTGTAAGTTAACCAATCACTTTTATTAAATAGAAAGATAGTGTCATCCGCAAAACTACTGATTTTTCCTTTGGTGTGTAGGTTGCAGATATCATTTTCATATATGAAAAATAATAAAAGTCCTATATAAATCTTTATGAACCTTATATTTTAGCTAACCTTAAAAAAATAAATAGGAAATTATAAAATTTGTCCAAAGAAACGTCACTGCATATCTCAATGAGATTTCCTTTTCAAAACCATCTCTAGGCAGGTAGGTAAAATCATATTGATTTTTCCGATTTGGCAGCTTGCAAAAGGATCCACGTGCATGCGAACTGGCGGGACAAAATGCAGTATCCAACACGCCTACCATCAAGAACCGGAAACGAAACGTAATTGAATGGAATTGTATTCCATTATCTTTCGAACGCACAAACAAATTTACCGACAGACGAAATGCAAAACTGTCGTGTTATAACAAGATTTTGGCACGTTCAGACAATGAATCGGTATATGGATTTCAATATACATAATATATGATTATACTTCAAAGAATTGCCTCCGATGTCACAGTATTTAGAAGTTTTAAGAAGGATATGTGATGTAAATAGGTCGATTGTCTTTGCATTTTTCTGTAAAAAATATTGTTCTGCAGTCGATAATAATAAACACCCTGTCTTGTAAAATTATAATACATTTCTAACAGTTAAAATTTAACGAGGTTTAATACGCCTCGGAAGACTGGTGAGATTTTGTTTTGCAGCTTTCAAAATGATTTAACGAGGTGTCCACGTCCATTTATCACTTTGGTGGGGGTGAAAGGTGAGAAGAGGCTCGAGGGATGATAAATTTGAAATTTTTCGATATCATCGCTTCGTGTATACTATCTCAAATAGCCTTCTAAGTAGGAAACTTGATGTCGTAAACAATGATTCATGAAAATTTGGTTTAATAAACGATCCCTTCTATTATTATGCAAATGTCGCCGGTGTGCCACGTACACGTACCTAATGAACGTTTAATTTGAACGCAAATGTCGCGAGAAGGTCTACAATCTAAGACAATTTTTAACTGGGAAACTGAAACAGTGTTTATAAACAATTATGTCTTGGTGAATACATGGCGTCTTTATCTTTAATAATCACATTAAAAAGAGACCATTAAAATCGAAGGCCTTGTTGTCCCACATTTTTATTTTCATTATATTTAACTATGTACGTAGGTAGACGTAGGTGTAAAATTCAAAGCCCAATCGATTTGAAAGGAAACAAATTCATTTGAAATGTTAATTTCTGTAGAAGTACAAGAACCTTTCAGTCTTGAATATATAAATATTATATTATTATATATTTAATGTACATGTTTGTTTTATGTATGGAAGTACTTTAATTTCTATTCTGAAGACATACATTTCCGTATTAATGTAAGCTTTTTTTAGAAATTTAATTGAATAAATTTATTGTTTACGTCGAAACTGTAATTATTCTATGTACACATTTAGCGCCCATCCTTGGACAGGGTTTAAACTTGTGTATTATAATAATAACAAAACATTTAGCCGTGTATTTATTAAAACCCTTTACTAAGGGGAAGGATATTATGTCCTGCGGCAAATTTAATTACACATTACAAATATCTATGTTCTAGTAAACCTTAAGTTATTGTGTGTGTTAAAACATCTTACTCAAACTCAAAGAATGAAATTCTAGAGAGTACAATAGTTTTCAAGTCGTTTTACGATAGTCTGTATTTAGATTTTCTCAATTTATTTATCAAGAATATCTGGGTACATTAGCATGCAGACTGCTGAAAGGGGGGGGGGGGGGGGGTGGCGCGTGCGAAGCTGGATGCAAACGCTAGTGTATAATATTGAATACCTACAATATTGAGTATTATATGAAATAATAATATTGTTTTTAGGTATTCGATTCAAAGTGGTCGCGTTTCATTCAGACATGTTGTGTTTTTTGATGCTCTGCAGGATTATTTTTATATCACGGGATCCTTTGGTGCAATCTCTTTGAAAATGTGTCAAAATATGTGGTTTAGTTATAGCTTTATAATTTTATTACCAAATTTGGTATTGCATAGTTGCAACAGTGGTAAAAATGACAAAGTTTTCAAGTGAATTCGAGTGAAGACAAAGGATTTTTTTCAAAGGCCTGACATCAATACTTAAGATAAGACCCAGTTCAAATTTGTTTATAAATATTAGTTGATGCCGTAGATGTTTATGTTACCATAATATTCCAGAGCAATCTCATAACATAAACAATACCTCTTAGAGAGCACGTTTTTGAAATGTATTTAACTGTTTGTTTGGTTTGGGATTAGTTTATTTATGACTCTGCTCAAAATGTCTTTTGATTTTTGAATATTAGTAAATTGTTTATGTTATTGTTGTTGAGGTCCAATCTCAAGTGGGTCTTTAGTCAATACATTTCAGAGGTATCCTTTGTATTGTACACGGGTTGTCCATTGTATGTTAATGTGCGTCGTGGGCCGATCGTAGAGTCGGGCGGGTTGCGATGTGCCTGGCCATATCGTGAAGTGACTGGCGGCGGATCGTGAAGTGCCTGAGGCTCATCGTGATCTGCCTGATTCTGCGATTGGCCTTGCGACATGTACACGGCATTTGTGTACAGACAAGGAATCTAATTATTTAATTATTATTTTATTTTCGTCGTTGAGTTTTTATTTTATTTTATAAAGATATTGCACAGATCTTCATATGTAGAAGTAAAGAGGAATACAAGATATGGCACGGATCTACAGATGTAGGAGCTAAGAGGAATACATGGTTGGTCCTAGAGTTCCTGTACTGAAATAAATCCTGACTAACAGCATTAAGTGCAATCCGAAAGCTTGTCAGTGCGGGCAATTCTGGACCATCAACTACATCATTTAATATTTTTTGTTACCAGTCAGTGTAAATCTTTCTGTCGGATAATTTAAGCACACACCATCTAAAAGAGATGAATATCTCTTCACGAACTTACCTACATGCATATGATAAACAAAGGGAAAAACATCTGAGAGAAGATCTTTTCAAAACCTATTTGATGATCTGATTCGAATATTTAAGAATAAGAAAGAAGAGGCTAGAAGAACTAAGTAGTGACCGGGAATAATAAGAAGAGCCACGAAGCAAGAATATGCAAGGGAAAGTATGAAAAACAAGAAAATAATAAGATGCAAGAAGAGACGAGAAAGGCCACGATAAGGAAAAAAGGTCAAGATTCTTGCAAGAAGAAAACAGAAGAATAAAGATTAAGGCAAGGAGTAAGGAGATGAAAGCAGAGACTACGAGATCCTAGAAGAGCCAAGAAGATGCAATAAGAAGTAAGTAGGCGGCAGAAAAATCAAAACGTTCGCAAGAAGATGAAAGCTTAGACTAGTAGAGCCAAAAAGAAGCAAGAAGAAGCTATACAAAGCCAGAAGAACCAATAAGCTGAAAAGTGGCTAGTGGAAGCAAGATAATGCAAGAAGTGGAAAGAAAATAATAAAAAAAGTCAAATTAAAACCAATAAGAGCCACGACGAAAAAAATAATATGTAAGAATAGACCGGTAGAGTAGTTGGAAGCAGAAGAAGTGAGAAGCGAGAAACGAACGTTCAATCATCTCCTTTATTCCTGCACCTACGTATTGGTCGATTAAACTCCGCACGAAGACGCAAGAAAAGCCAGACAAGACGAGCCAAGAAGGGGGAATAAAATGCAAGAAGAGCCAAATCAAACTAGAAAAGAGAAGATTCAAGATGAGACAAGACAGGCCAAGAAGAGCCAAGAAGAGACTAGAAGAAGCTAGAAGAGACAAGAATAGACGAAAAGAGTAGGTTAGAAGATCCAAGACGAGCCCAGAAGGGGCGAGAAGCTGCAAAAAAAGGTAAGAAGAGGCAGAAAGAAGCAAGAAGAGGCAAGAAGAAGCAAGAAGAGCCAAGAATAAAGAACAAATAAGGTTCCAGAAGATCCAAGAAGAGGAAAGAAGGGAAAAGAACAAGCAGCAAGAGCCGAGAAGAGACAGGAAGATTCAAAAAGGCGAGAAGATCCAAGAAGTTCCGTGAAGGTCCAAGAAGAGTCAAGAAGATGCAAGACGAGCCAAGGAGAGGCAAGAGGATTCAAGAATATACAGGAAGTGCCAAGAAGAGACGATAATGTTCCAGAAGAGACAAGAAGAGCCGAGAAGAGAGGAGAAGATCCAATTAGAGTCAAGAAGATGCAAGTAGAGCCAAGAAAAGACGAGAAGATTTAATAAGATGCAAGGAGAGCCAAGAAGAGACAGTGAGAGACAGGAAGTAGCAAGAAAAGCCAAACAGAGCCCAGAAGAGATGAGAAGATTCAAGAAGAGGCAAGAAGAGCCAGGAAGAGTCGAGAAGATCCAAGAAGAGGCGAAAGAAGCCGTGAAGTGACAATAAGAACCCAGAAGAGAAGAAGGAAGAACAGCCAAGAAGAGACAACAAAAACCCTGCAAGCGTATGGCGGAAAACATAAATAACGGGAAGCCGGAAACGAGAAGCTAGAAGCACCAGAAGGCAACAACCAAAAAATGCATATATACGCGGGAAGCTTGAAACGGGAAGCTTGAAACGGGAAGATGAAAACGGAAAGCAATAAGCTGGAAGCAAAGTAAGCGAAAGGCAAGAAACGATATTTATATATATATATATATAGCTCAATCATTTCCTTTTTTCCTGCCCATCCTATATTCCAATATTGGCTCCAGGTTGCCATGTATACCGGTCGATTAAACTCCAACCTCCTTCCTATCCTCAGAGCGCGTGTTCCAGTTCTAGCAAACAGTGCCCCCTGGTGTACCGGTCTCACCGGGACGGGAGTGCTCCTGGCTGGGGTGGTACCATCGTATCGTATCATAGGTATTCGATTCACTTCAGCGGCCACGTCTTCCTCAGACATCCCAAACTTTTTCTACCATGCACTACATAATTTAATATCCTTATCAGCTAAATAAACGGTGCAATTCAAGCCTGCCATAATCCATGAAAATTTTATCCACGATTATAATTCAAGAAAAATAATACAAATTACAGGTAGTAATTATGAAAAACCTTGTTTATACAAATTAAATTAAAATTTACGGATCCATCGCTCATTGACGGGAGAGCTGATACACGACAATGAAGTTGATTGACATTTTGTTTTGAGCTGTAGAGCTTTTGAGCTTTGAGTATAGAGCCTTGATATTTGTGCTTTGAGCTTAGAGCTTTTAGCTTTGAGGTTCAGTGTTAAGAGCGCGCAGGAGCGCCGAGAAATTTTAACGATAGGTATTTGTAAAAATTATTTCTATTTCGTTCATCTCAGCGGGGACAGCAAAAGCGCTATCGGTGTATTGGTGAACCCCAATGCGTGTGTGTGCGTGGCTGCAGGTGTTGGAAGCACGAATCGCCGCGCCGCGCCTGCCAGCGACTTCGCGTTCTTATTATTTCATTTACTGTTATTCATTTATTCCAAAAATTAAGTAGGTGCCTAGGTACATATTCGTAATAAAATAGCGAGGTCTACATTATTTAATATTGTATTGTACTTAACTTTATTATTATTATTACTTACTACAAATACATGTGACTGCCTGCTCCGAGCTCATCTTCTGCACACGCACAAGTCAATGAGACTTGTGGGTGCGTGTATACAGGTTGCTGCCTGCTGCAACAGATAAGTCAATACGCGTCGCGACTTGAGCGTGCGTATTCCTATATAATAGATATCTTCTGCGCTCATAGTTCATTCATCTTGTTACTATTAGTAAAGTAAGATGCACGCTGTTTTGGTTTAGTAATATCGGGAGATTCATACCATCTTTTTTTATAAAACGGCAGCATAGGCGCAGTAGGTACATCACGTACTTTGTGATTGTATAGTGTTTTTATTTTTCGCTGGCTGCATCACTCTACTGTTTTTGACTAGCCTTTTTACTGGAAACTATTCTACGTCAAATACAGACCTTCGAATTTTGACCCTGAAACCCCCTTGAATATTGAAATCTGTTTGGTCATTTCTCACGATTTACACATATAGGACATATGGTGAGTAGATACCTACTAAACTATTCATAAATTATTCATAAACTATTATTATAAACATAAACTATTCATTCATAAAAACTCAATATTACAACACAATTTCCTTTTTTAATTAAACATATAAATATCGCTAAAAATGTTGTTGTTTTTTGGCTCTCCCTGAATAACGTAAATTCATCAGTTTTGACTGTATGCATAAAGTGCATTAGTGCAAGTCGGTACATTTGTTAACATATCTAGTAACCTATAATAAATATTATTCTACGTCTTAGGCTGCGTATACACACGCCAGCCGAACAACGGATTATGGGAAAGGAACGAAGCAAAAGCAAACTGCCCGAAACGCTGCGCCGCTTGCGGTTGCTTCGTACCTTTACCATAATTCGTGGTTCGGCTCGCGTCTCTGTCCGCAAAGAGTGGCGTGCACTGATTTTTCAGTGGGCTAGAATCCTAAGATTGAAAATACGACATTAATGATGTTGTCGAAGCTAAAAATTATTTTTTTTCCGAAATTTCAATTTTCAAATTCTGTGCACGCCACTATTCGCAAATATATACGTAGCATAAGATATGTGTATTTAGAAATTGAGTTACATAAAATCGACTACTATATTACCTACCTTCAACTCAAAAAATTTTTTCTTACAGATAAATAATGGGTAAAAGAAATGGAAACAAAGCGCGTTTGTTTTTATCTACTAGACGAAAAAAACCGATTATTAGTATCAAACGACAGATTCATGTTGCACCACGTTCGACATCTAGGTAAGTCGAAATATCGCTTTCCTGTCACTCTTACTACTGAACCTTCCTAAGGTTACCTTTACGTACGTAAAGTTTTTTTTCCCGTAAGTTGCTCACATAAGAGAGTTATGGCAAAATTACCAATGGGTATCGTTTACATTGATAATTTTGCCATAACTCTCTTACGTGAGCGACTTACGAGAAAAACCTAAAGATTTATGCTATGAGAGCCGTGTATTATGTAGCATGTATAACGGGAAAATGGGATGGACAAATTTAAATAAATAAATCATTTGCATTTACAGGGATATGGATGTCATCGATACTACTTTTGGAAACTTAACTACATCTTCACTAATGCATGAAACTTCCATGGATGAATCATTTGCTCCAAATATAGACGAAAACGCAAGTTCATCATCATCAACAACGCTTGATGATTTGTTGATAGAACCAGACCATATTGATGAAACCGATAATTTCGAAGGTCGCAGAATTGTGGATATAAAATATTTGTTTTCGGAGATATCAAATATAAAGCACGAACACACCAACTGCACATTTTCCGATTTAAAATTTATGAAGGAACGACGAAATGGTCTTCTAAGCCAGTATGTTTTCGAGTGCAAAATGTGCAAGAAAATAGAATACATTCACTCCGAAGACCCGAAACGGAAAATGTCTATAAATACTGCTGTCGTCGAAGGAGTGATGTGTACAGGAAATGGGTATTCACAATGGAATGAAATTTGTGGGGTTTTAAATATGCCAAATATGGATTGTAAGACTTACACGAACATAGAACAATGTTTAGCGCCAACAATTGAAGAATGTGCCTTAGAAGAAATGATCGCAGCTGGTGAAGAAGAAAAAAGGCTAGCCATTTTAAACGGTGACGTAGACGAGGGTGGCTATCCTTTGGTAACGGTGGTTGCAGATGGCTCCTGGGCAAAGAGGTCGTACAAAAGTGGATTTAGCTCCTCATCTGGCGCAGGGTGCATAGTTGGACTACGAACTAAAAAGGTTTTATTTCTGGGAGTGCGAAACTCATATTGCTGCATATGTGCTAGAGCTACTAAACTACACATAGTTGCTTCTGAGCACAGGTGCTTCATAAACTGGCGTGACAGTGCTAATGCCATGGAAGCCCACATTATAGCAGAAGGGTTCTCGAGAAGCATGGAAATGCATGGATTGAAATTTAACAAACTAGTTGGTGATGGCGACTCCAGCATCATGAAAAAAATAATGCAACAAATGCCATATGGTCCTAACCTTATAGTACAAAAAATAGAGTGCAAAAATCACTTACTCCGCAATTTTTGCAACAAAATGAAAGCACTTGGAAAAAAAACCAACAACGCTAAAGGCTTTGTACCAGTTCATATAAGGAAAAAGGTTGAAGCAAACGTTTTACGCATGAGAAGAGCTGTAGTTGGAGCAATAAATTACAGGAAAGAGCAAGAAAACACAGTACAAAGTGATAAAATAAAAAATTTGAAAATGGACATAAAAAATACCGCAAATCATGTGTTTAGTGATCATAAAAATTGTGCATCGTACTATTGCAAGCCGGAGAAGTATACTGATGATCCAAATTTAGTAAGCGATCTTCGAGATTGTGGAATATGGACTGATATCCAACAATTCTTTTTGTCTCTAATAGCAAATGCAGAAAGTCTTATTATTGACGTGACAAATAACACTGTGGAGCAATTCAACAACGTTATCGCCAAATTTATAGGTGGAAAAAGGGTAAATTTTACTACAAGAGGATCTTACCAAGCAAGATGTTTTGGAGCAGTAACTTCGTGGAATAGTGAATTGGCAACCCATTCAAGAATACAAAAGAAAATCCAAGGCCACAGTCCCGGCAAATACACGAAGCACTTTATAGAGAGAAAACGACGTTCGAAGGAGAATAAACAAATGTGTCGAAAAAAAAAACTAAAGTATAATGAAAATACGACAGAAAAAAGAAAAAAAGTTACAGGGCCCGATGAAAATTATGGTCAATTGGAATTAGAACCAGATATGCCACCTGAAATATTTGAAACGAAAAAAGAGGAATTTCTCAAAGAATTATCTTCAACCAATAAGGAAGAGCTCGAACGGAATACGGTAGGCCAAAGCAATAACAATCTGTGGGCAATTGAAAGACGTAAGCGGATAACGGCGTCTAACTTTGGAAAAATATATAAGCTTCGGCAAAAAACTTCAGTTACGGGAGTACTAAACTCTTTACTGTACTCACAATTCAAAGGAACTATGGCCACAAATTATGGAAAAGAAAATGAAAGCCTAGCAATAGAGCAATTTTAAAAAAAAACAAGTTTTCAGGTATCCGCTTGTGGGCTATTTATCGATAAAACCAAAAACTTTTTAGCGGCAAGTCCGGATGGCCTTATCGGTGAGGATTCTATAATTGAAATTAAATGCCCTTATAGTATAGCAAATATGTCACCAGAAGAGGGAATTGCACAAAAGATAATTGATTACTGTAAATTGGAAGACCATTCTTTAACATTAAAACGGAATCATAATTACTTCTACCAAGTACAAGGCCAGTTACATATTACTCGTCGTAATTATTGTTATTTTGTTGTGTGGAGTCCAAAAGGTTTGCTGTATGAAAAAATTGAGAGGGACGATGAAATCTGGCAAAAAATCGTTCCACTGTTAGAAAATTTCTACCACCAATGCCTTTTACCAGAAATAATTGACGGTCGCATACCAAGAAATTTACCGGCGAGGGAAAGGTCTGGACCATAAATTGTTTTAATTTCATTGTGTAGATGTTAAACAGTAATTTTTTTTACAATAAAGCGTTTAAAAACAAAAAATATTAGATCATTGAAGAAGATTGAAAATGTCAAGTGATGTAGGAGGTATTCCCAAAAGTGCATTTTTCTGTAATAATATAACGTATTAAAAAAGTTAAATAAAAACTAAACTAGTTATGTGTATGTACCTAATATGTAGCACAATAAACAATATGGTGCCTCTTATACATAGATTTCAATATTCATTTGTATAATATGATATTATAATAACATAATCGATTCAACAACATGTGGTAGATGCATGTACCACTGAACATACGCTGTACCAGCATTCCATCAAACGATCAGTGGTGTATGTACTTACCATCACACATTTTCTTGTAAAATATAATTTTTTTGAAAAAAAAATCTAGAACAATATATTTAGTCAAATATAAAAGTTTTTTTTGGTTCGGTAGTTGTATCTTAAAAAAAGTGTCCTATAAAGGGATAATATTATGTTGAGTACAACCTTCAAAAGTTATCAAAAAATATTTTAATTAATTTTTGTGTTCCATATCCAACTCGGCAATACGGAACGGAATCATCTCGGGGTCTGTCTGTAACAGGTGTTTTTTTTTCAATTTTTTTCCATTAATTTATTTGACGTAAACAAATTAAATTTGTCACAATAACTTTAGTAAATAAGCTCGGTAAGTATTGGCACACTCAAAATAAGTCACCAAACAGAAAAATAATTTTAAAAAAACATCGAAAACTCGGGACATGACAACACTAGTGGACTAGTGTATCGATATAATTATTGAGAATGTCACATCACTTCGTTGACTGTATACGTATTCAACAAAACCCTCTCCGCCCCCCCTCACCCCCGAATACTGAGAGAAAGTGACACATGCACCTCAGCCTGATAATACCTAAATAAAATTGTCAAAATCGAGGTTTTGTAGTCCTCATTTTTCTACTCCAAAACTGAACCAATTTCCAAGATTTTTTTTACCAAATGTATTGGAAGAAAACATTCTATGTCTGTACCTTTTGCTTTTTTTAAAAATACATCGTCTAATTTGTATACTGAACGTTTGTTGATGGCGTTAAAAAAAGGCAATTTTAACAATTTTTGAAGGGTTATAACTCCTATAAAAAGTAACTTATCAAAAAAATCAAAACGTACCGACACGCTTGCGGTCAATATTCATATTATGTAAAAAAAATATTTTCTCTAGTGTCAAAATTCAGAGAGGGAAATGAGGAATACGTTTGTATGGAAAAAACACCACCCGGTTTCCTCTTAAGATTTTTGCTTTGAACTTTCAGATTTAGATTCGAGCTTTATTGATTTTTGAGCTTTAAGATTACATTATTATTAAGAGCCTTTTTTTGAGAACATTTGAGTGAAAATCTTTGATGACGCACATTTTGCAACTATCGAAGAAAGTTTTGATTCAAAATTTGTATTCAGACGGAGACGGTCATGATTCTCTTATTTTGAACTGCAATTATGTAAAATTTCATCAAAGTATCAAATACTACTAAGGGATGGGAAAAGGATATGGGTTGGTTTTATAACATCTTATGTAGATGATCGATATAGATATTTTAATATTAAGCATTGTATTTAGTATTTACTATGTAAAACTGAAAAGTATATTCGTAGTATTAATTAATTAGAAAAAATGCCAGATTTTTTACAATCAAACTGATCGATCAGTTTCGTAAGATAAAATATTGTAAAATTAAAACTGAATAAACACACTTTAAAAAAAAAAGTTACTTATGTACATAGAGAATGAGGTTTTTTTTTGTTTTGATGGAAAATTGTGTGCAAAATTTCTTCAATCTCGGAATAAAACTGTAGTGTTTTTTAGTTTTTTTACAAATCAAATCCATGCCGCCAGCCACAAAGCTACAAAAAGGCAAACAATTTTATATATTAGAAGATTAAATAAAATATACACGGATTAATAATTTCTAAGAAAAATCTGAAGAAATTTATATCAGACAGTATCTTCTGTCACCACTTTTTATTCTAAATTAGGTTATATTCCCCGTTCTTTGTATTCCCCTAATGAGAATAAATTAGATGAGGGAGATGTGAAAAGATTTTTTTTAACTAATTATTATTCGGTGAAATGATTTTCATCGTCGTTTATTAGACGACGAGAAAAGTTTATTAATTATTATTATTAAAAAAAAATAGTGGCTTATAGTTTTGTCGTGTTTCAACGTATTTTTTAATCAGCCATAATATGTTTATCCAATTCCTTCACCCTCCTTACCATGTTGTTGGTGTTTGCCACTGTCAACATTAAATCTAGATAATAATTATTAACATGCCTTCCAATGCATTTTTGATTCGGTAGTCAGAACAATTTATTATTAATGATCAAATAAAAAAAAATATATATATATATGAATGTAATTGTTTTAAGATTGCCAAGTTATTAATTTAATTATTATTCATTTGTTTCAGGTAAGCATCATATATAACTGCTGTTTCCACTAAGTTAACTTCTTCATCGGTAAGTGAAATTTGTCCTAATCTAAAAAAAATATTTTTAATTTTCTTATGAAAACAGTATTTTGTTCCAGATAAATAAATTACTGGGTTGTGCATGCGATACCATAAATATTTGAATAGTCACATTTTTTATTTTTATGTAATTTATAATAATTTTAATAATTTATTTTCATCAGGGCCTGTTTTGTGGAGCTAATGTAAAAAAAGTTATTTGAGAGCACTGAACACACGTATACGTGTGAATATTAAATATTTCTTAATAATTAAATATTTCTTAATTGACTGAGCGTTGGGACGTCCTGTTTTAACTCGAACAGTTTGCATTTCATCTGTTTGTAAACCCTTTGATGAGTTCCGTTTCGGTTTCAAGATAGAGGACAACTTGGTGTTTCAGTAAAGAACCAAATGTGAAATCATCGTGTTTCTTTTTTTTTTTTTTTTTAATATTATGGTACTTCCCAGCATAAAAGTTTATAGAATAATTGTAATTGAGGTATTGTCCTTTCTTCGAATACATTTTATTAATCTTTGTGTGTTTTTTTTAAATTTGCATACAGTATTATGGTTTATAATTAAGTAGGTAGATATTTAAGTACCTACTTGAAAATATTACAAAGAAAATTTTGGTTTCGAAAGAGATTTAAAAACATACTTATTTTGGAAAATACTTAGTTTCATGGATGTCAAGACTTCAGTCATTACTCTACGGGATTCTAACGTCTTATTTCTTAACTTTTTCACCGTCTGCTAATATTATTTCCAATTTATTTTGTAAACTTCAAAAACTTTTGAAAAATTACGAAATATATAAAATGAAAAATTGTTACAAGATTAATGATAGTAAAAAAGTATAAAGAAAAAAAGCGGGTTACCTAAAACTGTTCAGACAACAAAATAAAACAAAAACTTGTGCAGGAGAGTATGATAAAGATGGGATGAGAAAATGGGTGAGAAATGTAGAGACTGTAGCTTGTAGAGGGTCGAAGGGGAGGTGGATATTAGGGTGGGGATGTAATTTTCTTGGAAAGAAGGTAAGAAGAAGTCTTGGAGGCAATTAACACCCAAACAAAGTTGATCAAAATCACCTTTATTATTATTTGAAAGTTGAGAGGCGATACTAAGATATTAAGAGCCAAGAAAAACGTAATTTATTTTGCCAATATTCATCGAAGTGATCGGGCGATAATGGGTGGGTTTTGTTTCCTTTGTTTGGAAATTCATTTCCTTTATTATATTTTCTCTCCAAAAAAATCATTTGAATTATAAACACTTCAATAGAATTTGTTAAATCGTTTTATTTACACATTTATGGTTTTTTTATTTGATCTATAGAAATTGAATTTTTGTAATTATTATGGCGCTCTGTTGGGTTAGCGAACTTGTGGGTTAAGCCAAAACTTTTAATTACAAAAAATAAGTTTGATTTTCAAATTCCATAATGAGATAAAATATAGAGTTCTAACGAGATAAATATTCATGAAACCTTCAATAAGCGTTATTTTTTTTATTAATTTAGAAAAAGTCTAAATTAATAAAAGTTATTAGTAGGAAGAGATTTATTACTGTGGGTCTTGAAGAGGCCCGGACTATGGAGGAAAAAAAGATGCCGGTAGCTCGTTCGCTCGTTCCACATTCGTACCGACTTATAAACGAGTTGAAGAAGCGACCCGTTCTCATGAAGCCAACATCAACGGTTAACTGGTGTGCAGCTGGTATCCGTCAAGTTTCACGCACGTGCACTGGTGCTCCGGGGAACAAAGCTGCTAGCTCCTTAGAGAAGGCTCCATTTTAAAAGACCTATAGAACAGACTCAGAATGCCTACATTGCGTATGAGCATTAGATATGGCAATCGGTATGTTAATAACAGATTGTCAATTAGATGGACCTCCTTTTTATGCACAGAATCAAATAGGTTTACCAAGCTTTCGGGTTCTAGTCCAGAGGTGGCGCCCAAATTCAATTGATGGGCGAACTTGAGATTTGTAGAAGGAATAATAAGCTGGACACTATTTAAGAATCTGCTGGCCCTGTACAAGAGATCCAGTTTCTTGGAAGCCAGATGAACTCGAGCTTCTACACAGCCACGTTACTTCAACCTGAATGATATTCTAACTCTATCATAAGCAATTGATATATTCTGGAAGAGGCGAGTAAATTTAGTTATGGTTATTAAAGAAATCTTATTATTTATAATTTTGGAACTCCAGTTTGAAGATGCCCTTTGTGAGTTGAATCAGTTGTAGACTCATTTTTTGTAATTCATATTACTAGCTGGTCCCCGGCATGCATTGCAATGCCATTAAAGAAAATAAATTGATTCTCCCTGCGTGTCCTTTCCCTTCTACCTTCCCCGCCTTCTCCCTCCCTCCTCTCTTCCATCTCCGCAAACCCCACCTCCCCTTCCTCCCTGCCGCTAAAATATATGAAATAGACACATTTTCATTTATGCAAATTTCATAACGCCAGGGCTTACTGTTATATATAGCCTATATGTTATTCTGACGTATGAGCCATATTATTGTAAGGTTTTATTAAAATCTATTCAATAGTTTTTGCGTGAAAGAGTAACAATCACACATACATCTTAATACCTACACACATAATTCTGAATCGTTGTCTTTTACCACGGTGAATCTAAGATTATCTTCCATATTGGAACGTGCAGCGAAAATTTATATTATTTTTAAATGATTAAATTGTAAAATAACACAAATAAATCAAATAAAATTTTCTTGCGCACGCCGGCATTTGAACTCCGCGACATCTGGCTTGATAGTCGAGAGACTTACCCACCGACCACGACTTTTTATTGGAAACAATCATTCTAAGAATTGGTTTGTAACCTGTAATATAAAAAAGGGTAGTTGCCCGTAATACGGAGAAAAATAATTAGTTGATAATAATGTAATTCTAAAATTTGAAAATATGAGATTGACAAATATGACGGCTCTGACAGAAGGTGGCAATGGCGAAATTGGTTAACGCGCTCGTCCCGGTTAGACGGAGAGGTCTGGGTTCGTGCCCCAGTTGCGACCATTGTCTTTTTCTGTTTTTCTGTGTCTTGTTCTTTTTCATATTTTCGTTTATATTATTATTGTTAACTTATTCTAATATGATATATTTCACTGATGGGAATAACCTTCAAAAAAGTATAAAAAGAAAGTTTTTTTATAAAAATTAAGTTTTATATTATTATTTAAAAATTAATCGATCAATCTAATCGATTATTTATTCCTTTATTCACCACACGCTTTATCGTATTGCCAATTACATGGCCATCAATATATGTCTCTATTGAATTCATTGATAATGGAAATACCAAAAGGGAACATTGTTTTCCACTCTTTTTGTCCGGCGTTTGTGGAATCCCAGAAACCGTAATTTGTATTAAATCTGCTGTTTCAAAAGAGTTCCTTTTAGGCCTTTATTTATGAAAAAACTACTTATTCTTCATTCCGGGTCACTTACACGGCCTCTACCTCCAAGCAAGTTAACAAAAAGTTATTGCCTCGCAACGCCGGCCCTTTAAATTAGGTACTGTCGTTTTGACATTTAATGAAATTTATTATTGCTCATAAATAATGTTGCTGAGTTGTTAGATAATTGCGAAATGAGAGCTTCTCGGAAAGTGTCCTCCGCTAGCAATCAATTACATACATATTTTTGAACTTATCTTCCAAAATATCGATAGACCGAATGTCGGATAACTGAAGAAATAATATGTTCTATTTTGTTCCATGACAGTCGATCCCCCGACATTTAATCCCCCGGCATACTTTATCAGTAAAATACGGTACACCAACTTACACAAAATATAATTAAGTGTCGGAGTGTGCAGAGAGGATATACCGCCGTACAACAAAAGAATAAAACATATTTATGAAAATGCATTAATGAACAAACTACTGGTGCATATACTGTGTTAAACGGTGTATATCAGCGTACAAGTACAAAAAACTACATTTTAAATAAATTCGTTTGATATCCATTATGCTTCCGACTTTATGTCCGGGTTAAATGCATTTGACACCATTGACCACGACTTTCTCATTAAGAGACTAGAATTAACATTTGGTTTACATTCTAACGTAAAAAATTGGCTACAATCCTATCTAACGGATCGCTCACAAGCAGTGAAGGTGGGAAATAAACAATCCAACTTCACAAAACTCTCTTCAGGGGTACCTCAGGGATCCGTTCTGGGCCAACTTCTCTTTATCCTCTTCACAAATGAAGTCGCAAAAATTATCGAGTCATTTGGTCTCCTTTCTCACTGTTATGCCGACGATCAGCAAGTCTACTTTTACTGCACACCAAATGAGATCACCGGCCTCAAAATTCGCACAGTTGAGTGTCTAGAAGCAATTAGTCTCTGGATGTCCTCAAACAAACTGAAGCTTAATCCATCAAAGACCGAATTTCTGTAGGCAGCTACAAATAGACGTCAACATCTAATAGACAACTCACCAATTGCCATTTCCGGATTTGACGTAATTGCGAAAACAACCGTCAAACTTCTGGGAGTTTATCTGGATTCAGACCTTTCATTGAAAAGTCAGGTGAATAGGACCGTTAGCACAGGGTTCTTCTACTTAAGACAACTTAAGTCAGTTCGTAGGAACCTTTCGACAGAAGCAACTAAGCTTCTTGTGAATTCATATATAGTATCGCATCTTGATTACTGCAATGGTATCTATGCAAGTCTTCCTAAATGTCAAACTGATAAACTACAATCAGTGTTCAACGCCGCAGCATGACTAATCACAGGGGTACCCAAGTTTTCACACATTTCGGAACACCTCCGAAATCTTCACTGGTTGAAGTGTCCTGAAAGGATCCAGTATAAGTTATGCTGGATGGTGTTTAAAGCTATCAATGAAATGACTCCACCCTATATCTCTGAACTATGCATTCCGGAAAATATAGGTCTAAGGCAGTCATCTCTTAGATCAGCGACATCGTCTTCAATTGGAAGATTGAAAGAACCCAAGCGAAATCCGAACACTAATTTTGGTGATCGCGCGTTTGGAGTATCCGGCCCTGAGGCTTGGAATAAACTTCCCATGGAATTGAGATGCATAACCAACCCAGCGGAATTTAGATCCAAACATAAAAATCAGTTTCTCAAATACTCATTTCCATAAATTCGGTATTATATTTTATTTTTATTTTATTTTATTTTTATTTCATTTGGGAGACCAACAGTTTACATTCATAACAGAGCATAATAGTAATTAAGTGACAGTAATTGAACCATTTACAGGTTTCCACATGGGTATTGTATACAAGTGTTGTGGTTCCATAGATATTTGCTAAAGAAGAAAAAAATTACATTTCAAGAGATACTTTGTAATTTAATTATACTCTAATAATTGTTGATGTCCACGAATATATACTATTTTATTTGCTATTCCCTACAACTACTAACGAAAAACTCAAAATGCTATTGATCTACCTACCAATGGTCTGTCAGTGGTAACCTAACACCTCAATCCGTTCAATGTTGAGCTATGAGTCATCATAATGCGGTAAAGATCGGCGATTAATTTCATAAATTTTTTTAAGATATCCATACATTTTCGTAAATCCGATAAATTTTGCATCCATGTCCTTAAATAGTAATATGTATTATGTAAAAACTTCCTTCTTCTTCTGGCGCTGTGGAGTGATTCTGGCGAATGTATGATATTTATAAGATGTTTTCAAGTATTTTTAAATTTAAATAAATATGTTAGTTATAAATCTCTAACTTTAAGTCATAATTGTAAATACATATGTCATTGAGCTCAGTTTTAGGTCAGCTTTTATATGTCTTAGTCATAAGTCACTAGCAATAAGACTTAGATGTAAGTCACTAGTTATAATTGTAAATCTTAGTTGTAAGCCAGTAATATTATTTTTTATGTATTTATTTGTACAGCGCCCTTGAGGTGATTTTTCACGAAAACGGCGCTATATAAATTAGCCAAATATTATTATTATTATTATTAAATCTTCCTCACAGGAAAAACTAAACCCTTCCACACACTTTTCCACAAATGATCATCTAGTCAATCCACGCTTTGTAAGTGCACTATATAAGTATAATAAATACAAAACAATACAAGACCAACATGTCAACCTACCAGAGACCAAATGGGAAAATAATTCACCGACTCATGATATTTTCATATCAGAGAGTTCGGCTCGGTAGAACTCCTAACTGGACCGATAAATCCTACTGATCCCTCAATATAAATATTTCAAAAATCTTTCAAAATCCTACATGTATTTGAAATGACTGATTTTTGCATGTTTATATATAAATACTTGGACAAATCTAATAAGCCTAAATCTTGAATGCGAGAGCTAGGTATAATGCCAGTAACCGAAATAACAAAAGGTAATATTTTTATATTCTGAGAATGCCAAATTCTTTTAATCTCATTTCCTAAATCTGTACATTTTTTTTTTTTAGAAACAGTTTTTTGAATATTACAGGAATTTGGAATAGCGACATCACTGATATATATATATTTTTTTTTTAAATTTTGTCATGTAAAACTATATCGGATCTATTATGTCTAAATTTTCTATCTGTTACAGTTTTAGTATAGTTTTGTCATTATATATTTTATAAAATTCATTTGCTAAAAATTTATTTGGTTCATATTCATAATATGGTACTATATAACGGCAGTCAATCAAGTTATTTTTAATTACCAAACTTTGGTGAATTATTTTAAAAACCTGATTGTGCCTAAATGTATACTCGGACGGCGCTAATACAGAACATCCCCATAAAATATGTTCTATAGTTACTTCTTCAATCTTTGCAAAATAACTTTGTGGCATTATTTATTATTTAATTAAAAACAGATAACTTTGTATAAACCACTTTTTATTTTCTATAGTTTTCGGAAAAGCCAAAAATTTTCTACATAAATCCCAGAGTTTGTCAACATACGTTTGGTTGAGATAATTGAAGTGTTTTGCGTGAATAATTTTATTTGACCAGGAATTAATCTGCCGAATGAGCACCGTTAGTATACTTGAAAAATTATGACATTTAAGTAAAAAAAAATAAGCAAAAGAAGAACCTACGCATTAGAAATTAAACATTATTTATTAATTAAAAAGTAATTTTGTTACCCACTTTAAAGTTTGCTGAATCGTTCCCATAATGAATACTATATGTGAAATTCGATAATAATCCCTTTTATAGAGTTCATTGAACCCAAGTTGCGCATTCACATAGAAATAATATACGTTGTTACGGATTTATACCCTCATTTTGTTTTCTATATACATCGCGAATTTCAAAAATTATAACTCGTCTTCAGCAATGGCTTATTAGTACCTAGGTATTCTTCAATCTACATATTGCGAACGCAAGAAAAAATATGCTATTTTAAATTATAAACTATCAAGTAAATAAAATTTTTGCAACCGAGGAAGAACGGAATAAGAGAAAAATTCTCATGTTTTATGCTTCGCTCGGTGGCATTTATTTGCAGAAAAACTCCCGAACCTTTCGGGAAGGTGGAAAGCCCCCGAGGATTATATATTGGGACACAGAACCTTGGCGAGGAAGCTGTGACTAGCAATCTTCAGGAGCTATTGTATGGGGTTGCTTTACTTCCTCCCTCCTACTCCTGCTGCCGTATGAGGCAAAGGCTTTATGCGAAGGGAAGAGATTTATGCTAGAATGGATGTCTTTAATCAATTAATGGTTTGATTCTTATTGAAGCTCGAACGTATTATTCAGAAATAGCTTTTAATAAACTCATCGTGTAAAGAGGTTAGTATAATGTTATTATCTAAATAATTTTTAATGCATAATTTACAATTACACGACATGCTTCACAAATATCGTGGACGTTGTAAACATATTTTGTCCAAGTCAAATTCGCCAAATACTGAATCAATTATAGATATTATTATGATCCTTTTAGACAGTGCCGCGATATATAAAAACTTACGATAAAATAATGTGATTATTTTTCGAATATGAACCGAAAACCAATGTTAAGAGTAAAGTACCTACAAGATAAGTAGTAAGGAATCCAAGAAAGGTATGACGGAAAAAAAATTTAGTTCAATGTATCAATGCGCTCCACACGCTCTTCTGCCCTATAAGTGGATCAAAGTAAGACAAACCGAATTTTGCATGAATAGTTTTTAATAATTTTTTTTTCTTAATCGTGTTTCATATCACTTTAAATTAGTTTATTTGTATAATGTAAAAAAATATAAAATTTATCTCTTGATTTTCCAAAGATTAATAATAAATAAAGCAATTTACGGAAGAAGTCAGGAACACATGGTACAATTAAGTGAAGCATCAAACTGTTATATTTTAAGATATGTTAAAATCATCTTTATATAAATAGTCAAGTAATATTCCAAGAGTCATGTAATATTCCTCTTGAAGAGGAACATGTTTCAGATGGTAAGTATGGATCAATGGGTAATTTTTGCGTGAAAATTTTTCGAATACATTTATTTAAGTTCATAAAGAAATGATTTTTTATGCAATGTTTATCAACTCTATCTTGTTGTTTTTTTTTGCAATCATGTGCTGAGCTTACGTATTTTTACATTTTCAAATAGTCAGCGTAAAAAATGAATTCAGAATGACTGATGACATGTTTGATGTCATTAAGATGCAATGTAAAGAGCAGAGGCCGTTAATGGGAACCTTGAGGTACCCCCGAAGGAATGGTAATTGTCGAAGATATATAACCATTTAGGACAACACCCTGACTTCTATTTTTATTTCCCGTTATACCAATATGTACAAAAAATATACGAAATAAATTATACAAATAAATTTAATAAACCAACAAAACTCCATAGATGTGTCCTCGATATCGTGGCTCTTTAGGCCTAGCAAAGCTGGTCGGGTGAGATATTATTACAGCAGACTAGTGTAGGGGTATTCTATAGAACGGGAGACTATCCCCGGGAACATTTGAGGTGCATTGCGACACTAATCCGGGAAACGGTCGCTGGACAAACACAATTAGGTGTATGCCAAGTGGAATAACATTTTCACGGCTCAGCTTTCAAGTCAAATTAATCTTCCATCTGTTTGTTTAATTCACGAAAATTAATGGATGGGTAGGCTTTATTCTGACGATTGAACGCAAAATTTTAATTTTTTGTAAAAAAACATTAACTTCGATTTTCGGAAGTGATTAGTGCACAAAATGTAATAATCTTACTCATTTAAGTAACACTATAGTGTGACATCTTACATGTGGTTAAGTTAACATTTTGTCACTAACAACTTTCAGCAAAAAAGGTTTCAATGGCTAAATATTTAATTAAAATTATCTAATAATACCTATATTACATTCATTGATACAACGCTTAGGCCAGGTACTCACGGGTGACTTTATTCACGGTAACAGTTTCGACGACGCTGTTGTTTGCTAGCTGTCGGACAGGGGCATCCGCCGCCAATACCTGAACACACCTCGCCTGATGAAAACGGGCACCCCTGCTAAGTCACCAAACGTAGCGAAAACACTTGAAGTGACCTATGGAAGAGATGTTGATTATCCAGTAAATGGTTCCCGGGCAGCGGTACCCATACTTCCTAATTTAAAATTGCTTGGCTCATGGAATAATTTTTATTATTAACACAGCTTGGTATTTCAAACGAAAATAATCATTACAGGAAACTGAGTGATGCCGTCAAAAGGTTCAATCCTTATCTTTATCAATGTTCTATACATTATTATGGCCACAATTTATTTCATCTAATAGTATTAATACCTGTACGTCTGTATGGTTGAAACTTAATAATCAGAGTACCACTCTGACGTCGTGCCTAATGGAAAAGATCTGTGAACGTGAAGTTTGTGACTAAGCTATTATCGTAATAGAACCGAATTAAAGCAAGTACCTAGCTAATAAAGCCAAAAGATGGCACTACTTACGTTAACAGCTAGCCCGAAGAAGGTCGTCGCAAACCGGTTACCTTTCAAAAACAGCTTTTAGTATTCTGCTACGTTCAGAAATGTTTCATTTATAGAGCTTTAATTGTGAAGCTGAAATAACACAAAGTTTTCGTAAATCTGACATGTCGTTTAAGACGTAAAAAGTGCACATTCTCGATAGATCGGAATGGTTAATTTCATTATTTATTGGTAGTTACGAGTATTTTTGGATTTGCATTTTCGTGAATCTATCCACTCTCTCCTGGATAAGGATGACATGTACGTGAAGTTTGTGACTAAGACTTCCGCCGAGCGGGTTTTTAACTGCTAGCACACATTATTTTGCCATTTGACTGTCCACTTAGCAATATAAGCAGATATACATATATATATATATATATATATATATATATATATATATATATATTTTCGCGTCAACGCATATATTTCCACAGAAATCGTTATAACTCCCTTTTTGTTCCAGTGACATCCCTAAAACAAAAAGGAGAAGCTCCATAATAAATCTAGCTAGCCATCACTATTCAAGTTGTCCATAGAAATATATTTAAAAAAAACCTACATGGTTGACCGCCAAATTGCCTACCCACTGTTAGACATTATTATTTTTTTATTAAATATTCTTGTATGAAATGATAAAAAAGCGAGGTGCCTAAATTGTTAATTTTACATTTATACAATAGAATAAGTATTGTTTATCATACAATTAGTTTAATATCATATTTTAGTACCGTTTTCACGTAAAAACATCACGTTAGTCATTTTTACATTTTTTAATGATTGCATTTTAAATTTTAAAATTTACATATTTTAATGTTAAGATTTATTTGTAATATAACAATTAGTAAGCTTATTTCGTAACCTTTCATAAACAGCTTTTAGTATTCGGCTACGTTCAGAAATGTTTCATTTATAGAGCTTTAATTGTAAAGCTGAAATAACACAAAGTTTTCGTAAATCTGACATGTCGTTTAAGACGTAAAAAGTGCACATTCTCGATAGATCGGAGTGGTTAATTTCATTATTTATTGGTAGTTACGAGTGGTTCAGTGGCGTAGCCAACGATAGTACAAAACGATAAGGCGAGAGGAGAAGAGGAGATGGGGAGAGTTTTCACTGCCTCAGACAACAGATTTTCCGCTACATATTTAAGATTTCAACCACCAAATACGTGATAGATTATGGGCCCCTGTACGCTTTGATGTGTGTATTTACCTCGATTCTGCCAATGATCGTATCTCCAGAACACTTGCTTTGTTCCGCCTTGAAGTGCTCATCCGTGACATGCCAGTCCGCCCAACCCGCCCGCCCTAGCCGCCCACCTCTTTGAGACTGTTGGAACTGGCAGGAACCGTCTGTTGGAGAAAGTCGCTGTTTAAAACAATGCCGCCTTTTCCTGTCACTGCCTTTACAATACGTCCATCGTAACTGAACAGCGCAACAGAACGGCGTAACAGAAGTCACCCAATTATAGGAACATTTATACGCAGATATTTGCTGAAAAGAGAATCTTTTTTTGTACATTAGCTCCACACAAGAGGCCCTGAAGAAAAAATATCCCTCAGGAAATTTTTGGGAAGGAAAAAGGTATGAATCCATTCATCGCGGTGCAAGGCGATGGGTCGAGAGAGTACGGCTAGATAGTTCAAAAGGTCTCCCTCAACCAGTCTATCTCGCTCCGGCCCGCCACGCAGTAGGTAGGAAAATGTAGACAAACCTCTCCCCATGAACTCCGACACCCCTGATAAGTCTTCAAACTTAGCAAACCACTTGGGGAGACCCATGGCAGGTGTGTTTGTTTTCCAATAAACGGTTCACGGAGCGGCGGTACCCCACCCCCCAAATTAACGAATGAACATAGTATTTTCACAAAGATTGACCCAAATCTACAATACCGATGATCCCGATGATCGCCCTCCACATATAAATGTTTAAATCATCTGTTATATTACAAGTTCGTGGGTTGTTTGGTTTAAAAGACAACAGAACAAGAAATGTTTTTAAAAACTTACTGATAGATAGATTGTGATATAGCCCCTAAGTACCTTAAATGTATTTATTTATTTATTTATTCACGCCTTGAAGGCTTTTACAATATCACGTTATTATAGATACGTAAGTTATCCAGGAGTACAATTATAAGCATGTAAAATAGGTATAATATAATGAACTGAACATTAAGGATATAAGCAGAATTAAAAATAAATAAACACAAAAACAGTATTAAAAGAATAATAACAAAATTTACATCAGAATTTTAGAAATTTCCGATATAAATTTAGGTAAAGAATAAATGAAAATTCAACCGAACTGAATTTATAATATGGGGACCAAATAGTGGAATTATATTCTAAATTACTTCTACAAATTACCTCTTACTTAACAGTGAAGATAATTTTAAATGAATAAAGTGACGAAAGATCTTTTTCTTTTCTTAAAATAAATCCCAAAAATTTCATAGCCTTATTAGTATCTTCATTAAGCAACAAATGTTAATTTTTCGTCAAAAAGGATACCCAGATCCCTGATATAAGACATCTTTTTAAGAAAAATATTGTTAATACTATAATAGGATTATTGTTTCTAAAGAAAGATATAAATTGACATTTATCGATATTTAAAAATAGTTCATTATAATTACACCAATCCTGTAAGCGATTAAGATTAGCTTGAAGGATATTACAACCATTGATGGAGGTAATCGTTTTGTTAATATTAAGTCAAATCAGCAAACAAAAGTGTGTTTACTCATTTAAAAAATTTTACAATATCATTAATAAATATTAAAAATAAAATAGGTCCTAAATGTGAACCTTGCGGAACTCCACAAATGTGTCTACTCTTTGTTATTTCTTAAATGATTGCTAAAAAAGAAGTGTCAAGTAGGTACTAAGATATTATACGTTTTTCAATACACCTTTCAATCCATCTGTTAGTGTTTATCCAAGGACTACTCGTGCAGTCTGTCAAATTGAATTTTTTTATTTGTAAATTAAAAATTATTTTAAAGCCTGTCAAATTGTATTTTTTTATTTTGTAAATTAAAAATTATTTTAAAACAACATACTTATTAATAATCAATTAAAATTTACAGGGTGTTAAGGGACTTGATTTAGGTACTTTAACTAGTGATTCCTGACATTTCCTGCGATGTAAACGAAATTTTGGTTTCCGGTGACATTTTTTATGTTTTTAGTTGTTTTCTAAAAAAACATAAATGCCTTATTGCACAGTCGAGGACGGGTTACGAGATCGGGCGCTTACTCGGCTGACTGACAATTGACGACGTGCGAAAGAAATATATTTTTGTTTCATTTTGAAGAAAAAAAAATTGAAAAAAAAATTGAAAAAAAAATGTACGGACAAGTCACTAGACACAAAATTTTCATTTACATCTTTTACTCCAAATAATGTCAGGAACCACTGGGTAAAATAAGTTAAGTAAGTCCCTTAAAACCTGAATAACTCTTGATTTAAAAATTTCTCTTTAACTCCCCACATATTTTCCTTTGTATTATTGTTACTAATTTATTCACTTGATAAGATTAAGTGGAATTATAATAGGTACTATTTTTCACACAAAACTACATCGAGGGCCCCTAGCGGACGTTATGGTCCTTTCGAGACATTTGGAATATTTTTGGTTTGAAAAAGTTTTGTTTGTTTTCGAAAGATGTCGCTAAAAAATTAATTATTTCACCGTTGTCATTAATTTTATATAGTGCGTGTGGTGTATACTGTTTTATTTACATATATTTTTATTTACGGAAATAAAAATAGAAGAAAACATAAACAAAAAGTGTTTAATTTAAACCACGAAAATATTCACATATGAAATGTAAAAAATAATATTACTATTATAACAAATTATTTTTATTAAAATTACTATAAAAAAAAAAAAAAATTACAAACATAGTTTTAAAGAAAAACCTTCATGGAATTTATAAGGATTTTCATAACTTATTTTAAAAAAAATCTGATTGTTTTTGATAAAAACTAAGCCCTTGCAACCATGGTTCGCTACGTTTGGTGACTTAGCAGGGGTGCTCGGGTTCATGGTTTGTCTGGGTGTGGTTTGTCCGGGTCTTGGCGACGGATGCGTTTATGAAAACATTTATGTGAATACTGCACAAGAGTGCCAACTGCTCCCGTCTGGAGCCAGTGAGATTATGGCATCCCCAAATTGGGGTATGTTGTGAGGCTGAAGGTAGCGGGGAGGGGAAGGAGATGTTAAAGAGGGAGGTAGGGAAGTACCTTACTATTCAGATCTGGTCACCAAACACGGCTAAAACCATTTCAAGTAACGTTTCAATTCTGTTCGGTGGTCTTACACCAGGGCGATAATGGAATTTTCCACTCTGGAACTTGCCGTAAATATGGTATTGGTAGGTAGTCAACACATTTGACGTAGGTACTGTAAATTCATAAAAAATCATTTTTTTACAACACAAACAAACATCACTGAGCATTCTCTTTTTGGCAAACAAGACCCAAGACTCAGACATTTGAAAGCTCACTACCACGTGGCAATGGCATAATTTGTGCACAGAATTATGGTACCTAAATGATCCTGTTGAAAGGCCACATTTCAGAATTCAAATTGTAATATACGTAGACCCCACAATTACCTAGTGATAGGTCTACATAACAAAAATAAAAAAGGAACCTTTTTTATTGTGAATACCTCATAAGGGGCCATCCATAAATTACGTCACACGAATTTTATGATTTTTTGACCCTCCATAATAATATCTTCTCACCGTGATTGATTACTGCCATCTTTTGAAATATTTAGTAAAAAGCTTTTAGTTTGAAATCGAACCGTAAATGGAAAGATAAAAGGGCGCCACACGACAGAGGGCATTTGCTAGTAATAAAAAATCCTGGATTTAATTGTGAAATTGAAGTTTAAAATTATAAAATTTTCTTTAAAAAATGGAAAAATGTAATACTAATAATATCCCGTAACGTTTTTTTAAATAAACTCATCCAAAGATTTGGAATAAGCATTTCAAAATACAAGAAAATCGATGTTTATGAAAAAATTTAATTAAGAATATACATATTTATTTTTTTTAATTTCTTTTCGAGGTTTGAAAGAAAACCCCTACACCTATACTTTGAGGATATTCAGCTGTTAAAAATATTCTCTATAACATACGCAGAACGGTCAGAATAAGGTCGTATTTCTGATTTGTTTTTGATAAATGCTAAGCCTATGTTAATTTAAAAATGTATAAAAAATATTTTTCATATTAAAAACTTTATGTTTATCGATTTGCGTAATAATATTATCATTATTTCAAATTAATAAATGATTACATTTGGCCTTAAGAACCGTTCTCATCCCAGGCGAAATTACTAAAATATTGTATATACCTACTTATGTAGGGTATAGGTACTATAACAATATAATTTAATATATACTTTTTTCGCGTGAATACTGCTCACGAGTCCCAACTTGTGAGTTGCTAACCATCTGGAGCGAGTGAGACTACGACATTCACAATTGGAGTATATTGTGAGGCTGAGAAAGCGGAGAGTGGAGAAAGGAAGAGGAAGATGGGAAAGCATCTGGTTCTTCAGATCTAGTCACCAAATACGGCTGAAGCCGTTTCAAGCACCGTTTCAATTCTGAATGGTGGTGTTAGACCAGAGCGATACTGAGTGTATCTTCCATTCTGGAATTACCGCAAACTCGGTACAAATACTTATATTATTTTAAACTTATTAAATTGTTAGTTAACTCGAATCAGTCAATCAAATAAAATTTAATTTCGCACGTCGGGATTTGAAGCCGCGACATCCGGATCAGTAGTCGAGAGCTTTACCCTTCGACCACGAATGCCAAAATGTACTGTGCATGCATACTATACATAAAAAAATAATAGAAGACATTTTTTATTAAAATAACCCAAAATTTTTCATTTTTATCAAAATCAAAGCAAAACTCTAACAGCCTTACTAAAAAAAAAAACCATAGCACGATCGATAACCTGTATTTTTGCAGCAACATCATAAAACAAATTTACACTAAACACGAAATATTACTAAAAACGAATTTCACTCTAAAACACGTTTTAAATTTGGCAACACTGCAATTATTCATAATTTTCATACAAAATTTTGTTTTCATTCAAAGCCGCTGATGGTGATGGCGTCGCGCCTGCACATTTGTACTATCTTGCCCGCGCAAAAAAAAGCAGTTGGTTTTCATGCATGACGGGAATATTTTTAGTAAATATTGAGATTTTACTGAATGATTTCTATTATAGTGACCAATTCACTCTTCTATTAATATATTTGCCGTGTTATTTGTGTGGTTTCACATCAGTTTTATCAAGTTATTGCACAATAAACAGTACTTTAAAGTTGAACTGTCAAAATATTGGATAAGTTTTTAGATTTTCACGGCCAAAAGCATTTTCATTGTTAGTTTTTGGGGTGTTATAACCGATGTTTCGGACAGCGTTGCAGTGTGCATCAGTTCAGATCCGGATCTACCGGATCTGCCCTGATGATGGACACTGCAACGCTGTCCGAAACGTCGGATATAGAAGGAGGTAGCGCAACATGGCATAACACCCCAAAAACTAACAACGAAATTGTCAAAATATTGTTTTGGGTGACATAAAAGTTCCAATTTACGTTTTTAAATCTTTATTTTATGAGAATTTCTGAAAAGTGGTGTTTTTTAAAATATTAATATCTAATACATGTGGTGGTAAACTTATCCAAGAAATTAACATCTTTAGTGGTGCAAGAAATGTGTTGAAATGTCAGAGATATTTTTAGGTTATTCTTTTGGCAATAAAAAAAAATTTGCAATTTTTTTTATTTTTAAAATTGAGGTTACATTTTCATTCCAAATTCATTATTTAAAAGGACTGTATTTTTAAATTTGTTTTTTTTTTTTTTAATTTCTGTACACTTTCATCAAAAATGTTTTGGTAAGAATTTTTTTTTCATTTTTTCCGTGTTTGAATCTTCAAATATGGCAGTTTTTTTAAACTAAAGTGTATTTCAAATACACAAATCTAAAAGGTAATTTTATCCAGTTTTTGTAAATGTTATTTGTTTTTACGACACCTTCAAAAATAAGAAATATATAGAACATTCAAAATACTTTGGAAAATTCCAAATTTCATTCAAACATCATCACTAAAACAGAGATAAACTACCCTTCCAGGCTGTGCAAACAGTGTGTATTTTTTTCCAAGAACATTTTTTTAATTAGTAATGTTTTCACATCCGCGGCCGTTTGTCAATTGAATAAAATTTTCACTGGGTTTTTTAGTAAGGCCGCTTATATTTTAAAAGTTTAAGTATTTTTCGTTTGGGTGAATAGTCTGCCAATGATAGGTTCTCTCCAGAAAACCTTCTTTGTTCACCGCTGAAGTACTGTAGTACCTTCCTTACTTGTTCGTCCAGCCCCGGGGCGTTTTGACATATCACCGGAGCCAGAACGTTTGCGTCTGTTGGAGAAAGTCGACTTTTAAAACAATACCGCGCTTCATGTCACTCCTTCAAACAATACACCCTTCCTGAAATCATTTGCTGTGAAGTGTAGCCAATACGGCAACTCTTAGCCTACTGAATAAGCAAATCTAAAACGCTTCCACTGTTTAACTTCGATTTCAATTAGTCAATTTCTTGTTTTTTTTTAAATATTTTTATAATTATTTCTTTAGACATTATATTTTCTACAAAAAAAGTTAATACGTAGGAATATATATAAATAAAATTATTGTACCAACTCGCGTTTTTATACCTCATTCACACTCAAACATCGTCTCATATTATAATGACTCTTCATATAGCCCGTCTTAAGTATCTGATTCACTCAATCGTGCCTTGCGTAATGAAAACAACTTTATACAGTACAAAAATGTGTATTTTGAGGATAATAAGCAGGTAAAAGCACAGTCAGAAAAATAATACAAATCACGAAATAATTGCAAAAATAAATGCAAAGATGATAAAAAAATAGGTAACAAATAAACAAAACTATATTACTTAACTAAAAAAAACTATTTTATTCATATTTAGCAACAGAACTTTGATACCTTATCCGAAGTAAATTCTCGAGTATTTAGAAATAAAATATTTTTAAAACACATAAAAACACTCAAGTTACACATTATTTAAAAAAAACTAAAATGATTTATATTGAAATTTTACAAAAAAAAAACATACGACATATATCTACCTTCCAAAGTAGCCTCAATTTTTTTATAACCGAAACAAAACACTTTAAACACATAAACAACCTTACAGCTCGCCCGACAATGCGAATGAAAGAAACTGAAAATCCATTAACTAATTTACCTATGTTTAGGGCTCTGGTATGAGTCAACCAGTTCATTAATTTTATTATCCCAATCAAAGATGTATTTGTCATACTATCTGTTAATACCCCCGTGAAGTCATTTTTCAAGAATTCCAAAGTAAGTTTTTTCCGTCTAGCTGTATGAAACGAAACACTGTGCTGCGTTGCATTGTTGGCGGATCTTCGCATTTCTTACACGCTCTAGTTTTATCGCACATACTCCTCAGAGATCTCATTTGTACCGCATTGAGTCTACTTTCATCCCTGCTCGGTCGGTTCCATGCCTCTCTGTCTTACATCAGGGTAGGTACCAGCACTCCATTGTGGACTTCTAGCTTCGCTTCTTTGTACAAGTATTTTTCGTTATAGTCAATATATATTATAAAAGAAAGTGTACAAAAGTGTGCGTCCCGCTAAAAGTCAGAATCGAGTTCTGGTACGATCAAGGGAGTTATATGGTGTGGTGGCCCTCTATCCCCTATCCATAAAGAAGGTTCCCGTTTTTACCTGAAGGGCATGCTTTTTAAGATATAAGGGCTGGAAATTTCTAGAACAGTCCAGAACTTTCCACAACTTTTCAGAACATCCCGGAACATCATTGTGGAACATTGTGGAATATTGTGAAACATTCCAGAACTCTCTCAAAAGTTGTGAAACGTTCTAGAACATTGTGGACCATTCGAAGCCTTTTTTGCATTGGTGGGGCTACCCATTGGTAGGGGTATACAAAGCAAGACCCGTCATGAGGACGCATGTCAGTTCAATATCATATCAACTCCCTGAGCGAAGCCGGGTACTCCAGCTAGTTAGTTATAATCGTTACAATTTTGATTCCACACAAAAATAAAATTTAATGTACGGGTATCTTAATCATTGATATGGGTACTTATTAATATTACGTCTTTAATATAATATTACATACCGTTGTAATGGTCCCATACGTTGTAGAATAATGGTCACCCATTAAGATTAATTAACATTAATATAGGTACTATGTAAATCCCTTTAAGAGGAATATAAACCCTAGAAATATTTCGATTCTCGTGCCTGCAATATTTACAATCGAGCGTCTTAATTGCGCGAGACAAGGAAGCGAAAAAGTTGTTTTTATTTATTTTGTGCATAATTTTATAAGAACGAAAAAAGTTAGATAATAGAAAACCTTAAAAATAGTCTTAGCCATAAAGGGGTATTTTTATAAAAATGTTTCTTGTATTACTTCATAGATAAGTCATGAAAAAACATTTTTTTTAGTGGTTTACGCTTAAATTTTTAGTTAGGTAAATAATAATTTTATTGTAATTCCATTACTTACTCCGTAGTCCAGTGGCTAAGACTCTTGACTCACAATCCGGAGGTCGCGGGTTCGAACCCGGCGTGCGCAAATAAATTTTATTTGATTAATTTGTGTTATTTCACAATTAATTCATTTAATATAATATATAGTTTATTTGCGGCACGTTCCAGATTGGAAGATACTATCAGTATCGCCCTGGTGTAAGACCACCATTCAGAATTGAAACGTTGCTTGAAAATGGCTTTAACCGTGTTTGGTGACCAGATCTGAATAGCCAGGTACTTCCCAACCTTCCTCTTCCCCACCTCCTTCCCCTCCCCACTACCTTCAGCCGCACAACATACCCCAATTGGGGATGCCGTAGTCTTACTGGCTCCAGACGGGAGCAGTTGAGATTCTTGTGCGGTATTTACTGTAAAAAAAAAAAAAAAAAAAAATTACTTAGAAAACCTAGTTAAAGTTTCAATTTATCCGTAGCATATTTTTTGATGTTCATGCTGTAAGCCAATTCGTCGTAAAGATTAATCTAAATAGTATCTTAATAGGATTTCACGTATAATTCACCTTAACATTAAAATTATTATGTTGGTGACGCCCCACCCCGCGTATATAAATTATTAATATACTGGATAGTGTTTGCTGAAGCGTTTTGAGGACATAGTTTGTGATGTGAAATGGAATGATATCCCCTGTAGGAATATAATACCATATTCGCCTCCCTCTACTGGTAATCCGAGCATCACATTATACTTTCCCCCGGTCTCGGTCTGTTGAAGAAACACGTCTCTCTCATATTATCCCACCATCCCTAAAGGCTCACCACGATTTTACAATTGTAGCTGTCTATGTCAATAAATAATTTAGAAATCTGAATATTTTATCTAACGTTAAAATAACCCTAGGAATACAACAGTTTCAGCATGAATAATAAATTTTTTTGACTAAACATAAGACTTTCGACATACGTGTATGGTCTGGAAAATCAGACAGTCCATATCTACGAGTATGTACGACATTTCTCGCTCAAATTTAAGCGGGCTAAATCGACCGCTCAAGCCTTGATATGCGGCAGAATAGTTTCCTTTTCAGACGCCTACCCGTCATATATTATTATGTCAAATTTGACATTTACGTAGGTAAATAATTGCAAAACTTGCATCTCAGTATGGAGTTGATGAGGAATGTCGATGTTATTAATCGATAATCTGGTAACGAATTTTAAATGTTTCAATGCATGACAATTTGTTTTCAGCGGTTAGATAGTCATAATATCAAGAGGATTGCAATTTTTTTTACGTGAATACCCTACAAAAGTCCCAGCTGCTCCCGTCTGGAGCCACTGGCATCTGTTTTGACGCTGAAGGTAGTAGGGAGGGGAAGGAGACGGGGAAGATAAAGGTGGGGAGCCATTTCAAGCAAAGTTTCAATTCCGAATACTGAGAGTATCTTCTACTGTGGAACGTCCGAAAACATACTATATATATTATTTTATAGAAATTAATTAATTATGATTCGATCCCGTGACCTTCGAATTGCGAGTCAAAAGCTTTAACCACGGAGGCCGTCAAAAGACCGTCATGGAGGCCGTCACCGACTTCAGCAAACAAAAAATCATTTAAAATTAGTGAGAGCTTATAGTACCATATTGATTGAAGTGAGGTCCTTATCAAAAATCAACTCAACTTCAAATAAATTGCTGTCGTTGATATTTTAAAAGCTACGCGATGACAGTAGAAAGCATAGATATACAAATTACGCGGATAGTAGTTTGATTTTTAAAAGAAAAAAGACACTCACTATAAGTGAACAATGCGTGTACTTTTGGTGATATCTAGGCTTACGACATGTATGAGGATTACACTTCAAGCCGCGCTAAGCTCGATATTCCAACGCCGAGCTTAAAATCAACTGATTTGTCGGGCCTATGAATAACATATCAAAATACAGAACTACGAGAATAGTAAAATTGTTTGATGTGACAGGAATTGCTTTTCTCATTTGTGCAATTTTACGCCGCAATGTCAAGAAAGGGATATAAATTAAACCGTGTCAGATGAAAGCAATTTAACGGTGGTGTAAAGCATTGGCATTGCGTAACACCTGCACTGCAATAGTTGATATTCAATATATTTGTAGATTTAAGGCACATACTTACGTAACTCAAATAAGGCTCGAAAGCAATCACAGCTTCCGCGATAGATACCTATATCTACATTCACGTTAAAATGTCGGAATGTGCGGCCGTCAATCCGAGATCTATTAATCACCCTATCAGGAACAAGTTAGTTGGGGTAGGGATTTGTGGTAAAGCCAAGCCTAGGGATTTGCTGATTAGAATACATCAATAAATAATGAATATTTTACATTTGAAATGCTCTGTTAATGAAACCACATTTTCAGCATCGTAGAAAGATGCGTTATTCTATTTAAAGATGCCTGAAATTTATTTAATTAAATGAAGACAATATTCGAGAAATATAAAAATCAGAAAAACATATGGTTACATCGTGAGGCGAAGGTTCTGGGTCGAGTCACAGATGAGTCCCATTTGATTAAATATCACAATTAGAGGTTTTACTAATTAATTTAAAAAAAAAAATATTCATCCTAGATCAGAAAAGTCAATAGATGTCGCATATTAATAATAAAAAAATACCAAAAACATTATCTAGATAGCATTGAGTTTGGATTTGAATCTTTTAATAATACATAAAGATAGCAGCCAATAAAAATGTGCGTTAAGAAAATGTTGGTAGTTCTTAGTAGAAGTATGATACATCGAACAGGGACACATTAGCTCAGTTGGTAGAGTTGGCGCCCCAGCAAGGCGAAGTTCCTGGGTTCGAGTCCCAGATGTGACCGTTTTTTTTTTAAAGATTTTTCTGTTTTCAGATTTTCGATTGAATTTCGCTTATATTGTCTTCGTTTACTCAAATATTATAATTGGAGATTTTACTCATTAAGTTAAAAAATAAATAAATGAAAAAAATTTATTTATTTGTTGTTTCGGAAATTATTAAGGAGATGGGGTTGATAACGGTGTGGGGAAGTACCTGGCTATTCAGATATGGTCACCAAACTTGGTTAAAGAGATTTCAAGCGACTTTTCGATTTTGAATGGTGGTCTTCACTAGGGCGATATTAAGAGTATTTTTATGAGTATTATACTAATTGTAATAATTCAATAAATTGAGAAACAACACAAAATAATCAAATAAAATTTACTTCTTAACACCGTGATTCAAACTTACGATCTCTGGATTCGTAGCCAAGGATCAAATCAAACCATCAACCATTTATTCGGTCGTTTATTTATTAAACAATTTAATTAGCCTTATAGCCTTAAAATTAATACGCCTTAGAGCCATAAAAGTAAGAAAAAATAACCTCAAATAAGAAAGGAAACTTCTTGAAATAGTACCCACTTACCAATGGTAATATTTTTTTTTGTGATAATCTGTATGCATATCAGAGATTGGTGACGTCGCCATAGATGTTAAGGTAGGCGAGCCACAAATAAAGGAAACCATCGATAATGCCGTGGTCAATGAATATGACCCACAATATACCCATCCCATTTATGATTATTTTGTAAATTTCCAATAATCAATTTGGGAGGCGGGAATGGGTACCGCCGCCCCGGGAACCTTTATTGAATAAACAATATCTCTGCCATAGGTCACCGCAAGTGGTTCACTACGTTTGGTGATTTAGCAGGGGTGCCCGGGTTCATGGGGTTAAGTTTGTCAAGGCCTTGGAGGCGGATGACCAGGACAAACTGAACCCCAGATTCCTTACCACCCCTTAAACCGTTTTCCTTCCCAGAACTCTCATCTCCTTCCTTTCTTAAAAAAAACCCCAGAGCACCCCAAAGATGACATAGGCCATCAGGGAAATTATTTTCCTCAGGGCCTCCTGTGTGGAGCTCAAGGAGAATATTATGCGAAGAGATTGTTAATGGTAGAAGAAGTCGGGGACGCCCAAGAAAGACATATCACGATCAAGTGAACTATATATTGATGTCGGGCCATGTCAGTAATCAGAATAAAATATGAGATACATATATATATATATATGCTGTATTTACATTCATATATATGTATATATGAATGTAAATACAGCAAACAGTTTGTGCCAAGATTTGGTAGTTTGGAGGTCCGTCCTCTTAGCTTACCCCTACGGGAAACGGTGTGGTGATTAGGCTGTTAGTTAATAGACTTTCATTTAGAAAATCTCTGCAAAATGTAAGTGCTTTGTCCACAAATGCTCAGTGGTCAACAGATATGAGGCCTAACTCCCTAACACACATATTGTGCATTCTTGTCATTAGTTCCTTTCAATATTCATTGGTCAAGAGATATAACATTATAAAGTTGAGAGTGTAACATGATGTTATTGATTACAGTGATAAAAATGAGGTTTATAATTTTATGATCAAATGATTAAATTATCACGAGATAATCATCATTATAAAATACAATTTTAAAATTTTCAAGTAATATGATTTTTGTCTACTTTATTTAAAAACTGGCTTTAAAGTGTGATTATACATAGGTATTATTAGGCGAACAAACAAAAGCTGTGTGTCAGTAATAAGATAAAAACAGCTTTTCTGAAAATGACGACATTTTACGAAAAAACTTAAAATTGCTGTAAATATTTACTGGTCGGAGATGAATTTGCACATGTGTATTTATATTCTAAAAGTAAATTAAATTTTTCACAACTTCTTTCAAATAAATTTCTTTCTATGATGAATATTTTAGACGATATGAAGGAATGTTTGATGAAAAATGCAAGTTAAAATGATTTTTTTCGAAAATATCTACATTTGTGGAGCGTTTAACTGAAAAACGGCTGGGATTTCGAAAATTACGTATGGAATAAAAATAGTAGATTATTTTATTAGCTTTTACTTAGTGTAAAAAAGTTTTCCCCTGCAATGCACCGTTTTCAAGATATAAACGGAAACCCGAAAATTGGAACCTCCCCCCTCCCCCTCCCCCCCTTGCTCACCACCTAGACGTCAGGACTTTTAGTATGTTCACACCCTAAGCACCTTTAACAAGTTTCTGAAGGAATCGCTCAGGTTCCTGCTTACGCACTCTACACCTCCTTTTGGACCATTCATTGACTGGACTATATCGACAAAAACTTTGTTTTTCGTGAGATATTTATATGAATAATTACTCGGGGTCAATATTTTATGATAATCTTTAAATGCAAATTCATTTGACTGTTAGACAGGATGAATAAATAATAAGAAAACTCAATTCGTTTGTGAAAGGCATCTTTATTGAAAAAAGAAGTCGAAAATTGCAAATCTTGATAAACCAGAAAAATCTGCGTATTTGGAAAAAAGTTTTCACAAAGCGAAATACCGATACATTTTAGTTCTGCAATTAACATTTTAAATATAAAACTTACCGTTAAGTCGATGAGATAATGAATTAATGAGATGAAATCTTGGAACCCCCTTCCCAACCAGTTACAAGCCGATCGAGCTGAAACTTGGCAGATACACTCGTTGTCAAAGACAATACGTTTTATCAACTTTTAGTGGCAATTATACGTATATATATGGATTTCTCTGAAATTGAATGACATTACATTTAAAAAATTACAGCATTTGGCGTACGAAACAAATTCCAGCTCTATCCAATTAGAATTTGGCTTAGGTGTTAGCGCCGTTAGCGGTAATAATTTATTTTAGTCAACCGCTAGTGAGGAAGGTTCAATCCTCAGTCAAATCAACAAAATGAAAATAGACGTATTATTAAAAAATTGTTGATTTTTTTTTAATAAAAATTGTTTCAATATTATTTCTGTCATATTTCAGATCCAATACTTGTATACTCTCTCATGGTGATTGAACCGTGTTTTTCCCAAACAGTTGCAAAATGAATTTGCATTGCAATATTTGATTGCCAACTGTCGAAGGCCGAATCATATTGCATTTTGACCCGATGTCAAATTAATGATTTTTTTTATATTTTGTGCTGGTATTCCCATTAAAAAAAAACTTTTACTACCTTTGGCAAAAATGTCAAAGCCGATTTACTTGATTCGTTCAATCTTTTTTTATGACGGAATCGCATGGCAAACGCATATTTTTCCAACATGGTTTGTGAATGTCTCTACAAATCAAAAATCCTTATCTAGTACATACCTATTTTGATTACATTTCTAGTGGATTCACAAATTGAGTTATGTTTTTTTACGAATTTAAAAAAGGCGGGATCATGTCATGATATTATGAACGTATACCATGGGTCGGCAACCTTTTCTTGTAAAGTGACGATTCATTTTCGTTGACATAACACTAAAATACGTCTTCATACTTCCGCTTCTCAAAATACACTGGATGAATTCAACGACCTCAAAGTTGCGCGTACGTATAGAGGAGGAATGTCACTTCCATATTCCACCTGGCGCTCTTCTGAAGGTCATTTTGTTCGCGCTGTACAAGCATGTGTGCATTAATTTTCAGCCTACCTAGGTACATTTGCAGCACGTTTCAGAGTGGAAGATATTCTCAATATAGGCGAAGTGTAAGACCACCATTCAGAATTGAAAAGTTGCTTGAAATGGCGTTAGACGTGTTTGGTGATCAGATCTGAATAGCCAGGTACTTCCGCACCTTTCTCTTCCACATCTACTTCTCCTCCTCACTACCTTCAGCCTCACAACATACCCTAATTGGAGATGCCATGGTCTCACTGGCTCCAGACGGGAGCAGTTGGGACTCTCTCGTGGTGTTCATATAAATTTAAAAAGAAAACCATCAACGTAATGTAATTAACTCGTATAGTTAGGGTAAGAGTATCAGAAAGTCATGCACGAAGGAGGGGTTGGTGAGTGACCAGTGATGACACGTAGATTTTTTTTTGGCAGGTATTAAAAAAAAAAAAAAAGTCACCTGAGATTAAAATTTCAATAATATTTTATATTCCAAATAATGTCACAAATAACATCAAACCCTAAATCAAGTTCATTATCCTGAATCCATTAAAGAAGATAGTACTAATAAATCTAAATGAACATGAATCAGAACAGTACCTACACAGAAAAATAAAAAAAAAAGGTGACGATCACGGGAATCTCTTATATTGTCTTAGTTTTTTAGGACCAAAGCTGTGGAAATAGACAGAGATTATGTTGAAAAGTAACAAATTAATCGTCATAATTTTTTTTTTGACAATTAAAGCAGATAAAAATAGGAATAAAAAGAGGCATTACTTTTTGACTGACCCTAGTATTTCATTAGATTGACATTTGAATTTTGAATTCGAAGTGTTACAAATCTAGAAATAAATCGTCCCAGACAGAACTTATACAAACTTTATATCGATAATATTGTATTAGTTTCAAGTTAATGAGTTTAAATTAAATTCATTAACGAATATTTGCGTAATTAATTTTAATTAATGATAGTTATATTACATTTAACATTAATCAATTAATGTAATAGTTGTATTACATTTGACGAAAGAAACACACGTTCGCGAAATGTCTGTAGCAATATGATTAAATTTCATTCGACATTATAGTATCTTCTACTTTTTCGTTTTCATACAAGACGTGTTTTTTTATTGTGTATTTTATTTAGATATAAAATTTGACATCTTCTAATGTTTTCTTTTATATGACTACTTCAATACTATTTACTACCTACTGACTAAAATTTGGACTTTACAACATTAAGACATAATCCACGAAAAACTACAAGACCTTTAGCCTCCTTAACATTCGCAGGGAGTTCATTGAACATTTTAAAACCTTTATGATAAATATTATTTTGTGTTCCCGATAAATTTGTTTAAGGAAGCCTAAAATTTTTGCAGTTTCTCGTAGGATAACAATGAACTGTACTGTTGATTCTAACATTATTCAACATATAATCTGGTAACATTTTATTTTTTAACTTATGTATAAATAAAAACTAGGATATTGAAAACTAATCTTTGCCACACACTTAATATATTGAGTTGGCGTTGCATGGTTTTTATCCTGGTATATCTGCTACAGCACAATATAGACCTCATGCCTCTGTTCTGAATTATTTCCATTATTTTAATTTGTGTTTTATTGCTCAGAAAGATTACACTTCAGCAATAATTCAGATGGGATGCTACAGTTGTGTTATAGACCAATTTCCTAGTTTTAATGTCTAATTTTTCCTTTATCCTATTTAAGAAATTGTGTGAAAAGAAAGATTATTTTATGAGCGGTTTTTAAGACGATTGGCGATGAAGTGATCTCTCCCTGAAACTAGTAGGTACTCGTATAACTAACTAACCATCACCCCGTTTTCAGAAATAGGCAGAGGTCTTCGCACATACTCCAAGCTCCATTTTCAATTTGGGAGGCGGGAATGGGTACCTGAGCCCCGGGAATCATTTATTGGATAACCGACACTTTTATCGTAGTCACCCTAAGTGGTTCGCTCCGTTTGGTGACTTAGCAGGAGTGCCCGAGTTCATGAGTATAGGATTGTCTAGGACTAATGTGTCTGCCCACCTTTTTACCGCTGTTTGGTGGACCGGACATGGACAGACTGGTAGAGGGAGATCAGTTTAGCTCTCCAGCAGGAGTCTCGCGATTCTCATCTCGAAGGACTCATCGCCTTACAGGGTAGTTGCGTTGGAGGGATGGATTCATATGTCTATCGGTCCTGGACACACTGAACACCAGATACCTAACCCTCCTACCTTTTTTCTTTTCAGAACTTCCTATCCTTCCTTTCCCTAAACAAACCCTCTACACAGCATCCCAAAAGATGACATAGGCCCTGAGGGAAATTATTTTCCTCATGACCTCCTTTCTATACATAGGTCTAATCGTGGATACTCTTCTGTTATTCTGACTCTTGGCGTGGCCGATGGCCGACAATTGACTCGATCGCGCCGTGTATAAAGTAAACAAGCAAGGATTAATATCTTGAGATAAAGTTTACATACCTCTCCAGAAGGTAGAAGAGACAAGAGGAGCTCCAAGAGGGAGGATGGGGTGAGAATTGGCACCGAGCAGATGGGGGGCCATTAAGTTAATTGAAGATTTAAATTCCCGAGCTATTTCCACTTCGGCGGTTCCCTTCGTGTTTGTGTTACCACTTCTTATTCCTTTACTCTTCCTTGCCATAATCCCTTCTCTTCCAAGGACCAGCCGCAGACTTCAGCCGAATATCATGGTTGTTTTTGGTGAATTACATATCATATAATTAGTGTAATCATAAATAACACCAAAGATTAATAGATAAATAACATAAAAGACTCAACATTTCTAGCTGAGATAATATTACGTTTATTATTATTATTTAACCACTGGAGCGATTTTGGTCGAAAAATGGACAAGTTTTTTTTTTGCGATTGATAGCGGTCCAAAAATGGACCACATTTTCCTAACATTCGTAAAACATTTATTGTAATTATTTAAAACATTTCATTGTTAATTTAAAACATTTCCATTCATTTCTTTTAAAACGAAGCTATTGAAATGCTTTATCTAATATGACCCATAGATGCCGCAAATCCGTACTTTGTAGACTATTTTAGAAGGATGTAAAAAACAATTAAAAAGAAAAAAATTCGCCGAATTTTTGATCAGCTGTTTACGGATAAAATTAAGTACGGATAAGTCATTTTTCATAGATATGCACCTTTCATTATCAAGTATACCACAGACAACATACAGAAATTGAAAATATTCTATGTTGACTCGAATATTTTTCATTTCACGGCAGTTGCAAGTAAAAAAAATACAGGTTAATTCATTGGCTATTTAGCACTATAATAAGTTTTTAAGTCTCCATGTTAAAATTTGAAATTACGATATTTTTTTAATGTTGGCGAAAAATTTAAAAAATGACCTTTTGGAGAATTTCCAGCTATCAAGGCAAATTTATTTATTTCGCGTGATCGCTCCTGTGATTAAAAATGCATATAATCGTCCGAATGTGGAAAACTTTTAATAACATTCTTTATCCCTTCAATAAGCATCACGTGCGAACTCCCTTCTGCCTCGTCTAACCCAATTAGGGATGTCTTAGGACGTGTTGTTTTAAAAAATTTGAAAATTTTATCTTTTTTTTGACGTTTTCAAGTTTTGGTGTAAGTTTTATTCAAGTTGGTCAGTTGCTTCATAAAAATGAAATAATCACAATAATTCCTAAGACATCCCTAATTGGGTTAGATGAGGCAGAAGGGAGTGAAAAGGGGAATTGAAAGATGATGCGCAAGAAAGAACCCGTTAGAACCTTCAGGAAGTTTTGAGATAAGAAGTTGACCACCATCGCGAGAAGGTTCGTACCCGGGGTAAGGCCAAGAAGGTAATTTTCTTCTATTTGATACGGTCTATTATTACTATTTGATACGGTCTAGAAAATCAGGATGAAAAATAAATTCAAAGCATTTTTCATACTACAAAAAATGACATTTCAACAAAATACAATTTTTAGATTCATACTAAGGTAGAAATCTATTTTGGAATACCGCTCAGTTTTCGATTCTCGGAAATCCATCTTTAAATATTATTTTATAATGATTTCCTTATTTTTTTCCCGATAAATTTTAACGACAAGATTCCGTTTAGTAATAAAAGTATAAAATATTATCATTTTACTTGGCCCTAAATAAAATTTTATGTGAACTTGTCGTACCTACAAGGATGTTTTATTATTTATTTCGAACTGGATTGTAAAGTTATTTTTCATGGTTTTGTTTCGCGTGATAGCGTTTGGCCCATTTGGTGGCATTTAAGAAAGGGGGTTCGCGCTCATACCTTTTTTTTTTAATTGGTTAAAACTGCTTTCGTAAGGCTGAACGGCTCCCAGATGAAAAAATAATAAAAAAATATATATGATTTTAGAAATATAATAATAACTTCCATGTCCCTTTCCCATCAGAAATTCCTATTGTCGCACTCCTTATCATTTATCCCAACTCTTTACAAGTTCTGACCTCAGTAGATGTCTTCTACAACACACGTGAAATCCTTGCGTGGAGGACAATCTATATATTCTCTTTACCGTACTTCATTTTTACGTTTTTACTATTAAACAATTCAATCTATAAGTTATACCTCATGTAATGACATAATTTCACGTCTCGGTAGCTGGTGTTCCCGTTGTCAAATTAAATTAAAGACGTGGGTAGAATTGCCTAAAAAGCATTTAAATTCGAAAGCCAATCTATTGTATCAATACACATTCCCATTTTCATAAATATATAAAATATCTCCGACTTCATCTTTCACCCACTAGCGCGTAATTTATATTTCTGATTTCTCTCTTTCTCCCCCTTTTCTCCATCCATCCACTCTACATGTTAAATTCATTTAAGCGTCAATTGTAATCTTGTTCAATTTCATTCACATGAGTGGGTGGGCCTTATATTATTCGGATCTCCTCATTCGTAATACGATTTTTTTAAAGGTAGACTCATAAGGTTCACAAGGATCTCCTCATTCGCAATACGATTTTTTTAAGGTAGGTAAACACAAGCCTTCACGAAACAGTATTATTTCACGACTAGGTCTAGTACACTGGCTTCATGTAATTTTTTTTTTTAATATACGTTCTCACGTGTGTTACCGTATGTTTATTGAAGTACGGGATACTCATTATGACGCAACACGCCTGTCGCAATTACTAGAGAGCTTTTGGCTTTGTGAGCTTTATTTCTTTTACAACACAAAGCATTAATGACATTGCACGGTTAAACCTATGTAGATACCTGTAGCTAACATTTTATTCTCCATTCCGCACGGGAAGGCAGAGATGAGGGACTGCCACCCAACTGTATCTTGCTTTATTCGTTTTCATTAATCGTCTAATGCACACTATTTGGTTGTACTGATCTTCACAGTCGTAATAAGGGATATATGGATTTACCACACATTCTTAGGAAGAGTCCTAACTGCTCCCAACCGTCTGGAGCCAGTGAGAGTATGGCATCCCCAATTGGGGTATATTGAAAGACTGGAGGAAGCGGGGAGGGGAAGGAAATGGGAAAGAGGAAGGTGATGAAGCATCTGGCCATTCCGATATGGTCACCGAATACGACGCCGACGTTTCAATTCTGAATGGTGATCTTAAACCAGAGGGATACTGATGGAGCGCGCTGCAAATATATTATATGTTATGTTGAAACGAATAAATTGTGAAATAACACAAATTAATTGGAATGCTAGTCGAAAGCCTTACCCTTCGACGACGGAGGCCGCCGAATCTAATTTATACAGCACTACTAACTTTTTTAAGATCAAAGATAATAGAATACCTATTATCTTTGTTCAAAATCCAATTTCTTCCTTTATTCAAAAAAACCTTCTACATAGCATCCCCAAAGACCACGAATATTCCCTGTAGGAAAAAAATTTACTCATAAAGTTAAGTGTTAATAATTGTCATGTCAAATCTGTTTCTTTCATCCTTTCTCTTGTTAGATTTCTGCAGTAAAATAGCAGTATCAATAATTGGCTGCCACGAGTGCCATGGTTACATGAAAGTTCCAATAATCGCATTCTCAGTTACACACCTCTATCGAACAGGAATTCCACTTGCTTTGGCGTAATTTGACTGTTCCCGGTAACTCTACAGGATTGTGAGAAATCGCTCTGCAAATAGTTCACTTTGGTTTACCACGAATAATCTCCCGTTTCCCAGTCGATAATTTACACGTCGCTTGAGTGGAATTATAATTCGACCAATTTACAATCTAAACCAATTTGAACCCTTATAAACACAAATTTTTCCTCTCTAATCAATCAGGATTCTGGTTGCCTCCTCAATTTAATAGCGGTATTAAAAAGTGGCTGTATCCTGGAAACAAAACATTACTAAAATATGTTCAACATTTAGTCTAAGTAACGTTTGTGAAAAGATAAGAAAATTAGAATTTTTGAAAAGTGTATGCATTGCACAGGGCCACAATATGCATTCCTAGATGCGGCTGAATCTTTTTCTCTCTTGTCTGTTTCTCATTTTTACATCTTCAATGATTATTTATTACAATTTGAGGTTTTAATCCTTACATTCCACTACAAAAATGTTAAATATTCATCCTAAACTTGCAAAAAAGTCAATAGATGTCTCACATTAAAATAAAAAAATGATATATTTATCCAAGACAATATCTGGATTGTAAACTATTTCGGGTAGATTCTAGCAATCCTATAAAAATCTGGAAGCAAAAAAATATGCGTTAAGAAAACTTTCAGCTCTCAGGTAAGTATTTAATGGTTCCATGACAGTTCATCCTGCGACAATTCATCCGGCGACAGTTCATCCTGCCGACAGTTCATCCGGCCGACAATTCATACGGCCGACAATTCATTGGGCGACAATTCATCCGGCCTGATCATTTAGAATTTTTTTTCTTCAAGTAAGTATGCGAAGAGGATATACGGCCGTACAACCAAAATCGATATACTTATAACTGAAGGCATCTTGAGTGGAAATCCGCTGTAACCTAACCTAACCTAACCTAACCTAAACTAACCTAACCTAATAAATTAGTCAATTCACCCCAAAAATATGGTGTTAATTTACGATAAAAAGTTATATTATGTGCAAGTAGGAATCTTTACTGTTTTTTGCTAAGCCGACTGCACGTATAAGTATGTCGTATTTTGTTATTCACGCATGCATCTTCGGAGAGTCGAAATTATTGTTAGTAAAAATATTTTTACAGCGGATTTCCACTCAAGATGCCTTCAGATATAAGTATATCGATTTTGGTTGTACGGCCGTATATCCTCTTCGCATACTTACTTGAAGAAAAAAACTTCTAATGATCAGGCTGGATGAATTGTCGCCGGATGAATTGTCGCCGGATGAATTGTCGGCGGGATGAACTGTGGGCAAGATGAACTGTCGCCGGATGAATTGTCGCCGGACGAATTGTCGGGTCACCGTATATAATATATGGTAGAATTAGCTCAGTGATCAGAGCACTTCCACGGCAAGGTAGAGGTCCTGGATTACTTTCCCAGATGCGACTGAATCTTTTTCTGTCGTTTCTGTTTCACACTCCTTTGTTTGAGAGTCTTCAATATTGCCTTCATTGATTACATAATAGGTATTTAATTTTAAAAAGTTTATAAATTCAGTAAAGAATAATTACATAAATACAGATAGTTGGTAGAACATCTCTACTAGTAGTAACAGAGCTTGCCTGTGCAGCGTTATTGATGCTAAATATGTCGAAATCGGAATTGGTTGTGTTCAACAGCAAGATTGCTCTCTCCGCAGGCATGAACATTGGCAAGTTAGTCCTGCAGGCAGGAAGATAGAATAGTCTATGCAGTCGGTGAAGGAGACAACCATCGGGAACATAGAAATCTAAGCATTTTAGCTGGATGTTTATATGCAATAAACAATATGGCACCTCAATGTATTTTTTTCAACATTTTTTTTCCTTTAACATTTATAACAATGGTTTTTGCCAGTCCGCTGGGAGGAGTTTCCGCGTAAGACAGACTAATGTGAAATGATAAATGATATGAGCTATTCAATGGCTATGACAGATTAAAGCAGTTAATTGGAAAATATTTAAACTTGAATCACAACATGGCGAAAATGACGTTGACAGTGAAGTCAGCTCACCGATCATGAGTTGTTGGTGCCTCAGGCAGTAAGATTTCTAATTTTTATTCATTGTAGTAATGATTCTATTTATTTTTATAAAATAAAATTCTTCGGTTTGGGGTTTGGACTTGTTCTGGAAAAATAATATATATTCATCAACAAACGTCATTTAATTATCGTTCGATTCCCACCTAGGCGCCCCGCCCGTAGGTTCTATCAATGCACTAGTAATATATTGGCGCCATTTTAAATGTCTCCGATTGTTTATGGCCATTATCTCTTGTTAAATTAAAAAAATATATGTATTTGTATTTGTTATTTTGGCCTGAAAACGAAGCTATTGATATGTTTTATCTATTATGACCACATATGTCGCAAATCCGTAGACTATTTTAGAACGATGATAAAAATAAATTAATTAAATTATTAAAACACTTTGTTTTTACCACAATAATCTTTATTTAAAAAGTCGACATGTTTCGAGAACGATGTTCTCTTCATCAGGACATTATATGTACTAAAACTAAATTATCAAGCATAGAAAGACAAGCGTGGGTGGAAATGGAATTAGTTGGAGGGGGGGAAGAGGGGCGGAAAGAGGAGGAGCTTAGAAGATAGACAGGGGAGAGGGGGTTGTTTAGAAGATCATAGACAAAATTACAATGGAAATATGTTTAAAATAGGGTTATTCACAAAATTAATTTGGTTATTAATAATATTTAAATTTCTATTGACATTTTTCCTAATTTCTAATATTTCTAAAAGATCTAATTGAAAACCACTAACGTTAGTGTGTAAAATTTTAAAACCAGTATTTATATCAAATGAATGGTTAAATTCAATTAGATGGTTAGCAAATTCCGAATAATTATTGCTATTTAGACATCTCAAGTGTTCCTTAATCCTCGTTTCAAAATTTCTGCAAGTTTTACCTACGTAAAAATGATTGCAATCATTACAATTCAATTGGTAAACTCCGGATTTTTTCATTTTTTGGTCTTTGTCCTTGTTATTTAAAATATAATTTTTCAATTTATTATTGGTATAAAAAGCTGGCTGTATTGTATTAGGGATTTTTTTCCCGATTAAATTGGTGGTTTGATGATTTACAAACAATATTTTTCTCCATTGTTTTTTGATATTATCACTAAGCAATGGGTAAATGTAGGACAAATGAAATTTTTTCTTATATTTTTTGTTCAATATATCGTCTATTAATTTGGGGTTATAACCATTATTAGATGCAATTATTTTAATTGTGTTAAGTTCAACATTGAAATTATTTGGAGATAGCGGGATATTAATTAATCGATTGATCAAATAATGGAAAGCTAAGAGTTTTTGTGAAAATGGATGGTTAGATGAGTTGTGTATAATTATATCAGCGTATGTTTCTTTTCTAAAAATATTAAATTCAATCTTATTTTTAATTACAGTTAGGTTTAAATCTAAGAAGTTTATGCTACAATTAATTCCTATTTCTAATGTAAATTTAATGTTTTTATGAATTTTGTTCAAAAAATTAAGGAACACTTGAAGTTGTCTTTTGGTGCCGGTCCATATACAAAAAATATCATCTACATAACGTTTATAAAAATACACATATTTAAGTAATAAGGCAGAACTATTAAAGATTTTATTTTCTATATGGTTTAAAAATATATCAGCTACCAAGCCACTGGTACTTGACCCCATTGGCAAACCGTCTTTTTGTTTGAAAATGTTATTATTAAATTGAAAGAAATTTTGGTTTAAAACTACATTAAGACATTTAAGTAAATCCTGGGCTATGTCATTAGGTAATTTTGAGGAATTAAGTAAGTTATTTATAATTGTTTTGCTCTCTTCAACTGGGACACATGGAAACAGGTTAACGACGTCAAAAGATACTAATAATGCATTACCGGGGATTTCCAAACCTTTCAAGTGCTCAACTAATTAATACCTACCTACCTAGAGAAGTGAACAGCTGTCAAAACATCTCTGTTATTTTAATAAAGTTTTTGTGAGTTTTTGGATGATATAAAGCAGTTACTTCAATAAACATTATTCAAAGAATGATACGCTAGTGCATCTTCATGTTGTTGTGTTGTTAAATCGTAGTTCTTCAACAAAGCATCATTTTTTCTCCCTAACCTCAATCGATATTTCGACAAAACTTTCTGTGCTTGAAAAGTATAAAGTGATTAAAAGTGACATTCAAATCATTTTCAAGTGCTCAAATCATCAGCATCTTTTTAATACGATGCTTTTATAACAAAATAAAATAAAATTTAAATAAATTAAAGTTCTTATATATCAACCACCTAGCGAATTATATGAACATTTCAGCAGTTGCCTACCGAGCACAGTTATTTCTAAAGAAGATTTCGTCGATAGATGTCACCTCAGTTTAAATAAAAATATTAAAATATATTTTTTAAATAATAACAATGCGTCCAAAAAATGATAAAAGTGATACTTCAATCGAACAAAAATTTGATCGTTTCAAAGAACAGTTACTTCAAACAATGAGTGAAAGAATAAACGCACAACTAACAAATTTTCTAACAAATGATTTTAATAAAATTTTTTCGGACATCACGAAAGAAATTCAAGATCTGGTCAAGAAAGTGGAATCCTGCTCAAATAAAATTGGTGATTTTGAAAGCGAACTAAAAAAAACTAAAGATTACCTTAAAAATAATGACACAAAAATGGAAGAAATGCAAAGAGAAATTAAAAATCTTAAATCTTCTGTCAATAACATTCAACAGCGCACGCTAGAGACATCTATCGAAATCCAAGGAATTGCTGTGAAGGAAAATGAAGACATTAAAAATCCTATAGAACTTCTGTTAAAGACTCTTGACTGCAGTGACCTAGTAAAAAACAATTCCATAATTAATTATTACAACAACCCTTCTAAAAATATAATAAGTATTCAATTCAATTCAAAAGAATCAAAGGACCGGGTTATTAATAAAAAAAAAACTAGAGGATTATTGAGCCCAAAAGAAATAAAGTACTCGGACTCCACAGATAATATTTACATTAATGAAAAACTAACACCATCAAATAAGGAACTTCTCTGGCTAGCCAAGTCTACGAAATCTATTGGATATAAATATATTTGGACCAAGAACGGACATGTTTTCCTAAGGAAAAGCGACGATTCTCCAGTAATTCGAATACAAGATAAAAACGACATACCACTGCTGTAAATATGTTACCTTGCAGAACAACGATACTCAAATATATTTTTTTATATCTGTTTATTAAAATAATAACTGAAAAGTTTCCTCTTTTAAATATTGGGAAAATTTTATCTTTTATAATTTAAATAATATAAAAAAACTAATATTTTCTGGTATTTAGTTTGTTTATAAAGTTTGGTTTGATTAGGACTTCACTATTATTTTGTTTTCACTTTAACAACTGTTTTCTAGCTCTTGAATCTGTCGAAATTAAGTTTATATTATTTTATTTAAAAATATGTTTATCACAGTATTCCAAAATTTGCCTTCCCACCTAATATCTAAGAATGTAAATATGTACCTGTAGCACATAATTATTAGTGTATACACTTTTTACACAAGCTGTTCAGACAAAATGTAATCATGATTTATCCCCACTGTATTGTTTCTTTCTAGGTACCTACAATAATATTATGTATTTAACCATATTACCCACGCACAGGCTGCGCCTTAGTGGGTTCCCATTATTCTTACGTTTTTTTTTTAATAATATTGTATATGCCAAATGTAAAAATTGGGAAAAAATAAAGGAAAAAAAAAAAAAAAAAAAAATTGTAGGGAATTCTTAATTGTATATTTAGGTTGAAAAATATTTGATACAATTATAATAGTATTTAAAGTTGACGCTAATTTATAGCTAGGAGCATTGCAATTGGAAATTACCGGTCTGATTGGTTGAGTCTTCTTGTGAATCTTTAGTAGACTGTATAATTTGGGAATTTGAGGATTTTTTACAGTTATTTTTTTATTTCTAAATAAATTAACAATTTTATCACTTTTACAAGTTTTTAAAGTGTCCATTATCAATTCCTGACATTTATTAATTGGGTTTGTTTTTACTATTTTAAAGTTATCACCTTGTAGAAAGTCCATAGTTTTATCAATGTAATCACTTTTATTGATAATAATCACCGAGTTTCCTTTGTCCGCTTTAGTAATGATGAGATTTTTTTCCTTTGTAACCTGCGATATATTGATTGCGTGCATTTGTTCTGACGTATACTGTATTTTGTTAAAGTTAGATTTAGGATTGATGTTTTTTATCACTTCACCACATTTGTATTGAAAGGATTTTGCTTCTTTAAATAATGCACAATTAATATCTACTGCTAAATACTCTAGTTGTTTGTTATTATTTTTTATGTGGAGATTTTGGTTTAATCCTTTTGATAACAAATTTAGTTCTTCCTTTTTAAACTTATGTTGAGTTAAGTTGATGACACGGTTATGGAATTTACTTATATTTTTTTCACTGTTATTAATTTGTTGATCATTATTAGCAGATGAGTTTATTATTAAATTATTATAAGTAGTTATCAAAATGTTGTTTTTAAGTTTTTCAGGATTATTATAACACAATTTAACAAGTTTTTTTATAATATCTTCCTTCTTTTTGAAAGCTTTAATGCTGGCGATACATCTAACGTGATCATCGAATAAACACCATTCAACTGGATGCAAGTTACTAGCGAGATCCATGTGTAACACTTTGATTTGAAGCTTAATATTATTACGTTTTTTAAAAACACTTATGAAGTCTTTTTTTAACCAGGCTATCTTAGCCTTTTTTGACGAGTTCGACAATGTTTTGAATTTCAAATTTATGTAGTTAGGAATAACTTGACGTTTTTGACACTCCCGTAGAAAAAATAAATTTATTCCAATCAGTCTATACTTGATCATTAGTTTTTATATAAGTGTTTTAATAATTTAATTAATAAAATGGTGCCACAAAGTGAATTTGCAAAATTTGAAGGATAAAAATAAATTTTAAAAATATTTTTTTCACACGAATTTTTGATCCGCTGTTGACGTTTAAAATTAAGTCCTTTTTCTATGGATATGCAGCTTTCATTATCAAGTTTACCACAGACAACATACAAAAATCGAAAATATTCTATGCTGACAGGAATAAGTACCCCTCACAATAACAAATATTATATGTAGGATTCGCGCGGCTATAAATTTTACGATTTTTTTTATAAATCCTACAAATATGAGATAATCGATAAAATACAGGTTAATTCATTGGCTATATAGCGCTATAATAAGTTTTTAAGTCTCCATGTTGAAATTCGATGATATGTTTTGAAAAATTTTAAAAAAGTTATTCTGGAATCCGGAGCAATCGAGGCAAATTTATTTATTTGCAGTGGTAAGGAGGAACTCCAATATTGTCAGGTTATTTGTAACCCGATAATATTGGTAAGTTTCTCTATTTACCTTGGCTTTCAATTAACCTTAATAACCACCGTTATCATCCCTAATTAACTGTGCATCCGCCGGTAAGTGCTAATTTCAGTGCAGGAATTGGCGAGAGATATAACGAAGTTTGAAGTTTTGGATATTAGGTATGTCATCGATTCAAGGTGCAATCTGAATAATTATCGGAGGGTAAATTAAAGTAAAAATGATTCGTGGGTTGAAGGTCGCTTGTTCAAATTCCGGCGTGGGCAAGTAAACGTTTTATTTGATTGAATTGTATTATTTCACCATTTAATAATTTTAAATAATATTAAGTATATTTGCGACACGTTCCAGAGTGGAAAATACTGTCGGTGTAAGACCACCATTTATAATGGTTTTTACCATTTGAAATGGTTTTACCCGTAATTGGTGAGCAGATCTGAATAGCCATATACTTCCCCTCTTTCCTCTTTCCCATCCTCTTCCACTCTCCACTACTGTTAGCCTCACAACATACCCTAATTGGAAATGCCATAGTCCCACTGACTTCAGGCGGTTGGTAGCAGTTGGGACTCTTATGCGGTATTCGCATTAAAAAAAGTGTCAGTGACAGATATATTAATGTATACGGTTCTATGACTACTCAACAAAGTGGCATTTCAACACCCTTTTGAAATGTCATTAAAAGTGATGATTTTTTAAATTAGGCCGTAACCTAACATAACAAGTTCTGCTGTAAAATTACTATTACGAATGATAGCGGTTTCGCTTTCTGAAGGCCTTATCAAACTTTTAATGCCTTCAGAAGGCGAAAAAGCTGTCACGCGTAATTATAAATATACAGCAGAACTTGTTTATAATAAACTGTTTTTATAGATTAAATAATAATATATTAAATATATAAAAGAAATAAAAATTGAAATGGAGTTCTACAAAATAAACTTGATAACAATAAATAACATAACGTAATAATGCGCGTTTTCATCCCGCGACAAAATATCCTCGACAAAACATCCCCCAACAAAATATCTACTAAAACCTAAATTAACCAAACCTAACCTGACCTAACCAAATCTAACCGATGAAAAGAAGCGGAACCGTACATTCTTGAGTTATCCGGTCACCATTATTTACGAATTTTATCACCCTTCTTAATATCTATACTAAAATTAATTATCTATGGGCATGTTGATGAATATCTACAATTTAAAGCCACCAACTATATAGGCGTAGCTTGAATGTATAGTGTATGTATAGGTGGCGTACGTGTTCAATATGTATGAGGTGTATCCTCAGCGAAACCTAGGACTTAAATGTGGGGGTTGTCCTTTCAGCGCTCAGTGGCTTTGTTAGCACTATTCTCGGAGCTACCAAAAAACGGAAGTCGCTAGCAGGATTAGTAAAATTTGAAAACACATTTCGTAATCCTCTAGAAACATGTTTACTTATGTATTATACGCCTACAAAAAGTTTTCAAACATGTGGAAAACTTAATAATTTTGTTTAACATTGGAGGTTATCCACCACTTACCCGCCCGCGTATTCCCAAACCCTAACGCGTTTCAGTCGCTCTACCGACTGAAATGCGTTTGGGTTTGGAATGCATAAATCACCTTCCAAACACTACCGCGTTTCAGTCGCTCTACCGACTGAAACGCGTTAGGGATTGGAATGCATAAATCACCTTCCAAACACTACCGCGTTTCAGTAGCCTTCGCGCTTTGTTGCTCTCTGTTTCTGTGAGGGTGACGAACGTAATTATAGAAGGGTAAGCAGAGAGGATGGACCGCGTTTTTTTTTTTACTTACAAAATCTATTTTCTACATTGAAAATATTTATTTTTCAAGTCAATAAAACCCGCGTTTTTTTTAACTTAAAAAATATATATAGTCACATTTACTTACAAGCCTATACCTACTGGTTCAGTTACCCAACCCAACATACCAAAATACCATCAGATAGTTTCACCGCAGGGGTAGGCAGAGAGGATGGACCGCCAAACAACTCGGTCACATTGCTTGGTTCAATCACATTCATACATACAAGATTAGGTACCTATACCTAATATTTTAGTTTTGACAACGGACTAATGTCTATTCTATTAGAGTAAAAGAAGTGACCGAAAACGCATTGATTTTTGTTGTATCTTTCAATCTCCTTAATAAAATCTATTTTATTGATATTGGAAGATACATTATTACTCCAATATGGCTTCTTATGTTTAGCAATATTTCCCATTATGTTAGGTACGTGAGATTTACGAAATACATAATTCAAAATAATTATAGACTGGGTTTAATAAAGATTACTAAATTAGACATAATAAGGATTCCTATATAACTGAAACGCGGTAGTGATTGTTATGAATAAATCACCTTACAAATCCTATACTGATTCAGTCGCCTACGCGCTACGTTGCTCTATCGGTTTCTGTGAGGGTAACGACCGTAATTATAAGAGAAGTTTTTGATAATAATATTTAAATGTGTACAATATTTGCATTATATTCCCAAATATAATTCCCATCTGTTCTAATCTTTATCATTATGAGTATATTACTGATTTTTTTATTACTCATACTATTTCATTTCTTTTATGATGTTTAATCTTTTTTTAATGTTTTTAATTTCTGTTATGATGTTCTATACCTTGTGATGATGATGGCTTTATTATTTATTCTGTTTTATAGGTTTAGTAACATATGAGTATATAATTATTATTGTTATTATATTTTTGCTTCTATGCTTGTAAAAGCCCACTAGGGCGTAAATAAATATAATGTGTACCTACATATTATCATTATATGCATATATGTACCTACCTATTACTTTTAAATTAGAATGCTAAACAAGCAGCAGTTAATCTTATGTTTAAATGGATATTTTATTGTATTCTATTTCTTCTCTTTGTTATTCATACTTATACAAAATATGTAAGTAGGCTTATGCAATGCAAACACCAGTTAAAAGTACATTTACCTATTATTATAATATTATTTTAATACTAGACTAATCAAACAACAGTAATAATTATGTATAAATTGTTTGATTTATTTTATTGTTTCTGTTCTCTTTCTAGTTCTCATTTATACAAAATGTGTACGTAGGACTATAATTTGAAATGAAAACACCAGATACCTTTATGTTTTAATCATTTACTTTTCAGTATACTTATATATTACTTTTATGATAATTTAAATAACCATTCTAAACAAACCACGGTTATCTTTTTTGTATTAATTGGTTATTTAATTTATTAGTATTATTATTATTATTTTTTTTTAATTCTTTCTCTTCTCTTTTTTTCTTATTTTATACAACCCATGTGTGTAGGACTATGATTTGCAATGCTTACACATATAACCTATATGATTTAATCATCTGTTATTAAGTACCTACCTAAGTAATTAATATTATTAAAAAAAACTATGCTTAACAAAGAACAGTTACTATGTTTTAATCTTTTATTTTATTTTTTTATATTTTTATATTATTTACAGACCATGTTCCAAATATGTTAATACTCATCCTAATTTGACTGTCCTAAAACAAGAATCCTCCTAGTTGTGCAGTCAAAACATTTCTTAAATAATGTATTTAAATGTATAATTTTTTACTACTATATATATAAAAAAATAAAGCTTGCATTTTATTCCCGAAAGGTTATCTACCCATTGTGGGATCTTTAATAGTACAGTGACAGTACGTGTAGACGATGAAGACATGTAATTAAAACTATCAATAAATATTTCGTCAGTTACTGCCTGCTCCTTGCTTCAGTGACATTCATTCACTGTCACGTTTACTTACAAGCCTATTTCATTTACCCCAACATACCATAATACCATCAGATAGTTTCAACCACAGTTCAATCACATTCATACATACAAGATTAGGTACCTATACCTAATATTTTAGTTATATGACTGAAATGTATGTATGTTTTTAAATGCTTACATTGCAAAAGCAAATGCAACTATTACAAAAGCTTTTTTTATGTTTTGATACAATGTATCGTATTATTTGTGGGATAAATAAATTATCACATGATTCAAGATTCTTATTAGATTATTAAATCAAAAATAATTAAATTTATTTCAAATGTTCTGGATTTCAATGAGGCTAATTACTGTATTACTTATCATTAACGAGTACTCGCCACAGTTTTTATTTGTGATTTGTTAGTTGAACTTACCTCTGTTTAATCACACGTTCAAATGTTATAATGCGGTGAGTCAATATTGAGGTGAAATCGTTAAAATGGTTTGTTTTATTTACAAGCAGAGTACCTAACAGAGTTTTTTAACGGTCCGCCCTCTCTGCCTACCCCTGCGGTAAAATTATCTAATGATAATATAGTACATTGGGTAACTGAACTAGTAAGCATGGGCTTGTAAGTAAGTGTGACAATGAATGAATGTCACTGAAGCAAGGAGCAGGAAGTAAATGACGACATATTATTTGCTAGTCTTAATTACATGTCTACATCGTCTACACGTACTGTCACTGTACTATTAAATATCCCACAATGGGTATCTTACCTTTTGGAAATAAAATTCAAGCTATATGGGAATTATTTTTGGGAATATAATGGAAATATTGTACACATTTAATTATTATTATCAAAAACTTCTCTATAATTACGGTCGTCACCCTCACAGAAACAGATAAAGCAACGTAGCGCGTAGGCGACTGAATCGGTATAGGATTTATAAGGTGATTTATGCATAACAAACCCTTCCGCGTTTCAGTCATATAGCAAACCTTATTATATCCAATTTAGCAATCCTTATTAAACCCAGTCTATAATTATTTTGAATTAGGTATTTCATAAATCTCACGTACCTACTCATGCGAATCAAAAATGGTGATAATGGGAAATATTGCTAGACATAAGAAGCCACATTGGAGTAATAGTGTATCTTCCAATATCAATAAAATAGATTTTATTAAGGAGATTGAAAGATTCAAAAAAATCCGTGCGTTTTCGGTCAGTTCTTAAACTCTAATAGAATAGACATTAGACCGTTTACATAACTAAAATATTAGGTATAGGTGCCTAATCTTGTATGCATAAATGTGATTGAACCAAGCAATGTGACCGAGTTGTTTGGCGGTCCATCCTCTCTGCTTACCCCTGCGGTGAAACTATCTGATGGTATTATGGTATGTTGGGGTAACTGAACCAGTAGGTATAGGCTTGTAAGTAAATGTGACAGTGAATGAATGTCACTGAAGCAAGGAGCAGGCAGTTAATGACAAATTATTTATTGCTAGTTTTAATTACATGTCTACATCGTCTACACGTACTGTCACTGTACTATTAAAGATCCCACAATGGGTATATTACCTTTCGGGAATAAAATGTAAGCTATATTTTTTTTATATATATATATATATAGTAGTAAAAAATTATACATTTATGTACACTATTTAAGAAATGTGTTGACTGCCTAACTAAGAAGATTCTTGTTTTAGGACAGTCAAATTAGGACGAGTATTAACATATATGGAACATGGTCTGTAAATAATATAAAAAAATAAAATAAAAGATTAAAACATAGTAACTGTTCTTTGTTTAGCATAGTTTTTTTAAAAATAATATTAAGTACTTAGGAAGGTACTTAATAACATATGATTAAAACATATAGGTTATTTGTGGAAGCATTCAAAATCATAGTCCTACACACATGGGTTATATAAAATAAGAAAAAAAGAGAAGAGAAAGAATTTAAAAAAAAATAGTAATTCTAAAAAATTAAATAACCAATTAATACAAAAAAGATAACCGTGGTTTGTTTAGCATAGTTATTTAAATTATCATAAAAGTAATATATAAGTATACTGAAAAGTAAATGATTAAAACATAAAGGTATCTGGTGTTTTCATTTCAAATTATAGTCCTACGTACACATTTTGTATAAATGAGAACTAGAAAGAGAACAGAAACAATAAAATAAATCAAACAATTTATACATAATTATTACTGTTGTTTGATTAGTCTAATATTAAAATAATATTATAATAATAGGTAAATGTACTTTTAATTAGTGTTTGCATTGCATAAGCCTACTTACATATTTTGTATAAGTATGAATAACAAAGAGAAGAAATAGAATAAAATAAAATATCCATTTAAACATAAGATTAACTGCTGCTTGTTTAGCATTCTAATTTAAAAGTAATAGGTAGGTACATATATACACATAATGATAATATGTAGGTACATATTATATACACATAATGATAAAGATTAGAACAGATGGAAATTATATTTGGGAATATAATGCAAATATTGTACACATTTAATTATTATTATCAAAAACTTCTCTTATAATTACGGTCGTTACCCTCACAGAAACCGATAGAGCAACGTAGCGCGTAGGCGACTGAATCAGTATAGGATTTGTAAGGTGATTTATTCATAACAATCACTACCGCGTTTCAGTTATATAGGAATCCTTATGATGTCTAATTTAGTAATCTTTATTAAACCCAGTCTATAATTATTTTGAATTATGTATTTCATAAATCTCACATACCTAACGTAATGGGAAATATTGCTAAACATAAGAAGCCATATTGGAGTAATAATGTATCTTCCAATATCAATAAAATAGATTTTATTAAGGAGATTGAAAGATACAAGAAAAATCAATGCGTTTTCGGTCACTTCTTTTACTCTAATAGAATAGACATTAGTCCGTTGTCAAAATTAAAATATTAGGTATAGGTACCTAAAAGGGTAGGGAAATTATTTTCCTCAGGGCCTCCTGTGTGGAGTTAATGTAAAAAAAAAAAAAAATCTTGTATGTATGAATGTGATTGAACCAAGCAATGTGACCGAGTTGTTTGGCGGTCCATCCTCTCTGCCTACCCCTGCGGTGAAACTATCTGATGGTATTTTGGTATGTTGGGTTGGGTAACTGAACCAGTAGGTATAGGCTTGTAAGTAAATGTGACTATATATATTTTTTAAGTTAAAAAAAAACGCGGGTTTTATTGACTTGAAAAATAAATATTTTCAATTCGCTCTACCGCATTTCAGTCGGTAGAGCGACTGAAACGCGTTAGGGTTTGGGAATACGCTACCCGCCCTGGTATAAGCAACAGATGGTTACTCCTTCCAGGCTCTCGCAAGGACTCTAATTTTTTTGAAAGAACGAATCTACATTTAAGTTCGAACGAATCTAGACCTCCAGTGTCCCTGCATACGGTGTTAAGAAGCAGTATGCAAGTGCTTACATAATATACAAAATGCGAATAATATATGATAAATAATAATTTATAAAGTATTTCAAACATAAATTAATTAAAAACATAAACATAAAAGGCGTGAAAAGGCATACATTTTGTGGAATAGTAATAATGAAGTAAAATATGCTACTTAAATTGTATGAAACCCTTGCAGGAGAAAAGTATTATGCTAACATTGATTATTTGGGAGGCGGGTATGGGTACCGCCGCCCCGGGAATCATTTATTGGATAACCAACACCTCTGCCGTAGGTCACCCCAAGTAGTTTGCTTCGTTTGGTGACTTAGCAGGGGTGCCCGGTGTGTGTTTTGTCCGAGTCTTGGCGGAAGATGTGTCTGCCCACAAGCTGCTAGGCAGGTCGGATTGGAAATGGGAGACTTTGAGACCTCTCAAGCAGAACTCTTTTGGAACATCACCTCGCAGTGGGAGGAGTGGATTCACACGCCCGTCACTCCTGGACCCATTGACCTCCAGATTCCTACCCTCCTTTCATACCTTATCCTTCCCAGAACTTCCTCCCCTTCCTTTCATTTAAAAGACCCTCCACACTGCATCCCCAAAGATGACATAGGCCCTGAGGGCAAATATTTTCCTCAAAGCCCCTTGTGTGGAGCTTTGTAAAAAAAAAGTGAAGTATGTTATTATCGCCTTTTCATAACTATGTACGACCATATTCCATGCTGTTGAACACAATTATTACTTCTGAGAAAGTATTGTCAACTGCATGTAATCTATGTAGGTTAAAGCGAGTATCATAATAATTCAGTCCTGATATTATTGTTGCTATTAAAAATAATTTTAGGTCGATTAGTTCTTGTTGGTGTATGGATGGAAATAAGGCTTAATAAAGCAGGGTTGTCCATAATACCATAAACAACTTTAAAAGTTTTAATAATGTTATTTATTTCATCAAGTGGTTGTAATTTATTACTATAGGTAGACTTAAATCTTAGGAATTTATGCAGATTTTTTTAGTGGAATCAGCGTGGATTTTAAAGCGAGATAATAAGAGGTGTGTAGATACAAAGGCAGCAATCTCCCGCTTTTGTGTTTTCGAGAAAAAGGAAAAAAACTTGTAAATATTAAATGGGATTTCGCAGAACGCTGAAAAATTTACATTAAATAGCATTTTGATATAATGGATTATTTGCATCATCGGATTTTGTTTAATGCAAGCCTATAAAAAGATAAATAACTTTTTAATCCGGAGATTGTTGCTTTTGCTACCAAGTGTGGGAGATTGCTGCTTTTGCTTCATACAACATTGGAGATTACTGTGTTTGCTACCAACCCTCCCAAAAAATCGCCATCTTTGTTTTGTGTTAATTGGCTTCAAGGAATACTTTACAACTCAATAATGGGTAATTGCAAACAAAAACTTTATGAAGATATTATTGAACAAATTTATTCTAGAAAAGACATGTGATTATGCGTGGAGTAAAAAATATGAGAAAAGATGACACATAATATTCTTAATAATTAATAATTGACAATTCAGAGAGTGAAGCAAAAATATGAGAAAGAGAAGAATATTAAAGATTAGCCTGAAAACTATTTTAATATTATGATGTAAAAACATTTTTATTTTATTTTTTGGTTATTCTTAGGAACAAACGTCAACGGTTAATACGGAATATTTATTTCATAACAATCAATCATAATTACACAAACCCGCTAGGATAAACCCTGCTTTGCCCTCAAACCATTCAAAACCTGGGATGTTTTTTAAAATTATGATGACATGAAGCTAAAGACTTTATAAAAAAAAAGTGCTTATTAACCGTTGACGTTTGTTCCGAATATTTACCTATTTTTTTAATATAAATACCTCACAAAAGTCACCAATTTCTCCCGTCTGGAGCCAGTGAGACTATGGCATTCCCAATTGGGGTATGTTATGAGGCTGAAGGTAGTGGGGAGGGGATGGAGATGGGGAAGAGGAACGTGGGGAAGTACCTGGCTATTCAGATCTGGTCACCAAACACGGCTAAAGCCATTTCAAGCAACGTTTCAATTCTGAATAGTGGACTTACACCAGGGCGATACTGAGAGTATCTTCCTCTCTGGGACGTGCCGCAAATATACTATATATTATTTTAAATGAATTAATTTTGAAATACCACAAATTACATATACACACATATACATCTTCTTCCCCTTGTCCTATTCGGGTCGGGGACCCATTGCATCGACAAGGCTCCTCCATAAGTCCCTGTCTTGTGCTGATTGTTCGGCCTCTGTCCATGGTAGACCCATCCTCTCCTCACACAGTTTCTGCAGTTGCCTCGCCCAACTGTGTCTGGGGCGGCCCACTGGACGTCTTCCCTCTGGAATCGCACTCAGTATCTTCCTCGGAATTCGGTCATCAGACATTCTTAGTACATGCCCAAGCCACCTTAATTGTGATTTTTCTATGAAGATTAGCAGTGGTTCAATGTTTAGATCATCTCGGATCGTCGAGTTTCTTATATGATCCCATTTCGTAACCCCTGCCACTCCTCTCAAGTATCTCATTTCGGCAGCTTGGACTCTGGAGCGAGTTCTTTCATTTAGCATCCATGTCTGGTGGCCGTAAGTGAGCGTTGGGTGGTATACCGATTTAAACACAGCCATCTTTGTCTTGGTGCTAATCTCGGCTTTTCTTATTACTGAGCTGTAGAGAGGACGCAATACACTGCTTGCCGCACTTATTCTTCTATCAATTATACGAACAGTTACTAGAAATTGTAATAAAAAACAACTTGTTGAGTATTTGGAAAAACATTAAATATTATGTGACGAGCAATTAGGATTCCGGAACAACGACTCTTGCGAAGCGGCAATAAATGTAGTGATTGATACATGGAAGAAAGAGACAGACAAAAAAAAATTACCATTGCAGCATTCTTAGATTTCAAAAGAGCATTTGAAACGATAGAAAGGAAAATACTTTTGGAAAAACTAGAAGACATGGGACTTTCTGACGTAGCTCTGAATCTATTCAAACAATATCTCCAGGAAAGAAAACAGGTAACGAGAGTTGAAAGCTCAGAATCAGAACCGATAGAAAATAACCTTGGTGTTCCGCAAAGGTCGGTATTAGGTCCAATTCTATTTATAATTTACATAAATGACTAATAAAACTATTAAACATTGCAAAATTAGACTATTTGCAGACGATACCTTAATCTATATTTCGTGTGAAGATTACATAGATGCAATTAACAAAATAAACGAAGACCTACATAATATTTATATCAAAATGACTAAAATTAAACAAACTGAAACTGAACGTAAACAAAACAAAATATATGGAAATAGGCAATAAAAAGCATAACACAGGGTTAAATTTGACAATTAATGGTGAAAAAATTGGAAAAGTAAATGAAATCTGGGTGTAATGCTCGATTCAAAACTAACTTTCACAGCAAACTTTGAATATGTGCTAAAAAAGGTGTCAAAAAAGGTAAATTTTCTTAGAAGACTAAGACATAAATTAAATAGAAACACTACGGAGCTTATTTATAAAACTATTGTTGCTCCACATTTGGATTACTGCTCTACGATGTTATATTTGGTCAAAGAAGGAAATTTAAACAAACTAGAAGTTATTTATAACAGAGCTATGAGATGTATACTGGGAAAAGGCAAATGCGTAAGGATTAATCAAATGATAGAGGAGCTAAATTGGATTTCGATAAAAAAAAAGACTACTATTTAATGTGTTATTTTTGTGCATAAAATTATGAAAAACCAAATGCTAAAATACTTTAAGGATGAAACTGTTTTTAATAGAGACGTACATAATTATGAAACAAGAAATATAAACAGAGTTCGATTGCCACAAATGAAGAAATCAAAATCACAGAACTGCCTAATATATAGAGGACTAAAGATGTATGATGAAATGCCTGAAAGTATGAAGAATGAAGAAAGAATGAATGTATTTAAAAAAAATGTTATGCTTACTGTAAAAATATTTAAATTTATCAAATGAAATGTTACATTGTGCTTATTAGTTTATATTCATGTAGTATAAACTAACTCAATAAATAATTTAAAAAAAATTTTAAAAAAATTCTCCGTCTTGCCGACCATCGCTGGAGAATTCGACTCAAAGTTATTTAAACCTGTACACCTGCTTCAACTGAGTTCCATTAGCGAGTATGTTGGACTGAGTTTAGTCCCTTCCTATAACCATCACCTCTGTTTTTGAGGTACTCATCTTCATTCCAGCCGCCGTGCACTCTTCGTTGAAACGGTTAATCCACTCTTGTAGTCCCTCCTGTGATGCCGTTAATCTCGCGATGTCGTCAGCAAATAGTAGGGAGCTGATTCTAGTACTGCCTACCAGGGCTGCATCCGGTGTTTGGCTTTTTCGGCTTATTCGGTCCATGAATATAGTGAAGAGGATTGGCGACATAGGGCACCCTTGTCTGAGGCCGATTTCCACTTCAAATTCTTCCGAAACTTGACCGTTTAAGCGGACCCTACTGCTACTATTTACTATTACCACAAATTAATCAAATTTTTTTTTTTGCACACGCCGGTTTCGAACCCACTACCTTCGGATTGTGAGTCGACAGTCTTACCTCGGGACCACAGAGGCCGTCATAACATCAAACATGGCGTGAAGAAAATATGTCAAATTGTCTGTTTTTTTTTAATGAAATAGCTACTGCATTATTTTCCATTTAAGGAAACTGAAATACTTACCTACTTCTCATTATTACCTAACTGATACAAATTATTTTTGAAATAAAAACTGCATGATAAGCGTGTTCCTATTTTGTAAATATTTACCAAAAAAAATAGATTATCTTGAATGTTTTTAGGAGTTGTAATGCTTTCCTCCAAGCCATACTAAAATAAAACAGCTACGTTCCTTGATATTTTTGCAACATTTCGTTTCCAATTTTCAGACTTAATAATAGGTTTGCGGGCGTCTATTGATAATGTTGGGGTCAGGTGACAATCCATCTTCAATAATTATCGAAAATATTTTTTTCCAAACACACTTTTACATACTTCGAAACCTCAAAAACTCACATAGAAAAATTAGCACCAACTGCTATTTTTGTATTGAGCGGCCATCTTGTCACGTGACACTTCTTATGAATTTGATTGGCCGAAATGGAGAATGCTATGTTTGCTTTGGAAAGAACATGGAGATTGCTGCCTTTGCTTTTGATACGTATTTTCAAACTCGGATTTTGATGGGAATAAGTTGAGTTTGCAACTAACCAATGCATTTATTAAGTGCACAACTCGAATGATTTTGTGATAGAGACCAAACAAAAGAACTGTATTCCACTAGACTTCAAACTAGAGAAAAATATACGATTTTTAATTGTGTTTTTATTTTTTATTTTGACGGAGAATAAAGCCAAGCATTTTTAATCCTTTATTAGTTGTGAATAATGTGTGAATTATGTTACTTTATTATTTCTTGCCTCGATTGGCACTCAACAATTCAATAAATTTCTTTTTCCAATTTCTAAAAGACAATGATATGCAGATTTGAGTTCGTTAAACTAGAGTTATGCATGACAGATACTCATCTGAAATTAGTATTTTTGATGACTTGCGGAGACCCGTTAAAAACAGACTATTATTAATTGTTTTCTTGAAGTAGAAAGTATTAATAAAAAAAAAATTTACCTCAGCATCGGTACTTTCAAGATCAAACAATTTCGATTTTAGAGACGATCAGAATAATACCATTCATAATTTAATTTTTTTAATTTTACTCGTATTGCCATAATAAAAATTTAAACAATTGAAATGCCCGTTTCTACTTTAAAAATATTAATTGATTAAATTTAAATAATTTTGGCAGTTAATTTATCGCTTGTCTGAATTATTTCCACGATTTGTTCAAATTTTGAAAATTATACTAACAAATTCAAGTTGTCGAGTTCATTGAACTGGAGTTTCGGACATAAAATTCAAACTGAAATTAGTTTTAATTGATAATTTTTTTTAGATAACTGATAAAGGCAGAATATAGAAAATTCAATTTATGAAAGCATTGGATAGACTTCAAACCATATTTAGCTCAAAGACAATAAAGTACTAGTAACGTTATCCAATTTTCCTAGATCCTGGTTGGTCGATCTACGTGCACGCCGCAGGACTAAGGATGTAGGAGAGGGAAGGGGGTAGGTAAAGTGGGTGGGAAACATACATACTCCAGAAAGGGGCCATTATTACAGTGGAACTGTGGTTCGGTGTATGGTGGTTGGTGTAACCCAGTCTACAGTTTTACAGTCCACACCCTTGTAGTTGGAAAAGGCTTTACTTAACCTGGTTGTGTGGATTGAAAATCCTGCACAATTTTCTAAGAAATGCACTGAATGTTCGTTCTCACAAAGTTTCCTGGAAAACGGAACACTTAAACGAAACGAAAAGAAAATAACTTCACAAATAAAAATATGCAGATTTAAAAATTCATGTAGGGTAAAATGAATGAATATGCCACTAGTTATATTCAGCAAGGTTAGCTCTACAAACTAAAAATCTGAACAATAAAAGATATTAAATTCTTTGTGTAACTAAGAAAAAAATTAGTAGAGATCTAATCACGACACTGGATGATGAAAAATAAGAAAATAGAAAGGGAATCTTTTTTAAAAAAAGATAAAAATTTCCGGATTACGAATAATTTGAAAATCTTTTACTACTACCACAGTAAACTGAAAATGTTGCTTGTGACTTGATGGAGGACTTAGACATCAGAGGAATTGGACTCGCGACGCTTTGGTGGGTCCCAGACAATGGATTTATATAAAACTTTCATTACGTATAACGTATATAGTATCTGCATTTTTATCTTGTAGTTGCCATGATTTTTCTGTTTCAGATTTTCGATCGAGTTTCACTAATTTTGTCTTCATTAATTAAACATTTTTTAATCCTTACCGATCGATGGCTGTTTGTGGTGTTAAAAAGTGGAGATAAAACATAATACTTGATCTATAATGCACGTAGAATGCGGTTTCGATTCATCTCAATCCATCTAAAAGTAAACGTCACCATATTATTGTGCAGTGGAAATGTTGTGATGTCACAATTTACAGTATATCGGTCAAAACACGAATTGCAGATGAGTGTTGCCATCTTATGAATAAACTGATAACGTACATATTCCTAACGAGATTTAATTATATTATTTTAAGGTGAATACCGAACAAGACTTCCTAACACTCCCAACTGCGTGGAGCTGAGGGACTATTGAAACCTAAATTGGAGTTTATTGTGAAGCTATGGGCAGTGAGAGGGAAAGACATGAGAAAGAGGAAGGTTGGGAAGAACCGTGCAATCCAGATCTGGTTACCAAAATTATTTTAAGCAGTGCTGGTGGTTTTTCACCAGAAATGTCCCGTAAATATACCAAATTGTAAAGGGTGTTTATGGACTTACTTGACTTACTTGACTGTGATTTCTGAAATTATTTGGAGAAAAATTTAAATGAAATTTTCGTCTCCGGTGACATTTTCGATGTTTTTGTTTTTTATCCATTATTATCGGTCCTCCATCATGACACAAGCAACATTTTCCGTGTACTTTAGTGGTAGTAGGAGGTTTTAAAACTATTGTCAGGTTATTCGTAACTCGGGAATGTTTGCCTTTCTTTTTAAAAAATAAAGAAATATAGGCCTAAATTAGACCTATAAATGGATCACGATACACGCTCAAAAAGCTCTTCTTGTGTTATTTTTTATTGTATGTATGAATCCGTGTATATACTATTTTGTTATGAAGTACTTTCTTGAATCTTTACTTCCAACCCCTGTACGATGATTTGCGCTAGTTACTAAATTCAGTATTATTTTTTGTAATGTTTGCCACACCGACGTTGCCTTGATTGGCCCAGATTTCGGTGGGAGGGGGTAAGTAACGGAGCCGAAAGGCTTCGGGCGCTCTCCAGGCTCTTCTGGTCTTAGCCTCCCTAGGGGTTGGTCACGCCACCTTCGTGGTTTACGTAGATCCTTAATATCACAACAGTTTTTTGGTGTTGAGAGATTAAAATAAATTCAGTGATGTTTTCTGACGAGGAGCCAGCTCTGCAGATGTAACCCGTGCTAGATAACGTACGTAAGCCTTATTTAATTATGTTATCAATTCATTCCTTTTATTGTGGTTTAAAATCATTAACTTTCCGTTCACAAAGAGATACACGCTTTTTCCTAGTTGCGTAGAGACATAAATAAATTCTTCAGTATTTAATGCGGCAATCAATCCTTTAATTTATTACAACCTTACCTGTATTAATTCTACCAATGAAGCGATAATTGTTCTGAATCAAGTACCCGAGCGGACTGCAAACACGATAATCTACCGAATGAGCTAGCGGTGAGGATTCGTAAGTAATTAAATACAACATTGTGGTTTTATTCTTTATTAATTTACCTATAAGTCTGTAAGCAAGCGGTTCAAAACCGTAATTATGTAACAATTTATAACCAAAAAGAATTACATTTATTAACAAATGAATTACAATATCGTTGAAAAAGAACTTATTGTAATGACAGAGTGAACAATATGAGTGATAAGTAAAATAATATAAAAATGTTTCGACTGTAAACTTTTCGATGAATTTTGCCGAACGTGTAAAATATTATTATTTGTTCCGAGTACTTACGATATAAAGTTTTGTGAGCTTTTCTGCTGTTGTATTTTGGAACACTTTCCTACCTGGTAGCTTTGTGTTGAAAGCGCCAAAAGTGTGTTAATAGCCAAAGGAAAGCTTTTATAAGCAAAATAAGCACGGTCATGATGGAATGGGGTTCTAACTTCTAACCAAAGAATAGGAGAAAACATTTTCTTAAATCTTTCGCGAAATTTTTGTAAGAGGCATAAAAAAACGAAATTCAAAAGTTCTTGCTAGAATATATTCGCAACCTTGATGGTGTCTCGAACATTATATTATTTTAAATAAATGAAATAATATTTCGTTTTTAGAATCACTTTCCTTCACCTTTCCTTCATCAGGCAAAATATACTAATTTAATATTACAAAACAATGGGTGAATATAATATTAGTATAATGATTCCATTATCAATAAACAAAAAATATTATCCCACAGCCCACGGTCCCATATTAGACATGTTCCATTTCACCTTCGGTTCTATCTCCTCCCCCCAGTCTTCACTAATCTCTAGCCACACTCCCACCCCTACCTCAACATATATAACAATATTATGTTCACCAATCGTTTTGTAATATCAACCTAATATATTTTGTCCTGATAAAGGAACGATTATTCTGAAACCAATCGGCGAATATAAAAAAATATAGTGGTTCTAACAAAAGAATTATTGTTTCATATAATTATAATGGAAAATTACAAAGTTATAGCTATACTCAAAAAGATTAATTATTTATTTAGTTTTAATTATTAGATGTTTCTTTATCTATTTAGTTGAGAAAATTCAAGAAGTATTCTGGAAAGAACTTTTCAATCATTTCTAAATTGGCATCTGTATAAAAATATTGAGAAATAATTTAGGTTATTGTTAGCAGTAATTCTATAATTGAAAAATGATCATTTTAAATTAGTTCTCAGCTCAATTCGTGGAGTTTCGATTCCTGTGATTCTAGTTCTAGTCGCAGTTATGATTGTTATCTGGTTGTCTTTTGTCTTTTGGGTCATATTATATTTTCATGTTATCATTGAGAGTTTTAAAATTATTTATATAACAGTTTTTTCAATGATAAAGTGTTACGATGGAATTTTTTAACTTCAACAAGTTGATCATAATACTTTCATAAGTACCTACTTAATTTTTTGATAATATTGTAATTTTCATTATAGTTTCCCAAAGAATTAAGTTTAACCATTATAATTATTTTATTGCTCCCTTTGAAAATTTATTGAGGCATTTATCGATGCCTAAAGGGACTTTTGTTGGAAGGCGGAAAATCCCATTAATGAAAACAGCAATCAGCTGTCAAATTAATATCGTATTTCTTTCGGATTGGATTTGGATTCTTGGATTATTGTAAATGACGAGCGATTTATTAACAACGATGAATATCTGTTAATTTATTGCTACAATGGGAATTATTATTGAGAAATTCGTAGATTAAATATTGATAAAATTAATGACGCAACATTAATGACAAGGTTGTTCGGTTTTTTTAACTCACGTAACATCATTCATCAACAAAAAACGTGAAAAGAAGATAAATATAGTAATAGACGGAAAGTAGTAAAAATGAAATCCCTGAGGCATGCTGCCTACTTAAGAGGATCCAATGATCCAGGGAAAAATCGAAATCGGAATTCACGCCTTTTTTGGGAGGAGTTTAAAAATACTTGAGAAAAAGCTTTTGGAAAGGTTGGAAAAGGTATTTGAGTGTTTTTTATAGGTTGATTTCGTAAAGGCCTGTAAAAAAATTAACTCCTTTTTTACGCATTGTTTATTGTAATAAAAAGGGAATTTAAAATATATTTCGTGGAACCAAGCGATGCGTAGCCTATGACGTCCATTCCCCGTCGCAGCTGGGGCCGAACTGATGATAAAATAGGTTTCGCGAGTCTGTAGCCCTTAGGTGGACGGCATAAGGTTATTGGTTCACTGTTAAAATCCAAATTCGTCGACTGGTGACCGTATTGATTGACGTCAAAAATAACAACGCGAAAATGCATGTTTCAATTTATTTTATGAAGTTCGGACGTAAATATATTTATTTGCGATTATTATAAAAGAAACTGAATTTGCCACATTAAACAATAAAACCATATCCGAAAAAGGATATTTTGCACTCACATAATTTTTTTCTAGGCTTGTTAAAAGAGTTAAAAAAAATACCGATATTTTTAAAGGCGAAGATATGTTTTACAGGCAGTATTTAATTGAAGCATCTGTAGTATTTCTGAGCGATCAAATTTTCAAAACAAAATACATGATTTTGTATGATTTTGCGTTTTTTCGCATGGCTTCATCTTAATTGGTATTGACGTTAAGATGACAATATACCCTAAAATATATTCAGAATCTTAACGTCGTAAGTAAAGAAGCCGTGTATACAAATAGAGTCTCGCGACCCGTATATAGCACGGACCTACTGTCGAATTTGCCCTATCAAAGAAAAGAAGAAGACAAATAATGTGGGAATCTCAACGACGTAAGTGAAGAAAGCATGTAAACAAATATGCGCCCGCTGCACGGCGTCATGGATGAACGTACGGTGGAATTCACCCTAGCAGGCATGGAGATTAGACCTTTTCACCGCGTTCAATTTATTTAATTCTGAAGAACGTGTTACAAATATTGAAAATGTGGGATGATGTCGCACTGCCGAAGTTATTAATTTATCGTCTAGAAAATTAAAATCTGGTGCCCACCGCTAACTTTAGTTGTACAACGTATTACAATTTTTTAAAGGCGTTTTACGTAAAATATATTAATGGTAAGGTATTGTTTTTATTAATCTTAAATACAAATAACTTACATCCCCAGGACAACATCTGAATAAAAAAGTTAATATATGGTACGAATTCGCCGGAAATGATTAAAAAGTGAGTTTTGAGCAAACAAAAATTATTAGGATTGTGTACCGCCTTAAGGTTGAACGCGTAAAGAAAGAGAATATTTACATTATAATATGCAAGGAAGTGAAAGAAGTATCCGGGACAATCCGGGAGGATATAGCACCAACTAATTAATCAGGTTCGGAGTCAGGTCATGAAAATTGATTGAATAATAGAAGAGTATCAATAATTTACTATTGCGATATATGAATATAAATGAAGCAAGCAGTGTTGAGCCCTGTAAAAATCCACTTCGCATTGATCACACGCTCTTTATGGTCTGTTTAGTGCTGCTGGAACGAGACGGAGTGCATTTCACGTCACCCGCTAGACAGTACTCAGCTACTCAGTTGCGATCTGTGATGGAAAAATATTTAAAAAAAAAAAAAATCTGGCAGCTGACGTCTAATTTTTTATTTAAGGTTTTATTGCTCAGGAATCGCTGGTTAAAATATAACGGGTACGTGCTGATACTCACTGTATAATCTGCAATCTGCCCGCCCAATTTAGAGATTTGAAAATTCAATTTCGATACTATTAGATTTGCTAATAAATACTGAGAGTTTCGAGAAAAGTTTGACCTTGGAAAAAAAGTTAAATTGGGTTTCTATGAACACTGGCAAAATAAAGGACGTCGACGTAATAAATAAATCAGAATATTTAAGATATTACATCGTTTCAATTGACTTTTCAACACGTTTTCTATTGAAGCGTTGTTTAGATTCCTCCGTGTTCTCGGTGATAAATCTCTTTTCTACGTGACCTTTCCCTGAACATGTCTGCTAGTCCAGCCCTTCTCACACCACTTTAAGGAAGTCCCTAAACACGATATCTGGACCGAACAACGCATTACCATAATGATCGCCGGACTGGTCCTTCGGAGACTCTCGCGTCTAGTTTTAGCGTCAAGTGGGGAACTCTATTGAAACACGGGGACAAGATACGTAATTAATCAATTTTGTTGTTTACGGCAATAATTATTCTAATAGGAAAAATTTTAACGTTAAAGTTTTTTACGTACGAAAGTAACTTAACAATTAAATTTAAAGTCGGATGAAATGCCAAATGGTCGGGATAAAACAGGACTAAAATTAAGCTCAGTCAAGGAGCTTCGAGTATTTTGAGGTAGCTAATATTAATATTGTATATAAAAAGCAATGAATTTTGTTAATGGAACATGACACGTAAGGAAATGATTTGAGGTTTCGACGCTAAAATCTCGATTCTGGTTGATTTTGAATAATCTGGCGAATGCCCATGTTTAATAATCTGTCTTTAATAACATATGCTTACAGGACAGATACTATAAGATTGACCAAAAGGTTGATAAGGAAATGCTAAACTCAATAATTTCAACTTGACAATCAACATAAAGCATCTGAATACCTACTCGTATGTACATTACGACCTCGATAATTTCCTCGTCTGAACGAATGATCTTTTTTATTATTTTATTCATTATCTGTTTTGTTCATATTACGTGTTTTTGGGATAATGTGACTCTCAAACTAGGCTCATGTGGCTCATGCCCGTATGACGTGAGTCGTATTTAAATTGTTTCATGCGTTATTGTATGACGTCACACTAAAGCTCGCAAACGGTGAGTTCTGGCGTCCTGATAATTGAACATTTATTTCAACTCAACTAATTTCTCGTAGGTATTTCCAACAAGAGTTACTAAACTTAATAAACTAAAAAAAAAATGATTAAACTTAAAAAAAACAATACTCACATCTTTTTTATTTTATTTTTAAAATTAGAAAATAAAATTGAAACGTGGGCGATGCCGGATAAACCATTTAAATATCAATGGGTTTGATTAATTTTACCCATCATCCCCATATCTCATTTTGGTCACATTAAATAATGTCCGGTGCTCGATTTCAATTCAAAACAGAGGACTATTAAATGGGTCAACCAAAAAGGTATCGGAACTCTCCCCACAAATCTCACTGACTGCAATAATTACACCACTGACAGAGCTGGAAATTCTAGCTTCAGTGGAAACGATTATAATTAATTGATGTATTCTTTTTGGTGAAATTTATTACGTAGAGTAATTAGTTGTAGCAGTTTTTATAAAAGAAAATTAGTAATAAAAAATATATAAAAAATTGTATTCTGTTACAATAAAGTTAATGAAATGAGATTTCTGCGAAACAAAAAAGGCAAAATTGTACGTTCTGTCTAACAATATGTAATACTTTGTGAGTCAAATTATATACGTATGTCTGCTTCCCCCAAAGGAGATATGGCAATCATTATCATGCATCTCCCTCACGCGTATTAACGAAATAAGATGCCGCGTGTCGTTGCCGTCACCGTGCCGTTGCCATGGGAATAATAAAGCAGCTTTTATAATTCCCACGATTACAGCACGGCAACGGCATAAAAATGGCACAAAACGTATGTTATTTATCACAATAATGCTTTAGAACTTTTTACATAGGTACTAAATAAGAGTGAGAAAAACTATGTACGTATGTCTGCATCCTACAATGAAGAAATTCAATCATTAGCACGCATCTCCTTCACTCGTATTAAAGAAATGAGATCCCATGTGCTTTTGCCGTCGCCGAGGAAATATAAAAGTAGCCATGCTTTTATAATTCCCACGGTTACGGCGAAGGTAGAAAAAAGGCAATAAACGTACGTTCCTTATTGCAATAATACTGCAGCTCTTTCTCACACGCTAAATAAGAGTAAGACACACTATGTACGTATGTCTGCTTCTTCCAAAGGAAACATGCAATCTGCCTACTTCTTCCAAAGGAAAAGTTATTGCTACACTCAAATCACTTTCTTAAATCTACCTTACTTGTAATTAAAGAAATGAGATGGCGCAAGCCTTTGCTGTCGCCGTGCCGTTTCCGCGGGAATCATAAAAACAGTCATCCAATATAATATTATTTTTTTTCGAAGAATTCTTCGGAAAGGTTTTCACTTTGTGATGGCATAATTTATTTTAAGAAAAAGACAAACAACTTTGTTTACATCACTTTTATTGGTACACAATCAACATGTTTCGTAAACAATGTTTATTTCATCAGGATCAAACGTATACGATTGTGTACCAATAAAAGTGATGTAAACAAAGTTATTTGTCTTTTTCTTAAAATTTATTTTATGGCCACATTATATTTATTAAATATTATATAATTGGCTTCGAGTGAGAAAGGCGACAATCTGAAATTTGCTTGGCGTCGATCATTTTTTATAGAACTTCAGGACAGAGACTATAAGAATGACCAAAAGGTTGATAAGTAATTGTTAAGCTTAACAATTTCAACATGACAATCAAGATAAAACAACTAAATATCTACTTTAGAAAAGTCGCATATTCATTTATTTTTTAAACATTTATTACAGAAAATATAACAAAATTTAAATTATATCGTTAGAACGTTGATATTTTTTTTCTGATTATTATTACTGTCCTTAAATTGGTGTGGTCGTGGTTGTGGGAGGTTGAGCAGATAAATATTATGGAAAATAATGCTTAATAGGTGATATTTACGTAAACACTAATCGATGACATTTTAAAAACCTAATAAATCAACAAACATTATTTTTGAAAAAATTAATTACCAGAGTTATTTTTTGCTAGGGCTAGTGTAGATAATGGCCAGTTGTTTCACAGAAATTTAAATGTAACATTGTCATCAAATGGTCACTAAGCGCTATTTTGTTTTTTGGACATTTGAATGGTCCCCAATATTCCAAGATTCAAACCTGAACTAAATGCTATCTAGATAGTGTCACGATATTTTTTTTATCAATAATATGCGACATCTATTGACTTTTCTAGGACGGATATTTATTTTTAGTTTTAACTTAACGAGTAAAACTGGGTTCGAGTCCCAGATGTCTCCATATCTTTTTCTGATTTGTTTAAATATTTTCATTTAATCAAATATTACAATTTGAGGATTTACTCATTAAGTTAAAAAATATTATACAATTCAGTTAGGTCACGTATTTTGGCCTCAAATCCAAATATAAGTTAAGTGTGAAAAATGGCGCGCAGCCGTTCCTCTTTAAGGAACGTTGGCTTTAGGTGATGATGTATAATGTTTTGAATTATTTTTATTTACGTGCGTGTATTCGCCCACTGGGGTCCAGTAATATTCAGCAATAAAATTGCGTGTTAAGAAATAAAATTAAAAGAGAGAACAATAAAAAACTTTACGTAGAACGTTAAATAAACCGAAAGGTGAGCAAATCGTATTTTAGATAGTTCGTTAGCTAAGAGAAATTTACACGTAAATTATTTGAGTAGTACCCAAAGTACACTCAAGGGTCGTATTTTATTTTGAGCAGCCTTTTTTTCGGGCAACATGGGAATTAAAATATTTTTGATGTAATAATATTTAAAAATGTTTTCGAATCTTTTCGCATAATTACAAAATAAGTCGATATCTCTTTTTAGAGCCAATGATGAGTACGGAATTCTGACCTAGGAAAAGATCATATTTCCGAACTGAACTCATTAAAAAACTATAAATTCCCAAGAGATTAAATGATATCGATATCAAAAGTAGAGACAAAACCGACGGAAATTACTCTAGTTTTGGAAGTAATTAGCAAGCGAGTGGATTTGATTTATATATACTATATATTAATGCTCAGTTTTTCGAAAAACTCACTTTTGCCTTGATGCGAAAAACGACAGTACAGCCCCTCGCGTTTCACCAACCTCAAGGTTCACTTTGGCTTGGCGACGCAAAAATGCCGCTGGCACGCCAAAACAACCTCTCCGATCCTCGAGTTTCGCACACCTCAAGGTTCAATTTTGTTCAAAGGGAATTAGCCCGACGCCTGACACGCGAGAATGGACATTATCGATCGCTATTTTGGAACGCTTCAAAGTTCACAATCCTTCGAAGAGTCGATTATTTTCCAGCCACTAGCTTTTGTTTCGTTTTTGTTAGGGGAAACATTTTTCATCGTTATCAATATGTTTGCCAAAACTTTACGGGAGACTTCTAGCGGTGCGGAATACAAGTATGGATTATTCACATTAGAAAAAATCAAATGTCTATCGAATACTGTTGTAGTTCTATTTTCATCCGTTCGAAATGGCAGCTTCGTCTGAATTTAAATAAATACGCTAGCTTCACGATTTTCACAAAAAAAATAGACTAGACAGGAAACTCACATAAAATTGAACTGACACATTTTAAGAGCGAAAATTATATAAATTTGCGGCGAAAACTGGAACTACTCATTAAATCAACCAATTCGGCTCAGTTATAGTTCCCGCCGACAGGTTCGCATTAAAAAAAAACCACAAATTAGGCCTTAGTTTCAATGCAATGGAAAATACTAGAGAGAATGTTGATACAGGTCAGTTATCAGTTACCCGAGATGTCAAAACAAAACGGATCTCTCAGCGGTTTCGGTTGTTGTTTTTCGGGAAACGGCATTGCGGCCGGAAAAACGATTCCAGCTTGGATGTTTTTAAAAATACGGTACCCGGCAATATAAGGCAACTTTTGATAACGATATGACGTGTCCGTCCCATGTAAAAAATTTCAGGGTCGCCGAAAAACCAATAAAATTTTACAAAAAAAACAAGGTGGATATTTACGGGCCAGAAGGTACAAATTGAAATGTTATTAATTCAGGGTAGGTACCTACTTATCTCGGTAGTATTGCAAATATGATGAGAAAAGCAAAAACATTGCCGGAATTTTGTAAAGAAATGCGCAGGTACCTGCCGGAATAGGTAGTAGGTAGTTGGACAATTATTTAGGTTTTTGATGCAATTTAATTTACTAAGGTAATGTTGTTTCCACGATACTGAATAATTTAACAATTTTTTAAAGTTCATTTTCACGTTCTGTGTAAGTTCTGTTTTTTTTTATCAGTAAATGCCAGTTGCATCATAAAACTGAAATAATTACAGAACTTGAATAGAATTCGAACCGAACTTTTACAGAACGTTAAAATTGACTTGAAAAATTGAAGAATTTTTAATTTTGTTAAACAACCCAGCCTAAATATGTGTTTTTTTACTCACTCTTTTTGCACTCGGAATTTAGGTAGGTACCCATCTGCACATAACAACTCAATATCATCCAACTATATTGCATACGTATTAGTTTTCTAATTTTACAATGAAATCACTCGAAGTTCAACGGAATATTTTTTTAAAAGTATTAAATTCATATAGCGCTTTATTTTAAGCAGTAAAACTACTGGTGAGTTCTGGCATTATAAAATTTGTATGAAAATGTACGTACGCTCATAACTTCCGAAGGACTGCAACAAATTGAAAAATTCTTTTTGTGTTGTGTTCGTTATTGTTAGTACAAGGTTTGTATAAAATTACTGGTGAGTTCTGGCATTACGAAATTTGTAAAAAAAAAATTATAGGTGGCGCGCGAGCTGTTTGAAAAATAAATGTACCGGGAATTAGTGTATGTAATGCGGCAGGTGGGGGGGTGGAAACAGGAAGGGGGGGAGGGGGACCTGGGAGGGGGGAGGGGAACTCGGGAGGGGGTTTACGATACGGAGAAGCCTTGGAGTGAAGTGGGGTGAGGGAAGGTGAGGGAGGCGGATTGGAAAGGGGAAGAGGACGCTGGTGAGGAGGGGGGGGGGGGGAGGGGGGGGGGAAGGGGATCGGAACAAATGAGAAAGGACACGCAGGTAGAAACATTTTCTTTATTAAATGGTATCGCAACGCATGCCGGGTACCAGCTTTCTTCTATATATATAAAAATCAAAAAAATGTTTGGCTGTATGTATGTCCGCTATGCGTTGCTAAACCATTCATCCGATTGCGATGAAACATTGAGAATTTGATGTGCGCATGACTGCTATGGTTCCTGTATACAATAGTGAGCTCTGGCAACACGAAATTACGCATTGCTCAACCGTTCATCCGATTTTGATGAAACTTTGGGGATTTGATGTGTGCATTTCTACAATGGTGTTTATATACTAACGTATAGCAGGTTGTTGATGCTAGGTCCTGCGGACGGATTTATACATAGTTGTATGTTTAACCGCTAAGCGTTGCTAAACCATTCATCCGATTGCGATGAAAATTTGAGGATTTTATGTGTGCATGCCCACGACGGTTTCTTTTTACAAAAGTGAGCTCTGGCATCATGAAATTACGCATTGCTAAACCATTCATCCGATTGCGATGAAACTTTGGGGATTTGATGTGTGCATGTCTACAATGGTGTTTATTTACTAACGTATGGCAAATTTTTGCTGCTAGGTCCTGCGGGCGGCTTTATACATAGTTGTGTGTTTAACCGCTAAGCGTTGCTAAACCATTCATCCGATTGCGATGAAAGTTTGTAGATTTGATGTGTGCATGCCCACGACGTTTTCTGTATACAAAAGTGAGCTCTGGCATCATGAAATTTCATTGCTAAACCGTTCATCCGATTGCGATGAAACTTTGGGGATTTGATGTGTGCATGCCTACAATGGTGTCTATATACTAACGGATGGCAGATTTTTGCTGCTAGGCCCTGTGGGCGGCTTTATATATATTTGTATGTTTAACCGTAGGTACCTACCCGCTTACTATGAATTTTTTTTCTGTTAGTTAGTAAGTCAAGTTAGTTTTAACCCGTTAGTTGCATTTGCAACAGGCATAAGCTAGTATTATATAGTATTGTTTGGTTTTTCAAAAAACTCACTTTTCGCTTGACGGGAAAATCGACCGCACCGCCCCTCGCGTTTCACCAACCTCAAGGTTCACTTTGGCTTGGCGACGCAAAAACGCCGCTGGCACGCCAAAACGACCTCTCCGGTCCTCGAGTTTCGCACACCTCAAGGTTCAATTTTGTTCGAAGGAAATTGTCCCAACGGCTGACACGCGAGAATGGACATTAGCGCTCGCTGTTTTGGAACGCTTCAAAGTTCACAATCCTTCGAAGAGTCGATTATTTTCCAGCCACTAGCAGTTGTTTTTTTTTTGATAGGGGAAACATTTTTCATCGTTATCAATATGTTTGCCAAAACTTTACGGGAGACTTCTAGCGGTGCGGAATACAAGTATGGATTATTCACATTAGAAAAAATCAAATGTCTATCGAATACTGTTGTAGTTCTATTTTCATCCGTTCGAAATGGCAGCTTCGTCTGAATTTAAATAAATACGCTAGCTTCACGATTTTCACAAAAAAATAGACTAGACAGGAAACTCACATAAAATTGAACTGACACATTTTAAGAGCGAAAATTATATAAATTTGCGGCGAAAACTGGAACTACTCATTAAATCAACCAATTCGGCTCAGTTATAGTTCCCGCCGACAGGTTCGCATTAAAAAAAAAAACCACAAATTAGGCCTTAGTTTCGATGCAATGGAAAATACTAGAGAGAATGTTGAGATAGGTCAGTTATCCGAGATGTCAAAACAAAACGGATCTCTCAGCGGTTTGGGTTGTTGTTTTTCGGGAAACGGCATTGCAGCCGAAAAAACGATCCCCGGTTAGATGTTTTTGAAAAATTCGGTACCCGGCAATATAAGGCAACTTTTAACACCAAAATTTTGTGTCCTTTCCGTGTAAAAAATTTCAGGGTCTCCGAAAAACCTATAAAATTTTCCAAAAAAAACAAGAAAAAACGTGTCCATAGATTCCCTTCAGTAGGGTGGATATTAACCGGCCAGTACAAATTATGTTATTAATTCAGGGTAGGTACCTACTTATCTCGGTAGTATTGCAAATATGATGAAAAAAGCAAAACCATTGCCGGAATTTTGTAAGGAGATGCGCCGGTACCTACCGGAATGGGTAGTTGGACAATTATTTAGGTTTTTGATGCAATTTAATTTACTAAGGTAATGTTGTTTCCACGATACTGAATAATTTAACAATTTTTTAAAGTTCATTTTCACGTTCTGTGTAAGTTGTGTTTTTTTATCAGTAAATGCCAGTTGCATCATAAAACTGAAATAATTACAGAACTTGAATAGAATTCGAACCGAACTTTTACAGAACGTTAAAATTGACTTGAAAAATTGAAGAATTTTTAATTTCGTTAAACAACCCAGCCTAAATATGAGTTCTTTTTTTACGTATGTATGCAAGTACCTATACTCAGAATATAAGTAGGTTCCTACCTGCACATAAACACTCGATATCATCCGACGACATTGCATACGTATTAGTTTTCTAATTTTACAATGAAATTACTCGAAGTTGAACGGAATATTTTTTTTAAAGTATTAAATTCATATAGCGCTTTATTTTAAGCAGTAAAACTACTGGTGAGTTCTGGCATTATAAAATTTGTATGAAAATGTACGTACGCTCATAACTTCCGAAGGACTGCAACAAATTGAAAAATTCTTTTTTTGTTGTGTTCGTTATTGTTAGTACAAGGTTTGTATAAAATTACTGGTGAGTTCTGGCATTACGAAATTTGTAAAAAAAAAATTATAGGTTGCGCGCGAGCTGTTTGAAAAATAAATGTACCGGGAATTAGTGTATGTAATGCGGCAGGTGGGGGGGGGGATGGAAACAGGAAGGGGGGGAGGGGGACCTGGGAGGGGGGAGGGGAACTCGGGAGGGGGTTTACGATACGGAGAAGCCTAGGAGTGAAGTGGGGTGAGAGAAGGTGAGGGAGGCGGAGTGGAAAAGGGAAGAGGACGCTGTTGAGGAAGGGTGGGGGGGGGAAGGGGATCGGAACAAATGAGAAAGGACACGCAGGTAGAAACATTTTCTTTATTAAATGGTATAGCAACGCATGCCGGGTACCAGCTATCTTCAATATATATAAAAATGAAAAAAATGTTTGCATGTATGTATGTCCGCTATGCTTTGCTAAACTATTCATCCGATTGCGATGAAACATTAAGAATTTGATGTGCGCATGACTGCTATGGTTCCTGTATACAATAGTGAGCTCTGGCAACACGAAATTACGCATTGCTCAACCGTTCATCCGATTGAGATGAAACTTTGGGGATTTGATGTGTGCATTTCTACAATGGTGTTTATATACTAACGTATAGCAGGTTTTTGCTGCTAGGTCCTGCGGACGGCTTTATACACGGTTTTATGTTTAACCGCTAAGCGTTTCTAAACAATTCATCCGATTGCGATGAAAATTTGAGGATTTGATGTGTGCATGCCCACGACAGTTTCTGTATACAAAAGTGAGCTCTGGCATCATGAAATTACGCATTGCTAAACCATTCATCCGATTGCGATGAAACTTTGGGGATTTGATGTGTGCATGTCTACAATGGTGTTTATATACTAACGTATGGCAGGTTTTTGCTGCTAGGTCCTGCGGGCGGCTTTATACATAGTTGTGTGTTTAACCACTAAGCGTTGCTAAACCATTCATCCGATTGCGATAAAAATTTGTAGATTTGATGTGTGCATGCCCACGACGGTTTCTGTATACAAAAGTGAGCTCTGGCATCATGAAATTACGCATTGCTAAACCGTTCATGCGATTGCGATGAAACTTGGGGGATTTGATGTGCGCATGCCTGCAATGGTGTCTATATACTAACGTATGGCAGATTTTTGCTGCTAGGCCCTGTGGGCGGCTTTTTATATATTTGTATGTTTAACCGTAGGTACCTACCCGCTTACTACGAAATTTTTTTTTTCTGTTAGTAAGTCAAGTTAGTTTTAACCCGTTAGTTGCATTTGCAACAGGCATAAGCTAGTTTTATATTAATGCTCAGTTTTTCAAAAAACTCACTTTTCGCTTGACGGGAAAATCGACCTCACCGCCCCTCGCGTTTCACCAACCTCAAGGTTTAATTTGGCTTGGCGACGCAAAAATGCCGCTGGCACGCCAAAACGACCTCTCCGATCCTCGAGTTTCGCACACCTCAAGGTTCAATTTTGTTCAAAGGAAATTATCCCGACGGCTGACACGCGAGAATGGACATTAGCGCTCGATATTTTGGAACACTTCAAAGTTCACAATCCTTCGAAGCGTCGATTATTTTCCAGCCACTAGCAATTGTTTCTGAGACTGTTAACCAAGGTCAGTTACACCGGGATCCATTTATATTTCATTTTCTCGCCGGCCGACTCGCAAACGCGATATCTTCAAAAATATCACGCCTGGAAGCCAAAATTTTGTAAAATTACGTCCACGAGAGTTTTCAGAACGTTTATTTACCATCGGTTTTATCACTTTTCACAAAAACAACGTTGGGATATTCGTTTGAAATCTGACGTTTGCTAAAAAAACGAGTAAAAAGCCATATTTGGAAACTAATGTTTAAAAAAATGTACACTTTTCACGGAGCCGCCGCTCGGCAGAAAATAGAACTACAGCATTTCTTAAGCAAAATTCAAATTTAGATTATATTGGAGATTCGAACGTAAGCAAAAAATAGTGCTATAATTTTGTTGTTGTTGGCTCATTTTTAGAACGATTTTCAAATTCATGGTGTTGGTTTGAGGGTGGATTATAAAAGACCGCTGGAAAAATTATTAATAAATTTTTTAATAATAATAGAGACTTTTTTTTTGAAAATTTTTTTTTTCAGAAAATCGATTCGGGCGTTTGCATTAACGATTGGGCAAGGCAGATTCATATCTCAAATTAAGAAGTGAACAATTTTTTAGTTTTTCATACATTTCTCATAAAAAAATACATATTTGTTAAGAAAACAGCACGTGTTTTTATGAATTCAAAAGATCGACATACAAAAAATATCAATTCCAAAAAAAAAAGTTTAAAAAAAAAAGTTTTTCCAAAAACGTATAGTTATTTTAATTTTTTGTTGTTGTTTAAAATTATTATTTGGAATGTGAACCACCCTGCATATTTCCACAATTTTAATGTGGGTTCTCTGATTGGTTGGACACGTCCAGCCTATCAGATACTTTGTAGACACAGAATGTAATTTAAGGCTCCCGATTGGCTGATTTTATTTGGGCCACGCCCTTACCCAAAAAAAAACCGTTAATCATTGGGCGGATTAATTAAATGAAAAATTTATAGTTTTTTTTTTAAACTTATTTTTTGCGCTAATGAGTATGTCTGCCAATAATGAAATAGGTAGGTACCTGCTAAAATGATTAAAAAAATAAATTAGGTTCCGTCCAACTCAACATTAGAATTCGTATTAATTATACAAATACATAATAATGTGAGCTTTTTTACAATGATTATTTGAAAACAAAATTCTGCATAATACATTTTTATAGCGCCGTTTAAGTGAAAATGAATATAAGGACGTTGGGTTCCTACTCGCGCACTATGAAAGAATATTTTTTGTTTTTTGTTTAAGGAAATAAAATATTTTTTTTTTATAAAAAACTCTGAACAATACATTTTTATAGCGTCATTTTTGTGAAAAATTACAAGACGTACCTTCCAAGTACCTAACGTCGCACTATGAAATAATATTTTTTCAAATCAAAATTTTAGTTTCTGAGAAATTCTTAATAATACATTTTTATAGCGCCGTTTTTGTAAAAAAAACTCACTAAGGGCAATAGGTACTTACCCGCTTACTATGAAAAATATTTTTTCTGTATTTTTTTTACTCCAATAAATCAAATTTTTTTTTTTAGAAATTCTTAATAATATGTTTTTATAGCGCCGTTTTTGTTTAAAATCTCACTAAGGGCAATCGGTACTTACCCGCTTACTATGAAGAAATATTTTTTCTCTAATTTTTTTACTCCAATAAATCAAAGTTTTTTTTTTCATAGAAATTCTTAATAATATATTTTTATAGCGCCGTTTTTGTTTAAAATCTCACTAAGTGCAATAGGTACTTACCCGCTTACTATGAAGAAATATTTTTTCTGTAATTTTTTTACACCAATAAATCAAAGTTTTTTTTTTCTTAGAAATTCTTAATAATATATTTTTATAGCGCCGTTTTTGTTTAAAATCTCACTAAGTGCAATAGGTACTTACCCGGTTACTATTAAGAATAAAAATTTCTGTAATTTTTTTGTTCCAATAATTCAATTGTTTTTTTTCTTAGAAATTCTTCATAACATATTTTTATAGCGCCGTTTTAGTTTAAAATCTCACTAAGGGCAATAGGTACTTACCCGCTTACTATGAAGAAATATTTTTTCTGTAATTTTTTTACTCCAATAAAACAAAGTTTTGTTTTCATATAAATTCTTGATAATATATTTTTTAGCGCCGTTTTTGTTTAAAATCTCACTAAGGACAATAGGTACTTACCCGCTTACTATTAAGAATAAAAATTTCTGTAATTTTTTTGTTCCAATAATTCAAAGTTTTTTTTTTCTTAGAAATTCTTCATAACATATTTTTATAGCGCCGTTTTAGTTTAAAATCTCACTAAGGGCAATAGGTACTTACCCGCTTACTATGAAGAAAAAAAAATCTGTATTTTTTTACTGCAGTCAATCAAAGTTTTTTTTTCTTAGAAATTCTTAATAATACATTTTTATAGCGCCGTTTTTGTTTAAAATCTCACTTAGGGCAATAGGTACCTACCCGCATACTATGAAAAAATATTTTTCTGTAATTTTTTTGCTCCGATAAATCAAAGTTTTAGTTTCTAAGAACTTCTGAATAAAACATTTTTATAGCGTCATTTTTGTGAATAATTAACAACAACGTACCTTCCAAATACTTACACGCGCACTATGAAATAATTTTTTTCTGTACGATAGTAAGTTAAGTTAGTTTTAAACCCGTTAGTTGCATTTGCAATGGGCATAAGCTAGTCAATAGATTATTACCTACGACTGGATTCTTAGTGGAGACTGTGTTTTGGCTTCCATTTTACATCATGCAACCATTATTATACATTAGTATATCACATCATTACCATGCAACCATTATAATGCCGATTATTGTATTGATACCTTCAATATTATTTTACTTAACTCTTACATAAATATTTTTTCGGACTCAAGTTCGGACATCAGTTCAATGCACATATGTACTTATCGTTTCACTTATGTATGCAGTCACTTCTCGTACCTGTTAAAATACTCACACCTACACACACACTTTACCTACCTACCTGTGGTAGGTACGTAATGTACCCACCACAAAAATTAATTATAAGAAAACATAATATTGATAAAGGATAATCCTTTATGAAATATTTAATCTATATATAATCTACATAGTATTACTATATATATTATCCATTATAATATATGTACGGTTTTGTTTCTGTAGTGTAAAGAGAATAAAAATTTAAAAAAAAATTATGCACAAAGGGGACTCAATGGAGGACTCTGTGTTGGGTGAACGTGACTTCGATATCATTATTGAAGAGTATTCACTTCACAAGTTCCTTTGAGCATATCCATGATTAACTATCCAACTAAAAAAGGAAACAAATCATTTGAAATATCTACGTAAAGACCTGTTGTAGTGTTCTAGATGCAAAAAAGCAGAATAAAATAGTTAATCCTGCTGGTATTCAAGCTACCTCCGTCCAAGCTAATGTAAATTGTTTGTACCTTATAACCGAATACAGGGCTTTTTTCAGTAGTTTATTTTAGAATCTCATTTTATCAATTATTAAGATAAAGACTTTATTTAAACCTCTGAACACTGAATTTAACGTGACTGAAACAATTTTATACAAAAGATATTCTAATGTACGCATTCAAAAACCAGGATAACTTCACACAGACAAACTCGGGCCGATTCACAAGATCTACGTTACAACATACATTCCACCAACCTACAACTAAAAAGACTTTTGGAGAAAGAAATATGCAATACTTCTCTAAAAATATTTTATATACTCCCTCTTGCAATATAAACTAATACAAATATAACCGACTTCAAAAGAAGCATTAAGATATGGATTATGAACATGGGAAGAAAGAATATAGATACAATTTTGCAACCTAACAAAGATTAACGCTTGCATTGTTCTTTCTTTTAGATACAACTTTATAATTTTAATCTTGTAATATTTTAACATGGGTATTTACGTATATTTCAAACACGAAAACATTTAAATGTGACCTTATAAGGAGGTACCCCAGCAAGGATACATTTTCTCAAAAAAATTGTAAAACAAAAGAAAAAAAAAAGATTAACCGTTATATATTATTTTCAATTGTTCATTATCTACCTAATTTAAAAACCACTGGACTCTATATTTAACATGTTTTACATTTAGACATGGTTAATAATTTAATACAACAAACAAATTAATATTATTATTTCTACTGTGGTCTTCCTGGTGGTATTTTTCTTCTGGTTTCCAGTTATTCAGGGTCCCACCGTCCTTTCTTTGCTCCATGGTCTGTTCTACCAATATGGTGCTGTATCTCCGATATATCTTTAATTTGGGGGGCGGGTATGGGTACCGTCACCCCGGGAACCTTTCATTGGATAACCAAAACCCCTGCCATAGGTCACCCCAAGTGGTTCGCTATGTTTGGTGATTCATGGGGTGAGGCTAGGTCTACTGCGTGGTGGGCCGAATCGAAAGACTGGTGTAGGGCGACCTAACTTAGATGTCTCCAGTCAACCCTTCGTCTTGTACCGCAGTCGGAGGAATGGTAGAGTACGGTGTTCGTTAATGGTATTCGTACGTCCGTCACTCCTGGACACATTGATCCCCATAATCCTACCCACCCCTCATACTTTTTTCTTTCCCAGAACTTCCACTTCTTAATAGACCCGCCACACAGCGTCCCCAAAGAAGTTAATAAAGTTACTTCCATCTTTCTCGAAGAAATTAATTATTCAGCGACAATTTTCTGTTTGTTGACAGAGATTAAGAAAATATCCAAATTTAGTCACAATATCTACCAAAATGGAACCTTTGTATGGGGCATGGGATATCAGCATGAAATCAATTGACAGGTTGCACTGGTCAAATATTCGGAATTATGTTGTAAGCTTTACTAATTTATTAATAGTCGTGTTAATTTTTTATTTCATATTGAATAAGTCTGATAGTACACTGCTTGGGATATTTTCAACTCTCCCTATGAACGCTTAGTCCACTTTCGTAACTTCGCTGTGTTCAGTGTTGTTTGTCAATGTTACACTGCGACAAATATAATACCTGTAACTCTTTCCACGTGTTGGCCTTTTTAGAGGATTAAGTAGGAACGAGTGAGTGACTCATGAATATATAATCAGCTGCCAAATAAAATATTGTTTTCATGCGGGAGTCAACTTCTGGGGAGGTCGATTTACCTGAAAAGTTGTCTGCACACGGAGATCACACTGAGCCTTGCTTAATTTGAACAGACTAGTAATATAATATAATATGACCGGTCAGTGGTTGAGTGGGCGTCGCGTCCTAGTCCCACCCGGGCGTTCCATGTTCGATTCCTCAGCTGGCTAAGTCCTCCATCACAACTCAAGCAACATTTTCGGCTTACTGTGGTGGTAGTTGGAGATTTTCAAATATTGTTGAGTTATTCGTAACCCGGGAATGTTTGTCTTTCTTTAAAAATATATATATATATATCCCATTCTAAGTGCAGGCTAAAATTAAAGAATACGTTCATAAGGAAATGTGATGAAAATTGCATATTAAATCGTGTGGGTTCTATAAAACCTTTAAAATTATAAACGAAAATAACGTTTGCGTCAAATTAAAGGCAAAAAAATTCGTGGACGTTATATATGCAGGTATATAATAATAAAATATTGCAAGAAAAACATTTTTTATACACGTTGTCAGCAAATTCCTTATTACGAGCGTAAACTAGTGAATACACCTCACATTTGGAGTCGCTTTTGTGGTACAACTTTTATTGATTTGAGCTTTCGTTTTCGAATAAATCGAGTTCGAACTTGGAACTTTTAATTTTTTTTGAATCAACCGCTGGAGGGTTGGTATCAGATATTTAATTTAATTTTAAATGCATCATTTTTAACTCTTTGGTTGCTTAAAAATGATAAAGTTTAAAAAAATCGAAAGAATTAAGTAGAAAAAGAGTTTGTACTGTTTTGAAGTGAGCGAGTGCAGTGAAAAGTCTGTAGGTAGGTACCTATTTAAAGATTAATTTTTGGTTGAAACAACTGTTATATGATCTTTTAAATAAATAAATACATTGGTTCACCAATTGAGGAGTGTTTCACAAAGATAAATAACAAAAACTAACATATTTACCTGCTTTCTGTATGCCTACATCTATATAAGTTAGGTATATAAGCTAGGTAGGTATATACTGTAAAAGGTATAGTATTATCAGTGCCAGGGACTTATTTTATTATAGTAAGTCCCTGGCTAATTGTTTTGTATGGATGTATTAACGGTTGGTATTAGGTTTAAATTTTTGTTTGCGAATATTTATAATATTTTTTTTAGGTGTGGTAGGTACTTAGAATGATAAAATAAATATTTATTCTTATTTGCATTAAATAAATATACAGGATGTTACAGCTCGTAGGTATATACCCGAAGGATTATATCCAGCGATTCCTGAGTATTTGGTGTAAAAAATGTAAATTTCATTTAGTTGTCTTTTTTAGATTCCTGAGATGTCGGGTATAGCCCAGCGGGTCACGTGGTAAAACACGAAACAGCGTGCGCATCACGTGATATCACGTGATGTACAGGAGTGTGATCAGTGGAGAGGTGTGATGGAAATTTTTTTTTTTTTCCTCCTACCCTTTCCTTCCATCTGTCATCTATATTTAATTTTTAAGTTTAGTATACGTTTGATCCTGATGAAGTAAACATTGTTTACGAAACATGTTGATTGTGTACCAATAAAAAGTGATGTAAACAAAGTTATTTGTCTTTTTATTAAAAAAAAAATAAGAATATATTTTTGTTTTTTCACAGCAAAATTTCTACTTTTATACTCCAAATATGTTCAGAAATCACTGGATAAAATCCTTCGGGTTCATACTGTTACATCCTGTATAGTGTGTATATTTTAGAATTAAAATGTAGGGGATATTTCGCTTGGTGAAAATTTTTTTCTTTTAAAATTCATTGATATTTTTCTTTTGCGAAATTTGCAATTTTCTACAAATTTTCAAATACAAATGGCTTTTCATAAATTATCAAAAAAATATTGACCTCGAGTGATTATCCCCTTGTCCGCTAACCACTTAAAACTGTCACACGAATAAATAAGTTTTCGTAAATATTTCTCATTGTAAAAACGCTACTCAATTTCCCGCTTGTACCTATTATGAATTTCCGGAAACTGTATAGTAACCTCTGATATCTTATTCGGCAATATAATTTTTTACTTATCTTTTCAACATAATATGCGCATGGTATCATTGAGCAAATCAACTATATTTAAAATAAAATTATTATTATGTTCACAACAATTAATTTTTTTTAAATCTCTTATAGCGGTTAGAAGACGCAGCCAAAATTGTGAAACCTAAGGCAAAATGATTTATACAGACTTTAAACAAGGAATTTTCATAGCTTCCAACTCGTTAACTTGCAGAAACACTGTGGAAGAAAAAAAGACTAACAAGAGAAATATAAAAGAAGGGGAAGACGTATTTGAATACTTAACTATACAAAACAACCGCAGTATTTTATTTACACAGAAGATAGAGTTTTCTGCGGTTTCATTTAGGTCAAAGGAACATATATATATCATCTTCATCGAAAGCGGAAATTTAAAAAGCTGTAAAGGACAAGAAATCCAAAAATGAGTTAAATGTGTCATTTGACTCCGTTTTTTCGTTCGATCTGCCCCATTGAAATATTTCTAGGAAAGTAAGTGTATAAAAGTATTTTTGTCTGAATAATTGAAAATAAATTCAATTCTCTTGTAGAATTTACTAAAAAATGTTTAGTGTTCTGAAACATCTATTCAATTTTATAAGAAAAATTGTAACTACAGATCTAGAAAAATAGGAGATATATTTTTTTGAAAACAAGAAAAACTTTCTTTTGCCCCCTGAAAAATTTTGTCCTTTGCAGCATTGCAAATTTCCGTAATAGATTTACAGCCTTACTAAAAAAAACTTTCCACGGCCGACAACCTGTCGTGTTGCAACAACATTAATAAAGCCCGTATACACTAAAACACGATCTGTTACTAATAAGCGTTCTTCCGCGGTCACGCTGTAAAAATGTTAGTATCTTCTTATAAAGAAGAGTGTCCGTGGTGGTCTTGTTTTTAATTTTTTCTAATGCAAATCTACAGTTTTGAAGAAATTTTGCACATTTGACTTCAAAATAAGAGAAAGGTGACAAATCTCTAAAATAAATTAATTAAAAAAAACCACCCCGTATCCCTTTCTCATCCCTTAAAAAAGAATTTAAATTCTTCCTGATGAAATTTTGCACACGTAATAATAATAGAGAAAAATTACCGACTACATCTGATTTCTAAAACTCTGCGCACAGGCCAAGAAACACCTCGGATTTCAACAAGTGAGCAATAAAATGAGTACCTATGTATAGCACAAATTTTTAGGTGGTGAACATGATTTGGGATTGATAATAATAAATAATATCATACTGTTTATTTATTTATGTTATCACAAGTGAGCAAGAATAGTGAGCAGTATGTAGGTAACTATTTAAAGTTAATTTGTTGCTGAAACAACTTTTATAGGACCTTCAATCAACTTGCAAAAAATTTTCCAAGGTCACAATTGCCTATTTAAATTCCTTATTCAAAGCACGCCAAGTTTCTAAATATAAAATATAAAAATCATCGAAGAAAAGAATAAAAAAAATTAACACCACTGATCATCGCCAAAAAGTTTCAGGAAGTATTATTTAAGTATTCACGGAGTTTTCCTTCCACAGCATCGACCAACCAGTTATCTATTAGACGCTTTTATAATTACCGTGACGATTCAAGATTACGGTACCGTGACGGCAAAAACAGGCAGTATACATACGTTCCTTATCATTATAATGCTGCAGCCTTTTCTTGCATATTAAATAATGGTGAGACAAAGGATGAGACACACAAAATACATGTGTCTTTTCCTTCCACTACTTCCAAGTACTACTTTTTCCTTTGAAGGAAACAGATATATCTTATTACGGCTCGGCCACAGCAACGGATATTGCGTTTCATTTTCTTTAGAAGATGTATTTTTAAAATTTTTTTATTATTTACTTAGTTAGTTTATACTATATGAATATAAACTAATAAGCCCAATATAACATTTCATTTGATAAATTTAAATATTTTAACAGTAAGCATAACATTTCTTTTTTAAATACATTCATTCATTCTTCATACTTTCAGGCATTTCATCATACATCTTTAGTCCTCTATACATTAGGCAGTTCTGTGATTTTGATTTCTTCATTTGTGGCAATCGAACTCTGTTTATATTTCTTGTTTCATAATTATGTACGTCTCTATTAAAAACAATTTCATCCTTAAAGTATTTTGGCATTTGGTTTTTCATAATTTTATGCACAAAAATTAATACATTAAATAGTAGTCTTTTTTTTTATTGGAATCCAATTTAGCTCCTCTCTCATTTGATTAATCCTTGCGTATTTGCCTTTTCCCAGTATACATCTCATAGCTCTGTTCTGTATAACTTCTAGTTTGTTTAAATTTCCTTCATTGGCCAAATATAACATCGTATAGCAGTAATCCAAATGTAGAGCAACAATAGTTTTATTAATGAGCTCCGTAGTGTTTCTATTTAATTAATGTCTTAGTCTTCTAAGAAAATTTACCTTTTTTGATACCTTTTTTAGCACACATTCAAAGTTTGCTGTGAAAGTCAGTTTTGAATCGAGTATTACACCCAGGTATTTGATTTCATTTACTTTTCCAATTTTTTCACCATTAATTGTCAAATTTAACCCTGTGTTACGCTTTTTATTGCCTATTTCAATATACTTTGTTTAGTATACGTTCAGTTTCAATTTGTTTAATTTCAGCCATTTTGATATATTTTGTAAGTCTTCTTTTATTTTGTTAATTACATCTTGGTAATCTTCACAAGAAATATAGATTAAGGTATCGTCTGCAAATAGTATAATTTTGCAATGTTTAATAGTTTTAATAATATCATTAATGTAAATTATGAAAAGATTTGGACCTAATGCCGACCCTTGCGGAAGACCAAGGTTGTTTTCTATCGGTTCTGATTTCAACTCTCGTTACCTGTTTTCTTTCCTGGAGATATTCTTTGAATAAATTCAGAGCTACGTCAGAAAGACCTATGTCTTCTAGTTTTTCCAAATGATGTATGATAATGATTCTATGTTTCCTTTGGGCGGGTGCAGATATACGTTCACGGTTTGTCTTATTTTTGACTGTTGTTATTTAGCGTCTAAGAAAAAGCTCCACCATTATATGTTTAAGAACAAAAGCAAAACCATCAACGCATTGACATTTGACGTTTTAGAATTTTTGGAATTCACTCACACTTCAATATTATCTTTGTAACTATATTAATAAAATTAACTTCATGGCTTACAGTATTGTAGGGTTTACGGTTTACCATAACAACTTCCTTCACTTTTAAGTGTATCATTCTTCGACCGAAAACTACCAAAATATTTAGTTTTAAATATAGTTTTATTGAACCTTAAAAGACTTTTCGGCACTTTTCCACTCTATTGTGATTCATTGTTCCAGAAGTTAGACTGATACAGCGGTGTGGTTTAGTTTGGCTTCTTGAAAATCGCTGGTGGCTGGACAGTGGATGTGGCGACAGAATGTAAAAGAACTGTGTCAATGTTGCCTCAGGCTTAGAAGCCTTGCAACTGTCGGGGCCGGAGTTAGGCAGAGGGGGGCAAAACATCAAACCGGGCTTAGATACAAGGTACTTAGTTTAGGGAACCATTTATAGTACAGCGCTCGATTAATCACGCCCTAATGTACTTCAAAAGTATATTTGAATTGGTTTTCTTATGCTCTGGTTTAATTGTATTGTAAAATATATGAAAAACAGACTAATGCATACTTCATAGTGGAAGGTTCTTTCAAGTTGATGCAAGATCATCAATCAGAATCGAACAGATCTAAAACCTCTCTTCCACGGAACATATAGCATGATAGAAATGTATTGTGTTCGTGTCTGGATGCTTCTTTGAACTCAATAATTGTTAAATAAATGAAGACAATATTAGCGAAACTCAATCAAAATCTGAAGACAGAAAAATCAGAAAAAGACATTGGTTCCACTGGGACTCGAACCCAGATACCTTAGCATTCATGGCCAACTGCTCTACCGATTGAGCTATGGAACCCATTTCCAATTCGGTCACTTTTAACTGTGATCATCTGTAATCATATTTTCACTAAGAACTACCAACACTATCTTCATTTTCTTAACGCACATATTATTGGCTGCTATCTTTAAGATTCAATAATTGTTCTTTACTATTGGTGAATTTGAGGCCCAGAAATCGAGGGAGAAACTGGCTACGTTGTTTTTTTTTCAAATTGATTAAGGTTTTTTTTATCTACCATCGGTCCAGTGTTCTCATCCTTCTTGTTCCCATCTCCTTCCCATCACCACTTCCGACAGCCTCACAATACAAAGCGGACCTGTGGACGTTCACCTTAATGCTATTCTTTCAATGAAAATATAAAACATCTTATATCAAACATAAATCGTATACCACACGGCGATACGGTTAGCAACGATATGTTTACTATTGAACGTTAGCCAACTCATTTAATTGTTTTGTTATGTGAACCTAAATTTGTCTAAGGTTGATGCAGATTCACCGAGTAATTGCATCGATTATAATAAGTGTACTTTTATACCAATTCTCTTGACTTCAGTAAAGTTTAGAATATAAAACATCATATGATAACTCCTGAAGTTTTTTGATATGTTTATTCGGAATAAAACAAATCGACCTATTTCATACATTTCTAAATTTATTTAAAAAAAATTACATTAGTTCCACATAGGAGGCCCCATTGGAAAAAAATTGCCCCAGGGACTATGTGATCTTTGGGGATGCTGTGTGGAGGGTTTTTATGGGAAAGGAAGGAAAGGAAGAAGAGGAAGTTCTGGGAAGGAAAAAGGTATGAGGGGTGGGTGGGTAGGAATCTGGGGGTCAGTATGTTCAGGAGTGATGAACGTATGAATCTTTCCCTCCCATTGCGGTGCAAGGCGATGTTCCGAGAGAATAGAGAAGTGAAGATGTCAAAAGATCTCCGTCAATCGGTCTCTCCCAATCCGGCCTGCCACGCAGTCGGTGGGCAGAAGCATCCGCCGCCAAGATCCGGATAAACCTCAACACGTGAACCTGGGCACCCCTGGGCAGCAAACGTAACGAACCACTTTGGGCGACCTACGGCAGAGGTGTTGGTTATCCAATAAACGGTTCCCTGGTGACGGTACCCACACCCGCCTCCCACATTGATGAGAATGCGTTGGTAAGGTGTGCTTATTTCCATATAACAACAAAGTAACACCACCAAGTAGTTATTGAAATATTTTTTCTTGTCTTGGTCGGGTCTTACCAAGAGCTGAAGCGCGGTACGAGTATGTACCAAGACAGTATTCGGTGGCGTTCCATCTTCGACCTAATGTTTAAGTTTAGACTGATGGAATTCAATGCTTCGTTTGTGTGAAAGCACTATGAAACAATACATGAATTTACTTCCCGACGTCTTCTTTTATCCAGTTGTTTATTTTTATAATATTTATTAAAATTTCATATTCTGTAACATCATAATAATATTTTGTATGATACAACTATTTAAATACTCGTATGGACCGTAAATAATTAATACATATATTTTTACAGTCTGATATTATTGCATCCCTGTATATAACCGGTTTTCAGTTTTAAGGTGAGAATTTGAAGCTGAATTTGCGACGCGAAATTGCTTTGCATATTATTTAGTTTAAATTAGAAATGTCCTTTACTTAAATCAACAAACATTTTGTTGAAAATTGCTTGCAATGTTGTTCTGACGTCATGTATTCACATTAGTGAATATAACTCTAACTAAATGTATTATAATTATTATCTACTGTACAGTAATTTAATTGAAAGGTATTATTTGTGTAAAATTATTGTTCAATATTGTGATCTTAGATTACTTTTAATATAGGAGGTATTGTTTAGAAAACCTGATGCAAAGCATTGATTTACCTTGAAGTAGATTATACAATAAAAGAACAAAACTGTGAAAAAAAACTAATCTCAATTTCAACTTTAGAATCATAGAAGAATAATATAAAATAGCGCACACCAATTTAAAAAAAAACGTGATAGTCTTAATTTCTGTTTCTTGCCCCACCAGTTCCAATTTTTTAAATATTAAAATATTTTTTCATAGGTTTCACTACTAGTACTTTTTAGTTTTATACTGAATTCTTCACGCAATCAGTTTCAATTTTGAAGATATTTAAATATAAAAAATTCCAACTTGGGAATCGATTTACTCGAAAATGTAATCTGAAAGCAAACAAGTTAGACAACAAACATAAACTCCAAATGTGCTGCAGATTCACTAGTTTCCCGCTTTTGATACAGAATCTTGTGTATAAATAAATAGAATATTGTTAAATTTTCAACAGTAGGTATATAAAAGGATAATTATCAGTTCGTTGTATTTGAGGTTATGTTCGATAAATTAATGTAAATATTAAGTCGGTTTCTGCAGTATTTCGTTTTGCCACCAGATACCACTAGCAGCCGCTTATGTTTTTGGACGCGAGCAATTTTCCTCAACAAACGCTAATAGCGCAATATACCGTTCCGGAAAACTCCGCTAGATGGCAGCATAAAATTAATTTTCCCTAGAATTAAATTTATCAAAAATTCCAACATCTAGTTATTTATCATGTAATTATTATTATAAATTCGTTAATTATGTTGTAGATTATTTTAATAAAATAACATGTTTTTTCTTTCTTCGTTTCAGGTAAGCCACAAATCAACTTCAAACAATCAACATCAGAAGCTTTCATCCTACTTTCGCAAATACTCGCAGAACTTCAAAGAAGCTTTAAGGTTTGTTCACAATATTAATTACATTCACTAGCCCTCGATTTGGTAACTTTTATTGTAATATTTACAATAATAATTTGAATTCATCGAGTCCTTTGATGAAATTTCTAAACAATTTTCTTTTTTGGCGAGTATATATAATTAAAACATTTTTTTTAGAATTAGTTTATTTCTTAATAACAGTTTTATTTTTTTTAATGTACCAATACTCGTAAGTCCATGGAATAATACAGAACATGGCGCAACCCACAGAGGCGTAGAAGATAACAAAGTAACTGTCCGTCACATCTCGAATGTACCCTGAAAAATGATAAACATGGTCAAAATTGATTCCATGGCAGTTGGCCCTCCGGCATCCTTATATACAATATGCAGTTTTTTTATGGAAAATGCTGTATATTTACTTCCACATCATATAAATAAGTGCCTCTGAAGGGGTGTGCAGAGACCCCAAATAACAAAAGTGTAAAGCATGTTATCATTCAAATTCCTAAATCGATCAAAATACTTGTCAATATTATATTGTACATATCAGGGCATAAATTCGTTTGATATCCATACCAAACGTATTATTAAAATATTTTTGAAGGCGACGTTAGCTTTAAAATTTGTAAATAATACTCAAAAAATATAATTTTATAGTGATTATAATTTCGGTAGCCAACTGTCGAGACACAGTTAAAATTGTAGGAAAAATACCATTCAATTAAATTGCATGCAAAAAGATGGTGTTGAAGTAGCGTCCGAGAAGTATGGTTATTTAAATGCATTGTTTTAATATATAGTTCAGATAAAACAAAGTTTGATAAATGACAAAATTCGTGGATGTATAAATGAATATCTGCAAAGTCCGCCCAAAAATAACTGACGGAACACTCCTCAAGGGAGAGGGGGTATATTCGAAAATACATGTTTACACACCTGGTCGAGCGAGGTATCGTTTAATTGTTTTCATTCGAGCTGATTTGCGTGAGATCACTTGATATAATCAATGGTGAGATACAGTGGCAGCTCGTGACTTTTGGGTGTGCGGTAGTGCTTATATTAAAAAATGGCATTATTAGTGTTGTTATAGCCGAAAAATATTTTTTTTCGAAGTTTTTGTTTTCTGCTTGAAGATTTTCGGGAAATCCGTCTGCAGTAAAAAGCCAAACCTGAATTTTTTTTATACAAAAACCGATTTTAGAAATAAAATCGTTTTCGGCTACAACAACATCAATAACACAATTTTTTGAAATATTGGTACCCTAGTCCTAGTACAACCAAAAGTCATGAACCATAACTGGTAAGATGACGTAGGTTTTTGGTAAAGAAACGTAAAAGGAAGGAAAATAACATGGGTTAACCTTGGGTATTCCATCACTTATTTTGGCGACCTCTGCAGATCTTTATACTGCCAAGAAAAATGTACGAGTAAATTTTCATGAATTCATGAATTTTGACATTTATTTTGTGTATTTAGTAGATACTATCGACATTAATTTGGTACCGTTGCTGGTATCAGTAATGCTAATATTAATTCTATCTAAATTCGATTCAGCACGAATGAAAACGTAATTCGTAACTCGACCTATTTCGTCATTTATTTTGTGTCTTTCAATACTAGGTACGTACTTGCATTTTACGTGTGCTAATAAACGAAAATTCAATGTTTCTTTGCTCCTTTTTTGTTTGTCACATTGATTTAGCCACAACGCTTTATATTATAACATCACATAAATCTTATTCTGCTTCTTAATGAATTAATTGCTAGATATATCTGTTCCAATAATCAAACAAATAGTAAATCTTGTGTTCATTTTTTGTGTTATTTTTGGCATTACGTAAACTAAACAATCAAAACTTTGTAATTATTGCAATTGTGAATTCCTCGCAGAACTTTCCGAGTCTCCCTTTTCGTTATATCTTCTCAATTTCTTTATAATTTCAATCCTCTTCGAAAATGGTACTAGGTTCTGACTAAAACTGAACCACTCTTCGATTCGATAAGCTTCAGTAGGTATAATATTTGAAAAAAGCTACAAATCTTAAGCCCCTAAGGTAAACTATTCAGACTTTCTCACTAAGCATAACTTGATCTGAAAATGGAGTAAGTCGGAAGGTAATGAGTATCAACCTACATCCGCTCTCCACAAATCAAATCGTCCGTAGGACGAAGGCCCAAAAAATTAAATATTGTAATAATTACCAAAAGCGGGCAGCAGAATGGCGTCGGTGACACCCATAAAGAAAATGCATAGCCCATAGGCCCCGGCGAACTTGTCGGGCGTGTACTCCGCGTAGACCAGAGGCGCCATCAGCTGCGTTGGCCCGCGGAACAGGCCCATTACAAAGGTCATCACCATGAAACTCCAGTACGACCAGCACTGCATGAACACTGCGAAGATGAGATGCGGTATTAGTTTAGTAGGTACTGATTATTGTCAAGACTACCATTGCGATGGACTATTTGTCAAGTGCCACATACAGGTATAAGTTATTAAAAAAAATAGACATTACCTACCAAAAAAGTAGTTGATGGAGATGGAGATGGAGATGGAGATCTTCTTAGGTGTGTACTGCAAGGGTGTCTTTATGTTTATCGACAACGTAAAATAAATTAAGAATAGAACTGAATGCAGAAGTCGTCGCTAAAAAGGTATCAAGGAAAAGTAGGCTATCAGTTCACGATTTAGTTCTGAATCCGACAGCTGAAATGACATCACCCACTTAATTGTATTATTTTGACACCTTCTTCTCTTCGTTCTTTGTAATTTCACACCCCCTGTTCAAAATTATTAGGAAAGTGTAGGTCCTAAAAACAGCTTGAATCTGAAAACAAACGTTTGTATTCGTGGCTCTCCACGCAGCGCAGCGCAACTGGAGAGGAGATTTTTTTCTTTTTCGTGTGCCAACACTCTGGAAAATGTTTCTCTATCTTGCGCTGCCCAGAACAGCTCCTCCATACTTCTAATGTCGGTCCACTATAGAATATTTCGCAGCCAAGACCTTTGTCTCCTACCAGGCCCTCGGCGTCCCTCTATCTTGCCTTTCTATATTAATTGGAGAAAGTGATACTTCTCACCTCGAAATATGTGACCCAGATATGAAATTTTCCTGACTTTTATTAATGTGAGCCGTTCTCTATCTGCTGTAGCCCGCTCTAAGTCTCCTTTCTAGCACATAAATAATTGCAATTGGAACACACAATGTATTTCTCCACTGTGAAAAGGCTTGTGGACTTTTAAATGTTCCTTTCGAGAACATGAATAGTTGCAGTTTTTATATCCCGGGTGTAGATTCAAACGACTCCCTGCGAACAGATTCACTATTAAATTAAAATCAGTTTCGAGATAAGCTTTAATTTCGAGGTGTTTAATGATTTGCTTGTTCTACGTATAGCTATTCTTTAAGTTTGTGGAGTCTTAATGAATATTATAAAAGTCTAGTTGTAGATATTATGAACACCCCCCCCCCCCCTCCTCCCCGGGCCCCGATGAAATAATCAAACGTTGACAGGTCCGCGGAGATGAAAAGATTGGGGACCACTGACTAGAGGGAACCGTTCGCCATTCCCGCAGTTCGCCATTGCGTATTGACCACCGACGGTTCACTAACTTATCCCGAGGCGAGGTAATACCGTTACGGAGCTGATTAGTGTGCGTTGCAGTATGCAGTTTCATACAAAGAATACTCCCGATCTGGTCCTGATCCGGGGCGATGTGTGTGAGATAACCTTTAACCATAATTAGGAATGAACGAAAATGCCTCTGTTTTTCTTACAAAGTTTCGAAACCGCTGCCCCGACAGCGGATATGAAGTAAATATCTCTGCTGGGAAACTGATGGAATTTACTAATCAGAGCCAGAAGAGCCCTGGATAGGAAATCAGCAGCCGAAACCACAGTCAAACAGGTAGCCACTTCAGACTGAAAATGAAACAAAAAAATACATAAACATTTTTGGTTTTCTAGATTAGGGCCATCGCAAATCATAATAAATTAATTAGTTAGGTTGAAAAAACTCACTGTTGACAGTCCTATAGAATACAAATAGACAGGAAACATCAAGAAAAAGCTTATGTCACTGAAGATCGACATGGCAATGCCAATAGTAATGTTCAAATAAATTATATCTCCTAGCAGCGAGATGTCCATGAATTCTACTATGGCCTTCCTGAAAAAAACTTTTGTTATGTATCTTCAACAATCTGAATAAATATTATTATAAAAATTATGAAAAGCAATAAATCACTATCTGCGTAACGTAGCAATGAGAATGGATTCTTTTGATATAGGAGTGTAATTCGTGTTCCTTTCATTCACATAATTATCAAAAATATAGTTTACGGGTACACAAATGTACGGACGAAAATTACCAATTTACTACAGTTTCTCTTCGGTTTTCACTGCCCTCATTTGGCCGATGCCTACATTTGCTTTATCTGTTGGGTTAGAGTGTTAGGTTTTGGATTTAGAGGGCGCTCAATGTGATCGGGAATATTTCAATAATGCCACCCGAAAACTTTTTGCGTTTTTTTCGATTGCATTTTCAAAATTGAAGAATATCACATCGAAACAATATCATTATAATCAATATTAAAATTAAATTAATGATAATAATTTTTACCATTTTCCAACTTTGACAGCTTCCACTTCTTTTACAGAGTCTTTAACGGATATACAACTCGCCCTTCTAGAACTGTTTTCAGTTGATATGGGAATTTCGAGATGGCAACGATCTTTCATGGATTCGTCTGTTACAACGGTCATTTTTAGAGTTGTTGTCTCTGTTCTCATGTTCGTAGAATACTCTGAAAATATTGAGATAGGTATTAAATCAACTGCAAAAAAGAAGCAGGTGCACAAACATTCAGTTGAAGATTAATCTTTTATGATAAACAGCGCTTTAAATGTATCTGAAAGAAGTATTTGAGTTGGAATTATGGAGAACACTTTGAAAAGGGAGTTGATTGAAAGGGGGGAAATGCTTAAATACGATTATTGCATCATAATTAAAACTATCTACTTATACCGTAGCCGCCAAAGCATCGAAAGTGGTCTGTCCCAACAATATTGTGCTCTCTTTTGGCGCCAGTGTAAATCAATAATTTAAAACTTTTTTCCTGCTACAAACCCTATACATATACCCTAGGTACATGAATGATAAATAGGTACTTGCTTTTACTGATATTGATTTTGTAGAAACAAAATTAATGTCAGTAAAAGCAAGTACCTATTTACCATTCGAATCAAATCAAAACCGCCAACACCCAAGCAACAAACAAGCAACCTTCGAACCTTCTGCATATTACTCATAATCATCAAGAGTAATATTATAATATAATATTCATCCCAGGGTGGGATTTGTTCTCCTCTAAGGATAACTCTCTTCTGGCTCTAATCTCTCGCTATTCGTCTACAGATTCAGGACTTCACGTTCTGCTCCAATTCTCTTCCATGCAGTCAGTCCATCTTTTTATCGGTCTGTCACTGTGTTCCTTCCACCGGGGGAATAATTAGCTTACCTATTGGAATTTCTTGATAGTGCTGTTTCCTTGTAGCATGCCACTTAACTGGCTGGAAGCAGATGGTAGCCAGGATAGTGTTGGCCACGATGGCGGAGAGAATGAGCATGCATCCTCTGTAGCCGTACTCCAGGAGTAGATATTCCACCAACATCGGGCAGAGCATTGTTGCCAAGGACACCAACATCTGACACGTGCTGAGTATCATCACTCGTTTCTCTACCCAGTAAGTATTGAAGGAGCTGTAGGTGATCACCGTGAGTATGATCATGCCAATACCCTGCGATAAATGAAGAAAAAAAATCTTAACCATTTAGCAAAAAAATTATTGGTATGTGTGTATGTTTGTGTATTTGCCTGTTTGTGCATCTGTATGTGTGTATATAAACATTTTTTTGTGATTTTTTTCATTTTTTTTATCATTTTTTGCATTACTTACATAAACAAATTAGAAGTAGAAAATATAAAGTTACTTACAGACATGATTCCAGCCGTAAATATCATTTGATAAAGTTGTGTGACGAAGACGTTAAGGAACCAAGACGCTGTGTATAATACGGCTCCAAAAATTCCAACTTGACGAATTGTGAACTTCTTAAGTGCCACGTTAGTTAATATACCTGTAAAAAATATTTTTAAGTAGTAAAAAACTTACATTTTTAGATAAAATATGTTATTTACATGGAAAATTATTCTCACCAGAAAAAGACATAACAACGCATGTCGCTCCTTTAACTAAAGTCATACCGCCTGTGCCCTCTCCCAGATCAAGGTAGAAATCTCGGTACAGCATACCGAAAGAGTTCATATGAGAGAAGCAGCATACCTATAAAATAAACAAATCTTTCTTTATTGTTTTTTCAATAAACCCATAGAAAAAAAGTTATTCCATTCTGGGGCGTAAAGGCAACAATTTGTGCCATTTAGGCTTCATATCTGTGTTAGACCACGCTACAACGCACGCCATCAACTCCTCGGAGCCCATCCCACTTTGATCTCCACCAACTGCCCTCAACCATGCAAATTAGCGAACTTACCTTAATATAAGAGGTCCATAAAAGTATTTCTCTGATGTTTCGTGAATAATATTACGTTTCTATTGTTTATATTTCTGTTATGATTTGATTTGTATGTACAACCTCTCTCCATGGCAACCAATTTATTACTAATTTGTTTGTTTTGTAATTTTTCGTTTTGTAGCGTTTTATAACGTTTATAGCAAACGCTTTGTGGGTATACATAATTATGATAAAATAAATTAGATTGAATACCACTATATTGCATATATCTTCAAATATATAAACTCAACTGGTTTCGATTCAACCCGAACCTTCATCAGGGCCATACAAAACATATTAAAATTATTACAGAGGTAGTTTTTCATAATTTGAAACATTTAATAGATAAAGATCAATCTTTTAAGAAATCTTCATGTATAAATCACTTTACAGACCTGGGATAGGTATAGGCCTGAATAATCAAGAAGCTCTTGAAATCAAAAAAATCCTTCATAAAGCATGTGCAATAATGTAATATTCGAACCAAGCTAATATAATCTAATTATTATCGAAATATAACAGTTTAATTCACTTAATATTTATGGAATACCTAGATAAACTATGTAGTTATAAATCCTAAAACATGCGAATCCTTGTTAGAGATTTCCATTATTAGGGGTAACGAGTAACGGTTAGTAAAGTCTTTAATTTTTGTTAATGTCACAAAGCAGTGTTATCGACTTTCTAAAAAGATCACTTGATTTCATATTCGAAAAATGTGACTATTTGACATTTTGAAATTTAAGTAAATTCTGTTCTCATTGCACCAAATCAACAACTAGTTGATATAATCTTGAATAATAATACAACGATTAATATTTTGAATCAATCTAAAAATGTTAAGGTCGTCTGCAAAAGTAAATAAATAAATTCCTGATAAAATATTTTCTTTAATATCATTAATAAATTAAATAAATAATATTGGACAAGAGAGTGAACCCTGTAATATGTAGAACAAACGAATTATTAACCTACTCAAGAAATTCACGGTATTTTGAGGATGTACGGCATTAAATATATGAAAAAAATCACAAATACTCACAAAGTTCACAACTAACGCAACACTTATTATATAGCCCCATCCTCCCTCAGGAGCTTTCAATTCACTCTCATTTTGTTCAGCGGTGTGGGTCATTGTGATTTAAACAAAATAAGCTTGTCGCAATACTTGCATACAACGAGATTTTACACTTGCTTAAATAACTTAGCTTTTCTTCGCGATATTCATTCGATTCGAAAATGATTTATGAGTAGAAGAAGTACTGGTGAGGTATGTGAAGTACTTATGCGGTAAGAAGAAGTACGCTATACGCTAAAATGATTCTTGATGGTAGTCGTAATAGCAACGCATTCGTGATGTGAAGTGATGCACTATCTTTTCCGACTGTACAAAGACAGTGAGCTGCCTTGCGATATGCCCTAAGCCCTAAGATCCTTATCAGTGAACAATGTAGGTATTTTTATTAAGGCGGTACAATACCCTAATAATTGTTTGTGTTTTTGGTTTGATCAAAACTCGCATTTTAATCGTTTCCGGCGAATTCCTAACTACAATAACATTTTTTTTTCAAACCGACTGACCCCTGGGGATGTAAGTTCTTTATTTTTAAGATTAATAAAAACAATTCTTTACCATTAATATATTTTACGTACAACGATTTTGAAATTTTACAACACGTTTTTCGACTATGAAGTTAGCGGTAAGCACCAGATTCTATTTTTCTAGGCAATTAACTTCGGGAGGGAAACGTTTAGAAACATCTTAAATATTTGTATTGAATTAATTAAAATGAACGCGGCGGAAAGGTTGAATCTCCAGGACTGCTAGGGCGAATTCTATCGTACGTCTGTCCACTACGTCGTACCGTGGGCGTTTATTTGTTTACGCACTTTATTCACTTACGTCGTTAAGATTCTCACATTATTTTAGAGTGTTTGGTAGGGCAAATTCAGCAGTAGGTCCATCCAACACACCAGGTCGCGAGTCGCAATTTGTGTACTCAGCTTCTTTACTTACGTCGTCGTTAAGATTCTGAATATATTTTAGGGAATAATGTCCTCTTTACAGGCCTACCTCTTTAGATAGACAAACCAATTATAGTGGCGGACTTAAACTTTCCATCCCTATGGTAAATCTATTTTATATCTGAAAGCCTTATTGAATATCCGGTATTCATATTTCATATCCCATTTGCCATGGTCAGTGTGTGTTATGGCATCTCCATTTGATAACGGATAGAAGGGAAGACGAATGGAAATAGTAAAATATCATTGAAGAAGAAGTTACCTAATAATAGTAAATTTAAACGAAATTGTAAAAAAGTACAACAGAAAAATAATAAAAAGCTTACGGTTAGGACTGAATATTTTATTATTCTTCAGTGATGTACATATTACATGAAGGGCCTTCAAAATATATTATGAAAGAGAGTTATAATAATAATATTAATAATAATAATTGGACAATTTCTAGAGCGCCGTTTTTGTGAAAAATCACCTCAAGGGCGCTTATGGTAATAAAAACATTGAATGGGCTCCGCAGGTTTTTACTGCTAGGCCCTGCGGGCGGCTTTTGGTTCGACTTCGCCCAGTTAGTGATCCAATAGGAACTGGTTCCAAAATTAGCCCGTTCCTCTTATCCACTATTAACGTGTCAACCAGTGATGGGTAGTCACCGCGACAAAGTAACCGGGTCGAGCGATGACGTCATATGCAATACACAGCCGCTTGATCAGTGGCGTAGCGTGCCTAAGCACAATATTGTACATCGGTTATTGCGGGAATCCAGAAATAACCGATGTAGGATGTTTCCAACTTTTGGGCGCACGCTTAACCCGGGAAAAAAGAGATTGCTTTTTTTTACTTTTGTCATTTCTGAATTGAAAAGTCTGTCAAAAGGCACGTATGACAGTTTTTTTATATGTTTTTTTCCGGGAAGCACGAGATTAAGTGACATTGTGGATAACATTTTACTAATTTTTGCTTACACAGGTAGGGGCCATAATAAATAATTGATACGGCTGATACGGCATTAGCTACACCCCTGCGCTCGATACAACTGAGTATTAAATTATTAACTTACGCGCAGAAACCAGACTCCTTAAATTATCAGATAGAAGAGTGTTAATTGATTTTTTATTTTTATTCAAAATTATCAAATCTTTAGTTGACTGCCCTAATTTATTAGAATTAATCTGTATTAATGTACCTGCTAGACTAACTCGCAATAAAGATATTTTCAATTTTAACAATACCCTCAATACTAACTATTCTATTAATTCACCAATCCCTAGAATGCATAGCCTTGCAAATAAACATTGTGAATCTATAGATATATTTGGTGTTGACAGTTTTGCAATTTTCAAGAGACAACTCATCTCTATTTTATCTGTTAATAATTAACTTTTCTTATTTTTGTTCTTTTCATAATATATCCTCTCATTTAAAATCTTACCAGTAATTTATAACCTAATTTTATTTTATTTTATTTTTCTGTTCTATTTAGTTCTGTTTTATCATCATACATTATTATACACATATAATTGTTTGTTTATACCTACTAACTAGCTTTTACACATTGCACTTTATTGTATTTCTGGTCTTATTACTGATTTTTTCTTATTACTCATAGTATTTCATTTCTTTTATGATGTTTAATTTTTTTATGTTTTTAATTTCTGTTGTAAAAGCCCATTAGGGCGTAAATAAATAAATAAATAAATAAATTACCGTCAATCTTTCAAAATCCGGGAGATACTCCAGGTTCACAAATTCGTAGAATTTATACCTTGCCGACGAAATTGGCGACACATTGTGACGAATTCTTGAATTAGAAACCGAATTACAACGGTAGCTTTGTCTGAAAATCCACGTATACATATGTTATTTGTGGCGCGGCGTTTAGGGCGTGGCGTCAGACATGCAACCGAAACCGGGTTCTGAAATTCAACGACGCAGAGGCTGCGTTATTAATAACGTTCGATATTCATTTAAACTTTTGGAAAAAGGTCAATAGGTGTTCTATATAAATAAAATCGGATATGTTTACCCGAGACACTATCTGGGTTACGAACCAGTTCTTCGAACATTTGTTATCATTTATATAGGTAGCTACCAAAAACATGGGAAAAAAACGAAGATAATATTGTTAAATCTGAATTTGAAATATGAGACTGACAATAATTACTTAAAAATAATAATTGGCGGAATTGGTTAATGCTCTTTTATTTTTCTGAGTTTGGTTCTTTTTAAATTTTTCGTTTTGGTTTATTAGTATTATCATCTTCTTCAATGTTTCATGCCAACTCAGAATTAAACCAACTCAGAACCACCTCAGAAAGGTCATCAAAAGCTATGAAAAAATGATTTAAAATAGCCGGTAACCCTAACCTAACTTAACCTATTTAACCAATTTTTTAATATTTTTTTATCATCACTCTTAATGACTTTTTCTGAGGTGGTTCTGAGTTGGTTTCATTCTGAGTTGGTCGGCCACCGTCCTTCAATATAAACCTATTACATCGATGGGGCAAAAGATATTATAAACGATAGTTACAATAATAAAAAAATTAAACCACAAGCCTTATAAATTTAAGCCCCACGTTGGGCGCCACATGTTATTATTTATAAGTCATGATCGGGATAATGGACTTTTTGTAATCCAAACACTTGAAGTTTTATGTAGGCATTTATTCACATATTTACAACTGTTATTTAAATTAACACTGGGTAACATTTTAAAACATATCCCGACCCCCACAAAAGACTTATAATCAAACTTTTATAACGAAAATACGAAGAAAGAAGAGACAGATTTTCAAGCATTTACCTTTTATACCAAAACAACCAACAATCAGCAGGAAGCTGCCCTATTGGTCATAAAACATAACTTTAGTCGATAAAAGCAAGATCTGTAACTCTAGCGGTGGGTTCTAACATAAATTGCCAGTAGCTAATTTATGATAATTAAATAAGACAAGGTACAATAGATGGCGCTAATGCTCCAATTCTTCACAATAAAGTTTACCAGATTACATCACTTAACAAGCATCGTTTCAAACAATGCATATATTTTTTGCTTACTGATTTTGAAAAAAATCCATACAAATGAATAACCTCTCATCAATGGAGGTCGTCGAATAAGACCAAAAGTCTCTCATACAAATAATCAATAAATGAGAAAGAATATCCCAGTTTTATGTTTAAGCGTTTAATAACGTTTTTATTACACAGTCTCCACACAGGAGACCCTGGGGAAAAATCCATCAGGGCTTGTGTCATCTTTGGAGATGTTTTGAGGAAGGGCTTTTTAGAGAAAGGAAGGAGAGGAAGTTCTGGGAAGGAAAAGGTATGAGGGGTGTATAGGATTCTGCGGGTCAATGTGTTCAAGAGCAACGAACGTGTGACCCCATCCCTCTGCGGTTCAAGGCAATAGGTCGAAGTTCCGGCTGGAGAGTTCAAAAGGTCTTCCTCACCAGGTGAGCAAAAGCATCAGCCGCCAAGACCTGGACAAACCTCACCTCATGAACCCGGGCACTCCACTATACCTATTACAAAAAAATTATAAATATTTCAACTTCAGTATTTTATAATTAAAAAAAAAACTCGTTACAAAGATGCCCCTTAGTCCACAACTGCGCTCTTTTATTTACATTTTTCTGACTTCCGTATTATTTACATACCTCATTCTTTGATATTACGAAAATGTCATATAGGTCATATGTGAAGATAAATTATAACTTGGAAAGATAAGAATTTATTACTTAAAAACTTTGCTTTTCTTTTAAGTTATGTCTTATTGTCTACCTTGATTTAAAACATCCAGACGTGTATTTAATTTTTTTTCTTCTTTATAATGTTCTCTCCCTGCCCTCAGGCCTTGACCACATTCTGTCAATAGTAGTAAAAATTGAAATCTTTAACCGCGTATATTTTATAATTTAAAAAAGAAATAAAGAAAATAGCCTGAATTCGTATTATATATTTTACACACTTATTAATTAGAAAATAATTTTTCAATTTGGTTACCTACATACGTAAAGAATAATTAAACCTTTTTTTTTTTAAATTTAATATTTGTTTGTTTTTACAATAATTATACTTTTTTTTACATATTAAACAGATTTGTAATATTAATGTAATAAAAGCCTTTCCTCACCATAAAGAGACAAGGCTCTTGTGTTTGGTGAGTGAATTCATACTCAATTATGTTATCAATGTTATCATTTGAGTAGGTGAATAATAACTGTAACAACGGTGCAACTATTAACAATAGATATAGTAAGAGAAACTTGAGATGTGTCGATTAACAGATTTAAATGAACTGAAATAGTAATGTAACTCTTACAGTTGTTTCAGGTAATTTTTTAATTTAGTTTGGAATTTACTTTTATTTTCAATAATTTTTACTTCTAATGGGAGTTTGTTGAAATAATTTATACCATGATACAGATAGGAATTTTGGATGTGCTTGGTATTAAATTTTGGGATTTTAATATTGTTTTGATATCTTTCTGAGATATTGAAATGTAATTTTTTTAGCTGTATTTCTTTGAAAGTTTGTAGACTGAATATTTTTTATATAAATTGTCTATTGTAGTTTCTTTGAATATTGAAAAGATTTTTTCGGTAGAAAATGTAGATGGTTTTTTCAATATAATCTTAATTATTAATCTTTGAACTATTTTGAGAGGATTTAAAATAACATCGTATGTTCCTCCCCATCCTATAATACCGTATTGTAATATAGATTGAACAATTGCATAGTACACTCTTTTAAGGTTTTCCAGTCTAAGAATATTTCTGAGTCTTATAAATATATATATACATTTCCTAATTCTTTTGACAAGTTCACAAATATGTGATTTCCATTTAAAATGTTGATCTATATATACACCAAGATATTTAATTTTGGAAGTTGAATTCAGTGTAGAACATTCTGGAGTGCAATTGGTTCCACTATATTTACTCTGATTTATTAGAATTTTTTATTTCTGGTTTAGATTTAAATTTATTGATAGAGAATGGGATAAAGTTTGTTTTTTCGGTATTTAAAGAGAGGAGATTTTTATCGAACCAGTTTTTCAGTGTATTGATGTCAATATTCGCTAGGTTGTTCACAGTATTCCAATCAGCACCTTCAATTATTATGACAGTATCATCAGCATAAGATTTTATTTTTCCGTTTATTCTTTGTGTGAATATATCATTTACATAGATGATAAACAGTAACGGCCCCAGGACTGTACCTTGAGGTATACCAAAATAACTTGTATTTTGTTGGCTAAGCACATTGTTGATTTTTACGACTTGAGGGCTTTTGAAAAGGTAGCTTTTTATCCATTCTAGAGCTGTACCGTTTAATCCAATGTTTCTTAATTTAGTTACGAGTTTGTCATGTGATATGCTGTCAAACGCTTTTTTGAGATCTATGAAAATTCCAATACATTTGAATGATTTATCTAATGAATTGAAAAAAAGGCTAGTTATTTTGCAATTGCATCCTGTGTGCTTCTACCTTCCATAAATCCAAACTGATTTTCATCAATTATTTTATTACATTTTATAAACTGGTTCATTCTTTTTTTTACTATCTTTTCAAAAATTTTTGCTATATTTGAGATTACTGATATTGGTCGGTAGTTGCTTACTTCTTCTGGATTACCAGATTTAAATATTGGAGTAATGATAGTTTGCTTGTAAATAGATGGGAACACACCGCTTTGGAAACTTAAATTTACTATATGCATTAATGGTTTAGAAATTTGATTTTTAATATTTTTTAAAATATTAACCGTAACTCCATCAAATCCCGGTGCAGAACCTCCTTTCATATCGTTTATGATAGATACTATTTCATCCTCTGTTGTGACTTGAAATGTTGCTATTTTATTTTCTGTATCAATATTGCAATCTGAAATTGGGTTGGTATTTATGTAATTTGCAAGATTTTTTCCTATGTTTGCAAAGAATGTGTTAAATATATTTGCAGCTTTTGACGGGTTTTCTTTACAGCATATTTTCGAGTTATCGTGAGTAATAGCATTGATTTCATTATTCCTGCATTTTTTCTTATCAATTATTTCATTTATAACCGTCCACACTCTTTTACTATCATTTTCCGCCTGATCAATCTTTTGTTTATAATAACTTTCTTTTCTGTGTTTTATAATATATGAAAGTTTGTTTTTATATGCCTTAAAACTGTTTAGTAAATTTTTATTATTTGGTTGTTGGGTAGTTAACTTGTAAAGGGCTTGTTTATGTCGTACAGATATTATAAGACCATGGGTAATCCACGGTTTTATAGGCTTGTACTTAGATTGTTTGGATTTGGAAATATCAATATTTTTTGTCGAATCGTTTATGTATGTAGATATTTTTTCTTCAAACAAATTGCAGCAAATATTGACATCATTACATTGTAGTAATTTATTCCAGTTTTCTGATTCAAATTTATGTATTAACGTATCCATATTTAGTATTTTTTTTTGAGGCATTAATTTGGTTAGGTAATGGAGAAGATGGATTACTGCATTTATAATTAAATATACATGAATAATGATCAGTGATAGTCGTATGAATGACAGCTGAGGTTATATTTTTAATGCAAGGGATATTTGTAAATATATGATCTAGACCCGAAGGCCGTTGACCTCGGACGTTTCTTGTATAATGATTTATGCATGAGATGTAGTTTAGTTCGGCCAACATATTAAGGTAATCATCTTTATTCTTACTAGAGGAATCGTTTGCAATATTTAAATTCACATCTCCCACAAGAATATTATTTTTATTTCTAAAATTTAGTAAAATGTTTTTTAATCCATCTATAAATTGTGGTAGTATCGATTTATGTGTACGATAAATAGCAATTATATTATAATATTTATTTACATCTTTAATTTCTATATTTAAAATGTTAACATTACTAATATTAATTATCTCTCTAATATTGATAATATTATATTGGTTTGAAATGAATATTCCAATACCAGAGTTTTTGTTAATTTTTGTTATTGTTGTATGATATGAGTACCCAGGAATAGAGTAGTTCAATTCGCCTGCAGAATGTGTTTCAGACAACACAATCAGGCCCGGGAAAAAATTTAAATCTCTTAATGATATTATTAATTCTTCTAGGTTTTTTTCTATGCTTCTAATATTTATATGAAATAGGGTAAATCCTTTTTCAGTACAAATTAAATTGAAATCTCTTAAGGAGTGACATAATTTTTCTTCTATACACATTTTTTTTATCTAGTGCGTTACATAAAAAATCATTCATTTTTATTTTTTTTTAGAATTTGAGTAAATAAGAAATTCCAAAATTTATTCATAGTCAATGCGCTCTCTAGCAATTTGAAGCATTTTTTGACGGTATAGACATTTTATGCTATCGACTCTATGTTCAGTGGAATAATTTGTATCAAACCTTTTATTTTGGATACAGCAATTGTTGCATATTGGCATTTTTTCTTTATTTTCACATTTTGAAAGTGTGTGCTCCTTAGTGCAGTGTGGGCAAATGGGGGGCTGCGTCCTGGCGAGACATCTTTGTGCTGTGTGACCGAATTTGAGGCAATGGTAACATTGGGTGATCGGATTGCAGTCCTCTACGTACACTCTTTGGAATTTGTTTTTTTTTTTTTTATCAATAAGTATTTTTCTTAATTCTTAGTTGGTGGTGTCATTTTCTTTTCCTTCATCGTACTTGTTTTTTAATTCCTTGATGAGTTTAATGTTATTTTTGTCGTCTATGGTTAATCCTTCATTTTGTTGAACAATCCCATCTATAATTTTCTCTTCAGACAATTGGCATTGTAGCCTTTTCAACATTAAGAACGGTTTCTTTTTTTTTATTTCTTCGGCTGATATTTCTTTTCCAATTACCTTATTTATTTCTTCAGTTAATTTTTCTGCTTCTTCTTTTTTTTTGGCATGAAATCAGTAATTTCTGTTCTCCGATCTTTTTTACTCCATTAACTCCGACTTTTATTTTTGATAAATTAATATTTTTTTGAATTTTTATTTTTATATCCTCGGCCTTCAAGGTGTTTTTTGAGGTAACTAATATGGCATATTTCTGTTCTGTGTTGTATGATGTATTTAAAAAGTTTTTATTGTCACCTGACATTTGCATAGGATTTTTTGTTATTAGGATGAAATTCTTCAAGTTTCTGTGTGTAGTGATGATTATTTTTGATATTAATTTCTTGTAAATCTATAATCTTCTTTTGTAGACTAATTAGTTCGTGTTGAATTTTTTCTTCCAGTGTTGTAATATTTTGTTCTAGTGATGATTTTTTTTTTGAGTCCTTCATTGAAGTTATTTTATTTATTAACTCTTTGATGTTTCTAAATATTACTTCTGTTTCCATATTGGTTGGAATGGATCGCCCAGATGGGCGGGTTATTAATGTATGTAATAGTAAAACTATATTTATTGTTTTACTTGTCACAAAAAATTCGCGACTGTACTCCTTCGATGCGGAGCATGTAATGAGAAGAAGAAGCCCAATCTAGTTCATATTTACCTATACGCAAACAAATATCTGCTTTCTCTTTCGCACACTTCTTTCGATTGCCCTAATTGATTTAATCAACTTAGTACCCGCCAAGAGCTCATAAGAGACGGTGTTGTTGCCTTGGTAAGTCCCTTCATATTGGAGTTATCGTACTGTTATAGGTCAATTTGACCTATGTTTAGGCTTTTTGTAATTTGATGATGTGCGTGAAAAGTTTTTATAAAGAATAAATAATTATATTAAATCTTTATTGGTTAGTAGAAATAAGATTATTTTTTTTCTAATATTTTTAGTTTAAAAGAAGCAAAGCGAAAGGATCTAATTTTTTACATTTTTTTGTATTATTAATAGTTCAAAGTCTAATAAATAAATATTATTCTAATTATTATGCGTTTTTTCAATTCCTTAATAGCTAAATACGAATAAATAATGATATTAAATAATAAATTACACAGAATAAACTATGTTACAAGTGTATTTATTCATGTAGGTAAACTTGACCTATGATTGGGCTTTTTAGATAGCAAAATATGATTGGGCTTCTAGGGTTTAAAAATAATAAAAATGTTAATAATTTATATGAGTTAAATTTTGACAGTTTTAAAAACTTGTGGGATTTTTTTGGTTAATCATATAATTTTCTAATTTTGACTGTTTATATAAAAAAATCTTGTATTGTAAAATATACCAACATACAACCAAAAAGGCTAACTAACTGTAAACATCTCCCATCTTAACAAGAGCACAGGCGTCAGGTGGGAATGCTGTCCTTGTTCTACCGGTATTACAATGGAAAATGCTCCGAGGAACTAGCGCCGTTGATCCCCTCGGCACCGGTGCATAGTTGGGAAACACGCCAAACACGCGCCCAACATTTGTACACGGTTGACATTAGTCACATGAGAACGGGTCGTTTTTACGACTCGTTCTTGAGTTCAAAAGCTCGGATGTGGAACGATTTACCGGCCTCTGTATTTCCTCCCTCCTACAACATGGGTCTCTTCAAGACCCATGTTCACTCCTTCCTTTCCTCAAAAAGACCCTCCACACAGCATCCTCAAAGATGACATAGGCTTCCTGTGTGGAGTTAATGTAAAAAAAAAAAAAAAGTAAGTAGTATCTGCAAATAGTTGGCAAGTACATATGTAAATAGTGTACATTGAATGAAAATATAAAATAAAATCTTGTATCAAACATAAATCGTATACCACACAAATGGTGATACGGATAGCAAAGATATATTTACTGTTGAACGTTAGCCAACTCATTTAATTGTTTTGTTATGTGCACATAAATTTGTCTATGGTTGGTGCAGATTCATTGAGTAGTTGCATCGCTTATATAAAGCGTATTTTTATACCAATTTTCTCGACTTCAGTAAAGTTAAGAGTATTTGTATTTGTATTTTTATATCAATTCCCTTGGCTTTAATAATGTTTAGAGTATTTGTATATTTATTTCTATATCAATTTCCTTGTCTTCAATAAAGTTTAGAATATGTGTATTTTTATATCAAGAGGAGGTGCGTTGTCATCCGTTCTAAACATGCAGATATTTTTACGGTATCTCAGTGACCCTGGGTATCAGAAAGGCATTGGTCGAGAACTGGGTGTAAGTCAAGCTACAGCATCTCGTCCAAAATGCCAACAACCTATTACTTATTCTTGGAGGATATTCTTGCAAGTATAAGGTAATCATTATGAATACGAAAAAAAGGAAATGCTTATACTCCTACCTTTTTCTTCAACTCAAAACCTTATACTTCTACCTTAAACTAACAAGGATATCCTTTAGTTTTATGAATACGGCCCAATGTGTTTAATATAATTATATACCTACTCGTAGGTACCTTAAATTAAAACCTGTATAACTTTTACTGTCTGATATTTGTGGATCCCTGCAGATAACTGTTTAGATATAACCCTGTAGATAAATGTTTTCAGGTGACAATTTGAAGCAAAATTTACGACGTAAAGCTGCATTGGATATTATTTAGTTAAAATTAGAAATGTCCTTCACTTACATCAACAAACGTTTGTTGGAAATTGCTTGCAATGTTGTTCTGACGTTATGAATTCATGCTACTGAATTGGTTCTTCAACTAAATATATTATAATGATTACTGTAGGACTGCAATTTAAGTGAAAGCCATTATTTGTATGAATTTATTGTTCAATATTACGATTTTAGATTATTTTTAAATAGAACGTTGCTTTGATGGTTACATAATTTGTAGATTTTTCGACCACCACGCTAGGCACATTTTTTAATTTTTTTTTTTATTAACCAATACATATAGTATACAATTAAACAAAATATATATAATATTGGTGGTAACAATACCTCCCTAATTGAGAAATTCTCGTGTTAAGAGAGGGAGCACTATCAGGTTGACAGTACAATACATACTTGACAGTTGTTACAATTTGGATGTATGCAGAACTACTTTTTTTTTAAATATACACAATGAATAATAAGTTTGAAATTATTTTTTTTTTTTGTGCACAAAGGAATTTTTTTTTTACAATAAAAATATATGTTGCCATTTTTTTTTTGTACAATAATGTGAATTTTCATACATAGAGAAAATATAAGTTGATTTTTTTTTGTTCAGAATGGAAATATAAGTTGGCACATCGTAACACATACCTAAATCTAATAAATAGTAAAATGTCTTTTAAGTTTTTGTTTAAAAATTTCATAATTCCTTTCGTATTGCATTTCTTTGGGGAGTTCGTTAAAGCATTTTATGGCTGAGTATGTGTTGATGTTGGGCTGTTGTATTAAGTTTAGGGATTATTATTTGTCCTAAGGTTCTCGGCCTGGTGCTAAATGACTGTGTTGTTAGTTTATCTTTGTGGATTTGAAGTAATGCATTTTTTTGATAAATTTTATTTAGTGGTAATACTTTGAATTCATCAATAATTTTTGGGTTGAATAGTCTAATTGTTTCTTTAGAATAATTTTGATGAGTCTTCTATGTACTATTTCAAGTGGGGTTATTATTCCGTATTGTAGAACTGATTGGGCTAATGCATAGTAAACCTTTAGTAGCATAGATTTTTGTAGAATATTTCTTAGTTTGAGGAATACGTAATAAAGTTTACGTATTCTGTTAACAGTTTGTGCAATATGTTCTGTCCATTTAACATGTTGATCTATAATTAAGCCTAAATATTTAATATTACTTTTTTTTGAGATTTTTGAGCATTTAGGTGAATTGCATTTGTCCGTATAATTATTACAAGAGTTATGAATAGTAATATTGGAATTTATTGTTGGATGGAATTTGTCTGATAATGTAAAGGTCATGAAATAGGTTTTGTCAGAGTTTAAGGAAAGGTAGTTGTCATCCAACCATGGTTTTAGGTTGCTTATTTCTACATTCACGGTTTGATAGGTTTCTTCCCAAGTTTTTTTTTCTATGATTAAAACTGTGTCGTCGGCGAAAGATATGATTTTTCCCATTTTTGGTACTGTAAGCATTTCATTCACGTAAATGATAAACAATATTGGACCTAGAACTGTCCCTTGAGGAATTCCAAATTCGGAATAGGTGGGTTCACTCAAAATATTGTTAATTTTTACGTGTTGGTGTCTTTTATGAAGATAACTTTTAAACATTAAATATTAAATGAAGAAACACACTTTGTAAAACACCACTTTATTAGAATTAACAATTATTTGACAGCCAACCAGGTTTCGCTTAGCTCAAGCTTCATCAGGGCTATTATATTAACTAAAGGTAATTACATACAGACACATATATATATATATATATATATATATATAAGAAATTTTAAAAAAAATGAATGAAAGAGATAGCAATACAATAGACGGCCCCCTATTGGTACCAGTAAGATATACAAATAGATAAGAGGGAGACAAAATTATTGTATGATGGGTGGTTGGAGGGGGAGGGAGAGGGAAAGGTGAATGTTTCAGAAGAGGTTAACGGAATAAATTAAAAATGGGACTGTCAGTTAAATTGATTTGATTATTAATAATATTAGATTTGTTATTGACGGCTTTTTTTATTTCAAGGGCTTCTAGATTGTTTAATCTTATTCCACATCCATTTTTATGTAATATTTTAGTCCCGGAGGTTTTATCGAATGAGTGGTTAGTTTCTAGTAGATGGTTCGCGAATTCAGAAAAAGCATTACTATTTAAACATCTTAGATGTTCTTTAATTCTTATGTTTACATTCCGGCTGTTTTCCCGATGTAAAAAGCAGAACATTCGTTACAATTAAGTTTATATATGCCAGAGTGACTAAGTTTATCGTCAATGTCTTTAGTGTTAATTAAATATTTACCTAAGTTATTGTTTGTGTAAAAGGCAGGTTTACAAAGTGTGTTTCTTCATTTAATATATAATGTCACACCACAAAGTTTTTGCTTCCTTCGATAAAATTAACTTTTAAACCATTCTTTAACTGTTCCTTGGATTCCAATTTTTTCTATTTTTTTGATTAGCTTCCTGTGGCTTATACTGTCAAATGCTTTCCTTAGATCGATGAATATGCTTAAACATTTATTTCCCGAGTCAAGAGCTTTATAGATTATAGAGGTTATTTTTGCAATTACATCTTGCGTACCTAAATTTTCTCTGAAGCCGAATTGTTTATCATTAATAATTTCATTTGAAGTGATATGTTTAGTTAATTGTGACTTTACGACTTTTTCAAATATTTTTGCTACGTTAGATATAATAGATATGGGACGGTAGTTTGAGATGTCAGATGTATTTCCTGATTTGAAAATCGGGGTTATTATTGTATTTTTATATATTTTTGGGTAAATTCCTTGCTGTATGCTGTTATTAATGATATGTGCAATTGGTTTTGATATTAATTGTCTCATTTGTTTTAATACATTTACTGTGATATTATCAAAACCAGGGCTCGCGGACACTCGTAGGTTAATTATAATTTTTTCTATTTCTATTTGGATGCATTTTTCAAACTTTTCGAAAATATTTTGGCAAGTTTGTGTGGATGTATTGGAAGTATTTTTAGATTGAAAAGAGTCGATTTTTTTGGCTAGATTCTCTCCGACTTTAGCGAAGTAGTTATTGAAAATGTTTGCAATTTTAGTTGGTTCTTTTATAGCGTCTATTGTTTCGTTGTCATAAGTTATTTTATTTATTTGTTTATTTTTATTACCGTTGCCAATAATGTTATTAATTGTAGCCCAGACTTTTTTGTTATCTTTACCACTATCTTCAATTTTTACCTTGAAGTAATTTTCTTTTGTTGTTTTAATCAAATTTGTAAGATTGTTTCTGTATTTTTTATATGATTGTAATAAAGTTAAGTCATTAGGTTGTTTTCGGGTTTGAAAAAACAGTTTTTCTTTATTCCTAATTGAGGTAACTATTCCATGGGTGATCCAGGGCTTAATTTTTCTATGTTTTGATTTTAGTTTGACGTTTTTATGTTTAGTTGCGTTTATTATGTGTTCGCGAAGTGTTTTTTCGAATAAAATTGAAGATTTTTCGGCATCTTCGGTGTTTAATGTCTGTTCCCATTTTTCCAATTTCAATTTTTGTTCGAGAAGTTGTATGTTTAAGGTTTTTATGTTATACTGTTGTAATGCAGTTTTGGAAAAGGCCTTTTTTTAAGTCAAGAATTAAGAAACACGTGTAGTGATCGGTAATGTTTGTTTTCCAAATGACAGGTGTTAATTGTGTAGTTGTGTCAGCCTTAGTCCAAATGTGATCAATACATGATGGGTTTTGTCGGGGCACAACTCTAGTGTAATCGTTTATACATGAAATGAAGTTCAGTTCAGCCATCGTATTAAGTAGATCATTTTTTTCGACGCTGTTTGAATTATGACCTATATTTATATTAAAGTCACCCATCACTATAGTATTTTGACATTTGTTTTTGTTAATTACATCTTTGAGGTTCTCTATAAATTGTTGAGTTTTTGAACCGTGGGTTCGGTATACAGCAATAACTTGATAAATCTGATTATTTACTTTTAATTGTAATGCTATATGCAGTTCGTGAGAGTCATGTTTACTTCTTTATAAGAAATATCTTGATGTTTTTGGTTAACGTAAATAACTAGGCCACTATTCTTGTTAATGTGTGTTTTCGTGTGAATACATGTAAAGTTTGGTAATTGTGGTATATTATCTATATTTACTGTGTTAAGGTGGGCCTCTGTTAAAACAATACAGTCGAGTTCAGTTTTTAAGAGACTAAGAGTACATAATAATTCATTTATGTTTTTGTAAATACTCCTAATATTTAAGTGCATAATGACTAATGAGTTTGTCTTTTTTTTAAACAGAAGGTTACATTCATCGACATTATTACATACTTTTTCTGCTATATTATAAGTGCTATCTAGTTCATCCGTAATAATATTATTCATGCCCGATTACCGTAAAACAAAGCAATGATTATTTACCTTGGCATAGATTTTATAATAAGAGAACAAAGTTGTTAAAAAAAATTAATAAAATAATCTCAAATTTAAAAGAAACGTGATATTCTTAATTCTTGTTTCTTAGCCCATCAGTTACAATTTACGAAAAAATATTCTTTTATTATAGATTTTTTATTACTTTTATTTTTTAGTTCAGTAATATTCTTAATTATTCATGCAATCAGTTTTAATTTCGAAAAAGACATTTATTTTAAAAATTTCAATTCTGTACTCGATTTATTCGAAAATGTAATCTCAAAGCAAAAGAGGTAGACCACAAAATCAATTCCAAATATGCTGCAGATTCACTAATTTCCCGCTTTTAAAAGAGACTCCGTGTATATGCATAATTACATATTGTTAAGTTTTCAATGGAAGGTATGTAAAATGATAATTTTCAGTAGGTTGTGTGTGAGGTTATGTTCGATAAATTAATGAAAACATTAATTCGATTTAAGTAATATCTCGTTTTGCCACCAGAGACCGCTAGCAGCCGGTTATCTTTTTAGTAGCGAGCAAATTTCCCTCAATAAACGTTAACAGGGCGATGTACAGTTCCGGAAAACTCCGCCAGATGGCAGCATAAAATAAAATTTCTCTACAATTAGTTTTATCAAAAATTCCATCATCTAGTTATTTCACATTACTTTTAATCACACTGAATGTAATTTTTATTATAAATTAGTTATTAATGCAGCAGATCATTATTATAAAATAACAAGTTTTTCTTTCTTCTTTACAGGTAAGCCACAAATCAACTTCAAACAATCAACATCAGAAGCTTTCGTCCTACTTTCGCAAATAGTCGCAGAACTTCAAAGTAGCTTTAAGGTATTTTCACAATAATGATTATGTTCACGTGCTCTCGATTTAGTAAATTTGTTGTAATATTTACAATAATAATTTGAATTCGTCCAGTCTTTGACGAAATTTCTTAACAATTTTTTGTTTTACGAGTATAAATAATTAAAAACACATTTTTAATAATTAGTTTATTTCTTAACAAAATTTTTATTTTTGTAAAAGTACCAATATTCATAAGTCCATGGAATGATGCAGAACATGGCGCAACCCACAGAGGCGTAGAAGATGACAAAGTAACTGTCCGTCACATCTCGAATGTACCCTGAAACGCGATAAACATGGTCAAAATTGATTCCATAACGGTTGATACCCCGCAGTTGGCCCTCCAGCTCTCTTATATACAATATTCAGTCGGTTTAGGAAAAATGCGTTATACCTACTTACACAAAATATAAATAAGTATCCCGAAGGGGTGTGGAGAGACCGCCAAATAACAAAAGTATTAAACATATTTTCAAATGCCCAAATCCATAAAAATACTTGTCGATAATATACTATATATATATACCAGTGAATAAGTACACAAAATCGACATTGTAGATAAATTCGTTTGATATCCTGTCGGGGAACGACTGTCATGTCACCGTTATAATTATAGGATAAGTACCGTAAAAGAAGAATGTTTACTTTCACTTATTTTTACTCGATTGTTTAATAAATTGCATACAAAAAGATGGCGTTAAAGTAAGCGTTCGAGAAGTTGGTAGTTTAAATGCTTTGTTATTATATATAGTAAAGGTAAAGGGTTTGATAAATGACAAAATTCGTGCATTCATGAAACTTTGGTCATACATTAATCTTGGCAGTGAAGAACTGCAGAGTCCGCCCAAAAAAAGGGTCGGAATACTCCTCAAGGGAAAAGGAGAATTTTCGAAAAATTCATGTTTACAAACTAGGTTAAGTGAGGTACTAAGTCGTTTACTTGTTTTCATTTTGTCTTAATTTTGTCATTTGTTTTATTTATGTTGATACCGGTATTTGTTACCATTGCAGTTACTAGAACAGGTTAAAGGTACCAATTATTGGTTTAATCGACAAGGTAGTAATCTCATTCGATTTAGCACAAAATGAAAACGTAGTAAACGATACATCATTTGACTTGTTCTGCATTTTGATACTATTTTACCTGTTTTAATAAATAAAAACAAGTATTTTCTTTGCTGCCTATATTGTTATAATATCACGGAATTATCTGTTTCTCAACTGCTAGGTATATCCGTTATATTAATCGACCGAATCTTGTGTCAATTTTTTATGTTATTTTGGCATTACGAAATCTAAGCAAAAAAAGGTTGTAATTATTGCCTTTGCGTATTCCTTCCAGATCTCGCATGAGTCTCGCATATTTTTCGTTCTGTCCTCTCATGGTCATTATCACTTCAATCGACTCTGAAAGGTGACCGACTAAACGACTCCACAAATGACTGTTCAGTTCGATAGGATTCAGTAATTATATTATTTTAAATTGACCGGGATTTTATTAAAATATATCAGATATTATAGATATAGAACAGACTTTCTTACTAAATATAGATTTTTCAAAGTTCGCAAATACACTTTGTGGTGCCATTATTGATTTAATGAAAACAAATAACTTTGTAAGAACCGCTTTATTATTCACGTTATAGACATGTTTCAATAACGATGTATTCTTCGTCAGGATAAGAGATTATTTATATTAAAAATAATTATATAATTAATTAATAAAATAATTAATTATATAATTAATTAATAAAATAATTAATTATATGATTAATTAATAACATAATTAATTATATAATTTATTAATAAAATAATTAATTACTGTCCTGACGAAGAAGACATTGTTTTTTAAACATGTCGACAATGTTAATGATATAGTGGTGCTTACAAAATTATTGGTTTTCTTTAAATATACCTAGTTTTATCTGAAAATGGAGTAAGTCGGCAGCTTTTGAGTATCGACTTACATTCGTTTTCCACAAATAGAAGATCCATATTCATAGTTGGACAGGCAAAGCTTCCTAATATGTAATTTGTACTTTCTTTTGAATCTATAATAAATAAATAAATAATAAATAAATAAATAATAAATAAATAAATAAATAAATATGACCAACGACCAAAAAATAAAATACATGTAAAACTAACCGAAAACGGGTAGCAGAACGGTGTTGGTGACACCCATAAAGAGGATGCACAGTCCGTAGGCACCGGCAAACTTCTCGGGCGTGTACTCCGCGTAGACCAGGGGCGCCGTCAACTGCGTTGGCCCCCGGAATAGGCCCATCACAAAGGTCATCAACGTGAAACTCCAGTACGTCCAGCACTGCGTGAACACTAAGAAGATGAGATACGGTGTTAGTTCAGTAGGTACTGATTATATGATGTTGTCAATACCATCTTTTCGTTGGACTACATAGTTATCAAGTGCCACACACAGATATAAGTTATTAAAAAAATAGACATTTTACCAAAAAAGTTGGTAAGATAGTTTCTTAATCGATGAAATTTCCTTAGGTGTACCGTATGGCGATGTGTCGGTTCAGCTGGAATGGGCTCGTGTGATCCGCTCCTTTGCGGGAAGCGGTTCCTACTCCCACTCCTTTTTCAAATCGATTACTCCCAGAGAACCTGGCCCATTACTCGCATCCAAATAAATCCGGCGATCCGAGTAACCCAACGCCGCAGCGCGAAGCAGCGGCGCGGCGCCGGCTTTCCTAGCCATTCGAATACAAGTCCCGAGTTCGCCGAGTACGCTCATACCCAAGCGTCTTGGTCCGAGCCACGTGAACCAAGAACCCGCCACTCTCACGCCACTCCCGTCATTCCCGCGACTCGCGAACCACGATACATTCCTGCCACTCACTCCGAACTCGGGCTCGTTTCCAAACCCGAAACTCGGATGCCTCCACCGGCCGGCAGGCGTCTCCGTGTTCGCCGCAAGTACTGAGTAGTAGGAACTAGGAATCATCGTTCGGCGTCCCCGACACGCTCCACTCTCCACTCCACTCCCGAGTCGCGAGTCTCGGGTCCTCGGAACTGCGTGAACCACATGACACTCCCCGCGACCCGCGACTTGCGACCCGCCAACCACTTCCCCTTGAGCCACGACACTTCGCGACTGGCCGAGCCGCCGGGCGGCGGGCGTTCATTCGATCGCTGTCCTTTGATCGACATCATAAATAAACCATACACGTGCGTGACCGCTTGACGTAACAGTATACTGCTCTCGCGGAAACGCGGAATTGTTTAGTAGGTACATATATTAGATTTTTGAATATTCGGCTAGACACGGAGTCGTTTTTAATTAGAGAATGTTATCTTGGTATAATCAAAGGGTGAAGTGCATTATAAAATAATAGTTTATAAGAAAGCATCACAGCTTACTGCTAATGTACTTATTTAAATTCTCAATAAAAACCGTGTAATGTACCTACATTGCACGGGTGACGGGTCCGAGCCCTCATGCGGGTCTTGTCCGGCTCCGGGGTTCTAAGTTCTCGTGCGGGTTCTACGAGTAGGTCCTGGCTCCGAGTTCTTTGAACCCGTGCGTCCCGGTTTGGTGCGCCGCAACAACACCCAGTGTTCAGTCCGCACCTAAGAACTCGGACCCGGGACCTGCTCCTAGAACTCGTGTACTTTTAAAAGGAAGCAAGTCTCGGAAGCTTCCGGCAAAATGCAGAACTTACCCACCTCTAGACCGCAAGGGTCTCCTTTTGGACCTAGCGTATTTGTAATTTATATAGTTATCTATATGGCAATTAGGAATAGAACTGAATACAGAAGTTGTCGGTAAAAAGTTATCAAGGAGATTTAGTTCTGAATCCAACAGCTGAAATGACATCATCCACTTAATTGTATTACTTATTTTGGCACCTTCTTCTCTTCGTACTATGTTATTTTACACCCCCTGTCAAACTGATTAGGAAATTTTAGGTCCTAAAAACAGCTATAAATCTGAAAAAAACGTTTGTATTCGTGGCTCTTCACGCAATGCAGCGCAATTGGAGACAACAGAGTCAAGAGACAAAAACTCACGATGAAGATATTATGATTTCCAGCTGTGCAACTTTTAGGGATCGGTTAGTGGCGTAATTTAAATGACTATTATTATTTTATTGAACACTTTGGTTCGGTGAATTTACATGTGGTCTTTATTCTGAGGGACACCCGGGAAAATGGGGAAATTAAGGCATATTGTGGATTTCTTCAACACTGAGAACCTACATTGAGTTATTTTTTAAAATTGGAAATTATTACGGTAGATCGGTAGTAGGTAACTAGTAACCGAAGAGTATCAACAATCGTTAGGGTTATACCGTCACCTAGAGTCCTAGAGGACACCGTGCGCCATTCCCACTAACGGCGACAAGCGAGATATAAGTGCGGTGACTGCGTGTTGAATATTGACTGTTAACTAGCTATCCCTAGGCATTCCGTACGGAACTGATTAGTGTGCCTTGCGGTATGCAGTTTCATACAATACTGAACGGGTCGAGGTGAGGCGATCCTGATTTGGTGCAGGGGTGATATAGATATGTTAGATAAATTTAACCGTAAATAGGAATGAACTAAAATGCTATTATATGCTGTTATATTACTTACACAGTTTCGAAACCGCTGCCCCAACGACAGATATGAAGTAAATATCTCTGCTGGGAAATTGATGGAATTTACTAATCAGAGCCAGAAGAGCCCTGGATAGAAGATCAGCAGCCGAAACCACAGTCAGACAGGTAGCTACTTCAGACTGAAAATGAAACAAAACGTATGTTAAAATTATCTGTTTTCTAGGTTAGGGTCATTGCATATTAGAATAAATTAATTAGTTGGTTTGAAAAAACTCACTGTTGTTAGTCCTATAGAATACAGGTAGACAGGAAACAACAAGAAGAAGCTTATATCGCTGAACATCGACATGGCAATGCCTATAGTAATGTTCAAATAAATTATATCTCCCAGCAGAGAGATGTCCATGAATTCTACTATGGCCTTCCTGAAAAAAAAATTTTTTTTTTTTTTTTTAAAAAGAAAGACAAACATTCCCGGGTTACGAATAACCCAACAATGTTTGAAAATCTCCTACTACCAATTGTTTATGTATCTTTAACGATCTGAATAAATATTATTGAATGAATATTAAAAAAATGCTATCTGCATAATGTAGCTATGAGAATGGATTATTTTGTTATATGAGTACTATTCGTGTTCCCATTGTTCACAATTTTCAGAAATATAGTTTTTGGGTACACCAATGTTTTACCCATGGACGAATATTACCAATTAACAACAGTTTCTCTTCGGTTTTCACTGCCCTCACTTGGCCGATTCCTATAATATAGGCTTTATCTGTTGGGATAGAGGGTTCGATTAGCTATGTGATCGGAAGTATTTCAATAATGCCACCCGAAAACTTTTTGGCATTTTTTTCGATCGCATTTTGAAAATTGCAGAATATTACTTCGAAACAATATCATTGTCAGCAATTTTAAAAATAAATTAATTATACCAATTTTTACCATTTTCCAACTTTGACAGCTTCCACTTCTTTTACAGAGTCTTTAACAGATATATAACTCGCCCTTCTAGAACTGTTTTGAGTTGATTTGGGAATTTCGAGATGGTAACTATCTTTCGTGGATTCGTCTGTTACAACGGTCATTTGTAAAGTCGTTCTCTCCTTAGAGATGTTGGTAGAATACTCTGAAAATATTGAAAAAGGTATTAAGTTAACTGCAAAATAAGAAACAGGTGCATAAACCTTCACTTGAAGATTATTGTTTGAAGGCAAAGAGTGCTATAAATGCATTCGAAAGAATCTTTAGAGTTGGAATTATAGTGAGATCTTTGAAAATAGAGGTGATTTAATGGGGACACACTTAAATCTATTTATTTCATCATATTACAATTAATTATTAATTAACTTATTATATTACTATTGGTTATTTCGTAATCACCATAGCCTTGAAATTGAGCAATCCCTACAAAAGTGTGGTCTCTTCGGCTCCTTTGCAAATCAATAACTTTTAATATTTTCCTGTCAAAAAAAACCTCCAAGGTATAATAATATAGGTAGGAATGACAAATAATTATACGTGTTTACTAATATTGATTGTGTTTCTCAGATGTGTACCCATATGAATCAAAACAAAATCTCCAGCACTCAGGCAACAGACAAGCAACCTTCCAACCTTCTGAAAATTACTCATAATCATCAAGATTGTACACCCCAGGGTGGAATTTGTTTTCCTCTAACGATATTCTACACTGCTTCTGGTCTCCCGTTATTCGTCTCCATAAGGACTTAACGTGCTGCTCCAATCTTCTTCCATGCAGTCAGTCCACCTTTTCATTTGTCTATTTCTGAGTTCCTTCCACCGGGGTAATAATTTATTTATTTATTTATTTACACCCTTTTCGGGGCTTTTTACGCATGAAATTTACAAATTACACTGTGAATTTACAAAATAAAAATACTATATATTCCTTTTACAAAGAAATATACAGTATTTATTGTACACAACTCAACTGCCTCACTAACAATATTTTATTTTTATTTAAAGATGTTTGAAGATGTCCACTGACTAGGTATTATTGTTTCCCTCTATTAGTATTCTGGGCAAAGAGAAATACATGTTGGCTTACCTATTGGAATCTCTTGATAGTGCGGGTTCCTTGTAGCATGCCACTTGACCGGCTGAAAGCAAATGGTAGCCAGGATAGTGTTGGCCATGATGGCGGACAGGATGAGCATGCATCCTCTGTAGCCATACTCCAGGAGGAGATATTCCACCAACATCGGGTAGAGCATTGTTCCCAACGCCACCAACATCTGACACGTGCTGAGTATCATCACTCGCTTCTCCACCCAGTAGGTGTTGAAGGAGCTGAAGGTGATCACCGTGAGTATGATCATGCCAATACCCTGCGATAAAATCATCAATGAAAAAATCAACAAAACATTGGTTGGTAAGTATACATTTGCGTATTTATATGTTTGTGTGTTTGTATGTTTTGTACATGTTTTTATTTTATTAATAATTTTTTAATTATTAATAAAATAATTGCGCGAAATTGAGTAATCTGAAAGTATGTTGCCTGTTGTATGCTGATGATACGGTGCTGATTTCTAACACTATGGAAGATCTACAGTCTCTCGTATCTAGGATGAACGAAGTATGTATGAAGAATAAGTTAATGATGAATGTAAGTAAGTCTAAAGTCATGGTGTTTGAAAGAGAGAGTACGAAAACAGTATGCAATATAGTTGTGAATGATGAATACTTGGAGCAGGTGGATGAGTTTGTGTATCTGGGTAGTATGTTTACGAGAGATGGGAAGGCTGATAGGGATATTGAAAGAAGGGTGAATGCTGGTAATTCCATTAATGGAGGACTGAATGCCGTTGGCGCTAAAAAAAAAAGTCAAAAGAAGCGAAGCTAGCAGTCCACAATGGAGTCCTGGTACCTACCCTGATGTATGGCAGTGAGGCATGGAACTGGCAGAGGAAGGATGAAAGTAAACTGAATGCTGTTGAAATGAGATCCCTGAGGCGTATGTGTGGTAAAACAATGTATGATCGTGTGAGAAATGTGGATATCCGCAAAGAATGTAAGGCTGATGTATGCATAATGAGTAAGATTAAGAAAGGGACCCTCAGATGGTTTGGGCATGTAGAACGAATGAACGAAGAAAGCAGTGTAAGAAGAATATACGACGCAAATGTGAATGGTAGAAGAAGTCGTGGACGTCCGAGGAAGACATGGCACGATCAAGTGAATCAGATACTTGAGTCGGGCCATGTCAAAAGTCAGAATAATAGAAGAGAATGTATGAGACGATGTATGAATGTGAGTGAGGCAAAGAGTGTGTGCCAAGACCGAGTTGTTTGGCGGTCCGTCCTCTCTGCCCCTGTGGGGAAACGGCGTGATGGTTAGTTAGTTAGTTAGTTAGTTAATAATTTTTTGCAATAGATTCAGATTATAAGTAGAAAATTTAAAGTTACTTGCAGACATGATTCCAGCCGTAAATATCATTTGATAAAGTTGTGTGACGAAGACGTTCAGGAACCAAGACGCTGTGTATAATACGGCTCCAAAAATTCCAACTTGACGAATTGTGAACTTCTTAAGTGCTACGTTAGTCAATATTCCTGTAGAACATATTTTGTAAATTATTACAAATCCTAAATATTGAGAAAAAATATGCGATTCAATGATTTATTTATATGGAAAATTATTCTCACCAGAAAAAGCCATAACAACGCAAGTCGCTCCTTGAACTAAAGTCATGCTCCCTGTTCCCTCTCCCAGATCAAGGTAGAAATCTCGGTACAGCATACCGAAAGAGTTCATATGAGAGAAACAGCATACCTATAATACAAATAAATCTTTCTTTATTGTTTTTTCAATAAACCCATGTAAACAACATTATTCCATTTTCTTCTTCTGGAGCGTAACGGCAACAATTTGGGCCATTTAGGCTTCATATCTATGTTAGACCATTATACTCGTATACCATACGCCATCAGCTCCCTGGAGCCCAACCTAATTTGGCCTCCACCAACTGTCCCCAACTATACAAAGTAGAAGAATATAGGAATAGTAAAATTATGCATTTTTATCTTTAAATATACATAACGACCCCAGCAACAATCTTTTGTGTTTATTTAGTGATAAATTGAAGATGTCTGCTGACTCGGCATAATTATTTCCCTTCATTATAAATCTTAAAAGTTATAAATCTTGCAAATTTAGCTTAATAAAGATATTATTATTACTATATATTTATACCTACTCTGGGCAATAATACGTATTATATTACCTGTTAGTTAGGTAAACTCTGGTATAGACCCGTATTATATGGTAGATACACCCGAAATTCACACTATAATAATTTATATATACTGAAATAAATCCCGATTTCTATTAGTACTACGCAATGGAATCCTAAAGATTAACCTTCGAATTTAATATAGAAAAATCGAGTCAATGAAAATCCTTCTGACTTACAAATTAAGCATATTCAGATCATTTAAAAGAGCATACAACACTCAATGAAATGAATTTTTCAATGTGGATTCCAAACGGAAGAATTGTACTCAAATTGACTTCTAACAAAGGTAAAATAAAACAATTTTTACCTAATGCTTTATCGGTAGTTATACATAATTATAATAATAAGGATAAAATAACTTGGATTGAATACCACTTTATTCCATATATCATCAATATATAAAACCAACCGGTTTTGTTTCAACCTAAACCTTCATCAAGGTTACACAAAAATGTATTAAAATAATTACAGAATTAGTTTTTCAAAATTTGAAACACAGTTTTTATTAGATAAAGATCAATCTTGAAATCTTCAGTTATAGATGTACTGCACAGACAGGGGTACGTCCGAATAATCTAGACGCTCTTGAAATGAAAAAAAATCTTTATTAAGCTTACACAATAATGTGGTATTCAAACTAGGCTATTTTATTATAATTATTTAAAAATATAACAGTTTAATGCTCTTAATATTACTGAAATTTCTAGATAACCTATGTAGTTATAAAACCCAAAACGGGCAAGTCCTCGTTAGAGTTTTCTACTATGTTAACAAATTAAAGATATAATTGAAAAAGTGATGCCTAAGTGTTTAATTTGTGTTAATGTCACAAGAGCATTGTTATCAACGTTCTAAAAAGATCACTTGATTTTATATTTAAAATATCTGAATACGTATTTGACATTTTAAGACTTAATACACCTTCACCAAGTAAATTCTGTTCTCATTGCACCAAACAACCATTGGTTGATATTTATTATCTTAAATAATAATACAATGATTAATATTTTGTATAATTATACATATGTTAAGGTCGTCTGCAAAAAGTAAGTTTTTTAGTATCATAAATAAGATAAATAATATCGGACCGAGGTATGAACCCTGTTTAATATGTAGAAATTATGAATTATTTACTTACTATATAAATCGTGCTATTATTAGAATGCGTCATTAAAAGGGCATTAAATACATTGATAAAAATCACAAATACTCACAAAGTTCACAACTAACGCAAGGCTTACTATATAGCCCCATCCTCCTTCAGGGGCTTTCAATTCACTCTCATTTTTTTCAACCGTGTGGGTCATCGTGATCTAAACAAAATAAGCTTGTCACAACACTTGAATGCACCGGGATTTTAAACTCGCTTGAATAACTTATCTTTTCTTCGTGACATTTATGCGACAACGTGATTTGAGACACATTTGAAAATTATTTGCGTAGAAGAAGTACCGATGAAGTAAGACATGCAAATATACTTCTTGATGGTAGTCGTATTAGCAACGCATTCGTGATGTAAAGTGATGCACTATCTCGTCCGACTGTACAAAGACAGTGAGCTGACTTGCGCTATGCCCTAAGCCCTAAGATGCTTATCAGAGAACCATATATTGTTACTTAACAGGCCTATCTCTTTAGATAAACAAACCAATTATAGTGGCGGACTTAAACTTTCCATCCCTATGGAAAATCTATTTTATATTTAAAAACCTTATCGAATATCCGATATCCATATTTCGTATCACATCTGCCATGAGTCAGTGTAAATTGTGGTATCTCCATTTGACAACCGTTATAAGGCGAAGGGAAGATGAATTGAAATACTAAAAATATAATTGAAGAAGAAGATAATACAAATAAATCTAAACGAAATTGTGAAAAAGAACAACGCACAGAAAAATAAAAAAAGGTAATGGTTGTGATTGGATATTTTATTATTCTTCATTGATATATTACACTGAAGGGAATAATAACATTCAAAAGTTATTATGAAGCAGAGTTATTGTAATCAAAATATTGAATAATTATTTTAACTTTTGGTAAAAGGTCAATAGGTGCCCTATAAATAAAATCGGATATATTTATCCGAGACACCATCTAGGCTACAAACCTGTTCTTCGAACATTTGCTAACATTTATAAAAGGTAGCTGCCAAAAACATGGGAAAAATATTCCAAGAATTGTTAAATTTGAATTTGAAATATAAGATTGACAAAAATTACTACAAAAATAAAAGGTCTCAGTGGCCGAATTGATTAGGCACTTGTCCCGATCAGACGAGAGATCTTAGATTCGAGTCCCAATTGGGACCGTTAGTTTTTATTTTTCTTGGAGTTTGGTTCTTTTTAAAATTTTCAAGCAGGAGTGACGAACGTATGAACCCATCCCTTCTCGGTGCAAGGCAATGGGAGAAGAGAGTCCGGCTTAGGTCAAAAGGTCTTCGTCAACCAGTCTCTCCAGATCTGGCCCACCACGCAGTAGGTGGGCAAAAGCATCCGCCGCCAAGACTTGGACAAACCTCGCCTCATGAACCCGGGTACCCCTCCCTCACCAAAGGTAGCGAACAACTTCGGGTGACCTATGGCAGGGTGTTGTTTAAATAAAAGATTCCCGGGACGGCAGTAGGCACTTACCGCCTCTTAAACTGGTTAAAAAAGTATACCTACTATAAAGAACTTTCAGTATTTTATCATAAAAAAAGCCTCGTTGCAAAGATGCCTCTTAGTCCGCATCTGTACTATTTTATTTACATTTTCCTGGCTTCCGTAATATTTACTTACCTCATTCTTTGATATTATGAAAATGTTCCTAGTGATAATGATCTTTTGTCCGTACTAATGAGAAAGGTCATACGAGAAGATAAATTACAACTTTGGAAGATAAGAATTTATTACTTACAAACTTTGCTTTACGGTTAGTAGGTATATCTGATTGTCTACCAATTTCACTTGGCCTTGAATTGAAACTTCCAGAAGTGCACTTACTTAATTTTTTCTTTATAATGTTAACCCTCAGGCCTCGACCATATTCTGTCAATATTTTTGTGTATTATCTCGAAAATATTTTTGTGAACTTATCTGAAAACTAGGTTTTTTCCATCTAAAGTTATGGGTAATTAAAAAAATATAAAACCAATTTTATTAGATAAATGTATTACGAGTATAAACGTCAGCGTCACATTACTTTTTTGTGGTTTTATGTTCATCTTAGGGGATGCTGTTTGAAGGGGTTTTTCTTAAGGAAAAGCAAGAAGAGGAAGTTCTGGGAAGGAAATAAGTATGAGGGATGGGTAGGAATCTGGGATCAGTGTGTCCAAGAGTGACGGATGTATGAATCCATCACTTCAAATGTAGTGTAAGGCAATGGGTCGAGGGATTTTGGCTAGAGAGGTCGAAAGACCTCCTTAACTAGTCTCTCTCGATGAGGCCTGCCATGCAGCTGGTGGACAGGCGCATCCGCCGCCAAGACCCGGACAAACATAACCCCATGAACTTGGGCACCTCTGCTAAGTCACCAAACGTAACGGACCCTTGGGGTTAACTATGGCAGAGGTGTTGGTTATCCAATATATAGTTCCTGGGGCGGCGGTACCCATATCCACCTCCCAATTTTTAAATTTATATTTTTTTCAAATTGCTGTCGGAAACTTTAAATTCATAATTACATTTTAGTTATTTTTTGGTTAACTTTTATATTTGAGTATACAGCGTGGTGTTTTCCCTTTCTAACACCATTTAAATTATATGTATCACTATGACGATACGAAAGACATTACATGAGCTCCACACGGGAGGCCCTGACGAATATTATTTCCCTCAGGGCCTATGTCATCTTTGGGGATGCTGTGTAGAGGGTTTTTTAAGGGAAGGAAGGAGAGGAGAATTTTGGGAAGGAAAAGGGTTTAAGTGTTGGGTAGGAATGTGGGGTTCGGTGTGTCCTGGTCATCCGCCTCCAAGACCTAGACAAACCTCACACCTTGAACCCGGGCAACCCTGCTAAATCAACCAGCTAAATGAACCACTTGGGGTGACCTATGGCAGAGGTGTTAATTATCCAATAAAGGTTCCCGGGGCGGCGGTACCCATTCCCGCCTCCCAAATTTTGGAATGAGTTGTTTATAAAAGCGAACAAATTAGCCTGAGGGGTTAATAAAAACTAACGAGTTAGCACATATTATAAATAATAGTCTATATATAGTACTATAAATAATAGTCAGTAAGCATACTACAGCAATCTACACAATGTATCTCCAAACAAATACAGAGGTTAATGTATGTATCCATCTACAATGTATCTTTTAATTAAACGCAATCAATTTTATAAATAACCCTTTACCATTCTTCAAACCTTCGTTGTATTTACCTTTAAGAGCGATGGCTGCGCCGCTTTTCTCATACAAATTTTTTTTTAGATTTTAGGTCAAAATACCCGACCAAACTGAAAAATTATGTTTTTAATCATGAGTTGAATTAAATTTCCAATTGGATGTGTGCTTCTTTATTATTTTTTTTTTTGTTTTAAATGATCATAATACGTATACACGGAATTGAATAATTCGATTTAACTACATTTTTTAGGCAACTTTAAATTTTTTTGTGAGTTAATTATAATTATCAAAAATACTTGCCTTATATTATAATATACTAGCTTTTGCCCCCGGCTTCGCTCGCATACTCGCCCCCCCTCCCTATACCCGTTACATTCATTTTTCACGATGTCACCTATTAAAACGTTATAATCAAATACGCGCTAGCTGTTGGCTAAGGTCAAAATGTAGATTAGTACCTATTTTATACATATTTGAATTTTTGATATCAAAAGAATCTCCAGAGTAACCTAAACAAATAACAAAATGACAAATAGCAACACGTTTTGCTTTTCTTTCGGACAATAAACGTATAATATACAATTTCATACCGCCACAGCTTATTCATAACGCCAGAACTTACCAATATATATAGCCTGCATTAATCGCAAATAATGTAGCTTACGATTAGAGAAATAATTTTTTATTCCATTCGGTATTTATTGCGTGAAAGAGTTAGGAACACACATCCATACAAATTTTCGCCTATCTATAAGATTGTGTAAACGTACAACGTAATAAAAGCATTTTTCGTGAACTGATTTTAATTTGAATACGTCAAAATTGTGTTCAGACGTAAATAGGTTATTTATAAATTTACGTCCGTCAAAATTCAGTTTAAAACTTTTTTTTATTTTATTTCATATTTTTGTGATAAATTGTGAAAACTTGTATTTTAAATATTTATCTTTTTTTACATGTGGCCACACAGGAGGCCCTGAGAAAAACAATTTCTCTGTGGAACTATGTCATCTTTGAGGATGCTGTGTACAGAGTATTTTTAGGGAAAGGAAGGAGAGGAAGTTCTGGGAAAGAAAAAGGTTTGAGGGGTGGGTAGAAACCTGGGGGTCAAAGCGTCTAGGAATGACGGACATATGAATCCATCCGTCCCACTGCGGTACAAGGGGATGGGTCGAAAGAGTCCTGCTGGAGAGATAATATGCGTTCATCAACGTAGATGGGAAAACGCATCTGCCGACAAACCTCACTCCATGAACCTGGGCACCCCTGCTAAGTCACCAAACAGCGAACTATTTTTTTATTATTTTTTATTTTATTTTTAGATATTATTATATATTTTTTAAAGTAATACCTCACAAGATTCTCAGCTGCTCCCGTCTGGAGCCAGTGAGACTATGGCATCCCCAATTGGGGTATGATGTGAGGCTGAAGGTAGTGGGGAGGGGATGGAGATGGTGGAGAGGAAGTACCTGGCTATTCAGATCTGGTCACCAAACACAGCTTACGCAATTTCAAGCAACTTTTCAATTCTGAATGGTCGTCTTACACCGGGGTGATACTGAGAGTATCTTCCACCGTGGAACATGCCGCAAATATACTATACATTATTTAAATGAATCATTTGTGAAATAACACAATTATTCAAATAAAATTTATTTGCCCACGCCGGGATTCGATCCCGCGACCTTCGGATTGCGAGTCAAGAGCCTTACCGCTAGACGACGCCGGCCGTGTTTGGTGGAACCTATGTTTGGTATCAATCAGTCAGTCACCTATAAATTAACCTACCATATATTATTATTTCTATGACATCTGCAATTTAAAACATTCTCCTTTCTTATAATACATTATTTTCACTTAAATTTACCTTTATACCTACTTTTTATTTATTTTTTTGATTCAAAAACTGTGTCTCTGTATCATACACTAATCATATAATAGCCCACCAGGGCGTTGAAAATTAATTAATAAGTATTTAACGATCGAACAATTATTTATTTATTTTAATCTTTTTATCTTTATGAGTAAAATCGCAAATTGTAATATTTAATTAAATGAAGACAATATTAGAAAACTCAATCGAAAATCTGGAGACAGAAAAATCAGAAAAAGAGTTGAATCTTGCAATCATATATAAAGATAGCAGCCAATAATATGTGCGTTAAGAAAATGAAGATAATGTTGGTAGTTCTTAGTCGAAGTATGATACAGTTAAAAGTGACTGAATTTGATATGAGTTCCGTAGCTCAGTTGGTAGAGCACCTGCCACGTAAGCAAAGGGTCCTAGGTTCGAGTCCCAGTGGAGTCAATATCTTTTTCTGATTTTTTCGTATTCAGATTTTCGATTGAGTTTTCTAATATTGTCTTCATTTAATTAAATATTACAATTATTTAATTTATATAATTATACATACATATTTTCACTACAAATATGCCTAGTGTGATAGTCGAAAAACCTGTAAGAGACTGCACACAAAAGTTATTTCATAAAAAAAAAATTAAAAAGCAAATAAATAAAGAATATAGCACATATCCGTATTAGATGTTTCATGCACCTTCTAATACAAAAAAATCATTATGGTTTGATATTTTTGCCTCAAATTCAAAATTAAGATTTGTGTTAAACGGGCCGCGCAGCCGATCCCCCTAAGGTTCCCCTTAACACTGTTATCAAATTCTCCCGATCGAATATTACGCGATAGTAACGTCAATAATAATTGTATTTTTAAATACAGCATTATTTACAAATATGGCCATCAAACTAATCAGTATTCTAAGAACCATTTATTTAACTATCTTCAAGGTTTGAAAAATAACGGTGACTGATCTATTTACCAACTTCAAGAATAATTATCTTAATAATATAAACCAATCCATCAGCCCCCAATAACTGGACGGATGTTAATTATTATTTTTATTTATTTATATTATAGAAACAAACAGTATATTGGTCACAGTGATGAAACAATGTACATATGTAGTCGGCACCTAAGATGTATATTTTTGAAGTGAAACATCTTTAGCCCCGTTATGATTTGAAATTCGTTGTGATTAAAACACATATAGCATAACGTCTAACAAATATACAGTTAGACGAAATGCCAAACGGTTGAGTTAAAACAGGATTTCGCTACGCTCAGTCAAAAAGAAATATGGATTGCTTCGTTTCATCATAATTTTTTTTTGTTGAAATAAAATGAATTCAACATGTTTACAATTACTAGGTTCTTACGTAGGCGAACGAATGATCTTCATTTAAAATAAGTAAGCATGACAATTCATTTGTTGTCGTGTAGAAATTAACAAACCTTTGATCAAAGTAAATTCAAATAGGCAATGTGTGTAACATGGTATGAAAATAAACATTGTTTTAGAGTAAAGAGAATTATTTCCTGAATTTGCGTGTAATTTCGTGTTATTGATTTTGAAAAGTAAAAGCATAAAATATAGCGAGTTTATTTTATTTATATAAAATCTATAAATTAATAGTGGCGTGCAGTTCATGAATGCTGATAACGTGTGCCAACCCTAAACAAAACGAAACATAGAAATATATTAAAAGATGTTTTCAAAATACGACAAATATGTTCACACTGTATTTTTCGAAAAAGATTTGTGGGCTCATATATCATATTAGTCTGAGCTTAACAAATTATTGTTTTAACTCGACTATTTGGCATTTCATCTGGATGTGAATTTATTTGTTCGTTCCGTTTGCAGTATGGTGGCCGTTTTAATTATTTAGTACAGATTATTTTGCCAAACTTGAAATTGTCCTGTACGTTTTTAGTGTCCATCATCAGGGCACAAACTTTGGCTAAAGAAGGAGGTAGCGGCATAACACCCCAAAAACAAAAAACGAAAATTGAAATTGTCCTGTTTATTTCGACTTTTTTTTCGCATTTTGACGTTTCTCGGGTCAGAATAGAATACTAGGGTAGGCTGAAAAGTAATGCACACATGCTTGTAAAACACGAACAAAAACAAACATTAAGATGAAGCAAAAAGTACAATTCTTAAGCTTTAAAATCATATATTTATCTTTCAACGTAGTCACCGTTAGCTAACGCATTTCTCCCAACGTGTAAAAGTTTTTTTTCATTCCGTAACTGAAAAATTCTTTCGACATTTCTCGAATCCAGGACTTGACAGCTGCCTTCACCTCATCGTCCGAGGTGTAATGATTACCCTTGAGGTGTTTCTTGAGTAGAGGAAAAAAATAAAAATTGCAAGGCGAAAGGTCGGGGGAGTGAGAAGGGTGTGAACTTCAGGTTTTACAGAGGCTCTAATTGACGTTGTTTGTTCTTATCTATGAAACGGTGCAGTGCCCATCGTCTACACGTTTTACGGTATCCTAAATGTTCAACAATGAAGCCGACACGTTCACTGGATATTCCAAAATGGTTTGTGATACGCTTTTGAGTGATTCGCCGGTCATGTTTAGTCAAATTGTGGATAAGTTTGAATTGTTTATCGCCTGTATCAATGATCAGATGTCCGCTGCATGTTTCATCAACAATTATTGCTTTTCCAGGCTCACAATCATGAAATTTTACTACCCATCGATTAACAGTAGACCTATCAATAGCATCGTCACCATAAACATTCTTTAAACAACGGTGAATCTCAGTAGGAGTCACTTTTACAGCATTTAAAAATTTGATAACAGCACCATGTTTACCTTGCATTGACATAACACTAAAACACGTCTCCAGACTTCCGCTTCTCAAAATACACTAAATGACTTCAATGACCTCAAACTTACGCGTACATATAGAGGAGGAATGTCACTTCCATATTACACCTACCGCACTCCTGAAGGTCATTTTGTTAGCGCTGTACAAGCATGTGTGCATTACTTTTCAGCCTACTCTCGTAGATTGGTATTTAGTTGCCTATTTACAAACTGTTGCGCCAATGAGCCAAAAAATGAATAAAATCTTATGAAATTGATATTGATTTATAAAATAAGATATAATTATTGAAAGAAGGGTGAATGCAGGTACAAAACTCTATTAATGGAGGACTGAACGCTGTTGGCACCCACAAAAAACTATCTAATGAAGCGAAGCTAGCCGTCCATAATGGAGTACAGGTACCTACCCTGATGATATGGCAGTGAGGCATGGAACTGGCAGAAGAATGATGAAAGTAGACTGAATGCTGTAGAAATGAGATCCCTGAGGCGAATGTGGGGTAAAAACCGAGATCCGCAAAGAATGCGAGGCTGATGCAAGCGTAATGAATAAGATTAAGAAAGGAACGCTCCGATGGTTTGGGCATGTAGAGCGAATGAACGAGCAAAGGAGTGTAAGGAGAATATATGACTGGTACTGTGAATGGTAGAAGAATACGGGGACCTCCGGAGAAAACATGGCACGTGGATATCCGCAAAGAATGCAAGGCTGATGTAAGCGTGATGTGTAAGATTAAGAAAGGGCTAAGGGAAAGGGAAAGATTAAGATTAAGAAAAACTCGATGGTTTGGGCATGTAGAGCGAATGAACGAGGAAAGGAGTGTAAGGATAATATATGATGCAAATGTGAATGGTAGAAGAAGTCGGGGACGCCCGAGGAAGACATGGCACAACTAAGTGAATCAGATACTTGATTCGGGCCATGTCAAGAGTCAGAATACTAGAAGAGCATGTATGATACGATGTATGAATGTGAACGAGGCAAGGAGTGTGTGCCAAGACCGAGTTGTTTGGCGGTCCGTCCTCTCTGCCTACCCCTGCGGGGAAATGGCGTGATGGTTAGTTAGTTAGTTACTTTTTTGGACGTGAGGCCTACTGTTTACAAAACTATTAGTTTAAATGACAACAATGATTATTATCAGTGGATGATGATACAAAATGGTAATTTTTAAATATTCAATACACAAAATTATTCGTATACAAACTTGAATATTGCCATTGGTTATGGAGTAATGCACGCTAGTTCTGAAAAGTGAGGTTCTTTTTAATTATGTGTCCGGATAAGAAAAATGGCTTTAGAGCATTTACCAAGAAACTCTGTGTTCAAAAACTGAAACTACCATGCACCATGCTGAAAAATAATTTTTGTCCGTAATCTTCCTGAAAATTTTCACTGGTTTGAGTCTTAACTGAAATACCCTTCGACGATAGAAAAAAGCTTTGGAAAACATCCGTTAGGTGGCAGATTTTCCCTCAAAAACGTTTTTGCTCTTTTTCCCCATTACCTTTCTTGTTGATTTTTTAACTTTGCCAAATAGATATTCGATTGATTCTGCAGACACCTAATACCTACCAATGATTATATTTTCACATATTTATATAATTAAATAAGAAATAAAAAAACTTGCATCGATTTGTATAAAAAAATAATCCTATAATTTTATTTACATAAAACCATGAGATCTATGACAACATATAAGAACTTGTAGGTGTGAAAATTATTGGACGATTTTACTTTTAGCAGATTTATACCACATGCCACGCTTTATGTAAATTTAATTTTGTGAGAATAGTTTCTTCCGCAAAAAATATGAACGACGCTTTAATATTTTATAAGATTTTACAGTCATAAGGCAAGAATAATTTCACAGCCTCCGTGGTCCAGGGGTAAGGTTCTGGATTAGTGATCCGGAGGTCGCGGTTTCAAAGCCCGGCGAACAAAAGTAAATTTTATTTGATTGATGTGTGTTTTCATAATTTTATCATTTAAAATAGTATAAGGTATATTTGCGGCACGTTCTAGAGCGGAAGATACTCTCAGTATAGCCCTGGTTTAAAACCCGATTCAGAATTGAAATGTTTCTTGAAATAGCCGTGTTTTGTGATTAGATTTGAATAGCCAGGTACTTCCTCACCTTCCTCTTTCCCAACTCCTTCCCATTCCTAACTTACCTTCAGCCTCCCAACATACCCCGATTGGGGATGCCATTGGGTCGGAAGCAGTTCAGTCCAGAACATGAAATCAATGTTTGAGACATTAGGCAATAAAAAATACGTGTGGAATTTCTGAAATAAAATAATTCTTGAATTCCACTAAATTCCAAAAAAAGCATTGAGTTTTGAATGATTATTTGAAGCACAACATTAATAAAGGTATCTATTTTAATTTTTAACTTTACGAGTAAAACCTCAAATTGTGATATTTAATTAAACTTAGACAATACCTATTAGCGAAACTCAATCGAAAATCTTAAACAAAAAAATAAGAAAGAGATGTGGGCACATCTGGGACTCGAACCCAGGACCTTCGGTTTTCCGGGCCGCGACTCTGAAGGTCCTGGGTTCGAGTCCCAGATGTGTCCATGTCTTTTTCTGATTTTTCTTTTTTCAGACTTTTTATTGAGTTTCGCTTAGCTAAGTTTAATTAATTGATTTTTGATTATCTTCTTTCAATAAAAAAAATATTTTGTTGAAAACTGAAGTAGCTATATAATACAACTTTTCACGGATGGTAAAAATATTGTGTAATATTTTTCCGATATAAAAATAGCTATAGATCCTTCAAGGGGGAGTGTCTTCAACATTAATACCCATCTCTCTTTAATCCCTTCAGAAGGTGATGACTGTATAAAGATAGAACAAACCCGATACCCGAAAACAGCACGCGGCACTCGGTAAAAAACACACACATACGCTATTGCAGTTTAATGTGTAAGCATACTTGCAATCAGTCCTTTTTTATACAGTCACTTAACTAGATATTTATTTTTCTTCAGTTGCGAAATTTTAACCCGTTTAGCGTCGCTATTGATTCTGCGTTAAGCTATTCGGTAATCTTATACATTTATTTTAACATGAGAAAAACTACTGACAAATGTATATATATACGCAAATAAGCCACGTATCCATATAATATACATGTTTATACATTTTTAAGGGATGATTTTTGCCTAATTGAAAGCGGCTTTTAAAATTGCTGAATTTTTTTTTATACTTTCTCAACATATTAATGAATAAAAATAGAGTTTTCTCAATAATATTTATATTGCCAGCAAATTTTTTTGAATTGATATTGAGCCACATAAACAGGTGGATTTTTTTATCATGCTCTTTTCGTATTTGTTATGCTTTTAGAAACCTTCACTAAATAAGAACAATTTTTACCATTCTCCTCTTCTTCTTCTCAAGTCGGTTCCTCATTGCTGAGGATCGTGACCCGTGCTCCAATTTCTATTGAGGACTCTACTCCTCTACTCCTCGACACCGACATACCGGGCGCCAGTGATACTTGATCTCTCCAGCGCATTGTTGACCTTCCTCTGCTTCTTTTGACTTCTAATATGCCAATGACTAATGAGTTTCTACAAGTTGAAGTCCTCAGTTTGGCGAGCAACGTGTCCAAAGTATCTGAAGATACGTTGTAGGCAGGTAGATAGCATTCCACCCATGGGTACAATATACATAAATGGGAACGTGTTTCACAAACCTCGTTTACAATACAAACCCTTCTATTTTCTTCGCCATTTGAACATAATAGAAATCAATCGTCACAAGTACAGGGGAATCATAATTTGATAGCAGGTGAGCGCTGAGTATCGCTCGGGGTGCGATAAAGGTAAAGGACGTCTCGTGACGTAGTGCGGCCGGGGGCGGCGGATGGGGGGCGGACGGGAATAGGGGGCGTGGCGGACCCGAGCACGCCGGGGGCGGTGGGGGGAGGGCGGGTCGATACGGCCTTGCTACCCCCCTACCCGCCAACGCCCCCAGCATTGCCTCCACCAACTATACGGATAGCACCCGAGGACTTCAACACGTATCGAGAATGATAAACACCAAATATAAATGTCAACGTTTTATTTGCGTGATATCTTGTTATTGTTCTACATAAAGTTCTCACTTGTTAACATAAGTTTACCTAATTTAATACTAGCAAATTTAGATAATAATGATTGAAGGCATACGAAATTACGTACATTATTTTAGACTTAATTTGATCTTTAACGTTTCTAGATGTTATACTATGTCCACGTGGCCAGTTGTTTCACAGAATTTGCACAATTCATCATATTTCAAGTGAATTTTTAAGTTCTGTGAATGTTCTATTCAAGTTGTTAGTATGTCTGTTCTCTGAAGCAACTGACGCAAAATAACAAAATAAAAGAACTTGAATAGAACTTTTACAGAATTTCAGAATTAACTACGAAATTTGATGAAATATTAAAATTCTGTCAAATAATTGGACCGTATTGATATAACACTAATATAACACTTATAAAATTATTTTCAACGTTCATATTGTGAAGGTTAGGTTAGGTTATTTTGGTATTTAGAAAACGCATATGTAAGAAACTTTGTCGAACGCGTTGCTATTAATATTAGGTCCTTACATATGAAATTGGCGTTTTGTATGGGAGGAACTTTGTATGGGAGCTTATTGGAGTTTTGTATGGGAGCTTTTTCACCTTCCCAATTTGCTTCAAGTGGATTAAAACAGTTTTATCACTAGCACAGCCTGCAGCTATGGATCCGCTTCCACAATAACCTTCAATTCTTCATTATCAATTTTGGTCTCCGGCCGTCCACGGAGCTTTTTCTGCATGTCGAAATTTCCAGAACGAAAACGTTGGAACCAAAAACGCACTGTGTTTTCTTTTGCGGCACCGTCGCCATACACATAATTAATCCTTCGAGCCGTTTCTGCAGCGCTGGTGCCACGGTGGAACTCGTACTCGTAAATAACGAGATATTTCAAGTTTTCCATTTTGTAAACTAAGTGACGCAAAGAAAAAAACAATTACGGAAAAAACAAATGAATTATAATTTTCGAAACACAAATACATGAGTAAATAGCTGTATAAATATGAATTTGGAATTCCTAACAAAAGATATTTGAGATCAAAGTTGCCAGTACGGCAAAACGCCAATTTCATATGTAAGGATCCACTATACTACTCTAATGCCATCATTAGAATAAATAGACTTGCATATGTATTTGGTACCTCCATCTGTGAGTATTACCTTGAAGTAAGCTTTAAAAATATTTGTTTTACTGTCCTGTCTCAGCAGGTATATCCTGTATCGAGACAGGCTAGTTTATCAATATTTTATTTTATATTAACAACAGGTAAGTAAATTTTTACAATTTACATCTACTTTCAACGAGTTTGAAAGGTAATTTTTTCGATAAGTTGGAATCAAAAATATTTGTTACAGATAATATACAAAATGATCAACATTCATAAATCTTTTGAGAGTATCCGGCGTAGTACAGTTCAGTTGCTGAACCTAACCAAGTTCCTTTAACCTGATCCCGCGGGAAATTGAAAAACATAATACATGTCATAAATTTTAGCCTTCGGAGGCAGCCGACTGTATTAACCTGGTAGAAAATTTAAAGAACTTTTTTATTGAGAATATCGACTTGAAGATTCGATGCCATAGAATTTTATGTATACAGAACAAGTTATGTGTGTACGTAAAGCGTAATTTTCTGGTATATGTGTGACTTTACGTATATGCAAATATTAAACGCTAACGGATACAATATAGTTTCATTTACGTTTCATAATTAATTATTTTAGATGTAAGTGATGGATTTTTCTTAAATAATTAAACTCTGTACCCGCATAAGGTACTTAACCCAACGAAAAACTTTTATAACTTTTTTGTTTATAAAAAAACCGATATGTTTCGTGAGCAATGCTCATTTCTTCTGGTTTTACTTAAAACGAATCATGTAATTTTTTTTATAAACAATAAACATTATTTAAAATAAGTTATCTACTAATTTTGAATTAAAATGGTGCCATAAAATATGTTTGCTATGCTTGAAGAAGTACCTGATTAGTTATTTGTTTGCTTTTATTTTTTTTTTACATTAGATCCAATATTTAAATATCACCGGAGACCAAAATTACATTAAAAATTAGGCGATTCTCAGTATTCTCACTAAAGCCACACTTTAAAAGCAATTAATTATTTTTTGTTAGCATTAAAATTGAAGTTAATACTATTGTAAAATGAAACACGATCAATACAATAATGGAGGAATTCAAGGTGTAAGAGAATATCGTAAATTAATGGTATTTAGTTTATTTAAGGACTCGATGTAGATATCGTCGAGCGTACGGGGAATTCCTTCCCGAATCCGTTTTCCCAAATCGTACATAAATTAGGGTAATGACCGTACGACGGAATTTTCATTCCACAACTGGGTTTGATTAATATCATATTAATCTAGAGGGAAACCGAATTGGGCACAATATTATTGTTTCAAAATGATGAGAATTTCTAGCAGGTGTATATCTGAACATATTATAATATAAGTACAGATTAATTACATTTTCTTCAAATTAATAATCCAGCAGTATTAATAGCCTTGCGTCTGTCATACACGCTCGATTCACAAATAGATACAAACGGAAGTGCTGCCATCTATATTAATACGCTAAAAAAGCTACTTTTGTTATTCGGTTTTGAATTCAAGAATTCGTCAAAGGATGGCACCAGTTACGTTAGCAGGTCGCATGAGGACGTGTCCCCTCAAGGTATAAGTACTACGAATTTGTAAAATTCGAGTCTCTCCGGATAAGGAAAGATTGACGGTAGGTAATATTTAGAGTTGTGAATAATAGTATCACGAGACTATATATTACGTCATTGCCTGTCGCGGTTACTTTATCACGGTGACAAGCTATCTCTGGGCACAGTGGATCCGAGGAACTGGCTATTTTTGGAACCAGTTCCTATCGGATTTATAAAATAGTCACCAACACTAACTGGGCGATGCCGAAAGAAAACCGCCCGCAGGGCTTGCATTAAAAAGCTGAGGAGCGGATTTTAACTGCTAGTATTAGATGAATACGTTTCTAATTATTGTTATATTTGCGGCACATATTTGGTTGATTCTCTCAGTATCGCCCTGGTGAAAGACCTCTATTCAGAAATGGTTATAAACATATTTTGTGACGCAGCTCCACATAGCTTAGTACTTCCCCACCATCTTCTTTCTCATATCCTTCCTCTTTAGCAGTTCATTTAGCATTTAGTTAGGTTTCTTGTGTGGTATTGAAAATATGCTTTTTAAATCTGAGGTATATTTTTAGGTAGGTACGGAATATACTTTATAATCTACGAGTTCACAGATGGCGCCATTTTAAATATTTTAGAAAAAAACATCTTTACAAGTAAAACATTACGAATAATCATTTGTATTTTTTTTTTAAATAGTCCCCCTCAGGGGTGGGGGCATAACCCTATATCATCTTTGGGGATGCTGTGTGGAGAGTTTTTTGAGGAAAAGAAATATATGAAATTCCGGGAATGGTTACCAAAACATACGTAATACGAATATTAATAAAGAGTTTTGTCCGTATACAAACTCAATTCTTTCGAGAAAGGCACACAAATAAAATATTGGATTGATTCACTGATACAATATTGTATTCTTTGATATGTGTATATATTTTTATATGTATATATTATATTCTAAAAGGGAATTAAATTCTTTACAATTTCTTTCAAATAAATGTCTTTCTTTGATAATACTTTATACGATATGAAGGAATGTTTGATGAAAAATGTGAAGTTAAAAGATTTTTTTTGAAAATATCCGCATTTGTGGAGCGTGTACCTCAAAAACCGCTGTGATTTCAAAAATTACGCTAAGAATAAACGTTGTAGATAATTTGATAAGATTTTGCTTATTCTAGACGTCAGGACGCTCATACCCTAAGCACCCTGAACAAGTTTCTGAAGGAATCGCTTAGGTTCCTGCTCACGCACTCTGCATCTCCTTTTGGACCATTCATTGACTGGACTATTAGTAGAAGAATTGAGTTTGTATACGCCCAAAACTATTTATTCATATTCATATTGTAATATTTTGGGGCGCAAACATATGTATAATTAAAGTATAACTTGCAAAACGTGTTTTTCTCTAAAATAATTAAAAAAGCGCCATCTATGAAAGAGCAGATTATGAATTCTTTTAAGTTTAACCTTTCGCAGAATTATGATGATGCAAAGAAAAACTCCTTCCGGACTTAATTTTTCTTCTGTATTATCTCTTGCATAACAATAAGTTGAAAGATGTTTCTACGTGCTCAATAACTTTCATATTTCTACTGTTTCAGCATAGGATAAAGTTAAGTTCTTTTATTATTTCAGAAAACTTTATGATCAGCCTTCCGATCCGAAGTATCCGAACGGGTCATTGTTTATTTTTTGTTTAGTATGTATTCATTCTTCCTGAATTTATAATATTGTAATATTATAGGTAACCAGCGATTCCTGAGCTTATTTGGATTAAAAAATGTTGATGTCATTTTGCTGCCGATGATATATTTTTCTACAGGCAACGTGTTTAAGCGATATGCGCGCTGTTTCGTGTGTAACCGTGCTGCTAGAACGAGACCAATGCTCATCAAGCGACTCGCTAGGCTGTAAACGCGCTATTCTCCCGACTACTCAGTTGCGACGTATGATGGAAAAATATTTTTAATGTTTTATTTGAAAAAAAAAATCATTGGTCAGCAAAATGACGTCACGTCAGCCTAAGACATTATAATTGTACCATTTATACAGTGTATATGCAATGCCAAAAATCTTACAAATGCGCTATAGGACACAAAAAATAAATCTATTTTTTTATCCACTTCATTCAAAAAGCACGTAGCTCTCCCCACAGGTGAGTTCATAAATAAATTAGTGCGGCTTGCTCTACAATATAGGAGGTTGTGATGACGTCCTCGAGAGTGAGACTCTGGTACAAAAAAATTTAATTGGGCCAGTATCTCATTATTAGATAAGTGACCGTTAATTAGTTGAAAAAAATATTTATGCAAAGCAATACCTCTACGTGTCTCTAGGGAGTGGTAATTGGTCATGCCTAATATATAAATCGATGGGTAAAGCCAAGGTTAACGTCCATAGAGCCGCGAGAATAAAAACCTTAAAAATTTCTTATGGACTCTTTCAATGCGTAAAGTGTATGTTAATTCGTGTGGGGCCCAGATGATCGAATTTGACTCAAGTACACTCAGGACTAGTGTGTTATATAATAACGTCAGTGTTTTTGTGTTACGAAACGGATATGAGTTTCTAATTACGAAGCCGAGAAGCCTGTATGCTCTGCTTATGTCCTCCGTCATTGTACATGCAACATATTCCGCTTATGTTTACGACGGCCGACGCGGTTTAGCGGTAAGGCTTTTGACTCGCAATCTGAAGGTCACGGGAACGAATCTCGGCGTGAGTAAATACATTTTATTTGAATAATTTATGTTATTTCTCAATTAAATTCAGAATTGAAACGTTGCTTGAAATGGCGTTAGCCGTGTTTGGTGACTTAATCTGAATAGCCAGGTACTTCCCCACCTTCCTCCCCCGCATCTCCTTCCCCTCCCCACTACCTTCAGCCTCACAAGATACCCCAATTGGGGATGCCATAATCCCACTGGCTCCAGATTGGAGCAGCCTGGACTATTATGGGCTATTCATATGAAAAAAATTTAAAAAATCACGCTCTATTTTAGATTTTATTAGGCACAATATTATGAAACTGAGGATATAATATAAAATTTAAAGCGCACATATCAGTAATCTTTCTTCTTTTTTCGTACGGTGGAACAACAAGAAGAAGAAAAAATTCCACGTACACCACCGAGTGTACGTGGAATCGTGTGCTGGAAGTGCCAGTGACTGTCATACATTATTGGGAGGTTTGTAAATATTAAATACAGCAAGTTTCTCAACCTGAATTCCGTTCGCGTGAAATCCATCAGCGATCTTTCAGTGAATAAAGGCACCAAAGAATCAATGAAAATTACATTGTAGCATAACGACGGGCTCCGAGGTCGAGGGGTAAGGCTCTCGTCTTAGCGATCCGGAAGTCGCGGGTTTCAAATCCTGGTACGCGGAAGTAAATTTAACTTTATTGATTTGTGTTCCATTTTGATTCCAGAGGGGAATTTACTCCCAGTTTCTCCCTGTTGTAACACCATTATTCAGAAATGAAACATGGTCTGCATAACATAGCTTGACATTTTCCCCTTACCTATCTCCTTCCCCTCCCCAATACCCCAACTGAGGATACCCTAGTCCCACTGGCTCCAGGCGGGAACAGTTGGGAAATGAAAGAAAAGTCCATAGAAACTTTTCTGCATCAGATTTTCATGCGGGTGTAATTTTTTCCATAAATATGTTGTGATTTTCGTGATTCGTGGTCTAGCCACGCCATTTATAGTTTCACAACGTGGTTAATGTTGCCTTAGAAAATCGTGTTGTGTCCCGCTTTCATTGAAACCCTACTCACGTTCTTATATTGCTAAATAGGCAGTTCAGCCCTGCATCTGACGTTTTTATTAGAATTGAAACGCCTATGGGAATATAGACCTTACCAGGTATCTATCAATACTTCCATATGTGTGTCACGGGAGTTTAGTAAATGTTTAGACGGCATTAATTAAACAGATGCACTTTTTATTTAATAAAATAGTTAAACAAAATTGTGACACAATATTATATCTCAGAAAGTTGCGAGGCTAAATCTGACAGCTGGACACTAGGACATTTCGGGACGGAATGTCGAGTGGAAGTATTTAAAACTAAAGTTCGCTTGTCCGGTGTGACCACCGTTCAAATTGCTAGTCCATAAAATATTTTAAACAATCCCTTGCCATACGTGTAGAACAATGCCCATAAATCACGACCAAACAAAATAAATTTATTCCTACAGATTTTTTATCAATATTATTCCTGCTTGTATTGATTCACTATCACTGCGAATTACCAATTACCTATTTAGTTTAATCGGCGAATCGGCTTCACTGTGTTCACACTTTTTTTATCTAATTAAAATGACGTAAAAGCAATATAATAAGTTCCTTCGGGTTTTATTACATTTTTCCTTCTCAGAAATCTTCTCTTTCCTTTAGGTACCTAAAAGTACTATCTACGCAACATCCCCATATATGACGTAGGATGAGATAGATTTCCTTGTGGCCTGGAGATAATGTAAAAAAAAACGTGACGATTTCTCCACGCAGACCAATTTAAAAGATAATTAAAAATGCTAACTTTGTTTTATGTCTGTCTGTAAATCTGGTTTAACAAACTTCTGCATTTGCTCTGAATTTATGTGTCACTTATTGTAATTAAGCGATAAATCGATTATGTAGTCCTATAATATAATATTTATGTAATTTGTCGCGTAAGTTCCTTATCTGTAGTGTGTCGGTAGTACACGGTAAATGAAGAGAGCATAAGTAATTAGTCCTAGTATTTATTAGGGAGTTGTTCGCAAGCAAAAAATACACATATCACGCATGCATTCCCTTATAAAGCATCTCGCAAGCATACTATCTCGCACAATTTATCAACATAAAACTATTTTACATTCAAAATCGGAGGTGATTTCATGAGCTGCCCTTGATTTTTCGCAGGTTTAAAATATGATTTAACATATCCAGAAATCCAAACCTTACTTAACCCAACCTCACCTAATCCAACCTCACCTAACCTAACCCAACTTTAGCATCGTAACATACCCCAAATGGGAATGTAAGCGTCGTACTGGCTCCAGATAGTTTGGAATCTTGTGCAGTATTCACAAAAAAAACACCCTTAATAAACAAACCTTTAGAAACACAAACCATTTTTTTTTAATCATTTCTCCTATCTATTAGCAACGTGATATTATCAGACTCAGTGTAAATCTGTCGAGAGTGTTCGGAGTGCTTGTTACAGACTACAACAACAGACCCTTCCCTATTGCTGCGCTCCCGATCCCCGGAGTAATCAGGTAATGGAGGAGAGTGAGCCTCCGTGATACGTCCTCCCCGCACAGCACGGCACTGACGCCCACACAGTGAATTCCTTACTATCCCGTGCTTATGTTCGCCTGGTAGATCCACGACATTCAGACAGAAGTTACAGGTGAAATTAAACACCATTAATCAAGTTTTTTTTGTGTGGGGAGTGATTTTCATCGTTTTAGGAGGTTTTTGTGATGGAAAAGTAATTAAGAGGACTGATATACTTTCTGTTTATCTTCTCTTTTTTATAACTAAGAAAGATTATGAATAAAAAGACAATACTTGATTTCCTACTTCTACCATTATCATAATTATCTAATTAGAACATAAATACACGACTAGATTCACGCGCAACGACAGTTTAATAGTTCCGAAATTTAATAATAAGTACGGACAGAGAACGTTTGAATACAACATACTGAAAATATTTACTCTATTACCAGATACTATAAAGCAATGTAATTCTTTGAATAAGGTTAAATATATGCTGAAAAATTCGTTATCGGAAAAAAAATATTTATATTTATATTGATTTGTACGAAAAAATGTTGAATTTGTAGATATAAGATGTAAAATTATAGTATTTAAAATTTATATGTAACTTAATTATAAGCACCTGCTGACAAGCAGGACTTGTTTGTGATTTGTAATAACTATTCTTACAATAATACAAATTAAAAATAAAAAAAAACCCATTTCAAGCATCCTTTAAGCATTCACCTCAATTCAAACAAGCTCACACATATTTACACAATTCCGATATATTTTTTTAATTCCCTTCCTATATTTAAGAAAAAAATTCTAGCACACTAAATTCGCACACATAACACACACAACCTCATACACACGCTCACACATCACACACACAAACGGCACAATTTAATGACAAATAAAAAGAGCACGTCTGTCTGTCAGTAGAAAGTAGCTAAATTCGATAGATTTTCACGACTATTCTGAACAATTGGTTTTCACTGACTGTTTTTCAGTGTAATTAATTTTGTTTGAAAAAAAAACTGGAGATTACTCTTCACAAAGGAGACTTTAAATATAAAAAGCCTTTTCGGCCTCAAAATTACTAACCGAAATCTGACTTTAGAAAGTCACGAAAATCGCTGAAAAAGGTCGCGACACGCCCTTATATCTATTTGTCATCTCCAAAAGAAAACTTTTTAAAGGGCAGGACAAAACTGTTTTCATTAATTTCATTTCGTCATTCGTCCTCCGCCGGTCTTTTATAACCTTGTCAAATTTAATATAACCTTATCTATCTCAATACTTCTCGGGCACATAATATAATTTCAATACGGTATAAGCGACATGAACAAATATAAAATTCAACATCAGATCCGTTTCTGAATATTGTAAAATAAGACTCCAGGACTAGAGTTACTTTAATTTAATTTTATTGACAGAAGCAAATAGTGAAGTAATAAAATGTTTTCATGTAAAATCTAAAACAGTCGCCCTGTAGTCTATCCACATCAGGCAATGACACAGAAAATACGAGATGGTCCTTGCCCTAAATATGCGAATCATGGATAATAAAAAAAAATCAATTAGCCTACGACAAGTATTAAGTGTAATATCATAGCTTTTCAATTCTTAGATCTAATCACTAACCAAAAGCCATAAGCTACATATCGATTATGAATAACGGTACTCTGGATCGCTGTGCACACGTTTATTGATGATTATTTTATGCTGGTGTAATGGAGTGGTTAGTATTGTCGCAAAAGGCTGCCTGCTATTCCATTACAGTTTTATTTAATCGTTGTTTACCTCTCCTTTTATTTTTGAATTTCTACTTTACCTGTACGCCTGCACTGCAGTGTTTTGGCTATCAAATTGTCTATTGTGAACATTTTCACCTCCTTTGTAACCGAATTTAGAAACACTTTGAGGCACTACGGTTTTGTGATTGAGTATTGTTCTGCGTAAATCATTTTTATCTCCAGGATCATCCCCGATCCTAAGCGACATATATTATACAGTGATGCAATTACAAAAAAACAAGTAGTTGACACTTGACACTAATCAATGGTATTATAGACAGCCGTGATTTATTAAGCTTAATTACCTTCTACATACCAACAAGAACTATTCGTAATTGCAACAACAATATCAGGACTGAGTCATTTAGATATTCGCTTGCACCTAGGTTACAAGAAGTTGGCAATACTTTCTCAAAAGAATGTAGTAGATGTGTTTAACTGCACGGAATATAATAACATTAACAATAACACGGAATATAATAACATTATATTCCGCATATTTTACTTCATGAATAGGTACTGTTCCACAAAATGATTATGTATATTACATTTTATTAAATATTATTTAATAGACTTGACGCTTTGTGACTATTTTTAAACCACAAGGGCCAATCTTATTTATGCTGTGTCGATTATACCAGTATTATATTATTATCGTCATGTCCCTCTGTCTCAAAGAAGAGTAAGAGAAGAAAAACTCTCCCAGATTTATTGTAAGTTGAATCGCGTCTTTATGGTATTATTTGTTGTATTTATACTAGGGAGGGTGGACTCACGTGAAAGTCCTTGACACACAGAAAACCAATAATTCGTTTGATTCTCTTTACAATTAAATACAATGATGATAAAATTCTTTGGAAGATTACGATAATAACTTTGTTACCTCTTGTTAGTTTTTATTTATTCTCAAAACGGTTTAGCCTCGAGTTTTGTTTTGTTCGTGTGGGCACTTTCAAAGGCGCCTTTATGAAATATTGACTTTAGAAAAATAATGCTTCTGTTTCTTGACATTTTCAAGATGTTATATAGTAATGTTAATAGAGAAATTAAAAATGTAGCCTACCTACAAAAGCGACAATTTGTTAAAAATCATTGCATTACCAAGAAGGCATTTTCTTCGATTATTTTATATATGTAGTGTTTGGTCCGTGAAACACGGACAGTCGGACTAGCATTATGATTTATGTTTGTTCCTGAATACAGAAATACTCTTTTCTAAGATTTGCATTTCAAAGTGATTCTTCCCGAGGTGGTGAGCGAACTTTTAAGTACCTACCTATCTCTTTATTTGGGTTGTCCCTGGTGCAAGATCACTATTCTAAATCGTACGGCTATGTAGGTACCTTGAATCTATGGTTCTTTACTAGATGTTTTATGGACTTTTTATTTAGTGCATCCCTGGTGCAGTCACTTTTAAAGTTCGTAACATTGCTTTAAAATGTTTATCTTCTTTTTTTGGGTAGATGATGTATGGAATGTTATGCCAAACTTAATAATTCCTTTTTTAGAATCTGCCCGATGTAAGTCCGCCAGTCTATTGCAAATCATTTTTGTACAAAGCTTTAAAGTGGTTTTGAATGAGATATCGTTCTTATTGTTATTCAACCTATTTAATGTATTTATCTCTTATGCAACCATTCGAAAACATAACATCACTCTACATGGTTTAAGGGGGGGCGATACATGAAACCGCCTGAATTTTGACCGATTTTCAGAGGCTTATTGAAACGGGAAGGAATAAATTAATCGTTTTTAATTCAGTACGTTTATACATTACATATTAAAATACAAGAATCATTTTTTTTTCAAAATGGCCGCCGTAGTAACTAATCTCCTGATACCCTCGCGGCGAAAGGCATCAATCGGCGGGATTTTTAGCTTCTGTTGCAGCGAATTGAGATCAAAAATGTTGCTTTGAGCGCGTTCATAAAAAATGTATCTTCTAGTTGAACCAATAAAAAACCAAAAAAAATCATGAATTTGCACGCCTCAGAAAAAAAATCGGTTTTCACGCTTTTTTATGGTTTTTGGGTCAAAAATGGCAATTTTTGAATTTTTTTGGCATTTTTGAGGTTCAACTAGAAGTTAATACCATAGAGAAGACGTGTGCCAAATTTCATAAGAATCGGTTGATACATTTTTGAGTTATCTTGCCCGCCAATTTCAAAAAAGTAGTTTTGAGAGGAACGCGAATGTGTAATGTTTTGACACACACTATGATTGCAGCGCCTTACCAACTAGTGAGCGATTCCAGGGCCATACAGAATACACATTCGGTGCATTCGAAGTACTCGTTTTTCTTCTTAAGTTCTTCTTGACGTGCTGGACGAGATTTTTTTGTCGTCAAAGAGGTGCGGCGATTTTCTCGATTCACCCTTTGGTCATAGACTTTGTTTTTGAGTTGAGGCGGAGCACTTAAATGAGTTTATTATCAAAAATGCAAATTTCATTCTAAAAATTTACAGGCATATTTTGGAGATAATATTTTAATTTATGCAAAAAAAAGTTTTTTTTACATGTATCGCCCCCCTTAAGGTATTTACTTATTTAATCTGGATTTCACGTAGACTCGAGATATAATGAACTGGTACGTGAAATGAAAGATAAGGTATTAGAAAAATACAATAATTATTACCTACAATAAAAAAATATTAAATTTTTAAAAACCAAATGTTGCGAGTAGATATCATCACGTTGTTTTCCTTAGGACATAATTAACTCGTTAAATAAAAAAATTATAATTCATTTGTTGGCTTTACAATATGAGAATAAAAAATCATTATACACCGTTCTTTTTTTATTTTTTTGTATTTAGTGAGACTATGGCATCCCCAATTGGAGTACGTTGTGAGGCTGAAGGTAGTGGGGAAGGAAAAGAGGGTGGGGAAGTACCTACCTGACTATTCAGATTTGGTCACCAAACACGGCTTAAGCCATTTAAAGCAACGTTTCAATTCTGAAAGATGGTCTTACACCAGGGCGACACTGATAATATCTTCCATTCTGGAACATGCCTTAAATATACTATGAAATAACATAAACTAATCAAATAAAATTTATTTTCCCACGCCGGGATTCGATTCCGCGACCTTCGGATTGCGAGAACAAGAGTCTTACCCCTCAAACATCTATACTATAATTTTTTTTATGATATCCTTGTTATTGGAGACAGGTTTTTTTATGATTCAGTACCAGATTTTTATGAACTGTTATCCTTGTTTATATTAAGTGTCTTCCAGGTGCAAGACCAACATTATGATGCGAACGTTTCATTATTCACTATCTGTTGTGCGGTATGAAACTTCCCCTTTATTGTGCTTCTACCCTGACGCAAGGCCACTATTCAAATTCGTAACGTAGCTTTAAATGGCTTAACCAGTTTTGAATTCAGGTCAGGTATCCAAGCCCCCATATCCCTTTATTTTTCTAAGCATTCGTTTCACCGACAAACACAAAAAATGTGAAACTCTGCTTCTAGCAAGCAGGTTGTGGTTTTGCGGGGACATTAGACATTAAACGTGACTTTTTGTGACAGGTCGTATGTCTAGTTAGGAACTCAATTTGCGGTGAAAAAATTCTGGAAATGCGTGTTCAAATATTCCAAAATATGATAGTTGTTAACCACCTCTACGTCAAATAGGTAAGTACTCATTTGGGTTATTTTTCTCGGTGTCTCATAATACTGAAATTGAATTTCAATCATACATAAATCTACCTGCTTATTGGTATACTTTATACTAAGTTTAATACATAATTTTTTTAATTGAAAACTTTTTTAGCACCGTCGTGATTTGAAACTCGATGAAACGAAAAATAGTGACACTAAAAACGGGACAATCATATACAATACAAGATTTAGCCTGCGAGAGAAAGTCATAGACTAATCGGTGTAATCTGTTTGTGCGATGCTTCGTAGCCCATCGGTTTCCTCTTTGTGAATTTATTTTTTTATTTGAAACTTATTTAGAATCGTTGTGTTTTGAAACTCAAAAAACGAAAAAGCGAAACTAAAAAGAGACAAATACATTCATCTTTAGGATTTAGCCTGCGAAAGAATGAGACAGAATAATTGGTCTTCTCTTTGTGCGGTCCTTCGTAGCCTCCCCATTCTTGTCTACTTTAGTTTTATGAAGGTTTCACTTCTACCGCGTGAGAACCGCTCACTTGAAATTTTTAAGAAATGTTTCATTTGGGAAACGGGTATGGCTACCGCCGCCCCTGGAACCATTTATTGGATAACCAACTCCCCTGTGGTGAGGTTCGTCTAGGTCGTAATGCGTTTGCCCACCTACTGCGTGGCGGGCCGGATCGGGAGAGACTGGATGAGCTTTTTATCTATTCAGCCGGATAGATAAAAAGGTCTCGATCCTTCCCCTTGTACCATAGTGGGAGGAACGGATTCATACGTCTGTTTATCCTGGTCACATTGACCCCACCCCTCGTATCTTTCCCCATCCCAGACCTTCCTCTGCTTCCTTTTCCTAAAAAACCCCCCACAACATCCCCAAAGATGACATGTAAAAAAAAGTAAAGCTTATGTAAAAATAAATCATTGACGGCTGTTAAAATTTTTGATGACTGTAATTAACAGAGTTTTTTGTTTTTTTTTTTTGTTTTGTATCTACATCGCCCTTCAAAAGATATTTTCCAAACGTGGCACAAAATAAATAAAGATAAATATAACTCTTATAAGAAAGAAAAGCGATTGAAACAAACATATTATCAAGGACACTACGGCAATAGAATAATTTTATATTTATTAAGCCATGAGATAAAGATATAATGTCGAATTCATAATCTAAAAGCTTGGCAAATCTTTCGAAAGGCCAAAAAGTTTCCCTGTTGTGATGTGTCCCAGATTAAGTAATATGTCCCTATTTCTCCCTTCACACACTCCCTTCTCGTGTTTCCTCTCCTTCCTGCCCTTCCCCTCTGCGCACCCTGTCAAAGCCTTCACCGCTGGTTCAATGATTTTTGTTCACAAACTTGATGAAATGATTTATTCATAGAAATGTCCGACCTCATTTCGGAATTTATATAGCCCCCTACAAAAACGGAAAACGCAGGATGTTCAATTTGAACTCGAAGCACATTCTTTGAATGTGCCTCAATTTATGTTTATTCATTTATTTATCAATGTGCCCTAACGGCTGGAGCAATTTTTTTGAAAAGGGTTTCGAATTTGTCTGCCATTGTTGATCTGACAAATGTTCCAAACATGGAGCTCGGCACGCATGCGCAGAATTGTATAAACTTGCCGAATAAAATGCCTCATACCTCTTATATTTGGGATAGTTATTTTTGAGCGTGATTGTGATTCTTCGCAATCGTGTCAATACGTTCATAACTATGCTTTATATAAAAATAAACTAGGATGGGTTAGGATAATTTGTGTCAGCTTAAATAGCATTTTTTCTTCTTCTTCTTGTGCCCTGTCCGTTCAACGGACGTTGGCTATCATGTTGGCCATGCGGACTTTGTTTACTGCGGCCCGGAATAGCTCTACTCTAGACTGGCCAAACCACTGTCCCAAGTTTTACATCCATGAGGTTCTCCTTCTTCCAGGGCCCCGTCTTTCGGCAATCTTTCCCTGCATTTTGAGATGCAAGATCTCGTACTTTTCTGGATGTCTCAACACATGTCCAAGAGTCCAAGGTATTGAAGTTTTCGGAATTTTATAGTTTTAATATCTTCTTTTTCTTTATTCTTCTGAACCATAACATCTTCATTCGTAACCCTGTCCATCCAGCTTATTATAAGTATTCTTCTGTAGATCATCATCTCTAAGCGTTTAACTTAATATTGGAGCGTGCCGCAAAAACACATTTTTTTTTAAAAATAATTAATTGTGAGATGACACAAATTAATCAAATAAAATGTTTTTGCGCTCGCCGGGATTCGAAGCCACGACCTTCGGATTACAATGTAGTAAACCTCCAAACTTATTACGCCTACGTATTGTTATCGAAAGTTTTAGTACGTTGCACTAGCAGATATTTATTAAAAGCGTAATTTTTTATCCGATTGCAAACAAATTAGCGCTGGTAACAAGATAGGTATACCAGTCATATACTTTCCTGGTATCCTTATAATGGAAACTCTAATAATAAATATTTTAGTACAACCCCCCTAGTATACTACCCCGTTATTATTTTAGCCTTATCGTTAAAGCTTCCCAAGAAAGGCGTCAAATGCAGAGTATAAATTTTTAATTAAAACACTTGCATCGTTCAGTTTATAGCTTTCTTACGTTCCCCATAACTTCTTTGTCTCCAGTCGAGTATAAAGTTTACATTTAATCTGCTAATGCAGCCCGACGTGGATAGCCAATGGGCAATGGGCAATGATACGGTCTGGTTCTGGTATATTTGATTAAAACTGTATCTTTTTCTTATTATCTTATGTACAAAGTACTTATAGAAACACGGTTCGTTAGATAGAATTGCGGGTTAGTTAGAATTTCTTGTGATCGTTTAAATGTAAAACTTTACTTTTGCATGCAAAAGTTTCTCAGAAAATATGTAAGTATTGTTTTTCATAAAATTTTTATTTATTTTACATGCATATTTTTACATACAAAAACGCAAATATTATACCACAGAATAATAAGCTGCATGTACCTACTTCGTAACATTTTCTGCCTTTTGGCTTTTGAAACACAGTAAAAACATTTCGTACTTTCTCGTTTTGTTAATATTTTTGGTTCCTGTGTTTTTTTTAATTCCTTTTTTTTGTGTGAATAAAGCACGAGAGCCTAATTTGCTCTCAACTATCTGGGACCAGTTGTTGCAAGCCAATTGGGATATGTTGTGAGTCTGGAGGTAGTGGGGAGGGGAAAAATATGGTGAAGATGTAGGTGAGTATCTGGTTCACCAAAGATGGCTAAAGCCATGTCAAGCAACATTTCAATTCTGAAGGGTGGTCTTAACACCAGGGCGATACTGACAATATCTTCTACTCTGGACCGTGCCGCAAATATACGAGTAACAACATATTATTTTGAAATATCAAAAATAATAAACGAATAAAATTTACTTTTGCGCGCCGGGGTTTTAGCATACGACCTCCGGTTTGCTAGTCGAGAGCCTTATCCCTAGACCACGAAGACCGTTGTAGGCCGTCCATATAATTAAAAAATAATAATTTTAATACGTCGGTACAAACCCATAAACTTATCTGTGCTGTTAGAGGCGCCCTCATGTAGATATTGTGCATACAATAAAATATATTATGTATGTAGCTAAAATTAAACAAAAATTGTACACTCGATAGAACTACTGGCCGCACGAAGATCTGTAAGAATTATTATATAACATACTAGCAGACCCGGACACACGTTGCTGTGGCTAACGAAACATAACGCCATTACCCAACCTTTTAAAATCCGACACCACCCGCTTGCCAGCTGCCCGCTGCCCGCTGCCTTAATTGAATATTTGAATTTCTCGGCTTTTCTCCACTATAATAAGCATGTGTTATACATATAAACCTTCCTCGTGAATCACTCTATCTATTGGTGAAAATCATTTGCTTAGTTTAAAAGATCTAAGCGCACAAACATTTTGAGCGACTTCATTTTATAGGTATTATGTAATGATGATGCCTGAATTGAATATTTGAATTTCTCGACTTTTCTCTACTATAATAAGAATGTATTATACATATAAACCTTCCCCTTGAATGACCCTATCTATTGGTGAAAACCGCATGAAAATCCGTTGCGTAGTTTAAAAGATAAGATAAGCGCACACACATTTTGAGCGACTACTATGCCGTTTTAAATTGAACACAAATAAATTTTCTTTGAATTTATCGGATTTTCTCTACTATAATATGAATGTATAAACCTTTCTCTTGAATGACCCTATCTATTGGAGATAACCGCATGAAAATCTGTTGCGTAGTTTAAAAGATCTAAGCGCACATACATTTTGAGCGACTTCATTTTATACTATGTAATATGTAATGATGATGATGACAGTTTGGTAATATGTCAAAGGTTCACGATTTTAAAAATAATGTTGTCTTTCCAGTGATTTCAAAGAATATATTTTTTTTTGTAAAACAATTATGTAGCAATACACGTAGATACTTACCCTACTGTCGTTGTTTCATTTTATGTGCAATCAAATATACATTATATTCTTATGTACATCGCGAATTTATTGCGATGTTTTCAACCATGGAAAGAGAAATTGTTTACATTCCAAAAATTACAAAGACGTCTTTTTATCTGTAGCCTCCACACAAAAGTCTGAAGAAAAAATTCCATTAGCATATCTCTAACTCGGATTGTAAAGAATGCAAGGAATGAAGTGTTATCTCTCAGTCAACAATAAGCGGTGCTTTCAGGAACATAAAAGCTCCCAGCACAATACAGGGAACTGTAGTACCGCCGCGGAACATTACGGAGTCACATCTGGTGCTAGAACCATGTGCAACTTCACCCGCTTCAACCCACCCCATACTCCACACACCCAATGTTATCTTACTTGTTCAGAGTCACCCGCTGGCCGAACTTACTCCTGGTTCCTTCAAACTCTGGTACTATCTGAACTATCTCACATACGTTCCTTGAGAGATATATCGAGAGCTCCTCTGTAACCACTCTTTCTGATTCACGCGTTTATACGAGCAAGAGTGAGAGATTGCAATGGAGTTATCAGCGGTACGCTTTTCAGCTCATCCGATGGGCAACTTACCCCCTTTTCTATCTCCTACACCCCCCCCCCCCCCGGGCACCCGCCAGCCATACCTGAGAACACCTAACTACTCCACTCCACTTTTCAGCGGTTGCAATTTGCATTGTGAGCGCGTTCCCCGTATTGAAATTGAATTGTCTGATCGAGGAATTGCCTGAAAGTTTACGGATTTCTTGTTCCGAGTCGAAATGCCATCGCAATATGAAGTTTGCTTGTTAACCTTTTGTTAGCAAAATGTCAACTTCCCAGATATTATGAATAAAATGAGATTCTATCTTTTTGAAAGCATTTTTGAAGTACCCGATAAGTTTTGTAACCGACTCGGATATTTGCTGTACAGAAAAATGCTTGTTGCCAGCAACTCAAAGAGGAAACCACTCGAAATATGAACGGAAACTTTCTGTCGCCAACAAGTTTTTATAAATTACTTCAAAAATATATTTTTGAACCAAGTTAAATTAGTAATTTACTCAGAGCTATAACTAGAAATGTATATTTACTTGTCTAAACAGGATTTGAAAATTTGAATTGTTCGTAGCAGTACCTATTTACGTCATTTGATTTTACATTGTATTAATGATTAGACATAGAGTTTTAGGAGAATAGCGTAATTACATACAGGACAATAGTGTAACGCTATCCAGTTATTTATTTTCATAGATGGCTATAATGAGTAGATGATGACCCCACGATGGTTCTAAATGGACGGATGGCCGATGATTGCAAGAAAACTCAAGCGAAAAATATTATGATTTTTAAAATATACTTTAAGATAAACTTAACATAACACATTTTCAACAAAAAATGCCTTTAGCCATAGATGGGAGATGTAATATTTAAAATAAAAGTATTTCCTCTTGTTATTTTTTTTCATTGTACAGCCACCGTGGTCCCTAAGGAAAATAATTTCCCTCAAGGTCATGTCATCTTTGGGGATGTTGTGAGGATGGTCTTTTTAGAGAAAGGAAGGAGAGAAAGGTCTGGGAAGGATGAGGTGGATAGGAATCTGAAGGTCCATGCGGTCCCTCACCTCATCAAAATCATTTCAATCAAAATTCATTCACGTCACATTGACTTCAATTGTGACGACTGGATGTCGCGTAAGAGTACATAATATCGTATATTTGGATACCTTGCGAAAATAAAGTCAAATAGCCTGTGTTGACTTTAAAAGCCAGTTGCTGAAATATCCCTTCCTTATAATATTAGCACGAAATTAATATAACCCGCCCGCTTTAGCGCGTGTTGCTGGTACAGGGGTGAAACGCCCCGAGGGCTGGGAGGAAAATCCTGATTTTATTTAATAATAAAAAGTCAATATTTTGGCATATTATATACTTTTACATATTTTATCGCAAAACTACCGCTGGACCTTTCATAGATAAAGTAAACAAAGGGAGATGCGGCATGGAAGAGTGCGGACTGTCGCCAAGCTATGGCCAAAGTGACGGAGCCAATGAAAGTTATGAGTTTGAATAGAAGTTTAAATTGGAGGTAGGATCAATGGCGGAGGGCCACTATACTTGGATGCGATTAACAGAGGCATGGGTGACAATGCTGTTGTGCGTTTGGTATCACACTAATGGCCATCCACCTTGTTTCTATTATATTATGTGATCCCGTTTTATGCCAAATTCTTTAAGCCCTCAACCAGAAGACTGTATATGCGTAGTTGTAGTTACCCTGTCTGAGGGTACTTTTTTAAAATGTGAATACCCTACAAGAGTCCTAACCCTAACTGCGGCATCTGGAGCTAGTGAAACTATGGCATCCTCAGTTAGAGTATATGTAAGGTAACACAAATCAATCAAATAAAATTAACTTTCGCACGATGGATTTGAACCAGCGACCTCTGGATCGCTAGTTGAGAGCCTTATCTCTCGACCACGGAGGCCGTCGTATAGATATTACAGCCAGATAGAAATTATGTCCTTCAGCGTCTCTTTACCTACTAGATTCGTGTTTCCTAGTCCAGGTAAGCAAGAGTCTATGTTATTTCAACGGGCAAATCTTCAATGAAAATATCATGCCCTTGCTTTGATTTTGTTTATTATCTCTGCAGAATACACTATTCTACTGCAGCATTCATAAGCGTAACTACACTGCCACTCTCAAATACAACAATTTTACACTATGGTAAATCAGTACTTAGGTGAAGTTGACATATTTATTATCAACTTGGCGAGCTTTGTCAATCATCAACATGTTTATTCCAACACTATTCTTACACACATCTTGTATTTTTGTAAACCTATCTAATCGCTGTATTTTTCAGTTTTTGTTTCTTGTGCTTTTACGACTTTCTGTATTTTTTATTTAACGTTATTTTTATTTTATTATTTATTTTTTTAACTTTCAAAATTATTTGTCATGTTAAAATTGTACTACCAGCATGTTGAAGCCGTCTGGGCGTTAAATAAATAAATAATAGAATAAGGACCGATCTAAAAAAAAAGCGACGGATTTAGAACGGTGATAGGATTGAACGATTGAGTCTCTTAAGGCGATCCACTAGTACAGGAAAAAATCGAAATCGGAATTCACGCCCTTTTATGGGAGGAGTTTAAAAATACTTGAGAAAAAGCTTTTGGAAAGGTTGGAAAAAATATTTGAGAATTTTGTTTTTACATGTTGATTTTGTAAAGGCCTGTAAAAAACATTAATTCCTTTTTTTGTATTGTTTATTGTAATAAAACGGAATTTTAAAATTGATTTCACGAAAACAAGCAGCGCGGACCCTAACACGTTGTTTCTCCGCTCCGTCCGGAGGAGTAATGACGGAAGAATGGGGCGGCTGCCAGTCGTTCTTCGGTGGACGGTATAAGGTTCACTTTGATATAACAAATTCGTCGAGTGCCGTATTGTCGCCGTGATGTCAAAAATACCAACGCGAAAATGCATATAATATTTTATTTTGTGAGGTTCGGGCGTAAAATTCAATTTTTTTGCGATAATTATATAAGAAACTGAATTTGCCACATTATGCAATAAAATATCCGAAAAAGTGTTTATAAGTAGGAGAGTTTGCACTTAAAAATATTTTTTATAGACCTAATACTTTTATTTTTTTCTAAGCTTATTAAAAGACTTATTAAAAAAATGACCGATGTTTTTAAGGGCCAAGGTATGTTCTACACGCAATATTTAATTGAAGCATCTATAATAATTCTAAGCGGTCAAATTTTCAAAACAAAACATACGATTTTAGATGGATTTTTGGATACGATTTAGTATGGCTTCATCTTAAGTTGGTAATTATTATAATTAATTTCTTCATCTTACTTTCGGCATCTCATAGGAAACTCCGTAATGAAAAAAGCTTACTTCAAAAGCTATAATAACTCAGTGTTCACATTTTTTACCAGATCTGATTCGAATTTTGCTGTACTTGGAACACAAACATATTAGGCTTTTTTTTAATCTTTAACTTATTTTCCAGTACACTCCTGCATAAATAAATACGCTTACAAGGGTAGGTATTGTAACCGCTCGTTCGCTGCCTACAAAGTCATTATACCTCCTGACCGCTCTCTTTTCCTCTCTTATAAAATAATCATACTTCCTGTTCCCTGTAACAACAACGAATAAGTTAGTTAGGTCTCGCGTAGGTTTCCATCTGGTTCGTTCCTTATATTTTTTTCACGTAGGTTGGAGAATGTAAAATTACTTGCGCTATAAGTATCCTTACTTCAACGAGTATTACTTTAATTTTATTATTATTTTCTAGAACAGACATATGAAAAATCATTGGATACTAGCAGTTAAAACCCGCTCCGAAGGTTTTTGCTACTAGGCCTGTGGGCGGCTTTTGGTCCGGCTTCGCGTAGTTTGAGTGTTGGTGACCATTTTATAAATCCGATAGGAACTGGTTCTAAAAATAGCCGGTTCTTCGGATCCACTGAGATCCAGCTAGTCACCGGGATAAATTAACTGCGACAGGCAATGACTTCATTTATAGTATGTAGACGGGTGGTATTATTATTCACAACTGCCGGTTACAAAAATAATCATACTATCGTCAATATCTCCATATCAGGAGATAATTAACGAAATTAAAAATCCAATAGTATTACTAAATTAACGTAAGTGGCGCCATCCTTCGGAATTGATTTAATTCGGTTCTATTACAAAAGTAGATTGGTAATAAAACTCCACGTACCAAAAGTTTAATTCTTAGCAGGATTCTTAAAGTTCAACCGTACAGTCGCTAGGCTATTAATACTGTTTGATGATTATAATTGCAGAAATGACTATAATTACATATTAGCTAAACATTGCAGATCCCTGACAGTCTCTCAACTAGCAATCCGAAGAACACGAGATAAAATCCCGGCGTGCGCAAGTGAATTTTATTTGATTGAATTGTGTTATCCCACAATCTATACATAAAAATTGGTAAATGGTATATTTCCGGCACGTTCCAGAGCTTAAGAAACTCTCAGTATCACCCTGGTGTAAGACCACCATTCAGAATTGAAACATAGCTTAAAATGCCTTAAACCGTGTTTGGTGACCAGATCTGAATATCCAAGTACTTCCCATCCTCTTTCCCATCTCCTTCCCCTCCCCATTACTTTCAGCCTCATAACATACTCGAATTGGGGAAGCGATAGTCTCACTGGTTCCTGGCGGTTGGTATAGCATTCATGAAATAAATTCATGAAATCTGACTTTAATTGTCAAGATTAACACTAACAAGTTTAAACAAATCAAATACATTTCAAGCATAGAATTATAATAATTTTCTGTTAAAAAAGTGATACCATAGGTATGTGCTATATCGCTCGTCTGCAATCTGAACACATCTGTTTCAATTTTGAAAATGAAAATTAATAAAATTTTCTGCCAAAATATGATATTATACGTAGTTACTTTATCGCTTTTCTAAATTCATGACACAATTTTGAAAATGACTTGAAAATTCAAAACAAATCCAAATTCGTTGAACCTGAGTTATAGTATATACCTAATCACTCACAGACAGACCCACAACCGAAATTAGTATGATTGGTTATTATAATTTTTCATGTCGGATTAGTTCCTCCTAATTTTTCCAGGTTAGGTACGTATTTCAAAAAACATTAATTCACGACAGTCGACTCTCAGATCAGCAATGTCACCAACTTAAAAAGATAAAAACGACATACCACTGCTGTAAATATGTTACCTTGCAGAACAACGATACACAAATATATTTTTTAATATCTGTTTATTAAAATAATAACTGAAAAGTTTCCTCTTTTAAATATTGGGAAAATTTTATCTTTTATAATTTAAATAATATAAAAAAACGAATATTTTCTGGTATTTAGTTTGTTTATAAAGTTTGGTTAGATTAGGACTTCACTAATATTTTGTTTTCACTTAAACAACTGTTTTCTAGCTCTTGAATCTGTCGAAATTAAGTTTATATTATTTTATTTTAAAATATTTTTCAAATTATGTTCATCACAGTATTCCAAAATTTGCCTTTCCACCTAATACCTAAGAATATAAATATGTACCTATAGCACATAATTATTAGTGTATACACTTTTTACACAAGCTGTTCAGACAAAATGAAATCATGATTTTTCTTTATATGCCCATTGTATTGTTTCTTTCTAGGTACCTACAATAATATAATGTATTTAACCATATTACCCACGCACAGGCTGCGCCTTAGTAGGTTCCCATTATTCTTACGTTTTTTTATAATATTGTATATGCCAAATTTAAAAATTGGAAAAAAATAAAGGAAAAAAAAAAAAAAAAAAAAAAAAAAACTATCGGAAAATAGCAAGAACATCCCAGGTACTAAGCTCAGAAAACGTGCTTTCGGAGTATAAGGCACTAAATTTTGGAAAAAGTACCACATGCACATGATAAAGGAATGTAAAGATTTCGGAATGAAATTCGAAATCCAATTCCACGAATTGAAATATACTTCGTACAGATTAAATTGATTACATTTTTCTGTTCAATATTTTATTATCTTCCTAAAAGCAATAATATAATTATTATTTTTTATTGGTAAACAAGATTAAGACAAGATTTTTATGAATAGCACAAAGGGTAACAATTATTATAAGCAATAATTATTAGCCTGAAATAGCTTAATAATGTAATTGACCGAGCGCAGCTTTTAACTCGATCGTTTGGCATTAAATCTGACTGAAAATTTGTTTGTACGTTCACCAACTATATTTTATTTTACTTAATTTTATTTTTTACATTAGCTCCACACAGGAGGCCCTGGAGAAAACAATTCCCCTCAAGCATAGCGATTTATTTTTGGGGTATTACGCAATGTTGCACTACTTTTTTCTTTAGTCAACGTTCTGGATAGCTTTACAGTGTCCATCATCAGGGCAGATGTGTTCACTGTAACGCTGTCCAAAATGTTGGCTAAAGAAGAAGATAGCGCAACATGGCATAATACCCCAAAAATAAATCACTAATATTTTTGGCGTAAAAATCTACAATCAAATCCGGTGTGATGACTGTTTATCTGGTTTCAATATTTTGATAATCATTTAAAAAAGTTGTTTGTTTTTATTATCAAATTTACCGATTTTGCTTTTCCCATCTCCAAAGTGATCAACTTTGACAAATCGTTTATAGTTGGGCGTATCGGACGTGTATCGGAACGGTTCGGTGGAAATTTAATCAAGTCTACCTTTTGAAGTTAGTTAGTTGCACGGAGAGGTCCTTCGCAGTTTATTAGCAGCGTGGCTTCGGGCAGATATCCCCTGTCAACCTGATCGGCCATCGCAAAGGCCTGGCAGACATAAACAATACATGTCATGGTACATTTTATGATATACTACTGAATACAGTTATGTGGATATTTCTGCAATATATCAAACAATTGGAACGTTATTTGAAGTGAAACTTCTGTAGCGCTGTTGGTGACTTGAAACGGAAATGCGTCACAACTCAGTTCTACACGAATATTTGGTTCTTATATAATGCGGTAAATTCGCACCTCGGCACGTGCCTTCCATAGCGTAGTGGTCAAGGTGCCTGACAAGTCTCATACAAGGCCAGAGAGAAATCGACGGGGGTTCGAATCCTACGAAATCCAAAAAAAAACATTTTTATTTTGTGAAATCAATACCCAATATTCAAACCACTTTAAAAAAACAAGCTAAAGAAAAGAGCGAAAAAAAAGCGACTAGCGACTTTCTAGTTTCAGTTATACCGCGTGTGAATTACACTCTGATTTTATGTTGTTGTTCTATTTACCTTTATTTCTATTATGATAAAGAAAATTGTTGAAAAAATTAATGTCATGCAAAGATACTTTTAAAATGATATTATTGTGCAAACTTCTTCAATATATTTTTACATTAGGTTCCACTCAGGCGGTTCTGAGTATGTAATTTCCCTCAGGGCCTGTCGTCTTAGTCTGATGTGTGTAGGTTTTATTTTAAGGAAAGGAAGTTCTGAGAAGTAAAAAGATATGAGGGGTGGATTGGAATCTGGGGTTCAGTGTGTCCAGGAGTGACGAACGTATGAATCCATCCATCAAACTGCGGTACAAGGCGATGGGTTGAGAAAATCCTTTCAAAAAGTCAAACCTCAACCACTCTCTCCCCATCCGGCACGCTACGCAGTAAGTAGGTAGATGCATCCGCCACCAAAAACTAAACCTAAACCTCACCTCATGAGCGCGGGCACTCCTGCTAAGTCACCAAACGTAGCCAACCATTTGGCGTGACCTATGGCGAAAGTGTTGGCTGTCCAATATTTTTTTTGAATTTTTAATGAAGAATTTTTACGATTATTTTTAGGTGGAATTAGATAGATTTAGCTTTATTTTAATGTGAAGATATTTCGCTATTGTCAAAATTCATACTTTTCGACTCTCTTTAAATTAAAGATGCCTGATAAACGAATTGAGTTTTTTCATTATTCATCATGTCTAACAGTTAATTGAATTTGCATTTGAAGATTATCATAAAATAACTGACACAAGAAAACAAAGTTTTCGTGTACATTTCTCTTTATGAAAACGCTCCTTAATTCTTGAAGGGTGGCCCATAGGATACGCCGGATTTAATTTAAAAACGAAACACAGTAAATTATTATTAGATTGGGCATATAGTAGACATGTTGTGATTAATTTTGAAATATGATGTCGGCAAAATCCCTGTCCTATTTTAGCAAATTTTCGTAGCCAGTTGGTTCAATTTCTGTAATAATATAACGCATCAGATTGCTTCTGCTAATGTTCAATTGTTGAGAACGATAACGTGTTGATGTTCCTGAATTCTCGTCGATGCTCCACTGATGACTGTGATGTTTTCCGCCAATCGCACAGGACCAAGGCGTGGTAGAGTTTGTATGTCCATAACCTTTTCTATTTTTTGTTTAAATTAATCTTCGAAAGGTAGACCAATTGTGAATATATTGATACCAAAAATTCTCTCCACAAAACTTTTTCCAAACTCGTAAAGTGTTGTATCAATACGTTGTTCTTTTATGTGTATAAAGCGAATTTTTCATTTATTTATTAACGCTCTTTTTCATGAATAATAAGAAATATACAGTATTTATTGCACACAACTTAACTGCGTCAGAATCGATATTTAATATTTGTTTAAACATAAATTGAAGATGTCCACTGACTTGGCATAATTATTTCCCTTCATTAGTATTCTGGGCAAAGAGGAATACATATGGTAGTTAGTCCCAGAATTTCTGCACTGAAATTAATCCTGACTTCTAGTATTATGTCGTGGAATCCGGAAGTTTATCTATTCAAGCAATACCGGACTATCAACTAAATCGTTTAGAATTTTATATAGAAAAACCAAGTCAGTGAAAATTCTTCTGACTGACAATTTGAGCATATTTATATCATTTAACAGAGTGTTGTTGTTCAACAAAATTGCTGGAATACCCGTTTTGAACTTTAGAAATCGTAAGCATTTGTTTTGTATTCTTTCAACAGCTTGTACATGAATATTATAATGCGGGTTCCAGACGGGAGAATTGTACTCAAGCTGACTTCAAACATAGGCAAAATATAACAGTTTAATACACTTTATATTGTTAATTTTTTAGTTAGCCTAGTTATAAATCCCAACATATTAACCCCTTATTTTAGCCCGGGGAGAATTGTACTCAAGCTGACTTCAAACATAGGCAAAACATAATAGTTTAATACACTTTACATTGTTAAATTTTTTAGTTAGCCTAGTTATAAATCCCAACATTTTTAAGCCCTTATTAGAGATCTGTTATTATAACCCCAATGACAACATAGATATTACGACAAATGTCGTTATTGAATTTCTTCTCTTTGTAAATGATGCCTTATTACCCTCCCCCCCCCCCCTCCCTCTTCCTACTCCCGCCTATCCATTGACACCATTAAGTCTATTGAAGTAATTAGTTTTAGGTAAACCCTGATGAATAACATTGCTTACGAAACATGTTGATTTTTTAAACAATAGAAGTGTTTAAAACTAAGTATATTATAAATTTTTAATTAAAATGGTGACACAAAATAAGTTTGCGGTATTTAAAGAAGGATTTTTTATTGGCCAAGAGGATTCCCTCTGCACCATCGGGGTACTGTAGTAAGAGTCTTTAAGAGGAAAGGAAGGAGTGAACCTAGGTCTAGGAATCCATGTTGTAGGAGAAATAAAACACAGATGTCGGTGTATCATTTCACCATCCGAGCTTTTAAACGTAAGAAACAAGACGTAAAATAAACACATTCTTAAATTGAAAATATCAACCATAATATGTCATGAAATGATTTGTGTGCCCCCGGCTACCCATTAATGAATAATCTATTGTTTTCGGCACAACTTCAATTAAAATATTGGTAGAACAAGGACAACATTCCCACCTGACATCCATGCTCCAATGACTTTAATAAATATTTTCCTTATAAAATCTGAATCTAACCAATAACCGTTCGTTTCCGCCGTTGCTTTTTGTTGTCTTCACCACTTGTTGTGTTCACACAATCAGGTTCTCCAACTCGTCTTGGAAGGAGATTACTTCTTTGGAATAATAGAGTTCTTTATGTTAATCTGGATGTATTATTACTTCGCGTATTACACATGTTGTGACTGCGAATAGTCGACCTAACTAGAAGCTAGCAATAATGGTTCTGAATTATTTGAACTCCTGCCACCTGCACCCCAGCCCTCGCCCCCCCTGATGCACACACTCCGAACTAAACTAACCGCCATCTTGCGGACTTTCAGGACAGATCTTAGCACTGCCCTCTATGTAACAAGCTCGGAAGGTTTTTGGTTATACAACTCTTTTATACGCACAACAATATTATAAGGAACTGTATCAATGCCTAAAATCCATCTATTTTATATGTATAAAATCGGTCTATTTGTAATATTTAATTTTTGGTTGTTTTCACATTTATTCTCATCACTGTAGAAATGTGTAGGCGCTACATTGAATACATGCACAGCACAGCCTGGCGACAGGAATTGTATGTGCGACACATTTACCGGAACCAGAATACCGCGGCTAGTGACGTCACAATACTCCCTACACATAGCGATGCGGAATAGTACCGAACAACAGAACGAGGGGTAATCCCGAAGGAGGAAAGATATTTATTTCCAATCACAATATTGGAACAACGGAATGGAGGAGTTGTGAACGCTGGTGGTACTTGTTATATGAATGTAATATATAGATAGGTACATATTACGTAATATGCTTTAAAACTAATTGTGTTTCTTACCCGACTTTTCCCAAGTTTTCAAACCGTGTCAAATTTTTTGAAGTGAAATTTTCTTTAGCACCCTTATGATTTGAAACTCGATGAAACGGAAGCGAGCGACACTAAAAAGAGACAAACACATGCATCTAAAGTATGGGATTTAGCCTGCGAGAGAAAGAGATGTAATAATGTATTTATTTATTTCACGGGCACTCGGTTCCAATGTAATACTGTAAATCAACGATCCCATGTAAGCCTCCCTTAGCAGCCAGACATTCAGCGGACCAAGGATCGAATCTTTCAAAATCCAAAAAATTTAAAAATATTTATATTTTCGTAAAATCAATATCCAATTTTCAAACCACTCCAAAATTAACAGACAAAGAAAACACAAAATAAAGCGATATCTAGCGACTCCGAAGAAGAAAACAAAAATAATAATAGGATGACAAAATTTATAGGAAAAGGTGCACTGGCGACTGTGCGACGATGTTTTGAAAATTTCTTAACAACGGGGCACTCATTTTGATAGTAAAAATGGATTTTTTCTATTTCATCGTTAAGATGATAGACTGAAACCAAAGATTTTGAGAAAATTTTGGTTTCAAGTTTGCAGTTATGTACACATATTATATGCACCTAAAAATTGTGAATATTTTCACGTTACGTGGAGCATGAAACTCGCCCCTGTGCAAAACTGTTATATTACGGGGGTGCGTGGGAAAGAATTTGTTATTCGGGTCAGTGGGGAGGAATGGACTGTTTCGGCTTAACAGCCCTGGACTAAATTTATGACCAAATAGCTTCTCGAATCACAAATCAATTTTTCATTTTATTTTTTATCAAAATAATTATTTCATTTTATATTTAAAAAACCATTTTTAAATGGTGCTTATTTCCCCACTTGACAAAAAAAAATCGTTTGGAATGTTGAAAAATTACAATTTAACGAAAATATCACAAAAATTGTTTTGACGCGTTTACCGTGCTTGTACTGCTATGAGTTCCTCTGTAAACATCCTTTCAGTTGCATGAATCGTTCATTAAAAAGAGGGCTACCAGCAAAACGCTTGTAATTCATTGTCACCCAATTTCTACATCATGTGTAACAGTTTTAAAAAAAACCAAATTTGAAAGGTTGGTATTTAATTTTGCTTCGAATAAACATAATTCATAAGATTTAAAATAATATCAAAGATGTACAAGTTCACCAAATTCAGTTCCTACAAGTAATACCCCTTAAAAATGTGGTCACGTCAAATTGTTTCTAAAGCCGTCATCCATTGTTATGCCTTTATTTTGATGCCTTACCCTGTGAGTGTGGTCAAATAAATGCGGGTTCTTATTAACTTAAAGGACGCTCCGAAAATAATTAGAGACTATGATAATGTATTTCAGATGTCGATAATATCACACTCTCAGATATTTCCCAATATACTGCTATTATGAGAAGAAATATTGGTCGAAATTCAAAATTTAAAATACCATCTAGCTCTATAAGCCAACATTTTCGGGGTAATACTTGCGTTAAATTATCGCGTGGTTTATTGAACTGAAAGAATTTAATGGTATTTGGAAACGAAAAGCTATTAATATTCAAATTGGCGTTTTATTTATCAGAAACTTTTTTTATAAGAATGGGGCGATTTCATCATGACGTAATATTATCTCATACCTTTTCATCGCTTCGGCAAATTTTTGGTAATATTTTAAGCAGGAAACCATTTTTGAAGTGAAATTTCTTTAGCGCCGTTAGTGATTTGAAATAAGGATGAAATGGAAATGCGTCCCAAATTTATTAATTGGCCGTCGTCGGTTCTAATAAAATGCGGTAAATTCACACCTCGGCGCGTGCCTCCCATAGCGCAGTGGGCAAGGCGCCTGATAAGTCTCAGCGACCAAAGAGATAGACATCAAACGAACGGAGGATCGAACCCTACGAAATCCAATTTTTTATTTTTTATTTTTGTTAAATCAATATCCAACCTTCAAACCACTTTAAATAAACAGGCAAAAGAAAGGATAGCGACTATGTAGTTTCACTTGTACCGCGTGTGAATTACACACTCTAATTTTTTATCACATTGCCAAATAATATCCCACCTCTTTTGATCACTTCTGCTATTTTGTTCGTGTTCTATTCAATAGTAAGTAGAAACTTAGACGAGTTATTTTTATTTCAAAAGAAGCTATCTTACAGGCACACATCACATATTATATCACATCCCTTTTTTCAGTCGGGCTAATTTAGTAGGTACCTTACAACGGCATTATGGATTTTTTTGCTAACTAGCAACAGCAAGCTATTTGGCCAAAAGTCAATTTACCTCACATTTTTTATAGATTCGGCTTTTTTGCCATGACCGTTCAACAGAAGTGCATAAATAGTTGTTTTTTTTTTAATTAGTGGAGGTTATTCACAACGTAATACATCTCATTTTACAGCTATTTTGTCAACAGCACTAGAGAAATAAATATTTTTAAATGAAATGATCTATTTTACGATCATGCGATATATGTTCACATTCTGAATTTTGTTGCTACTGTTTGTATCCATGTACCTTTCAATGATTTACAATTTGGGATGCGGGTATGGGTACCACCGGCCAGGGAATCATTTATTGGATAACTAGCACCTCTGCCATAGGTCGCCCCAAGTGACTTAGCAGGTATCCGGGTTCATGGGTTTAGGTTTGTCCGGATCTTGGCGGCAGATGCGTCTTCCCACCAAACGCGTGGCAAGCCGGATTGGGAGAGACTAGTCGATGGAGACCCTTTGATCTCTACAGGACAACTCTCTCAAAATCGCGTCGCCTTGCACTGCAGTGGGAGGGATAGATTCATAAGTCCATCTCTCCAGGACACACTGACCCCCAGATTCCTACTTAATCCTCATACCTTTTTCCTTTCCAAAACTTCCTTTCCTAAAAAGACCCCCACACAACATCCCCAAAGATGAAATAGGCCCTGAGAGGAATTATTCTCCTCAGGGCTTCCTTAAGGGGCCACAACTCGAATTTCTACCGATTTCTTACATATCTCCCTTAAACATTTGTAGTTGTTAAGCTCTTAAAAAAATATATGTTATCTTTGAAGATAATGTCTAGATGCTGCCTAAACCGAAACGCAAATTATATAAAATTTCGTCGATAAAAAAAATCACAAAGTATGCTCCAAAAATTATTAAAAACAAGTTTGTTTATATTATCTTATAAATTATTTATATGAAAAAATTCACAATGATTCTTTAAATGATACCTTAAATGCTCCCCGAGATGTTTTTGCTCTATTTTAAACGAGTCGTGTTTTATTCAACATTTTCTCAGTTTTCGCATCGATTTTGGCGCTGTAAATGTTAGCGTTCTCATCTAACATTCGTAATTTCGTATCTCTCCATCTTCTTCTTTTCCAACCCGGTTGCGGAGCCTTAATGGAGCTAATTAAAAAAAAAAAACGATGCCACTGTTTTTTTTTTTACTGATAAGGGACCAGTTTATCGCCAGGCAATATATCTCATCCCTTTTTGTCGCTTCGGCTATTTTGTCGCGACTTTTTTGTCCGTGTTCCGTAGTGTGCGTACGACGAGGGTGCGGTAGTTTGGGCGCGGGGAACATAACTCACCCGCAGACATTTGGAGTCACCATTACACATAGATTTTGTGAAATATGGAAGTCACGCACCCACTGGATACTTCCAAGCGAAGAACTCAACTTCTGTATGGCAGGTGAATAGTAATGGGAAAATCTAATTTGTTGCCTTTTCTCTGGAAACTTACGTTTGAGCTATTTCTTTCAGCATATCTGAAATATATTAAGGTGCAAAATTAAATGTAATATCTGTTGATGGACGTGGAATATTGTTTCTGACATAAATGATATTTCTTTTTGTTTTTATTTAAATACACGTAAAGGAATACCTACCTTGAAATACCTAAGATTCCTTTGTGTTCGAATAATGAATTGCTTTACAAATTTCATTCATTGATGTGTTGTCATGGTGACAAAAACAAATATTTGTTTTTGACCAGCTATGCGGCAGACATTGAAGTAATCAAAATATTCGGAAAATAATAAAATTTGTTTTTAGATCGACAAATAAACTTCAAATGTAGTGTCTTTGTTAACAGAGCAACACATGATTTGTTTTGTCATTACAAATAAAAAATAAAACAAATAGACAAATTGTCTTATATACATTTCAAATCTATCTCTCGTTCACGGTCACCATACTCGTAAATTATATTTATTGTAACTATCCTAGTTTTCAGAAACTTTATTGAAGTAAAAAATTCTTTAGCACCGTTTTGATGTGAAACTCGATGAAACGCGACACTAAAAAGAGACAAACACATGTATCTATAGGATTTTGGTCGATGATAGGATTGGATGCGAGAGAATGAGATATAAAAATCGGTCTCTCCTTTGTGCGGTGCTTCACAACCTCTCCAGTCTTGTCTACTTTAGTTTTCTGAAGGTTTCACTTCTACCTTGTGTGAATAAAACATTTGTTCGAAATCTTCTCACATTCGTAAAACTTGACATTTGTAGTAAATAAAGATTTATTGCAAACCTTAAATTGCTTATGATTGCAGTCTTCTACTTTGATATCTAAAAATAGGTCTGCTTACTTAGAATTTTATGACATAGAATCGATTTAACGTCAAAATATATAATATTTTATTGAAGAAGAAGATAACAATAATAATTTTAAACGAAAATATGAAAACGAAAGGTTTTGGGTTCGAGTCCCAGTTGTGACCACTTTCGGTTTTTCTGTATCTTGTTCTATTTCATATTTTCGTTTAGATTATTGGTGTTTTCTTCTTCTTCAACGATATATTAAATTGATGGGAATAACCTTCAAAAGTTTTAAAAATCGGGTTTTTCTTATAAAAATGAAAATAAATTAATATAATTTTTGTTCACACACCAAAATATTTGTCGCTTTTTATGACATAAGAATCGATGTGACGGCAAAATACATATTATTTTTTCACACACCAAAATATTTGTCGCTTTTTGACATGACATAAGAATTGAAGCAATGTCAAAATATTTAATATTTTTTCACACACCAAAATATTTCTCGCTTTTTATGACATGACATAAGAATCGGTGTAACGTCAAAATATATAATATTTTTCACACACCAAATCATTTATCGCTTCCCGGGTTCGCCCAATATCCACTCTCCTTTATTCGAAATCTTTTAACTTTTTTATGACTGAATACATTTTCATTTTTTTTAATGTAAATAACTCACAAGAGTCCCAACTGCGCCCCTCTGGAGCTGAGATTATGGCATACCAAATTGGGGTTTTTGTGGGGCTGAAGGTAGTGGAGAGGGGTAAGGATGAGGCGAAGGAAGGTGTGGAGGTATCTGGTAATTCAGATCTTATCACCAAACGTGGCTAAAGCCATTTAAAGCAATGAATTCATTTCTGAATGATGGTCCTAAACTAGGGCCATACTGAGAGTCGAGAGTATCTTCCACTCTGGAACGTGCCGAAAACATGCTAAATATTATTATTTAAAATGAATACAATTGTGAAATAACACTAATTAATCAAAATATTTTTTATTACCCACGCCAGGATTTGAACCCGCGTCCTCCGGATAGCTAGTGATTGCTAGAACTTCAGAGTGATTATTACGGATTGCTAGAGCCTTTCCACTAGACCACGGAGGACGTCGATGCAAACAAACATGCAACAAACTGAAAGGTCGCATCCTACTTTTGAGCTACTTAAATTTTAAAATTTTCCTAAGCACCATACCGCGATTTATTAAATGCCACTAGCTGAAAATAGTGACAATAAACCTTAAACCTTGAAATTCTAAACATATGAAGCCGATCAAATTTCGTGACGCCAGAGCTCACCGTTCGAGAATTTTTGCTACTCTGAACAAATAAGAAGACCGCTCTTTGTTGTTAATAGCATAGTGCAATAGATGACATTTATATAATAAACGTTGAGGCCGTTAGTATTTCATTAGCAAATTAACCCCCTTAGTAACATCATTTTGGAATGCGAAGGGCTCATTTAGTGTACGTTGAACTCCCATTTGGAGTAATGAGACATTCTAGCTGCAGAGCCGCGTTCCCATACATTTATGTATGACCCAGATCCGGTAGTGCATACGTCACAGGTTACAGGGGATTGTGGGGTTGGTGTCGGGAGATAAAAGCTTGGGGTTGGGGATTATCCCGTTTCAGGGGGGCGGGATAAAACGGCAGGGGGGTAAAAAAAGTGCTAAAAGGAGAAAATTTAATTATCAGCGGTTTCCCGGACGGCTCATGGGAAATTTTACCAAACATTAACTTCGTTATTTTCAAATTTACATGTAAATAACATGTTCATTTTTTTAATGAATATGACCCGAGCTTAACAATATTAACGTCGAGTCATTAAATCTGCCCTCCGGTGAAATATTGATGTAAAGGAAATATTTTAAATAGGTCAGATTTTATGGTCCGTAAAATTAAAATTATCATAATCTTAACATACGGCAAATTTTATTTTTGTTTAGGGCAAAAATCCTTGAAAGATGAGATCTGGCGTCATTAAATTTTGATATTTTTTTCTGTCATTAATTTTTTGTTTTTTTTTTTTTTTTAATTTTTCTTTATTCATTGCATAAAAATTATGGTTACATTTTTGTGGATTTTTCAACCACCATGCTAGGCTGAAGCCCGTGTTATGGTGGTCGAGGTGTCAGTATTATTAACTCTGAATCCTACACATGCGGTTTGGTAAAATCCTTGAGGCCACAAAATATGTGAATATATATATATATCACAGAAGACGATAAGATCGAGTATTTACAAATTCGTAAAATTAATTTAAAAAAAAAAAATTATATGAAAAATGTTAATCGTTTATCAAAATTTTGATGTACTTATAGTATTGTGTTTCTATTTATAATTATGAAATATTTGACAGTTGAGTAATTTCATCGATGTTTTTTCGAATAACCTAAAAAACTTCGCTCATAAATTTAATTTTTACTATTTAACCATGTACTTTTACGACTATTCTATACGAAACTACTGAAAAGTAACATTAAAAAAAATGTGGGTTAAAGGTTTTTACCAAAACATAGTCGAAATTCATTTGACTGTTGAAAATAAGTTAAGATGCCAAATCACTTGGTAAACAAGTCTTGAAATCATTAGGGGCATCCTGGTTTTAACACTAAATGGATTAATTTCTGATGTCAATAATATAATAGAAAGCAGAATTTCAATCTTCATTAATTTTGCACTCGTTTAAAATTATTTCCATCGCGAGCTATGGAGCTTCAGCCTGTTATTTTGATTTCCATTTATGAATATTATGAATAAGGCAATTTTTTTTTTTATTTCTTAGAACAGAAGAATAATTTTATAATTTATTTGGAAAAAGTAAAAAACTTTGAGCTCTGCCGTCACGAAATTAACAAATTTCAATTTCATTTTAAACCTGTGCATGTACATGAAAACGAAATTATTTTCGCAAAGCTACACTTATATAGGAGCTTTAAAAAAGAATGAAAAGCGTTCTTTTCATTTATTTTTGAGGCATTATGCAATGTTGCGCCCTTTTTTAACCCAACGTTTCGTACAACATTGTCATACAACAATTACAGATCTGCCCTGATGATGGGCACTGTAAAAAGACTAAAGAGTAAGTAGCTTAGCAATCTAAAAATAAATCACGATAATACGAAAATCTCAAATTATATCACAAGAAAACAAATTGAAATATTTTGTTGTTATTTTTCAAGTATTGAAGTGTTCAATAAGAAAAGAGATTTCGAAAATAAAGTGAGTTAAAATCTCGTGCAAAGCCGGATAGTATGTAACTTCTGGTACGGTCATAAGTTTTGGAAATCTATCTGCTATGAAAAAGATACGATCATTCAATTTATGAAGTTAGAGGAAAATAACGTTAAGTTTTTTCTTGTTCGAGCAACGTGTTTATCGATCCAGCTAGCTTCAACTTTTTTTGGTCTTCTCATATGATTTACGTCAGCTGTTTCGTCCTCGGATTTATTATACTCTATATTTTTTCTTAAATATTACTAAAAGAAAAGTATCCAAACGTCTTTACAAGAAAATGTTTTCGCGTTTACTTTATAAAACCCTTTTTTATTTTTATTGAACATTTTTCCGAGCGTAGGCGGGTAGAAGTGAATGTTATTGAAATAGTGTAATTAATACATTTATTGGTATGATAGATTTTAATGTTTATTGATTACTCTATTTTGAATTTATTGTACATTATTGTCAATGCGGTTTTATCACTTTCCGTGACTTGTTAGCTAATTAACTGATACTTATTAGTGTATTATTATAAAAGTCGTTGTCATTTTTCACCATAAAATAACAAAACTTAGGTACCTACCAATTTTCGGTGTTATTAATGTGAAATATGCCTGCGTAATCAATATATATTATAAAAGATAGTCCAAAAAAGTGCGGCTCGCAAAAACTCAGAAACGAGTCCCGGTACGATCAAGGGAGTTATGTGGTGTAGTAGATCGCTATCCCCCCTCCAGGATGACGGTTCCCGTTTTTACCTAAAGGGCATGCTTTTGAAGATATAAGGGCTGGAAGTTACACCCTCTTAAAATTTCTAGAACAGTCTTCCGGAAGGTTCTAGAAGGTTCCATAGAGCTCTAGAAAGCTCTGGAAGGAGTGACGGAGTATGTCGTGGAATGTTCGGGAATAGGGAATCGGGAACATCATTGTGGAACATTCCAGAACACTCTCGAATGTCTTCCTAAGTGAAGCCGGGTTATCCAACTAGTGAAAAATAAATAATCAGCTAATTAATTAACAATCCTTTTTTAATTGAATATTTTTTAAGTTTACTAACGGCGTCCATGTGAAAGATAATTTTCTGACTCCTATCTAATTTGTCAACAAAAAAAATATAATTATGTGATATAAAGAATTGGCAATTTTTTTTACGTCTATGATCATCCTGACGCCAAGGTTTTAAAAAATGCTTTCAGCTTCACTAATCCTATAATTATAATACCCCGTGAATTTTACGGATCTGCGGTTCTGCGCTAGTCATTACCACTCGCGAAAGTTACTAAGAACATACTTACGGCATAATGAAGAGTTGAAAGACTCTAATTTGGGGTTGCCGTACTCCAACTAGCACTAAACAGTTGTGAATCTAGAGCCCCTTTTTCCACAGGAATACGCAAGTATTCGATACTTTTGTCACAAAACACTCGTCGCACACAGTCTGCTCTACTGAAATCACAAGACCTGCAACCAACCAGTTGTCATTTTTATATCCTCACGTTATTTGTTGGCTGTTTGGTTCCTAGCTCGATCTATTTATTTATTTGTTTCTTTACATGGTACCTAGGTCTAATGTTAACAATTCAATTTATAACCTCACTAGGTCCAGCCTGTAACTTGAATGAAACTTATACAGAAGTGAAGCCACATCTCCAGTTCTTGGGTCTTTACGAAAACATATTTGGTTGTGCGGTAAAGTTTTATATTTTTCAATATGTTCCATGATTCTAATTTTGATGCATTTGACTAATATTTTGAGAGGTTTGAAAGAACGACTGGCGTCGCCGATTTCCGTTTATAAAATGTCGGCATCTTGTGACTGTATGTGAACCTCCTCGCAGATATATGGCGATAGTCGCCAAGCTACTTTGACACGTCGAGAATCGGATACTTGCTTACCCTTGCGAACGAAATGCCTTATGTGGTTATCACATAAAAAAGCGCAATGATACATATTTCCCAGTAATAATATGGTGAGGTTTGCAAATATTCTAAGTAGGTAGGTACCTATATTTAAAACGACCTTTAACCGAGGGCCGGATTAACTATACTAACTCTAAACCTGCGCGCAAATAGGTAGATGGATCAGAGAATATATTAAAGAAGTTACTTTCGAGATTTATTGGAAATAAAAATTATCCAATTTATATGTATGTAACAACTATGAAAACTACTTTGATTGTTCCATAAAATTTTGATGGTGCAAATCCGCAGGAACCGAACATCGTTGCGAAGTGGGTGAGAATGTAATCTAAATTTACATCTTGCGAATTGCGATACATTTTGGATTGACATCAGTGGCGCGCAGTTTTGATGATATTCTAAAACATGTTATAAAACAAGTCGCTTCTGATGTATGCGCCCCATATCTGCAATAATTCACACGAATGTCCTATATAGTTTCACTATTTACCTAAAATAGGTACACGTATTACAAATAGTGATGAATCAAATATTATAAGGCAGCATAAAATATGCAGGTAATTAATACATAATTGGATTCTTTGAAGCTGAAAGAATTTGCTATTTAAAAACATATTTGCCTTTTAAAAATAAATATTGTCAATTTTCTTAATAATAACCATTACATTTTTTTGTGAACAAATTTGTGAGACGATCAGAAATTTACCATTCGAATGAACAGTTTAGAAAACTTGAAAAATCACCAAATCTGTGAAAAATGTAAACAAAAAATACTCATTTAAATTGTAGAAATTGATTAAAATAAGGTACCAGTGTCGGTTAGTGACTTTTAGTCATTAGAGTGCTATGATTGAACAATACAAAGTATTGATGTTGTTCTAGCTAAAAATGGTGTTTTTTTTTTTTAAACTTTTGGTACTTTCAGTTTGGAGAGACGAGCCGCGTCCACAAATCATCCACAAAGAATTCTGAAAATCTTCTAACAAAAAATTGAAATTTGAAAAACAATTTTTTTTCAGTACAGCAACATCAATAAAAGAATGTTTCAATTTTAGCATTCTAGCTCACTGGAAACTCACTGGTAGGGACCTACTTTGACGCTTGTATAATTATCGGTTCCAAATTTGAAAATTAATTTCAACAAATTGGAATTCATCGAATGTTAATTTTTTTTATTTTTTCAAACATGTATATGCTAACATTTAACGCACATACAACTGAAATTAGTATTTTTAGTAGTAGGTGTCAACTATTTAATTTATATATATGAAAATGGCACACCTCTGGTTTCTAGATTCGAGTTCACCCAATTTATAGATTTACCGTCTCCGTAGACACGAAATCTTGGGTCTTAGGTGAAACCAATCTGCTTACGATATATTGCCACCTACCTATACTTTTGAAGTATTCCCGTGAATTAGGCATGTATACCATTTCCATTACTCATTATAGGGGATTATGCTTATTTATGGGGATTAACCAAATATATTCTCAAATTTACACTGCGGTATAATATTTGAAAGCTCCCGTCAAATATTACTATTACAAAGGTACATTATCGATTATTTGGTTCACATTCGAATGCTTGATAAAATTTTCCCGCGATCGACAGAATTCTGAAGGTTTTTATTATTTCTGATTCAATTGTAAATCGTTATAGAAATATTAAGAATGGTTGACATTTTTGCTTAACTTATGGTGAACAGATTTAAAAAGCTGAAAAGTTACATTATCGCATGGTGCATTTTTCTTAGAAAAATCAATCATATTTGTGTAACTCTATCCTTTGATTTTAAATTTGTCTTGTAGCGTAATTTAATATATCGCATTATTTCTAAATATACGAGAACTTCGAGTATGACGTTTTTTTCTGGGAAATGGAAACTGATATCTGCATTGAGAAAGTATCAATTTCCTTAGAAAAATTGATTAATTTGATCCCCTCGGTTCAGATAATACCTGATGACGACGCAACGGGGTGACCTGATGACCCCTAAACAAGATTTCAAACAAGCAACCAATAAATTAATGCATTGTTGTGAATATTTTTCTTGCATATTCATTTACATCTAACAAACTATATAAAGAGGTAATATTTGTTTGTTTGTTTGTTTGTGTGTTTGTTTGCATCGAATAGGCTCCGAAACTACTGAACCGATTTGAAAAATTAAGAGCCTTTTCAAGCAGCGACATATTAATTAAAATTTTAAAATAAAAGCATACTTATTGTGGCATAACCATAATAGTTAGACATATGCTGTCGCGACCTTTTTTGTAAATAATGATGTGTTCTATAAAGTCGTAGTACATTATTTTATTCTATCATCAATAGTTTTCGCAGCGCACGCGATTTAAAGAATATTTTAGGTAATTTTTTTACACCCTGGGTTACATTATTGAAGTTTTAGTAAGGATGCCTATTTAAAAAAAATATATAATATAGCCTATGTCACCCAGGGATAGTGTAGCTTCCCAACAGTTGGGAAGCTACACTATCCCTCCACACGATTTTTTCCAAGTCGTTATGAAATCCATGTAAGTGGCCTATTCTGTTTTTTTTTATCAAGTTAAAAATTATAAGCAATTTTCGATGCGCAACTGTACGTGTTTTGTTTTTGTCAGTATCAGAGATGGCGTTTTGTACGGATATATATTTTTTGTTTTTGTTTCTTACTTTTCCACTTACTTTTGTGAATTGCGTTTCATTTTCTTTAAACCTGTGAGGGAGATTTATTATACTTACATATTGTATTTTTCCTTTGGAGGGGTGCAGAAGTATGTTCACCGTTTGTCTCATTTTTGACTGTGAATGAAAGAGGGGCAGCATTATATGTTTAAGAATAAAAGCAAAACAATCAGCGCATTGACATTTTACGTTTTTGAATTTTTGGAATTCACTCACTATTCAATATTATACTTATCACAGTATTGCTGCAAGCCTTTCAAAATATGAGAATTTATTCCATACAAAATGCACGAGGAAAAGAATTGTATTTATAATTTTTTTTTTCATGAATTTTTCCGATGTTTTAATAGCTATTCTGCTATTCGGAACGGAGACAAATCCAACAAATCAAAGATCATAAAAATCGGTCAAGCCATTCTTGAGTTATAATGGTATTACTAATCCGACTTTGTTTTATATATTAAGATATAAGAAGAAATATTCTTCTGGAGCAATTATTCTTTTTGACATTTTTTCTGTAGACAAACTTTTAGTTTCACAAATCTTACGAAAATGATTTCGATTTTCTTATGATTTTTCACGCATTATTAAACAATAAAATCTTATTTTCGTTTGAAATGATAGTTCGTTTTATTTTCAGTACATGAAATGAATGAATGTTCTTACAATAGTTGGTGGTGTAAATTACAACAAGCTGTTAGGCGGCAACCATTATGCTGACCATTAAATGGTTAGCATAGTTACCTTCCAATCCATTATACATAGTTACTCCGCCAATCGGGATTCGATTCCCGGCCGTGGCGAAAAAATAAAAATAAAAATGGAATAACTTTTTTACATTTCCCATGAAAAATAAAAGCACATACAAAAATAACGTAAATATAATATGGATATATTTTTAAACGTTTTAAATTTTACAACAAAATAAACTATCCACACATTTCAATTAAAATTAAATTTAAAGTGATTCACTTTTTTAATCATCATTTTACTACGAAAACAATAGACTCGAACTTTAGCGATTCCAATTTTCCTAATTAATTGCTGTAAACCATTTTTTGTCAAAGTGTTGAACGAATTAATTGCGCGTGATAAATAAATTAAACGTGCAATAATTCACAGAAATATATCACACAATACTTTGATGCTTGTGTTTACTACTGATTAATCATCACTCTTGGAACGTTTTCATGAATACAAAAATGTTTTGCTGTTGTTTGTAAAATGAGAATTCAATTATTAAAGGCCAAATTTAAATCACCATTTTACGCCAGTTGGCATCATTATTGATATAACGATTTTAATGAAATATGTATTAACTACCTGTATATTAATTTTATTATTATAACTTTTTAAGTTTACACCCATCAATGTAATATTAATCATTGAAGAAGAAGATGCTGTTAATAAATCTAAGTGAAACATTAAAAAGGAACAGGATACAGAAATTTAAAAAAAAATCGAGTGCAGTACACACGACGCAGAAGTGAAATCTTCACCCACACATTCTAAACCAATAGGAGCTTTGAAAAGTGAGCTCATAATGAAAGCGGCCAATGCGCGCATCTCTTTCTCTCGCACGCTAAATCCTAAATATGTATATATTGATCTCTTTTTAGCGTCGCTTTTTCGCTTCAAATCACAACGGTGCTAAAGAATTTTTTTCAATCTAGACCCCTCCCCCTATTGGTGAGATAAATTTGGGCTACTTCGTATATTCTTTTCAAGTAACGTGAGATTTTTGCTGGACCCCCCCCCCCCCCCCCCCCCCTTTAAGCTGACGTAATTAATTTATGCCCCTTAGTTCATGATAACATTCTTAATTCTGAATTTGAAATATAAGATCGACAAAATTATTTAAATTAAATAGGTCCCAATAACCGAGTGATTTAAGGCGTTGTCTTTGTATTGTTTCGTTTAGATTTATTCATATTACTTTCTTCTTTAGTGATCATACTATGTTTAGCCACAACTAACCTACTAGGCATAGAGGAACACAATTTTTTGTTTTTAATGAAGCACAAAATTTATACAAAAAATAGAACAAAGAGGCAGAAAATTCCATAAAAAAATGACGACACGAAAAAGAGACATCTGTTTCAAAAATAAAAAACAAAATTTAGGTCATTCTACCTCCGTATGAAAATAAATACATCATTAAGTATGTATTTATGTGCGTAGATGTTATGTTCATTCCCCATACCGGTGCAATTCATTGTTAGAAATAAATCTAATTTTAAAATCGAAGTACAATTAAATATGCATCGAATAAAATTTTTATGTTAAGAGTAAGCCACAAGCAAAAAATGTATATATTTTTAGTGTGCTGTATGTTGCCACTAATATAGTTAAGATGGATAAAAGTCGCTTGTTAAACGGAGTCTGGAGGTCACGGTGTCAAGTGCAAGGTTTTTTTTAATTCATTTTGTAAATACTTTTATAAGAAAGAAAAAAGTTAATTGATGAAAACTGTCACAAATAATTTCAACCATGAAATTGTGTTTTTAAAAGGTTTTTTCTTACTTCATTTCTAATGAAAGAATACATTTGTTAGTAGTGAACGCTTGTGCTTTTTTTAAAGTAATAAACAATTTAATTTAATTTAATTAAATGAAGACAATATTAGCGAAACTCAATCAAAATCTGAAGACAGAAAAAGATATTGGTTCCACTGGGAATCGAACCCAGATACCTTAGCATTCATGGCCAACTGCTCTACCGATTGAGCTATGGAATCCATTTCCAATTCGGTCACTTTTAAGGCGATCCACTAGTACAGGAAAAAATCGAAATCGGGATTCACCTCCTTTTATGGGAGGAGTTTAAAAATACTTGAGAAAAAGCTTTTGTAAGGTTGGAAAAGATATTTGAGAATTTTTTTTTACATGTTGATTTCGTAAAGACCTGTAAAAAACATTAATTCCTTTTTTATGCATTGCTTTTTGTAATAAAACGGAAATTTAAAATTGATTTCACGAAAATAAGCAGCGCGGACCCTAACACGTTGTTTCTCTGCTCCGTTCGGAGGCGTAATGACGAAAGAATGGGGCGGCTGCCAGTCGTTCTTCGGTGGACGGTATAAGGTTCACTTTGATATAACAAATTCGTCGACTGCCTTATTGTCGCCGTGTTGTCAAAAATACCAACGCGAAAATGCATATTATATCTTATTTTGTGAGGTTCGGGCGTAAATTTCAATTTTTTTTGCGATAATTATATAAGAAACTGAATTTGCCACATTATTCAATAAAACCATATCCGAAAAAGTGTTTATAGGTAGGAGAGTTTTCAGTTGAAAATGTTTTTTATAGACCTAATACTTTATTTTTTTCTAAGCTTATTAAAAGACTTATTAAAAAAATGACCGATATTTAATTGAAGCATCTATAATACTTCTAAGCGGTCAAATTTTCAAAAAAAAACATACGATTTTGTATGATTTGTACTGTATCATACTTCGACTAAGAACTACCAACACTATCTTCATTTTTCTATATGTGCGTTAAGAAAAATGAAGATAGAGCAGTTGGCCATGAATGCTAAGGTATCTGGGTTCGAGTCCCAGTGGAACCAATATCTTTTTCTAATTTTTCTGTCTTCAGATTTTGATTGAGTTTCGCTAATATTGTCTTAATTTAATTAAATATTATAATTTGAATTTTTCTCATAAAAGTAAAAAAAAATATATATATTTTAGTTCTACCCGATGAAAACGACGAGAAAGACCTTTATTAATTAAAAGCTTTTTTATGTATTTATAAAACAAATTGATTAATGGTAAAGATTCATTCCTAAATGCTTATTTAGCTTAAGTTGCCTAAAGTAGTTTGAAATAAAACTTACTCAAATTTCCTACATTATAAGTACGAGTAGTACTAGTAAATTGATTGCAAATTGTACAAAGTGCCAACTGAATATTAGTTTTTTTAAAAACTAAAAATAATTTTGAAAACTGATGATAAATATAAATCTACAGAGGCGACAAAACTATTAATCAACTCTTACGTAGTCTCACGGCTTGATTACTGTAACGGCATCTACGCTAGTCTTCCAAAATACCAAACTGACAAACTTCAATCCGTGTTTAATGCAGCGGCAAGGCTCATAACCGGGGTCTCTAAATATTCACACATTTCAGAACACCTTCGTAACCTTCACTGGCTCAAGTGCCCTGAAAGAATCCAGTACAAATTGTGCTGGATGGTGTTTAAATCAATCAACGAAATGGCCCCACCTTACATCTCTGAATTATGCGTCCCGGAAAATACCGGTCCGAGGCAATTAACCCTTAGATCGGCAACTTCATCTGCTATAGGCAGACTAATAGAACCCAAACGAAAGCCAAATACTAAGTTCGGAGATCGTGCTTTCGGAGTATCTGGGCCTAAGGCTTGGAATAGACTCCCTCCGGAATTAAGATGCATAAAAAGCCCAACAGAGTTTAGGTCCAAACTAAAAACCTACCTTTTCGGGCTCTCATACCCTTAACTTAATTTATATATACCTATCTGAGAGTACCATACTTTTTTTGCCTATGATATGTCTTAATCACACTTTTCTTACTGAATTAAAATTACTCGAATCCTTACACATCAATCAATCTAATCCTTATACTACATACTGCACCGCCCACCATTAAATGTTGCTTTTACTTTAAAAAAAAAACACTCATTAAAGAATATATTATATATTAATATTAAAATATTTTCAGAATTAAACAACATATATGTTCACAATTATGTCCTCTGCGTGCGAACTCTATCTAAATTTCTTTAAATAGACAATAAACAGTGTTAATTTCAAGCGACCTCCCAGGTAAGTATGGTCCTGTATTAATTCATTTTTAGGCAGCATCGCGTTCATTGCTCAAAATATTGTACATATATTTTCGTATCGGTGATCAATGAACCGGTGTACGCAATTTTTAGCCATAAGTTGTTTTTAATTGTTTGTCTAGCTTGTAGTCTTTCTAGATTTTAGGCATGTATAGTAAGTTTGTACAGCGCCCTTGAGGTGATTTTTCACAAAAACGGCGCTATATAAATCGTCCAAATATTATTATTATTATTAAGTAGCTAATTTTTAACCATCCTATTTTTATATTCTCCATCTTATATTATCGGTACATATCTCCCCACTCCGCTCAGAAAATAACGGATATATTGGATATTTGGGTTAAAGGGTAAAAGCCATCAAGGCAACACAGCACTATTTTTTCTCGTTTGAATCTCTATAGAGTAATAATTTCATAATTAATATTGTTTCAATATTGAATACCGTTATATCCAAATAGGTAATTAATCACGTAGTTGCTGGGTTGAGTAGGCCTTTCTATTAGCACTCGTAACGCGAGGGGAACTCGGGACTCTGCGAAATCATATTAAATCCACGAACTTTAATTAAACTTCCTTCAACGTTTCACGTCGTTGTATAATTTTATCGGCAGCATGTATAGTGTTTTTTTTAATTCTGTACCCTGTATACTTGTACAGTCATCTACGTCGAAAGTTGATTACTAAAAACCCTGCTCAACATATAAAGGTATCTTTCCAATTTGAGTATTTGTCGAAAGTTGATTACTAAAAACTCTGTTCAACACATCAAAGTATCTTTCCAATTTGAGTATTTCTCCTATTTTGTGATGAAATTATCGCACAAGAGGTCAATATATTATCATTTCGTTGTTTAATTTTGTCGGCAACGTGTTAGTGTTTCGTTTAATTCTGTACCCTGTATGTGAATTTAAAAAGTTGATTACTTAAAACTCTGATTATCTTTCCAATTTGATTATTTCTCCCCTTTTGTGATAAAAATATCACAAAGAGGTCAATGTAACATTTTGTTGTATAATTTTATCGGCAGCGTATATAATGTTTTGTTTAATTGTTTAACTATACCCTGTACACTTGTACAGTTATCTAGTCGAAAGTTGATTACTTAAAACTCTGGTCAAAAGCATCTTTCCAATGTGAGTATTTTTTCTTTTTTGATGAAAACATCACAAAAGATATCAATGTATCAATTCGTTGTATAATTTTATCGACAGCGTGTATAGAGTTTTGTTTAATCCCGTACCCTGTACACTTATACAGTCATCTAAGTTGAAAGTTGATTTAATTCTTATAAGAAAAACTTATTAAAAACCAATTCTTAGAATGATTGTTTCCAATGAAAAGGGTAGTATGGAGAAAAATAATTAGTTGATAATTATGTAATTCTATAATTTGAAAATATGAGATTGACAAATATGACGGCTTTGACAGAAGGCGGAAATGGCGAAATTGGTTAACGCGCTCGTCCCGGTTAGACGTAGAGGTCTGGGTTCGAGTCCCATTTGCGACCATTGTCTTTTTCTGTTTTCTGTGTCTTGTTCTCTTTCATATTTTCGTTTAGATTATTATTGTTAACTTATTCTAATATGAAAGTTGATTACTTAAAACTCTGCTAAACATATCAAAGGATCTTTCCAACGTGAGTATTTTTCCTCTTTTGCGATGAAATTATCACACAAGAGGTCAATGTTTCATTTCGTTGCATGATTTTATCGGCAGTGTGTATAGTGTTTTGATTAATTATATACTCTATATGTGTACTTGTACAGTTATCTATATCGGAAGTTGATTACTTTTAAACTCTGCTCACCATATCAAGGATATTTCCAATGTGAGTATTTTCCGTCTTATGGGATGAAAATATCACATAAAAGGTCAATGTAACAATTAAATGTACAATTTTATCGGTAGTGCTTAAAGTGTTTATTTCTGTACCCTCTAGGTATGCATGTTACAGTTATACTAGGTTTAAATTTAATTCCCAAAAAAATATTAAACTTATCTGAGGATATTCCAAATGATAGTATCTTGTATGTACTTTACAAATAGATAGACCAGAACATACAGATGAGAGGTAAAAACTAACTATGGCGAGGCGAAGAAAGGGACGATGACTATGATTCGCCAATAAATCAATCTAACAGTATATAGGTATCTCGCATTGTAATATGACCATTTAGTTCTAAAAGTAAAATCTGCTTTTGAATGAATAGACCTTTTTACATGGGAGCGCGAATTGCTCGCCACGATATGAACAAATATGTGAACTCCAAATTCGGCAAAGTAAAGTTTCACTTATTTTCGGAGTGAAATATTTTGTTGCCTTATTTAGTTAAGACACTTTAACAAATGCTTCATAATTTACTTACCTCAGTAAACAGCGGCTTTGTGTTTCGCGTCGCCATGTATCTTGATGTGATAGTATGTGTTATCATATTATATGATCTGAATAACCCTACAATAATGCTTACCTATGGAATGTAATACGAAAATTGGGTTTATTATCTTTTTCACTTCTATTTTTACATGCTTTTATAACACAAGTCACCATTTTTGCCGTGTTATTTCGTAAAATGTACCGATGGGTGCTCGACACTGGTCCGGACAAGAATGATGACATCCCTTTTTATAGATTCACGCGAGGCTCTTGCAACTTGCAAGCCCAGCCGGTTCCGATGGAATGGTTCCAATGTGAGGGGGGAATAATACGCCTTTTATCACTTAGGGCAAGTCCATCTATTTGTATGTCCATTTTGTCCATGGTACTGACTGTACAGAGTGTACAGTAATCCACGTCAAAAGTCGATAACCAACAACTTTATTTAGCACTCCAACGGATCTTTGATACATTTGTACCTAAGGCTGCTTTTCACGTAGTTTGCGCTTGTTTCTTTCTTCTGCTTTAATTCGTAGCTCGGCTCGAGCTTTTTTGTTATGTTTATACTCAGCAATAGACGTGACAATAATATAAAGTGCAATAATGTTAATGTGCAATATCATGGTATCATTAAATTTATTATTTGTTTTATGTATTTAGTTCTGTTGCCCGATGTACACGCTGGCTCCAGACGGGAGCAGCTGAGACTCTTGTGAGGTATTTATAAAAATATATTTAAGGGTATAAAATTATTTAATAAATTACCCCTAGATATAGGATCGGAGGAAATCTATGACAATTACCAAAAACAAAAAAAATCTCTAATACCACCTCATAAATTTTCTTGTTTTTTGGATATTATGTTTTTGCATATCATTCCTTTGTATCATTTGTAACTTACGTATATTTTTATTAATTTTATTGTATTACTAATATTTTTTGTAATAGAATTCTAAATTTAAAGAGATATAAAAAGATGTACTCTCCTAAGCACAAGCATCTGCTTTATTGGGAGAGTTATTAAAATATTATATTTTATTATGTTGTAAAATTATACCACTAAACATGTTTCAAATAATAAATAGAAAAATGAAAAGAAAAAATATATATTATTACTTTAAGGCAAAATCGACAAAATTTTCTCTAATACAAGAACTATTTTTTCACCGGAGTATCGTTTCTATTCCGTTTTTCTTGATTTTTTAGAAAACAGACTTTTTGGTTGGTATTTTTGAAGTCGAAAAGATTTCGAAATGAAAAAGTAATCTCCTCCCTGAAACAGTCTCCAGGCAGCTTTTCCCGCTGGTGAAGAGGCGAGTTTTCACTTTTTAGTTTTTTGCCACATAATAACATCAACTCTTGTGAGAAAATCGAAAACTAACTCCCCCTCCTTATTCTTTGTCCCACATAGAGTACACAAGGTTCAAAACTCTTTTTCCTTTTTCATTGGATGTTGCATGATGTCTTTTGTATAAAATTCTACTTGAATGAACACTCACGGTTCAGCCATCCTTATTTTGGCTCCCTGTTTTCGCTGCACGCTATTTATTCATATCTACCTAGGAAGTAAGATTAAAAAATATATATATTCCTAAGAAAATATATTTTATGTACGAATACACGTTGTTTTCGAATATGCGCGTATCTGAATGTGATTTTCCGTCGTACTTGATAGATAAATCGTGAATGAAGTATTCTTATTGAAATAACACCTGTTTATAGAAAAAATTGCTTATTGTTCGAAATATGTATACTTAATCATGGTAAAAAAAACACCTGCTTGTTTTTTTTATGGGTTCTACATTTCTCTACACGTATTACAATCAATTTATCGAAATCATTTGAAAGATGAAAAATAAATAAATTTGAAGGGTTCTAAAGAACTTAGTTCTATTGAAGTTAGTGTGATACTAAATTAACAAGCGTGTTGTATTGTGTGTTAAATTTTTTTTTAAATATTTTTTATTTGTGTTATACTGCTGTTTTCAATTAAATTTATAATCGTTATGGAAAAGCCCAAAAGGGCTTAAATAAATAAAAATAATTAATTTTTCGATTTGATCAGTAAAATTTTTTTTGTGTGTGTTTTTTTCATTTTCCCAACAACAAAAAAACAGTTTAAAAAAATCAGATTGTACAATTCACATGAGATAGAAGTGAAAATAGAAAGTCGCTAGATGTCGCTTTCTATTCTTTTTCCTGTTTATTTAAAAGTGGTTTAAATATTGGATATTGATTTCACAAAAAGAAATTTGTGAAATCAAATTCATGTTTTTTTGATTTCGTAGGATTCGAACGGGGCTAATGAATTTTCGTTGTTAGTTTTTGGGGTGTTATGCCGTGTTGCGCTACGTCCATCATCAAGGCAGATCCGGTAGATCTGACGACGTCCGAAACGTCGGCTATAGAAGGAGGTAGCGCAACACGGCATAACACCCCAAAAACTAATAAAGAAAATGCTTTTGGCCGTGAAAATCTAAAAACTTATCTGGGGCTAATGAAGTTTCACTTCAAAAACTCTTTAAGCCGGATCTTCTCTTCTACATATTTAAAAATACATCAAGCAGCTGATATTAACCGCTTAGCGATTTTTTTTATTTTACCCAAAATATTCCAAATGCAGGCTTGATTTACTCGAAAACGATAGTTCAAATAAAAACAGGTTACTCCTCAAAATCGATTCAAAATTATGTAGATACATATTCACCAGTGTCCCGCTTGTATTGACGTTATTGGTGTCAGATGGAATTTTTTATGTAGATGGAATAACGCATGACCGAAATTTCATATGGAAAGAATAACACTTACTTAAATTACACACGTCAAAAAAATCTTGTTTTTAATTTATAGTGTCTTCACTTTGTTTTAAAAAAAGTTAAGTTTGGTTAGGTTAACTTTTTTAGACACGTGTAATTGAATTAAGTGTAATTATCTCCATATGCAACTTTGTCCGTGTGTAATTTCGTCCATGTGAAATTTTGTCCTACCGTAAGTCTGGCATATATTAGGTTCTTACAAATAAAATTGGCGTTTTGTATGGGAGGAACTTTGTATGGGAGCTTATGGGAGTTTTGTGTGGGAGCTTTTTCACCTTCCCAATTTGCGTCAAGTGGATTAAAACAGTTTTATCACTAACACGGCAGCCTGCAGCTAACTCGGACGTGGTTTGCAATGGATCCGCTGTCACAGTAGCCTTCAATTCTTCATTATCAACTTTGGTCTCCGGCCGTCCACGAGGCTTTTTCTGCAGGTCGAAATTTCCAGAACGAAAGCGTTGGAACCAAAAACGCACTGTGTTTTCTTTTACGGCACCGTCGCCATACACATCATTAATTCTTCGAGCCGTTTCTGCAGCACTGGTGCCACGGTGGAACTCGTACTCGTAAATAACGCGATATTTTAAGTTTTCCATTTTGTAGACTAAGTGACGCAAAGAAAAAAAACAATTAAGGAAAAAACAAATGAATTATTATTTTCGAAATACAAATACATGAGTAAATAGCTGTATTAATTTGAATTTGAAATTCCTAACCAAAGAGAAGATATTTAAGATCAAAGTTGGCAGTACGGCAAAACGCCAATTTCATATGTAAGGATCCAATACTATTAGTATGTGAAATTCACCCCTTTGCAATTTGGTCATGTGATCATCTAAATTATGTTAAAAAGAATTATACATTCGAAAATGTTCGTCATATTTTTTCGTAAATCCACTTAAAGACTTAAAGAAATGCATTCCTATTACACCACTATTCAAGTTAAAATATCTAACTAAAACTACGATCTGAAATGTCTACCGATTTATCTCTTCAGTATTTCAACCGTTCAATTAATAAAGTTTCAACCTATGAAAAGTGTCCTTGAATATTTTGGAAGTGTTTTTAGTGGTGTAAAAAATATTAATACAAGTCATTTCATTAAATTGCTTACAACAGAGGGCGCCATCTGCCACTTGGTTTGCGTGACTTACTGACGTGATATTATTGCGTGCTACAAATACATGGTTCTTATGATTAAAATAATAATTCCACGTATTGTCTTTCTCTCTTGTTCATTGTCCTCAAATTAGGCTTGTTAAAGCATTTCCACATTCCACTACACATTACTAACCAATCTCGAGCCTTCTACAGGGTGACTGATACTCGCTGCGAAATATTGAAGGACTTGGTAGATAAGAAAAATCACGATGATGAAAGTTATTATGAACATTGCATAGAAGTAGTTTTACCATTATAAGTTCCTCGGGTACAGGATTCCTGTTAACCTCGAGTAAAAATACATTAATTTAATTAAGGGTATCAATTTGGAACATATATGCAGAATGGCTGTGGTAATGCAAAATAGCGAGGTAAGTGGTCAGCATACTTTACCAAGTTTCGAAGTTGTATTAATAATATTAATAACTAACTAACTAACTAACCATCACGCCGTTTCCCCGCAGGGGTAGGCAGAGAGGACGGACCGCCAAACAACTCGGTCTTGGCACACACTCTTTGCCTCACTCACATTCATACATCGTCTCATACATTCTCTTCTATTATTCTGACTTTTGACATGGCCCGACTCAAGTATCTGATTCACTTGATCGTGCCATGTCTTCCTCGGACGTCCACGACTTCTTCTACCATTCACATTTGCGTCGTATATTCTTCTTACACTGCTTTCTTCGTTCATTCGCTCTACATGCCCAAACCATTTATTAATACTCTCCAATAATATATTTTTTATCACCAAATGATCAAATTATTAATATGTAAAATATTATTAATAATATATGTCTTCTTACCTTCTATGTAAATGTGATGTATACAGCATGTTTAAGAACGTAGTTGACTTACCTACCAGTGATTATATTTGGAGTAAAAAATTTTATGAAATTTTGGGTCTTTGGTGATTTTTTTGATGATTTTTTTTTTTTTTTTTTTTTTTTCTTCAAATCCAAACAACAAAAATCATCCTCATATCATCACTGGTCACTCAGCTGAGTGGCCGCTGATTTACGCGGGTATTAACGACTGATTTACGTGGGTACACAAATTTTTAGTAGGTATTTAAATAAATAAACAAAAACTTTTTCACCATTAAAAAAAATAAATTTTCATAGTTTACTATAGTTATATTAGGTTGAGAAGGATTATTTTTTTAATCGTTAATAATAACTCAAAAAATGCTAAAGTTGCATCTAAAATCAAGAAAAATCGAAATCTTTAACGACATGTTTTTTTTAATAATTTAAAACAGCAAATAAATGAAATAGCTCCTTTCCGTACTAGATATTTGTAATATTTAATAAAAACGGTTTGGTTGATTATTTTGGCTTAAATCCAAAATTGTGTGAAAACAGCCGCGAGGTCTTTCCTCTCTACCGCTTGCTAAAATTTTAAAAATCAGTTTTTACCTTCTCCGCCATATTAATAAATTATAATACAAATTGCAAAATACCCAAAAGTTATTAATATAGTCCATATTAAACTTTTAGGCATGCGATTTTAAAAAAAAACTTTAAGTTCCTAAATATTTTTCCTCAGTTAAAGGTCACCTTATACAACTACACTAATCCGGGCATTTCCCTTAGCATCTCTGTATGTTTCCCCATTTAACCCGTTCTCCAAAACAACCACCCTTATTTTGGTTTATCATGCTTTAAAATTGAAACCCATTCAAATATTTACGAAAATCAACTGAGAAAGACATATTATTATTATAAATGAACTCGTATATTATTCGCGAACAAACAATTTAAACGTTGTATGTGGTAGACCTTTACTAAGTGTACTTTATACCTTTATCAAAGGGGTAAAATAATTATTCATTATCCCACATTTGGATCAAGTGTCTTGTCTGACGGTATTAAAGATATCTCTAAATTAAAACTTTCCTTCGAGGGCAATCTCGCAAACGAACAATCTAATACGTCGAAAAAACCCATATCATGAACCAATTGTATTCTCCACACCACCAAACTAAGGTAATGTTATTTCTATTTTGTATTAAATAAATTACTTTATACTACTAATTTATTAACTTCTCGTAATAACGCCGCCCCTCAGGCCTGGACCATATTCTGTCAGTTGGTCAGAATATTTCCATTTCGCAATAAAATCCTAATAAATGCAGTATTTGTGAACGTATCCAAAAACAAAAACTGTTTTTGAAAGGTGATGAAATACGCCTTCAAATTTTATTATTAGAAATAACCACGTTTTTTTTTGTTTTTAAATTTTGAATTATTAAACATTAAAAAGTTCCAAAAATTTTTAAAGTTTTTTACGTTTTTTCGAACTAAAATTACTGGTAACGAAAAAAATTAAAAACTAACACTATTTTATTTGATAAATGTATTATGAACGTTATAATCACCCCACTTTTTTCGATTCATTTAATGAAAAATTCACTGTTTTAAGATTTGAATATATGTATATATATTATTTTTTTTTAAAGAAAGACAAATATTCCCGGGTTACGAATAACCCAATAATATAGGATAATATGGGAGACACAACGATTTCAATGAGACCTATATGAGTTGTTCCGAAAAGCGAACAAATTAATCTGAGGGGTTAATCTTCATTAATATTTATAAATATTGTTTCTGATTACTGAGCATTTGAGTACATTTAGTTTTATAAATAACAAAAAAAATATGGAAGGAGCCGTATCACTCCCATTGCATTTAACGAAAATAAGTTCCGGCTTCCTCTTTCGGAAACCTCGTTTGGGAGCGTTGAGATTTTTTTCAAAAATCGTCAAACGTGTTATGGTTTGTTATAAGTTCAATTGTTATTCGTTTGTGAAAAATTGATTTGGTGTGCTGATTATTTGATTCCAAGTTGTACCCATGCATATTGCATAATATTATAATGGAATGACAGTTTGATATTTAATATATTTTATTATTGCCTATGGAAAAGAGCACTACGATATTTGTGTAGAAAAACGAACTACTTATAATATTAAGCTTTTGCAATAAGTATTATTTATGAGTACGAGTTTCTGACGTCAGATACAAATGTAACTGTATGTCTATTAGGGTGTCCCAAAAAAATTAAAGTTGTTATTTTTTAACGCATACCCTCTAATTTTGTTTCAATAATGACAAAACACTTATAAAAAAAATTGTGTTTACTTGGGACCACGGCAACCCGTGCCGACTTGCGTCGAAAGTTATTAGTTCTTTTATATTAAGACGCCCGCGAGCAAATGTGTTAATGCGCTTGCAGTATCTTGCTTTTTAGTTAATGAATGCATATTACTCATTCAGGCAAGATGTCGTTAGATATACGCAATTCTAAAAAGGGTATATTTTTAAGAGGAGTCGTAAAACACCTAATATCGGATTCTTAACTACACTCTAATGAACAAGTTCTTGAAGTTTTGTTCTACAATATCCGAGAAGTGAATTTAACTGTCAATGAAAGTGCTAATCTCACTATTCGCGAGTGTGTTAACTATTGGGAAAAGGCGCGTACGCCAACCAAATATTTACCTAATTGTGTGAAGATATTTGTATCTTGAAACTTGCATCAAGTTTGGAGGGATTTGCAAAAAAATGCGCAGAAAACGCAAGACATATTTGAACAACGTCGTCAAAAGTTTGTCAAAAACTAATTCATAATTTATTTGACATTGCACACGACGATGCCCTTAAATTAATAAAAATAAATGAAGATAGAATCTTCTTGCAGCGGCAAACAGAGCCAGGTCGTCCTGGCGACTTAGCGGGGTTGGACAAAAAACTGACAGATAAAGAGGAGAGAGCGCGACTTAGAACAATCGAGCAAGAAAAGCGGCGAACCAAATATTTATCTGCGCCAACTCCTTCAACATCGTCTTACGAACCGTCAAAAAAACTACTCATCTTCTGATTCACATATTCAGAAGTTTTTAAAAACCGCTACAGAACACTCAACCTGAAACCAGTAAAACGTCGATGCGAAAAGACTCCATTACTCCAAAGTTAGTCGCTGTGCTAGACAGGTGCCAGTTAAGTATGAGAGATTCTGTTTTCATTCTTGAAGCTACTATTGAGGCGCTTGGATATAATATTGATCAGTTTCCAATAAGTAAGTCTTCAACTCAAAAAATTCGAAAGGAAAAACGAAAGGCGCGCGTGAAGGCCATAAAAGTTATTTTTTTAAAACGAGGTACCAAATGCTGTGACTCTTCACTGGGACAACAAACTGTTGCCTGCTTTAGATCCTCGAAAATCAAAAGAAGAACATCTTCCAACTGTTATATCATATGGGAATAACGAACAACTTATTGCTGTGCCACGATTGGAAAGTTGCTGTGCCACGAAGGAACAAGCGCAGGCTGTATGAAATGCGATTGTAAACTGGAATCTGGAAGATAAAGGGCAAATTCTGTGTTGTGTCAGTTTAATGGTGCTTGTGTGCTTCTTGAACAAAATCTTAACAGAGAAATGCTTATTTTTACTTTCTGCCATCACGTGTATGAGTTGGTATTAAAAGCTGTGTTTGAATTAAAAATCAATCAAGTGACTACAAGTCCTGACATCCCACTCTTCAAAAAGTTTAGAGATAACTGGAAAAATGCTAATCCCGATAAAATTCGATGCTACAGAGAAAATCTCACATTGCACCTAATCGCTTCCGAAATCCATGATTTGCTTGACTTTTACCGTACTGCACCGACAACAAAAATACCTACTTCAAGATGATTATCGAGAGTTGTTAGAGCTCTCTATGATGTTTTTAGGCGGAGATATATGTAGAGAGAAAATTTACGATTCGGCCTCCAGGTGCTATGCACCATGCTCGATGGATGGTAAGGGCGCTTTATTAGTTTAAAATATTATTATATTACCGGTAAGGATAAAAAAATATTATTATATTACATTCAAGGAACAATCCAATAGTCCCAATAAAAACCACGACGTCCCTTGGGCAACGGCAATTTTCGTACTTAGGACCTAAAGTATTTAATATCATTCCTAATGCTTGGAAATCTAAAAGTACAACTGTTTTGCGCAAATTGATCAACGACTGGCTTCTTGATTTAGGGAGGGTCAAAAGCGAAGTTATGTTGACCAATAGATAGTCGACGATTAAAAAAAAAATAGAAAAAAATAAAATAAAAACACACTCATACATAATTTGTTAGAGTCCATATATTACAAAAACACATACTTATCACTCCAGAACATAACTGTCTATTCTTTTTTAATTTATGCGATCGATTATTTTCTAATCCCCCATCTAGATTATAAACTTATATCACTACGCTTCCCATTTTCCTTTTTCAATTTTCCATTTTCCAAAACATTCACATTTAACATAAGCATTCTTCATTTTTTCTCTTCACTTAGGTATTCTTTTTCTCATAAGTACAAAATTGGGTATTTATCTAAAGCTTATATGATAATTCTCATAATTACAAATTGTGTATTTATCTAAAGATCATATGAGGAATTCAATTGTAACACATTTTTTCCTTCTTCAAATAATATGTTATATACTTAAACATGTAAAAAAAAATTATGATATGAACTAAATTTGTCAATTTGACTGGCCTAAAACAGGATCCATTCCTAGTTGGCTAGTCAAAGTTTCCACATATGTTTAATTGTATAATTTTTATCTGAAATAAATTTATTATTATTATTATTAGGATAAGGCGGCACTTTTAGACGTTTGCTTGTTCATAGTAACATCCAATGTCAAGCCATGGCCACAATGTTATATAGCAGTTAAAGCACCTTACCAGGACTTGTGCTTTTTGAAATCGATGAAGGCTTACGAAAAAGAATTTGTTACGATGCGTTCAGGAACACCGGAAGACTGTAAAAAACAAACTTTGAAGCAAAAATTTAATCAATAAACCATTTTTAAATATAAAATACTACATAATGGAACATTTGTGCAGTTTTTAGTTTTATTTATCCGAGAAAAATTAAAGATTAAAATCCTTTCGTATTAACTCAGTACAAATTTTTATACCATATGTTTGGCATCAAGTCGACACGGGTTGCCGGTGTTTGATCAAAATAATATTTATTATATGAGTTATTGGGATCAAATGAAAAAAAATAAGAGGGTATGCGTATTTAAATTCATGAAAAAAAAATTCTCCCTTATGTCTTGGGACACCCTAATGTCTATGCGTACGGTAGAAAAAAGTTTAACAACGCACTTGAGTTAATTCACTTCAGGAGAAGTGTTTATGAAAGAGGTAAGGATAGAAATGAACTAAACGATGAATAGCCACACTAAAAGCCATCTGGCAGGAGACTTCGAAAACATAACTTATTTTTTCTAGAAGATTCTGTTCGAGATACGGAGTCCATTGAGACCTTTTCAAATTATTGGCAGAATAGATATTCTTAGATCAAATGTCGTTTCACATTGATACTTGATCACTTCTTCTTATTTTCAAAAATAATGACAAATATTCTGTCTATGAAAATCTTTTGATTCGTCCTGCCACCATCCTTATAAGCGGAAAATGTTGTTCGTGACATGATAGAGGAGTTGGCTAAAAAATTATATAATCGCGATACCAGCGATACTTGGTGGATATCCGACAGTTTGGACCACTCGGCCACTAATATTGTATTTTTACCAATGTTTTTGCAAAATATTAAAAATGAGGATTATCATTATTATCCCAACCCAACATATCTAACATATTAAAAATCCTGGGATCTTTAATTACAACATTGATAACAATACTCTCGAGACATTAACACAAATTACAGACTTATGCATCACTTTTCAATCAAATCTTTTATTTGTTAACGACATAACAGATCTCTAATAAGGTCTAAAAAATGTTGGGATTTATAACTAGGCTAACTAGAAATTTTAACAATATAAAGTGTATTAAACTGTTATATTTTGCATATGTTAGAAGTCAACTTGAGTAAAATTCTCCCGTCTGGAACCCACATTATAATATACATGTACAAGCTGTTCGAACAATACAAAACAAATTCTTATGTTTTATAAATTTTAAAATAGGTAGGGTATTCCAGCGATTATGTTGAACTACAACACTATTTTAAATGATATGAATATGCTCAAATTGTCAGAAAGAAGAATTTTTTTCTGACTTGGTATTGCTGTATAAAATTCTAAATGATTTAATTGATACTCTGGTATTGCTTGAATTGATAATCTTCCGGATTCCACTACGTAATACTAGAAGTCAGGATTTATTTCAGTGCAGAAATTCTGGAACTAACTACCATATGTATTCCTCTTTGTCCAGAATATTAATGGAGGGAAACAATTATACCAACCAGTGGATATCTTTAATTTATCTTTAAACAAATATAAAATATTGTTACTGAGGCAGTTCAGTTATGTACAACAAATACTGTATATTTATTTTTAAAAGAAATATAATATAGTATTTTTTCAAAGTGTAGTTTGTAAATTTCATATGTAAAAACCCCGAAAAAGGGCGTTAATAAATATTATATACAACTAATCTTTCACACCCAATAAAAAATTATGAAAATAATGTTGTTATTACTCCTGTTTTTCAGAGTTGATACCATTATGCGACGTATAATAAATAGCACTGCTTGCGCATTAACCACAAGAACAAAGTTTCCGTATAACAACGCCTACACAATCAGATTTGTTCCATGAAAGTTAATTTCCTCCCGCAATACGATGTCAAGACCTTCCCAATCTTGAGTTGTAGTGCTCTAACTCTGGATATCTCTGTTCGTTCTTTCCTCTCGTTCTTTCCTCTAGTCTCATTCTTTTCTCTTCCTCTCACCGATACATCTGTTCGTAAGGGCTGATTAACCTTTTTGTTTATCACCTACTATCGGAGGGAATTGATGGCTTGTTAGGTCTAAATAAATTACTTCGCGAAATAAATTTTCACAATAAATAAAATGCTATGTTTTACATCAAATTGAAGTCACTAAGGTAAATCAACTGTATTATCTACGAATAAAAAAGCGAGATTCTGTGTAACCTCGAGAAAAATGTGAACAAAAAAATAAACTAAAACTAAAATATATTTACAATGTTTACATACCAAAATCTTTTACTCCAATTGTCTTTTTTTTTAAAATTTCACACTCTTCACAAAAGCTTTCAAGAGGATGAGTTAATTTAAGGTTTTTTATTATTTATTTTGTAAAAAACTCCCTTTTTCATTAACAAGTTCTACAGTTTAATTATTTTTGTGCATAACAGCTACTATTTACTATTCCTTCCGTCAATTTACTCAATAAGTAAGAATGATTGATAATAAAATCAAGCAATTTGATTTTCATCATAAGTAGGTACCTAAATAAGTAATATAAATAGATCGACTGTAAGTGGCCTCATCACAGTTTGATAATGCCTTTAGAAGAAGAAACAGCTATCACACGTAATATAATTACTGCAAATGGACTTGTTCATAATATTTCCACATAATATATTAAACTTGATAACAATAAATAGGAAGTTTTTATTAGGGTTTTGATTTATGTATGCAAAGTCACCCCTTATTTAAATATTTTATGCGATAACAGCATTCACAAAGATAATAAATGGCTTTAGTTATGCATTTATCTCATTTATCTAAAAAAAAATCCATTTGGGAGGCGAGTATGGGTACCGCCGCCCCGTGAACCATTTATTGGAAAACCAACACCCCTGCCATAGGTCACCCCAAGTGGTGATTTAGCTGGGGTGCCCGGGTTCTTGGAGTGAGGTTAGTCTAGGACTTGATGGCGATTGCGTTTCCTCACTTACTGCGTGGCAGTTCGGATCGAGAGAGACTGCTTGAGGTAGACATAATCTAGACCTTTCCAGCCACACTCTCCCGAACCATGAAGTGAACCTCCACATAGTCTCAGGATCTGTGTGGAACTATTGTAAAAGAACTTAAGAAATGTAAATTTTTATTGTTACTTTATGCATTTTTTTATTAAGGTATAACTAGTTAACTGTAAAATCGTCGATTTTTTTTCTGTCGTCTACATTAGTGGTTTCCGACCTTTTTTTGACCAGGGACCACTATGACATATATTTGTTCTCACAGGGACCACAAGGTACAATAATGATAAACTGTTAATCGCGTAATTAAACGCATCCTTGCAATTATTACTATCATTTTGCAATTCAATGAGCTCTTCTTGGACTTCTTCAGCTACATTTCCATCATCAATACCAAAAGGGTTACGTATCAGCTTTTGGATACCTTTCGATTCAGTTTTGTAGTAAATGAATAAATGTTTCACGGACCACATTTTAGATCTCGCGGATCACATATGGTGCACGGACCACTGGTTTGGGACCACTGGTCTACATAATAGATGGATAATTAAAAAAATGACACTGGAACAAAATTTTGACATTAAACTAAATATGATGTTTTAAACAATTTGAAATTGTGTAAATTCATCGATATAGTGTATTAATAAATAGAAAGGAATTAAAACTTTTTTTGCGTAATTATATTTAAACCCTAATAGCATTCAAATTTAGTTTTTGAAGTCAGAATAAAATTGAATATTAAATAAATGCAGATTTTTCTATTTGACTATCATTGTCCACACCTACGCAGCAGTGCCGGTCCGTGAGTTTTCAGTGAGATAGAGTGCTAAGATTGAATAATACGACTTTACTGATGTTGTTGTAGCTGAAAATGATTTTTTTTTTTTAAATTTCAACTTTTGTACGAAGATCTTTCAGTATGTGGATGCGGCGCATCCCTTGACTGAAATAATCCTAAAGATCATCATAAAAAAGTTGGAATTTTGAAAAAGATAAATCTAAGCTACAACAACGTCAATAACATCATATTTTTCTATCTTAGCCTTCTAGCTCACTGAAAATCCACGGACCGCCACTGCCACGCAGTGATTATTGGTCTCTTCGTTTAATGCCTTGTAAAATGGGCGGTATATTTCCCTTAATAAATCTGATGAGCGTGGTGACTTCAAGTACTTAAGTTTATTAATTTGATTTATAGACAAGTCAGCTTGATATTTCGGCTGTAAACAAAAGTTTGTGGAACTAATATTACGCCGAAATCCAAAACACAGAAACATTTTAAATTCGTAGTCTTTTAAATTATATTTAAAACTAGCTGACCCAGCGAACTTCGTACCGCCTCAGAATCAATAACTGTCGTATTACCTTATTAGCTGAATTAAATTCAGTTTTTTATTAAGTTAAAAATTACACAATGAATCAATTATCGATGCGCAACTGTCCCTGTTTTGTTTTTGTCAGTATCAGAGATGGCGTTGTGTACGGATTTATGTTTTTTTGTGATTTTCTTACTTTTCCACTTACTTACGGGAATTGCGTTTCATTTTCTTGATACGTGTGAGGGAGATATATTATAATTATTGTAGGTATTTTTCCTTTGGAGGGGTGTAGACATATGTTCACCGTTTGTCCGACTGTTGACATTTAGTATGTAAGAAAGAGGGGTAGCATTATATGTTTAAGAACAAAAGCTAAACAATCAGCGCATTGACATCTTGACATGAGGTTTTTGAATTTTTGGAATTCACTTACTATTCAATATTATATGTATCACAATATTGTTGCAGATCTTTTAAAATATGAGAATTCTTTCCAATACAAAATGTACGAGGAAAAGAATGTTCTTCACAATTTACCATGTTTTTTTAATAGCTATTCTGCTATTTGGAGAAATGAAAGATCATAAAAATCGGTCCAGCTATTTTTGAGTTATAAATAGTGTAACTAACACGACTTTGGTTTATACATTAAGATAAATCCAACATATTTATGGTTTATTTCATTAACGTTAAGGCTTTCGACTGCAAACATGAACACGCTGAACTAAGAATGAAATAACATAGTGGTTTAGATAAAAAAAAAACGCGATAACAGCTAACACACCCTAATATCCCTTCAACTCAGTTGGCGAATTGTAAAATGTTGTAACAGTTGTTACGACATTTTGATGTTAATACTACAAGACACTTCGGAGATCCACGAACACCTATCTTTATTATTGTAAATCGCAGAGCTACCGCATTTTAACAAACTGTGCTATTAACTCATTTTGGACATTTTTAAATATATTTTTTTACATTTGCTCCACACGGGAGACTCTGAGAAAAATAATTCCCCTCAGGGCCTATATCATTTTTGGAGATGCTGTATGGAGGATCTTTTTAAGGAAAGGAAGGAGAAGAAATTAGTGGGAAGAAAAAAGGTATGAGGGGCGGGTAGGAATCTGTGGATCATGGTCTCTAGAAGTGATGTACGAATGAATTCATTCCTTCCACTGCGGTCTAAATCCTGCTGAGAGTCCTGCTGGAGAGGTCAAAAGATCTTTCTCGACCACTCAACCAGGTGGGCAGACATGAACCAGGACACCCCGGCTAAGTCACCAAACGTATCGAACCACTTGGAGTAACCTGTGGCAGAGGTGTTGGTTATCCAATAAATAGTTCCCGGGTCGGCGGTACCTATACCCGCCACCCGAATTGTGTTAGTTACCACATTTTAATTATAAACCATCGTCTGTAACTGTTTCAATTTTTCTAAATAAGTGTTGTCCGTCTACCCGTCAAATTATTATTTTCGGAAAAAAATGAACAGTTAAATTTTCCCCTAATAGATGATTTGATTTTACTGACTAGACTGATAGCGTGTAGGAGTAAAATACTAAATGTAACCAATTTAAATATTTCCGGCCGTACCTCGATAACTACTCTCTTTTCAATCGTTTTTTGCACGCAAACCCGGTTCTTTCTTCCACCCAACCGGGATGATATACTTTCTTTCATTTTACCTCATTAAGAACCAATTTTCTTTTCAATCCAAGCGTATAACTCCAGGGGATGAAGGACGCTTTTCGATAATACCTACAAGCAATGTTATTAATACGTTCAATCAGTGGCGGCTCTCCCCTTAGGACAATGGGTGTTTGACCCCCCAAAATTATAAGACACAATAATAAGTGACGAGCAGTGACATCTATCGTGTCAAATGGAAGCTCCAAATCTCACAATATTTAGATCCCTGGGTCAATTTTTGACTTGCCCTATCTTCTGTCTCTATGCGCGCCATACAATAAACGCGATGGCACTATGTTTTTATCCTGGAGTAAAAATTCCCGCGTATAGGTACCATAGAAACCCTAGCGACGTTTTGGACATGACCGAATGTCTTGGAAGGGAGACAGCATTATGAATCTTATGCGTTGTTGAAAGAGATGGCGATACAACATAGGTCGGTTTTGCATTTCGCACGCATGCCTCGTCCATTGTATTTGGACAGTTCGGGAAAGATTTGGAATAATAATTATTTACGTTGGCAAATCGAGAAGTAGATCTTTTCAAATATTATTAATTATTATATTATGATCACTTTTCAACCTACATAGAAAACAGCTTGATTTAAAACAATGTTTGTTTTTTAGGTTCCTAATCTACCTAAGTGACAGCAGATTCTATACATTTAATTATCTAGTTACAGGTAAATCATTTGAAAGGGACCTTTGCTTGTGTAGCGGTGTATTAGATAGATAAAAAAATATCTAATATAATTTAATAATAAATCTGTTTTGCTAGGTAGCTGAAAAATGCAAAAAAACATCGTCAAATTGAAACGCAAGTCTAAATTTAAATAAAATTGATAAATGTCTTTTCTCACCCAATATCTTTGGGCATTTTAGGGGTAAAGGGGACTGCGGACGTGTGTTTCAAAGTCAATTTTTGTTTTTAAATTTTTGATATTACCGGTTTCTATTTTTTCTAATCTACCTAATTTTTTTTTTAATATTTTGGATACTTAGGTACATACTATCGGTGTGCACAACTATATTGAAAAGTGCCCTCTTTAAAATGATGTGCCAGCAAGTACATGAATTATTTAGTTATTTTGCAATTTATAAATAATACCCATGTAATTTGATTTGCGGATTCATGACCCTACCTATCTTCTAATTGATATAGATAATTATATGTCGGCATTTTTCACAATATCAAAAAAGGTAATTTCACAATTTTTTTTCAAATGACCTCCCATACCTGGAGCCCTAGAGCCGCCTCTGCGTTCAATCTATTTCATAATATGATAAGTATATTTCTTAATAAACCGTCTGTATTCAAAATAACAGTTGATGTTTGCATGAAGAACGGAAAATTATGGTGCGAGGGTAACATTTTATTGCCTTTTCGTTGGTATAAGCTTGTTTTACGACATGTGGCCTTAAGCCATCAAATTAAGAAAGATAACATTGATATCTTTAAACCTATGAATATTTTCAAAGAAAATTTATTTTATTTTTAATACTCTCTTTTACTTATTTAACCAGTCTAAGCTTTTACATAAAATTGTTCGCTTGAAGTTCAACGCACGACATTCTTATAAAAATTCGTAATTTAAAATCTTCGTTCCCAAAGTCAATTTATATAATTTTGGCTTTAGCTTGATGTCATTTATAAAAAACAAATCAGTTAAAATTACATTAGCTCTATTGATGTCATTTTTTTTGTTTTACAGATTGCTTATTTAACTCTATTTCCACATAAGTTTAAGACGACACTTTACCCTGAAATATATTCAGAATCTTAACGACGTAAGTAAGGAAGCCGTGTATACAAATTGCGACTCGAGACTCGTGTATTGGACGGACCTACTGTCGAATTTGCCCTATCAAAGAAAAGAAAAAGGATAAAAAAATTATGTGGGAATCTGAACGACGCACTCGTAAGTGAAGAAAGCGTGTAAACAATATGCGCCCGCGGCACGGCGCGTATTGGACGGACGTACGGTCGACTTTACCCTAGCAGACCTGGAGATTCGACCTTTCCGCCGCGTTCATTTTAATTAATTCTGAAGAACGTGTTTCTAATATTTAAAATATTTGTAAATTAATACATCCCGAAGTTATTAATTCATCGTCTGGAAAAATAAATTTTGGTACTCACCGCTAACTTTAGTTGTACAACGTATTACAATTTTTTAAAGGCGTTGTACGTTAAAAAAACGATGGCAACGTACTGTTTTTATTAATCTAAAATATAAATAACTCGCATCTCTTGTGATGCATGGAAATAAAAATGATAAGTCTATTACGAATTCGCCGAAATAAATTAAAATATGAGCCTCGAGCAAACCCCCGATAAACGTGGTTATGTCTCACCTTAATTACACATGAATAATATAATCTCTACTCCCAAGCGAACATATATTTACGTCATATCAAATAAAACTGTAGAAGGTTGAGTTCTGGCGTCATGAAATATACACATCAAAATTTTTAGGGTAAAGCAGGGTAGTGCATCATCATTACTATGATGTTTTCGTGCAAATTTTAGACAAAACGCAATATTTCGTATATTAAGAAAAAATATACTGAAAAATTTGCGTTAAAACTTTGGCGAAGCAACTATTTAAATTTGAACATAGAAATATAACTAAAAACAACGCTGTTGTACACCTAAACGCTTCCGAGCTTGTCACATATAGGGCAGTGCTAAGAGCTGTCCCGAAAGTCCGCAAGATGGCTTAATGGGTTAGTTTAGTTCGGCGTCTGTGCACCAAGGGGGCCGAGGGCCGGGGTGCAGTTTGTAGGAGCTCACATAATTTAGATCTATTTCAACTAGCTTCTAGTTAGGTTGACTACTCGCAGTCACACCACTTGTAAAACGCCAAAAATTAATAAATCCAGATTAACATAAAGAACTCTTTCATTCCAAAGAAGTAATCTCCTTCCAAGACGAGTTGGAGAACCTGATTGTATGAAAACAACAACTTGTGACCACAACAAACACTAACTATTTTTCATTCATTTTCAGTCGTAACATTTCACACACCATTATAATACAATTGAATTACGTAGAAAGACGAGGAAATTCTGAAAGTGTTTTCAACATTACCGAAACAGAAGCGAGGCGCAAAAAAGAAATAAAATTAATTCCAACCTTAACATTTTATTCATCGACAAAAAGCCGCACAAAGTGTGATTGTTCAAGGACCATAATTTGAAGCTGTGATGTCTCGCGGAGAAGTTTTTCACCTTTTGAATTGAGCTACCTAGCGCCAGGCAGCACCCTTCCGACATTTCCCGCGGCTTGCTCAGAATGTTTAAGTACTTGGTCCTCACACCAACCGAAAACCGCCCCCTAGCGATGTTACCCCCCTCCGATGTTAGCCCCCTCGATGTTACCCCCTCCGATGTTGCGCCTACCACCCACAGTCCTTACGTTCTTCTCCCTTCTCCTTTGGTCCTACCGCTACCATTTTCAAGGCAGAAATTTACGAGGACTTCTTCACGTTATGTCTCAATGTTTCGCAGATTGTGCTCCTTGGAGAAATGCCTGAAGATCTACCCTTTGGTTTAGCAGGGGATGTTCCCTCCTAACTTTTGTTTCGCGAACGACCTCCAGATTCAAGAGCATTATCAGTCAAATCCCCAAGCTTGGTGTTTTCTCAAAAAACGAGATGTGGGGATCATATAACAAAACGCAACTCAGCGTTTTTAAAAATCTTTGTATTTCAATAATTTTGATGCTTTTTCATGCAAAGAGCCATAGTTAAAGACATTCCACATTAGCGATGAGAGACACAGAATGTTGTTTCACAGAACTTGAACAATTAATCAAATTTCTAGGTAAATATCAAAGTTCTGTTCAAATTCTTTTAATACTCCATTATATGTCAGTTGTTTCATAGAACTTTAATACTTCTTCAAATTTAACATCCATGTTCTATAAAACTTACACCCAAATTCTGTTTTTATTCCACTATGGGCCAGTTGTTTCACAAAACTTGCACAATTCATCGTATTTCAAAGATCAATTCCAATTCTGGCATGTTAGGTTATTCTATTATACTACTGTCCCCTGAGACCCTGACGAACATCTACGTATCTTCAGTTCATCTACCATACGAGTATTACCAATACATTTTTTCTATAAATTTGAATGATTGTTTCTAGTTTTGTGCACTGAATACCCTCCAACAAAGCATCAATTTTTTTCTGTTTACCTCGAAAAGCCGACAAAACTATTTCGTAACAAGATATTAATAAAATATAAATGAGAAATTAATCACGAAAAACGGTAGAGAAAGGGGTAGAAAGGTTGATTGATCAGATTTTCTATTGAATCTTAGATTTTGTAGTGATTTTTCAAAAGGAAGGTCTTTAGAAATTTATTAGTTAACTGTGTTAAAACTCATTAAATACATAACCCACAGGAACCATCTGAACATAAAACTTGACGGAGTTCATATAAGAGTTTTCTTTTTGGGAGACGGGTATGGGTACCGCCGCTCCGGGAAACATGTATTGGATAACAATCACTTGTGCCAATAGGTCACCCCAAGTGGTTCACTACGTTTGGTGACTTAGCAGGGGTGCTCTGGTTCATGGGGTGAGGTTCGTACAGGTCTTGGCGCCGGATGCGGCTTTCCATCTGCTGCTTGGCGGGCTGGATCGAGAGAGACCTGATGAGGGAGGCCTTTTGACGGACCCTCTCGACGTCGTCACCTCTCTTTCGCCTTGCACCGCAGTTGGAGGGATGGATTCATACGTCCGTCAATCCCAGACACACTGACCCCCAGATTCCTAACCACTCCTCATACCTTTTTCCTTCCCAGAACTTTCTATCCTTCCCTTCCTTAAAAAGACCCTCCACCCAGCATGGGGGTGAGCCCTGAGGGGAATTATTTTCCTCAGGGCCTCCTGTGTGGATCTAATGTAAAAAAAAAAAATCTATTTTGTCAGATAATAAATTTATAATTCAATTAATTTATTTATACACCAAAACAAATATAACATTGTCCTTTTAGTTAGAACAAAGCTATAACTTTACTTAAACCTCTTTTCTTTTAGATACCTATTCTAAGGTATAAAATTAAACCTCCTTTGTGGTAGATCATATTATTTAGACCTTTTATTAGCCTACTGATTAAGTTAAGCATTGGGTACTTGAGATAAGAATAGATAAAATAGTGATTAAACATCATGGGATAGTAAAATATTACAATAAAATTACCCTGATGGGTTTCTGACTGGTATACTTGCCACTTGTCTATGAATTTCCAAAATTGTACCCTATAAAGGGTTAATATTAATTTTGCTTAGGAAAAAAACAAACTATAAAAACCGATTAGATCAAGCTGAGAGTCAATAATTTTTATATTAAGGAAATACGGTTTAGGTAATATTGTTTAGCTCAAATAGTACTAATTAAATCCAATCATTGGCTGAATCAGAAAATGTGTATACATTATACATTAATATACATTATTATACATTGCACATACACAAATAGATTTAAGCAAGGAATACAAGTTTCGCTACAAGAAGTCTTTATCAACAACACTAAGAAGTGAGTTAAACAGTGTTTCCTGAAATTAGTTGGAACAAAATATGTAAGTATCTAAATGAAATTTGGTTCACCGGTGACATTTTTGATGTTTTGTAATTTGACGTGGGGTGAGGAGTTGTAGAGTTACTCGGCTGAGTGACCAGTGACCAGTGATGACATGTGGAAGAAAGTTTTTTTGTTATTTTTTATTAAATAGACATAAAAAAGTCAACAGACCAAAATTTCATTTTCATTGACTTGTTGCAGTTTATGATTTTATATTTACCGTCGATGTGTATGGTATTATTATGATATACATCGTGAATTTGGATAAATTCAGCCTGAAAAATGGCGACTGCGTCCGAAACCAGCTAATTTTTCCTTAAATAAAGTAGGTACCAGGTACTTATAAAAGGATATTAGTCATATGCCAAAAAAACTAATTTTTATTACTTTATTTGGTTTTACACACGGCTAGACTTTTAAATAGACTATAAAGAGCAGAAAATAATGAGCTGAAGAAAATTAAATAATAATAATCACCCTATATCTCATCTTCAATGTTTATTTTTTAAAATAAATGTAACAATTTGCAAATATCACTGGCAAGCAGACTATTCATGAATATGTAAGTGCTTTATTTACGTTATTGTTCCCATCTTTAGAGCCAACGCTAATCTGATTCCTGGTTATTTATGTAAACAGGCCTTCATAACGAATATCCTACGCAACTGTCGTCACACTCGGTGCCTGAAGAATGGCCGCCTACCACCCCCTCCACTTGTCCCCACTTCTCCCGACTTCCTCACACTTTCTCCCACTTCCCCCAAAAACCTTCTCACCCCCCAGGACAGATCACAGGACGAGGATCTGCGCACTGTCGGGGAAAGTGAATGCTTCGCGAGATATCCTGAATTGGATTCGTGTAATAATATATACAGATAAAATGTCTTTGAATTTGATGTTTGACTTATTGAATGAGGCATTTTGCAGTGAGCTGCTTTACAGTCCAACGCGGATTTGGATTGGCTTCATCTTTTTTTGAAGACTGACATATTTTTCATATCCCAAAGCTGTTTTGGGGAGTCTTTCAATATAACGTATTTATAATATAGTTCCAAGAGTAAAATATTACACTAGCAAAGGCCTCCCTCGATATCATAATTATTGTGGAATTTGCGAAGCTGAAAGTATTTATATAAAAATGATTGCCTAAAGAATATCACGTTTCCAAAAAAAAAATTTACCTCGATTGTTAGCAAACGTGAAAAATTACAACATCTATCCCATCTGTCAAGCATTTAAACAAAACTAATACTATCTTACTTAATATTATAAATGCGAAAGTTTGTATGGATGGTTGGTTCGATGGTTGGTTGGTTGGTTTATTGGCAAAGCGTATTGCTAAGTAAATGTTTGACGTAAGCTGTCAGTTTGTTTTATTTGTTTAGGTTACTAGCAAAAATTCAAATTAGTATGAGTATTCTAATATGAATATTTAGTGTAGGTAAATACAAATATAAAATAGGTACTCATCTACATTTTGACCTAAGCCAACAGCTATACTAATATTATGAATGCGAAACGGGGCGTATTAGATTGTTGATTGATTGGGGGAGGGGGAGTGGTAGTGCGGGGGGAGAGAGGGGGTGGGAGTGTGCGAATGCGAGCGAAGCCGGGGGCAAAAGCTAGTATCAAATAAAGAATTAATAATAATTAATAAATACGTTGGAATTTATTAACTATAAGTCTGTTCCAATTTTAAAAATAAATAGTCCATTGGGCTTAAATAATTTTATGCAAGAATTACGTAGGAATATTACACATATAATGCATGCACAGTGCACACACAAACGAAATAGTAATTTTATAATAATAAATTACTGCAGTGTATAAAAAAATGTGATTTTACACTTAAATTACGTCTTTTATCATTAACCGTGTTTTACATTTTACATTTGTGTAACGTGTAATATTAACGTAAGTTTAATTTTTTTTTTTAATTGTGTGGATTTAAAAATACTTATTTATTGGGAAGGGGGTAAGTAAACACTCTTTTCACAAAACTGATTTTAAGAAGTTTCGTGAAAATAGACGATTTGACGTTTTTCTATTTACGTCGTTTTATAATATAAATCTTCTACATGTTTTACATTATTTTCTGCTACGTCCGGTACAGTCACCACACATTTTAAAATAGATCTTTTTTATTTATTTAAAACATAAAATAACATAATAATACAGAAATAATATAACACAAGTTAGAAGTTGCAATAAACTTGATTTTAACGTTAAAAAACTTATTATCTTTCGAAGGAGATGTTTATGAATACATAAAATTATGTACGTGCACATATTACGTAATTAATACAAACACGTTCACATACGAGTATATGCACATTATAATGAAATCATATCAAAACAGAAATAACAAAAACAAACTGTCAAATGTCAACAATGTGGCAGGTCAACAAAAACAACAAAACGATCTTCTTTTTATTATTCATCTTCATTAATTCTAGACTACAATTAGTGATGTGCTATATCTGTTTCACTTGGAAATCGTGTGTTACATATACATTAGTAAAGGTTAATATATAATTTTTTTTTAATATGACTTATTCTGATATTATCAATTCCTGAAGAAGAGCTTTTAAGTTGCTTAACAATACTTTCTATATCAGCAACGTTGGACTTTAGTAGGAACATTGTTAAAGTACTTATATTGAATTCACCACTTACATACCAAAGCCGCTGCTTCGACTTAGCTGGGTTCTGGTTGTGGACAGGAAGCGGATGAAGTTGGTTGGGTCGGGTTAAGTCTTCAGTTCACCAGACTTAATACTTAGCACCCGAGAGACCACTACTTGCGGCTGCTGGATCGTATCAACAACAAGAAATTCAAATACCGGAATTTCAAGTACAAGAAATAGGACTACAAGAAAATCAACTACATACGGATGGGAACTGCTTCCACGAAAACTTGTACTTTGTACTAGTAAACGTGCAAATGTAGAATACAAAAGCATAAAACATGGGGCTTCTTGCTTCGAATCTGAACAATTTCTAGGCATAAATGTAAGTATGTACTCGTATATCGTAGAGCAAAAATTACTTACTTTGAAATAAGTTTTTCTAATTTAATTTTTTTATTTTATTTAATATAATCTTTATTTATCAAGTTACGTAGGTGATTGTACTGTACCTGTCTCACTAAGAATTCGTGTTTTGAGAGCAGGCGCATTTTAACATAAGCAGTTTAACATAATAAGAATAAGGATAACAACAACAACAATGTTATATACATTTAAAGTAAAAGTACATATATATAATAATATCAACAACTTACATACAATGAAAGTAACAGTCGTAATTTGAACTGTTGCAATTGTGACTGTTGTGTCCATCTGTTTCATATTTTGTGTGTACATTGGGAGTAGTTGTTGATATTATCTTCATTTATGATTAAATATTTGAATTAGATTAACAAGGTTTAAAGTTTCATTTATTTTTTAAAGAAAGACAAACATTCCCAGGTTATGAATAACCGGACTATGTTTGAAAATCTCCACCTCAGTAAGCGAAAAATTTTGCTTGTGTCGGGATGGAGGATTTAGCCAGCCGAGGAATCGAACACGCGACGAGCGGGTGAGACCTAGACGCGATGCCCATTCAGTCACTGACAGGTCATTAAGAAACATACATATGTTTTATATTAACATTTAATAGAAATGTATTTGTAGAAAAATAAAAACATAATTGATAAAAGAGTAATACTTTATATGTATAATATATAGAAACATTTTATTTCGATAATTATGTGCTTATCTATATATATTTTTTTAAATATATATCCCCATTAAAAGCTATGAGTGTGTATGGGAGAGGGGTGATATTTATTTATTTATTTATTTGGAATTTCACGCCCGGCTGGGCTTTTACATGCATTTTTTTTAAACAAAGAACATCTAAATCTAAATGTGCATTACAAAATAAAAAAAAGTTTAGTTAATAATAAGATTTTTATTACTGTTGTAATGTACACGACTCACGTGAGCACCAACATTTGTTTTAAACCGTTTTATGTTAACACACATTTGTCACATCTATCGGTTTCGGATGTAATCGGGAAAATATTAAAACTAACATATTATGTAATATGTACGACATGTACGTACACCGTACACCTAAACATGTATATTTGAGTTCAAAGATTTTATTTTAACATATTGATCCACCGGTTTCGGAGCACCCTTCCATCATCAGGACAATTATTAAACTAATATAAGGTACAAAATATTGAAAGATATTAATAGTTTCCTAAATATTTAGGTGATGGAGTAAGGGATAAACAAGGAGATAATTAACTCAGCGGCTTACTAAAATATATCTGGAATAGGACTATAAGATAGATTTAATTGGTTATTCAATATACGTACTTGTATTATTACGGACGAATTTTCTAATTTCAAGCACTTCTAAATTATCAGCTTTACAAAAACCCCATGCACCTCATCACCTTAATCATAGATTTTTTTATTTTATATAAGTTATATTATTGTCCTGATGATGGCAGGATGCCATCGAAACCGGGAGATTTAAAACAAATGTACCAACGTGTTTATATTATAATTACGACAAGCCATAAAGTAAAAGTTTTTTAACGAATGTGTAAGTTTTTGTAGTTCTTTTTGGCCTACAAGCAATGTTTACATAACCTTGTTTTATTGCAAAAAGACGCTAAGAAATTTAAGTTAAAAAGGACTTTAAAACATTTGGTTTCCCAATCTTTGACATTAAAAAAAAAACAATGCTAAAACTGAAAAAATATTCTATACAACATAATATTTCTGACCAAGTTTATGTCATAATATAAACTACCTATTTATGTCGTCTTTTGAGATGTATAGTTTCAAGTGTAATGATTTTTAATCCTTCAGTTTTGTCCCAGGGAATGGCTGCCGGCAAACAATTCCTACAATAGATTATAAGATCCTGAAAAAATAAAATGTTCACATGGACTAGTATATAGGCTTAGTTCTTGTACATATACGAGTACCTAGCCAATATCTAAGGTTCAAATACAGTAGGCTGGACCAGAGGCAGACTCTCAGAACTACTGAATTTGTCCAGGGTTTTGGAGCAATGACTTAAAATAGAATAGAGGTGTCAAAATTTTGGGAAATTTCGAAAATAACAGTCCAGTTCAAATTGGAGGTAAGTGAAGCCGGGGAAGTTGTCTTGAATTGTCAGCTCTTATAATGTTCACGTTAAAGGATCACGTCTTATTTTTTTTCTCTTATTAACTTCGCAGAGGGGCAAGTTTATAATAGTTTTTTGAGACAATAAGATGTACTGTATAACAATACTTACTTTACGCGTGAGAGTTATTCTATATTATCAAACGTAGATTTGGAAGCAGATGTCAGAACGCGGAACAATTAATTGGGTGTTTTAAAATAATAAGGTGTTTTAAAATATTTTTTAAAAATAAAAATAGAACCCCTGCCATATGTCACCCCAAGTTGTTCGCTACGGTTGATAAATTAGAAGGGGTGACCGGGTACATGGGGTGAGGTTTGTCTAGGTCTTGGCGGCGACTGCGTTTGCCCACTGCGTGGCGGGATCGGGAGACGCTAGTTGAGGGAGACCCAACTTAAACCTCTTCAGCAGGATTCTCAACCGGGATCAACAGGGATGGATTCATATTTCCGTCGCCCCTGAACACGCCCTGAGCCCCACCCCTCATAGCTTTTTCTTCCCAGAACTTTCAATTTTTAATTTCCCTAAAATGACCCTCCACACAGCATCCCCAAAGGTGACATACATCAGCGCTGAGGATTTTTTTCTCAGTGCCTTTTGTGTGGAGCTAATGTAAAACGATTAGTTTACTGTATTGATGTGATACATTACCTCTATGGAGGTAGGTATTTCTGTTTAATTCTTCGATATAGGAACATATTTATTATTTATTAAAATGAATACAATATTAGCGAAACTCAATCGATAATCTGGAGACAGCAAAATCAGAAAAAGATATTGGCACCTCTGGTACTCTAACCCAGGACCTTCTGCTTTCATGGCAACAGCTCTACCAACTGATCTAAAGTGTCAATATCAAATTCGGTCAATTTTAACTGTCATACTTCGACTAAGAACTACCAACATTATTTTTATTTTCTTAATGCACATATTATTGGCTGCTATCTTTATAAATGTATCCAAGATTCAAACCCGATCTAAATGCTATCTAGATAGTGTCTGGATAAATATTTATCTATTTTATTTTTAACATGCGACACTTCAATTTGGGAGGCGGGAATGAGTACCGCCGCCCCGGGAACCTTTATTGGATAACCAACACCTCTGCCATAGGTCACCCCAAGTGGTTCGCTACGTTTGGTGATTTATGATTTAACAAGGGTCCCCGGGTTCATGGGGTGAGGTTTATCTAGGTCTTAGAGGCGGATGACCTGGACACACTGAACCCCAGATTCCTACCCACCCCTTAAATCCTTTTCCTTCCCATCCTCTCCTTCCCTTTTAAAAACCCTCCAAACAGCATCACCAAATATGACATCATTTTCCTCAGGGCCTCCTATGTGGAGCTCATGTAAAAAAAAATTTAAAAAAAATTAAAAAAAAAATAATAATAAAAAATAAAATAAAATCTATTGCCTTTTCTGTAAAGTAAAATCTCAAATTGTAAAATTTAAATACCCCAATATCTATTTTATTGCATCTTTTATCAATAATCATATTTGGATCTAAGGAAATTTTTCGTAAAATTACTATGAAAACTTGAATAGACAGAAAAATTACTCGGACTTCCCAATATTATTTCTCAGCACTTGATTAGAAGCGAATAGTGACACGCCCCCCAGAACTATACTCATTATGAAAAAAATCGATGCGGGTATTAATCTGAGGGCAAAAACCGATTTTGTTTAATCTATATCTCAATGGCATGGTATAAATATTAGTAGGTAATATAATATAGCGAGAAAACTATGGAAAATGGTTGGTTAGGGACTCTCCGGAATTTCGGGCTCTATTTATTTAGGGAATCTTGGAGGCGGCCGTTCACGGACACCGAATTCCCTTTAACGAAATCCGTTTTAAGCATTTGCGCCCCGGGATGACCTCTGGGGTATTCATATTTGTCATTTTAATTATAGAAGAGCGGACCTTAACTAAATATTAGCCCGGCAAACAATTAAGTTTAGCTGAAAAAGGGCGGCAATTTGGTCCTGGAAAGGCCATAATGTAATATTCCCGGGTAATATTAATAGCAGGTACTAAGTTTGTGCCTTGGGTCTCCTTTAACAGGGCAGTGATTGAATTAAAATTGTAATGTCACGTTTTCAAACAAAAAAGGCAGAGAATTACAAAGGAATCTCAAAAGGAATCTTATTATTTTAATTAATATCGTTTGTTCTCTAGGAAGAGCTTTTCAAGCTTCATGACAAAAGACTCTATGACTTGGCTGTAGGACTAAAAGTTGCGTGTACAAAATCCGACAAAAAAATATACGGTCTTAATTGATTTTTAAACATAAAAATAAAACCGTGGGTAATTCAGAATTGAATTGTTCCTTTCATTGCTTGTAACTTTATATCTCCTAAAGTTGATCAAATTGTTTGAAATTTTCTTTTACCGTCTTCATTATCTTCCTCTACTTAAGATCCAGTTGTTTTACAAAAAAATTATCAAATTTCAATATTAATATTTAAGTTCTGCGAAAATTATGTTATTATTCAAGTGCTAAAACAACAATACAATTTTCATTTTGAGAGGAGGGGTACCGCCGCCCGTGGTTTCATTTATCGAACACCTCTACCGTTGGTTACTCCAAGCGGTTCGCTACAAAACAAGCCTATAATGGAAAAATAACAGAACTTGAACAAAACTTGTACCTGTGTTAATTGGCCCTAAATGCCTTAGTCCGTGCAGTGAAATTCTACTTTAGTGTTTATATTTAAAAAAAATGGAATAATGATGTTTACAATCAACATCCCCATGTACGAGAAACAAATGAGGTCAGTAAGAAATTGATTAATATCCACTGTCTTGTTTGACACTTCATAAGATAACATCTATGTATTTCAAACGATGTTGACTGTACCTGTGACACGAACAACCGTGTTAACGAAACATAAAAATCCCAGAATTCATAAAACTACTAAAATCGATAAAGCTTTTTAATGCCTCATTTGAAAACATGAAGGCACTTTTTTTTAATTGGTACTAAAATTAAGGAACGTTTCAGAATTTCATCGATACTGGTAATTATTATTTTATATCGTTGTTTGAAAAAAATACGGTCACATGACATTGAATAGGTTTAGCACGGTTAACTGGGTATTATACATTCTGGTTAATGAATTAACTTATTTTTTTACATTAACTCCACACAGGAGGCCCTGAGGAAAATTATTTTCCTGAATGCCTATGTCATCTGTGAAGATGCTGTGTGAAGGGTATTTTGGAGGAGAGGAAGGAGTGAACCTGGAGGAGAGGAAGAAGACCCATGTTGCAGGAGGGAGGAAACACAGAGGCCGGCAAATCATTCCACAGTAGAAGCGATTGGATATGCTTAGAATTAAGATCGCCGAGATATACCAAACTGTTACTTCCCCGAATACTGAGCGAAAGGGATAACCGCACCTCTAGACTGGTGATACCTAAATAAAATCAAGATCGAAGTTTTTATATTCCCCATTTTTCTCCTACGAACCGGGACCAATAAGAAAATACCCAATAAATTTAACGTTTTACTTTTCTAAAAAATACTTTGTCGGCGGGAATGGGTACCGCCGCCCCGGAAACCTTTATTGGATGACCAACACCTCTGCCATAGGTCACCCCAAGTGGTTCGCTACGTTTGGTGATTTAGCAGGGGTGCCCGGGTTCATGGGGTGAGGTTTATCTAGGTCTTGGAGGCGGATGACCGGGACACAATGAACCCCAGATTTCTAACACCCCTTAAACCTTTTTTCTTCCCAGAACTCTCCACCCCTTCTTTTCCTTAAAAAAAACCCCTCCACACAGCATCATATAAAGATGACATAGGCCTCCTGTGTTTTTTTTTTACATTAACTCCACACAGGAGGCCCTGAGGAAAATAATTTCCTTCAGGGCCTATGTCATCTTTGCGGATGCTGTGGATGTGTGGAGGGTATTTTTGAGCAAAGGAAGGTGTGAACATGGGTCTTGAAGAGACCAATGTTGTAGGAGGGGGGAAACACAGAGGCCGGTAAATCGTTCCACAGCCGAGCTATTGAACTCAAGAACGAGTCGTAAAAACGACCCGTTCTCATGTGACTAATGTCAACAGTGTACAAACGTTGGGCACGTGTTTGGCGTGTTTCCCGACTATGCACCGGTGCCGAGGGCATCAATGACGCTAGTTCCTCGGAGCATCTTCCATTGTAATACCGGTAGAACAAGGACAGCATTCCCACCTGACGCCTGTGCTCTAAAGGTTGCAATCCGTCTGTTAAGATAGGAGAATCTATCAAACGGACCGCCCGTTTCTGCACAGAGTCAAGTGTTTTTTTTAGGTATTTTGGAGCTCCAGACCAGAGGTGGCTGAAGCTCATGTAAAAAAAAATCTGAACGTCTGTTGATAACGTTCAAACCAGGCAATTTTAACTATTTTTGGAGGGCTAAAACTCCTATAAGATATATAAATCAAATAATGCAAAACGTACCGACACACCAGTGGTAGATTTCTATATGTTATGATAAATAAAAAAAATTGCAGTAGTGTCAAAATCCAGAGAGGAAAACGAGTATTACGCCTGTATAGATAAAACCCCGCCAGTTTCCTCTTAAACATTAAAATAAACTTGAATAATACGTCGAAGCTCTATAAAAGCAAACACGGGAACAATAAACAATCCCTCATAATACATCATAAATCCTACTCTTAATATGAACCATATTCTCCACGCAATACATTCATATATTATAACTATATCCATCCTGCAGAAAGATCAATACATAAATGATAAAGGTTCCCGTTGAATGACCCCAATGGCTCTACGCCCCGTATTAAGCACCCTTCGCTGTAGGCCGTAGAGCCTGCCCGCTATACCCTCAACCAGGGGGAGGTTGAATCGGACCTGAAGGTCAGCTACCATCCAGTCTGTGTGAACTAGTTTAATTCAAAGAAATACGAGCACAAATAAGACGGAGACAACTATGTATGCAGCAGTCCCCGCAACTTTGCAAGAAATGTTTTATTTTTATTATTTTTGTGCAGTAGAATTAAACAAATGAAATGATAAATAGTAAAAGTTGCAGTCAAGGAATAATACAAATATAATGTACGAATGAAGAAAAGACAAAAATAGGACAAAAATTACAAAGGTAAATAATTTATTATATTATTGTAATAATTCACATTATTATATGGTATTACCAAACAACGTTGAATTAATGTAATCTGCCGCCATTTCACGATGTGCCGAGGCGCATCATGATCTGTACCAGTACGCAGAAACACTTGTACCAGTGTGAAGTGTGCCTTAAGAGGCGGTTACGGTCACAATAAATTAAGCGGACAAAAAGTTATGTATTTATTTTAATATTTGTACACGAGTATAATGGGATACCATGAGTTGTCACTATAAAAAATAGGAATATTAAATCAAGTTCATCTCTTAACCTTCCTATACTCGCGCTTTGGTCTATCAGACCGATAAATCAATAATTAGTTTTTTTCTCAAAAATTAAAACAATTGTACTTGGAGGGTTTTAGTAGCTTCTTAATTTGTTGTTAGGCATTGTTTAGTGCGTCGCGCGCATTGCCGATGAGTGGACGTATGACACCTTTTTACGATTATCGGTCTTTTAGGTAAGTAAAAATGACTACCCAAAAACCTAATAATGATTAATTCTTATAATATTTATATATGTATAATATTTTTACGATGCTCCAGATTTTATGTCCGGGTTAAATCTTTCCCAAATGAAAGACTAAACCCTTCCACACACTTTTCCACAAATGATTATCTAGTGAATTCACGCAATGTAAGTGCACTGTATAAGTATAATAAATAAAATAACAATACGTCAATCCACCAGAAACATAATGGGAAAATATTTCATCGACTCCAGATGTTTTCATATCAGAGGGTTCGGCTCTGATGAAATCCTAACTGGTCCGATAAATCCTACTGATCCCTCAATATAAATTTTTTTTAAATCTTTCGTAATCCTACATGTATTTAAAATGATATTTTCATTTATAGTTTTTTTTTAATTTACTCATGAAAAGTTTATTTTTGTTACTAATGTTAGTGTACAAAAAAATTATTTTTAAGAGGCTAAGTTTAAAGTCTGATTCTATGAAATAATGTAAAAATTGTGGTATTTTTCTTTTTTTAATTCAATTATATTTTTAATTGAATTATCTATGTAATAAAAACCAAAAATGGTTAAACATTGTATAATTAAAATAATGCAGACGAGATGAAATCTTGGTCTGAGACACCGTGCGCGAGTATGTGAAGATTAACCTTTAACTATGGATGTGCGGTGTCAGGCCGCTCGCAGTTTGTGAATCGAGTGCCCCTCTCTTCCCGCATACCCCGCGCGTCTGTCCGCCTCAAAAGTTTTGGTTTTAGTGGCGAAACGACTGTCTATAGTGAAGGTTACGTCACCGGCTGAATTTTGCGTGAGTAATTTCGCTATATATTTGTTATATATGCTGTATATTATCTATGGGACCGCGCGTCCACGTTTGTGTAATAAATTGAGCTGATGGTGATTTTCTTTCTACTAGATTTATTAGATAAAAATGTCAGAAAACTATGGTTCCTAAACGTAAGACGTGTAAACTGTGCCCACCAAAGATAAAAAGAAAGACGATTTACACTTGTGAAGGCTGTAAACAGCAAATATGCCTACAATGTTCTAAGCCATTATGCAAAGATTGCCAATAAATTTGCATATGTTGGGTCTTTGTCAAAAATTTTATGTTTTGTTTTAAGAAGTTAATTTTAAGTTTTTTTATATTTTTTATTAATTATATTTTATTATAAAATTAGTGAAACTTACTCAAAAAGTAATTTTCCTTGGATAATGTTCCTACAAAGTTATCTCGAGTAAAAATGACTGAAAAGTGCCTTTGATTGTTAAATGGTCAGATTTTAGTTCAAAATAAATTAATTTTAATTGAAACGTCTTGTTTTATTTACATTTGGTAAAGTCCGTAAATAAATAAAAACACTTTTTGGTACAATACTTACTTAACTGGATAGATTCCGGTCTTTAAAGATAGCGGTCTGTGAGACCGCACGTCCATAGTAGTGTAACAAAAATGTTACGTCCATAGTTACAGGTTAAGAGAGAATATTTAAGTCAACACCTTAACAAGGTTTTGGTAGAGTCCGTGATTTAGATACATAATTAGTAGATAAAACTATTGTTTATTTATTTCTTTAAACACCGATATAAATCATTTAGACTGGCATCAAAACTTTCACAAAAAACTTTAGTTAATAAGTCTCGACAATATGGATTGCGAAGAATGGTAACCAAAATTAGTATTAAGAGTGTTTGAGGAAGCGAAATAAATTAATTATTTCTTCGTTAACGGCAAGGAATGTTGAACTGGATGAATTACAACAAAGAAGTTGATTCAATAATGTGATAAATAATAATTTTTAGGGCGCAAGTGAGATCTAGCCATTCGAAAGTTTTTCCAATGAAGAAAATGTTTAAGGTTTCTTCAATTTCTTCACAATCTGAGTGATCGCCTCTTACTCTCCGTAATCTCCGTGCAGTTGTTATGTATCTAATCCTTTAATACTATAATGCTTTATTGTCCAGTTAATCTCCATCCGGATAACTTAGTTGGTATTACGCTCATGCATTTAGGTCAGGGTTGCACAATTATTAATTTTTTTCAGTAAAAGCAAGAATTTTTTTACAATTTTAGGATTCATGTGTAATTATTATAATTCATGAAATTAACATTCTGATTAGGTCATTATTCAAATTTTTAAACATGGGAACTATATTACCACCCGGTTGGGCAGCGTTGTGGGATTGGGGATGTAGAACGGTATTTATTAATGTAATAACGGTATTTATTAATGTAATACAGTCGTCCCATATGCGAGTCGACTTACACAAAAATGAGTCGAAGAAAATACCCGTTCTCATGAAGCCAACCTCAACTTCTGTGATTTAGCATATCTAAATTGCCTCGAACAGACTCAGCATGTCTTCAACGGCCGTTGTTGCCAATCCAATTGATCAACTGTTGAGTCGAGATTTAGCTCAACTCTCCTCAAATTCACAAATATGCTATTTCAATGCAACTCTCCGACCAACAGGCGAATCAATCGTTACTAAACAAATCACTTAGCTTATCTGGGACACAGATTGATCGATCAAAAAGTTGGGAACAAAGACCGTAAGAATATCCAAGACCAACTTCCAGAATAAAAACTTCTTCAATCTTTGCAAATTCACTTTTTGGCATCATTTTTAATTAAATAAAAACAAATCACTTTGTAAAACACCACTATTTAATCAAAATTATCCACACGTTTTGAAACTAAAGGTTTCTTTATCAGGATAAGATTAACATGTTAAAGACAAAGAAACCTGCGGTTTCGAAACATGTCGATAATTTTGATTACATAAATAGTGGTGAATAAAAAATTCACATATGGTAATACTATGGTATATGTGACCACCTTCAAACTTAACCTCAAACAAAGTTTATGGAGTGATTGTGTGTAGTAGCCAGATACCAGCAGATTTGCACAAGCAACACAGGGATGGCTTTCTGCAATTTATTCCGTCTCACATCCATTCCAGCTAAACCCTTCTGCGGTGGAACCCAAATTTACAGTCCATCAAAAAACCATCACACCCGATTATGTTTAAATCGCACCGTTTCATTGTTCCAGTAAATTTATTTCAACGTTGGAACCTGATAGTCATCCCTCGGCAACCACCCTTAAACTGTTAAGTACTTTGTACGCGAGTACATCAGGCGACCTTGCCTGGCAATGCCGCGAAGGGATCGATACTTCATGCAAGGGAACTTGCAATGAGATATGGATTATTCATTCATGGGCTTGGCAATCTATAAATACAGCAACACCGCTCGGCCGCTCAAAGCCTCTGGACATAATACATTCTAATTCTTTCAAGTTCAAATGGTTTTATATAATCTTGTAGGTCACGGAACAAGACGTAATTTAGTTTTATCACCGTAGCCTTCCGCACGCAATTCATTGAACAAATTTACGATTATTTTTAAGCATTTTGGCAAACATGCAATAATAACAATGCTCTCACATTCATTTGGACCCAATAGGAAATTTAATTAGGCAAGCCATATTTCCTTGTAAGTGTAACTTCTAAATTGAAACACGCGAGAAGAAAATTCTCAGAATCAGTTTACAACAGAATCTTTTCAAATACCGGTGAGCTATATTACATACTGACTTCACTAATTAACGTGTTTTCAATTTGACAAAGCTTTTAAACAACCATTTACCACACAATAATGGTTGATTATCAGCATTTTCTCTACATTGTTTGGTAGTGTGTTAATAGTACACGAAAAATAGTACCAAAATGCACCAAATTCGTGCAATCATGAAACTTTGCTCGTACATTCTTCTTGGCGGTACAAATGAAGATCTTCGGGTCCACCCAAAAAAGTGATGGAACTCCCCTCTGGAGGGAAGAGAAGAGAGGTGTCTGCCTATCCGGCGCAGTTGATGGGCAGACACATCCACCTCCAAGACCCAAATAACTCACCCCATGAACCTGGGCATCTCTGTCACCAAACGTAGCGAACCACTTGGGGTGACCTGTGACAGAGGTGTTGGTTATTCAATAAAGGGTTCCCGGGACAGCGGTACCCATAACCGTGTGTCAAACAAAAGTTTGTAAGTTGTAATAAGTATTATATGTATACCAAGATTTTTCACGCCTAACAACTATCAACTAGTAAAAAATAACCATTCATAGTTTTTCTTCACAATAATATGATTCTTTTCATCGCAATACATGTAACATTTTTCCTGAATGAAAATGATCATAACCCTAATGAAACAGTATATTACCTCAAATATAATATTCACTTACGTAACTCACGCGAAGTGAGAGTTGGTAATGGAGATAACTGTAATATTATTAACAGTTACTTTCTACAAACTTTGAACACGCAATTCATTGAGGAAATTTGTGTTTTTTGGGATATTTGTTTATTAAAACATACACAGTACATTATAACACAAGTTATAAGGTATAAAAAATTGAATTAATGCCTGGTTATAGTATGGTTCATAAATTATCAGCAGGTTATTTCGCCTGAGATGAGAACGGTTCTTAAAATCACTAGTATAAAAAGATAGCAAGTGTATGGAGAGATAAAGAAATTTTTTTACGTGCTCGCGAATCGTGATAGACTCTTAATAAAGTATAATGTATAAATAACTTTAATTAATTTTAAAATATTTTTTATCACGCTAAGAAATTTATAAAATATATATTTTTTTATATTATCAAGGAATCATGAAAATTGTTTTAATTGTAGTAATTTTTCATGGTTGTGATTGCGCGAGTAACTTGCGAGTTATTTGCTGCATTAGTGTTGATAGCTTTTATATGAATAAGCGAACATTTAAACTTTAAACCAAAGAACGGACAGCAATTCGGGATTATTATACAGCAGATTATGTAAAAACAAGACACCTGACAATGTGTGTCTTTTTTTAAGTGAAAACTTCTTTAGCACCGTTGTGATTTGAAACTCGATGAAAGAAAACAGGGACACTAAATAGAGACAAACACATATGTACATCTATAGAATTTAGCCTACGAGAGAATGGGTAAGAATAATCGGTCTTCTCTTTGTGGCGTGCATCCCCACTTTTGTCTACTTTAGTTGTCTGTAGGTTTCGAATTTTTTTTTTCAATTTTCACCAAGAATAGTTTCGTCACTAACCACGTGTGTGATTTGCATCTATTTTTAAATAATATTAATAGTTATATTAGGGTGATCTATGTAGCGTCAATTTTGTGACGAACGACTAATAACCTCTCAAAGGCAGTGAACAAATATTTTTTTTCCAATCCAATTACTAACATATAAACCTACTTACTGCTAATAATTCATCCTTCCTAATATTACTGCTAATGATCTAATAAAGCGTCTTAGTTAGGGAAGCTTATTTATCTAATACGTGTTATAGCCTAGCCGAGTTAATAATACGATAATATTCGTGTTTTGCCAAATATGTTAACCATTGTGGCATTACTTTACAAATGAGATACACGTTTTCACATTCCATTATCTGAGACACCGTTCTGAGAATTTCACGGGAGTTTCAATCATTTTCCCGAAACATAAATCTTCTCGGAATATTATTCTCCAAGTTGGATATAGATATTTCATTGTAGAGACTATGTACATATGAGAAGAAAGTAACGCAACTAATAGACGGTGTATGCAAAGGGAAAAGCTTTTAGTTTTCATTTTATTATGTCCCGAGTTAATACGAGATGATGGATGGTTTAAAAACGTTACTGAATTTATATATTCGTCGCATTTTTATTAAGTGCCCACCCTTGCGTTTCCTAGTCGCATGACAGAAATACGAATTTATGTAAAATGAACCGCGCCGAAAAATAAATTCAAAGTTGTCAATTAACTTGTTGTTAAATTTGTACAGCCTACATCGGTTATTTCAGAAAGAAAGGAAGCTTAAATTTAAATGCGATAAATTTTTTAAATAAAAAAAAATGTAGTAGCTTTTCAAGTCGTGTCATCTTTGGGGATGCCGTGTGGAGGGTATTCTAAAAAAAAAGGAAGGAGAGTAAGTTTCGGGAAGGAAAAAGGTATCTGGGGGTCAGTGAGTCTAAGGTGAAAGGTAAAGGGTCCTTCTGGAGAGGTCAAATGATCTCCCTCCACCAATCTCTCCCGATCCCGCCCGCCACTCAGTGAGAGGGCTGACGCATCCAATGCCAAGCTCTAGACAAACCTCATACCATGAACCTGGGCACCCCTGCTATGTTAAGTGTTGGTTATTGATAAATGGTTCTCGGGGTGGCGGTACCCATAAACTAATGTTTCCTTGCCCTTAGGACATATTTACGACCTATTATGGAAAATCATGAAAAAATATTGTTATTTCAGCTAAGTGTTTGTTTTGTTATATCTGCTTAGATGCCCGATGAGAAAGCTAAATATATAATTTGTGGTCGACATTTCACATAATTGCATTAATTTTTCCTCGAATGCCTTTAATTAATATTATTTCAATATTTAACATAACTCAATAGCAACAAGTAGGAGGGTACCTATATTACAAATATTATTAAATTAAGAAACAAGCCAAAAAGTTTATGTTTTGAGTGTCCTTCAGGCACCCTAGGTATTCTATCAGACGAAAGGCTAACATTAGAGAATTTTCTACCGCAGGCTGCCCTACCACCTCTTCCCCATCGCATTCCCCTCACCACTATCTTTAGTCCCACAACATACCTCAGTTGAGACCTTTGTACGGTAGTCATAAACAAAATAATCATATAAAAACATATATTATGTCTTTTGGGATTTTGTGTTTTTCTTTGATCGCACGAGTATTATTAATCCCTGCTGCGACAAAGATAATAATAATTAGAGATACAATCTGTTGGCAATAGGCGCATTTATATTCTTATTACACGGCCCAGAGCCTAGGAGATGAGAAGAGGTAGGAGGTAGAAGTAGGTTTAAGGTTATATGTAGGAGGAAGGAGGACCAGAGGGACCCGGGTTGTGACGGGGGCGGAATACCTGTCATGTGTGTAATTACCCTCAGTCTCTCGCAAGGGAAATTAAATCCTACGTGTATACGCTACAATTCATATTTTTATTACCCTCCTCACAATCAACCTGCAAGAATTAAGTTTATCTTGTAATGAAGAAAAGGTTTTTTTTAAGCTTGAGCTTTAGAGTAAAAACAAGTTTGAGAAGCCTTTTACTTATTTAAAGACGAATTTTCATATTTGGAAACAGCTCTACAGACTCATTATTTATAAATGTTACTTCACTATGATTAAAAATATAAATATTTCGGTATATTATAGTAAACAAGTGCCTTTGTACTTTTTAGTTTGTGAATCGTTAGTAAAAGATTTAACAACGTACAATTTTAAATTACTTATTTAAACGTCGTTGTTAGAGCTTTTTTTATTTTCTTTAGAGAGCTTTTATTTATTAAACCGTTTGATCCCTGAAATGAATTAATATAGTTAAGAACTAAGACAACGAACTAAGAAATTTCGCCGAATTAGGTCCGGTGGACATACTTTTGCGGGCAGTTCAAATAGCTATTTATTTTGTACATGCATATCCTTTAAAATGCTATACTTTTCATGAGCGATGCAACAATTTCTGTTCGGTTAGTACGAATACAACGAGTATTGTGTTTTTATAATGATATTGTTTATTTTTTGTATTGGAAAATTTTCTTCTTGAAACTAAGGGCAATGTTTTTTTTTTAAATTTATTTATTCATCACGCTACGTAATCAAATTGTTATCGCATTTTCGACAAGTTGAAATAGTTTTACTCTAAATCTATTAAATATATTTATTTTTCCAGTTTTAGATAAATTATCAAGGTTCGTGATGTAATATGCCATTGAAATCAACACGAAACATCAGGAAACACTGCAGTCATAATGATTTATGCAGAAGGTAATAATAAGGTTGTTGGCGTGCGCCGGGGGCCAATTCAATGTCAGCGGAGCGCGGCCAAGGCCCCTGGGCCGGCAGGGCACCGGGCCCCCGTCGCCTAGCAGCCGCCCCCGGCCTTCCCGCCCTCGACCGCCCGCCCCAGCCCGACTCAGTTAGAACCACGTCGCCCGCCCGCGAGCAACACTCAACCAAATTACCTTACCGTTGTACATACTTTATACCCCAACTTCGTATCATTCCCTTTGGCCGTCCGGGATCCAACAGTTAACCGTTTGTGTGGCGAAGGAACGGTGAATCTCTGCTCCCGAGGGAGTAGAGCGCGTGCGTACTAGTGACTACATATAATGGTATTGGTGCTCACACCACTACCCTAGTGAAACACAGATTGTATTGTTGTTGTGGGTGGTTTTCCTTGTTCAAATATCGTATTATGTTCAGGTGTCAGTCTCTTTATTGAAAGGCACCGATGAAGGTAAGAGGTTTAGTATGTGTAACACAACCACATCGTGTATTAAGCGTGAATTTTAGTTACTCGCTACGAGTTAAATTAATTTTGAAACTGCCCATATATTCACGTACTGTGCGGTGCCGTATTTCATGAAACAGCTGACTTTGACACCACTTGTTTTTCAAAGGCGCCACCGGCTTTTGCTTGTTACAAAAGGGCAAGCTTTGTCTGGAACAGTCTAGTAGAAAATAAGCCAAGAAATCCATAAACCGTTCATATAAAGCCCTTTATGGCCGGTTGATCGCGGGTAGTTCATATTTACGACGCAATAAAAATAATGTCATCGCATTTTCCTTCCCTATTATATTCTTTAAATTTGATGCGTGCTCGTAAGACGAGGCTCCTTATTATTTTTAGGGGAAAGTTATAACTTAAAACGTTGGTATATCCGTCTATATAGTCAATTCTATGACTAGACTTATCACTAGGTAAGCGAAGGCGATTGGTTGGCTTTGTTAGTGAGTAGATAATTTAGACAGTAGGTGTCTACTTCCTCCCTTTCAGGCCACAGGTAGTAGCTATGCCCTATGCCTGTATGATGTATGAGGGTGTGCCGCACGCATACTACCCCTCGGTATAAATATTCAACACCTGCAGAACTAATCACTTACATGGTGGGAAGGGTGGTATTTGGTCAACACGTGAACTATCAGAGGCTTGTGTATTGGAATATTGATTTACCGTAAATTAATGTTCATCAGAATGTAATTTATTTGAGAATCCATCACAAAAGCTGATCGAAAGCTGTTTATAATAAACTTTAAAAATTAGGCGGTAATTTTGTAATTTCAAAATAATATTATAATGTCGATATTTCGGGAAACGTTACGTTCATGCTATTGGTTAACCTTCAGTCAAGACTAATAGTGATTTATGTTTAGAGTATTATGCCGTGTTCACTATTTCTGACCTGATGATGGATATCATGTCCTACGATGGCTGAAGAAGGAGGTAGCACAAAACGCAGAATAAATAAAGCGTTATAAAACTTTTAGCAGTGAAAATATAAAATCGTACCTTCAGTCAAGATGCCCGGGTTCATGGAAGGACGTTTGTCTAGGTCTTGGCGGCGAACATGTTTGCACTCCTACTGTGTGTCGGGCCGGATCGGAAAAGACTGGTTGAGGGAGACCTAATCTAGATATTTCCAGCAGGATTCTCTCGATCCATCGGTTTACACTGCAATGGGAGTATTGACCGATTGAACCCCAGATTCCTACCCACCCCTCATACCTTTTTCCTTCCCAGAACTTCCTCTCTTTCCTTTCCCTAAAAATTCCCTCCATACAGCATCCTCACAGATACATAATCCCTGAAAGAAATTGTTTTCTCAGGGCGTCCTGTGGTAATGTGAAAAAAAGGTTTTTCTTCAATTAATTTTTTATGTCGAATCTCGTATCCGAAAACGTAGATTCATACCAGACCTTCAGAATAGATAGACTCTACAAAAGAGCTCTGGGGCCATGGAATTTACAATAACTTTTTTTTATTTCATAAATATAAATAAAGATCTTTATTGATCTTTATATAATACTTTATTATAATAAAGTATTTTTATGTCGGCACAAAAAGAAAGCATTCGTAAATTTCCAACAAACGTTAGTAGATGTAAAAAAATCTAAACATTTCACTATATCAGCCAATAAAAGTTGACCTCTTTCAATAACTCACATTGAAATAAATACTAGGAAACTGTACGTATAACTTACTACGAGTAAGTTTCTATAGCCTAGTAACACACTTATCATCTTTCTACTTTTTCCATAAAATAAGTCAAATAAAAAGAATGTAATAAAGTAAATCAATGAGCACATCAGGCTTGCCAGCGGGGGTGTTTCCATATATTTAATGTGGAGAGCTTTGAGTCAAGTCCTAAAGCCGCCCTAGTCTGCTGAAGATGTTATCTCGTTCCCCGCCGTCCTTTACCCGCCGCCCATCCTGCGAGCCTGGTAATGGAAACAGTCCTGGGCGGGACTAAGTAAGAGAATAAAACTAACTTTCTCCGGAAAAAGAAAACGACGCTCGTTGCTTTTTAGTTAATATTTATTAGATTACTAGTTTATTATATATTTTCTCACTCTGCGGGGAAGCATTTAGATTATACTTGCATTGTTTAATACTACTTATCGGAAAAGAAATATTAATCAGCTAGATTCGTAATGATAAGGGTAGGATATTTAGAACTGGTAACTTTTTCTTTTAATTAGGATTAAGTCTACTCCTGAGACTTTTATAAACTATTCGAAACTTTTGTCCAGTATGATTTTACAGATTTCGAAAAACCCGTTGATGATTAAAGAATTTGTTAAAATCTATAGTTTCAGCAATTTTCTCATTTACGTAGATAAGAATAGATTTAAAGGTGAACAAACAACTCCACAAAATGGCACTCCATCACTCCTTTGAAAAGTCATTAAAAGTGATGAAATAAAACTAGGTTAATTCTTCCGGTTAAATTTTCATAAATTTTAATGACTTTTCAAAGGGGTGTTGAAATGCCACTTTGTTGAGTTGTCATGAACCAGATTTAATGTATCGTTAAAAATTCCATAACCTGACTTGACTGACGTAACCTATTTAACCTAGTTATTTTTTCAACACAATGACTTTTCAAATAAGTGCCTTTTTCCCCTTCCCTCCCCCACCCCATTCCTCTCCCGTGTCATCTTCCCCTCTCGCGTTTCCACTCCACCTTCTCCACCTTCCCTCTCCCCACTCCACTTCCCCCCTTCCACCGTCCCACAAATCCTCCTCCCGAGTTCCCTCCTCCCCTCCTCCCGCGTTCCATAAATTAATTCCCGGTACATTTAGTTTTCAAACAGCTCACGTGCCACCTATTGCAATTTTTTATACAAATTATACAATAACGAACACAACAAAAAAAAAATTATCCTATTTGGTGCAGTCGTTCGGAAGTGCGCGTAGGTACGTACATTTCAGCGATTCATTTTTATACAAATTTCATAATGCCAGAGCTCACCAGTAGTTTTATAAAACCTTGTCCTGACAATAACGAACACAACAAAAAAAAGAAATATCCAATTTGGTGGAGTCGTTCGGAAGTAATAAGGGAAGATACATTTCGGCGATTCATTTTTATTAATATACATAGATAGCTAAGGCTGTCTGTGGTGGACGTGAGGCGTGGATTTGATGTTTATTCAAATTTACAGTTTTATTCCGAGATTGTTGCAATTTTTACACACTTAACCATAAAAAAAGAAAGGTGGTGACAAGGGTTCACATGAGATTTAAAAAACCTCCTCCATTCTCTTTTCTCATCCCTTAAAGCAAATTTTCGATATTTTTAAAGAAATTTTGCAAACTTGACGTTCAAAATAGGTGGAAAATTACTGTTTACATCTGAACTCCGAAGCCCGGGCAACTTTAGCTATTTTCTAAATAAATTATTTTTGGCTTACAATCTTCGTTTTTTTGTAGAATTGTTAGTGGATTATTTTTGAGAAGAAAAGACAGATGCAAGAAAAGTAGTAGGTACACACTAAAAACCACAGATACCTTTATGGAATAAATAATTGGAATTAACTATAAACTGTTGAAAAAAACGGTTTTAAGATAAATAAGCTGGACTTAACAAAAATTGAAACCATTAACATTTAGACAATATTCCTATGGAACCTCCTCGCTAGTATCGAAGTCTCTTGCCACCCCCCTGAATAGAGTGCCTTTAATACAGCTAAAACCGCATTTGGGTATTAGTAAAGAGTTTAGTTACTACCCCCAGCTTTTGTGGCATACAAATGATTCTAATTTCTAGTATATCGATTTATTTAGACAACCGTTTCATTAAATGTGTGTACCCAAGACATTACGTACTTTGTGTTTAGTTTAATTTGTATTAATCACGAATAATTACTTATGTGTCTGGTACTCTCGTAAGTTTTATTTTGAGTGGCTGCCCCGGCCCCGCGTTGCTGTGGCTAACGAAACACAATACCATCTACTGGATAGTTACCCAACCTTTTAACTCACACCGCCATCTGTTAATTTCCATACAAATCAAATCCACCAAGTACATACATTCTCCTTTAATTATATATTTCAACCAATTTACACAAAACCTTGACAAATTATATACCTAAACCTTCCTCATGAATCACTCTATCTATTGGTGAAAACCGCATGAAAATCCGTTCAATGTTTTTTGAGTTTATCGCGAACAGACAGACAGACGCGGCGGAGGTCTTTAATTTGTAATATGTAGAGATGAGTGTATCACCATATAAGTGACCGAAGGCAAACACTTCTCTCATGTTACATGTTTACTTTATTTTCAGAGAACTATTCCAGTGCTTCTTAACTTTTTAACGGTACAATAGAATACGGGGCAATTATATTGTACTAATAATAAAATATTTTGCACTGGCACTACCAGTGACAAATTTCTAAAATGTCAGTAATAATTATTTCATGGAACTGAAACCAATTTATAACGAGGCTTCTTCAGAAAGGTAATTAATAGGCTATCATGACAAGAAACTGTTAATATCTGAGACACTACCAAGAAATGGCCCTTTCATCATCTATATATTCAATAATAAATTGATATTTATGGTGATAAACGGTTGCCCAACACGCATCCGTTGCGTCACCTACAGTTCATTATTTACTGGAAAATCTAATGGTTTGCTAGATTAAAATAAAAATTACGCACAAAAGCTCTTATCAAATAAGGAATCGATTTAAAATTAGTTGTAAACAGTATACATACGTTTATGTGTAAATAAATATGTAAAGTCTCTATTTTATAGTAGACACTCTCATAAGCAAATACTTACGACATATAAATCTTTTAAAATGTAATGGAAAGATAACACACCAGACCTTTATTCAGCTCGGTAAAGGTCAGAAAGATAAGTTTGTAGATTTTTCGTGGAGATGCTTCGAATGGTTGGATATCATAAAATATATCAAACAAGACTGTGTAGTGTGCAATATCACCCCAGTAACTCAATTCGTCAATGGATGATAAAAATTACAATCTCATGACTTATTAGTCAATGAATAATAAAAAATGCAATATCAGGACTTACTTATCAATGGATAATAAAAATTACAATCTTATAACTCACTCGTATCAATGTACAATGAACATTTTACTCGTATGACTTATTCGTCACTGGATTATAATCTCATATTTTAGTCGCCAGTAGACAAAAAAATTACAATCGCATGACTTATTCGTCAATGAATAATAAAAAATACGGTCAATGGATAATAAAAATGATAATTTCATGACATGTTAGTCAATGGATAAGAAACATTAAACTGTTTTGGAAGGAGGTCAAAAGGTCCCGAAGTGGTTCAGGGAACGGAAGTGTGAAAGTGATAAAATCGAAAGATGGAAGAATGTTGACGAATGAGGAAGAAATAAAAGAGAGATGGACGAAATATTTTGAAGAAGTCTTCGAAAGCAAACCGGGTGACAGTGAGACCAGCGGTGAATCGGGTATGAACGATGACGGAGTGAATGTTACTAAAATTAGCGTGGATGAAATTAAAAAATCGATAAAATGCATGAAGAATGGTAAGGCTGTTGGTTTCGACAATATTGCTACCGAATACTTTAAAGGAGATAGCCATATTATTCTCACATGGTTGTGCAAACTTTTTAACCAGTGTCTAGAGGAGGGTTACACGCCATTAGATTGGAGAAGGGCTGTAATCATGCCGTTATACAAAGGTAAAGGGTCGCGTATGGAATGTGGGAATCATAGGTCTATTAGCCTGCTTAGTTCAGTCGGTAAGCTGTACGAAAGAATATTGATTGAAAGGGTAAGAATGGAAACAAAGGATAAAATATGGGATGTGCAAGGTGCCTTTATGAGTGGAAGGGGATGCATGGACCAGATTTTCTCCTTGCGTATGCTCACTGAGAAGTTTCTGGCGAAAAACCAGAAACTTTTCTGCGCCTTTGTAGATCTACAAAAAGCATACGACCGAGTCGATAGGAAAAAGCTTAGGAAGGTGTTGTCCAAGTATGGAGTGAATACAAATCTCATACAGGCAATTGCGTCTCTGTACGAGGGAAGCGTTGCATGTGTTAGGGTGAACGGTGGTTTTACGGGGTGGTTTGACATCACAAAAGGTGTTAAGCAAGGCTGTGTAATGTCACCATGGTTATTCAATCTGTACATGGATAATTGTATGCAAGAATTGAAAGAAGTGGGATTGGGCGCGAAATTGAGTAATCTGAAAGTATGTTGCCTGTTGTATGCTGATGATGCGGTGCTGATTTCTAACACTATGGAAGATCTACAGTCTCTCGTATCCAGGATGAACGAAGTATGTATGAAGAATGAGTTAATGATGAATTTAAATAAGTCTAAAGTCATGGTGTTTGAAAGAGAGAGTACGAAAACAGTATGCAATATAGTTGTGAATGATGAATACTTGGAGCAGGTGGATGAGTTTGTGTATCTGGATAGTATGTTTACGAGATATGGGAAGGCTGATAGGGATATTGAAAGAAGGGTGAATGCTGGTAACTCCATTAATGGAGGACTGAATGCCGTTGGCGCTAATAAAAACTGTCAAAAGAAGCGAAGCTAGCAGTCCACAATGGAGTCCTGGTACCTACCCTGATGTATGGCAGTGAGGCATGGAACTGGCAGAGGAAGGATGAAATTAAACTGAATGCTGTTGAAATGAGATCCTTGAGGCGTATGTGTGGTAAAACAATGTATGATCGTGTGAGAAATGTGGATATCCGCAAAGAATGTAAGGCTGATGTATGCATAATGAGTAAGATTAAGAAAGGGACCCTCAGATGGTTTGGGCATGTAGAGCGAATGAACGAAGAAAGCAGTGTAAAAAAAATATACGACGCAAATGTGAATGGTAGAAGAAGTCGTGGACGTCCGAGGAAGACATGGCACGAACAAGTAAATCAGATACTTGAGTCGGGCCATGTCAAAAGTCAGAATAATAGAAGAGAATGTATGAGACGATGTATGAATGTGAGTGAGGCAAAGAGTGTGTGCCAAGACCGAGTTGTTTGGCGGTCCGTCCTCTCTGCCTACCCCTGCGGGGAAACGGCGTGATGGTTGGTTAGTTGGTTAGTTTGGTTAGGTTAAATCAATTTATAATAAAATTTACAATCGCATGACTCATTCGTAAATGGATAATAAAAATTACAATCTCATGGCTTCAATCACTTCTTCAATGGATAATAACAATTACAATATCTTAAAATAACTCAAATCAAACTTATTTCCCACCAGATAATAAAAGTTAAGCTGGCATGTCTTATTCGTCAATGGATAATAGCAATAACAATCGCCTGACTTATTCGTCAATGTATAATAAAAATTACAACCTCATGAGTGGCCTTGGCAGCTTATTAGTTTACGTATTAAACTTTAGAGTTAGAGTTAAGATGTTGTTTGTTCGTTACCCGTCGCGTCGCAACGTAATAATGTGTTTGACATTAACCTTTCAAAGTTTGATGAACATATTTTCAATTTACGAGCCCAGACTGTTTTGATGTTGATTGTTATTTTTAATGGACCTTGCGAAATTGGTTTTGTAGCTATTGCAAACAAATTGAATTCGTAAAAATGAAATAAAATCTAAAAGCATATACTCAAGATGCAGTATTCCGTTCTCAGATTTCTTCGAAGGCAAAAACGTTATTTTTGGAATAAGAAATACAATACAGGATATTATGAAATCCTTCCAACATTTTATCTGGTTTTGCCTTTCGCCACTGCCTTTCGGTGCCTTCGGTACATATTGTATGAAGAGGTCCATACGACCTCCGTAGGTAGATACCTATTGTATTTTTGTACCATTTCCGTCCGCCTTGCTCTGCCACTTTATTATACCATCAACCGCCATATAAATGTCCTTTGTAATATAAAAAAATGCTAAACTAGTGACTATTTACTAAATGAAATATTTCGGGTAATTTGTTTTCATGCTTATTTTTGATAATACTTAGTGATACTTAACATCCCAGATTTTTATTCGTTTGAGAACTGCTGTCACGATCTCGTTAGTTTTGAAAGCCAATCTTGAAGTTTTTCAATCTTTATTTTAAAATCCATTCCGAGACAGTCTGAAGCCGCATTCACACTTAAGCGTTTGACGTGGTTAGCATACTTCTATATGACATTCACTTGAAAGGTCGACACTTTTGACGCAGTGAGCTACTATCGGTCAATAACGAAAAATACATAAATCACATATTTCTAAAAGCGTTCTTTGACTTATGTAGGATTTTTAGATCAACATCATTTTAGTCAGGCTTATTAAACAATTCCTACCAATATCAACGTGGAAAACGTAGTTAAAGTACTTGCCAAGATTTTATTTTATGTTTGCAAAGTCATTGGAAACATTAATTGATGAGGACATGATTTGATTAAATTATAAACACTTATTCACAATCTCATTATTATGTTGATTTTGTAAAATACTTATTTTTTTAGTCAAATTTATGCTGACAGACTTTTCCTCACCGTAATTAACTTTCTCAAAGGGTTTTAAGTAACGTTTTTAACATAGACATATTTGTATTTTTTAAGGAATAGGACTAAAGCTTTTTATGTTCTCACAGCTTCAACCTTATCAAAATTTAAACATTATGGAAGTATGTAATCCACATTCAATAGAAAAATCAGAGAATATTTCAACTTTTACTTAAAGTTTTTCAAATTGAATATATATTTTTTTTACAGAAAGATGGGTCTTTGAAAATATTCAATGATTTTTATTCATTCGATTTTCTTTATCGCGTGTCGGACGCGTGTTAAAAGTTGTTCAGATTCCTGATTTGATGTAGGTATGTCATAAGAAAATATGTGAAAAGATGGCCACTTCGCGCTTCGTGTGGATGAAATATTTATCATAGAAGTAAAACATCGAGAAGAAAGCGGAACTGAGCAATTCATATCTTCGCCTGGTTTTATGACTCCATATATTTATTGCCGGATTGTATGTTCCGCGGAAAAGTGTCGGGAACTAAAGGGGTGGGAAAACTTAGACTTAATCATTGCGCCTTATAACAAAAATTAAAAATCCTGTTTCAGGAGTAATATAACCCCGTTCTTAATTATTAAAAACCTGTTCTGAAGGTTATAATAACGATATAAAAAATCATGTTTTACAAAAGCTTATTATAATAAATTTAAATGTTTCTATTTTTGAAACTGATAATTCGTGGTGGAAGTCCAGTATCCTTGTAGACCACCCCTCTCCCCACCCCCAAATGTAATGTGTATAAACCGTAGACTAAAAATTATTTGTAACAGCCTGAAGATGGCTCTGACGAGCTGAAACCGGTTACGGTCAAATAAAATTAAGTGGAATAAAGTTTTTTTATTTGTTTTATTATAATCTAAATTTTAATGGATAAACACCGGTATATACCTAAGTAAATTACCTATAATTCTTTATTTTAAAAAAAAAACAATCATTTTATAGCTTTCATTTCAAAAATAGAAAACATAGATACCTATAAAAAATTTCTTTTTTATTATTGTTATCAAGTTTAATTTTTAGAACTCTGCCAGTTGTTTCGGAAAACCTGAACAATCGTTCAGATTTTAAAAATGTAACACAGTCATTCCGTTGATTTTCGTCAAATCAGAATTGGGTTGTTTCAACTTAAATTTAACGTTCGTCAGATTTGAAAATTTCACACAGTGTTCCCAGCCGAATCGGACAATTATACCAGAGAATTATTTTTTTCGGAGGCCCGAATTATTTTTACGATGGCAACACTTCACATTTACGTCAGCGGCAAGCGCGCATTTCTTCGCGAAACGAAACTTCACATTTTCACAACAAACTTTTTACCGCCATTATCGACGCTTGTTATTGTCTGTTGTTAATCTCAATTTTGTAAACCTATATTACAATGGATCCCAACTTACTGTGAGTATTACACACTATTATCTCTATGTGCCATAATAAGTATGAGTAAATTGTAAAACACATTGTTATAACTTATAACCGTACAAGTAGTTGGAAAGCATTTTTTTTTGCTTGTACCTGTGTGAAGTTTCACTGTATTAAGTATGTGGAATTTCGTTTTTCTGACATAAACGATCGACAAAACGAACAAAAAACATTTTAATCGAGGACATCTTTATATTCTTATTGGCAGTAACCCAATGTTTTTAATCGTTGTGAAATGAGACACTTGAACTATCTACAAGCGTTGAATTTTATTACTTCTGGAATGTTCGATTCCGCTATGGAATGAATCATTGCGGCAAATTTTATGTTATTAGATTAGTTTATTTATGATTTTTATGTATTACATGTGTATTCTGCCACTTTAACGTTTTATGTATGAATATTACGGTGTTTTCAAATAATTACCTATGCTTCATATGCGTATTTAAGTTTATATCTGAGTTTTTTGTTACGATCTAATACTTAGAAATGTTAATGTGTTTTCAGAAAGGGAGCAATTTTTCTGCAGCTGAGTGTGATCGATTTGAATTGTTATAGCCGTATTCTTACCAAGAAGATAACCGACGCAGTCAGCTTCCAACAGCGAGAGGCGACGTGACACACCATTGCAGCAGAATTCAATGGCGAAGGCTCCTTCTACCGTTCTGTCAAGCAGCTCCGAGCTCCATTTGATACATGAAACGTCGGGCAAGACAGGTTGAAATCTTTTTCTTAATTGGTATTACTCTGCTGTTAAATTAACTGTAACATTTAGAAATTGGTAGCGTTGAATCATTCAATTCATGTAGAATGAATATGTTTATCAATTGAGTTTTTGCTTCAAGGACGGTAGCAGAGAGATCCAAGAGCGCATAAAGACTGGCGGTGGAGCTCCAGCAGCACCAGTGAAGGAGGAGACCACTTTTATGCGGAGCATAATTGCCACGTCAATTGACAGTCTCCCCAGCGTCTTTGACGATGATATCGACACTTAAGTGCTGCAGGAAACGGTGGTGGAGGCAAGTGTTATGAGCGACACAACCGAGGTGTATTATGGTTTAGACGGCAATTTTTCTATTACATGTAAGAACTTACAATGATACCTTATATATGGGTTCTCCATTTAAGGTATAATTAATGAATGCATTTTTTATGTATTTGTGCAGTTAAGAGGAAACCGGGTGGTGTTTTTTCCATACAAACGTATTCCTCATTTCCCTCTCTGAATTTTGACACTAGAGAAAATATTTTTTTTACATAATATGAATATTGACCGCAAGCGTGTCGGTACGTTTTGATTTTTTTGATAAGTTACTTTTTATAGGAGTTATAACCCTTCAAAATTTGTTAAAATTGCCTTTTTTTAACGCCATCAACAAACGTTCAGTATACAAATTAGACGATGTATTTTTAAAAAAAGCAAAAGGTACAGACATAGAATGTTTTCTTCCAATACATTTGGTAAAAAAAATCTTGGAAATTGGTTCAGTTTTGGAGTAGAAAAATGAGGACTACAAAACCTCGACTTTGACAATTTTATTTAGGTATTATCAGGCTGAGGTGCATGTGTCCCTTTCTCTCAGTATTCGGGGGTGAGGGGGGGCGGAGAGGGTTTTGTTGAATACGTATACAGTCAACGAAGTGATGTGACATTCTCAATAATTATATCGATACACTAGTCCACTAGTGTTGTCATGTCCCGAGTTATCGATGTTTTTTTAAAATTATTTTTCTGTTTGGTGACTTATTTTGAGTGTGCCAATACTTACCGAGCTTATTTACTAAAGTTATTGTGACAAATTTAATTTGTTTACGTCAAATAAATTAATGGAAAAAAATTGAAAAAAAAACACCTGTTACAGACAGACCCCGAGATGATTCCGTTCCGTATTGCCGAGTTGGATATGGAACACAAAAATTAATTAAAATATTTTTTGATAACTTTTGAAGGTTGTACTCAACATAATATTATCCCTTTATAGGACACTTTTTTTAAGATACAACTACCGAACCAAAAAAAAACTTTTATATTTGACTAAATATATTGTTCTAGATTTTTTTTTCAAAAAAATTATATTTTACAAGAAAATGTGTGATGGTAAGTACATACACCACTGATCGTTTGATGGAATGCTGGTACAGCGTATGTTCAGTGGTACATGCATCTACCACATGTTGTTGAATCGATTATGTTATTATAATATCATATTATACAAATGAATATTGAAATCTATGTATAAGAGGCACCATATTGTTTATTGTGCTACATATTAGGTACATACACATAACTAGTTTAGTTTTTATTTAACTTTTTTAATACGTTATATTATTACAGAAAAATGCACTTTTGGGAATACCTCCTACATCACTTGACATTTTCAATCTTCTTCAATGATCTAATATTTTTTGTTTTTAAACGCTTTATTGTAAAAAAAATTACTGTTTAACATCTACACAATGAAATTAAAACAATTTATGGTCCAGACCTTTCCCTCGCCGGTAAATTTCTTGGTATGCGACCGTCAATTATTTCTGGTAAAAGGCATTGGTGGTAGAAATTTTCTAACAGTGGAACGATTTTTTGCCAGATTTCATCGTCCCTCTCAATTTTTTCATACAGCAAACCTTTTGGACTCCACACAACAAAATAACAATAATTACGACGAGTAATATGTAACTGGCCTTGTACTTGGTAGAAGTAATTATGATTCCGTTTTAATGTTAAAGAATGGTCTTCCAATTTACAGTAATCAATTATCTTTTGTGCAATTCCCTCTTCTGGTGACATATTTGCTATACTATAAGGGCATTTAATTTCAATTATAGAATCCTCACCGATAAGGCCATCCGGACTTGCCGCTAAAAAGTTTTTGGTTTTATCGATAAATAGCCCACAAGCGGATACCTGAAAACTTGTTTTTTTTGAAAATTGCTCTATTGCTAGGCTTTCATTTTCTTTTCCATAATTTGTGGCCATAGTTCCTTTGAATTGTGAGTACAGTAAAGAGTTTAGTACTCCCGTAACTGAAGTTTTTTGCCGAAGCTTATATATTTTTCCAAAGTTAGACGCCGTTATCCGCTTACGTCTTTCAATTGCCCACAGATTGTTATTGCTTTGGCCTACCGTATTCCGTTCGAGCTCTTCCTTATTGGTTGAAGATAATTCTTTGAGAAATTCCTCTTTTTTCGTTTCAAATATTTCAGGTGGCATATCTGGTTCTAATTCCAATTGACCATAATTTTCATCGGGCCCTGTAACTTTTTTTCTTTTTTCTGTCGTATTTTCATTATACTTTAGTTTTTTTTTTCGACACATTTGTTTATTCTCCTTCGAACGTCGTTTTCTCTCTATAAAGTGCTTCGTGTATTTGCCGGGACTGTGGCCTTGGATTTTCTTTTGTATTCTTGAATGGGTTGCCAATTCACTATTCCACGAAGTTACTGCTCCAAAACATCTTGCTTGGTAAGATCCTCTTGTAGTAAAATTTACCCTTTTTCCACCTATAAATTTGGCGATAACGTTGTTGAATTGCTCCACAGTGTTATTTGTCACGTCAATAATAAGACTTTCTGCATTTGCTATTAGAGACAATAAGAATTGTTGGATATCAGTCCATATTCCACAATCTCGAAGATCGCTTACTAAATTTGGATCATCAGTATACTTCTCCGGCTTGCAATAGTACGATGCACAATTTTTATGATCACCAAACACATGATTTGCGGTATTTTTTATGTCCATTTTCAAATTTTTTATTTTATCACTTTTTACTGTGTTTTCTTGCTCTTTCCTGTAATTTATTGCTCCAACTACAGCTCTTCTCATGCGTAAAACGTTTGCTTCAACCTTTTTCCTTATATGAACTGGTACAAAGCCTTTAGCGTTGTTGGTTTTTTTTCCAAGTGCTTTCATTTTGTTGCAAAAATTGCGGAGTAAGTGATTTTTGCACTCTATTTTTTGTACTATAAGGTTAGGACCATATGGCATTTGTTGCATTATTTTTTTCATGATGCTGGAGTCGCCATCACCAACTAGTTTGTTAAATTTCAATCCATGCATTTCCATGCTTCTCGAGAACCCTTCTGCTATAATGTGGGCTTCCATGGCATTAGCACTGTCACGCCAGTTTATGAAGCACCTGTGCTCAGAAGCAACTATGTGTAGTTTAGTAGCTCTAGCACGTATGCAGCAGTATGAGTTTCGCACTCCCAGAAATAAAACCTTTTTAGTTCGTAGTCCAACTATGCACCCTGCGCCAGATGAGGAGCTAAATCCACTTTTGTACGACCTCTTTGCCCAGGAGCCATCTGCAACCACCGTTACCAAAGGATAGCCACCCTCGTCTACGTCACCGTTTAAAATGGCTAGCCTTTTTTCTTCTTCACCAGCTGCGATCATTTCTTCTAAGGCACATTCTTCAATTGTTGGCGCTAAACATTGTTCTATGTTCGTGTAAGTCTTACAATCCATATTTGGCATATTTAAAACCCCACAAATTTCATTCCATTGTGAATACCCATTTCCTGTACACATCACTCCTTCGACGACAGCAGTATTTATAGACATTTTCCGTTTCGGGTCTTCGGAGTGAATGTATTCTATTTTCTTGCACATTTTGCACTCGAAAACATACTGGCTTAGAAGACCATTTCGTCGTTCCTTCATAAATTTTAAATCGGAAAATGTGCAGTTGGTGTGTTCGTGCTTTATATTTGATATCTCCGAAAACAAATATTTTATATCCACAATTCTGCGACCTTCGAAATTATCGGTTTCATCAATATGGTCTGGTTCTATCACCAAATCATCAAGCGTTGTTGATGATGATGAACTTGCATTTTCGTCTATATTTGGAGCAAATGATTCATCCATGGAAGTTTCATGCATTAGTGAAGATGTAGTTAAGTTTCCAAAAGTAGTATCGATGACATCCATATCCCTGTAAATGCAAATGATTTATTTATTTAAATTTGTCCATCCCATTTTCCCGTTATACATGCTACATAATACACGGCTCTCATAGCATAAATCTTTAGGTTTTTCTCGTAAGTCGCTCACGTAAGAGAGTTATGGCAAAATTATCAATGTAAACGATACCCATTGGTAATTTTGCCATAACTCTCTTATGTGAGCAACTTACGGGAAAAAAAACTTTACGTACGTAAAGGTAACCTTAGGAAGGTTCAGTAGTAAGAGTGACAGGAAAGCGATATTTCGACTTACCTAGATGTCGAACGTGGTGCAACATGAATCTGTCGTTTGATACTAATAATCGGTTTTTTTCGTCTAGTAGATAAAAACAAACGCGCTTTGTTTCCATTTCTTTTACCCATTATTTATCTGTAAGAAAAAATTTTTTGAGTTGAAGGTAGGTAATATAGTAGTCGATTTTATGTAACTCAATTTCTAAATACACATATCTTATGCTACGTATATATTTGCGAATAGTGGCGTGCACAGAATTTGAAAATTGAAATTTCGGAAAAAAAATAATTTTCAGCTTCGACAACATCATTAATGTCGTATTTTCAATCTTAGGATTCTAGCCCACTGAAAAATCAGTGCACGCCACTCTTTGCGGACAGAGACGCGAGCCGAACCACGAATTATGGTAAAGGTACGAAGCAACCGCAAGCGGCGCAGCGTTTCGGGCAGTTTGCTTTTGCTTCGTTCCTTTCCCATAATCCGTTGTTCGGCTGGCGTGTGTATACGCAGCCTAAGACGTAGAATAATATTTATTATAGGTTACTAGATATGTTAACAAATGTACCGACTTGCACTAATGCTGCATAAAGTGCTACAGTCAAAACTGATGAATTTACGTTATTCAGGGAGAGCCAAAAAACAACAACATTTTTAGCGATATTTATATGTTTAATTAAAAAAGGAAATTGTGTTGTAATATTGAGTTTTTATGAATGAATAGTTTATGTTTATAATAATAGTTTATGAATAATTTATGAATAGTTTAGTAGGTATCTACTCACCATATGTCCTATATGTGTAAATCGTGAGAAATGACCAAACAGATTTCAATATTCAAGGGGGTTTCAGGGTCAAAATTCGAAGGTCTGTATTTGACGTAGAATAGTTTCCAGTAAAAAGGCTAGTCAAAAACAGTAGAGTGATGCAGCCAGCGAAAAATAAAAACACTATACAATCACAAAGTACGTGATGTACCTACTGCGCCTATGCTGCCGTTTTATAAAAAAAGATGGTATGAATCTCCCGATATTACTAAACCAAAACAGCGTGCATCTTACTTTACTAATAGTAACAAGATGAATGAACTATGAGCGCAGAAGATATCTATTATATAGGAATACGCACGCTCAAGTCGCGACGCGTATTGACTTATCTGTTGCAGCAGGCAGCAACCTGTATACACGCACCCACAAGTCTCATTGACTTGTGCGTGTGCAGAAGATGAGCTCGGAGCAGGCAGTCACATGTATTTGTAGTAAGTAATAATAATAATAAAGTTAAGTACAATACAATATTAAATAATGTAGACCTCGCTATTTTATTACGAATATGTACCTAGGCACCTACTTAATTTTTGGAATAAATGAATAACAGTAAATGAAATAATAAGAACGCGAAGTCGCTGGCGGGCGCGGCGCGGCGATTCGTGCTTCCAACACCTGCAGCCACGCACACACACGCATTGGGGTTCACCAATACACCGATAGCGCTTTTGCTGTCCCCGCTGAGATGAACGAAATAGAAATAATTTTTACAAATACCTATCGTTAAAATTTCTCGGCGCTCCTGCGCGCTCTTAATAATATTTACATGATAAGAATGTATGATTTTGCCAATTCAACCGATTTTTTTTTTAAATGTAGATTGTTGAGACAGGAAGAAGCAATATTGAAGGCCAAACCATGCTAAAACTAAACAGAGATATGCTCTTGCAAACTGTTCACCATCTATCTACAAATTAAAGAATTTAATGGTATATGTATAGATATCCATCGATATCCAACGTTGTTTTCAATAATTTTTCTCTTAATAAAAAGACAAATAACTTTGTTTACATCACTTTTATTGGTACACAATCAACATGTTTCGTAAACAATGTTTACTTCATCAGGATCAAACGTATTGAGTATACGTTTGATCCTGATTGAAGTTATTTGTCTTTTTATTAAAATAAATAATGCCATCACAAAGTGAAAACCTTTCCGGAGAAGTTTTCTTCAAAAAATTCATTTTTCTCTCTTTTTCATGTGCACAATTCTTATAAAGTATTTTCTTGCTTAAAATTGATATTATTACCTATCCTAAAACATTTTTAAATGTTACATCATGTGCTAACTACAATATACAATGTGCACGCACAACGGTAAACTCCAGTAAGGCCACAATTTTCATTTCTTTCTTTTTGTAATCTGTAAACTAATAAATATGCAGATTGTATATGTTATAATTGGTTTTTCTGCTATGCATATTTTAAATGCTACATGACCTGTTACTTGTGTGGCGTATATATTTTTTTCTTTTAAATACTTGTTAATTAATGTTAACAAGGTCGATGGATCATTCGCACTAAATCAACTAGTCCATTCAAAATAGTCTAGCGTCTGGAGTATATTACGTTCATTATATGTATAAAGAATTTTTTGTTGTAAAATACTTTCTCCTTCGAGGGAGTAATTGCTGTCATTTGACTTTTTTATATATAAAGACTTTACTCACTCTATAAATATATATGTAACAATTTGAATTTTTATGCAAATTAGTTAACGCTGCAGAGTTGGTTAATTCGTCAAAAACAAACTATTTTATTATTTCCCCAGTCCAAAGCCTACATGGCATAGAAATACATTCACTGCCATTGAAATTTTCATTTATTCCATAATAAAAATTTAATTATAAATTTCTAACGTATTGTTTTACTAATGGAACAGTAAATATTTACCATATGTAATATATTAAAATATGTACCCGACTTTTCTGTTGATTTTTTGCTATTTACTGTAGGTACCTATATTTATTTCTCTTTTCTTTTAGCTAGTTATATTATTTTGTTCCTCTCTTTAAAAAAAGCCCCAAGGGCGTAAATAAAATTAAATATATTATACACGTTGGTAATTTATTTATTTATTTAAGGCATCAGCAACCAAGTATAACCTGGTCGAAGACATATATAAGGTAATAATTAGATGGAAGAATGCTGTTGCAGTTGCTGTCAGCTCATTCGCATTTAATAATGATCTAACACATTTTAAGGTTTAACGTCACATACATTATAATCTGCCCATTCACAGATGATGCCAATCAAATTATTTTAGGTTTTTAATGCTTCTTGCATTAATGTTACGCTTCAAAATATTAAGGTAAATTAATTGTTCGCCCCCGTACATATATAATTAGAATATAAATAAATACTTGTGTCCATAAACAAACCCAAATCTTTCAAGAAAGGCTGAAAAATACAATATTGGATTGAGTCACCGATACAAAATGGAATTTTTCAGCCTTAGAAGATTTGGGTTTGTTTATGGACACAACTATTTATTCGTATTAAATATGTACAGGCGCAAACAATTAATTTATCTTAATATTTTAAAGCGTAACGTGCAAAAAGCTTTAAAACCTAAAATAATTTGATTGGCGCCATCTGTGAATGTGTAGATTATACAGATGGCGCCAATCAAATTATTTTATGTTTTTAATGCTTTTTGTATGGTACGCTTTAAAATATTAAGGTAAATTAATTGTTAGCAATCGTACATATTTAATTAGAATATAAATAAATAGTTTTGTCCATAAACAAACCTAAATCTTTGAAGAAAGGCTGAAAAATACAATATTGGATTGAGACACCGATACAAAATTGAATTTTTCAGCCTTGAAAGATTTGGGTTTGTTTATGGACAAAACTATTTATTTATATTCTAATTAAATATTTACGATCGCGAACAATTAATTTACCTTAATATTTTAAAGCGCAAAAAGCATTAAAAACTTAAAATAATTTGATTGGCGCCATCTGTGAATTCGTAGATTATAACGTACGTGACGTTTAACATTAATTAACATTTCCAATACTATTTATATTATAAACAAAGTAATTTACTAGCTTTGTAAAACATTAAAGAATAAATCGTTATAATTATATAGAAGATTATATCATTGAAGAAGAAGCTAAAATAACCTATAACCTTCAAAGGTTATAAAAAGAGAGTTGTTTTTATGAAAAATTAAATAAAAGTGATTGAAATGTTGATTATTTTAAATAAATATATTATTTTGAAAATCAAACGGCTTTTATTATATCCTCTCTTGTACCGATTGTGCGTATGTGTCTCTCCAGGTGGCAGATGTTATAGAAAGTGCTGAGATTTAAGCCTATCATCCCAAGGGTCGGTAAGGAATCCACATAAACCCAGTGCTGTAACAGTGTAACACCCTCGGCAGTAAAGTATAGTTGGCTAAAGTGAGTCAACGGTTTGCAGTGCAGTGTGCAGGCTTTTACAGCACTCGATTTATAGTACAGAAAGAGGTAAGATAAGACTATATATACTTTATAAAGGGCAGGATTTTACTATCTATTTGTCTATCCATCTGGCAAAATATGAGGAAGAAGATTCATTTATACAACATATTTTAAATGCCTAATAAAGACATGCCTTATTAATGTCAGTTACAGGTTTATTTCAATATGCTAGGTCATGACTCCAGTTCTCAAACTATGCAATTTTCTTTGTGAGGGTCGAACCAGTTATATAGAATGTTATGAATCATAACTTATGATGGAGCCAGTCCTTTATTCTGTATTTATGAACTCTACTGTGACTCGAAGCACTGTTCTTAATATAGGTACTTAGACAAAAATCATGAAGTACACAATTATTTATAATTGCAATCCACTAACAAACTCGACTTCTTTTATATCTTGTATGAAATCGGAAGTTGACCGAAATCAGAACCTTCAGTTGTCACCACGTACACCTAACAAAATTTCTATGTTCTCTCAAGAAAAATGTCAATCACAAGAAAAAGATTTCTTTTATTATAAATTATTGTAGACCCATAAATTAACACAACATAAATATAACATGGCAATAGATTGTAACATCATCTGTTTACACCAAAAATAAGTTTGTATTTTTTTTCAATGTTTTCACCAGTGTTTACGTCATTTTCTATCTCTAAAACCAACGATTTTCGACAATATTATACGTTGAAAAGATATCTAAACTTTTTCCCACAAAGCCATTTGCTATTTTGCCATTCTGAAGTTTCGATGGTTGTGTTTTTTTTGCGTTATAATATGCAAAAAGTCAAGCCATAATCACTACTTTCGGTAGTGCAGAGTAAAGCAGACCTGCCCGCGAGCTGTCAGATTGTAATTTTCCACACTTCTGCGCATGTGCCGCCCATCATTTAGTTGTAACCGGCGGATTTTGGCCGTTTACAAAATCTGACGAATCCTTCAGATTTGGCTTGAAATTTCATTTGACGGACGGTGAAACAACCCAAATTTCGTTGATTGACGATTTTGACGGTCCGTCAGACGTGATTTTTTCCGAAACAACTGGCCCTAAGTGAAATATTTTCAAATTTAGTAGTAATCACTAGAATCTGCCTAAATTACATAATAATAATAAAACGAAAATTACGTTTTACACTGACAATACAAGATGTTGAGAGGAAAAATTCTATTATTTTTAAATTATATCTATATTAAATATAAACAACTTTAAAAAAAAACTTCATTCAGAGCCATGAGTTTCGGGAGCTCAGTTAGTGTAGGTACATGATAGTATCATGAAACAATAATTTCATTAAGGCTCCGTTCCCGGCCCCAAGAAGAAGAAGACGGAGAGATATGAAATTACGAATGTTAGAAGAGCGCGCTAACATTTACAACGTTAAAATCGATGCAAAAATCATGAAAATCTTTAATAAAACACGACTCGTTTAAAATTGAGCAAAAATCTCGCGATAATTGTCTTAAACATTTAAAGAAACGCTGTGAATTTTTTCATGCTTATAACTTGTAAAATAACTGAAACAAACGTGTTTATAATAATTTTTGGAGCATACTTTGCGATTTTTTTCTATCGAGGGAACTTTATATAATTTGCGTTTGGGCACGACTAATGTCTAGATATTATCTTCAAGAATAACATATATTTTTTTAAGAGCTTAAAAACTTCAAATGTTTAAGGGAGATTTGCAAGAAATCGGTAGAAATTCGAATACCGGCCTCTTAAAGAGACATTGTGAGCCCTTGCTGAAGTTCAATAACTACATTCCCGATATAGGGATATCTATGCTAAAAAATCGTATCTAACTCAAAAGTACATATTTTTGGTGAACGGCAAAAACCCGTTTTGAGGAATGATCCAAAAACCATGAAAAACATGTGAAACAATATTGTTTGACCTTTAAATACATTTAGATCCCCTATCAATTTTAGGAAGCTTTATTTTATGCTGTTAAACTTTGTATAATGTAATAATAATAAAAATTTTAGAGCCGTGCTTTTAGATAATTTATTATATAAATAATCTTTCCTAGCGAGAATGAAATGAGATTTAAGGAGGATAAATACATAATAAGTTTTGTGCGGGTTTGAAGAGCTGTATTCAAATGTGTTATGCATACAACATACCTATTACATGAATAACTGGAAATAATAAATGCAAAGAGGATAGCACAAAAATGTTAATTCCGAATGGAACTAAAAATATCGGGGAATTTAAACAAACTAATTTCGGTTGTCGATGCTTGCATGCCTGATTTGAAATTGTATTACTGGCTAATGCATAAAATCAGTCAAGTTCAATGAACTTTTAATCTTTATTTTTTAACTTTTGTGAGTAAAATCTCAAATTATAATATTTAATTAAATGAAGACAATATTAGCGAACCTCTGGGACTCGAACCCAGTACCTTCTGCTTACATGGCGGAGGTGCCAATATCTTTTCCTGATTTTTCTGTCTCCAGATCTTCGATTGAATTTCGCTAATATTGCCTTCATTTAATTAAATACGAACTTTTAATCTTCTAAATTGGAACTGACAAGCGATGAAGTAGGTAACTACTTAATTAATAATTCTTTATTTTAAATGTATGACTGATGCTGCGATGTTAATGGATAGATGTCGTATTTTTTATTTTAAGTTAAAAACCAATCAATAAGCGAGTTTCTTCTTTTGAAAGGAAATGTTCCTAAGGCAAATTTGTTTCTTTTATAAATTCTTTCAGGTTCACAAATCCTACAATTAGAATATATCTACCGTAATTTTTACAGCTCTACGCTAGAATTTTCATAAAATGAGAACAAAAGAAAACCAGGAATAGGTTGAGTGCACCTTTTCTGACCATTTTCGGTGAAGGGATGATTTTAGGCGGAGTGTGCACTATTTCCCTTGATCTTTTTGGTATCTAAATGTTGGACCTGTCGGTTTTATGTTTCTACCTTTTCGGGAGCTCAGGTTCGCTCCTTTCCATTTTAAATGGCACATTACCTCTACTTTTACATAGTATAATATTTAATCGTCGTCACCAAGTTGAGCCCGCATTTAAAACGTCGATTAAAATGTCAGTCTCAAATGATAAACGAGTAGGTCTAAAAAATATTAAAATTCTATTTTTGGTGATTTTGCGAGAAGTTGATCTGCTGATCCGGATGAAGAAATTGTCTTATCTTAAAGGATTGCAGAGAAAATGATTTACGGTTTTACTCATTAATAAAATATAAAAAATAAAACTTAATATTTTTATTGTTTCACTGGCTCCAGAAGGGAGGAGCTGGGATTCTTGTGAGGTATTTACATTAATAAAAATTATATTTCTATGATCGCTCTCGAGACAAACCATCGAAATTTATGATTTTTCCAACATTTTTGTTTCAATCCGTTCTCCTGAAAATTCTTCATATTTTTTCAAAAGATCATAATTAGGTTTCAATTTTGGAGGCGGGTATGGGTACCGCCGCCCAGGGAATATTTTATTCGATAACCAACACCTCTGCCATAGGTCACCCCAAGTGGTTCACTACGTTTGGTGACTTAGCAGGGATGCCCGGTTTTATGGGGTCAGGTTCATGGCAGGCCAGGTCGGGTGAGGCTGGTTGCGGGAGATCTTCAGGACTCTCTCGGAACATTGTCTTGCATCGCAGTGGAAATGATGGATTCATTCGTCCGTCACTCCTGGTTACACTGACCCCCAAATTCCAACCCATACCTCATACCCTTTTCCTTCCCAGAATTTCCTCTAATTAACTCTCCCTAAAAAGACCCTCCCTCAGCATCCCCAGAGATGAAATAGTCCCTGAGTGGAATTATTTTCCTTGAGGCCTCGTGTGGGTAGCGATTGTAAAAAAGGCTCTTTAAAGCTCTTTTTTATAAATATCGACTTTATTTACAGCGAATTAATAGAACACTAAATCAAAGGCGACGCGAAGTTTGTGAGATGAACTTAAAGTTATTTTAATACCCTACGCGTGCAATAGGAAATCAATTAAATCCGGATCTAGTTTCAGGATGTATAGAAAGACAAACAATTTAAGTGGTCAGTCAACAAGACAGGCGGTCGCTGCTGACGAATAGGAGAAGTGCGGGGGAGGTTGAAACTTAACCGGAAATTAAAAACTCCTATTGATCGGTTTACTTTTGCGTCAGCTATTTAAGGAACCATCGTAACACGTGGATTCGTGGCGTGGAATTGAAAATTTTATGTTTTACGATAACGGAACAGTTTTGTAATAAATTTTATGTGCTCTTACATCATCGCACATGGGAAAGCGTACTACAAAAATAACACGAACCGCATCGCATCGCTGCGATTACTTCCGCTCTGATGCGGAGGTCGATAAATCTCCCAGAATTCGTATAAATTTTAACTTTTTCTGATCAAAGCTACCACGTCCTCAATCTGAAAAATGAACGAAAATGTTATACTTGAGGGAGTACCTACCTACCTGCCAATTTTAAACATATTTTTTTAAGTGAAAATTTCGTTAGCACCGTTGTGATTTGAAACTCGATGAAGCGGAAAAGCTAAACAAAAAGAGATCAATGCATACATTTACAGGATATAGCCTGCGAGAGAATGAGATAGAGTAATCGGTCTCCTCTTTGTGCGGTGCCTCGTAGCCTCCCCACTCTTGTCTACTCTAGTTTTCTGAAGGTTTCATTTCTACCGTGCGTGAACTTCACACAAATACTTTTGAAGTGAAAACGTATTTAGCACCGTTGTAATTTGAAACTCGATGGATCGGAAACGAGCGACACTGACAAAAAAAAAACAAATTGACACACACATACATCTATAGGATTTAGCCTGCAAAAGATGAGATAGCAATAAAATCTTTATTTATTTCACAGGTACTCCGTTCCAATATAATACGATAAATCCACGGTCCCACGGAAGTATTCTTCGGTCTAGTGGTATAAAGAGTCTGACGAACCTCAGTGGCCAGACATTCAACGGACCAAGGATCAAACCCTGCGAACTCCAAAGAAATAAAAAAGATATTTTTGTAAAATCAAAATCCAATCTTCAAACCACTCCAAAATCAAACAGGCAAAACAAGCAAAAGAACAAAAGAGAAATCTAGCAAATCCGAAGAAGAAAACACAAATCTTAGTAATAAGATGACCAAATTTATAGGAAAAGGTGCACCGGAATTCGACGACAAAAATATGGAAAAAATCATCCTTCACATTGACAAAAAAAGTGCTTCGTAGTCTCCCCACTCTAGTCTACTTTAATTTTCTGAAGGTTTCACTTCTACCGCCTGTGAATTGCACACTCTGATTTGTTTTAAGAAAACATTATTATTGCGCTATACATGCACAGAAAACACAAATCACTCAATTTTACTCAATGATTTTCCAATTCCACTGTCAAATGCAAAGTTAATAATATTATAGTAGCCTAAGTAACGATTTTAGTCTGGGGGTTGTTCTTAGTCTGGTGCAATTCTTTCTTTGATGAAAAAAACGTACTGGATAATATGATATAATACGTGGGTAGGCTGAAAAGTAATGCACACATGCTTGTAGAGCGCGAACAAAATGGCCTTCTGAAGTGCGCCAGGTGGAATATGGAAGTGACATTCCTCCTCTATACGTACGCACAAGCTTAAGGTCGTTAAATTCATCCGGTGTATTTTGAGAAGCGGAAGTGTGGAGCCGTGTTTTAGTGTTATGTAAATGCAAGGTAAACAGCTTTCTGATGTTGAACTTTTAACTGCTGAAAAAGTGACTCCTACTGAGATTCGTCGTCGTTTAAAGGACGTTTATGGTGACGATGCTGTTGATAAGTTTATTGTAAATCGATGGTTAATAAAATTTCATGATTGTGAGTCTGAAAAAATTAATAATTGTTGATGAAACACACAGCGGACTTAATAGCGGATTTGATTTAAAATGACCGGCGAAACACTCAAAAGCGTATCACAAATCATTTTGGAATATCCAAGGAAGGTGTCGGCTTCATTATTGAACAATTAGTATATCGTAAAATCTATGGAAGATGGGTATCACACCCTTTCACAGACGAGAACAAACAGCGTCGATTAGAGCCTTTGCAAAACCTGAAGTTTGAACAGATTCCACATCCTTCTCACTCGCCCTATCTTTCGCCCTGCGAATTTTATTTTTTTCCTCTACTCAAGAGACGCCTCAAGGGTAATCATTACACCTCGGACGATGAGGTGAAGGCAGCTGACAAATCCCGGATTTGAGGAATGTCGCAATTTTTTTTCAGTTACGTAATGACTTGTTTCACGTTGGGAGAAATGAATTAGCCTCAACGGTGACTAAATTGAAAAATAAATATATGATTTTAAAGCTTAAGAATCGTACTTTAATATACTATTTTCCCGATCGTGCTATTTGTTTTGGTTCGTGTTTTACAAGCATGTGTGCATTACTTTTCAGCCCACCCTAGTATTTTACTCAATAATTTTCCAATTCCACTGACAAATGCTATGTGTATAATATTGTAGTAGATTTTAGTCTGGGAATTGTTCTTATTCTGGTTAAATTATTTCTTTGATGAAAAAAACATACTGGACAATATGATATAATATCTTCTGAGACATTTGGATCCACGGCGTATGAACAAGGATAGCCTGGGGCAATGATCTTTTCACTGTTTCAAATATGTCTAATAAGGTAAAATAATATTTACCTACATAATGCTGTGTATCATGAGAGCGTGAATGTAATATGTAGTAATTTATTTCACGCTCGAGAAATCGTTTCGTGTCACGGCGTGTTAAGCATTACAAACAGACGTTGTCAGAATTCTCGCGGATAAACACGAAGGAAACTTTCCATTGTCGTAAAGGACTCAATGGGCTAATATCACCCGGTAATATCTTCCTACAGAATCGTCTAACTTGAATTTCGCGTGTGATATTCGCTAGAGAAACACGCACAATTTCTCGCTAAGTGGAAAAGTGCTTTACGCCGAACCTCTTAATATACTATTAATAACTTCCCTTTCAATTATGCCATTGGGGAACGAAATGTTGTTGATTATTTATTTTGACCTAGTTAATTATGTTCCAATCATTTTGACGTAGCTGAATTCAGTGTTTTTTTTGTATCGTGCAATAATTGACCTGGTAATCGGTAGCTATAGTAACATTCATCGAAACAAATTACCCCAAGGCCATTGACATGTGACTTGATTGATGTGATAAAATTCGCATTACTTTTTTTTTGCTGCCATTAATTCAATAGTGACTAAGCAGTATAAGAGTCGTTTATCTTTAAAATACTTATGGATGCCTTTATGGCCTTATGTGGATGGATGTTCGTGAAGGGAGGGTTTTGATAAGACAAAAAGCTTCATCCATCAGTAAAAATATATCAAGATCTTCGTCAATCTTATTTGAGCGTCGTTCAGCAGAAATGATGGCATAATCGAGATATCAATTTTGAAATGATCTCTTTTGAAGAGTCTAAAAATCCATTCGTTAAAAAAAACCGTTTTAAATTCATTCCATTGAATTATAATGAATATGATGTTATTCAATTATTGTGACGATTTGTTCAGTTTTCTAAAAAAAAATTTGAGTGTGAATACCGCACAAGAGTCCTAAATGCTCCCATCTGGAGCCAGTGAGACTATTTCATTCCCAATTGAGATATGTTGTGATGTTGAAGATAGTGGGGAAGAGAAGGAAATGGGGGTGGTGGCAAAATACCTGTGTGTTCAGATTTGGTCACAAAACATGGCTAAAGCCATTTCAAGCTACGTTTTAATTCTGAATGGTGGTCTTACACCAGGGCTATACTAAAAGTATCTTCCACTCTGGAAAGCTAAAAATATAATATGCATAATTTTTAATTAATTAAATGTGAAATTACGCCGGGATTTAAACCAGCGACCTTGGGATTGCTAGTCGAGAGCCTTACCCCTCGACCATGAATGCCATCGAACACGTTGAATTGTGATAAACCAATCAATTACCATATTAGAAAAAGTTAACAATAATAATCTAAACGAAAATATGAAAGAGAACAAGACACAGGAAAACAGAAAAAGACAATGGTCGCAACTGGGACTCGAACCTAGACCTCTCCGTCTAACCGTGACGAGTGCGTTAACCAATTTCGCTCTTGCCACCTTCTGTCAAAACGTCATAATTGTGTCAATCTCAGATTTTCAAATTTTTAGAATTACATTATAATCAACTAATTATTTTTCTCCATATTACGGGCAACTACCCTTTTTCATTGGAAACAATCATTCTAAGAATTGGTTTGTGACCTGGATAGCGTCTCGGATAGATATATCCGAATTTATTTATTTGGAACAATTGACAATTGAGTCCCAGTTGCGACCATTGTCTTTTTCTGTTTTTCTGTGTCTAGTTCTCTTTCATATTTTCGTTAAGATTATTATTGTTAACTTATTCTAATATGATATATTTTACTGATGGGAATAACCTTCAAAAAAGTAAAAAAATAAAGTTTTTCTTATAAAAATTGAACAATTAATTACCGTTCAAAATCTACCCACTTGATTTTATTCAATTATGCAGGATAGGGATACTTCTTAAATTGAAATATTCGCTCATAACAAACTAAATAATGCCTTTAGATACACAAGAGATACAAAAGTAGAGTTTCTCTTCTCCTTCCCATATCTCATTTCATTTAGCTTAACAACACTTCTCAAGCGGGTATATCATAGACTCACTGTCTCCGAGTAGGACCTTTTTTCACTTTTGTGCCAAGTGCTATATACTACAAAGTTGTGTACAGAACTAGTTATATTATTTAAACATGGAAAAAAAAACCTTTGATTCAAATCTTTATGTTGATTATTCTGTTAGCAAACTGTATGCTTCAAAACTTTACGAGAACAGGTAGACAAGGATAAAGCGAACACATAATTTGTATGGGGAAATGTTGTGAGAATCATATGTACCTACTCCAAAACTTTGAAAATACAATAACACTCATAAACAGTCGTAAATGTTGTTTTGTGCTCACTCGTTATAATAATTGCACCCTGATTGCTATCCCCGCTTAGCCGTTATCACAACGCCAACACGCGTCAATAATAGTAATGCAGTATTTAATCCATCAGCGGTCGGGTCCTTTGATCAAAGCGCGACAGCACGCCATGCCACAGTTAAGATAATGGCGTGGTCCATATTACAGTCATGTTATTATCCCGCCGAGTCCTCGCAGCTATTATCGAGATTGCACCAGTTCTAATCAAGGCTCATCCAGCCGTTGATGTGACGGTCCGCATTGAAAAGCCATAACGTGGGGATTGCGCCGAGAATGGGACGCTCAGCTGCGCGGGTCGCCAGAGGGCAGGTTAGGCAGGTCAAGTAGCGTGAGATGACAACATATTTACCAATTTTAAATAAAAATACTGCTATTTAGACCAGTTTTCGATGGCTGTTTTACTGAAATCATCTTAAGGGCGCCTTACCAATAAGCGTTAATAATTTTATGTTATCATCATCATCATCACTCTTGGCTCTATAACTATCACTCTTGGCTCTTGGCTCTATAACGCATTGGAAGGTATTGTCCTCCTCGAGAGTCTTCCTCCACTCATTTCGGTTTTGTGCCAGCTCTCTCCAGTTTAGAAGCTCCAGGTAAATATATTTTTGAGGAAGTTGTCGCTCCATCTTAATCTTGGAATAATAATTTATTGTAGTAGTCTAATATCGTTTTGACTGAGCGTAGCTTAAAGTCCTGTTTAAAAAAAAGAAATACAAATATTCCCGGGTTACGAATAACCTGACAATATTTGAAAATCTCCTACTAATAAATACCACAGTAAGCGGAAAATGTTGCTTGATGTGTCGCGATTCGCGATGGATAACTTATAACTTACTATGGAGGAATCGAACACGCGACTCCTAGGTGGGATCCAAACGCGATGCCAGCTGAGTCACTGACCGGTGGCTTTAACGCGACCATTTTCAATTTCATCTGTCTGTAAATTCGTTTCTTACGTTCCGGTTCCTAATGCAGGTTATTAATGCGGGTCTTTAAGCCGTGTGTTGTCTTTAAGTGTTGCTCATGGTTTAATATCTTTAAAATCACGTATGACTTACGATTAATCATTAAGTAAACTTACAGCAACAATCATTAAAAACTTACAAATAACTTACCTTACTAATAAATGTGTTTTAAATTTGACGCAGCTGTAATATAAATATAAATGTTTGTTTAACCATTTATATATATACAGTATCGTAAATGTGGTAATATATTTTTATTTTGTATGCTACCGCCGCCCCGGAAACCGTTTGTTGGATAACCAATACCCTGATTGAGGGAGACCTTTTGAATTCTCCAGTTTCCAGCCGGACTCACTCGACCCATTGCAGTGGGAGCGATGGATTCATATATCTGTCACTATTGGACACATTGGTCCCCAGATTTCTCCTCCCCCTCATACCTTTTTCTTTCCCAGAACTTTCTCTCATTATTTTCCTAAAAAGACCCTCCACACAGCATCTTCAAAGATTATATAGGCCTTGAGAGATTTTTTCTCAGGGTCTCCTGTGTGGTACTAATGTAAAAAAACAGCATCAGATGAGTGAAATTTATAAACATGGTTTCTTAGTCATGAGATTATTGTTTTAAAATAACCCAAGGGGTCAATATGACTTCTAAAAATACAAGATTTAAAAGTTTTAAGCAATGTAAAGTTAGTACTTTTTTTTTGCAAGTATATCCGCGATCAGACGCCAGGGATAATGACGTTGAAATGATGTGCCGCTATAAATAGAGCGAGCGATTAAGCCGCGGGAGATACGGCTAGACCTACACCTCGTGGCTCCTGCCACCCCTATCCACCCCACCAACAAAGCCTCAAATCCTATTCAATTTTAGCCCTCCTGATTCCTTCCCGCAATCTGCTCCACAGCCTCCACTACCTAATTCCTACTGACTACTACCTAGTTCTATCTACTCCCCACTTACTGATCTTCTCCCCATTTATCGTCTGCTGCCTAGGTCTATTTAGTGTCTGGTGCCTGCTGCTTACTGTCTTCCGCCTGCCAAGGTAGTGTCTAGGAGCACGATAACAGTTAGTACGTGACTGACAGTATTTGCCTTCCCTTCTGTTCTGCATCTGCTTTATAATTCATCTTCTGTCGGAATTATCGTAGTAGCCTCCACAGTACCAGATAAGATTTGGTCAACTGTCAACATACGCATATATTTGGATATTGTCGTTGGTTAAGCAAAATTACCAGCTTATTAAAGAATGGACTAACGAAGCTCTTAGAATTAAAACAAGTCGTATAAGCGATCCATAGACATAAATAATTTATCTAATACGAAATAAATTTATTCCGTTCGATCTTTGAGAAACGAAAATGGTTGAAATATGTCGAAACACCTCATTAACTGCCGTTAACTATTAAAAATTAATTGTTGAATGCTATAAACGGTAGTAGCGTAGATAAAGGAGTTTTATAAATTTGTCTTAAAATATTGTTTCTATTTCATTTTATGTTACTTTTACATTATTTTACTAATATTTTTTTCATATTTGGTTTTTCAATTTTACGTTACTTCATGCTTCAAAACCTTTTCGATTAATTTTAGATAGCTCCTTGGATAAATTATTTTCTATGCATATATGTAAAATCCCAGCTGGGAAAAAAACCAAATAAAATAAAATAAATAATAGGTACACACGCACTTAACAAATTAATAACATACCCCACTTTAAATAATCAAACACCCTCAAACGTAAGTACATAGTATGTTTTATTATATGAATTAATATTATCAGTGTTATTCTATTTTACTAACGCCGACACCTGAAAAATCACGGTATTTCTTGAATTCCTGATTATTGACAAATCAGATACAATTTTTATAAAATAAAATATTATAGATATTATAAAGGCGAAAGTTTGTATGGATGAGTGTTATTCTTTCACGCAATAAACACCGAATAGAATTTAAAAATTCTTTTAATAATCGAAAGCTACATTATTTGCGAGTAACATAGGCTATATATATTGGTAAGCTCTGGCGTTATGAATAAGCTGTAGCGTTATGCAACTGTTTTTTCATACGTTTTCTGTCCCTAACAAAATCGAGTTATTGCAAACGTCAAACAAATTGTTACCTTGGAAAAAATGTTTTTTTTTTTTTTAATTAGGCAATTCACCCTAAAAATAGTGCTTTGTTGGCGTCATAGTTAATATCTACCTATCTCTAAAAATGTTTATTGTCCGGACGAAAAGCATAGCGTTGCTATGTAATTATTTGACGTGGGCTGTAATTTTGTTATTTCTTTAGGTTTTTTTCTGGATTCAAATATGAATAAAATACTAATTCCTACTTGAGGTGAAATCATCAGAATAAATTAGGGGAGTAGGTACATAAAATAAATTTCTATAATTTTAATATTTTCTAAAATAGAATTTTTATTTGCGAAATGTCATTGTCAAATTTTGAAATTTTCCATTAAACAATAATTATTTTTTATTAGACAAAAAAGCAAGAATAATAACAATTATGCCAATAATTATGCCAGTATTTTCCCACTAGTACCATGCGAGCGAAGCCGCGGGTAAAAGCTAGTATTACAATAAAGGGATGCATTTACTTTATCGCTTCTTTGAAATTTTCATACAATTGATTCCAATTTCGAACATGACTTTCGAATTCCGAAAATAGTATTTTTTTTATTTATTTGAACATAAAAGCACAGATACATTATAAGAAAGCTAGATATGTCAAAAGAAATTATTAACTATTATCTTACTTAATATCGGATTACTTATTCCAAAAAGTGGACGTTCATTTACTACAGCATTAACTTTTCTGGCTGACTCTATTGTGTCCAAAGTAAAAGACCTTACGTAAATACAATTTAAATTAAGGAGCCATTTCCCAAAATCCTGTTTCTGACGTTTAATGGCTAGGGCCTTATTATTATGATAATTTTTCGTCAGGCCTGTAAGACAAGGGAAAAGGCGAACAGATGTAATCAGGGATAGAGATACTGGAGCTTTTAAAGTTCAAGGAATTGTTGCTAGAGTTCCTCTTTTTTAACTTTTCTGACTTCACTCTGATGACCTTTAAAGTACTGCGTAATCTTAATACTTTATTTAATTTAATCATTGAAATGGGGGACACACGGTTGCCGGTCTTACCTTTTTACCATAATGAGTGGTATTATTTTTCTTCTGGGTAAGGTTTCTGGCATAAGCCTCCCTCAATTGTATTATTTCTTGCCGATTGTGGAAGGCTCTCACTTAATCATTGTCGTCTGTTCTCTTTAATTCCTCGCCCTTCTCATCCTGATTTTGTCTCTGCTTGTCTTACTTAATCTTGGATACAATCGATGATATTGGAAATCAAACTGCCGTCAATTTTTGGTGTGCCGCTGATGTGTGCCTAACAGACGAGTGTTAAAAATATAAGTTTTTGCATAATAGGTACAGACTGATTGCTGTAGTGCAAAATAAAATGAAAATATTAATTACCAGCTTATGCTTTCTTAACACTTTGATGTTCTCCAACGTCTGCAACCAAACACCAACGATTCATGTAGTATGTATTCTTTTAAATTACCATGGTACCACTTTGAGTGATTCGAGCGGAAGGTTAATCTAATTCTTTCTACATCACTGTATTTATAATTTTACAGATTTTATGATACTTTTTTTATTTCACATTTTTATTCATATTTTAGTACTGTTTAAATTCCCGTTAAATTGTAATACATTTTCGTGGAATTTTCTAAAGCCTTACAAAGGTTTATGTGGATAATTAAATCCTCGCTCGCAATTTTCGTGGGCCGTTCTTTATCCTGAGAAGGATGTTCCTCGTCCTTATAATGAACTTTCGCCTCGTAAAATTATTATAAAGCAAAATTCTCGACATTCCCGGATCATTGTTCCGAAGAGTTCAGCTCAGATTGCCGTTATCAAAGTAGGGTTAAGGTAAAGATGTAAGGGAAAGTTCCATAAAGCGTTTTTCCCTCTTTCAGAATAAAACTTCCCTTATTCGCGTCTGAATGTGGTTCCAAACAATGTATACAGCACCCTTCCGCATGTGAAATTGATTTTTTTATGATTCATTTGAATACCTATTTCCTTTAATATCTCGAAGTTTTTCGAAGAAAATAGAGGTGGGAACTCGGTAATACGAATAAACTTACATATTATCAAATATTCTGGAAAATGTTTTTTTTTAAATGAAGAGGGTAAAGGCTTGAATTATAGAGACTTGGGGTATAGGTACCATAAATTCTCGCACTGAAGATATCCTTCCCCGTAATGGGAAAGTTTTATTATCTACTCGTTCCTTTTTATATAGACTACCCGAATCCATTGCTCTTGCTTTTAAAAGACCATCTGAGAATGCTCTCCTTGAAGAAACCATATTATATAATCTATATAATCTGATAATAAATGTTGATATTGATGGACGGTAAATCATTCTCGCTCAGTAAAGTTCGTTGAAATATAGTAAAGTGCCTGTAATACATAATTTAAACGCGAATTGTCAGCACAAATTAAATTATCGTAAAATTGAATCGAGCGTTAACTCTTGTTACGCAACTATGATTGTGTTCAGATTAGTTTTCCTAAATTTACTCGCGTACATTAATCAGCAGTAAATGGCGGAGGGTCTTAATTAATTCCTGCCATCGCTTGCGAACAAGTCCAGCCAACTTCTCCAGACTAAGTCTTACGTCCTCTCGCACTCGGTGGCTGTTCTGTTGTCTGTTGCTAGTGTTGACTGCGACACGTCATTTCATACATGTTTTAAAATAATATAAAATCTATAACAGTGACCTTTGCTTTTACGAGGAAACCAACTATAAGCAAACAAAATGGTAACCCTTCGGCCCTCCATACAAGCGACATTATACAAGTGAAAGTATTGCGAAAACCATGATTCAATGGAAGATCTAATCTATAAATCACAAAAACATCGGAAATGTAACTGTTACCGCAACACAAATATACAATTTTCCAACAATTTGCATGTGCTAACTTTCAATTTGTTATAATATTTTTTTTGCATTAACACATATAATCTTTTAAGATGTTGAATTATAAGGTAAATAGGAAATTTACAGCCGAAAGTAAAACATGGAAATCGATAGAAAAACAAAAATTTTTGTTAGCTGAATTGCAATTTTGATAATTAGCGATTAATAGTTTAAATATTCCAATGAATCGTTTAACAATTGCGATAGCGTAATAATTTAACAATAATTATATGGACAACAGTGCAAAGATGATTAAACGATTTTGGTGGTTCGTGACAGTTCCATTGAAGAAATGTGATATTCAGTGAGTTGTTCAATTGAGTTCCTCGTTGGGAGGGGTCTTTATGTGACCCCAGCGACCTGCAGTTCATAACAGCGGCCTCATCCCTCCGCCCGCGAGAGGAATGGACCGTCTCGGGGAGGGAGGCGGGAGGGGCGCGGGAATGTCCGCGGGGGGCGGAGAGACCCCCCTCATGTCCCTCGAATCGGCGGAATTTGATAAATTCAACGGTAAGTGGCTATACTGTAATATGTGGGAGGTCTTATACCTGGCACGGGAATATATTATGATTTGGGCATAACAGCAAGTTCTTTTCAATTTTTTGTAAATCAAAATTTCTTATGAAATAATAAGCATAAAATTTTTTGAAAAAAGTTTTATTTTCAATAATCTTAACTACAAATAAATACGTTTTAGATCGGTTTGTTCTGACATTTTGAAATCTGATTTTGCTTTGAAATAAATTTATGAAATTTTCAATTAGGTATATGTATTTTTTTAAATTTTACGTTATATCGATGGCCCAACCATAAAATACGATAAGGGTATTAAAACTTACCAAAAGGGATTCTTCCAAGTTTTAAATAGCAGTCGAAAAACCTGTTAGAAAATATTCAGATGTTCCCAGTTTTATACATAGATACTAACTATTTCGAATTGTTTCTATTTAAAACTGATGAGATTGTTGTACAAACAAGGGTTTGCTTTTGGGATAAAATAGAAATTTCAGTGAAAACTGTTAAATAAAATAAAACGATTTGTTTGTAACAACGATTTATTTATTTAATTTCTTAATTCCGACAGGTTTCGCTTAACACAAGCACCAAAAAAAATTAAAAAATTATAAAATAAAAAAAAATGGGTATATAATTATATGTAAATAAATGGGTATAAAATTATTTTTTTTCAATGTTGATAGTGTTGTAATTATTGCTTATAATAATTGTTACCCTTTGTGCTATGCATAAAAATACATTAGTTTACCAATTAAAAATAATAATTAATATTTTACAAGTTAAAGTATTTCACAAAAAATGTAGACATAATTTGTCTCGACGCCATCTAGTGGGAGAGTTAGCACTTATAATGCATTTCTCACAAAAAATAAAGTTGGTTGTTTTCAGGTGAAAAATGTAATAAGCAGTAATTGTTGAATGAAACACTAGTATATATTGAATTATTTGGCGGGTGGGAGATAAGCCGACGTAGCTCAGTTGGTAGAGCAGTTGACCGGATATCAGAAGGACGCGGGTTCATGTCCCGTCGGCGGCATTTATATTTTCTCGGGAGATTTTTTCAATGTTGATGAGTGTTTCAGACTAATAATTATTGCTTATAATAATTGTTACCCTTTGTGCTATGCATAAAAATCTTGTCTTAAACATTAGTTTACCAATTAAAAATAATAATTACAAAATTAAACTGAATTATTTGATATTTGTTAGTACACGCAAAAACAAAATATTGATTATCTCAAAATAACAGATTTTGAATCTTGCAGTTAAATACTGAGCCATCACATACTTATAATATGTCTCGATTCGGGTACCAAAACTAGTTTTCTCATCAATTTATATCCATTATTACAACGTGTAATGTGCTTTTCTGTGGTTTTCAGTAATAATAAAACTATTCAGTTTGTTGTAGCAAGAAAGCAACTCATAAAATGATAACACTATCACAGATTTATAAGATAACAGCATCATGTTTCATCAAGTGCTCTTCCACGAGTACCATATTATGAAAGTTTGTAATAAATAATATAAGATCCGAAGCTTTTGAAGGAGGTTGTTTATTGAGCTCCTTCTCCGAGCCGTCCTCAAAGGAAAGCTCTTATCCAATCATCTCCCACAGGACAGAAAGTGAATAAAGGAAGGAGAAAGCTTTAGCCGGTGAAAGATAAAGCAACCTACAATACGCGATCGCCTTTTACTGCTTCATAACGAGAAAAGCGTGGAGACGAGAAAACGACAGATGTAAAATATGATTGAAACAGTTCATGTAGGAATTTCACGTCAGAATTTAAATGATGTGTTACTCAGTCTGTCAACGAATTCTAGAAATTTAATACAATGGAACTATTCTTTTCATAACTAATTTTCAAAAAATAAAATATTATCGCTTGTCTGAATTCTCTTTAATGTTGACAATGACAGATAAATTCCAAAAAAAATTGAGTTTATGGAATATAAATTCTTTAGCGAAAATCGCGTTTTTCAGTTCAAAATGTTTCCAAAAATAAAAAAAAATCAAAAAAAATACTCCCTCTGGACTACCGAGGAAAACATATCACCTTTTAAACGCATTTCGACATTTTTGTTCGAGATGATTCGGTAACGAGTTATGGAGATCACCGCATAACAACATTTTTTCGCGACGCCTCCGGAGATTCGCTCTCACGGACTTATTTATTGATATTTTTAATTGAATTTTTTTAAAGATACTTCAGATGTTATAATATGACAAGTATATGAAATAAATAAACCAACATTATTTACATCTATAAAAAAAAATAATGAAAATATGCCCTTTTTTCGCCTTTAAAACCTAACCCACCCTTTAAAACATTTCCCCTGATAGAAGGAAACCCTTCGATTGCAGATTTTGTCGAAGACACTGTGAGATAGCTATCATGGGGAATTTATGAAAGGCACGTAGGTATGTTAATTATTCTGAATACCAATGAATGTTGACGAAACATGTTCGTTTTATAGCCATATTTTACAATAGTTAATTTCAACCACAGTCAACTTTGTGCTCTTCAAATTATCCACAAAGACAAAATAATTACGTATTCAGAAACAATAATCATTTTCAGAATTATCAAGTACAAAGCTGATTTCTAATTTTCTAGAGCAGTAAAAACACTTCCAACGTCTGTTCAACCACTTTAAAATCCGCACTGATTTTTGACTTTGAATTTTTTTATGAAAATTTCAGTAAATTAATTTCGGTAAGCAAGATGGTTACTTGTATATTTTTTTTCAGTGAATTTGTCAAAGAATGGTTCATGGTGTAAATACTGTTAAGATTTTAAAATTCAATTTTTGGTAAATGTTTCAGCTTTCAGTTCTTAACAGCATATTCATTTTGAGCTACGTAGCGAACCAGTTTACGTAAATGCAAGTGTATATTTCTACGGTCCAAAGTTCCTGGTGAAAATGCTGTTGACAGCTAGAAAATCTGGCTCTATGTTAACGTCTCAGCCCTCAACAGCATTTCCTTCATGAGCAATAAATTATTTTATTGTCGAAAAATAATACGAAAAACCACACTGATACCTCAAAATAATTTTGATCAATTTTTCAAGAAGTTAATCGAATTTCAACAAAGAATTTTGAATCTCGGGGGAAGCTGTATTGGAAGTAAGAGTAAATTATTAGAAGAGCTTCGTCAATTTAATCAACTTCCTATCAATTATTATTATTCGTTGCCACACCGTGCCTTCATAACCATGAAGTGCTGGAATGTATGATTTTACTTAGATGTTTGTTTGAAATAATATAAGAAAAGTAGATTTTACCCATAAATATTCTTAGCCAAGTAGGATGGGAATGTACGATGCCTTGCCCTAACCCTTGTCAGATATTTTATGTATCCAATACACGCCACAATAATACAATGTTATATAATATCGTCCCTGGCAGCAATACTGCTCTGACCGCCACTAATAATATTTTGCGAAATTGTTACTTTATGATAAAACATTATTTCAATTTATAAAAATATATTTGCACACCAAATTCTTAGCTCAAAACCAAAAAGCTTTTTTAAACAATCGTAATATGTCAGTAATGGTGACCGGACAACTCAAAATGAACTCCTACTTTGAAAAGTCATTACAAAGATTGAGGTGATTTTTCACTAAAATGGCGCTGTACAAACCATTCAAATATTATAATTATTGTTAAGCGATGAAAAATATATATAAAAATTTGGTTAAATAGTTTAAGTGAGGTTAGGTTGTGGGCTACTTAAAACAAATCACAGCTTTTAATGACTTTTGAAAGAGGTGTTGAGTTGAGTTGATTCTGAGTTGGCTTGGAACCATTATAATTTATACATTGTGTGAACTAATTTCGGTTATAACTAACCTTATTCAGGACAGTATTATTACAAACCAACATAAATATTATAAACCACTTTTTTATGACCATTAAATTAATAAATCTTACTAATATTATAAACGCGTAAATTTGTATGGATTGTGTGTTTGTTTTTTTTTTTTACAGTGAATACCGCACAAGAATCTTAACTGCTCCCGTCTGGAGCCAGTGAGACTATGGCATCCCCAATTGGGGTATGTTGTGAGGCTGAAGGTAGTGGGGAGAGGAAGGAGGTGGGAAAGAGGAAGGTTGGGAAGTACCTGGCTATTCAGATCTGGTCACCAAACACGGCTAAAGCCATTTTCAAGCAACGTTTCAATTCTGAATGGTGGTCTTACACCAGGGCGATACTGATAGTATCTTCCACTCTGGAACGGGCCGCAAATATACTATATATTATTTTTAATTAATTAATTGTGAAAAAACACAAATTAATCACATAAAATTTATTTGCGCACGCCGGGTTCGTACCCGCGACCTCCGGATTGTGAGTCAAGAGTCTTAGCCACTGGACTACGGAGGTCGTTTGTTACTCTTTCACGAAAAAATACTGGATGGATTTTAATGAAACCTTACAATAATATATCTCATACATTAGAATAACATTATAGGCTATAATTTATAAAGCTAGCTAGGAAGGGGACGCGGGAGGGGAACGGGGACGCACGGGAAAGGTGATTCAGGGAGAAAAAACGCATTTCTTTGATTATATGGAATTGCAACGCATGCCGGTAACCAGCTGGTATAATAATAATTTTTAATAATTACTAAGTAATCATTAATATTATTAATTTATTTGAAAAACTTTTTATTTCTCTTCATCAGTTCAAAATGTTTAATGTTAATAACCTGCAAAGTGGGCTATTCTTGCTATGTTTTTTACAAATCTTCTTAATTTTGATTAATTTTATTTTTTAATTGGAGTAAATACCATGAACATGTTAGAGATTTGTGAAATGTAGCTTCACCGGAGAATGCTCAAGGTCCCATGGACCAACATGATCACCAACACAGAAATTCTCAGGCGGGCTAGAGCAGATAGAGAGCGGCTTACATTAATAAAAATTTCATATCTGGGTCATATACTTCGAGGGGAGAAGTAGGTATCACTTGATCCATTTAATATTTAAAGGCAAGATCGCCGAGGGCCTGGTAGGAGACAAATGTCTTGGCATTTGTACGAGAGTGGACCGGCATTAGAAGTGTGGAGGAGCTATTCCGGGCAGCGCAAAACAGAGATCATTTTCCCAAGTGATCGCCAACGTCGCGTCGGGGGAACCTGATAGGGCACACAGAGAAGTTTAATTGGAAATTGGGCTTACTACTTGTAACAACACGATAACATACGTTTAAACACCATTCATACTAACTACGGTAAGCAATCAATTAGTCACGAGGGGGCCAATTTATATAATTGCCTTCCAGATGATATCAAAAACGAAAAAAGTATGTGCAAATTCAAAAAAAAATTATTCATGTTTATTCACAAAAAACAAAGTAGTGAAAGTGAATAATATCGTATGGTAATATAATGTTATGTAAATGTTAGTACTGCGATCTAAAGTAATTTAAGGTTATGAAATGTAAAAACTATGTATAAATTCAATATTCTAGTTAACTAAGTGAAAATGTTATTTTCTTTTTTACTGGAATAAAAACTTATAAAAAAATAAAAATAAATATATGGAAATATTTTCAACTAGAAACATATCTTATTAGAATCTCATTGATTACTTTGTTATTTACACATGTTCGTAACTTCCATTTTCTATTCTTTACAGTTTTACACGCTCATTAGAGCTGCTTTTTACTTACACAAATCTCACTTAGACATCTTTTCAACTTGAAATCTACTTTACTCATAAATAATACTTACCCTTACGCATTTAGTTGTACCACATCTTTATTTAAAGTTCGTTTACCCGAAATTGTAGATCTTCCTCCTATTTGAATTTAGAAAACACAGTTTCTTATGAAAATATAAAATTGGGCAAATAATTGGATCACAAAACTCGCCCACAAGGCACTTCTTGTGTTATTATTTAGTCTGTATTTTAAACTAAAAACTTTTTTCAATAGAAACCTTATACATTTTCCCAACTAAGTACTGTAAAAACGTGATTCTTAGATAAATCATTCATAGTATTTCTTACGTAAGTCTGATGTTTGTCAGTTAGTTTAATTATTTATTTTATCTAATATGTATTTGTAATAAAAACTAATGCAAATAAACAAAACATTATTAATACATTGCTGGGTATTGATTTTAAATAAAAAGATCTCAACTACTAAATACAAAGATTAACGGATAAACCCAAGTTTGTAGGAACGTGTTAATCATGCTATATTTTTCATGTGTGGTACAAACCAATATGTGGGTTTGTATGTTTACACGTTTCTATGTTTGTATGATTATACGTTTGTATGTTTGTGTGTTTATCTGTTTGTATTTTTTTTACATTAGCTCCACACAGGAGGATTTGGGGATGCGTGGGGAGGGTTTTTTTAGGAAAGGAAAGAGAGTAAGTTCTGGGAAGGAAAAGGGTATTAGGGGTAGGTAGGAATCTGGGATAGAAGGTCGCCGAGGGCCTGGTAGGATACAAATGTCTTGACTGCGATATATACGAGAGTTGACTGGCATTAGAAGTGTGGAGGAGCTATTCCGGGCAGCGCAAGACAGAGAGACCTTTTCAAGAGTGATCGCCAACGTCGGGGGTCCTGATAAGGCACACAAAGAAGAAGAAGAAGGAATCTGGGGGTCAGTGCGTCCAGGAGTAACGGACGTACGAATCCATCTCTCCCACTGCGGTGCAAGGCAATGTTCCGAGAGAGTACGGCTGGAGATGTCCAAGGGACTCCCTCAACTATTCTCTCTTACCCGGCGGGCCATGCATGGTGGGCAGACACATCCGCCTCCGAGACTCGGACAAAACTCAACCCATGAACCCGGGCACCTCTGCTAAGTCACCATACGTTGTGAACCACTTGGAGTGATCTATGGCAGAGGTCTTGGTTATTCAATAAAAATATTTGTATATTTGCTGTTTGTGTGTTTGTATATTTGTATTTTTATGTGTGTTTATATGTTTGTATGTATTGTGATTTTGCTTGTGACCTTTGGCAAAAATAATGCATTCAGTCACAACACCATGTATTCGTTGCATGCTAAATCAATACCAAGAACCTTAACCCAAAGTTCCTTGAAATAGCCAAGACGTCTAACCTTTAACGTTTTGCCTTGCACGGACAGTATTAATTCTGATAATGAACTTGCAGCGGCCTGTGTATAGGTACTGCTAAATAATTTACAAGGGGTTCGATAGTCAATATCGCTTTTCCAGTTAAGTCAATGTCAGCTGATGAACGGATATGAAGGCAGGCGGGGGGTAAAGAGGGAGGGTAGGGGTTTATGACAGTAGCGTGCGGTTACAAACTTTCAAATTTAAATGAATTTTTAATTAAATATTAGTCTATATAAAAAAAAAATTATGAAATTATGGTAATATTTTAATGCATAATATAAGAAAAATATTAACCTTTACGACTTGAGTTACGCTAATATCTAATGTTCAATAGAGTCATTGAAGTTTTTTTTTTTTGATCAGCCGAATAAATTTATGATTAATGATATTATCAAAGTGTGGTGAATAATATTATTAAAACTGCAAGATCTTTTCAAAGTAATCAATATTTTGTAGTTTTTAATGTAATGTTATCATTTCTTTACATAAAATTTTATCTTACATGAAAAAGAAAAACCTCGACAATTTTTTAAAATACTCGTGTAAGTTCGTAAATTTTAAAACAATTATTTTTTTAGCATATTGGCAAAAACATGAGTTGGCGCGTAATAGGTAATTATTACCCACCAAATAAATTTAGTTAAGAATTTGGTATACAATTGTATTATTTTAGTTAGAAGACGAGGCTTAGAGGGCCGAAGAATATCGATGCTTCTCAACCTTTCTCTGAACATCTCCATCCCTTCAATTTAATTATGCAATTCAATTCTTAAATTTAATTAATTTATTCATTTAAAAATTTAAATATTAATATTTCAATTTGTTTTTAAAAGAAACACAAGGAAAACTGATCACTGATAAACGCGCTTCTAACCCTATGGAACCATAAATCGCCGTGCAAAATCCAAAACACGCTCATAAATATCTATGTTAAAGCAGATTTTATCCTGGCAACATGAAAGCTTGCCGGCTAAATTCTGCTTCGTTGATATTAAATACATCAATATCTGAAGTGATTCTATTTCACCCCTTAGGCCTCTTACATATTCTGTCAATTGGTAAGAAAATTTCCGCTTTGCAATAAAATCCAAACAAAGGAATATTTTTAAACGTATCCGAAAACTATACTGTTTTTGAAAGATTATGAAATAAGCCCTCATATTTAATTATTAAAAATTTCAAATACCTATTATTATTAAAAGAAAAACATTTTTTTCGAAATTATAAATTTTTAATGCAAACATGAAATAGTTTTCAAAATGGCTTACCTGGCGTTTTTTCTGCATAACTTAAATCACTGGCAACTTAAAAAAATAAAAACACACTTTTTATTAGACAAATGTATAATAAATGTTATCATAAGCCCACTTTTTTGTAGTTTCATGTAAAAAAAACTAATAAAATTTCCCAAAATTCCATAAATCTTTTTCAAATTGCGATCAAACAATTTGCTTTCATAGAGGTGTACATTTTCATTCTATGGTTGATATTTTATATATTTAAATATAAAGTGTGGTTTTTTCTTTTTCTATCCTTTTAGATCAAATTTCTTACTATGATGAGTTGTTCCCAAAAGCGAACAAAAGAACCTGAGGGGTTAACAAAAAAATAGCTCTCCCCACCGGCATGACAATTGGTAAGTTAGTCTTGCAAGCCGGTAGATAAAACAATAGGTATATGTTAACGGTGACGGAGATAACCATAGGGAATAAAGAAACTAAAGCTGTCCATGATAATCGAGTTTTCGAACCATCCACGATCAATCTGAATATGTGATACAATTAGCACGTCCCTTCTGACCTGTAGATGGTTCATTTCGAGCATGCCCAAGAGAGTTAATTCAGGGTAGACAGGTTAGTAGCCGTACTCCCTCAGGTAGAAAAATCTCAACATTTTGTTCTGAACCTTCTGCAACATGAGGGAATGCTTCACTTTGTGCGGACTCCAAACCACCGAACCAGTCTTATTCCTACTTCCTCCCCCACTCCCTTCAGTCTGATAACACACCACAATATTGCAGATTTTAATTTTGTTTTTACATTAGCTCCACGCTCAGGAGGCCATGGGGAAAATAATTTTGTTGCTGTTTGGAGGGTTTTTAAGGAAAGGAAAGAGAGAAAGTTCTGGGAAGGAAATAGGTATGAGGGATAGGTAGGTATGTTGGGTCAGTGTCCAGTAGTGACGGACATACGAATCCATCCCTCCAACCGCGGTGCAAGGCGATGGGTCAAGAGATTCCGGCTGAAGAGGATAAAATACCTCTTCAACCATTCTCTCTAGATCTTGTCTACCACATGGCAGGTGGGCACACGCATCGGACGTCTAGACAAACTTCAGTTAAAAGTTACAAACTTAGTTCTTCCTGAACAAACCTCAACCCATGAACCCGAGCACCCCTGCTAAGTCATCAAACGTAGCGAACCATTCTGGATGATCTATGGCAGAGATGTTGGTTATCCAATAAATGGTTCCCGGGACGGCGGTACCCATAATAACCTCCCAAATTGTAAAGCCAAAGATGTCATAGTCATAAAAATACAATAATAAAAAATCTGAAGGCAAAATAATTTTCTTATTAATTGTTTTTGTGTTTTATTCGTAGAACTCCATTTTATTTTTTTTAAATTTAATTAAAATTAAATTTGCTAATGTTATTATCGAGTTCTGCAAGCATGTTAGTATGTATTTTTGTTACAGCTGTTACGGTTTACAAGACCATTTTCAAACTGTGGTTGATCCACATTGAGACGACCTATTTATATGGTTTTAAATGTCAATTTTTAAAGTTTCTAATTGATTTATTACCGGTTAAACCAATTTGCTGGACACTAATTGAGAGAGTATTATATGGGATTCGGAATCTTTCCCTTTGGTTTCCCTTGCACTAAGTGTAAGGGTTTTATCAATTGTTTTAGATTGACTTTATTGCTATGACTCTTTTAAGTGTATTATATTTTTTAGGTTTGGTAAACATACTAAGTAGTGGGAAATAAATAATTTTCCTTACTTTATTAATAAGCTTTATGTTGGGATCATCCGTTCGTTTATTGATTTCTAATTATTCAAGCACAGTTTTAAAATGGTCTTGTAAACCGAAACAGATGTAACAAAAATACATGCTTAAATACTTGCAAAACTCGATAATAACATTATCAAATTTAATTTAAATAAAAAAAAATTTAAATAAGAATTTTAGATTTTCAGGATCAATTGAACTGAGTGATGATTATAGTTTAATTTGATGAACCGTGCAAAAATCATGAGAAAATAAGTTTTCCACATTTTCACCAACACACACAGCACACCACTGGGGGAATGTAGGCCAAGTAGGGGCTGCACAGAACAATAGATTAGGGGAGCACCTGGAATAATGGGGGAGGCTGTCCTAATTTATACGACAGTAGTCACTAGTCACTATTCATTGCGCGGAGTTTTTTTCGAGCTCCCATTGTTTCGCGTAAGGATGTATTGTGTTTGGAGGATATTTAATTTGAATACGACTGCTATTAAACTTGTTGTTTTCACAGCAATTAAAATAGATTTTTTGTTGCTCACTCTATTATGTTTATATATATATTTTTTTTAAATTGGCTACAATTATATTCTATAGTGGTGAATTACTAAGGAAATTCTACAAAAATACAGCGAAAATAAATATTTTTTAAGTTCCATTAATTGTCTTCAGCTAGTGATGGAACTTAGAACAATGGTATTTCTTTAATATTTATATTGAAAATTGTAAATGGGAGTATACACAGAATAATTAAATTAACCTCATTGAATTTCATATATCCACGCGAGTTACTCGTTACAAAATCCTGTATGCAAAAATACCAGGGCTGAGTATTTCAAAAACTCGCTTGTACCTTGAAGTTAGTGATAGATACGCAGATGTGGCGGATCTATTTATACTGCCCGGAAGATAGGTACAAGAGGGCTATGCTATCAAATCTTTTCAGTCTTTATTTGTACTCTAGAATTTGTATGCACTTGTATCACTTCATAATCAAATACCACAATTATTAAAAGTTATTATTTAAAAAAAAATTATATCTAAAATTTTCTTATGATTTTAACTGTGACATTATAATCATTGTTTATGATACACCGTAGATATTAAATAAATAAATTTACTTTGCGGGAATGTAGAAAGGTTGTAGTTGCAGATGTGGTAAAAGCTCAGGCCATTTCATGAAACACTTTGATTCAGAATTTTTATTCCGCCTGGGGCGATAATGAGATAAAATAGTACTGTTGTAATCACAAGGTTTTCGACGAAAATACAACAATATCACTAGCTAACAAAAGAGTTGTATTTTTTTAAAGCAACACTGATGTAACTATGTGATTACTTAGTCCCAGCAGCCGTGCTCAGAGAGGGTTAAAATACCTTTATACCCCAAACCCTTCCTTATTATCTTGTCCTATGTTTCCTTAAGTTTACCCGTTTGCAAAACAAAATTACTACTATTCAAAGTTTATTCTTAAAGTTTTTCATTTTATTTTGTCGGCTTATATACTTAAAAATACTAACTTTGTTTCTCTTTCATTACAGGTAAGATGACCTTTCAACTTCTTAAATTTCCAGCCACTGAGTCCGGTAAGGTAATAACTAGTTATAATTCCATACATAATACTTACAAGCGTTTTACAGGCACAACAACGATACATTGTATTATGATGAATACCACAAATAATATTAAAAAAATGAGCTGAACATTTCAAAAGACCCTTTCCTATCAGCCAAGGAAAGTTTTATTAAAAAAAGCCTTTTGGTTCCTTCCTCTTTGTACAACTTCTTGGCAGGCCCTTTTTAGCCGGTTCATTTGACAATTTCGCAGATCAATGGTCTTAACACATGTATTTATGGATAACACCTAGATTCCGCTATGGATAACCGGGTATTTTCTTGGCAATAACAAACTTTTTGGGATGTTATTTCGTTCATTCTGCTTTTATCGCCACCCACTTTTCCATATACGAGTATATTCTTCATAACAATTTTGTGCCCGATAAAATAATTCACCTTTGAGATTCGCCCTTACAGAAAGTGTCAGAAATGTTATCATTCCATGGCTGCAAATATTTCAAGTTTTTTTTTGTTCCTTCTGTAACTTGACTAAGGCCACCACGTTTCTAAGGTCTAAGTTGAGGAAAGTCCTTAAGATATTTATACACTCCCCAGTTGGAAAGATAAATGTTTGGCCATCGAGAATAGAGGAATAAACGGAGCCTCACTGGTACCGGGTAGGTCTAGGACCTAGGTGATGTAGTGGTACAGGGGCGTCTCTAATACCCTTTTGACTTTCTCACGGACTACAGAAAATGTTTTCCCCATTCCATGATTTTGAAGGAAAATAAAATATCATTGACAAAAGACCCAGATAGATATATCTGGTCATCTACGATAATGACTATGATGTCCAACTATTAAAATGATATTGATGATGCTTCGCTGAAGAATTGTACAGCGAGTATATTTTTGGTGAAAAAATAGGTAATTTCGTATATTCGTAATCAAGAACTTTAGCTCTCCTGTTGTCTGCTTAAACTTCTCAGCTACCGCAACAACCTTTTTTAGTAGTTTTGATTCATTGAAAACTGTCGATCATAAAAATGTTTTGTCAGAAACGTTAATCTCATCTCGTAAACATAATATTAAGACTCCGGAATTAGATAACAAGTGTAATAATCATGAAAAGATAGGATTATTGGGCATAGCTCAATTACTATAAAACAGTGAACATTTTAAGTGTACAGTCACACACTTCACGCACACATCATCCATATCCAGACTTGAGAGATTCATGATAACGCAAATCCTGCTAGCTGTTAAGTGTCACCCTCTTTTGGCATTATTGGCTACTTGCTTTAATAGAGTTATATTACGATAGTAGCTTGTCATAAACTTCACGTTCACAGATGGTTTCCATATGGCGCGCCGTCAGAGTACTTGGAGTCGGATTCTTAAAATTCAACCGTATAGTCGCTAGGGTATTAATACTATCAGATAACAGATTTTTGAAGTGATAATAGCCCCGCTTTGATTTGGATTTCGGATGAAACGGAAATGACGATTACACATAATCCACATTACAAAAATGACGATTACATAATCCATATCCAGACTGGAGAGATTCGTGATAATGCAAATCCTGCTAGCTGTTAAGTGGCACCATCATTTGGTATTATTACGATAGTAGCTTAGTCATAAACTTCATGTTCACATATGGTTTCCATATAGCGCGGCATCAGAGTTTTACTTGGAGCCGGATTTTTTAATTTTAACCGTATAGTCGCTAGGGTATTAATACTATCAGATTATAGATTTTTGAAGTGATAATAGTCCCACTATGATTTGGATTTCGGATGAAACGGAAATGACGATTACTGCAACTGCGACGCACTAACTGCGCTCATTGACCGCTTTGATTATGATGTCTCTTTTAAAGGTTCCTATTGGTTGAGATATGAAAAGAAAATTAGGCTGGTATGCGCTCATTGGTCGCTTTGATTATGACCTCACTTTTCAAGTAATGGTTGAGATTTTTTTTGGTAAAGTTTCACTATTTCCGCGTGTAAATTGCACTCGAATTTTTTTAAATCATATTTTGGAGAGCTCTTTTTGTAATTTGCAACATACCATACAAACCGCTTGTCGTTATTTGGAATTCTAATAATCCGCTACGCCTCTACGGCACTGCAAGGATCATGGGATCGGCTGCCTGTGCAAACAGATCAGAGTTTAGAGTATACGTTCACCGGCCGTGAGACCGTGACATGTTCCGCACACAGACAGGTGCCATCTGCCGGCAAACCCGCCAAGCTTACCTGCCTACTCGCTTACATACCTACCGGCAAACTTAGCTACTCCCTTACCTGTCTGCTTGCTTACCTGTCTAGTTGCTTACTCGGCCGTTTAACCCCGGCTCCCTGCGACCGGCCGCCGACTTTAGACTGTTATGAGTATTTGCGGTCTTTGCGGTTTCTTGACCTTTTCTGAAGAGGAGTAATCCGCTTTCATGGTAAGAGAACTACGTCGTCCTCTCTCAAAAGCAAAATAGTATTTGTGACATTTTGGTGGTTTGGATTTAAAGGTTATAATGCGGACGTTTTGATGTAGCAATTACATTAACTCAAAAGTTGAAGAGCGTTTCTACAAAAATAAATATCTTCCCCAAAGGTTTTTTGAAGTGAAACTAAAAATAGCGACACTAAAAAGAGCCAAACACGTACATCAATTGGATTTAGCCTGCGAGAGAATGAGATAGTATAATCGGTCTCCTCTTTGTGCGGTGCTTCGTAGCCTCCCCACTCTTGTCTACTATATTTATCTGAAGGTTTATTTTCTTATTAATCTCTCTGTAGGTGTTTACAAAACGGGCCCTGAGGAAAATAATTATTTCTCTCATGGCCCATGTCATCTTTGGGAATGCTGTGTGGAGGGTATTTTTACGAAAATAAGGGAGAGGAAGTTCCGGACAGGAAAAAGGTATGAGGTTGGGTAGGAATCTAGGGATCAGTGTTTCCAGGAGTGACGGACGTATGTATCTATCCACCCCGCTGCGGTGTAAGATGATGGGTCAAGAGAGACCAGCTGCAGAGGTCAAAGGGTCTCCCTACACCGGCCACACCCGATCCGGCCCGCCACGCAGCTGGTGAACCGACGCATATACCGTCAAAATCTGAATACACCTCACTCGACCACCCAGTAACCCCTACAAATTTAACCTAGTAATAAGTTGCAATCATGTAGGGATATGGTTTTTTTTAATAAACACTCCCTCTTCTGATGTTATCACACTTTATGGCTAGTAAAAAAAACTGAAATTATTTTTATTTTATTTTAGTTTAGTAATGTACATAACGGACAGCGGGTAAAAACAAAACAAAATTACAAAGTAATAACATAGTACAAATACCAATCGTCCAATAACAGTGTACAACAATCAGTAAACATAAAGTAACAAAGAAAAACAAGAGACATTCAAGTTTGAGTCAAGTGAAGTTAAGTTAAAACAAGAGATTCAAGTGCTGGGGGGCATCGTTATATATGCCTGGAATCTTGCCACTAGACTGAATGTTATATAGTCGACACAATCGCACAACAAATTGGAAGAAGGTTGCTTCTTTGGAAAGGAAAATGGAAAGTTTCGGGGTTTCTTAAAATACAGTGATCGATATTGATTTTGATTGTGGACAAAGGGAAAAATTCTACATAAACATTTATAATTATGAAAAAGAAATTTGATGTTATTTTTTCACGTCGTTAATTTAACCGTTCAGATTTCGAGCATTTTCTGTGAGATGGTCAGATTATTTTTGCTTTACAATTAAATCGAAATAAATGGAATATTTCTGAAGTAAAATCCGTTTTTGAAAGGTGATAAATTAGGCTTCCAAATTGTAGGTATTACTCAAAACAAACATACAATTTTTTAATATGAAATTTTTTAATGCAAAAATAAACAAAAATATATAAATGGCTCACCATACGTTTTTCCCAACTAAAATCACTTAACAGAAAAAAAAAACACTTTTTACCATTTGATGTAAAAATGATTAATAAAAAATTCACAAAACTTCATGAATTTTTTTCAAATTGCATTCGGAAAATTGTGTTTCAAAGAAATTCGAATTTTTCTGTGAGTGATTTTTAGATTGAATTTATACATAAATCGTATTAATTTCTCTTTTTGACACCGTTTAGATCACCTTTCTCACCATTACAGCAGTGGTAAGCAGTGTGGACAATCCAGTTCTATAATAATGCCCTCTTTTGAACTGATTTGACCCTTCTTTTGAAAAGACTATGCAGTTCTGGAATAGCCACGTACTGATTACATTGCCGATAAGATTCAAATTGCCTCATCGTACAACTCGCTTCTCTTGAATTCGGAAAAACTTGAGAAAACAATACTTTTAAACCATACTATCGAAGAAAGCTAACAATTTGTGGCTGGACATTATACGAATGAAAATTGTTCTTTGCTTAAAACCACTTTATATTATTTTATAAACGTCGACCGGTTTCAATTGATCTAAACCTTCATCAGGACAATAAACATAAAAACTGAAAACTAAACCAGTTTATATGTTTATTTTCGTGATGAACGTTTAGAAGAGGAATTATTTTTGTCTCCTGAGTGGAGCTAATGTAAGAAAAAAAAATAAAATAAATAGTCGATCGGAATTTTAACAATGTTGTGTTCTACTCGTAGTATTTTGACGATCCCGAAGAACAATGTCTGATGCGAATTTGAAGTTTTGTAGTTGAGTTGTTTAAACTTTCGTTTGTGCGTTTTTATTGTTTTTGAGATCAAGAAAGAAAGTGCTGTTTTTATATTTGGCATTACATAAAATTTCATTAAAAAATCCTAAAATACGAACTAAATCATCAAAATAAGCCAATAAATAAGCCTACAGATCTGATAAAAATTTAAAATCGTTCGGTTGACTTATTTAGTTGATTTAAAAGTCTGTATTTTCGGATTTTTTCATGAAATTAAACACCATGAATCTTTAAAACAAAAACAACGAAACTTTAAACAGCTCTACTACAAAACTTGAAAATTGCACATCCGACATTGTTCTTCGGGACCGTCGATTTTATTGAAGAATCTCGTAATATTTTGGAATTGGTTCAGATGATTCTGAATTTAAACATACATAAAGTCGAATCCTAAAATCCTAAAATCCTAAAAAATCCTAAAATACGAACTAAATCATCAAAATAAGCCAATAAATAAGCCTACAGATCTGATAAAAATTTAAAATCGTTCGGTTGACTTATTTAGTTGATTTAAAAGTCTGTATTTTCGGATTTTTTAATGAAATTAAACACCATGAATCTTTAAAACAAAAACAACGAAACTTTAAACAGCTCTACTACAAAACTTGAAAATTGCACATCCGACATTGTTCTTCGGGACCGTCGATTTTATTGAAGAATCTCGTAACATTTTGGAATTGGTTCAGATGATTCCGAATTTAAACATACATAAAGTCGATCCACAAGGTTTACAAAAAGAGTAACATTTCTTAAAGCAATTTTCAAAATAATAAAATTTGCGTCTTACCGTTACGCCCGGGGGCATCTATATTTATAAATGCCGACACGCCCACCTCACTTCAGAAGAATAATATTTCCTTTTGCTGGCAGTGTAATACAGCCAGTTAGGGTGGTGCTCGTAGTCGAGGCATGCAGGTCTGGAGGCGTGCAAGAGGCCCCGGTATAATCAAATTAAGGTGACACTCGGCGCACCGCGATTCTCGAATTTTCCCGCAGAAATAGAATGGAAATAACTGTTGGGAAAACTGTTATATATTTTGGTTTTCATTTTGTTTCTGCTTTAATTTTTTCTCTGTATTATCTTCATATATAGTAATGAATGTTCCTTTGTTGGTTCCTTATGCGTTCCTAAACCATTCATCCGATTGCGATGAAACATTGGTAAGTTGTTGTGCTCACGCCTGCGAACGTTTCTACACATACTGGTGAACTCTGGCGTTATGAAATTTGACGAGGGGGAATCGCGGGACTGGGGGACGTGGCAGGGCAGAAGACGGGAAAGGTGGAAGGGAAACGCGGGAGGAAAAGGGGTCACGGGAGAGGAACGGAGGCGGGAACGGGGGGCGCATGGGAGAGGACACGCAGGACGAAACCATTTCTTTCTTTATGTGGCGTTGCAACGCATACCTGCTCGCTAGTATTTTATAAAAAAATGTCAATCTACTTACAATCTTATGAAAATATTTTTTAGTTTCTTCTTTATTTTCTACTAATGTATTTTTTAAATTTCATATTTATATGGTTTTCTTCTTTATTGTCTTCTCTGCGTTCAATTTAATAATCTAAGTCAATGCTCTTTTATGTAACTTGATATATTTGACTACGCATAGCGAAGTCCAGTTTTAACTCGACCGTTTTTTATTTCGGCTATCGGTAAGTTTGCTTGCCCGTTTCCGTTTTTGGTCTTTTTAGTGGTTCAGTAAACATTATTTTGTTCTAAATGAAAGGAAATCGTTGTGTGGTTATTTAAAAGACTAAAATTTAAAAAAAATTGTCTTTGTGATTGATTAAATCAATTAAGTAAATTGAAAATTTACTTAATTGATTTTTTTAATGTCACATAAAATATACGTTTTACAATTTAGTTTGCATACAAATCTTAGTAAGTACGTACTTACATACAATGATATGATTTCAGAGGAAATTTTGGTTTAGATACGATTTGGAACTAAAAAAACCTTTACTTTCAAGGTTTGTAGAAAATGCGTTTCACAAGGTTTTAAAAAAAAAAACTCGTTGGGCTGCTTTCGAAATTTCGAATGCGTGACGTAGGTTGAAGTAAAACATTGCAACTTGTATTATGCCAGTGGAACATGGACTGCGAGGTACGTCACGATTTTTTAGACAATCACCGCTCTACCCCCCGATGAGCTAACCTTGTTAAACCCATTTTCTGCGAACCTTGCTTTACCCCTACTTTTTTTTAATCCAGCAACATCGCATTTGGCATCAGACAACGATCCTACGCATGCGCATCTGGGTTTATTTTTCCCGCTAGCTACAGAGGGTGTCAGTTTTTTTAATTTTTGCTGTAATTTTTAATAAATCGGGAATGTTCCTAGAATAGTTGTCGAAAAATTTTAAACAAATATAATAAACAGTGCTCTTAATATTTGTTTGTTTTAGTTTCATAATTGTACAATTATTATACAATAATTGCATGTTGTAAATTTTACTTTTAACCTATGCCCAAAAACATTTTTTTTTATTTTGTTCTAAATTTAATAGGAATTTTATTAAAGTGATGTTTTTTATGACATAAATGCCTGATGCATGTGTTGATAAATATGCATTCCAGAAATAAACTTTTTAAGATGTGCGAGCAATATGCATATTCAGGTTTTTATTGTTAATTTCAGGATTTGGAAGAAACTTTCATTTTTATTTTATGAACGAGATAAAAATTTAAGTGACAGCTTTCTTGCCAATTCCTTCACTATAAGTAAGAACTAGGTTTTTTTTATCAATGTGTTATCAACTTCGAAGTTTTGATTAAAAATGATTTTCATGTTAGAGATACAAATATTGCAATTAATCTGTAAATATAAAAATGTATTTAAAAATAAAAAACCTAACTAAACAGGTAATTATCCTAAAATTACATTATTTACATCTTCAAAAATAATAAAAATAAAGGACGTTTAAAACGTCTTGTTAAATTTCCGAAATTTTATGAGAACTTATTATTGTTACAGTGTATTTATTTATTTTATTTACTTATAAACAGAAACAAACAGTACATTAGATACATTGGTGAAAAAAATGTACACTTAATAAGTATATTTCATGGTGGTTACCTATTATGTGTTTCATTGTAGTGTCTTATTTAAGTAATTACCGGGTGATGTTTGTAGTTGGAAGGTGTGTGTGTATGTGAGGGTGTGTGTGTGTGTGTGTATGTGTGAGTATGTGCGTATGTATGTATGCGCATTGAACAATTTATATTATTGACATGGTGCTCTTTTTAAATTTGGGCAGTGAATCGGAGAAAATGTGGATGTTAGAATTTAGAACATTATTATTGAAAGTATGAAGTGCACGATTGATTGGCGAATTAGATGCTGCATTTGTCTTGTAATTAAGCGTGTGGAATAGTTCTGTATGTTAAAATTAACTAGGGAAAGAAGTTCGGTACAGTCAATGTTATTATTTAAAATTTTCTGTATAATTGTCAAATCAGCTATTGCTCGATATCAATATATCATTAGATAAACCTCACCCTTGTGATAACCCCCCCCCCCCCCTACGAAGTAACGTCTAACTTTTGATTACCAAACACTGCTACAGTGCTACAGCTACAGGCGCAACCCCGCCCGGCCTTTAAAAACTCGTAGCTCGCCCGTTCTCGCGTCTCTCCCCTGCATTTCTTTTGCAGCGCCTTTTCAACCCCATCACGTAATACTCTTATGCAAACGTGACGAGATGCTCTCAATTAATCAATTGTAATTAACCCCACAACGTTGTGTACTTTTTTGTTTTAGTGGTTTGGTATAGTTAATCCAATTTAATTAATAATTTATTTGTGGTAAACCCTTGTTCTTTTAGGTATGGCGTGTTACAATTTGCAAGGCTTCGAATAACAATGACTGGGTCTGACTAACTTGAAAAATAACTAATTATCTAACTATATTCGTTCAGCTTCCTCCCCTAGCACCTGTTAAACACCTACGCTCATCGACGACTATTTTTATTGAAGTAATCTGCATTTTCCCTCCTAGCATCTAATATATAAATTTACATTCAAACGGCGAATTGAGAAGATCCTACCTTTCGATGCGATGTCACGTACTCTCTGCAGCTCTATAAAATGCTATCATGAAAATAATTTGACATTTATGTACATTCTAACAAAAGATTTACACTCAAGCAGTACGGAGTGCAATAACTCTACACTTACAGTGCTAGATGCAGTTTGTTAGTTAGCTAGCTTGTTTTATTTTGTTAATTTGATTCTACGGGTAGGTATTTTGGATTAACATGAGACAGAACATGTGCTGTTTAAATAATTGGACTCCTCCATAGCCCAACTGATAAGGTGATGGTCATAGACCGCCAAATCAGCTTCCAATTCCAACTCCTCCGGAGAATGTTAAGGTCGCAAGCGACGAATGAAAATCGACATGTTTTGCCTTCTGTCGGGGAAGGTTTGATGTGTGTTTCTGGTTCATAGAGTGGTAATGGGAATAATATCGACTAATACGCCGCCAAATTATAAATGTGTTGATGATGATGATGAAAGGTCATCTCATACCGTTTGATATGAGGGTCTGCTCCGATTAATGGCGTGATAGCCGATGTCAGGAACTGTTCAGGAAATGTGTGGGTGGCACGAGGTTTTGGAACGTGACATCCTACTCTGGATTGATGATGATGTTGAAGTTCTTCAGCATGCCGATGACTTGAGTTCCATTAACTCCTAAAGCATCGGCATAAACATTAAACCGAAGTTGATTAGACAATCGGCAATGTCAGGAGATCGGTGGGGCCGCTCTCTCCTCTGATCTGGCGATGTATGAATTTAATTAAGGAAGATTTTGATGTCACCGATCCTTGCCTTGGCAGTCACTCATGTCCTCAATAGTCCCGTTCTCCGTCCAGCACGCCGCCTCGAACCAGTAGAAATAATGATTACGTTTTTTTCTAAGCACGTTACAGAAACATGCGCCAGCCTGCAATCGCGATGGTCATCGGTATTTGATTTGAATGAAAAATACGTCCTCTCGCATAACATACACAAGCGTAACTTGGGACCTTCCCCTATATGTGTCACGGGCATATGCTCTACGATAGGCGTACCCCAAGCTCAAACTCAAAAATTAGCTCAAAGAAGGAATGTCAAGCTCGGTTTCCAGGGTGCCGGGTCCGAGAATGAAAGGCACCAGGTCGTGAATCTGGCTTCCCTCCCTTCTATTTCCCCCGCTGCGCTTTCGTCCAGAGTACATTCCCACCCTGATGCTGGATGATCCCTATTCCTAGTGTGAGGGAGTTAATAAAAGGTTTGCTACTTATGTAGGTGGATATAACGCATTACGCTAAAAATATGATTACCTACCGCCGGCTTCATTCAACCGACAATGTGAAAGTTTTTGCTAAATCGAATATCGAATATACCTAAATCGTAAACCAAAAGGTAGTTAAGAAAACTTATCCGGATTCCAACAAAGAACCGCCGATCGGCTGCCAAACGATTCCATATGTCATGTTCCCTTCGTTCCGCCGACAAGGCAGACCCCACACGAGCGTAACCTAAAAGGTAGTGAAGCCCACGCAAATTTCGTCACTTCGTTTCCCCCATGACGAAGGTAGTCCGGCCAGATCGTAATCTTCGTCCTGCATCAAACTGGCCTCCCGCGACGACAACTTTTATCCGCTGGTACCTCGGAGCGGCGGTAGAGGGAGGGGGAAATGGGTGCACGTCCTTTGTTCTCCTGAAGTCCCCCAATGCCTTAGTGACGTACATACGTCGACATCATGAAATGGCTCCGGCCACGCTTCCAATCCAGTCTAGAGCGGGTACAAGATCCACGTTACCGAGATGTGATCACAAGGGATTCCAATTTGCTCGGACCAGACACGACCATCGCTTACTTCGCCTCCACATTAGAAAAATAGTGTAAGCCCACCTGCATTTCGATCACATCGCCTCCCGATAAAGTCGCGTGAGATACTTCCTCATGGTGGAATAGGAAAGCTGGACCCGTTAATCCATTCGACAACCGCCGTCCATTCTCGAGTCGTAACCCGCTCAATTAAGTTTGAAGAAAAAGAGTTTGTTAATTAAGTAGGTGGATGTAGAGCATTACGCTAAAATGTGAATACCTACCGACGGCTTCATTCAACCGACAATATGAAAGTTTTTTTTGCTAAATTGAATATATCGAAAGAAATATACCTGAACGTGAACCAAGGTGATTATATGATAAGATATCGAACCAAGTTTATGCAAAGTCCTATGTAATAGACTTGTTGTGATACCTAAAATTTGGAATAAGGTGTGGGAAATTTTAGGAGTGGGATTTAATTATGTCAGATTTTGTTAGTAAACAAAAGTACCCATGCTACGCACCATTTTATAAACTGTTAAATTACCCAATGCCTTTTCAAAAAACCCTTCCTGAAAATAGTCCCCTAGATACGTCTAAAAATATTATTACGAAACTCGTAAATAATAATTAACACCTCAAAGGCGTTTTACACATTAATTTATACCTACATTCTATACCTATGTATTTTGGTACCCGTTATGTATTGGAGAATACTCAGTAACCTAGTTTTCTAGATCACCAACAAAGCACTTTTAAAGGATTCTATCATTGCTTTGTGGTTTCAAAATCCCGTCTTTTAAATGAAGTCTCTCGTCTAAGATTTATTGCCCGAAAGTGTCTTTTGTGCTTCAAATAGTATTTTAGTTCATTGAACCCCAAATTATTATTTTACGACGGTATTGTCTCAAGAATCGTCGCCGGTCAACATCAGGCAGCTCCGGATCGACTTACGGAGGGAACGCTCCTTTTTTACGATTACCGATAATTACCCGATAGCTTTTTAAATGTTACCGTTATAATTTTCCGATTAAATCATCCGACTTAGATGACATGGTTCCTTATTAAAGGCCCCATTAAAGTAGCTATAATAATAATACTAATATTTGAACGAACCACATAGCACCGCTTTTATGGAAAATCACCTCAAGGGCGCTATATAATCTATAATACATGTTTAAATCTAGAAAACTACAAGCTAGGCGAACAATTATAAACAATTAAAGTACTCGGGGAGTAATGATGATTCTATTGTTTTAACCCAGCTTTGTACGAAATCCAAACATTAATGTTGTTAATAATTAATTCAATTTGTCAAACTTACCCCTCTCATGCACACAACCATGACATGCACGAATCACAATCCAAAACCAGCATCCCTCGTGCACTAATTGATTAATCACTAATTAAAGCACTCATTATTTCGGTCTAACTTTCGCGTCGGTTTGTATTAAATTTTATCCTATCCCTGATAAATGCCCCGAAAGTGCATTTTGTATTGATATTAAATTAACATTGACCGCCTCAATTTACAAATTATATTATTTAACTTCATGAACTCGCAAGCCGCAATCTCTGACTTCCTTATTCGCGTGGACTCTTTTTGTTTAATAAAACGAAATATCCTTTGTTTAATTAATGAAATATCCCCGATTTAGAAGCACCGAGCTGGTCTCCTCGCGACTCTCAGAACTTGACGATCTTAATTCTCAACCTTCACTGTCCTCAATCGCGTGGACTATTTTCCTTTAATTAAATTAATTATTCCCGTTTACGCGCACCCAAATTATAATTCTACAGTTTATCAAAACTCCGATCATTTTTTTCCGACCGTGCGTGCCCAGGTTCTTTTTCCGACCCTCCACCAACACTTCTCTACCCCGACTGTCCTGTTCCAACTCTCTGCCCCCTAACTCCCACCCATCTACTTGTGTGGTTTCAATAATTTCTTAGTCACTTTTTAAAACCTCAAGTGGGCACATCTCCCAATATGCATATATCAACTTTAATAGTCAAAAAATGTCACACTTTAACTATTATTTCAGAGAATTTTGTGTAGGAACCATGTTCGCTTTTTTTTTTTTCGGTGTAAACTAATTTTGTCTGCGCCGGAGTCATAAATTATCCCAATAACGCTTTAAAGAAGAGCTCAGTGGCGCACTTCAATTCACTACTCATCCTAATTACTTGCGTCGACTTTATTGGTTATATAATATCATTATATAAGCATTGTCTGTACACGTTTTCGTTCTTTCTGCGTGCGTCACTATTTAACGAATTCTGCAATCTTATTTTGACAAATATGTTAAATATTTTAACCCCTAATCGGCGCGTCGCTCTAGTATATTTAAATGCACCAAGATTAATCTTTATTGCCTAGTTTTCAATTTCCTACTGCCATAGAAAATTCACAAGACAATTGTTTCGCAAATCAATTTGCTCGCGTTAAAGTCAGTCACCACTCGGGCAAATATCCATCGGCCGCCCCTGACTTGATAATGAACCTGAAAAAATCCCTCTAAATGTTATTCTGGGTCCCTTCTTAGTTTTGTGAAGAAAGGCCTTTGCCGGGGCTCGCATGCACTTGAGCTACGCAAACACATGTGGTTATTTAGTGGTAAGGACCCATAAATCACCCCCATGAATTGGAAACAGAGAATCGTATGCTGAAACCATTCCATGTTACAAAAATTAAATATAATTCTAAATTGATCTCTCAATTTTAAAAGAATTATTTCGTAGGCCCAAAGGCGAGATCATCACAGTCTCCCCTTTATGGAAAAAAATAGTGGAGGTAGATATAAATCCAAACTACAACCACCTATTTTGTTCCAGAACTTCAGCAGTAGTCAGCCCGTTTGAACTCGCCTTAACTGATATTTACATGTAGGTGGATGCCGCAGATACGTTTGATACTATTGCAATATTTCCGTGTAGGAACTACGCGTTATATCAACGACTTCTATGTATATATGATGTTTACCAGTAGTGAGTGAATAGAGAGCGGATAGCAGGGTATATAGGAACTTTGGTTTGCTGAAAACATGTTATTCGCATTCACAGAGAGCGCTCAAGAGCCCGACGAGGAAATTTGCGGTTCTTATTATTTGTAAGTGGTTTCAGCTCGATGAGGAAAAGAAAACCGCCATGTCGATTAAATGTGAAAAGAAAATATGGAATCTGGGTTTGGAAATAATTTGAAAAATTTTTCCTTTTATTATTTTTTTTATATTAGCTCCACACTGGAGACCCTGAGGAAAACAATTTCTCTCGGGTAATATTAGTCATCTTTGGGGTTGCTTTGTGGAGGTTATTTATAGGAAAAGAAAGGAGAGGAAGTTCTTGGAATTGAAAATGTAGGGTTGGGTAGGTATCTAGGGGGCCAGTGTGTCTAGGTGTGACGGACCTATGAATCCAATTCTCCCACAGCTTTGCAAGGCAATGATGGTTCGAAAGAGTCCGGCTGGAGTTAGGTAGGTTAGGTCTCCCTCAATCACTCTCTCCCAATCCGGCCCGCTAAGTAGTAGGTGGGAAAACGCATTCGCCGCCAAGACCTAGACAAACTTCACCCCCATGAACCCGGGCACCCCTGCTAAGTCACCAAACGTAGCGAACCTCTTGGAATGACCAATGGTAGGTATGTTGGTTATCCAATAATTGGTTCCTGGGGCGGCGGTACTCATACCCGTAATTTAAATGTATGTTTAAAAATTCTGATAGTTTACGTGATTTACTTATTAGCCATTAACGATAAATTTGTTTGAGTGATCGGTTTTCGATTCAACCATTCGATTTCATTAATATCATTCTTCCAAATATTAACACGGTATCATACAAACTGTTTACAGCTGTAAGATTTCATTACTTACCCAATATTCTTAGGTTAAAAAAAAAAATTATTATAATTTACTAGCTGGTACCCGGCATGCGTTGCAATTCCATTCAAAGAAATCTGCATATCCTTTACCGTGCGTCCCCGTTCCATTCCAACTTCCCCGCCTTCCCCTCCCTCATCTCTTCACTCTCCGCGAACCCCACCTTCTTCCTGCCTTTCCTCCCTGCTGCTAAAATATATGAAATACACACATTTTCATTTATACAAATTTCATAACGCCAGAGCTTACTATTATATACAGCCTTTGTTACTCGCTAATAATGTTGCTTTTTATTGGTGAAAGAATTTTTAAAATCGGTTTAGTGGTTTAGGCGTGAAAGCGTAACAAACAAACACACGAACTTTTGCATCTGGATTATAAATATCACCTGCCTAAATTTAGATAGTTATCGCTTGAGCGGATAATACTAATAAACAATGAAACCATATGAAAAGATTTTTTTTGGAAATTGTTCATTTCATGAAAGGGCTTTTTGGAAAAAAAAAGAAAATTATTGTATAAAACTATATACTAAACCTTAATTATTTGTTTGTTAATTTGAATAACCTTTTGAATACATCGAGTTTTTGAAAAGGTATGAATATAGACTAAGTAGGTATGCTACAGAATCCCCCAAAAAACCTCGAATGAAGGCTTTGTAACTTTCTATCGGCTTTTTGGATTGATTTGGCATTGAATTGAAGGCAATGACCCTTTCAATAAATCCCTTTCAGTCTTTTGAGTTTTTTTAAACTCATTCTGTAGAAATAATGATTGTCGCTTGTCTGATTTCAAGTTCTATGTTCCGTGAAAAATTCTCCAGCTTTTGTAATAAAACCACTTTCAAAGCGTGTTTTAACCGCTTGTTTTAATTAAAGTATAAAGTTCCTAGAAACATTTCAAATTATTGTCACAATCAGATGGAAAACGATCCGAAATTTACAGTTGTCTGATTTTCATTTTCTTTCGTCAAATAAACGGATTATTTTGAAAAGGAGAGGAAAAGCTATTTTGCAATTGTATAATTTTAAAACAGTGATCCTTACAAGAGAATTCCGTTATTCCTACGCTTAAAACCAGCGTTATTAATCTTTATTTTCTTACAAACCCCCAAAGAACCTCTCATCTTTCTACCCCTTTTATTTTCTACTTTATATAAAGTAAATTTCTACAAAGTTACTGATTATTAGAAATCTTTTTTTATTCTTGAATAAAAACAGCTGAAATAAAAATATGAGATCGACAGAAAATACCAACCACTCTCAATGGCCGCGTGGCTGGAAAGGCGTCGTACTGATAAAACAGTTGGTTAAAACAACTGGGTTTGAGTCCCAATTGCGACCGTTACCCTTTTGAAGTGAAATTAGCACCGTTGTTATTTGAAACTCGATGAAACGTAAAATAGCGAATATAAAATGAGACAAATACATACGTCTACATGATTTAGCCTGCAACAGAATGAGATAGTATAATCGTTCTCTTCTTTGTGCGGTGCTTCGTAATCCATCGGTCTCCTCTTTGTGCGGTGCTCTGTAGCCTCCCCACTCTTGTCTACTTTAGTTTTCTGAAGGTTTCACTTCTAACGCGTGAGAATTGAACACTCTGATTTGGATTTTTTGTGTCTTTTTCTGTTGCGTATTTTTGAAGAAAAAACTTCTTTAGCACCGTTGTGATTTGAAACTCGATAAAATAAAAAATAGCGACACTAAAAATAGACAAGCACACAAATTATAGGATTTAGCCAGCAAGAAAATGAGATAGTATAATAGGTGCGGTGCTTTGTAGTCTTGTCTACTTTAGTTTTCTGCGGGTTTTACTTCCGCGTGTGATCTGCACTCGATTTTTTTTAAATGAATTAATATTCAATTTCAATTTCAGTGCCGGCAACCCGGGCGTTTATTTATAATTAGTTATGTACATCAGTTTTTTTTCCTTACCCTCCTCACTAGACAGAGTCTGTTCTGAGGCTGGTAACTAACAATTTTTAATTACATAAAAACAAGTAAGTGGTAAAAATAAAATAAAAAAAGAAATATATATATTATAGTAAAAATAATAATAATAAAATAAGAGGATATCAGAATTTAAAAACAGAGTAGAATAAAAGAAAATATATAATATTAGATATTAAGAATATTACTTAATATCTAATATTATATATTTTGTATTTTTTTTATCTCTCTTCTTTCTTTGACATTCAACCAGTTTAAAAATCTTTTGAAAACCCAATTCAAATTATTAGATGCGACGTAGGTCTTTGTTTGGGCTACAAACTTATTGAATATATATGGTGCCAAGTAAGATTCATGTTTTTTTGCAAAATTTGATTTGATATGTGGTACTTGTAATTGATTGTGTGTGTTTGCTCTTGTGTTTTGCGAGTGAGTTATGAAGTGTGGTGATATTTTTATGCAGTTTTTGTAGATGATCTTCTTTATGTATAGTTTATTTATGTCTAATAGGTTATTGTTGATCATTAGCTGTTCTGTCGGATGTTGATAAGGCTTTCTAAACATAATTCTGATTATTGTTTTATGATTAATTTTAAGTGATTTGAGGTGAGTCTCTGCTGCTGCTCCCCATACTGAAATACCATACATTAGAATACTTTGACAGAGTGCATAATATATATTTTTTAGCTGAGGTAGTGACATAATATTTCGAATTGTTTTGAAGATGTAAGAGAGTTTCCGTATTTTTTTTGTAATTAGGTTAATTTGGAGATCCCATTTTAAGTTATTGTCAACAGTTAAACCGAGATATTTAATATTTTGCGCATAATCAATTTTGTGACAAACACAGCGTGAGTTAGTTAACGAGGTAACTGTGCAGGGGTGAAGATGTAGTTGTGGGCGACTATCTGGCTGACCAGCTAATGTTTTACTGAAAGTTAAGTATTTTGTTTTAGAAATATTAAGTGTCAGTAGATTATTTATTAGCCAGTTATTTACTTCAGTCATCCCTGCTTCCGTGTTTTTGAAAACGTTTTCCCATGATTGGGCTTTGAATAAGATTACAGTGTCATCTGCATAACTGATTACTTTGTACTCTATGTTCCCTAGGCTTATCTCCGTTAGACTGTTAATGTAGATGAGAAACAGTATGGGACCTAAGACGCTGCCTTGGGGTACTCCATACCTGGTGCCTACTTTGTCACTTTCTTGATTATTGATTTTTACAATTTGTTGTCTATTTTCAATGTAGCTGATGAACCATTTTAGTGGTGGACCTGTTATGCCAATGTTTTTGAGTTTTTGTTGGAGTAATTTGTGTGAGATGGTGTCGAAAGCTTTTGCTAGGTCTAAGAACACTCCTAACACCTTTGAACCGCCATCTAGGTTTTTTACTATGTAGGTGGTTAGTTCCGATAAGGCGTCTTCTGTTCCCATTTTCGCTCGAAACCCGAATTGACGGGTGGAGATCAGTTTGTGTTTGTCAAGGTATGCGAGCAGTCTTTTTTTCATAGTTTTTTCTAGTAGTTTCGATAGCGAATTTAGGAGAGTGATTGGTCTGTAATTTAAGATCAGCGTTTTGTCTCCCGATTTATGTATTGGAGTAATACAACCTATTTTTAGATGATCGGGGACAAAGCCGAGGTTGAAACTTTGGTTGAAAATATGTTGAAGTGGTATAAGTATATGTTCTCGGAGACTAATCAGTATATGATTGGAGAGGTTATCAGGGCCCACAGCGCAATTTGGTTTGAGAGAAATAATTAAATCCGATATTTCCTTTTTACTTATTTTGTGAGCATAAAACGAATGATTTGGTTGCATGGTAGAGGATAGTTTGGTTAAAGAGTCTTCTGTTGTGCCGTTTTTTAAAAGAATTTTTTCAGCCAAGTTAGATCCAACTTTTGCAAATTGGGAGTTAATAAAATTAGCTATTTTACCAGGTTCATTTTTTGTAAGGGTTTTGTTTCCATTTATTAACAGTGCTTTGATCTTCGAGTCTTTTTTCGTATTGGAGAAAGTAATATCTTTGACGATTTTCCAGATTTTTTTGGGATCATTTTTGGCGGATTTTATTTCTTTTTTGTAGTACTTGTATTTGGCTTGTTTGATTAATTTATTACAAAGGTTTCTGTATAGCAGGTAATTATTTTTTAGTTTGTCATCATATGGGTTTTTGCGTACTTGCATGTGCATTGTGTCTCTTTTATGAATGCTGTTTACTAAACCTTTCGTGATCCAGGGTGTTATTTTTTTTTCTTTATGTGAGTAGTTTATCGGGGTATTTTTTGTTGTATATTTAGCAATATAGGTTCCAACGGTGGTCATAAATGTGTCCAGCGCGTTGTTTGGATCGGGTTCATTTAGTACATTTGACCAAGATTCATTATGTATGTCCTCTATTAGGGATTTAAAATTGATTTTGTCTTGTACGGGGTAGTTTTTTTCATCTTTTTGTTTCTTGTTAAGATGTATGCTTAGTGTTGTAGTGAAATGATCTGTGACCGTTGTTCGAATTATTGATGATGATGTTTTTTTCCTAGTTTTAACAAATATATGGTCAATACAGGATTCAGAGTTTGACGTAATTCTTGTTGGTGAGTTGATTGTCGAATTCAATCCATAGTGAGTAAGTAGACTTAAGTATTCTGTGGTTATTGGTTGCCCGTTTAGTAAGTTAATATTCATATCCCCTGCAATAATTAATTGTTGTGTTTTTTTATTTTTTTCGAGAAGTCTATTTAAGGAGATGAAGAAAGGTGAGAGATTGTTATAGCATGGGGGTCTGTAGACGGCAAATATGGAGATGTCTGGTCCGAGGGAGATTTGGATGCAGTTTGCTTCGATTAGGTTGATTTCTGTTATTGATGAGTTTAGTGAATCTTTGACAAAGATTACTATACCGTCGTTTTGATTTAGATGTTTTGTGGAATGGAGAGTTGTATAGTCCTTTAAGTTTAGGTTTGTGTACGAGTCATCTAACCAGCATTCAGTCAAGATAATAATGTCGAAGCTTATGTTTATTTCGTTTAAGAGGATCGAGAAATTATCGAAGTTCTTTCGAATACTTCTAATATTTTGGGATATTATGTTTAAGTTGTGTTTTTCTGTGAACAGAAAATTACAATCTGTCGCTTTGTCAAAAGTGTGTTCTGAGTTGTTAAATGTTTCTGTATCAATATTAAGTTGAGTGATCATGTTGCGGTTGTGAAGATACATAAGTTGATCCAAACAAAGTTCACACATTTTGCTAGTGGTGGTAAATTTTAGGAGTAATATAGGAGTAAAAATTGAGAGTAAAATTATTCAAATACTTTGGATAATAAAATCCTTTAAAAACATAAAATTTCATGGTAGAATAATTAGAATACTTTGGATAATAAAATAGAATCCTTTTAAACCACAAAATTTGATGGTAAAATAATTCAAAGAGTTTGGATAATAAAAAATATTTAAAACAGTAACATTTGATGGTAAAATAATAGCAGTATTTTGGATAATAGAAACCTTTAAAAACATGAAATTGGATGGTAAAATAATGAAAATACTTAGGATAATAAAAACCTTGAAATGCACAAAATTTTAAAGGAAAATTATTTAAGTACTTTGGATAATAAAAACCTTTAAAACAATAAAATTTGACAGTAAAATTATTCAAATACTTTGGACAATAAAAACCTTTGGTATAATATAATTTGATGGAAAAATAAGTTGAGTAATATGGGTAATAAAAACTTTTAGAACAATAAAGTAATATGGTAATAATGATGGTAAAATAATTCAAATACTTAGGATAATTAAAACATTTAAAGCAATAGCATTTGATGGTATAATAATAAAACAACATTGGATAATGAAAACCTTTATAAATATAAAATTTCATGGTAAAATAATTAGAATACTTTGGATAATAAAATAGAATCCTTTTAAACGTTAAAATTTTATGGTAGAATAATTCAAAAACTTTGGATAATAAAAAATATTTAAAACAGTAACATTTGATGGTAAAATAATAACAGTACTTTGGATAATAGAAACCTTTATAAACATGAAATTTGATGGTAAAACAATGAAAATACTTTGGATAATAAAAACCTCGAAAAGCATATAATTTTAAAGTAAAATCATTTAAGTACTTAGAATAATAAAAACCTTCAAAACAAAAAAATTTGACAGTAAAATTATTCAAATACTTTGGATAATAAAAACCTTCGGTACAATGTAAATTGATGGAAAAATTAGTTGAATAATTTGGGTAATAAAAACTTTTAGAGCAATAAAAATTGACGTTAAAATAATTCAAATACTTTGGATAATTAGAGCATTTAAAACAATAGCATTTGATGGTATAATAATGAAAATACATTGGATAATAAAAACCTTTGAAAACATAGAATTTCATGCTAAAATAATTAGAATAATTTGGATAATAAAATCCTTTTAAACCATAAAATTTGATGGTAAAAAAATAAAGATACTTTGGATAATAAAAACCTTTAAAGGTATAAGATTTTATGGTAAAATACTTTAAAAACTTTAGATAATAAAAACCATTAGAGCAATAATATTTTATGGTAAAGTGATTAAGATAATTAGAGTAATAAAAACATTTAGAATAATAGAATTTAATGATAAAATAATCAGAAAAGTTTGGGTAGTAAAGACATTTAAAAAAATAAAATTGTATGGTAAAATAGTTAACATATTTTGGGTAATAAAAACCATTGGAAAAATAGAAATTGAAGTAAAAATAATTAAAATACTTTGAAAGACCTTTAAAACAATAAAGTTTGGAGGTAAAAATGTAGAGATAATTTAGGTTATAATTTGGGTTATAATAGAAAATTATGGTAAAATAATTAGAATAATTTAGGTTATAATAGAAAATGATGGAAAAGTAATTAAAATAATTAGGGTTATAATAGAAAATGATGGAAAAATAATTAAAATAATTTGGGTTATAATAGAAAATGATGGAAAAATAATTAAAATAATTTGGGTAATAAAAACATTCAAAACAATCAAATTTTATGATAAGATAACTTAAATAATTTGGGTAAAAAAAACATTTAGAATAATAAGATTTGCTGTTAAAATAATTAAAATGGTTTTGGTAATAAAAATATTTAGAGCAGTAAAATTTGGTGTTAAAATAATTTGGATAATAGAAAGAATTAGAAAGATTTTTGTAAACAAAATAGGTAGAAATAATTAATGAAATGGGACTTGTATGGGAATAATATAGTTGCAATGATTGCAATGTGTTAAATAATTCTGCCATTATGATTTATTGCAATACAGGAAGTTTATAGTAGAATGCTTAGTTATCTACAGTTGAATCCCCATTTTTTTCAAATCATTTTCATGTTTTATTTCAATTATTTTTTCCCCAGTTGCTTTGCGGACAAGCACTTTATTAGTTTTAAACCATACGAATTGATAAAGGGTTTCTTTGGCCCTTTGCTTCGTTTTCCACATCAGTTCCTTGAAGTAAGGAGAGAGTACTTCATTGATGAAGATAGGAGAGTTTGGGTTTAAGGTTTTGGCCTCTTTCTTTAGCGAGAGCAACGATTCCCTTGTTTTTTGGCTGTAGAAGGCAATGTGTAGTTTGACCGGGGTGTTCCGCCTGCGATCTTGGGTCCTGGTCACCATTCGGATTTCTTGATGTTGGAGGGGCAGTCCCAGCGAGCCAGCTACCCGAAGAACGGCCTCCGCAGGTTGTTCTCCCGTCCGTAAGTCCACCCCCGCCATTTCCACGCTGTCGGAGAGTTTGACTTGTTCTAAATCCGCAAGACGACTTTCCAGGGAAGAGATTCTGTTGTTTTTTTTTTCGTTTTCCTCGCGTAGGAATTTTGCTTCTTTATGAATGTCCTGTACTTGTTTGAATTTTAATAGCAGGTCTTCATATTGTTTGCAGATGAATTCACTGCTTCTTTTGAGGTCATTGATTTCCTCCTCAAACATTTGTTTTATTTCAAAAATTTTGTCATCAAAATGTTTAGCGAGACGATTATATAAGGAGTCGGCTTCAGATCCGAGTGTCGCGGCCGACGTAGCAGGTGAGCTCGGTCTGCTTTTGCATTTAGGGCATTTCCAAGTTTGTTTGTTTTTTAATGACATTTTTTTGAAATTGATATCTGTGATATTTAAGCAATTGTTATGGAAACCGATGTTGCACGTGGCACACGTGAGCGCATGGTCATTTTTGGTGATAAGGTTTAGGCAGGCTTCGCAATTCATTGTTGTTGTTTTTTTTTTAAAATAAATATTCGGAATAGAGTAGGATTCGGTGGTTAGTGCGGCCTCTGTGTGGTGATCGAGCTAATAGATTTGTAATGTTTCTAATAATGATTTTGTTAATTGCTCGCAGACACAGATGGCGTTAAATAAACAAGAAAATAAATAAATAAATGTTATAGTGAAATTTGCTTATTTAACTTATTTAACTGATCTGGTATGCACTGGACACAATAATTTAATTTATTTCATTTATATATTTTAATTTTCACTGTCTTGATTTAGGAATCTAGAGGGAAATATTTTTATGTGGGTTAATTATGTTACACTTTAAATAAATGTCAAATGTCACAGTTTGAATGATGTTTTTGAATAGATTATTTAGAACAGATTCGTGTATTTATTACTAGGGACGGCTAGATGATTACGTAGGATGAAGCACAGTCGCCACTTTAATCCGTTCTGGGTTCACAGAACACTTTATTAAAAATATTTTTTATAATTATTTCGGGAGCTGAGCAAAACACGATATCACTCTGTTGTATTGTTGTTACCTCGATATTATCTTTCGATGATTAAGAAGAGATGACAATAACCGTGGTTTTTTAACATGACGCAAATAGGTTAGGAGCTTAGCGTTCTATGATAAACCTGAACAATTTCATTCGCATTATATTTCAGTTTGCTATTAGCAAATATGATTGTTAATTTTTAATCTTTTCCATACCCGGTTGAGTGATATTGCTCCATGCCATTGAATAACTGGTTTCTGATATGGGTAATGCACGTTTTCTTCCCGCGACAAAATATCTCTGACAAAATATCCTCCGACAAAATATCCTGCGGACAAAACATCCCTCAACAAAATATCTACTAAAACATCACATAATCTGACTTAACCTTACCAAAAAATGAGACAAAAATAATACAGACATCCTGTAAAGACAATAAATTATTGTTCAAAAATAGTAAAATGAGATACATAATACAGATAACAATAATTTATTTTCTTTTCAGGATGTCTGTATTATTTTTGTCCCATTTTTTGTTAGGTTAGGTGATGTTTTAGTTTAGTAGATGTTTTGTTGGGGGATGTTTTTTCCGTGGGATATTTTGTCGAAGGATATTTTGTCGAGGATATTTTGTCGCGGGACGAGAAGTCACGGAACACTAATATGTGGTCCTACAAATATATTATGGTTTACAACTTAGCATGAAGTACATATATAACTTAACTTACAATGTAGTTAGTTTATCCACAGATCTCTGTCGATAAACTAAGTTTATGAGATGATATAATATGTGTTTGGCGTATATTTTAATAGGTAGTGGATTCGATTCCCGAAGGGTTGTAGTTACCAAGTCGCGTGAAGTTATATTTTAGTTTATTAAATAATATCACTCTATGAATCGATGTATTTTTTTTACATGTGTACAGACTAGGGATTGCAATCCCGACCTCGCGGGATCTCGATCTCGCGAGATCTCGTGACATTTTTCGGGATCAATCCCGAAGCATAATATGACGAGATCCCGTTCGAGATCGACAGGATTTGGAAAACAAATTCCAGCAGGTGAAATTGGCTGTTGAGGTACTCTGCCGTAGAGATACGTAAGTGCAGAACATCAATGCGTTTCATGATTTGAAAGACATAACTCCTCTCTTAGAAAAGTTGTCTCTTCGATGAACAATCGTATCTCCGAGCGTCGCATAAATCCGAATAATTATCAAAAGGACTTGGAGCTACGGGAAGGCAATAAAACTATCCAATTGCCGAGCAAATATCTCGTACGGAAAGAAATTAATTAAAATATAATTAAACGATTACATCGTAAACAACCAGACTCAACTTCTGGTACCGTGATTAATACCACAGTAGCAAACACAGAAAACGAAGATGACTTACCTCTTTCTATGAATAATATGTCACAAACTAATGCGTCACTTCAAGAGGAATTAGAAGAGACTCTAAAGGGGAATCTAAAAGTCCTCTTTCGAGTGTATCCACGAGTTTAGATAAATTGGAGTCAGTCATAAAAAGAGAAATGGATCTATTTGAGTGTGGAGGAACAAGGGGGAGATTTTTTGCAGTTTGCTTAGTCACGCTGCTGCCAACCAGTGTTGAGTCGGAGAGGGCATTTTCAGCAGCTGGGTACATTGCAACGGACATTAGATGCCGTTTAGCAGATATCACCCTTAATACACTTTGTTTTCTAAGAAATTACTTTCAAAATCACTCCTAATTACTTTCTAATCTCCTTAAGCTATATTTTTTCTTTTGATTTTTTAATTTAAAAAAAAACTACTTATTTAGTAACTAATATTAAAGAATAAAGGTTTTTGTTATCTTTCAAATAATATTTTCTTTTAATTAACGAGATCCCGAAAATTCCGAGATCTCGCGAGATTGTAATTTCTAATCTCGCGAGATCTCGAATTTACGATCTCGAGTCGAGATTGCATTCCCTAGTACAGACACGAGTACACAGTTTATACAAAAACACTCTTTGTTCAATTATGGAGAGAAAGACTAATAAAGACTGGGCAATGAACTACATAGATGTCGCTAATATTTTCGATTAAAATTTTGACTCAATCAAAGCCAAATTAGTTCTGTAGTTTTTTAAGAGGGTATTACCAGAGAAAACCAGAAAAATGTCATTTTTAAATCAGATTTTAGACGTATTGACTCTTTTCCACTAAAAATTATGAATTTATTTCGAAAGATTGTTCTTTTATCTAGTAAACGTATGTTTTAAATTTTGAGAAAAAATGTTTATTTTTAGTATAATAAGGTTATACCATATTAGGTCGTTGGCAGATTTGGTAAATTTTCAAAAAATATTTTGTATTATACAACACCCATTTCAAATCATGTTATCATGCAGTAAAATAAATCAATACAGAATTTAAATTCAGTTTAAATAAAATCATTATAAAAATATTTATCTACGTGTGTTTCTTGACGAAAATTGGTCCGTTTGTGTATTTATTTGCGCTCTTACAATCTAATATATTTAAGATTTTTTTACATTCTTATTTTGCTTAGACATTATAGAAAAATAATAAATACTTATGATCAAAAAATAATTACAAAAGGTATATAATTTTAATAGTTTTATTGTCACGCCTTTCAGCATTTTAGGATGTAGGTATAAATTAAAGCAAATTTGGAATGAAATAAAGTCGATATTGGGCGTTAATAAATAAATAAAAAAAACATTATATGCAAATTGCCGTCATTAACGTATTTTATAAAAATACATATAACAAAGTGCGAAAGTTAAAAAACTAGTTTTGGTATTTATACTCTAAAATAAATATAAATGGAAGATTTGGGGTGTTTCAACTTCTGTCGTATTTGAACAGGTCACAATTTAAAAAAAATAACAATTGAAGAAAATGTATTTTTATTTTTATCTGTAAAACCTAAAATTATAATATTTTATTAAAGAAAGACAATATTAGCGAAACTCAATCGAAAATCTGGAGACAGAAAAATCAGAAAAAAATATTGGCACCTCTGGGACTCGAATCTAGGACCTTCTGCTTACGGCAACAGCTCTACCAACTGAGCTAAGGTGTCTATATCCAATTCGGTCACTTTTAACTGTATCATAATACTTCAACTAAGAATTACCAACATTTTTTTCATTTTTCTTAACGCACATATTATTGGCTGCTATCTTTATATATGATTGCGAGATTCGAACCCGAACTAAATGCTATCTAGATAGTGTCTGGATAAATTTTTATCCATTTTATTTTTAATATGCGACATCTATTGACTTTTCTGCAAATCTAGGATGCTTATTTTTATTTTTTAAGTATTTTTTTTAATTGTTTACGATAACAGCAGTCAAAACGTCTTAAAGGCAATTGAGAAATCGCAAAATTAAAATATAACTATAGTTTAGTGTTAATTTGGATCTTAATAACTTCAATAGACCTGAAAAATATTTTTTAAGTGAGCGCCCCTTAGACCTTGGTAAAATATTTACATTTCGTCAGAAGTGATTGTTGACTTAGCCACACTGCGTGCAATAAATCACTTTTAATTACAATGTCATTACAGCTCGCTCTGACGGAACACTCTTGTCCCTTCCTCTTCCCTTTCTCCTCGCACCACCCACTGGCAGGATCATCCCACACCCACTAATTAACTGTTGGTACATCCTCGAAGCTGGATGTTTTAATCGTGTTTACTTGAAGGTTGAAATATACAGCTATATTAAAAAATAAATACTTCAAGCCACCAAAAAAAAAAGGAAAACAGAAAGAAGTATGGTATGCCTGTTGTAGGGTCAATTTGCTCTTATTTTAGGGGAAGTAGATCAAATATTTGAATTTCCAGAGAAACAGATAATCAATTTCATTGTCTAGGGGCTCGTAGTTTCTAACTACCTCAGTTTTCTACAAAATAGTTTCTAGTAGGTTCTCTTTTCAGTATTTGCAGCTGTTTCCTGTTAGCCACTATAACGATCTTTTGTTTGAATTATTAACTCGCGCCGTATTATTGGATGACGGTAATCAATTTCTTTTTATTTGGTTTCGAAAGTTAATGGTGGCATTTTATTTATGTTTAATTCATTTATGTATATATGTATTAACCCTCTTTTTAGAGACTTTCACATAGGAATACTAAAAAAAATTCAGTTTTGGACTTCCTCGGTAACAATGCTTGGTGAAAAATTGAAGAAAAATTACTCACTCGCTTTATAACCTTCATTAAGAACCAACCAAATTTCGTATGAGCTTTAGTATTTAAATTCGTATAAATTAAGGTATTGATCTAATTCAATTTGTCCAACTCATTTGGTAGTTGGTAGTAATCGTTTACGTTCTATTTTATTTCATCATACATTCTTTTTTAACTATATTTTACGAGAATCCAAACCAAACACACCAAACCAAACTTGAATCCCATCATAATTATAAATACAAATTAAATTATTGAAGGTCAAATTTATGAAACTTTGAAGCATGTGTAACCCTATCTATTTCAACAATAATATAATAAAACAAATATGAAACTTATTTCCGCTTTAATTCATTTGAACGTAACTAATTTTAGATTGTAAAAGCCATCTTCTGACTGATACAAATTATATTATTCTTAACCTACGGTTTATATACAATTTATACATAACATATGGGGAGGAGGGAAAGGGGTCTACAAGATTTTATTAATTTAAATGGGTATTCTTACTTTTATTACTATGTCGTTTTTGACTGTCGAATTTCTAATTATATTGGTTATTGCCAGTAGGCTTAATTACCTTGGGTTTGTAGCTTACTTCGGTATTGTTCGGGGAATACCTTACAAGTAATATGAATTTTTAATGACCTAATTTTATTGTTATCAAATCGTTATTACATCTGTTTCATTTTAGTAAGTTTTCATCGCTCGGCATATTGTAGGGCATGAGGCATAAAAAACCTCAAAATTTTCAACGTAACATTTTCTTTTCCCAAAATACATAATATTTGTTTACTACATCGCAAAAAACTTGGTTTTAATCAATCTGTCAGATTGATTATGTCGTATTTTCATGAGGTAACGCTTCCGACGTGGAACCAATATGATTATTGATGGAAAACAACAAAAGAAGACAGGCCTGGGGCCTGAGAGGATTGAAGGGGCCTAACAAAGAACGTTCCGCCAAAAATAACAGCGATGAGATGTCGAACAGTGTTTTTGTGTTCTGACGTGCTGTGTTAATAATGAAGGGAAAATTTTGCTTACCACAATAATAAAGTTTACTTCATGTATTGTGACAATGGATTTCAGGCATATTAAAAAATTAGCATTTCCTTTCAAATAAGAAAGATACTTATGTATTATTATCAAGTTGAATGTAGGATTCTTTTTTCGTTTATTTTTTTCATTTTATATATTTACCTAATGATATTATTAATCAATTTATAAAATATTTTATCTATAATTCTTTTGTGTATTTAACGCATGGCAGCTCTTCGCCTTCTGAGGGTATTATCTAACAGTTTTATAATGCCTTCGGAAGATTACACAGCAGAACTTCCATATAAATAAACTATTTTTATATACTAGCTTTTGCCCCAGGCTTCGCTCGCATATTCGCCCATCTTTTTCATTCGCCCAACAAAAAATTTTTTTTTGTTCTTTTGCCGTTGTATAAACCATAAAGCATATTTTTTTTATTGTTTTCATAAGTACTTTGTATATTTTATTTCGATTAAATGGTAAATATTTCATTATTTTCAATTAATAGATGGAGATCGCCGCTTTTGTTCTGGCTCTCTGTTTGGCCCAAAGGGGTACCGCTATTTTTGTTTCGTTGCCTGTACTAGCCTAGTAAAGATTGGCGTGGTTTTGCAGAAATTAATACATTTATTCAAAAATTTATGCGATACTCTCATTTGTTGTACGAACCAATCCGAACCCTTTGCAGCTTTCAATAGTATTTTTGTTTCTCTATACATCGTCATATCTAACTCATTTTAGACCAATGGTAGAGATTGCCGTCTTTGTTGATTTGATCTCATACTAACACATATTGTGTCTATTTTTTTTCATACTAACACATATTGTGTCTTGTATTTTCCCGCTAAGCACTTGCATACTGCTTACTAACAACGTGTGCAGGGACGTTGGAGGTTTAAATTCGTTTTAAACTAAATGTACTTCGTTGTTTAAAAAAATAGAGTCCTTGCGAGAGCATTGAAAGAGTAACCATTTGTTACCTATACCAGGGCGGGTAAGTGGTGGATAACCTCCAATGACCACGCCTGAATTTTTATATTATTTGGCAGTGAGTTAAATATCTTTTTTCCAACGTTTTCCGTCCGTATTTATTTATTTCCTTAGTTATTTGTGAATACAACATTTTAAATATGTTTCGATTTCACTTTCTCTCTTTGCTGCGGGTAAAATATATTTGAAATACATTTTTCACTATGGTAAGCCTTAACTAACAAAATTTTCGCACTCTAGATAACAATAGAGTATCACATCTCTGTCTGTTAATACTAGGATAATTAATAGTATTACAATTGTGTTTTAAACCATTTGGATTATGTCAATTCGTCTTATAAAATGGCGACGATACATCGGTGGATACAATGATTTTTCTATCCTGAAATGTAGTGCAGGCGAACGACCATAAAGCACTCTGAAAGAAAAATGTTTGTAGTACGCAAATAATGTTGATCTTGTGCTCTCGAGTATCCGGTGAACCAACATCGCAGTGCCAGTGCTATTGCATCCCATTTGTGGTATATATCACGGTGAAAGACATCGCTATACTAAAGTAGACACTAACTTGGACGCTTTAAAGATTAGATACAGTGTACATACATTGAACACTTTTAAATGCCATATTTTTATTCATTGAAGACAATATCAAAAACGAACTTTTTTAATGTGGAACGAAAAAATAATTTCAATACTAAATTACTTTATTTACTAGTCAATTCCTAGAACTCAATGATTTGCAAATAACAATGCTAATTTATGAAATGATATACCTCGATGTTGACAAGTTTGCACGATTATACTTGCCATCAAGTTACCTTTGTATATTTTCATTCAGTTTATATAGAATGCTCTTTTTTATTACAACTATACCACGAGTACCTACACATTTCTTTTATATTTCTTCTCAATTCAAAAAACAACCATTGTGTTTTAAAAAAAAACAATTGTATCTCTTATATTATATTATTTTTGTGTCATGCATTCTTATTTTGTCCTTAACACCACTTATACCCTTCTTTATACAAATGTAACTTTTAAACTTATTATTTTTAATTTTTATGTAAAAGCCATTTTATGTAGTTAAATAAATAAGTAGAAAAGACGGAAAACATTCGGTCGCGTCTGGAAATTGAACCCTGGACCTTTTTTATGTGAATACCGCACAAGAGTCAACCACCTGGAGCCAATTGGGGAGCCTGGGGCTATTATATTCAACCTCACATCATACCCCAATCGGGGTATGTTGTGAGGTTGAATATAATAGTAAGGAAGGGAAGGAGATGGGGAAGAGGAAGGTGAGAAGTACCTGGCTATTCTGATCTAGACATACACAAAACCGATAAAAACAGACAGACACTACCATAATACGGGTATGTGCTTAGTGTGTAGGCGAAAAACTTGTAAAAACTGTATACCTAAGATATATATATATATTTTTTTTTTTTTTATGAATAAAGAAAATTTAAGATAAAAAAATTAAAAAAATAGGGCTGAAGCAATTTCAAGCCACGTTTAATCTCTCAATGGTGGCCTTTCACCAGGACGATACTGAGAGTATGTTTCAGTCTACCTTTACGGGCATTCCTCTGACTACTAAGCTACTTGACCATATCAACTTCCATCGTTTGTAACTGTATCGTAGTTCAATTAAGAAATACCAAATTTTTCTTAACGCATATTATTTGCCTTCTATCGTTATATTGATTGCAAGATTCTACCCAAATAAAGTTGTAACCTAGATAGTGTCTTGGATAAATATATCCATTTTTATTGTAATATGCGACGTCTATTGACTTTTCAGGATGATTATTCGATGGTTGAACAGTGGAATAACTTATTGCATAAAACCTAAAATTTCAATATTTACGTACTTTTATTTACATTAAAAAAAAATACTGTTTTAACACCATGATAAATATTATGAATTATTGAAATAATGTTAATAAATTTCAAAATATCGTCAATTTTAAACACTTTTTTCAATATTCTGAAAGAAAACTCGTTAAAAAACTATTGGAATGGTCGTTAGGTTGTGGTCGACGAATCATTATTTTTTTGAAGCAATTTTCTTCGTAAGAAATTTCTCAGATTAAAAATAATACATTATGAAATTACTATTGAAGAATTTTAAATCGAAAATAATAATTTTATACGTCAAAGACAAGAAAATCAAATTAAAATAGTTATTGGTTTTACGATAAATCGAAAAATAAATAAGAGAGCGATGAAGAAAGCGGAGAAACTACAATGGGGAAAACAATCAACCGGCTGAATGGGACAGACTATTATAGTATAGTCTGCACCTCGTGGGGTGAACTCGGGCCGTTACGTCTTGGGGATGTGAGAAATCGCGCGGTCAATATTGAGGACTTCATTACAATGCCTCCACCCCTTACAACCCTTGCGTCTCATGCTGCCCGGATACCGTCTGTCAACAAATTCTACAAGTTTAATAAAATGAACAAATTATTTTCATCAATGTCGAGTAGCACCGATTTTATAACAAGCATTATAGTATTATTCTGATTGATTTTTGGGCTACTATCCGTGTTTCGCTTCCTCCTTCTTTAGCCAATGTTTCGGACAGCGTTACAGTGTCCATCGTCATAAAGAAACGTTAGCTAAAGAAAGAGAAAGCGCAACGTGGCATAATAACCCAAAAATAAATCACGACAATACTTTTGGCCGGGACAATCTCACATCTTAGATTAGCTCCAGACAGGAGGAAAAAATCCCTTATGGTCTGTGTCATCTTTTGAGATACTATGTGGAGGTTCTTTTGAAAAGGAAGAAAAAAGGAATGAATGGTGTGTAGGAATCTGTGGGTCAATCTGTCCAGAAGTGACGGACGTTTAAATCCATCTCTCCCATACTAGGGTCGATAAGTCTGGCTGGAGATGTCAAAAGGTCTCCCTCAACCAGTATCTCCCGATCCAGCCCGCTACGCAGTAGGTGGGCGAAAGCATCCGCCGCCAAGACCAAGACAAACCTCATGAACCCGGGCACTCCTGGTAAATCCCCAAATGTAGCTAATGGTCAGTGTTGGTTATCCAGTAAATGGTTCCTGGGGCGGCGGTACCTATACCCGCCTCCCAATACCGAGAAAAACCGATTTTAAAAAGAAATTATAGTAGATTCATTTTTCAATTCTCACATTTTTATAATCTTTTCCAAATACTTAGCTTTCTTTATTACTTTGTATTTTACATCTAATAAATGGTTTACATTTCAAAAATGGAAGTAAAAAAAAAAATCCGTTTAATTATCTCGCAAAAAAATAACAGCATGTTCGAATGTTAAATTTTCTTTGAATATGCAGCAGAATTATTTCCTTCCAAGAATCGATAGATATCTACTAATATCTGAACACTGTTTTTTTTTTCTTTTTTAAGATTCTTTATTTTTTCTTTCAACCATCTTGTTGCTTTTATTTAAACAATGTTAACTATTATTTGTTGACGGACGGTACGTCGCCCCATTCCTCCCATTCTCAGTGTTGCCACTTCAGCGATTCTTTCGCCGGAAGTAGGGGGGGATTTATCCAGAACCACCTCCCCCCGGACGCGCTGAATATAGATGTTTAAGCTGATATTTACGAAATTTCTGTTTTCCCACGTTGCTGCATCATTGCATGTTTATAAAAAATAAGACTTTAAAAATAGGTTGAACCAATTTTCGTTTCTTATTTTTTTACGATAGCTCTACATAGAAGAAAAATATTTTCGCTCAGGGCATGTGTCACCTTTGGGGATGCTATGTGGAGGGTTTTCTAAAAGAGAGACCTTTTTTATTTTAATGTAATTGTGTGATTATTAAGTTCTGCAAGTATTTTAATTGTTTTACTATTGTGACAGCTGTTTCGGCTTACAAGACCATTTTCAAACTATCTGTAAACCGAAACAAGTGGAGTTTTACGAAATAAACAAAAAACAATTAATTTATAGGAAAGTCATTCCTTCCCAGAGAAGTTCTGGGAAGGAAAGGTATGAGGGGTGTGTATGAATCTGGGAGTCAGTGTGTCCACGAGTGACGGACGTTAGAATTCATACCTCTTGTGCCCCACTGCGGCGCAAAGCGTGTGATGATCTCGCCTTTGGGCCTACGAAATAATTCTTTTAAAATTGAGAGATCAATTTAGAATTATATTTAATTTTTGTAACATGGAATGGTTTCAGCATACGATTCTCTGTTTCAATTCATGGGGGTGATTTATGGGTCCTTACCACTAAATAACCACATGTGTTTGCGTAGCTCAAGTGCACGCGAGCCCCGGCAAAGGCCATTATTCACAAAACTAAGAAGGGACCCAGAATAACATTTAGAGGGATTTTTTCAGGTTCATTATCAAGTCAGGGGCGGCCGATGGATATTTGCCCGAGTGGTGACTGGCTTTAACGCGAGCAAATTGATTTGCGAAACAATTGTCTTGTGAATTTTCTATGGCAGTAGGAAATTGAAAACTAGGCGATAAAGATTAATCTTGGTGCATTTAAATATACTAGAGCGACGCGCCGAGTAGGGGTTAAAATATTTAACATATTTGTCAAAATAAGATTGCAGAATTCGTTAAATAGTGACGCACGCAGAAAGAACGAAAACGTGTACAGACAATGCTTATATAATGTTATTATATAACCAATAAAGTCGACGCAAGTAATAAGAAAGAGTATTAGATTGAAGTACGCCACTGAGCTCTTCTTTTAAGCGCTATTGGGATAATTTATGACTCCGGCGCAGACAAAATTAGTTTGTATTCTGTTATCTAAAGGTTACACACAAAAAAATAGCAAACATGAAAGTTGCACTGATTTCTTGGAATTTGGGACCTAATGTGACAGAACACTATTAAAACGATTGAAATATGCATATTGGGAGATGTGTTTATCACTTAAGATTTGAAGAAGTGGCTAATATATTATTGAAACCACACAAGTAGATGGATGGGAGTCAGGGGGCAGAGAGTTGGAACAGGACAGTCGGGGCAGGGAAGTGTGAGAGGACAGTCAGGGAGAGAATTAAGATCGTCAAGTTCTGAGAGTCGCGAGGAGACCAGCTCGGTGCTTCTAAATCGGGGATATTTCATTTTAATTAAACAAAGAATAGTTCGTCTTTATTAAACAAAAAGAGTCCACGCGAATAAGGAAGTCAGAGATTGCGGCTTGCGAGTTCATATCTGTGAAGTTAAATAATATAATTTGTAAATTGAGGCGGTCAATGTTAATTTAATATCAATACAAAATGCACTTTCGGGGCATTTATCAGGGATAGGATAAAATTTAATACAAACCGACGCGAAAGTTAGACCGAAATAATAAGTGCTTTAATTAGTGATTAATCAATTAGTGCACGAGGGATGCTGGTTTTGGGTTGTGATTCGTGCATGTCAAGGTTTTGTGTGCATGAGAGGGGTAAGTTTGACGAATTTAATTAATTATTAACAACATTAATGTTTGGATTTCGTACAAAGTAGGGTTAAAACAATAGAATCATCATTACTCCCCGAGTATTTTAATTGTTTATAATTGTTCGTCTAGCTTGCAGTTTTCTAGATTCAAACATGTATTCTAGTTTATATAGCGCCCTTGAGGTGATTTTCCATAAAAGCGGTGCTTTGTGGTTCGTTCAAATATTAGTATTATTATTATAGCTACTTTAATGAGGCCTTTAATAAGGAACCATGTCATCTAAGTCGGATGCTCTAATCGAAAAAAAAAGGGCGTTCCCTCCGTAAGTCGATCCGGGGCTGCCTGAGGTTGGCCGGCGACAATTTCTTGAGACAAGACCGTTGTAAAATAATAATTTGGGGTTCAAGGAACTAAAATAGCATTTGAAACACAAAGTGCGCTTTCGGGCAATAAATCTTAGACGAGAGACTTCATTTAAAAGACGGGATTTTGAAACCACAAAACAATAATAAAATCCTTTAAAAGTGCTTTGTTGGTGATCTAGAAAACTAGGTTACTGGGTATTCTCCAATACATAACGGGTAACAAAATACATAGGTATAGAATGTAGGTATAAATTAATGTGTAAAGCGCCTTTGAGGTGTTAATTATTATTTACGAGTTTCGTAATAATAATTTTAAACGTAGCTAGGGGACTATATTCAGGAAGGGTTTTTTTGAAAAGGCATTGGGTAATTTAACAGTTTATAAAATGGTGCGTAGCATGGGCACCTTTGATTACTAACAAAATCTGACATAATTAAATTCCCACTCCTAAAAATTTCCCATATTTTATTCCAAATTTTAGGTATCACGACAAATCTATTACATAGGACTATACGTAGACTTGGTTCGATATCTTATCGTATAATCACCTTTTGGTTTACGCTTAGGTAGGTATATTTCATTCGATATTCGATTTAGCAAAAACTTTCACATTGTCGGTTGAATGAAGCCGTCGGTAGGTATTCATATTTTAAGCGTAATGCGTTATATCCACCTACATCAGTAGCAAAAGTTTTCTTAACTCCCTCACACTAGGAATAGGGATCATCCAGCATCAGGGTGGGATTGTACTCTGGACGAAAGCGCAGCCGGGGAAATAGAAGGGAGGGAAGCCAGATTCACGACCTGGTGCCTTTCATTCTTGGACCCAGCACCCTGGACGCCGAGCTTGACCTTCCTTCTTTGAGCTGATTTTTGAGCTTGAGGTTGGGGTACGCCTATCGTAGAGCATATGCCCGTAACACATATAGGGGAAGGTCCCAAGTTACGCTTGTGTATGTTATGCGAGAGGACGTATTTTTCATTCAAATCAAATACCGATGATCATCGCGATTGCAGGCTGGCGCATGTTTCTGTAACGTGCTTAGAAAAAACGTAATCAATATTTCTACTGGTTCGACGTTTCTTTGTTGGAATCCAGATAAGTTTTCTTAACTCCCTCACACTAGGAATAGGGATCATCCAGCATCAGGGTGGGAATGTACTCTGGACGAAAGCGCAGCGGGGGAAATAGAAGGGAGGGAAGCCAGATTCACGACCTGGTGCCTTTCATTCTTGGACCCGGCACCCTGGAAACCGAGCTTGACATTCCTTCTTTGAGCTGATTTTTGAGCTTGAGGTTGGGGTACGCCTATCGTAGAGCATATGCCCGTAACACATATAGGGGAAGGTCCCAAGTTACGCTTGTGTATGTTATGCGAGAGGACGCATTTTTCATTCAAATCAAATACCGATGACCATCGCGATTGCAGGCTGGCGCATGTTTTTGTAGCGTGCCTAGGAAAAACGTAATCATTATTTCTACTGGTTCGAGGTGGCGTGCTGGACGGAGAACGGGACTATTGAGGACATGAGTGACTGCCAAGGCGAGGATCGGTGACATCAAAATCTTCCTTAATTAAATTCATACATCGCCAGATCAGAGGAGAGAGCGGCCCCACCGATCTCCTGACATTGCCGGTTGTCTAATCAACTTCGGTTTAATGTTTATGCCGATGCTTTAGGAGTTAATAGAACTCAAGTCATCGGCATGCTGAAGAACTTCAACATCATCATCAATCCAGAGTAGGATGTCACGTTCCAAAACCTCGTGCCACCCACACATTTCCTGAACAGTTCCTGCCATCGGCTATCACACCATTAATCGGAGCAGACCCTCATATCAAACGGTATGAGATGACCTTTCACAATCATCATCAACATATTTATAATTTGGCGGCTTATTGGTCGATAATATTCCCATTACCACTCTATGATCCTGAAACACACATCAAACCCTTTCCCGACAGAAGGCAAAACATGTCGATTTTCATTCGTCGCTTGCGACCTTAACATTCTCCGGAGGCGTTGGAATTGGAAGCTGATTCGGCGGTCTATGACCATCACCTTATCAGTTGGGCTATGGAGGAGTCCAATTATTTAAACAGCACATGTTCTGTCTCATGTTAATCCAAAATACCTACCCGTAGAGTCAAATTAACAAAATAAAACAAGCTAGCTAACTAACAAACTGCATCTAGCACTGTAAGTGTAGAATTATTGCACTCCGTACTGCTTTGAGTGTAAATCTTTTGTTAGAATATACATAAATGGCAAATTATTTTCATGATAGCATTTTATAGGGCCGCAGAGAGTACGCGACATCGCATCGAAAGGTAGGATCTTCTCTATTCGCCGTTTGAATGTAAATTTATATATTAGATGCTAGGAGGGAAAATGCAGATTACTTCAATAAAATTAGTCGTCGATGAGCGTAGGTGTATAACAGATGCTAGGGGAGGAAGCTGGATGAATATAGATAGATAATTAGTTAATTTTCAAGCTAGTCAGACTCAGTCATTGTTATTCGAAGCCTTGCAAATTGTAACACGCCATACCTAAAAGAACCAGGGTTTACCACAAATAAATTATTAATTAAATTGGATTAACTATACCAAACCACTAAAACAAAAAATACACAACGTTGTGGGGTTAATTACAATTGATTAATTAAGAGCATCTCGTCACGTTTGCATAAAAGTATTACGTGATGGGGTTGAAAAGGCGCTGCAAAAGAAATGCAGGGGAGAGACGCGAGAACGGGCGAGCTACGAGCGGGGTAGCTGTAGCAATGTAGCAGCAATTGAAACCAAGAGGAAGGTTTCACTACTACATAGGGGGGGGGGGGGGTTTATCACAAGCGACGGGATAAGAGAGTCTTATTGGAGAGGTAAAAAGGTCTCCCTCAACCATTCTCTCCAAGACCCGCCACACTGTACTTGGGTAGACGCATCCGTCGTCAAGATCCAGACTATCAATGAACCCGGGCACCCCTGATATGAAAACTGTGTCTGAAGATTATTTTACGAATGTTCGTAATAGCCCGCAATCCCCTCTTACCCCGTAGTAGTCCTACTATTCAGTACACCATTACACAAGACAGAATCTTTTTAAATGATTCTACCACACCGAAATATAAGTTATGAAGGAGGCATAGAATATACAATGTCATGATCAACGTAAGCTAATTAATTAACAAATCTTAGAATATAGCCTATATAAGAAAATAACATTAAGATTTTTTTTTAAGATAATTATCTTCCCAGAGGTGTAAAAATGAGAAAATTGTACGGTAATTGGAAGATTAATCTGTTTTACAATAAAAATAGTGATAAATAAAAAAATAAATATATATATATAAACTATCTGACCCGACGAACTTCAACTGCCTCAGAATCAATAACTGATGGATTAAAAATTCAATTTTTTTACTAAGTTAAAAATACATAATGAAGCAATTATCGATGCGCAACTGTCCGTGTTTTGTTTTTGTCAGTATCAGAGACGTAACCAGGGTTCCCGGGTTCATGCGGTGACGTTTGTCTGCCCGGCTGCTGCGTGGCGGGCCTGATCGATAGAGACTGGGAGACCTTTTGACTTTTCCAGCCGGACTCTCTCGACCCATTGCATTGCACCGCAGTTGAAGGGATGGATTCATACGTCCGTCACGCCCGGACATATTGACCCCCCAGATTCCTACCCACCCCTCATACCTTTTTCCTTCCCAGAACTTCCTATTCTCCCCTTCCTTAAAAAGACCCTCCACACAACCTCCCCTAAGATGACATAGATCCTGAGAGAAATTATTTTCCTCGGGGCCTCCTGTGTGGAGCTTATGTAAAAAAATGCGTTTCATTTCAGATATTTATTACAATTGTTGTAATTTTCCTTTGGAAGGGAGCACCGTTTTTCTCATTTTCGACTATTGACATTTAATGTGTAAGAAAAAAGGGCTGCATTATATGTTTAAGAACAAAAGCAAAAGAATCAGCGCATTGACATTTGACGTTTTTGAATTTTTGGAATTCACTCACTATTTAATATTATATTTATCACAATATTGCTGCAGCTCTTTCAAAAGATGAAAATTCGTTCTATACAAAATGTATGAAAAAAATACATTTTTTTTGTGAATTTTTCCGATGTTTTAATAATTATTCTGCTATTCGGGTCGGGGACAAACCAACGAATCGAAAATTGTAAAAATCGTTCAAGCCGTTTTTGAGTTATAAATGGTGTCACTTACCCGACTTTGTTTTATATATTAAAAGATATAAAAAAATAACCTAATTATCTGCACGAGAAAACAACGTCTGAATATTATTTTACGAATGTTATTATTATCGTAACCCGCAGTTCCCTCTTACCCCGTAGTATTTCTACGATATAGTACACGACTACACAATCAAGAATTGTTTTAAAATGATTCCGTCATACCACATATAATATGTTTAAGCTTGAAAGGAGGAATAGAATTTATAACGTAAAGATCAAAGCAAGTTAATTAATTATTAAGTCAATGATTAAGATCCCTTTAAGTGTTGGCTTTGAATGGAATTACCGTCTCAAAATATGACTATATCTTACGTGGTTTTGAGATAGGAAATTTAAATAGGTAAACATTTCTGTGAGCCATTTCAAACATGTTGATTATTACAGTAAAAATATCACCGTTAATAATGATTTTGTAACATTTCATCTTAACATATAAAACAAAGTTGGGTTAGTTACACTATTTACAACTCAAGAACGACTGGGCCGATTTTGATCATCTGTGATTTGTTGGATTTGTCTCCGCCCCGGATAACATAATATCCATTAAAACATCACAAAAATTAACGAAAAAAATAGTTATTAAGAAAATTCTTTTCCCCATAGATTTTGTATTAGTAGGGGAGGAAATAACGCTAGATGGGTAGTTACTTGAGCGTTGTGGGGACCTATTTTATTGCAAAGATTGGATGCTGAAAAGAAAAAAAAGTTTATGTGATGTATGCCCTTTCAGTGGTGGGGGGAGCGAGTATACATTTTCAAAAATGTAAAAAAAATCGTCACAATGACTTACTCGAGCGCGTCAGATATTAATAGCGTATACGCCCTACGTGTTTCTGGTAACCGAGAGATATTAATCTGACGAGTTGAGTGGTGGGGGTGGCCATATGAAGAGGTAGAAAATTTAAAAAAAATGGATTTATTCGAGCGTGTCAGATTAAGGTAATGTGAGTTAATTAGATGCAGAAAAGTTTACATTTCAATAATCTGACGATTTGGACGTAACCTAAACTCGTGGCAGATTTTTGAAAATGTAAAAAAAAATCGTGACCTTGACATACTCGAGCGCGTCAGATTTTTATACAGACGGTTCAGTTAGTTTGATGTCCTTGTTGTGCTGACCTATAATCTGACAATTATGTGGAGGGGTTTTCTTAATCTGACAGTTTTAAGTTTTTATCTTATTTTTTATTACTGAATAGAATTACAATGAACAAAAAATAATATATAACTATTATAATGATATAAAGAAAAATCGCTTAATTAAACTTCTTAAAAAATTCACTTATTAAATTCCTTTACACAATGAATAAACCAAAGCGTTACACACGAACGCGCGGCCTAGGGGCCTCCGGCTCTGCGACAGAATATAAAACAAGCAAGCGCTTGTCAACGTACTACTCGACCATAGACATATGAATATTACTAGACCTGCCCTAAGTGATAAAAGCGGTCTGCCTATATATAACGAGGAAAGATTTGACTGTTTGTTTGTTTGCATTGAATAGGCTCCGAAACTACTGAACCGATTAAAAAAATTCTTTCACTGTTAGGAAGCTACACTATCCCCGTGTGACAAGGGCTATATTATATTTTCAAAAAATTAGGTCTCCTTACTAAAACTCCAATAATGTTACCCAAGGTGTAAAAAAAATACCTAAAATATTCTTTACATCGCGTGCGCTGCGAAAACTATTGATGATAGAATTAAATATTGTACTACGACTTTGCAGAACACATCATTATTTACAAAAAGTGTCGCGACAGCATATGTCTAACTATTATAGTTATGCCACAATAAGTGTTATTTTATTTTTTAAATTTAATTAAAATGTCGCCGCTTGAGTCGTTGTAATTTTTCAAATCGGTTCAGTAGTTTCGGAGCCTATTCAATGCAAACAAACAAAAAATCAAATCTTTCCTCTTTAAATATAGGCAAACCACTTTTATCACTTAGGGCAGGTCTAGTAATATTCCTATGTCTATGGACTCGACAGTTGTATGCAGTTCTCAGCGCCATCAGCCGCTGTACGCTCCACACTCGGGTGATGATTTTAGCTTCTTCGGCATGTTGAAGTCGTCATATTATATTATTTCTGTGATCCTTACATTATTTCCTTCAAAAAAAAAAAAAAATACCCGCGCTCGAGTAAATCCACGTGACGTTTTTTTTTTGCAACTTTGTGACTCGCTAATTTTCTTACGTCACGTTCAAATCGTCAGATTATTGAAATGTAAACTTTTCTGCATGTAATCACTCGACACGCTCGAGTAACTACGGGGATCGTTTTTTTTTTACTAATCTGATCGGTTACCCTAGCCGCACCCACCAATATTATTGGTTCATAAATGGTGGTAGTCCATAACGGGGTCGGGAGGTATCTCCCTTTAGTTAATCTGACGCGCTTGAGTAAATCCAAAAATCCCTGCTTCGCCTCCCCTACTATATGGAACGAATTCTCATATTTGGAAGATAAGTACCTATAATATTGAATCCGTACACAATGCCATCTCTGATTCTGACAAAAACAAAACACGGACAGTTGCGCATTGATGATTGCTTCATTGTTTAATTTTTAACTTAATTAAAAAAAACTGAATTTAATTCAACAGTTATTGATTCTGAGGTGGTACGAAATTCGTCGGGTCAGCTAGTAGAACTACATAATATAACATTACATTTGATAAATATAATATGTAACTCTTTTTTCTGTAAAAGCTTTCTCTCCAACATTCACTTGAAAATTTCAAACATTGATTGGATTTTCCATTTAGGTCACATTTATTTACTTGATCTACTCAACCTGTTTTAAGACGACGGATTGTTTCCGACCTCACTGTTGACTTTATCTATCTGAAAGGTATTTTATCAGTAATTTCAAATAGTTGGAGTAGGTATTTATTAATCAAATACCGGACCACTTCCTTTCCACATTCCCCATATGGAATCTTGGAATTCTTTGTTAGAAATGCTTCATTGAATTTTCCACCCATATTTCTTTGTCCATTCTCAATTAATCGGCCACAATATTTGTATCGAAAGGTAAAAGCATTACTCAGGATGACATTCATGGATTTCTAAATAAACCACCAAATGTTTATTCATAAGGTTGCGTTTAGATATGTACTGCGCTGGAACCGATTATTTTTAAATCTAATGGGGAAACGCGAAAGCAGGAAATCCATTATAATCCATCCGTTTACAAGTATGTGGTAATTGCATACAAAAAAATAATATATGTTAGTTCGTGGCAGAATACTATTTATACAATTTTTAAGTAAACACTTATAAAGCATTTCACTTCGACAAACAGTACCTATACATTGTTACATCAATCAGAATTAGAATATTTACTATGTAAACCGATTTTATCTTTACCAAAAGGCAGAAAATTCAATTAGGGAGCAGGGTATCATTTATTGGATAACCAATACCCCTGCTATAGGTCTTCCCAAGTGGTTCGTTACTTTTGGTGGCTCAGCAAGGATGCCTGAGTTCATGGGGTGAGGTTCGTCTAGGCCTTGACGGCGATTGCGTTTGCCCATCTTTTGCGTGGCAGGCCGGATCGTATGAGACTGGTTGAGGGCGATCCGTGCTCGATCTTTCGACTGCTTTGCACCGCAGTAGCAAGGTTGGATGTATTATTCCTGAAACATTGACACTCAGATTATATTACCACCCCTCATACATTTTCCCTTCCCAAAACTTCCTCACCTTCCTTTTAAAAAACCTTCCACACAGCATCCCCAAAGATGACATAGGCCCTGAAGGATTTTTTCCAGGCGGAGCTAATGTAAAAAAACTGTTAGTGGTACCTATCTATCACAGTAGCAACGCTCACTCGGTGATTTACTATCCATTTTTTTATGTTTGAATAAGACAGACATCCTAATTACATTCATATATTTATGTATTTATATGGCTTTGAATTAACAGTTTTTGCACAAAAAAAATTCCTCTCTACTTGTTTCATATTTTTTTAATTGTTCAAATATTTTCTATTATTGGGATAGTTAAAAAATCTACCACAAGGGGAATCCGGGTTGCAAAGCCATGTAATAAAATTAAGGTAACAATCATTTCACTATTTTCGACATATAAACGATGTGATTACTTCAATATTTATTTCTCGATAAATATTTATTTGAAGTCGTTCGAAGTAAATCGAGAGCCAAGCAAATTTATTAAAGACTCCACTGAACTAAATAATATCCAATTACAGGTAATAAAATTGTAGTCAAGTGAATTCACTTTAATTGGAGAGCAATAAAAATGTCAGGTTTGCAATTTGCAAGCCAATTATTGATGCCTGTGACTCCAGATCCACTTTAGTGCACAAACGAAATCAGCGAGATGTCAAGCACAAGTAGTAAGTAACAACCCCCTTTGGGAGGACGAGCCAACAAGCAGCATCTAAAGCTAGTGAGTATCGCCTATGGATGAAGAGACCTCGGCCTGTCATTAGCGATGGCGACTGAAAGCTATTCGGAACTCCACTTGAACTTTGTTGTCGTTAGGGGGCACTCCGAGCAACCCATCGCAGGGGCGTTACACAACCCTTGCTAACCACCCAACCAGGCACCAACACGTAATCGGATCTTTCTGGGTCATTATCATTTCTAATGTGGGCTTAGATATCAAAGCGTTACATATCAAAGCTTACAGTAATAATGTTATATTTTGCATTAGTCAGAAGTACACTGGAATATGCTTAGCTAATTTGGAACCCGCAGTACAAAGTATACATAGATAGCATAGAAAATATTCAAAACAAATTTATAAAATATCTTACTTTCAAATTCAACAATAACTTTGAATGCACATTTCAAACTTTGGAACAAAGACGAGCAATAGCTGATTTGACATTTTCATGTACACAAAATTTTAAATAATAACATTGACTGTACCGAACTTCTGTTCCTAGTTAATTTTAACATATCATTAAGGCATACACACCATGCAGAACTATTCCACACGCTTAGTCACAAGACAAATGCGGCATCTAATTCGGCCAATCTTTCGTGCTCTTCATATGTTCAATAATATTGGTCTAAATTCTAACATCGACATTTTGTTCGATTTACTGCCCAAATTTAAAAAGAGCATCATGTCAATTATATTATTTCTTCAATGCGCATACGTACATACTTACATACATACACACATTCTCACACACACACACACTCACCCTCTCACTAACTCACAACTTCCGGTAATTACTTAATATGCACACCATAAATAAGACACTCCAATGAAACACATAATAAGTACCCACCATGAATTATATTTATTAATTGAAATTTTTTTCACCAATGTATCTAATGCACTGTTTGTTTCTGTTTATGAATAAAATAAAATAAATATATAAATTCTGCATTCAGGTTTTCATTACTATATGAATCAAGAAACAACCAAAGCAAACACTTCTTCATTACTTATAACTGGCTATAAACCAGTTCATTTTATTGGAAATCATTATTTAGTTTGATTTTCATAGTTTAGTTTGATTTTCATTTTATACAGGTGTTACGAACAATATCCTTTGTTACTCTGCTATTCTTCTGTTGTGCAAGGGATTGACTTCTTTTGTTGATTAAGATTAATCCCAAGAAGATACGTACTTTGAAAAGAATGTTTATTCAGTTTTAACATTACATCTCTACAGAGCCACAGACGGTCGACCTGATCAGATGCTAAGAACTAGGAAGAGTCTGCCGGCGCGTTCGTCATTCGCATGTCATTCCTCAGACTGATTGCGAGCCGAGAGCTCGGCAATATTCGGGAATCTTCGTAAATCCGAATGTACACCATCTAGCGGAATATAACAAAATTTACAGTTTTCACTTGAAAATGAATTGTGAATTTTGCCATTGGGCTGGTAAAACCGTTATTTTTATTAATTATTATTCTCTTTACTTCAGTTCGCTTTGCTTTTATAACCTCGTGTTGGCTATATAAGTAGGTATAATTTATTATATCACCAATTTAAAACGGTGAAAAATAAAGCGCCCTAACAGTCTTTTAACACTTCGCTGTTTATAATTTGCTGTTAATATGATGATAATGAATACTTTGTATATAATGCTTTAATTGCATAGAATAAAGGAGAACATAAAAAATTACTTGCATTTATTTTGGTATTCTATATTTTTTTGTGAACATTATGAAAATGGAAAATATTATTCAACCATTTTGTTAATTTAAATAACACTATCTCTCATATTTCCAAGTAAATCCGTTTCACGTCTAATAGAATTGATTGATTACGTTGGAGTGAAGTGTTAATCCCCTTTAATAATTGTGAATGTTTGATGATATTATGTTGCCTTCTGGTTCTGAAATTGGAAGAGAGTATATAATTACGTAAATTTTAGTTTTTTTCTCAACGAGCCCTGTTTCACTAAAGTCACTGTCTAAAGGTTTTCTTTGTAGACAAAATTGAAAGAGAAAACTGATGCGTCATGTTGGTGTGAAGTATCAATTTCCTTCGAAAGTGGATTAAAGTATAACCTTTTGGATCTGACAATGTCTTAGAATCCCCTAATCCTTGGCGTACTTTATACAAGGTTTGTACTTTATACAAGGTTTGTACTTTATTATTTGTTATGAAAGCTCTAAATATGTAGATATTCGTACTAAATTCTATTAAAACTAAATGTTATCCACAGATAAATCATTGTACTTCAACAAAGCTATTGAATTAGGTTCTGTGTAAGAGGTTATTATCGATGTATTAACGCTTCAGACTTTTTTTTTAAATACAACATTATATTATTTAACTAGAAAGCTTAAAATTTCAAAAATAATATTAAATATTTGGCTGTAGACAAAGATGATCCTGTCAGATAACAACAGACAAAAAGTGTTGTCGGAAATTTAATCATTTCCCTTGTCAACATTCATTATTCGTTTCTTTGAAACACGTCTAAAGATAAGACACAATGAATCCGAAAATATTTCACACTCTTTTCAACGTTTCTTTCAAGCTCATACAAAAAAAAATTACAACCCTTATTATTTTCTGAGGGGTAAATTACCATGAAATAACCGTTACTTACAACTACTCTGAAATTTATTTGATGTCTTCATAAAAATGGTAGGAATGGCTCCATTAAAATACTGTACCTTGACCTCCGTAACGTGAATGTGATTTCTATTCATCGGGGGTGGGTATATCATTTCATTTTGTACCTTCAATTTAATTAATTCTTCATCCCTCCCCGACCTTCCTCAACAGAGAAACATCCGTTATTTAGCGTGTATATTCATCGTGCACGATGTTTAGATTAACTCTACCAAATGAAGATGAAAAGAGAATAAACCCCTTTGAAGTTGATTGGAAAAGTTGATTAATATTATAATTTTTTAAATCATTTTATACCCCTTTTTTTAATAAATTAATAAGTTGATTAGTCTGCAAAAAAGAGGGAATGAATGTTTAATCGTGTTTTTTTATCTATGGCATCCCCAATTTGGGTGTGTTGCGAGGCACGAAGGAGTTTGAAATATTTAAAGAAGAGCAAATAAATATGTTTATATACCTAATTGAAGGTAATGTTTGAAATTTTTTTAATTATAACACAACATCATAATGATATTATTGGAGAAATGTAGGTGGTCTGAAAAGCTCAGTGGTGAGATCAGCAGCTGTTGATAAATGATGACCTCCGTGGTCGAGGGACAAGGCTCTTGACTAGCGATCTGTATATTAATAGATAAGTATATTTGCAGCACGTTCCAGAGTGGAAGATACAATCAGTGTGGCCCTGGTGTAAGATCACCATTCAGAATTGAAACGATGCTTGAAATGGCTTTAGCCATGTTTGATGACAGAACTGAATATCCATGTATTTTTCCGCTTTCCTCTTTCCCATATTTTCCCCTTCAGCCTCATAACATCCTCAATTTGTGATGCAATAGTCTTACTGACTCCAGACGGGAGCTATTGAGCTACAGGATATTCTCATTAAAAATAAAAGACGGCTGTATAGTGGAGTATTCCAAGTTCAAATCTCCATTGCGACAATAACCATTTTTCACGATTTTTGTCATTTTGTATTTATTATTCATTGCTTCAACAAGCGTTTAGATTTAGACTTTTCGCTGATCATAGTGGAGGACTTTACATTTTTTTATTGGTTTAAAACTAGGCCATTATGAATGGTATCATAGATAGGATTTCTCGGGGCTAAAGTTAGGCTTCATACGGCGGCCATCAAGCTGCTGTGCAAGTAGAGTAAAGATTAAAGTAGTTGGAGAGAGATTTACTGTAACTCGCAGTAGTTGGGTAATCCTGGAAAGTGAAAAGTTTCACTGAAAATGTTCCAAGATTCCAGTTAAGGAGACCCACTTTTCCCGCTGTGCAAATAACAAATAAAAATAAATAATAATATAATACATATTTCGTTACTTTAATTGGACAGGGTTCTAACTTCACTTTTCGTTGATCTGAATTTTTTTTCATGAGACAACACAGGAGACCCTGAGAAAAATAATTCCCCTCAGGGCCTATGTTGTCTTTGAGGATGCTGTGTGGAGGGTTTTTTTTAGTAAAGGAAGTATAGGAAATTTTTGGAAGTAAAAGGGTGTTGGAGGTCGGTAGGAATCTGGGGGTCAGTGTGTTCAGGAGTGACGGAGGTATGAATCCATCCCTCCCACTGCTGTGCAAGGCGATGTGCTCTTCCTCTCCCGCGTCATCTTCCCTTCTCGCGTTCCCACTCCGGCTCCTCCATCTTCCCTCTCCCCACTCCACTCCACCCCTCCCCAATCTCGCCAACCCCCCTCCCGAGTTCCCCTTCCCCCTCCCAGGTTTCCCTCCCCCCTCCTTTTTTAAATTTTTTAATACAAATTTCATAATGCTAAAGCTCTACCAGTAGTTTTATACAAACTTGTTCTGACAGTAACGAACACAAAAAAAAGAATTATCCAATTTGGTGCAGTCGTTTGGAAGTTTTATATTTATATAAATAGAACTACGACGCCTGAAATAAAATTTCTCGCAAATATATCAACATCGTTTCCACGGCAACGATTGGTTTTGCTTTTCGCTTTGGTCAGGAAATTTATTTGACAGAAAACGTATAATAAATATAATATATTAATATTTATAATTTCATAACGCCAGAGCTTACCATTATATACAGCCTAGGTTACTCGTATATAATGTAGCTTTCTATTGGTGAAAGAATTTTTAAAATCGATATATTGGTTTAGGCGTGAAATCCTATATAATAATATAATATTAGTATAGATTCACTATTTAATGTACAACTACTTTATATACAACTGTATGTTTAGAAAATAAACTTTAATAAAAAAATAAAAGCTTTCGGTTTAAACGTTGAAAGGGAGAAAAGTGACATGCTTAAGTGAATGTTTGTTTAGCGTGTCCATAGTAGGTCATCTAGTATTTTCCACAAAAGATATTAAAGGCTGATACGAAATATTCCAACACCGTAAATTATTAAGCGCTTATTAGAAAGAAATTGAATCGTTAATGCCAGTTTTTGTACATAAATCCTGACGTTTTAAAGTGCTGAAAGCGTAAAATTTAATGCATAAATCAGACAAAGTTCCGGTCGGATTTTCATTGTTTACGGCGCGCGGTAGCTGCGGGCTGCGGTCGGGGGGGTCAACCCCTTCCTGTTAGGGGTAGTTTGTTTTTCCATCTATGTCCATACATCATGAGTAATGCCTACACAATAATGTGTGACAGTGACGGATACGGCAAGTTTCGTGACCCGAGCGCGTCCTGTCCTGTCCACTCGTGCGAGGAACATTATTTAAGGTTACGAACCTACAATTTAAGATATTGTTACATTATCAAAGAGCGTATTATATTCTCTAAAAGAGACGAAAATTAGACATATGTTTAAAGATATCGTGGTGATAAAAGTGACATTAATCATACCAAGACAATATTAATACGTCATTGTGTAACAGTTTGAAATTATAATGCTAAGTAAGTATCCAATCATTAAGTCGGTTGCTACACATTAATTTGAATTGATTTTTAATTCCTAATTGGAAATATTAATGAGAAATAAACGTCCAGACCCTCTGACATCCTATTTGGAACTGTTTGAAAAATTGACTTGCCCATCGGATGCAGTATTCCATTTGTTCTAATTTATCTTTCCAATTAGGAATTAACAATCAATTTGAATTAATGCATAGCAACCGACTTAATGACTGGGTGCTTACTTAGCATTATAATTTCAAACTGTTACAATTGTTGACAAACTAAAAGAGCTTTCCAGTGCAAACATCAATCGTTTTCAAATTAATTATATCGGTACCATAGTGAATCTCACCAGTTACGCTGTGATCTTTATTTTTTATGAATTTGGAATATATATCGGATTTTATTCTTTAAAATATCTTAAAACTTTGATTGTCTTACCTCTAACAAAGTCGACGATTTATTTTTAGTAATAGACGGCAGATATGAGTTGTTGTGTTCGTGTACCGAAAAGTTTAAAGTTTAATTTGTTCACTGTTTGGTTTAATCACCTATTTAATGTACCTACGTGTCTTTCCGTAAGATAACGGCTTCCCTATAACCTGTTGCACCAGGGTAGCATAAACCACCGAGGGGTAGTCAAAGCCAGAATGCTGAATACCGAAAGGAGTTGGGAGCCCTGGGCCGGTCGTAGAGGAGGTCCCTAGGCCGGGGCAAGGGAGGTCTCGGGGCCAGTAAGGGAGGTTCTAGACACCCAGGCCTAGAACCTTCACTGCCTCACTACCTTACAGTCACGGGCAGCAGTAGGGTAACAGGCGTACAACGGCTATAGTAACGGGCTACCGAACAGAGGCAGGCTTTAACGGCTGAGAATGCCGAGCATTGTTTCCTCGGCAGAGCGATTTATCAAGTCAGCCGCTTTCACAAAAATGTTCCGTAACAAATTGTTTCCCCATTTCCTTAAAATTCTTTCGAAGTCACAGCACAATGCTAGCGTTCTTATTCCAACACCCGAATAATAATATTCAAGTGGTGTCTGTACGCCTCGCAGACGAACGCCAGTAAAGATGAAAGTTAAACCTCCGGGGTTTTACCAGCTTTATAAACATTTCTTTTTTATTTAACCTCAAGGGATTCCAAAATAATTTTAAAAGTTATTAACACATTATTTAGATTGTACAATTAATAGTTCCCAATTTTGTAAAATATCACCTCAAGCATAAATTACATGTGGGTTTTCGTGTTCCAAAATTTTCCATTTTGGTTAAATTACACGCAAGCCGCCGACGATTTGTGTTTCCCGCGAGAGAGCAGTTGGTTATATCTGCCTTTGACACAATAACAGGAGAGTCAAATTTTCGAAACGGTTTGGCTTAATAATTATTACAGTCGATAATTCTGATAATTTTACATAAAATAGTATTTTGTTTGATATCACTACAACAAAATATTGTTTATGTTGGCCACAGCAACGTTTTTAAATCTGCAGTGTTTACCAAGAATTACGTATTCTCACCTCTTACCGTCATGTTGCGGTTCCAAATCAAAGAATTTGAAAACATTTGATATGCGTACAAACTTATTATTAAAGGTATTTTTTAAGTCGGTTTTAGATTTAATATCGGTAAGTAATGCGCTAAAACTTATAATTTTGTCATATTTATAATATTGGGAGTATCAACTGTCGGGTCAATAAATTACCTCAGGTCATATAAACTGTACACATTTGCTTGTGTTAGGATGATTGTTTTCTGCATACTCTTGAATAAGGGTACCTACTCGAAGTAAAAAATTCATCACACGTGCTAATTAAACGCAGGGTCTCGGCAAAAATGGAAAATTTTCAAGAAAATATAAATAATAAAAATTTTCAATACGCAATCAATCAAAAATTCCTTAAAATAATCGATAGTAGCAAGCTCATTAACAAAACTGTTCAGACCTCCTTCAACTCGCGCCTCTGGTAGCACGCTCGAAAATTGACTAGCTGTTGATTTGTGAGCACGCTCTAATGAGCTTGCTTAATACTAGCATGTTTTTCACACACATGCCACAAATTAAAAATTGCTTAATAATAACATGCTTTTGTGCTACTAATGAGCATATTTGTCCGTAGCTTTACATTATTATTGGTCAGCAAACAAAATAAATAAATATAAATTTGCATTTTAGTTTTAAAATAACTGTATTCCATTTATCAAAATTCAAATTTAAAATTCCATTACCTATATATTAACTTTGAATATTTTCAGACTAAGCAAGAAACCAAACCAATAAATAACACGTTTAAGACGTTTCCCCGTAGGGGTATGACGGACCACCAAACAACTCGGTCTTGGCACACACTCTTTACCTCATTCATATTCATACATATTCTTCTATTATTCCGACTTTCGACATGGCCCGACAACAAGTATCTGATTCACTTGACCGTGCCATGTCTTCCTCGGATATCCCCGACTTCTTTTACCATTCACATTTGCGTCACATTTCTCCTTACACTCCTTACACTTTTCTTCGTTCATTCACTCAACAAGAATTTGAGTATCCATTTCTTAATTTTACTCATTACAATTGACTAAAACTAATATTTAACAGCCATAAAAAAATTCAAAGTTTTGCTTATACAGGGAGAAAGGATAGTTAATTTTTTAAGATAAAATTACCTTTCAGATTTTTGTATTTGAAATGTAACGTTATTTATAAATTTGAATAGATATTTTATTTTAATTTCAGAAGTTGAAAAAAAAACACGAGTTTGTACAGTCTTTATTCATTTTTTTACGTTTGCTCACACAGGAGGTCCTGAAGAAAACTAAATTCCCTCAGGGCCAATGTCATCTTTGGGGATCCTGTGTGGAGGGTATTTTATGAAAAGGAAGGAGAGAAGAAGTTCTGAAAATTAATAAGGTATGAGGGATTAGAAGGAATCTGGCGTTCAACGTGTCCATTAATGAAGGAAGCTTGAATCCATCCCACTGTGCTGCAAGGCGGTGGGTCGAGATAGTCCGTCTGGAAAGATCAAAAATTCTCCCTCAACCAGTCTCTCCCGATCCGTCCCGCCACGCAGTAGGTGGGCATACACATCCGTCACTAAGAACTGGACAAATCTCACCCAATAAACCCGGGCACCCCAGTAAGTCACCACACGTAACGAACCACTTGACCTACGGTAGAGGTGTAGGTTATCTAATAAATGGTTCCCGGGGCGGAGGTACCCATACCCGCCTCCCAAATGAATGTTGTTTGATAACACAAATATGTAACTAAAACACTGTTTAACGCTATAGAAGCGTTTTTTAATAGTAAGGCTGTTGTGTTTAATTCTAAATCATAAAAGCTTTCGTGGTTCCACTAAGGTGAATCCCCCATTCTGTCGCAATCTCCACCCCGCCACACCTTTCGCAGCGTGAGAATATTCGATAAGCTTCCTCCACTGTGAGTAGAGATCACTCACTAAAAGTGAACGATTTATCTTGGTGGCACTGCGAAGTATTATGTACCCACTGTGTAATGTAGCAGTTCCATTGCACTGAAAAAGAAAATATGTTTTTTAAAAGTATGAGAATCAGTGGTCGTCTTGAAATGGTCCTTTTATACTTTAACTCCACACAGGAGGTCCTCATGAAAATAATTCTATTGAAGGACTATGTCTTCTTTGAAAAGTTCTGGGAATGAAAAAAAGGTGTGAGGGGTGGTTAGGATTAGGAATCTCGGGGTGAGTGTGTCCAGGAGTGACGGACGTATGAACCTATCACCACCACTGTCCTACTATAGAGGTCAAAATATATCCCTCCACCAGTCTTTCCCGATCCGGCATGCCATGCAGTTGGTGGGCACACACATCCGCCGCCAAGATCCGGACAAATTTCACCCCATGAACCCGGGCACCCCTGCTAAGTCACCAAACCTAGCGAACCACTTGGATTAACTATGACAGAGACTTTGGCTATCCAATAAATGGCATTTGTAGCTCAAATAAAATATTTTATTAATTTCTTATTTCGCAATACTCTATACATAATCTTTCCTTCTTTATTCAAACACGTTCATAAGAGAGATGAATCAGTAAACTCATCCACCAATAACTTATAAGTACGTAGAATGGAAGATATAACCCGTAAAAATCTTGTTAAATTTGTTAGCCACCTTTTCTAGTTTGGAGGACCTACTGTAATTTCAACTCAAAAACCCTACACGCAGTGCAAAAACGAGTAATCTCGAGATGTATCCCCATCTTAATGAACATCATACGACTATCTTAATGACATAAGGTGAGAATTGTTTGTTTATTTTACCGATTCTTCAATGGGAGGGGTTCCAAAGAGCAAACATCGACGATCAACCTGTTGTCCTGTTGTGTGATACGAGTACATCACTGATACGGTTGATTTATACAGTTCCGCATCAAAAACGGATTTTCAATCATTTTTGTGCTTCCTAGCTCGACTTTAAAATGACTTGCTTTATTTAGTCAACACTGGTGCTGCCCGCGGCGCCCTAAGGGATGGCTCGGCGCCCTTAGATGCTGTCCGCGGCGCGTATCTGTAACATCCAAGTACCCGTGCAGCCATTTTAAAATTTTAGGCCATCAATGCGGTCCGTGGTGAGATTTCGGTTGGCTATGCCTAATTAAGTAAGATGTCGTTACTTTGATAATGATATCTTGGGCGTGTTCGAGACAGATAAACAATATTAACTCGTAAATTAAGAGTATTTAAAATAATCATATTTACTACGTGGTGGTCTAAGGTAAAGAGAGCGATTCTCATACAAGACTTCCATGAGTCATCCATGTGGAATTAGTTCCTAAAGTCATCCATGTGGAATTAGCTTTAGATGTATGTATTCCTATTTTTTATTGAGTTTATGCTTTACTTGTATATTTTGTAATCTTTTTTAAGTTTGTTATAGGTACTGTTGTTATAAATGTATTTGTATTTGGTATGTTAATGCCCAATAGGGCGTCAATAAATAAATGAATAAATAAATAAAAAGACTTGCATTTTATCACCTTCATTCATGTCCAAATAAAGAATCCCAAACATTATTCTTTTGTTCCTATTTAAACTTCGATTCAATTTCGTTACATTTAGTACCTACTTATTTACTCCTTTCTGCAAAATGGCTCACTGTTCAATCCTTCCAATCATCAAAATATCATTTTATTCGTAACCAAAAATAGCATATATTCTGTTTAGAGATTAAAAATGAGGGGTGTTTTTCAAAAACTGACCTCCACTATAACGTTTGGTTAAGAATTCGAAAAAATATAAATGCCAAACATTTTATATCTTCGTTTTTTTAGCAATGGGATGCTTCAGTATAATATTCTATTTGAATCATAAAGTATAAACAAATATTTAAAAAGATATTTATAGTGGTGACCGGTCAAATCAGAATGAAACCAACTCAGAATCACCTCAGAAAGGTCATTAAGAGTGATGATAATTTTTTTTAATTGGTTAAATAGGTTAAGTTAGGTTAGGGTTACCGGCTATTTTAAAAATATTTTTTAATAGCTTTTAATGACATTTCTGAGGTGGTTCAGAGTTGGTTTCATTCTGAGTTGGCATGAAACCATTTATAGTTCATGTTTGGGATAAGTCTTTTTTGCCAGACAATCTTAAAATAATCTTTGACAATGACAATCTTTAAATAATTGACTATTATTACTGAAAAAGCTGATTTTGTGACGTCATGTAACACTTCTGACAGTTCGAAAAAGTGAATAGGCGGCCTTTTTGTCACATGACCAAATGCTTTCTTTCTATTGGCTGAATTGGAATAAGCCGAAACAATAACTTTAAGAGCTATTTTTCTATGGGAATAATTTTTTTTTTGCAACAATGTATTGCAAAAATGTTGTGTAGAAATGTATTTATAAAAATATTGCATTCATAGAAATTTTATTTTCATTTTAGTTTTGCAAATGTACCCCTCAAATGCTTACCACTTTATCACTTTAAAATAAAAATTTAAAAGCACCATGGATGTAATGTAAGTAACCTACATATTGTAAGATGAAACATTCTACTTTTGTGGGGAGAAAACAAGGAAAAGAAATTGCTTCAGTTTCCTTTTGTGATCTGTAAAATTCTGCTTCCGCGAGGCTAGAAGAAGTAAAAGGTCTTCCATCACGGATAAAGTTTCAGCAAATTGTTTTCCCGCTGTACTCAACCTTTAATCACGTAATTCTCGTGTGGAAAGAACCCGGAATAAAAGTTATATTAAATTATTCCTCTTTACATGTGCTGAGGTTGTTAAGATCAAAGCAAAGATATCGAACAAAAGATTCAAACTCAATTATTTTGTCTGTGGGTTCCGCCAAAAGGTACCTACCCGTCTTGAACTCTTGAATATTCGGAAATCTTTTTCTTAGTTCTTACGTGAAAGGTTACTGAACATGTTACCCAATCAAAGGCGTATTTTCAATACACTGTTGATGGTACGCGGTTCTTTTGACAAAATATCATAAATCCATAGTCTATCTGAAATAATTACGCTCAATACATCTCATATTATATTTTCTTAGTTGTGTCTGCAACTCCAGTTCAGTGAACTGTATAACTTAGATTATAGTATGGGAGGAAATAACGCTAAATGGGTAGTTACTCGAGCGTTGTGGGGACCTACTGGATTGCAAAGATTAGATGCTAAAAAGAAAAAAGTTTATGTGATGTATGCCCTTTCAGTGGTGGGGGGAGCGAGTATAAATTTTCAAAAATGTAAAAAAAAATCGTCACAATGACTTACTCGAGCGCGTCAGATATAAATAGCGTATACGCCCTACGTGTTTCTGGTAACGGAGAGATATTAATCTGACGAGTTGAGTGGTGGGAGTGGCCGTATGAAGAGGTAGAAAATTGAAAAAAATGGATTTATTCGAGTGTGTCAGATTAAGATAATGTGAATTAATTACATGCAGAAAAGTTTACATTTCAATAATCTGACGATTTGAACGTGACGTAAGAAAATTAGCGAGTCACAAAGTTGCAAAAAAAACGTCACGTGGATTTACTCGAGCGCGGTTAATTTTTTTTTTTTTTTTTTGATGGAAATAATGTAAGGATCACAGAAATAATATAATCTGACTATTTCAAAATGCCGAAGAAGCTACATTACATCACAATACCTTAATCTGACACGCTCGAGTAACTACGGGGATCGATTTTTTTTTACTAATCTGATCGGTTGCCCTAGCCGCACCCACCAATATTATTGGTTCATAAATGGTGGTAGTCCATAACAGGGTCGGGAGGTATCTCCCCTTAGTTAATCTGACGCGCTTGAGTAAATCCCAAAATCCCTGCTTCGCCTCCCCTACTATTAGTTTTATTTTCAGGCCATAAAGTATGTACCAAAATCGTTTTATTCTAATTAACAATTCTATGTTTGAAATCTGTGTATCATTTGTATAAACTTTGATAGATCTGATATAGTTATTTTTAAATAAGGTAAATTTATTAAATTCTCTAAAATTGACAATGTTGGTTTTTGAAAGGCAGTGATCCTGAGGCAATTATATATTTTTATAAATACTTTCGGCTTCACGTAACTTTCAGTAAGTACGAATAGTGTGTGGACTTGTACAGAAAATATCATAATATATTCCTCCATTGCTACATAGTTACTATTCACACCAATGACATTAATACTGGATGCGGGGTAGAAATCTCAAAGTAGGAAGCCAAACACAAGACAATTGAAGCTGTCTCTATTTCTAGTACTTTAGTACTAAACTGCTACGCGTCGAGTGAGGTCGTGTCTTACCAGTAAGTAAATTGCATTGCAGCGCCAAAATGCCCTCCTGTGTGATGAGAAAATGCTTCAATTACACGGCAAATAGTCGTAAAGGCGAAGGAATAACACTTCATTTGTAAGTACACGCAAATTACTTATTATTATCAATTATTATAATAATTACAATTAATTTTATAATAATACGTCATTGTGTTCTTTACCCTTCCCTGTCCATTGTGTAACCGAGTGGGTGTATCTTGTTATCTCAGTCACATCCATAGGTCACACCCGTGATGTGAAAGCAGTATTCGGCGAAGAAATTAATAAGCCGCCCTACCATATATCTATGACGTTCACACACGTACATTCTTTGATTGTCTGTCTTTATCACACAGGAATAAAGTTTTGAATTTGGAAATTATACTGAAAAACCGCTGAAAACAAAAGAGTGTTGCTTGCTTTCCACTTTATATTCTGAGTATGTGAGACTATGGCGAGTCTATTTTTAAAACGTCATTGATTCACACCGATATTTGTGGGTACTACACACAAATAATGATTAAACTTATTTATCCGCTTCTCGGTTAATACGGAATATGTCTTATTCAAACAGATTTTGCTTTATTATTACGCAAAGTGTCGGGGGAGATGAAAAAAAATGCATTTTGCATTTCAATTTTGTTAATATTAATTCTCTTATGCAAAATGTGAACTGAACTACGCCATATTCATATTTATATTATATTTCCTAGACAATCAATGCTACCAATCATAGAAAAAATATTAAAGCCATATAAAACAATAAATTATTAATCTTCCGAAGTGAATGCATTATTGACAAGTTTGAACGTGTTTTTATAACATAATAACATGGAAAGAAAGGTATTGGAATAATTAAACACCCAAGCCCTGCTTGCTATATAAACCATTCAAAACCTGGGATGTATATCTAAATTATTGATGACATGCAGCTTCGGTAGCTTAGGCCCTACCCAGTACCAGTAGAACCGGAAATATTTGGAATGAGTAATTTTATTTTTATTTTGACAAGAATTTATTTTATAACTTGGTACTTTCGACAAATGTCATATTTGATTATCTATTAATTAAAAAGGAATATTTCGTATTTTCCGTGTATCGAATTTCGACAAGGAATATTCCGTATAATCCGTGAAGAGCACTTATGCAATTTTATCAAAGAATTGACAACTTTATTGAAAAATAGTTAGCTTTGGAGATTCTTCAAAAAACACAGTGAATAGCCCAAATTTATTTACTGGATATGAAGGTACTTTCTACTAAATCAAAATTCATGAAAATGCATTTTATTGTTGTATCCAATTTATGAAGCGATTACAATGTGTGTTATTCCTGCTCTGCTCTCCAGCATTTTGTTCAATATTTGTACGACCAAACAATGCACACAGTTTTATTGTTCTATAAACCGATTAAAATGCTCATGGTAAAAATATATCTGTATTCATAGAGAACAGCTTTTTTGTTTGTATACATTTTTATCCCAACAATGATAATAATATAAAATAGTTTACAAATTAATTAAAATCTGTATTCAATTTTATTGAAATAACTTTTGAAGGTTATTATACCCTTCCATGAAATATATCATTGATGAAGAACATAATAATAATAAATCTAAACAAAACTTGAAACAGAATATGACACCGACAAATAATAATAAGTAAGACTGGCACTGATCTCCGTCCCTGTAAGAAAGATATCCTAAGTTTGATTCCCAGTTGGGACCGCTACCATTTAATTTTTCTGTTTCATGTTTGATTTGAGAGTCGTTTCGTTCTTAGAAAACATTATTTAAGTGAAAACTTCTTTAGCGCCGTTGTGATTTGAAACTCGATGAAACGTAAAATAGCGACAGTAGAAATAGTCTCCTCTTTGTGCGGTACTTCGTAGCCTCCCCACTCTTGTCTACTGTAGGTTTCCGCGTGTGAATTACACACTGTGATTTTTTATAAACTATGCGTTATAGGCATAATGACAATAGCAAGACACGATCCGAACTTTACATTCCCCATTTCCTTCGCCAGATACGATCCCACCTTTACCTCCCCCATTTCCTTCTCCTCCTTGCTTCATTCAGCCTCGCAACATATCTTACATTGAGGATGTCCCTCCTTTGATATGCTTGGTGTAACTGCAAGTGACCAGCTCATGTACGGGGGCTCCATCGAAGCTAGAGTAAAGTTAGCCTCTCAGAAGCTGGACATACTGTAAAGGGTCCGCAGATATTTTAATAGTACACTAATGCTAACCCTGTACAAAATGCAAGTGCTCCCCAAGGTTGAATTTGGCAGCCCCCTCAGGCCTGGAGCCCAAAATATCCCATATCTGAAAAACCCTCTGCACAAACGGGTGGTCCGTCTGATAGATTCATCTATTTTAACAATTTTTTAGAGCACAGGCGTCGGTTGGGAATGCTGTCCTTGTTCTACCGATCGCGATGTTACGGGGGAAATGCACCGAGGAACCAGCGTCATTGATTTCTTCGGCAACGGTGCACAATCGGGAAAAAACAGTTGAAATTTGTCGCAAGGCCGCCCTTGGGGTGATTTTTCACAAAAACGGCGCTTTAAAAATCATCCAAATATTTTTATTATAATTATAAAAATATTTGGATGATTTGTAAAAAATCACCTCAAGGGCGCTCTTGTGACAAATGTCAACTGTTTTTTTCCCGATAAACTGTTTTTTGTTTTATTTATTAATTATTATTATTACTATTGTAATGACAACGGTTCTTTAGCCGACCTCTGTGTTTCCTCCCAGTTACAACATGGATCTCTTCAAGACCCAGGTTTACTCCTTCCTTTTCTCAAAAAAACACACCAACACAAAATATGACATAGGCCCTGAGGGAAATTATTTTCCTCGAGGCGTCCTGTGTGGAGTTAGTATAAATAAAAAATGTCATATGATCCACTCGCTTCGGTCAGTTGAGATTTTTTATTTGTACGCTTTTTGTTCAAAATTTTGAATATAAAATGTCTACTTCGAAGACGTCCCCATTGCATACGAGTAGGAGCAAGAGAGGAGATTTATTTTACTCCTAGTTTAAAATAAATTGGTCGTTCTTTAGTATTTTCACTTGTTACAATATAAAGTCTGGCGTAGCATCTCGACATAACCACTTGATTAGTGCAGCCATGTTGCCAATTTAACAAGGAGTGTTCTAGTTATTTTTCCATCCTTCGCAACTTCTCCCGGCGATTAAAAGCGCCTGTAAAGCACACTTCTTTAAGCCCGCCGAGTTTTCCGCCGAGAATTTTCCCGCTGCAGTAAATTGCGATCTGCTCAGTCTACGGGGGGTGGTGGCGAAGCCTGGTACTGAAAACAGCCTTCACAGAATATCTCAGACTATCGCCTCAGGGGTTGTGCATTTTGCAGGGGTCGCATAATGACTGCGGGATCCAAACGAAAAGACTGAAATGCTACCAAGGTGTTATGCTTTCAATTCGTTGGATAATACATAAAAGGAATCTGTTTGTATGTACCACAAAACGCTTTCAAAAATTGTGAAAGTTGGGTCGATTTATGATAATATACTTAAAAATACTTTGAATAGCATTAATAATGATTTTTTTATTCCAACATTAATCTGATTGTAAAAAGCAATCAAAATACTCAAACGGTGAAATCTGATATCTGCTAAAATAATTGCTCTAAGTTAATCTCAAAATATCTCTAATATGGCTGGGATTCGTATATTAACCTCTCATCTGTCGCTAGCCATCTTCGCTTTATTAAAAACGATTTTAAGCCTTTTGTTTACAGAAAATGCATGAAGGACAAGGTCAGAATCGCTTGCGCCAATATTTATCTAGGACCTAGGTACTATTTGATTATTGCAGTTCCTCTGAACTATTTTAAATATTTTTTTATGAAATTTGTGGGTGACTTTTCGAAATACTCGTACCATCCAACATTCGACGGGTTAATGGTGAGCGTCCATCTGCAACGGATTTTTCTATATAAAGATATAGAAAAATCTGTTGCGTACCGTGCGTGCGTTGCGGCCGGCGCAGGCAGATGGACGCTCACCGTAAAGGTGTCTGGTCAAGCCGATTTTTTTTTCAATGCGTTTTTATTTCAAAGTCAAAATTTATTTTCGTTGACGAAACTTTTTAACATGTAAAAGAACATTTCAACAAGGAAAAATACTATTTTAGAAAAATTGATTAAAATATCTACGTAAAGGTACAGCGAACGCAGGCGGAGGAGGGTTCGACCAAATCGGCTGGAATCCTGGAGAATCGAAAAAAATTTCTTATAGTGAATTATAAAATGAATTACATTTTATGAATTAAATTTTTTTTTAAATCTTATAATATGAATTATAAGAATACGCGTAAAGTTTGCAGAAAAAGGGTGTTGATTGCAAAAATAGCGGACATAAAATTAAAATTGACGAAAAAATCGGCCTTAATTTTGCAATAAGGTTATTTAATGATAATTTAATCTTAATTCGGGGTAAATATTTTTTTTCTTTAATTTTAAATTTGAATGGAGTGCATCGAATTAAAATTCGATGTGCTACGATTCCCGCCAACTTGAAAAAAGTGGTTCTGAGAACAATGCATTTAAAGTTTTCGCTTCCGGGACGCTTCATTCTTCGTCCACGAATTTGACGCTATCACTTGTAAAGATTTTTAGGCAACAACGAAGTTAATTTTTTTAATCGACTCGACTCTCTCTTAATACTCTATATTGGATGTGGTAGTCCCAAAGAGAGAGGTCGTAAGTGACGTCATCGTTATAGATTCTCCTGTCTTTTTAATTTTCTTACAAAACGTGTAAGAAGGAAGATGACGATTTGTCGATGACGTACGTACGACCTCTCTCAGGGACTACTATGGTAACTTGAATGTAAAAACTTTAGGTTTGTACCACGTGGTACGTACCGCCCCGTTCTTGAAGCATTGTAAGAGAATGGTTTGAGGGGCGAGCGTTGTGTGGGCTGATCTAAAGTTTTATCCAGTGGCGACATGAGAAAGTTGTTTTTTTTTAAATCACTGTAAACTAAAAATATATGCATGTAGGTATAATACAAATAATTAAATCTCTGAAGATGGGCTTGTCAGATACTCATGTTTATACCCTGTAAGTCACTGAGAGTAACTGATGTCAGTGCTATTTATAGAAATACTTATATAATCTAATACCAAAATTACTCATATATCACTTTTGAAAGATTCTTATAACACAAAGGTGATACTTAAGGGTTCTGAGAACGCACTTACAATTATTAAAAACGGTGTGTACACGCATATACGAGTATATAAATATATTCCGATTAGAATATGTCTATATTATATAATATGAATTACAGAAGCTTTAAAATATGATTCAGAGTTATTTTTTAATTTTCATCCATAAGTAGATAAATATTACAGCATTAACAAGTGAATTAAATTCATAAGTATCACAAATACCTAACCCATTGAAACAAAAATACTTGTTTGGGTTGTGTATCTGTCTGTAACTCTGGTTTAATGAACTCTGGAACTCGGATTTGTTTAAATTTAAGTGTCATTTTCATAATTGAAATTAATTTTAATAAAGCATTTTATTGGTTTTTATGCAAAATATCATGTTGCAAATGACCTTATAAGCGGATAATAGTTGCGATGATTTTCAAATTCAATACAAAACAGTGGAGTTTACCGTTCGAATGTTTTTACATTATTGTGCAATAAAATATGAAATAAAATAGATGTATATAAACTATTGTCATTTCGAATACGAACCGACCCGTGTTACGAGAGGTACAACATATTATTTGGAATAGGTTCGTAGGTTGCCAATCCTTGTTCTTTAAATGTACGTGTAACTTACCAAGGCAATATTTTACAATGTTTTACGACATCTAGCAGCTAAGCCCGGATTTTTGGCCAAGCGATCAGAATTGTAGGTTCCATTCCAACGAGCCAGGCTTAGAAATGATATTGTTTTGAAACAAAGTATCCTCAATAGTCTTCCAAGTTTGTGAATCAGTCAACAGTTTCAATTATTGTCAAACAAACAATACTAAGTTTATCGGGTTTGTTGAAATTTTCAACGCAAGAATAATAAATGGTACACAGTTATTGTAATTTGTGTACTACCACTGTTATACAGGTACATCAATTAGTAGCAACACTTTTTTACAGACTGGAAAATAGATGTTGGAAAAAGTGGCGCTGCAGTCGTTTTAATTGCTTGAAATGATGATGAAAGTCAAGTAGATTTTTAAAGTGCGAAATTGCAAGTATTTCACATTATTATGTGTGTTATGCATGGTCTTAAGAAATTAATTGTAGTTATTGAAAGGACGTGATTCGGTGACCCGGCAGTTGATCCACCGACGTTTAGCCCCCCAAAATTATAAATATTATAAAATTACAATTTTTATGCATTATTTACCAATTTCAAACCTAAATTCTAATATGTATATTGGTATGGATATCAAACGAATTATTTACGGCGTCGGTTATCGAAATTTTATTCTTGATTCATTTGAACGAAAATATGTTTTATGTTTATGTTATCCGGCGGTATAGCCTCTCTTCACACCCCTTCAGGGACATTAAATATCCCCTGACTATACGGCATTTGTTTAAAAAGGTATGCCGTATTGTTGGGGGATGAACTGTCATGGAATCAGATGATTCAATGTAATGTATATTCTAATGTAATGTAATAAAACACTTTGTGAACGAGATAATTGCTTGGACGTACTTTTTGCATCTACAAACTAATGTGTCTGTATAATTAGCGTAACCTACATAAAAGTTAGCATTAAACAATTCAGGGTAATCCATTATACGAGTTTTGTGGAATAAAGTGCAGTGAGTAGTACACAATCTTAATAAAGCTCTGTTTCTTTTACCGCAACCCATTCTTTTTTTATAGAGCTTTTACACAGCGGGAGAAATGAAATTGTGAGATGTAGTAAAAAGAAAACACAAAGAATAAAGAAATCCAGCGTCTTATATTTGTTTTTTGCTATTTCTTGTGCTACGTTCGTTGCTTTATTTACAATTGTATTTTAGAATGTATTTTAACTGGAAATTCACAACGGAATTGTGTGTGATTTTACTAAAGATATTTGAAGCGAAGTTTAAATATAAAGAACTAGTTTAAACCAACAAAAGAAAAGAAAATATAGAAATTAGAAGTTACTTCGTTTTTAACTACTTTATTTTATTTTATACCTTATGTCAACTAGTTACATGTACACATTATGTCAACTAGTTTAATTTATACATTATGTCAACTACTTTAATGTATACAAGGGCGGATTTAGGGGGGGGGCACGGGGGCACGTGCCCCCCCCAGGATGGTATTTTTATGTACTGTGGAGATTCCATCACAGTTCGTACTTAGAAGCAAATCAAATTATCAGAGTTGTTAAAATAACAGAAAGAACATGAATCAAACTTTTGTCTGTTTCTGGTTGGAATTGCGAATTTTGTTCGTTGCATCCCATTTATGCACTTGCAAATGAAAGATGATAATCAGTACGGTTGGGGGAAAGCGCGGTCGGAAATGCCCCCCCCCCCATTAAGCACCCGGGCCGCCCCCCGACCGCCCCTTGTGCCCCCCCAGAAAAAAATCCTGGATCCGCCCTTGAATGTATACATTATGTCAACTAGTTTAATGTATACATTATGGCAACTAGTTTAATTTAAACATTGTTTCAATTAGTGTAATTTATACATTATGTCAACTAGATTAATTTATACATTATTTCAACTAGTTACTTTAATTTGGACATCCGCCACCCCGGGAACTATTTATTGGATGACCAACACCCCTGCCATAGGTCACCCCAAGTGTTTCGCTACATTTTGTGACTAAGTGGGGGTGCTCGGGTTCATGGGGTGAGGTTTGTCTAGGTCTTGGCGGTGGTTTGTTTTTACACCTATTGTGTTGCCTACCGGATCGGAAGAAACCGGTTAAGGGAGACCTTTTGATCTGTCCAGCTGATCTTTCTAGGCCTAGACCTATCGCCTTGCACCGCAGTGGGAGGAACTGAATCATACGTCTGACACTTCTGGATACACTGACCACCAGATTTCTACCCACCCCTCATACCTTATTCCTTCCTATAACTTTTTCCCTTCCTTTCCCTAAAAATAGCCTCGACACAGCATCCGCAAAGATGACATAGGCCCTGAAGGAAATGGCTTTCATGGCCCCCTGTGTGCAGCTAATGAAAAAAAATCATTTCATTTCGCAAAGTATTGTCATTTCTTTCAACTGTGTTTGTATAAATAAAATATTGCATCTAAACCATACTATTTTTTAATAGTTTTAAAACAAGTTGCTGTTACGTTTTAAAGCAATTTAAACTAACGCAGCGCCCTCCCAAAATCTCTTAATATTTATTTACTAGACTTTATTTGAGCTCTGTGTTCGAGAGATTGCCACTGGGTTTGTCGTTTCGTATTGAGTTCGTGACTTTTCTGTCAATCCTACTAACTAGTTAAGAAAACACGAAACAACGTTGTCCTTTATGCGACGTGGGAGGGTGAAGATATAAAATAATAAATCACCATCTTTCGAACACGTAATGATTGTTTCATCAGGAATTGCAATTAAATCTTATAATAATTAACTCCTTTATGTAACGACATTTTTTTTAAGATGGTGGTTAAGCATTATAATTTGTTTTTTATTGTTTGTTCGAAAAAATATTTAAATATATTTTTATCACAGGGAACGGTAGTTACTCGCTCTTTGAAATTAACAAGGAACCTGAAATGGATTGATTTTCAAAAATAGAGCAAATAAAAAAACTGTCATTGTGCATTTGTTTGGATATTGTTATTTTTTTCATTATGGAAAATTCCTCTTTGTAACATTGACAAGAAACTGATTTCTGTTGTATAAAATGTTGACAACGGACTAATTGTGAAATTGAACATGTTGTAATGGACAACTAATTACTTGCGCGATTCAAGACAAAAGGATTACACTTATTGATCAGAAATTTGGAGGCCTCCCGAGCTGCAGAGAATTGCATAATCAAGGTTGGTGAATTTGTTATTTTTCTTGGAGTGTAAGACTGCTCTGTTCCTTTGTGATATATTTGTTCGCGCAGGTAGAATTTCATTTTAGGATTTCCTAATCGTATATTGGGTATTAAGCCCAGAGAGCTTGGGAAATTTACACACCTCATGCTCACAATTTATAATGCATAATTATGGTCCTTCATAGCCGGATACGTTCTAGCAAGTTAAAATAATATAAATGGACATTCGGTTTACGTAATTTTTGGTAAATCCGGAATACCTATATTATATTGCTGGTTCTATTTATGAAGGTTTTCAGAGTCACGTAATAATTGGTGATTTTCTTGAAATACCTTCCTCTTATGGAATTTGTTGGTTATTTCGATTTTACATACTTTTTTCGGTAAATATCGGAGTACCTACCTGTATTATTGCAGGTTTTTGTTTAAAAAAGCAAGTCTAGCAAGAATTTGTGTAATAAATTGACAAATTTCATTGAAAGCTATTGATAGCATTTTACGTTTTCTTCTGTAAATTTCTGAGTTACCTACAGTAATTATAATTATTGTAAACTTTAATTTTTGTGATAAAGTTATTGTATTTTTTTTAAAATGCCGAGAATTACAGAAGAAACTTCAGATGATCAACCGGATCGAATGCTTGTTATGTTAACAGCTAAAAGGGAAAGACTTTTTTCACGCATTAACGATCTATTCAACTTAACAAAGAATATCTCGGATTTCGATTCCAGAAGGAATGAGACATTTATGGTGCAGTCCGAAATAATTGATCATATGCAAACACAGTTTGAAAGCATTATTGACGATATAAATGATCGTCAATTGTCCTTAAATCCAAGTTTTCAACCGGAATTTCAGGCTTTGAACGCCTTTGAAGATCTTTTCTTGAAAGTGAAACGAACCCGTAACCAGATACTGGCCACGGCACGTACACTCTCGACTCAAAATAATTCTCGGGAACCTTGCGTCATCAAGCTTCCCGCCATAGATTTGCCGAGCTTCGACGGGAAGATGGAAAATTGGGCAAAATTTTATGAGTCTTTTAAAGCTAATATACACAATAATAAACAGCTAACGGACGCTCAACGTGTTCAATATTTGGTTGGGAAATTGACGCACGGGGCGCTTAAGGTCACGGCCGGCATTGTGCCTGCAAGCGACACCTATAATATTATTTGGGATGGTTTAGTAAAAAAGTATCAGGATAAACGTGCGTTAGGTACGTATTATTTAAATAACATTCTAGATGCCAAGGGTTGTATAAATACACCTAGCAGTCTTGATGTTTTTATTCAAAGTTTTTCCGCATGCGTTTCGGCATTGAGGCAGTTAGACATTGATGACTTAGCCGATTTTATAATTTTGAACTGTGCGTTAAGAAAAATAGATCAACAGACTGCTCAGATTTTTGAGTTGACTGTGCGGGGTAAAGAAGTGCCTTCATACACGGAATTAATTTCTTTCGTACAAGATCAAGTGAAAATATTAGAGCGTTCAAAGGGGTCATCAAGTGCCTACGGCGACTTCATCCCGTTCGAACAATTATAAATCTTTCGTCGCGAGTAATGAGAATGTACCTCGAGTACCAACTCCGCCCCCGAAATCTTGTATGTTTTGTAAAAAAACTGATCATGCAATTACTGCTTGCTCTCGGTTCAAAGGGCTAAGTTCTCCACGAGCCCGTTTTGATTTTATAAAATCAAAACATTTGTGTATAAATTGTTTTAGCGCATCACATGCTGTAAGCTCTTGTAAATCGTCGCTTATGTGCGATTTGTGCAAAAAACCACACAATACCTTACTACATTTTGGTAGTGGGAATAATTTGAAAACAAATACTCATGTACATACGTCGGAAGTACTTACCAATGAGGAGCAGTATTCCCCCCCTTTGGTACCATCCAGCGTCAGTGGAACGGATAATTGCAATATGCAACTAGAGGAACCCTTGCGCGTTAGCCCTTCGTGTTCGCTGTCAGCCAAAGTAACACCTAATTCGACAATTTTACTTTCAACCGCTCAAATATATGCGAAACTTAAAAATGGTAACAAAATGATTGTTAGATGTTTAATTGATAATGGATCGCAGAATAATTTGATTACGGTAGATTGTTGCAAGTCGCTGAATTTGCCAATAATTCCTTTGAGTAATTCTTTTGTTAAAGGAATTGGTTCAGCATCTCGACCAATTTTTGGTTACGTTTATTTGGACATTGAGTCTCGCGTATACCCAAATAATAAATATAACATATATGCGCTCGTTGTCGAGTGCATTACCGATAAGTTACCTAATCACTATATAGCAAATGGTGATATGAGGTACTTAGAGGGCATACCCCTCGCTGATTTAACGTGGAATATTCCTGGGAATATAGATGTCGTCTTAGGGGCACAATTATTTCCACATATCTATTTAGGGGACAGGGTTGAATCAGGGACTAGTGCACCCCCCGCATTATCGACCGCGTTTGGTTTCGTTCTAATGGGTGACTACCCTCATAAAGTGACCAATACAAATATGTCATTTTCCGCACTCGCGCTAAATGATTTAGTGCAAAAATTTTGGCTGTTAGAAGAAATACCTAACATACAATTTCTGAGTCCAGAGGAGACGGAATGTGATAATCTGTTTATTTCATCTATTTCTCGCGCTGACGACGGGAGGTATTCTGTTGCTTTACCTTTCTGTAAAGACCCGAACCAATTGGGGAATTCTCGAACTACCGCTCAGCGTCGATTTATGGCCTTGGAGCGGAAATTTAAACAATCGCCTTCTTTACAGGAGAATTATAATAAAGTTATCAGTGAATATATTGAAAACAATTACCTGTCAGAAGTCCCAGAGTCTGATATTATAGATGATGGATATTATATCCCGCATCACGCCGTCATTCGTTCTGATAAACCTATGCCTCGGATTGTGCTTGACGCTAGTGCTAAGACACATACAGGGCTGTCACTAAATGACATCTTGCATACTGGTCCCAATCTACAAGCTGATTTGTTTATGCTTTTACTTAACTTTCGTCTTTTTCCCATCGCTATGACTGCGGACATAAAGCAAATGTATTTACAGATTGAAGTTCCAAGCAAGCATCGTAGATATTTGAGAATCTTATTTCGATTCTCCAACAACGATCTCATACGGACTTTTCAATTTAATCGGGTCCCTTTCGGACTAACGGCAAGTCCATACTTATCAATGCGGACTGTTCGTCAGTTAGCCCAAGATATGAGACCACATTTACCGGATGCTGCCAATGTGGCAGAGTCCAAGTTGTATATGGACGACCTGGTCTATTCTATTGAAGATGAATCCAGCGCCGTACGTCTTTCTCGAGAATTAATCTCGTTATTCAAGTCCGGTGCCTTTGATTTGGTCAAATGGACTAGTAATTCTCAAGTTGTACTTGAAAACCTTCCAGATTCTCACCGCAGTACGGTGGACTTTACTGTTGGTTCTAACAATACCTCTAAAGTGTTAGGCCTCTCGTGGGAACCAGTTGATGACAGCTTCTTCTTTACGACTTATTATGTCCAGGAGAAGTGTACAAAGCGGAATATACTGTCTATAGTCGCCCGCTTATTTGATGTCCTCGGCCTGGTCGCCCCCTCCATTCTGTACGCTAAATTGCTTATTAAGGAGCTATGGCTGTGCAACATTGGTTGGGATGATACTCCCCCTGAGAGCGTTATTCAAAGGTTCTCGGCACTCACACAGGAATTTCCTTTAATTTCTACGATAAAAATCCCGCGTCATGTAGGTGTCCTAAAAGACAGTACAGTGCTCATCGTTGCTTTCTGCGATGCGAGCCTGAATGGTTATGGCTGTGTGATATATTTACACACAACTGATCTGTCTGGGAATATAACCGTGAGATTGTTGTGTGCAAAATCAAAGGTCTCTCCCACCAAAGTAACAACACTCGCTCGTTTGGAGCTGTGTGCCGCGGTCTTGATGTCCAAACTAATTCGGACGGTTCAAAATAGTTATCGATCGCGTCTTACTATTGCAGGGACTTATGCGTTTTCAGATTCTACCATTGCGCTTTCATGGATACATTCGTCGCCTCATCGATGGTCGGTGTTTGTTAGTAATCGCGTGGCTCAATGTCAGGAGAATTTGTCTCCTGAAAACTTTTATCATGTCGCCGGTAGTGAAAACCCTAGTGACTGCCTTTCTCGTGGCATGCTTCCTTCCCAGCTTATTTCACACGAATTATGGTGGAATGGACCATTGTGGATTCGCAGCCCACCCTCGGGATGGCCATTAAGACCGTTTCATTTCTCAAATATCGGTGAAATGCCTGAGCACAAAACTAATGTGCTCACTGCAATAGTTCAGCGTGAACAATCGGTCCTGAGTGAACTGGCTCAGCGTATATCCACATGGAATAAACTTTTAAGGATTGTCGTTTTTGTCCTCCAATTCGCAAAAAAGGTATCACCCTCTTCTGGAACGGTCAATAATCTTATGACTGCTGAAAAGGCTGTGATTCGTTCCGTGCAGAGTATTCATTTTATAGAAGATATTGCTGCACTCCAGAAAGGCAAATTGCCTTCAAAAAAGCTTAGGAATTTATCAGTTTTTCTCGATGAGGATAATTTGTTACGTATTGGTGGGCGGCTTTCTAAATCGGATTTACCATTTGAGGTTAAACATCCGGTTTTACTACCTAAAAATGACTGTGTTGTGAATCTTATCATCGATCATTTCCATGTCATGAACTGTCATACAGGCCCTGGACTTCTTATGTCCATCTTACGGCAGCGCTATTGGATATTAGATGCCAGGACTGTTATTAAGGCAAAAGTATGGAAATGCAATTTCTGCTTCCGCTTAAATCCGTCGCATCCTATACCGAAGATGGCAGATTTACCTTCCTATCGTGTTGTAGAAGCAAAGGCTTTCGTTCATATCGGTGTAGACTATGCAGGTCCCCTCCGTATCACGCTTGCTCGTCGGAGAGGACAACATTCACAAAAGGCATATGTCTGTCTTTTTGTATGTCTTGTAACCAAGGCCATTCATATTGAGTTGGTCTCTGACCTAACTTCAAATGCTTTCCTGGCTGCTTTCAGCCGTTTTATTTCTCGGCGTGGCCCTGTGTCATGCTTGTATTCAGATAATGGTACCAATTTTGTTGGTGCCAAGGCACAATTAGATGATCTCTATAAGTTTTTGGTTGAGTCGGAATTCGAGCCCGCTTTAAAGCGTGAACTCGCTAATCGCCGGGTTGAGTGGAAAATGATTCCACCACGCGCGCCCCATTTCGGGGGTATATGGGAATCAAATGTAAAGAGTATGAAGACTCATTTGTACCGTGTAATCGGAACTCAGCTCCTCACTTATGAAGAACTACAGACTGTTCTGGTTCAAATAGAGTGTATAATGAACTCGCGCCCACTCACAATCGCGTCTTCCGAACCCTATCCGGAAGTTATTACGCCTGCACATTTTTTAATGTCGACTCCTTTACAGTACTTACCTGCTTCTGTCTTGACAGACGCTAAAATAAACTTTGCTCAGCGCAAGCAATTATTGGACGGCATGGTTCAATCCTTCTGGAAGAAGTGGCGTTTGGAATATCTGCATACGTTGCAAGTCAGGCAGAAGTGGGCTACCACTGACCATCCTATTAAGGTTGGAACTGTCGTACTTATGGGACAGGAGGATTCGCCTCCGTTAAATTGGCCTTTAGGCGTAATCACGGATGTTCATCATGGTACTGATAAAATCATTCGCGTTGCGACGGTAAAGACTAGATATGGACTCTTTAAACGTCCTGTTGTTAAATTATATCCCATCCCAACGCAATAATTTTGTCTTTATTTTATTTTATTTTATGTTAATATTCTATTATGATCTAATTGTTTCTGACTTAGTCAAGATATGTTTCTATTTATTGATTTGATCTTTACTTGTTTTCATATTCGTTGATTTTTTTTTTTTTTTTGAAAGTTCTGCGAACTTCCAAGGCGGGGAGCATGGTTAAGCATTATAATTTGTTTTTTATTGTTTGTTCGAAAAAATATTTAAATATATTTTTATCACAGGGAACGGTAGTTACTCGCTCTTTGAAATTAACAAGGAACCTGAAATGGATTGATTTTCAAAAATAGAGCAAATAAAAAAACTGTCATTGTGCATTTGTTTGGATATTGTTATTTTTTTCATTATGGAAAATTCCTCTTTGTAACATTGACAAGAAACTGATTTCTGTTGTATAAAATGTTGACAACAGACTAATTGTGAAATTGAACATGTTGTAATGGACAACTAATTACTTGCGCGATTCAAGACAAAAGGATTACACTTATTGATCAGAAATTTGGAGGCCTCCCGAGCTGCAGAGAATTGCATAATCAAGGTTGGTGAATTTGTTATTTTTCTTGGAGTGTAAGACTGCTCTGTTCCTTTGTGATATATTTGTTCGCGCAGGTAGAATTTCATTTTAGGATTTCCTAATCGTATATTGGGTATTAAGCCCAGAGAGCTTGGGGAATTTACACACCTCATGCTCACAATTTATAATGCAGATGGCAACAAGTACAACTTCAAAAAATGACTTATAATGTATATATCTAGCTGACCCGGAAAAACGTTGTTCTGCCATATAAACTATTTCTATGTTTGGATGAAAGCTCTATGAGGTGGACGTAGCGCCACCTGTCAATCAACAACATAAATAATTTCGTTCTGTTTAAAATACGAACGACCGACATTAAATTTGTTCATACAAAAATATTAAAATCGCGAATAAAAAATGGGAGGGTGTGGGTAGGAGGGTTGGGTTAAAGGTATTTTTTGATGCCCAAAAAAACAAAAACCAAAAAATTGTAAAACAAAACAAAAAATCTGGATAGGGACACCCTAATCACCTAGCGGTATGAAATATACTTTAATACCTATTTTCATACCTACCAAATATAAAATAGTAAATTTCATAAAAATCGGTCGAACCGTTCCGGAGGAGTGCTACCACAAACACCGTCACACGAGATTTTTATATTGTAGATGTTAATTTTAATGACGATTTAAAGACGATTTTTTCACATTAGCTCCACACGGGAGGAAAATTGTTGCCCTCAGGGCCTTTGTTATCTTTGGGGAAAGTTGTGTGTAGGGTATTTTTTATGGAAAGCAAGGAGAGGAAGTTCTGGCACGAAAAGGGTATGACGGGTGGGTACGAATCTGGGGGTCAATTCGTCCAGGAGTGACGGTCGTATGAATCTACTCTCCCCCTGCGGTGCAAGGCGATGGTTTATCAGATTCTGGCTGGAGAGGTCAAAAAATCTCCCTCAACCAGTCTCTCCCGATCCGGCCCGCCACGGAGAAGGTGGGTAGATGTATCAGCCGTCAAGACCTAGACAAACCTCACCCCATGAACCCAGGCAGCCTTAGTCACCAAACTTAACAAATAACTTTAGGCAATCGATGGCAGGGATGTTGACTATCTAATGAAATTGATTTTATGATTTGAAGGGAAAATTTATTTTAAAAAATACACACAAAAAAATATCCAATCTATTTGTTAGAACGTGATCGCCGGCCCAAAATCAAAGAATACGTTCTCCACGATAGTCTTCCAATTACTGGGAATAATAATAGAAAATAACTATATCTAATTTCATACATAAATACGTTACAAAAGAAATACCACGGCATATCTTCACACCTACACTTACGTTATACAGTTTTCCCTTGTTCCAGCAAAATGTTAGCATTCATAAAGGTTTACCGTATAAATTTTGGCGTTCATATTTTTTATGCTCACAAATACATGCATTTATGAAACAATAGGGCTAGGTCTCGTGGCGCCTGCCCCTCCCCAGCCCCTCCCCCACCTGCCCCCAGACACCCCCTGCCACCCCGATTCCACTCCTTCCTGTTCAGCTCTCTAGTCGAACTAGAACGGTACGTCTATTCCATATGATTTAAATGGACTATCTCTCCTGAACACAGAATGGGGCTTAGAACTCGACTGTGCAGCGAAATATTATTATTGTGTGGTGTTACGTAAGCACTTTTGAAGCTTATTATCATATCCTTATTTACGGGTAATCCACGTGGTTTCCACTATGTGTAGAAAGCACAAACTTCTTTTTCTCGTTAAATTCTCGTTATGAGAAACCAGACAAAACCGGAAATATGTCATTTTTAAATCAAATTTTAGACGAATTAACTCTTTTTCACAAAAAAATTATAAATTGATTTCGATAGATCGTTCTTTTATCTAGTAAACTCATGTTATAAATCTTGAGAAAAAAATGTTAATTTTTAGTATTATAAAGTTATACCATAGGTCGTTGGCAGATTTGTTAAATTTTCAAACGAAAAATCTTATTTTACAAGACATGTATTATACGTTATTGTAAATCAAAACGTTATCGCATACGCTAACCTACAGGTTCGATAAATACTACGATATTTGATAAATTTTAACGAATCATAATTAATATTGATTGTGTAGGGTATCATTCCGATTCATATTAATAGATTTCGATCCATCAACATGAATCGGATAAATCAGTGATATGGTTCTTGATAAATATTGAACATGTAGCCTACGCCTAATATGTTAAATAACAGAACCAGATTTATTTATTATAAGCGATTTTTTTTTCTAATTTATATTCAATATAATTTTTTGATTCATTTTTTAAGTCGGCCAATAAAAAGAGATTATTTTCAAAAATATATTTTTTAAGATCTTAAAAGAAGTGTTCGATGCAGGTACTTTATATCGGTAGAAATTTGGGACTAAATATTCAACTTAATCCATCCTATTAATAAATGATGGTCCGCGGTACCCTTCCGGTCTTTCAACTACCTCGATAAAGTCATGGTTTTTATCAACTAATGTTGGTACAAATCAACTAATGTATTTTTTTTTATTTTTATTATTTATCTAAAACAAAATATATTTACATTGTTTTTTATGCCTGTCTCACTAGGATTTACCTGTATCGAGACAGGCAAACATACATTAAACAATTAAGTATTTTGTTCATTCTGGGGCTTTGCTAAATATATTTCGTTAGTACGTTGAGATGGTTACGCGACTTTTCAACCAGCGACAAAATATCCCCCAACAAAATATCTACTAAAACCTAACCTAACCTAACCGAACAAAAAATTGGACTAAAATAATACAGACATCCTATAAAGACAATAAATTATTGTTCAAAAATAGTAAATTGGGACAAACATAATACTGACATCCTTATAAAAACAATAAATTATTATTCAAATATAGTAAAATGTAAATTTAGGTTAGGTTAGTTAAGCCTAGGTTTTAGTTAATATTCTTTCGGGGATATTTTGTCGCGGGATGAAAACGCGCAGTATCCGTTGGGTTAGGTGTTTTTTTTTTCAAACGTGTTTTTCGATTGTTTTTATAAACTTATGTTTTAATTAAGGCAGACAAGACGTCAGATTGAATGGGAGTACTTACATCATCCTAACCGAAACCGTGAGCACTTTAAATTATGCTTAAAAGGAAACTTGAATGTGGCGGGTGGCAAAATTCACGTGTCCTTGACCTAAATAGCTAGATTTTCGTAACCTTCCTCTATCCTTTTACTCAAAGCTTTCCTTACTCATTTCACATTATAACATTATACAACACTATTTATCCACAGCCCCACTGTTTCCGGGCAGTTGAGAACCTTGTGTGGATAACACATTTATCAGTACCGACATCCTATAGAAATCACCAAAAACCTTTAACCCCTTAGGCTAATTTGTTTGCTTTTGGGAACAGTTTATATAGGTCTCAAATAAAGTGTTGTGCCCTTCTTACCGCCATGGTGAGAAATGTTTTAGGCGATGTTAGAAAGAGAAAACACCACGCTTTATATTATAATCTAAAATTTAAATACAGAAGAATTACAATATACACATGTAAGAAACCAAAGTTTCCGAATGCGGAAATTTGAGGAAAGTTTATGAAACTTTGATATTTTAGTTTATTTACATTTGTCTAATAAAATAAGTGTGTATTTTTATTTTTTCTCATTATCAGAAATATTAGTAAGAAAAAACGCAAGGTGGGCCATTTTTAATACTTTTTGTGTTTGCTTTCAAAATTTTAATTATAATGAAATTATATGTTTATTTCTAATAATAAAATGTGAAAGCTTATTTCACCCCCCATCAAAAACTGATCTTATTTTTCGGATACTTTTAGATATATGTAATCCATTTATTTGGATTTAATTGCAAAAGCGGAAATATTGTGACCTTCTAAAAAAATATACCCGAGGCATAAATGACTGTGATGGAATACCACCATTCAAAATCGATAGAAGTTGAATAAAATACCTTTAGCCGAGTTTGGTAAACAGATGTGAATAGCCAGGTACTTCCCAACCTTCCTTTACCCCATCTCCATCCCCTCCCCACTCCCTCAACCCCTCAACATAGCGCAATCGGGGGTTCATAGTCCCAATAGCTTCAGACGGTTTGGAGCAGAAACATCTTCTTTTTTTAATTTAAAAGAAAATCAAAGTGTACAGTTCAAACGCGGTGAAACCTTCAGAAAACTAAAGTAGACAAGAGTGGAGAGGCTAAGAAGCACCGCACAAGAAGGAAACCGATGATTCTATCTCATTCTCTGGTAGGTTAAATCCTATGGATGTATGTGTTTGTCTCTTTTTAATGTCGCTTTTTCGTTTCATCGAGTTTCAATTCACAACTGTGCTAATGAAGTTTTCACTCCAAAAAACATTTTTCTTTGATTTTTTTATTTCAATAATTGCGTTTCGATCATTAGACAGAAATTTAGGAGAGCTGTCCAATCCGATGATCCCGAATTAACGAGATAAAACGCAGTCAAAGAGTAAAGAACATGTAGTAAATATATTTTACTTGTACAAACAGATTTATGTTTTATTCAGCAGTAGTTTTCTCAATCCGGATATTATCATCCCTCTGACATCTTACTTCCTCTTTCTGTGATGGCTAATCTTTATCCATAAAGCACTCGGCACGTGGCTCTCTCCCAGCAAATAAGCCCGGAATGTCACACCGGAGGTAACAACTAAATCTCTCTATAAAATGAAAAGGGGTTTGTCACGGCAAAGCTCGTAGAATATTCACTGCTGCGGCGTCGATATACGAGGAAATTTGGGTTAAAAACTCCCGTGAAACGTGTTTCCGCAGATGAACCGTTATTTAAAAATGGTCCATGAGAAAGAATTTGAAATGGTTTTTTTTTCATTTCGTTTTTAGCCCCAAAATGGTATGTGTGGAACCACGAGCATTATTGAAATTGCGTAATACATACGAACTGTACACAAAAAACCCATTCATATTAAATGTGACGACGCGCGTTGGGGATATACTTAATAGTTCTTGATATCCAGTACTTGATGGCTACACCAAATCTAAACGCCGAAAACCATATTAATTTTCACTATTTTTACTAAAATAACGAGTCTAAGAGGATTGGAGCGCGCATCACGGTATCGCTTCTACATACTTCACCACATCTGATCTGATGATAGACCCTGTAACGCTGTCCGAACGTTATCTAAAAAGATGGAAATGCAACACGGCATAAATACCCTAAAAATAAATCACGGTAAAATTACTATTATCTAAATTCTACAGAAGGAAGCGATCACTACACCACTTAACATTATTATACATTATCTAAAATGAAGTCGCTCCCGCTGTCTGTGCACTTAGATCTTTTAAACTACGCAAGCGGTTTTCACCAATAGATAAAGTGATTCACGAGGAAAGGTTTTAGGTATATAATTTGTCAAGGTTTTGTGTAAATTGGTTGAAATATATAAATGAAGGGAGCGGGCTGGCAAGCGGGCAGCGGACAGCGGGCAACGGGCAGCGGGCGGTGTGGATTTGATATATATGCAAATTAACAGATAGCGTTGGTAATAAAGGTTGGGTAATGGCGTTGTCAGTAGATGGCCTTGTGTTTCGTTAGCCACAGCAACGTGTGTCCGGGACTGCTAGTTATTAAATAAAGGAATATTTGGTTATAAACACTTTTTTATTATACGATCACATGAGTAAGTGAACTAGTTCCTTTTTTTCAACCGTCCTCACGACACTATTATGAATTGAATATAAATATCAAGTCTATAATATGTTACAATGTTCGTCACGCGTCGAATCATGCGTAAGGGGCAAACACATAATTCATTTTTTATATATTAAGATAAAATAAAATATTTATAGTATCTCAATAAATTTATACAGAAAAACTAAATTGATCGTTAATTTTGACAGTCAACTCAATTTGGCAATAACATTGTTCCTATTTGTTTTGATTTTAACAAGCAACCCCATTTATGTTTATACCATGGTCTTCTATTTATCTATCCGAATAAAGGTCTCCCCAGACAGATGTATGACGGTACTTATTCATCACTGGCGATTTCGTAAGTGATACAAGTCACTTACATAATACGAAAACAACTAGGAAAATGTTTTTGTTCTAGTTCTTCTTTTATGAAAATTGTGGTGGCGGCTTTTTATGAAACTGTACAATTATATTCGTTCATATTATGTGCATCTAATAGTTTTGACTTTTACGAAGGGTCTCTGTATTACAAATTGTAGATAAAAAGTTTCTCCAATTTTTATTGAAATAAAATTTGAAGGTTTCAATGTATCTTTGAAGAAGAAGGTTGCACTAATGAATCTTAAGGAAACATGAAACAGAAACAAGATACATAAAAAAAAAAAAGTTAACGGTCGCAACGGGACACGAACCCTGGATCTCTTGTCTCTTTGGACCTAATTTATTTCTAACTGTCGACCGCTTCAAATTCAGAATTAACATTAATAGCTAACTTTCCCCATATTTTGGCAGCAATCCTTTTGAATGATTACAATTTTCTTATTATGCAAAGTGTCAGTTTATTTTATTTAACTTGAAACAGTTGCGACCATTACCATTTTGTTTCTGAGCCTTGCTCTGTTTCATATTTTGTTTAGATTTTTTAGTATTATCTTTTTCTTCAATGATATATTAAAAAGTTTTTTGTTTACTTTCAAAATATTACTTATAATAAAACTTTTTACATTTCTACGCTTTAGAAGCATCGAATTTTAGGTCACAGTTAAGTCTCTAATATTTTGGCTACGCGTAGATAAAGTTTCCACTTCCTTTTGCAACATGGTCATTAGCAAATTAAACAAGAAAAACTGAAGTAACCGTTCTGCCACACTTGGAAAAAATATTTAATTTATCTAAATAACCGAGTTCTTGCTGATCGGAATATGTAATGAAATGTGGCGTTGTTTAGCCCTTACAGACCTGAATTAATATCTACTGGCAGTAGTAGAAAAGTTGCTTGATAAATATTTTTAGATATTTTAACATTTTTGGTGTTTTTTTTCTATGTTTAGAAGTTATTGCTACTTTCTTTTCAAATAACATTAGATCTCAGAGGGCGTGTTTCACATAGAACATTATCGTACACTGTATACCAAAAGTACAACATTGTGTTATTTTTTTTTTAAATTACATAAAAATAGAACATTGTTACGTTAAAAAGGATCGGATGAAAAAATCGGTGAAAATTGAACACAAAAATCTTGTCTTAAATAAAGTAAGTTCATCAATTAAAAATAATAATTAATATTTGACAAGTTAAAGTATTACACCAAAAAATTTAGACATAATTTGCCTCGACGCCACCTAGCGAGAGATTTAGTACTAAAGATGCCTCTCTCACAAAAATAAAGTTGGTTGTTTTCAGGTGGAAAAATGTAATAAGCAGTAATTGTTGAATGATACACTAGTATATATTGAATTATTGGGCGGGTAAACCGACATAGCTCAGTGGTAGAGCTTCTGACCGGCAATCAGAAGGACATGGGTTCAAGTCCCGTTGGCGGCATGTATATTTTCTCGGAAGATTTTTTCAATGATGAGTGATAATTATTGCTTGTAATAATTGTTAAAAAAATCACCTTTCAAAATATAAAAATGACTACTCCCTGAACTAGTAGCTAAAATCCAGTTTTACCAGAAATTTTAAATAGATAACATCCAATTATTATTCGATCTAGATGGTGAGGAAATAATTCTGAAATCTATACATTTTCGATTATACAAAGGGTTAAGTTCTGCCACTTTTTCATGAAAATGTGATTTTAAGATCGCTCTTTGATGGTTTTCCATCCCTGGATTACCAAGTAACTAAACAGCTTGCACGTGTTCAGATATCCCGAGATGTATTGCGACGATTGCCGTACACTGTCACACGGTACATGAATCCGAGCATCGACAGTCGACAGCCCCCCAGACACCTAGACACCCAGATAACTCAACATCTAGCAAACGGCCAACTCAACATGTAGCCACCTTAACACCTCGCAGCTCAGATATAGCCACCGATTCACCTTGCCACCCAGATATCCAGCCGTCTCCACTAATGGAGGTTTATTGAAGTTCGGGACAAATGGCGTTCTCGGGTTGTAAACAGTGGGGCGTGCTCCTCTCCAATTCCCCTTGAGGGAGGAATCGCTAAGTAAATCCAACTCAAATTAAAGAATCATTAACGATTCCGTTTCTACATTAATGGAACAGGCTTCACGTTGAATTTAATGGAAATCATTGCTGGCGAATTTCTTTGCTCAATAAGATATATTATAGCAGGTTCTATGGTTATCGCGATCTACATAATTTATCTATCAGAGACATAATCTAGAGCAGTGGTTCTTAACCTGAGTTTTATCGAACCCCAGGTGTTCGGTGAGTCAGTCTCGCGGGTTCGGCGGAGGTCAATACACAGATACACACCCCCGACTCATATGATTCGGTTCAATTTCCAATTAAGAAGGGTTTGGTGAATGCACATATGAAACTGGTGGGGTTCAGTACCTCCATCAACGTTAAGAACCACTGATCTAGAGAGACATATCATCTATTTTCGGTCCCTTAGGTGGAGGTTTTCTTTTATAAACGTGCAATAATTTAAGTCATTTAGCGCAGTTGCTTGATTGGTGAATATTAAAATGGTAACCTCTTCGTGACAAGTACGTGATGCAACAAATGAAGAAAGCAATATCTTATGGTATGAAATTATATTTTAAATGAAAACAAATCACTTTGTATATGTATGTCGTAGAGCGATCGTAAAATCAGACAGATCATATTGCACTTCGCCACATCATGATTTGCCACATCGTGAAATGACGGCAGATCATGATGTGGCGAGGCGCATCATTATCTGCCTGATTTTATGATTGGCCTGCGACATATACACCACTTATTTAATCAAGATTATCAACGTATTTCGGAACCAATGGTTCCATAATAAAATTAAAATTAACAAAAATGCAGTGGTGAAATAAAAGTGGTTTTAAGAAAATGAGTTTTTAATTAAAATTACAACACCCATTAATTGTTGAGCATCTTACAGTCAATTTTTAAATATATATAACAACACATGTGCTATCGATTAGATTCGAGTCAATCAATTAGTTGACTATTTTTTTCAGACAAAATTTTTGAAATTTTTTGATTCCTTTAGAAGAAAAAACTAAAGTAAAATTCATTATTTCGTAGGCACCCATTCATTTAAAGCATTAATTGCGATTTTAAAGTTTCATTCGTATTATAGAATCAACAATTTTCAAGCACCAACTGTCATGATTTATAAAAAGTTAACAAACAATAGTTTTTATTGCTATTAATACACTTACACGTTCAGAAATAAGTGTTGTTGAATAAAATAAACTCAATTTTATTTTATTTAAATCAATACGAAGACTGTACTCCTAACGCCTCGCTTCCGTCTTAATGAGAGATTCTGGAAAATTGTATTTTATAAATTATTGTATTGAGTCTATTCTGATGAGATATCATTGTGTTAACTGTAAAACTGACTGATTTTCCTAACGATGTTAAAGTCTGGCTGTAATCTCAGGAACACAATTTAAAGTTTTAATTAATTAAGATGAGTATTTATTTGAAGCATGAAAAATACATTACTTTGAACACAGATTCATTAGCCATTTTATCCGGTATCGCAGAGTTAAAAATGATTTTTTTTTAAATTTTCCTTGCTTTTGGTAAATATCCGGATTCCTCCAAGGCTTATCTATCCACTGCTTCGATTAGCCATCTCCCCATTTTTAGGTCAGCTTGGATTACCGGAGTTAGGTAGGTACCACATGTTATACTCGTAGAATATGGGTCAAGTATTTACATTTTTTCCACCGATAGTACGTTTTATGTTTTTGTTTTCGTAATACTCCGATAACAAATACGGGTACAAATATGGTATACACTATACACTATGTACATTGTACATAGGTATACAATTTTTCTTCTCCTGCGTCACTTTATTTGGATAGGGTTCTAACTTCACTCCACCTTGTCCTGAAATATGTTGTGTCAAAATTTGCAAAGACAATTTCTCATTATCTATTTACCAATTTCCGATTTTGAGGTTGAATCTTGTGTAAATTATTTTAATTAAACATAAATTTTAAAAGAAAATATTTAAACAGGATAAATAATTAAATGCTTACCATTTTAGAATATACCTAAACATGCAAACAGAACTATATGCAATCAGCTAGGGCATAATAATTCATTGCACAAGGTTCTGATTACATTTCCCTGATACAATTTCAAAGCTAGGGCCACGTCCTATTTAAATATTTTCCATTAAAATATCATAAACTAAAATACTTTAACTAAAATTGTTAAATAGATTGTGTAAATTCGTCTTTGGCAGCTTTGAAACCTTAAGGTGCGTACGGACTAAGCGTTCCTTTGTTACGCGTAGTCGTAAAACGCTGTCCACGCGTACATTGATACGCGTACAGCTCCTGTACGGACCGCCGCGAACCTATACGCGAGGTCAATCGATTCATTTTGATTTTGCTCCTTTCTTTTCTATTTGTTGCTAATAAAGTTTTCACCTTTTGTTTTAATAATTCTATTGGAATTTGCATTTCATTTGAAATTGCCTTCCATGCATCTTCGCGTAAATCGATAGTCAGTTAGTGTGCTATCTCGCAAAACTCGATGAAATTCATAAAGTTGAATCAATCTGACAATATTTTCATTATTGAAACTCGATGAACACGTGTGTCTATCCATTTTGCCGTCAAAATACAGCGTACCCGGGCGTGCGAGCCCCCTTTGACGCGCGACCGAAAACCGACTAACGGCGGCTCGCGTCCGAGCTAGCTCGCGCGGCACGCGTTCCCCAATAGTGTACGGGTAGCTGCAAGCAGGGCTGGGCAAAATACATGCTTTGCTGTAATTGAAATACAAATTACAAAATACTTTTTCGCATGTATTTAAAATACGAAATACAAAATACTTTGAAGTGGTGTATTTGAAATACAAAATACAAAATACAGTATTTTAACCATTTTTTTATTTCAAATACAAAATACAAATTACAAAATACAAAATACATTTGGTTTTGGTAGAACCATTGGTTGCAATAAATTGTCGTAAGTGTAGTTATCTAATGGTGTGTTTCCATAAAATCAAAGCTGAGCAGAGTGAAACAGAGACGTGCAAAAATTGACTAATCATATTGCTTAGAAGACACATCTCATCCTCGCTCCACTTGTAAAGTTTTTTGGTATAGGGCAAAGGTGCAGTGGTGTAGCTAGCATGGGCGGATAAGGCGGGTAACGCCCCCCCCCCTCCCCCCCCTATTGACTTCACCAAAAATTGCTCCATCATAGGGAGGGGGGAGGGGGGGGGGTTGGTGGCTAGAGAATTGTGCTCTTGGGGGGTGACACTCGGTCGGGTCCGTCGGTCCACCCCCCCTTCGCTACGCACTTCCCAGGTGTTAGATAATTATTAATTTAATAACAAGACGCGCACAGCGCAGTTTTGTGTTATTTCACTTCAAATGCGCTCTACTGTAAATAACTTAAAAATAATTTAGTATTCAGCAAATTATTCTCATAGCGCTTGATCTAATACTGTGACACAAAAATGTACAATACAAAGCAATGACAAGTATAATATATAGTGACCGACCGAAGGTTCGGTTTCGGCAAGTTTCAGCAAAAAAATCTAGTTTCGGCATCAGCCACACCTAAACTCTGCGTTCGTGAAATATCGCGCGTCGTTCGGCTGACATGGGGTGAGTTCGTGGCTCGTTCGCCAAATTTTTGTTCCAATAAGTAGTTAAAATGTTGGTTATTTTTTATTTTTTTTATTTGTTTTATAACAGTAATGTACCGGTTATAATACCCGCCGCCCAAATTGGGAGGCGGGTAGGGGTACCGCCACCCCAGGAACCATTTATTGCATAATCGACACTTCTTCCGTAGGTCACCTTAAGTGGTTCGATACGTTTGGTGTCTTTGTAGGCGTGCCCGGGTTCATGGGGTGAAGTTTGTCCAGGTCTTGGGGACTAATGCGTCTGTCTGCCTGCTACGTGGTGTGCAGGATCGAGAAAGACTGGTTGAGGGAGGTCATTTATCATCTCCAGTCGGAATCTCTCGACCTATCGCCTTGCACCGCGGTTGGAGAGGTGGATTCATACGTCCGTTATGCCTAGATACACTGACCCCCCGATTACTGCCCATGCTTCATACCTATTTCCTTCCCAGAACTGCCTCTCCTTCCTTTCCCTAAAAAAAACCTACACACAGCATCCCCTTAAATGACATACAAAACTATTTTCCTCAGGGCCTCCTATGTGGAACTAATACTAAAAAAATAATAAATAATTATTTTTTCACATTCTTCAATTTCTGTTTTCTTTATTTCATTTAACATGTTCATAAAGAATATTGTGATTGTAAACGCAATTAAAATACTCAATTAATGAGGTCCTTCCTTTGTAATGTAAGTGTTGATTATTGTCAATTTTTTGTTCCAAGAAGTAGTTAACATGTTTTGTTAATTTTTGTTTGTTTTATAGCGGTGATATCAAATAAATAAATAACAATTTTTTACATGTACTTCAATAATTGTTTTTTTTTTATTTCATTTAACACGAGTTAATTATCTGCATAAGTGTAAAAATAAGCCAAACTTCACTATACAATAGCTAAAAAAGAATCGGTTTCGGCCAAAACTGAGACAGAAGCCGAAGATTCGGTTTCGGTTTCGGTAGGAAGTCCTGTTTCGGTCAGACACTAATAATATAATACGAGACAAATAGTGTTGCCAACTTACTCTAATATATTGAGCAGGATTCTAACGTTTTTAGTCTATGTATTATCTACGTCAGTTTATTTTTCATTATCATAACTAAGATCGCTAAATGTATTTGAAAATGTATTTTGAAGCCATAAATTAAAAAAAGTATTTGAAATACAAATTACAAAATACCTCAGCATCGGGTAATTGAAATACCAATTACAAAATACATTTTTAGGAAGTAATTGAAATACAAATACAAAATACGTATTTGTATTTCAAATACGTATTTCAATTACAAGTAATTCAAATACTGCCCAGCCCTGGCTGCAAGTATGAACATGGCGTTCCAGGACACGCGTAACAGACTACGCGTAGATTGGAACGCTTAGTCCGTAAGCACCTTTAGAACATGGTAAGGCAAAGTTTGAACTCTATCCAACCAAAGTAAAGAACCATAATGCGCCTCATAATTACGATCAACTGTCAGATACGAACAAAACAGAGAGTATAAGTGACGTTAGAACCTTGTAAAGTAAATTATTATTTAAAATGCTTGATGTTAGAACTTTCTCATACATATTCTACGAAAATATACAGAAGGTTCTGAAAATTATTTTGGGTATAGAAATGAGCAAAAGAAATGCGTTGGCAGTAAAAGGTCATTTTTGAAAAAATAATGTCAGTTAGAACCCTATCCAAATGAGGTGACGCCTGTACAAAAATACAATCACAAATGCAACCAGTTCGAATACCAGCAATTTCCAATATTGTGCAGTAGGTATTTCGTTCTAGTATGTAAGAAGCAAGGTTATGGAATGAATTCATGTTGAACCTATATTTTGAATTGCAAGATATAAAAAAAACTGTGTAAAATAGATCTGAAGGGTGAATCTTTGGAGCAACTGGATGAGTTTACGTACTTAACGTAGTATCGCAAGAGACAGGAAGCTGAGAAAGACATTGACGGAAGGATGAATACAGGAAATTTAATTAATGGGAACTGATTTCCGTAGATGCTCATGAAATGTTGTCAAAGGAAGCGAGGCCGGTTCACACTGACTGGCGAATTTGAAGTTAATAAAGTCAAGACGAAAGTGCACTTAAGAACGGATGGACGGACACTGTCGGCACTGTCCTGGTCCAAAGGGTATCTTTAATCTGATAATAAAAAGATTTTACTTTTACGCAAACAAAATGCGAAAACATCGACGAAATATTAATAAGTAAGTGACTCGGTTCAATATCCCAATAAACAAATTTGTTTTGTAAAAATAAACGGGTCCTATTTTTTCTTTTGCGTCGATATGGCTTTAAGAGGATTTGTGAATTTCGGAGAAACCCTCAACGACACTCGTTTGGAGCATGTAATCTGTAAAGTGTAAAGCGTAGAGATAAAATTCCACGGATATCGCGATTACAGGCGATACCAACCAAAAACTGACTTAGTGATTAAATTTCATTAAAAAATATATTGTAGTCGATCAGCAAAGAGGAATAGATTCAAACTTCTAGGTCACAGTACGTAGAAGCAATAGGCCACTTACATGGATTTCATAACGACTTGGAAAAAATCGTGTGGATAGATTTTTTTACTAAGATTACGAAAATGTTAGTAAATTTTTTTAGAAATGTATAGTTTTCTTTTATTTTTAAATAAACAAATCCATTATTTGAGCTCTTGAAGTCACTACATGAACATGTCCCGTCTCCGATTATGTTCCCTCAATTTTGTAAATTCCACACTGATTTTTTTTTTATATGGCAACACTGTGATTTCCGGTGAATTTTTGAATTTGCGTTTAACGTTCACTAGATTTATTGTGTGTTCTATGCGAAATTATCCTTTGGTTTGATTTTTTGTTAAAGATGGTGTTTTTACAGATGTTACGAAGAGAAAACCGTACAATTTAATGCTATTCGTGTGGAAAACGTTCTTTTTTTAAAATGATTTTCGGCTATGTAATTATTGTTTTTTCGCGCCCATAAAATTATGTCCAGTCTTTCCGGTTTATAAAAAGTGGTCTGATTTTTCGGATTGAAATTTTCAAAAAATCCCTAAGGTTTCAAAAATACGATTAAAAAAAAAATACAGAATGTCTTAGAATATTTGCCTAAACCGGAAAAAAAAATTTAAAAATGTGATGCAAGTGGTCTATTCAGAGAATTAATTGCGTGAAACATTCGCGTTTGAAATTGAGCTATTTTAAAATAAAAAAAGGTTAAATGGAAGGCAACACTGGCCAATTTTCACCGTGCCACAATCAGAGAGGAATTTTATTTTTTTGGAAAGCAGTGGGAATTTGTACGAACCAGGTTTGGTGAAACAACTCTTTGAATTAAGGTGTTGTGGGCACCTTTGAGTTTGACTAAATTTAGCAAATTTTTACTCACACCGCGTTTTTCTCTGTTGTAAAATTTATTTAGGATTGTACGAAATACACTAATTATTATTGGTGGGTATATAATAAAGGTCGAGTTAACTGTGCCTTGTTTTACTTTACCTGGTAAACGTGTCATTTACTATTTGTTTTTACACATTTTTTTCTTTAATTTACTATAATATTTTCTACCTTGTAATTCATTCAAAATTCGTAACCATTTCGGAGACCCGTAACGCTACAGAAAAAGCGTATTTAATTGGGTCCTAGGTCATAGTCAACGTGTTTTTTATAATACTTTTTAATAAATGCTCGTCTAGTAGGTACAAAATGTTTTTTCAATTCTCAAGGTCCACAGGAAAATAACTTCCCTCATATGTCTATCATCTTAGGGGATGCTGTGTGGAGGATCTCCTTAGGGTGGGAAGGAGAGGAAGTTCTGGGAAGGAAAAGGGTATGAGGGTTGGGTAGGAATCTGGGGTTCGGTGTATCCAGGAGTGACGATGTATGAATCCTTCCCTCCAACTGCGGTGCAAGGCGATGGGTAGAGGTTTTCAGGCTGTAGAGGTCAACCAGATCTCACTCACCCGCCACGCTTCAGGTGAACAAACTTCACCCCATGAATCCGGGCACCCCTGCTAAGTCACCAACAACCGCAGAGGTGTTGGTTATCCAATAAATGGTTCCAAGGGTGGCGGTACCAATACCCGCCTCCCAAAATAATAAATTCTGATATTAATATGCTGAAAAAACTTTCGATAAAAATCTCCTCTCCTTGAAGATTGAAAAAACAAAACACATCCCGTTCTCTATCAAAAAATTTAAATCAAAATAGAATTAAAAATTCTATAATACACCAAAGTGAATACAGCAGAACTAATTGCAATCAATCATATTTAGTACTTAGTTCAACATCCAAAACTAAATGTGTTGGAATAAATAGATCAATATTTTAAATGGAAAATACGTAGGTATTGGTAAATTTGTCAAAAGTATTAGGAAATGTATTTATATATTTACAAGCCTTAGAAATATTGTTAGACCAGAAAACTTAAAAGAGGGTACTACGCAATTTTTTAGTCTACATACCTGTATTACAATATGGTATTATTGGTTGGGGGAACAAATGATAATATTATTTTAAATCTACTTATAAGTTCATATCTACTTATAAAAATGTAGCCTAGAAAATAACATCTAATTTTTCTACTGAAATTCTCTTTTATATATTCAATGGAAAAAATGTACGAAAAATATTTAAAACTAATTTCTTTTAATGATATATGTAGTGTTAAATAACTTACAATTCAATATTTCAGCAACTTATCAAAATAATATTAATACCCAAAATTTAATACCAAGCGCATTCTGAATATCTGCACCTACATAGGTATAACTTATTTTAACAACCTCCCATTTTATCTAAAAAATATTCATTAATTTCAGCTTAAAGAGAAAAACTAATAAGGATCCATATTTATCAATCTTTCCTTTTTTACTTAACTTGTTGTTATTAATTGTAATATTTAATCAATTTTTATAAGAAAAACTTTCTTTTTATACTTTTTTGAAGGTTATTCCCATCAGTGAAATATATCATATTAGAATAAGTTAACAATAATAATCTAAACGAAAATATGAAAGAGAACAAGACACAGAAAAATAGAAAAAGACAATGGTCGCAACTGGGACTCGAACCCAGACCTATCCGTCTAACCGGGACGAGCGCGTTAACCAATTTCGCTATTGCCACCTTCTGTCAAGGCCGTTATATTTGTCAATCTCATGTTTTAAAATTTTAGAATTACATTATTATCTTCTCTTTCATATTTTCGTTTAGATTATTATTGTTAACTTATTCTAATAGAATATTTAATCGTTTGCTTACTTGATTTTATATAATCGAGCAAGAATTCCCTCACCAAACATAAGAGCCTTTTCTGTTTATGGTTGGGAAGGCCATTTTTATATTCCTTTATAACACTGTACAACATGTACAAATTTTGCATTTATTTTAAAAATCACAAATATTGATTAATAAAAAATAGACTGCACAATTGCACATATCAGTAAAAAGATAAATACGGATTGCAGTAACAAAATTTCAAGGAATGTTTAAAATGGCATACAATTTTAATACCATTATTTTTATAAGTGGACAGATAGGCTTTCAATGGTATCGATGTGGTACTTATTTCCTGAGAAGCGGCGGATTTGATTTCTGCGTCAGTATTGGTAAAGTACGTTCTGTCCAACAACTCTACTCGATTCATGAAAATCTTTCAACAAAAGAAGATCAGAGTAGTGTAACATGTACAGTACATTGTACATCCCATTACATATTATATTTCCATAAAATTTCCCAGTAAAAAATACTTTTGATGGGTGATGAAAATCTCTTCTAACATCACGTATTCCAGCATGGGAGGCCAAGTAAAACACATCCTACATGCTACGGCATAAGTGAGAAAGTTCAATTCATCAATTTAAGCATAGGTTACTATCTCTCAGCACAAATCTAATTCATCAATACTAATAACTACTAATAACGAATGGCGTTTCAACAGTTTATATCCGGACCAATTGAGTAGCGTTTTCATAAAGAGAAATTTATACTTGAAACGGTTTTTTATAAATTTTATTTTTTAGACTTTTTCCGTCTACGTGAATTTCTTCGAAATGGTTAATTCAGATTTTCTAAATCAATGTGTTTACCTGCTTTATGTGTAAGTAATATTGTCTTGAGAAAGTGAAACATCCATATATCTACATCTATATAAAAATGAAATAATTATATAGCAACATAATTTAAAAGAGCTATTTTTATATTATGCAAATGTGTCTGTTATAAATTAATAAAATAAGGCAAACGTAAATTTTCACTTGTATTAAAAACAATAATTTTATTGTAGAACTATAATGTAAGAGATATTTCGCTCTGTGAAAACGTTTTTAATTATGTAGATTTTTCGCCTTTTTCAAAATTCGCAATTTTCGAGTACTTTTTAAATAAAGAATTCTTTTAACAAATGAATTGAGTTTTATTATTATTCTTCATGTCTAACAGTTAATTGTCTCTTTGTGAAAAAAAGAGCTTTTTCAATTACCGTAGGTATTATTTGTAACGACTTACAGCAATCTGATCATTAGTAGCTATTTACATTATTTTATTTGGCCGTCCAATGTCCTTCAAAGTTCTCCGATGCAAAGTGTATTGCTCTGGATATATACGTATTACCAACTCCGATTGATGGATGGGTGAAGTACGAAGCTGGGCGAGGGTTTGGGTGTTGGTTGCGAGAGATCGAGCTAAGTGATCCTCGTCCTACGCGTTACAGCCTCACACTTATCTCATCAACTTGCTTTAGGGACAACTTACAAAAATCCCTTCTAGGGACGAATGGATGAGTGAAATGAGATCCTTGTACACTGCACATACTTATTGGAGGCACCAAATGGATTTAGTCTAGAAAACAAACGTTATGCAAATCTTGCAATATTTAGTTTATATAATATTGTCAGCCAATTCCTCACGGCATGTACAAATTATTGTGCACCCCTGAAAACTTCAGCCGTAGTCAACGCCAAGACTTGTTCAAGACATCACACTGCAGAACAGATGTTCTAGCACATAGTACGGAAAATATGTCATCTCTGGAAAACATGTCAGACGGAGGAGAAGTTCTGTGCAGTATGAAGGGTGGGTGGGAGTTGATAGTTATTAGATCCTGACTTGATTTGACGACCTCCGTAGTGTAGTGGCTAAGACTTTTGACTCACAATCCGGAGGTCGCGGGTTCGAACCCGGCGTGCGCAAATAAATTTTATTTGATTAATTTGTGTTATTTCACAATTAATTAATTAAAAAATAATATATAGTATATTTGCGGCACGTTCCAGAGTGGAAGATACTATCAGTATCGCCCTGGTGTAAGACCACCATTCAGAATTGAAACGTTGCTTGAAAATGGCTTTAGCCGTGTTTAATGACCAGATCTGAATAGCCAGGTACTTCCCAACCTTCCTCTTTCCCACCTCCTTCCCTTCCCCACTACCTTCAGCCTCACAACATACCCCAATTGGGGATGCCATAGTCTCACTGGCTCCAGACGGGAGCAGTTGAGATTCTTGTGCGGTATTCACTGTAAAAAAAAAAAAAAGATCCATTGTGTAAGAATCCATCCCTCCCACTGCGAACCAAGGCTTTGGGAGAGAGTCCGGCTGGAGAGGTCAGAGAATCTCTCTAAGGATCTACCGAACTCTCTCAATCCGACCAGCAAGCGGCTGATGGGCAGACACATCCGACGCCAAGACAAACTTTACCCAATAAACTACGGCACCCCTTCTAAGTCATCAACGTTTTGAAACACTTGGGGGTGACCTAATACAAATATGTTAGTTACCCAATGAATGGGTCCGCCAAAACCCACCTCCCAAATGAGCGATATAGGAATTATCACTACTAGAGATTTTTTAGTTAGTGATTTTGACCATCCAATGTTCTTCTAAGTTCTCCCTTATTTCTGTGTTAAGTGTGTGGCTATTCTCATGCTACCTCCCATATCTGGGATAAAAGTACGGGTGGATGGCCGATGGAGGTTGTTAGGTGACGGGTTAGGGAAGTTGGGTCAAATGATGAGAGATGATTCCGACTTATCCGCCGCGTCACGGACTCTTGTGCTTGGGTTAACTTATCTTCACCACTACATGAATTTGTTTGTTTTCGTTCTGAGAAAATTCCTTAAGTAAGTACTACTTTTTTTGGCACCAATTAGCACCTACCTGCATGCATTGGTTGAATGTTTGGAGGTTATGAAATTTGCACAGCTTCATCTTGAATTTGTTTATTTAGTTAGCAACTTTAATTGTGGAACATTGTAAAAACCAAACGCCATATTAGAAATTCAATTTTTCAATTCAATTATAAAAATCTCGAGCTCAATTCCATTAGCGTAACCTTATGATTGTATTTTATACTAGCTACTAGCGCAGACCCATGAAAAATCACGGGTTATTATAATCGTGGAATTTGTGAAGCTTAAAGTATTTATTTTTAAAATGCCTCAGGATCATTGCCTTTCAAAAGGTTTAAAGAAATTTATCAATTGAATTTAAGTAAACTTTAAAAAATACAACATTTTAAATCAAAGGAATACACAACTTAAATGGATTTTTTTATTAATTATACCATTTTGGTACCTACTTTGCCGGTTGTCCGGTATGATTTAAACTCTTTATTACATATGGTTCCGTTTTTCAAAACTAAGGATTTGTTTTAATTGAATAACTTTGAGGAATACAAATTCAAATCACGTACTACTATACCAACAACCGAAATTATTAATAATAAATACTATTAAATGCGAGTGTCCTTATTAGTGTCGCTTTTTAGTTTCACCGAGTGTCAAATCACAACTGTGCTAAAGAAGTTATCACTTCAAAAATGTTTTTCTATTAAGCATTTCAAGCTGATATTGTGTTGAAGCCGCCTCCGCCTCTCAAATTTCTACCGATTTCTTACATATCTCCCTTAAACATTTGAAGTTTTTAAGCTCTTAAAAAAATATATGTTATTTTTGAAAATAATATCTAGACGCGTTCCATGCCGAAATGCAAAATATATAAAATTCCCTCGAAAGAAATAAATCGCAAAGTATGCTCCGAAAATTATTATAAACACGTTTATTTCAGTTATTTTACAAGTTATAGTTGTGAAAAAATTCACAATTTTTCTTTAAATGATTCTTAAGATACGTTTCACGAGATTTTTGCTCTATTCTAAACGAGTCGTGTTTTATTAAACATTTTCGCAAATATCGCATCGATTTTATCGCTTCAAATATTAGCGCGCTCCTCTAACATTCGTAATTTCACACCTCTCCAACTTCTTCTTTTTGAGCTCGGATGCGGAGCCTTAAAGACAGGCAATACTTGTACCAACTAAATCAGTGTATCTATTAGCACAGATGCCGATAATAAAAAAAAATGTTTATGGACTTATTTCTATTGTACCTTTTACCAATTCTTGTTATTCATTTACTCTTGCATATATAGCTAATTATTTTTGTTATTATTTTTGTAATTAATATGTATTTAAACATCCATGTGCGTACGTTTTTGGGCATCGTGTTTATTTTATGTCCTGAAATAATCTAAATTAATAAATTAAATAAAAAACTTTTTTAACTAATCTCGTTTTTCAATACGGTTTTTACCATGTTTGAAACTTAGCAAAGACCGTGAATAATAATGCCCGTAATCCAGTTAACGTCAGTCACTATTCGGTACTTCATCAAAATGGATTAAGAATCCACCAGATTCATCCATTCCGTAAGTTAGATATTAATACTTTAATCCGGGATAAACTTTTTTCCGTTGCGAAATACGCCGAACTAGAAGCATTACGCGACCATGATCCAAACCACAGCATTTTAAGCAAGATTTATCAAGTTTATTAATATAATTTTAATACTTTGTGACTTGGGACGCATACATATTAAGATTAATGGTGAAGGAATCATTAAGCTGATATTGAAGAACATTGTTTTTTATTCAATTTTCCTCGTTTTTTTATTATAATAATAATTGGATAATTTACAGAGCGCCGTTTTTGTGAAAAATCACCTCAAGGGTGCTGTACAATTTATTCAGAATTCTTAGATTCTATATAATTTTACTATTTACAAATTGATACAGAAACACACTTACCTGGGAGGTCACTTCGGATAAACACACTTTAATTAGAAAGTTTATGCTTTGAGAAGATACGGCTTTGCACTTTATTTAATGTAGGACATGAAAATGGTGGAAAATATCAATAGAATATTATGGTGACGTAGATTTACCTTCAATTTGATCTGTAGAAAAGCTGCTTTGATAATGCTAGCAGACCGATAGAAAAAAACGTATATATATATTTTTTTAAATTCACAAAAAGATACATAAATTACAAATAAATTTTATACAATAATTATTTGCAAAATATATGCATTTGATTTACCCCCATAAATAAGCAGGGCTTGTGTGTATGGGGGGGGTGTTATTGTATTGGTTTAATTTTTTTTATTCAGTTAAAATTTTCGGTATAATTCTTAAGCTGAGTTTTTAATTTTTTTATATTACTATTCATGTTTCTGATTTTTTCAGGTAGTGAATTTAAAGATTTAACTCCGAGATATTTATGATTTAACTGTCCTAACGTTTTTGTTTTTTTACATTTTGGAGTAGGAAGTATTGATGTTTGTTTAATATTTCTATTATTTTTAAAGGGTGCAACATTATTTTGAATATTATCTTTATAAATTTGTAATGTTGCATGATAAAAGTATAATGCACTTAATTTTCTGACTTTAAATTGTTTGAATAAAAGTTCTGACGAATATGAGTAGGGTTTTTTTTTAACATTGTTTTTATTATTAAAAGTTCTGACGAATATGAGTAGGGTTTTTTTAACATTGTTTTAATTTTTAGTTTCTGTGATATGTTTTTTTTTTGTTTTTGTTTTTTTATTTAAAAAGAAAGACAAACATTCCCGGGTTACGAATAACCCAACAATGTTTGAAAATCTCCTACTACCACCACAGAAAGCCGAAAATGTTGCTTGTGTTGTGATGGAGGACTTAGCCAGCAGAGGAATCGAACATGCGACGCCCGGGTGGGACCCAATCGCTATGCCCACTCAACCACTGACCGGTGTGTTAATTGTTTGTGTTTGATTTATATATGTAACGCCCCATCCTATAACGCCTTATTGTATAATTGATTGACAGAAAGCGAAGTATGTGGTTCTAGGTAATTTTTCGTTTAAAATATCTCTAACATCGAAATATATATGTTAGTTTCCTTACTCTGATGTTCAGAATATTTATGTGTGTAATATCGGTATTGCTTTCTATATTTGTACATAATATATTGCAATAAATTTGTAGTTTTCTCTATTTGTCAAAGAAATTTTTTTATGTGTTTGTCATGGTACAAACGTTTTAGTAGCACCGATGATTTAACTTATCCAATACCCTTTAATAGATTAACATTGAGGGTTTATTGACTCATTAAATCTTTAAAACTATTTCTGAGTTATCGAATTTTTCATAGCGTACTGTAGTGAACTATTCCTCTTAATTTGAAAAATTCCTTGCAGCTACAAAGCGATTTAAATTCTATCGTCGAATAGAGTCACATCTATAAATCTGTACCTCAGAAGAAAAAGGTCGGATGTCACATTTTTTAAATTGTTCAGGAGAGAGGAAATAGTAAAATAATTAGTCTTTATTGACTATCTCTTGATGGTTAAATTTATGTAATTTTTATCCTGTTTTATTTAATTTGTCTTAAGCTAACTCTTGTCTTGTCTTAAGCTAACTCATAAACACTGAATGCACCCGAAAGGTAAAAAGTCGTTCTGGACAACAGACGTTTTTCCTTTGAACCATTGTGGGGACAACAGACCTTTTATGTTAACCTAACTTTGTTTTCCGTTGTCGTAGGACAACATTCTTTATGCCTGTGTGTAGATACTGAAAAACTAAAAAGGCCTCATACATAACTCATTTTCACAAAAAACTGGACCACCGACCTTTTTCTTCTGAGGTACAGAAATTAGAATTCAATTTTAATAAATAATGTTCCATTATGTCCTACACCAAAGCACACGAAACGATTAACTACATATAAGTACAAAATGTCTTATTCATCTCTTAAGGTGATACTTAAAAGAATTCATATACTGCTGTTTAATAGATGGCGCGAGTTTTATTATTTTGGGAAAAAAACATTTGCAAGTTATGCTATAAAATATTTAGATGAATTAATTGTTTACGCTTGTACATACGCAAAATGAATATGAATGAATAATTTTGTCCGTAAACAAACTCAAATTTTACAATAAAGGCTTAACATTTTTGGTAATTCAATCCAATGTTGTATTTTTATAACTTTCTCGAAAGAAATGAGTTTGATAATTGTAATGTATAGTAAATAGGTATTTAATATGGAAATAATACGATAGATGGCGGTAAGCATTTAGCTTGCGCCGTAGCTCGCCAGATGGCATTAGTGTACAAGAAGTGGTACTAGAGATAGACATTACCAGCTCCCGAGGTGGGAGCGCAGAGATTTACCTACCCCCGAATAGTAAACAGTCGTAGCTATCCAGCAAGGTTATTCAAAGTAATAAACACCTTTATATTTAAAGAACCTTTGTAATAATTAATATCTGCCAAGGAAAGGGCAGATATAACAACAAAACAATTTATTCACATTCATTTTACGTTTTTGCTGGAGAAAACAATTAATTCATCTTGAAATTTTAAAATAATAAACAAGTATAATAATAAATTGACTTGCAAAAGGTTTTTTCTTCATAAATGTATTATATTAGAGGCACTTCTGAAAACCAGCTGCATTTCAGGCAAATCCATGCAAATCCTGAGTGCATACCCTTTTGTCAATAGAATCAATGATAACTAAACAAAATATATAAAACTGTAAAAATCAATTGATGAATAATTTTTTTTTTAAATAAAAATAATGTAGCGCCATCTGTGAAAGAATATATTTTGAATTATTTTAAGCAGAAACGTCTTAAACACGTTGCTATTTCGAAATATTTGGAAATCACGTTTGATGCATTTTCAAAATTTCATGTCCACATAGAATTTATATTCAACAAAGCTTTGAGAGTGCTGGGATTTTTACTAAGCAATTCCAGGCATTTTTGCAGCCCGGCCGCGATTCGTGTGCTATACTACAGTTTAGTACACAGCATTTTGGAAAGCGGCTCAATAATATGGGGACCAGTAGATTTTACTTATTCACTAATGATAGAGAAAGTAAAGATACAAAAGAAGTATCTGATATATTTATATCTTAGAGAATTTGGGTATTATCCCTGGTTATATCCATCATCCTTTCTTTCCGGTATGCTGGGTATTAATAGCCTCGCCGATAGAAGGAAAACTGCTTTGCTGATAACAGCACATAACCTTCTGAACGGTCATGTCTGTATTCTTGATATAATACTAAAATTTTAGTTTTATGGTACCTAGAACTTCACAAGAGCGTGACACGTGACTTTTGTTGTTCAGAGATGCGGGACTAACCCTTGGTAATGTCGCTCGGAAAAATTATTCTCCTATTAAATAACTTGTCCCCTGACGTACATATATTTCAACTGAATGTACAAAAATAAAATAAAATATAATCACTACTTAACTAAATATTTTTATTATAGGCTATTTTACTTTAAGTACATTTAAAACAAAATAAATGAATAAATAAAAATTAAATTACAGTTCAAGGACGTCAACAAGGGAGGTTAGACCCCCTCCCCTCCCCCATGTGAATGCCTTAGCTATGCCCTTGTTATATTTAAAAGGTTTTTATCTAACAATTTTCTTTTCAGTTTTATGTAGTTTAATATTTAAACAAAGTTCCAATAATTTTACAATTAATAAAATTATTTTTCAAGTATACAAGGGGGGTTTAAGGGTTAGACCCTTAAACTTTCTTTATCGCTTGTTAGGATTATTCTTCAAAAAGCAGTTTAAAATTAAAAAATTATACTTAAATTCAAAGCAAATTTGGGTAAATTGAACTATATTTCACGCAGGAATAACTAACGTCCGTTGCAGACAACCGAGGTTAGAACTTTTGATTATACACGGTATCCGAAAACTCGCAGTAGAAACGGGAAACTGATAAATCACACACAGAACCCAAAAATGCTTCCACGCATATTAACAGCTGATATTAACTCACTAACATCCGATTTTACGTCAAATTTGACCTAAAAAAAGTCCAACTTCGTACTCGATTTGCTCGAAAACCAGAGCTGAAATCAAAAAAGATAAGTAACAAAATCGACTCTAAAGATGATGTAGATTCACCAGTTTTCGCCTATACCACGAGTTTCTGGCACCGTTTTTCGCTTTTTTTAACAGGGTGAATGTTACGATGTTATAATTTCTAATAAGCGTTCAATTAATTCAAATAAATCATAATTCTAAACTTCCAGCGAACATAAGCTTACCAGTGCTTTTCCGGTTATAACCGCCCTGAACTAAAATGATAATGCTTCCGTCCATAGCAGATTGGCTGACAAGTAAGAGCCGCGGAACCAGGGACATAATCCGTGATAAACCCCTCCCGCTATACTCACGGAGCCTAAACTACCACCGTTAAACTACCAAACTTCCTATCTTCATCACGGTGCAGCCATACATATTAATACTTTCTAACTTTATATGACGCCCAAAGCCGGGCAATATGAATGCATGGCTTAATTTATTTTCATTAGGATCTCGGCGCTGGCGACGCTCGGTGGGATAACGGATGGACGGGTTTTGTTAATGCTTAATGCATGTGTTTTGTCTCTATGTACAAAAATTAACATTTTTGAAGAGAAAACTTCTTTGGTACCATTGTGATTTGAAACTCGATAAAACGGAAACGAGCGACACTAAAAAGAGACAAAAACATACATCTATAGCATTTAGCCTGCGAGAGAATAAGATACCAATATGTATTTAATTCACTCGGTTCCAATACAATACGATAAATCCACAGTCCATTTCTCCTTTGGTGTAGTGGTATAAAGCGCCTGACAAACCTCTGCAGACATTTACTGTACCAAGGATCGAACCTACGAAATACAAAAATAAATAAAATTAATATCCAATCTTCAAACCACTCTAAAATGAACAGGCAAAAGAAAACACAAAAGAAAGCGACATCTAGCGACTCAGAATAAGAAAACAGAAATACTAATAAGATGACCAGGAATGTATAGGAAAAGGTGCACTGGAATTCGACGACAAAAATATGGAAAAAAGCATCTTTCACATTGATAAAAAAAGTGCTTCTTAGTCTCCCCACTCTAGTCTACTTCAGTTTTCTAAAGGTTTCGCTTCTACCGCGTGTCAATTCGACACTCTAATTTTTTAAAGTAAAGCTGAATAAAATTAGTAAAAACCTAGATAGTGTCTCGAATAAACATTGAGAAACATTTAGAACTTTGTAAAAAAGAAGCAGTCAAAAATGTGGGAAAAATTAGTCGAAGATACAATTGTTACTCGTAATTCTGAATTTGAAATATGAGATCCATAAAATGGGAGAGTTACGAAATGGGATCATATAAGAAACTCGACGATCCGAGATGATCTAAGCATTGAACCACTGCTACTCTTCATAGAAAAATCACAATTGAGGTGGCTTGGGCATGTACTAAGAATGTCTGATGACCGAATTCCGAGGAAAATACTGAGTGCGATTCCAGAGGGAAGACGTCCAGTGGGCCGCCCCAGACACAGTTGGGCGAGGCAACTCCAGAAACTGTGTGAGGAGAGGATGGGTCTACCATGGACAGAGGCCGAACAATCAGCACAAGACAGGGACTTATGGAGGAGCCTTGTTGATGCAATGGGTCCCCGACCCGAATAGGAGAAGGGGAAGAAGATGTATGTATGTATGTAAGATCAATAAAAATGACTAAAAATAAGAAGCCTCAATTTTTGAGTTGGTTGGCGTTTGTTCCGGCAACACAAAAAATCCTAGGTTCGTGTCCCCAGTTGCGATTGTTAACTTTTCATTTTTCTGTGTCTCTTTTAATTTTCATATTTTTGTTAAGATTTATTAGTTATACTAATGGATATAACCTACAAAGGTTATTATAACAAGAAGTAGTCCCATAAATTTTTTAAATAATTATGAAGCAAGAAGGGGAGGAATGGAAAGACAAAGTTCAGATGGTAACTGAATATTCATATATGTAGTTTCTATCTACAGCTGAAGTAACTTCAAGTAAAGTTTAAATTCAAAGCAAGGTCTGAAGTTCCAAAGCATTTTTTTTTTTGCAAAACCCGCAAGCTGTGAAGCGAAAAAATAAGATATAGTAGCTTCGTTTGACATATCTGATTTCTTATGTATTGAAATAAATAAAAAAAAATTGTATGTGACATTGATAATGCGGACGCAAGTGTTACAGATAGAAAGAGCAAATCTACTTAGACCATAGACATATGAATATTAATAGACCAGAACAGAAAGGTGAGGGGTAGAAACCAACTACAGCGGGACGAAGGGCAGGAAGACGGCTTTGGTGATATGTGATTCGTCAAAACTCAATCTGACGGTATATAGGCATCTCGCATTATAATATCACACTTTCGTTCTTAAAAGTAAACTCTGCTTTTGAATGAATTTACCTTTTTTTATATAGGAGCGCGAATTGTTCGCCGCGTAATGAACACATTTGCGAAGTCCAAATATTCAAAGTAAGGTCGCCTATAAGGTCGAGTTCAATATTTTGTTGCTGTATTAAGTGAAGACACTTTTATAAATGTTTCATAATTTACTTACCCCAGTAAACAGGGACGGGCACACGCCATGTATCTCGAGTGACAGTGTATGTTACAAAAATGATCATATTATGTGATCTGAATTGGCTTAAAATAGTGTAAAATAATGCTTGCCTATGGAATGTAATACGACAATTTTGTTTATTCTCTTTTTCACTTCTATTTTAACACGTTTTCAAAACACAAGCCACTATGTTTACCGTTTTATTTCGTAAAATGCACCGATGAGTGCTTGACGCTGGCTTGCAGAAGAATAATGACGTGACATTTTTTAGATTAACGCGAAGCCATACACGATCCCAGCCGGTTCCAATGGAATGGTTCCAATGGGAGGGGGAAATAATACGCTTTTATCGCTTAGGGCAGGTCTACTAATATTCATATGTCTATGACTTAGACAGATGACCCACCAAGAGTAAACTATTTTTATGACAATCCCCTCAGATCGAAGAATTATATCCGGCTTAATATTTATGTTTGAAATTGTTAATGGTAGTATGGACAGCCTTGATTTAATTAAACTCATTGAATTGCATGTGCCTACGAGAGCTAAACTCTTTCCAAAATCTTCTTTAAATGTAACAATACCTGGACTAAGCTTTTCAAACACTCACTTGTACCTAGGTTGCATGAATTTTTTGTGTGAGCTATGTTGCATAAGAAGATACGCACATCTAGCGGGTCTATTTAACTGCACAGAAGATACGCACAAGAAGGCTATGCTATCAAATCTTTTCAATCAATATTAATTTAATCTAAGTCTACTTTGGTTATATATTACAATTTATTTGTACTTGTATATCTTATTTTTATATCGATCGGAGTTTATCGATTCGATGTTATTTTACAATCAAATGCCACAATAAATTATGGATATTCTTTTGTTAAATTATTTCTACTGTTTTCTTATGATTTTAACTGTGACATGTTTGTCTCTCTCTAAATAAATATCCTCTCTTCTATCAAGCGTTTTCTAAAATTGCCTCCCCTCCATTCAACATTTCATCTCTTCTAAGTCTGAACTCGACTCCAATCTTCCATATAATTCTGAAATTTGCTCATTTAAATAAAATTAATATTTAATTTCACCTTTCCTTTCTCTGTAATTTTAAATGATGGCCTAGAACACCCTTGAAGGGTGAAAGCCAGAAATTATTGAAAAAAAACTGTGATGTGCAATAATTGTGTGCAGTATATTTATTCCGTCAATATTAAATAAATAAATAAATGGAATAGGGTAGGAAGGAAATCCTGCTGGTAATGTTTTTCACAAAGTTTTTAGAAGCCCCTGACTTACTTTACGCGCGAATGCTAGCGCTCATTTTCTGGGTAAATTGTATACCACCCTAGTTGAAATATTAAATATTAACGTTTATCCGCTTTTAGCTTTATTTTAACACCTGCTTAGTTAGTGGCTTTGTTGTCTTTTAGAGTCCCGCGTTCTACTTAAGCTTTTTCACTTTGTACCACCATTCCACGATCATTTTAAGTTCTCGCCTCATTAAGTATACCATTGTTAGCTTTGGCTACATTTTCAGCTACCTAGGTAGTTATCTTAGAGTCACGATCAGACTCGAGGCGATGCACAACGTCGTGTAAAATTTAAGATCAGGCCACTAACAATAATACTCCTTATCTAGATGGCGGTAAAGTTTAAATTCCTGCTCTACACCAGCCGCCTCTATTGATTTTTTAAAGAAAAAAACTTCGCCAAAAATCGTGTTTTATTTTATTTGGAGAAGTTCAGGCATAAAATTAAAAAATATTTTACGATAATTTTCCAAATTATACGATAAAATCATTATCGGAAAGAGGTTCATAAGTAGTATATTTTGAACTTGAAAGCAGTTCGATGTTTAATTTTTTTTTCTGGGCTTATAAAGAAATTCATTAAAAAAATATTCGTTTATTTCAAAGACAATTTTTGTTCTACTCCGAGTATTAATTTAAAGTATCTATAATAGTTCTAAGTGATCTTAGAACTTTTCCTTTACTTAATAATGCATCACCATAATGCCATATTTTTTATCTTTGAATTCTATAAATGACTCAATATCTTCCATTAAATATTAAGCCATGATGTTTCATCGGCTGAACACATCGCATCTCTAAACACAAATAAACTATTTTATTGTAGTTAAATCAATTTCAAAAGAAAACAGTTTGAAATACAAAATATTTCACCACGGCGAAACTCTCTGTATCGCCCTACATATATTGAAAATTGCTTTAAATCGCTTTAGCCAGCTTGTTCAATTGACCAAATAGGCAGGTACTTCCAGACCTCCCACTCACCCATTCCGTTCGCCTCACACTCCCTTCCTAAACATAACAATCTCGGGATATCATAATCCTTTTTTGGTACTAATAACGTTGTGATTTGTTATTTTTTATTGATGCACATTAGTGATGTATTGATTTCGCATACTAAATATTACCAAAGATAGTTATACTAGTAGTTCTGCGAACAGTTAGTAGACCTCGCATCCAAAAAAGTGTAACTAATTTTCTCATTTTCAATACATCAAAACCAAAATTTCCTCTGAAATCACAAGTTTTGTTAGTGTATACTTAAATACATTTCAATCTAATTTAATTATAAATCATAAATATTGTAATTTTAATTAAAGCCGCCGCTACCCGAATTTCTAACGATTTCTTACGTATCTCCCTCAAACACGTTAAGTTTTAAAGCTCTTGAAAAAATATATGTTATTCTTGAAGATAATATCTAGAAATTCCCCGCACCAAAACGTAAATTATATAAAATTCCCTCGTAAGAAAAAAATCGCAAAGTATGCTCCAAAAATTCTTTGTTTCAGTTATTTTACAAGTTATATGTATGAAAAAATTCACAGTGTTTCTTTAAATGCTGTTTAAGATAACGCCCCGTGATTTTTGCTCTATTTCAAACAAGTTGTGTTATATTAAACATTTTTTTTAAAATCGCATTGATTTTGTTGCGTTAAATATTAGCGCGCTCCTCTAACATTCGTAATTTCATATCTCTCCATCTACTTCTTTTTGAGCCCGGTTGCGGCGCTTTTATTTCGCTTCCTCGTCTCTGTCCCCTTCCCCACCTTCAGTATCACAACATACCCCAATTGGGGATGCCATAGTCTCGCAGGCTCCAGAAGGGATCCGTTGGGAGTCATGTGCATTATTCATATTAAAAAATAATTCAACATATTCACAAATTAGTTCTAGTGAGATTAAAAATTGAAATTTAAACATGTGAAGAAACAGTAAAGATACAATGATACTGCCAATGGATAAAATGGCAGCACAGTTGCGTTCCAAGCAGTCAATCGGAATTTGATGGTTAGCGTTGCATTGTTTTGATTTTTAATGATTGAGACATAGTTAATCAAAGAAGTATGTACAACAGATAAACAATCTAAATAATAATTTCCGAGTGTGGTAAAACATTTTTATCTTGAAAACTTTTCATTTCCCACGCGAGATGCGATCCGGGGTTGCCACACCCATTCCAAACTGCCTAGGACATAACGCGCAACGGGTGCCAGCGGAAAACTGAAGATCGTTCGTCTCCGCTAACAGAAACTTTAGTAGGTCGGTGAAAGACCTAGGGAACATCAAACAAAACTTTGACGATCTCTGTAAGAGAGTGGAAAAATCCTTGGCTCTGAGCCCACACTTTCAAAACCTGGCGTGGGCAAAAAATAACACTTATATGTTTTTCTCACATATGGAATACAACAAAATAAATAATATTGGGTTTGCACCTCGCTCAATAGCGGATAACTACAAAATTCATAATGTTGATTGAAATGGTTTTACCAGCGTGTGCAGGTGACCAGATCTAATCAGCCAGGTAGTTCTCAACCTTCCTCTTGCCCATATCGGCTATTGCCAGTAGCGCCCTGATGAAAAACCATCATTTAGAATTGAAACGTTGCTAGAAATAGCTTTTCGGATCGTTATGAGATAATGGACGTGATCTCTTGTCAGATTTGCGTATTTTTTTTGCTTTTTTTATGTACAACGTATACATTATTAATAAATAATGCACACTTGGAGGAATTACCTCTGCCACAGGTCACCCCAAGTAATTCGCTACGTTTAGTGATTTAGCAGGGATGCCCGGGTTCATGGGTTGAGGTTTGTCTAGGTCTTGTAGGCGGATGACCAGGACTCACTGAACTCCAGATTCCTACCCACCCCTTAAACCCTTTTCGTTCCCAGAACTCTCCTCTCCTTATTTTACTTAAAAATCCCTCCAAACAGCATCCCCAAAGATGACATAGCAGGGCCTCCTGTGTGGAGCTCATGTAAAAAAAAAATCGTGTTTAAAACGATCTAAACTAAAATATGTGACAGTAAATACGTAAAAATCACACCAATCTGACAGAAGATGGCGTCCGTTATCTCGATAACGATCCCATAAAAGGTATATAATCGCTATGCAGATCTGAATTGTCAGGTACTTGCACATCTTCCTCTACCCCAGCCTCACAACATACCCTTATTGGGGATGCTCTTGCGTCACTGGCTCTAAACGGGAGTAGGTGGGACTATTGTGCGGTATTCACATTTAAAAAAATACTTTCCAACCTTCGGTTTTCCCTTCTCCTTTCCCTCACTCGCTTTATTCAACCACATAACATTTACGAAAGTGCGCTGGCTCCATAAAGTTGGGACTTAACGTCAACTGTGACATCACGTATGATTGTAGACTAGCGCAGACCCGTGGAAATTTACGGGACAGGATTTGCCTCAGAATAATTGCCTATGAATCAAAAATTTTAAAAAAATTAAATATACATTTCAAAAATTCAATTATTAAACAGTTTAAAATATTTTCAGTAGGTAATTGCCTAAATCATTTCTACAATCTTTCCAATTTTGAAAATCAAAGCAAATCCAATGACTAAACAAAATACCTAAGAATGGCATTTGACATAACGATTCAAATACCTATCAAATATTCTTTCGAAACGATTATACAAAAGTTGTTCGTCGACAGCCATCTTGGGCACCATTTTTTTTCATACAGTCCTCTCTCAGAGTATTTTGGGCATTGAACAAATTAATCCCAGTTCTAGAGTTCATTGATCTTGAGTTACACATAGGCACCTGAGGCACCGAGACACAACCACTGGAATTATTATTTTTATAATTTTTAATTCGTATTAAGTAAGATATACTCAAAATAAAATACCTATATTAATATGCTACACGCTTGAATTCGTCTTGGCCAAAATCCAAAACTTTTGCCCTCGCTTTTATCGCTCTGCTAAAGCGTCCGTCTTTTTTATATTTTCAAATAGCACAAATGAATACAACATATTTATCATCATTCGGTAATTTTATGACAGGGGTCATGCTTAATTATTTCAAAGTACCAACCCGAATATCAAGTCCACAATGCAGCAATCATTCTCCTGACGGATGCATTCAAACAGCCACTATTCTATCCTCTGTCAGTTCATATTATGCATTGCGGACTCATGAATCATTTGCAAACTGAGAGGAATAACGGTGTGAAAGATGCTGAGAATTAATCACAATTTAAATACCCACTAAAAAAATGCAGAGTGTTTGCACACTCACACGCGTTTTTTATATGAAACCTTCAGAAAACTAAAGTAGACAAGAGTGGGGAGACTACGAAGCACTTTTTTATCAATGTGAAGGATGATTTTTTCCATATTTTTTTCGTCGTATTCCTGTGCCCCTTTTCCTATACATTTGGTCATCTTGTTAGTATTTCTGTTATCTTCTTTGGAGACGCTTTCTTTTGTGTTTCCTTTGCCGGTTCACTTTGGAGTGGTTTGAAGATTGTATATTGATTTTTCAAAAATATATATATGTATTTTTTTTCATTTTTTATGATTCTATCTTTGGTTCGCTGAATCTCTGGCCGCTAAGGTTCGTTAGGCACTTTATACAGCTTGACCAAAGGAGACTTGCGTGGGACCGCGGATTTATCGTAATATATTGAAACTAGGCCTCTCGCAGGCTAAATCCTATAGATGAATGTGTTTGTCTCTTTTTAGTGTCGCTCGCTTCCGTTTATTCGAGTTTCAAATCACAAGAAGTTTTCAGTTCGAAAACATTTTTTTTTAATTATCGAACCAAGGTAACGCCCAGTGTGAAATTAGATTCGAATTTGAAAACTGGCTCCATACCTTAATTGCTAGGGGCGGATATTTGAAACTCGTTGTTATCTCGCTCTAATACCGAGTGTTTTTTGGAGAGAGAGAGAGAGAAACCTTTCAACAGTTAGCATAACTTGGGTATTTTTTAGCTCTTCTTCCTTACACATTATTTCTCCATGTGCTTGACTAAGAAAAATGGAGCTGTTTTTTTGCTTTAAATTTATCAAGCTTGTTTGTTTAAGCTAAGAGTGATTTCGCTAACATTTTATATAATCATTTTTGGAGGCGGGTATGGGTACCGCTGCGCCAGGAATCATTTATTGGATAACTAACACCTCTTCCATAGGTCACCCAAAGTGGTTCGCTACGTTTGGTGACTTATCAGGGATGCCAGGGTTCATGGGATAAGGTTTGTCCATCAGGTATTGGCGGCCGATGCGTCTGCCCATCTGGATCAAGAGAGACACTGTTGATGTAGGTCTTTTAACCACTCCAGCCATAATCCCTCGACCTTTCGCCTTGCACCGCAGTTGAAGGGATGGATTCATACGTGCGTCACTCCTGGACACACAGACCCCCAGATTCCTACCTACCCCTCATACATATTTCCTTTCCAGAACTTCCTCTCCTTTCTTTCCTTATAAAAACCCTCCACACAGCATCCCCTAAAATTAATATAGGCCCTGAAGGAAATTATTTTGCTCATGGCCTCCTGTGTGGAGCTAATGTAAAGAAAAAGCAATATGTGAGTGGTTTTATACATCTTTACATGGCATAAAATGAAGTCGCTCCCGCTGTCTGTGCACTTAGATCTTTTAAACCACGCAACGGATTTTCATGCTGTTTCCACCAATAAGTATAAATAATAATACATATTAAATATAAGTGATTCATGAGGAAGGTTTTAAGGTATATAATTTGTCAAGGTTTTGTGTAAATTGGTTGAAACATAAACAAAGAGAGCGGGCTGCAAGCGGGCGATGTGGATTTAATTTAACAGGAGGCGTCGGTTATAAAGATTGGGTAGTGGCGTGGCGTTGTGTTTCGTTAGCCACAGCAACGTGTGTCCGGGTCTGCTAGTATATAATATAATAATGGTTACATACATAATTTTAGCATTGTTGTGATTAATTTTGACGAACTTTACCATACTTTAACGTAAAATCAGCTGGGGAGTGAAGAAATGTAGAAGTGAAACAATATTCCAATATAGTAGATTAAAGCACAGCAGATTAGGTACTGTAATTGAATTATTTTTTATACCAGTAGTTTCTTTCTAAATGTCACTTTCATTTTGTAACGGAGAAGCACATTTCTCGATTCAATTAAGTCATCCACTATCATCCCACATCCGCGATAGAAGCTTCACTTAGTGCAGATTTACATATGTAGCATCGATATACGTTTAATATACAAGATATACATTTGTATACATGCCAATGGCGTAAGATGAATTTTCCCAGAATGAATTTTTAAAAATTTCATTTTTTTTGGTTTTCACACTCAATTTCATAAAAATATATGTGTACAAGTATTTGTACCATATCATATGTTCAATTTAAAGTAGTACTAATACTTGGTTAATATATTTATATACCAGTGGCGCACAATGGCTTTTCTAACAGTTTTTACAATTTAAAAATAATGTCTTTGTTGGTGTTTTCACAACCGAAATGATAATAAATTTTATTTTATCTGTCTTACCAATTATTGTTGTTACTTTGATAATTAAAAGCTCTGCAACTCATGATATAAATCAAGAGACCGCCTGAAAATAGTTGGGATTACTTGTATAAACTATAAAATTAAGCTGTGTAGTTAAATACCGTAATTTGAAAACGGAAAATTTTATTCCGATATTTCCTCTTATTTTTTTAGTCAGTGCAGTGCACCAAAACTATATTAACTCGGATCAAGACGTTGAATCACGTCGGCTTCTTATTTCTATAAAATCCTGCAAATTTTTACTTATTTTAATTAATTGAAGCCTTATAGAGTAGTATGGCTTTTATAAAATTATATATGATGATCTAACAGAAATAAGGGGCCGATTAATTTAATGTCCTGACCCGGGTTGGGTTAGTTTTGGTGCAACTCAGTGCGGGACTCCGGGAATGTTTTTATTTTACTTTGTTTTTTTTATGTAAAAATTAAAAAAAAACTATGATTTTATATACTATTTTCATAATACATGCTACCAAACTTACATAATTTGCCACAGTTCTAAATATGTATTCGTCTCAACACCCTCCACACACCATCATCAAAGATGATATTTTAAGCCATGAGGAAAATAATTTCCTTCAAAGCCTCTTTTGTGGGGTAATGTAAAAAAATCCGTCTAAAAATCAGACAAAGAACAAATATTTTTTTTAAGCAGTTACATATAAGATTACGATATGGTTCAAAGATTCTGACCATACGAAGCCTGTACAACATACTAGGCCACTCCCAACTAGCAAAAGGGAAGAATATAAATAAAATAAAATAAATAAATAAATAAATATGCACAGTGCAAAATGTTTAGGTACACAAATGTGTGTATTCTTAGTATGCCTTATATCGCTACGAATATATTATGTGGGTAATAGACAAACAAGTCTAGAAGTCACGATTTCAAGCTCAAAGGTGGTTTTAATTTATGTTGTGAACAATTTTATATTGAAGAGAAAAGTAAATCAGGTGAAACTATCAAGATAATTTTAGCCACAAAACAGTATTTTTTAAAAGTTCTTTCTTACACGCGTTCATACATTTATAATGGCAAAATACATTTCTTAGTAGTTTACCCTTATGTTTTATATGATGTGTTTAACAAATTTTATTTAAATTCTACTCAAAGGAAACGTTATAAAAAGCTTTAATTAATTTAAATCGTTTTTTTTGTATTTATAATGTTAACTTATTCGCAGTAAAGATTAATCGAAAATAGTGATTTAGCATTAAGCTTCATCTCAACTTATTCTACGTCGCGCGTCGACTGAACAGAACCAATGCAATGTTAAAACCATGTTAAAACTAAATTATATCTTTTAGTAGCATGTGATTATTGGTTTCTAAAATCACGCATTCAGTGCACGCCACTTTTATCTCGTGTGCGTTAACAATCTACGAAGCTACGTAATAAACAACTTACAAACACAACAATAGTATGCGTGTTTCCATGTAAACATTGGCAATACCACGGTAAACGGGAACATTGTGTACTGTGTACTAACTTCAACATAGTTGAAGCTCCGTGCTTTGTTCGGAATAATGTTTAATCGGAATTGTAAATTGCAAATTCAACTCATCCGTAAATGAAACAATTTTCAGTGAATAATTCCGCGCATCTGGAGCAATGGCTAAAGGCGCCTGCTCGCGTTTTCATTTGTTATCATTTAAAGTTTCGACAAGGTGAATTTTAACCATAAACGCAATTAAAATTATTAAAACTCTCAGATAGAAGACAATTTTAACGCCTTTACATTTATTATTAAAATTGTTAGTAGTTGTATTTTAAGCAGCCGTGATTTATTAAGCTTAATTACCTACCAAATACCAACAACGACTAATCGATTTAAAATTCATTTTAATTTTAATTGCAAAAACAATTTTATTGAGTCGTTTTGATCTCGCACGTACCTTAGTAGTAGATATGTTCAACTGTCATCATTTCTTCAAACATTTTCGGAATCAATAACTGTTATGTTAACTTATTAGCTGGATTAAATTCAGTTTTTTTAGTTTAAAATTACACAATGAAGCAATTATCGATGCGCAACTGACCGTGTTTTGTATTTATCGGTATCAGAGATGGCGTTGTGTACGGATTTATATTTTTTGTGATTTTCTTACTTTTCCACTTAATTGCTTTCATTTTATTTATACGTGTGAGGGAGATTTATTATTATTATTTTATTTTTCCTTTGGAGGGGTGTGAACATACGTTCACCGTTTGTCTCATTTTAGACTGTTGATGTTTAGTGTGTAAGACAAAGGGGCAGCATTATATGCTTAAGAACAAAAGTAAAACAATCAGCTTATCGACATTTTACGTTTTTCAATTTTTGGAAATCACTCACTATTCAATATTATACTTATCACAATATTGCTGCAGCTCTTTCAAAACATGAGAATTCGTTCCATACAAAATGTATGAGGAAAAGAATTTTCTTCATCATTTTTTTCCGTGAATTTTTCTGATGTTTTTTTAGCTATTCTGCTATTCGGGCGGGGACGAATCAAACAAATCAAATATCATAAAAATCGGTCTAGCCATTCTTAAGTTATAAATAGCGTAACTAACCCGACTTTGTTTTATATATTAAAATAATACAATTAACAATTCGTTTTAACCACTTTTTTTGTTTAGATACAATAGACAATAACATACCTCACGAACTTCATAAAGGTTTCAGTTTTTAAGTAAACCCTGATGAGATTGAATAGCTCACGAAACACGTCAGTTGTATCTCAACAGTCAAACGTTGTTAAAACAAATTGTTTATTGACTTTTAAATGTATTATTAGTCATTGAAGAAGAAGAAAATGTTAAAAAGGACAAGACATGGAAATATAAAAAGATAATGGTCTCAACTGCGACTCAAACTAGAGGATCTTGTCTTACCGGGGCGGAAGCCTTTACCAACTCGGCATTGGGGTCTTTATTTTTAAGTAATTTTTTTTCTTGCTATTGATAGTGTCCCAAATAAACATTTTATTATTATATGGGACACCTTAAAGTCTAAATTTCCAAATGAATATTAAATTTTTATTGGAATAAATCTTGTTTTGATAACTTTTGAATTTTATGCCCATAAATGTAATACACCATTGAAGAAGAAGGTAATTCGATTAAATATAAATGAAAAAAGCACAAGAAAAATAAGATATCATGAGTTCAAGAACCAGTTGCGACTGTTACCTTTTTTATTGTTCTGTGTCTTGTTCTTTTCATATTTCAGTTTGGATTTATTATATCTTTTTCTTCAATTATATATTACATTGATAGGTATATCCTTCAAAAGATATTAAGATAAGAGTTATTCCAATAAAAATTGTGTGTTTTAATTATTTGTCCTCCAATTATTTCCAGATAAAGCCTTCTGTCAGCTTTGTTTACTTTATTCGATCTAAAACAGTTTACGAGTTTTCTAAAGGTGTGAACACGTGAAATGCGTCTTCACTTATAATACACTGAACACGTTCAGATTTCAGACCCGTTTCGGTTATTACCGCACCGTGTGAACCGGCGCTTATCTGGCCGTTATCTATTATATTAAAACATCATTTCAGAAACACACTCGTTTTCATTACCTTGATCCTACACTACAATTGAATCGTCCAAATAAATATCAAAAGTATCATAAATTATTTTAGAAAAGTAACAAATAAAGCATTTAGCGGCCATGCACACTAGCGACCAATTTCTTGTTTACGATATCTGAGATTTCATCAAAAATATTAGCTGTAAATCGAGGAAATAGAAAATGTTTTTTTTTACACTAGCCGGAAAATATTACAATGTTCATTAAACGGTATTTAGCGAATATCTACGAATATCCATTAGAAACCCAAACCATGAAACCGAACCATAAAAGTTGAAAACACTCCATCCAAAACCTAGTTGGCCTCAGCACAGGATCTCCTAGTGAGGAGGACTAAGCAAACATTTTAAACCTCTTTTTATATAAATGGCAAAATTATTTGATACCTACCTAATTAATTTAATTAATCATGTAAATCAGAAGAAAAATGTTAGCACGATCGTAGATTTTTTGCAGCGTTTAGCTTAGTTCTTCCATCGAATCTATTTTTTTTAGTAGCTATAAAGGGATAAAGTCTTTTAAAAATAAAAAAATACATAAATTTAAACCGTTTTTTTACATTTTCGTTTTAATGAACAGTAATTGCTGAAATTCACGGAATAATTATACAGTTTCTTAAAATAACCGCTCGTTCTCACCACGTTTTTATCTTAAGTCTGTTTAACTATTCCGTAATCTCTCAATACACCCAGAAGGGGTAGGGGGTCCACCACCCCTCACTAATGATGATCATGTGGCGCTTGCTACCCTTAATGCCTCAATGAGTCTACCAGTTAACAGAGGATCCGAAATTTTTTCCAACAGCCTGTTTTCCAGCAGTTTTCAAAATGTTTGTTTAGAAACATCGTTAATCTAATTTTATACTCAAGATTTTTACAATCTAAAAGCGAAATAAAGCACTTTCCCGAAACCCACTTAAAACAAAATAGTTAACTAAATTTAGAGCAGAGTTGAGTGTTGATTTTGTTTATTTGATTGATATAATAGATGTTTATTTTAAACGAATTCTAATTAATCTAGCTTTTATTTATTTTTCCAATTTGGGTTTTTCACATGAACAAACGAATCAATCATTGGTTATCCGTAACTCGTATCTGATCAATACTCACTTAATTTAAAATATAATTATGTTAAAATTTTAGCAACCTATATTCATTTTAAGTTCATTTTTGTTTCTGCGCAACCGCTAGGTACTTTCTCAAATAAGAAGTATAATTTTTTTTTCTTTTAACTACGAAAAACAGGTCTTATCTTTATAATTAAATTGTTTACTAAACTAATAATAACTCATTAGATTTGTCAAAGAATTTATATATATAAAAATGTTAAAATCAATCATTTTAAATACATGTAGGATAAAGAAAGATTTTTTAAATATTTATATTGAGGGATTAGTAGGATTTATCGGTCCAGTTAGGAGTTCTTCCTAGCCAAACCCTCTGATATGAAAATATCTGGAGTCGGTGAATTATTATCCTATTTGTCTCTGGTAGGTTGACATGTTTTTCTTGTATTGTTTTGTATTTATTATACTTATGTAGTGCACTTACATAGCGTGGATTGAATAGATGATAATTTGTGGAAAAGTGTGTTAGTTTTTCCTGTGGGGAAAATAAAACCCGGACATACAGTCGTAAAATAATAATAAAAACACTTACTTAATATATTTTATTGATAATTCGTATGTAATAATATTCAAATAGACATATGCTGATAAAAAACTTTTCCACATTTGCGGTTCTGTCCGTTTACAAATAGAATAAATTATTATTTTAAAAAGGTTTAGACGACACGTGTTCAATTACACAACATTTCCTGGAATATTTAAACAGCACATTAAAGGGAGAAAGTCTCATCATTAGACGTAATTATTTTACTATATCTTTCATTCTTCTCAAACTGAATAACTTTCTGAAGGACCTTGACAAACAATTCCCAAATCTAATTTCGGTTGGAAAGAATTTCGGCAGTTTTTTCAAGTCATCAATAAAGGAAGGACCTACCGGCATTAATTCATATAAATCGACAAAAGTTTTAATTTGCCCGTCACAAAGACGGCGTCCACAAATTAAAGGAGAAATGGACGTTATTAATGTCATTATATATAATATTAGCTTAGCGCTCCCAAAAACCAGGATTGCTTACTTCAGTATTGTTCTTTACTGACAAAAAGTACAAAGTTTTTTAATACGTCCATTCGAAACTCGCAAATACGATATAACTGCTTTACTGACCCTCGCCTCGGCTTACTAGCCAACTTTTCATTAGGGAAACTTTTTCAATTTTAGATGTTTAATAGTTAATAAGCAGTCTCTTTTGAAACAAACTTCTTTATTGGATTTTTCTGGCTAACCCGAATTATTACCCTCGACCTCTCATAACTCCTGGTCCCCTGGCATCTGGAGGGCATCAAGTGTCACGTAACCCCCCTCCCCCTCTTTTTTTAATTTCGTTTTTTTAATTTTTTTTTTTTTATTGGCTCGCCAACAGAATAATATATTACATAATTATTATATTAATTTACATTATTAATGCGGTTATAAGGAAACATTATTTGTGTAACGATAAGTTACAATAAAGAAAGCTGAGTGAAAATATTTAGCGGAAGTCCGATCCTAATCATATTAAATTAAACAATATAACAAAATAAATAACAAACTAGACGGGTAAAGATAGAATACATCAGTACCTACCTACCAACAAATTCTTCGTAACAATTATTTATTGGAATATTTGATTTGGTACTTTACTTCATAATAAACGGCCTCATCACATTATCAGAAAGAATACACGGGTTAATTTTCCTATATTTTCCTAATCCCATATTTTGAATCTCATAAATGGGAGACTAAATAGTGGATGCATATTCCAGAATACTTCTGACAATAGAAATTAAATAATGTTGAAGTTAATTCAAGTATGTGTGATGTACTGTTTGAAATAGTATCTACATATCTAAACGCTTATGTAAAAAAATTTATGATACTATTATTGCAGAAAGAACACAGCAAATTCGTACTACTAGAATTGGCTCTGGTCTGAATTTTTTGGTAAGTAAATCTTCTTTGGTCAAAGATATTGTTTGTTTCAGGCTCCACTTATATTTAATAGCTCTCTAGAACATATTAAGCCAACTTATAGGTCATCTTAAGTTATCGTATTAAGTTCTTGTTTTTGTTAGCCGAGGATTGCCAACATTTTTTTCATCTTTGTCCCTTTTTAATTAGAGGCTTAATACTTTTATCTATTAAATTGAGGAATAACACAAATTATTTAAATCAAATTTATTTGCCCACGCCGGATTTGATCCGCGACCTTCGGATTACGACTCAACAGCCTTATCCTCAACCACGGAGGCCGTCAACTCCTTCCTTTCCTTAAAAAGACTATCCCCTCAGAATCCCCAAAGATGACATTAGACCCGAGGGAAATTATTTTCGTCGGGCTTCCTGTGTGGGTTTAATGTGAAACAATATTTTACCATTCTGAAACTCTTATTTTAGATTGAATCATACTGTAAATGCGGCGTTATAAAAAGAAATGTCTTGAAAATAAATGTAAACAAGTTTTTTCTTGCCGCATACTTTTCTCGTTAATGCTCCTCTTCTGCAGTGATGGCTGCAGGCCGCCGGAAGCTGAGTGTCTTCCAAACAATTTGCTAACTCGGTTGAACATGAGTTCTCTGTCATTATACTCTGTGAGAAGAAGATGGAATTGCTTAAGAAATTTGCAAAGCTCGAGGAAAATGAATGCAAACGAGATAATTAAAGACTCGTCTTGTGATATCAAATTTTCATTTGACGGTTGTTAAGATACGGCTTGACATGTCTGTTTAAAGCAGTGTACACTTAGTTGAAGAAGAACATCGTTAACGAACTACAGACTTATTTTTATGGCGATGCTTTTCTAGTGAACACGTTACTATTCAAATTTCCTTTGGAAATACTCGACTTTATTAGGCAAACGATCGGCGCTGAGCGTAGAACGTATTACAGAGGTCAAAAGAATGCACATGTTGCATACTAAGAAATGCAGCTTTCATCTCAATACAAACTTTATATTATAAATGGTTTTTTTTGTTGTTTAGTTTGTCTGATTATTATTTACGGACAAATAGTTTATTAAAAACATATAATGACAATGAAAATAAAGTACATATAAATGAAGAGCATTGACAATAATATAAAAGTACATTTATTTTTTTTTTAAACTTTATTTATTCAGATTTCTTTGTACATATAATGTATAACAGCAAATATTATATATTAACATAACACATAATAACAATTAGTATGAACAAGAAATGAAAATCCACTAACTGAGTGTGGGTAATATTAAAACAAAATACTATATTTCCAAGTACCCAAAGTATAAAAAAGACTTAAAAAAAAAAACATATAAAATATAAAGTTAGTATTAAAAGTTAGTATTACATAGGTAGAATAAGTGAAACAGGTTTTTTTCAGCTATTATAAAAATAAATTAAAAAATATGGAGAAAAACATACTGATTTTTAATTTTTTTTTTTTTAGTTATTATAAAAAATAAATAAACAGAAAACATATTGTACTACAGTTTAGAAAGTTACAGAAAGTGAGTTGTAGATGGATGGATAAATTTATAGAAAAAGCGTTTCAATATCTACATTATTCATGAAATCAAATGAAATCAAATACGAGCAATCAGGATTCCGGAACAAAAACTCTTGCGAAGCGGCGATAAATATAGTGATTGATACATGGAAGAAAGAAACAGAAACAGAAAATCACCATTGCAGCATTCTTAGATTTCAAAAGAGCATTTGAAACGATAGAAAGGAAAATACTTTTGGAAAAACTAGAAGACACAGGTCTTTCTAACGTGGCTCTGAATCTATTCAAAGAATATCTCCAGAAAAGTAAACAGGTAACGAAAGTTGAAAGCTCAAAATCAGAACCGATAGAAAACAACCTTGGTGTTCAACAAGGGTCGGTATTAGGTCCAATTCTATTTATAATTTACATAAATGATATTATTAAAACTATTAAACATTGCAAAATTAGACTATTTGCAGACGATACCTTAATCTATATTTCGTGTGAAGATTACATAGATGCAATTAACAAATTAAACGAAGACCTACAAAATATATCAAAATGGTTGGAATTAAACAAATTGAAACTGAACGTAAACAAAACAAAATATATGGAAATAGGCAATAAAAAGAGTAACACAGGGTTAAATTTGACAAATAATGGTGAAACAATTGTAAAAGTAAATGAAATCAAATACCTGGGTGTAATACTCGATTCAAAACTGACTTTCATAGCAAACTTTGAATATGTGCTAAAAAAGGTATCAAAAAAGGTAAATTTTCTTAGAAGACTAAGACATAAATTAAATAGAAACACTACGGAGCTCATTTATAAAACTATTGTTGCTCCACATTTGGATAACTGCTCTACGATGTTATATTTGGCCAATGAAGGAAATTTAAACAAACCAGAAGTTATACAGAATAGAGCTATGAGATGTATACTGGGAAAAGGCAAATACGCAATTTAATGTGTTAATTTTTGTGCATAAAATTATGAAAAACCAAATGCCAAAATACTTTAAGGATGAAATTGTTATTAATAGAGACGTACATTATTACGAAACAAGAAAAATAAACAGAGTTCGATTGCCACAAATGAAGAAATCAAAATCACAGAACTGTCTAATGTATAGAGGACTAAAGATGTATGATGAAATGTCTGAAATTATGAAGAATGAAGAAAGAATGAATGTATTTAAAAAGAAATGTTATGCTTACTGTAAAAATATTTAAATTTATCAAATTAAATGTTACATTGTGCTTATTAGTTTATATTCATGTAGTATAAACTAACTCAATAAATAATAAAAAAATTCAAAAAAAGCTTACTTCATCAGGGTTTTAATAATACTATTAAAACCCTGATGATGTAAGCTTGGCTTACGAAAAATGTCGGTTTTTTATAATCAATTATAGTGGTAAAAACAAAGAAATTTATTAATTTGAATTAAATTGGTGCCACAAAATAAGTTTGCTGTTTTAGAAGAAGACATTTATATTATTTTAATGTTAATATTTTATAAATTCACAGACACCGAGCATATTAGATACACAGAGTAAGCATCGCTTCTGAAACATGTCAGTTTTTTTCAACAATAATCGTGGTTAAAACTAAGAGGTACCTTATCTATTTTAAGGTAATCATTTCGACTGGTCAGTGGTTGAGTAGGCATAGCGCTTGGGTCCCACCCGGGCGTCGCATGTTCGATTCCTCCGCTGGCTAAGTCCTCCATCACAACACAAGCAACATTTTCGGCTTTCTGTGGTGGTAATAGTAGAATTTCAAACATTGTTGGGTTATTAGTAGACATCGGATTATATGCACTAACAAAGTGCCAAAATATGCACTAAAAAAGGCCGAAATATGCTCTAAAAATTCTTGATATGCCTAAAATATGCACAATGCAAAATCAAAATCAATTTTTATTTTTATATATTTTAATTAAAGACGATACAAAAACAGCGAAATATTCTTAAAATTATGTGTAGTTTTTGTGACAATATACAATTAAGTATTTTTCCAAATTTTCGAACAAAAATTTTTGATGTTTGTCACCCAAAACGCCGAAAACGACTTCTCTACGTCAACTGACGTCGTCCCTACAAAATTTTAAAAAATTGGCGCCATTTCTGGAGATACCTGTTTAGGCAGGGTATGTATGACCTGTGCCGTTGATGTAGGCATTAATGTTATTCATGTCTTCAAGACTCGGATTTTTAAACAAAATAGCGTCTAACTTTTCACGAATCTTTTCTGATATTGAATTGGGAAGGGCGTTGGCGAGTTCAAATGGTTTTCAGTATTTCTATTGATTTAAATAGAGGAAGGTTTTTTGTTTCCAATTTTTCTATGGCATCTGGTAACTTGTGGAAATGTGTTGGGATGAGGGCGATATTCTGTTTAATGTATGCATCTTCAAATGCTAAATATGCACAATTGGGAAAAAAGGCTAAAATATGTACTAACGCCGTAATTAGAGAGTTATATGCATTAGCATATGCAAATATGCAAATGCATATAACTCTCTAATTACGGCTATAATCCGATGTCTAGTTATTAGTAACTTGGGAATGTTTGTCTTTCTTAAAAAAAAAAAAAAATAATAATTTTTAATACTATTTTTGACTTCTCCGGGAAGATTGTTCTTTCCTTTGGCATAAGCTATGTAGAAAATAAAGTAATTTTGATGTTATTTTTATTCCTTAATGATAATTATTTTTGTAATGTAGGTACTAGCCGGTACCCGCATGCGTTGCAATGCCATTCAAAGAAATATATTGATTCTCCCTGCATGTCCTTTCCCGTGCGTCCCCGTTAACCTTCCGGGTCCCCTTCCCCTCCCGCGTTTCCTTTCCACCTTCCCCTTCTTTTCCCTACCTTGTCACCACTGCCGCTAAAATATATGAAATACACATATTTTCATTTATACAAATTACATATCGCCAGAGCTTATCATTGTATTTAGTCTATATAACCTTCGCGGGCGTGCGCACAAAAAATCACCAATGTTTCATCGCAATCGGGTGAACGGTATGGCAGCACATAAAATACCAACAAACAGATATTGATTTTTATATATAAGATTACATTTGTAACACTGAATTTTTTTTATGGACGTCATCAATTTTTTGAAACTTTGTAGGTGGTTTATTAAAAATCCCTTAAATAATTAATCTTTCTACCACCTTTACATAGCTTTTTTCGTATACACCTATCCATCCAATGATTGCGTAGTGAATGAATGACTGGATTAACGCGAAATAGACTTTTTTAAACTACATAATAAATAAACAAATTAATTTCCTAATGCGCTTAACTGATTCATACATGTGTCTATTCCATTTCATAGGTCGGTCTACAATTAATCCGAATTACATTGTTTAAGTCGTGTGGTTTAGAATGGTACATGAGCTATTACAGACAGTTTTGTTACATTTTTTGTCGTATAATTATGTCAATGTTTTGGTAAGGTCTGAATTTATTGTTTTTTTTTTGCATTTATTGAGAGCAAGCTCGTTTCAAACCAGTATTTTAGGACTTCACAATATTCTAGTCCTTATCCTTTATTATTACCTGCATTGCTAACATGATACAAAAGTAAAGGTCCCAATACAGTGCCTTGTGGTATTCCAAAGTCAAGTAATTTCCTTTGGACAGCTGTATTTGTGTAGAGTGTAGAGTGCACCAAAATTAAACAGTACCTATAAAAAAATATCATGACTCGATACAAAAATCGTTCGTTCTGTTAAGAATTGCAGCATTAGCGCCATCTTGTCTTATAAATTATCATAAATCAGCTGCTGGCAATTTATGTAATAATCAGTTGCTAGGGTTACAGAGTTTGTTTTTTGTTGATTTGTTTTTGCATACAAAATGTCACCACCTTGAAAAAACTGTCCTTTTTTCTTAGTATTTCGTCAGCATAAAAGGTTGACTATAAGTCGTTTGTGGGAGTAAAATGTTACCCAGTTTAAAGTATAACAAGTTGTAATAATGTGTGAATAAATGGCTCTATAAAAAAAAACTTCAAGTGTTTGGATTGAAAAGAAGTCCACTATCCCAATCATGCCTTACAAGAATTTAACACGTTCTTTTGTACAGAAAGTGATTTATTTTCATATGACAAAAACCGTTTGTTCAAATGCGTCCTACGTCCAATACACTAAGGAGGTCTTGTGAAATTATACTTGCGGAGCTTTATAAAATTAACGTTTTTTCCGAAATAAAAGCCATAAACTTACGCCGTGATAAACCAGACGAAGGCATCCGTAGGCAATGAATGATTTATTCGCACCGATAAGCTTTTAACTCAACTACGCAAATAGAAAATGTCGTTTCTCTCCAGAAATAGTGGATGAAGTAATCGTTGAATTAGCATGGCCAGCGTGGCTGCTGGTCCTAGGGCGAGAGGAGGGGGAAGGCGGTATCTCCGCGGAAGAAAGTGGTCGGGGGAACCGGGGTGGGGAACGTGTGAAATTGGAGTAAGAACTGCTCCGGAAACGAAATTATACAACAATTTTTCGAGGTAGTCGTGTGGAAATTTTTCTATCCAATTTGTTGTGACGTAGTGGGGGATAATTCGGCTGACTGAACAAAATGCGATGAATAAATACGACACATTCCTGTTTAACCCGCTGCCTGACGACCTCGTTTTTATATTAGAAATAGATTCCGGGAATATATTATTATAATATCACAATAACTAATATACATGGCGCGGGGCATTGATATTAATACACGAACCCCTTTAGCACGCAATCGAATGAAAAGATTTTTCCTTTTGATGTTTACTATTATACTTGATTTTTTTAAATTTAACATAAATTTTTGATATTGTGTATTCGTAGCATATTTTATTTTTTAAATTTAAGGAAAATCGAATTTAATAATGTTATTATTAAATTCCAAGTATTCTGTTTCTGCGTTCAAGGCCATTATCGAACTATGAGTTCTTTCTCATTGAGATGGATTATTAATGTGTTGGAGGGGTAAATAATTTTTATTTTCTTTCTATTATTGTGACATTGGCGGTTATCCACCACTTACCCGCCCTGTTATAAGTAACAGATGGTTACTTCTTCAAGGCTCTCGCAAGATTCCATTTTTTTTGTTGTTAAACGCAACTACATTTATTTATTTTGAACGAATCTAGACCTCCAGTGTCCCTCCATACGTTGTTGGTAAGCAGTATGCAAGTGCTTAACAGGAAAAACAATATGCAAAAACAGGTTAATATTAAGATAAATATGAATTAAATAGGGCAAAAGAAAAACGGCGTTGCATCATGTAAACAACCTGCTAGCACCTGTATAAAATAGGGAACAAAAAATACAATAAATCTCAAATCAATTGGCAAGTATCAACAAAAAATGTGAATGGCATTCGGTCTGACCATAAATAAAAAATAAACAACACATAGCTTCCGTGTCCCTTAACCAACCACTCAGTGAAGCCTCAAAGAATGTTAACTGAATATTTGGGGTGAAATACCCGAGGACAAAAAGAAAATTCAGAGTTGCGTAGTCAGAGGCAGAACAAAGGTCAGTCAAGGTCGCCTGATCAGGCCTCAAACCTACACATGTCATTGGGGGAGGCGTTAATATTATTGTGACAGCGGTTTCGGCGTTAAATGTATTTTTCAATATGTGTTTATGAAAAGGCAGTTAGGTACATATGTACCATTTCATAACCATAGCCGAAACAGCTGTCACAATAATAAAAACTAAACTATATACAGAACGTAATAAAAACATAATGAAATATATGTATATGAAACTTCATTTTAATATAAATTTATACGACCTCGCAACTACTCACCTAGTCTGGTTAAAGTTGTGAAGTGGGTGAAGGAAGGGGATATCAGAGATTACAATAAGCCATTCCTTGTGTATTTTTGTTTTTATTAGAAAAAGCTTAAGAAACCATTCATTATCATGCTCCTGACGACAACTTACTGAAAACGAGATTGCTTCTCTAAATCAAGTTACTCTTTCGCACCAAAATAGTTTGATACAAAATGTACATTATTTATCTATTTTAACCATAAATAAAGATTAAAATATTGTTCTCAACATGGTAGAGAAAGTAAAAAATAAGTTCCTGAGATTTAATTCAATTCATTTCAATTTATTCATTTTAAAAACATTGCAAAATGAATATTTCAAAGCATTTTCAAAAGAGAAGAAATATTTAAGTTAAGGTAAGCAGATGTAAACTAACAGCAACAAATTTTGCATTTGTAGATATTTATATCTTAGGCCCTCAGGGTCTTCGGGTATTATCCCAGGTTATACCCATCAGCCTTTTTGTCTGGTAAGCTGGGTATTAATAGCCTCACCGATAGAAGGAAAACTGACTTGCAGATAACAGCACAACCTTCTGAACAGCTTTATCTGTGTTCCGGATATAATACAAAAATTATAGTTTTATGTTTCTGGCAATTTTACAAGAACACGCTAGAGCAAGATTTATTCTTCCGTGATGCAAAACTAACCTACCATAAGTAATTTATTTATTTATAAAAAAGAAACAAATAGAACATATATTAATTACATTGGTGAAAACTATTTACAGTTAATAAGTATATTTCATGGTGGGTACATATTATTATGTTTCATTGTAGTGTCTTATTTATGGTAAGCATATTAAGTAATTACCGGGTGGGAAGGTGTGTGTGTGTCTGTGCATGTGTGTGAGTATGTATTTATGTTTGTATGCGCATTGAACAATTAATATTATTGACATGATGCTCTTTTTAAATTTGGGCAATGAATCAGAGAAATTGTCGATGTTAGAATTTAGACCAATTTATTTATTATTGAACATCTGAAAAGCACAATTGATTTGCGAATTACTTGCTGCATTTGTCCTGTAATTAAGCTTGGAATAGTTCTGTATAGCATGTACGTCTTAGTGGTATGTTAAAATTAACTAGGGAAATAAGTTCGGTACAGTCAATGTTATTATTTAAAATTTTGTATATAAATGGCTCGCCTTTGTTGCAAAGTTTGAAATGCGCATTTAAAGTTATTTTATTAGAATAAGTTAACAATAATATTCTAAACGAAAATATGAAAGAGAACAAGACACAGAAACACAGAAAAAAGACAATGGTCACAACTGGGACTCGAACCCAGACCTCTCCGTCTTACCGGGACGAGCGCGTTAACCAATTTCGCTAAAGTTATTGTTGAATTTGAAGGAAAGATATTTTATACATTATTAAATTATAGTGTACTTCTGACTAATGTAAAATATATCATTAACACTGTACGCGGTTTACTGAACACTTTAAGTACCGATTTTAAAAATAATTCCACTATTATAACTTGCTATAGATATTAGATACAATAAATAAATAAATAAAAACAACTATAAATGCATATTTTCTGTTGGAAAGCCAATCTTTTGTATCTTATTTCTTAACAGTACATTGTTTTTTTTCTCTTTCAGGCCTATAATAAAAGTATCTTTAATATCAAATCTCCAGGGTTTTCCAGGGTACAATGTTGGTCGACGTCTGCTTCATGAATTCAGACCGTCACTCTTTAGTGTAATACCAATAGAACAAGTTCTTATTTCAGTTCGGTGTTTGGTATCTCCAGAGAGATTCCGTCTAACGCCATTATCAAACTAAACGGTGCTTTGGAATTATTTAGAAAAGTTTCCCGCGTTGAAGTTGCGAACGGTATAAATTATATGCAACATTTCATTTAGACGTCTGAGACGTTTAGTTAACGGGTGAATAAATAAATTAAACTTTACCTTTGAACGTTACTGAATAAAACGGGTGCCTATTATAGAGAGCTTTTAATTTTGAATGTCTGCTCTCGGCGAGACTACACTAGGAGAGAAGAGGAGACCCTAGTAGAAGAGTGTGGTGTATAGTCAATGTTCCTCACTTTTAGTCGTTTGCTAACTATCCTGCATCGTTTAATTGAGAAACGTGCAATCCAAAATTTTCCACCATTTGGACAATTTTTTTTTTACTTAAGCTCCATACAGTAGTCCAAGAGAAAATGATTTCCGTCAGGGCCTATGACGTTGAGGATGGTGTATGGAGGGTCGTTTCAAGAAAAATAAGGAGAGTAAGTATGGGAAGGAAAGGGATATGAGGGGTGGGTAGCAATCTCAGTGTCAGTGTGTCCAGGAGTGCCGGACGTATGAAACCGTCCCTCCCACTGAAATGCAAGGCTAGACAGACCTACTGGAGAGGTGAATTGGAATCATTGATACATAAACGTATATTGTAAAAGCTGTGTTTCTCTTGCGGTACTTCTATGAAATGTGCTTCAAAAACCTAGCTTCATTTGTCCTTTCAGCAACGGCTCACAGTCGGAAATATGCGTAACGATTATCCAAGAGAAAACGTGTTGTTTTAAACTGCTTGTCTTGCTCAACTGCTCGCCCAACGTGATGATTTGCCAGCTTCCGTTTTTTCTCTCTTCTCCAAGGTTAGTCTCTTGCTCTGGTTCACGCCTTTCTTTTAAAGACCCTTCATACCACATCCACAAAGATGTCAGATTATAATATAAAGAACACAGGGGATAAATAGGAAATGTTTGTTAAATTTCAAATTGAAGTAACAACGCCATCGAGTCGTATTATCATCATCTACCTTCCACGCTGAATAATTGTCGTAGCAACAACCATCTTTGTCAAAGACTGCGGCGGTTTATTTGAATATTTATAGCAGGCAAGTATCATAAGCTTACGCGCGCAAGTAAACAAAAATAAACTTGTATGACCTCTGAAAAAGTATTAACAATGAATGTTAGAGAAAAAATACAAACTTTTAAACGTTAAATTCTGATTTAAGTAAATTTGTCTACAAATAAAAATTCTTGCATTTCTCCTGTGGTCTTTTTCAATTTTTAATTTGAGAGGCGGTGCTGCCGCCCCGGGAAACAGTTATTGGATAACCAACACCCCTGGCATAGGTCACCCCAAGTGGTTCGCTGATTTTTGGTGATTTGTTTTGTTTGGTTTTTGGGGAATGGGAGAGACTGGTTGGGGGAGACCTAACCTAGACCGCACCAACTGGACTCTCCCGACCCATCGCCTTGCATTGCCGTGGGAGGGATGGATTCATACGTTCATCATTCCTGGAGACATTGACCCCCAGGATTCCTAGCAACCCCTCGTACCTTTTTCCTTCCCAGAACTACATCTTCTTATTTCTGTAAAAAGACCCTCCACATAGCATCCCCAAAAATGACGTAGGCCCTGAGAGAAGCTATCGTAAAAAAAATAATAATATTTGGAATCAATATCTATACGGTTTCTGAGTGGTACAAAGTTACAAAGTGATGGATTCCCAACAAGAAGTTGAAAGTTAATCATCTACTATCAAAGTCCTCCATCATTGTAAAAGCTATATTTTCCGTTTACAATGATGGGATAATAAGAATTCATATTAAACTAGCTGACCCGGCGAACTTCTTACCGCCTGAGAATCAATAACTGTTGTTTTAACTTATCAGTATTAACTGAATTAAATTCAGTTTTTTTATTAAGTTAGAAATTACACAACAAAGCACTTACCTATTATCGATGCGCAACTGTCCATGTTTTGTTTTTGTCAGTATCAGAGGTGGAGTTTGTGGAGATGAATAATTTTGTAGAAGAATAATCGTGTAGAACAGGGGTCTCCAAACTTTTCAGCCCTAGGGCCATACTGATGACTCCAGTAAGTTCCTAGGGCCAAAACCGTTTTAATTTTCCTGCCGTTATCATTCATGGTTCACGGGGTGAGGTTTGTCCAGGTCTTGGCGGGGAATGCGTCTGCCCACCTGCTGCGTAGCGGGCCGGATTGAGAGACTGGGTGAAGGAGGCCTTTTGACCTTTACAGCCAGAGTATCTCGACCCATCGCCTTGCACCGCAGTTGGAGGGATGGATTCATACGTCCGTCACTCCTGGACACACTAACCCCCAGATTTCTACCCAGCCCTCATACCCTTTCCTTCCCAGAACTTCCTATCCTTCCCTTCCTTAAAAAGACCCTCCTTCCAAAATGACATAGGCCCTGATGGAAAATATTTTCCTCAGGGCCTCCTATATGGAGCTTGCTAAATTCGCTAGTTCAATTACTACCTATTCTGTTTTATGTATTATTTTCACGACTTCAACACTTGATGACATCTGGTGGTTACACGCGGAAATAAATAGTTATACTCGTAGTACCCTCTATCCATTGCTAACAGATAGCGCTAGAAGTACTTTTTCGCGAATAATCTCGTTGGTTCGATATTATACCTGTCATCAAGCTTTACCTAGCTAGTGAATAAAACCTAGTTATTATCATTGTGTATTTTTTATGCAACTTATCACAACAATAATAAGCCATTAGACGTCGCGGGCCTGATTTATGACACCAGTCATTAGCTGTCGCGGGCCGGACTTGGCCCGCGGGCCGTAGTTTGGAGACCCCTGGTGTAGAAGAAAAAGAATTGAGTACGGATTTATATTTTTGTGATTTTCCTACTTTTCCACTTACTTTTGGGAATTGTGTTTCATTTTGAGAGGTCCACACATACGTTCACTGTTTGTCTCATTTTCGACTGTTGACATTTAGTGTGTAAGAAAGAGGGACAGCATTACAAAACAAAAGCAAAACAATCAACGCATTATTATTTGACGTTTTTGAGTTTTTGGAATTCACTCACTATTCAATATTAAATTTATCACAATATTGCTGCAGCTCTTTCAAAAGATGAGAACTCGTTCCATACAAAAATGTATGAGGAAAGAATTTCATTTATATTTGTTTCGTGAAATTTTCCGATGTTTTAATAGCTGTAAGATATCAGATGAATTTAATAAGTCATTCAAATAACGCTTACCACTTAAACACTGACGGTATAAACTAGTCCAGTTTATACTGTGCAGCTGACGTGGTTTGAAAGCATTCACGGCGCAGTATTATATATTCAGAACCTTCGTAACACTGTTAATGTAAGTGTTTCTTCGCCCGCACTTACATACAGCCTTACGTAGAGAATTATAGAATTTTCCTCTGGCCTGGCGGGTAACAGAAGAGGCGCCAGTTCTCAGACTTATTCTCAAATTCACACTCGGCTTAATTGATTGCATATTACGTTGATGCGGCTTGCGTTTCGTCTTGCTATCGTATCACGTTTATTTCATTTCGTAATCATTCTGGGAATAAATAAACTCGGCAAGGAAATAATGGAATGGAGAAAATATTGTGGATTCAGCTTCGTAACATCATAAATACACATGAGGCATTGATAACCTAACCCTTCAGATGTAAATAACCGCAGGAACGGAACGATTATGGTCGAAAAATGGACCAATTTTATTTTTCTGCGATTGATAGCAGTCAAAAATTGGACCATGTTTTCCTACCATTCGTAAAAACATTTATTGTAATTATTTAAAACATTTCCTTGGCCAGCCATTTATTTCAAAACGAAGCTATTGAAATGCTTTATCTATTATGACCATGGATGTCGCAAATCCGAACTTCGTAGACTATTTTAGAACGATGTCAAAAATTATTTTTTTAATTATTTTTTTCCGCTGAATTTTTGTAGGATGTTTACGGTTAAAATTAAGTCCTTTTTAAATGGATATGCACCTTTCATTATCAAGTATACCACAGACAACATACAGAAATCTAAAGTATTCTATGTTGTAAAAAACGCAGGTTTCGCGTGGTTATAAACTTTACGATTTTTTAATATTTTCTCATAATTCCTACAAATATGAGATAAACGGTAAAACACAGGTTAATTTATTGGCTATTAGCACTATAATAAGTTTTTATTTCTCCATGTCAAAATTCGAGGGAACAATTTTTGGTTCTGGGAAATATCGAGCAATCGAGGCAAATTTATTTATTTCGCGTGATCGCACAAGTGGAAATGAATTTTTGAGGTGAAAACTTCTTTAGCACCGTTGTAATTTGAAACAGGATGAAACGAAAAACCGACAATAAAAAGAGACAAACAGATACATCTATAGGATTTAGCCTGCGATAGAATGAGATAGACTAATCGGTATCCTCTTTGTGCGGTGCTTCGTAGCCTCCCCACTCGTTTCTACTTTATTTTTCTGAAGGTTTCATTTCTACCGAGTGTGAACTGCACATAATTTTTTTTTGAAGGGAAAACTTATTTATTACCGTTGTAATTTGAAACTCGATAAAGTGTAAAAACGACACAAAAAGAGACAAACACATACATCTATAGGATTTAGCCTGCGATAGAATGAGATAGACTAATCGGTATCCTCTTTGTGCGGTGCTTCGTAGCCTCCCCACTCGTTTCTACTTTATTTTTCTGAAGGTTTCATTTCTACCGAGTGTGAACTGCACATAATTTTTTTTTTAAGGGAAAACTTATTTATTACCGTTGTGATTTGAAACTCGATAAAGTGTAAAAACGACACAAAAAGAGACAAACACATAAATCTATAGGATTTAGCCTGCGAGAGAATGAAATAGACTAATCGGTATCCTCTTTGTGCGGTGCTTCGTAGCCTCCCCACTCGTTTCTACTTTATTTTTCTGAAGGTTTCATTTCTACCGAGTGTGAACTGCACATAATTTTTTTTTGAAGGGAAAACTTATTTATTACCGTTGTGATTTGAAACTCGATAAAATGTAAAAACGACACAAAAAGAGACAAACACATACATCTATAGGATTTAGCCTGCGATAGAATGAGATAGACTAATCGGTATCCTCTTTGTGCGGTGCTTCGTAGCCTCCCCACTCGTTTCTACTTTATTTTTCTGAAGGTTTCATTTCTACCGAGTGTGAACTGCACATAATTTTTTTTTGAATGGAAAACTTATTTATTACCGTTGTAATTTTAAACTCGATAAAGTGTAAAAACGACACAAAAAGAGACAAACACATACATCTATAGGATTTAGCCTGCGATAGAATGAGATAGACTAATCGGTATCCTCTTTGTGCGGTGCTTCGTAGCCTCCCCACTCGTTTCTACTTTATTTTTCTGAAGGTTTCATTTCTACCGAGTGTGAACTGCACATAATTTTTTTTTGAAGGGAAAACTTATTTATTACCGTTGTAATTTGAAACTCGATAAAGTGTAAAAACGACACAAAAAGAGACAAACACATACATCTATAGGATTTAGCCTGCGATAGAATGAGATAGACTAATCGGTATCCTCTTTGTGCGGTGCTTCGTAGCCTCCCCACTCGTTTCTACTTTATTTTTCTGAAGGTTTCATTTCTACCGAGTGTGAACTGCACATAATTTTTTTTTGAAGGGAAAACTTATTTATTACCGTTGTGATTTGAAACTCGATAAAATGTAAAAACGACACAAAAAGAGACAAACACATACATCTATAGGATTTAGCCTGCGATAGAATGAGATAGACTAATCGGTATCCTCTTTGTGCGGTGCTTCGTAGCCTCCCCACTCGTTTCTACTTTATTTTTCTGAAGGTTTCATTTCTACCGAGTGTGAACTGCACATAATTTTTTTTTGAAGGGAAAACTTATTTATTACCGTTGTGATTTGAAACTCGATAAAGTGTAAAAACGACACAAAAAGAGACAAACACATACATCTATAGGATTTAGCCTGCGAGAGAATGAAATAGACTAATCGGTATCCTCTTTGTGCGGTGCTTCGTAGCCTCCCCACTCGTTTCTACTTTATTTTTCTGAACGTTTCATTTCTACCGAGTGTGAACTGCACATAATTTTTTTTTGAAGGGAAAACTTATTTATTACCGTTGTGATTTGAAACTCGATAAAGTGTAAAAACGACACAAAAAGAGACAAACACATACATCTTTTCATGTCACATACAGGATTAAGCCTATTGATGTATGAGTTTGTCCGAGACTGAGATAGAATAATCAGTCTCCTCTTTGAATGAATATACCAACGGTTGTAATAATAAACACAGTTTGGGAGACTGTATGTGCACCCTCACCCCGTGAACTATTCATTGGATAACCTACACCTCTGCCATAGGTCACCTGAAGTTGTTCTTTGCATTTGGTGATTCAGCAGAGGTGTCCGGGTTCAAGTTTGTACAGGTCTCGGTAGCTTATTTATTTTGCCCACCAGCTATAGTTGAGAGAGATCTTTTGATATCTGTAGCTGGGCTCTCTCGATCCATCGTCTTGCACCGCAGTGAGAGTAATGGACGCATACGTCCGTCATACCTGGTATATACTGACCCCCAGATTTCACGGAACTTCATATCCTTCCTTTCTTAAAAAGGCCCTCCACAAAGCATCCCAGAAGACGACATAGACCCTGAGGCTAATTATTTTTCACAGGGTTTCCAGTCTGGAGGTAATGTAAGAAAATTAAATTAAATTGAACACTGAATATTCCAAACAGTATCATAAAAGAGATTTTATACATAATTAGATGCGTTCATCCGAGTCAATTTACTGAATTGCATTTTCGCGTGGTTGGTCGATAATCAACCATTCTATCACAAAAGAAAATGGTGGGCGAAAACTATTGCTTTGTTCGCTTAATATTCCCAAATGAAGTGGTCATTCTGAACATGTAAGCACTATGAAACAATTACACTAAGTATTAGTGCATGGAAAGAGGCTTGCAAAAACACCAGTAAAATAGGAATAATCGTGTTTGTTTTAATGTATACATTAATGAACAGCTCTCCGTTCTAATTGGAGAACATGTGTAGGAATGTTTTAGGTAACGTGCCTACATAATGACGGCCATTGTAGCCCAACAGCGAAGCTGTTACGCCCTTTTTGTGTGCGGGATTTTGTAACCTGGAATGTGTATAGACCAGGAGACGTCAACCTTTTGAAGTACATACTAAAAATCATTTAATTCCTTAAAATTCACTGTTTTCGGCGTTCGACAAAGTTAAGTAGGTAACTATAAGTAGGAAACTATGGTTCATAGTTCATTAAGACTGAAGATATGTAAAAAAAAGTATGCTCATACTCGAAATCATTTTGAATGTTTGTAATAATTACTATAATAATAATAATGGATGATTTATATAGCGCCGTTTTTATGGGGCGCACCTCAAGGGCGCTGTACAAACTTACAATATAGGTATTTCTACAATCTAAAAAAACTACAAACTAGACAAACAATTAAAACAACTTATGGCTAAAAATTGTAGTTGTGAACACGTGTTATTTAATCCTGAAATATATTTTAATATTAAAATGCAATATATTCTTCAATGAGTGTATTTTGGAAAGCAAAAGCAACATTTTATGGTGGGCGATGCAGTAGTACAAGGATTTTATATCCCTATGTGTGATTTGGTGAGAGACAGATTGATTTACTATGGTAAATATTCTGAATATTCTCTTCTCGTACCTAAATTTCGGACTCATGGTTTCACATGGAAAATATGAAAGGTTTGCAGAATCAAGCAATTTTTAAAAATTGATTGGTATAAATAAAACAACATCTATTTAGTATGCAAAAGAGCGTTTTATTAAAACTAAGTAATAAAAACGCAATTTTCAACATAAACAAAACTCTTTTAAACTTTGAACTTAATTTTGGCCATTTTAAGGAAAAAAAATATATCAATTCAAGACGCTCGATGAGCAAAATGTCAAGCTATTAATTAGCAAATGTTTTTAATAGCTTCGAAAAAACTGTCAAAAAAGCATTTCACGTATGTTTTATTAGATAACATTGGTTTTTTTACCGCCTCATTGTTAAATTTTATTTATTTGAATAATATTAGTATCATATTACACTGTTTATAATTATTGTTTTTTTTTTAATTTCTTTAAGGGATTAATTCTAATCATATTTTAAAAACAATTTTAAAACTTTTGTCACTTAATTTATTTCTTACCGTAACTGGTTTGAGCCTATTAAGACCATCCTTAAACTGGTAAATATTTCTTGAACTATGGTTTAAATACATAAAATTAATAAAAGAAAATAAAATAAAAATTTATTCACATTCGATTTTTCCATATTTCTAAGCTATGTCGTGATTAAAGACTAAAATTCCTGTTATTTAGTTACTAGGCATAATTACGTCCTGTTTACAGATCACTTTAATATTTATTTGGGAAATATCTTACATGAATTATTTATTAATAACCCATTTTACTGTTGTCATGTAGGTATCTATATAATTATTATAATCATGATTATACGAAATTATTTTTTATATTGATATTAGATTAAGGATACATATTTTACATTTGGTTATATATTTACATATATAACCAAAATACATACCTATATAACTTTGAAACATGTGACAAAAACTACAATAGTTGTAGGAGCGGAGATTAAGCAAACGATTCTATTTTTTAATTCATTACAAAGCTAAGATCCCCTATTTTATCTGTCTATTGGTTTATTCTGTCTATTAAACATTTTATTAAAAGCGCTTGCCACTACGCACCCCTGATTTAAGGTATAGTATATAAGCATGTAGACTTAGTTCTGAAGGCTGGTACACACAGTAAGTACACAGAGAGTAGGTACACAATAAGAACTCAGGTGCTAGGGGGTAGTTAGACAGTAGTATCGCGCCTGCGAGTCCGGGTAGGTACCGGTACAGGTGGCGGTGCGGTACCCAATTCTAAACCATCCTTCTTCGCGTAAGCCATATAAATTTCCATCTGTTATATTAATAGAGGCGTAAATTCTAATTAGCAGGCTTACGTTATTAGGAGTTGGGAGGGACCGCATAGTTGGATAAAGTAGAAAAGCCTGTGGTGTAGATGAATTTTCGAACATAAAAACTTAATTAGCACAAAAATAATATAACTTTTTTAGGGTAGGTTTCCTGGTACAGCCTGCTGAAATGAGAAACTTGATTTAATTCTTGGAAGTGATTCAATGACACTCGTTATCGTACTTCTGCTACCCTTAATAGAAAAATACTACGTGACGGCTCCCGACTACTACCGACGAATCCCGGCGTGGGCGAATAAATTTTATTTGATTAATTTATGTTATTTCCCAATAAATTTATTTACAACCATATATAGTATATTTGCGGCATGTTCCAGAGTGGAAGATACTCTCAGTATCGCCCTGGTGTAAGACCACCATTCAGAATTGAAACGTTGCTTGAAACCGATTTAGCCGTGTTTGGTGACCAGATTTGAATAGCCAGGTACTTCCCCACCTTCCTCTTTTCCATTATCCTTCCCCTCCCCACTACCTTCAGCCTCACAACATCCCCCAATTGGGGATGCCATAGTCTCACTGGCTCCAGGCGGGATCAGCTGAAACTCTTGTGACGTATTCACATAAAAAAACCAAGGCCTTGTGGAAAATAATTCCCCTCAGGGCCTATGTCATCTTCAGGGATGCTGTATGGAGGGTCTTTTGAGGAAAGGAAGAAGTTGAAGAAATCTGGGGGTCAATTCTTCCAAGGGTGACGGACGTATGAATCCATCCCTCCCACTGAGAGGTCAATCTTTATCCTTCCTCCTTTTGGAGAGGTCAATCGGTATCCCTCAGCCAGTCTCTCCCGATCCGGCCTGCCACGCAGCTGTTGGGCAGATGCATCCACCATCAAGACCTAGGAAAACCTCACCCCATGAACAAATCACAGCTGCTAAGTTACTAAACGCAGCGAACCACTTAGAATGACCTATGGCAGAGGTGTTTGTTATCCAATAAATGGTTTTCAGGGGCGGCGGTACCCACACCAGCCTCCAAAATTGATTGGACATGAACTCATATACCAGCAGGATGATCAGAATGATTCGATTGGAAATTCCAGAGAGAAAATATTAATTTGCACTTGGTCACCACAGACAAAACAGGATGTGACTGCAATGGACCGAAACATGGCAGGGAAAGACGGGACTTCTTGGCGGCGCAGTATTATTAACTATATCCACAAATATATACAATTTTCTTCAACGCCGTGATATAAATCACTACAAGGATGGTATCGAAAACTCCTTCATGATTAATTTTCCTTCGTGGTATAGACAAGATACTTTGTCACTGAAGTAGAGCTTATGTAACCCGAATCGTGACAACATGCCAGAAGAATATTGTATTCTCAAAGATAGTATCAGGCACGTTAGTGATAGGATTTATAAATTGCCTAGTGTCTATAAATCTTACACATAGTAATAATAAATCTAAATAAAATAATACCATAAATAAATTTCAACTAAAAATAAAACTAGAAGTTCTGTGAACAGTAGACCTCGCGTCCAAAAATTATGTTTCTAATTTTCTCTTATTTAATAAATTAAAACCAAAATTTCTTCTGAAATCATCTACTTATAAGTAGGTACTTCAATACCTACTTACTTAATTATATTTACTTACCTAATATTGTGTTTATTTCAAATAAAAACTTGTACAATTTGTCTAAAAAACGTCATTATTGAGCAAGGCAAGGTTCGTATACAATTAGCTCATCGATCGCGTAGAACCGTGATTGCCTATAAATTCGTGCCATAGCTTTAAGTCCAAGTTCCTCTGGGGGATTTGGATAAACTGAAATACAAGTGGCAGTGTTTTACTCCAAGCTACGTCACGTGTTCGAAATTTCGAAAGCGGCCCGACGTGCTTTTTTTTATCGAAAAAGGCCCGTATGAGCATTTTCTACAAATCTTGGCAGGTAGGTATAAAGGTATCAGATATTTAAAAAAAATGTGAATTGAGAGTTCAAATAAACACTACGATTTCACATTTGAAAAAAATAATATTTAAACGGTAATGGAAACAAATTTACAGGCAGACGAAATGCAAAACGGTCGCGTTTAAACAGAGTTCGCTACGCTAAGTCAAATACAATAATATCTTGTAAGCATCGTAAAATTCCAGGGAGAACAGAATCGAATAGGAGGTCAAGTAGGAAGCGCTTATGGGCGAATTGTCGCAAACTTCCCTCCCCCTCCCCCTCCCCCCTGCTAGCCCTCCTCACACGAGTAAACTTTCCCGACAAGCGAGAATAGAGACATTCGGGCTAAACACCAGTCCTTAACAAAGGTTAAGCAGCAATACAGGCAAATTTATACGTTTTGCGGGAAAACCAACATCCTATTTTAATGCGGTTTTGAACGGTTAGAATTTTCTCGGGGTTTTGGATTGCTACTGAATTCTGTAAGTTTTTCAAAAGCCTCTACTTCACAATTAAAATGACTCGAAATATTTTTGTCTTCCATCCAGAAATCGTTTTAAATAAATTCAAATATGATCGAAATTATCAAAAAAACGCTTTTCCACATTCGACCCTTTATGGTGCAAAGGTGCTAAATCACTGCAGATGGATTGTTCAGGAGAAGAATTTTTAATTTTAAGGAGCCATAGCGGGTGTGGATATCGTGGTGTTGTTTTCTTTGATTATTGTAGAATTGGTATAAAAATATGGAGTTGTGGCATGTGTGCCTTAAAGAACGGACGAAAAAGCGCCAATCTCCATCAAAATGTAATTATTACACTTTGGTGGACTGGACGCCATCATTCAGAATTGAAACGTTCCTTGAAATGATTTTAGCCATGTTTGGTGACTAGATTTGAATAGCCAGCTACATTTTCCATATATTTTTCCCCTCCACACTACATTCAGCATCACAACATTGGGACATACCATAGACTCATTGGCTCCAGACGATTGGGAGCAGTTGGGACTCTTGTGTGGTATTCAGAAAAAATAAGTTATATTTTATCCAAGTAGCAACCTTTAGCGGTATTTTTCTAAGCCGGCTGCACATATAAGCATGTCTTATTTTGTTATTCGGCCCTACAGCGTCGCCGCTTCTTCGGGGAGTTGAAATTATTGTTAGTAAATGTATTTGTATGGCGGATTTTCACTTAAGATGCCTGCAGATATAAGTATATCGACTTTGGTTAAACGGCTGTATATTCTCTTTGCATACTTACTAGAAGAAATAAGCTTTTAGGGGACCAACTGTCCGAGGGATCAACTGTCCGGTGAATCAGCTATCCGGGGGATCAATTGTCATGGAACCTTTCTAAGTATGAACGATTTTACTTGCACAGATCTCCTCTATCTACCCTTCTATCAATATTTCGAATCAAAAATTTGTAAAACACTTCGAATCAGCTACGGCGAACCGACTTCGAAATACTTTTTTCTATTCACTATTTCAATTGTTGCTTGATTTAACCTTTCCTTGCCGGTGCTGTCAACTGATTGGACATGTCTACTGTCTACTATAATTTCAATATCCCTGTAAATATACTAAACACCACCGATGTCAATCTTACGACTATGATAAACACAGAATTCATATTTTAGGTGCTCCTCATTTATATATTGGATAAAATAATTCAAATATCTAAGTACCGTATACCTATATCGAACGCAAAAACCAATATTTGATTTGTTTTCTGCCGGCAGAAATGGACGTAACACGTGTTTTATGCATAGCCAATGTTTTTTCCTTGTTTTCAGCAATAATACATAATATTTTACGTATAGCCTTGTGTCCATAATATATACTATTAATAAAATGATTTACAAAAATATAAATGTAAACTGTTCATTTTTAACCAACGCAACGTAAAAAAAAAAATTCTAAAATGTGTGTCCCGTGTACTTAGAACACAGCGCCGGAGATCTAGGGGTTTTCCGTAAGCAAAAAAAATGTTCATGAACTAAAATATTCGAAAAGTAAAACTAATGGGTAAGACTTTTGACCTTTACGCACACGATACAATTATCTCTCGCTCATTATTTTGGATTAGCAGTATTAAAGTAACAAAAACTCTTTACATTCTTCCCCATAATCTTATATGTCTAAACATAAACATGAACCTACATCTCTTTAGTAGACCCTAACATAACGGCCGGTCACGGATCGTCTTCTGTCTATAATAAATGCAAAAAGGACTTCATGGAGATTTGTTTTTATTAGCATCGTCTCCGTCTCAGAGGGATTCTAATGGCTCCAACCTTACGTCTTTGCCAGAGACGCTAGCGGCCAATCCACCCTGACTATCATTTCGGAAACAATAAATAAAATGAATTTTCCCCGAAGGGTGTTATTGTCATAATAGAATATTGGAAGCTTCTCTCTTCATTCTCAATATTATGTACCCTAAAATAACTAACTATTTTTTCAATTTAATTCTAACAATTTTTTTTTCTCTTTATACGCCGCGCCGGTGGGACTTTATTGTGTACATAAAGTTTGTGTTAACATTTTTTTTACATTAGGGTTAGTATGTTAGTAATAAACAAAGAAGAAGTAATAAAACAATGGTTTACGATTTGGATAAAAAAATAATAATAATCTTAAATTATCAGAAATAATATTTTGACATTAAAAAATGTTTAGGAGTGTTTTAAACATTGAATGGTGATGTTAAAAATATTGGTAACATTTGTATATTCGTTTGCTAAACTATATAGGAGATGAATTGGCGAGTGTGCCTTGTAGTTATTATTGTGTAGTCACTTAAAACAGTTGTACACCGATTTATTACAGGATTACAGAACTATAACACAATACATATACTAACCCTTTTTGCTTTACTATACGCAAGGGTTAAAAAAAGTACGCATATAAGTAGTAATAATAGTAGAAGTAAGCATAGATACATAACAAGTTGTGTACAAGGGGTATTTTAAACATACTAATGATGATGATCTGTATTTTTTTACATTAGCTACACACAGGAGGCCCTGAGGAAAATAATTACCCCTGGGACCTACATAATCTTTGGGGATGTTGTGTGGAGGATCTTTTTAGGGAAAGGAAGGAAAGAAAGTGCTGGGAAGGAAAAGGGTATGAGGAGGGGTAGGAATCTGGGTATTAATATGTCCAGGAGTGACAGACATATGAATCCCCCCCCCCCCCCACTGCGGTGCAAGGCGATGGGTTGAGAGTCCAGTTGGAGAGGTCAAAAGATCTTCCTCAACCGCTCTCTCCCACTCCGGTTCGCCACACAGTAGGTGGGCAAAAGCATCCGCCTTGAAGTCCTAGACCATAACCATGATCCCGGAAATCCCTCCTAAGTCACTAAACTTACCGAACCACCTGGGGTGATCTATTACAGCAGTGTTGGTTATCCAATAAATAATTCCCGAGCGACAGTACCCATACACGCTTCCCAAATAGGCCACTTGCATGGATTTCATAACGACTTGGAAAAAATCCTGTGGATAGATTTTTTTACTCTAATAACGAAAATATTAGTAAAAATTTTAAGAAATGTATAGTTTTTCTTTTTTTTAAATAAATAAATCCATTATTTGAGCCCGTGACGTCACTACATGAAAATGTCCCGTCTCCGATTATGTTCCCTTAATTTTGTAAAATTCCATTCTGATTAATATTTTTTTATATGGCAACGCTTTGATTTCCGGCGAATTTTTTAATTTGCGTTTAACGTTCACTAGATTTATTGTTTGTTCTATGCGAACTTATCCTTTGGTTTGATTTTTTGATAAAGATCGCGGTGTTTTTACAGATGTTACGAAGAGAACCCCGTACAACTTATTGTTATTCGTTTGGAAAACATTCTTTTTTTTAAAGGATTTTCGGCTATGTAATTATCGTTTTTTCGCATACATAAAATTATGTCCCGTATTTCCGGTTCATAAAAAATGATCTGATTTTTCGGATTGAAATTTTAAAAAAATCGCCAGGGTTTCAAAAATACGATTAAAAATAAAAAATAAATACGGAATGTCTTAGAATATTTGCCTTAACCGGAAAATTTTTTAAAAAAATGTATTAACAACTGTATCAAATATGCAAAAAGAAACATAATTATGTTACGATTGTTCAACTAGAAAAGGAAAATATTACAAAGTATGCAAATGTCGTGGGGACAGTTTTAAAACTATTTTGTGGCATGGGTTAAAAGATATTATTTTTTATGTGCACAAATAATGTTGGAAGTTGTTACTTTTAAAAAATTTACGATGCTTTATATATTAAACTTTTTTTTGTTAACTTCTACGAGCTTCTAAACATTATAAATACACATATTACAATAATAGCACTTATTATTTTTTTGTAGAATGTGTTTTTAAAATCTAAAATATTATGCAATGAAGTTAAATAAATACTCTAGGACCGTAACATTAAAATGCATATTAAACCCAAATAATATTTCAAAGGTAAATTATAAACATCCCGGTTCACTAGAATTCACCTTCAAATGCAAAGTAGGGTAAAAGTAATTTCTTCCTCCAGTACATCTGTCTGGTCCCGGTAAGCAATAGCTCTGCTTCTGGGTGCTATTAGACCGTGGGTACAATTGTACCTTTAGCAGTAAGCCCGCAGCAGATCGTTCTCACTCAGAGCTTCATTTATTATTCAATGTACAATTGTTTCATTATTATTCAGTGTTTTGTTTATTATTCCGGAATTCATCAAAAAAATATTGTTAGGTTTGTGGCAATATTATAATGTGCTTAATAAGGTGGGTCACGACTATATGAGAAAAAAATCTTGTTTTGATTTCTGTTATAGAGATAAAAGGGTGTTAAATGAAGATATTTAATCACGTAATTTTTTAAATAATATTTGGATATCATCTTCTTCCTCCGGATTGACTTTGAAATTTCACAAAATAGAGAAAAACCCACCTTTGTTAATTCTTTTATAAAATGTTAGATAAACCATTAAAAATGAACAATTTTTCAACACGAAATAGAGGGAATATTTTGATTTATTTATAAGAATATAATACAAATTATCTCAAGGCAGTGTATTCAAATACCAGCAAAATCCTTCTTACTCTCAAATTTCGACGTTATTCTGCAAGATTTGTTGTAAATGATTTCGTAAATATGTATTTGCTATGGAAGATTACAAAAAATATGGTTTAAAAGTTTCATAGTAACTTTTATATACTCTAAAAATAATCCCTTTAAAATTAAAAATTTTCAATACTTCGAAGTGAATCAGAAATTTGAAAAATTTTAAACACTTCGTTTTGAACTCATTTGGCACCCTTTTATCGCTCTTAGATTTAAAAATAACTTTTATATTTAATGACCCACCTTAAGTAACAACTCTCTTCTTTTCATTAAAATATGTTTTCCGAATAATCAGTATCTAATTGTATTGGAATAACGATCTAATGATCTATCTAATTTACCCTTTTATCTAATTGTATTGGAATAACTTTTTAATGATCTCTGAAGTTATACCCATCAATGTAATAGATCATTTTAGTAATACTTCTCAATTTCCTGTGTCTTGTTCTGTTTCGTGTTTCATTTAGATTTATTAGTATTATGTTCTTCTTCAATGATGAATTAAAATCTATGCATTTATCAGACTTCAGCAACGTGCAAAATCTGTGATATATTTGATATTTGAAACAAGCTTTGCATAATATTTATAAAATATAAATAAAATAAACTTCACATATATTTTTTTTAAACTAACTTAAAAAGTAATCATCTAATAAGTCATTTTAGCCAAAATACTAAATTAGACAGATGTTCCGTCAAACCTGTTTGTTTCTATTTTCATTATGAAAATTATTTAGCACGCAATATCAGAAATTAAACCATTAAAAAATGTATTTTTTGGTTTCTGTAATTCCAGTAAGTGTAATTTGTCTCAATTTATAATTTGTAAAGTCGTGTCTAATTTTGTGTGTATTTGATTCTGATAATGTAATTTTGATACGTGAAATTCACGCTTGTGTAATGTTGTCCTAACACCCCAAATCCCATATCCATGGAGGCAGTAAAATGTTATTTTATGTAAAAAATTTGCACACCTTTTCTAAGCGGCTTTTTCTCACCCTGCCCGCTCCCGCTGCTCACAAAATTTGGAACTACGGAACCCCTGTTTGGAAATTTTGCGAGGCGGAGGGAATGATGATACACCCGGGTTTTCACAGTACTATACTATGCAACGCAATGATAAGAAGTAGGCTTGAGAGTGGGTCGAGGGTTTGAAGCCCGCACCAGGTGAAGTGTTCGCTCATGTTGGAGAAGATTTAGAAGAAATTTATCAGATTTCTCTGAGGGAGCATGGCTTTCTCTTGGGCACGATCGGAATACGAGACAGAGAGAAGTGCATATCGTATCATATTTCTTCAGACTGATTCGTGGATGATTCTAAAACTCGAATATTATGAATATAATTAGTATCCCATGTTCCGATTATTATCTCCGTCACCGATAGCACATACTGTTTTATCTCCCGGCCTGCAGGACTAACTTGACAATGGTTATGCCAGTGGGGAGAGATATTTTTTTGTTAAATAGAAACACAAAATTAGGATATTTGACGAAGCAAAGTTTAGACAGAAAGCTTTGTTGCTACTAGTATAAAATCTACTTTTACGTTTACCCCTTGCTCGTGTTTGGCACGTATTGGATTTTGCACGACTGAAAGGCGATTAATGGTTGCTTGTCCGTTGTGTAGAGTTAAAAGTGCATTTATCAGTAAGGAACTTATTGTTTCCCTAATGTTTTTTTCTTAAACAAATTAAATTATTAATTTTGTAATGTTTTTAAAATGACTAAATTAATTTAATTGAATAATGAAATAAGAAACAGGAATGTTGCGAATGTACTATTTCAACGCAACTCCGACGTTTCGATTCGGAAGATTATGAATTTAATTTGAGCTTTTCCAATTGCCTAACTTCGTCAAGATTGTCAAATATCTTATTATTATACACTGTTAAACATATAATTCAAATATTAATATCAATTCGTTTCTAAAACAGTGAAGTTTTCTGACTTATCATCAAGACAGCTGTTTTATAAATTGAAATGTCAAATCTCTTTCAAAATACTACTATTGTTTTCAATATCTCGGCAAAAGGGGAGCTTGGGAGGATTGACATTATGATGGGTGAAATATTGGACTGGGTTTCCGGTAAGGAGGTTAGGTGGAATACTGGGTGAAATATTGGGAGGTTTATTGGGTGGGTTATGGAGTGTGAGGGAGCGTAGGTCCTTTTCCATTCCCGGCCGATGGGAACAGGTCTAAGGTTCTATAAAACCCTGATTCATTGGGGATTGTATCGAGTAAACAAATATGTGCGAGTAAATTTATTGCGTGATTATTCACAAACACAAAGCTTTCTTGCGGAGACCCATTTCTCTGAACAACATTCCGTCTAATTTATGATTTCATTTACTAGAACATATTCCTCGTAATAATATAATACTCTATTATCATTTCATCTTCGTCATAATTAATAAATATTATTCTTAATGGCAACAAATCTAATTATAAAAATATTTTTTTGCATCTCTATAATTTTTTCAGTCAAAGAAAAATAAAACGACTTCTTTTGATACCATTTTAATAGCAGGTTTTCATTTAATTTAAAATTGACGGGAAACGGAAGCGGAAGACGATTCAGTGATTCCGGAAATCAGATAATTCGGAGAATAGACTGAATCACGAGCAAGAAAAATGTTGAAAAGAATAAATATATTTATAAAACGAGCTACAGCTTTGGATTTGAGCTTTTCACGGCCAAAGCTATTACGGTGATTTATTTTTGGGGTATTATCTCTTTGAAGTACGAACTTTTTTTTAAACTTTTTTTTTTAATCAATAGATTTGACTTGATTTTTTTAAAATTGGACTGAAGGCTTTTCAGGAATGAGGTGGTCAAAATTTGATACCACCATATACAAATTGGAAAAAAATATAAGTTCAAAACAAAAGTTTATTAGAAATAAAAAAGAAAATTTCGGCCATTTTTGTAAAATTGGCATACTCGAACTACGTGACTACTTGTGGAAATTTTCAAAACAGTTTTTTCCTTTTTTTACACAAAGGGGCACTTTACTAAAAAGGGTACTTTGATCAATCTTGTCCACATAATGCATGCAGTTGTTTTGAACAAATGGATATGGTACCCTTATAATCTCACCAATTTCCTCTTTACCGTTGACATCCTTTGGGTTGTGAAAGTTTGAAGGAGATGTACAGCTCTCCTATCCTATCCTATCTCTCCATTTCATCATGGAAATTCCTGTATCACTCCCGTACCAGTCATATTCACCTCTTTTTCGGTTTTTATCATCCTTCATCCTAGGAAAATGTTTTCTGGTTGATTGGACAGTTCCATTTGAGAGAACATTCATATCTTTCAGCTGTTTTTGTAGGGGGTAGCAATTGAAATGATTGTCGAAGTGAACTGTTTAGTTGCGACCTTGAATAGATTGTAAAAAATTTAAGACAACTCTTGGTCCTGAGTTAGACTCGGTGTAGTCACCAATTTTTCCTGTGCATTTTAGAATTTTAAGTTGTATCCATTTTCAGCACACATCATCCAGATTTCAGAGCCTCTCTTGATGTGTTTTTTTGGGTATGTATTGCTGCAATGTGCTGCGGCTTTTGAATTTGACCATGCTCTCGCCAATTGCTAAAGTAGGTGATGGCTTGTAATTTCGATCAAAGGTGTATGTTCAAAAGTAGATGGCGATTGTGAACCAGAAGGGCTGGAGGTGCCTGCTACAGGGTGATCGAATCGGTGACGAGAAGACGCCGGGATTTGATTCCTCACACAAAACAGATGCAGTTCATCTTCATCATCGTCCGAAAAGGCGCTAACTGTGACCTTTGATAAATGCTCCTCCTGTAGCTCCTCTTGTTTATTATCTGAGCACCCATAATATCTGTCATCATTAGAAGGTATTTCCTCTAAAAGTATTCCTTTAATATTTTCTTGGCGAAGACGTACTCGACATATATGTCGCAGGCAAATCGTAAAAACCGGCCAATCATGATGTGGCTGAGGCACTTCACGAAGTAACTAGGTGCATCATCATCTGCCTGATTTTACGATCGGCCGCTGACATATCTATCAAATTAAAAAATAAAATCAAAATAAAACAATTTTGTTTAAGACTCAAAATATAACCTCAAGTACGGTGGTCGAAAAACAATACCACCAAAAAAATTATGATTTACCCAAAAAAAAAAACAAATTCATAGATATTTTTTATTTCTTTTCTCAACAAATGGAAAACAAAAGTAGCAGAATTCAAAGGAAATAGAGAAAAAATCTAAATACATAGGTTTATATTTCACTGTAAAGTCGGAGATCACTAAAAACAACAATTCGCTGGCAATTGTCAAGCTCATGACCAAACCGTGCAATGCCTCCTATTATCGTTATTGGAAGCTAAATAGTAAATAATTCATAAACTTTTCAATAGATGGCGGTTTTAACATAATTATTTATTTTCATGGTGGTCGATTTTTGATATCACAGTACTTCAAACAGTTATGCCGTGTTGCACTATCTTCTTCTTTAGTCAACGTTTCGGACAGCATTACAGAGTCGATCATCCATGTAAAGCTTTTATCCGAAACGTTGGCTAAAGAAGGAGGTTAGTGCAACGCGGCGTAATACCTCAAAAATAACTCACGATATTGAGCTATAACTTAGATTATTGTTTGTTTCTATAAATTTTGAATAAACGCATTTCGTAATTCGATAAATGATGGAAACAATTCATTTCATAACCAATATATCTGCCATAGGTCACCCCAAGTGGTCCGTTACGTTTGGTTACTTAGCAGAGGTGCCTGGGTTCATGGGTTGAGATTTTCTTGGTTACTTACTGCGTAGTGAGAGACTAATCGAGGGAGACTATTTGATCTCTCCAGCGGGACTCTCTCGCCAATGGCCTTGCAAAGCAGTGATTTCAATACGTTTCACTCTTGGACCCACTTGCCTCCAGATTCCTACCCACCCCTCAAACCTTTCCCTTTCCCAGAAATGTCTCTCCTTCTTTTCTCAAAAACATCCTAAAAGCATCCCCAAAGATCACATAGGCACTGATAAGAATTATTTTCCTCCGGGCCTCCTGTGGTAAGCTAATTAACAAAAAACTGTATTTTTCGTAGTCCGATAACTGATAAATTTATTTTAAATTATAAGTCTCATTGTCCGAATTTATTGGGACTATGCACTTTCAATTATTGAGAAATTTGTAAGGCTGAAGGAAATCGGAAATAAATCAAAGGGAGAACCTAAGTCTAAGCCTATACGTAGCTAAAGTGATTTCGAGCAACTTTGCCATTCCGAAAGGAGAACTCTACAGAAAGAATATAGGTACCGCTCTGAAATGAAATTAAAGACTGAGAAAATAATAAACAATTTATTTATAAACAAAATTATTTATAAATAAATAAATACTTGTAAGAAAATCCACATGAAAATAATAATATTAAAATTTTCAACCTAGAAAGCCTAGAGCAGAAGTTTTTGTCCTTTGTTCCCGAATCACTTTTTTATAAATAAAATTTATCGCTTGAATAGTCGTTATAAATTCATAAAAAAATTAAATAATGGTTCCATTAATCGACTCGGTGGAAACAAAATTTGAACTATTGAACTGGCATTTGATTGTCGTATTCTACTGTCAGTAATTTGGCGAGTTTTTGATGGTCATTAAAATATATATTCACAAACCTGTCAGTATTATGTTCAAGTCTTCCGTTTTAAATTAATTGTTTTCAAACTTAAACAACGGCGCGGGTTTTAATTGACGTTTTCTTATTTTCGTAAATTATTAAATTCTTCGAATTCTATGATGGAATACGAGAGGCATGTCATGCTGTCAGTATCTTTAGACGGATAGCAATAAAATTATTATCACGCTAACTAAGCACGCTATTAATTTTTTTACATCTCTGAACACATGGAATATTTCTTTCACCCATAAAAACTACATACCTACTAATAATGATAATCTTTTTAGAAAAAATTAATAGAATTATTTTTTAATTAATAGAAAAATGATAAGCGAGTGATACCATTATTTTACGTTTTATACAATCTCGGTGTGCTCCTACTTATAGGCAACCTGCATAGCACGAAAACCATAAGCATTAATTTTTAAGGTCGTGATGTTAATTTGATACTAGAATATAAATTTTGCTACATAAATGAAACATCTGTTACAAGTTAGGATTTTTTTATAGAATTAGATAGGTACTCAGGCATTTATTTATTAAATTTAATGAAAATAACTCAAGTCGTCACGTGAATGGTATTTTTTGCTGTCCTCTATATAATTTTTTTGGTTCGGGTGGAGCAATTTAAAAACCATTACGATTCCAATCTAATATAAGACCCCGTTACAATTTAACTACATCATAGATAACGTAATCTTGGAAAAAGTCAACGCAATTTGGGAACTTTGAGTTATGTTTAACACAACTAAAGCAAATAAGTCACATACAACAAATAACTAACAAAGGGGTGAAGACAGTGAGCTTTATAATCAAAACTATTGAAGACTCCAATACGTTTGTCGCTAGGACGCAGCTTGTTTGAATACAATTCAATAGTGTGGTCCCCTTAATATTATTATATACATATAAGAAATGTTGAAAGTGTGTAGCACAAATTTTTACGATTTATTAACTTCAAACTACACATACCGTATTGGGGAGGGCGGAGAAAGCTGCACCCGTGCAGTAGTACTGCGACTACAGTCATCCCGTGTTGAGGTCGTAAGCGCTGAGCGAATTTTGTTTTTCACGTTTTTAATTATGTATTACTAGTTTACTAGTGTAGGTACCTGGAGCGTGACATTTTGAAGATTATTTTATTGATTAGACTGGTTGACGGGTATCCGAAGTTTAAACTTAATCAGCCTTACTAAAAAAAACTACAGCACGACCGTCACCTGTGTTTTTGCAGCAACATCAATAAAACAAATTTATACTAAAACACGAAATACTAGGAACTAATAACGAATTTCACTCTAAAACAGGTTTTAAAATCTGGCGACAGTGCAATTTTTAGTAATGTACATACTAAATTGTTGTTTTCATTCATAGTCACTAGATGGGGGCGCCAGCGCGTTCGCTGTTCACAATGAAAACATATTTTAAGCCGCGAAAGATTTTTTGGGTACGGTGATGTGTTTCGTAGTATTACAAAGGTGATCGTAATTTTTATTAATATGACTAATTCACTCTTATATTCATATAATTTATATATTTACCGTGTGTTTTGTGGTTTTTCATAAGTTTTAGTGAATTTTTAATAACAACAATTGTACTTTCAAAGTTGAAATGTCAAAAAGTTTTTTTATATATACATAAAAATTCATATTTACATTTAATGATATTTATTTTATGAGAATTTCATAAAAGTGGTATTTTTTTTGTAAATATTAATATCAAATTCATATGGTGGTAAACTTATCAAAGAAATTAACATCTTTAGTGGTGCAAGAAATGTGTTGAAATGTCAGAGATATTTTTAGGTTATTTTTTTGGCATTAAAAAAAACTTTGAAATTTTTAATAATTTGTTTATTGTGTGCACGAGAAAAAAGTGAGGTGACAGTTTCATTTCAAATTCATTGTATAAAAGGTCTGTATTTTTTAAATTTAAATTTTTCATGTATTTCTGTTAATTTTCATCAAAAATGTTTTGGTAAGAAATTATTTTAATTTTTTTCCGTGTTTAAATCTTAAAATATGGCAGTTTTTAAAACTAAAGTGCATTTCAAATACAAAAATCTAAAAGGTAATTTTATTCAGTTTTTATAAATGGTATTTGTTTTTACGACACCTTCAAAAATAAGAAATATATAGAACATTCAAAATACTTTGGAAAATTCCAAATTTCGTTCAAACATCATCACTAAAACAGAGATAAACTACCCTTCCAGGCTGTGCAAACGGTGTGTATTTTTTTCTAAGGACAATTTTTTAATTAGTATTTTTTTTATATCCGCGGCCGTTCGTCAATTCAATAAAATTTTCATGGGGTTTTTTAGTAAGTCCGATTGTCCTTAAAGAAAGATTTTAAAATTTGTCTTTTTCAAAATGGGAACTTTTTTTGGTGAAAAATTTCTAAAAAGTTATTTGCGCAAAGTGGTAAAATGTAACATTTTCAGAAAATTATTTTGATAATCTTTTTCAAAGTTGGAATTTTATTAATATATGCGCTAATAAATATAATAAAAATATACAAATGAAAGTTAGTTTGCAATAAAATTATATTTACGTCTCAAAATCAACCGACACGACAGGAATCAAGATGGCTCTCGTATTTGTCAACCGCGGGGGGGAGGGTTGTAAGGAAGGATGCTGTCGTTAGCACATTTTTCCTTTAATCGGAGAGTCCTTGAGGCAGCGGGCTCCACCCTGGGCTCCCGGCCCCTGCCTCTAACACTCAATACTCCGGTGACCTCCCACGCAATCAATTGGGCCATTTAGGATCGGCCCCCGTACCCATCCCGCTCTGTCCCCGACCGGCGATAGGGCCCGTGGATTCTCAGACTGCTGCCAAAACTACCAGGAGACTTTTGACAAATAACATCGTTTAACCGATGAAATCTTACGTTACCTAACCTTTCAATTATTTGTTTACGTTACATTATTTTATAATACGACATTTTTAATATTTGCTTTTATTAAACTTAAGGCATATCTCAGGGCGGGTTATTTCACAAAATTTGAACAATTCATCAAACATCAAAGTAAGTATTTTAGTTCAGTGAAAGTTCCATTCAAGCTCTGTTATTATTTCATCATGGGCCGCTTGTTTCACAGTACCGGATAAAAATAGAACTTGAATAAGACTTTCACATAACTTGAATATTTGAAAATGTTGACATTAAATTTGAAGACATGTTCAAATTATATGAAACAACTCGTCTTTAGTCCATGTTCATACTTTTTCAATGAAAACAACCAAACTATTATTTTGAGAAAAAATCTCACAATTTGAGAAAAATATGTATTATTTTTATGTTAACTCCGCACAGGAAGCCCTGAGGAAAATAAATTACTTCAGGACATTTGTCATCTTTGGGGATGGTGTGTAGAGGATTATTTTAAGGCAAGAAAGAATAAGTTTTTAAAGGCAGAATATTAGGATATTAGGAATATTAGAATATTAGGAATCATACTGGGGTCAGTGTATATTTGTGTATAAATCCATTCATCCCACTGCGATGCAAGGCGATGCGATGTGTCGGGAGAATCCAGGTGGAGATGTCAAAGGGTCTCCCTCAACCCGCATCTCTCGATCTGACACGCCACTCTGCTGGTGGGCGGACGTGTCCCCCGCCAAGTCCTGGACGAACATCATTTCACAAAAAAGGGTGCTCCTGCTAACTCTAAACCAAGACCCTGCTAAACTTGGGGTGATAAACTCTGCTATAGAACAGAGGTGTTGATTGTTCAATGAGTGGTTCCCGGGACGGCGGTACCCATACCCACCTTCTAAATTTTTTTATTAAATTACCCAGAGCAAGTTGCATAATGCCTGCTTTACAACTTTAGTTAAATTTAAAATCTATTTTTTTATATAATATATGATGTTGCGGTGAGAAGAAACTCGTTTTGGGTGATGTAGCACGTAAATAAAACTACGAATTTCCGTACAATTAATTATATTTTATAGCATATTTTGATGAAATTCTTATTACTGTCAAATTATAACTCGTTACCTTTCTAAAACTTCAACATAATAATCTAAAGTTTATCTTTTTTTCTCCATAGCTCATTACATACTGCAAAGATCTCTGTTCAACGATTTTTACCTGAATTTACGCCGGCAGGTAATTTATTGAAAATTTGATGGAAAAAGTAACATGTTTTTAAATCGCATACTCGGCTTACGGTACGCTATATTTAACCTATTTCTTATCAAACCTGTTCAAATTCTATCAAAATCTAATCGTTACATTAAAGGGAACACACACGATACAAGGGTTTATAGTGCGGACAAGCAGGTAGAGGCACTATGAAAGTGATTATTTGTTCATCCCTTCGATCCGTAAAATAAGCCGCCCATAAGTAGTTAAGCACAAAGGATGCCATTTGAAATTTACACGGTCTGGATATAGATACTGTATTGTCCATAGGGGTAGATTGCGAGCTTTTTAGAAGAAGGCTTTAGACCCAAACAGAAGCCCTGCGGGTCAACTCTGACCTTATTATACCGTTTACTTATTTGTCTAGTTCCTACCTTTTACCTACTAAACTGTTAAGTCCCTCCACCTTTAGCTGAACTTTGGCATTATAAAATTCATCGATTAGAATTTCGCAGACTCTAAATGTGTCTTTATGTATTTTTAATCTAAATTTCCAATCAATATTAGTACCATTTATATTGTTTATTTTACCAATCAACGGGGGTACTTTAAGTTGTTAAATTAAATGGGGTTTGGAGTTGGCTAGTTAATTTAGCGACTTCGTGTGTAGACAATTTTTTATTCGTTTACGTTTATATCGTTCTCTATTGTTCGATCAGTTTGTACTCTTGATACAAAATCACCATTTAATAATTAATGAAAATAGGTATATCGAAAGCCTTAAATCTGTTGGGAAGTGTATAGATCTTTTTTTCGATTCTGATCTTTAATAAAAGTGGAAAAGTATATGAACGCACAATACTTAAAACTTATGTGCGCGAGAGGCTGAAAAAGTCTCTGACAAAAGGATGAACGCAGGGAGTACCTAAATCTAAAGTTCCTGGTAAAAAATCGTCAAAGAAAGCGACATTCACAGTCCACAGTGAAAATCTGGTATCAACCATGTTGTATGACAGTGAGGCGTAAAGTTGGCGAAATTAGATAAATGAGTGATTGTTACATCCTATTACGAATAAAGCAATCAAATGTAATGCAAGGCCTTCTTTTCCTTCTTCCTTACACTCTCCCAACTCATTGCCTAGGTAGGCTGTTGGGATCGGCTCTTCTTCTAAGGTTATAGCTTCTTCGGTTCTGGGATCGCTTTCATCCAGGCCGTTTCTCTGTAGTATTTTGGCGCATTGATTCATCCAGAAGTTCTTTGGTCTTCCTCTGGATGACTGTCGATGAAGCACCTTAGACATTGCCTGCTTCACTGTGTGGTCCGGTGGTCTCCGTCTTATGTGGCCATACCATCTCATCTGTCGTTCCTCCAACTTACTGTTTATATCCGTGACACCCAGGCTACCACGAATGCGTGAACATCAAATGTAACGCAAGGCCGAAGTAAAAATGGTGAAAAAGATTAATAAACGAGTATTTAGAGGTTTGAAATGGTAAAGCAGTGGATGGAGAAATAAATATGAAGGTAGGGAGCTTTTGTCACGATCGAACGAATCAAATGCCTAATACTTATGTATAAGCGAATATTGTATGGAGTAAATGCCTAGATAAATTGTGGTATTCTATGCTCTCCGCCTAATATCATACCGATCTGTAAAAAAATCAGCTCCACACAGGAGACCCTGAGGAAAATAATTTCCCTCAGGGCCTATGTCATCTTTTTAAATGCTGTGTGGAGGGTTTTTTTAAGTACATGAAGGAAAGAAGAGTTCTGGGAAGGAAAAGGGGTGGGTAGGAATCTGGGGTTCAGTGTGTCCTGGTCGTCCGCCTTCAAGACCTACACAAACCTCACCCCATGAACCCGGACATCCTTGCTAAATTACCAAACGTAGCGAACCACTTGGGGTAACCTATGGCAGAGGTGTTGGTTTTCCAATAAAGGTTCCCGGGGCGGCGGTACCCATTCCCGCCTCCCAAATTGATTATTAGCGTGTTTATTAGACTAACACCCATATTTGTAAATATCTACAATAATAAATACGTACCTCAAAACAGTTTTATCGGGAATGAGACTATTTTTTTACCGTGTCTCGTGTCTCGTGTCGCAATTCGCAATTCAAAATTTAACTGTTTAACTTAATGAGGAGATTCTCACAGGGAACGGCAAAGTGTTTCCAAGGCTAGCACTGGAATTAATCTACGTCATCTGTAAACTTTACGGGAGAGGAGTATTGTGGCCAAAGTTGGTCTCGTACCGACTACTTGCTTCTCTTGTTCTTGTTTGGTGCTAACCGCACCAGCCCGCCCCCAACTCCTGCCGCCCTACCTCTCCCCGCCCACCGTCGATCCCACGTCCTGTCATGCGGGAGGCTGCCTTTGTTGGCGGAACCCAACAGGATTATAATATCGACTAGAATTGTTAGCATTATCAGTTGAATAACAAATTATACTTCTCCATTAACTGGTATTTTATCAGGCTCGTGTACAACAGTAAGGAGAGGCGTTCAATTTATATAAGCACGTAAACACTGCCTACCACCTTACCTTGATTTTAATATCATTCTAAACTTTAAAAAATACGCTCGTGGTTCCAGATACGAATTGCAACACCGCACTACAAATTATAACGTGTCAAAAGCAGGAACTAACTTAGTCAAGTGGCGAATTCAAAAATGTGAACTGTATTCCACACAAAATTGTGCGTGTGTGCGCATACACACGCACAATTAACCCCCCCATACACACAAGCCCTGCTTTCTTATGGGGGTACATGAAATATATCTTCCATGTTATTAATTACTGTATAAAATTTATTTGTAATGTATGTATCTTTTTGTTACTAATAAAAAAAATGAAGGAGTCGTTTGTGCCGCAAGAGCCGCAATAGGCTGTGCTTTTCGGTTACAAATCACAAATGTAGCAATCCGTGCCATCTATTGATACATCTTATAATTAGTACAACTTTACTAACGAAATGGTTATCATATTATTATGTTAACTATCATTGAAATACAGAAATGCTATATGTTATCCAGTCATCGGATTGTATTATGTGTGCTGTAAACCCAATCGAACTACGACTAAAGTTAGCAGCCTTTCTTAACGAAAATTTACCATGTCTGTAGTATATATTTTTTAATGTCAATAAATTCGCTGTTTTTTCTGCTGCCCATGGGCGCCCGCAGAAAATTTTCTAGGGTTGGGCAAAATATATTTTTAGTAATGTTTTAATGTAGTTTTAATTACTGTAGCATATTTGCATGATGAACAAACGGACGGGACACTGTAGTAATGAAGGGCACACTGTAGCAACAAATTGGTGAAAGTGATTTAAAATAAAAGTAACGTTATTTGACTCCCCCCATGTGCATGTCACTGACAGTAGGTAAGCATAATATGAAAGGCGTTAAAAGAAAATACGGTCACCCAAGCAAACTTATAAACCGGATACCACTTTTGAGAATTTCTAATTCACATCCGAGATAGAATAGGTTTTGATGAAAGTTAGTGAATAATGTGACGACAAATGGTTTTAGACCTAAGAGAGATTATAAAGCTTTGTAAAGGAAAATCTGTGTGTGAATCCAGGTGAGTTCAAGTCTCTTTTGCCTGGAATTTCAAGATCAGCCCATTTTTCACAATCTATGAATAACGTAAAAAATATATATGGAAGATTTACATTTTGTTTTTCTGATTCTGATCATTGAACTAAAAATGAGTAATTTTAATATTTTCATTTATAATTATTGAATTGAAAAACCGCGTATTCCGAAACAATTCCAACTGTCTACTACGTCATTATGACATAGAAAACGCTAATGTCTTGTAAGACCGATATCACCAACGTTGCCCGGCGTGACGTCAACGCCACCGAATTCGCGAATAACACGACTTTTAAACACTCTATTGTTTTCAACTAGCATCTTCTATTATAATCTTAGAGTATTTTAGATATTCATTAATCTTTTTAAAAAATATTCATAATTTTTTTCTTGTTGTTCAATTGTTGTTCGATGAAAAAAATACATAAACTTCCAGTTAGAAGTTTAATGCTCATTTAAAATAATCGATCAATACAATGTATTTGTTTGCATGTGCTATTATAATATCAAACCATAATATTTTTACTTCTGACAGAAAAGAATTATTTATATTTATTTAGGAAACAAACCATCGTACATTAAAGTATTAATAACAAATATTAATATGTTCTAGACCAATTAAGTTAAATTAGTAAATTCTAGGCACTAAGCAAATATTAAATAGAGAAATATTTTATTCGAAAGCAACAAAATGTAACAATGTGGTTGCCTTTACCCCATCAGCTGTGTTCACAGGGGATGAAAATACCTTTAAGCCTCAAACCCTCCCTTATTATCTTCTCTTATGTTTCCTTAACTTGAACCATTTGCAAAAACAAAAATTACTATTGTCCCAAGTTCCGCCAAAGTTTACCATTTTATTTTGTCGACTTAAAAAACTTTTTTTTTTATTTCACAGGTAAGATGTCCTACCAACTCCTTGAAAGTCCAGTATCTACCAGTGTTGGGTAAGGTTGCTTGTAACGAAATTGTTTCAACCCAATTTTTGGACCTAACTAGTTTCGAACTATAAGATACTCTTGGCAGAATGTTAGATAAAGATTAAAGAACTTTGTGTTTTATCGTTATAGCGGAAAATGAAAGAATTTTTCACGTAATTTTGAAGACAATGGTAGCTTTCTCTCGATCAATATTTCTCCTGATAGAATATTCTAGTCTTATTACGGCTTATCTTAACTGTAAAGCAGAGAAGACCTTCAAAGTGGAAAATACTTTATTGCCCTGGTGAAAGACCATCTTTCGGTATCCAAAAGTTGCTTGAAATAACTTTAGCCGTGTTTGTTGACCATATTTGAATGGCCAGATACTTTCCAACCTTCTTCTTCTTTATATTTTTCTTATATCCACTTTTCCAGTGTTATAAATTACCCCATTTCGAGATGCCATAGTCCGACAGCCCTCGGAAAGTGTTGAGTAAAGTCGGCCCTCTTTTGCGGTGTTCACATAAAAAAAAACTAATCTGTTTTTTAATTACAACAAAATCTCTCGAATGGTGAGCTTTGGTGATATAAATAAATTAATTGGCAAAGCATTTTCTACCTGTAATTTCTAAGGAAGGATTGATTCACAGAATTTAAACAAATCGAGTTCTCGTCAAGTTCTGTTAATATTTCATCATTGGCCGGTTGTTACACAGCAAGATAGTAATATAACTTGAATAGAAATATTACAGAAGTTAAATATTAACTTTGAAATTATACGGTTTCTTCAAATTCTGTGAAACAACCCGTTCTATGTGTAAATCACTTAAAATGATGGGATTTATTCACAGAACATGTAAACCATTCAAGGACCCTCAGTCAATTCTAACCCTTTACAATGTCTTAATGGGAAGTATGGAAGTATATTGAAGTGTGTTTTGAATTCTCTATTAAATATCTTCTTCAAACATAAAATCAAACAATATAAAATTAAATGTTTACTTTTGAAAACATTTAAACCTTTTTCCTACTTTTAGGAATCCGTAAAAATAATCAATAAATAATTGTTTTTAAGTGGCACTTGCGAAGTCACTTAACCATGCTACTAGTAAGTAATAGGTGAAATGACAACAGTAATTTGAATTAAAACAGTTCATTTTTTCGACCTTGTAATCGACTGATTTTGCGTAAATGTTAATCATCCAAATGAATTATTATAAGTGGCTTTTAAATAATGTTCATACCTCTTTCTTTAGCCAACGTTTCGGACAGCATTTCAGTGTCCATCATCAGGACAGATGTGTAATCGAACATTGGGACTGAGAGGGAATATGGAAATAGGATTTGAAAAGTTTTGAAAAAAGGATTTGAAGAAATGTCTCAAAAATTTCCACAGATTATGTAATATTATGAGATATTGAAGAATAATTTATAAAGAATGAAACAAGTACTTTGTTTAAAAACCACTTTATTTGTATTTATATTCGTCGACCGGTTTCGGTTGAACTCAACCTTCTTCAGGACAATAAACATATAAACTAAATTAAGGAACAGAGTTAAGATTAAAGTAAACAAAAGAAAGAGATAGCATATAAGAAAGGGAGAGAACATCAGATACTGGTTGGTGGAAGGGAAGGGGGCGGAGTCACAGGCGGGTGGGGGTGGGGGTTACATAGGGAGAAAGGGAACTACTTTAATCTTAACTCTGTTCCTTAATTTAGTTTATATGTTTATTGTCCTGAAGAAGGTTGAGTTCAACCGAAACCGGTCGACGAATATAAATACAAATAAAGTGGTTTTTAAACAAAGTACTTGTTTCATTCTATATAATGTCAAGCCACAAAGTGTTTGCTTTCTACGATAAAATAATTTATAAGACTAGCTGGGGTACCCAGCTTCGCTATGTGAGTTGATGTGAGATCGAACTGACGTTCGAACCCACGACGGGTCCTGCTTTTTATACCCCTACCAATGGGTAACCCCACCCATACAAAAAAGGCTCCGAATGGTCCACAATTTTCCAGAACATTCCACAACATTCGATAATGGGATGTTCCCGAACATTCTAGAATGTTCTGAGATGTTCTGGAATGCTCTCAAATACTCTCGAATGTTCTGGACTGTTTTAGAAATTTCTAGAGAGCGAAACTTTCAGCTCTTATATTTTCAAAATCACGCCCTTCAGGTAAAAACGGGAACCTTCTTCATGGATGGGGATAAAGGGCTACCGCACCATAAAACACCTTTGCTCGTACCGGAACTCATTTCTGAGTTTTAGCGGCACGAACACTTTCATACACTTTCTTTATAATATATATTTGATTTATGCCTATTATTGTATACCTCTAGTTTTTTTAATATACTAGCTGGTTCCCGGCATGCGTTGCTAGGCTATTAAAAGAAATAAATTGTGTATCCCTAAATGTTTAGCGTTAATATATAAATAAATAAGTGGATATTCTCATGCGTCCCTTTTCCCTCCTGCGTTCCCCTTCCATCTTTTTGACATTGACTCCCCTCCCGTCCGGCCCGTATCCCAGTGACGCCTACATAGATCGTATAAGATGTTCCCTAGCTACTAGCTAGCCGAGCGGGGTGACAGGCGACCACGCATTTTTTTTCTAATACTTACATTTTTAAACTCGTGCTATCTTTCGAATGGGATGTCCGAATTGAATAATTCAAAAAGTTATATAAAGGTATTGAAGCAGTCTTGAATATGAAGTAATTAATTTTGATAAGGATTAATACCAAGATACAAATAAAGAGCCTTTTCTGGCGGCTGCATTTCAATTATTTTTTTTAAATAAAAGATCACTTATTGTGGCATAACCATAATAGTTAGACATATGCTGTCGCGACACTTTTTGTAAATAATGATGTATTCTGAAAAGTCGTTGTACATTATTTTATTCTATCATCAATAGTTTTTGCAGCGCACGCGATGCAAAGAATATTTTAGGTAATTTTTTTACACCTTGGGTTACATTATGGGAGTTTTAGTAAGGATCCCTAATTTTTTTGAAAATATAATGTAGCCTATGTTACCCGGGGATAGTGTAGCTTCCCACCAGCGAAAGAATTTTTCAAATCGGTTCAGTAGTTTCGGAGCCTAATGCAAACAAACAAACAAACAAATCTTACCTCTTTATATAGTGTCTTAGATTAGATATATTTTTTCATAAGGAGGAACTGGCTTTTTTCATGCAAGGAGGAACTGGCGGATGATCTTGTATTCTTAATAAATCTCTCTCTATCAAAAGGTATCTTTCCAGACAGACTAAAGATTGCGAAAATAATTCCTATTCATAAAGACGAATGCAAAAAAAATGTCCAAAATTATCGTCCAATCTCTATACTTCCAGCTATCTCTAAAATTTTTGAATGTATCATTAAAGAAAGACTATTGAAATATCTCGAACACAACAAAATTCTCACGTCAAAACAATACGGTTTCAGACGACGATCTAACACTAAATGTGCAGCTTTCGATTTTATATCAAATCTACAGAAACATATTGATCATGGGGATTTTACGGCGGCAATATTTATTGATCTAAAGAAGGCGTTTGACACGGTGGATCACAACGTATTGATCGAAAAACTGAAACATTTGGGTATTGTTGGTCCTCCTCTGGAACTTTTCCGATCTTACCTATCAAATCGCGTTTCGGCAGTAGAACTGGGAGGAGAAACGAGTGAGTTGGGTAAAATAACATGTGGAGTGCCACAAGGATCAATTCTTGGACCGTTGCTATTTCTAATATATGTGAATGACATGACAAAGTGGGGTATTAAAGGAACTCTACAACTTTATGCGGACGATACAGTAATTTTTTACAATAAACTGAACCTAGCGGAGCTTGAAACGGAAATGAATGCTGATGTTTCTAAACTCACAAGCTGGTTAAGAATAAACAAACTAACTCTTAACGTAAAAAAAACTCATTATATACTTTTTGGCAACAAGAAAAATTTCAGCCTCAATATCAAAGTTGGTGATAACTGCCTCGAAAAGAAAATGAGCACAAAATATTTGGGCCTGATCGTAGATTCCCAACTTTCGTGGGATCTCCACATAAATCATGTAAAGGAGAAAATTACCCCCATAACTGGTGTACTATATAGACTCCAACGATTATTACCCATTCCTTTACTAACATCAGTGTACTACGCCATGGTACATTCACACCTTTCTTATCTCTGCTGTATCTGGGGATTTGCCTCAAAGAAATTGATAGCTGATCTGCAGGTGGTTCAAAACCGAGCTCTCAGAAATGTTTTTGGACTTCCATGGGACACCCATGTCAAAGACATCTATTCAGTTTCCGGTATTCTTCCAATCACAGTCCTTCCTAAACATGAAATCACAAGCACCATCCTACAAATTACTCAACAATCAACTCACACTAACATCAAGCCACTTTACAATCAAGACATTCACACTCACAATACTCGAAATAGCAATAAAATCCGCATACCTCAAACACACACTACAAAATATGGGATAAATTCTCTGAACTATGTTGCCTATACACTATATAACTCGCTTCCAGATATGTACAAGGGAAATCAGCAAAATAAAAAAGTTCAGAATAATGCTTTAAAAGAATATTTTTTAAATAAGTTTAAGGATGAAACTATGTAAATTTTCTTATCATGTCTCATTTGTCTTGTTTCCTTTTCTCTTCTTCTCTTTTCCATTTATTTGTAATCATAATCATCCACATTTGTATAACCTTGTTCTTTGTTTCTTTAATTATTTTCTATTGTTGTTTGCTCACTCAACCTGTTTTTTTTTTAAATTTATTTTTTGTCTATGTTGTATGTGAAACTTATATTTTTAATATCCATTTTCCAAGTAAAACTGTAACTATTTCCTCACACCCATTAATTTTCCTCCTGTCCTAAAATGAGTTCTGTAACTCATCGGGATTGCTCCAGCAAGTAATAAATACAATAAAAATAACATATATTATTTTGTACCTCTAGTTTTCCAATGTACTAAATGCAGTACCATAACCCAACTTCCCACTCTCCACGACAATATCTATTAAATCACTTTGTCGAAATGCTGTTCCGGTTATAGACTGATAGATTTTACAAAGTAGGACAGGCCATTATCCGAGACCCGTTTCAATTGATTCCCATGTTCCCGATGTTAGATGAAGTTGTTAACTTTAAGTGGTGATAATTGCTAATCAATGGAAATAAATGACTTCCCAACTATATCAGAACTAACTAACACGTAATTTATTTACCTCAAGGAGAATTGACAACGAAAAGTTCACCAGTTCGATGAACCAAAGATTAATTAAGTACGTCAATTATGTAGTATGGTTGCTCGTTAAACACTTCTACTTATTTTTTTTTTTTTTTTTTTTTATTAATATGTCTTACGTGGTACACAAATAAAATTTTACATCTTGTGTTTAAAGGGAAGTGTACAAAATGTTGTTATTAGTTAGTACTTAAATAATTCATTGTACATAAATATATGTTTGATGTACTATTTATTTTGATAATAGTGTGTATTTAAAAAAGAAAGTTGTGGAAAACTAAGGATATTTGTAAGATTAAATAAAGTGACAGTGGTTTTTTTCATAAGAATATTTTTGAAATGTCTCTTGACAGAAAGTAGTATTCGGGTTTTATCATTAATGCTTCTGATTTCTTCTGGTAGACGATTGAAAAAAGTTCTTCCCTGGTAAGTATAACGATGTTGTGCAAAAGACGTATTTAGTTTTGGGCATAGAAAAACTTGTTTTAGTCGAGTTCTGTTTTCATTTAAAAATACCGTCGAATTGACAACCTCCTCCTTTTCGAAGTCGTTTAAAAATTGATACTTATTTTTTTCTTTTATAATTTGAATTAATGAATTTTTAATATAAATATAAATCTTTAAATGTAGGTACTTGAAATTCTTTAAACAGGCGTTCTGTTGGGTAGTCCAAGGATTTTTTTAATATAATTTTAATAATTGTTCTTTGTACAATTTCAATTGGAAGAAGGTTACATTTATAGGCGGATCCCCAACTAATAATAGCGTATTGTACAGTCGATTTAACTAAGGCATAGTAGATTAAATATAGATTTTTTTATCGACAGAAATTTTCTAATTCTTAAAAATATACATATAAATTTTCTAATTTTGTTTACTACTTGACATATTTGCTCCTTCCATTTCAGATTGTTATCGATAATTACTCCTAGATATTTAATTTTATTTGTTGTTTTTTACAGTTTGATTTGCAATAGTTTTGGCTGTGAATTTTAGTATTATCATGTATGACAATGTTAAAATTTTTAGGAATGGAAATGGAGTTACAAATGTCTTTTCACTATTTAGTGATAATAAATTAGTGTCGAAAAAATTCTTAAGCGTGTTAATGTCATGTATGGCCTTTAAGTCTACATTTTCCCAAGTCTTTTCACTTATTATTAATGCTGTATCGTCGGCGTATGATGTAATTTGACCATGTAAAGATTGAAAAAAAATATCGTTTACATATATGGTAAATAGAATTGGTCCAAGCACTGTACCTTGGGGGATTCCAAAGCTTGAAATCTCTTGATCACTATTAACACGATTGATTTTTACCACTTGAGGGCGGTTTTTTAAGTAGTTGGTGATCCATTTAATCGCGTTGCCTTTTATGCCAATATTATTATCACTAATCACTGATTCTCGATCCCTTTCAGCTTTTGATCTATTTATTACGATAGTTTTAAAAGCATAGCACCATGGCGGCCTCCGTGGTCGGGGGATAAGGCTCTCGAACAGAGATCTGGCGGTCGAAGGTTCAAATCTCGATGAGCACAAGTAAATTTCACAATTTAATTCAAATATACGCTATATTATAGAGTGGAATATACTTTCAGTATCGCCCTGATATAAGACCACCATTCAGAATTGAAACGTTGCTTGAAATGTCTTTAGCCGTGTTTGTGACTAGATCTAGAATCTAGAATTGACAGGTACTTCACAACATTCCTCTTTCCTATCTCCCTTCCTTCCTCACCACCTTCAGCCTCAAAATATACCCCATTTGGGGATGCCATAGTCTCACTGGCTCCAGGTGGTTGGGGCAGTAGTTGGGACTCTTTTGCGGTATTCACATTATTATTTCTTTTATATGACCTTTTGCTTGACAGCCATTCACTAAACGATAAAATGAAAAGCGTTTTGCATTACCTAAAGACGTTCAAATGTCCGTTCAACGAAGACGTTCAAATGTCAAATATGCAAATTAACGCAGGTCGTCGATTTGGTGGTGATCAAATGAGATAAAGTTTGATACACCTCACCCCAAATTTTCTAAAAATATATTTTTTTAAATACATTAACATCATCAATAATTAATTTTTGGTCAGCGTTTAAAATATTCATGAATTTCTAGCTGCATTAAATTTATAAGCCACGCAAAGTGTTTGTTTTCTATTAAAGATTTTAATCTATAGCTTTATCCGATGTGTTAAAATATTGTATTAAGTGCAAACAATAAAGGTAGTGTACTTAAAACGTAGCTAAAACTAAACACCCTGTGTTCTGTCACTTTCAAAAGACCTCTGTCTGTTTCCTAGTATTGTCACGTATTAAAGTTTCGAACCTTAAATCACGAAAGGTGTTTATATTCGATAAGAACTGAGAGTTCCAATTTAAAACCAACTGCCATGGATTACGTTTATTTTTATACCTTATTGTAAGTTCATTTAGAAGCTTTAAAGCACCTTTTATATTAATTCCAACCAAACGGTTTTGTATTTATTTTCTTTTCTGAGCGGAAATAATCCGTTAAGCTCGTTTTTTATATGGTGAACTCGCAAACAAATTCATTCATTTTCACTGTAAAGCCGAACGATAGGACAAAATTACCAATTGCCAGGGGATTTAGTCTAATTCATTTCTTTGGATTAAGGGCGTTTTCTTTTGATAATGTGTAATGGATTTTTTTTTGTACCAATTATCATATTGTGATACACAATGTCCATTTAATATGACTACAGTACTTCTGAAGGATATTATTGGTATTATTTTTGGGGTAATACCGAACAAGAGTCCCAAATGTTCGTGGCCAGTGAAACGATGGCATTCCAAAATTTGGGTATGTTGTGAGGCTGTTCAATTTGGGTGGCCGTCACCCCGGGAACCATTTATTGGATAACCACCACCTCTGCCATAGGTCACCCCAAGCGCTTCTCTACGTTAGGTGACTTAGCAGGGGTACCGGGTTCATGGGGTGAGGTTTTACCGGATCTTGACGGCGGGTGCATCTGCCCACCAACTGTATGGCAGGCCGGATCGGGAAAGATTGGTGGATGGAGACCTTTTGACCTCTCCAGCAGGACTCTCTCGGATAATCACCTTGCACCGCAGTGGGAGAATAGAATAGAGAATAGATTCATACGTCTGTCACTTCTTGACACACTGACCCCCAGATTCCTGCCCACCCCTCACAACTTTTTCATTCCCAGAACTCCCTCTCCTTCCTTTCCCAAAAATACCCTCCTCACAGCATCCTTAAAGATGACATAGACCCTGAGCGGCATTTTTTTCTCAGGGCCTCCTGTGTGGAGCCAATGTAAAAAAAGGCTGAAGGGAGTGTTTAAGAAAAGGAGATTGCGGAGATGAATTTATTTATTGTTATCAAGTTTAATTTGTAGAACTCCATTTTAATTTTAATTTATTTTATATATTCAATAATTTTATTATTAAATTAATAAAAACAGTTTATTTATAAACAAGTTCTGCTGGTAATTATTATTACGCGTGACAGCTGTTTCACCTTCTGAGGGCATTATCAAACGGAGATGAAGGTTGGAGAGGACCGACTATTTAGATCTGGTCATTAATTTCAAGCAATTATTGATTCTGACAAGGCGATACTGATAGTATTAATGACTTTGATTATCACCAGAATGTAGTTTTATAAAGAACGTGTTGTAAAAAAGATTTAATGAACTGATCAAATATTGTTAATTTTCACGGTCTGTGTATGTAGGTTCTTTTCAAGTTCTGTTATCATTATAGGCCAGTTGCTGCATGAAACTGAAATAATCACAGAACTTTAATAGAACTTACACAGAACGTGAAAATTAACTTCAAATATTTTATGAATTCATCAATTTTTTTGAGTCCTTAGAGTCGTTTTATAGAATTTGAACAATTCATCAAAATTCAAAGTTTATTTTCAAGTTTTATTTTATTTAAGAAAGTTTTTATTCAAGTTCTCTTTATCGGCCAGTCGCTTAACGGAACTGAAATAATAACAGAACTTGAAAGTAAACTACAAAATTTGATGAATTGTTGAAATTTTACCTTTTTGAAAATGTTCAAACTAACAACTGCATTACTTAGTATCAGTTAATATTATTTTTATATTTTTTGCTTTTGAAAAAAGTAACATACCCCTGAGATGCAAACGACGCTGTTTTAAAGAATGATTTTAAGTCACTGTTTACCGAAGCCTTTTTTATTTAGCCACTTTAAACATGTACACCAATTCATGTTACTGCGCTAGTCCATAAAAAATATGTCATGGGAACCTTTTTAAATCCAGCTTAATTTTCATACGAACCTTTTTTTAATTACATGTTTGATTGCGTTTTGTTTCTCTCCATAAGATTTTTACTTTCATAATGAGCAGAATGAGAGAATACACTGAATAAATAATGCTGACAAAAGGAAAAGCATTAAAAAACGAATATCCAGGAAGTTCACGAGGTCTTTCCCGTTGGTATATTGAATACTCAATGTATGAAGTATCTTCGACAATATTGTAATGCTTTGTGGAAATGAAATATCGTCCCAAAACAAAAACGAATAACGTCACTTTTTAAACGATGGCGATGTAACAAATCAAACAGTGTTTCAGAAAGCTGTAACTTTTTTCGATAATAGGTGAATGCAGAAAAATCAAGTCATTATTGTAAAAATATTTTCGTCCAAACATTTTCAAAAAATATTTTTTTGAATTGAAACTTCTTTAGCGCCGTTAGTGACTTAAAATTCGGGTGAAACGGAAATGCGTCACAACTCAGTTCTACACAAATAGTCGGTTCTAGTATGATGCGGTAAATTCGCACCTCGGCGCGTGCCTTACATAGCGTAGTTGGCAAGGTGCCTGACAAGTCACAGTGGCCAGAGAGACAGACATCAAGCGAACGGGGGTTCGAATCCTACGAAATCCAAAAAAAATCATTTTTATTTTGTGAAATCAATATCCAATCTTCACCACTTTAAAAAAACAAGCAATAGAAAAAAAGCGACATCTAGTGACTTTCTAGTTTTACTTTTACCGCGTGTGAATTACACACTCTGATTTTTTTTTAAATTGTGTTCATGTATATGATAGATTGAAAGGGTACTCATTGAAAGGACACCATGAAATTCGCGTTTTTTTTTTGGTGAATTTAGTATTATTTTTTTGTGGAAATATTGGAAAGTAGTGTTATTTTTAGGCAAAGGCTATTATAATACTTTACAACCATAGAGATTTTTTTTTCATTTTAGTAATTTTTATTTGAGGAGTTTCCAGCAAGAATTTAGCTGCATACCATTTTATAGCTATTTAAGCTTGTTGAAACCACAGACATATAATTTCTCTTTTAAAAAAATATTTTAATCATATTAATTTGGGGTACCCCACCGCCCGGGAACCATTTATTGGATAACCAACGCCCCTGCCATAGGTCACCCCAATTGGTGACTTAGGAGGGGCGCTTTGGTTCACGGGGTGAGGTTTGTCTAGGTCTTGGCGGCTGATGCGTTTGCTCATCGACTGAGTGGCGGGCCGGATCGGGAGAAATTTCTTCAGGGCAACCTAACCTAGATCTCACTAGCCGGACCGCAGTGGGAGAGACGTTGATCCCCAGATTCTTACCCACTCCAGATTTCTTTTTTTTTAAACCCCACATTTTCTTCCCAGAACTTCCTCTTCTTACTTTTCGGAAAAATACCCTCCACACGGCATCTTCAAAGATGACACAGGATCTGAGGGATTTATTTTCCCTCGTGTTTTATTTTTACCTGTGTGGCGCTAACGTAAAAAAAAAAACAGAATATCGCATGAAAAATCGGAAATTTCATGTGTTAGGGAGTATACCTGTCATTTTCCAACCCACATCTGGTCCCTATCTACAAATGTGAAGTCAAGGTTAGTCTTCAGTATCTTGGCTTTGATAAATTACAAGTTCCGTGAAAAAAACAAAATTACTGGTGATAATCGGTGCAAAGTTAAAAGTAGAATGTGGACAAGAGACACCATTATCCAGCCTTCATGAGTTTATGCTTCCTTTTTCCTACCTTCCAGAAAGTTCCTATCACATGTTATTTATCCGATAATCTTAAAATTATATAATGTATATCGTCAATAAACAATTTCTCAAAAAATAACTAAACACTAATAAAAATCTGTGTCTATGATTTTGCACCTAACATTTCAGTTACCAGAACGATTCCTAACTTGTCTCACTTATTCATCGTGCGTACTTAATTCCACATTGTTAGTGTCCCTCCGATGAGGCGATGCGGTGGTTCTTCATTAATAGTTGGTCCCAGCCGTCTCGCTTGTTGTGTACTGTGTCCTGTGTGTTGAGGGACTGACCCTTTGTTAGTGACGTTCATAATTTATAAGGGTTTTCTTCAAGGGATGTTGTTTGCCTTTTTGGTCAGTCCTTGGCTTCACGCATGAGATAAATCTGATTATTTTCTGAAAAACAGTTTTGTATCTTTTTTTCAACAATATAATCTTTATTTTTGCAATCATTGTTTGTATCTTTATTTTTAACTTTAACGTCTAATGAATGAGATCTTCAAGATTTGAATGAATATCACAATCATTGCATACATCCATTACATTCTAAAATACTTGCAGAAATCTATAATAACATTATTAAATTTAATTTTAATTAAACTTCTAAAAATTCAAATGGAGTTCTACGAATTAAACACAAAAACAATTAATCACAACCATAGTATAAATGCATTTTTAATCGGTTTCCTTTCCCGATTTTTAATCGACTTCTTATTTATATTTCCTACATATATTACAATAACCTGCACCTAACAAAATATTTTTTAAAGCCAATGCGAAATATCTCTGACAATATATCATACGGACAAAATATCGAATAAAAACTTAACCTAACCTAACTTTACAGGATGTCTATGATGATTATTTTTTCCCCTTATACTATTATTGAACAATAAGTTATCTTATAATAATAATATATACTTATATCTGATAACAATAAGTTATCTTTTCTCGGAAGATTTTTTCAATGTTGATGAGTACTTCAGGCTGATAATTATTGCTTATAATAATTGAACAATAAGTTATTGACCTTACAGGATATATGTATAACTTTTTTCCCATTTTACTATTTTTGAACAATAATTTTTTGTCTCTATAGTATGTCTGTATTATTTTTGTCCCATTTTTTGTTAGGTTAAATTAGGTTAGGTTAGGTTTTAGTAAATATTTTTTTGGGGTATTTTTGACCGAAGAATATTTTGTCGGGGATATTTTATCGGGGATATTTTATCGATGGATGAAAAATCGCGGAACATTTTTTAACATGAATACCGTGCATAAGTCTGAACTGTTCCTGTCATGAGTCAGTGGCACTATTGCATCCCCAATTGGGGTATGTTGTGAGGCATAAGATAGTTGGGAGAAGAAGGTGGGGTTCAACTATTCAGATCTTGTCAACAAACATTAACGATTAAAGCCATTACAAGCAACGTTTCAAGTCTGAACGGCGGTATTTCGTCAGAGCGGTACTCATAGTAGTCGGGTGAATATATAGTTAGGTGAATATCGTTCTGAGGCATTTAGGTTTTTAAAATAAAGCATCAAAATCATTTTAAGACATCATAAGCAGTTGGTAGCTAGTCTAGTGAAAAAGGGTTTAACGTAAAATGTGAAATAATCCTGTTTTATTTCAAAGCCTTACCCGGAATTTGGATTAATGCATAATATTAATTTCATTTTCACAAAAAAAATATTGGGGCTGTAAAAAATATTAAAAAATCTGAAACAAACCAAATCATCACGGTCTCAGTACTTTTCTAGAAATATTTTTTGCTGTTGAAAATTTTATACAATTTATCTTTTTTAGTTCAGCGCTCAGTGCTCAAAACATCTCTCTGTCTTTAAACTTTCAGAAAGAAAAATACATACGTTTTTATTATGCCAGAACTTAACCATTCAAGAGTTTTGGCTGCTTCATTAAACAGATTTCTGCTTTATAGTTAAAATTCATAAAATATACAGTGAAACGTTGAAATTTTTGGAATGCTTGTAATTTCTGAAGACGAATTTCGTTACAAGAACAATTTTACGATGACACGAAGTTATTTTCAGAGCTTTAAAAACCACAAACTCATTAAAAAATAATATCATCTCTTACAATAGAAAAATATGAAATTTAAACGACCTACCAAGGCTCCTTAATTGTTATTTTATTGATTGTAATTAATTACTGTACTTTATGTGACTGCAGATATTATCCACAGTTATAATGTATTAGTTACAGTTATTGCATACAAAAAAAATTATTCTTAAATGTAAAAAAGTGCAAAACCTTAATTTTCTTCAGAAATAGAAATCCTGTTTTATTCGAATATTCCATCAATAATACAGCTTTAGAAAAAGTCTCGGAAATGAGATATCTTGGAATTATTTTGGAAAACTAAGTTTCGCCAATTATATCCACCAAATTGTGAACAAAGGTATGAAAACACTAGGCTTCGTATTAAGAACAATTATATAAAAACTTTAATTCCATACAAGCCATTAAATTATTATATTTATAGGTTGAAGCCACTCTCTCTGGTTTCAATCCTGGGATTGGTTTGCAGCAATTTCCTCTAATCTTCTCTTCTATTCTTCCCTGTCTTGTGCTGCTCTTTTGAATTCTGCGTATGATGAGCAGTGCACGTCCACCAGCAGGTCCTCCAGGTTCTCTCGGCGTGGGCGTCCCCTGGAGTTTATCCCCTCGGTTATTCGGTCATACCCTCCATTATGGCATGCAAGAGGCCTTCTTGTCGTATAACATAGCCGATCCATCTTGCACGCCTTTCGGACAACCTGAGCAGGTGCCTTCCTCCTTCGATTCGTTGGAGAACCTCCTCATTTGTAATGTGGTCTCTCCAGGAAATTCCTAATAGTCTTCTATAGGACCACATCTCAAAAGCCTCTAGTCTCCGTTTATCCCTTTCGGATAGGCACCATGTTTCGCAGCCGTACATCAAGATACTCCCTACGTAGGTCTTTATGAGGAGTATTCTCACTTTTAGGTCTATATTATTCGATTCTATTATTTTCGACCTTTTATTGAATACAAGCCTAGCCTGGTGTATACGGCTGTCGACCTCGCTCTTAGACCGACCGCCCCATGTTATTTTGCTCCCGAGTTAGACAAACTCCTTGGTGTTCTTTAGTGGAACTCCTGCCATCTCTGCTCTCACCTGATGTTGCGTTCGGCCTACAGTCAGTTGTTTTTTCTTTATTTATCTTCATGTTGTAGTTATTTTGAAGAATGTTTTGCATGGTTTTTAAGGCCTCTTGCAGTTATTCTTCGCTTTCAGCAACGAAAGCAATATCGTCAGCAAATCTTATCATATCCACCTTTTGATCGTGTATCTTTACACCTTTTCGGTGACTCATTCTCTCTCTCGAGTCATCAATCGCACTCTGTATAAAAGTGTTAAAAAGAACAGGTGACAGAGAGCATCCCTGTCTCACCCCTTGTCTTATACTGGCTTCTTTTGTATCATTGTCACATCTAATTATAGCAGCCTCATTCTTGTATAGCGCCTGAATTATTCATCTATCTCTATATTTGATATCAATTCTCTTCAGAATCTCGAAGAGTCTTTTCCATTCTACTTTGTAGAAAAACTCCTCCAGGTTTATGAATGCGATGAATGTGTTTCTTTTTATTATTTTTTCTAGTAGTATTCGTAGCGACAATATTGCTTCTCTGGTTCCTAAAGATGTTCTCTACTTTCGGATCGATTATTTTTAGAATGATATTAGTCAATATTTTTGAGGCGTGTGATATTAGGCTAAAAGTTCTGTGTTGTTTACATTTCGTCTTGCCTGCCTTCTTTGGTAATGCGACGATTAGGCATTTCTCGAAATCCTCTGGTATCTCTCTGTCTGTATCATTTTAAACAGGGCATCTGTAGTTCCTTTTCCTGATGGCTTAATTAGTTCACCCGGAACGTCATCATTTCTGGGTGCTTTCCCGTTTTTGAGATTTTTCAGTGCGAGGTCAAACTCTTCTGTAGTGATTGGATCTCCCAAATCATCTGCGTCTACCTCGTTTTCTCTTTCTATCAATATACTTAGAAGTCTAATGGAATATAACTCGGTAGTTTGGTCTCCATCTTACAAAATTCACATTAATAACATTGAGCGAATACAAAAAAAAAATCTGCGTTTTATAAATTTTAGATTAAATATCCCACTAGTAGACTTAAAATATAATTTATTAATAAATATTCTAAAATACACACACTAGAAGACAGACGTAAAATAAATACATTTTTTTTATTTAAAATACTTATCTCTAAGTTCGACTGTTGCGATATCCTGCAACTTATAAACTTACGAATACCGACAGTAACTACTATAAAAAATACACTATTCTACTGTAGCATTCATAAGCGGAACTACATTGCCCGTTACAACGATTTCACATTATGGGAAATCAGGACTTAGGTGATGTTGACATACTTCAAGTGAAATAACACAAAACTGCGCTATGTAATTACTACGTTATTATTATTGAAAATAAACTTGTCGAATTTTGTCGATCTTGAAAAAAATTTATTTCAAAACTATTTCCTAAACATAACTGTATTTTTGTAAACCTATCAAATCTCTATATTTTTGTATTTTTATGACTTGTGTGCATTTTTATCTAATTTTATTTTTATTATTTTTTGCATCTGTTTAAAAATCACCTGTCATGAATTAAATGTACTACCAAACATGTAAAAGCCCTCTGGGCGTTAAATAAATAATTAAAAATTAAAAATAAAAAAATTTATCGGAATTATTTAATTAAACCTATCAGTAAGTTGATTGCGTTCAGGATTAAGTACGTCTCGATTAAGTACGTTATAATAACATTATTAACAGAGAAAATACCAGAAAACGTAATATCATTATTAGGTAAGTCGAATGACTCGGGTCAGATTACAGCGGAGGGAAAAAGAGCGTGTCCCAACATTAGCAGATGATATAATTCTATTGCTTGTCGTTAAGTCAAAACGTGCTGCGTACAAATATCTAACGAACCTTGAAAAATAAATAGCTAGATTGGTATATACTAGTCGAATTAAATATTAGATAATAAGAAAGGGTTGAGAGGTGAACAAAAGTTTAAGTGAACATAAGAGGCACTGCTGAATACTAGCTACTTTCCAAGAGAAAGGCTAAATTATTATAGCTGAGCAGTGACCTTTTTGTCAATAGAAACATTGATGAATGAATAAAAAGTGTAATATTGAAAAAATCTATTGATGAATAAAAGTTTTTATTATTATTCCGTTATATTATTTTTATTATAGTTCCGTAAAAAACTAAATTGACATCTGTCGATTAAAAATGAGATCATCTTAACGGGGATGCAGCAAATAACGAGTTTGAGGTTTCACGAGTAGTTTTTTAGTACTAACCCTAATACTTTCTACTTAACTTATTTTCTTACTTACGTTACTAAAAAAAGATTCCGATTTAGACGTCTGGTTATGTAAATACCTGCACTAAATTTAGGTTTTACTACATTTTGTATTTTACGCCCTTAGTTGTTAGGTCACAGTACCTATCTTTAATAAATGTCACCACAAGAAATAAGGCAAAGGTATTAGTAAAATCATACACCTTTTTATATTGCTCTACTCAATCGGAGGTTAATTATCATGAGGAATAATTTCAGCCTGCAGACCAGCTTAGAGAAACTAAACTAGCCAATTGCCTTATTTAATTCCGAGACCATGATGTGCGGTGTTTCCTTTAAAATACCCCTGAATTATCAAGTATTTCTAGGCCAACAAACTGAAGTTTTCTTTAATGTCTTTTATTTTCCCACATACGGAACCAGTGTAAAAAAAATCCCCAATTAAAGGTTTAACAGAAAATTTCACAATGTAGACATTCTTAGCAATAACTTTAAGAAATATGGAACAGAAGTAACGCGTACGTTCAAAAATAAAAATAATACTTCAGTGAGGAATAAATTAGTATTGAACTTTAGCATAATAAATTTGTTTGACTTCATTTTAATTAACTTCAGATCTTTGTATTATACATATATTTGCTTCTTCAAACACAGCAAACTTATTTTATGGCACCGTTTTAATTCGACATAAATATATACTTTGTTTTAACCACTTTTGTAAGTAATGCTTACTTTATTGAGGTTTATTTAAAACTAATAATATGTCACTGCAGATTTAAAGATATAAACGAATGGGCGGGAGTTGGGAGAAGCGGGTGGGGGAGTAATTTACAAAGGGAACAAATTAAAGTCATCTAAAAGATTTTCATACATTTATTTCAATTTTTCAGTCAATTGTTGTATTTAGTTTTAAGTAAATATCGGTTTTTTTAACAAAAAAAGTTGTTAAAGTGAATTATTTATTAATTTTGAATTAAATATATTCTGTTGGTTTTTCACAAATATATCTTTTTCTAGTACAGGTTAGTAATTTTTGGCTATTCTGTTCTGTATATTTTGAGGATGTTTCAATTAATCCATATTTAAAAAGCTTCTTTCTTCCGTACCAAACCTAGATTTCCATGCTTTACACAACCATATTAAAAAAATAACATAGTTTTCAACTTCTATCAAAACTATGCTTGTAGTAATAATTTATTCATTTAATGTTATTTATTCAGGAAGGAAAAAGACCCTCGGGTAACACGGTCATTTTTAGTACCAGCGACACCACCCTTGACAATAGTTTGTCAATGACAATGGGATTTTCCTCGGTCAAAGGGCACAGCAGTAGAGCCTCTATCGTGAGCTGCGAGGCATTTGGCTATGAGGCAGTAAGGCCGGCTGGGCCAGTGGGGCAGTCAGTCCGCTCCTTGGGGAGATATTTTCCAGCAGAGCGGATCTCCGCCCGTTTATCTCCTCTGAATCATTAAAATATTACCATGAGCCGTTCCAGTCAAAATTTAATACCGAATAATTTGACCTAAAAAAAGATTTCTTTATTGAGCGTAGCATTTTTTTTTCTACAGATAATTCCGCCTTAATAATAATACTAGGATCATTCTTGTAGAATGGAATATTTTCATTGGTTTTAATTTACCGTATTAATTACCGATCTGTAAAAAATGGGTAAATTTTTGTCTGGTTCTGATCGTCGCACTAGAAATGTTTAATTTTAATATTTTTGTTATTGATTTGTAAAAACTATCTAAATTTGGTTATGACGTAATTGACTCTACTGACTGCTCAGACAGTTTTAATTAGGACCCAGAACCGCGCGCCCCTTCAAACTTTGGCAGGTGTGACGTCACAAACGCCCTCCGCATGAACATAAACTATCGTAAAATTAAATTATTAACGTTTTAGTGGCAAACCAAAAGCGACGTTTTTTTAAAACGTTATAGTAAATTTATTCGGTTAACGTAAAATCAAATAAATTTTTTATAATTATCTTTTTTTCGCCCCTATAAAAATATGTTAAAACATTCTATTATGTAACATTTTCCACAGTCGACTTTCACAAACCGTAATAGGGCTTGATTGGGACATCATTTTTAACATTAAGGATGGAAAAAATAAGTTTCCACAAATATATATATTGTTTATCCAATTTCCTTGTTTATTGCCTAATGATCTTAATTCCAAAGCCAAAAATCGGTTTGTATGAAAAAGCGAAATCTCTCGAATGGTGGGTTTTGGGCATCACGTAATCTAAAATACTTTTCCTATCCTGAATTCTTAATGCAATGCGATCATTTTCATCTAGCAACGTCGTTTCCATCGTGAGCGTCAAAGCTTTGAAAATTTTATTTATGTAATCATCAAAAAATAATACAACAGAAAAATAGTGGTATCATTCCGAAAAATTTATTTAATAATCAAGATTATAATTTTTTTCATTTTAAAAAATCAAAATATTCTTAGAAATACAATAGTTAAATTAATTAATTACAATACGATAGTTAAATTAAATAAACTAGCTAGGTAAATAAATATGTAAGCTAAAGAGGTTAACATGCTTATATTTCTTGACATTCATGCGTTTTCTCTCCAATGAAGACAAAAATAATATAATATAAGCAACTGCGGATTTTTTTTAAATCTGTAAGCATTGCTTGTGATATATCTATATGGTACCATGGCAAAACCAACAGTGATAAAATAGAAAACTTTTCGAAAGTTATATGTTGTGGAAATTATAAAACTAAAATTTGTAGTAAATTTTATGTTATACAATTTATGAAAACAATATATATTATGTATAAACAAGTTCTGTAATAATTATTTCACGTAACAACTACTTCGCCTTCTGAAGGCATTACGAGTCCCACGTGTTTATAAAAAAAACTGTTTTTATAAATTTAATAATAATTTTGTTGATTTTTTTTAAAGAAAGAAAAACCAAAATTCCTAGGTTACGAATAACCTGACAATATTTGAAAATCTCCTACTACCACCACAGTAAATGTAAGTGTAATAAGTAATCTTAAAATTTAAACAGACTACTACAAATTAAACTTGAAAACAATAAATTACTTGACCTGTTTTTTTCGTCACTTTTCATGACTTTACTTTTGAAATGTATTTTGTTTGGTGCTGTTATAAATATGTGATAAAGTTATTGTTTTTTTCTTTCTGACCATCCTTTTTATGGGATTAAAAATGTTTTTATTTTTTTTTTTTTATTCACAACCTTCACAGTGATTCATAAGTAGGGGAGAGAAGATATAAATTTTTCACGATGATATATTTTCAATAATAATATATTTTCATAATATTACAAAAGATCAAGATTATAAACCTTTTCCATCCTACTGCCTTGTATTGTTAATATTTGTCTGGAAGTTTTATTCCCAGAAGGTCTTGTTTGGGTACGAAGCGACATACATATTATATTATTATATATGACATGTGTAGGTACACATTTATCTTTCTTGTACTTATTCTGATTCCTGAAGTCTAACTTTTTTTTATATTAGCTCCACACAGGAAGTCTTGAGGATAAAAATTCCCTCAGGGCCTTTGTCATCTTTGGGAATCCTGGGTGAAGGGTATTTTATGGAAAGGAAGGAAAGGAGGTTGTGGGAAGGAAAAAGGTATGAGGGCTGGAATCTGGGGGTCAATGTGTTCAGAAGTGACGGACATATGAATCCACTCTACAATGCGGTGCAAGGCAATGGGTTGAGAAACTCCGGCTGGAGAGGTCAAAACGTCTCGCTCAACCAGTCTCTCCAGATCTGACCCACCATGCAGTAGGTAGGCAAACGCATCTGCCGCCAAGACCTAGACAAACCCCACCCTTTGAACCCGGGCTACCCAGTTAAGTCACCAAATGAAGCGAACCACTTGGGGTGACCTATGGCATGGGTGTTTGTTATCCATGTAATTATTCATAGGGTGGCTGTACCCATACCCACTGCCAAATTGCTTGGAACTACTGAAATACAAAAAATTTTTAGTCGGTGTTTTTTATTTGAGGTGATCTCCATTTTTTTCAAAAGTGGTCTAACAATATAATTTTGTTAATGATTAACCCTCTTACCTAGAAAAGCACTAATTTGGCCTTAAAACCAGCTCATTGTGCTTTATCACTTTGTAAATATAATTATATCCTTATGAATGCGTGATAATTACTGAAATGAAGCGTTTTGCTTTTGGTTTTCTCAACATAACGCAATTGGAGATTGCTGCATTTGAGTCTATACACCTCATTTGTACTCGTATAATGTATTACTGAATATAGATACTGTGTGAATATTATGTAATACGTTTATATTTGCAAATGTCTATTGAAAAATTAATCAATCTGCATTGTCAATGGCAGGTCATCTTGTCGATCTTGATAAAATGTTGCCAATCTTTGTTGTCGGATCAGCTTATTCATTTAAAAATGGGTTGTCAGGTCAACTCATCTATCTTATAATAAAATATGCCAATGCTAGTTCTTTTTGTGTACACGTAATTATATAAATATTATTTAGTGTTTACATAAAATCATCTAGAAAACCTGTCACATGACAGCTTCTCCGTTGTTCTACAAAATCAATTTTTATTCATATTTATATACGCTGGGTATTTTTTTCTATGTTGATAAAGAATTGCCAACGGTAGTTTTCAGATCAACTAAGTAATATTTCTAAAAGGTTGCCAATGGTAGTCAATCTTGATAAGTGATCACTCTGTAAGTGTATGGTTGTCAATAAGAGTAGTTGATAGATCCGCTGGTCCATATTTAAAAAGGTTCCTATAAAATATTGTCAATGGTACATAGTTCCTACTATTCCTCAATATTCCAGTGATGGTTGTTAGGTGATTTTTTTTTATCAATGGTTATTTGTTAGTCGTGTTTTGTTATCAGTTCAATTTTACATATTGATAAAGTATGGCCAAAAGGAGTATTCAGATCAACTTGTCTATCTGGAAAAAGGTTTTCCAATGGGAGTTATCAGGTCAACTCAACTATATATCTTGAAACAATTTTGGCAACGGAAGGTCAACTTGCCTATATCGATAAATTATTGCCAATAGTAAATGTCACGTCAATTTGTCAATATTGAAAAAGGTTGCAAATAGTAGTTGTTAGGGCCAGGTTAACTCCTTTTATCCCGAAAAGTGCTTTCGGTGGTAGTTTTATTTTATTTAATTTTTTTTTATTATTATTTCATAAAAGAATATTTAATAAAAAAATTACAATGTCTAATGGCGCGTAGGCGATTTGGCGGGTGAAAACTATTTCTACAAAATAAGTCTATTTCTATGGACAACTTGTCTTTCTCAAAGAGTGTTGGTTTGTTCCCAATAAAGTTTAACAACAAAGGTACTAATTTTCAAAATATTTGAAAAAAGTTTTGAAGGAAGGTATTATTAACTGAGATATAATGAAGTGTGCAAATAGTATGGATACCAATGCTTTATTTAGTTTATTAGATATTAAATGTAAACACTCGTGTTTCAACCTCCGTTCTGGCAGAAGTCTGCTGACCTCCTTTCCCGGCCGGGGGGTTCGGGTGGCGCCAAGAGGGGGTGGGTGGTTTCGGGGGGAGGGACGTTAGGCCCGGAGAGTCACTATCACCGCTCGACTTTTCCGACTTTCCCAAGGCTTTAACGTAGTATACAAATCGAATATAAAATCTTAAGAACAGAGCTTTCGAGAATAATTTAACATTTTTTAATAGATTGATTTTCTTTACAAGTCAATGACTTTTTTATTAACGGTGTTTTGTATACATTAACGTGCAATCATTCATTATTACAGAAAGACAAAGTTTTTTTTTTGCATAAACGCTTCAGCATAAATATAATAATTAACATATATATATTTTTTATTATTTTTGTATTTTAACTTATGCATTTTATTTGTAGACCATTTAAGCTGTTTACTGTTATACAACACTGCGAATTAATCCGTCTTAAAACGTTGTTAGAACTAAAAAGTTACCTTCAACGAAAATTGACACCTCACTTCAATGTAATGTATCAGTTTTCCCATTCAAATACTTCTACAAAGGAAGCATTAGGCACAAAGCTGGGCTTTTCTTTACATTAATATAAATTACTAGCTTATCTCTTGGCTTTTCCGGAAAACACAAACGGTTTTTTTCGCAATCGGTTTTCTTACTTTTTTTTAAAAAAGCTCCATTACTCATTTTTGTGGATATGTTGTAAGCTGTAAATAGTTGCGTCGACCTACATATTCCATATCTTTAAAACTTTCACATCATGACGCCACATCATTCGAGAGTTTCTCCTATTTCTGATGCACAGTTTTTCTGTTGGTGTATTTTTGTTGCCGCCATATAAAAGTAGCATTAATTGGTTTACGTTACGGAAACCTCCGACAGATTTCAACCCCTGTATCAATGAATCATCCCCAACCCTTCGAAAACAATGAACAGGTTTTGCACAAAGAACGATATAATATTTAAAAAAAATTCTAACACTTTTTTAAAGTATATTTAATAAAAATGAAAAGCACACCTCTGCAATATAATTCTACCCAAATGAAGATACAAAGATCATTGTTCTCGCGGGGGCCTCCATCAAAAATGGCGGTGGGGAAAATCAAAAAGCTCCCGTTGTTGGCCATCGCCTTTGTAATGTTACTCTTGAGCGGGCGCGCGAAATATAAATAATAAATTAAAAAGAAAACTCGAACAGTCCTATACCTATAGAGCGGGCGCGGGGGGCGGCTGGCGGCGGGGGGTGACGGAGGTAGTGGGTGGCCGGGGGGGGGAGGGGGCACTCGATAGTCCCGCGCAGGCCTCGGGAGGCTGCGGTGCCCGGGCCAACCGAGCCTGTGTGCGGGTGTCCGTACACCACTCACACACCCTCACATCCCACACCACACTCCCGCCATCCCACGACACCCAACCCCTCACCCGCCGGAGCTGGTTCCAAGGGGTGACTGATTTTCAGATTTTATAAATCTTTTCCGTTCAAAACACATTAATACTAAACTGTTAGCTATTCCTTATTCTCTCCCCGCTAATATCGTGATCTGCCATGAAACTTAATGTTTATTTAGCTTTCGATAATTTCCGCGTATTTCTTTCTTTAGATTACAGCGTTTGGAGACCCCCTTTGCGGTTTTCACAATTTTTTTGATATTTTTGGATAATACTAATATTTGTACGCCCTAGTTAGAAAATTGAAATAATTCAAACAATGAATTATTTTTCGCTTGTTAATTTATAAACCGTTATATTTACATTGAGCGTAGTTTATTCCCCTAATTTGGAAATAAGTCAGTGGAATTAAGTTGTCAGTATTTAAATGGTTATTATTTAAAATATGAACGGGTTACCGCTACCCTTAAGCCGCGGAGCCGTTCCAGTCCAGCGGTACGCCATCTCCCTCACTCCGGGCGCTCGAGAGGGACGGAGGGTGCGCTGCGCAGCTCCCCTCCCCCCGCACCTCGGAGGCTGCGCTATGGACCAGTTCCGCTTTTAGGTTATGGGCACTCGCGGAAAATCGACGCCCCGCGACGCGCGCTCTTCCGGGAGCCTCTAACCGCGGCACGTGATCCTCCCTGAAGGAGTCCCTCCTGCTGCAGGACCTGGTAACGTCCCGCTCCTTGCCACGTGCACTGGGTAGGCACCCGCCTGCCCGTCGCCACACACGTCACACCCTGCAGCCTGCAGGCCTACCAGCACTCACACAGTACTCCCTAGTGCCTGTCACCGTGGCCAGCAGCAGAGGGAACACCCCCTTGTGCGCGATACTGTTGTTGTTATTTGTCGTATACTTTATTCCGCCAGTACCAGTACCGAATGTACTCCCGTTAATGTTCTCGACTACGAGTGTCACTGTGTTTCGCTGGTCACTAGGCGACATGCGACATACGAGTACTACTCGCCTGACGCGTTGACATCTGGTTCTTGATTTAGCGGACAATCGCTCGTGTGGCCTTAATTGTTCGATAGCATTTACAATGGAAATTATCTACATTTTTATCGATACTCGTTTTAGACAGGCGGCAACAGAGGGACTGGCCAAGCGTCAATGTGCCAGTATTTAAACCGTCCTACACTCGTTTCTGTACTAAAATTAATCACTAGATATTTGACATATTTACTCAACGGAAGGGTAAGCCATTTATGTTATCGCATTTTATCACTTTTAAGATATTTCACGAAGACACCAGGTATAGAATATTACAATTACTATAACACCATTCAGGTTTAATATACTTTTAGTAATATGTAGTAATAAAATAATTAAAAATAGATATAATGAATAGCATCTTTTGAATTATATCTGTGACTTTGTGAAGAAGAAATATGTTGTATAGCTGGGGATATTAAAGCATACTAAAAGTTTGCCAAAAACTCTTTTAACATCTAGTAACATTATCGTTGAAAATAATCGATATCCTTTGTACCTACATGTTTCAACAAAGAAGAGATAAATTAGTTTGTCAATATTATTATTCAGATTGAAGCTATGTCAAATTATTAGTATATTCATATTTTTATCTCTTGAAGTACTGCGGTAGACGAGAAAACATGATCTGATTCGCAGAAGTCAGGGGGGCGGGAGTTGAATGAAAGAGGCGTATCATATATTATAGTCAAACATAAACTCGTAGCTTTTGTTCAAGTAGATTCATTCAAATACTAGCGTTATATTCAAATATCTTTTCTATATTACTGACATGATATTTGACTCATATCAGGTTTGAAGAAATCAATATCTTTATATCATGAATGAAATGTAAGCTAGTCTTTCTAAACCAACATATAGAGAAACATTTATTGTATAGTTAGGTTGTGGAAAGTTTTTCTACTTGGTATGTCTTCTAATTAATATAATCAGTAGTCAATCTATTACATCTAATCAAAGTAACTTGCTATTTGCTTTTGGCAGAGGTAACAATTTAAAGACGGGAGGGAGATACATAAATTATGTCTAATAATGATATAATATAAGAAATAATGAAACCCTAATTTCTGAATCATTTCGCGATGTTTTTTTTAATATCAAATATATATTTTACCATAATTATACATGGTGTTAATGGACGTACTTGAGTTACTTTAACCAGTGGTTCTTCACATTATTTGGAGTAAAAAACGTTAATGAAATTTTGGGCTCTGGGGATTTTGATTTTTTTTTCAACTAAAACATAAAAAATCAGTAGGTATTGGACATTTAGGGGCGGGGTGAAGGGTTGGTCGGTTATTCGGCTGAGTTGACGGTGATGAAAAGTGGACAAAAAAAAAAGCATGATTTTAAAGAAAAAAAAATTCTTTAGAGATATAAAAGAACAAACTATAATTAACGTTTTATACTCCAAATAATGTCAGAAATCACTGGTTAAAGTAAGTGAAGTACGTCCCTTAATACCCTGTATATGCTTGCGATAAAACCGAATATTTCAAAATGACTCTTTTTTCGTTGTCCACCATCTTAAACATCAATTTTTATCTAACTTTTAAAAGTAATTTTTATGTCTTTTTCTGAATGACTACCAAACCGAAAACTAAACAATTTTTACGATTATCTTGAACTAAAAACATACCTTGATAAACGGAAAAATCGTTTATTTATTTCACAAATCAGTGAACTCAAACTAAAATTTCCTTTCTTTCCCATGACCTTTGCCAGCACCTTTCAGTGAGGTATATCCCACCTTCGGGTGAAGAGGACTAGACACTCATCACGCGGCAACCCTCTTTAATTCGCAGCCTGCAGGCTTTCACGAAATTAAATAATTAACTTATTAATATCCAATCCAAAATTTACCAACGTAATTACCTGGGTAATTAAATCATTCGACGCTCGTAAATCTTTTAGAACTTTAATTTTGGAATGTTCTCACAGCTAAATAATTACATTTTATTTAGATTACATGTATGGCAAATTTAAAACAAATATTTTAACGAGATATCACAGGGTCGAACCAACAAAGAATACAAATATATAGCTATGCTATAGCAAACAATTAATGGCCAGTAAAATATCGCAAAAATCACAAGCAACGTAAAAGACTTAATTAATTAACTTTCGATATTATATAAGATTCTACAAACGTGACTATTATTTAAAAAAAACTGCTAAATAAAATTCACATCACATTCACAATACAATATTTAATTGTCCACGATGATTAAAGCGGTTGGTGTGAATCATAATCGAGCGTACTTTGTCGGATCTCGTGTGTACTTTGAAATTATTCCTGTATGCTTTAGAAAATGGCGGCGTTTGATAATGCATTTCCAACCTTCCGAAAACCAATCCGATGTTTGTCTTTGTCGACAAAACAAGTGATTATTTATTTGTTATCGTAGGAGACTTGGAAATATCATTCGGGGATAGAATAGTCTTAACTAGACCCTCGTCACGAAAACACAATATCGTACTATTTTTTGGTCAAAGGCGTCAAACCACAGTTGATAGAAACTAAAAGAGAGCTCAAGCAAATAAAGTTTAATTGTACTTATCATATTGAAGCTAGCTTCTTGAATTGGGAGTGTTTATTCCAATTAATAATACCAAGCGAGGAAATTTTCAAAAACTAATTGTATTCTCCCATTTTTTTACAATCAAGTCAATATTAATTAATCTATAGTGATACTAGTCATTCAGTCGCGGATTGAGGTACCTATTGTAATAATTCAACCTCACGACTTACCGTTTTTAGAAAGATTGCTAAAGTTAACAGATTGATTTTTATGGTCATTTTGTGGTTTAACGCCTTTATCTTTAAGGCAGTCGGCATTAACAGTGCAGTACATGTGTGGCGCAGGTAGCCCGGCCAGAATACCACACAGCGGACAGTAGGTGGAGTGGTTTAGAAGCGGTGGTCTGTGAAGTGGTGGAAGACGAAGTGAAGTGGACGGACATCGGTGAAGAGTGAGGATGACGGGACAGAAGAAGAGCAGCCCGCTGCCAGCCACCAAGGCTGATGGGAACGCCACATCGCCGAAGAAAGGTATGTAGAAATCGTCGTCCAATACCACCGACACAAGGACATCAATTATTTCCATACAATAAGTATTCTAAACCTGAAACCTTTTGTATGGAAAAAAAATTTAAAGAATAGCTTTCCACATGAAAAAAAACTGTTTCCAATTATTGATTTGTGGATAGAAATCATCACCCGTACCATCAACACGCAGACTACAATTATTTCCACGCAATAAGTTTTGCTATTGGTGTGTTCATGCATGAAGCTTTTGTATGAAAAAAAAAACCTAGCAAAAAACTGTTTTCAACATTCCATATCACCAATATAGAAATATTAATTATTTCTATGCAATGGGTTTATACGACTAGTGTATAGTTTGTATGGAAAACGAATGTGAATAGCGAACCTAAATAATTTATATATACCTACTTACTCCCTTATTACTAATAAAAATGTTTTAAATTTTATACAATTGATAAACTACCAAACTACATTAATGGTTGCTACTTGTTGTTTAGAATTTAAAATACGACAACATCATCAACCCCTACCACCAACACACGGATGTATCAATTATTTCCATACAGTAATTTTTGCTACTGGTGTTTTTAATATCTGAAACTTATTGCATGGGAAAAAAACAGACAAACATACATAGCTTTCCACCTAAAAAAAACAGTTGTCTTCAGTTATTAAGTCGTTTCTACGCCACAAATTGGTGTTTTTTATGTGACATCTGTATCGTAGAACTACTTCGGACTGAGAGGAAACTGCGGGCGGGTCTTGTAAATTATTTTCAATCAGTTTGAACAACTATCGGTGTGCACAAATAATTAAAACTTTTCCTTTTTTGTTATTTGTTTTTGGGGTGTTATGCCATGTTGCTCTACCTCCTTATTTAGTCAACTATATGTCCACGTTGATTTTGGACCCTGTGATGGACATGTGACACATCTGTCCTGATGATGGATACTGTAACGCTGTCCGAAACTTTGGCTAAAGAAGGAGGTAGTGCAACACGACATAACACCCCAAAAACAAACAACAAAAATACTTTTAGCAGTGAAAATCTAAAATCATTTCCAAAACATTCGCTTTTTAAGATAATTTGCTGATTTGCCTAAATAAATTATTGTTCTACTAGGGAAACAAATCATGGTTTTGTGAAATAATTTGTTATCATTGGTGGTAAGGTCCGGATTTATTGGGGGAGGAAAGACAAAGAACAATAATACCGTAGCTCGTTCCGCATGTGTGCCGTTTCACATTATTAAGAATGAGTCTGTGAAACGACCCTTTCACCTGCTGCCAACACCGTAAAACTGTGAGTTTCTCACTGGAACACCGACCGAGTAAATAATTACATATTTAATCATTGAAGAAAAGGATAAAGTTAATATATTATTATTCTGAGCAACAGAATAAGGAAACTAACATATATATTTAGAAAAGATATTTTAAACGAAAAATTACTTAGAACCACATACTTCGCTTTCTGTCAATCAATTATACAATACGGCATTATAAGATGGGGCGGTACATATACAAATCAAACACAAACAATTTACATATCACAAAAACTAATTATATAAACAATTTTAAAAAAACCCTACTCATATTCGTCAAAACTTTTATTCAAACAATAAATTTAAGGTCAGAAAATTAAGTGCATTATACTTTTATCATGCAACATTACAAATTTATAAAGATAATATTGAAAATAAAGTTGCACCCTTTAAAAATAACAGAAATCTAAGACAAACATCAATACTTCCTACTCCAAAATGTAAAAAAATAATCGGACAATTAAATCATAAATATCTCGGGGTTAATTTTTTTAATTCACTACCCGAAAAAATCAGAAACATGAATACTAATATAAAAGAATTCAAAACTCACCTTAAAAATTATACTGAAAACTTAAACTGAATCATGTAAAAAAAAACAATACAATAATACCCCCCATACGCACAAGCCCTGCTTACTTATGGGGGTACATCTACTTACTAATTACTGTATAAAATTTATTTGTAATAATTTATGTATCTATTTGTTACTAATAAAAAAATAAAAAACATATATATCCGAACGAATTATAAAACATAAGAAGACTCATAAAAAAGGTAACAGTTGCAACTGGGAATCCACCCAAATATCTCTCTCTCTTACCGGGGCAACGTCTTTTAACCACTCGGATATTTACACCTGATTATTGTTTTGTCGATTTCATATCTCACTTCTAGAATTACCAATATTTACTTTTTTGATTTTTTTCTGCTATCTTTTTATAATTACAAAGTTCTACGTGAATTTATTTGTGTCTTGGACATACCTATGTGATTTTATATTTATATGGGACACCTATTGACTCTTACAAGTCAAAAATGAATATTTAATTTATCGTAAAAACTTTTGAAGGTTTCATGTATCGTTTAGACTTACCAATATAATCAACTTCTTCGAAGATTAAATGTGACATTGATGGGTGTAACCTTCAAAAATTGTTCCAATATATTACAACATTTACATATTTAGCTACGTAGGTTAACTTACTTTTTTGGTATGAAAATATCATTGATAATATACACGTTATCCAAGAACTTATAGTATAAATGGGAATCAGGACTCCACATTATTTTGGTTCGTTTTGTAACTTTTGACTTTACAAATCCATTCAATAAACATGGTCTTCTTGTATTTTTTAACTTCCATCTGAATATGGACTAATGATCATTATTTGAGACGGTTTGGAGGAATTTTTAGTATCAGAATACATCTATGTCCCTATTGGTCGATTTAATGAACACATAAATAGAGATAAAAGTTTCATTTCGGATTTTACCCTTTCTTGCTGTTTATTGAATAAATGAAATTGAATTGGAAACTCGACAAATCGAATCAAACACACCACATAATGCGAGTAATCAACGCTAACAATTGACAACTAGTAAATCCTCCAATCAGCACAATTCCCGTATATATTCCATCGATGTGAGGAATTTTCAGTTTTAGATTACACCTCTGTCCCTATTGGTCGATTTAATGAACTAAAGTAACTATTAATTGTTTAAGTTTCTTTTCGGATTTCATCCGTTTTTTGCTGTTTGTTGAAAAAATTAAATTGAATTGGAAACTCTACGAATCGAATCAAACACACCACGTAATGCCAGTAATCAGCGCTAACAGTTGGCAAGTAGCAAATCCTCCAATCAGCAAAATTCTCGTACATATGAGGTACCGACCTTTAGATCGATATGAGGTACCTTTTTTTATTTTAGCGACTATATTAAATGTTGTACATATATAAAAAATATAATAGTGCGTTTAATTAAGTATACGATATGGTATTTCTTAGTTCTCCTCGCTAGGAGGTCTTGTGCCGAGGTGGACTAAAAATATTTAAGGGTAGTTTATTTGTCTTCTATGTCGTTTTAAGTGTCTTTTTGGGTTTTTTTATTAATCTCTATCAGCCATATTTTTATTCTTGATTTGTGCTCATTAATTTTGTAATTAGTTTTATGTCTTGGTGAAGGATATTGTGGAGTTTCGTTGAAAGGAAAGTGAGGTTTCTTTGTCCGATTATGCTTTTATAAGTTGGAATATTTTTTGTAATTTTTATTCGATTTAGTGTGATGGATAAAAGGTGTGGTAAAGGATTCAGTATGTTGGACATTTGGTAGGTCAAAGAAGCTTTTGAAAATTTTAATCGAAATCTTTCTAATGGGTACTTTAAGTATGGTCTTTATGATTACTTTTTGACTTGTTTTCATGTTGTGTATGTCCTATATATAGCAGATCCCCATCCTGTAATTCCATATTCAATTCGAGAATGACATAACCTATTTCTTAGTTTTAGGTATGAGGTTCTACATCTGGTGTTTTTTAAATCGCCTTATTCGTACTAGGTATTTTGGAAAAAGGTGACTTTTTTAAAGAGTGAATAAACCTATTTTTTTTTACTATAAACAATTATTCGATTTATCATTTTTAAAGTTTTCACAATATTTCTACGTGAATTTATGTATGTGGAAGTTCGTCAAATGTCACCAAAACTACATAAAAATAATTTATTGTAAAAAAAATTAATAATTTTAAAACAAACATTAACGTCCTGCAATTATAGCTTTAAAAGTCATCAGCCGCCACTGCTTTCATTCAATGTTTTGAAGAAACTGATCTGAAACGGTTCAGCGAATAATTTGTTTTCAAACAAAATTAATTTTCATTGTATTCGTCGCGTAACGTAAATAGAAGAGCGATGACGGACAATCCATCTTCCTAATTCACGGCCAGGCGTAGTCAAGTAAAGACGGCTCGGGGTCTCGGGTAGAGAAACCTCCCCTACTACCTTACCACCCTTCTACCCTGAAAAGCTGAGGCTGATAGGGTAGAGCTGGCATATAAAGATAAAGACCACCATTCCAAAAAAAAAATTATCTCCCCTTATTGCAGTCACGTCCCCTTGCAAATAATGTTTAAATAGCTACAAAATAAACCATTTTTTCAACAACCATATATTATAAACACACAATGAAAGAGAAAGGGGCCTTTTTGGCCCGGAGCTCTGTATGCAATTTCCCTCGTGGCCTATGCCTCCCCTAGCCCCCCGCTGCGGTGCAGTTCGAGATAAAATATAATAAATAAAATAATCTCTACATATTATAAATTAAAGTCCTCCGCCGGGTCTGTCTGTCTGTCTGCGATAAACTCAAAAACTACTAAACGGATTTTCATGCGGTTTTCATCAATAGATAGAGTGATCCATGAGGAAGGTTTAGGTATATAATTTGTCAAGTTTTTGTGTAAATTGTTTGAAATATAAAGGAGAATGTGTGTATGTGGTGGAGAGTGGGCTGGCAAACGGGCGGTGGGGATTTGATTTGTACGCAAAATAATAGATGGCGGTGGTTATAATGGTTGGGTAACCATCCAGTAGATGGCGTTGTTTTTCGTTAGCCACAACAACGCGTGGCCGGGTCAGCTAGTAGTATAATAAAATATTTATTCCGAAATGGATTTTTTTTTTTTTACTGATATTCTTTTAAACTTTTCAAGATTGAATTTACCCCCCTTTGTGGTAAAGGCTGTAGGTCGGTCAATGAGAAGGGATGTTCCACCGTAGATTGGTTGTGCATACAAAACAGCCTGAGTACGGAGGGATGGACATATTGGACAAGAAACTCTCGCAGTTTCGATATAACCAACTGCTTATATATTCCCGCAGAATCCCGGAAGATTAATGGAGGATGTGCAGAGATAGTAATATAGATTTATCTTAGATCTATAGGAAACCTGTCCCAACTCAATTAGTTTTGTACGGGTTTCGCATACAAATGCTGTTTCATATTTAGAAATTCATAGTATTTGTGACAAAAATATGTATCCAATTTCAAGGGAACAGTTATGAAGTGTATCGCAGATTATCTATCTAACAAGATATTTCGAAGAATAGAAAAATAAATCTATGCAATACCTAAAGCACCAAAACAGTAACGGCGAGCTCTTATGTCATGAAACTTGAACAACGTTTTTTTTTATCTATGGAATATCTCATCTTCTCAGAGGGGATTATTATTTAGTTTAAGAGGGAATAACCAGACAAAACCGGAAACATGTCAATTTTAAATAAAATTTTAGGCGTATTTACTCTTTTCCACAAAAAAGTATAAATTGATTTCGAAAGATCGTTATTTTATCTGGTGAAGTTATGTTTTAAATTATGAGAAAATGTGTTTATTTTTAGCATAATAAGGTTATACCGTAGGTTGTTGGCAGATTTGTTAAATTTTCAAATATAATTTTGCATTATACAACACACATTTCAAATCATATAATCATGCAGTAAAATAAATCAATAAATTATTTGGGAAAGCTGTATTTCAGAATTTTAATTTTAGTTTAAATAAAATCATTGAAAAAAGATGCGCACACGTGTTTTGTGACGAAAATAGTTTGTCTATTTCTTTACGGTCTTACAAACTAATATATATATAAGTTTTTTTTTAAATTCTGGTTTTGCTTAGACATTATTGCAAAATTATAAAAACTTATGATCAAAGAATAATTACAAAAACTACATGTTTTAATAGTTTTATCATCACGCCTTTCAGCACTTTTGGATGTAGGTATAAATTAAAGCAAATTTTGAATGAAATAAAATCGACATTTGTTATAATTTTAAAAAGCTGGTACGGTGAATAATTAATTTTTCTCATTAGAACCGCCCTCTACGATCGTAAGAACATCTTTCGACGAAATTTGGATTCTTGACCGCTGGCTGGTTAAAGGCCCTTCCCAATCTCATCTAAGTTATTATAATGAAAATATCGGGAAATTCACACATCATTTGTTTAAACGACTTACAAATAATACGGAATAAAGTCATAAAAAACTTTTTAGACATCCCCACCGAAAAAGTATACCAAGAATCAGAAAATCAGTTACATTGTTTTCTCCAAATAATGTCAGGAATTACAGGTTACATTTAGTCAAGTACATTCTGTAAAATCCTATATTTCTAATTGGACACTAGAAAAAACATGAAAAAATGTTACTTTGTGATGAAAGATGTTACTTTGAAAAGTCAACTACTTTGTGTAAGTAAATCAGTTCTTCGTGATTTTTAGTTGATTCTTCTTCTTCTTTTTTCGTATGGTGGTGATTTAGAGGGGGACATCTAGATCTACGAGCCAGTCTAGGGCCTTAGGCGTTATCCCGTGGACCTCATCAATCCCGACGGGAAATGGATGGAGTGGGCATTCGTTAACCACATGTTCGGTGGTCTGCACCGCACCGCCGACTCTTTAAAGCCCCATCTATATGTCGCAGGCTGATCGTAAAAAATCAGACAGATCATGATGCACCTCAGGCACTTTACGATCTGCCGACAGGCACTACACGATGTGCTAGGTGCATCATGATCTGCCTGATTTTACGATCGGCCTACGCCATATACATCATATGTGCACAACGGCTATGGGAGGATTTTATCCTATTGATGGCGAACCAGAGAGTAGTTGATAAAATAAAATAACTCTTTGAACACATTAACCAGTTGTCGACTATCATAATTTTTAATGATAATGATATTATTTGGATGATTTGTAAGGCGCCATATGTGTTTATTTCTTACTGAACTCTTGTTTATATGCCACGATGATGATTACACGGAGAGGGACGGACCTAATTGGTGCATGTAAAAAAGAAAATGTTTTATAAAACAAAATGGAAAATTGAAAATAAATCGCAAGATAAAAATTTCAAAAATTTATTTGCAAACTTGAAAAAAATGACTCACACAATATTGCGTCTCGTCCTATTTTTGACAGATATTTCAAACCTTAAAACGTTTACCTATTCATTCCAATTTTTTTTACACGATATAACAATATTTTTTATTTATATTATTTTCGCCTATAAACATGTATCAAACGATATGTCGTCTTTTACAAAAAATTATCAGATTTTATAAAAAAAACGTTTTCGCTTAGCAAATGTGGATTAATATTACTTTTGCATGCCTTTTCTCGAAGCTAGATGTTAAAGAAATTACGTCACAGTTTCCCGCCTTCCACAAATCTGTTTGATTTTCAATCACTTTTCGATCTGCCGTGTTGACATCATTCGAAAGAGGCCCCGGACAGGTACATATGTACATCTTCACCTTAAATAGATCAAGAACTCGCTGTGCATTGGCCGGGCCATAATGGGGTCGTGGGCGAGGATCCTCAAAGCAATATATGTAAAACCTGTACCTGGCCACTTAAGCCTTTTTGTTGGATCTCTAAGAGTAAAACATGAAACTCAAAGGGATGTCTTAAAACTATCGATCCTTCTTTGGTACGTTATTTGATCTCTGCGATTCCCACGCAATTGTAAGGCTTTGATGTAATATACGATAGACGAAGTCCGTTGAAATTTTCATTTTCTATTTAATTTTCAAAGTTTAAAACAAATCAACTTGGCCTAATCTAGCGTAGCCTAACCCAGCCGAATCTAATTTAAACGACTTGACTTAAATTCCCCAAATCATACCCAACCTGCCGAGCGATTCCATATCTTTTGTAGAATCGTTATTAGATAACGGACTTATCTCCTGTCAGATTTGTGTGATTTTTACATATTTACTGTCACATATTTTTGTTTAGATCGTTTTAAACATGAATTCCTTCAAGTATGTATGATTATTTATTCATTTAATGTACGTTGTACAAAGAAAAAACAAATAACAGTTATAAAAATCACACAAATCTGACAGGAGATCACATCCGTTATCTAATAACGATCCCACAAAAGATTTAGAATCGCTCGGCTGATCTATTTGATTGATGTAATTACTACACAAGATTACCAACTGCTCCAAACCGCCTGGAGTCAGTGAGACTATGGCATCCCCAGTTGGGATAGGTTGTGAGGCAGGTATTAGGAGGGGAAGTAGAAGTGGAAGAGAAACGTGAGGAAATTAAGTGTTATTCAGACATTGTCATCAAACTAAAAAAGCCGTTCCAAGTAATGTTTCGACTCTGATTGGTGGTCTTTCACCAGGACGATACTGAGAGTATCTTCCGCCTTGGAACGTGCCGTGAATGTACTATGTATTGTTTTTAAATTAATAAATATAATACGAAATATATGAGAGTTGACCGGCATTAGAAGTGTGGAGGAACTATTCCGGGCAGCGCAAGACAGAGAGACCTTTTCAAGAATGGTCGCCAACGTCGGGGGGACCTGATAGGGCACACAAAGAAGAAGAATACGAAATAACGCAAATTAATCAATAAAATTTATTTGCGCATGCGGGGATTGCAACCCGCGACCTCCGGAATGCTAGTGGACAACCTTACCCCTCTAGGAAGCCTAACTGCGGGAGGCCTAACTTTTTTGAAATATGTATGTTCAGTTGTGTTGTGACTCCGGCTTTGTCTCACAAACTCTCTATCAAACAAACACTTTGGACTTTATTCTAATAGATTAACAAAGAGTTCTGATATCTTATTTAGCAGGCGATAGTAATTATTCTTGACCCCTGAACTTGAGGTTCCTATAGTATTTATTATATTCTCGATCCTTACATTATCGACAACTTGGTGTCGTCTATGGGTAACCTAACAGACTACTCACTAGTGCCATCTGTGGGTATACTCTTAGATTAATAACTCGGATGTTACAATGTGGTTTTTTTTTTCTATTTTACGAAACCATTAATATTCAGATTGATTTATCCAGCTTAACCTGATTTCTTACCCTCCCACATGAAATTAGGTAGATCAAAACCATGCACAGTGCAAAATTCGATATGTATATACTCGTAATATATGTAAACTTTAAACCTTGATAAATAATAACCAAGACAACTCTAAAGGCTGTCTTAATTGTGCTCACCTTAGTTTGAAGCAGAAGACTTAATTGACAACGTAGGCATGTCGTCTTTAATCGGAAGTGCCGTTTATCATTTATAAAGCTAGTGCAAATACTTTCACGATAAAGTAAATCCAATACTGAGTCGGATCGTGTCAAGAGTTAGAATAACGGTAAGTAAGGAAGGAGTGTGTTCCGAGAAAGAGTTATATTGTAGTCTATCCTCTCTATGTGCTCATGTGGGAAATGGTGTGATGGTTAGCTATTTAGATCATGAGATTATTCTTTCTTTTTGACAGAAAGGATAACATTTGATATCAGCTGCTTCTGCCGGTTGTCTTTATGTTGAAGGGCTTTTATTATTGTTATTTAACAGTTGTTTACCTAAACTTGTACTGCCTTTATTTATTTATGTAAAAGTCCTCTGGGCGTAAAATAAAAAAAAATAATAAAAAAATACATAATTACTTCTTCAAACTTTGCAAAATTACTTTGTGGCATTATTTATTATTTAATTAATAACAGATCACTTTGTATAAACCACTTTTTAACAAACAATATCGACATGTTTCAATAACAATGTTATCTTCGTCAGGATATGTTAATTATTATATTAATTATTTTATTAACATATCCTGATGAAGATAACATTGTTATTGAAACATGTCGATATTGTTTATTAAAAAGTGGTTTATACAAAGTGATCTGTTATTAATTAAATACATAATTATTGTATTCATTACCTCGCGTCAAAAAAAACATGTTTCTAATTTTCACTTATTTAATACATCAAAAACAAAACTTCCTCTGAAATCATAAACTTTGTAAGAAGGTAGATACTCAAATACCTAACTGCTGAATAAAAAACTATAAATATTTTACGTAAAAAAATTTTAAAATTATAAATAAGTTAAATTATACAAATTGTTCAAATAAACGTCACCACCTAAATGACAAATATTTTTTCAAACTTTCTTTTGGCAGGCAGGTGCCATAACTTTGAATACACCGATTCTAAAGCTCATAGTAGAATCCACGATCATGCGTTGTCTAGCGGGATAAATGAGTAGTATCCAATAGGCACTATCATGAACCCAAAACGAAACACACAAACAAATTTACAGACAGATGAAAAGTCAAACGTCAAGTTAAAACAGGACTTCATAATGCTCAGTAAAACAAATGAACGGTAACCAACAAAATACTGATCAATCAACACACTTGCATAATAACGTCACAATATCAAAACGTGTTCCATGTAAAATTAGCTATAAATTTCTCTTTTGTTGTCAGGAAGTGAATGATGACGGTGTATTTTTTCTGTCATATTTACCGTTGGATGATCTATGAAGGGGTGATTTGGCGCCCTTTCAGGTTTCAGTAAAGCAATACATTCATTCAGATCCTTCTAAATTGAGATGACTTCGGTTCCATTACTATCATCTTTATCAACTATTATTGAGTAGAAATTTGTTTCCAGGAGAATGAAAACTTCCGGTAATGAAGTTTGCAAAATTATTTTTTGCCTAGAATTTTTAGATCAACACAACTACTTTATTGATTACGAACTTAAAATAAATCGTTTGGTTATAATATGATTAAAGCATTTAACTTTTATTACACCTGTATTATTTTAATAATCCCTCTTATTTTACAGTAAAATAAGATGGATTATTAAAAGAATACAGGTATAATAAAAGGTAAATACTTTGAGAAGCCGGAAATTAAAGCTACGGTACATTATAGGTAAATAAAAATATAAAATGCTTACGGGTTATAAATTGTTTTCAATCAATCTTTCAGTTGTTGTCTTCTAATTTTTTTTTATAAAAATATATTAAATTTAAAGCGTGAATAACGACAGAAAGCTTAGTTTTTCGACATCTCCAAAAATGGCGAAGTTACGAGGTTTCAAAGTGAACTTAGGTAAAAACACACACGAGAAACGATTTAGTACAATTCGTAATATTGGGGTGGCAGTACGCTGCAAAACGCCGTGATGTCACACGATTTTCGGTGAGCTGCAAATTTCAACTTTTTGACGGCATATGTCTTCGGTAGGTACTATTCGGAATATTCCGAAAACTCAAAAAGATCTGTCTTCAACAAGCACTTATTATTATTTGACGCATTTGTAAAAAAATTTGCAACTTTGTTGTAGGAGACAACCTCATTATGTTGTTATCAAAACCTAGAGTTAGGGGTCTGGTTTCATACAATTGTATATTTTCACTGTTTTTTCTTTTATTTATGAAAAAATCTAAAAAAAATACATTAATGGAGATATTTTTAATTTATTTTTATGATGACCAATATATTTTCAATAACAATTTCAAATGAGCCATTTTTGATTTGCCCCCAAAACGTTCGTTTTTATTCGTAAATTCGGCGGCGTTGACGTCACACTGGGCAACTTTGTTGACGGTCGTATTACAAGACACTGACGTTTTCTGTAGCCAGATGGAACCGTTTCGGAAAGTGCGGTTATTAAAAACAATAATTCTTTTTTTTAAGAAATACAAAGATTCACGGGTTATGAATTAGCTGACAACATTAAACGCAATGCCAACTCAGCCTCTAACCGGTTAAGATGACACAATTCCCTATAATATAATCAGAAAATTATTTTTTATTTCTTATTTTGATTTACTTGATTCTTATATTCTTGAGGAGATGAATCATTTAAATTTACTGAATTTAAAGTTAATGTTTTTTATACAAATAGAATGGCGTCATTTGCGCCTTGCAATTTTTACCGCTTGTGGGTATTTAGAATATTACCTGGCTATTGTAGGCTTAGAGGTCTTGTGTTTTATCGGTAGGGAAAAAATGTTATGTAAAAATCCCTACTCCATGTTTTGCACAGCTTCAACAAGCAAGATTGCAACCGAAGTCGGGGGGAATATATACATACGTGTGTGTTAGTGTTTTGTTGGGAGTGGGAAGGAGTCGGTCATGTCCTTTTATTTGGAGCCCGCATTTGCCTTCGGGAATGAGGAAACCATGAAAAACCTCATCCGGGAAGAGTCGGCCAAAAGTCAATATGAAACTTGGCGGCCTTCAATGATTTCAGTATATGAAATCCTGCATTATGTGGTGAGGGGTGTGTGTGTCTGTTTTTATGTGAGATACATACTTTATGGGAAATTTAGGATAAACCAGAATATTAACGACGTATATGAAGAAGTCGTGTACACAAATATGCAACGCGCGACCCCGGTGTATTGGTCGGAACTACGGTCGAATTCGCCCTAGCAGGCCTGAAAATTTGATCTTTCTGCGGGGTTTATTTTAATTAATTCTGATAAACGTATTACTAAAATTTGAGAAGTTGCTAAACGAATCCCTCCATAGCTATTAATTCATTGTCTACAAAAATAAAATATGGTGCTAACAGCTAAATTAACATTTGAATAACGTTTTATAAAAATTTAAAACCGTTTAACGTAAAATATTTTAATTGTATTAGGGTACTATTTTACTAATCTAAAGTATAAATAACTTACATATGTAAAGTTACGAATTCGTCGGAATCAATTAAAATGTAGGCCTTGAGCAACCCCCCCCCCCCCCCCCCTCCCCCTCCCACCACTTAGTGTGCCGCCTTAAGAATGAAAATTACACATTTTAGTACATCGATTAGAATCAGAAAAATTATCTTAAAATCTTGCACACATTTTTAACGGTATTCATAGTTTGTGAAAATACCCCATTGCACACACGTTTCTTGAACGATGAATTCAAGGAACAAATAATTGTTCCTCGGCATTAGATAAAGTGATCTCTCGAAATTTGTTCCAATGTTTCTAGTATCTGACTTCCAGCTAACCCACGCACACAATTGCTCGGAAATAAGTCGACATTTATCAATGTCACCGGCAGACCGTCGAATGAAAGAATGCTTTCATCAACTTTAATAAATATCTTCATTTTCGGCTATATCTTAAATCATACAATTTATCTCCGCGTTACTTTGTGTTTTAAAAATCTTCCTTAGTCTTTAGTCTGCAAGGAATTGGTGAGAAAATTTTATAAAAGAATTAAGTAGAAGTTCTTTATTCATTGTGTCTCGGGAGATAATTTTAATTTGAAAATGGGTTTATTACCAACGTCTAGGGACGTAACTAATTAGTTTCATGGACTTTGTTTGTTGTATTTTAGTACGAAGGAAATTTAGATCAACACAAGGAGTTTTACGTTATGTATTTTCAGACCCCTGAGTAATGAAAATGAAAAATATTTATTGAAATCTTTAGGAAGGTCTTTGTTTCAATTCATATTTTTTTCTTTTTAGAGAAAATCAGTTCCAATTTCCGATTTTTAAAATGATAAAAACAATTTCCTATTAAAAATATTATATTATAGTTAGGCACTTTATCAGTTCCAATTTTGAAAATGAGATATTAATATGATATTAACCAAATTAGAGTTCATCTTTTATTTTTTTTACTGAGTAAAAAATATATCTTTGTATATGATTGCAAGATTCAAACCCGAATTGAAAGCTAAATCAGAATTACACAGAATTTACAGAAAATTTAAATCATTTTTGATTATAATAAAGTAAGTTGTATTAAAATTTTCTAATTGAAACTACAATATTGTTGGTTGAGAACGTGAAAGTTAAAAAAGTCGGCTTAGAGTTTGTGAAAACCTTTGTTCGAATTATTATTAACCAATATCTTTTTACCAAAATAAAACCACATTTTTTTACTGTACACAATTAGAACTACAATTTTAACTGTGAGAAAAAGAAATGAAAATAGAATTAATTTGAATAAGAAATTCTTTACTGAAAAGTAACAAAAATGGCTTTACCACTGCCATATTGGGCATTGACAAATGTAATTATAAAAACGCGGGCAATTTCGCCTGTTCCAGAAGTAGCGGAAACGTTATGATTCGACGATTTTAGTTAAACAATGCGAAAAATACATTTCCTTTGAGAAATGTTAGCGTTTTAAAATTCATTTTCATTTCGCGCTTTTACCCTTTTCAGAGGATTATATTTTTATAGGCTGTGCTACATGGCCTCCCATAAACGAGCTTTAAGGTTTTGTTTTGAAGGTTTCAACGAACTTTCTAAATCTTCCAAAGCAAATAATTTCTTTAACTGATATATTTGAAGTAGTTTTTTTTTTCGTAACACGACAGTTCCGTAGAACCGCCGTGGTTTGAAATATCTTTTGAATATCTTTGCCAAAGTTTACATTCAATTTATTTTCGAACTTCGATAAGAAAAGAGTCTGAAAATGACTAGCTTATATTGAAAGTTTTAAAAGATTCTCGTATATTTTTATCGAATCGTTATGTAACAAACTATAATACAAACGGTAGCCCAAATTATTGAAGCGTTGGGTAATGAATTGGTAAAATTTTATTTTCCTCGTATCGAAAAAAATAAAACACATTTACAGATTTTTTTAAATATGAACATATGTAGTTAATTGTGTTAATACCTACATAACTGTAAAGGGTAGATTAGCATAGTTTAGCAAAGCAATATAAATATACTATCCTTATCATAATATGATATTATCCCTGTCAAGCCAAATCTAAATTTGCCTCCCCCCGTTCAAGATTTCAAATATTCTTAATCCAAACTCGACTCCAATCTTCCATAAAATTATGGAATTTTCCCATTATATAAATTTACCTTCCCTCTCCCCATATTTCGAAATTACCGCCTAAAATCCTAGAACACCCTTGAAGGGTGAAAGCCAGAAATATTGAAAGAGGAAAAATACACGTATACGTATTATGTTGACTGTTCTTGTGAAAAATCATTTGTAAGAAACCATTTTCCATGATTTCGCGTAAGATTTTTTTCTATAGCTTTCTTACAATTTTCTGGATTATTTTAAATTTTCGTCCTCAACTTGAGCAGTTTTATATCTGGCCACTTAAAAATAATTGTTTTACTTAAATAATAGTTTAATTTAACTACGGAGGTAGGCCTTAGGATAAGCAATTTAAGATAAAACACCGTCATTGCCAAAAGGCCTCCGTTGAAACAGGTCGACAGGTTCTAGGAGTTGAATAATTTTTAGGGCCCAGATGGGCAGTTTATCCATTAGAGCAGCGGTTGTCAGTCTTTTTGAGCCTGCGTACCCCTTGAATCTTGCTACAAATTTGTTGGTGAACGGACAACTCGGAAAGTCCTTTCAAAAGTCATGAAAAGTAATGAAAAAAAAGAAAAATTAGAACTTGGCAATCAACAGATTTGCATTGACCATCTGCATTTACAAACATTTCAGCGACTATCTTTTGAAGCATGTCACAAAGTGGCAAAATTTCCTCTATGACCTTTTGTACTTACATATACCTCAAATTTGTATTATTCTTCATAATATATTGGCGCATAACCATTTCGTGGAGAACATGAATATATAAATTAATTAATACTGACATCAAATTGGGCGATTTAAAAAGTAGTATATTTAATCAATGAGAACAATATTAGCGATTTTCAAACGAACATTTGAAACAGAAAAAGATATGGTCACATCTAAGAATTTAAGGATTTGAATCTAGGTCTCTAACTCATTAAGTTAAAAAATATATATTCATCCTAGACTTGTCAAGACGAGATGTCAAACTAAATAAAAATTGATAAATTTATCTAAGACACTACCTAGTTAGCAATTAGTTCGAGAAGAATCTTGCAATCATACATAAAGAAAGCAGCCAATAAAAATATACATTAAGAAAAAAAAATTGGGAGTTCTTAGTCTGAGAAAAAAATTAATAAAAATACAGTTCAATATGACCGAAGGGGGCAGGGTCCCATTAGCTCAGTAGTAGAGTGGCGCCCCGGCAAAGCTAAGGCCGTGAGTTCAATTCCTAAATGTGACCGTTAGAGTCGCTAATATTGTCTTTGGTGATTAACATATTTTAATTTGACGTTTTTCACATAAAATTTTAATTATTCTATTGTTTTTTTTTATTAAAGTTCTAATGCATAAACAATATAAACATAAACACTTCTTTATACCTTATAACTTTTTATTTCGAGTTCCAGTATTCGAGAAGGCTTCAGAATCAAATTCCTGCAACTCTTTCTAGTATAAAACCTGAAAGAGATGGTTCGAGCATGTGAATAGAACAGACAGAATTCTCGTAGAATGTTATCCGCAATTCCAGGGGGAAGATGTCCCGGATAAAATACGAGATAAAAGATGCAAGTACGGTGCGGGGTCGGACTGGACCCGCGATTGAACTGGTCCCTGTAGTAACGTAAACTGGGCTTACCTCTGGCGCCAGGAAAGGAGATTTAAATTTAGTGTGATGATGATAAATTAATAATACCATATTCTCAAATTGAGTATGATTCGAACCTACCTAACGCTATCTACGCGTGTTCAGTGTATAAATTTATGGTTAGAAAGATACTAAAATATATTATGAATAAACTAGTGTAGTTCTGTGATCAGTGGATCTTCAAACGTTCAAAAATATGTTTTAATTTTCTCTTACGTATTAAATCAAAAATAAAATATACTCTGAAATCATGAGTTTTGTTAGTAGGTAATTAAATACCTATCTTCTTTATTATAAACCGTATATTTTATATGAAGTATTTTTATTTCCAATAAGGAGTTGTACAATTTTTCCAAAATAACACGCTTTGAAAAAGAATGTATGAAATTCGCGATTTTTTATTAATTATTTTTACATGAAATGACAAAAAAGTGAAGTCACGATAACGTTTATAATACATTTTTCTAATAAAATTTGTGTGTGTGTTTTCATTGGTTATAAAAAACGTAAGGGGAGCTATTTTTTACACTTTATTAACAAAAATTATAAGTTTATTTCTCGTAATAAAATTTTAAAGCGTTCTTCAAAAATAGTTTTTAGTTTCCGGATGCGTTTAGAAAAATTCCATTTATTTGGATTTAATTGCAAAGCGGAAATTAGTAGGTAAATCAAGCACTTTTTAGCCAAAATTAGCCATCTAGTCAAATTCATTTTGGATATGAGGCCAAAATACACAAACAAACCAAATAATTTATTTTTTTTAATCAAAAAGTTTTTCAAATATCTGTTTCGGATATGTGCTACTTTATTTATTTTTGTTTTAAATTATAGAATATAACTAATTGAAAAAATCATTTTTCTGGATTTCAGAGGTAACTTTCGCAATTTTTTAATAATTATTAAATTGATGATCTGCCCTACCCTACTATTTGTGTTAATATAGTGAAAGATAAGTTTAAAAAATTAAACGTCAAAAATGGCATCGCTTGGGTAGAAATTTAGATTAACTTGCTACAAATGTATCTTAAAAACGTAAATATTTGTTATTTGCATTTACGCCTATTAAACTCAACATCTATTATTTGTATTTCATAAAAATAATAAAAGTGTAAGCCACAAAGCTACTTAAATAAAGCAAAATATTTTTTTTTAAATTTATAATTAAATCACAAATATTTGACAACGTTGCCCTTAAATCATGAAAAATTTATTTCTTCAGTTACCTGTATTTTAAAATTTAAAAAGTAAATAAAGTAGCACACGTTTATAATAGATATTTGCCTTAAACCTTAAACATTAAATCTTATTTTTAACCCTTTGGTTAAAAATCAAAGGCCTCAAATCCAAAATTAAGTTTTGCATGAAAAGGACTGCGCACTGCGCAATCATGGAAATAATCTACAAAAATCAACAACAGAAAGCAATAAAGCAATTTATTTTTTGTCCTCCGTTCTGATGCCGAAATATAACATTATTTGACTTTCCGCAACGGTAAAACTAGCCTGATTGGATTGACGGGAGGCGAATAGTGCCAATGTCATTACGGTGCATTTCAACCCAAAATACGGCATTCCCAACCCGTGGATTACATGATTCCCTGTCGCCCAAACAACCGAACATTGACTATTTAGAGTAAAATCGCAAAATGTGACTTTTATTTCGTTGGCACATCAGTGATCCTCAAAGAGAGTGACAACTTCCCCCGGGGCACTGGATACATCGAAGGGGCCCGCGGCATAGTGTTCCGAAATACAATGGGGAATAATTAAAGGCTGGTAAGGAGTCAGTGAAAATTTGTCCATTTCTAGTCCACTAAAATATTCATCTGCTCGCCTCTGCAAAGATAAATAAAACAGTCACACGTTATCGCAAGAATCCTGCATTCATGAGAAAGATTTATATGTTTTTTACGTATTGCTTTTAAATGATGTGTAAAAACTAGATGGTATAAATTATTGATTCAAATGCTGTTAGATGAACTTTCAAAACCATTTTTAACACTAAAATTACCAAAATCGAACAAGAAGGACTGCTTACAATATCAACCATAAACTGTCAAAATATTTTTTTAAGATATCTCATAGATCTTTTTACTAAGTTTGGTAAAGCATTTTCTGAATAGGTGCCCAATTTATTTAAGGGTCGAACACGACTAATAGCGAATTTTTCTAACCAATTGCAAAATGAAACTTAACGCCGATGTCCTTGTTTCTTACATTTGGTGTGATTTTAGTGTTTTCAGAAATGATTCTTCTCTAATTTTTAAGAACTTTGATAGTTTTACTTTGAAGCTGTAAAAGATATAGCTTGCTGTGTTATCAGCACTGTAATAGTTTCGCACTATAGAAATTCCACAGACGTATTATTTTTTTAAAAAATAGCGACCTCTGTGATAGATTACCCAGAACTACTCGAACGAATTCATTTAAGTGTGCCCATCAGACAAAACAAACAAAACCATACATTATGCCTCCCTCACTGTAACATTAACTCAAAACATCCACCGCCCTTTTTCCATCCACATTTTTAACACTTCACACAGTGACTTAACAAATCTAAAATAATTTAATAATATTCACCCAATTCATTTTTCTCTTCACAAACATCCTCATAGACATAAACTTGTAACTTTTTTATAATCACTAAAAACCCCTATATCGGACATATGTCCTCTATATTGACTGTAAAATACGGGTGCTGGTTTTCTAGTCGGCGGGCTGCTGTGCACGCTCAGGGCCTGGTCCGGTTGCTGTGAGTATCCGAGGAGAGAGAATTCAGCTGTCCAAGGAAGTGCAAGGTCGGAAGTCAAAGACAATTGTAGAGTGCAGGCAGGAAGAAGCGGTACAAGAAGATAGAGACGGTGAGAGTTGACGCGACGATAAAGGTTCGAATGTGACTGATTTGAACAGAGCTTGACGCTCTATATATACGCTGCCGCGGGGCCGTGCCCAATAGTGGTTCGCATTTGATAAGAGTATTCCTTGAACGTTGCTGCATTTCTTTAGAGCTTTTTCCATCCTTATACAAGAATGGAATGATAAAATTGAATTATATAAGCAAAACTACTCTCTTTGCCGCTCTATCTCATGTAAACCACTTCATTCTAGCAGTTTTATTAAATTCAGTAAAAATTGTACAATGTTAACAAGTGGGGTTTTTAGCCCGATATCAGTATGAAAAAACCCTTATATCTATTTAATGGAAACATTAACATATTTAATTTTATCTTAACAGTATGGACGCAAGTCCAGCCTTTTAATCTATATAATTTTATTTGAAATAACTTTAGCAAACATTGCGTAAATTCAATATTAATCTTACATAAACATGTTCGAAAAGAGCGAGTCCCCATGCAGATTGCATGGCGGCTAAAACGGGTTTCGTGATTGGCTGGCCGTTCTAGAGCGAAGTAGCGGGAGTGGGTGGGGTCAATCTACGTCCTTGCGGTTGGCCTAGGATGGTCAGAGTGGGGGTTATGGCGTATATACCCGTGGTATCTTGAAGACGCCATCATTGTCCACGCGCCAATCATCACATAACGGTGTTTGTAAGTGACATGACGGAATGTCTGGGAGGGGGGGTACCTTTAATAGGTATGACGTATTGAATTTGCTACCATTCTTTCTAGGGCGGCCTTTGAAATGACATATAAAGCTGTTTATTGGTAGATTCCACGTTCGATATAACCCCGCAGACTAATTTGTTCGCTTTTATCGAAATCGTATAAGAAATATTTATTAAGAAATGTGATCTAAACGGTGCGCGGTGTTGGCGCTTTGTATTCAAATCTACAAATTAACCACAGAAGAATAAAAATGTACGCCTCAATAAAGAATATGTTTAAGAACGCGGTTTGAGAAAAAATCGTATATATTATATTAATAATACTTATTTGAAATGACAAAAAGTGAGGTGATAGTAACGTTTATAACCGTTTATTACCTGCTTCGTTTATTATCTGCCCCGAGGCAGGTGAAACGTTTATTACCTGCCTCGGAAAAGACTGGAGTGTGTGCCGAGACCGAGTTGTTTGGCGGTCCGTCCTCTCTGCCTACCCCTGCGGGGGAACGGCGTGATGGTTAGTTAGTTAGTTAGGAAAAAACTTCGTCTAGTGAGGTGAGTAAAAGAAAAATATAAACATAAATAAATAAAAATAAATAAACGCCCAGGTTGCCGGCACTGAAACTGATAACACATTAGAATAATAAAATTTGTGTGTGTATATTTTTTTCATCAGTTACAAAATACGTAAGGTGATTCATTTTTTAACCTTTTTAATGTTTGCATTTAAAATTTTAACATTAAAAAAAATGTATTTATTTCTAATAATAAAATTTGTAAACGTATTACTTCACAATTCAAAAACAGTTTTTAGTTTTCGGGTACGATGAGAAACATTCCATTTATTTGGATTTTATCGCAAAGCGAGAATACTCTGACCTTCTGATAGAATATGCCAGAGGCCTGAGGGGGATACTTGAGTGAAAACTTAATTTTGTTTTCATTTTTTATACACATTTTCCGTACTTTATATATATTGAATACTGATGATTTAGCAAATAAAATAAATAATAAATATATTTTTATTGTAATGAATGAATTTGATGAAAATGAATATTGAAACATGAATTTTCTTAAACTAGATGATTTCAATGTTGACAAGATCAGTTTAAAAAGTTTTTTACGGAGGGTAAGGGGGGATACTGAAAAAACAACTTCTTTAAAAGGGCGCTAAGCCAAATAAGTTTGGGAAACTCTGCCGCGCGGTAAATTGGCGCTTCCAGTCGGTAGGATATAACTTATTTTATTCGCTCGTCAGCTCGGTTCCGAAATGGTACGCGAATGCTATCAGCTCTGTGGACCAGAAACGTTCAGCGGATCGTCACACGATATCAAATCATGATTTTATGGCATCCTTTTCCAGGCACCGCAGATACCTCTGCTGGTAGGTAGATACCGTATGTAGGTACTGAAAGTACCCTGCTATATATTATGAGTGTCAAATCTGTACCAAATGCGGTCATGAACTTTCAACGATTTAATAATACTCTTATTTTTGCATGATAGGCTCAAACGGATAAATTCGTGAAATTGATCATATCTTGATAGGTAATCTGTCATTTGATGGCAAAACTAAAGGTATATTACTCTCCAGAACTAAATAATAAATTTAGCATATATTTTTGTCATATTGATTTACGATACAAATACCTTTGATTTTTTTTCTCATAATTATTTATTAGGGAAAATCAACAGATATTTTACATTTACACCTAATAATATTAATAATTCACATAATATCCCATAATAGATTTTTACATAATTAAAATTATTATTAAAAACCAAGGGTCCTGTATCTATAAGTAGTTTACAAAAATATAACCTTGGAAATTATAAAGAATAAAGAAGATGTAAAAACACAAATACAAACTAATAACCTGCTTAATAAGTTTCAAAACATGAAGTAGTCAGAAATCTGTTTTCACTACACAACAACAATAATAATAATATGTACATACCTACAACTCAGAGTGAACACAACAGTTAATCGAATGGCAAGTAAAAGGAAAGATTCTCAGCAATAATATGATAACTTGCAAAAGGGTCTTTAAAATTATCGAACGTTAGCTATGACATATTTTTTTCAGAAATGCAAAATATAATTTTTTTTTTAATGGATTACAAAAAAATTATACAATGTATACATACCTACTAATGTGATTTAAATTGACTAAAATTTAGAGTCAATCTATTAGAAACAATATATAAACAAATATCTGTTTTTGAAAAATATATGAAATGCTTATTTGTAAGTTCTTTCAGTACTACTGTTACTTTTACACAGTCTTTACCTAAGCGTGTATGCATGGCATAAAAATACCAAACCACCCATATGGATGGTATAAGAGAGTTCCTAAACGAATTGGTATTGACATTATTGTTGCTGTGAAAGATATTTTTAGTTCGTATGGCTCTATTAGGAACATGAAATGAAATCAATTGCAATAATGCAGGGCGACAATAATGACTTTAAAACGAAAAATGACAACAGATACCAATCTTCTATAGTTTTATTAATTTTAGATTTTTCTTTGTACAGTTATAGTTTATATTTTCAATAGGAGTATTAAGTTTATAATTTAAATGTCTTAAAATTTGTGCTGTATTTTTTCAATAGAATCTGAGTGAACCTTATAATGGTGGTGACCGTATATACGAGTTATACTCTATTTGGCTGTTGACTTATTAAGTAAACAAAAAATTAAATAGATATATTACAATTAATGTTATATGGCTTAAGTTAACACTGCCATGTAGTGATACCTCAATGGTTCTGTTTCTGCCAAGGTCCTCGTAAAAAACATGTATACGACAGGAAACTTACCTTTTATCATCCTTTTATCGTCACTGTGAAACAATTTATAATAAGGCCACGCATATTTTATACCGAACGCGCGTCTTTCATTTTTACATGGTTGACATTTGTCACATAAGAACGGGTCGTTTCTGCGACACGTTTCTACGACTCGTTCTTGAGTTCAACAGCTATGACTTCAAGACCCATGTTCACTCCTTTCAATCCTCTTGGTGAGACTCGATAACATGGGCCCCGAGGGAAATTATTTTCCTCAGGGCCTCCTGGGTAGAGTTGATGAAAAAAAAAATTCTTGCTCCCTCCTCCCAGCTAAAATATACATCTCCTGTATGGGCTTTATTTATACTTTTAACTTACATCGCTTGGAGAAAGTTTAAAGGAAGTTTCAAAGGTTGAGACAACCCGTACCTGCTACAAAACATTAATTTCTAACCTAAAACTGCCGCTGGTAAAAACCCGGAGAACTATTAATGATATTTTTATACTTTTAAAACTAATAAATAATATGATAAATTCGTAGACTGCCTCAAATATTAATAATAACAATAATTTGTAGAGCGCCGATTTTGTAAAAAATCACCTCAAGGGCGCTGTACAGTTTGTTATGAATTCTTGGGCTCTATTTAATTTTATTATTTACAAGTAGATACAGGAAACATACTTACCTGGCAGGTCACTTCCGATAAACACACAAGAAAGTTTATGCTTGAAGATACGGCTTTGCACGAGGAGCACATTATATTCAAAACACTGGATATTGCAAGATTTTACAATTGTTACCCCTATCACTGTTAGTATTACATTTATGAGAACTATACCGATGAGATGGCAAAAGTAGAATTGATATTTATTTTGAAACACTTGAGAATTTAGGACTTTTTACGGCTGGAGAATTTTTACGAAATGACCTTTTCAAAAGCTTACAAATAAGATTTTTTACATTTATACACACTTAGCTATTTACATTGTCACGGGCAATGAAGGTGAAGGTGAAAGGTTTTTGACTATGGATATGACTGCGACCGTCTGAAAAGGTGAGTTTTAAGTTTAGCTCTAAATTCCGCTGATTCTGTGTTCATTCTTAAGTCATTTGGCAGTTCATTCCAGGTTTTAGGTCCTGACACTTTGAAAGCGCGCTCAACGAACTTAGTATCTGTTGTGCGCTTTGGTTCCTTTAACCTTCGGATAGCTGGTGACGCTGCTGACCTGAGAGTGAGTGACTGAGTGATTGTGGAGAGTTGGTATTTTCTGGAATAAACAATTCCGTTAAGTAAACCGGAGCCATTCCGTTAGGGGACTTAAACATCCAGCAAAGCTTGAACTGGATTCTTTCAGGATATTTGATCCACTGAAGATTTTTGAGATGCTCTGAAATATGAGAATATTTAGATACGCCGGTAATTAGTCTTGCCGCAGATTGTAATCTGTTGATTTTTTATTTTGGGAGACTTGCATATATTCCGTTTCAATAATCTATGTGTGAAACAACATACGAGTTGACTAGTAATTTAATCGTCTCAATTAGCAGGTTTCTCCTTACTGCTTTAATTTGCCTTAATTGAAAAAACTCCGTGCTTACAGTTCTGTTCACTTGTGTATTAAGGGAAAAATCAGCGTCTAGATTGATACCCAGTAGTTTTATACATGTCTTTGGAGTGATGTCACTTCCTGAAATAGTTATTGGAGAGTTATTAATGTTATGTTGAAGTCTGCTTGTGGTGGTCCAGAGAACCTCCGTCTTTGACGGATTCAGTTTCAATCTATTTGAGGTCATCTAGACACTCAATTATGCGAGTTGTTAGACTGTCTACTTCCTCTATTAAACAGTAAAAGTAAACTTGTTGGTCATTAGCGTAACAGTGAGATAAAAGGTCAAATGATTAAATTATTTTAGCGACATCATTTGTGAAGAGGATGAAGAGAAGCAGGTCCAAAACAGACCCTTAGGGTACTCCAGATGAAAGGGTTGCATATTTTGATTGGTTTTTCCCCACTTTTACATTTTTGTTGGTTTAAGGTTGATTTCAGCGTGAATTAGCCTATGATCTGATAGTCTTACATCTACTCTATCCGCTACCAGACGCCTCTAGCCGCTCGACCTCAAGACAAAATATCAAAAGTTCCGCCTGCGTCGTGACTTAGAGCATTAACCGATTGATGGCATCCAAAGCAGTCTAATAAGTCACTAAATTTAACTGTGTTGGGTGGCTTCGGACGCTCTAGATGTATGTTAATATCGCCAGTAATATCCGTGTCCCTGTTAAATCTACTCGACTCCACCATCTTTTCCACTCTGATAACCATAAAACTAACTCTTCATGTCATTCACCACTATCGCGACTTCACAAAACTGCCAATACATAATATACGAACCTTTTCGATATATTCAAAACCTCTCATGCATCAAAGCAAAAATAATTATTTGATATCTGACATGTATTTCTGCATTTTTAATCACCATGAAATCAAATCACCATAAAATATTGTAAAATAATATTTATTGTAATGTGCAGTATGCACCTCGGAACAGGTGTAATACCTAGTGAGGTCTATGTAACAAAGATAAGCAATTTGTGACTCTTTTTAACGTAATAAATTTGAAAAATAGAAATGTGTATAACTTTTTCTGCCTACAATTTCTTAGTCTTACTTAGTTTAGCTCCAACAGAATTGATTCCACAATTAATTTTTTTATGAAAATGCGCGAAAAAACACCTAATTTCGCTGAATTTTCAACAGACATTACTTTATAAAAAGGTATAGTTTTGTATATAAATAACCAGATTCATAAAAACTAACATTCTATTCATCTGAAAAATTCAAAACATCAAAATAAAACCTGTCGCTTGATGTTGTCACAGAGATGGAAGGTGACTTGCTATTTCCAACTTCCTGAAAAGCGCATTCCCTGCGGGATTGTTGCGATAGCTCCATACTTCCATACTCAGGAAGTTATTACATTACGGGGCTACATTGTAGGGAATGCTTTAAATAATGTTAGCAGCCTGAAAACAAGGTGGCATTGCTCCTGGAAAAACACGTAGCAACGGCAGCGAGCGCGGAAATATATTCTCGCACTTTGTTAAAATATTTTCTTTTTTTCTTGCACCTTCTAGGGAATTTTAGGTCATTTATTAAAAAGCACGGATAAGGGAAGAACGAATTTATTTGTTAATGTTTTATTCAAATGGGCATATTTAAAAATGTATTGTTAATGTTTTGTCCAAATGGGCATATACAAAAATTTACTTGTTAATGTTTTGTTCTAATTGGTAGGTATATTTAAAAATTTACATGTTAATGTTCTGTTTAAATGGGCATACTAAAAAGTTTATTTGTTAATGTTTTGTTCAAATGGGCATATTTAAAAATGTACTTGTTAATATTTTGTTCAAATGGACATTATTTAAACATTTACTTGGTAATGTTTTGTTCAAATGGGCATATTTAAAATGTACTTGTTGATGTTTTATTCAAATGGGCATATTTAAAAATTGACTAGTTGATGTTTTGTTCAAATGGGCATATTTAATATTATGAATTTAATTTGAATCTACGAAGGATGAATTTCATAATAATTAATATTTTACAAAATATTCTCATTACGTTGAAACCTCTTTGCATTATATAATTGCAAAGAGGTTATTGAGAATATTTTTTGTTCTTTTTTTTATTGTATAAAAAATTGCATACAATTGGAATTTGTTACCCGCTAAGCTACTGCAAGTAGCTTGTCAGCAGGAGATTAGTTCCACAGATTATTAGTTACAACAGCAAATTAAATAATCATAAACGCATAAGCGTATATTGTAATATTAATTTTTGTCAAATTTATTCTTCGTAGATTCAAATTCATTTCATTATATTAAATATGCCCATTTGAACAAAACATCAACAAGAAAAAAATTTACATTTACTTTTTATGATTTTTGTTTTATAACTTTATGAGTAAAACCTCAAATTATAATATTTAATTAAATGAAGACAATATTAGCGAAACTCAATCGAAAATCTGGAAATAGAAAAATCAGAAAAAGGTATTTGCAAATCTGGGACTCGAACGCAGAGTTATTGTCTTCATTTAATTAAAAAAATATATATTTTTTATAAGAAAAACTTTGTTTTTATACTTCATTGAAGGTTATTCCCATCAGTGAAATATATCATATTAGAATAAGTTAACAATAATAATCTAAACGAAAATATGAAAGAGAACAAGACACAGAAAAACAGAAAAAGACAATTATGACTTTTGACAGAAGGTGGCAATAGCGAAATTGGTTAACGCACTCGTCCCGGTTAGACGGAGAGGTCTGGGTTCGAGTCCCAGTTGCGACCATTGTCTTTTTCTGTTTTTCTGTGTCTTGTTCTCTTTCATATTTTCGTTTAGATTATTATTGTTAACTTATTCTAATATGATATATTTCACTGGTGGGAATAACCTTCAATAAAGTATAAAAAGAAAGTTTTTCTTATAAAAAGTGAATATTCATTTAGAATTTCATAAAAAGTCAATTGTTCCATGTAAATAAATTCGGATATATCTATCCGAGACGCTATCCAGGTCACAAACCAATTCTTAGAATGATTGTTTCCAATAAAAAGGGTAGTTGCCCTTAATATGGAGAAAAATAATTAGTTGATAATAATGGAATTATAAAAAAAATTGAAAATATGAGATTGACAATTATGACGTTTTGACAGAAGGTGGCAATAGCGAAATTGGTTAACGCACTCGTCCCGGTTAGACGGAGAGGTCTGGGTTCGAGTCCCAGTTGCGACCATTGTCTTTTTCTGTTTTTCTGTGTCTTGTTCTCTTTCATATTTTCGTTTAGATTATTATTGTTAACTTATTCTAAAAAAATATATTTTTACAATGAAGTTAAAGCGGCAAACCACGAATTTAAAAGTAAAAAAACCGTATCACAAGTGTGTTTTATAATGAATACAAGTACTTAGTAGGGGAGACCGGGGACAATTGTACCAATTTGACTTTCACCATTTTTTACATCTTAGGTATAATGTTTATGAAAAAAATGCTCATACTCAACGGCAGATAATTTAGTTGTCTATCAAATTCTTATTCTATGATTTTTCTAAATCTTATAGAAAATACGCTATAAGCGCTTGAACAGATCGGGGGAAATGCTACAACTGACCCCTACCCCGGGGTTAGTTGTACCAGTAGCGGAATTTAAATTAAAACACAGAATTTATGGATAAAGTTGTTCAATTTTAATAATTTCGACGAGGAAAAACAGTTTTTTTGTTGGTTTATAAAATTACTATTCAAAATTTCAATTACATTGAGCGTAATACACAATTTATCTGACCACAAGAAAACTCTTATAGAATTCGTCAGTTGAAGTGTTACCAAGAACCTTAACTATTGGAATATTATAAAATGACATTACAAATATATATTAATACCATAGCATGTTTTAAACTCAAGAAAATAGGAAAAAAAATAATTAAAATTTTGTATGAAAACATTGTGGTACAATTGTCCCCGCGGTACAATTGTCCCCAAACAATATGTATATATATACATTTTGCAATAAAAATATTTATGACAATATAAAACGAACAAATAACTTCTTTGACTCAAACTTTTACATGTGAAAGTCTTATTTACATCAAAATAATTATAATATAAACATGTAACTATAAAAATACACGTATTCAAATACGACTTAGTGTTGAAAAACAAATATTTATTACAAACAGAACAGTAACAAACAAAAAATAACAAAAATGCTGGCTTGTTGAGTGATGTTAAGGCTCCTACTTGTCACACTACTCTTTTAGCAACTACCTTGTCAGGTTTTTGGACGGTAGTCACACCAGATTCATCAACATTATAAATGTCTTTAGCTTCGAATTTTTCGCGGTCCATTACCTTTTCCAATTTATCGAAAAATGACCGAACATTGCTCTCGTTGAAGCTTGTTGCCCTGGATAAACTTGTTGCTTGAGGACATCGCATCGACAACTCTGGGTTTCTCTTCACAAAACCCGAAAACCAATCTCCTCCTGCCAAAACGTTTACATCCCACGTAGAAGGTCTCTTTAGGTTGTATTTAACAGTAAACTCATATGCAAGTCTTCGTATTTCTTTCGGCGATAAACCGTAGTATATTTCAGCAGCTCTTATTAATATTTTTTCATTTTGGATTCCATTTTTTCTGAGAAAACCTTCTTGGCAGATTTGTATCCCATTGTTACAGCAGCCGAATGACACTCAGTGGCATCCGCAGCTTCTCTCTTTTACTTATATCGTATTAGTGACATGATTAGTCAAACATCCGAGCTGAGGAACGTATCGACCTATCAATTTTGATTTCCTCATATGCTTGCTCATATATTAATAGGTCCTTTGAGGCTCGGCCCGTTAATCTTTTTCTGTCTCGCGGGATCTGAGAAAATAAAATACACATGTTTTATTAAAATCTCGATAATGCTACAAAAATAAAGTTTTCGAATACGAATACGATCATATGAACGAACGAAAATCTCATCATTTGGATATGATTGAGATTTTCACAACCAAAGTATTATTGTGATTTATTTTCTGGTTTTTAGGCAGCGCCATGATTAAATATGGCGATGTACACTATAAAGCTATCTGAAACATTGTCTAAATCAGGAGGCAGGGCAACACTGCACAATACCCCATAAAAAATCACTATAATAGCTACTTTTAATTATTTATTTTAATACCTACCATTAAAATAAGAGTGAAGTTACAAATATAAAGTGTAAAAAAGTATAAAGTATTAAGTAACTAAAAAGTATAAGTAGGTATAAAATAATAAATAAAGGTAGTACGAGTATATATAGGTATAAAATAATAATATAAAGGTAGGTGTAAGAAGTAAGAATAACATTATTATGTTATTAATTATTAATAATATTATAAAGGTAATTTAACCAACATTAACATAAATACATAAAGTGAAAAGGGTTTAGACATTGAAAGTATGACGGACGGACATGCACTTGAGTTTATTATTACTTGGAAGCTATACTCACAGAATCTTAAAAAAAACCTCGGGGTTAGTTGTAGCACGGGGTCGATTGTACCGGTACAATCGTCCCCGAAAAAAATGGTACAACCATCCCCGAGGGGTCATTTTAAATTAAAACGCAAATTTTTGGTTAATCCCTACTCACGAACCCTTCAAAATCAGTCCTAAAATAAACTCATTTATCCAAAGAAATGTGTAGATAGCAAAATAAAAAAGAAACAGAACAAAGTAATTGTAATATTAGAGCATGAATGCAATCGAAAAACTTACGTTTTGGGCTCGAAAAATTTCTTCTTCCAACTGCGAACGTCTTGCTTCCACTACGTCCCGCGGGCTACTGACGAATGTCCGCGCTTATCAGGGCTATTGCCTGGCGATACATAGTATACGTACCTATTATAGTTAGGGAGTTATTTGCATTGGTACTACTGACCCGTGGTACAACTGTCCCCGGTCTCCCCTATGTTTTGAATGAAAGTCAGTTCCATTTATTGATAAATACTCCAAAACTTGGTTACTCTAAAACTTGGTTCCATTTATTTATAATATCTAAATATCTGTAAAAAAAAAAAGTTTTTTTTTTTTATTCAATGGAATTTCTTCGCAAATGAACAGTTTCATATACAAAAATATCAGTAAATATTTGTTCGTACTTAGTTCAAACGGGAAAAACGATAAACCGGTAGTTTCAATTTTCAGGGGCCATTTGCAACATCGGTTGTCAAGCGGCGCGTCGCCTGCGAACATTTGTCCTAGTGTTTTCGTGAGAGATTTTACTGAGGATTTTTCCTTTTCGAGATGCTTAAAATAATATCACAACAATTCTTTGAATTAATAAAAAAAAAATTGAAAAACAAACAATTTCAAAACTATATAAACTACTTTTTTTTCTTACGACCGGGTTAAATCTTCCCCACAGGAAAAACTAAACCATTCCACATACTTTTCCACAAATAATCATCTAGTCAATCCACGCTATGTACATAAGTGCACTATATAAGTATAATAAACAGGGGCGTGCACTCCATATAGGCACATAAGCACTGCCTACCCTGCCGTTTTTGTAAAACATAAGCATGTAAATAATATTATAATTTAATAAATTATTGCTAAAAATAAATAAACCCTTTCAAAAATAAGCGCGAAAAAGCTGAGCAACCAAAACTACGCGAGCGCCACATCAAACGGCATACTACAACTAGAAACTACACGCGCGCCCTCCGACTGCCTCACTAAAATGCGGCCTAAGCAGGAATTATTTCTGACTAGAGCTAACTTCAAACAAATTTAATTCAATGTTTACGAAATGCACAAAGCATGGAGTAAAACCGTTGTTTTGAATTTGCCTTTATGAGGTTTTTTTGTTAGTATTAAGCAGTGCTTTCTAGAACAAAATTAGCAAATGGCAATCAGTGACGACAAAAACATCTGTTATTATGTATTTCTATCAAATAGTTGTCTTTCATAAATGCTAATTGTCGGTTCAAAAACGTTTGTCGTACTTTAATTCTGAAATTATCTGATAAAATATGGAAATTTTAACCTGTGAAACTTGTTGTATTTTCCTACTGCCTACCCTGATCAAAAACTCTGTGCACGCCCCTGATAATAAATACAAAACAATACAAGAACAACATGTCAATCTACCAAAGACCAAATGGTAAAATAATTCACCGACTCAAGATATTTTCTTATCAGAGGGTTCGGCTCGGTAGAACTCCTAACTGGACCGATAAATCCTATTGATCCCTCAATATAAATATTAGAAAAATCTTTTGTAATCCTACATGTATTTAAAATGACTGATTTTTGCATTTTTATATATAAATTATTTGACAAATCTAATAAGCCTAAATTTTGAATGAGAGAGCTAGGTATAATACCAGTAGCCGAAATAACAAATGGTAATATTTTTATATTCTGAGAACGCCAAATTCTTTTAATCTCATTTCCTAAATCTGTATATTTTTTTTTTCTTATTTTTCAGAAACAGTTTTTTTTAATATTACAGGAATTTGGAATAGCGACATCAATGATATAAGTATTTTTTTTAATTTTGTCATTTAAAACTATATCGGGTCTATTATGACTAATTGTTCTGTATGTTAGTATAGTTTTATCATAATATATTTTATAAAATTCATTTTCTAAAAATGAATTGGTTCATATTCATAATATAGTACTATATTACGGCATTCAAACAAGTTATGTTTAATTACCAAACTTTGGTGAATTATTTATAAAACCTGATTGTTCCTAAACGTATACTTGGACGGCGTTAATACAGAACATCCCGATAGTTTCCAGAAAAACCAAACATTTTCTACATAAATCATCAATTTGATTTGTATATTTGATTACATGCTTCCTATAATTTCTAGTGTTAATGACTCTATCTTGAATGGCAAGCATAAATCCTTCTATTTCTGCGCTCAATTCTCCAATACTCAACCAATTGTTTGACGAAAGTTTGTCAACATACCTACGTTTGGTTGAGATAATTGAAGTGTTTTGCGTGAATAATTTTATTTGACCAGGAATCTAATAATTTCTGGTTGGTATCTATAAGAATGTTGGCATTCTCGCCGTATAAATTTACAGGTGTAATGTTTCTATCTGTCTTGCAAATAATTTTATGCATTTCTGAGCTATTAGCTTTCCTGTGGAAAAAAATTCTTATCATTTCAATGTTAAATTTTTGTTACCTACAATTATTATTATTACGTTCGAAAATAATAAAAATTCAATAATTTTACCGATCCCTTTTAAATTTGAGCATAAAATAATGCTGATTAGCACTTTGTAAAATAAAATTATTCCCTTTTTTTATAAAAGACTACCAAATCTGATAAAGTTTGCAGAAATTCGATGATATTATAATATTACTAAGCTCATTCCTTTTGTGGCGCACTATTTTTTTTAATCCCTTTTACCTTTCACCGCGTATGATGAATTTCGACCACATTGACAAAAAAAATTATATCTTTCGAAAATTGAACCAAATCTGATGAAAATATTTTTGCGTAATCTGCCCATTTAAGATACTTGAATATTATATATAAAAAACCACCAGTATTTTACTATAAAAACTAATGTTCTGCTCGGTAAATTCTAAGAAATTTTACTAAATTAGAATTGAAACAAAGCAAACAAACGTATCTTTCAGGAATCAATAATATCCTGAACAACCGTAATATGAATAGAAATTTGTCGAATTATGCTAAATTTTACTGAATTTGCATAATACATATTATACTCAATATTCTCGGATGTCGATAATTTGCCTAATGTATTCCCGGATGAAGTGCATAAATTTAGTAAAATCCTTGAATATGTAAAACATTTTGCACGGAAAAAGTGGTTATATGTTAAGAGCGGGAAACTTAAATCTTTAGTAGCTGCACTCCTGTTTGTATTTCATGTACCTACTGTATAGAAAGCACTGAAAAAAAATGCTTAGACATGTGATACACTCTATACCTATTATTTATCTATTTATAAAATACGTGTTACATAATTATTAAGACATTTGCATAGAGTAGATACATTAAATCAATATACTATGCGGCTACCTGTTTCATTGTGACCAATCGAGTATAGTTGCCTACTTTATATGAAGTCTAGTGTAAACATATGAATTTAGTATATATTGACACTGAAAATTGTAAAAATTACAATAAAAAGTTAAAAATAGAAAGGAGAAAAAAAGTGCGCAAGGGTTAGAGTATAAAAATGCACGTATCTTTTTTTATGTGTGTATATGTAGTTGTATAGGTGCACACGTCTGTACAGACATAAACATACATACCCATACATGCACCTACGTACACGAATACATACGCATGTACATACACATACATTCATACGAGTACATACACGTATACTATATCCACTTCCTCACAGTTAAAAAACTAAAACTACTCCCTCAGACCTACTAATTTGAAAGAAAACTGGAGCCAAATTACATAAAACCCGTCGACTCCCAGACTACAAACAGTCCAATCGTCGCATTAGTTCTTAATTGTCCAAACGACCATTAGAAAATTTTACAGGAGGAGAAGGTTTTCTTTCATTATTTCAATAAAACATTATGATAGGTGTTTAAGATAAAGCTATTTCCGTAAAGGTGAATGTCTCATTAGTTTAAATAATTCTTAGTTTTAAGTGATTAACTATAATTTTTTGTACTTAATTTTTATTTTAAAATTGAGATTGAACAATAACTAAAATGGTCGTTTGGACAATTAAGAACTAAGACGACGCAATGCAATAATTGATTATCTCTTCAAGAAATTTAATACTACCATTTTATTTCTTCAGCTATAGAAACTACATATTAGATCTTATAACATAATACTATATGTACTTATTTCAACTAATTTTGTATTATAATTTATTAAGACATAAATATCGCAGACTACAGCGTTAGCTGCAAACTTAATTAATATTGATGTCAATAATAAATTATTGACATTATTGTAATGATTGTTTTTCTGATCAGAGTGATATATTGGTAGGGTAAATTATGAACAGTTAGCGTTCCACTACTTTAAAACCTTTTTAATTATTTTTTGTATTTTTTTAACAGACGGAGCTGAGGATGGCTTGGGGAACGACAAGGACAAGATGTCGGGCTACGAAACCAACCTTTACCTGTATTCGGTAAGAATAAATTAATCCTTAATAACTTCTTCATATTTTCATCAATCATTCAACTATTTCGAATTATCAGTCGACTAGTGATGTAATTGGTTCAACCGCATCGCGTATGCCTGATTATGAAATTAATTAGGTTTTTTGTCATCATTTATCTTCATAATTAATATTTCAATTGTTTTTCGAATGCTTTTTTCACTTCGAGTTTTAAATGACACAGGCACTTGAAGAATATTTTGCAAAGAGTCAATCATGGTTTTTTTGTTTAAAAGGAATTTGGAATGGCAGGGTATTTATACATGTAGTTTAACAGTTATTTAAGTAACAATCTGTTAAAATAGATGGCTTTACTTCAAATAAATTCATCGCGGTGTTCCCCAAGGTTCACATCTAACCAATTTTATTTTTACTCTTTGTGAATGATGTTCTTACGATATCCAATTTTTAATGTTGAAAATATAGAAAGCTGTAAAAAAAGAACAATTTACAACTAAATATAAGCAAATTTCTAATTTTGAGGTTTCATAGAATAAAAAATCCGTTGGTTTATGATTAAAAAAAAAGAAATTTAGAAAAAAATACACGTAATTTTTTTTTCATTTTTCACTGCCGAGAATCGAACTCCGATTAATTGCTTGAAAGGCACATGCATATATGACGTATTTTGACCATTTATTACATCACCAAGTATTTGAATTAGAACGAAGTAATATTTTTTTCTTTTAAAATCTTAGTTTATTGGTGTACTCCTAACAAACATAAATGTCACTCAATAAGGTTTTACCGGTAAGATTTTTAAGTAAGCCAATTATTAATCCAAATTAACTTCATAACTCAACCCTTACTATGAAATTAATGACCTTGGAATAATTTTCGACTGGAAATTAAACTTTTTATCCGTTGTAAACGCAATTAATAATATGGGTATGAAAATATTCGGCTTAATTTTTCGATATTCCAGAGGGTTTGGGAATATTTCAACTTTGAAAATTTTGTATATTATGTCTTTAGTTTTAAGTCAACTCGTATATAACTCCTCGATCTGGTTACACTAATTTTGTACTCAGTATTCCCATTGAAAGCATAGACTGTAATTACTTGATGAAATAATTAAATGTATTAAAACATTCAGATCGAAGAATTGTATCAGACTGATATTTATGTTCACAATTGTAAATGGTAGTATAGACAGCCCAGATTTACTTTACCTCATTGAATTTCATATGCCTACGAGTATATAATATAATTTCATGTATATTTTTATAATTTATATTATCATATATATTTTTGTAAATTTCTATAATTTCACATATTCATAATATAAATTTAAAATCAGGATCAAATGTAACAATACCAGAACAGGGCATTTCAAACATTCGCTTGCACCTACCTTGATTGCATATAGTTAGTACCTAATAGATACACAAAACATTAATATGGATGTGTGTACTGAAAATATATAAGAGTTATAGTGCAAACCCTAGAAAAATCACGGTAGGTATATTATAATTCCAATTTTCGAAAACGCCATATTGAAATAATTTTCTATCAAAATATTATATTATGGGTAGGTGTCTTATTTGTCATTAGACTGAAGAGGAAACCATAAGCCAAAAATGTGTATAACTGTCACAGATAATCTTAGCCATAAAATTATTTTAAAGTTGTTTCTTATTTTAGCTCATTCGTTTCTAATGAAAAAAAAATTATTGTTTACACTTACATTTTAATAAAATAATTAACAATTTTTTTTTAATTCTACTTAAGCGAAACTATAGAAAAGGCTTCAATTTATCTAAAACATATTTTTGGTGTTCATAATGTAAACCAATTCGTAATAAAGATTAATCTAAAATAGTAAATTCACATTAAGCTTCGCCTGAAAAATTATTCTTCAAACATATTTTTCAATTTTGAAAATGACACATAAATTCAAAACAAATCCAAGTTCAAGAATTCATTGAACCAGAGTAGAAATTATAAGATTTAGATATCTATATGAATTCCAAATAGAGTGACTCGTTTCTTCATATTTTGTCTAATTTTATTTTGGGTTCATTTAATTGTTCTCATCATGTTCCTGCTTAAAAATGGTTTCATAATATGCAATGAACCTTCCAAGAACGACTACATTTCAACTCATTGTATTATTTCTGAAAAATAATGTTATTAAGTATTTTATATTCATTGCATTAAAAAATCCTACCATGATCACCGTCTGATAAAAAAAATTAACCCGTAAAAACAAAGCTTTTTTACTTTAATAGGTACATCCATTTTAAAATAATATATATTTTAAAAATTTCTTTCTTCCTTCCTTCACAGTGATAGGATTCAAACGCGCAACCTTGCCAAATTTCTATTTTTAAAACCGACAGTTATTTCGAATACCAAGTGCTTTAATTTTTTAGAATTAACAAAAATCCGATATATATATAGCGTGTTTGTGCGTGATTCCAACCAAAGGTGCTTTTTCATCAACAACGAGTCCATCTGCCGAGTTTCAGCTCGATCAAATTAATTTCCACTTCCGACTTTCCGCGTCATTCATACAATAATTCATTCAATCAAGAAAATAAAAGTGAAATTCAAATAGATGTATATAAAAACACACAAAAACAAGAAGAGTCTCTCGCAAAACACGGAAAAAAAAGCATTTAAAACGCGTAAAATTAAAAAACAAACCAACTATTTTGTTTGCAGAATTTTTTTGTTCAGGTAAATGTTTGTATACGTATTTTTCCTGGAAATCTGCTACTGGTTTTAAGTCGAGTGTGAATTTTACCGGAGGTCTGTGTTTATTTCCAAAAATAAATAATAACAGATCAATCAATCATGTCAGATGTTGTGGGATTGTTTTCATTTCGTTATCGGGTTTTTAGTGTCATTCATTTCACGTTCGAAGTTTATAAGAGTACAACAAACTTTCAAATATGTTTGTCACAGACTGTCTGTGTATTTCTTATTCAGGTGCTGTCTCTAAGTATTGGTATCTAACTTAGAATGTGTAATCTTTAAGTACAGACCTTTTATTATCAAAATATATTAATATTTGCTGGCCTAATATAAACGTTGTTATTACACCCGTAACTCGGGGAGGAAACGTGGAAGCAAAATGTAAAATCTTTCTTGCTTTTACTCGAAGAAACCCATAAAGGAAAAGCAGTAACCTACAAATATCCAATAACGATTAGGAAGTATTATTGATATTATTAGCCAATTTTATACTCACATTAATGATTATGCGACATGGGATTTAGAGGTTGCTATAAACAACAAGGGATATTGCGCAGATTGGAAAACCCATTATCACAAGTATTATGGTCTTGTAATGACTATTTTATTGGATTATTGATATCATTTTCGTGAAAAACAGTGACGTTAACCTAGAAAGACTTCCTAGGTAATTATTTTTTATTACTTTCCTTTAACCTTTGTGGGTATTGATTGAACATGGTGCATTGTCACATCAGTGATGTAACTCCAAATTACACCTAATACATATTTTGTAACATATTTTCGCTTACTCTTTACTGCGAATAATTTTATATTAGGTATAAACACAAAAATATATGCTTTTGATAAATTGAAGATTTTTCCGAACCGTTTTCATTGAGCAGAATATAAATATTATTGTTAATTACTGTGTAAAAGATATAAGCGTAAACCGCTAAAAAATTATTTTTCATACGTGTAAGAAATAATTTTTAAAAAATACAATTTTATGGCTAAAATTATCTTTGACAGTTTCCGTTGATTAACTATTTTTCCTTCTTTTGATATTATTCACAAAATAAATAAAAATCACCTTTCGCTTGAAATCGTGATCAGTCTCCGTTTGCACAGATTTTTATGCCATTACATAATATTCGGGGCCATACGAAGGACACTAAGAATACGGTGACTGGACAACTCAGATGCGCCTTCAATACCTTCATTTTTTTAATTGGTTAATTAGGTTACGTTAGGTTAGATTATTTTAAAAAATCATAACTTTGTGATCTGGAAGGTTTTTATTAAAATCATTTGTATATCTTTGTATTGTATAAGCTCTTTGTAAAAAATATAAAATTGTGAGTCATAATGAAATATTTTGGAGATCATGTGCACTGATCATCGATCAATAATGGTCGAATGCACTGGTCTATATTCTTAATTCCCTGGTGTATGTTCGTAGGAGGAGATGGAGGACCGGCCGCGCATCTCCACGCTGCTCAGCTCTCTGGCCAACTACTCCAACACCATCCCAGCCGCGGGGGACCCCGACAAGCCGGCCGCACCGCCAGCGTCGCGCATGGGCACGCTCATCGGGGTCTTCCTGCCCTGCATCCAGAACATCTTCGGCGTCATCCTCTTCATCCGTCTCACCTGGGTGGTGGGGACCGCGGGTGCCGTGTTCGGCTTCCTCATCGTGCTGACATGCTGCTGCTCGACCATGCTGACGGCCATCTCCATGTCCGCCATCGCCACTAACGGGGTGGTGCCGGCGGGAGGGAGTTACTTCATGATCTCGCGCTCGCTGGGGCCGGAGTTTGGCGGGGCTGTGGGCATGCTGTTCTACACGGGTACTACGCTGGCAGCAGCCATGTACATCGTTGGAGCTGTAGAGATCGTATTGGTAAGTGTATTTTTTAATCGTGAACTCTACACAGGAGGTCTTGAGGGAAATTATGCTTTTTGAGAGTCTTTTTGAGGAGGGGAAGGTCTTGAAGATACCCATGTTGTAGGAGGAAGGAAACACAGAGTACGGCAAATCACAGAAACTACCCTTTCTCATGTGAGAAATGTAATCATGTGCAAGTATTGGGGGCAGGTTTGGGGTGTTTCCCGACTATACACCGGTGCCGAAGGGTTCATTGATGCTAGTTCCTCGGAGTTTCTTTCATTTTAAAACAGGTAGAACAAGTACAGCATTCCCACCTGATGCCTGCACTCTAAAAATTGTACTCCGCTTGTTTAGAGAGGGGAATCCATTAAACGGATCGCCCATTTCTGCACAGAGTCAAGGGTTTTTGTTGAAGTACCTTGGGACTCCAGACTAGGGGTGACTAACAAATTCAATAGTGGGGCGCACTTGCGATTTTTACAGGGTCAGAAGTTGTGTACTATTAATTTATTAAGTATCTGCGGTTCCTGCGCAGTACCTACTTGTAAGAATTTTTTTTTGACATCAGCTCTTTGAGCGAAAAAATTTCTTTACTGCGTTTTTTACTAAATTATTTTACTGCGGTGCAAGGTTGAGAGAGTCCGGCTGGAGAGATCAAAAAGTCTCCCTCATCCGGTCTCTCCCAACCCAGTGGGTACCATCGTCAAGACCTAGACAAACTAACCTCACCCCATGAACCCGGGTACCCCTGCCAAATCACTGGCCGTAGCGAACCACTTGGGGTGACCTACGGCACGTGTGTTGATTATCCAATAAATGGTTCCCGGAGTGGCAATACTCATATCCTCCTCCCAAATTGAGTGCAGAAAGTGTGCGTGGAGTCCTTTCACTAAACAGACTATGATTATATTTTTCATCCTTTTGGCGATTATTTCTCATTACCTTTATGTATTTGCAGACCTACATGGCACCATCGTTGTCCATATTCGGTGACTTTACGAAGGATGCGGATGCCATGTACAACAACTTCCGCGTGTACGGCACCGGCCTGCTGCTGGTCATGGGCACCATCGTCTTCCTGGGCGTCAAGTTCGTCAACAAGTTCGCCACCGTGGCTCTGGCCTGCGTCATCATGTCCATCCTAGCAGTATACACGGGCATCTTCTACAACATGAATGGAAACGACAATCTCCAGTAAGAATCTGAATATTTATTTATTGATATTTTATTATGTTAACTTAAAACCGCTTCTGTGCCAAGAGCGAGATTTCTCGCATCCTTGGTCGTGTCCAGCAGGCCGGCCATAGAAAAATAGCGAGTTTACTCGCTCTTTTTGAGCCTCTGTATCATACACATGTCCCGTTTTTTTTGGAACACGAGACGACATTGGGATGATTTCGGTTTTTTGTTTTTTTTTTTTTTTGATTTTATTTTTTTTTTTTTTAAATAAGATGTTAAAATGATTTATTTTGATTAAAAGTTCACGGCCTGCTGTACACAGCTACACTTCTACCTACTGGCATTTAAAAGGTTAACAACTAACTGATTTAGAAAAAGGTCAGAGATTTTGCTGAAATAAATAAATACAAATTGCCTTGTAAAATACTTCAATCTCTATGTGAGACATAATGAGAACTCCAAACATTTTTTCGTAAACTCTGATAGCGACCCTTTAAGCGTTTTTTTTTAAGTTGTAGTTCCATGACAGCTCATCACAGTGGCGAATCATCGCGCCTTTGATGGATAATGCGGGGCCATAAGCTAGCCTAACGTAACCTGTTTAACCAACAATTTTAATCATTTTTCATGACCTTTTCAAGGATGTATTCCTTCACCACTGTGTTAGATTTCCACTGTGTCGGCGACTTTGGTTACCGACAAATATCCACTGTGACTATAATAGATAAGTATGTTTGTATCCTAAAAAAATAAAAACGTTTTTCGAAATATCTACTATTGTCGTGAGTGATTTTTTTGTTGTTGTTTTGAATAATATTAATTAATACCTATATAATATTACTGTTTTTTTTTGTATAAATCTGCTGTCAATTCTGTTAATTTCGTAACACAAGGAGGAAATCTATAATTGGTTGAATTTTTGGTACAATGAAAAAAATTATTAAATTCAATTGATGATTTCTCAAAGATTACTAAATAAATAAAAGACGATAAGATAAAATTTGCGACCGTTATCTTTTTATTTTTCTGTGTCTTAGTCTTTTACATTTTTTTTTTTAAATTATTAGTGTTATCTTCTTCTTCAATGACAAAAAAATATTAAAGAGTTGCAACAATTGTATTGGATTGGATTAAAATTTCAAATGCCTTGTCCACAGTATGTGTGTCCTTGGCAAACGTCTGCTGAAGGACATCAACATCGCCAACTGCTCGAAGGCCATCGGTGGGGAGCTGCACAACATCTTCTGTCCCAACAAGACATGCGACCCTTACTACTTATCCAACAACATCAGTGTCGTCCAGGGAATCAAGGCGAGTCCCTATTCTCCTTACACAATAGGTTACCCGGAAGAAAATGCCATTTCTTTTTTATTATCGTCCCTTTCTTGGACAGTACCTCGATTTTATCACATTCATTAAATCCTTATTAATGCATCTCAGCGTATAAACGAAGCTCCATTATGTTATAAACATGGCATTTTATTACGATTGCGAGACGTTTATTGCACGACGCTAAAACAGTATCAATATGGTTCATTCGAACAAATCGTGTAAAAGCGTTTTAATTATTGCAAATAACATTTTTTGTTACAGGGATTGGCAAGCGGAGTTTTCTTTGATAACTTGGCAGATTCCTTCAGCGAGCTTGGACAGCTGATCTCCTACGGGAAGGATCCCCAGGATACAGAAAGGATGGACCGACCTTTGTACAATCAAGTGTCCGTGGATCTGACAACTACCTTCACCATTCTCATTGGAATCTTCTTCCCTTCCGTCACTGGTATGTATTTATTTACTTTGTAGTATTTAAGGATCTTCTATGTTAATCCTACCGACTCCTATATGTATTATTTCGTTCTCAGGTATCATGGCTGGTTCCAACCGATCCGGAGACTTAGCAGATGCCCAGAAGTCCATCCCTGTGGGAACCATCTGCGCCATTCTGACAACCTCCACCGTGTACCTCTCTTGCGTGTTGCTATTTGCCGGTACCGTTGATAACTTGCTGCTGAGAGACAAGTAAGTAATTGAACTACCTACCACCAGTTTGAATGTACGTAATGAAGATTTTTAAAGAGGACTTACATTCTTGCCATTCTTGGTACAATTATAAATCAAACTACATGTTTGACAGGGGGTGTAGTTGTGACTTATGTTTTATTACGTACTATCTTGTTGTTGCTACCATGGGCGTCGCCAGCTTCCAAGCTAGGGGGACAGCTTTTATAAAGCTTAAAGAAGTAATAAAATAATCAAAAGTAATCAAAATTTAACTAAGTTTTATCATTTTGATTTGTGCATTACCCAATTTGCGAATGAAAATATTGTTTTGCGTTTAGAAAGGTCAAAAAAAATTAAATATATCATTTTTTTATTTTAAATGTGTAGATTACCAACCAACTTAGATATTAAAAAAAATGCTTCAAAAAGAATTTCGAATACCACACATTAGACTCAAATCCTCGTTAACCTCGGAACCTATGGATCTATGGCATAGGTGCGACAAGAGCGAATGGGGTGTGAAAAATTAGTTACAACTCTCACAAAGACAAGGTTGAAACGCCGCAGGCGAATTTTTTTTCCGTTCTTCCCCCAATAGGCCACTTGCATGGATTTCATAATGACTTGAAAAAAATCGTGTGGAGAGATTTTTCTACTGAGATTCCGAAAATGTTACTCCATTTTTTTTAAATTTATAGTTTTTTTGTTTTTAAATAAATAAATCCGTTTTTTGGGTTCGTGACGTCACTACATGAAAATGTCCCGTCTCCAAAATATTCAATTAATTTTGTAAAATTCCACACTTATTTTTTTTTGTAGCAACCCTTTGATTTCCGGCGAATTTTTTAATTTGTTCACTAAATTTATTGTTTGTTACCTTGCGAACATTGTTTTGATGTTTTAAAAGTTGGTAATAAAGATGGCGGTGTATAAAGTGAACCCCGCTTAGGAGAATAATGGCAAAAGTGCTGATTTTAACAAAATTAAATTTTATAATATATTATTATAATTGTAATTTACAAGTACAAATTAATTGCATTGGATTTAGTCATATGTAGACGTTGAGCATTTTAATGATTAATGATCAATAAGATGGATCTTGAAAACAAATATTAATGAGATATAATATTTTTGGTATGCCTCGTTATCCTTCTGTTCCATTCATGTGGAATGCGTCGTTTTTTTAATGATTTTCGGCTATGTAATTTTTTTTTTTGCACCCATAAAATTATGTCCCGTCTTTCCGGTTTATAAAAAATGGTCCGATTTTATCGGATTGAAATTTAGAAAAAATCACCAGGGTTTCATAAATAGGATTAAAAAAAACGGAATTTCTTAGAATATTTGCCTATACCGGATAAAAGAAATGTGATGCAAGTGGCCTATTGTGGTAGGTATGTGGTGTGGGTGGGAGTGGAATATGAATGATTACATTCGTAAACACACGAAATAAGCGAAGGCGAAAACTTCTAGGTATTCTTTAAAACTGTTTTTAAACGAAAATCTTTAAAATACATCAGCTTAACCGGCTAGTAGCCGAGTGGACAAATATGTATCCCCACCTAGGCGTTGCGAGTTCAAACCACTGCTAGCTAAGTCCTCAGTCGATGCACAAGAAACATTTTCCGCTTTCATGAAAAAGTAAAATATTTTGTCCGTGTCCTGTGTCCTCAATGTGTACCATTTTCACAAACGTCATGTGTCAGCTATTTACCTCTCTCTTACTCGATATTGTTTTAAAATTCAAAATTCATAGCATTGTTTAACGGATAAAGTAAATAAAAAAATAATCGGTAATAGTATGTCCAAATTTCTCCAAATTATTTTTTCTAAATGAATCACTTATTTTCGTCGATTGACCGCACATAGCTTTTGAACAAACAATGTTTCTTTGTACATGTCTAATTTCGAGTGAAACTCCCCTTATGGTTGCTTCGTTCCTTTCCCTTAATTCGTGGTTTGGCTCGCGCTTCGGTTCACAAAATAATTCTGAAGTAATAAGCTGACGTGTCGTCTCGAGTCATCGGGTACCCGAGCGCCCAAGCATGGCCGAAATGTTTCAAATAAATAATGCGTCGTGTATTTACGAATATGCAGCCAGGGCCCCTCACCTAAAGGTTGAGATCCTAAGCCAGGGCCTCTAATGCCTAGGAGAAACCTGACCGAGACGATGAGTATTTTTTGGCACTAAACTTGTCACATTTATTATAAAAACGACGCCCATGGTTTTTACCTTTATTATACAGTTTTATTTGACGAATTTTTAATTGCAAGTAGATTTTCACCTATTCGTTTCTTTGTACAGGTTTGGGCAATCTATCGGCGGGCGCTTGGTGGTGGCCAACATCGCATGGCCCAACGAATGGGTGATCCTGATTGGCTCCTTCCTGAGTACACTAGGCGCAGGGCTGCAGTCTCTTACGGGGGCTCCTCGTCTATTACAAGCAATTGCTCGAGACGGCATTATACCCTTCCTGGCGCCCTTCGCAAAGTCCTCGTCCCGGGGTGAACCGACAAGGGCTCTCCTACTCACTATGGCCATCTGTCAATGTGGAATCCTGCTAGGAAACGTCGACATCCTGGCTCCGCTTTTATCTATGTTCTTCCTCATGTGCTACGGATTTGTGAACTTGGCCTGCGCCTTGCAGACCTTGCTGCGTACTCCTAACTGGAGGCCTCGATTCAAATACTACCATTGGTGAGTAATACAAAAAATCCTTACCCACAAAATAACTAATCAAACGGAAAAAGTTTTTTTATGAAAACATGACGTGATTTTCTATGTGCAGGTCTCTTTCCCTGGCTGGCTTGGCGCTGTGTATCGCTATCATGTTCATGACCTCCTGGTTCTATGCCCTCATCGCCATGGGTATGGCTGGCCTCATTTACAAATATATCGAATACAGAGGGTGAGTTTTAACTTCATTACAATAGCAGTCGCACCTGATGATGAAAAAATATCATTCTTATGTGATTGTTTTTTCATCGGCTTGATTCGATATTATTCGTAATTTCAGAGCTGAGAAAGAATGGGGAGATGGTATCCGAGGTCTGGCACTCTCAGCTGCTCGCTACTCCTTGCTGAGACTGGAAGAGGGTCCTCCGCACACCAAGAACTGGAGACCACAGATTCTGATCCTCGCCAAGCCGACCCCTGACCTCGCTCCCAAGTATCGCAAGCTGTTCGCTTTTGCGTCGCAGCTGAAGGCAGGTCAGTAGTATGGTTTGGTTATTTATCAATTTAAATACAGCTTTCTAGATTCTCTAACAGGACAGGTGAAATGCATGATGTAATATATATAAGACAATTTGTCTATTTGTTGTAATTTTTTATTAATAATGTGACATACAATTATCATGAGTTACTTTGCTGACAAAGAAACTACAATTAAAGTTATTTGTCCGTCTTCAAAATATTATATCACTTTGTAATTATAAACTTATTTTTCAATCTTCTTATTACTTCAATCTGTGCTACCCAGCTAGACAACAGAACAAAAATCATCTATCATTTTCTGTCTCCATGACAACACCTTTTTAAAATTCGAACATAAAGGAATCCTATGCTTTTCTAGGTAGGTATTCCTTTACATATATTATATGTTAATTGCGTTCAGAAGGCATAATGTGCGAAAGGAAATGAAAGGAAAGATATTGTGCCTAAATATCTTTAAAATGAATATAATTCGAACGTAGTAAAATATGTAATCAACGGCATATTTTATGGGGGAGTTTAGGGGGTTCCATTCAAATTTCAAGTTTGAAACCAGATTTTTAAAATGTATAATTTGACTGGAGTTCCTCATTATAATGTGTTGTTTTGGTTGCAGGCAAAGGGCTGACCATCTGCGTGTCTGTGATTGGAGGCGACTACACTCGCTCCGCTGGAGAGGCACTTGCGGCGAAGCAGCATCTGCGTAAGACCATGGACCAGGAGAGGGTGAAGGGCTTCTCCGACGTGCTGGTAGCCCGGAACATAACCGATGGACTCAGCCATCTGTGAGTTATTTTTGCGATATTCAATTAAAAAGCAAGCAACCTTGGCCCCTTGACCAGATTTTCTCTAATGTACAATACTCTTTTGGAGATTTTCTCAGATGTCTACCTAATAAAGGGGGATAGTATGATCCTCTTATAATTCTTGCACCACATGAGGTGAACTCATGTATTTTGTGTATCGATAAGTGACGTTTATACAAATTTGTTTTCATGGCTATAATTTTCCAGTGTTTGATTTCTATTATTAACTTTCTCACCTACATCCATCATTGATCATCTGTTCATTTACTACATAGCTCATCTTCCATACCACTAATCACTGCCTGAAAAGAACCTTTACAGAAATTGAAGAAAAGAACTTAAAAATATGATGATTTGTTCAAATTCTGTGAAAGAACCCGTTTTAATTGTCCATTAATGATTTAAAATAATAGACGTGTAAAAGAAGCAAAAAACTCTGACACATTATTTTTACATGTTGGAATTAATGATGTCAACATTAGTTTCAGCTTACAAAGTAATTTCCGTATGAGCCATTTATCAGCTAGTCAGGGGTACCACAGGGGTAAATTTTAGGTCCCAATCTATATAATATTATTTATATAACTATTTTATAAATGTTTAACTATGTTCTAATAGTGTCCAAACGACCGGACTGGGAGGCATGAAGCCGAACACTGTGATCCTGGGCTGGCCCTATGGCTGGCGGCAGTCGGAGGACGACAAGACCTGGCATGTGTTCCTGCAGACAGTGCGCCACGTCACCTCGGCGCGCATGGCGCTGCTCGTACCCAAGGGCATCAACTTCTTCCCCGACTCCTCGGAGAAAGTAAGCCAGCAATATTTTAAAAAGTGTTTTATTTTAATAAAAGCAACTCCAAGAGGCAAGCAAGGAGACGCTGACAAAGTAGCCCAGGACAGGGTATTTAGAAGCACCTTGTCAAAGTGATGGGTCCCTGTCCCTGATGTGGAAGATGAGATGAGATATAATTTAGGAAAGTCGATTATCCTGCAAAAAAAGTGGGATGATCTCCCGGACACCATCAACCAGTGATTTAGTAATCACATCCTCTCGCTTGTTGGCGTAGTTCATCAAATTACCTCAGCCATCTTCATTATCGCTGATGGTCATCAAAATTGAATTGGATTGTTCCATTCCAATCTTTCCAATTCCGAAGCAATCTTCCGAACAGGCCCTCCATTGGTATGCTTAGTGTGACTCTAAGTGACCAGCTCAGATATGGGGGCTCCATCGGAGCCAGAGTAAAGTTAGCCTCCCAAAAACTGGGCGCACTGAACAAGGCCCGCAGATACTTTAATAGTAGGTACACAACTGCTAACCCTGTACAAATCACAAGTGCGCCCCACGGTTGAATTTGGTAGCCACCTCTGGTCTGGGGCTCCAAAATAGCTGAAAAATACCCTTGACTCGTGCAAAAACGGGCTGTCCGTTTGATAGATTCTCCCATCTTAACAGATGGATTGCAATCTTTAGAGCACAAGCGTCGGTGGGAATGTTATCCTCGTTTTACCGGTATTACAATGGAAGATGCTCCAAGGAACTAGCGACATTGATCCCTTCGGCACCGGTGCATAATCGGGAAACACGCCAAACGCGTGCCCAATACATGTACACGGTCGACATTTGTCACATGAGAACGGGTCGCTTCTTCGACTCGTTCTTGTGTTCAACAGCTCGGCTATGGAACGATTTCTCTTCAAGACCAATGTTCATTCCTTCCTCTCCTCAAAAAGGACCCTCCACACAGCATCTCAGTTGACATAGGCCCTGAGGGAAATTATTTCCCTCACGGCCTCCTGTGTGGAGTTAATGTAAAAAAAAAAAAAAAACCATTGTTGATGGTCGTTACGCTTGACGGATTGCCAAAATATTCTATGTTAATGAATATGTGTGTCACTCCTGGACACATTGACCCCAGATTCCTACCCACCTCTCATATATTTTTCCTACCCAAAGATGACAGTCTCTGAGGGATTTTTTTTCCTCAGGGCCTCCTATGTAAGCTATTGAAAAAAATATTAATTCAAATCAGAGTGGAAGATACTACCAGTATCACCCTGGTGAAAGATCACCATTCAGAATTGAAATGTTGCTTGAAATGGCTTGGTTTGGTAAACAGATCTAAATAGCCAGCAACTTCCCTACACTCCTCTACCCCCATCTCATTCCCATGTTGAGGGGATCCCAATTTGAGGATGCCATAGTCTGGACGTTTGAGAGCAGTTGGGACACTCAGCACACATAATAATAATAAAATAAAATAATCAAATTTTATATTCCATAATGGAGAAACACGACAGGTCTGAAGGTTGGTACAATTGATCACTGGTTATAACAAACGCTCGGATATTTATTTTACAGGGGTTTTTCTAATACAATCATAAAATGGGAGGCGGATATGTGTAACACTGCCCCAGGAACCATAAACCCCCCACACAGCATCCCCAGAGATGACACAGGTCTCGAGGGAAATGATTTTCCTCAGGGCCTCCTGAGTGGAGCTAATGTAAAAAAATGATTAAAAGTAAAAAAAAAAAATCATTTCACCAAATCTTTTTAGTTCATAGTTGTTATAATGAAAAGAAAAATATATCTATTGATTGACTGATGCCACTGACGTAAAATAAAGATGCCCATTCATTCCCGTTTGCAAAACTTAGTACAAATTCCGAATACAGGGTTTTTCACTATATGTTACACTATTCAGAGCAAATAATGGTAAGAGACTTATCAAATCACAAATATATTAATTGAGGTGTCTTTTTTAAGGTGGTTGGAAACATCGACGTGTGGTGGATCGTCCACGACGGTGGCCTGCTGATGCTGCTGCCCTTCTTACTGAAACAGCACCGCACCTGGAAGAACTGCAAGATGAGGATCTTCACCGTTGCACAGCTGGAGGACAACTCCATTCAGATGAAGAAAGACCTCAAGATGTTCCTCTACCACCTTCGTATCGAGGCCGAAGTGGAAGTTGTAGAAATGGTAAGAATTTAATTGAACTAAAGATAATGATTCAAAGTTTAAAAATTCAAATAAAACGAAATCTGAATAAGATTTACTCTGCATGAGATTTTCTGTCCTCATTGGATATCGAACAAATTTATCATTATTCACAGATTTTTTCTTCTACAAACATTCATTTTGGCAAATTGTCCTTTGGTTGGGCAGGGTTCTTCTGACTTCAATTTACCTTGTTCTGATATATGAGGCGTCAAAGTTTACAAAAACGATTTCTCATAATCTGTTTAAAGATTTCTGATTTTGAGGTTGAATATTGTGTTTTTGGTTCCATTTTTAATATTAAATTGCATTGCTTTTCAGGTTGATAGTGACATATCTGCCTACACGTATGAGAGAACTCTCATGATGGAGCAACGGAACCAAATGCTGAGGGAGTTGCGACTGAACAAGAAGGAGAGTTTGGGGGTGGTCAGTATCATTCATTAATTAAGGGATTAAAATGGAGAAAGCGAGGAAAGATATGATGATTTGAAGGTTTGGGCAAATGGAGCAGATGAAATAGTGTTTAATTACGATACAAAACATGATAACCAAGAATTTCAGGACACTTAAACTCTATAAGAAAGACTTGATTTTATTGATTTCGATTTCATTGAGTAAACAAATCATTATTTGCACCTACATTGCTTTTGATGATGCAGGATAATTAGAAAAGTGATAATTATTAATAAAAAAGTGTTTTACAATTTATTCATATCTGGAATGTGTATCACCTTTTTCACTTTTGATAAAAATTCTTTGGTGTTGGGTTGTTTTGGTTGAAGGTACATTTTTACAAATTGTTTAATTTTATTGCAATCAACTAACATATTATATATTGCTATAATTAAAACAGTGCTCGATTCAAGTGGAGCAAACCGGAATGCTGTGCCGATCAAAGAAATACATATTTTCTACTTCAGTAAAAGCAAAATCACTCTGTGGCGGTTTTCAATTAAATAAAATAACTTTCTTTGTATACAACTATTTAATAAAATGTTGTATACTGATAAAGAAACATGTTTATAATTTTTATTAAACAGTGGTATTCACCAGCGATTGTTAACCTTTCTGACCTTGCGTACCCCTACAAATTTACTGTACTACAATACGAGTTACTACAAATTTGTTGTAACTCGTATCCTCTGACTATGTAATGTGTAATGAAAGACATATTTCATTTGTATATTTTTAATACCTCATTATTGCATTAATTTCAATCAAGTTACACAAATACAATTAATGCAATTTTATACAGAGTGTAAACACAACTTCGGACATTTTTAACCAGTAATTCTACATGCGAAATTGAACAAATTTTGTTCCACATCTTTTATTTCGGCAGCAGGCTGCCAAACCACCGAGCGTAAACCGCCGAAATTTGAAAACGTTGAGCTGAGTTTTAAAACCTACATTCGTGCCACGATATCGCGTACCACAGTTTGAAAACCACTGGTGTACACAAAGATGATAAATATTTTATTATCAATAGTTCACCGTGTTATGGTTTGTGAATTCAGTCAATTAGGTTTGTAATTCTTCAATTTCGAGCACTGACTTCATATTACATCTTATTGGTACATAATTGGTACACTTTAAGAGGATGAATGGACTCTCGATGGACACGGCACGAAGACTAATGATAATGACTGGTGTAAAGCAGAACACGCAACTATTGTCATGACATGTTGTTTTCTTTCTGTGTTATGGCGGCGTTCCGGCAGGTCAACTCGCTGGTGGACTTCAACGAACCCAATGGGGAAGAGAAATTGCCTCTGGTAAAATATTCCCACAGTGAACCCAATCATTTTCATAATCCATACTATTGTTTTTTCAGTAACCTTTTAGGTTATGTTCACTGTACTTGCCAAGTGTTTATTGGTTTTAGCGATCATCTACATACTCCATTCCAGTTAATTGGCCGAATGTTCAGCTTTTTCTGTTCTTCTTTTTATTCTGTAGAAGTCCAGCTGTAACAATTTTTTTTCAACTAAATAACATTATTAGAATATTGGATAGAAATAAATAATATTTCTGATTAGACTTGTGACCTCTCTACTGAAGTTGAAAAACTGATGTTGAAAGAATTTTTGTTATTGCTGGCTGGTAGGTTTAGCACCCATAATTAAATATTTGTTTTTTTTTTTAATTATTATTATAATATTGTGTTTAAAAAATCAAACTCCATATTTTTGCTAAAAGTAACCTTCTTCTACTCTTTTTAACTTTCTAGGGAAAGAAAATAGTCTACAATTATTGAAAGTACCTACATATTATGGTTTACACAATTTATTCACGAAGGATTTTGACTAAAAAATAGACAATTAAATATGGTGTATATAATATTTTTCAAAACACAATATTACAATAAAAAACTGTTTGCTAGTTTAAAAAATGGTATTCTAATTTAAGTGGTATTCGAACTGTGTTCTCCTGTATCCCAACATAATGCTAGTGTCACACAAGCGCTATACTCTCATAATACATGACGTGGGCTTGACCTGTTTCGACACATCGCTATGGTGAAATAGTCCAAGCCCACATGTATTATGAGAGTCGTTACCAGCTTCAGAGGGATAGCTGCGCAGATTTTTTCGTTAAACTAAAATTTGTATTAAAAGCCTAAATAATCAATCAAACTGAAAAAAAAAAATTTTAATCCAAAGATATGGCAAATATCTAGTACGGATATGTGATGTTTTATTTATTTGTGTTTTAAAAATTATGTTAAATTGGCCCAATAAAATCACGATAAATTGAATTCTTTAATGGCCTGTATTTTATAATTTAAAATCCAAATAAATCAATCAATTACCACACATCATACTAGATATTTGCTCTACCGTTTAGTTAAAATAATATTTTTTTCAGTTTGTTTGTCTATTTTGGCCTCAAATCCAAATTTAATTTTTGTATAAAATAGACAGCGCAGCCGTTCGTCTGAACGGTTTTAGCAAAATTAATCATATTGTAAGTACTAAAAAATATATTTACTTTTTATTATTAAATCTAGAAGAGTTAATTACTATTTACTACATAAAATATGACATCTCTACTAGCGATGAGTAGGTTCCGCGTTTTGCCGGAGGCCTCCGAGGAGCGGTTCCTTTTAAAAGAACTCGAGTTCTAGGGGTGGTTCCTGGTTCCGAGTTCTTGGTACGAACTGGGTGCTAGGAGCCGTGGCCGGTGGCGAGATGCACGATTCTGGCCCCGAACTCGGACCCGGACCCGGACCCAGACATGCGGATCCCACCCCTCATTTTGACTCGGACAACCCACCAAGAACTCGTACGTGTTACGCTGATGCGGGGAGACACGGGTGCCGGGAACTGGCATTCGGGTCCGAGTTCTCTGGAAGTGGTAGATTTGAAAAAGGAGTGGGAGTGGGATCCCCTTCTTGTAAAGGACTCTAGTTCAAGAACCCATTCCGGCTGAACCTACGCATCGCTAATCACTACTACTGCAGTACCTACCTACACTTTTTAATGGAAGTGGTTTTGTATGAAGCTATTGCTTTACTTTTTTGTGATGTTATGTCAAACAACCTGTGGCTGCCAAAAAATGTTTTCTTATTTTTATTTTTCTAATTAGTCTACATATTTAATGAATGTATACCTACTTAATTGGTTGGCAGTCATAAAGATATTATAAAACATCACACGCATGGAAGCTATGATTACGTGATGTTAGAAAAAAAACAATGATTTTACAATACATGTAGACACGTTGTAGATCTCTCAAAATGGCAAGCAAAAGATACATCAATTGTCGTTTGTAGTTTTAGTAATAAACTGTCGTATAAAGTTGTGTGCTACCTTTAACTAAATTGCATAAAAAGTGTCAAAAAAGCCCTCATGTGTAATAAGAAATTATGCAAACACTAAAAAAGCCAAGGAATAACATTTCATTCATAAATACACGCAAATTATATATTATTATAAATTATTATTTCCCGAAGATTTTCAGAGCCATTAGAGAAAGTGAGATAGCGAACGTAACATCACAAGGAGTAGTATAGAAGGACAATCTAGGTCGGTAACCGTAGGTCGTCTCATACAGCATTCCGTATTAATTTGCCTTAGCGAGAAAGCGTATCTTGTCATCTCAGTCACAGCTGTCCTGTAGAATATAGTATTCGATGCAACTTTTATACATGAAAGCACTGCCTGGTACTATAATTTATTTCGTTCATAAACATATTTTTACTTTGAATGTCTATCTTTGTCACACTTGAACAACGTTTGAATTAAGAATTTACTGGAAACATAATGGTGCGTTTCCATGCTTGCCAAGGCTCGGCAAGCCTCCACAAGCTCCAAGCGTCCACAAATCTCGCTTGGCATTTGGAAGCCGTTTACACGCTTGTGACTGCGTCAGTACACTACCAACACCCAAGCATGGCGGACGCCGAACTTGTGTCGGCTATTGCGTTTGGTTTAACATACTTTTATTTGAAATACAAGCAAAGTATAAAAAAACAATATAATATTGTCTTGTATTATAAAAAAAAAGTTATTCTAACAAAAATCATATGTTATTTATTGTAATAAATAATACATCATCAATAAAAGATTATTTATTTATATTGACGTTTTAGGTAAATCCAATAAATTAAATTAGTGCATTCAAATTATGTACTTTTACATTTTAATAAGTCAGGCACGCCTCTTAAGTCCTACATATGTCTCGTAATGTTAATTATCGATATACCGCATGGAGCAAAAACGGCGTGCATTCGCCGTCAGTTCGGAAATTACACTGAGCGTTTGCCGAAGCTTGCCGCTGGATCCGACCCCGACTGGATCGGCAGCAAGCTCTCGCAAGCTCTTGCAAGCCTAAACAAGCCAAGACAAACGACCTGTTTCCACGTTGGCGTTTGTGGAAGCTTGCCGAGGCTTAGCAAGCGTGGAAACGGGGCTTAAGAGTGTTTCCTACTTGCCACATTTTGTCTTAATTTTTTGAGACAACAAGTCTAGATGTATTGTAAATTATAACATCGTTGCCAAAAAAGTATCTTTTAACATTTGTTACAAACAAATAAGGAAAAAACATTCAAAGACCTAACCGATGTTATTTATTTGCATGTTTTTGTTACTTTTGCTTAACTTTTACTTATTAATTGTTTTAAATGTGTATGAAATTAGAATGAACTATTATAGTCGTTCTTCGCTGGCATAGTGCACAAATGTGATGAGTGATCCATGAAAATTTAACTTAAGATTACTTGCTTCAAATTTAAAAAACAATTAAAACAACAAAATGAATACAAACGTTGGTGTAAATGTATTTAAGATCAACGTTTTTCAAATCTTGAACCAGTTGGCCCCTCTCGCTTCCGATATTTAAAATATTCTTACATTAAAAAATTAGGTACCTACCTACACATGTTAATAATTATTTTTTTAATTCGTTTTTTGTAATATTGAATCATTACTATAATAAAAATACATGAAAAATTATTGTGGAATATTCTATGATTATTTCAAAGCTAAAACACGCCTCTAGTTGAAATTTTAGGTTATCTAAATTTCATGAAAGTAAAATATTTGTTAACTGAATAATTTAAAAAGGGAGGTTCATTTCAAATACGGGAATGTTATTTATACTGCATTTTTAGTTATTTTTCATTACTTGTCAAAACATTTTTTTTTTTTTAACTTTGATTCCACACAGGAGGCCCTGAGGTAAATAATTTCCATCAGGGCCCATGTCATCTTTGGGGATTGGATGTTATCCACCACTTACCCGCCCTGGTATAAGTAACAGATGGTTACTCCTTCAAGGCTCTCGCAAGATTCTAATTTTTTTTTTTGTTAAACGAAGCTACATTTATATATGTTGAACGAATCTAGACCTCCAGTGTCCCCGCATACGTTGTTAGTAAGCAGTATGCAAGTGCTTAACAGGAAAAATAAAATGCAAAACATAGGTTAGTATGACAAAGATAAATTAAACAGGGCAAAAGAAAAACTTATTCATGAGGCTCCATGAAGCAGCATTGCATCTGTAAAAACCTGCAAGCACCTATAAGCATCTTTGGGGATGCTATATGGAGAGTCTTTTAGTGGAAAGGAATGAGTGAACATAGGTCTTGAAGAGACCACACAGAAGATGAAAGTTTGTTCCACAGCCAAGCTATTGTACTCAAGAATTAGCTGTAGAAATGACCCTTTTTACAGAGATTGTGTAATATCATCCTCTACACTTGAGTTCACCTGCGTTATGGACACTTTTGCAGTACAGTGAAAGACTTTAATTTATCACTTCACTTATACATTTGTGCATTATGCCATTGTAATCAACTGCTTTCCATCACAGTAAAAAAAAAACAATATTTCGACCCATTAATGAACACAACAACTTATTGTGTAGGTTCAAGCTATCGTGGACCACCACCACAGCGAGGTGAAGACCGCCACCAAAGTCCGCTTCGCCGAGCCCGGGGGCAAGGAGGGTGGTGGCAGCGCTCCCTCCAGCCCGCCCCCCAACAACTCCGCCCCCCACCAAACCGCCACCAACCCCTCCTCCCCCACCATGCCTAATGGGCTCGCCGATAAGTCTGAAGAGGTATTGTTTTATAGCTCATTAAAATAACATACTCTTATAATATACATATTTTAAAATAAATATTATATAATATACAGCCACTTCACTAAAATCATGCAATGGAGAGTAATCTCCATTCATAACAAAAAAAAATATCTCTAATCTATGGTGGGTTGAAATATCTGATTTATATCTGTTGTCTTTGGTCAAAACAAAATTAGTTCAAATGTGCAGTACGAAAATGGCTTTGAATACCGCAATAGCTGCACGATAGTCACAAGCACTATAATAATAAAGTATAAAGATAACCCAATTTATATAGCAAATATTCAAACTTTCAATAAAAATTCATGATTATTACGATTAACTTATTGAAGTTTAAACCTCGTAGTACTATTAAATTGTTGAAAATAATATTGAGAACTCTCAATGAATATGATATATGCAAATTATTTTCTTCTATTTTCAAATTATGAAAGTACAAGACACCTAAAATAAAAAATTAAAATAAAACAATCGCAACTGTAATTCGAACCCAAATCAGATCTTTTTTTTTTCAGCGTCAGACAGAATTTCACAGAATTTGAACAATTCATCAAATTTTAAAGTTAATATTCAAGTTCTGTGAAAGTCCTATTTATTCTATCACAGAATTTGAACAATTCATTAAATTTCAAAGTACTGTTCAAGTTCTTTTATTATCCACATACTGCATAATAATGGATCCATAATTAAATAATTTCAGAACTTCAATAGAACTTTCACAGAACTTGAAAATTAACTTTTAAATTTAATGAATTGTTCAAATTCTGTGAAACAACCCATCCTTTCATATTTTCATTGAGAGTTGATTTTCAGTGATTAACTTTCAATAATTATTTTACCTGTTAATTGGAAGAAACTTTACGGGTTTGTTTGCTTTACAATATAATTAATGTCATACAAAAAAGAAACATAGCAAAAATACAAAAATTACACACTTATCGCAATATTATCATTTTTGCACATACCATAATTCATATTATACATATTGACCACAGACCACAGAAGTGTAAATATGCACTATGTAATTTTATGCTAAACTTTTAAATAATAATTAAACCTGTATAAAATATAGGCAGACCTCCATTGAGTGACTTTATTCTGAGGCGTGTTGCACCCAACAATCAATAATTGAATATTTAATGTGGATTTAAAGGCAAAGTTTTTATTTTATTATTTTAAATGCACATTTATAGTTAACATAACCAATGACAAAAATTCTTAAATTTAAATAAATATTTAGTTAAGTAATAATAACATTTTTAAATATTATTATTACTTTACAAAATATAAGTCTTGTTAAGTCCTGTAAATAAATTATCACTTACATATCTTCATAAGAATAGTATTTTGTATCCATTACAGTATTTTAATATTACATTTATTATATTGTGTGTATGATGTCCCTCATAAGAAGAACGTCAAATGTTATTTTCTTATTAATACGATAACCACTGGAGTGTTCCGCTATATATTCAATTTCAGCCTTGTGCCCTTATAAATTTAAGCAAATTTCCCGTAAGCAAGTTTGGAAATTTCCCATCCTCTTTCAAAAATCATCCTGCCGAATTTGAATACGGAAAAATATAAACTGCTTACAGTATTATAGAGCCATTGCGTGCGCCTATATTTAACCTTCTATCACATATTTTTAGAATTCTGGGTATTATTTACTTTAAAATTATTACCGTTCGTGTTACCTGCTTGTAGCATTATTAAAAATATTATGACTTAAGTGAGTTGTCTATGGCCTAGTTGATAATCACACATATAAAAAAAATTATTCAAACTTGCATTTTTTTAATATGTAAACACATGATCAATGATTTATAAGGATGGGTTGTTTTAAAAAAATTGAGCAATTCATCAAATATTTTAAGTTAATTTTCACATTTTGTGTAAGTTCTATTATTACATCATTAAAGGTCAGTTGCTTCATAAAACTGAAATAATCACAGAACTTTCACAGAACATGAAAATTAACTTAAAATATTTGATGAATTATTACATTTTTTTAAAACAACTCATCTTAAGAAAAATATTTAATACGGAGAATAATAATTTCGGATTAATCGAAGATTCCAACGTGCGGGAACTTTTGTAATTCCAATAAATGTTTTTAAATATCTCTTCAAATTGGCCACATTTCGACCAGCGGGTGTTTGAAAATTGGCTAAAATGTGGGCAAAACCGCTCCAGTGGTTAAATTGTAGAGAAGTTGTTGTTTGATGTAATCCAGTAAAGCCGCCTATTCATATGTCGATTTTACCATAAATCAAAGAGCGCTCTACACCAGCTCGCCGTTACTGTTACAGTGGTGTCGACATCGCATACACATTAAAACCTTGTTACTGTGGACTAGTTACTGAAATTGTTTCGGTTTCATCTAGAAAATGAGTATGCGGCTTTAGGCACCTTCTCGTTTTCATTAGGTCGAATTTTGAAATTAATACCACTATCATTGCAGAAAAAACTAATTTCACAAAAGACTGCTATCTTCTTCGGGTATCTTTATAAAAACAGTAAAAACCTGAAGAAGATTTGGCTGATTGGCTTACTTTAACGCTGATATATATATATCTATACCTACTAGGTTTCAAGTTCTTATAATAAATACATACATATTTGTAATATTGTGTACTTTGGTGCCTAACTTTAAACGAATTGAGTTATATTAGGTAGATGTACAATAATTTATTACTAGTTATGTATAAGATTCTTTCATCTCACTTACCTACCCAAAACTACCTTTTTCCATCATTTAAAAACCTTGACTTGCACATAATATAAATCATGTCAATCATCTCGGTTAATCAAAAGAAATGTAAACAACTAAAATATTGTAATTATGTACATATGTACTGTGTATACAAAAATATAAAGTCATAAATGTTATGAAGACCCAATGGACTCCGATAGAATCTTGCTAATCGGACTCCTAGAATGTTGCTTTAAGAGATGAACTATCTGATATTGAAGTCAACACTCACTTGTGTCAGTAAATATTTGTCTTACATTTTTATTTGATTCCAGTAATTAGCACAATGTACAACATTTACTTAATATTTGACATCGCCCGTAATCATTGAATCGATTGTGTGCAAATCCCGTGCAAATCATAAACACCACTCTGGCTCCTTAAATGATTTTAAATTCATTAAAAAGGGTGGCGAGTTCCGCCGTAGCCTTTTGCACATAATCGATTCAATGTGGGACTCTTCTCCCGATGATGAATCGTCCCAGTGCGAGGGAGACAAGAAGTGTGCCGACAAGAGTGCGGGAGAGAAGGACGCCAATAACACCAGCTCCACTGCTCAGTCGGATTCCACTTCGGGCAAGGCGACCAACATCACCCCGTGAGTGACACTCATACATGTGATATACAAGTCTAACTTCTTGCTGCTACTGCCCTTGGAGCTCCTTCTAATTCAAGGGTCTATGTTAATTGCAGGGATGAAGGCAACGTCAGACGAATGCACACAGCCGTGAAGCTGAACGAAGTGATAGTGAACAAATCCCACGACGCCCAACTGGTTATCTTGAACTTGCCCGGCCCCCCGAGGGACACTAAGATGGAAAGGGAGTCTAACTGTGAGTATAATAAGGGTGTTTTAAGTGAGTGTGCTGTGAGTGATAAGTGCATACTGTTGTACTGATGGGTTCTGTTATTTTGTCCTTGCAGATATGGAGTTCCTAGAAGTTCTCACAGAGGGCCTGGAGAGAGTACTCATGGTGAGAGGAGGCGGGCGAGAAGTGATCACCATCTACTCTTGAATCAGTAGATATCTCCTTAAACTTCACAATTTTATTCCTAATTGTGGTTTTGAATATTTTCGCAAGGGAAATCTAACTGAGTGGAGGGTTCAACTTAACATTCGGGACAAGAGTTTTAAAAGACTGAGACAGATGATATCTCCTTTCAGACTGTGTTTGTACTTTGTACCCTAGTGTGGTGTGATGAATGTTACGTTACAACTACAGCTACAGCTAAATACATCTTCTCTGCTAAGCAGTAAGCCTAATTCTCCAATATCTTCACCAATGAGAGTAAACATTCATCTTGAAGAACACATACAAAACTGTAATCTTATGAATTAATCTGGTACGGAGCCTTCTTTCAAATATGTACTTCAATTAGAAAAAAGTGATGTTAATAGTGATTTTGCAATATATAGTACATTTTAATTCGAATATTGGATAAATTTAGTACTTATTATTAATTTAAGACGAAAATTGGACAATTTTGAAATTTGCGTGTTTCGTATTATAGTGTTTGTATAATTATTATTCTTAGACATTTACCTGTGGTGAGTTGACTCTACTTCAATACGAACTACACGGTCTTTAGCAATTATGTGATGTATTGTGATTCTATGACCTGAGTGAAAACCAGAATTTCATTTGCCCAATTACTTATATTTTTATATGATTCGTGAATAATTTTAAATGCTTCATTTTACATTATTTCTTGAGTTATATAATATTATTGTTATTGTTTACAAAATATTCGTAAACAAACATGCAAATGTGATCGCAATAATAGTGGAAATAAGGAATTATACAAATATTTATGATTGTTTAGAAACTGAAATTGTTGTAAAAGCAAATGCTTTTGTAACTTTTGAAAAGCTTCTGTCTTTTCTAAAACGTTAACTGTTTAAGGTGTGGCAGACTATGGCTTAATTACCTGATCAAACCATTCACATCGTTCTTCTGCTAGATGTATATACCAGTCCCCACCATATTATTTACACTAATATGTAATTACCAAAGATTTCTACCTTAAGTAAAGAATGACTAACCTGTAACCTGTGGGTTTAAATCTCAAATTAAATGTATTTCTAATATGTATAGCCACAATTATACCATATTTATTCATTACAAACTCGTGCATACGTTTCAGTACAATATTATTAAGTAACTAGTAAAATTCTTACGAGGTACTTAATCCGATAATATTATAAAAATATATTATGGTAGAATCATTACATAGTTAACTATTATTAGCAATTTGTCTCATATATTATATTTATTATAACAATGTGTATAAAATCACTGTTCAAATCATTATATTAATTTTTTTAAATTGTTATCTACCAATAATGGATAGAAAAAATACCATTAGATTTGAAAAGACTTACTAATGAACACTTTTGTGAAAAATTATTCTTAAAACCTTTGTAGGTACTCAGCCCTCCTTGTAAGAATATCTGTAGGTTCGCGATACCAACCTACTCGAAATTTCATGTGAACCCTCAAAGGGAGAGGCAGAGGTCACATATACCTAACATACAAACACACCCATTGACTGTGAACCCACTCCCAAAGAAATAGTGTGGCTCCCAACACTACAGTGAACCTACTCAGACCTCAGTTTAACAGTTTGAAATTAAAACAAAATTAGTTTTGTTCGCATGTTACTCTTGCTAGAAAGATTTCAATGATTTTAATCATTCTTCAACATAAATATTTAATCTTTTATTAAATAAATAAATTTTAATAAAAATAGTGAGTAACTGGATTCATGCAAAGATTTGAAAGTAGCGTTGAGATTTGGTGGAATGAATAAATAAGTGGCTGGAATAGAACAATGCAATGCAATAATGGGTGTAGATGTGTTGATTGATTGGTTGATTTATTGAGTGTATCCCACATGAACATGTTGTGTGTGTGTTGTGATAAATGGAACTGTACATTGTACTGAGAACTGAGAACCTTTTCCCGCCCTTCCCAAGTAGTTCCAGCAAAGGAATGGAATATGAAGAGGTCACTTCCCAACTTAATCAATAAAGATTGTGCCCGTAGATTTTAGACTTAATTAAGTACAATACAACTTGTTAACGGTTATGTAATAACAAACGAATCGATAAAGAAAATTTATTATAATAAAAGTTTTGGATCATCATTGCACCGAAATCAAACACGAAATGTGTTCTGACTTAGAAAAATGTGTTCAAAACACAATATAAATATTTGTTTTATAAATACATTTTATAAATCATGTTATGCACCACTCATTAAATATTCTTCATTAGTTATTAACATTATAAATAATAGTTGTTGTAAATTTATATAGATAATTTAAAAACCACAATTTACCTATTAACATAATATAAATATATATTCCGCCATATAAATGTGTAATTTTAAATTGATGTCAAAGAAAGTAAGTAGCTAGAATGTGTGATAAATTAGTATTAGCCAAATGTATGACAAACTGTTCAGGGGTTCTCATCTCGAATATATTCATTAATTATAACATACATACATATTTATTTATTCTCTATGTGTCAAAAATGCATAATTATGTCCAAAGACAAGTGATTTAATTTAACACGAGTGTTTATCATTGGAAGCATTACTTCACACAGTGGTTGGTTGAAATCATAGCTGATCGGAACACAGCTCGCTTCCTTAAATCCAGAGTCTGTACGATTCCGTACAAATCCATACTTGACCGGGGAGTAAGTGTTAGTGTCGGTCAAATGTTTGAGTTTGAGCGCCGACTTCACTTTTTTATATCTGGAAAACGAAATAATTTACTTAACATATGTCTATATAGAATTATCTTTCAAAACGTGCTCAATTCTACCAATACGCTTGCACGCCCTTGTGCAATATCATATTATAATATACATACTTAACATCCTGGACTTAAGTCACTAGAAGAGCAGGTCTCCGCAGGGAAAGGGTAAACACGAGAACATTATTTTACAATAAATACAAAGAAAATACTAAAAGTACTTTTATATTAGAGCGTAAAACGTTCAAACCACTTCTATTTATCCAAAAACATTCATTTGCCTTAAATATTGAAATTTGTACCTGTGTTGGACTTTCAGATGTTCTTATGTACTATTGAATACTGAGTGTTTACGTAACTACATATTACGTTACACATAGGTACAGACTTTGTGTTGGAGTGCCAATCAATTTCTCTTGAAATCTGATAGATGTATTAAATTGCACATTTATAATATTGTTAGGAGATTTCAAGTTTATAATAATTGTTGAAACTTATAAAATTTTATTTGTCTGATTGCCAATAATTATTGTTTTTCCAGATGTTTGTATACTTGTAATATTAGAGCGCTCTATTTCTTTTGTAAACAACGCATGAATTTCAATAAATAAACTTTATATCTCTGCTTAAAGTAATAGAATAAAAATAACACAAAAACTTTGTTTTATTGATTTCACAGAATGTTTATGAAACCCAACATAAATAATTTTTTTAAATTCATAATATGCTGACATAACAAATGTGGCAAAGAACTTTATTTTACATAACAGCTAAGGGGTCATCCATTAATCACGTGAGGTTCGAAAGGAGGGGGGGAGGGGGTTGGAAAAAAATCACAAAATATCACAAGGAGGGGGGGGTATAATGAAATATCAGGTGTATTTATTTTTCATTGAACGCACAATTTCTAAACCAAACAGCGGCACAGGGCCTTGACAACCGCTCGGTTCACCAGTTGCCAGTAAGCCTGTGATTTTGACGCCGAATGCATGCATAAATCATTGCCACAAATGTTTTACCTTAAAACAATGGAACAATACCTAAACTAGGAGATCTGTATAAAGACCTATTTTCAGAGTATAAAAAGGGAAAAAAACCTATTGTAGCTCAAAAAGAATTTAATGAGTTGTGGGCTGATGCCAAACAAAAATATACCACAAAAGAAGAATTGACAAAGTGGGCGATTTCTCTGCGTAGTGCGCGAAAATGATGATGCCGAGTGAGAATTTTCCAATATTTAATCAGATTATACCTATATTTAAAGATAATATTCCGTAAATTTCAATAAACTTTGTACTAAAAAAATACACATGATTTTGGGTATGGGGGGGGGTAGTCTAAAACCTTACCACATATCACCAGGCGGGGGAGGAGGTTAAAAAGTTGCTAAAAACATCATGTGACTAATGGACGACCCTTAATCTGCCACAATAAGAGGAAAATGTGGGCATAATCCAATACAGTAATTAGGTAGGTAACGGTATGTGAAAGAGGTATTTGAAAATGAAACAAAACAGAATTATTCTGATGTAAAATTTATATTCTACATTACAAATATTTAATACTGTACAATCTACTTAAATATTTAAACAACAGTTTCACATACTTTCACAACAATTTTATGACATTCAAACTTAATGAAAACATCCTCAACACACATATGGAAAACAAACTATTTTATAGAGGCATAAAAAATAATTAATAAGCAAGTTCAGCCTAGTCAAGTGACACAGCTGTTGGATCATATGGACATAGTAGGTCATTAGTACATGTAAAAGTTATTTTGGAGGGTTGAAGGTTCTTGACATTGTTGACACATTTACGGGATGAAATAATAATGCTAATAAACATGACTAAAGAAATATTACACTCGAAGGATCTCTTTTCCACAGATTTTCATTCAATGATAAATCTTATTACTCTAATAATTAAATCTGGTTGTGATAAAAAACTTATTCAAGTAGTCTATCATACTTTCATACTCCAAATGTAAAATTAATAATGGCACTTGAGTTGCATTTATATATTAAAAGGAAAATTTTCACAGAAGTACCAAACTATAATTTTTAGAAAACGATTTGAATTCTATGTTTGGCTTATATGAAGAGATCTACTTTAATATAGGACATTATTATGCACGTCTATAATATTCTTGAAAATCCCAATTACTTATCAAGATATAGCGGGCTCCGCATTCTTAATCATATCAACTAAATATCGATTTAATGCGGTCGGATGAATTTTAAGTTTGTAAAGCATCTCATAATTAAGACTGACAACTTTCAAGCCCAAGAGCTTGAGATGCTTAATGCGCATGGCTTGAGGACCTATCAAACTCTGGCCGTTAGCGGAATAGTGCTCGGGGACATGGATCAACATGGCTGTACTGATGTTGCGGTCGCTTCGCAGGTTCAGGTTGAGGATGCTGCTTCGAAGACCCTTGGGGTGCAGCATGATGTCCACTATGTACAGCTCCGTAGTGAAGATATTGGGCAGCACCACGAAGGGGGAGAACATGCCATCCCCTCCCGCAACGCTCCTCAGGCTCTCTTGCAACTGGTTCACCAGGTGTCGCAACCTTCCGTCGTGCCGCAGGGACTTAGAGCGGTGGTCCCGGGGCAGCAGAGGGCCCTGGTAGTTTTTGCACTCGAGGCTCATGGCTGTGTCTATAAGTTTTAATTTGTTTCTCAGTAACACATAATTAGGCATCCGATTGACCCGCTCGAGAAAGTGAGGATTGAAAACCTTTTCCACAAAATTCAAGGGATATTTCTGAAGATAGATGCAAGCTAACATGATATCGAGAACATCCTCCGCATTTATTTTGGAAAATTTTTCATTGAAATTCAATTCCACTTCCTCCCAAAACTTGATCCTATTGCTGGGGTTAAAATTCAGCCAGCCAAAAGGAAACAACATTGGTCTAATATACATAGCTGGGAGGTTTCTGCCGTGAGCGATGAAATGCTCCGCGCACCCATTCAAGATGTGCCCATTTCTTATCCTAAACATAAAACAGTGATTTAAAATAGAAACCACCAGGGTATGCAAGCTTATTTTCACACCTTTGGCTTTCATATACCTCTCTAAGGCTTTTTGTATTTGGTCATCGGTATATTTTAGTTCAGTGCATTTAGTAATAATTTCTAGAAAGACATCCTCAGGCAGAGTGTGAACATTGGTGTTGATCCACCGGGCCACAATGTGCATTATCCGAGAAGAAGGGATCTTAGAAGAGTGAAGCACCTCTAGGATGGTGACGAGGTCGGGGCCGCCGAGCTGCCACCACAGGGAGGAGATGCTCCTCTCCACGACGCCCAGAACCACGCGCTGGCTTGTCTTGAGAACTGGTAGTATCTCCACAGTGTCCATGAGGTTTTCCTTGGTGAAATTCTTTTCATGATCTGTAAATCCTATCCACAACTTGTCTGTGTTCTGCATGCTCTTGGGGCAACCCTTGTTGATGCTAAAAACTCGCACGGCGTGGCACAGTTGCTTTACAGAGAGCTTATTGTCTATCACTCTACTGAGCAACTCATCACTCAACTTTTGCCGGTATTTCCCCCCCAGAGTTTTTAGAGCTTCGATGCCATTCATCAAACAATATACGTCTTCTGAAGATAAAATGATGTCCATCAACTTATCTAGCAATTCACTATCCAAAGTGTCAGACTCTTTGATGTCACACTGCAAAATGTCTTTAGAAGTCGAGTACTCATTTAAATCAAATATTCGCTCCATTGCGCCAATGGCAATATTAGGAGTTATGCTGCTACATTTGGACAGGAGGGTAATAACTTCGTTGCAATTCGAGCATTTGAGGAATTCCTTGTGAATCAACTTGTGAAGATCCGAATTGCAAGCGTTGCTACTATTGGAGAATTCATTCTGATTATGCTCAGTAGGCGCCAACACATTCTTCACTCTGCGGATGATCAGCGGCAGTTCTTGGACATTGCAACCATCTTGGATAAGAATAGTGCAACTGCCTAAGTCTGACGAAAAGGGAACTTCACTTTTATATCTTTCAGACTGAAATAAACCGTTTTGAATTTGCATAGCGATAAATTTCTGAAAGTTGGGTTTCAAACTTGTCTGTCCTCGTAAGAACCCTCTGAACGCAAGATGAAACATTTTAACGTTACGATTCTATTGTTGTATCTTAATATTATCAGTGTGAAAAACAAAATAAAACTCTTAACATCATAGGTTAAGAACGTCGCGAGCGGCAAGATTTATTTACGCTGTTTGCTGTTAACTGTCATTGACTGTCATTCTCAATTTTGTAAAGCCATCCAGGGGGGTATAACTCCGATCCTAATTTTCAACCAAGACAAAAGATGGATAACATCTATGACTGTGTGACGACACTATCTCTCCACCAATGGGAAAACTTTGATTTTCTATGGAAAAGCGGTTGACAGCTGGGTGAATTAATTTATCAAAATGTTTGATCTCAACTAGAGGCGGGCAAAGCGTCTCAGCTGAGCGAGCCGCTTCACCAGGTCTCGTTCAGTGAAAAGATCCGGGTCAGTGAACCGGCTCGATTGAACGACTGAATTTAGTCCATCTCCCCCCTCCTCACTTTATTAAAAAGGGAACCCCAATATTTTGGGGTTCCCTTTTTATTCGGAAATCCTTTGTTTAGTTGAGTTTTGTTATGAAACGTCAGTATCGAAATCTCAATAATAAAGGTAATCCCATAATGCATGTCTCTTGTCGCTTTTGTTGGTTTGTGCCCGGGATACATAATTACGTATTTTTTAAATTATTTATTACTACTGACTTGTTAGTCTTGTGACTGTAGTTTAAACTTAAAATTTCATGATGTCATCAAGAAATACGGGTGAAATTTGGAATCATTTTTCCGTTGCCACTAATAATAAAGCCAAATGCACGTACTGTTCGCAATTAATTAGAAAATCGAAGAAATTCATTAAGAAATCGAAGCATCCCACTGTTCAAACCCTCATGCAAAATGCCACAAATCAAGGAATCAATGTCAACTGAGATAATTCAAACTCTGAATAATCCCGTTCCATTATTTACAAGTAATGTTCTAACATTCACTCATTCTGTTATAATAAACAAAATAATGTGGCGGGAGCGCTGACGTCACGACTGACGTATTATGCACGCACACACGCTTGAATTCCGATATTATTATATTAATTGTATTTCGGCAATTACATGCACACTGAGCAGCCACGGTACTCCACCGCGTAGAAAAGTCTCATAGTGAACTGAGCTGCAAGCCGTTACCTTACTTTCAAATTTTACTTTTCTGCGTCGCTGACTGGAGTGGCTGTGAACGAACGAACGAACAAGCAAGCAATCCGTATCAGTAGCGACCCGCGAGCCGCGAGAACCGTTGAACGATACACTGCTCCGGCTCCCACGGGTCAGTCGGCTCACCGGATCTGGCGGGTCAGTTGGCTCGCGGCTCACCAGATCACTCGTTCGCAAAGATCCGCGAACCGTGAAGATCGTTCGTTCGGATCCGGATCTTACGGATCCGTGTGAAAATCCGGTTCACTGAGCCGACTCGTTCGCGAACGACTCACTTCTAATCTCAACGGTTTATTTACAAGCGACGCGAATTTAAAATTACTTCCTGAACAAGTAAAATAGGCGCGATGTTAAATCAGCAGCCTTAAATACATTGATTACCCGATTTTGAGAACTCGTGCATATGTTTGTGGCTACTAGTATCGCAAAATGTTTCATTTCGCGATATGAGGATTCTCGTGAAAAATATTATAACCTGCAGGTACAAACGTTTGTTTGAAACATTTATGCATTTATCTGGATTTGTTTTTATCCATCTTGATATATCTCATGAGATATTTTCTTTAATATTTTCAGCTCGAAACACCAAATCTTGACGGATATAATGAGATACCCTTACAGCTGACAGGCTGGTGGAGATTACTAGTGTCATTTGCCTATAGTAGAGAGCACGTTCCACGTGCGACGGCCAGCGCCTACAGGTCTCAGGGTTTGTTTGCATTTTACCTTATTATAATAATACATATAAAAGCATTAATTTAGCACCAATGATGACATATGATTGTTTGTTGTAGGTATGTAGGACAGTAACGTTGTGGTGTCATGTCAGGAGATGGGGGGGTTGGCGTGTTCCACCACTATCTTGCACCACTGCTCTTGAGAGAATACAAGGAGGAAGAGTACTCCATGGACTGGACCAGGATGCGGCAGGAGCAATATATTCTCAGTACGCTTAACTTTTCTAAATTTGTACTATTTTTTATCAGTAAAGAGAGTACGAACACATTGTGCAATATAGTTGGGAATGATGAATACTTGGAGCAGGTGGGTGAGTTTGTATATCGTGGGAATTATGTGTATGAGATATGGGAAGGCTGATAGAGATATTGAAAGAAGGTTAAATGAAGGTAATTCTATTAATGGAGGACTGAATGCCGTTGGCGCTAACAAAAAACTATCTAAAGAAGCGAAGTTAGCAGTCCACAACGGAACCTACCCTGATGTATTGCAGTGAGGCATGGAACTGGCTGAGGAAAGTGGACTGAATGCTGTAGAAATGAGATCCCTGAGGATGTGGTAAAACCATGTATGGTCCTATAAATGTTCTGCCTGTACAGAGTATAAATAAAATAATATATGTACATTTTTATGCAGCAAAGCGTTCATTGGTCAAATCTTTGTAAATAGTTTCATATCAATGATCGATGAACCGGTGGATGCAAGTTTTAGCCATAAGTTGTTGTATTGTCTAATTTGTAGTTGAAATTAGATTGTAGAAATATAAGTTTGTGCAGAGCACCTTTGAGGTAACTTTTTACAAAAACGGCGCTACACAAATCATCCAAATATTGTTATTATTGATGATAAAGCAATGCAATGTAAGGCTGATCGTAATGAGTAAGGTTAAGAAAGGGACCCTTAGATGGTTTGGGCATGTAGAGCGAATGAACGAAGCATGGAATGTAAGTAGAATATACAACACAGATGTGAGTGGTAGATGAAGTCAGAGACGCCAGAGGAAAACCTGACACGATGAAGTGAATCCGATACTTGCATCGGGCCACGTTAAGAGTCAGAATAGTATGTATGAGTCGATGTGTGAGTGTGAATGAGGCAAATAGTGTGTGCCAAGACTGAGTTTTTTGGCAGTCCGTCCTATCGGCCAACCCCTGTGGGGAAATGGCGTGATGATTAGTTAGTTATTCATGTATTTCCTGTTTTTAATAAAATACTAAAACGTTTCATTGAGTTTTTCATTTTTCTGTTGAAACCAGAGAAATGTCAAAGTCGATACTATCGTAGAAAAGCTAAATCTTATTTGAAATTGTACTCCCCTTTTTGAAGGGATTGAAATTTTAAGTAATTTTAGGTTATTTTTACGACAGTTGGTTTCTTCATAGGGCAACGGGTTTCAATCTGACAAAGCTCTGTCCGGAGAAAATGAGCCGTAAAGAAAAGTAAGCTCATTTTCTCAAGACAGTAATCTGTCAGATGGCTCCGTTGCCCTGGGGAACATTTTGACATTTCATTTTATTTTTAAAATAATATTTTAGGCTAATGAATTGGGTAGGTACTAAAAGAGAAGTATATTGTCTATGGTCGAGTCTTTTTTTTTTGTTTCCTCTAGCCTTGTCGATGGTTTGTGTGACGACATGATCTCAAATCGAATAAAAAATCGTTAAATATGGGCTTGTTTATGGTCAAATAGCGTTGACACTTGGTCCGTACAAAAAGCGCGAAGTTATCAATCTAATGATTGGTTTATTTATGAAGCCATCTATCTGCATCTATCTGATCTATCATCTATGCATAAATAAACCATAAATTCAAGGGTTTCTGTTTCTAAAGTTATCCATGGACTATGGACCACAGAGTTTAGGTGAGTGGTTTGGGGATTGGTTTGATTGTGGTTTGATTTATTTGTGAAGTTTAGAGTTGCTTACAAAATTATTGAAAAAGGTAAAATCTCGATTTTTTGTTGTTGTTAAAATTATTGCTCAATATGCAATCAAATTAACTAAATATCAATATATTTAGATTCTTATAAATTTTGTTGCCATTATTTTAGTAGGTACCAATATACAGTTTGTCAAATAAGAGCAGAAAACGAAGGAGGGCGCCAATGTTGTTCAAATGGCAATACTAAAAATTTAACTCGTGTAAAGCTGTGTAAAGTTAAAAAAAATATTTTTATTGCATTGAGGTAGCGCAACGCAGCATAAAACCCCAAAAACAATTAACGAAAATACTTTTGGCCGTGAAAATCTAAAAACGTACGCCAGTCTACAAATTTTGTAGTTCCATTTTTAATAACAGTTTTTAAAGATAGGGAAAGATAACATTTTGGCGGGGTCAAAATTTTTTCACTCGGAATTTTATTTTTGTAGCCATTTTTTTCGTCGGTGGAGACATCTTTGGATTTGAATAAGCAACGCATATTATAGAACAGCAATTTTCTCATGTTTTCGGAATATTTGACTATTATGTCTCTTGGAGAAAACGCTGCAAAATAGACATACAATCATTACAGTTGGTTACTACATTGCTTTTTTTCATTTAATAATAATTATGGTCGAGAATCATCAATTGGGTGCTACTATGATTAAATATATTTAAAAATCAAACATTCCTGAACCAAACCAATCCTGTACGGATATAAAAAAAAATATATATTTGAATTTTATTTTGTTTTTAGGATACTGCAAAGCTACGCGTATAAGTTAATGGGAAAAAGGAGCGCTGTTGTCTGTTTGGTTGCAAGATTAAAATATAACGTGTTATTTATAACGGTTCATGTTAGCGCCACTGCCAACATACGTGTAGTACGTATGTACGTGTAGTACTACACTTATGTTGTATTGTTGCATGTTGTTGTATGTGCAGTCTTAGCACAGTGCTTACCATAAATATACTTGATGCGCCCCTGGTGCTTACCATGGTTTGGTATATTTATGATGCTTACTAGACATGGGCAGATTCATTCCCAGGAGTGAATCGATTCAGTCTGATTCCCCCGGCCTTTTGAATTGATTCCTTTAATTCGTTCCTTTAATTCAATTAATTCCAAAAAAAAAAAAAAAACTTATTCATATGTATTCATAGATATATTTTCTAATACGCGGTTTTCACTTAAGAAAACTAAAGTATACATGAGAGGCTACGAAGCACCGCACAAAGAGGAGGCCGAAAGGCTACGAAAAACCGCACAAAGAGGAGACCGATAATACTATCTCATTCTCCCGCGGACTATCTATATCCTTTAGATGCATGTGTTTGGCTCTTTTTATTGTCATTATTTTTCGTTTCATCGAGTTTCAAATCACAACGGTGCTAAAGAAGTTTTCACTGCGCAAAGCACTCTTCTTAGGGTGAATTATGTCGTTCTGAAAAATTGAAGGGACTAAAAACGAAGTTAATGAAATATTTTAATGTGTACTTATTATGCAAAAAAAAACAAATTTTGACAAGAAAAATGTTTTTATATTAAGCTATCAATTAATTCTTAAAATGGAACAGTTTTTGTGGTTCACCCTAAAGTTTCACTAATTTTATTTTATTTATTAAACTTAAAATTGGTCTACTTCACGTGATCTAAACTTCCCACTACCTTCAGCCTCACAAAATATCCCAATTGGGGATGCCATAGTCTCATTAGCTCCAGACGGGAGCAGTTGGGAGTTACGGTATTCACATAAAAAACATAGTATTATCGCGCTTTCATATATCCGATCCGGTCACCTGGAATAAGTTTCACTCAAATATATATGTTTAAATGCACTTACCTCAATGGTAAAGTTAAACCGATGCGCCGAATAACAAACTAATTAAAAGTCTGAGCGAAATGCGTCATACAATTTATTACAAAAATAAAGGAATAAACCACTCGATCATCATGACGTATCACGGTCCGACAGCGACTGGTGTTTTGTTGGCTAGGTAGACAGATACCATATAAAGAATAATATAAATAAACATCGTTGTTTCTAAACGCATTGCATAATTTACGCACGTGTGAGGAAGAAAAAATATAGGATTAACTTTCGCTTTTAGCAAACAAAAGTTCAGGGTCCCGTGCAAGTTTCGCCCAAAAATGGCGGCTTGGCCGCGCGGGAACTAACGACGAACCGATTCTCTGCGGGCATCAAGGAATGAATTAGGAACTTCTGACTAATAAGTGTCTTTTGTCTTGCTGTGACTTGAATAACTTGCATTTCGCGGACCTAATAATGACTCGATATCTTCAACAGATTAGAATTGAACTCGATCCGATGATCGACTCGATCCGTGGGACTTGTGATTTTGTACGACGACGTCACTAATGTTTTGATTCATTGAATAAGTGAAACAGAGATTGGGGTTGAGAATTGAACAGACTTGTAGGACTATGACGGTATTAGTTCATTTATGACTATGACGAACAGTGGGACTGGCGGGACGACTGTGAAATAGACGCGACACTCGGAATTCAGAATTACTTGACTTTTGGATGACTCGATCGCTTGTCGGTTCAGTTGGTTGGCGGTTTTGTCGCTTGGGCTGGGGACGGGAACTCTCTGGCTTACTGGTTTTTTTGTATAGATTTACTACGCGGGATACTACACGTGATGGGCAATTTCGCGGCGCGCGCCGCCTGTAGTAGGTGTACCTATCCGCGCAACGAATATCCAATATTTACAGAGTACATTATTATTTTCTTACCTCAAAATAACATGAATTATTTAACTGTAAAATAAATTAATAGAAATTAAAAGAAATATGGTGCTGTTAAAAAATCGTAGGATGCAAGGCCAAGGGTAAGAAATAAAGATTTAATTCCTTTTGAAAATGAGAATAAGATTGAGTGTGTCACAAGATTGAATTTATTAATTTAATTCAATCATTCAATTTTTCCCACGTCTAATGCTTACCATGGAAATTTGAAATTAAATATTGCGAAATATATTATCAATCCGAGATTGGTTTATTTATGATCATTCCGTGTGTGGTTTGGTTTATTTATGATCAATCCATTGCTTTAATGCTTTGTCTCTGACCCGGCTGTGCTCTATTCACTATTTTTTGTCTCTCGATTTTTGACAACTCGTCTGTAAAGTAAATTTGACGTGTTCCGTGTGTTAATATTATTAACTTTGTTTGCAATTTATTTACACATCAAATCGTTGAATATTCTAAAATGACGTTCATAAATAATTGGGAGGAATTCGAAAAGTCTGCAGAGCGACTTTATCTTCAGAATCCATCAAAAACCCGATACACAATGAAGTATACACATTCCAAGGGAATTTTTGTATTAAAATTTACTGATGACAGCAAGGTGCGTATTTCAATATAAATGTGTACCTACAAATCAAAATATAGGGGGTTCTCCTAGCGTAAATATGGGTAGTAATTACTGCAATATATTTTTAAAAGATTCGGAAGAATTTACACGATTTTTTTAAAACGTAATGTTTGTATGAATTTTTATTATTTATGTCTTACTCCGCTTCACGGTTAATACGGAATATTTTTTATTCAAACAGTTACATTTAGCTTTATTATCACGAAAAGTGAGTATGTCGCGGGAGAAAAAAAAAACATGCAAATAATATGCATTTAACATTTTAATCTCCTTTAAATTAATTCACTTACGCGGTAACGCCATTTTATTTTCACCGTTTTTATTTCATAGACAATCAGTCATAATTACACAACGAACATTCCGTATTATCCGTGAGCTGGACTATATGCATATTTACCCAAGAAACGACTATTTACGTTCGGGCAGGTGGTAAAAGATGCATAAAAGTTCGGTAAATTTTGGATAGGGCCTGACACGCTTATTACGAATAATTTTTAGAAAAAAACTTTATATTCGCCTTAATTACTATAAAAGGAAACTTTTTGCATTCCGGGAGGCGGAAAATTATGCATTTTTATTTTCAATTGCGTAAATCCAAAATTCACTTCGCGAACCGGTCAGCGACACATCAGCGGCCATTAGGTACGTCACTGTTATGTTGGTATCCCTGATGCATTAACAAGAGCTAACTACGACCGTAACCATCTTCGTGGCATACATAAAGAGGCGCGGAATTATGAAAAACAGAATTAATAATATAATGCAAACGAACCTCTAATCAGAATCACTTCGGTTAGACTTAGCTTTATTATCACGAAAAGTGAGTATTTATGTCGCGGGAGGCAAAAAACATGCAAAAAATATGCATTTAACATTTTAATTTTGTTTTTATTTCACAAACAATCAATCATAATTACACAAACCCGCTAGACAAACCCTGCTTTGCCAAACAAACCATTCAAAACCTGGGATATTTTTTAAAATTATGATGACATGCAGCTTTCATAGTTTAACCTCAAAGTTCCGTATTATCCGTGAGGTGGACTAAATGCATATTTACCATTATTTGTAATTTAAAAAAATAAATTACATTGAAAAAAAAATTTTCAATGTAAAAAAACTTACCTAAAGGCCTTTATTCATTTTATTTTCAGAATTTCGTCAAAGTAGTGCTTACCTAATGCGCATGTTTTATTTTTATTTTACGTAACTTCTAGCTAATCGTTATTTTATGGTAATAATAAATATACATATACGAATAGAGGTTTGTTAACATTATAATTCTGTTGTGTTTTCATAATTCCGCGCCTCTTTTTGTATCCCACGAAGATGGCTACGGTCGTATTTAGCTCTTGTTAATGCATCAGGGATACCAACATAACAGTGACGTACCCAATGGCCGCTGACAGTCGACGGTCGGTTCGCGAAGTGAATTTTGGTTTTACGCAATTGAAAATTAAAATGCATTATTTTCCGCCTCCCGGAATGCAGAAAGTTTCCTCTTATAGTAATTAAGGCGAATCTAAAGTTTTTTTCTAAAAATTATTCATAATAAGCGTGTCAGGCCCTATCCAAAAATTACCAAAAGTTCTTTTTTTACTATCACAGTTGAGTTAGAAGATTAGGAAATACGCATAAATTTCCAAACTAATAACCTATTTTGTCCATGTTTTTCCCAACTTAAATAGTTGTTTCCAGTAGTATTAAAGTTGAAATCTGGTGTTGTTTTTACCGCCTTTAATACTATATCCGTACTCAGAGGATACTTTTCTCAATCACAGCAGCAGCTATAATATCAATCCTTACCAAATATTATCTTGCTGATGATTTAAAGATATTTATGTAGGTACCTACCTAACTTAACTACCTAGTTAACTGCAAATAATTAGTTTTTTTTGGTAAATATCCCTTTATATAATGTACAATTGAGCAATAAAAGTACTGGTTTCTTCCAATGACGTTATAAAAATACAAAACATATTATATTCATACTAATCAAACACAAAATGTAGCACCTCTTTTGAAAAGAATAGCCATTCAAAGAATATTTATATGAACGGGCATGGAAAGTATGTGGAATGGACCTAGTTCAGTGAAACCCAATCACGTTGTCTCAGTAACGTATCTTCATTCTGTTAAATCATTTGAGGTGGCTAGGCTAATAAATTTTTTTTTTTACTAGAACGGTGAGTACATTCGCTGTTCTTGCCAAGTAATACTTTTTAGAAATTGTTGTAATTTGTGATTGTTTTTAATTAAAATATTTTCGTAAATAAATTATTGTAGTTTCACGTGATATCCTAGAGATGGCGTTCATATTTTGATTTCATAGAAGTATGATTATATTGTGTTTTTCACCTCTGTTCTTCATTTATATTAATATTTCATACAAAGAAAAAAGATAAAAATCCAATTAGTGATAGTGACAGCGCACGCCCATCTTCTTTGTTTACAGAAAAATAATACAATTTACTCAAGTTTCAATATAATATACTGTATTTCACAGAAATGGCAACATTATCTCCTAGATTTTATTTTTAAACTAATGTTCCCAGTACAAGTTTTTTAAACTTTTGCGGAACAATATACTAGGGTAGGCAGAAAAGTAATGCACACATGCCTGCAAAATACAAACGAAAACAAATAGCAAGATCGGGCAAAGAGTATATCAAAGTTCAATTCTTAAGCTTCAAAATCATATATTTATTTTACAAAAAAGTCACCGTTAAGGCTAACGCATTTCTCCCAACGTGTAACAAGTTTTTTCATTACTTAACTGAAGAATTCTTCCGACATTTCTCGAATCCAGGACTTGACGGCTGCCTTCACCTCATCGTCCGAGGTGTAATGGATATCCTTGAGGTGTCTCTTGAAAAGAGGAAAAAAATAAAAATCGCTAGGCAAAAGATCGGGAAAGTGAGAAGGGTGTGGAATCGGTTCATACTTCAGGTTTTACAGAGGCTCTAATCGACGCTGTTTGTTCTCATCTGTGAAACGGCATGGTACCCATCGTCCACAGATTTTTCGGTATCCTAATTATTCAAAAATGAAGCCGACACGTTTCTTGGATATTCCAAAATGGTTTGTGATATGCTTTTGAGTGATTTGCTGGTCACTTTTAAACAAATCGGTGACGAGTTTGCATTGTTTATCGTCTGTATCAATGATCGGATATCCGTTGCGTGTTTCATCAACAATAATTGCTTTTCCAGGCTCACAATCACGAAATTTTATAACCCATCGATTTACAGTAAACCTATCAACAGCATCGTCACCATAAACATACTTTAAACAACGATGAATCTCAGTAGAAGTCACCTTTTCAGCAGTTAAAAATTCGATAACCGCAAACTGTTTACCTTGCGTTGACATAACACTAAAACACGTCTCCATACTTCCGCTTCTCAAAATACACTGGATGAATTTAATGACCTCAAACTTGCACGAACGTATAGAGGAGGAATGTCACTTCCATATTCCACGTGGCGCGATTTTGAAAGTAATTTTGTTTGCGCTTTACAAGCATGTGTGCATTACTTTTCAGCCTGCCCTCGTATTTTTATAAACAAATTAACCAATTTTTAAAAAGAGGAGTAATGAAGAATCCCCACAACTTATTCACACTTAATTACATCTTTTTAAGCAACATTAAACCAATTTCCGAAATTATTATACAGTGAAACCCTCTTAAGAAGTTTTCCAAGGGACTGGAAAACTTCTTAAGCCACGAAACGTCTTAAGAGAGAACTTTTTAAGAGGGTTTCACTGTATTGCAGTTATTATCTATTATTTTTATTTGTTTGTACTTTAAAATCCCTGACATAGAAATACAATGTCACACCGAAATTATGTTGCCTACAAGATTGAAAAACATATTTTTGATACAAACCGTAAATTGCAGAACAAAACATATTAGAACAGATTTTATAGCACAAATTAATTAATTTTTCGAAGAAAACTTCTTCTAAAAGGTTGTCACTTTGTGATGTCATTATTTATTTATTAAAAGAAAATAACTTAGTTTACATCACTTTATTTATTGTACATTTATTGTACAATAAATAAAGTGATGTAAACTAAGTTATTTTCTTTTAATAAACAAATTAATTGTTTCAGTGTCTGCAATACAAAACAGAAATTCAACAAGATTTACGGAAAATAGATAAATTCATGGCCAATCTAATGAGAGACATGGCTTCCGGTGAAAATCTGTAGACTACAAATACCATTGTTTTTAATTTAAAGATATTCTGTTCATTGTGTTATTTTCTACAATAAAAAAAAAACAATTTTTATTTAATTTTTACTCTGTTTTTTATTTCCTTTCCTCACTGAATTCTCGATTGAGGAAACTATTTGACACCAATCATTGAAAATATTTTATTTACTCTCTAAGTTTAGTCTACCAAAAAAGTAGGTTTTTGTTTCAAAGTCAAGTTCAAACTCTACAACAAACACAGTCCTCATTAGGAGTCCTCGTTTAGTCTTCACAGTTGCCGTTAAAGGTGAGGTGAGAAGTAAGTAATCATGTGGGAAGTGTACTTACGGTCAATATTAACCTTTTAAAGTCTACGTCGTTAAAGAATTTGCGATACCCGTGGACTGGTATTTCAAATTCTCATACATATGTCATGTATAGATGACGCTTGTCTTTTCGGGCCCTTTAAAGTTAAGAATGAAAGTTTAAATAATTTGATAAAACTGGACTGTTATTAGTTTCAGTGAATATGACTGTTCTCATAAATGAATTCATTTCCTGCATTTTTACTTTATTTTAATTTTAAATTCGTTAATATTGTTGCTTGTTGCTAGTTATAATATGTGATTTATTTTTCTGTAATATATGTACATATTATCAATATACCATATTATAAAAGAAAGTCCAAAAAAACGTGCTTCCTGTAAAAACTCAGAAACGAGTCATGGTACTATCAAGGGAGTTATATGGTGTGGTTGATCTCTATCTGGTTGGTGGCCAGCCATATGAAGGTTCCCGTTTTTACCTAAAGGGCGTGCTTTTGAAGTTATAAGGGCTAGAAGTTTCGTCTTCTATAAATTTCAAGAACAGTCTTCCGGAAAGTTCTAGAAGGTTGGATAAAACTCTAGAAAGTTCGAAGGAGTGGCGGAGTATGACGGTGAGTCTAAAAGTTTCGAGAACATTCTGGATGGTTCGCTAATGCTCTAGACCAGCGGTCGGCAACGCGCGGCCCGTGAATGTTTTGTAAATAAGTTTTCAACTCTGGGAAAAAGCACAACAATTGCTCTTTATCTTCCGATGTAATGACGTTTCAGATACTGCCCAGCTTTTAATATTTGTTCGCGGAATCGACAAGAATTTTAATGCCTATGAGGAGCTTTTACAGTTTTGTAGTTTGAAGGGGACGACTACAGGGGAAGATTTGTTTTGTAACTTCGAACAAGCGCTAGTATCAATGCAATTACCATGGGAAAATTGATTAGTGTAATAACTGACGGAGGCAGTTGGTTTGGTAGGTAGAATTAAAACGAAACTGGCAGAAATAGGATGTGACATCCCATTATTTTTTCATTGCATTATCCACCGAGAAGCGTTATGTTCCAAAGTCGTATTATGGAAAGAAGTAATGGACATCGTGGTATCGACTGTAAACTACATTAGAAAAAATGGGTTGACTCATCCTCAATTCCAGCAGTTTCTGTCAGATACGGAAGCAGATCATGGAGATGTTGTTTATTATTCTGAAGTGAGATGGTTAAGAGTGAATAACCAGCACATGACAACTTCGATTCCGACACTAGCGCTAACACATCAGGGCTCGCGAGCGGGCGTTTTCAGAACTAAATTTCGTTCCGCGGCAATCCGAGTTTTGAGGGTTTTGTTCACGCGAGCTAGGGCTACCCGCTACTATTACTACTTTATATTACTATTCTCGCTTCCAGAATTTTAATTAGTAGTAGTTATTTGTAATTTGTATATTGAAGTGCATAAACATAAATAGATACAAGTGAAATGCGTAAACACAGTAGGTATTAAGTAGATACCTACATGAATAAACAATTTGTTATATTCTTTTTAATATTTTGGTTTTTTGTTTTTTAATTTTATTTTACGGCCATTAGAGCGAAAGATATCTCAGTATCGCCCTGGTGTAAGACCACCATTAAGATTTGAAACGTTGCTTGAAATGTCTTTAGCCGTGTTTGGTGACCAGATCTGAATAGCCAGGTACTTCCTCACCTTCCTCTTCCCTATATTTTTACCCTCCCCACTACCTTCAGTCTTACAACATACCCCAATTGGGGATGCCATAGTCCCACTGGCTCCAGACAGGAGCAGTTGGGACTCTTGTGCGGTATATTTATGAAAAAAGTGTAATATTCAGTTGGATTGTAAAAAATGTCTCATTTTGAAATATTTATTCGTATGCACAATTTTTTATTTTATATTTATCTGAATACCGCACAAGAGACCCAAATGCTCCTACTGGAGCCAGTGAGACTATGACGTGACTATGGGGTATATTGCGAGGCTGAAGGTGGTGGGGGAAGAGGAAGGCGAGGAATTACCTGGCTATTCAGATCTGGTCAATAAACAACGTTTCAATTCTGAATGGTGGTCTTACACCAGGGCGATACTGAAAGTATCTTTTACTCTAAAACGTGACGCAAATATATTATTTTTAAATTAAATAATTGTGAAATAACCCAAATTAGTCAAATAAAATTTATTTGCCTATGCCGGGATTCGATCCCACGACCTTCAGATTGCTAGTCAAGAGCCTTACCCCTTGACCACGCCGGCCGTCAATAGGTGGTATCAGTAATTTGGAAGGTACATCCACCAACTACATGGAAGGCCGGATCGGGAGAGACCGTTTTTTTTACACTCGCTCGACACACTGCTTATCTCTTCTTTGGGAATGCTGTGTGGAGGGTCGTTTTAGGGAAAGGAAGAAGAGGAAATTCGGAGAAGGAAAGGGATATTAGGGGTGAGTAGAAATCTGGGGGTCACCGTGTCCAGGAGTGCGGATGTATGAATCCATCCCTCCCACTGCGGTGCAAGGCGATGTTCCGAGAGAGTAAGGCTGGAGAAGTCAAAGGGACTCCCTTAACTTTTCCAGATCCGACCTGCCATGCAGCTGGTGGGCAGACGCATCCGCTGCCAAGACCTAAACAAACCTCACCCCCTTAAACCTAGGCACCCCTGTTAGTCACCAAATGTTACGAACCACTTGGGATGACCTATGGCAGACGTGTTGGTTCCCGGGGCGGTGGTACCCATACCCGATTCTCATGTTTATTATTTTTCCATCAAAATTATTTATGATTTGTCAATAATGTCTTAGTAAAATAAGTATGTAATAAAATCTGAAATATATTAGTTTGTAAGTGTGCAAATAAATAAACAAACGGACCAATTTTCGTCAAGAAACACATGTACGTATATATTTTTAAATAATTTAATTTATCTATTTATTTACGCAAAAATAGTCTATTAACAATAAAACAATAACACGAATAACAAGCGTGCGTAAAGGCACGACCCACCTAGCAATCGATCACCGTTCGCATCGATTACCGTTCGAAGGAAATTTTTCGTAACAATCACCACTTTTCGTAACACATTTACCAGCTTACCCCCCAAGTGTCGAGCGTGCGTAAAGAAGTTTTACTTGAAAATAAATATTTTGGAGCAGTTGGGACTCTTGTGCGGTATTCACATAAGAATAATTTACAATAAAAAAAATTTCAAAATTATAAAAATTTTATCATAAAAATATTCAATGAACATGAAATTTTGCGTTGGGGCAACCCTATAAATTTTACAAACATGAAATCCTATTTATTTTGCTTCGTTATTCGTTTGAAAATGTTGCGATGTAGAGCGCCGCGAAGACAACCGCCAGTGGCCGCAGTTGCGGTCTGAATGAGCGCTCTCGATTCGTGTTGTCGTCGATAAGAAAAATTGTGAAACGCGAAGCTGTAAATTAATTAATATTAAATACACCCTAAAATTATTTTTCCATTAAAATTATTTATGATTTGTCAATAATGTCTTAGCAAAGTAAGTATGTAAAAAAATCTGAAATATATTAGTTAGTAAGTGCGCAAATAAATAAACAAACGGACCAATTTTCGTCAAGAAACACATGTACGTATATATTTTTTAATAATTTTATTTAAACTTAAATTAAAATTCTGACAAATAATTTTACCAGATAATGTATTGATTTATTTTACTGCATGATTATATGATTTGAAATTGGTGTTGTATAATACATGTACTTTTTTGAAAATATAACAAATCTGCCAACGACCTATGGTATAACCTTATTATACTTAAAATAAACATTTTTTCTCAAAATTTTATCCATACCTTTACTAGATAAAAGAACAATCTTTCAAAATCAATTTATAATTTTTTGTGGAAACGAGTCAATAAGTCTAAATACTGATTTAAAAATGACATATTTCTGGTTTATCTGGTAATGTCCTCTTAAGTAGAGGTGCAGTACTGAAAAGATTTTTTAATCTCGTCTCACAGATGAGCATTTGAGAGGCATTCTATGAGTTGCAACTACAAATATGACAGCTTACATACAAGAAATAGCCTCCCGAATGCAACCTCAGACATCACATTGAAATTTGCATAAAATTGTAGTTTTCATAAACATAATGTAAGTATTACGTGTACGAATTAAATTCCGTATATTTTAACAATTTTTAATAGCAGTTTTATTTTTTCTATGGGATATGACCAATTATACGTAGGTATATTGAGCTTCTAGGGTTAATATCACAAGTGCGGCCCGCCTTTGGTTTATTTTGTCAACTTGCGGCCCTTTCCTGCCAAAAGGTTGCCGACCCCTGCTCTAGACAGTTATGGAAGGAGAAAGATCTAGAAGCTTTCAGAAATTAGTGTCGGTGAGTCTAGAACAGTGATTCCCAAAGTGGTCCAGGTGGACCCCCAGGTCCATGGGAGCCTCGACGGGGGTCTACGTTGGCGTGATAAAAAAATGGGGGTCCACATGTTGTATGTGGGGGTCCACGAAAATTTATCTGGTTTCAATAGTAAAGAACAAAAATGTTGGCTTGGTTTTACCTAGTGTATTTTAAGAAGGTCAGCGACTGTTACGTGTAATAACTTGCTTATTCGATATTTAATTTTATTAAGGTGGAAAATACAGGACTAGGTTTTTTTAATGATTTTCATGAATTTTTGGTATGGAAGAAATGTGTATAATTTATTGAAACTTTGAGGTCATTTTATACATCTATAAAATATTGTGAATTTTCAAAGCATTTTTTTGAGTCTTCTACATGTATTTCACCCCTAAGTCTGTAATCATATTATTATTTTAGACCACTTCGAATTTAGGGTTGGAACTCGACTGCGACACAAATTTCCATCGTTAGATCTAATCTTTACATTTTTGATGAGTTTTGGGAATATGGTAGAAATGAAGCAGCAGGGGGTCCACCGAAACCAGAAAAACTTTGCATAGGGGTCTACGAGAAAAATAAGTTTGGGAACCTCTGGTCTAGAAGGTTTGATAATAACTTAATAAATAAATATTATAAAAAAGTATTCAAGAGCATTCCACAACATTCCAGAACCTTCTGGAATGTTGTGAAATGTTCGGAAATAGGGAATCGAGAACACCATTGGGGAACACTCCCACTCGAATGTTGTGGAATATTCTGGAACATTGTGGACCACTTGAACCTTTTCTTGTATGGGTGGGGCTACCCATTGGTAGGGTATATAAAGCAAGATCCATTGTGGGTTCGAACAGTGAAATGCGGTGAGTGAATGTAAACAAATAGTGAAATGTGAGTAGTCAAAGTGATATAGTAACTGAATATATTATGTAAATCGAAAATAAAGTGTGAAAGGTATTTAGTGTATATTCTAATAAAAAGCTGACTTGATTTATATTTTATACAATGCCCAAACGTAAAAGAGGAGTAGATCTTACCAGTTCTGAAACTAAACAGCGAAAAAAAAAAAGAACAGCCAAAAAATGAAACACTCGAAGAGCGCGAAGCACGTTTAAATTCCCAATTAAGGAGAATGAGCACCTTGAGAAGGACGAGTTCAAGTAAAAAAAAAACAAATAACCTAACAAATGAAACATTCCACTATGACCCGACGAATGAATATAACAAACACAAACACGTCGTAATGGGAAAAATGGATAACATCTGCCAATTTTGCAATGCAAAAAAATTCAGTAGAGAAACACCAGGAATCTTTTGCATGAATGGAAAAATTCGATTACCACCACTGGAAGCACCTCCACAGGAATTTCTACGTTCAAAATGGAAAATGGGAAACTTCAGAAACAAAACACTTTTTTCGAAATATAAAAGTGTGCAACTCCTGCTTCCAAATGACTTCTTTCGGTGTCACTTGGATGAACACTAACAGTGATAAAATCGAGTTTTTTTTCCATTCAAGAACAAATCTATCACAAAACGGGATCATTACTACCACTACCCAATGAAGACTATAAGATTTCTGCATACCTAATGCAATTGCATGCTTCCGGGCAGAGCGCCGAGGCGACAGTTCAATAGCTTCTCTAACACTCGTTAAATTTTCAGATGTTCTTACCGTTTTGGGTCTTTCTAAACCCCTAGGTCTTAGTGTGGAACCAGTTCCTTCTAATGAACGCACCCAACTCGCGATTGAATTACAGTGAGGGACGGTATCACGATGCGCAAGATTGAAGTACAGCCGGAGGTCTTAGTGTGGAACCAGTTCCTTCTAATGAACGCACCCAACTCGCGATTGAATTACAGTGAGGGACGGTATCACGATGCGCAAGATTGAAGTACAGCCGGAAGGCCCGCTGGGTGGTGATGTCAGAACGGTCATTTTCAAGAAACGTGCTGACGGCAAAGTTCAGGTGTTGTTCGGACCAAACCATGGCAACGACTAAAAACGGCACGACACTCCCGAAACTCACCACACGGGATGTACCGGCCTTTCAAACTGCACTGTCTGTTTTGCCGCACCTTGTATATTTCATCGGAAATGAAGAAACAGAAATTGGTCAATGATGCATAAACATCAGTAGATTGAGACGAAAAATAATCCAAGATGTACAGAGGATCTTACACAAATACAATCAACTCATTCACGTATTCAAAATAGCACACTAGACCGAATGATTTCTGATGACTATAAAGTTATAATTTGAGCCAACAAGAGACTACCTGGAGAACACAAACGTCTATTTAATGCACCTCAGATAGACGAAGTCGCCATCGTAATTGTGGACAATGAAAACGCAAGCTGTGAGACACGCAATTGTACAATGAAGAAGAGAAGGACTACAATGCATTACAGAGACACCGTTCATATGATGCCCTCCAATATCCATTATTTCTGCACTGATATTGGATCTGCACTGATATTGGATGGATATCATTTTAATGTGAAACAAATCCAACCTGAAACAGGTGTAGAAATAAACAAAAAAAGTCACTTCCAAGGAAGTTGTTCCTTTCAAGGTGATTAAGAATAATATTGTCAACAATATCAACTTTAATATTCAAAACAAAATTCTCAGTGAAGAGAAAATGTACAAATCGATCGACACTATGATAAATGTTGAAGTCAACGTCAACTTTCCTACAAAATTTTTACATTCTTTGCAAGTACCAGGAATGCCATTACACTGCCTTGAAAATTGAATCTCCAATCATACTACTCAGAAATCTCAACTCACCAAAACTATGTAATGGAACAAGGATGATCGTCAAACTGAATAACATCATTAAAGCTGAACTTTTGACTGGAAAGGGCAAAGGACACACATAACAGTATTTATCCCTAGAATACCACTATCCCTATAATACATCTCAACTGATCTATCATTCCAATTTAAAAGTCTTTGATTTCCAATCAAATTAGCTAATTAATTAACAAAGCGCAAAAACAAACTTTAAAACATTGCGGCATCAAATTCAAAAAAATTATACGTATTTACCCCGGATAACAAAATGATTTTTTTTTATAAACAAGTATTGTAAATAGTTAGAATATGTTTACAATAAAAAACATTTTCTAACTTTTCACGAATCTTTTCTGATATTGAATTGGGAAGGGCGTTGGCGAGTTCAATCATTGTTTCCAGTATTTCTATTTATTTAAATAGAGGAAGGTTTTTTGTTTCCAATCTTTCTATGGCATCTGGTAACTTGTGGAAATGTGTTGAGATGAGGGCGATATTCTGTTTAATGGATGCGTCTTCAAATGCTAAATATGCACGATTGGGAAAAAAAGGCTAAAATATGCATTAACGCCGTAATTAGAGAGTTATATGCATTTGCATATGCAAATATGCAAATGCATATAATCCAATGTCTAATCATAAGTATTTAAACAAATTCTTAGAAGTCAATGGACCTGAATTAAACAAATAACATTTATTTATTAATTTATTTGCAAAAACTGCATAAAACCAGTAGATTGTAAAAGATACACAATAATAAGTAATATTTACAGTTAAATAATTATACAGTTGAATCCAGGTGCAGCGAAACTGTTACGTAATATTATAACATAATAAAATAACTAGTGACGCTACAAGTCCAAAAATATGGCCAGTTATTGGCACCATACTTCTATTTTAACGACTTTTTTTGCTAAGTTTGAAATCTACCAAATCTAGTTTAAGTTGCAGACGGCAGAGAGGCGATATTGACAATTTTTCTTCTTCATGAGAATAATCCACTACATTGTCAAAAAAAGGTCAGAATTCACTATGCAAATTAAAGTTTTGTATTAGCAAAACTAACACAATAAGAAATCTAATGTTTTTCATCACATACAAATCGTTAGGTATAATTAAAAATAAATGAAAGTTTAGTTTATGTATTTAATGGCTGAATCAACAGTTAATTAACAGTTCTATTTTTTTGTACTTTGCACTTTCTTCGAAAACTTCTTGCATATAAATTCTTATATGTAGTTATTTCTCCTTGTTACATAATCAACTTTTTTTGAACAAGATTTCTTTTCTTGCTTCTACTTCTAGAATTAACAAGGTCACTGGGGAAACCTGTTCTAAGGTGAACATGGTGATTAAATTTAATTATACTTTAAGAGCAGTGGCGGATTCTTCCTTTTGAAAAGTATTTATACTTCGGTGGCCCTATTAAATGATTAAAGATTAAAAATAAAACATTATGTCTCAATACCAAGAAAAAAAACGCGCATTTTTTTTTTTACTTAAAAAATAAATTTTCAATGTAATTTTTTTTTAAAGTAAATTTTTTTGCCTAAAAATCTATTCTATATTTAAATAATATTAATTATGTTGTGTTTTATAATTACGCGTCATTTCACGTATTCGCGTGAAGTCGGCTATAGCTCGCGCTTTCTAAATGCAATTTACCTACTGGTAAGACACAACCTTACTCGACGAGTGGCAGTTTAGTACTAAAGTACTAGAAATCAAGACTAGTGCAATTGCCTTACTTTTGTCTTCCCGCTTTGAGATTTCTACCACGCGTCTACAGTATATAACGTCATTGCCATCAAAGTCGTCGGGTTTTTTGTAGTTGTTGAAAAGTCAAAAACGATTTGTGATTATTCAAGAATTTCATGGTGGCTATTATTTCATCGTACTAGGGCATTTTTAAGTCGCAACCTATCCGTATCTTAAAAAACTGCAAAATAAAAAAAAGCCATACCTATAAAATACATATCTAGCCCTGTTTCTAGAGGTAAATCAGTTGGTCGCATACAAATTGCACCATCAAGAGAAATATTATTATTATATCCAAAGAACAATGTCGGATGCGTAAATAAACCGTTGGATAAATACAGACTTTTAAATCAAAAGGAAGTTAAAATCAACCAATAAGACGATTTTAAATTTTTATCCAATCTAACATTATTATTCGGAACCATCGATTTGTATACATCTATATATAGTGCTGTTGGGGCGGCCCTGTTTCTAGAGGTAAATCAGTTGGTCGCATACAAATTGCACCATCAACAGAAATATTATTATTATTATTTATGGATGATATGACATGTTTATTTTATTCAGTCTTCATTCACAAGTTGTTGAATTAGCACTTTTTTTTTAAATTGTGGTGCTTAAATTCTGCAATACAGTGACTAATATAATATTTTAGTTTTCTAAAAAATAATAAAGTGAAACAATGAGTCAATTAAAAACAATAACCTTATTAGAGTTTAGTTAGTTAAGATTATTTTTCTGTGTTTATATTTTATTATTGCATTTTTCTGATTTTTTTGATAATAATTGTGTGTCAACAAACATATTCCAACAATGAAAAATGACTCAGAGCCGGAGTCTGTTGAAAACCAGATAGGCAGCTCAAATGTAGCAATAGTACCTGATGTGCCGATTGATTATAAAGTTTACCGGAGAAGATGGCTAATGCTGGGTCTCTTCATGCTGTCCACCGCCGCCAATGCCATTCAGTGGCTCCAGTATTCCATCATCACTGATGTCATCACGGACTACTATAATGTCAGCAGCTTGTGGGTGAACATGACATCGGTGATCTTCCTGATAGTCTATATTCCTCTCTTCTTCCCTTGTGGCTGGATCTTGGACAAATACGTATGTAGTCAAATAATTTATTGATTTGAAATTATTTCATATCAGAGAAATAGTTTGTTACTTATGGTATCCCCATTTGTGGGATGTTGTAAAGTGATAAGTATCTAATACTCTAGAACCGCAGTTGTCAATCTTTTTGAGCCTGCGTGCCTACTCCTTGCCTCTTACTACAAATGTTGTATCTTCTATCTGTCTTGTGTACACATATAATGAAAGACATGTTTCATTTGTAATTTTTTTAATACTCTCACTATTACATGAATTTAACAACCAAGTAGCACAAATACAATCAATGCAATTTTATACAGAGTGTAACACGACTTCGGGCATTTTTAACCAGTGGTTCTACATGCGAAATTGATCAAATTTTGTAGACTGACATATGGCGGCGCGGCAGGCTGCCAAACCATCGAGCATAAACTGCCAAAATTTGAAAACTTGAGCTGAGTTTTAAAACCTGCATTCGTGCCACGATATTGCTTACTCATAATTTTTGCTTGACGTATATTGAAAACCGCTGCTCTAGAATGTGATACAATTTTTTTATTTTTTTATTGTGTGTGTAATGTGAATAATATTATTTGTAAACTAAGATTTTATTACTGAATTTTTGAACATTGAATTTTCTGAAACCGACATTTCTGATAAATAAGCCGAAGCCATTCCGTGAATGGACTTAAATACCATTCACCAGAGCTTGATTCTTTCAGGTCATTTAAGCTAGTGAAGATTTTTGAGGTACTAAATGTGGGAATATTTAGATAGGCGGGTAATATGTCTTGCTGCAGTGTGAAAACAGATTTTAATTTGTTGATTTGATATTTGGGGAGACTTGCATATATATTTTCGGTTGCAATAATCTAGACATGAAACAACATACGAATTGTCATCGACATCGAGTCAATCTGCTGAGTTTCAGCTCGATCGGATGTCGCGAAATGGGTTAATTTCCACTTCCAAGATTTGCATTCATTCATTTATGAAAACAAAATTGAAATTCAAATAGATGTAATTAAAAAGAGAACTTTGTGTTAAAATACATTTTGTAGAATCTTACGTTTTCGAAGCCACAAGTGGAGTTCCCCAAGGATCTCACTTTGGGCCACTTTTAAAAAATATATTTATTAATGCAATTGGCAGTATATTTAAAGATGTTCAAGTTCAACTACTCGCCGATGATTTGAAGATATAAAAACAATATGTAATTTAGATAATGGTTATATCTTTCAAACTTATCTCTTTATTTCTTAGTACTTATTCAAAAGTATCAAGTCGTTCGTTTTTGTAAAATGGAAAATCATTTTTTTATTTATGAATACTCTCGAAATAATGCAAAATTAACGCCAGTTTCTCGAATCAAGGACTTGGATATTTGACAAAAAGTTAACATTCATTCTTTACTTAAATGAAATGACTAATAAGTTAAAAACACCCTCAAGGGCGCTGGCAAATGGCTAATCATTCATCCTTGAATGTTATCTTATGATGTGAAAATGTATTAATTTTATATAGGTTCACAGTTTAACTTCATTTTTTCTATCCCACATGCTTTAATTTGTGCTTTTTCATTTCTGTTGTATGTATATATTTTTTCTTTTTTTCTACCACTTTATTTTTTCTAATGTTTTAATCATGTTTTTATACTATAATTTTTTTGCGGAAACTTCGCTGGTTAATGCAACCATGTAATATGTATGTACCTTATAATATGTATAACTGTTTGTTTCCATTATACAAAAATACACAACAATACCTTTATCTGATGTAAACAATTCTGATAAAGTGCATCTTCTTACTTAAATCTACAAAAAGTGTTTAGAGAAATTTTTCGAAGGTTTACATTTAAATTTTAACAGATATCAATAATATTTTTCAGGAAGTGAATTTATTTAAATTCAAACTGCTAAAAGTAAAAGAGGAAACGTGGTGAACTAAAAAAAAAAGAGAAATAAAGAAATCAATGAAATATTATTTTTTTAGTTAAACTTAAACACAAAGTAATTTTATTCATACAGATTAAATATTTTCTAGGGTTTGCGTACCGCTGTGATGCTGGGTATAGTGGGCACTTGTCTTGGCAGCTGGCTGAAGGTGTTCTCCGTAAGCAAAGATTTGTTCTGGCTGACCTTCCTGGGCCAGACTATTGCAGGAATCGCCCAACCCTTCCTTCTGGGCACACCCCCCAGCCTGGCCGCCATATGGTTTGGCCCTGGCCAGGTGTCCACTGCATGCAGCTTTGGTGTGGCTGGAAATCAGGTTAGGCACTCTTTGTAAGCACAACTCTGAAAATTCAATACTAGTACAGCTACATAATTGTGGGACCAAAAATGGAGCACTGAAACAACCGGGAGCCTAGGTGAAGGGGAGAAGAGAGGTAAGGCCACCTTGGTGGACTCTTCCCCCTTGAATCCTTCAGGGAACACAAATAATGAGGGACTTTCGATGGATAAACCGTTACCACTACAGGATCCTCCATTTCATCCATATGCGGTAAACCACGGACAAAGGAATGAGGTGAAAGAAAGATGGCACAATGAGGCATGTTTGAAAGCGGAAGTTGATGTTAATGTAATCAAATATGGTATTTTTCAGATAGGAAACGCATTTGCATTTCTGATTCCACCATTGATGGTTAAGAACAATATTGACAAGGAGCAGGTTGGAAATGATCTGGGGACCATGTTCTATACAATGGCTGGGATAAACACTGCTGTGGCGCTTTTAGTTATTATCTGTAAGTAAGACATATCCTTTAATAAATTCATATCCTTCAGGCCCAGCTGTTTTGCAGAAATTAAAATTAACATTGTCATCAAATGGCCATTCAGCGCCATTTTGTTTTTTTAGATTTGAAAGGTCCCCGTTAAACGCTGATTCTAGGTCACAGTCACAATTTTCTATCAAATTGGAATGAGCTAGCAGGCTAACAATATGACAGTTGTCCTCTTCTGCTAATCACAATTTGTTCAAAAGCTGAGACGACCAAGAATCGGCATTTAACAAGAACCTTTCAACTGTTTAAAAAACTAAATAGCGCTAAATGGCCATTTGATGACTGTGAACTGGGTGAATTTCTGCGTAACAACTGGGCCAATTTGTATTACTACACACCTTTTGTGTTTCTTTACAAAAGAACATTATTTTACAAAAGGCAGAAATGTGGAAATTAACCTCGTTCTTCTTACTGAATTCATTGTCGATCACATGGACAGTTGCACTCAAGTAAATATCATATATACAGACTAGACGTGGGCAAAATTGAATGATTGAATTAAATGAATAAATTCAATCTTGTGACACACTCAATCTTATTCTCATTTTCAAAAGGAATTAAATCTTTATTTCTTACCCTTGGCCTTGCATCCTACGATTTTTTTTAACAGCACCATATTTCTTTTAATTTCTATTAATTTATTTTACATTTAAATAATTCATGTTATTTTGAGGTAAGAAAATAATAATGTACTCTGTAAATATTGGATATTCGTTGCGCGGATAGGTAAACCTACTACAGGCGGCGCGCGCCGCGAAATTGCCCATCACGTGTAGTATCCCGCGTAGTAAATCTATACAAAAAAACCCGTAAGCCAGAGAGTTCCCGTCCCCAGCCCAAGCGACAAAACCGCCAACCAACTAAACCGACGAGCGATCGAGTCATCCAAAAGTCAAGTAATTCTGAATTCCGAGTGTCGCGTCTATTTCACAGTCGTCCCGCCAGTCCCACTGTTCGTCATAGTCATAAATGAACTAATACCGTCATAGTCCTACAAGTCTGTCGAATTCTCAACCCCAATCTCTGTTTCACTTATTCAATGAATCAAAACATTTGTGACGTCGTCGTACCAAATCACAAGTCCCACGGATCGAGTTCAATTCTAATCTGTTGAAGATATCGAGTCATTATTAGGTCCGCGGAATGCAAGTTATTCAAGTCGCAGCAAGACAAAAGACACTTATTAGTCAGAAGTTCCTAATTCATTCCTTGATGCCCGCAGAGAATCGGTTCGTCGTTAGTTCCCGCGCGGCCAAGCCGTCATCTTTGGGGGAAGTTTGCACGGGACCCTGAACTTTTAAAAGCGAAAGTTAATCCTATATTTTTTCTCCCTCACACGTGCGTAAATTATGCAATGCGTTTAGAAACAACGATGTTTATTTATATTATTCTTTATATGGTATCTGTCTACCTAGCCGTAAACAAAACACCAGTCGCTGTCGGACCGTGATACGTCATGATGATCGAGTGGTTTATTCCTTTATATTTGTAATAAATTGTATGAAGCATGTCGCTCAGACTTTTAATTAGTTTTTATTCGGCGCATCGGTTTAACTTCACCATTGAGGTAAGTGCATTTAAAAATATATATTTGAGTGAAACTTATTCCACGTGACCGGATCGGATATATGAAAGCGCGATAATACTATGTTTTTTATATGAATACCGCAACTCCCAACTGCTCCCGTCTGGAGCTAATGAGACTATGGCATCCCCAATTGGGATATTTTGTGAGGCTGAAGGTAGTGGGAAGTTTAGATCACGTGAAGTAGACCAATTTTAAGTTTAATAAATAAGATAAAATTAGTGAAACTTTAGGGTGAACCACAAAAACTGTTCCATTTTAAGATTTAATTGATAGCCTAATATAAATACATTTTTCTTGTCAAAATTTGTTTTTTTTTGCAAAATAAGTACACATTAAAATTTTTCATTAACTTCGTTTTTAGTACCTTCAATTTTTCAGAACGACATAATTCACCCTAAGAAGAGTGCTTTGCGCAGTGAAAACTTCTTTAGCACCGTTGTGATTTGAAACTCGATGGAACGAAAAATAACGACAATAAAAAGAGGCAAACACATGCATCTAAAGGAGATAGTATTATCGGTCTCCTCTTTGTGCGGTTTTTCGTAGCCTTTCGGCCTCCTCTTAAGAGGCCGGGGGAATCAGACTGAATCGATTCACTCCTGGGAATGAATCTGCCCATGTCTAATACAGACTTTACCAAAGCATTTGATAAAATTAATCAAAAACTATTACTCAGAAAACTTTGGTCATTAGGTAATACGTGGTAATTTATTTCGTTGGGCTACATCTTATATACTCAAGAGATCACAGGCAGTAGCAATAAACGGCTTCGAATCAGATTTTAGTGAATTTTCCTCTGGGATCCAACAGGGTTCTCATCTCGGACCATTGTTTTTCATTTTATATATCAATGATTTGGTCAATGTTGTTAAATATTCTGAAATAGAATTATTTGCTGATGATGCCAAGCTATACAAGTCAATAAAAAGTCAAAATGATTGTGTCAATTTAAAACATGATTTAAACAATATATTTACCTATTGCCAACAAAATCAACTATTTCTAAATGTCTCAAAATGTCATCACATTACCTTTTCAAGAAATAAAAATAAAACATTCTATAAATAACAATAACTTTGCAACAGTCTCAGACATTCGTAATCTTGGAATAACCCTTGATAGTAAACTACAATATAACCTTCATACACAACAAATCACAAATAAAGCTGCTAAAATGTTAGGTTTCATCATAAGAAACACAAAACTTTTTTATTGCATTAATATCATTAAGCAACTCTTCTTTGCCTGTGTAAGGAGTCATCTGGAGTTTGCATCAATTGTTTGGTCTCCATTTTACAAAATCCACATAAACAAAATCGAGGCAATTCAAAACCAATTCCTAAAATATCTTTGTAACAAGTCATTTGTAAGATTTAATAATTATGCAGAGGCAGCGTCACACTTTAAAATTGATTTATTGAGTGTACGAAGGCATTATATGGATGCACTATTCCTGTATAGAGTAGTTAACAATAATATTCAATGCCCAGAGTTGCTAAATAAAATTCAATTCAATGTACCTGCACATTCAACACGCTCTTCTGTCCTGTTCAGGTGGATCAATGCAAGACAAACTGTAAGCAGAATTCTTGCCTGAACAGACTATGCGATAGTTATAATAGCGCCTTATCCAACGTGGACATTTTCAATTGCGAACTTACCAAATATAAGAGGTCCGTAAAAGAATATTTGTCTGATGGTTCGTGAATAATGTTATGTTTTTATTGTTTTATATTTCTGTTATGATTTGATTTATATGTAGAACCTCTCTCCATGGCTACCAATGTATTGATAGATTTTTTGTTTAGTAATGTTTCGTTTTATATAAGAAAAAAATTGTTTTATATTTTTTGTTTTATATAATTTTTGGATTCATATTGCTTTTTTATAAAATTAATTTACTCACTCTTATTGTGCTGTCTCAGTACAAGTATAGACACAAGGAGGAAATCCATAATTGGTTTTATTTTGGCTATTTAATATTATGTACAAACTGAAATAAATGTAAATGTCGATTTCCTGAAAATTAATAAATAAATAAATTACTACATACCCGGGCCCTACCTACGGATCCCAGGTCCATGGGGTGAGGTTTGTACGGATCTTGGGGGCGGATGCGTCTGTCCACCAGCTGTCAGGCGGGCCGGATCGGGAGAGAGTGGTTGAGGGAGTCCCTTGGACTTCTCCAGCCGTACTCTCTCGCAACACCACAGTGGGAGGGATGGATTCAAACGTCCATCACTCCTGGACACACTGAGTCCCAGATTCCTACCCACCTCTAATACCCATTTCCTTCCCCGAACTTTCTTTCATAAAAAGATCCTCCACACAGCATCCCCAAAGATGACATAGGCTCTGAGGGGAATTATTTTCCTCAGGGACTCCTGTGTGGAGCTAATGTAAAAAAAATCCCATAGGGTAGGTATAATTCTCAATTATAGTTGTTTATTTATTTTATTTTAGGGAAATCAACAGTTTACAATAATGATTAATTTATACATGTATAATTAACCTAACTGAGAAACCAATTATAGATTTCCTCATTATACTATTACATTGGGTATCTAGAAATTAAACAGTAATCTTAGAAAATTAAAAGATAGTACAAAAAGATATTACATAGGTATAACAGGTGGAAGGTAGTACATAATATATCATTACATTTATGAATTTTGTAGTCATTAAAAAAATTATTGCTCTTTCTACTCTAAGACAATTGGGATTAATAATGTGTATTTTAGGGTCTGGTTTTAGCAATTTAGCTTTTTTTCATTTATTAGCTCATGCATTTTTATACATTTTAATACACTTTTGATATTATTTTCATTACAATTGAAGATATCTATATCAGAGAAAATGTTATTATATGTTGAACACAGTCTAATAAGGCAAGCATTTTGGTTTGAATTTGTTTTACAGTGTTTTTCCTTAAAAATATTATAAGTAATAAAATATAATTAATTTTTAAATATTATTTATAATATAATTATAAGTATAATGTTCAATTTGGGAGGCGGGTGTGGGTACCGCCGCCCCGGGAACCATTTATTGAATAACCAACACCCCTGCCGTAGGTCATCCTAAGTGGTTCGCAACGTTTGGTGACTTAGCAGGGGTACCCGGGTTAATGGGGTAAGGTATTTTTCCTTCCCAGAATTTTCTTTCCTCCCTTTCTAAAAAGACTGCACACAGCATTCCCAAGAATTACATAGACCCTGGGGGATTTTTTTCCTCAGGACCTCCTGTATGGAGCTAATGTAAAAATAAATATATATTTTCAATTTGGGAGGCGGGTATGGGTGCCACCACCCCGGGAACCATTTATTGGATAACCAACACTTCTGCCATGTATAACATAAAGAGCTCGAGCGAGACGCAACGACGTGAGTCACCGCTCTTATTCTAGTTGCCCAAATGCAAGTGGATTTGTTTTATTGAGTATACGTGACTTGGTGACCGGACAACTCAGAACCTCCTTTGAAAAGTCATCAAAAGTGATGAAAAAAAACATAAAAAATTGGTTAAATGGATTAATACGTTAGGGTTATGGGCTATTTTAAAATTATTTTTTTCATAGCTTATAATGACTTTTCAAAGAGGTGTTGAGTTGGCATGGAACCACATGACATACTAACATGTGTTTGATTGTATTGATGAATTTATTCCCTTTCCCCCTCCCCCTCCACAGTAAAGTTATCAAACCAGTTGACCGGCCCGCGGCCATAAAAAGGTTGGGGACCACTGCTTTACAGCATTTCAAATTTCTGTTATCTACGAGGGTTGTCCCAGAAGTACCCGACCTGACGTATTTCTGATGGTTGTTGCTTTTAAAAAAAATTATGGTAGAAAGCACCAACCTTATAAGGCTTAGGTTTCAAGTTTTAAGGCGCTACGCTGTTTAGTGTTTTTTTGGCAGCCATCAATAGCGAACCCTCTCAGTTAATTTGTAAACATGGAAAAATTGGTCATCGTTATGTGGTACAAAACTTTCATTTGAATTGTCTTAAGTCCAACCAATATCGAAGCCGAGCTTAGATTCTACTCTGGGGGAGTCTGCTTCTTTATTTACAATAATAAAATTTTGGGTGGCAGAGTTTAAACGAGGACGTAAGAGCTGCCGAGATGAACATCGCAGTGGACGACCAAATGAGGTGACCACGCCAGAAAGGGTAAAGAAAATCCGCAAAATGGTACTGAATGACCATTGATTGAAAATGTGCGAGCAAGGAGACACAGTAGGCATTTCAAAAAGTGCTGTACATCGCATATTGACTTAAAATTTGGACATAAGAAAGCTGTGCGCAAGATGACTGCCGCGTTTGCTCACAATGGCCAAAAACAGCGTCGTGAGGATGTTTCAATCGAGTATTTAGCGATGTTTTACAGCAATAATGCCGAGTTTTTGCATTGATTCAAAACCATGAGCCATCACTTCACACCTGAGACGAAGGAACAGTCAAAACGCTGGACTAAAAGGGGAGAATCGGCTGCAAAAAAGGAAAAGACAGTTCCATCAGCATGCAAGGTCATGGCATGAGTTTTTTGAGACTCATGGGATAATTTTTATTGATTATCTTCAAAAAGAAAAAACACTAAACGATGAGTATTATGCGAACTTATTGGAGCATTTGAGTGATTATATTAAGAAAAAACGGCCGCATTTGGCGAAAAAGAAAGTTTTGTTTCATCATGACAATGCAACAGTTCAAACATTCATTAACCCGATGTCCAAAACGAATGAATTAAAGTTCGAATTGCTTCCTCACGCTCCCTATTCGCCAGATTTAACCCCCTCGCATTATTTTATTTTTCCAAACTTGAAAAAATAGCTCTGTGGTAAAAGATTTGCCAACGATGAAGAGGTGGAATCTGTGGTAGATGGCTATTTTGAGGTGCTCGGCGGTTCACACTATAAACAGGGTATCGAAGCTATTGAACAAGGCTGGGAAAAGTGTGTCGAGCTGAAAGAAGACTATGTTCATAAAACACAAAAAAATTTCCCAAATTTTTTGGGTTTTCTTTGTTAGGTCGGGTACTTTTGGGACAACCCTCGTATATACCAGCCAATAATTAAAATGTTCAATGGCATCCAAACTACAGTTAAAGTTACGTCCACATGAACGCATGTACTAACCATGCTGTTAGTTTTCCAGAAGGCTCCTCCAACTCCACCGTCAGCGGCTCAGGATCAATTACATACCCAAGATGGATACTTCAAATTTATCAAGAGATTGTTAAAGGACAGGAATTTTTTGTTGCTTCTGGTTTCCTACGGAATAAACATAGGGGTTTTCATTGCCTTATCCACGCTGCTCAACCAAGTAGTTCTGTCCTACTATCCGGTAATTATAACAATTTTTTTTTGTTCTCTTCAAATCTGCCACCTAAAACTACTTATAGATATTACATAATGTTATTAATGATTATTGAATTCTACATATTATTAAATTTAACCAAAAATGATAACCAGGCAAAACATTAGTAACATTTCATTTTTTGGGTTTGATCCAATGACGTTATATATTATAAATAGACTCACCATAGTCTCATATACTCACAATATAATGTGGAAAGTAAGCAACACTCTTTTGTTTTCAGCGGTTTTCAGTATAATTTCTAAATTCAAAAGTTTTTTCCTGTGTGATAAACATAGACATCAAAGAATGTGTGTGTGAATTAGGGATGTTATGGAGATCCGTAACCGTATCCGAAACTATCGGATATCCGAAATAAAAAAATATCCGTATCCGTAACCGAAACCGATATAAAAGTTTCGGATAAAGGCGGAGTCTAAATGACAGGTTTTTGTTTGTTTTGCCCGGCCGAGCCGTCATTTGTCATAAAAGCCGCGCGTGACTGATTGTAAAAACAAATGATAATATAGACTAGAAATAAAAGTCAAATCTTGCCATTTGTATTTTACTTTTATAATTTTAAAATTCTAATATCCGTAACCGAAATTATCCGAAACTAGCGGATAATCCGAAATAATTTCATATCCGTAACCGTATCCGAAACCGGTATAATATTATTCCTATATCCGTATCCGTATCCAGATCCGAAATTGCATATCCATAACATCCCTAGTGTGAATGTTATAGATATATATGGGCGGGCGGCGTATTAATTTCTTCGCCGAATACTGCTTTCACATCACGGGTGTGACTGAGATAACAAGATACTCTCACTCGGTTACACTATGCACAGGGAAGGGTAAAGGCGGGTAAAACGAGACACACGGGCAAATATTTTTATATTTATTATATGAGTTATCATTAGAAATACAATATTTTATTATACAGTACAGGTTATGGGTTCAAATGAGTACACAAATCTATACAGATCAATAACACCTGGGACTGTTACTATTTACAATTTTCATCAACGACATTATTAAATTAATGAACGCGTTACCCTTTGTACGTTTTACCCTATCTTTCCCAATGAAATAAAACGAATGCGGGACGCTGTGTGGACCGACCTACTGTTAGTAGGTTGTCCTCGTTATGCTTATGTCACTTTGTGATGCAACGTTCGCTGTCTCCTTTTCTCAAGGCCTACTCGAATAAAAGGTCCGGATGCCTGCCGGATTTTGATGTGTCGAGCTATACAATAAATACAACAGGGCAACAATGACATTAATACTGGACTCGGGGTAGAAATCTCAAAGTGGGAAGCCAAACACAAGACGATTGTAGCTGTCTCTATTTCTAGTACTTTAGTACTAAACTGCTACGCGTCGAGTGAGGTCGTGTCTTACCAGTAAGAAAATTGCATTGCAAAGCGCCAAAATACCCTCCTGTGTGATGAGAAAATGCTTAAATTTTTTTATTTTTTTTTTTATTTTTTATTTAGTAACAATACATTTATTATATTTTACATTTTTATATGAAACATGTTAGGTATAAAAAAAAGAAAATATATTCGTAGTCCTCCTCACTAGGAGATCCTGTGCTGAGGGGGACTATGCTTTGGATAAGTTTTCAGCGACTTCTATAGATTAACTTATTGTTTGGATAAGGTTTTCCAGAAACTTCTATGACGATGTTTTAAGTATACATGTAAGTTCATTTTCCGATAGTTCCTTCAGCCAACATTTAATGTCCTTAATGTAGCTATTTTTTGTTTTAATTTGTTTGGTACTAAGTGGGAGTTTGTTATATAACTTTACTGCTAAAAATTCTGAACTTCTTTGTCCAAATGAAGAGTTACACTTTGGTATATTAAGTATGTCTGTTTGTTTGGCTCTGGTTTTATGAGCATGTGAGGTGTCTGCCTCTGAATAATTTTTGTGGTGATGTACTAGAATGTTTTTGGCGTAGATTTTCTGTATGCTTGGAACATCAAACTGTTTAAAAATTTCTGTTGTTGACGTCCTTATGGGGACCTTCAGTATGGTCTTTATGATGCAATTCTGAGTTACCTTAAGTTGTTTTATGTGATTAGATGCTGCTGCGCCCCATCCTATTACTCCATATTCTAGTCAAGAGTGGCATAAGGCATAATATACTCTCTTTAAATCCCTCATTGACAAGATGTTACGTAATTTTTTGAAGAAGTAGATGAGTTTTGTTAGCTTTTTTGAGGTAAGATCAATGTGTGAATTCCACTGTAGTTTTTCATCAATTTCAATCCCAAGATATTTAATGCTTTTTGTTTGGGTTAAAGACGGGCAGGAACATTGTGGAAAAGTTTTTTGACATTCATGTAATTTGAGGTTATGCTCATTCATCGGTTGTCCTCGTTTGTTTTTGGAGAAAGTTAGATATTTAGTTTTACTAACATTTAATGTAAGGGAGTTTACTTTTAGCCAGTTTTGAAGTACAGCCAGGCCATGTTCCGCCTCCTTGTAGGTTCTTGTCCAATCTTGTTCGTGGAATATAATAACAGTATCATCTGCAAAGCTCATTATGTTTCCATTGATGGGAAGATTCATAAGGTCATTTATATAAATCAGAAATAGTATAGGTCCTAATACGCTTCCCTGGGGGACCCCGAATTTAATTGGTAGAGATTTGCTCTTTCTTTTACCAATTTGTACAATTTGTTCTCTTCCAGTTAAGTAACTTCTAAGTAGATTTAGGGTTGATTCGGTTATTCCATTTTTTTTTAGTTTTAAGTACAGTATTTCATGGTCAATTGTATCGAAAGCTTTTTGAAGATCAATGAAAACCGCTAAGCATTTTTTGCCTTCATCCAGTTTTCTAATAATTGTATTTGTTACATTGGCTATAGCGTCACCCGTACCAAGGTTTTTCCTAAAACCATACTGCGTAGGTGATAATATTTTATTAGTATCCAAAAATGTAAGTACTTGTTTTTTTATTACTTTTTCCAATATTTTCGATAGAGGAGTTAAAATACTAATTGGTCGATAATTTGATATATCATTTTTGGACCGTTTTTATATAATGGTATGATCGTAGCAATTTTAAGACAAGCGGGAAAAACACCTTTTGATAATGATAGATTTACAAGGTACGTCAGTGGTTGGATTAACTCATTTTGTAGGTATTTAATTGATTTGCTTGATATCAGTTCATTTCCCGATGAGGTATTTGTTTTTAAGGAGGCTATAATATTTCTTATTTCATCACTTGTTATCTTGACTATATTGAGTCTGTTTTCATGGTTTACATTATCAATCCTCATTGTTTTTTCGACAGTAGTAGAGTTTTGTTTAATTTTATTTGCAAGGTTAGAGCCTATATTGCAAAAGTAGTTGTTTATAAAATCAAGAAGTTTGTCTGGGTGTTTAGTAAAAGATGTGGGAATCTCATCAATGTTTAATTCTTTAATGGTTTTGTCGTTATACGAGGATTTAGTATTTGTAATTTCATTTATGATCTGCCAGAGTTTACGGGAATCATTATTGCATTCATCAATTTTGTTTTTATAGAATGTTTCTTTTGCGTAACGAATTACATTTTTACATGTATTACGATATCTTTTGTAGAATCGTAGAGTATGGACATCATAAGGGTTGATTTTTACTTTTCTGTGCAGTTCATCTCTTTTTCTGATTGAGTTTATAATATTCTGACTGATCCATGGTTTAATGTGAATATTTTTGTGAGATACCTTTTTTTCAGTGGTTTTGGTGTTTGATAGAATACTGTGCTGTATAATTTCTATAAAATAACTCCAAGCAGTATCAGTATCATCTTTTTCCAGAAGGCCGGTCCAGTCATTCATTGTTAACTCTCTTTTTACGTTTTCCCAATTTGTTTCAGACTTTTTTAGGAGCGATTTTGTGTTTTGGTTTACATAAGAATTTTTTTTTGTTATAGATAGAATTATTGTGTAATGGTCTGTCAGCGTGGTAGTATAAATAATGGCTTGAGTTTTTTTATTAGTTTTACTAAAAATATGATCAATGCAAGTTTTGCTATTATTAAATACACGTGTAGGTTCCTCAATTAGGCTTTTATATCCATGGTATGCAAGTGTCTGCATGTAATCATATTTTTTTGGGTGTCCATTTTCAAGTATATCAATATTTATATCACCGATAACAAATACATCATTAGTGTTTTTTAGTAAATTCAGTTCAAAGGATAAGGAGTTTAGAAATGGCTCCAGATTTTTTGTAGATGGAGATCTATAAATTGCGAGTATTGTTGTATCATTGCCGATCGATATCCTTAGACAGTTCGCATTATTAATACTCGGCAAATAGTCGTAAAGGCGGAGGAATAACACTTCATTTGTAAGTACACGCAAATTACTTATTATTATCAATTATTACAATTAATTTTATAAAAATACGTCATTGTATTCTTTACCCTTCCCTGTCCATTGTGTAACCGAGTGAGAGTATCTAGTTATCTCAGTCACACCCATAGTGTCCAATATAGCAGTATTCGGCGAAGAAATTAATAAGCCGCCCTACCATATATCTATGACATTCACACACGTACATTCTTTGATTGTCTATCTTTATCACACAGGAATAAAGTTTTGAATTTAGAACTTATACTGAAAACCGCTGAAAACAAAAGAGTGTTGCTTGCTTTCCACATTATATTGTGAGTATGTGAGACTATGGCGAGTCTAATTATATAACGTCATTGTAGGACAACGACAGTTTCCAAATGGTGGCGATTGTTGTCAATACTTGTTGGAACTGCTGATTTATGTGTTGTTTTACTGCAAGCAATCAAATAAACAGAGTGTTTAGGCTGATTAGTCTATTTTAAAACAGTAAAGTTTACTTAGCAACAGCAATTTGGCTGTTGCGCGTCCAGACCCTTTACTTTAGTAGGCCTTGAATTTTCTCTAATGACGTGTAAGACCGCGGGTGGGATACATGAAAATTAATTGTAATATTTATAATAATTGATAATAATAAGTAATTTGCGTGTACTTACAAATAAAATCTTATTCCTTCGCCTTTACGACTATTTGCCGTGTAATTGAAGCATTTTCTCATCGCACAGGAGGGAATTTTGGTGCTTTGCAATGCAATTTACTTAGGTACTGGCAAGTGCTGGTAAGACACGACTTTACTCGACGCGTAGCAGTTTAGTACTAAAGTACTAGAAATAGAGACCGTTACAATTGTCCTGTATTTGGCTTCCCACTTTGAGATTTCTACCCCGCGTCCAGTATTAACGTCATTGCTCTATGCTAAATAAAAGGTAACTGACAGTTGGCCATTGGTATTCCGCATCTGATAATAATAGTAATAATAATCTGGTCATTTTTTAGTAAGGCCTTCCTGGGATTAGTATATTTATGGCCTTCCTGAATGTGCCGTTTATTATTATTCGATTATTCTCAACACTTTCCTTAGACGTGAAGTTTAATAAGTTTGACTTTCAATTTGGAAAATTGATATTATTTGTGAGATAACAAATATCCAGAAATTTATCATTAGGTACATAAGGCGATAATGACCATGAATCTGTATCATCAATCTGGAAGTAACATGGGAAATAATCCAGGGATTATTTCATTTCAACACCCACTTAAAAAGTCATTAAAAGTGACGAAAAGAAAAAAGTACCATAACCTTACCTATGTAACATAACCTAGTTTTTTCGTTTGTTATTAAAAAAAAATGAAAACAGCGGTGACAGGAAAACTAAACAAAGTGGCACTTTATCACTGCTTTGAAAACTCCTTAAAGTAATGAATAACAAACGAAAAAAACTAGTTTATGTTACATGGGTAAGGTTATGGTATATATATATATTTTTTTTTTTTCATCACTTTGACTTTTTAAACGGGTGTTGAAATGTCAACGTTGAGTTGTCGTGGAACCGAAATCAGTACCCAATACTAGGGGAACTTGTTCGCATAGTTATTTTTTTTGTAAACCTAGTATTTACATGTTAATTTGTTACAGATTAAAGTATAGAATTTTTATTCATCTGCATCATTTCAGACTGCAAACGAAGACGTCGGCCGAATTGGTTTGATGTTAGTCTTTGCAGGGGTTATTGGAGCGTTACTGAGTGGTGTCATGCTGGACAAGACTCACCGCTTCAAGCTGACGTCCATCATTTTCTACGTAGCCTCTGTGATTGGATTAGTGATCTATACCTTTACATTAAATGTTGGCCATATTTACGTTGTCTACATCAGCTGCTTCATAATGGGGTAAATATTTTTAAAACTGATTATTCAATACATTTGTAACTTTTAACCCGTCTGCTCGTTTAGGAATAAATACATCCCAAAACACGTAATCGCGTTATACTTTCATAAGAACCAAAAACGTCCCAGAGCGACCTTACATTTCGTCTCTCGCATTTCTCTTCATCTCAATATGTATTTTTCTTTTAACCAGAAAGAGAACGAAATAATGCTTCTTATTGTCTTTGAAATATGAAAACTATCTTGCATAGATATTTTACAATCTTGATCCAAAGTGATGGTTTGACTTCGGTTAAACAAAATTAAAATAGATGAACAAATAAATAAAATAAGTAAATAATCAATTGTATGTAGGGCGTGGTCTGGGTGAGCTCGGGCCCAGCGCTCTCTCGGGAGTGGTGTTTGGTGCTGGAATGCTGCGGTCACCACTGTATTGTCGGAGGCCATTAGCCGCATCCTAGCTCCAGTGACCCGGTGTCTCATCAGACCGGCGAATCCGTGCAGTCCTAGTTCCGTAAACATTGTCGATGCACTGCTATATCTTCTGAACCCAAATATAATTCTGCATGCATTGTTATATTGGTTCCGGAGTCGTTCCATGTTTGTCATTACCATTGAGGTAGTGACACCATGTTTCACACGTGTATAAACTAGTGCAAAATGCATTGAACAATGTTTTTTTTACATGGTTACTGCATTGGAAGAATCTTCTGGCAAACATATTGGACAATACACTGATACTTCTCCTCTGTCGTTCAATATCACCATCATCCGAGAGGTCTTCAGTGATGATGTGACCTAAGTATTTTACATTCGTAGATGTGCTTATGTTTTCCTCATTGAGTTGTACGGGGAGCATCTTCTCGGGATTTTTCCATGGTGGAATGCGATCAGTTTCGAATATAGCTGTAGCTTTATCGAATCTTCTAGAACTTTCCGGAAGACTGTTCTAGAAATTTAAAGATTGCGAAACTTCCAGCCCTTATATCTTCAAAAGCATGCCATTTAGGTAAAAACGGGAACCGTCATCCTGAAGGGGGGATAGAGATCTACCACACCATATAACTCCCTTGATCGTACCGGGACTCGTTTCTGAGTTTTTGAGGAATGCACGTTTTTTTGGACTTTCTTTTATAATATAAATCGATTATTGCATTTCAGATTCTTTGTGACAGGATATTTATCCGTTGGATTTGAGTATGCAGCAGAAATCACTTATCCCGAACCAGAGGGAACGGTTTCTAACATTATGAATGTTTCAATGCAGGTAACAAATCACACAAAAATTATTGGTTGAGGACTCAAACTTAAATGTACCTCTAAAATTAAAGTCATCTCATTAACCTTTGATTTTTTTAAATTAATTTAATTTCACAGGAGGCCCTGAGGAAAATAATTTATAATTTTCCTCAGGGCGTATGTCATCTTTGGGAAGTGCTTTGTGGAGGATATTTTTAAGAAAAGGAAAGAGAGGAAGGGTGGGTGGGAATCTGTGGGTCAGTGTATCCAGCAGTGACGGACATGTGAATTTGTCTCTACCACTGTGGTGTTAGGCAATGGGTGGAGAGATTCCAACTGTAAAGGTCCTGACCTTTCCAGTTGGAATCTTGGCATCTCCCTCAACCGACCTCTCCAGATCTGACCCGCCACGATGCAGCCGGTGGGCAGACGTGTCAGCTGCCAAGACCTGAACAAACCTCACCCTAAAACTTCTAAGGCCCCAAATGTAGTGAACCACTTGCGGTAACCTGTGCCTGTGACCCATGGCAGACATATTGGTTATCCAATAAATAGTTCTTTGGTCGGCGGTACCGTTACCCGCCTCTTAAATTTGAATATTAAAAATATATTTAAATGTGTATTTGTTTCAGATATTTGGCATCATATTTACCATAATATACGCAGTCTTCCTGGACATGTGGGGTGATGTTGCGTCAAACGTAACAATGTGCGTGGCTCTTGTAATTGGAACTGTACTGACGGCTTGCATTAACGCGCCCTTACGAAGGCAAGAGGCAAATCAAAAGAAAATTGAAGTCAAGGAGTAAAGTAAGAAATTAATACTTTGTTGATTTCAACTTTAAGTTATTACATATATTTATTTTTTTATTTATTTCAAGAATTTTGTTTTTACACTAAAAATGATTACATAAGCAAGGTTACACAATAATTCATTTTTTATTCTACTACTCCATAAGTTGAGCTCTAGGAGCTCATGTTTATGGGAGGAGTATTTACATGCAAAAAAAAAGAAATAGTGTTTTAATACAATGATCAAAGAAATTATAATATGTATAAATATTACTTTATCAAAAGTAATAGCTACGGGTTGTAAACAAAAGTTTACTTTATAGTAATCTCTTTGTCCTTTTGAAAATTTATAAATTCATGGCCTTTCTACATAATGAGCGACATGTCTAATAAGAACTACAACAATAAGCTACAACGATAAATAAGAACTGTACGACAATGGAAAAACTAGACATTTTATCAATAATACATTTTTTAACTGATGTACACATCTCAAATCCTGTGTTTTTTTACGTTTGGCTGTTACGACAATATTCAATTTTTAAAAGAAACGACAAAATCACTTACACGGAAACATTAAATATTCGGTTGGTGCTTACAGCATTTTCAAAGATTGCATTTAAGTGTTCACGGCGGTTACTGAATTTTATTTATTTGCTTTCTAATAACACTTATCGTTCATTACAACTTGTCAGTACCCATACCCAAGCGTGTTAGAAGAATTAGCATGATGTTTTGTTTTCTTCCTTTACTTACTTGCTGTATTTGTGTTCTTAATGAAAGATTAGAAAAATTCATATGTTTTTTTTTTTATCTCATTATAATAAGTACATATTATTTGTATTCTGTGGTATAATAATTTGTACTGTTAACATTTTAAAAGTTTCGAATAAAAATTGTCAATTATATTTACATCGTTTTCATTTCAAACACATTTTTTTTAATGTTGTAAACCAAACGAATTTATCCCAAAAAAATAACAACACACATTTACAGCTATTCTAAATTTTAATATTGATATACTTTGGCGCTTACAGCAATTTATGCAGCTGAAAATATAGTTGATTTTCAGTATTCATACATTTATCAGCGGTGTTTACAATATTTTTGGCGAACACAAAAAAAATGTCAACTGCTGTAAGCGCCAAAAACATTTCCATTTGATAGATAATATTTTTTCAGCTAAGTATTTTAAAAATAGTATTTCCGTTACTACTGATTTAAAAGTTACATTATTTTTTTAAATCTGAAAAGTTTTTTGGTTCTGGTGAACAATTTGGTTTTTAACTGTTACATCAGTATTGTTTTCTTGCGACGATGTCACCCGGTAAAAATCCGGAGTTAGTGATTCATTTTTATTATGCAGTGTTGAACTTCCTCCTTTTTTAGTAATTCAGTCGAGTACACCCACCACTTTTTCGAACCGTTTTAAGGACCAGATGGGTCCCTCTATCGGTTCTCACGTCAAGACTCTCTACTTATCTCTCTACTTTACTTTGGTTTTTAAAACGAAACTACTGTGATTTTTGTCACAATATGAAAAATATTTTCATGTAATGATACAAAAATGTATTTTATTTATTTACTAGCTGGGTTACCCGGCTTCGCTCAGGACAACATTCGAGAGTATTTGACAATGATGTTCCCAATTCCCTATTCCCGAGCATTCTTTGACATACTCCGCCACTTCTTCCAGAACTTTCTAGAGCTCTATGGAACCTTCTAGAACTTTCCGGGAGACTGTTCTAGAAATTTCAAGAGGGGGAAACTTCCAGCCCTTATATCTTCAAAAGCACGCCCTTTAGATAAAAACGGGTACCCTTATTCCCTAGGGTGGATAGAGATCTACCACACCATATAACACCCTTGATCGTACCGGGACCCGTTTCTGAGTTTTTGCGGTCCGCATGTTATTTGGACTTTCTTTTATATTATACTAGCTGGGTTACCCGGCTTCGCTCAGGACGATAAGATAGTGTTCTGGAATGTTGCACAATGATGTTCCCGATTTCCTACTCCTGATCATTCCACGACATACTCCGCCACTCCTTCCACAACTTTCTACAGCTCTATGGAACCTTCTAGAACATTCCGGAAGACTGTTCTAGAAATTTCAAGAGGGCGAAATTTTCAGCCCTTATACAGTGAAACCCTCTTAAGAAGTTCTCTCTTAAGACGTTTCGTGGTTTAAGAAGTTTGGTTTTTTCAGTCCATCGGCTCAATATTGGACCAATTTTTCCCACATATAAGGTTTTCCCGCTTAAGAAGTTTGATTTTTCCGGTCCCTTGGAAAGCTTCTTAAGAGGGTTTCACTGTATCTTTAAAAGCACGTCCTTTAGGTAAAAACGGATACCCTTATTCCTTAGGGGGGATAGAGATCTACCACACCATATAACTCCCTTGATCGAACCGGGACTCGTTTCTGAGTTTTTAGCGAGCTGCACATTTTTTTGGACTTTCTTTTATAATATATGCCATATTTAAATAAATAAAATGTTACTCCTTACATGTCCTTTCCCGTGCGTTCCCCTCCAGCGTTCCACTTCCACCTTCCCCGCCACCGCTCTCCCGCTCCCCCGTCACTGCATTTCTTGACTCCTCTCCCGCCCGGCCCGTAGCCGAAACTTTTTTCTAATACTAACAATTTTAAACTCGTGATATCTTTCTAATTAAATATCCGAATTGAAAAATTCAAAAAGTTAAATAAAGGTATTGAAGCTGTCTTGAATATGAAGTAATTTATTTTGATAAGGATTAAAACCAAGATACAAATAAAGAGCCTTTTCAAGCGGCGACATTTAAATTAAATTTTTAAAATAAAAGAATACTTATTGTGGCATAACCATAATAGTTAGACATATGCTGTCGCGACCTTTTTTGTAAATAATGATGTGTTCTATAAAGTCGTAGTACATTATTTTATTCTATCATCAATAGTTTTCACAGCGCACGCGATTTAAAGAATATTTTAGGTAATTTTTTTACACCCTGGGTTACATTATTGAAGTTTTGGTAAGGATGCCTATTTTTTTTAAAATATAATATAGCCTATGTCACCCAGGGATAGTGTAGCTTCCCAACAGCGAAAGAATTTTTCTTATCGGTTCTGTAGTTTCGAAGCCTATTCGATGCAAACAAACACACAAACAAATATTATCTCTTTATATAGTGTAGTAGATAAATGTTGATTTATATCCATATGGATACAATTTAAAAATCATTTTTATGAATTTAACTAGCTGTTCTGGGGAAACTGCATATGGTAGATTCTATACTATTTATGTACATATAAATAAATTATCTGGTAAGGCAGTACAATTTCAAACATCATTTTTCAAAAAATTACTAAGTAATGATGAAAATAGAATCAGATGGGGCAAGACGAAAATTTTGAAGTGGCACATCAAGAGTTTAGAAATAACATTATATGGACACCTACATAGATAACAATTTTTTATCATATAGAGGAGTACGTACATACGAGATTACTTTGATTGAGATCTACTCATTTAATTTTTATCTGTACTTTAGGTATGTATGTATTATTTTAGGTGCAAAAATTAAATAATTTATCACATATTTTCACTATAAATAGATAATTAAAAATAATATTTACAGGATGTGGCTGTGATGAATTTTGTGAAAACTGTATTTTTTTTTTTAATATATAATTAAGAAATATTTACAGGTAAATTTTTATTGTTACATTTTCTAAAAGCAGAAAATCAGTTTTTTTCATTTATTTCGGATTTGAATGTCTTAATAAGTACAATATTTTCATTGTTATTTAAATTCTGACAAAAATAAAATGGATGATTTGCAAGTATCGAAACCATGTGAATGAAGGTTAAATTATGCTCAATATTATTTATTAGCAAGCAGGACAAAAAATTCTCAATATTTAACTTATCATGTAAAATCCAAGAATCACTCAGCAAAGTTGTGGGTTTGTTTTTTTGTTGTTGTAAAATCAAAAACAATTTGAAATTATTCAAGAATTTCATTGTACCTATTATTCAATCCTACTAGGGCACTTTCAAGTCGCAACATATCCGTCTCTTAAAAAAATCTGCAAAATAAATATATATGTACTTCATTTAATTTCTTTGAAAAATACAGACTTTTAAATCGTCAAAAGGAAGTTAAAATAAACTAATAAGATAATTTTCAATTTTTTATCAGATTCGACTTTATTTTTTGGGATAGTCGATATATTTATATAATGCTGTTGGGGCGGCCCTGTTTCTAGAGGTAAATCAGTAGTTGTTCATTGCATACAAATCACATCAATCAGGTTTAGTGAAATCTTATTATTATTTATGGATAACATGATACGTTTATTTTATTCAGTCTTCATTCGCAAGTTTTCGAATTAGCATATATTTTTTTAAATACAGTTAACAAATTCAGCAACACAGTGACTACAAATTTTATTAATATTCTTGTAATATTTAATATTACGGTTTTCTAAAAAAATAATAAAGTGAAACAATGAGTCAATTAAAAACAATAACAGTATTAAAGTTTAGTTAGATAAGATTATTTCTCTGTGTCTATATTTTATTATTCCATTATATTTTTGGGATTTTTGTGGTAATAATTGTTTGTCAACAAACTTATTCCAACAATGAAAAATGACTCAGATCTGGAATCTCTTGAAAACCAGATAAGCAGCTCAGATGTAGCAATAGTACCTGATGAGCCGATTGAGTATAAAGTTTACCGGAGAAGATGGCTAATGCTGGGTCTCTTCATGCTGTCCACCGCCGCCAATGCCATTCAGTGGCTCCAGTATTCCATCATAACTGACGTCATCGCGGATTACTATAATGTCAGCAGCATGTGGGTGAACATGACATCGGTGATCTTCATGATAGTCTATATTCCTCTCTTCTTTCCTTGTGGCTGGATCTTGGACAAATACGTATGTAGTCAAAGAATTTATTGATTTGAAATTATTTTGTATCAGAGAAATAGTTAATTTCTTGTGTAGTTTTTGTGGTATCCCCGTTTATTGTAAAAATCCATTTTTTTAAATTAAGAGTGTAATATGAATAATATTATATGTGAACTAACATTTTATTTATATTTAAAAAATAAATTAGAACTCGCTGCTCGGCCACAGATATAATTAGTTGATATTTGCTAATTTATTGTTCCCTACCCTAGACACGGTTTGAATTTTTAGTGTTGCAAGTTGCAACTAATTTATGCGTAATTTAATTACTCTGTAAGTTAAAAAAATTTATTGTGTAATATAAACGTTAAAAAAATAACGATAACAGAACGATTGGTGGTAAATTTAGAAATAAAGAAATAAATTCACACTCATTCATAGAATAGTAATGGTAAGGTTAATCGTAAAATTTATTTAGTATTTTTCCATATAGTACACTGATTTTCCCAAACTTGTTAGGCGACATATTCTTGTGTACACACTAAGTCAGCTGGGCATGATCGAGTTGTGCCATCTCTTGGACAGGATAGTAGCCAATTTCAAAGATATTTTGAAAGTTGATTGAATGCATAATAATAATTGAATAATTTATAGAGCGCTGCTATTTTTGTGAAAAATTACCTCCATTTTTAGTACAGATATGTAACGAAAACATACACACCTGGCAGGTCACTTCCGATAAACACACTTTTATTAGAAAGTTTATGCTTGGAGAAGATACAACTTTGTAAGCAGAGGACATTAAATTTAAAACACTGGAAATTGGATGATTTAACATTTGCTACCCCCCATTACTATTGATATCACATTTAGGAGAAGATTTGTTGCAAAAGTAAAGTTGATATTTCTTTTGGAAGAATGTAGAATATAGGACTCTTTAGGAATGGAGAATTTTTATGAAAAGACCTTAAAAAGCTTATAAGTTCTAATTTGCTTACATTTTTACACACAATTAGTTATTTACAATATGTATTGCGGGTTATGAGGGTAACGAAGGCAATGAAGGTGAAAGTGAAAAGTTTTTGACTTTTTGGATACGACTGTCTGGAAAGATGAGTTTTAAGTTTAGCTCTAAATTCTGCCGATTGCAGATGTGATCGTTCTTTAATCATGTGCCAGTCCATTCCAGGCTTTAGAACCTGACATTTGGAAAGAACGCTCACCGAACTTAGTATCTGGTAAGCTCTTTGGTTCCTTCAACCTTCCGATGGCTGATGACGCTGCTGACCTGAGGTTGACTGTCGAGAGTTGGAATTTTCCAGAATACACATTTCCGATAAATAAGCCGAAGCCATTCTGTTAATGGACTTAAATACCATCCAGCAGAGCCTGATTCTTTCAGGACATATGAGCCAGTAAAAAAATTTGAGATGCTCTGAATTGTGGGAATATTTAGATTCGCTAGTGATAAGTCTTGCTGCAGCTTTGAAAACGGATCATAATTTGTTGATTTGATGTTTGGGGAGACTTGCGTATATTCCGTTGCAATAATCTAGACGTGAAACAATGTACGAATTGTCATCGACAACGAGTCTATCTGCTGGGTTGATTGGGTCTCTGGAAATGGGTTAATTTCCATTTCCAAGATTTGCATTCATTCAAAAACAAAATCGATATTCAAACAGATTCAATAGTTATTTAAAAAGAGAGCTTGGTGTCAAAATACATTCTGTAGAATCTTACGTTTTCTAATCCACAAGTGGAGTTCCCTAAGAATTTCACCTTGGGTTGTTTTTTTTTTTCATTATTTATAAATGACATTGTCAGTAGCATATTTAAAGATGTACAAGTTCAACTAATCGCTGATGATTTGAAAATATAAAAATAATATGTAATTTAGATGATTGTTAGGTATATTTTCTTATTTCATTTAGATATAGTATAATATCGTTGGTGCGTGATCGACTCTTTACTTTTTTATATTTAATTCAAAAGTGTCAAGTCATTCGTTTTTGTAAAATGCAAAGTCATTTTATTATTTATGAATACTCTCGAAAGAATGTAAAATTGAAGCCAGTTGCTCGAATCAAGGACTTGGATGTTATATTTGACAAAAAGTTAACATTTATTGTGCACTTAAAAGAAATGACTAATAAGCTAACTTGGTTTTATATGCAGAGACTTCAAGTCAATGGAAAGTTTATTGCGTGAGGTTTTTATCCAGTAAAGACTTTTTCCTCACGATGACATTAATGTAACTTAAATTCAGTCAAGTAAATACGACCTTCAGAAGGTAATAGTAAAAAGGCCACATGAGCCGCAGTACTAGTAGCTAGAAACATGAAAGGGTATTGCAAAGCCCTAGCTAGTTAGAGGATTATGCAAGAATCCGTAGAGTCAAAAAAAAAAAGAAAACACTGAACAATACTTTAGAAGACGTCAGGTGGAGTATACTTTGCCTATTTGGTCCCCATTTTAAAAAGTACATACCAACAATATAGAAAGGGTACATCACAAATTCCTTAGATTTACTAATTTTAAACTGATTATTCCAACTCAAAATAATAATTTTGTTGTTTTTTTTATAATTTTTCGAAGAAAACTTCTTCTGAAAGGTTTTCACTTTGTGATGGCACTTTGGATAGTAATTTTGTCATGATAAAACAAAATCTGATTTTGCTCTGATTGGTGGATAGTCTCTGACCCTCTTCTATTAAATACAATTATTATTAATGATATTATTGGCAACTCTGAAATTCTCGCCAAGATAAAATTATATTATTATTTTTAATTAATAAACTAACTTTTTTTTTAAGACAAGATTTTTAAGACAAGATTTTAAGACAAGATTTACAAGATACCACAAAGGGTAACAATTATTATAAGCAATAATTATCAGCCTGAAACACTCGTCTACATTGAAAAAATCTTTCGAGAAAAGATACTTGCCGCCAACGGGACTTGAACCCGTGTCCTTCTGATTGCCGGTCAGGTGCTCTTGACCACTGAGCTATGGCGGCTTATCTAATACCCTCCAAATAATTCAATATATACTAGTGTTTCATTCAACATATATAAAATTATATGTACCGACCACAAATAGGACAAAATGCTACCTTTTTCTGCAACAATTTCAAAACAAACCATCAGGCTCACACAACTATAAATCGACTGTAAATTTTGGTAACAGATTTGGGAATGTTTTCTGGGAATGGTTTATTTATCGGAATGTCGAAGAGATTCCGTATCAGAGAATGAATTCTAATTCTGAAAAAGTATTCTTCCAAAAAATTTATAAATGAAAACTACACTTAGAACATAAAAATGTTTTTTCTTTGATTTTGGCAGTACATAAATAGTTTGCAACTAGAATTTTATAACTGCACTTCGTATAAGAGAACGTTTCTCTTTCGAAATGTGTCAGCAGATGAATCCACAACTAGAATTTTATATTCTGAACACAAAACTGGTTTAAATTAAATCTGCATACGGTGAATTAAAACTACACTCCCAACATAAAAATGTTTTTTCTTTGATTCTTGCAGCACATACATGGTCTGCAACTTGAATTTTATGACTGCACTTTGAATAAGAGAATATTTGCCTTCGAAACATTAAAACAGAAATTTTACATTATGAACAGGATTAAATTAAATCTGTGTGCGGCGAAATAAAACTACGGTCAGATGAAAATGATTTTTCTTTATTCTGTCAGTATATAAATAGTTTGCAACTAGATTTTTATAACTGCACTTCGCATAAGAGAACGTTTCTCTTTCGAAATTTGTCAGCAGATGAATCCACAACTAGAATTTTACATTCTGAACACAAAACTGGTTTAAATTAAATCTGCATACGGTGAATAAAACTACACACCGAACATAAAAATGTTTTTTCTTTAATTCTGGCAGCACATACATGGTCTGCAACTTGAATTTTATGACTGTACTTTGAATAAGAGAATGTTTGCCTTTGAAACATTAAAACAGAAATTTTACATTATGAACAGGATTAAATTAAATCTGTGTGCGGCGAAATAAAACTACGCTCAGATGAAAATGATTTTTCTTTATTCTGGCAGTATATAAATAGTTTGCAACTAGAATTTTTTAACAGCACTTCGAATAAGATAATGTTTTTCTTCGAAATGTGTCAGCAGATGAATCCACAACTCGAATTTTACATTGTGAACACAAAACTGGTTTAAATTAAATCTGTATGCGGCGAATTAAAACTACACTCAGAACATGAAAATGTTTTTTTTTATTCTGGCAGCTCATGCGTAGTATGCAACAAAAATTTTATGACTGTACTTTGAATAAGATAAATTTTTTCCTTCGAAATGTGTCAGCAGATGAATCCACAACTCGAATTTTACACTGTGGACACAAAACTGGTTTAAATTAAATCTGTATGCGGCGAATTAAAACTACACTCAGAACATGAACATGTTTTTTTATTCTGGCAGCACATGCATAGTCTGCAACAAAAATTTTATAACTGTACTTCGAATAAGATAATGTTTTTCTTCGAAATTTGTCTGATAAAAACTGTGAATAGATCTATTTACATCGACAAATTTTTCTCGAGATCGACTCAAAAAGCACTCGCGATCGACCGTTTGAGCACCCCTGATGTAGTATATGTAAAAAAAGGATTAAATATATTTTTAGACAATAAAATAAGTCATCCCTCTTATGTAGCTGTGGTAATTTACCACCGTTAATACAGCAACGAATTAATTCAGCTTCAATTTAATACAAGCATAATTAAATACAACTAAATTTTAATACAGCAACACTTCAACACAAAGTAATTTTATTCATATATACTAAATATATTTTCTAGGGTTTACGTACCGTAATGTTGCTGGGTATGGTGGGCACTTGTCTTGGCAGCTGGCTGAAGGTGTTCTCCGTAAGCAGAGATTTGTTCTGGCTGACCTTCCTGGGCCAGACTATTGCAGGAATCGCCCAACCCTTCCTTCTGGGCACACCACCCAGTCTGGCTGCCATATGGTTTGGCCCTGGCCAGGTGTCCACTGCATGCAGCTTAGGTGTGGCTGGAAATCAGGTTAGGCACTATTTGAAAGCATAATTCTAAAAATTCAATACCACAGCTAGATAATTGTGGGGCCAAAAATGGAACTTTAAAACAAAGAAGTCACATTCTTCGATGAGGAGCCTTTGGAAAAGCTAGTGGGAGTGAAAAGGGGAGATGAAGCTATCCGGGTGACTTTCTTCCCCCTTGAGGCCTTTAGGGAACCCAAATGATGTGGGTCTTTCGATGGACAAACCCTTACCGCTACAGGATCCTCCGGGGAGCATAAGCGGGAAAACAGGGGAAACTCAAAGGAATGATGTGAAAGAGAAGTTAATACAATGGGCCTCCGCTTTAATAAATAAATAGTGGAAACACATATATGACGAGGGGAATCCGCTCTGCTCTCGCACGCTTTAAAGCGGAAGATGATTTTAATGCAATCAAATATGGTGTTTTTCAGATAGGAAACGCATTTGCATTTCTGATTCCACCATTGATGGTTAAGAACAATATTGACAAGGACCAGGTTGGAGATGATCTGCGGACCATGTTCTACACCATGGCTGGAATAAACACTGCTGTGGCACTTTTGGTTATTATCTGTAAGTAAGACATATTCTTTAAAATATAGTATCCTTCATTAAGGCCCAGTTGTTTTGCAGAATTTCAAATGTAACATTGTCATCGAATGGCCATTCAGCACAATTTTGTTTTTGTGACATTTGAAATTTAACGTTAAACGCCGATTCTAGATGCGTTTCAGCTTTCTATCAAATAGTAATAAGCTGACAGGTTTAACAACAGACCGGTCAGTGGCTGAGTTGGCATTGCATTTAGGTCCCACCCAGGCATTTTGAGTTCAATTCCTTGGCTGGCTAAGTCCTCCATCACGACACAAGCATTTTACACATACTGTGATGGTAGTAGGTAATTTTCAAATATTGTCAGGTTATTTATAACCCTTGAATGTTTGTCTTTCTTTTCTAAAAAAAATGTTGTCCTCTTAACCCTGCAGTGGTCGCGCTCTTAAAAGTAACGCCCGTGGTCGCGTCGATTACATATGTAGGCCATTTTTAAACTAAAAAAAAAAATAAGTGAAATCATTTAGAATTATTGTGTATTTATGCTTTAATCTTATAATCTAAGCATTTTTTATTAGAAATAAGCAACATATATTAAACATAATTTCTATGTTAACCAAAATATAAATTACCTCTTTTTTAAACTAAAAATTATGTCTTTCACTTTTATGGATATAACAAAAAAAGTAAAATATAAAAAATAACATATACCTACTAATTTAATTGCTGATTTCTGAGCGGATAAACATAAAATTATAGAATGATTAGGAAAAATTATGTTTTTGCATTTTGCATACACTTTTCGTGTGTGCAAAATGTGTTACGTAATTGGTCGCGCGGATTACAGGTGTAGACCATCGACTTTGCGGAGCTCCTGTAACATAAACAATGCGTGCCCGACACCAGCGCTGAGCTGAACGCGTCCGTGTGTTATCCAACTTAAAGTACACGGAAGATAAAATGATTCGCGCCACCCGTTTTTGAGGAATCTTTAATTTAGGATGAGTGAATTACATATGTAATCCACGCGACCACTCCAGGGTTATGCTGAATACAACTTTTTCAAAAGCTGAAACGGACTTAGAATTGTCATTTAACAGGAACCTTACAACTGTCAAAAAATCAAATTGGCGCTGAGTGGCTATTTGATGACTTTGGCACATGTGAATTTCCGCGAAAGGGTCTAAATTTTGCTTGAGTGGCAAATACGATTTCCTCAGAAATAACATGTTGTATGTACATTCTCGTATTCCTTGAAATACTGTCATTGCTGATTTTGATCACACAAGTCCTTATCTTGATATCAATACCAGCATTTTTTGGCAATTTCTTAAGTACCACATTTTCTGTTCTTCTTGATTTTATACTAGTCAATAACTGTGTCCAACCGTATGCAAACTACTGTTCATACGTTCAATGAACGTGTGACCTAACCACGCTGTTAGTTTTCCAGAAGGCCCCTCCAACTCCACCGTCAGCGGCTCAGGATCAATTACATACCCAAGCTGGAGACACTTACTTCAAATTTGTCAAGAGACTGTTGATGGACAGGAACTTTTTGTTGCTTCTGGTTTCCTATGGAATAAACATGGGGGTTTTCATTGCCTTATCCACGCTGCTCAACCAAGTTATTCTGTCCTACTATCCGGTAATTAAGTACTTTATATATTATTTTTTCTCTCCCAAACTGCCACCTAAAACTCTTTTGTAGGTATTACATAATATGATTAATGATTATTGAATTCTACATATTATTAAATTTAACCAAAAGCGCTAGCTAAGTAATCTTAGTAGTATTTCATTTTTTGTGTTTGACCAAGTTTCGATGTTTCACAAATGTGTTTATTCGACAACCATGCTAGACACGGGCATGTGTCTAGCATGGTTGTCGAAAAATCCACTAATTATGTACCTAACCATCAAAACAATGTATAAAGAATTTTTTTTAAATAAATTGTAAAACTATTGAAAGCATGTTTCCAAAATTCATCACCAGGTGTCACACCCCTTGTTCCTAATTCACACATACATATTTGCACCTATGGAGATGTTCTTTACTATGAACACAGCGGTGACCTAAAAACTCAACAAAGTGGCACTTTATCACTCCTTTGAAAAGTCCTTAAAGTGGTGAAAAACAAATGAAAAAAACTCTTCTATGCTTGTTGGTTCTATGTTTGCTTCGCTTCTTTTATGTTTGTTGGTAAAACTCTTCTTATGGGCTATTTTTTTTTCCACCAATTTTAATGACTTTTAATGGGGTGTTGAAATATCCAGTTGTCATGGAACCGAAATACTTGGGGAACTTGTGTGCAAGGTTATTTTTTTTTTACCTAGTATTGTCATGTTGATGTTATAGATTATTATTCCTAGTAAATTTTTTATTCATTGACATCATTTCAGACTGCAAACGAAGACGTCGGCCGAATTGGTTTGATGTTAGTCTTTGCAGGGGTTATTGGAGCTTTACTGAGTGGTGTCATGCTGGACAAGACTCACCGCTTCAAGCTGACGTCCATCATTTTCTACGTAGCCTCTGTGATTGGATTAGTGATCTATACCTTTACATTAAATGTCGGCCATATTTACGTTGTCTACATCAGCTGCTTCATAATGGGGTAAACATTTTTAAAACTAATTATTCAATGCATTTGTAAAGTTTAAAGGATTTACATGATAAAGAATGAATATGTATCAAAGATGGGACCATCACTGCAGTATTAGTTCTTAGTACCTAGACTATTAATACATAGTTCTGTTGTAATCTCTCCCTCTTTCTTGTAAATGTCACATACAATAGAAAAATAAATTGCAACGGGCTTCAAGGCTAAGTCGTTAGCAGTCACATCATTGTTAAACAATTAAGGAATCATGTACCTACATTAAATGTGGGGAAAACAGATTCTAAAGTACCCTACTGAATAGAATTTCTGATGTCATAATTATTTTCTCAGGTTTAACTGGTAATAATTAATTTTAGGTTTCATAAAAATCCCTGGGTTCGATTCCTAGTTGTGACTGTATCTTTTCTAATTTTTCTGTTTCAGATTTTTGATTGTGTGTCGCTAATATTGTCATAAAATTAATAAAATTATACAATTTGAGGTTTTACTCATTAAGTTAAAAATAAAAATAAATATTCATCCTAGGCTTGCAGAAAAGTCAATAGACATCGCATATTAAATAAAAATGTATAAATTTATCCAAGACACTATCTAGGTAGCATTTAGTTCAAATTGAATCTTGCAATCATACATAAAGATAGTAGCAAATAAAAATATGCATTAAGAGGCCGCTCTCTGAATGTCCACCGATTTCTTGCGAACCTCCCTTAAAAATTTTAAGTTTTTTATATTATCTATACATTCCCCATGCCGAAACGCAAATTATATGAAATTCCCTCGATAGAAAAAAATCGCAAAGTATGCCCCAAATTTTTTTTATTTTCAAGTCAGTTTCTGTTATTTTACAAGTTATATGTATGAAAAAAATCACAGTGTTTCATTAAATACTGTTTTAGACAGCCCCCAACAGATTTTTGCTATATTTTAAACGAGTCGTGTTTTATTAAAGATTTTCGCAGTTTTTTCATCGGTTTTGGCGCTGTAAATGTTAGCGCTCTCCTCTAACTTTGGTAATTTCGTATCTCTCCATCTTCTTCTTTTTGGGGCCCGTAACAGAGCCTTAAGAAAATGACGATAATGTTGGTTCTTAGTCGAAGTATGATACAGTTAAATATGACCAAATCGAATAGGGTTATATTAGCTCAGTGGTACAGCTCCGCCCTGGCAAGGCAAAGATCCTGGGTTCGATTCCTAGGTGTGACTGTATCTTTTTCTGATTTTTCTGTTTCAGATTTTCAATTGAGTGTCTCTAATATTGTTTTCGGTAATTATATATTACAATTTGAGGTTTTACTCTTTAAGTTAAAAATAAAAATAGATTTACATCATTTTTTAAAAACTAAATGAAGTTCTACGGATTTAACACAAAAATTAATAGTGCCCAGGCGATATTTCAGAAAAATTGTGCTGTAAAAATATTAACACTTTGATTGATTGAAATTATTGCATTTCAGATTCTTTGTGACGGGATATTTATCTGTTGGTTTCGAGTATGCAGCAGAAATCACTTATCCCGAACCTGAGGGAACGGTTTCTAATGTTATGAATGTTTCAATGCAGGTAACAAATCACACAAAAAATATTGGTTGAAGACTTAAAAATGATTAAATATGTACCTCTTAAATTAAAGTCATATCAATCACCTTTTATTATTTTAATTAATTTAATTTCACACTGAAGGCCCTGAGGAAACCCTCAGGGCTTATTACATCTTTGGGATGGTTGCTTTGTGGAGGGCCTTTTTGAAGGAAAGGAAAAAGAAAAAATTCCGGAAGGAAATGAGGACAGGGGGTGGATAGGAATCTGTGCGTCAATGTGTCCAGGAGTGACGGACACATAAATTTGTCCCTCCCACTGCGGTGCAATGTGATGGATCGAAAGAGTTCGACTGGAGAGTCTCCCTCAACTGGCCTCTCCACATCCGACCCGCAACGACGCAGTTGGTGGGCAGACGCGTCTGCCGCCAATACCTGAAAAACCTTCACCCCAAAACTGCTAAGAAACCAAACGTAGTGAATCCTTGGAGTAACCCATGACCTATGGCAGACATGTTTTTAATCCAATAATTGGTTCCCAGGGCGGCGGTACTGTTACCCGCCTCCCAAATTTGAATTTTAAAAATATATTTAAATGTGTATTTGTTTCAGATATTTGGCATCATATTTACCGTAATATATGCGCTCTTCCTGGACATGTGGGGTGATGTTGCGTCAAATGTAACAATGTGCGTGGCTCTTGCTATTGGAACAGTACTCACGGCTTGCATTAACGCGCCCTTACGAAGGCAAGAGGCAAATCAAAAGAAAATTGAAGTCAAGGTGTAAAGTAAGAAATTAATACTCTGTTGATTTCCACTTTACGTTATTACGTATACATATTCATAATATACATTACGTTGTCAAAAGTAATAGCTACGGGTTGTAAACAATAGTTTACTGCATAAAGTAATCTCTTTGTCCTTTTGAAAATTTATAAATTCATGGCCTATCTACATAATGAACAACATGTCATCTGGTGAAAATCTGTAGGAAATTTCACCGTTTTTTATTTTAATTTTAAACCTATTCTAAAGTGATTAATTTTTAGGTTATTGTGCCGTGTTGCACTTCCTCCTTCTTTAGTTATTTTTTGGTTGGTATTTCAGTATAATTATTGATTAACATACTGAAATTCCGGTCAAGAGAATTAGAGGGGTAAGAGGATTAAGACTAACGCGCATAAAACGAACATAACTGTATTACACATAAGCAGGTACTGCAACACAATCTACTCGTCTGCCGTAATTTTAGATACTGCAAAGCTGTCCGCAACGTTAGGTGAAGAAGGGGAAAGCCTAACACACCGTAGTAACACAAAAATTAATTAAGATAATACTTTTGGCTGTGAAAATTTAAAATTATATCTGAAGATATTCTGTTCACTATGTTATTTTCTACAATAAAAAAATATTTCTATTTAATTTTTACAACTTTTTTTATTTCCTTGCCTTAAGGCCGGTCTCCTTCAACAAAAACACATACACATTTTGTGGATGGTTAAGTTGCCTGGCCGGTAGAACACAAAAACTGTTATGGCCCACTCCATGTTTGTGGTAATATTCTAGGTGTTGTTTGTGGAACAGTCGCAGGAGACAGGCCTTTAGTGAATTCTCATTTTAGAAAATTCTTTTGAGATCAACCATTGAAATTCAATGCTCTATTCACTCCTACATATGTACTTTATGAGATAGGTAAATTTTTACTTCAAAGTCAAGATCAAACCCCACAATAGTCAATCACTTACTCCAAGTTATCGTTAATGGTGCTAAGTGATTTTGCTCATGTAGGATGTGTACTTACTAGAGATGGGTAAGTTCTGCATTTTTCCGGAGGCCTCTTAAAAGTGACTTGCGAATAGCCCGAGCGCGCAAAAAAATTCAAATGCGCAACCTGCTCACCTCGGAGCCGGAGCTCGCAAAAGAACTCGAAACCGCGACCTACTCCCAAATGGCTCGAATCGAGATGCTCGGGTTCCACCCTACAGGGACCTCAGAGCCGGAGCCCACAAAAGAACTCGAACGAGCGAACTTCTCCCGACTCGCACGTGAGGCTCGGACCGTGATACACGGGTTTGACAAGTGCGAACTGCTACCGCGCCGCGCCGCCACCCGACTGTGGCTCGGCTTCTTTGGGAGTAGTCGATTTGAAAAGGGAGTAGGAGTAGGAGCCGCTTCACGCGAAGGACCCGAGTTTAAGAGCCCACTCCAGCTAAACCTACACATCGCTAGTACTTACACTGGTATGAAGGACAATTTATTGACTATAATAATATTATGTTTAATAATTTGACTGGAGAGAATGCAGGTCCGTACTCCACTGATATTATAAACGTTTTGTCTATGTAAATTGTAATTTTGATTTTCGATTGCAGTCTGATTAACGTTTTCAAAAACTCAGTGTGTCAAACAGTTGACGAGTATAAGTTGACGTGGGAACCAGAGGCGATTTCTTGTGTGTTATTCATAATACTTATAACGACGTTAGTGCCACAAGCGCAAACGAATTGTGCATATTCCGGTGTGCACAAAAATTTGTTTTACCAAACTACGGGGAACAACATCGGACAGCTCGGTTCTCCAAAACAGTGAGACAAATTACACTCATAATGGCAAATCATGTGTTGGGCAGTCTTATCCTGTGCAATATCGACTCATGAAAGCAAGGGAATTTCGCACAACTTTGATCATGTGTAATCCAATGTCTGGAATGGTTTCGTTTAGGAATACTAATTAACAATGTTAGCTCTACAACATTCACATATTGGCACACACGCGCGGTGAATTTAAACAGTTTTGCAAAGAATTGCATCTTTTACTCTCGAAATGATTTTGCGAACGCTGATGGAGCAGTAATATTTATTCAATTGTTTTACAAATGTAGCATAGTCGAGTGAGTGAATTGGAGTACTCCCATTAATAAATTTGCTATTCCTATATTAGATACTAAGTACATTTTAAAAGTGAAATAAACTGCTACGCCACTGTATCTGACCACTATATATTTTTTTAAATTAGTTTTTTATCTATTGTAATTTTGTTTTTATTATTTCTTTCTCACTTTCAAAATTATTTCCCATGTTAAAGTTTTCCTGTTTAAATTTATGTAAAAGGTGTAAATTAAATAATTTCTGAAATAAAATACATATTTTTTATTTATTGATCTATCTAATGTATGTTTAATAAGGCAATATTAAAAAATAAAGCATTGAAATATTTAAAATGGGTAATCTTTTATTTCTGTATTATTTTTAACGCCCAAAGATACTTAAATCGTTTTATTTTTATTCAATATATTATTATAAATTGTTCCAACTGTTTGTACATATCACCTTTTTCATTTCTAGATTTAAAAAGGTTTCTTTTTGGGTCTTTACTTCAAGAAATAATGAGGTTACTGCGGTGACAAGTGACCTGTTCTTAGATGAACAGTAGCATATAATTGTCCTTTAAAAACAGTAGCGGATTCTTCCTTTCTTGAGAAGCACTCAGATATCATTAAATGTAACATGTCAGTTTACAAAAATTTCGCAATAGTCACTTCCTTAGACCTTCAGAAGTTTGCAATCTTATAATGATATTGCACACTTTTATTTACACAAGAGCCCTCAGTAAACTTGGCACGGCCCTGAATAGATAGATTGTAATGTAATAACTTAGGTACGCCTCATACATCATACGTATATTTAGTAATGTTACATTGCCGTGTACACAAGCTTATGGGTCCGAGTGGTTAATGATGTCATTACAAACATGTATTTTTTAATGTAGTAAATCCAGGACCGGACTGGGACCATTTGGGGCCCTCCGCTAAAACCTTTAAAGGGGCCCCCTAACGTGGGGTAAGGGAGGGGGGGGGGGGGACTTCAGAAAACGGGGGGTCGGGTGGCCTCCCCCGGATAATTTTTGAAAATTAGGTGCTTGAAAACAATGAAAATGCGTTTCTACGCTATATTGGCACCTATAAAGAAGAAGAAATTCAGATAGGTTTTTATACGAACATTATGATTTTCGACTTTTGTTGACTTTATTATTTATTGAAATAACAAATTAACGGTATTTTTAGGATACCACAACACTACTAAACACATGCTGTAGAACTGCCATTATTTATAACGGAGTTCAAAATAAAGGGCAGGATTTTATTCACACCAAAGCATTAATGAATTATGTCAAAATTATTTGTGTAGTAAAAATTATGACAAACGGATTTTAGGGATTAGAAAAATAATACAGTTGTTGGCCATGTTCTACTTTTGGAAAAAGTAATTTTTTTTTCGAAAATGTAAACAAACATTACCAAGAACACAAAATAACTACCACCAAGACAAAAACTTTTTTTTGTACGTTTTGTGGGGCCCCTTCGGGGCCCCTCCGCGCCGGGGGCCCTCCGCGATCGCGGACCTGCGGACCTGGCCAGTCCGGGCCTGAGTAAATCAATGACGTAACTATAAGGAACGGACCTTTTAAGGGGCAGAAATATTTCATAGTAAATTATAATAATATCTTGTAAAAATTTAAATTATCTCATTTCATATTTTTGTCACACCTACTATTCAGACGGATTGAAATGAGCACGGAATTTTTCATTACTTATTGTGACAAAACGGGGGAATCCCCTTTCTTTAAATGAATGTATAATAATGACATCTTGCTCGTTGTAGCGATTAGCAACACTGTCTGTATTGAATTTCAGTAATTCCCCGTATTTTATTTTATGCTTGGATTGTTTATGACTAACATTCAGCGAGAATTACTTGGATAACAACGAGAGGAAAGTCCGTGAGTGATGCTTTGACAATTCTAAGAAAGTTTCATCTATCGATGGATCGTCCGTCAGTGTTCCAATTCACATTAACTTAATCAAATATATGTATACACTTTCCAAACTATGATTTTAGTGCTCATAAGTAAGTGTCGTGATTGTTACATTACTGTACTATCTTGAAAAATTGTATTGTTTGTGTACATATGCATTTGACTACGTGAGTATTAAATATTTTATTTGCATTTTTTTATTCATGTAATTGTATGTTGACTATTTGCTTCGTTGTTCAAGAATAAAAAAAATAAGAATAAAGTCAATTTCAGTAAAGGGAGTTATATTTTTTTAGATTTATTAGTAATTATTTTGATATTTTCTACGATATTTTGGTTTACGAATCCAACTCTTACTTTTATTATTTATTATAAATATCATTTTTTTTGCATCAAAAATGGAGTAAAATAAAGTGGGGCATCTTACCGTAAAAAAATAAGAGCTAATTTGGAAAATATTAGAAAAAATGAAAGCACTTAAATACTTGAAAAATCCTGTTCCTAATTTTTGTAATAAATGCAATTATTATATATATTGTAACTTTTTTATTTTATATCCTGTATGATACACAATAATGATGATTATTCATGCCGAAAAGTTCTTTAGAATTACTATATATTTTAGTCTTTTAAATTGAAATAAGGGGCCGGCGAAATTTTCCTCAGCCGGCTGACACCCACGCTACGCCACTGATAAGGACACCTAAATAGATGGCAATCATTTTTATCATAGAGAGGAATGTACACTGTACCGTGAACAATTACAAGATTGCTTTGATTAACATCTACTAATATCTATCTTTATCTATCATATATTGTCACAATAGATAATAAAAAATAATATTTACATTGAGGCATGAAATTTTGGAAATAATGTGATAAGTTTTGTGATGTAAATATGTATATTTTTTAAATTAAATATCATTGAAGTACATATACAATAACTTGTAATAAAATTGCATAAATTCTAGTTTTTTCCAATAAGGGATTTCGAATATGAATGACAATATTGTTATTGTTATGTAAACTTACTACAAAAAAAATCTTTCTTGAGATTTCTAAATCATGTGCATGAAGATCTGCTCAAAATTATTTGATTTTTTAAAATTACACTATTTAATAACAGGTTTGATGAGAATTACAAGATATGATAATGCATATAAATATTTCATCTGTTTGTTCTTAGTCCTCCCCACTAGGTGGTCCTGTGCTAAGGCGGACTGGTAGATTTCTTTAATTTTCCGTTATTTAGTTTCTATGATGTTTTTAATACATTCTCTAGTATGTCTGCATTAATTTCTTTCACCCATGTTTTCATTTTTTCCTTAAACTTATTTATCTTTTCTATCTTTTTCAAACTTGGAGGAAGGATGTTGTAAAGTTTGGTTGCCAGATATATGTGGTTTCTTTGGACAAAACTTGTCTTGAATTTTGGAACATCTCGTATATCCTTTTTTGAGGCTCTTGTGTCATGTATCCGAGTTTCATTAGGAGATTTTCTGTTTTTAAAATGATGTATAAGAATATTCTTGGCATATATTTGTTTTAAATTTAGAATGTCAAAACACTTAAAAATATCTTTTGAGGGGGTTCTGATGGGTAATTTTAGTATGGTTTTTATAATGCTCTTCTGAGCAATATCTAAGTGGTTAATATGATTTGCTGCAGCAGATCCCCATACTAGAATTCCGTACTCAAAACGGGAATGACATAAAGCATAAAATACTTTTTTGATGTCTTTCCTAGGTAGTATGTTTCTTAGGTTTTTGAAGAAATATACAAGTCTCGTAAGCTTTTTAGTGATTCCATTTATGTGTATGTCCTAAACTAAGGTTTTCGTCTATTTCCACTCCTAGATATTTAATACTTTTGCCTTTGTCATAATAAGGCACGAGCAATGTGACTTATTGTTTTGACACTCGTGCAATTTGAGAATGTATTCTTTACCCGGTTGACCTCTTGAGTTTATTGAAAAGGCTAGATACATAATTAGCTTTAATTACATTGAACGTAAGATACAACATTTTACATTTCATAGTACAATCCAATAATGTTGGCCTCACTGGGTGGCTTACCCATGCTGAGGAAACTAATGGACGAGGTAAAAATGTGTCAACATTTAATTACTGAGCATCAAAATCCATATATCACCCAGCAACTCTGTTAGTTTTATTTTTATTGCATTTTTAGAACACAATATATTTATTTCATTGTGTCTATAATTCCGTCCCACTAAGGCAATTTCAAGCCACAACACAACCGCATCAAAAAATATAAAAAAGAAATAGACACAGAAAAACAAAAAGGTAATGGTCGCAATTGGGAATCGAAAACAGGATCTTTTGTATTACAAACGCCTAAACACCTTTACCTTTTTTATTTTTCTGTGTCTTGTTCTTTTTTATATTTCGTTGAGATTTATTAGTATTATCTTCTTATCCAATGATAAATTACATTGATGGGAATAACCTTTAAAAGTTATTATTACAAGTTATTCCAACAAAAATTAAATATTTTATATTCATAACAGCGTTGGGGCGGCCCTGGTTCTGGAGGTAAATCAGTTGTTCGTCACAGATAAATCATATCAATCACAATGAAATCTTATTATGATGTATGAATGACATGATATGTTTATTTTACTCAGTCATCATTCGTAAGTTGTTGGATTAACGGTTTTTATTGTTTTGCATATATTATTCAACAATGTAATTAATAAAATGACTCAAAACTAAATAATACTCTTAAAGGGTTAAGTAATAATATTCAACTTTTCTAAAACGTAATAAAGTCAGTCAACCAAAATAATTAACAGTATTAGATAAGATTATTTCTCCATATAACTGTTGCTACCTATTAATTTTTGTGATTTAACTATTGTGTCAAACATTTTCCAACAATGAAAAATGATTTGGAATCTCTCGATGACCATGTCAATAGGTCAGATATAGCAATAATACCTGATGTAAAGACTGAGTATAAAGTTTATCGGAGACGATGGCTAATGCTGGGTCTCTTCATGCTGTCCACCGCCTCTAACGCCATCCAGTGGCTCCAGTATTCCGTCATCGCTGACGTCATCATGGACTACTACAGCGTCAGCAGCATGTGGGTGGACATGACGTCCCTCATCTTCATGATAACCTATATACCTCTCTTCTTCCCTTGCGGTTGGATCCTGGATAAATACGTACGTGGTTCAATTATTTGTCGTTTAGAAATTATTTCATATAATAGAGTGTGTTCCATCTGCGATATCCTCATTTGGGGAATGTTATGAGAATTAAATAAATGAAGGCGAAGTAGATGAGGAAAGTTTGGAAGTTCTTGTCACCAAGCATAGCTAAATCCATTTAAAGCTTTGTGTCGATTCTGAATAGTGATCTCTCATCATACCCTGGTACCTACTGATTTATTATTTTATTTCGCATCAGGTTTGTCATTCTCCGAGTCATGTTTTGGTTTTTCCTTTTGAGAGTGTTAAATGAGATAAATTTAGTGCTTTATTTATTGACGCCCTATTGGGCTTTTACATAACAAATACAAGTTTCATTTAAAACAACAGTATAGCACAAATAAAAAAGATAACAAATAAAAATATACAAATAAAGCATAAACTCAAAATAATAAATAGTAATACATCTAATGCTAGTTCCACGTGGATGACTTTAGAGAACTCGTAGGTACAATTCATATTCATTCGACGACCTCCGTAGTCCAGTGGCTAAGACTCTTGACTCACAATCCGGAGGTCGCGGGTTCGAACCCGGCCTGCGCAAATAAATTTTATTTGATTAATTTGTGTTATTTCACAATTAATTCATTTAAAATAATATATAGTATATTTGCAGCACGTTCCAGAGTGGAAGATACTATCAGTATCGCCCTGGTGTAAGACCACCATTCAGAATTGAAACGTTGCTTGAAAATGGCTTTAGCCGTGTTTGGTGACCAGATCTGAATAGCCAGGTACTTCCCAACCTTCCTCTTCCCCACCTCCTTCCCCTCCCCACTACCTTCAGCCTCACAACATACCCCAATTGGGGATGCCATAGTCTCACTGGCTCCAGACGGGAGCAGTTGAGATTCTTGTGAAGTATTCACTGTAAAAAAAAATATATATATATACCTGCAAGCAACAAAAACATTAAAAGAAACTAAACCTTTAATTTTTAATTAATTAAATACTTATTGTATACTTTTGGAATAAGAAAAATAATAAAAAAAAAACACAACAAACAAAAGAAATCAAAATAAAATGATTCCTAATTCATTATTTACATTTAAAAAGTGGTGGACTAATTTGGCTTAAAATGCATCGAAGTTTAAATTAAAAATGTCAGCGACATCAGTTAGTTCATTGCCCAACCTGTGTATTCTTTCCATCACAGAATTCATAACAAAGTTATTGTTGTAAAATAAAATATTCCGTCTGGTATATTTTGGAGGTATATGTAAGGATAACAAGTTTATAGTGTCAGGGCAGTCCAACCTTGAATGAACAATTTCATACAATAAAAGGAGATCAAATATTTTTCGCCTTTCAGATCATTTCAATAAGTTAAGTTTACTGCGTAAATTGACATAATTGATTTCAATCATAGGAATACCAATTTTGAAATTAATAAAACTTAAAAATTTATTTTGAATTTTTTCAATTTGTAGGCAATGAGAGTTGAAATAAGGGCACCAAATGCTTGAATTGTTTTCAACCTGACTTCTAACCAAAGACGTGTATAGTAATTTTATGGTTTTTATGTTATTAAAGTCTTTAGCGATTCTGAGAATAAATCCAAGCATTTGTAATCCCTTACTGGTAATGTTAATAATGTGATTCAAGAAGCGTAATTTGGAGTCAAAGATAACGCCAAGGTCGTTGAATTCGAATACTCTTTTTAGAATGGCATTGTTAATTGTATAGTCGAATAATAAAGGGGTTTTAGATCTATGGAAACTGATTGTTTGGCATTTATTGATATTAAGACATAATTTGTTTACGATGCACCATTCATAAAGTTTATTTAAGTTCCTTTGTAGAGTTACACAATCAGAAAAATTTTCGATCGATTTATACATCTTTAGATCGTCGGCAAATAGAAGAAAGTGAATATTATCGAAAATTAATGAAATGTCGTTAATAAATAGTAGGAAAAGAATTGGTTCTAGGTGAGAACATTGGGGGACCCCACTTAAGGCAAAAAAAGTGTAAGAAGTTGTGGAGTTAATTTTGGAGATGTTTTCAATATGATAAGTAACTACTACTAAGCCATTCGAGAAATTTGCCACTTATTCCCAAGTGTTCTAATTTTTCCATTAAAATGCGATGCGAAACAGAATCAAAGGCTTTGCTAAAATCAGTATAAATAGTGTCAACTTGATGACCCTTGGACAGTGAATTAGAAATAAAATTTTCGTAAAGCAATAAGTTAGATGACGTAGTTCTTCCTGGCATGAAACCATGTTGAAATGTTGATATAAGTGGTTTAATTTGATGCATGATTTTACTTAATATAATCTTTTCAAAAAGTTTAGATAGTGATGACATAACACATAATATGGGTCTATAATTTTCAATTTGACTTTTATCACCTTTTTAAAAGTAAGTGTTATAAAGCTACTTTTCCAAATTTCAGGAAAACAACCTGTAGATAAAGATAATTTGAAAATTATAGTAATAGCAAGAGCTAGAGCATGAATACAGTTTTTAAGTAATATTGACGGAATCATATCTGGTCATTCACTTCCACAACGATGTTATGCAAGTTGAGTGGGCTTTCGGAAAATTGGGGTTTATCAGATAAAATGTTGTCATTGTCTTCAACGTATACACTCTTAAAGAAATCTGCAAATAAATTTACTATATCGTTTTTGTCTTGACCCACTTTTTTCCCGTAAAACATTGTACCGGGAAAGTTAGAGTTATTTTTCTGAAAGGAGTTTGCGTAATTCCAAAATTTATTAACATTTGTTAAAATAGTATTTTCAACATTGTTGGTGTATTTCTTAAAACATACTTTCGATTTCCTGGTACAATCCTTACGCAAAACAGAGAATGCGATATAATTATCTAGCGTTCTATTTATTTTATAACGTTTGTGGGCAATTTTTTTTCATATGTTAGATTAATTAGTTCAGAATCGAACCATTTAGGGAATTTAAAAGTGTAATATTTTTGTAGGGGAACAAAGCTATCGATTATACGATTTAAAATAATAATAGAAGTGCTCATTATTAATTGGGTACCTACCTTAGCAGACCTCGTTACTCGTAACAATATGTCAACAACGTAAAAATGTATTTGAAAAACAAAAATCTACTTATCCTTTTATAAAACATAAACCTGCTGAATAACCACTGCTGTAAATATGAATAATATCAAAAAAAGGAAAATAATACAATATAATGCCATATTTTAATCCAGCCACAATTTGATACACCAACAAACTAGGGACAGCCACAATAAGGAATTCCAGTCAATTTTTAATTATTTTTTTGTGATTGTTCACCTTCTAACTTAAATACTAATTTACAATTGTCTATTTCAGTGTTTTTCAATCTGTGGGTCGTGACCCGTAGGGGGGTCGCGAAGCCTTACTTAACCTCGACTTTTACCTTTAAAAGGAAAAAGTCGAGGTTCTAACTACATACAATAAAAACACTATTTCAGTGAGAAGGATGGGCTTGTTTATTTTTCAAAAATATTTCAAATCGTGGTTCAATTTTTGACATGTTAATAATCAAATCATTTTCTAAGTTAAGTGTGTTTCTCTTTTTAGTTTTAATGTCCACCATTGAAGAGAATGTCAGTTCACATAAGTATGACGTAGCAAATGGCACTAATAATTTTAGAGCTTCGCTTACCAGCTCTACCCAGAGCTGGCAAGGGAAACTCTTCTTTTCTTTTTATCCAAAACACGTCAACACTTTGAGAATGAAATGCCATTTTAAGCATGCCGTCAGCAGATAAATCTATAAGATTTTCTTTCATATTTGTGGTGAGATCAGTCAAAGACATTAAGGACGCGGGGTAGAAATCTAAAAGTGGGAAGCCAAACACAATACGATTGTAGCTGTCTCTATTTCTAGTACTTTAGTACTAAACTGCTACGCGTCGAGTGAGGTCGTGTCTTACCAGTAAGTAAATTGTATTGCAAAGCGCTCCTGCGTGATGAGAAAATGCTTCAATTAAACGGCAAATAGTCGAAAAGGAGACAGCGAAAATTGCATAACATAACATAAGCATAACAGGGACAACCTACTAACAGTAAGTCGGTTCACACAGCGTCCCGCATTCGTTTTATTCCATTGGGAAAGATGGGGTAAAACGTACAAAGGGTAACGCGTTCATTAATTTAATAATGTCGTTGATGAAAATTGTAAATAGTAACGGTCCTAGGTGTTATTAATCTGTATAGATTTTTATAATCATTTGAACCTATAACCTGTACTGTATAATAAAATATGTACTTAACAATACTACTATAATCGTACCAATATTGTATTACTAATGAAAACTCATATAATAAATATAAAAATATTTGCCCGTGTGTCACGTTTTACCCGCCTTTACCCTTCCCTGTCATATTGTGTAACCGAATAAGAGTATCTTGTTATCTCAGTCACACCCATAGGTCACACCCGTGATGTGACAGTAGTATTCGGCGAAGAAACTAATAAGCCGCCCTACTATGAATCTATGTCATTCACACACGTACATTCTTTGATTGTCTGTCTTTATCACACAGGAATGAACTTTTGAATTTAGAAATTATACTGAAAACCGCTGAAAACAAAAGAGTGTTGCTTGCTTTCCACATTATATTGTGAGTATGTGAGACTATGGCGAGTCTATTTATAATATAACGTCATTGAGATCAGTCAGTTCTATTGATTTATCCAAGGAAGGGTTTAAAATCCATCTACGCCCATTGTCAGCTTCAGAGTGCAAGTCTGGAAAGTATGTTAATAGGTTGTCTTGCAAATTATGCAAGCTCTGTACCATTCAAGGAATCTGAGCCATTACCACAAGTGATGTCTGTTGCATTATCTTCAACAATCTTCTGAACACATATAAAAGACTCAAATATATTGTTTTGCAGAGAGGTTGACCACAAATTTCACATGAAATGCTTTGACTTTATCTTTAGCTGTTAAAATATTTTCTTCTCTTCTTCAAATATTAAGGTGGCTAAAAAGATCTGCCAGAAATGCTAATTTCAGTAGCCAAACAGGGTCAGAAAAATGGTTAGCATATTCAGATTTGGCATCTTCTAAGAACATCAACAATTCAGCTTTGAGTTCTAGAACTATTGTCAATATTTTTTTTTGGATAGCTCCATTACCTCTGTGTGATAAAGGATATTGTGATGAAGCGAACCCATATCTTCCCAACTTACCTCATACTTACTTTCAAAGCTCTCGCGGATTCCTTGCAGAGTGTGTAGGCCGTAATAATGAATATAGGTACCAAAATAGAGAAAATAATTAACGTATTTAAATTACTAACTTTTGTCTGTATCTATGGCAAAAGGGGGGCGCCAGAATTTTTCAACCTGTTAAGGGGTCGTGTATTCAAAAAGATTGAAAAACACTGGTCTATTTCATAGTTAAAATATTTTTTAGGACCTTCGCTCATGGAAAAAGAGAAAAAAAAATTGTCAACACAATCGCAATCAACCTCCCACAACCTCCTGAACAAAGTCGATATTTTTCTGATCTGACATGACAAACTTGAGAGTTCGTGAGCTGCTACCATGGCAACCTGTCAACAATGTAACTGAGACGTGACTGCCGCGGTGACCAGCAGTGCTGGTAGCGGCTCACGAACTGTCAAGTTTTCGAGTAATCTGCGATACGTCAGATCAGAAACATTTTGGTGTTCAGGAGGTCGATTGCGATTGCGTCGACAACTGGTTTGTTTTCAGTTTCTCCATGAGCGGATGGCCTTAAAGTTTGCATTTTTCAAATCCCGCCAAAATCGGTAGGCATGATATTACTTAGAACGGGCAATCTGCCTAGCTAGGAACTAACATAGACAAACAAGACATAATAACACTTGTACACATTTTAATATTTTGAAATATTATTTTTATGTTATTTTTGCTGTATAAATATATCTGACGTAATAAATAAAAATAAATAAAAAAATGTACCTGGGTTTTGTCGGTTAACAGTAAGGTCCACGGACGTACAAAATATATGGACATGCCCTTACGTATTAAAAAACGTGTTATTTCCCCCTCCCATTGGAACCATTTTTCGGAACCAGCTGGGCGTGTCCGGACCAGTGTCGTGCTCTCATCGTACATTTTACGCACGCACGCTGTATGTCTATGAAACACATACTTAGATATCGAGATACATAGCGACGCGAAACACAAAGCCGCTGTTTACTGGGTTAAGTAAATCATGAAACAGTTGTAATAGTGTCTACGGCAACAAAATATTCCACTATGAAAATACTCTGACCCTTACTTTGCGAATTTGGATTTTACACATCTGTTCATACCGTGGCATGCAATTCGCGCTCCATTATAAAAAGGTCTATTCATTCAAAAGCAGATTTTACTATCAAGAACTAAATAGTGATATTATAGTGCGAGGTGCCTATATACTGTTAGATTGATTTATTGGCGAATCACAAGTCTCTTTCCTCTCTTCGCCCCGCCATAGTTGGTTTTTACCCCTCATCTGTAAGTTCTCGTCTAGTTATTTGTATGTCTATGGTAAGGTCAATCCCACTTGGGTCGGTATGAAATCAACAAATACAAATTTTAATGTTTAGCAAGATTTCTAAAGGACATGAATTCTTTTGAAATAATTTGTATACCGCAGTGGTGTATGAATATGTGTTTTTAAGTTATAATATTTTTCCTCAAGTTGGTTCCTTATTGAATACAGCTACATTTTTTATGCTGTAACAATTTAATACAGTTTACAATAAAAATTTACACTGGAATATAAAACAGGTAACATCTGAATTCAGTCACTAATTTAAAACACCTGCAATTTAAAAATACAATGATCTTAATGATTATATTTCCTAGGGTTTACGTACTGTGGTCTTGCTGGGTACTGTGGGCACTTGTCTCGGCAGTTGGTTGAAGGTGTTCTCTGTGAGCAGAGATTTGTTCTGGCTGTCCTTCCTGGGCCAGACTGTTGAAGGAATCGCCCAACCCTTCCTCCTGGGCACACCCCCCAGTCTGGCTGCCATATGGTTTGGTTCTGACCAGGTGTCCACTGCATGCAGCTTAGGAGTGGCAGGAAATCAGGTTAGATAATATAATTTGCAAGCACAAATCTAAAAACTCAATATTATAGCTACTTTGGGCATTTTTTTTTAACCCTCGTCATGTTTTTCAAGGTCATTAAATCGTTGGATAGCGCCATTTTGAATTTTTGACATTTGCCACTTCAAACAATTTTCCCCATTAACTTCAGGTTATTGGCGCTCTACCATTTAGCAGTATTTTTTAACCTCTTATGTGCCTTAAGCTTGTTTACATGGTAAGTAGCCATGCTCAGGAGGCCGGCCATACAAAATTAGCATGGTCACATACGTTATAATCTACGCATTCACAGATAGCGCCAATCAAATTATTTTAGGTTTTTAATGCTTTTTGAACATTACGCTTTAAAATATTAAGGTAAATTAATTGTTCGCGCCCGTACATATTTAATTAGTATAAATAAATAGTTTTGTCCATAAACAAACCCAAATCTTTCAAGAAAGGCTGAAAAATACAATATTGGATTGAGTCACCGATACAAAATTGAATTTTTCAGCCTTTCTTGAAAGATTTGGGGTTGTTTATGGACAAAACTATTTATTTATATTCATATTAGATATGTATGGGCGCAAACAATTAATCTACCTTAATATTTTAAAGCGTTACGTGCAAAAAATATTAAAAACCTAAAATAATTTGATCGGCGCCATCTGTGAATGCGTAGATTATAACGTATGTGACGTTTAACCTTCTAAATGATGATTTTTCGTGTCAAACTCAACTATTTACAAAAATCTGAAATATGGAACCGACGGTGACATCTATCGGAATAATGCATATTTAAGTCTTCAATATGTATAATATATATTTCAGAAAAAGATTATTTTATTAATTTGTTTTTTTGCTAAAAAATTCGCAGTCTGCCGGTAAATCCACACTAAATACCTTACGGCATTTAAAGGGTTCATTGCAACTATCAGATTCGAACTGGGTTGCCAATTCGTGGGGAATTCCCCAAATTGCGGGGAATTTCTAAGATTTTTCAAGAATTAAGTATTTAGTGGGGAGAATCTTATAGTGGGGAAAATGTGAGAATTCTGGGCATTTACGGATTATTGAAAAATATTGAATATTATAATGTATATATAATATAATTTATAAAAAAAATATTTACAATAATTGTGACAATGTACTATAATTTAGTTTAAAAAATATATATATTTTAATTCCAAGCGAAAGAGAAAATCCGACAATGACTAGATAATAAAAAACTTTATGCTAATTTCAATAGTATTTTGTTTCATTTTGGATGTAAAGGAAAGACGCCCGCAGACGAGAAACTTTAGTTGCGGAGCCAGTTGGAAAACTATTCCAATTTCATACAAACTCAAAAAAAATCTGCCAACTAAAAAGTGGCATGTGTGCGCACGCACCTCCATGTACCACAATGGATTTTTATGCTTCGCAACTGCCATCACAAACTGTCTACGCAGCTGAAGTCTCTATCGTCTGCGAGCGTCCAAATTCGTGGTGAATTTCAACACCTATTGTGGGTATTTTAGAACATTTGCATTGGCAACCGTAGATTCGAACCTCCCTTGTATTTAGTGTCCATGTTTTATATTTACAATAATATTATTTTAGTACTAATTACCAAATGGTTTTCTCATCATTTAGTGGTGCCTAAGAGAAAACATGAAGGCAAAATACCACTAGATCAAGTTTAAACCAACGGTGTGGAAACACATAGCCATCCAAAACACGGAGAACCGAGAAGAGATGGGGAAACTTGGGAAGGCCTTCGTAAAGCAACGGAAGATGATATACATAATGTAATATGGTATTTTTCAGTTAGGAAATGCATTCGGATTTTTGATTCCACCATTGATGGTGAAGAACCATATTGACAAGAACCTGATTGGAGATGATCTGCAGGTCATGTTCTATACCATGGCTGGGATAAACACTGCTCTAGCTCTTTTGGCTATTATTTGTAAGTATGACTGAAAATCATATTCTTTATAAAATTTTGCTAGTGGTAATAATTACAATTTTCTTCTGGGAAAATAACCGTGTCTGCTAAATAGCATACAAGATAACGAAAATAGTAAATAATGCCATTTGTACATTTACCACTGCTGATAGTAAATGGAACATAGGATTATGATAAAGGGACGAAGGATGGGTAAATGGGAAGGTAGATTGGATGATCTAGTTTGAGTGTGATTGTGCTATGGATTGTCATTATATGTCCTGTTTAGTCAAATTAAAAGTGTCAATCTGGTAATAATTTAAGTTAAATCAATTTGTGAACCAGTATATTTTATTTGAATACAGGCATAATGCTGTTCATACTAGTCAAAATCTAAAATGTCGAACCACGCACAAATTGCTGTTAAAATGTCCACATGAACGCATGTGCTAACCATGCTGTTAGTTTTCCAGAAGGCTCCTCCAACTCCACCGTCAGCGGCTCAGGATCAATTACATACCCAAGATGGAGACACTTACTTCAAGTTCGTCAAGAGACTATTGATAGATAGAAACTTTTTGTTGCTCCTGGTTTCCTACGGAGTATGTATGGGGGTTTTCTGTGCCATATCTACACTGCTCAACCAAGTAGTTCTGTCCTACTATCCGGTAATTAAAGTCTGTTTTTATTTGTTTACCCCTCCCAATATGCCACCCAACATTTCATTTTTATTTGATCTTTTGGAAATGTATGCATGTACCTAAATTGCTTATTATTGCATTATGGGCAACACGAGTTTGAAGTTCTATGTTTTTAAAAGATTGTTTTTTGCCACACACCTTGTTCCTTTAATGTTGTATTATTTCTCTCACCACAATCGATATATGTTGAACTTTTGTGCAATATTATATTTATATGTAGGTAGATATTAGGTTGTACCTACGCATCGGCTTGTTATAGATATACATAGTAGTAAAAATTTTATAAAGCTTATCATTTCAGACTGCAAACGAAGACGTGGGCAAAATTGGTGTGACGTTAGTCTGCGCAGGAGTTGTTGGAGCTTTATTGAGTGGAATCATGCTGGACAGGACTCACCGCTTCAAGCTGACTTCCATCATATTCTATGCAGCATCAGTGATTGGATTACTGATGTACACCTTCACGCTAAGTGTCGGACATATTTACATTGTCTACATAAGCAGCTTCATAATGGGGTCAGTATTTAAAAAAAAAATTCAATACACTTGTAGCTCTTCAAAGGCATTCTACATGCCAAGGGGAATAAATAAATAATAGTAAATCTGTGAACAGTAGACCTCGCGTTAACAGAGAATGTTTATAATTTTCTCTTGTTTTATAAATCGAAACAAAAATTTTCTCTGAAATCATACTAATACCTACTTACTTAGTTATAAACCATAAATATTTTACGTAACATTTTTTTGTATACAATAATTTGTCCAAAGATCCTCTGAATGACAATTCTTTTTTCACACTTTCATCAGTACGGTAGGTACCATAATATTTATTATTCCGATTTGACAGTTCATCGAAGGAGCCACGATCATGCAAACGCTGGTCGGATAAAAGGTAGTATCCAACATGGCCACCATCTTGAGCCGGAACCAGAATGTGTAATAAATTTACAGAAAGATAAAATACCAAATAGGACATCACTACGCTCATTCCATTAAAGTTGGGACCCTATTACAACACTAGTCCTTGGTAGCGACGTTGTTAATGATGCTTTTGTAACTTCTTGTTTCTCCCTATACGACAAAGAAAAAGTAGTTTTATGGTGGCAGCCTATTTTTTTTATTTTAAACATCTGGACCTCTCTCTCTCTGGTTTCAATCCTGGGATTGGTTTGCAGCAATTTTGTTTTGCTGGTTCTTGGGATGCCACTTGGACCTTTAATGTGGTAGTTTCCCGTTTCTTTCCACATCCTATGCCGTTGACCTCGAAGGTTCTTCCGCCTTTGGAGATTATTTACTTCTCCAGGACAAGAGGGTGCCCTAGACAACAGACGCCTGGTAGGTGAAAGTTGGTGGTTAGCTTATTCCGGCCAACGCTCGGTCCCTGTCTATATTTGCCGACACGAGGTCGTTGCTCACTCCCCACCACGAGAAGGAAATAGATCAGGATTTTCCTTTCCTCAAACCTGAGACCAGAAGGCATTTCTCAGAGTTCTCCGGTACTTTCTGGACCTACTGAGTGCTTTTATAATTCCCACGGCAACTAGTTTTCATTCCTTGCATGTGAGGGAGATGTGTGATAATATTTTTTTCTTTGAGGTAAACGGACGTACCTACACTGTTTGTCTCATTTTCAACATCTCTTTCTACAAACTACTATTTAGTGTGTAAGAAAGAGCTGCAGCATTATTATGATGAAGAATATACGTTTTGTATTTTATTTGCACCATTGCCATGCCATAGCCATATGAATTATAAAAGTACCCATTGTCTGCTTAACTTTTTATTCTTGACAGTTAATAAAAAATCTAATCTAATCATGTGCCTAATTTTGACTGAAATTATTGTATTTTAGATTCTTTGTGACAGGATATTTATCTGTTGGATTTGAGTATGCAGCAGAAATCACTTATCCCGAACCAGAAGGAACGGTTTCTAACGTTATGAATGTTTCGATACAGGTAATAAAGCACTTTAATTTTTTTACTGTGATTAATTTTTGGGTTATTATGCCTTGTTCGCTTCCTTCTCCTTTTCCGTCAGTGTTCGAATATCAAATGTTGGCTCTTTAGCCAACGCTTTGGACGTTGGATCGAGGAGGAAGCGCAACACATCATAATCACCCAAAAATCACGATTATACTTTTGACCGTGAAAAACTCAAACCATGTCCCACTTTCATTTTAACTTAAAAATCGTTAGTTGAGGACTTCATAGAGATAAAATCTCCTTAACAATGTGCTTATTGGTTAAAAAGTCATCTAAACATATGTTTATTTGTTTCAGATATTTGGCATCATATTCACTATAATGTATGGATACTTCCTGGACATGTGGGGTGATGTTGCGTCAAACGTAACAATGTGTGTGGCTCTTGCTATTGGAGCTATTCTCACGGCTTGCATTAACGCCCCCTTACGAAGGCAGGAAGCTAATCAAAAGAAAATTGATATCAAGGAGTAAAGTAATAAATTAATACTCCATGGATTTCCACAATTTAATACTTACCTAAAACAAGATGTTAAAAGTAATAGTTAGGGGTTATTAAAAAAAATTCACTGCATAAATTAATCTCTTGTCATTATGAAGCACGTATTAAAATTTCTTAATCGGGTCGACAATGAACTTCATAAAATAAAAAATACTTTTGTTAAAGGCAACAGGTACACAATTCCATAGGCAGGGCCGGCCCTGCGCCAAATTAATGGCTCCTGGCCCTAGTTAAAAACCTCAAGGGCACTGTGCTAGGTTATTATGAACGCCTTCTACCAACGAAAGTACTTGATAAAGTGACATTTTATTTTTGTCTTTTACTAACCTAGTAAGGGTAATATCCCAAGGCAGAATGAACATACATGCTTGACGGTGACCCAAGAGTTGATTCCCTGACAGTTGACCCCCCGAAAATATGATTATTTTAAAAATTTTATTTTTGTGCATTATTTACCAATTTCAAACCTATAATCGACTCAAAAATAAAAGTTGGTGTGGATATCAAACGAATTTATTTCCTGTGTCGTTTTTTTGTACTTGGTAAGCTGGTAGGTACATATATACAGTATTATGGACAAGTATTTTTATTATTGATGCTTTTGAACGAAAATAAATATGTTTTATACTTTTGTTATTCGGTAGTACATTCTCTGCAGACCCCTTCGGGGACATTTAGTTATATTTAGTGTAAGTAGTTATAACGTATTTTTCCTAACTCGACTGCATAAGTATTCTGGGTTGCCAACTGTCGGGGAATCAAGTGTTGTGAAATCAAAGGTTAACACTGTAATTGCAGTGCTTTTCAGCCTGTTTGGGTATGATTCTTCAGTGTTGTAAATTATATATATATATAGATAGACAGTGGCGTAGCTAGCATGGGTGGCACCCGGGGCGGATAGGGTGGATAACGTGGTTGGTGTCAACCCCCCCCCCCCCCTCCCCCCACCCATTAAAGTTGACAAACACTAATTTCGACTCATACAAAAATTGGTCTGTTATATATTTGTAAATAAAACTTTCTTACAAAATATCTGTTAATTATGTAAATATATGTGTTTCCAAATTTCAAAAAACGGTCATTCCCCGTTAGTATGAAAGTGAAATTTATTACAAAAAATAGTTTTTAGTTCTTAACAGTGACAGGTGACCATTAATTGAATCTATAACACTTTTTTATGTAAACAGTTTTTTTTTATTAGGGACACTCAGACAACATAGTACAAAAAATAACAGTATAAAGTTTTATAAATCACGATATTCACTATACTAGAAACTTATCAACTAGGCAAGTATATATATTTGGTAACGACTATTTTAGACTGGGGAAAGCGGAACCGAGTCGTGGAACTAGCCTATGGTTGCTTTGGGCGGATTACTATCTTCCAAGGGCTGTGCAGAGCACAGGTAGCCAAAACAAGGAGCGTGCCTTAATAACCTAGGTAGTGCTCAAGTCAGGTACTTTGGCGCTGGAAGTAGATATCTGTCTTCTGAGGGCCGTGAGGGGTACGGGTAGCCAGCAGAAGGAGGGTACTAGCCAGGGCAAGGTAGACATGGGAATCTTCTTCATGTATGGGTGACAGAGGCTACCACACCATATAACTCCCTTGATCGTACTGGGACCTGTTTCTGAGTTTTAGTAGGATGCACACTTTCTTTTATAATATATATATTGATTATTAAGGTCCTTATAATTTCAACAACTGTTTCCTCTCTTTGGTTTTCGTACGATAGTTATACAGTTAAATTTCTCACCAGCTCATTTTCATGCTAAAACAATAACAATATTAATGAGGGTAAATTTCAGAGTGTTATGTACAACCTTTATAATAAAGGGGTTTTAAATTTTACACAGCTCATAAACCAACATTAATACATCGTAAATGGTTGTTTATTAGTTTTGTAAAATTCTCCACTCAAGAATAACCACAACAGTATAATTATATACATTAATGTAGAAGCAGAAAATGCCTGATTAATGCTCTTATTATAATGATTAAATTATTATAATTACATGTGTTTCACATTCAAAATTCTAGTCAATCGGGACGATCTTGATATAGATTGGTTTAACTAGATATTAGTGGATATTATTATATTATAGATAGTTTTCTTACCGCAACTGCACCATAAACATGCCTGGTGATAATTGCATTTACCTTTAATAGCAAGATAGTGAGTACTCAATATTTTATTATCATTATGTAAATACAACAAGTGCTTGTGCATAAATTACATACTGTCTTTTATGAGTGACATCCAAGGTCTTAACAGTGTGAATTGTAAACGAATAACTTTACAAATGTGAATCCGTGTAAAGGACAGCTGCGGTGTAAAACAAATAAATTCTCCAAATGCGGTAAATATTAACTATAAATAAATTTCTAGTGAATGTAAATTAGCATATCACTAGCTGTTTATTGATGTTGTTTTAGGAAAACGAAAGTAAATTGGCATCATCACTTGTATTACCGTATTACCTATTCGGTAGTTATTTTTCAAACATTTACCACATTTAAAAAAACAAAAATTATGTAACACCTCACAAGAGCGCCGCTGTCTGTGTATAATGTAAAGACAGGGGAACTATATCGCCGCCCGGTTGGGCAGCTTTGTGAGGCGGGTTAAGGGAGGGGTTGTATGAAGGGATTTATTAATGTGGGTCTTGAGGAGGAGGCAGGAAGGAAGAAAAACAGATGCCGGTAGCTCGTTCCACATACAAACCGACTTACACAAAAACGAGTTGAAGAAACAACCTGTTCTCATGAAGCCAATATCATGTATGTGCACAGGGGAACCGGGGATCAACGCTGCTAGATCCTTAGTGCAGACTATGTGAAAATACCTGTAGAACAGACTCAGCATGCTCACATTGCATCTATGCATTAGAGATGGCAATCGATCTGTTGTCAATCAGACGAACCGCCTTCCTTTGCACAGAATCAAGTATATAATATTAGAATATGGTATATGGGGCTCCAGCCCAGAGATCGCTTCCACATACAATTGTTGGGGGTACGGGAGATTTGCTTAGGGTTAGCAGCTGGTCACTATTGAAGAATCTGCTAGCACTCACTGTACAAGACGCCCAGTTTCTTCGAACCCAGATTTACTCTGATACTTGAGTCGATCTGATATAGTTACTCCAAGCATTTAAATGGTGTCTTTATTGGGGAGAGTGCTTCCATCAAATTGCACCAGACTATTATTATCTCCCTCTTTGCCGAAATCAGTCCCTCTTGAAAATGATGTGTTTACTATTTTTTTTAAACCACATTGTATACTATCCATTAGCAGATTAGCGCCATACATATATATTTACTTTATTTAGCAGAGAATATATTATTGAATTAAAATAATTTCTAAGAATCATTCCCAATAATCCCATGTCTGGCTGGCAATTTTACAGACATATCATATAAGTGCTTAGGTGCATAATAAATTAAAAAGTTTAATCTGAAAGATAATACTGCAATATAGAAATGGAAATATTTTCCCACATAATTGAATTATTTATTATTACTGGTTTCAATTTTGTGTAATTTAAAACTATCTTTAACATGTTTCAATTAAAACATATTAGAAATTTGTGTAATGAGAATACAAGATTATTATTATGTATTAGTAATTTGACACTTTTTAACAATATAAATACAAATCACAGATAATTATATGCAGTACGAAAGAAGACAAATAAAAATATTTATGATACATAGATATGACCTATGTTTCTTTTTAAAATGTAAATTCGTAGCTCGACTGTTGCGAACTCCTGAGTGTAGTCAATTTAAGAATATCTACTTGACTCACCAGGCATAATGACCTATTTCATTGTCATCATTCACAAACAAATTATGCCACAAACTCGTTAATTACTCGCTTATATAGTTCAGCAAACAAATATACAAATTATATTGACATTTTAATATAAAAATTTGGATGTTTAAAACATACTTAACATTTTTTTTTAATGACAACGTATTATTTCTGTTAATTTCAGTTTATTTTTAAAATCTTATCCAACTTCATTGTAAAAAAATATTTTTGCAACCTAATATTTATTACTCACTCCTCTGTGAAATTTTAAAAAAATATTTTATATCCAGTGAAAAACCCCACGGGTATATAAAAGAGTAATAATAATAATAATAAAATAATTTTTGGATCATTTGTATAGCACCGTTTTTGTGAAAAATCACCTCAAGGGCGCTGTGAGTAAATAAATAAATATATGCATGCATATTGTTGTCTTAGTGTTAGTGATATAAATATAATAAGAATGTGCGAATACTCTGTCAGTTACTTATCTTTAGATTTAAGTAAATAATTGCTAATCGTAGTTCGTTGTGTGTTTATTGTCATCATTGGGCAATAGCGTTTAGTATATTGGTTGGATTTTGCCTTCTCTATCTTTAAGTTTTAGATATGTAAGAGATATAGAAACATATAACCGGTCTCTACGAAAAGATAATGAAAAGCATGTTTCATTTAATCTTCCGTAGTGACCGGCCAAGTTGTATTTTCTGCTGTAAGACCTGTTAAACCTGTTAAGCCCACCTGTTGTGTACATTTTTAGGTGCAACTAAAAGTAATAAAAAAATAAAACTTCTGTTTTGTGATAACTGTCGGCATTGTTACAAAGCGTGTTGTGAGAAATTTTATAAAATAGTGCATGTAGTTTATTTGAGTGTATTTGAATCAGAAATATTTCAAATAGAATAATAATAATTGAACATCCAGTTGTTGATTGATTTGTTTTACAAAAATGAGTTATTAAAATAATCGATAATAAAAAACTTTAATACATGCAGTTTTAAAGTTTTTTATTTTAAATAACATACATAATAATACACCAAACATAAGTTTTAATTAATGTTTTAATAATTAAATCAGCTAATGACAGGTAATTGTTGTGCTACGTTTGGTGACTTGGCAGAAGTGCCCGGGTTCATGGGGTGAAATTTGTCTAGGTCTTGGCGGCGGATGCGTCTGCGTGGGGGGCCGGATCGTTAAAGGCTGGTTGTCGCCTTGCACCGCACTGGGAGGGATGGATTCATAAGTCTGTCACTCTTGGACCCACTGACTCCCAGATTGCTACTCATCCCTCATACCTTTCCCTTCCCAGAACTACCTCTCCTTCCTTTCTTTTAAAAGACCCTCCACACAAGGAAATTATTTTCCAAAGAAGGAAATTATTTTCCTCGGGGCCTCCTTTGTGGAAGAATTGTATAAATTTTTTAAAAATTCAGTGCTTAAAATTTTAAAAAGTCGTTGAAATCACAGGTGACAAAATGTTTTGATTAAAACAAATTTCTAAGAAGTCCAATAATAATTTGGTACCTACCTACTTATAATTTTGCATTTAACTATACGACACTCGTTAACTACATTACTCACTTGATGTTTATTATTAGTGTTGTTGTTTTAATAGATCTTATGAGAGAGTTTATATTTTATTTAATTCAGGCATATTTTCATATTTTGATGTAAATATGTACATACATAAATGATCTTTCCTTGTGGTCATCACTTATTATTGGACACATCAGGAATGTCGACTAGAGGTGGGTAAGTTTTGCATTTTGCCGGAGGCCTCCGAGACGTGCTTCTTTTTAAAAGTACTTGAGTTCTTGGAGCGGGTCCCGGGAGCCACTCCCGACTCGCGAATAGCTCGAACCGAGACGCACGAGTTCAAACGGAGCCGTACCTCGGTGCCAGAGCCCGCAAAAGAACTCGAACGCGCGACCTGCTTCCGACCGTGGCTCGGACCAAGACGCATGGGTTTGAGCGTAGCCGGCGAACGCGGGACTCGAGTGCGAGTGGCTAGGACAGCCGGCGCGGGCGTTGAGTTGCTCGGACTGCCGATTTCTGGATTTGGGTGCGCGTACTGGACTGGGCTCTCTGGGAGTAGTCGATTTGCAGAAGGAGTGGGAGTAGGATTCGCTTCCCACAAGGAACCCAGGTTCAAGAGCCCACTCCAGCTGAACTTACACACTGCTAATATCGACCACATGTGTCAATATGAAGTGAATGCAAAATGCAAAATATCTTTAAAGTTTCATTTTAGGCATGTATTTTTTGTGTGATGTTTAATCTCTTAAACACCGAGAGGAACGACTGCACGGCCTTTTGCATACAAAATTTAAATTTGGATTTGAGACCAAAATACCCAAAGAAACTGAACAATATTTTTTTAAATCAAAAGGTGTAGCAAATACTTAGTGCTACTTTATTTAATTAAAAATTCCATTTTCATGATTTCAGTGGCAACTTTGGAAAGTATTTGTGAGTGAATAATAATTAATTTTAACCTTTGAGAAGGCGCGCGGCGTTGAATTGACCGCACTTAAAACGTTTTTGTTTATAACTTCTAATATTTTCGTCAAAACTCTTTCTTGTCTCAAGTAGCCTCTTCTAATGAGCGTCATACACGAGCCCGATTTTCAAAGCCCGGTATTCCAATTAGAGACAAAAGTTAACATTTTTCGCTTTACGCGATCGCTGTTTTCAACTCTATTTTTATACCTACGATTTTCCAGTAGGCATCACAACAAACAGTATGGTTCATGTGTTGTTTGCAGTGATGACAATTGAAATCCTAGATATGAAAATAGAGGTGAAAATAAGCGATCGCGCAAATCGAAAAATGTTGACTTTTGTATCTAATAGAGAAGTCCAGTCCAATATTTTTATTTTTTTTTATGAATAACGACCTTTTAACTTAAATAACTGCATTTTTTTTTTTTTAGAGTTAGTTTTAATAGTTAAAATAATTGTCAAAGTTTCAATTTTTCAAGGTCCCTCAAAAACCCGCCAAATTTAAGATGTATTTTGTGACGTCATCAACAGTTCCATTTCATGTTTTTTATGTTGGTCTCCTTGAATCTCACATAGATTTGCGCAGGCGCCGCCGGCCATCTTAACGCGTTGATTGGTCTATTTATGGTGTATGGGCAATGGCAATATGGCGACGGCGAGATCATGATGAATTTTACTTGCAGTTTTAATTTTTTGAAGTTAATTCAGTTTTATGTTTTTGAAGTTAATTTACGTTTAAATGATCAATTCACTGTGATATTAGTGTAATTCATCATAAGTACCAATGCTGCGTTACTTTTTTTTCAGTTTTAGTCCTTTAAATAGTGTTTTGTTGGTGTATTTCCGTTGTACGATAGGTTTAAGGTTACGTCTGAAATTTTTTTTTAATGACTTTTCCGCGTGAATTTAATAAAACTTCCATAAAAGTAATTTTATTTAATAATGTTAAAGACTAATGCATGTGTAAATAAATACAAAATATAGAAATCAACACATTAAATTGCGTAACACCGAATCCAAGATGTCATATTTTTAAAGTTATTTTTTCGGAATCATTAAAATATTTTTTTATCATTTTTAATTGTATGAACGAGATAAAAAGTGAAGTGACAGTTTTATTCCAAATTCATAAAGTAAGAGGACTGTATCTTTAAAATTTTTAATTTTCCTAAATTTTTCAACCATTTAATAGATTATGTTTACAGTCAGCTGTTTTTTTTAATTTTTTTTTTTAACTTAAAATACTGCAATTTTCAAACGCGATCGTATATGTCAGATACAAAAATCTAAAAGGCAATTCTATTTAGTTTCTATAAAGGTATATGCTTTTACGACATCTTCAAAAATAAGAAATATATAGAACATTCGTTTGTGTCATACCTAAATTCCCATACAAATGACGTACAGCATAAATAAACCTGTCATTAAAGTGATTACCATCGTGACGTCACCACACAGCATACCAACCTGACGCTGTGTTTTAACGAGAATATTAAAAATGCACTTTTTAATATTTTTTTAAAAACTGTACGTTTAATATTATTGAATAAAAGTTATATATTCAGAATCAGCGTTTATTGGTCTATATGAGCATATTTTTTTAAAGCCATAATATTTTTCACTGGAGTTCCTTATTGGAATCGGGCTGAAAATCGGGCTCGTGTATTACGCTCATAAGTTCACTACAAACAAAATAAGCTATATAGCCCCCCTCTCCGCCTGCAAGTTTACGCCGAAAAGTTTACACGCAACCCTGTGGGTAGAAATATTTTTCTACTATTTTGAATCAAATTGGTGTTTTGTTACTATTTTATGTACTAAAAGTTTTTGAAAAAACTTATAAAGATTTGTGTTGCTAAATTGTTTCATAATCCAAAGATAAATGTTTAAGTTTCCAATTTTTTAATTTTGATTTTTTCATAATGGTTGTGTAATTTTATGTTGTCAAATTGTAAACCAGTCCACAGAAAAAGAGTCTTTCTAATAATGATGTTAATTTTTTTAATTAAAATACTTTTCCATTACTGAATATTTCCTTATATTAAGATGACCATTTTAATCTTAAAAATAATCAACTGATTTGATTTTAATCTTTAAAATAATCATTAATATAATTTTTTGGTTTTTTAAATTCCTTAAATGTCCAATTGGTCTTTTAGGTTACGGCGCGACTGCTACCGTTACAAATGACCGCGCGCCTGCTTGAAGGTTAAAAAAATAATTTAACTCTATTATACAAAAAAGATGAAATATATAAGATAATTGTAAAAAACATTTAGGCAGTCGCAAATTTAAGTTACAAATGACAGATTACGTTGGAACACAAATTTGTCATACATAAATTAAAATTTCTGCACAAAAAATGTTTTAAAGATTTTTGATTATCACAGTCGATAGAGCAAGTTTTTTTAGTAATTATAATTAACTCACAAAAAATGCCAAAGTTGCCTCTAAAATCAAGCAAACGTAAATTGTTTAATGGTCTATAATTCATAATTTAAAACACAAATAAATAAAATAGTAAATATTCATAGTAGATATTTGCTATACCTTTTGATGAAAGAAAAAATTATTAGGTTTGTATGGATATTTTGGCCCCAAATCCAAATTTAAGTTTGTTTTAAAAAAGGCCGTGCAGCTGTTTTTGAAAAATCGAAACGAAAGTAAAACTTTTGCTGTGGCACGCCAAGAGTTAAATGCAGTCGAGGATTAACAATTGGCTTGACAATTAAATGAGATGGGGTGGTAGAAAACTCGGTGGATCGACAAGATTAGCTAGCAGTCGGGCAGATCGAGTTTGAAATATTACATACCCCCTGGTAGGGCGAATTAATTTAAATCCATTCGTTTACGGATGCGTCTCATTAACAAATAATAATTTACTAAACTGCTCAAAACGCCTTGAGGAAGGGGTAGGTTTCAAGGAAGAATGCCAAAGACCTACCTTGCCTTTCTTTCTTCTTTTGGCTGCTGGTTCCTCGAGATCAAATGTCTTTATTCACAATGAACACAAAACAGTATAATTAATACACGACAAATCACGATGTTTCACATCGGGCGGTCAAATACACTTGCGCGTGGCGGGAACAAATACTATACGTTGTGCGAACACGTTGCATGCACACCGGCGGGTCAAAATACAATGGCGAGCCATATACTCAATAATGAACTGCACGCTCGTCTGGTAACAAAACTATATGCAGTTCTGGCAACCTTACAGGTCTTTGGCAAAAAGGAATGGATAAGTGGGGCGGGATGTATAAAGGGAACAAAGCGTTTTGAGCAATAGACAATTTGATAATTAAAATATAAATTGGCGCAACCACCCCCTTACTTCCTTTTCAAAATATACTTTTTGAAAAGTTCTGTATGTAAGTAATATAAGTCTTAGGATTCTTAGTTTCAAAAAAATTATCTTCGCTTTACATTAATCTTTAATTAGAGTATTGATTCATCAGGAAGCAAACAAAATTATTGCAATGAGTTTTAAAAAAATGAATAAGGTATATTTATTTCATAATTGTTAATTTATAATTGTGTTTTGTTTTATGAAACAAGCCAAAACCATTACATATTAGAAAGAAAGGGTTTCAGATTAAATTTGCTTGAACAATTAAAAATCAATAAATGAACGAATGACTTCAACGTAACGCTAATTAATAAAGAAAGGAAAATTATTTATCCCTACGACTTAGTATGTTTACCAAACCTAAAAATATGACGCACTTAAATGAGTAATAGCAATAGCGTCATTATAAACCAATTAAGAAAACCCTAACACTTAGTGCAAGGGAAACAGATTCCGAATCTCAATTAGTGTCCAGCAAATTGGTTTAACCAGTAATGAATCAATTTAGACACTTTCAAAACATTGACATTTAAAATCTTATAAATAGGTCACCTTAATATGGATTAACCACAGTTGGAAAATGGTCTTGAAAACCAAAACAGCTGTAACAAAAAATACATACCAAAATACTTGCAGATCTAGATAACAACATTACCAAATTTAATTTTGATTAAATTTAAAAAAATTAAATGTAGTTCTACGAATTAAACACAAAAACAATTAATACATTGCTTGTATATTGCTTATTTAATGACGAGTATAAATAAACAGTGTAAGTGATTTTTCAAGTTAGCGATGATATGCTGAATTTCAATAAGGAGTTTCAACTGTGAGTTTTACATGGTAGTATTAAATTTTGCGTTCCAGGAAGTGAACTCACCTTCAATTACATTATAAAAAGTATTTACTTGATTTGTAGATAATTATTCTGTTGTTGTGTTTTCCTGAATTAAAGCAGACAAACTTGATTCAGTTGTGTAAAGTCAGTGCAGTTAGTCACACAATAATAAATAATTTAATATTCCGCATAAACCATGACCAATGATGTAATCAAACAAACACCAGACAAGCTCAGCTCTCCGCAATCTGTTGATAGTCTGAACTTACAAAAGGAGTATATTCTGTACACTCGGCGATGGCTGGTCCTGGCCATTTTCGTGCTGTACTCGGCTTCCAATGCCATGCAGTGGATCCAGTACTCTGTCATCGAAGATGTCGTGATGGACTATTACAACATCGACAGCATCTGGGTGAACTGGACTTCCATGGTGTTCATGGTCATCTATATTCCTTGCATCTTTCCCGCTAGCTGGCTGCTGGACAAATATGTAAACAATTTTCTTTATAAAAACACATTAAAATTTTTGATGCAAGTATGTACTTATTTAAAGGCGAAAATATTGTGTCGGAATTTGACGTTATCTTCTCCCACTAACTGTTTTTTTTTTAAATTTATTTTCAAAGAGCTACTCCACAAGTTCACAGCCTTTTGGAATATTCAATAAACCCATGAATAACCAAAATAATTCGATTGCTGATCTATTTACTGTTGATATTACGGTTGAACACTTTGTTTCAACTTAATTATTACAAGAAGCAAATATTTACGCCGGGAGATGGAAAACATACACAAAATTGGTTATTAGGTTCTTAATTTGTATTGTTTAATTAATTTGTGTGTTTAAATTAAAAAGGAACCTTCATTCATTATTCATACAACAAGAAGAAAACATGGGGTTGAACTGTCAACGCATGCGAAACCTTAAATTTTGAAAAGAAATAGTGAATCTTTTATCCAATTCTAGAATTTTAACAAAACTGTATGCATTAACTGTATCTATTACTCGGTAAATCGACGGCCTGCCTGGTTGAGTGGTTATGATGCTTGGCCACGAATCCAGAGGTCGTTAGTTCAAATCCCGGTATTTGCAACAACATTTAATTAGAATAATTAATTTGCATTACTTTACAATTTAATAAGAAAATTGTTTCCTTGGAACTACAAGATTCTATGTGACTCGGCAATGTGTCTAACAGGAATTATTCTTTTTTTAACCTATCCGAATGGTGTGAAAAATAAACAATCATTTATTTTAAACTTAAAATACATTACATATCTAGGTAGAGAAAACCGAAAACATCTTCATCTAGCCTTGGCTAAGAATTAAGTATGAGAAATATGTGAATTTGTCATGGTCTAGCAATAAAGAAAAATGAATCATTAAGGGGAAATCCAACCATTTATGACGTACAATTATCGACTGAATGGATATTAATATTAATGAATTATCTCAGAAAACTCGTTGAGTAATAAAGCCACCTCAAGGGCACAGCTTTATAGCAAGATAAAAACTTAACACAGTAAAACATTTATTTAACATAAAAAGATTTAAGAAATTTCCTTTAGTTGTTAATTTACCACTGCGTACATATATACAACTCTCTTGTAGGGTTTTTTATGGACGGTAAAAAAACCTCTCATGTGGGAAAAACCTATGATTATTTTTCTTAATGTGTGCTCCAAATTAGCTATATTTTAACCTCTTGAACGCCAGAGTATTCTTTAGGATATGTTTAAAAAAATATTTTTTCTGAATATAACTAGCTATTTTGGGGAAACTATTTATGATACATTACATAGGTACTATTTTTACAAATATGTAGACATATTATCTGGTAGGAGAGTACAATTTACAAAAACATGATTTTGGTAGAATCAGCTGGCGCGCGACGAAAATTGAGCTTCGAATTAGTCATCAAATTTAGGTTAAATTTCATTTTGCAGGTTACCAAAAAAACATAACTGAAAATATCTTATTTAGGAACCTCAAAAAATAATAATTATTAACTAATTTATTTTTAGGGTTTACGCAACTCAGCCTTAATAGGTGGAATTGCCACCTGCCTGGGATGCTGGCTGAAGGTCCTCTCGGTTCCCCGAGACCTCTTCTGGGTTGGCTTCCTGGGTCACAGCATCATCGGCTTTGGACAGGTCTTTGTGCTGAACCTTCCCGCGAGATTGGCCGCCGTGTGGTTTGGGCCTGAGCAAGTGTCATCCGCATGCAGCATAGGTGTATTTGGCAACCAGGTGAGTCCGTTAACATATTCTATTTTATAAACAAATAAATTCTAATAAAAAAGCTTCATATTGCGAGTTTGATGAATCTGATCCAAGCAAGTTGCCAACAAATTAAACTATCCGAAATTCTATTTTGTACATTTTTTAAATTTATTTCAGTTAGGTGTTGCCGCTGGATTCCTGCTTCCTCCTATACTAGTAAAAAACAGTGATGACAAGGAAAATGTTGGAAACCAACTGCAAATCATGTTCTACACTATGGCCGCCCTGACATCCATTCTCCTACTCTTGATAATAGTCTGTAAGTGGATCACAATCATTTATGTAGTTTAATATGAATTCCTAATCTTGCATAATAATATCGATTTAGAAGACTGGCGTTGATCAAAATTATACAGCCTTTGCAAACAAAATGGTAAGATTTTATAAATAATATTATAACTAACCAAAACCGTCTCAGTTTTCAAAAGTGCTCCTCCTACTCCACCGTCAGCCGCTCAGGACAATATTGAGGTTAGCATCGGGGACAATTTCTTCGAGTCCATTAAAAGGCTGGGCAAAAGCAGGAACTACATGTTGTTGCTAGTCACCTACGGAATGAACGTAGGAATCTTCTACGCAATATCCACTCTGCTGAACCAAGTTGTTTTGGGAAACTTTCCGGTAAATTTCAAAATTTTCTTCAACAAGTACATAATTGTTATGCAAAACCTTACAATTCTTTGAAACTTACGCCTGCATTGGACTACACCTTCAGAACACGGAAAGGTAACTAATTAAATCATTATGGGCACTTTTCTGCGACGGCATGCAGCTATTCAATTCTTTAGTACTTTTGAGGGAGATTTATGCTAATGATTGCATTTTTCCTATGGGGGAAGCTTATGCGTCTCACTATTATTTAGTGTGTAAGAGAGAGATTGTATTGTAATAAACAAAATACTTTTTATGCTTTTTTGTGCCGTTGCCTTGTCATCACCGTGGAATATAAAAAGCACTAATTCTGGCACGTACAAAAAGAGCTGTTCACCAGAAAAGTACTCCATGGAATGGTTATTAGATATTCAGTCCTGGCATCATGGACAACAAACAACAAAGCAAAAAGTCCAGCAAATAATAAACACTGACCTCTGTGCTACTCTGATTTGTTTTTTTATTTTCAACATAAGGCCCTGCATGATTTTAGAAGCTTGTGAAAAGTGTGAATAATATTAAATTTAAAACTTAATTTGAAAATCAAATTATTTTTTCAGGGTGCCAATGAAGACATTGGAAGAATTGGTCTGGTGTTAGTTCTAGCGGGATTATTAGGGTCTTTAATCTGTGGTTTTATACTGGACAAGACGCACAGATTCAAGGAGACTACCTTGGTATTATATGCAGCTTCAGCCATTGGAATGGTCATATACACATTCACACTGGGCGCTGGACACATTTGGGTTGTGTATTTGGGTGCATTTATTCTAGGGTTAGTATAAATTAAATATATAGGATCTATACTTATTTAAGTACAATCTCTTATTTTGTTCGCCGCCATGATATCTTGTTCACAATTCAACGCAACTCTCAAGAATATGAAAGGACAAGCAGAATAAACATAAACACGGCACAAAATATTATCAGGTGTTGATTGTCGACTCACTCAGAAATTACTACATATTATAGAATTTATTTATAAACTTCGATTTATTGAAATGTCGACGACCTGTCGATTAATGGGATTTAAAGTACCTTACCTCTTTTTTAAATAGGCGTAGATTACAAGTAATCTGCAAGAGGTACAAATTTTGTGATCAATCACAAATATTTCATCTACTTATCTTTTTTACGATTCCATGTGTGTATTATTTTATGCATTTTTTGACAGGTTTTTCATGACAGGCTATTTACCTGTCGGTTTTGAGTACGCAGCGGAAATCACATATCCAGAACCAGAAGGCACTGTTACAGGATTAATGAATGCCTCGGCTCAGGTAAGATTATCAATATTATTTTACAAAAAAGGATAAGGGGAACCGAGACAGTAACGTATCGACACTGGAAACAATAAATAACTAAAGGGCTATTTAGAAGAATGGTGCTTTAGCCATTTATCAGTGTCGGCATTTTTATTCCATTGATCAGGTGTTTTTAATCAGTGATATTTTTTTATTAATAACCTAAGAATTTCCTGATATATTTAATGACTGGAAATTGATAAAGAATTACTAGATATGTAATTTTCCATAATCTTATACAGAGTGTAAGGAACGTATAATTAACTTACATACTTTAACCAGTGATTCACGACAGTATTTGGAGTAAAAATGTAAATGAAATTTAGGTCTCCGACAACATTTTTGATTTCTTTTTTTTTTTTTTCAATTATAACGTAAAAAAATCAGTAAGTATTGGAAAGTTGGGGGCGATTGAGTGGTTACTCGGCTGAGTGACCAGTGACAACATGTCAAAAAAAATTGTTTGAATTTCAAAAAAAAAAAAAAAAACTTTGAAAGTCACCACCAAAATTTCAATACCATTTTTTAATCAAAATAATGTCTGGAATCATTGGTTAAAATAAGTCAAGTATGTCCCTTAACACCCTGTATACACGTTGTCCGGAAACTCGTGGTACAAGCAGGAAACTGGTGAATCAACACAAAAAAAACTTTACTTCTCAATCTCAGAATTTCAATTTTTATTTTTGAAAACTTTTTTTCTACAACTAAAGGGTTAAACTTTTGAAGCCGAATCTACTAGAAACAGCTATTCCAAATTTGATATAGATTGAACAGTTTCCCGATTGTAGTATGAGTTTCTGGACACTGTGTTTGTGTAGATCTTATCAAACTAAAGTGATGAATAATAAAGGAATAATTTATTTGATTTCAGGTGTTTGGCATCATCTTTACGATAGTTTCTGGGTTTTTCCTTGATTGGTGGGGCGATGTTTGGTCTAACGTAGCAATGTGCGTAGTTCTAGTGACTGGAACCATGTTGACAGCGTGTATCAAATCAAATCTACTGAGGCAAGCTGCATCTAAGAGTTCACTTGATATAGCATAAAATATGCAAATTTTGGCCAATTTTGAGCGAGTAAGAAAATATTATATGTGGTGGTCAAAGACCATGGGATTAGGTTTTGTCCAGCGGATACGACTCTTTGACCTCTCCGGTCGGACTCTATCGCTTTGCAATGCTGTGGGAGGGATAGTTTCATAAGTCTGTCACTCCTGGACACACTGACCCTTAAATTCCTACCCACCCCCCATACCCTTTTCTTTCCCAGATCTTTCGTCTCCTTCCTTTCCTTAAAAAGACCCCTCCACACAGCATCTCAATCGATGACAGGCCCAGAGGGAAATTACTTTTCTCAGGATCTTCTGTGTGGATTCAATGTAAAAAAAAAGCAACACACATTATTAACTTAAGCACAAAACGATTTTCTTTGAAAATCGATGGAGTTTTTTGGACTGTATAATTTTTATATTTTAAGGCATGTTTTATGAAAGGTTTTATCTTCAGATATTTCTATAATTTACGCAATACACTGATAATGGCAGAGGATTTACCAATTTTTACAAAATGTTGGTGTTTTTTTAATGTCATCGATCCATCTATAAATATTGTTTTATTTTAGTCTGAATAACGGGGGAAACTGTTTTATAAAATTTATGACTTTTATCCACAGTTAAAGGAAACCGGACGGCATTTTGTTCCCCAATTTCCTCTCTGGATTTTGACACTACTGCAAATATGTCATATACAATATAGAATTCAACAACTAGCTAGTCTTTACGTTTTGGTTTTTTTGATAAGTTACTTCTACATTTAGTAATTTCTTCTAACTTAATAAAAAAAATCGGTCCAGTTTTGGAGGAGAAAAATGGGAAATACAAAACCTCGATTTTGATGATTTTATTTAGTTATTATTAGCCTGAGGTGCAGTTGTCCCTTCGGCTCAGCATTCGGGGGAGTAAGAGTGACAGTGACACCAAAAGTTTGGTAAAATACCTATTGTTTAAATTTTTCGGCGACAGGGTTTCCTCATGTTCACTATTTTTTTGTAATTTATTTTTTCACACATGTTGAGTTTTTGGTTAATGTTAAGATACAAGTCAAAGTTAGTATAGTTTTTTATCTATATAGTTTAATATTCATATATTATGATAATTGAATATGTATTAAGATTATTTTTAAATAATGACAGTGCTAAGTGTGAACTATGTGGCGTAAGGGGTCATCGAGAAACCCTCCCAGCTTTAAAACAACAAAAATATCAGCAGTTTCTATATTTAAACCTGCATCCATGGTACAAAGGTGTTTAACCGCTTCGATCTATCACGAATATGCACGTTTTTCATCTTAAACGAAATGTCAGATTTACAAAAACTTTGTGTTATTTCCACTTCACAATTAAAGCTCTATAAATGAAACATTTTTGAATGTAGCCGAAAACTAAAAACTGTTTTTGAAAGGTTACAAAATAAGCTTTCAAATTGTTATATTACAAATAAATATTAACATTTGTAAATATTAAAATTTAGAATGCAAACATAAAAAAATGTAAAAATGACTCGCATGATGTTTTTATGTGAAAACGGTACTAAAATCACGGATTATGTAAAAAAAAATAATACTTATTCTATCGTATAAATGTATAATAAACAATTTAGTCACCTCACTTTTTTATCATTTTATACAAGAATATTTAATAAAAAAAATAACAATGTCTAGCGGCGCGTAGGCGATTTGGCGGGTAAAATCTGTATCTACCGTGTATCTGACAGAATAGGTCTTTTTGTGTATTTCTATGGACAACTTGAATAGGGATGTACAGCTTGATTAATTATGGACCTTCTACTTTTTGTTTTAGGGATGTCACGTTATATTATCGTGTATATCCGCTTACGTATCGGAGTGGTTAACCAGCCGGCAAGAAACTTCAATAAATTAGAAGACATTTTTGCTAAAGCCAACATGTAGGCAATACCGTAGACGGTAATATCCAAAGGCAAAATGAATGTGTAAGGTCGACACTGCAATTGCAGTGCTTCATACCGTGCATGGACATGATTCTTCAACACTGCAAATGCAGGGTTCCAACCTCTAGGGGTTAACATCAGAAGTATGCAGTCATAAAACATCTATATATAATATAATTACTTAGCGTAATAAGAAAGTTGAAATAAAAAAATAATAACTCACTCTAACCAATGTCTATATGTACTGTAAAAATACCATAAAATATTTAACAAGTATGTATTATGTATTCAAATAGAAAAGGTATTTTTATTTAAGTCTGAGTATTAAAATAGCTATTAATATTAAATAGATAAATACGTACTTAAAAAAACGGCTTTACTTCAATTATAAGTAAAATTATTCATGTACATAATATTATCATTTGTATTGACAATTTAAAAATTAGAAAATAAGTTTGTATAAGGCTAGCGCCATACTTGACGGAAATTCCGCCACACTGGACAGAAATTCCGCCGCGTAACTTCCGCTGTTGCAGCCACACTGAATTTTCAGTGGCAGATTATCCTTCGACTGCCAACGCTTATATGGTGTGGTTGTAATGGATCCGATAGAAGTGATAGCTATTTATGAGGCATTAGAAGAAGAAAGAAAAAGAAAGGGTAAATATTGGGTTCATCCCTTAAATACTCTTCGACTAGAAATTGGGCAATTTCATACCTTGTACATATATGCAACTAAGACATTATCCAGATAAAGCATTCGAATGTCCATACAATCATTTGATGTATTGCTGAATTTAACGAAGGACTATATTACCAAGCAAAATATAAAACTTAGGTCGGCTATATCTCCCGATGTTTCTATTTCACTATCCCAATTGTCGTAAAATAATTTTGCTATTTCATCCCATGCTCGTTTCTTTCTATTTTGCACCTCGATAATACATCGTTCTGTGTCGATCATCCTGTACGTGCGCTGTCGCCGTGGATTATCCGTCGAATGTGGGATTATCCGTCGAATTCCGTCGCGGAAGATCTGCGACGGAATTGCCGTCAAGTGTGGCGCTAGCCTTATTTTCCCATTTTTGTAAAATCTCCTTTAGCCCTGTTTGAATTTATGAAATATAAAAGATAGAAAAATAATGTGTTCCTATTTTATTTGCATTTAAAAATAATTACTTAACATATAATATTTACTAATTAGATGAATTATTCACTTCAAAAAACCATATGGTCCCTTTTTCTTGGCACTCTGGGACTCTTCCAGGAGCAGAGATTCACTGAGCGCTTGGTCCAGAGTTGTCCCTGCTGACCTACATTAATAAAAATAAACCAAAATTTAATATGTACGTATTTAAAATAAGTACACATACAAAAAAAATTGTTAATAAAAGGATAGAAATATCTGCATTAATAAAAGCAACTTTTTTTTTCAAGTACACTTGTATCGGCAATCTGTCCTAAAAACCTATCGCTGTCTCTAATTTCACCTCATTCCTGTGAGTTTGTTTCAAGTCCCGTAGCGTCTCTGTTTCCCCTGGAGGATCTCGCAGCGGTAAGAGTTTTGGGTTCCTGAAGGCCCCAACAGGTAAGAGTCCACCAAGGTGGTCTCAACTCTCCTCTCCTCTAGGTCCCCCAAAGGCCCCTAGTTGTTTTGTTTGAATGGTCCATTTTTGGTCCCAAGAGTATCTAGGGAAATAGAAGGTCCACTCGAGCAGATACCTCGAGTGCTGGAGTAAGGTCTAAATACTCCAAGATGCGACCCTGTACTGTTCCCCAGTGTCATTCAGCCTGAGCACCTTGGCTTAGGATGGCGACGCCGTCACCTACTGCAAAGTCAAATATGTCAAGCTGTAACTAATATTACATAGAAAACAGTTAAGCAAGCAAGACTTACCATCCCTCTTTTAATTCTCTGGTCAAGGACACAGAATGCAGAGAGCCACCGCCGTGAGTCATGACTGTGGTAATTTTCCCAACTGAAGAGGATTCTGCATCTGCTCCGTAGTATTTGGGGTTGCCAGTTATTCCAATCACCAGAGAGACGGGACTGCACTTTTCTTCCTCGGCACTCGGATCCACCACACAGCTCTTACCGATTCTACACATTGTCACCTGAAAATACATTATACAATAATATTATAAATATTTTTCTCACTAACAACTACATATTTAATAATTTTGTGCCGCAGGTTGGGCATGCCTGATCTAATACATGCTATATTACACAGAGAAGATTATTTTTAGAATATTGCTTTTGTTTTCGACACAACGAATCAGTAAAACAGTATTGTCTCCACATGAAGAAAAATTATTAACCAGAATTTGTAGATAATATATATTTTCAGCAAGAGAAATGGTCTATTACTGCATGTAATACCACTAATACCCAACAAAGGCACTTTTGAAATAAGTAAAATTATTTTGGTTTGTAAAATTATTAGATAATAATATTTTCCTTCATGTAAAAAAAGGGCACAACAAGTAGGTAAACAACAAACGTAAAGTATGTAATAAATTTTTCCCCCTTAAAAATAATATCAAAAACACCTAAATTAACAATTGCAAAAATTGACATAAAAAAAGAAAAGTTGTGTGTATACATATAATATGTATGTATTACCAATAAGGGTGCACTTCCAACGTTCAATCTGACAGAGTTGAACAAATCATCTGACAATTTGAGGTCTATGGAGCCTCCGTCAATGACTGCCGCTTCTACTCGGGGCACTCGAGTGTTGAAGAGAGCCGCCTTAACAGCTAATGATACAGCATCAAATAGATTGCCGCCACATTCCAAAATCTACAAATATAACATTTTCAACACGTTATTTTCACCATAAGAAATTTTTATTTTTGGAATACCTTAATCAAATTGTAATATTTAATCGTTGATGTTTTTTTTAATATTACAGACTGTGTGTCCATTTACAATACATGTGACACAAACTACACATTTATGGATAAATATTCTTTTTTTTTCAAAGAAAAAGGCAAATAGCAACATGAGATACATATTATAGCAGGTGATGTGTGGCATTTAAATGCCTCTTGAATTCTTCAAGGCAACTGTTAAAGATGTCGATAAGCGCTATTATCAGCGCGATACCTCTTGTCGTGCTAAGCTGAGCCAGTACGTCCGCTATATGGGATACATAGAAGATTATGGTATCGTCCCTGGCTGTAGTTGTACAGTACGAACAACATATATAGCACTCTAGGTAATACGGGCTATCTATTAAATTTTATTAATGATTTTGTACGCCATTACTGCAAGGACCCCACTCCTCCTCAACTTGAAAATTTGGCAACGCGTTTCGGTGAGCAGATCTTTATGATGCATGTATCGCGGGTACTCTCCATGCATTCTCATATATAGGTATCTAAGAAACTTTGTTTGAATCTGTTCTTTTTTATTTAATTATTTTTATTTCATATTATTTTATTGGTTACAGATTTTTGGGTTTTTTTGGCTACCACACTAGACTAATGCCCGTGTTGTGGTAGTCATACATTTAATATTTTAAATAGGAATTAAAAAATACTATTCTATTGAAACAGACAATAAACATACATAAAAGTGAAAAATAAAGAAAAAAAATCATATTTTAAAGAAAAATGGAAATAAAAATGAAAATTCAAATTTTGAAATACATAAAACAATAATAAAGATTCTAATTTCTCAATGTATTTTTTCTGGTATGGAGCACATACAGTATGACGATATTAGCAACTCTCAAATGAAAATTTCAATTAGGTACTGTTTTCAATTCCTAGATGTGACAGTTTGTTTTCATTTGAGCTAATATTGTCTTCATTGATAGAATATTTTTTAATTTAATCAGCTTGAAATTGTTCGTATCGACGGTGAAAAGGAAAAATAGCTAAAGCGCCATACAGCTGTGACATTACAGATGAAGTTACATAATAAGCTATATTGTTTGTGCTCGTGTTTATCAAATCAAGTTTACTAGAGTTTCCCAGAGCACTTGGAAAACTCTAGAAAATTTGATTTGATGAACGCTAGCCCAAACAAACAATATAGCTTATTGTGTAAGTTCATCTTTAATGTCACAGCTGTATGGTGCTTTAGCCATTTTTCCTTTCCAACGTAGATATAATATACTACTCAACAGATTTGGAACAAATAAATAGCTTAAAAATATTATCCTTACTTAAATAGGACTTACCAATACATCTACAAATAACTTCCAACATTGCTTTTCAGGTAATATGCAGAGTTGTTTAAGGTCAAATGCTTGTGGAGATTCGTACGCCCGTAGGAGGCAGTTAGATATGAGGGTGCCTAACTGTTCTCCACCTCTGCCTTCAAATTCAGGGGTGGCATTAGCGGAGCTGTAATAAAAAGTAAATACATTAATACTAACCGGGGTAAAATTCTACTTACGACTTTCACAGTTACGCATAATTACAAAAATCAGTATTTTTTTTTAAGAAACCCAAAATATGTTTTTAGTTTGGCTTTTGAATGCCAGCGTATCCTTAATGGATGAGTATAAAAAATCTTATCTGAATATAACCGGCTATTCTGGGGAAACTACATATAATAGATTGGTTCCATGGCAACTCAGAATCAAGTCAACTCAACACCTCGTTGAAAAATTATTAAAAGCTTTAAAAAAAGAAAATTTAAAAATAGCCATTAACCCTAACCTAACATAACCTATTTAACCCTTTTTTTTTCATCACGTGACTTTTCAAAGGACGTTCTGAGTCGATTTCATTCTGAGTAGTTCGGTCACCGGTAGATTATATACTATTTTTTATAAATATATGAACACATTGTCCGGTAAGGCGGTAAAATTTATATAAACGGTAAAGTTGTCGAAGTCTGCTTCTCTTGGCCAAGTAGTATAAATATGAATCATTGTGTATCATCATCTCCCCGATATAAATACTCACTTTTCATAATAATAAAGCTAACTACTTAAATAAGAAATATTCCATTTTGCATGAGACGGAACTCGACAACTTTATCAAACATAATTTTGTAAACACAATTAAGTTATAAAATTAGGTGGCGCACAATGAATATTTCGCATCGACACATCAATAGTTAATTAAAAAAGAAAGATTAAAAACCTATTTTATTCATTATAGGCTGTGGTTCTACCAACAAGACAGATGTCCGCCATACTAATGGCATAAAATATTAATTGTGATTTGAATGAAATTGCTATTAAATTACACTATTTTTCCATCTGCGACAACTGAAATAGTTGCTTCTTGTGATGGTGAACCAAAAGTTGGTGACGAAAGGTAGTTATAGGTAAAAGTTTACCATTTTATGATGCGATCATGATTTTTTTATTTTTTTATTACCAGTCCACGAAGAATTCTATCTTTCCTTGATCTCTTTTATCCAAAGTTGGGACATCTATTTCAGCCTTAACACCAACTAGAATATCAGTATTGGCTAGCCGCAATCTTGCCGACCCGCTTGCGCAATTTACTATGTCTGTTTCCAGTTCCATTGGCCTATAGTCGATCCTCGCACGCCCATCCGAACGATAATCTTCCTGCAAAGAAAGATAGAGGTTATAAAATGCTGTCATCACAAAAACATTGTATTATCGACACTTGGCGGAAGATTTTTTGAACCTGAACGCCGTGGATGATAAACATCTTTTCTGCATCGCCCAAAAGTATACTCATTTTGAGGAAATTAATAAAACTGTTGTAAAACTAATTTTCTTATTATTAACCGCCAGAAATTGTTTATCTATTTTCCACAACGAGTTTCAGATTTCAGAATTCAGAACCATAGATATTCAATACCATTCAATACGGTACAGCTGTCAAATGTGACATTATTAATGTTGCCAGACAACGTTACAACGATGTTCAATGATTTATAATATACCTATACCAGTTCCTCACTGCACTGATGCCGCGCGGGTTATTTCATAAAAATTCCTTGGTATAAATACATATTTAAAAAACATGTTCTTCAGTAATAATATTAAGAAAAATAAAATAGCTCATCATTAATTTGCCTTAAATGCCAATATTTACTGAAATGCTTTATATTGATTGGACAGAGGTATGCTAACATGATATATATATTTTTGATTAGAATATCATCAATGTAGAAAAAAGTTTAGGGATTAAAGCCATTATACAAATTGTTTCTGCATTTGGAAGATTTTTTGCTAAAGCATTGAATGAAAGAAAATTGATTTCCTCATGATATAATTATTTAACTCTTCATAAAAATATATTTGAAAAATTATTATAAAAGAAGTATTTTAAATAATCCTACCAATTGTGTCCAACTGAAATTTAGATTTTTTTCTTCGTTAAAATAACTTCATCTAATGTTATAAGAAAGTAACAAACCGAAACGTTATTTTCATTTCCAGTGATGAGCGTGTGTGCAGTAATTCTAATGAATCCTAATAATAAAATCATGTGCATAAATATAAGCATGAATGATTCAGATGATTCAGATGATCATTTTCCGGTTTAATTTAAAGGAAGGTAATCAATTAATTTACACCACAAGAATCTTAGTGATGTAGTCACAGGATACACTTTAAATACGATGGTATTTGTAGGCACCTAGCCCCCACTCCAATAAGGTGAACAAATGGGTGCTCAATTACGGCCGCAATTTATTAATAAAGAGTTTGGGTTGCTATTTGGTGAGGTTCCCCTTCTATCATAATGCAATAAGTTAGTCCACCAGTGTGACCGTTGCATGGTCGGAAAAATTACAAATTTGAAAGGCCTCATTTCAATCATAATCGTTACCAGTTAAATATGTGATAAGAATTAGTAAATTAAAGTAGATTTGTACCTACCTAATCAAAGCCTGAAAATGGGTGATTTAGAAATGCAAACGTTAAATAATCAGCTGCAGAGATTCGGTTGGGTTGATTATGTCGTTTTTGTTTTAATGTTGGCGATGAGTGCAATTGTGGGAATTTATTGGGGCTTTTTCAAAAAGCAGGAAAGTGAGCAAGATTACTTGATGGGAGGGAGGAATATGAAAGTGTTCCCAGTCGCCATGTCGCTGGTCGCCAGGTAAATAATTTATCTTTTTATTATAATTATATTCTTATTATAAAACTGTTTAAATAAATTATCATAGTTTTTGCTTCAGAACATGTATCATCGAGCAAGAAAAATGTATTGCATTATTGAACACGTTAATAGGATATTGCATCTAATGATCAAACAATGCAAATTAGCCTCATTAGGTACTTTTAACGTTATTTACAAATCAATTACGAACATTTTCGTTGTTAGTTTTTGGGGTGTTATGCCGTGTTGCGCTACCTCCTACTATAGCCGACGTTCTACTATAGCCCACATCGTCGGATCTACCGGATCTGCCCTGATGATGGACACTGCAACGCTGTCCGAAACGTCGGCTATAGTAGGAGGTAGCGCAACACGGCATAACACCCCAAAAACTAACAACGAAAATGCTTTTGGCCGTGAAAATCTAAAAACTTATCAATTACGAACATATTTAATTGTGGCTCAATTTGCTTCTCTAATATGCCTGTGACTTTTTATGCGATGTAGGTAAGTTTTGCTGGAGAGAAAGTGAAACCAATAAAATAAAATAAATTGTCCCTACAATACTTTGTACTTTTTCAGCTTCATCTCGGGTATTACGTTATTGGGGGCACCAACAGAAATGTACATGTATGGAACCCAATATGTATTCATAGCTGGGGGGATAATCTCGATGTCCTACGTTATGGCGAATGTCTACTTGCCAGTTTTCCACGATATGGGATTGATATCTAATTATGAGGTAAGAACTATTACGATAAACCTACCTATTTTTTTTCCAGCTCTGTTATACCATAAACATTTTCCGAAAAACCCATTTAATGCTTTTAGAGTACCAACCTCAATATTTACGTAGATATGTACCTATGTTTACGGAAAGGCTGAACGCGGTTGGCGCTAAAAAAAAAATCAAAAGAAGCTATGCTTTCAGAGTGGAGTGCTGGTAACTACCCTGATGTGCAAAATATGAATTGTCAGAGGAAGGAAACTGAGTGCTGTAGAAATGAGATCCATGATGATATGTGTGGTAAAACCATAGGTATATTTCGTGTGAGAAATGTGAGAATTCGCAAATAATGCAAGGCTGATGTATGAGTAACGAGTAAGATTAAGAAAGAGACGCTTAGATGGTTTGGGTTCGTGGAGCGAATGAACGAAGAAAGGATTGTAAGGAGTAAGGAGAATATATGACGCAAATGCGAATTGGAGAAGAAGTCGGGACGCCCATGTGGAAGACAGGGCATGATCAAGTGAACCAGATACTCGAGTCGGGTCATGTCAGAATAACGGAAGAGTATAATTTAAATATATAAGACGATGTGTATGATTATTTATTAACGAGACAAGAAGTATGTGCCAAGACCAAGTTGTTTGGTGATCCGTCCTCTCCGCCTACCCCTGCGGGGATATTTTAGGTTTCTATTAGATAACAGTAATATTAGGTTCCTACCTATCTTCCTGTGCTTTAACATCATTTAATTATTATTATAATTTTCCACAGTACCTGGAGAAGAGGTTTAATAGAAGCGTAAGACTTTTTGGATCAGCTCTATTCACAATTGCTTTGGTAATATAACTATTATTTTTATTTTTGTGGGAGTACCTATCTACACATTTTTTTGCTTTCTAAGAAGGGTTTCATTTTTTGCTTTTAGATAGCCTGGTTACCAATCGTAATATATGTCCCAGCACTGGCATTCAACCAAGGTAAACAATAGTCTCTTATATTATTTCTAATCCCTATATAACTAACAATATGATAAAATTATGTATTTTTTAATCTTTTTCGCAGTTACTGGAGTGAATGTTCATGTAATTACTCCGATAGTTTGTCTGGTCTGCGTATTCTACACCTGTGTCGTGAGTTTACTGTTAATTTTACAATATTGTTCTAATCTGCATACAAATAGAAACCAATAAGATTCTGCTATGTTTCTATGTAACACATGAATTTTCTTTTGTGCTGTGAGTCCGCAGGTCCGCGATCGCGGAGGGCCCCGGCGCTCCGGGGCCTCACAAAACGTACAAAAAAAAGTTTTTGTCTTGTTGGTAGTTATTTTGTGTTCTTGGTAATGTTTGTTTACATTTTCGAAAAAAAAATACATTTTTTAAAAGTAGAATAAGTCCAACCACTGTATTATTTTTCTAATCCCTAAAATCCGTTTGTCATTATTTTTACTACACAAATAATTTTAACATAATTCAGTAATGCTTTGGTGTGAATAAAATCCTGCCCTTTATTTTGAACTCCGTTATAATAATTGGCAGTTCTACAGCATGTGTTTAGTGTGTTGTGGTATACTAAAAATACCGTGATTTTCTTATTTCAATAAATAATAAAGTCAACAAAAGTCGAAAATCATAATATTCGCATAAAAACCTATCTGAATTTCTTCTTCTTTATTGGTGCCAATATAGCGTAGAAACGCGTTTTCATTGTTTTCAAGCACCTAATTTTCAAAAGTTATCCGGGCGAGGCCGGACCCCCCCGTTTTCTGGGGTCTCCCTCCCTTACCCCACGTTAGGGGGCCCCCTTACAGGTTTTAGCGGAGGGCCTCAAATGGTCCCAGTCCGGGCCTGGCTGTGACTTTTTAATGCCAAAAAAACTGTAAAACTCATTAATTATACATGTTTCGGTACTTCATATTCTTATTAACCAAATTGATATCAGTGGGTAGGTACACGGAGGTATCGCATGTTCTACAAAAAAAAAGATAATTATAAAACTTCAAAGGTAGATATTCTTTCCCCACTCTTCTTAACACTGCAAATAGGTACCTACATTTTTTCAATTCTTCGCCTAGATGTGGTCTGCATGGATACTTACATTCCTTTTTTTAATAAAATGAATGAGCGAATGAGGTATTATTGATAATCTCTCTTTTTTAATTAACCACTGTGTTGTGCACCGTAACATAACAGAAGGAGAGATTATAATATTATTTATGTATCCCGCATTTCATGCAACGAAGTTGACACAGGAATGACAATTTACAATTGCGGCAACATATTTAAAATATCTAATACAAATACTTACCGTAAAAAAACATGCAATTTTGTTTTCATTTTCAAGGGAGGACTTCAGGCTGTCGTTTGGACGGATGTCATCCAGATCATGGTGATGTTCGGCGCCATGATCCTGGTGTCCGTCAAGGGGACCCTGGATGTGGGGGGAGTGGGGGTTGTCTGGCAGAGAAACTGGGATAGCGGCCGGATAGAGGCGCCCAAGTAAGCAATTGCAAAACACTTGGCTAATATTAATTTAGGTCACGGTTTGGACATATCTGATCCTGGTCGACCTGGTCATATTTTTGTCATGATCCTGGTTTCCATCAAGGGAGCCCTGGACGTAGAAGGGGGAAGGGGGGTGATAGCAGTTCTGGCAGATGAATTGGGACAGTGGTGGCCGGATAGAGACTCCCAAGTAAGCAAATTTATGTACCACTAGGTATCTGTGGGCCACGCTTTGTCCAGGATGTTAATTATTCAGTTATGTCGCTGTTAAACCGGGTCCCTTTGCTCCGTTTTGATTGATTAATTACCGCACCTTCTGTAGCAATGCACTGTAGAGGATATAGGATAGAATTAAAATGATCTAACCAAAACATCCACTTTAGGCAGCACATTTTTTTAATTCTAATAAAAATTCCTTTTTTATGTTCATTTTAACAAAATACGCATTTTTACACATTTTGCTGAAGGTACCTACAAAATGTTGAGCATGCAATACCTACGACTTTGGAAAGGTCTTCAATAACTCAAAACACACTCTTTACAAAGCTAAAAAATACTAGGTAGACTAGGCACAGGAAAGGCCTTTTCATACAAAACAATTAATTTGAGTCCAAAATACCCAACCCAACTGAAAAATGTTTTTTTTAATCAAAAGGTATACATAGTAAATATCTAATGTGTGCTGCTTTATTTATTTTTTTTGTTTAAATTTTAAAATATAGGCCATCAAAGAATTTAGAGACATCTTTTGAAATTATTTGTGAATTTATCCACATTTATATAAAAAAAATTATTTTATTCTATCTACTATATGAATATGATGAAATCGATGACTTGATGAAATATAAAACATATAAAAATGATTAAAAAAGCATTTGGATAATAGGCCAAATGCATCACACTTTTTAAAAAAATTCCGATTTAGACAAATATTCTAAGATATTCTGCTTTTTTTTTAAATCGTATTTTTGAAACCCTGGCGATTTTTTGAAAATTTCAATCCGAAAAATCAGACCATTTTTTATAAACCGGAAAGACGGGACATAATTTTATTGGTGCGAAAAAACTATAATTACATAGCCGAAAATCATTAAAAAAAAAAAAACGTTTTCCACACGAAGAGCACTAAATTGTACGGGGTTCTCTTCGTAACATCTATAAAAACACCGCCATCTTTATCAAAAAATCAAACCAAAGGATAAGTTCGCATAGAATAAACAATAAATCTAGTGAACGTTAAACGCAAATTCAAAAATTCGCCGGAAATCTAAGTGTTGCCATATAAAAAAAATTAATCAGTGTGGAATTTTACAAAATTAAGGGAACATAATCGGAGACGGGACATTTTCATGTAGTGACGCCACGAGCTCAAATAATGGATTTATTCATTGAAAAATAAAAAAAACTATAGGTACATTTCTAAAAAATTTCACTAACATTTTTGTAATCTTAGTAAAAAAAATTATCTACACGATTTTTTCCAGGTCGTTATGAAATCCATGCCAGTGGCCTATAATGCCAATGTTGCCCCTAAAATCGTGCAAAATTGAATTAATTAATGGCCTACAATAATGTGTAATGTTGCCTTACCTACTCATGTCGCACGCAGATGAAAATCAATTTTCAAAATTGTCGTTGAAAAATTCTCTTTTTGAATGATACGCTTTTTAAACAAAATGCAAAAATCAATAATTTATTTGTTTGTATTTCCAGTTTTGACTTGAACCCTCTAACACGCCACACGGTGTGGGGGTTGGTGATAGGGGGATTCATGTACTGGCTGCAGACTAACGCAGTCAATCAGACCATGATGCAGAGATACCTAGCTCTTCCCAACTTAAAGGCAGCTAAAAGGTACCTACCCAGTTCTCTACTTTACCGAAAGTCTTTTTTTTAAGTGATTAATTTGAGACCGGGAGCCATTTATTGGAAATCCAACACCCCTGCCATAGGTAATCCCAAATGATTCGCTTCGTTTGGTGATTTAACCAGCGTACACGAGTTATTCGGGTGTGGTGTGTTCAGATCTTGACGGCGGATACGCATGGCGGGGCAGATCGGTAGAGACCGGTTTGGGAAGACCCTTTGACCTCTCCAGCTGGTCTATAATGGTAGTCGAAAAACCTCTAAAAAACTGTACCTATACATAAGTTATTTTATGCAAAAATTAAAAAAAAAACCTAAAAAGACCCTCCACACAGTATCCCCAAATATGACGTAGGTCCTGAGGGAAATTATTTATCTCAGGGCCTCCTGCGTTTTTTTTTAATTGAGCTCCACACAGGAGGCCCTGGGGAAAATAATTTCCCTCAGGGCCTATGTCATCTTTGGGGATGCTGTGTGGAGGGTTTTTTAAGGAAAAGAAGGAGAGGAGAGTTCTGGGAAGGAAAATGGTTTAAGGGGTGGGTAGGAATCTGGGGTTCAGTGTGTCGTGGTCATCCGCCTTCAATACCTAGACAAACCTCACCCAATGAACCCGGGCACCCCTGCTAAATCACCAAACGTAGCGAACCACTTGGGGTGACCTATGGCAGAGATGTTGGTTATCCAATAAATGTTACCGGGGCGGCGGCACCCATTCCCGCCTCCCGAATTGTGTAAAGCTAATGTGAAAAAAAATATCGTAGGCTGAAGCGAAATGGAACTTTTATTTCATGGGAGTAAAAACTTGTAAAGGTGTTCCAGGAGCCCAAAAACCTATTTTAAATCACATTTTCGATTGTTTGAATAATCGTGTGAGAAACGGTTTTAACAAAGAAAATGTACACCTACCTACAATCCATACCACCCCCCACCATCTAGTATTGCTAAAAATATGAAGTATGATGTATGATTGTATCGTAAAATGGAATTCATATACAATTACGGTGGGTGTCTAAAATAAAAGATTATTATGGCTGCAATATTATCCATATTAGTTTATGGCCCGCATGTAGATATACTTTTTTAACACCCTCTTATGAATCTAACTAACCGTAAGGCAATTCGCAATGACTTTGATAATGGTATGTAATTTCAAATCAAATCAAATGGACCTCAAATCAATATTAGCTTTATGGACCCAAACCTGAGGGCACAGGAAATAAACTGATTTGGTCCTAGACTTGTTATTGTAAAGTTGTTAGCCATTTTCGGCCTTACTAAAAAAAACCACAGCACGATTGATTACCTGTGTTTTTGCAGCACCATGGATACAACAGATTTACACTAAAACACGAAATATTACTAAAAAAGAATTTCACACTAAAACACGTTTTGAATTTGGCAACACTGCAATTTTTCAATTTTTTCATACAAAATTTTGTTTTCATTCATAGCCGCTAGATGGTGGTGGCGTCACGCCTGCAAATTTGTAGTCTCTTGCCCGTGCAAAAAACAGCTGTTGGTTTTCATGCATGACGGGAATGTTTTTAGTAAATATTGAGATTTTACTGAAGGTTTTTTATTATAGTGACCAATTCACTCTTCTATTCATGTAAATAATATATTTGCCGTGTTATTTGTGTAGTTTTACATCAGTTTTATGAAGTTATTGCACAATAAACAGTACTTAAAAGTTTAACTGTCAAAATATTGTTTTGGGTTACATTAAAGTTCAAATTTACGTTTTTAAATCTTTATTTTATGAGAATTTCTTAAAAAATGTGTTTTTTTTTTAAATATTAATATCAAATTCACCTGTTGGTAAACTTATCAAAGAAATTAACATCTTTAGTGGTGCAAGAAATGTGTTTAAATGTCAGAGATATTTTTAAGGTTATTTTTTTGGCATTAAAAAAAACTGATTTTTTTTTTTAAATGACTGGACTTGGACTGGAGTTCTCTATTGTGGAAAGGGATACGGTCACTCTGCCTCCCCCCTCTCCCTGATTGGCAGGATTGGCTGGTCTATCAATTTGAAAGTATATGGACAATCCCGTTTAGAACCTTTAGAAAAGTATGTGCAGGACTGGGTAAACACAAACGGCCTTAATAAAAAACCCCGTGAAAAATTTATTCAATTGACAATCGGCCGCGGATGTGAAAACATTACTAATTAAAAAATTGTTCTTGGAAAAAAATACACGCCGTTTACACAGCCTGGGGAGGGGGGGGGTTAGTTTATCTCTGTTTTAGGGATGATGTCTGAACGAAATTTGGAATTTTCCAAAGTATTTTGAATGTTCTATATATTTCTTATTTTTGAAGGTGCCGTAAAAACAAATACCATTTTTAAAAACAAGATAAAATTACCTTTTAGATTTGTGTATTTGAAATACACTTTAGTTTTAAAAAACTGCCATATTTTAAGATTTAAACACGGAAAAAAAAGTTTAATAATTTCTTACCAAAACATTTTTGATGAAAGTGTACAGAAATATTTAAAAAATTAAAATTTAAAAAAATACACACTTTTTATATAATGAATTTAAAATGAAACTGTCACCTCACTTTTTCCACTTACTGTAAAAGCCCGAACTACGGTAAATCCTAAGATTTACCAACTCTTAATGGTAAAAGTCCGAACCGTTCTACGAATATTTAAATAAGAAACGATTTTTTCGGGCTTTTACCATTAGAATTTAGTACATGTTAGGTTAGGTTAGGTTAGGTAAATGAACGATGATTATAGAACGGTTAGGACTTTTACCATTAAGAGTTGGTAAATCTTAGGATTTACCGTAGTTCGGGCTTTTACAGTAACACAAACAATAAAAAAATTATAAAAAATTTCAAAGTTTTTTTTAATGCCAAAAAATAACCTTAAAAATATCTCTGACATTTCAACACATTTCTTGCACCACTAAAGATGTTAATTTCTTTGATAAGTTTACCAACACGTGAATTTGATATTAATATTTAAAAAAAAAACACCACTTTTAAGAAATTCTCATAAAATAAAGATTTAAAAACGTAAATTTGAACTTTTATGTAACCCAAAACAATATTTTGACAGTTCAACTTTTAAGTACTATTTATTGTGGAATAACTTGATAAAACTGATGTAAAACCACACAAATAACACGGTAAATATATTAATTACATGAATAGAAGAGTGATTTGGTCACTATAATAAATATCATTCAGTAAAATCTCAATATTTACTAAATACATTCCCGTCATGCATGAAAACCAACAGCTGTTTTTTGCACGGGCAAGAGACTACAAATTTGCAGGCGTGACGCCACCACCATCTAGCGGCTATTAATGAAAACAAAATTTTGTATTAAAAATTTGAAAAATTGCAGTGTTGCCAAATTTAAAACGTGTTTTAGTGTGATGAATTCTTTTTTAGTAATATTTCGTGTTTTAGTGTAAATCTGTTGTACCTTTGGTGCTGCAAAAACACAGGTAATCGGTCGTGCTGTGGTTTTTTTTTAGTAAGGCCGTATACGTTTAATATTATTAAATTAAGCTTATATATTCAGAATCAGCGTTTATTGGTTTATATGAACAAATTTTTTTAAAGCCATAATATTTTTCACTGGAGTTCCTTATTTGTTAATAAATAAATTTGACAGTATACCTACATGCAACTCGCATTGTAATAATCACTGTTTAGTTCTCAAAAAAGTCTGCATTCGAGTTACTAGTCCATTTACTAGTTACGTATTACTAGTTCCAACATCCTCCCTAATGAATTTTGGTAAAAAATTAGATGTGAATGCCATCTGATGTGGTTTCTCACAAGGAAAACGATGTCGTTGTTATTATTTCAAAAAGTCTTCTAGTTTTATTTATAAGTTGTGTTTGAATATGGGCTTATAATAATTAAAACACGTTTTTTTAAATATATAATAAACATTAAAGTTATTACAAGATCGTTCTAACGTGTAAAAAAATAAACTAACCGGAATTATGAAAACTCGTCGGCCTTCTATGCTTTTCTTTATTTACTTACACTACAATTTTTTTTTCTTGATTTTCTCAAAGTAAGAAAGTCCGTTAGGTAGGGTTTTGGAACTCAACGATTCAAATCACAAATCGGGTAAACTAAAATCGGGCATGTTTCCAAAATAAAATATTTTGTTACTATTTAGTTAGGCACTTTTACAAATTTGTAATTATAATTTACACACCTCACTCATTTGTAGCATCGCCAGGCCAGGTTCGGTTAAAAATGAATTTTCAGATCCTACGCGGAAAAGTCCCACAATGGACTGAGCTACAAGCCGTTGCCTCATTTTGGAGAAATTTACTTTTCTGGACAGGGTCTGGTAATTTCAATGTGCGCTCTCCGGCGGTCAACTTATGACTGATATCATAGATCTATACCCTACAGGATAAACCACGTAAGTCCATAGCTATGTGTGGTTTATCCTTGAAGGTACAGAGTTTATTCAACGCATTCTTCCCCACCTTCTTTTTCCCTATCTCTTCCCCCTCTCCACTACCTTCAGCCTCACAACACATCCCTGTCGGGGATGCCATAGTCTCACTGGCTCCAGACGGGAGCAGTTGGGACCATTGTGCGGTATTCATAATAAATAAATAAAAATTAACCCCATTTTCAAAAAAGTGGCCACGTGCATTGCCTCCAGCTCGTCGAAATGATAGCCAGATTTTATGTAAGGGCACGTCTATCAACTATTACAATTAGGATATCTATGGTTTTCTCATAAATTTATATCCCCAGAGCCTTGGCATTCTTCGTGGTGGGAATCATTGCCCTGGTGGGTTTCTGCTGCTATTGCGGGATGTTGATATTCGCCAGGTACCACGACTGCGATCCTCTTTCCACACAGGTGAGCTGCCACTATTGTATTTTTACTCATATGCAATGTTTGTTAATAAAATCAAAGACTTACTACAGTGGGTAGTTTTTTAGTTGGCGAGGGCGAAGGACCAATTGCTTCCTCTACTTGTGATGGATATTTTGGGGGAAATCCCGGGACTTTCTGGTGTATTCGTAGCTGGCATATTCAGCGCTGCTCTCAGGTAAAATTAACGTTTACATAATTTATTTTTACATTTTTTCAGTTCCTTCCTACAGCGATAATTTGTGTGTACCATCCGAATAAAGACGGGTTAAAACATCGCTTTAAAGCCCCACGTAAAAACAAAAAAAAATATTTCATTTTCTGAAAGATGCATTTGTCAATACTCTCACCAATTTTTAAAAAATAAATTCGTAAAGTTGACGGAGATACAGAATTTTATGTAAATCCATTTGAATGTTGAATATGTTTGTCGAATTTTCCTTCAGCAAAACTTTGAACGCGTTTTTCTCGAACCTGCTTTTTTTAACCTGTTTGACAACATTTTAAAAAAAACTATACACCCAATTTGCATGCTACAAGACTTAAACTTTTCAAAAATTCAGTTTTTACGGCACCACGTAGGTATTTTGTATAAAGGGCCAAACATTTTCCATAAAAACCGGAAATAAAATTCGCTCCTCCGCCATTTTTTTTTATTTTTTCAGATATGAAAATTCCCTTACGTGGTGCCATAGAGACTGGATTTTCGAACAGCTTAAGACTTGGTGCATGCAAATCGGATGTATAGTTTTTTTTAAATTAATATGTTGTCAACCAGATTGAAAAACATTGTTTCGAGGAAAACGCATTCAACGTTTCGCTGAAGAATAATTTAACATACAAACGGTTGCACATAAAATGCTTTATCTCCGTCGATTTAACGAATTTCTTTAAAATATTTGGTGAGAGAATTCGTAACAAATGCATCTTTCAGAAAATGAATAAAAAAATACAAATAAAAATAAAAATGTACAGTGGTCTCAGGTCTGGTGCCTTAAACACGTTCAGACTTACCTATGTACTCAAGTACGTATTGATGATTTTGGTACCTTTCTTTGAATTAAATCCTTTTCTTCTATGTGCATCCGGTAACATTTTGACTTACTGTTTTGGCGCCTAGAAAACAGAACAATCACAATTAAGGGCTTTAAGGGGAGGTTCACCCCCCCCCTCCATTCTCAGTATATCTATCGTAGGAAAAACATAATAGTACTCATTACATTCATAGCGCGAAGTGCGACCAGACAAGAAGAATCGTAGAATGTGTCGTCTTCCCTTTTCCCATCCAATTAATTACCCAAATTTCTCCATGACCCTCATTTGTTATACATTTTAAAGTAACCATTATTGTTGTTCGTATTTCAGTTCACTGTCTACAAGTTTAAATTCTATGTCGGCAGTCGTCCTCGAAGACTTCTATAAACCGTTCTTCAAAGCACCCCTTAGCAACAGACAGGCAAACATATTGATGAAGACAGTTGTCGTTCTAATGGGAGCTCTATGTCTTGGTAAATATCTGAGCATATCTATTATCTACACTGTTATAAAATGTATGATTTCCCTAACTCTATACGATATTTACTTAGTATCTATATTTAGTACCTACAAGGTGGCGCAAAAGTTAACTTTAACTAACTTTGTTCTTAAATAAAAATAATTATTAAAACAGAATTATTCCGTATTTTTGAGGGGTGCAGAGGTCCGTGGTTTTTCTACGTGTATTTTGCTTCTGTTTACTTCGCCAATATCAAAGTCGTGATGACATAATAAGTCTTTTGCAAAAATGAGAGCATCTCCCGTTAGGGTGATGACTTTTGCGCCACCTTTTGTAACATTGGCATCACATTAGAAACTGATTTCTGTATAATTTCAGCTCTCGTGTTTGTGGTTGAGAAGTTGGGAACTGTGCTGCAGCTCACTATGACATTTGAGGCTATCACGAATGGACCTCAATTGGGGATATTTAGTATGGGAATACTATTTCCATGGGTTAATTCGAAGGTTGGTAACATTTATAAGATAAAGTACCTATACAAATGTAATTTGGTGACATCTCTAATCAAATGTTGGTTGGTAGGACAGAATTGATGGAGGACTTGGCCCTTCATTCCACTGGGTGAGTATCGATACTAAATCAACAAAAACCGGAGACCCTGCGTTGAAAAGTAAAGTTCACTACGGTTTGTAGCGCAACAATGTTGGGACTTTTCTACGCAGTATCTCCAGTTTTTGTAGATTCGGTACAGATACTGATCCAGTGCACCAGTACCGACTTATGCATTTTTCATAATATCTGATGCATTTTCGCAATTTTTGGCTTTTTAATTAAGAACCTAATACACTGAAATAAGTACGTGTTTATATATTTTTTCAGGGAGCTCTTATTGGAGGATTGTCGGGCTTGGGGATTATGTCGTGGGTTTGCCTCAACGCTCAATTCGCCATAGCCAGTGGACAAATCCATTTTGATACCAAACCCATGACTGTAGAGGGATGCAATTATAATTACACCTTGAAAGAAACTCCAGTCTTTCACGACGAAGAAGGGTAAGCTAAATCATACCAAGTAGGTACAAAAAAAGACGAGTTCAACAGAGGTAAATTGGGAATCCCCAGAAAGGTTATTCGACAGTCGATCCCCCTAAAGTTGCCCCCCTCCCCCCCCCCCCCCCGAAATTATAAGTAGATACTCGTATATACGCTGGCTCGTACAGTATGTGGTGTTTTTCACATAAACGACGATCTACCAATTATCCAATTATTATTATTATTATATACAAAAGTAGTTTTATCTTTGATGCATTTAATGAGAATATGTTTTAAATTTTTGTTATTCGGTGGTACAACCTCTCTGCACAATCATCTTTAGTGGAAATTTCACATCGACAACCTATCAATATGGGTAAGAAAATTGATTCACGTATTCTTTGTATTACGAAACATAATCAAACAACAAGACCTAAGAAAAATATATTTCGGATTATGCAACGCCATCTTGACGTATGGTTGTATTGGTTGGGGAGCGTCAGGAAGAACAATTTTAGATCCACTAGTGAAGGCCCAGAAATCCATAATTAGAGTCATTGTGCGTAAACCCTATAGGTTTTCTAGCGACAAAAAATTTTATGTACTTGATGTTCGTCAAAACTATATAAAAAGGGTTATTATCCACGTACACAAAAATGTAGAAAATCTTAATAAAATTGATCATAAATATATCACAAGAAGTCACACCAGAAAGGATCTCGTGGTCCCAGGGAGCAATACGGCAAAGTTTCAAAGGACATATATATACATATCTGGGACCGAAATTGTATAATAAAATCCCCCCAGAATTAAATATTAAAACATGCAAAATGGCATGCATTGGTACAATCATAACTAAATGGTTGATTGACTTAGGTAGGAATGAGTCTGAAAATTATGAAATAATTAATGTCACTTAAAACTTAAAATTATACATGGTTAACTATTAATGGCACAATCAGTAAAAACTTAGTAGTTATAGTATATTTAAACTTAGTAAAGTTAAAGCTTAGACGGTCTCCACACGGTGCTGCCGCAGCACCAACTGCCGCAGAACTTTAGTTGACTGTAGTCAAAAGCGCCAGCCGTATTGTTATTATAATAACAATACGGCTGGCGCTTTTGACTACAGTTCTGCGGCAGTTGTTACTGCGGCAGCACCGTGTGGAGACCCCTTTAGACTTACGGATTTCAATACTTCGTTTGTATGGAAACACTATGATATGAAACAAAACATATATTTAATCTACCAAAAAAAAAACAACATTTTTATTTTTTATTTTTACAGAATACATTTATGGCATTTTTCACCAGCATTTGGTTCTTTAGAACAGGCAATCTGCCTAGCTAGGAACTTATGACGCACAAGACATAATAACACTTGTACACATTTTAAAATCTACATTTATTTGAAATATTATTATTATGTAATTTTGCTGTATAAATGTAACTATTGTAATAAAATAAATAAAATAAATCCCTTCGGGAACACTTAATTGTATTTTGTACAAGGTGGTATACCGTATTTTCCCTAAATTTTCGACACATTGTATGCCGGGGATCCAACTCTCGGAGGAACAACTGTTTATGGAATGCCCCAGAAAAGCCAATTAACAAGGCCAAAAATTTCGAAATTTAAAAATGTTTGATTAATTTCCCCAAAAGGAAGGAAAAATTTAGCGGACTTCGGACACAAAACACACTCCGTGATACATTTATTGTTTTAATCAGTGATTCAAACAATAAATTCCTTTCAGAACCGGAGTGTTCTTCCTGTACCGTATATCCTATATCTGGTACACCCTGGTGGGGGCTTTCGTTACGGTGTCCGTGGGACTCCTGGCCAGCTGGGCTCTGGGCCCCAACGACCCCCGCGACGTGGAGCCCTGCCTGCTGGCCCCCTTCTTGAGGAAGATCATCAAGCCCAGACCTACCCTGAGCGTGCAGCCTGGGGAAAGAAAGCTCATACATGCTTATGAGAAGGTACATTATAAAGGATGTTAAGGACGTACTTGGCTTGCTTTAATCATTGATTCCTGGCATTATTTTGAGTAAAAATTTATATGAAATTTTGATCTCCGGTTAATTTTTTTTTTTTACGTCCCTGTATAATATGCTTCATTTCGGTGAATTTTAACAAGTTTAAATTTTTAGTTCCTTTCTCTCCGTCGTGGTGTCTTTTGACTGTAGATATAATGGCATACCAGCCCAGGACCAAAAGGCCCCTTTCTGTTTCTATTATTTGGTTGCTAAAAATATTTTGCAAGAGTGACATGGCTGCAATATTAGAAGGTTAAACTTTACGGAAGATTTTTTTCGAGTTTTTATGTTTTTTACATATGTTTTCGTCGCATTTTGTGGTATCTGAATAATACGTTGAATAGCTAAATTGGTAAAAATAACTACCAAAAAAATTATAAATAAATTTTATACCACTTTTACTGAATAATATTTTTTTTATATTCATCAATTTACTTGGGTAAAGAGAGCGGATGTATAATGCATTATTTTATGAAAAAAATAAACGTAGATTAAATGTAGATTTTTAAAAATAGGTCTCATTTTTTCCTATATAATATATTTTTTTAATTTTTTTTTTTTACAATTTTTTAGAAAATAATGTGTATACCCCGTTCTAATGTCACATGTGGTTATGTGTTTGATTTATAACTTGAAGTATTAAAAAATAATATTTAATAAAAAATTAATAAAAATTAATATAAATTTAATAAAACTTCAAAGATTTATCTGCAGAGGTTTTAACAAATTTTAAAAAAATACTTTAAAAGAAAGACAAATATTCCCGAGTTACGAATAACCTGACAATATTTGAAAATCTCCTACAACCACCACTGTAAGCGGAAAACGTTGCTTGTGTTGTGATGGAGGAATGAAGATAATGTTAGTTCTTAGTCGAAGTATGACACAGTTAAAACATTTATGACCGAATCGGATAGGGACACCTTAGCTCAGTTGGTAGAGTTGCGGCCCGGAAAGCAAAAGGTCCTGGGTTTGAGTCAGAAATGTGCCCATACCTTTTTCTAATTTTTCTGTTTCCAGATTTTCGAATGAGTTTCGCTAATATTGTCTTCAATTAATTAAATATATGTAGGTATCACAAATTGAGATTTTACTCATAAAGTTTTTTTTTTATAGTTATACCTTACAAGAGTCTCAGCTGCTCCCGTCTGGAGCCAGTGAGACTACGGCATCCCCAATTGGGGTATGTTGTGAGGCAGTGGGGAGGGGAAGGAGATGGGGAAGAGTAAGGTGGGGAAGTACCTGGCTATTCAGATCTGGTCACCAAATACGGCTAGAGCCATTTCAAACAACGTTTCAAGTCTGATTGATGGTCTTACACCAGGGCGATTCTGATAGTATCTTTCGCTCTGGAACGTGCCGCAAATACACTATACATTATTTTTAAATGAATTAATTGTGAAATAACACAAATTATTCAAATAAAATTTACTTTCTCGTGCCAGGATTCGATCCCGCGACCTTCGGATTGCGAGTCAAAAACCTTACCGCTAGACTACGCCGACCGTCAAAAGTTAAGTTAAAAATAAATATGAATAAAAAAATCTTTTGTACGGGACGACTACCACATTGACCTTTTACAATAATTTCTGTCCATACAATGACAACTTGGTACGTCGGTATTCCCGATATTTCGTATTAAATAAATTAGGTTTTTTAGCACGTTTTTTTTTACTTATAAAAAAAATAATTTTTAATTTAAAAAAACGCGTATTTTACGAACTAAAATGTCAATATGACGGTCATATCTCATACAAGGCAAATTGTCATTTTACGTAATTATATTATTAAATTTAGTATTTTCCAATTTTCCATTCCCCCTTATTTAATTGTCTTTTATAGTACCTAATTAAGTTCAAACACAGTGTTTTTTTTTCTAAACAAAATTTATACTAAGCGTGCCCAGCTATTCTAAAAGTATACCTACCAATAACTAATTTGGGTGAATTGAAAAAAAAAATTGCAAAACTGTCACCCGAGGCCAAAATTCCGGTCACGTTTTTTACCCCAAATAAGGTCAGTAAACGCTGAAGTTTGTCAGATATGTCACTTGACACCTTCTAGACATAATATGTTATTTTGATAAAAAAAATATATAGTCAAATACTTGCATATTACATTTTGAATGCTTAACTTTCCTTTTGTTTTATTTGTTTTATTTATTGGAGTTATAAACCTATAAGACCAAAATAAAAAAATTTAAAAAAGCTTAAAATGTAATATACACTTCACCTCCGCAACCCGAATTTCTACCGATTTCTTACATATCTCCTTTTAACACTTTAAGTTTTAAAGTTCTTAAAAAATTTAAGTATGTTAATCTTGAATATAATATCTAGATATTCCCCGCCCCGAAACGCAAATTATATGAAAATCCCTCGATAGAAAAAAATGGCAATGTATGCTCCAAAAATTATTATAAACACGTTAGTTATTTTACAAGTTATACCTTTAGTTTACGAAAAAATTCACAGTGTTTCTTTAAATGCTGTTTAAGACAACCCTCGCGAGATTTTTGCTCTATTTTAAACGAGTCGTGTTTTATTAAAGATTTTCACAATTTATCGCTGTAAATGTTAGCGCGCTCCTCTAACATTCGTAATTTCATATCTCTCCATCTTCTTCATTTTGAGGCCGGTTACGGCGCCTTAAACAATTCTTATAATCCCCAGCAACAAAAACTTGTTTTTAATATTTCTTAGGCTTACATTTAAATATGGAATGGGTGTCATTAATAACAATAACAAGGAGCAATATTCAATTCAAACTACTGAAAGCAAAAAGGAAACGCGATGAAAAAAAATCGATGATATAATAAGTTTTCAGTTATACGTATTCGTATAATATTTTTTTTAAATGTTATGAATTTGGTCAGGTTTGTGATATACGAGTACACATAGATATCTGTTCGTGATCCATTATAGGTGTCACAGTTTTTTCTCATAAATGCATTTACAAGATAATTCAGTATTGTCCTTAGGAATCTAAAATGTATCCGGACATCGAGTTACTTTTAATGAACTTCTGAAATTAAAATCTGTAAATTAATGTTTTCCTCGCATTTTTACGGGTTCAAATTTATAAATTTGTTTATTATAATATTTTTTGTTTACCACTCATACTTTCTTATTTTATCTACGTATTTCATTTTTTTTTTATTATAACATGAAATTAATATTCATTTTCTCTTTGCAGAATCCGGATCCTTTGGAAATTAAACTTAAAGAAATGAAGAAATCAGATTCACCATAGGTAATTTAATTGTGTAAAAGAAGAAAAAGTTTTGTGTATTTTTGTGTGTTCAAATAAATTACTGTGTTCATAATAAATAATAGTGTTTTATTAATGGTTTCATTTTTCCTTCCTAGTTAGACAAAGACATATATGACGAACCCAAGATATTCAGCTGGTTGTTAGGTGATTGTAAATGGATCAAAAGTGGGTCAAAAAATGTTAAATGTTTCTTGAGATGGGGACGAAAAAATACTTTATTCCCTTGGATTTTACTGAGGCTAATTCATATTTGCCTAAGCTCATTTATATTACAGTTAAGACCACCTTCAATGTTCTGAATTTGCGTAATATTTATTAGGTCTCTAATTTATTTAAGAAACTTAATTTTATCTGTAAAAATATGTACGGTAAACCTTTGACTTTGAGGCTCGTTACCTTTTTTCATTTCGTGGCAGAGAATATTTATAAATTCATTCGTGAGTTTCTCCTTCGGCTTCAGATTGTCAAATTACTAAACTGTTCCTAGTACCTACAATATTAGCCATTGGCTGTAAATAGGTGCCAAGGATACAATAATGAGCACACGGATCACGCTTTGTCGCGGATTAAATAAGAAAATTGCAGTCACTCAAAGACCATAACGAGAATGAACTATTTTAGTCGGCACTCGGGACTAACAGGAAATTGCTTGAGTTGTGACATTAGGGATTAAGTTTTCGGCTGCATTTTTTTACATTCTTGAAATGATATTACTGAAGTAAGTCTGCCGTGACTTTTTCGCAAAGAAATCTAAACACACTTTTGCAATATGAAAAAAAGTTTAACTAGGTACCCATAAAAAAACCCACTGTAAGATTTTAATCATCATCTTAATTTAGTGTAATTTGAATTGTTTTGTTTTATTTACTTTACATGCTAAAATTGATTGTATACAATTATGCAGTTATAACCTCACTAAGACAAAGCCTGTATTGAGGTTAACAATTTTATAAGTTATAAATATGAACAGAAAATAGGATTCATAATCCCCCCCCCCCCCCCCCCCATACACACAAGCCCTGCTTACTTATGGGGTACACCAAATATATCTACCATGTAATTAATTACTGTATAAATTAAAATAAAAGAGTAAGCGAATGTTAAATTGCTGTAGGAACTAGAATGGTTTCTTTCAGGGAAGCATCCAAATGGGGCACAAGCTGGAGAAAAAAAAACTCTCCTGTCCAAAGTGGGCTTCTGGTCGAAATATTGACAGACTATTGTAAAAAGAAATTCAATTTGTGAAAATTACATGCTCATACAATCTGGAGAAAAGCCATTCCAGTGTGGGAGTCGCAACACGCGAAAAAGTTATTGAATATTTGGCGGCAAAAAGGTTCCACACCGCTGAAATAAACGATAGTTTCTGATTTCACAACATTTTTATGAAGAACATTGGAAAAGGGGTGGTGTTTGTAGGTATTTGGGTATCTTTCTCAATGTTCATATTTGTGAAGTAAGCAATGGGTTAAACCCCCTACATACCACTCAATTTGATTGATTCAACCGTTGTGAGTCAACCGTTGAGAGTTGCATACAGACGACGCCATGGTTGGTTCAATTTCGTCAGTTGTTACTCTGGGGAACACATGCAGCATGCCTCCTATTTCATCAAAAACAAACAAAAAATTGCGATCGCTCTGGTAGCATTGTTAACTATTAACTCGAAAAGAAAAAGACAAACGTGGCCAAAAAATGGCACATCGAACAAAAAATCAGTCATATGATGCTACTAAAAGATTTTATTCTTTTTATTCGGTTTTTTCGTTGCATCCTTTGCAATGCATTTGAACTGCTCTAAAAGGATCACAAGAGCTTCGTTCCAGGCGCCTCTTTTAGAGTAGGTACATCTTACTTGTAGTATGACACTAGCAAGCTAAATTCTTGAATAATGTCAAAAAATCGTCAAAACTTCTCGTTCATTAGTCATGCATGGCATTTTATTTATTTGTATTCGTTGAATATACGCTCATGAACCACTGACTGAATAAAGTTAGTTCAACGGTTCAAACGCGTTACAAACTATTCAACTTGATTGAACGATTTGGTGGTTGAATGATGGTTGGATGCTCTGCCGGTGCAACCGTTCAACTTGATAGCCATGCCCCATATCACATTTCCACACACTTTACATTGAATTGAACTTTACATTGAATTCAACCAGATTGATACAACCGCTCGACAAAATTGAGTTGTCTGTAGGTTCCTTTATTGCGGTGCAAGCATGCTAGCTCACCCGTTAACATTTTTACTTCTTCAATAATTTACTAATTAACTACTCGACGGTATCATAAGTCATATCACTGCTTAAAAAACAATCCCACTCATTTTGTAACCGCAGCTGATAAAATAATCGGACAAACTAAAAATAATCTGAGAACACAACCAGTCAGTTTTCAGCGGACGCTGAAAAGCGATGTCCTGATTCGCCATCAAGGATCGACCAATTTAAATATCAAATAATCAATTGCCAGCCTTCCCGAGATGCAACACTTTAGATTAAATGACATAGAGACTTGATCATTGCTTGGCCAGGTTAAGGCCTTCAGACGTACTCTGAATCCTGTTGGATAAATAAGGATTGATACAATTTAAATCAGTGCTTCTATATCCCCTAGCAAGGGCAACAACTATGTCAATCTCGTAAAAGAGTTTTTGTGACCGACAAAGTTATCAATATCTCAGCGTGTTTAATTGTTAGAAATTTCGATAGGAAAAATAGGTTTTTTATTGAATGTGTAGAAAACAGTGCGAGCGGATTTATAAAAATAGTTCTCTAAAATGTCTAACAAACAACATCAGAAAAATGTGGTAGTGTTTTTTTATTGAAGTGTGGTTCGACTAGTACAAATGTTTTAAAGCAGTGGCTTTGTTTTAGAGATATTATTAAATCAAAGAGGACAAAACTTTGAATATATCAAGGACAAGGTATTTACATAAGGATTTCAAGAAGGACAAAATATTATATCAAAAGGGACAAGATATTACAACAAGAAGTAAAAGAAGTACCTACAAGATATTAACTAGTTCAAAATGGACAACGAGACTAAAACCTTCCTGGGGGTGAACGAATTGGGGATGTCGATGCGGAGGTTTGGATGGCCAGACTATACGGTGTTTGTGCTAATGCTGGTGATGTGTTCCTCAATCGGGATCTACTGGGGGTTCGTGAAGAAGCAGGACGCAGAGGACTACCTGATGGGAGGAAGGAACATGAACGTGTTCCCGGTATCCGTGTCTCTGGTGGCAAGGTGAATTCTTTTTTATTTTATAAATTATGCTTGAGGTACCAAAGTTAAAAATAACAGATATAAAAATTGATCAATAAAAAAATATGCCAATTGTTTAAACTTCAATTTGGATTTGAGGTCAAAATACATATATTTATTTATTTACAAGGCGGGTTGGGAAAGATTATTTACAAAGATTGTCAAAGTTGCCTCTAAAATCATGAAAAAATTAAATCTTTAACGGCCTATATTTTATAATTTAAAAACACATAACTACCTATAATAAAGTAGCACATATCCGTACTAGATAATCACCATACCTTTTGATTAAAAAAATATTATTTTTGTTCATATTATTTATTTTGATTATATTTTTGTCTGTCATAAAAGACATGACGCCATATTGTTTGTTTCTTAATTAACATATTATCATTGACCTGCAATAAATGGCGTAGCTATCGCTACGCCACTGCCTGCAATGAAATCAGACTACCTAAAATGGACAAAGCTAATACACAAAACAGTTTATTCTGCAAAGGGACGAAATTTATTAAATATTATAATGCGCTGCCGGAAACCATAAAAACTACACCGATTGTTAATATATCAAAAATAGACTGTAAGACATTTTCGTTACAATTAGTAATTCGTAAACAAATGTACAAATAACTAAAATAAATATTTTTACTTATTGTAAGAAAATTTATTTGTAAAAATGAAATGAGAATTTTGAACCTCGCGTGAATCCGGGTAGTAACTAGACATAGGATTTTTAATAACAATGACTTCTTTATGGTCTATGAAAAAATTGAACGACGTGAAAAAATCAGCAAATAGAATTCTGGTCACGAGACGCAAATATTGGTTTGATATTGCCCATAGAAAAATATACGTACCTAGTTATCTAATTACATATATAATTAGTTATCTAACTCAAACTGCTACTAATCTTAAAATTGTGTATACGATACTGCCGCTATGGGTCGACTCACAGTGCCCTTCTTCAAGAAGGAGGATACGGTGTTTTTACGTATGACAACAGAATAGCACTTAATCCTAAATATGGGAACACCTCAGCACAGGTTCTCTTAGTGAGGTGTTCACATAACACTGCTATTAACCTATTTACAAACAGTTACTGATCATTAATATTTTTTTATAACTGAAACTTATTAATTATGTAAACCACTGTAATGTGTGTTCGAAAATAGAAATAAAATGAATAAAAATATGTGTACATATTTAAAAAAAAATAAGACAAGATTGGTTAAAACAATAAGATACACATTCTTTGTAATAATAAATATATATAAATATGCTTTAAAAAAATTTAAAGGTACCACGTAGGTACAGTTAATTCGCCAGTTAGTTATTAGGGAATGGGACGTTTCTACGCCGCCGGTTCTTCGCCGCCAGTTCATCGCCGCCGTTTCTACGCCGGGACGGTTCTACACCGGCCGTTTCTACACCGGCCGTTTCTACGCCAGCCAGGTTAGGTTAGGTTAGGTTAGGTTAGGTTAGGTTAGGTTAGGTTAGGTTAGGTTAGGTTAGGTTAATTTAATTTGAATGCGGCGTAGAATCGGCTGGCGTAGAAACGGCCGGTGTAGAAACGGCCGGTGTAGAACCGTCTCGGCGTAGAAACGGCGGCGATGAACTGGCGGCGAAGAACCGGCGGCGTAGAAACGTCCTAGACCCAGTTATTACGTAGGTATGGTTAATTCATCAGCTATTTATTATGACTTAGTTATGGTTTTCAGTTTTGTTTCAGGGATATCTTTACTGGGCACCCCGACGGAGATTTACGTGTACGGTATGCAGTACATGTACATCATTGGTGGAATCTTACTGATGGCTATCATCCTATCCCACGTCTTCCTACCTGTATTCCATGAGCTTCAAGTTACTTCGTCTTATGAGGTAGGTACCACTCCAAAACTCTCACGCTCATTGCCTTACAAAACTTTAAATAGTATATAAAACGAACATTCACTACGATGTTATTATTCTGCTCCTACACATAGGCAAAATACACTACAAATTCAATTAAAAATGCGTTCAGAAATAGTAGGTATAAATTTTCAAAACAAATGACAGAAAGTGCTTTATTTTGATTTTATTTGAGACACAAACAGGATATTTATAGAACATTCATTGTGGGTAATATAAAACAAATTAAAATACATATGTAAATATCCTTAGACTAATGTGTCTGCAGTAATCACATTTGCATATTCACAGAAGCAAACACATGAAAAACAATGTCAGTATTTGTATACATAACTTAAAAACCTAATTACAAAATTTGAAAGAAATAATAAGTAGAACATATTTATGAAGTATTTATTAAAAAATAATAAAAAAACAAACAAATTTTTTAATTTTTATTTTTAGGTACACAAATCGTGGAGATATTTCTTGAAACAAGTTATATTATTTAGAAAAATATCTATGATAGTGTGTGTTTTAGCAAGATCGTTGTATGATCGAGACATTTTAGACCTTGGATTAAAATATTCAGTATTATTGGTAAAAATTTCGGGTTTCTGGTAGATTTGGGCCTAATGTATATATTAATATAATGTATATTCCAGACTGTTGACCCGTACTCACGTATTTTTATAATGTAAAAATAAAATTATATTTTACAGTATTTGGAAAGAAGATTCAATAAAACGATGCGCCTATTTGGATCAATTCTGTTCACAATTAGTCTTGTAAGTTTTAATACATTTTAAATATTATTGTTCTATATTAAAATAATTTTATAAGTATTTAATTTATATTTTTGCATCTTTTGCAGATTACCTGGCTGCCTATTGTTATATATGTTCCTGCTTTAGCGTTTAACCAAGGTAAATGTGACGTTACCTTGTCGTGGTCTTTATTCAACTCGATGATGGAAATATATCAAAATCCCAGATTATGTGGTCTGCATAAGTGCTCAAGACAACTAGCCAAAAATTTGTTAGCAATTTCAGTTTAGATGGTCCTAGAAAAATATCGGTTCTGCAATGGACTGAAACCATGGAAATAATACTAGATTGGGACGCCTAAAGGAGTCTTGTCGAAGCGATGGGTCGATGTCGAACCAGTTTTGGATTATAATGTTCCTGGTAACAATGTTCCCTTTCAAAATGTTCCCTGTAAAAATGATCCCAGTAAAAATTTCCCCAATGGTTTCTCATGTCTATCGTCCTTAGTTAAAAATTTCACGGTCAAAATGTTTGCAGTAATCATTTTCATTTCCAAAATCTTCCTAACCTAACATTTTAATAAATTTATTTATTGTTATTGTATTATTTATTTAAGTCCTTTCTACTGTGCGACTCTTAACTCAGACATTTGACAGGGAATGTTTTGACCGAGAACATTTAAGCTAGGGAATTTTTTACTTGGAACATTTCACATTAGAAATAAGGGCATGATAATGATTTTGAAATTTGATTCGGAGTTGTAAATGTATTAAATTATTTTACTGTTCATGTTAACTTATTATTACAAATCCTTAATTGATGTTGTACCAGCTTTATACTTTCATTTCAGTGACCGGAATAAATGTGCACATCATAACACCAGTTGTGTGTGTAGTTTGTATTTTCTATACCTGTGTGGTAAGTTTATATGAGAAATATTTAGTTTGCGATTTAATAAATTTAGTACTAAAGTGTTCTAATATTGAAGTAATAAATTTTAGGGAGGGCTAAAAGCAGTTGTTTGGACCGATGTGATCCAAACCATTGTGATGTTTGGCGCCATGATGATTGTAGCAATCAAAGGAACAGTGGACATTGGAGGAATATCCGTAGTTTGGGATAGGAATGTAGAGAGCGGCAGAATCGAACCACCCAAGTAAGAAAACTGAGATTTCTCGCAAATTTACAAAAATATTATTTCACGTAATTCCTGTGAATTCGATAATTATTTTGTATATCTTAACTGTAAACAAGCAAATCTCAAAACCATAAATTCAATGTAAAAAAAATTATTAATGCCCTTTCAAATGAAAGAAAACACCATCACTTCCCAACTGTTAAACAGAGTTTTAGTTACACATCGAGTAAAGACTGCACCAGCTGCAATGTATTAAACTGTAGGTACTCCGAAAAAACTGGCTACACAACATTGCATTTTGGCAAAATTACACTTGAAATTATCGCATTCAAAAATGAGGTTATTTCGGACATATTATTTTTTAATTGACTGAAACCGTGAGAATTTAAGAATTCTATGAAAGTGATGTTTTTTAATGACATTAATGGCGTACGCATGTGTAGATAAATATAAATCATAGAAATCAATGTTTGTATTGCGCAAACAATGAATCCAAAATGTTAGTTTTTTTATCATTCTCTTAGAATTTTAATAATAGTTTTTTTTATAAAATTTTTTATTATGTAAACCTTTTAAAAGTGAAGTGACAGTTTCTTGCAGATTTCCTAAATAAAAGTAATGCGTTTTCTAAATTTCGTATTTTCTACAATTTTTCGACGTTTGGAGTAAAAATAAAAGAGGTTAATTTTTTTTTTCATATTTGAAACTTAAATATTTCAATTTTTTTTAATATTTACTTATATTTCGAATACAAAAATGTAAAAGGTGTTTTTGTCAGGTTTTTTAAATATAATTTATTTTTACGACATCTTCAAAAAGAATAAACCCTCTTTGGCGGTATAAAAAAAATTGGATGTTGCTATTTTTTTTTATCTCTCCATGAACTATAATAATATTGCAGTTTCGTTTTTACGTTTATCTTAGTAGATAAGGTTTTTTATACACTGTTGTTTATGAATTGTACACAATATTCACCGCGTTGATAAGTAAGTCTGCAAGGAGAAAAACAATCTCAAAATATGGCTTAGTTAACATGAATATGTGGAAATCAACAAACACGAAGATGAGGAAATCAACAAACGTGAAGATGAGGAAATCGACAAACTTGACGATGGGGAAATTAATAAATCATGATGTACCTTACACCAACATGACGAGGACTGCAAATTAACTAACTACTTTAAATAATTTAAAAAATAGTATCAGTTTATCCGACTCTGTAAATTGGGAGGTCTTAATTGATTTGCCAATTGACCTTTCCTATTTCAATTGCCACATTTTCATAGCCTACCCAGCTATATTTTCGTCATGGTTTTCACATATCACCGCATATTTTTCCATTTATTTTCAGCTGGGACCTAGATCCACTATCGCGGCACACAATATGGGCGCTGGTGATTGGTGGATGTTTCTATTGGCTGGTGTCGAATGCAGTGAGCCAAACCATGGTCCAGCGCTACATGGCTCTGCCAAACCTGGCTTCAGCTCAAAAGTAGGCAAAACAAGGGTTGACGTTATAACTAGATATATCTTTCCACTACAATTATATGAATATGATTGTTAAAATACACACGGTGTTAAAGAACGTAGGTACTTGACTTACTTCAACAACGATTCCTGACATTATTTGGAGTAAAAAATGTGAATGAAATTTTAGTCTCCGGTGACTTTTTAGACGTTTTTTTTCTTTTTTTTTCTTCAAACTCAAACAAAACGTTCCTTAACACCCTGTATAACAATATACCTAATATATTTCATATATACAAAAGTTTTGTAATAGGTAATAATAACCAAAATATTAAAAAAAAAAAATGATTGTGTCCAGAATAACCGTAGCTTTACTTTTGCAAGTGATGCTAGTGTTCGGATAACAACATGGTAAAATAATGGGAAGACTAATAAAGGTGCCAGGGGCGTCACCAGCTTCCAAGATAAGAGGGGACAACTTAATTTTTAGAGTTTAGAGGAAGAAACAAGGATGTAGTCAGAATAAATTCTAAATATTTGCAAACTTAAACTGACGTGTACCCGGTGCTGCTCAAGATTGTGAACAGGGCCGGGCTCGTGAAGGGGCTCATGGGCATACTGAGTTTGGCTGTCCCTTTTGAAGGCTGTAAACCTCCAGAAACAACAAATCACATTTCTTTCTTTAATTATATTGAAGGGGTTTGTGTAAGACTTTCCTATTCCACGTAATCGTGATTTGGAGTGGAAAATTAGTTATCTCTCACAAAGACACGGAGAAGCGCAGTAGGAGATTTTTTTCATTTTCATTTGAATTGGGGTACCTAAGTACGAGTATGTGGTGTGGGTAAAGGGAGTGGAATATGAATTATTTATTAATACAGTCAGTATTCCAACAATATTTAGACCAAAATCCTGTAGTATTTTCTTAAACGGAAATATTTTTGTATTGTTTAAACCTCAGCTTAACCGGATAGTAGGCAAGTTAACAAATGCGTTGAATTCCCACCCAGTCGCGAGTGCAAGCCACTGCTTGCTAAGTCCTCCATCATTGCAGAAGCAACATTTTCCGCTTAGGTATATAAAAATGATAAATATTCCTGTGTCCTCAATGCATATCATTTTGGCACGTAGTTGGGACTCTATGGAAAATTACCAATTTATTTATTTATATACATATACAATACATTACAAGTGATACTTTGTTTTGTCTGTCCAACTGAGAAGGATACCCGTTTTAGGACAGCCAAATTGTATATTTAGTTCATAATATGTTTAACAAAGGAATGGTTTCTTTCAAGATATCACAGGAATGAGCCTCTGTCAAGACAACTTTTGAGAACATTAAAATTTGTTTTCTGAACGAAGCGATGGTTTCTATATGTCTCTGAAAGAATTGCAAAGATGTGATTTTTTTTCAAGGTCATTTGAAGAACATTTATACTTGCATTCAGAGTAAATGAGTGGTTTCTTTAGTGATATCACAAGTAGGAGATTCTTTCCAAGTCATTTTAGAGAACATTTACAATTGTATAACTAGGATTTACAAATATTATATAAATTCCCAGTGTATTTATGGCTTTAATAAAGTACTACAAATTTTATAATTTCTTAAGTAGTAGAATTTACACATTTATAAACCCAATATATGACAAATGAAATTTTCAGGCTCGTTTTGGATAACATTAATTTATTTGGTGGTTTATTTTTTTTTTTTTTTTTTTTACGCCTAGAGGGCTTTTATATAAATAATAATAAAGGCAGTTCATCTTTACCATGAGAAAAAAAAAATAGAACAAATAAAGTTACGATGGACATTTAAATGATATAAACATATGAGTAATAAAATTTTTAAGTACAGTGAGATATATACAAAGAATACATACATAATATAAAAATACATACAACAAAAAATTAAAAGTAAATTGATCATAGGTTTGCGAAATTGCGATAATAACCTTGTCTAATAACACCGTAGTAGGTATGTAGTAGTAATTGAATGTATCGTTTTAATATTTTCAGCATGGGCAAAACACCCAGTGAGACCCGCATTATCAAAAAATGTTTGAAAATGTATAATGTTATTGAATAGATAATAATAAAAAAATTAAGTTGTGATTATGAAACCAGCTAAGATTAAAATGATTTTTATAAATTTGAGAAACTATTTTTTAAATCGATAACTTCGCCACTTGGTGAGAATTTTCCCAAGGGGTTGGAATTTTCACGATTTTTTGGAATTATTGTCGGAGGTGGCAATGAATATGCCAAATGATTATATAAAATTTTATGAGCCTTAGTGAGCATTATTTTCAGGGCCGTCTTGCTGTTTATCATCGGTGTCATAAGTTTGCTGGGCATCTGCAGCTACTGTGGGTTGCTGATTTACGCAAGTTACCACTCCTGCGACCCCCTGACAACCCAGCTAGCGCGGGCCAAGGACCAACTCCTGCCTCTCTATGTGATGGACGTCCTGGGAGAACTGCCGGGGTTGCCAGGCTTGTTCGTGGCGGGTGTTTTCAGTGCCGCTTTAAGGTAATTAATACAGTGCATAAATATGTTTAAAATAAAATGCTCACACCATAACGACATCGATCCATTCAAATATCTATATTTCGTTCTTAGCAGATTTTTTTATCAAGGTGGAAATATTATTTACTCCTTATATATTAGTTATTTTTAAGAAAATCTCAAAAGATTCGGATATTCACATCTTTAAAAGAAGATAGAATCAAAAATTCGAAATGCTTTCTCTTCAATCCTTTTGCGATGTTCCAAAAATTTGTAAATTCTCGGTGCGAATTCCCTTGCAGTCGTTTCTGTGAGCATTGTTATTATTATCTGTAATTATTTTATATTATCCAATACTTGCGAGTGTTGTTATTATTATCAGAAAGCAAACAAAACATTAGATAATCAACTCAAAAAAACTATCAACAGGGGTGACTAAACGCCTACCCATGTTGCTTTAGTCATAATGGAGGACTTAGCCAGCCATATAAAGGATAGAAGGAAACTTCGGCGGTAAAGGTGTACTAGAGTAACTGCCGACAGTGCGTCCTGGCGAATGAGAACAGTGGGTAGGTACTGTTTTCACAGGAATGTTTTGACTTATTTATCACCTACCTATTGTAGTTCTTATTTTCGATAGATAATTTTTTTTTTTAATTTATGAAATACTCTTAATAATTAGTAAAATAAAATGATTTTTAAATACCTACGTCATACGTCGAAGAGCCGAACTGAAGTAGCCAAAGAGTCGCATGTGGTTCGCGATCCGCGGTTTGCGACCACTAATTATACCATCGTATATAATGATAGATGTTCCCATTTTAATGTTTTAATTACAGCTCGCTGTCTACAGGTCTGAATTCAATGGCAGCTGTAGTATTGGAAGACTTCTATAAACCATTTGCAAAGAAACCCCTCTCAGAAAAACACACAAACATTCTCATCAAAACCGTTGTGCTGATTCTCGGGGTAATATGTCTATGTTAGTAAAAACATTATTTACTTTTTAAAGTGATATGAAATGGTTGATATTTTTTATATATAATGTTAATCGAATCATTATTATTTTTTTTGTATATTTTAGGTTTGGTGTTTGTGGTTGAAAAGTTGGGGACCGTTTTGCAGTTGACCATGAGTTTAAACGCCGTTACAAATGGAGCCTCCCTGGGGATATTTGCAATGGGCCTATTTTTACCCAGAGTTCATGCTAAGGTATTAATTATTTTAAAACATTTAAAAAGGTGTCTCTCACAAGTCTTGAGTATAAAACAAAAAATCGGTTCGTGTCTCAAGCTGTCATTCCTGGCGTTATGAACTTATCATGTCATCTAGAATTTCATTTAGAACTATTTCCAGCTCTCGTAGTTATTTCCATCATGAGCTAGGAACTTTAACTTTAAAATATCCATTTAACGTCAAAAATATGACAAGGAGTCATTTTGTTTGTTCCATTTTTTATTATTATTTAATATAATGGTATAAATTACACGTTTTTATACATTAAATAAGGTTTTTCTATTAAAATACATTACACCCTTTTTCAAAAATCCCAATAAAGTTTTTTAGAAAAAGTAGTTCTAATTACCAAAAAAAATGTAATGAAAATTGTCTAGCGTAATCGTTGCTTTACTTTTGCGAGTCGTAATTCGTAATGCACATGTTTGGAAAACATCTGAGAGGTTTTAGGTTCATCCTAGTAACAACGGTTTTTCGTTTGGAAACATGTTCCAACTATCGTTTAAAAGATAAACAAATAAAAAGAGTATAAATTCAAAACCAATAGTATGTATAAAACAGCTGACCGAGCGTGGAGTAAAAATAATTATTATATAGGTGTGTTTACATATTAAAGTATACTTATAACATTTTATATAAAATACCTATATATTTCTCGAAACTCGAAACAGAATGGCGGTTTATTTCAAAACCCATCTCTCGTTCAGAAGCATGGTCCATTAGCATTCGTATGGAAACTAAATGAATATTGCCAGTATTTAAAATCAAATTACGAGCAGTTCCTACTACTGAAATTTTCAGTAGTACTGAAAAGAATCAAAGATTTAGGTACACCAATTGTCCAATAATTAATCTCGGAATTGCTAAAATTTCCAAAACAGTTGCCGGACGGGTGCGTTATCATTTTTTTGTGTCCCAAAATAAATTTGGGCTGTAGGGACTGAAAACTTGTATTGAAATTTGACTTATTTTATCGTAATATTTTATTTTATTTTCCATGCAGGGTGCACTGATAGGCGGAGTGACAGGGCTCGTAGCAATGGGTTGGGTGTGTCTGAGTGCTCAGGCCGCCATAGCACGAGGGGACTTAACCTTCCCTGAGAAACCTGTCAGTACTCACGACTGTAAATACACTTTCTCACCCAACTCTAAAATGCACATAATCCTATCAAATAACACTATGGATATACAACATACTGAGTAAGTGCTAATATATCGATCTTAGAAATTTGAAATGCTGTAAAACTGTAAAGGACAAAATGTTAGTTGTTCAAGAGAGTGAAAAGAAAGTTTTTTTTTATTTTTCCAAAAATAATATCTCCGTTTTTTGTAGACCTGTAATTATGAATTTTTATCATAAAATAACGTTGAATAGATCTTTCAGAATACTTAACATTTTAGTAAATTTCTTTAATAACAGTATTTAATTTATTTTTAATTTTAGAAATAAAACATCTTCTTAAAATGAACGTCGTAAAGACTCTCTTATTTTCCTAGAAATATTTTGACAACGCAGGTCGAAACAGAAAAAAAACGAAGGAAAATAACTTTTTTCTCATTTTTGGATTGATTGTCGTTTACGGCATTTCAAATTTCCGCTATCGTTACATTTTTTCTTGTAAGCTTGTGGTATCTCTGTGTACGAAGGGTCTAAGAGTAACTACTGGTAATTCGGCTATCACCGACCGACGCCGACTAATAGGTACTTGCTTTGGCCGGTGTGACGTCAACAACGCCATATTCACGAACGTATCATTTTGGCGGCCTATCAAAAATGGCACATTTAAAATCGTTCTAAAATTTTTTTCGTCAACATGAAAATATTATAAATCTATTTATTTTTTTCTTTTGTTTTCGAGAATAAAAACAGTGAAAATACTCTATTCAACAAATATTTTCGACATATTACTGTTGACCGTGACTGTAAAAAATAAAATAAAAAATGTTCCATTTAGCCCAATGGACCAGCGCAGCCTCTGTCACACTCGCCTGACATAGTACATGGAACTTAATATCCATACTCTTAGCATAGTAGATCTCCATTCCATTCATAGACATACAAATAGATAGACGAGAACTTACAGATGGGGGGTAAAAACTGACTATGGCGGGAAGAGAGGAAAGAGACTGTGATTCGTCAATAAATCAATCTAACAGTATATAGGCACCTCGCACTATAATATCACCATTTAGTTCTTGAAAGTAAAATCTGCTTTTGAATGAATAGACCTTTTTATATGGGAGCGCGAATTGCATGCCACGTTATGAACAAATGTGTGAAGTGCAAATGCGGCAAAGTAAGGTTCGCGTATTTTCATAGTCGAATATTTTGTTGCCGTAGACACTTTTACAAATGTTTCATAATTTACTTACCCCAGTAAACACCGTTTTGTGTTTCGCGTCGCCATGTATCTCGATGTCACAGTATAATATGTTATCATATAATGTGATATGAATAAACTTAAAATAAAGTAAAATAATGCTTACCTGTTTTTTTTTTATGTAATGGGATGTAATACGACAATTGGGTCTATTCTCTTTTTCACTTCTATTTTTACACGTTTTTATAGCAAAGCCACATTTTTTGCCGCTTTATTTCGTAAAATGTACGATAAAAGCTCGACACTGGTCCGGACAAGAATGATGGCGTCACATTACTTAGATTCACGCGAGGCTCTCGCAAGCCCAGCCGGTTTCGATGGAATGGTTCCAATGGGAGGGGGAAATAATACGCCTTTTATCACTTAGGGCAGGTCCATCTATTTGTACGTCCGTGATTCCATTTGAATTTCGTACACATTTTGTATTGGAAATTAAAGCCTTGATTAGGCAAATATTAGATTATAAAACACGCCCATAAGACACTTCTTGTGGTATTATTTTTTTTTGAAATAGACAATTCATCCTAAAAAGAGTGCTTTAATTATTATTCCACTATAATATATATTTATTTTTGCCAACACAGCAAACTTATTTTGTGGCACCATTTTATTTCAAATGAATAAAATTTATTAATTATTATTCGTTTAATTATTTTTTATAAATTATTTACAATATTTTTTCATTTATTGTTATAAAGTTTAATTTGTAGAACTCCATTTTTTTTTTTAATTCTTTTATATATTCCATAATATCTATCGAGAAATAATGTAAATACATCGTCTGTAGGTGGTATAACCACAGTTTTTTTTTTTTTTGTTAACTAATTTATTCACATTTCTTTGTACACATAATCTATAAATAGCAAATATTATACATATAATAACATAATATATAATAACAATTAGTATGAACAAGAAATGAAAACCCACTAAGGCACTGCCTGAGTGTGGGTAATATTAAAACAAAATACTATATTTCCAAGTACCCAAAGTTTCAGTTTCATAATGCCTTCAGAAGGCGAAACAGCTGTCACGCGTAATAATAATTCTATAGCAAAAGTTGTTTATAAATTGAATAATAGTCTTATTGAATATAAGAAATAAAAAGTTATTAAAAAAATATATTTCCTGAAGTATTAATACTTTTTTGTAATTTCAGTGAGGTTTTCATGCTCTACCGACTGTCATATTTGTGGTATACATTATTGGGATCTACCATATCAATGGTGGTGGCACTGATAGTGAGCCTGGTTTGGCAGCCTGTGCCCGCAGATAACATAGACACCACTGTCCTAGCGCCATTTTTGAGGAGATTTTATAAACCTAGACCTAAATCTTTTTCCGGGATATTGAAAAGGGTAAGGCAATTTTTACTCATTTTTTTTAATTGGCATAGTTAAACTAACTTATCAAGGGATTTTATATCTTAGAAATAAATCATATGATAATATTGAAGATTATTGGTTTATGTTTATCCTGACGAAGAAACCATTGGTTTTGAAACATGTCGATTGTTTTGATTTGAAATAGTTGTGTATACAAGTTATATATTTTCGTGTGCAAACACAATCGTCAATTTCATTGACAGTTTTAAGATGACAGGTGCTATATTAAAAAAAATGTGTGGAGTTACAAAAAACAAATAGAGGATAGAGAGCAAAAATTATATACATACTTACATGTTTTTAAAAAAACCTTAGCTTTTACATAATTATTCAAATGTTCTCAGTAGAAAAATCTATTCATACAAATATTCCCAAACCAAATAAAAAATACAAGCAAGTAGCTCATCCATACTTATTATTTATTACCATTTGATAAAATATTAATTAAGACTTAAACCACTAGATGCCTAAATGCTTTGCAATCATCGATAAAATAATACAAGATAGAATCTACAATCCTTCATTGATTTCTAAAATAAAATTCAATATTTGAAAAATTCATATACCCAATAATCTTCAATAGGTTGAATTTTTTTTAAATTAATAAAGATTTTCAGAGGACATTCAAAACCTTAATGGATATTTTAATGTTTTTTTTTTTTTGCAGAAAAACAAGATTGAATTATGTTCCCTATCGAGCGATTCTGCCTCCGAACCATTGGAAAAACAAGTGGTTTGAGTTACCTAAGTCCACAAGAATGCGAAATATTAATAAATTACTATTTTATAAATAATTTAACTGTATAACCTAAAACATTAAGATGGGAAGGACTCATTATAATATCATTTCTTCATTATTATCTCATTGTTATTTTACTTAACAATTATTTTGTTAATAAATAATAATTTTCAAAAATTTGAATTATGTTTTTTGCTAATTATGTACAGATTTACTTGGGCATGTACCTGCGTGGCCTACATAATAAAATGTCTAAGAGCATACAAAAGAAGTTTAGGGAGGAATTTCTCAATACTATTATGTTATAATCCAATTTGATTATTATTAGGGATGTCCAAAAGGCTTCTAATAAAACTGTTAATTGCCTTTTCCACAGTTTGGTAAAAGAGTATATTATTTATAATATGATTGATCCAGTTCCAAATAAGTAGGGTTCTATCTCACTCATCTTATGAGTACATTACAGTACAAAAAATCAATTCTGATACTATGTAAGTAAATTAATTCTATTCCTAACAAAATGCGTCATCATTGGTCATTACTCATTACGTTTACGAGTAATTCACGTGTTGGAATAAGAACATGGTGACCCTAGCATTTCAAATCTTAAATAGATCTCCTGACTGAGTGAGGAGAAATAATAATAATTATAAATGTGTGTTTATAGGAATACTTCGTAAGCCATTCAAAACTAAGATTTTATTTATCATAAATTTCTTACTTGGGCAGTGATGTAAAAAAAATTTCAAGTTTTTCATGAATAGTTTTTCCCAAGGTTTCGTTGTACAAGTGCGGAACACGGTGTATAATAATTGTTTTAAAATTATGGTTTTTGACAATTAACAAAATTTGAATGCAACTGCAGCAAAACAAAAAAAAATTCAATCAAAAAAACATACCAAAACAAAAACAAAACAAACAAAAAAGCAAAAATAGAAATAGAAAAATAAACCTATACAAAAACATCAGTTACTATTATTATCATTTTAATAAGTATCTTTAACAAACATTAGTTAACCTTTTCTCTTCTTCTCTTTTTCTTTTTTTTTTGTACAAAATATATTTCATCTAATAAATCATCTTTTTTACTTCGAAATATATTTCATAATATAATTCATCCAAATTGTACTGTCCTAAAACGGAAATTCCTCATTGGACAGTCAAAACAATTTACAAATTATAATACTGATATCCTATACTAAAAAAAAAAAAATCTTTAAAACTACTTTTAACTAATATTTTGAATAGGTACAAAGTCTTAACATTGTAGGAAAATAAAATGAATAAGAACTCTCATCCCTGTAAGTGAGCTTTGGTAATTGCAGGGCTTCCCAGCCAGGTGATCACCGTACCTAGTAGTGCTAGCGGACCCTGTGGCCTATAGCCTATACCACTAGTGGGAGAAGCAGTACATTAGTTGGAATTACTTGACACTTTGCTTCCGTGTTATTTACTGTTGATTTTACTTGGCCGCTAACTAGAGAGGAACACTTCTGAATGTAAGTAATGTCCAGCTAATATTTTTCATTATTAATTAAGCATATTATAATTTAAAATAAAACAATTACATGGTGTTTCTAAGTTATTGTTTTATTTTAAATTATAACGTCAGATCACAAAATATCTGCTTCATAACAACAAAAAAGCATATCATAAATCATAAGTATATATATTAGTTCCGCTGGAGAAATTTAAATGCTTTTGTGATAATTGTTTATTTAAGAAGCTATCCCGTAAAAATTTTAGTACATATTTATTATAGACCTTTTCATTAGACTGGGCTATAGACCAACTAGTTTTATTATATTAGTTATTATTTATTGTTATCAAGTTTAATTTGTAGAACTCCATTTTAATTTTTATTTATTTTATATATTCAATAATTTTATTATTAAATTAATAAAAACAGTTTATTTATAAAAAAAATTCTGCTGGTAATAATTATTACGCGTGACAGCTGTTTCGCCCAGTTATTATTTCATGTTTATTAACAGCTGATTCTGTTGAAGCACACAAGTAAATATAAAATATATGTATCATAAAAACTACTAATTTCGGTTGTCTGCGAGTCCTCGAATTTGCTTTGAATATAAGTGTCATTTTCAAAATTGGAACTAATTGTGGGAAGAATTCAGATAAGTGATAAAGTACCTACCTATAATTTGATATTTTAACAGAAGATTATTTTAATAATCTTATTCAAATTTGGAATTATTATGCCAAGTTCATGTGTGAACAGGACAATATAGTAGTCTCAGCTCTGGACCTATTGTAAACAGAAGTTTGGAGGACAAGACAATGAATCAAGACATTGTCCTAGAGATGATAATCGATAACCGTAACCATATATATTTTGCAGCCATCTGAGCCACCCGGCACTGGAAATGCCATTCTTATTTGCAGTTTGACCCAAGCAGGTATGCTTTCTCTCATTTCTGAATTTTCGCATTGTATTTTTGGCAAAACGAGGCTCAGTAGCAATTCAAAGGGCTCTGGTGACGTTCTCGTCCTCATTTTATAGTCCTGAGGATATTCCAATTCTAATTATTTAGGGATCATTTCAGATAATCTCCGTGAAGATCTGCTCCCCATCCAATTCCTGAACCAAAGTTTTTTTTCTTAATTAATTCATCCTCAAACAATTCCTGTACATCTTGGTATAAAAGAAATAGTATTTTTCACAAACTCATCTCAATCTCATCCAATTCCTGAACCAAAGTTTATTTTTATTTTTATTAATTAATTCATCCTCAAACAATTCCTGTACATCTTGGTATAAAAGAAATAGTATTTTTCACAAACTCGCATAATGCGCATTGTTATATTTATCCATTTTCGCAGCGATCCGCGTTTGAACTACGGTCAGTTGTTGTATTATTCTATCCTGCGCGGTCGAGGCTGTTCACAGAACGATGATAGGACTACGTATTATTTTGTGAACTTAGCATTATATCTTCTGTATTGTCCTCTTGTGAACTTGGCGTTATAATATCCTGTGATTTTTCACGTATAGTATTTATAATATAAATAAAGCATTTCATTCAAAGTTATTATATCATTTCAAATGCCATCTTCTTTGGGAATAAATGCATAATATACTAGTCCCAGCGAGAGTTTGTATGCACGCATCGACGGTCATCCTCTTCGTTCTCCTGCGCCTTGTATCAAAATGAAAGAGACAGAAGATACTAGAATGATGACATCACATACGATCTATCGCTGGGACTAATATAACAATCTTCTGAAAATCTAGTCTCCTTCAACCAAAGCAATCTTCTGAACAGGCCCTCCATTGATTTGTGTGACCGGCTCTGATATAGGGGCTCTATCGAAGCCAGAGTAAAGTTAGCCTCTCAAAAATTGGGCGTACTGTACAGGGCCCGTAGATAATTTAATAGTACACAACTGCTAACCCTCTACAAATCACACGTGCGCCACACGGTTAAATTTGGCAGCCACCTTTGGTCTGGAGCTCCAAAATACCCTTGACTCTGTGCAGAAACGGGCTGTCCGTTTGATAGATTCTCCCATCTTAACAGACGTATTGCAATCTTTAGAGCACTGGCGTCGGGTGGGAATGCTATCCTTGTTCTACCGGTATTACTAACTAGCGTCATTAATCGCTTTGGCAACGGTGCATAGTCAGGAAACACGCCAAACGCGTATCCAACATATAAGTACACGGACATTTGTCACATGAGAACGGGTCGCTTCTTCGACTCGTTCTTGTATTCAACAGCTCGGCTGTGGAACGATTTGCGGGCCTTTGTGTTTCCTCCTTCCTACAACATGGGTTTCTTCAAGACCAATGTTCATTCCTTCCTCTCCTCAAAAATACCCTCCACATAGCATCTCAGATGACATAGGCCCTGAGGGAAATTATTTTCCTCAGGGCCTCTTGTGTGGAGTTAATATAAAAATAAAAAAAATTGTACACTTCAATCATTACTTTCTACGTCCTTCACTACATTCGCCCGCACATTCATTTTGAAAAAAAATTAATTCCACAAAATTTGATCCCCACTAATTCAAATATATGAGCATTAAGAAAATTAACAATTTTTTTAGTTTCGACTGGACAATTATAATCGTAATGTTAACCTTTATTGATCTTGTGAGGTTTTACGCGATCTAGGTAGCGGAAGATATCAAATAAGTCCTAGTCATGCCAATAACCTTTTACTTGTTCAATGTGCTTTACGAACGGGTGATTTTTTAATGATTGTACAGGAAGTCACAAGACATACCCAGCAGGCTTTAAATCAGCATTTCAAAAAAAAAAAAAAAATGTTATTTTGCTGTCCGCTGACTTTTTTTCAATTATAAAAAAATTCTATCGCATGTCACCAACGGTTACAAGTTTACACATCACATGATAGGTGCTTCATCTCATTCCAGCAACATTGGACAGATGAGACACAGCGCATACCACATGAGGCATTAACATCCTGTATTATTTCATTATGTTATGTTATACATACCTATATAATTTGTTACAGAATTTCACATATACAGTGTGGATCCGATCCTTTCACAATTTTGTCTAAAATGGAGAACTGCTCAGGCACGAATAAGCCCTCAGGACTCCGGCGAAGATCCGTCGGCCAGGAGCACGGGGGACAGTTTCCCCCTCTAAAACTAGAGGTGGGCTTCCAAGTCAACGACGGGGGAGTCATAAAGGGGACCCCCACTCCCGGCAGTATGAAGATGTTCACAGAGGAAGACGAGGATGACGATACTCACCGTAATAGAGCTTCAAGTTCGTTGGCTGAGTTCCGTAAAAAGCAACAGTCATTCGAAATTCATGTGAGTGTATTTTATTTAACACCAAGTTAATCCTGTTAGGCAGTATGATGACACATTATTGCATGATTTTGTAATGTAAAAGAATCCAAGTTTAAAGTTTACACACATCCCATACAACAACTAAAAACAAAAATAAGAATTTAAAATATATTATAAATTGTACAATATTTAAGTTGTCGCGGGACATTTTTCAACATTATTCTAAAATAAAATATCTAACCATTGCCTTGAAGATGTCAGTCATTTACAAGAGAAATATGAATGCGGAAATTTGTGAACAATTATTTTAATCATTGACTTCTAGCGAGGTCTTGACTTGCCTTTTTTGTTTATTTATTTTTTATTATTATTTAGGAGACAATATAAATACAGACAGTACAAGACAAAAAGCAATAACTAGAGAATTTGCCTGCATCCTTACCATTTCTCGCAGAATAACAAGTCTATTTTCTTATGTTTATATCTGTCTTTTTTCTTTGCTCTCATATACCATTCTTTACTCATAATTAACATTTTTCTTCTAATTTCATTTTTAATTAGTTTGTAAATTGGACGTTCCATTAAATTAATAAATAAAATAAAAATTTAAATTGTGTATAAACAGGGTGTTACAGGACGGACTTGACTTAAACCAGTGATTCCTGACATTATTTTAAGTAAAAAATGTAAATTAAATTTTGGACTCCAGTGACTTTTTGATGCTTTTTTTAATAATATTTTCATATAGGATGGGTTGTTTCAAGCTCTGTCACATTTGATCTACGATTAGTGACTAGTTATTAGTTTCTTGATATTTGAATCGTTCCTGTCAGACACCAATTTTCAGGCCGATTTATCATCTACCAAATGTGACGGGGATTAAAACATCGCAGCCTAACCAATTATATCATAATATATTTTTATTTGACGAGTGGCTTTGTTTACATATATTTTAGATTGAGGATTGTGACGAGGAAGAGATGAGTGCCGGGAGCTCTGACGAAGAAGGAAGTCGCCCCATCACCCCCGTTCCCCCACAAATGCTCCCAGACTGCAGTGGAAACGTCACATACAAAGAGCGTAAGGGTAAGCACTTAAAGGATGAGTAGGAGCGATGAGAAGAAGATAAGGAAGGAGTAGAAAGCTAGAGGTGAAAACATAAAGAGAGAAAGTAGCGTGAGTGGCACAAGTAGCAGCATCTAACTTTATACATACTTAATTGCACTGGATTCATTTTCTCTTTCGTTAGATATTCTTTTTAAGTTGGTCCCTCATTGCTGAGGATCGTGACCCCTACTCCAATTTCCGTGGTGGACAAGGCTCTTCCGCTCTTCGCGGTTCTGCGCTGCGTGGAGAGCCAAGGACACGGATGTACCGGACACCAGTGATACTTAGTCACTCCGTCGCTTTGGTGACGTTTCTCTGCTTCTTCTCCCTTCCACTTTGCCAGTGACTATTAGTTACTCCAATTGAAGTCCTTTTTGGCAAGCAATGTGTCCAAAGTATCCTAAAATATGCGGTAGGCACCACGTTGAGAGCCTATTGTGGATGCCTAGCTATTCCAGAATTAACGCATTTGTGCGTCTGGCTGTCCATGGGATCCAAAGCATTTTTCTCCAGCACCACATTTCGAGGGCGTCTATCCACTTTCTCTCGCTGGCTCTAAGTGTCCACGTTTCCACACCGTATAGGAACATGGACAAAATCAACACGCGGATAAGTCTCAACTTAGTGGTCTTCGTTATGTCTCTGTCACTCCATATCCGTTAGAAATAAAAAAAAAAACACAAACAATCACTTCATAACATTGAGTAATCTTTCTCCAAAGATGTCGTCAACCTTTAAAAAATTGGGGCAATTTATGGTGAGCGTATTTATTGACTGAATATTATCATATTGGCCATAATATTGTTGCACATTACGCACATTTTCAGGAGCTTTTATTAATGTTGCTAGATAGTAAAACATATTTTTTCACAATTGTATATAAATATACAACAATGTATAATATTTATAAAAGCAATGATTCTGGCAAAATTATTGTTTGTTTATTATGTTATGCTTTTCATCAAAAATTAAAATGGGGCGAGAAAAAATGCTTAATGAGGATGGTTCAAATTTCAAAAATTTTAAATTGGGCTGTTTGTCGATTTGATGAGCAAATATGCAAGAATTTTAAAAATCCTGACTAAATTGTTTCAAAATGAAGTGATCTAAAATAGATGACAGATCTTTTCTTAATATTTTAGTCTTATTTTTCTCAAATATTGAACTAATTTTTGATATTTACTTGAATTGTAATACTTTTCTTCCCAATGACCACGGAAATGAGTGATTTGGTTTTTATGTTGCTGTTTAGTACATAAAATGTTTTCTTTTAATTCAGGTGAAAAGAGCAACGATCTGTTACAAGTGGGGGAGCGAGACACAGAGTGTTTGACAGATGTCTCTGAGGGGGAATCTGAGGGGGAGGAAGAAGATGATCAGGGGTTACCACCCAACACCGTCATTAAAAGAACCCCATCGTAGACTAACATCACTTCGTACAGATCAAAGGAAGTCCCTCAAAAGCTAACATCATCTGGCGCAGATTAAGTAAACTCGCATTGTCTTGCGCAGAACAAAAAAAGTCCCTCTTAAGCTAAAATTGTCTTGTGAAGATCAAAAGAACTCCCTTGTAAGCTAAAATTGTCTTGTGAAGGTCAAAAGAACTCCCTCATAAGCTAAAATTGTCTTGTGAAGATCAAAAGAACTCCCTTGCAAGCTAAAATTGTCTTGTGAAGGTCAAAAGAACTCCCTCGTAAGCTAACATCATCTGATATAGCTTAATAATTCGTTCTCTGTCGGCATTTTTGCTATTTTTTTAACCACGTATTATAACACACATAATCACTGCCGGCGTGTGCTGTATAAGATTGACATACGCCACCTTTTTTGTATGCGAAAAAAGTAATTTGAATTAGTCCGCCCGTGAGAGTGATCGGCACTGAACAAGTTAGGTAATCTCCATTGTAAACTAACTTTGTCTTGGGCAGTTCAGCAGGACTTCCTTATAACTTAACATTTTCTTGTGCAGAACAAGTAATTTCCATATAAGTCAGGTACAGTTGAAAAGAACTCCGTAAGTTAACATTGTGTTGTCCAGATTAAGCAATCTCCCTTTGTTAGCCAACATCGTCATGTGTAGAACAAAGGAACTCTCTCAAAAGCTAACTTCAACTGATGCAGATCAAGAAAACTCCATCGTAATCTAACATCGTCTTGCCAGTTCAAACGATCTGCATTGTAAGCTAACATCATCTGGTGTATATCAAAAGAACTCCCTCACAAGCTAACATCATTTGAGGCGGATCAAGCAAACACCCTCCTAAACAAACATTGTCTGGTGAAGATCCAAATTAACTTGTTTGTACGCTATCATCCATCATCTCGTGCAATTCAAATAATAAGCTCACTCGTAAACTGACCTTTTCTGCTGCAGAAAGACTGAAATAACTCTGGGATAACTTGCATTATGAATAACGTCTGCTTTACTATCTATGTAATGCATGTATGTATAAACACAATGTTTTTACCTTCATTTTGTTATTTCTGGAATTGTGAATATAATTATCATTTTAAGGTTAAAGTTTCAGCTTGAGTATAATAATAATGCATAATTTAAGAAAAATTATATACCCATTATTACTTGGATGAATACATACTTTGCTATTTACATATTGCATAATCTTATATTTTTTCATTAGAATTAAAGGAAATAAATATGTATGTAGTACAGAATATTTTTGCCTAATAAACATTAATCATAAAAATATTACGATTTTTATTTAGCTTTTGTAATCAAGTAAAAAATATTCTCAAAAAATATTTTATTCATTCTTCAATAAACTGTTGAGAATATGAAATAAAATAAAGACATTGGTTTTACACATTGACTAATATTATGTATATTTTATTATTCATAAAATTTTAGGTATAAACTTTACAAAACACAGAAGAGTACGTAATATTGGTGTAAATTACACGTAAATTTAGATACATACAATTATATTTAAAAAAAAATAATTTTAAAAATTTTGACCATCATAATGATTCAGACTTGTCATAAATTTTTATGAACCTAATAAAAATATGTACAATTTGTAAACAAATAAATAAGAACTTTGATTTGATCACTACACACATTAAATTTAATTTAAGTAATCTTTATGATAGGGAAATGCCTGTGAAGGGTGAAATCAAAGTCCGGAGGAGTTGTGGAGTCACTTTTATGTCCGCCAGCCAGTAATTTCAGCACTACAAAGTTGGTTTTGGCCACTTTCAGGAGATCAGTTATCTAAAAGAAGAATAAACAATTAAATTAAAGGCTAAACCAGGTAATATTTCTTGATTAGGTGAGATACATAATGATGTAGTTGAAGCGTTGACCTATTGTCCTAGTGTGAACAGAAGTTTTGAAGCGAGGACAGTGGACCAAGACATTGTCCTAGAGATAGACAGGCAGGCTCCGCAGGGCAATGTCTTACCCTCACCACCGCATTGTCTATGCTCATTTTTTCTGCTGAGAATATCGCATAAGTGGAGCCAGGAAGAGATAACTTAATTGATAACCATAAATATGACGGATACGACATACGACCGCCTACAGCGCATTGTTTGCCCAACTTAAAACTGAACACTGCATTAAAAGTGAAAATAAGTCTTGGTTTACAAACCAATGTAGCCGAGCAACGAACAACCATAAAAATATTATTCAAATCCGATTTTATACACTGGTATCACTGGACACCGCTCTCCGGCTGAGTGCATGATATTGCAAATTTATTCCGGTTTCAATGTTCGTTCCATCCACCTGCTTTTCCTACAAGCAAGATAATTATTAAATCTGTGCTAACTTATTGTAACACAAAGTTTCAATGTAAATATATTTGACTCGCGTTAATCAAGAGATATTATTGAAAACTTCCACAACACATGCATCCAGTTTACAGACATGGCAAGGCCAGTAAACTGTCAAACCCTCTGGATAAAATATCTAAACATAACCCATATTGCTAAACCAATATTATCACAGATATATAATTTTAATAATAACTAGCAATCAATAGTTATGATTGTTTTTGCTGACCCATATGGGAGACTCCAATGCCACATACACATTTGCAAATGGTGCGAAATGCCGCTTACAGTTGCTTCGTTCCTTTCCCATAATTCATGGTTCGGCTCGCGCTTCGGTTCGCAAATGTATACGAAGCATTAGAATTTTGTCATTATTTTTCTCACCAATTTGGGTCACTGAAAATGTGCTCTATGACTTTTCAGAGAGCTAGAGTACTAAGATTGAAAAATATGACATTATTGATGTTGTAGCTGAATATGATTTTTTTTTTTTTCAAAATACTTTTTCTTGTATAAACATTTTTTAGTTTGGAGATGCGGCGCTTCCTGAACTGAATTTCCTTCCTGAACTGAATCCTGAAAATCTTCATACAAAATATTAAAATAATGAAAAAAAAAAAAAATTTCAGCTACAACGTCAATAATATTGTATTTTTCAATCTTAGCCCTCTAGCTCACTGAAAAGTCATGCACCGCCACTGCTATGTATGTAGTATTCAACAGCAAAAAGGACATTTTGAATTGACAAATATGTTATAAAAATACAACCAATAATGACTTTATTTTCTATGCATGTGTCTTCTACATTCCTGTCTATTTCTTTTATCGTATATTCTGGAGTTTATTATCAAAAGAAAGAATTTTAATTTCAACTATGTATTCACAAATGTTGAAATCAAATCCTAAAAAAGGTGAAAAGTTTTCGACGTTGAATTAGACATTGGTGATGTTGATATCATCACCTCAAGGGCACTTTAAAATTCCAGAAATATAGCCATAGATCGTACTTAACCGTGCTGTGGCATGCCGGCCATACAAAATTAGAGCTTTTGTCGCTATTCAATGTCAATAATTTTGAACAATCTAAAACATGTAACTTATAGAGACATCTATTGGGTAACTTAAAAAACACTATGACAACAGTTTACAGATATTATTGATATTACACTGATCTCCCTAAGATCTATTCTATTCTTGCTAAAAAAATCGCGGTTTGCCGATGCCATACCTTCCACCGTTTTTTTATTAATATTAGCTGCCAAACACGATGGGTCCCATCCAGGCGTCTTGTGTTCGATTCCTCGGCTGGCTAAATCCTCCATCACGACACAAGCAACATTTTCCGCTTTCTGTGATGGTAGCAGGAGATTTTCAAATATTGTCAGGTTATTCGTAAGCCCGGAATGTTTCTTTCTTACACATTATGAATCCAGCCCTCCCATTAAGGTGCAATGCATTGGATCGAGAGAGTCCTGCTGGAGAGGTAAAAAGATCTCCCTCAACCAGTTTGTCTAAATCCGGCCTGCGACACACTAGGTGGGCAGACGTATCAGCTGTCAAGACCTAGACAATCCTCACCCCAAGAACCCAGGCACCCCTGTGAATTCACCAAACATAGTGAACCACTTGGGGTGACCCTATTGCAGAAGTGTTGGTTATAGAAAAAATGGTTCCCAGGCGATACCCACACCCACCTTCCAAATTCCCGCACATAAAAGGTTAAAAAAAACCGTAGTCATATTCACCTCTTGGTCAGGATTCTGAATGGTTTCCATAAGTGTCTTGGCTTGTTGAAAATGTTTGCATCCTCCCAAGTACAAAACTACAGGATTACTTGACCTGGAATAAAAAGTTATAAAATTAATAAAAAGATATTAAATATCATCAGCTGATAAGCATAACAACACGACAGTCGTTATTTTATGCTAATCTGCTTTTATTTAAATAAATGTAAAGAAAAATATAATTTTCTTTAATTTAAAACAATGCCGAGCTTGACTAGGTCATTGTGGCTGTAGTATCGTAGACTGTCACTAGATTTGAGCCACAGTACCTACTTAACAGTCGACTTGATATTTTATAATCTATGGATTATTAAAACTATAGTGAAAATAATCTATGGGCTATGACATATTGATAAGATTAATTTCAATAGTTAAAAGTAATTACTATCGTGATTGTGATTAAGGAATCGACATTACAATAAGGAACTCCAGCGAAAAATATTATGGCTTTAAAAAAATATGTTCATATAGACCAATAAATGCTGATTCTGAATACATATATAAGTTTTATCAAATAATATTAAACGTAGAGTTTTAAAAAATATATTAAAAAGTGCATTTTTAATACTGTCTTTGAAATACGCCGTAAAGTTGGTATTACTAAAATGTTTAGTGGTGACATCACTGATCACCGTAAAGTCATTGTACGGGAATGTAGGTATGACAAAAGCCATCGTATTAAAAACATTTCGGTAATTTTTGGAGATCGCTGGCAACGGTTAATATGCACTTTATTTTGAAAAAATCTTTTGATTCACCTTAATTACATTAAAAGGCAACTATTTGCATTGGGGGAAGTGGAAAATATTTCATTCTAAATTTTTTCTTGCCTTGACGCTAGTAGGCGTTATAAAGGGGCACTTTTTTTTTAATCACAAACCATGTTACCCAAACCTAGCGTAGCCGCTAAACTACTTGAAAACTGTGATGTTTTTCTTGCCTTGACGCGAGTAGGCGTTATAAAGGGGCACTTTCTTTTGTATCACAAACCATGTAGAATGAAATATTTTCCACTTCCCCCAATGCAAATAGTTGTCTTTTAATGTAATTAAGGTGAATCAAAAGATTTTTTCAAAAAAAAGTGCGTATTAACCATTGCCAGCGATTTCAAAAATTTACCAACATTTCATCTTGTTAGTTTATTTACATACAGTTTTAAGAGATTTTTTGTTGTGTTTATTGAAACATTATTTGGGCCTAAATAATTCAGTTTCAAAAATAAAGGTATCTCTTATTAGTTTATCTCTATTATTGAAAATATTCAAAAACTACTGTCCAAAAAAATAGTAATGCTACTTCTAGGGAGATTCCTTCGAACTCCGAATTTCAAAATGGCGGCGAATCGAACAGCTGATTGCGCGATCTTATAGTAGATGACGTGATTGATGACGTCACACAATCCACCATAGATACAGTGGTTTTCGGGATCTTGAAAAATTAAAACTTTGACAATTATTTTAACTATTAAAACTAACTCTAAAAATATGCAGTTATTTAAGTTAGAAGGTCACTATTCATTAAAAAAAAAAAAATCGACTGGAGTTCTCTATGTATAACATTAAATGTCGTTTCTTTCCTTACAGGTAATGTTTGGTTACTAAATACTTTTCTTTATGTAAATCTTGTGAGATTAATAAAATAAACCTCATTTTTCCTTACAGAGAAACTCAATTGTGTTTTAATTGATTGTGTCATCCAAATCACAAGGAAAATATCATTATATAAATAATTTTACCTCAGTGTTTGAGTGAGATCTTTGAATTCCTTGTACTGGATCTGTGGAGGTGTCATGATGGACAGCGGAGCGAACCGGTGCTTGTAGCGGACGGCCTCGTCATCAAACTGCGATATTGGCTGGGGAATCTTCCCCTGAAGCTGGAAGGCAACCAGTGCCTGAAAAGCAAAAAAAAAAAGGCATTTGTTAAGTTTTTTCAGATTATACCAAGTCAATTATCTATTCTCAATGTAAAACTTCTCTAATAATATCCCCTAAAACGGGTATTGTAAGATAGCAGTCATCCCTTGTTGAATGGTACTGAATTTTTTTTGCTGGACTCCTTTCAAACAATTTTTTTTTTTCTTTATTCATTGAATTTTTTATTACATAAATTGGGGATTTTTCAACCACCATGCTAGGCACATGCCCGTGTTGTGGTGGTCGATTTTCTATACAGTACATCATATGCAATATAAAGAATGTGAGAGAATATTAAGAAAAAATATACATAAAATAATATAATATTAAAGAATACAAAAGAATATAAAATAATTTAAATTAAATTAATAAAAGAGTTAGGAAGAATATAGTAAAATATAAAATAATACGAAAAGTATAAAACATAGAAATCATATAATGAAAGAATACAAAGGTATGTAATTATAAAATATATAAAATAAGAGTAAGTACTATATGGATAGTTCCGGAATCTTTTAACATAGATGCTACATAGTCGAAAAATATTTTTTTTTATGTTTCAAATCGGATACTGTAGATTTCTCTCGCTAACTTCGTACAACTCTTAACACTAGAGCCCGGTATATCAGTTGGTTTTAAGTTCAGCTTGATTGGAGTGTCGAATTATACTAGTCCCGATGACAGGTCATAGGTGACATATCATTCTAGTACATATCTTCTCTCTGTTTAGTTTTCATACAAAACATGGGAGAAGGAAAAGAACGATCGTCGATGACGCACGTACGAGATCTAGTTGGGATAATGTGGCTTAGCACATTAACACGAATATACATAGGTCGTAAGCATAGATGTCACCAATATTACACGTATTGTCTATCTATGATTTTAATTGAGGAACATGTTTAATTTTTCTTTGCTAAATCAAACTACGATGTTTCAAAATGTCAATGATCGTAGTTATTTTTACACAGATTCAATTTACAAATTGATTTTTGATAAAGTTCTGTGGCGACCAGAACGGTCGCCCCCTTTTGCCATAATCCTTGCGCCGCCACTGATATAGCAAGCACATTCTCGAAAGGTACATACTACCTACATTGTAGTGTTTCACGCCGCTCACGGCTACATATTTCGGGAAGCGCATCGAAAGGCCTCGACTCGCAGCCGTCACATTCTTACGACCGAGGAATGTTCCAGAGGCTTCTCCGCTTTGCGCGGGCGCTCAATATCACTTGGCGTTCCGGGTACTCACAAGGTCGGCTATATAAAGCGCAGCGATACCGCGCTAGTCAGTCAGTCAGTGTCAGTCTCTAGTATCAGTAACATCACCAACACATAGACAGTGCATTAAGTGATATCGTTCCAGTGCGGTAACCGCCAGGTCCACGGCGACGTGCCGGACCTGTGCCGGTGCATCATCAACCTTCGAGGATGCAACAAGCGACATAATTGCCCACGACAAGTCCCACGGCGGGCCTTCTTGTCATGCAGGCAGCAACTTCTCAGCCACTGAGACTTCATTCTCCTCAGGTTCACCGCAGCCATCTCCGCGACTCACTGCGTCAAGCAACCATCTGGACGTCAAGGTCTTCTCCACCACCACGGTGCGGAACAACATGCTGGCGACATGCAGACCCGTGGTCTGCTACACCACTGCATCACCAACCTTCATCACGGCAACACCTACGAGCATCCTCATCATCATCGCTCCTGTCTGCACACTGTTACTTTACACCATATCCACCATCGCTACGTAGCAGCAATAAAAACTGACTCATACATCGACTGACGCCCTTTCATTTCAATCGTTCCCCGTCTCTGCCGATCGGCGGCGTCCGCTCCCTCAGTTCCCTACTTTAATCAGCATGGTGTATAATGTATACTGCAGTGGATTCAGATTACAGAAACAAAACTATACTTCTGATCAGGGGCGTAGCTACCGCCGTATCAGCCCCCGGGCTACAGGGGTCCCTAACATATGTAAGCAAAAATTAGTAAAACGTTATCCACAATGTCACTTAATATTGTGCTTCTCGGGAAAAAACATATAGACAAAACTGTCATACGTGCCTATAGAGTTTTCACTTCAGAAATGACCAAAGTAAAAAAAAAGCAATTTTTTCCCTGGTTAAGCGTGCGCCCAAAAGTTGGCAATATCCTACATCGGTTATTGCGGGAATCCCCCGTTTAAGGAATGACTTAAACGGGGAATCCCGCAATAACCGATGTACAATGACAAACCACGGAGAGCAATATTGACGCGTTTTATTTCATTCCGGTTCAAACGTTATTTATTGCATTGTAATACAATGCAATCTTGTTCTTCTGATTATTTATTGGTTAATTAGTTTGATTTGTGAAAAGAATAAGTGAAAGGAAAAGAGATTATCCCAGTGGAGCTATGAAAAGAAAAAGTTAACAGAAAAGGGAGGAGGTTATAAAAAAAATGCCCAAAATGTTTTAATTTTTTCAGCAATCAGCTTCTTCGAGTGATTTAGATTGCAGTACTACCTATTTATATATACCAGTAGGGAAGGGTGAATTTTGTTTTTTGAAAGAACCGTATTGTACCGAGCAATCATAAGGGCCCCAACTAATTTTGATACAGGGCCCCTCCAAGGCACGCTACGCCACTGCTTCTGATACTCCTTTCTCTGTCCATTCTCTGCAAACACTTAGCATAATCTGACCTTATAGTAGCCGCCACACAGGTTGGTCATGATCTGACACATGAGCGCCTCGCGGTGTGCGGGGCGCGCAGGCGGGCGCTTCTTCTGGCGGGCGGGTCGAGCGCCCCGCCGCCCTCCCGCCCCTCCGGCTCCCCCACCCGGAGCCGCTGGGGCTGAGGCTTCCTGCTCTGCCACGATAGCCTCAGCGCGGCTCAGCGTGCTGGCCAGCCAGCCGTACAAGTACTCATATAGATACCTGGGGACAAAAATTAACACATCGTGATATTATGTATCAACTTAAAAAAATTCTAATTTCGGTTGTGTGTAACTCTGGATTAATTAACTAGATTTAGATCTCGAATTTTGTTGGCTTTACGGAACAAGAAATCGTTGAATCTCCCTTACTATCTTAGTGAGTGTTTGGGTTTGGCTTTTTATGTTAGAAGATCTTCAATAAAGACGCAATCGATTCTTTACTGGTTGTAACAAACTGATTTATGTATTTAATTATAAGCACATTTTACAACAAAAATTCTTCCCGACCCGACAAGCATTTAAAAAAGGTCTTCAGACCATAACTTGTTTGTTTCTAGCTGTTTTCAAGAGAGAAGAGACCTTTATTCAGCAGAACACAGTATTTATAACCTAAAAGAACTAACACCAATAAAAAACACACATATGACTATGATACACAGTAATCTGTTTTATCAACTACATTAGCTTCGAAATTATACCGTCCAGTGCAGGTAGGAATCTGCCCTAATAACTAGCTTCGAAGCGTTACGCTAGAGGTCAGTGACCTTCACTTTTTAAACATTGAGAAATATGATCTAACCAGTATTGGAAAGAGAAAACACCACGCTATGTATTCAAATCCAAAAGTAACACAAAGGAATTTATGAAACCAAATCTTCTGCGGGCAATTTGAAAAAAAAAAATTAAACTTATTACTCATTAAATAAAATTATTTTTACATGAAACAACAAAAAAGTGAGGTGATGATAATATCTATAATATAATTTTGTAATAAATAATGTGTTTTTTTCCTTTCTCAGTAATTTTAGTTAGAAAATATGTGCGATTTTTAAATTTTTTAAAAGTTTGTTGAAGTATATTGATTATTCATTACGTTTCAGCTTCCTTCAATAGATGTCGATAGCTCAGTTAGTAATATAAAGTTCGTCTAAATCCTGTCAGATGGTAATTGAGTAGGATATCAGAAGAGTACCATCTGTCGTCGTTTGTGTCTTAGGAACGAACGGTTATGATGATGGCCAAAGGCATCGGTGAGATTGGGCGGGCTTTAACAGCCTTGTCTAGTAAGGACGTCTGTCCAGTTTAATATTCATTGTAATATTTACGACGACCAGAAACATAACACATTCTTATGGTTAGATAATAATTTGTAGTAGTTAGTTTAATTGGTGAACATACCAAAAGATGTAATGATATTCGTGTACACTGTAGAGTTCCAGCTCCAAACCCGACAGCAGGTACATGATCATGATCCTCAGAACGTGGTACAGGATCCAGGTGGTGAAGCAAGGAAGATGTCTCCTGGGAGGGTCAGATTTGAAGGACAAGGTGAAGAAGAAACCATCCATATTTTCTGCCTGAAAAAAAATTTTAAACTATTGTCACACTATTGGAGGGTTTCATTGAAGCCAGTGTTAAACTATCTTTTCAGAAGTCATGCAGATTTGACAGATAGTAGCTGATTGGAAAAATTTAATGCATCTGGGCTCCCACCCAGGCGTCATGGGTTTAATTCCTCTGCTAGGTAATCCTTCATCATTGCACAAGCAACATTTTCCGTTTAAGGCAAAGTACTGCGAAGTAATGCAAAAAAAGGTGTTTTGGATTTGAAAATTTAACACTCGGAAATATTACAGATGATTTAATTAAATACTGCGAGTAAAAACTTCTCGGCATTTGAAATAATCGAACTTCTTTTTTATAAGACCAGAAAATAAATGAAGTGTGAGGTCAATAAAAACTGCTTTAAAGTGCAAAATCTTCAACTCCATTGTTTAATGGAGTTAAAGATTTTGCATTCCTAACCATTCCCGAAAATATTTTTGCTGTAAAAAAGATCCTTATCATAGAATCTGAAAGATTCCCCTTTTTCAACAGATAGAATTGCAAACATTAGTACATAGACGGCAAGCGAGAGTTCTGTGTCTGTTTTACCGGTATTTGAGTTTGGTGTTCCAACAGTAGGCGTTCCAAGGAAACAAACATTGATCTCTCCGCACAGTCACTTGTCTCATGAGAAATGCTTGCCCAACACGATTATATCTATGTTTTACCAGTTCTCCAATAGAATAGATAGAAGGTTCTCCAGGTAACTAGATATTGATCTCTTTAGACAGGCTCTTGTCTCACGGGACGTGCTTGCCCAACACGATTCTGTGTATGTTTTAACGGTATTCCAATAGAAGGCACCTTAAATAATAATACATTGATCTCTTCGAGTTTGAATTGAAAATAATATAAACCACGACAGAAACTTTTAAAGCAAATCAAATATTTACTTCTTCTTGAAGAGTTGCAAATTCGTCCAGCAGGTGGGCCAGTTTGTCGCGCTGTCTCGCCCGGTTGTGGCCGCACACTTGCAGCAGCGCCGTGAAGGGGCGCGCACAGCGATTTAGAAACGTGTCCAGATATTCTTTCGCCTGAAATCATCAAAACAAATAGTTATGCAGAGAAAATAACTATATGTATTGTACACAAAATGAATCTCAAGAATAAAAAAATTATAAAAACCAATCTCTAGAAGTGTGATCTATTACGATTTTGAAAGAAAACTTATGATGTCAATTCACACACACTATTCTACCTGAGGATTATTAAGTATCAAGTGTCGGGGAACAAAAACGGGAGGGCTGATGAAGGCCTTTACAGCTTCTTTCAGAGCCTCGGGTACCCCCGCCCCCGGGGCCGGAGCGCCCCCGCCTCCTCCGCCCCCCACACCACCCCCTCCCAGGTACAGCAGCTGCAGGGCAGAGCGGGACAGGATGCACGGCTGGCCTTTGCTGAATTCCATAAAGAAGTCCTGAAAAAGAAAGGTTCGTTAAAAACATCACCAAATGATCCAACGCAGACTTTAACTTCAGTTTATGGAATCTTATTAAGGCTCAGTTTCCGGCCCCAAAAAGAAGAAGATGGAGAGATATGAAATTACGAATGTTAGAAGAGCGCGCTAACATTTACAGCGATAAAATTGATGCAAAAATCATGAAAATCTTTAATAAAACACGACTCGTTAAAAATAGAGCAAAAATCTCACGATAATTGTCTTTAATTTTATTTAAAGAAACGCTGTGAATTTTTTCATGCATATAACTTGTAAAATAACCGAAACAAACGTGTTTATAATCATTTTTGGAGCATACTTTGCGATTTTTTTCTATCGAGGGAATTTTATATAATTTGCGTTTCGGCGCGATAAATGTCTAGATATTATCTTCAAGAATAACATATATTTTTTTAAGAGCTTAAAAACTTCAAATGTTTAAGGGAGGTTTGCAAGAAATCGGTTGAAATTCGGAGAACCGCCTCTTAAAAATTATGCACAATGGTACATATTGCGTAAAAAAAATCATTCTAATAATAATAATATAAAAAGTCCCTTAGAAATCCTTAAAAGAGAGTTTTACTGTAATCACAATAAGAGAGTTTTACTGTAATCACAATAAGAGAGTTTTACTATAATCACAATAAGATAGTTTTAATATAATCACAATAAGAGAGTTTTTACTCTAATCACAATAAGAGAGTTTTACTGTAATCACAATAAGAGAGTTTTACTATAATCACAATAAGATAGTTATACTCTAATAACAATAAGAGAGTTTTATTCTAATCACAATAAGAGAGTTTTACTATAATCACAATAAGAGAGTTTTACTCTAATCACAATAAGAGAGTTTTACTGTAATCACAATAAGAGAGTTTTACTATAATCACAATAAGAGAGTTTTATTCTAATCACAATCATCATAAATATTTTTTTCAACAGAGTGCATGTCAAAAATCGCTCCACAAAAATATACAAAATTACTGTTTATAATTCATAATAAAACCATACAATTCATCGTGGGACGCGTCCCCGAAGTACAGTTTAGTGAATAACCGAAATTAGAGAAACCTAAACGCTGTAATTTCACAGTAATTATAAGTGTTTAAATCAACTGTCAAATGTGTTTAGTGTTGTTCCGAAAAATCAACCTTTTATTCTAATCACCTTAAATATACCTGTGCAAAGACAAGTTATACTAAAATACATAATCTAGTGCATTATATCAATCCAGTGTCTCAATCAAATGCATATAATACACAATTAATAGTGAGTTAAGTGCAGAAAAAAAAAAAACAAACATTTTTTTTTTCAAAATAGCCTTATCATCTTCCCAAACTTGAACACACATTATAAAGTTTTATATTGGCAGTAGCTCCCAACCGGGCCGTGGATCAGTGGATAAATCGGTCAAGTTTCGGTACAGTTCGCTAGGGCGACAGCGCGGGTTCAATCCTCAAGTCAACCAAAAGATTTTTTGTTTTTATTTATAAATAAAATTAAATTTTATTTATAAATATGAGTAGACAGAGGAATATGCAGAAGAAACTAACGACATCTAGCGACGCTGAGGAAGACGAAAATAAAATCATAATTTACATTGACAAAAAGTTTAGAGAGATGAACGACACAATCAAAAACAAATTAAATATTCTTCCAGACATAAAAGATTCCATCGGCTTCATTTCAGCCGAATACGACGAACTTAAAAAAATGCTAACCGAGTCCTTGAGCACAATAAAAAATTTGCAAGCAGAGAATATCAAGCTAAATACAGTAGTGCGCGACCTTAACGCGCGCGTGTCCCACATGGAGCAGACCGCCAGGGAAACAAATGTTGAGATCCAATGCGTACCAGAACACAAATCGGAGAATCTAATATCGATAATAAAACAACTTGGGACTGTGATTTCCCGCCCCATTGCCGAATCGGAAATTCTTAACATCCATCGAGTCTCCAAGATTAAACCAGATTCCAGAAGGCCAAAAACAATAATCGTAAAGCTCCCGAGCGTGAGGGCAAGAGATGAAGTCCTGGCTGCAGTCGTCAGCTTCAACAAGAAAAACAAGAACTCCAAGCTAAATTCGACTCATTTAGGCATCGACGATATCAAATCGCCGGTATACGTCAGCGAAAATCTCACACCAGCAAACAAGGCCTTGCATGCTGCCACGAGGATTAGGGCGAAAGAAGTCAATTACAAATTCGTGTGGATCCGAAATGGTAGAATCCTCGCTCGCAAAGACGAAAACTCGGCGCATGTGGTGGTGATCCGCAACCAGGACTCATTGGCTTCGCTTATCTGATTCCCTACCTATCTTTGTCTAAATTTCAAATTGTGCATTATCTGTGAATTATGTAAACTGAGATGGATAACCTAAGAATTTATTACCAGAATGTCAGGGGTTTAAGAACAAAACTTAATGAAGTTTACTTAGAAATACTTAATAACAATTTTGATATTATTATTCTAACAGAAACATGGTTGAACGACTCTATTTCTGATGCTGAAATTTTTGGCTTGCGTTATAATGTTTTTAGAAGGGACCGTAGCAGTTCTTCTAACCACAAAAGTGACGGAGGGGGTGTATTAATAGCCGTTTTACGAGAATATCAAACTAACCGCTGTAAGCATTGGGAAAGTACCTTGGAAGACTTATGGGTGACCATCAAATTCAGCCAGAACAAACTAACGAGATGTCTCTACATATGTGCTGTTTATATACCTCCCCCGTTGCTTGTTGATAATTTTGAATATCTTTTTAAAAAAATTGGCAATGCTATGGAAGCAGTTGGTGAATCAAATGCGTTAATTTTAGGAGATTTCAACCTGGGAAGCATTGGTTGGACCCACAATGAACCCAACCAGACTCATTCCCTATCTCCAGAAAATTATAATACTGACATTGGTAACCATCTTGTAAACTTTCTTGCCCTAAATAACCTCAATCAATTCAATGGCATTGCAAATAGTAACTGTAGAATCTTAGATCTCGTTCTATCCAATTCACAAACAATACAAGTCAGGCAAAGTACCGAAATCCTAAGTCGCATTGATAAACACCATCCACCTTTAGAGATTGAATATAGTTTTGATTTCAAATTAACAAAAATGCTAAAGAATAAAAACTTACTTAAATATGATTTTAATAAGAATGATTACGTTCAATTCAATCAGGAATTACAAGAACTGGATTGGGCACTACTTTTACCTGATTTCATGCCGGTAGACGATATGGTTTCTTTATTTTACACTCATATGTATCGTATAATTGAGAAATGCGTAAACAAATTTGTAAATCGTAACAGGCAGCATCCCATCTGGTACTCACCAGACTTAGTTAAATTACTAAAAGAAAAAAATAAATTTCGAATTCTCTATAAAAAATATAAGAATCCACGTGATAAAAACTCTTACGAACTCTTACGCACTCGTTGTTCCAAACTCATTAGTAATTGCTACTTTAAACACATTGAACAAATCGAATCGTGTCTGGTTAATCATAATAACGTTAAAGCTTTTTGGAGATTTGTCAAACACAAGAAACAAAACATAAGTACTATCCCCCAAAACATGACGTTTGGAGAAAAAAAGTCGTCAAACGGCGAGGAAAGCAGTGAACTATTTGCTCAACATTTTTCATCAGTGTATGAGAAAGATGACATTAGAAGCAACGAAGAGACTCAACCTCAATCTGAATCAATAGACCATTCGAACAGCTCTCTGCACACAGTAAACATTAGTGTACACGACGTAAAAAGAGAAATGCTAAACCTTGACCAGAGCAAAGGCCCTGGCCCCGACAAAATTCCGCCACTCCTAATAAAAAAATGTGCACACAGTCTCGCACTCCCTCTGACTATCATTTACAGAAAATCATTGTCTTCATCCATTTTCCCAACAAGATGGAAACAGGCTAATATTGTACCAATACCTAAAAGCGGAGACCTTCACGAAGTCACAAACTATAGACCCATTTCTATTCTCTGTTCGTTTGCAAAAATTTTCGAAAAATTAATTTGTCCATATCTAAATTATCATCTCAAAAATCTTATAACTCCAAAACAGCATGGTTTTCTCTCCCAGAAATCAACATCCTCTAATTTACTTTGCTATGTCAATACCTTAACCGAAGCTGTCGATAGAGGTCAACAGATAGACACAATCTACACAGATTTTAGTAAGGCCTTCGATAAAGTAAATCACAGATTATTAATTCGTAAACTCAAACAAATGGGTGTTCATGGTACCTTGCTAAACTGGTTTTACTCCTATCTAACTGACCGCATACAAAGAGTAGTATTTGATGGCTATGAGTCAAGAGGATTAGAAGTGCCATCTGGAGTGCCGCAAGGGTCCCATTTGGGCCCAATCTTATTTCTTGTTTTTATAAATGACTTGTGCAATGTTATTTTGGATTCTGATATTTTGTTGTTTGCTGATGATTGTAAGATATTCAAAATTATTCATACATCACTAGACTCAATACTTCTCCAAAATGATATTAACAGAGTTTCAAAGTGGTGCAACAACAATAGAATGTTTCTAAATTCTTTAAAATGTGTTCACATAACTTTTACACGTAAACACAATCCTATTCCAACTCAATACTTTATCGACGGTACTAAACTCCAGGAAGTCGCAACCATTCGGGACCTAGGCGTATTATTTGATAAAAAACTTACTTTCACACCTCATATCGACAACATCATTTCTAGATCCTTGAAAATGCTAGGATTTATCAAACGAAATAGTAAACATTTTCAAAATCCTATATCAAAAATAACGCTGTACAATTCCTTCACCCGCAACGTGTTGGAGTACGCAAGTGCTGTATGGAGTCCAACCTACAAAGTTCATATTCAGCGAATAGAGCGAGTTCAAAAACATTTCATGTACCACCTAGCGTATACCGATAAGCGAGCTCGATCACTTCCTCACTACACCGATAGACTAAAATTCTACAATGTACGCACCCTTGAACAGAGAAGACTAAATACAGATTTAAATTTTCTTTTCAAAATTGTTAATGGTTTAATAAACTGCCCTTTTCTACTTCATCAAATCAGGTTCAATGTTCCTAGAATTGGTTCACGACTTGTAAATCATGTTCCGTTAAATATTAAAAAATATCGAACTAAGCTGGGGTATGACTCAGCTTTATCAAGAATGTGCCGTAATTTTAATGAGGCTTATAAAAAACATTCAATTAATTTGACAATGTCAACATTGGCCAACTTCAAATTGTCTATTAACAAGATTTAAAGCTCCTTTTTATATTGTTATATAAACTTATAAACTAAACCTTTAAACTTAAATTATAATATTGTTGTTCTAAAAACTTGTTTCAAAATTTTGTAATATATTGTATGTGTGTGTGAATGATTGTATATATATGTAAGTATTATGTTATCAATGTTGTGTTTGTCTTTAATTAGTGATAGCATCAACCATGGTTCAGTGTAATTGTATCTGTGAAAGCTTTCATGTAAATCACTGTTGACAAACCTAATAAAAAAAAAAAAAAAAAAAAAAAAAAAAAAAAAAAAAAAAAGAGAGTTTTACTGTAATCACAATAAGAGTGTTTTACTATAATCACAATAAGAGAGTTTTACTCTAAACACAATAAGAGAGTTTTACTGTAATCACAATAAGACAGTTTTTCTGTAATTACAATAAGATAGTTTTATTGTACTTACAATGAGAGAGTTTTACTCCACACAGGAAGCCACGAGAAAAATAATTTCCCTCGGGGCCTACATCATCTTTGAGGATCTTTTTGAATAGAGGAAAGAGTAAAGTCTTGAAGATACCATTTTTGTAAGGGGGAGGAAACACATATGCCGGCAAATCGTTCCACAGCTGAGCTGTTGAACTCAAGAACGAGTCGTAGAAACGATGCATTCTTATTTGAGAAATGTCGACCGTGTACAGTGTTATATGTTGGGTGCATACTTGACATGTTTCCACGACTATAATTAGTAACAGCTCACCAGAACACTGTGGAACGAGGTGATGGTGGTGACCTTCATGGCGTGACGCAGCTTGGTGATGAGGTCATCCAGGTACTGCAGTGCCTCGGTGCGCGGTTTGATGCGTGTGTAGCGTGGGAAGGTGGGGGGCAACAGGCGCTGGTTCACCAGGGGCTCGAAACCCATAGGGTTCGGCATATCCGCTACAAAAGATAACATAAGGGCAAAAATTCATTTCTGCTCCAAGTGAATGATTTTTATTTCAATTAGCCAATAAGGATACTCGATTTCACTGGCCATATCTCTGAACTGATTAAATCGGCAGTTGCCGAGCATTTAATCAAAACCGGCCAATACTTTGGATTTGTTCCCAAAGTCCTGGGAAGAGCCAAAATGCCTAATTACGTGGGAAATTGAAATTCACAAAATCCTATTATTATCAGTAAAACCAACGTTGCTAAGCTCAATAGTTCTTGGAATCCGATAATTGACGGCTACACCAAAAATAAATGCAAAAAACCATTTAAGCTTCCAGCTCCTAGAGACTGGCAACACGGTATCACATCTACACATATAAGCACACCCTTAACCACAATCGATTATACATCTGCCCTAATGATGGACACTGCAACACTGTCCGAAACATTGGCTAAATAAGGAGGTAGTGCAACGCGGTATATTACCCCAAAAATAAATGACGATAATATTTTTACAGTGAAAATTTAAAATCATATCTACACATAGTAAGTGTGTGCACAAAATATATTCATCTTGGCCTACTCCCTGGTCCATCATCAGAATTAGGTGCTCCCATAGTCACTGTGTGTGTTACACTGCATGGGTGAGGCCAAAAATGTGCGATGTTCATTGTAATTAGAAAAAATATTGACAACTTACAGTTTTCTTCGGGTTGTGTTCCTTTGCTCACAGTCTTGTTGATGATGATCATCATCTCTGAACATCCCGCCAACAGTCGGATGCAGTCATTATTGGCTTGAGTTTCTCGTTTTGTGAGCAAAGTTAACGTTTGGTAAAACATTCTGGTGAACTTAACGCGTGAAAAAAGACCGATGAGCACTTCTCCCTGAAAATAAATACTGTCAAATTTAGAAAATAATTTCCCTCAGGGCCAATGTCATCTTTGAAGATGTCATCTTTGAAGATGCTGTGTGGAGGGTTTTTTTGAGAAGAGGAAGGAGTGAGCATGGGTCTTGAAGAGACCTATGTTGTAGGAGGGAGGAAACACAGAGGCCGGCAAATCGTTCCACAGCCGAGCTGTTGAACTCAAGAACGAGTCATATCCTCGGAGCGCCTTCCATTGTAATATCGGTAAAACAAGGACAGCATTCCCACCTGGCACCTGTGCTCTAAAGATTGCAATCCGTTTGTTAAGTTAGGAGAATCTATCAAACGGACCGCCGGTTTCTTCAGAGAGTCGACAGTTTTTTTTAGGTATTTTGGAGCTCCAGACCAGAGGTGACTGCCAAATTCAACCGTGGGGCGCAATTGCGATTTGTACAGGGTTAGCAGTTGTGTACTTGCTTCAATTATGATGTTTAACCTTCTCTACATAACTGTCACGCATATCAATTCATCGGCGGCTATCCCTTTACGTGAATGTCGCGTATTCGTCTGCTTACTGTGTCATTAACTAACAAAATACTGATTCTTAGATAATCGACTTTCAGCTACCTTTTCCGTTATATCCAAGCAAAGAAATTTAAATTAATAGTAAAAAGACGATTATGTATGTTTTCCATGAAGTTTCACTAAAACTCAAATAAATACATTCAAAAGTGTTGTGTGATGAGATAGATGGCATTGAAAAGGCCAGCATTGTAATAATTAGAGGAGAGGTATATATATATGTATTCTCATACCTCCAGGGGGTTATTTCTCGACCTCCGATGCAGGTCATCTTCTTGCTCCCGCAATCCAGCAATGCACTTCTGTTCAGTAACTTCGGCACCAACATCGTACCCCGCTCCACCCTGGGGATTGGAGCCTAACCGATATCCGTATCCCATGGGCTGGAAATCTTCTTCTTCAAATACTTGGGCACTGAAAATAAAGATTGTAAGATTATAATATGGTCCTACCGCTGAGAGCTCTGTTGTAACTTAGTTACACATGCCGTTCATCAGAAAGAGGAGGATGCAATGAGACTTTCAGCAAAATGTCTTTAACTCTTGGTTTGCTGATGCAAAATTTTGGCCATCTGCCATCTGATTTTATTTTTGTAATAACTTATTTGTTTTTTGCAAAATTATATTTTTGTAAACTGTACCCTCTTACCAGATAATGTGTTTATATATTAATAAAATAGTATTTTGTTTTGAAGAGTTTTAATTTCCAATGTACATTTGTTACTTAAATTTTAAATTTTCCACGACCGGTTTCGACACATCCGTGTCATTCACGAGCGAACTTAAAACATGGGCTGTTTTTTTTTAGTTTTAAGTTCGCTCGTGAATGACACGGATGTGTCGAAACCGGTCGTGGAAAATTTAAAATTTAAGTAACAAATGTACATTGGAAATTAAAACTCTTCAAAACAAAATGTCTAGAAATTGTTACATTGTTAATGCCCAAGAAATACAAAAAATTGATAAAATAGTAAATAATCTACCATATGTAGATTCCCCAGAATAGCTAGTTATATTCAGAGAAATGATTTTTTTAAATATATCCTCAAGGATACGCTTGCATTCAAGAGTTAACTCCGTACAATCTTGTTAATCCCTCGAGCTGGGAATTTTATGTATGCCCATGCTGAGTTAGTTAATTTGACAGTGGTTTATTCTCAAACATAAAATAGATCAATGGAATTCTAATACCATGGATGGCGTCGTTGAATACGAAAGAGAAATAGAGGTTGCCATAGAATTAAAGTATTACTAACATATTGATATAGTTCCTGATGAGGTCTAGTATCTTGTAGACTGCTATACAGAAGGCCTTGAGGGTCTTATCGCCGATGGCCTGCGGCTGATGAAGGTAAAGATTGGTGAACACCGTCTGGGCGAGTGAGTGCCCCTCGAGCCAGGAAACTATGCATGAGAAAGTGGCGTCCATTACACCGATGACTTCCGATGGATCGAGATTGTCCAGTTTCAATTTGCCAGCCTGGAATTTAAAAAATAATGCCTAATGGAGTGTCTGGAGGCAGTTGAACTATGCCATATACTTTGGAACCTTTGTCTGCCCCATCCCCTTCCCCTCGCCACTCGTTTCAGACTCACTGACTCTGAAACTTAGGAGCAGTTGGGACTCTTATGTGGTATTCAAAAAATAAAATTTAAAAAATACACTTTTGGAGAATGTTTTCATACTAAGGTATGTGAGGGAGAAGGGAAACAGTGAGGGGAAGAATAAGCAGGTGATTGGAAAGAATCTGGCTATTCAGATCAGTTCACTAAACATAATTTTAAAAATTGATGATGGTATTATAGACAGCCCCGATTTAATAATTACCTTCCATATACCAACAAGAACTACTCTATCGAAAATTATTTTTAATTTAGTTTATTTTCTACTAGAGTTGGCTCTGGTCTGAACTTTATGGCAATTCAAACTAAATCTTCTTTTGGTCAAAGAAATTATTTTTATCAGGCTCCACTCATATTTAATAGCCTTCCAGAACATATTAAGTCATCTAATCCCTTAAGCACTTTTAAAAAGACTGTTAAATTATTTGTGTTAGCCGAGGATTGCCAATTGTTTTTTCTGTACTTAACCTTTCTAAATTAATTCATTTAAACAGAAATTGTCAAATTGTTGCACTTTAAGAAGGTGTGTCAGTGTGCAAAGCTCGTGAATGAGCTTATTTTCTATATTGACACAATGCCCACTCGAACTTCTGCAGCGCCCCTTAAATGCTAAAAATTTAAAAACGCCCCCCCAGACCTCCTAAACGCCCCCAGGGGGGCGCTGGCGCCCCCGTTAACAACCACTGCCCTACATGTTTACATTGTAATATACTATTGCCTTCAGCTCGTAGGTACTCATCATACTCATAATTTGTAATGCTGCAGCTACATTAGCAGGCTATGGCGAATATTCGCATTATCTCAATAAGTGTGGCCGGGTAGATCGTAGCATCGCGTAGTAAACGGGCGACGACGAATGCCTATCGGGACACTGTCGGTAAACTAGCGCGCATCAAAGGGTTTATTCGAAATATTCGCTTGCGTGGCTACATCTGCGTAACTTCAGTGCAGTCTAGACTTTGAAGTGGAACGGACGCGCTTGTCGCATTTTTTGTGCAGAATGGACTGGAGCAACGAAAAAGTGTTGGAGTTTATTCAATTTTATGAAATGGAGAGTATTATATGGAATCCTAGTAACCCCGATCACAAAAAGAAACACTTTGTGCATGATGCGTGGGTCAGAATTAAAAATAAGCTCAGTTGACCTACCACAGCAGAAGAAATGAAGAAAAAAAAAAGACTCTTTGATGTTATATTACAGAGCCCATCTCAATAAAATTAAGAAATCAATCCCATCAGGAGCTGGCGCCGATGGCATATAAAAAACAAATTGGTTCGCCTTTTCGGCAATGCATAGTTTTCTTCAGCCTATATACGACTATCACCCGACTAAAGATCTACTTCCTCCATTTTCAACTGCCTACGTCGGCCGCACAACAGGCATCGAACACCAACCGGCACGATGTGAGCGCCAACGCGACATGGATCTAATGTAGCCAAGAACATCGCGTATACCCATTTACAATGTTTTTAGAGCGCCAACGCGACACGAATCTTCGTCCGCTAATGTAGCCGCAGCATAAGAAACATACAACAATATTGTCCTTCAATAACTATATTATTTTATTAAATTGTATAGTTCTTAACCTCAACACAGGCTTGACCTAATGAGGTTATAAACTGAATTGTAAACATTAGAACTAGATACCATGTAAAGAAACAAATAAATAAATTGTAAAAACAATATCAGGACGTAGTCATTTAGATACTCACTCGTACCTAATACTTTCTCAGAAGTAGTGGATGTATTGAAAATAGTTACAAACAGGCCATAATAGCATTCTACAATAATAATAATCAATGTTAGCATAATACCTACTATTCTTGTGCATCAGTTATATACTTCAGCATATAATTTAATTAGCATATTTTACTTCATGATTACCTTTAACTTTACTAATTACTTTTTACTTTATTTTTTTAATTTACTTCATGTATTCAACGGCTGGCGGTGAAAAAACGAAAAATTCCAGAGCCGCCATTGATATATATACATAGATGAGACATTCAGCGAATAAATTGGTTCAACGGAATCGTAGATTAGTACCTCCATTTCTCTATTAGTAGATACAACAACAACAACAACCGTCGACCATGGCTGGCGTGTGACGTATCAAAGTAGGATGGAAAAAGATGAAACCATGGGCTTGAGTAAAAGGAAAGGACGGTCTGACGGCCGAGCCTTTCGACGTGGTGGCTTCAGTTAGAATGCACTTTCCCGAAGGCCTTTTCGTGCATAATTTGAACACGAATCTCGGAAAATTATGTACGGGATAGCGTCTCTATAGTATATCTCTATGAGAGTCGATCATTATTAAACGCAAAACAATTACATTGTCGTTATTTAACCGGTCAAATTTGTTTTATGGGGCCAACAGACTTAGCTATAAAAGATCATTTGGCTTGGCGTATTTCGGCATATCGCTCGCCATACAGTCCCAATGGGAAAATGCACAAGGTTTATTCTTGTGCATAATATAACTATACCTGCACGGCCTGTTGAAAAGTCAAAGGCTTAGTAGTTCCTCTGTTACAATGCATCCCGGCGTCCATTTTGGGATCCATCATTTCAATGGCTGACATAGCTTCAAACAACCCAAATAATTCATCGTGCAGCAGTTCTCCAAGCTCCAATTCTAAAACACCATTTAAGTTTGTCACTTTTTTATTTAGCTGTATTAATATACTATTTAAGCAATCATTTTCTTTAACAGTTCTTCTTCAATTAAACTTTTATTTTAATACTTAACCAGATATTATTTTCCATGTTATTTGATTTTAATTCCATTTGAAAATGGAAAACCATCTGAAGACATTCGAAATATACGTGTGTGGGTAGGAAGTTGATCCAAAAATACATACACTCTTCGGGAGTTATTTACCTAACCACCGCACTCTTAGGCACATATTATGGAAATTACGCTTCGTTTTAACAATTATTACAAAAAACAACTATTTAAATGTACAAAATAGGTTATTTGGTTCTTAGTTTGGGTTAATTAGATAATTTATCGATATTTAGATTAAAACGAAACCTTCGCAAACGTTAACCCATACAAAAAAAATACAAAATGGTGGCAGAGGAATCATTTTATAAGGGAAATTTTGAACTTTTGTTAAATAAAAATGGAATTTTAATGTGTCTTTCACCATCTCTCAAGTAAATCGTTGTTTCTTGTAGTAATTAGGTTGAAATGAAGGGTAATTTCCATAATCTGTTCCTATTAAAAGTGCGGCGGTTGGGTAAATATTTACCCACATTTCTAAAAAGCAGTTGGTTACTGTAGTACGCCTAAGCAATTTAAAAATGTATCTATTTTATATTTTCATTAGAACTCACCTTTAATACTTGACATGAAATCATCTGTCACTTCTGTCCAATTGTAATGGATTTCAGGAGACGCTGGTAAGGGATCCATCATCCTAAATAAAAACAGATTGAATAAACCATTTCCGATCAATTCAAAATAAATATAATAATTCAGTAGAGTGAGCTATGTAGTAATAAAGAGGTCTACAATTGTTAATAACCTATAACTTTTGACAGGAAATACAAAACACCCTAGTTTTAGGCGACATTTGAAATAAACTAGCGACTCTTTGAAATAAACAAGCGAGTTAAAATAACTAAGCCGAATAAAAAAATCTATTTGCATTCACAGAATTCTGCGATCGATATAATTATATCCATTTCTTATTCTATAGGGTTTATTAATTCAATTTTTGTAACTAAAATAACTCAATGAACCATACCCATCATTTTCACAGTAATCAAAACTACTTTCTTGTTCCATTTTACGTTTTAAAATTTAATTTGTACTGAAAAAAATTTCGCACTCTTATTTTCGATCGCGACAAATCTGACAGATCAAGTTCTTCCGTCCGGTAATTTACTTTTCTGTGGATTTCAAATGTTGCCATTTTGTAACAAAACAACGAGTTACAAAATATATTCAAGGGATAGAAAAGTACTTACCGCAATATTTTCTCAGATCCTACATCCTACAACCGTGGGCCGTGATGGTTGATTGCTTGGTTCATTATTTCATAAGTTGTTGTGAAGCATTGTGAAGTCTACGTTGTTGTTGTGAAGTTTCCTTCCGTTGTTGTTGTGATATTGCCTTACTGTTGTTACGTTTGTTACGGCATTCGCATACGTATTTCCGTATTTTCAGATATTACGATTGATTATTATCACAGCAATCTTGAAGCTGGATTTTAGAGTCTACCATCAGAACAGATTTTTTTAAGAGTACAATATAGAAATATTAGTTTATTGATTTAGTAGTGATATTATGTCACAAAAGTTATCCTCTTCTTTGACTGGCCACTGCTAGAAATATCCTCTAAAACTAGAAAGTTCATGGTGCTAAGTATTACCCTCTTCCATGAAAATATTGATTGAACGTTTGGATATTTCCGTGGCCTCTGTAATAATTTATTATGGTCGGTAAGTTGTGTTCATTAAATGAGGCTCACGTTCACAGTAATACTGAAACACCATATATACACACACAATATGTGTTTTTTTTCTATTTTAATAATAGGGGACTCGAATTAATCAAAACTCGTTGTTTCATTTCCATAAATAATTGTATTCATATAAAATTCTTAAAACTAAGGTTATAAATTAATAATAAATAATTTACATACTATTTACGTAACGTACGTGAAGTTTACAAGTAGCGTTTCTTATAATTTAATAATTTCTTTGACTCAAATACGTTCATTTCTTCAATATAATCTTCAGATATTTCATTTTCTTTCGTGCTTTCTTCGACTTTTTCATTTTCAATTGTGCTTTCTTCTGCTATTGCATTTAACTCAATCGTGTCATATATAGGAATAATTAAAGTGGAAACATTGTTCATTTTTTCCGTAGTAGATGCTTCAAGCAAAATGGTCATCGATGACGTAGTATTTTCGGATACGTTCTCCATAGTATAAGCGTCACTGAGCGTGTTTAGGGTGATAGCATCGGGCGTATAATCTGTTATAGATTCCTTATCCTCGTCTTCATCCTCGTCTTCATCCACGTCCTCATCATCATCAACCATAGAGCTCATAGCAGATAAGTCATTCGTTGTAACCAGAATTGAAGAATCTTGCACGGCAGAAACAACACGCTTACTATCTACGGTTGTCTCATCGAGCATATCGACCATAGTAGTAAGTTCAAGCATTTGGCTTTCTGTCACCATTTCAATGTCGTTTTTCATATCTTTTACTTCAGTGACCGCATCGTAAATAACTGCAGCTGGTGTGGTGTTATCGTCTGCGGCAATAACTCCGACTGCATCGTCTGGTTTGACAAAGGCAATGCCGTCTACTCCCAGCCAAACACAATCAAAGTGCAGAACCTTGAAAAAAAAATTAATAAATTTTATTTGATCGGTTAATATTATTTTATATTTGGACAATCATTATTTCTTGTTCGTGTTCATTTCATTACTCTCGTTCGTGTAAACCAGGTGAGTGTTTATTTTATAATGTTTTGTTGAATGCCAAATAATGGGAAAATAATATACAGGTGAGACCGTAAGAAAGAAATGGTCATAATTTAATTTATTCATATTATTTAGCGGGGTTTAAAATGAAGAATTATAAAAAATAAAAGTACTATATATTTTGATTGAAAATGAATCACTTTGTGTTCACTACTATTTAATCAAAATAATCGACGTGCTTCGAAACCAATGTTCTTCGTCATTTGATGAAAATTAATAATTTTTATTTAATTAAGTACTACAGAGGGGAATTAAATCAATCCACGCTTTTCTTTTGTAAACACAATGAATCTTTATTGGGTCGGTACACTCAATTAACACAAGGACAGTTCAATAATCGTAAAAAAAACCGTAGTAACTTAAACGTACAAGCATAACAGTAGCTTTATGGTTATTATTTCAATAATAACTTCAAAGGACACTAATTATCCTTAATTTATTGTCACCTTACACACAAAGGATTTACGAGTATATTCTCTCTCTGGAGACCGGAAGTTATGCGAGACACCTCGGCGGGTAAACTTAAACTTTTACGATCACACACGACCTTTTATGGGTCGATCCATATAATATGTCTGTGAAATAGAAGTGAGTCGTTCGCGAACGAGTCGGCTCAGTGAGCCGGATTTTCACACGGATCCGCAAGATCCGGATCCGAACGAACAATCTTCACGGTTCGCGGATCTTTGCGAACGAATGATCCGGTGAGCCGTGAGGCCCGTGAGCCAACTGACCCGCCAGATCCGGTGAGCCGACTGACCCGTGGGAACGTGTGGATGCCACGCCAGCGTTTGCCGCAAGCGTTTGCCGCTTGTGCTTGTGGCCAAAATATCCGACCTCGATCGGATCGGCGGCAAGCTCTCGCAAGCCACGCGGCCACGCCACACGCGCGCTCCTAGACGCTGGGATTTGTGGAGGCTTGTCATGTGTTTGGAGCCGGTAAAACGTTTCATTTATCGTCCATTTCGTGACTCCTTTCCGCCTGTTCCCCTCGAAATGACCCGTCTGAACACGGGATGAAACGAGAGTGATAAAGAGACAGTTCGGAGTTAAGCTGTTAAGCATTCGAACAAAGTTTCTTCACAGCCATTCGCTTACCAGAGCTGCGAGCACGCCTGAGCTTGCGACAAGCAGCTTGTCGCAAGGGTCTGGACTAGTAGTGTTCAATATCGGTACTTTTACTACCCGTCGGTATCCGTTACTTTCACAAAAAGTAATCGTTACTTGATTACTTTCGGGTAGTAACTGCTACAAGCATCAAATCGTTACTGAATGCTTTGATTACTTTCGGGTAGTAACTGCTACAAGCATCAAATCGTTACTGAATGCTTTGATTACTTTCGGGTAGTAACGACTACTAGTACTAGTATCAATTCGTTACTGAATGCTTTGATTACATTTGACTACTTTCGGTTACGGATACCGACGGATACTTTTAGAATAGATACAAATCGTTACTGGTTACATTTTGACGTTTGTGTATTTCGTTAGCGTGAATAGCGTGTACTTTGGTTATGAATTATTAGGATTCTACATTCTACGTTAGATATTTATAGGTACTTTGAATGTTTTGAAGAGTTTTGTGTTTAGATTTTTTTAACATTATCTTTGATTTTATACAAACAATTAAAATACCGGAGAAAATATTTTATATGGAATACAGCTACATAATATATTATGTTTATGTGTAGGTACAAACAAAAATATTGCAGCATCTCTCACCAGTCGTGGTTGGATAATATTAAACTTATCTGCACAGTCGCAGTCATCGGATATATTATTGTTATTTTATCGAAAAAAAAATAACACCAAATAATTTCGATCACATAATCACTCACTTATAAATCACAAAAATCAGAAAAAACGCAAAGTGTTAGAAGTTTCAACGATCACAAATGGCCCAAACACAATAATTTATAAAAAAAAAATTATGAACACACAGATTAAATATATTATTACGTAAAAACAAAGTCAAAGGTTGTAATAAAAACTGATGCAAATTCGTAAGCAACGAACTAAAAGTTAACATGCTAATATAGCCGTCGGCAAAGCTATACGACCGAAGAACTGACGAACTTCACTATTTTCCATTTAATCTATGAACAAAACAGTTTTATTTTCAGTTATTAATTTGGGTCCCGCCACGAAAACAAGTGTGAAAGCATTAGTATCGCACCACTAATAATAACAGCTTTATTACAATAATATAAACAATTTGAAATGGAATCCATTCCCCGGAGTTACAACAAGATCCCAGTTCTTTTTTGTTTACGTAGGCAATTTTGATCGAAAATTACATATTAACACACTGGATTGACGTGTTATTTTCCTTTGAAATACGAAACGTAATTTTACATGCGAGTTTTGATTTTCTAGCTTTGGGATAAGTTAATAAAACACTATTTTAGGCTGGTGGTAATTTTTTATACATTTTATTTATTATTTATTTACATCTCAAATGATATCTTATTATACCTATGGTAATAGATGTTAGGCGGTTTTATTACTTGGCGGAAATTTCTACCAACCAAATTCATCTTTATAATCATAAAATGAATCAATCAAGCGCATATTGTATTTTTTTTCTAAACTCCACAGAAATTTAAATCTTATAATGTGTGAAGGAAAAAAAGAAATAATAAAATTATTACTGCGAAAACTTTTTATAGTCGTAATAATAATAATCATGTTTTATTATGTTTATACCGTTCGAAAATTGTATTAGATACCTACCGTCAAAAAACTTGAATACTTAGTATAAATTGGGAGCAATATATTATATCAGATAGCAAGGTATACAAACATCTGAAAGCGTTTTTTTTACCGATAAACGCAAACGTCGCAAACACCGCAGTATTTTTCGTCTCTGGCAATACAGCTGGCTCTAGCGGGGAGCGCCTCCAGCGGCACAAATAGAAACGACCAAGTAATCGGTACAAAGTGTGGTTGTTAACTAACGTGGAGCGCCTCCAGCGGCACAAATAACAACCAAGTAATCGGTACTGAAGTATCCGCATCAGAAGTAATCATTTCAAAAGTATCAATGAAAGTAATCATATCAAAAGTAACGGATAGTCTTCGTTTTCAGTAGTCGGTACTTTGATTACTCGGAGAGTACCGATTATTTCATTACCGAATGATTACTTTTCATGCATCTCTAGTCTGGGCGTAGAATTAAAGTTAAGATGGGCCGATCCCGGCGGCACTGCAATGCCGGGCCAACCCGCGACAGGAGTGGAGCAAGCCCCGAACATCCCGTCACATTCCAAAAATCAGTTTAATATACTGGTCCCGCATTGCGGGAACTATCAGATATTAAGCTGATAAGAACAGATACTACACTTTGATCTTAGCCAACAGGCCGAGAAGCGATACCTGAGAAGCGAAAATCAGCCAATATATTCACCTGTTGGAATTTTCCATATGCGAGCTGCGAACGAAAGTGGCGCCATCTTCAAATAAAATAGTGCGGCTTTAACAAAATCTGCCATAATCAGATAGATACGCCTCATACGTATACGTCATACATATCTCTGGTAATGTTACATTATCGTGAAAACAAACTTATGGGACAATTATTATTATTATGACCGGTCAGTGGTTGAGTGGGCATCGCGTTTGGGTCCCACCCAGGCGTTCCGTGTTCGATTCCTCGGCTGTCTAAGTCCTTCATCACGACTCAAGCAACATTTTCGGCTTACTGTGATGGTAGTAGGAGATTTTCAAATATTGTCGGGTTTTTCGTAACCCGGGAATGTTTGTCTTTCTTTTAAATTTTTTTTTATCTATATTGAACACCTGTTCATATAAGTTTATAAATCGTATACATTTATATGCCAATTATTTTGTTAAAGTTCATAAATAATGTTAACATAATATGTTTATAGTCCTTATTCATAATATAATATTATCTGTATAAGGCGAAACCGGACTGCAAGCTGTCGGTGGGCCGACGAGGCCTGTGCTGTTTATGGATGGCCCCGTCAATTCTATTGTATTGGTAATTTGTTGCATCGAATACGTTTTAAATATTTCATTTTGTAAAATTATTTATTGTTTGCTATTGAAAATGGAGCGCCAAGAATAAAATCATCAAACACAAAAGACAAACGTAGAAGGCAAACAAACATTTTTTTCCGACACACAGTTTAGTTTGAAGCCGAGGATCGACTTTTTTCAAAATCTTGGTTTTTTAATCGTTCTAAATAATTGCACCAATTTTTCTAGATTTTTTAAAATATAAGAGAACAACACTAGATCTAATCCTGACAACATTTTTAGAAGTCCTGAAAAAAAATTATTTATGGTGTGCGTAATGCATTCTGAATGTTCCAAGTTTTGAAAACAGAAAAAAAAAGTAATAAGTACGAATATCTAAAAACAAAATAAAATAAGGGACAATAAAGTAGGTAAGTGCACTTTTTAGACATCTTTATAACTATCCATGAATTAATTTTCATGAAAATAAAACACTTATTTTGTGTAAAACCACGAGTACCTACCTATTAACTTGCACTCTGTTTACGGTAAATTTCCTATTTAAAAAAATAAAAAAAAACGACCACACGACTGAAGTAAAACTTCATTAACTTATAAAGGAAGAGAGAAAGAAAATGCGCGCGCGCACTGCTCTCTCTTGCTCCTACAGTGTGATACAGACAATAGGACATATTTATTTCTTCAAAAACATTAGAAACATACTCGATTCCAAATCTATGAAAATTGTTTATTACTCCCTTTGTCAATCAATCATTGAATATGGAATAATCGCATGGGGAGGTGCAACACTATCCGCTATAGATTCATTATCGAAGGCACAAAAAATAATTATGAAAGCTATTCTTAGAGTTCCCATAATAACAAGTACTGTAGATATATTCAACAAATTCCATGTATTAAATATTCGACAAATTTACACAAAAACAATCTTAACTCATCTGTTTAAAAATAATACACATACATTTTATGAAAATACCAAAAATATTGTAAACACGCGGCACAAAACCCAAGAACTCATACAAACACCTAAAACAAACGCAACATTTAATGTTGTGTTTTAACATTTTAGGTGTTAAACCAAATTTTGGTCAAAGAAATTTCAAATACATTGCGTTTAAAATATACAATAACCTACCTGACAAAACCAGACAATCTAATAATATTAACAAATACAAAATTCTGATAAAACAATGGATCATCGAAAAAGGTCGTCCAATAATTAGTCACCTCACCCAAATATAATCATCTTATCCCATTATTGTTACCACTACCTACCAACCTGAAATTTTTTGTCAAATATTTTTACTTTATTGAAAAATGTATTTTATTTAATATTTATACAATATTTGTAAACTAGTCTGTCTCGACACAGGATTTCCTAGTGAGACAGGCAAGGCAAAAAAAAATGTTTACTTTTTTTGTATAGATGCATAAATAAATAATAAATAAATAAACTGTGTCTTTGATATACGAAACGTAACTGGCTATGAGAGAAAGAGAGAAAGAAAATGTGTGCTTGCACCTCTCTCTCTTGCCCCTATAAGTGGGGTTGCCATTTCCAAACTTTGAAATCCAGGATTTGAAGGTAGGAAAACCAGGACATTTCGGTTTAAAGCCAGTACTATATATGTATAAGAGCAGTACCAAATTTTTATACTTATATTGCACTAAAAAAAGAGTCAACTTCACACGCGCGGTGCGAGCCTAGTGATAAAACGATTGGAGAGAGTAGTGGCGCGCGAATTTTAAAACAAGGACTTTTTAAAAACTCAGGATGATGCTTAAAAACTATCCAGGACAGCCCAGGACACCCCAAAACACAGGATATGTCCTGGGAAAACAGCACGGTTGGCAACCCTACTCTATAGTAATATACGAAACGTAACTCTCTCTCTTTCTATCTTCACTAACTTATAACTCCCTCTTAACTTCCGTTCGCTTCGCCCGATCACACTTTTCGTAACGCTCTCGTCACGCATTCACGAGCTTACTCCCCAAGTCAAGCGTGCGTAAAGAAGTTTCACTTCAAAAAATATTTAGCGACCGGTTTCGTTTTGCTCAAGCATAATTAGGGAACAATTAATATTTAATTAATGAAAACAATGTTATCGAAACTCAATCGAAAATCTCGAACAGAAAAAGATACGGTCACATCTGCAGGGACTCGAACCTAGGATCTATGTCTTGTCGGGTCAGTGCTCTACCAGCTGAGCTAATGTGTTCCTACCCGATTCGACTATATCATTCTTCGACCAAGAACTACCAACAATATCTTAATTTTCTTAAACGCATATTTTTATTGGTTGCTATCTTTATGTATGATTGCAAGATACAAGCTATCTAGATAGTGTCTTGGATAAATTTATTATTTTTTTATTTAATATGCGACATATATTGACTTTTCTGCAAGTCTAAGATGAATATTAATTTTTATTTTTAACTTCAATCTTAAATGGTAATATTTAATTATTAATGAAGACCATTATTGAAACTCTATCGAAAACTGAAACAGAACAATCAGAAAAAGTTACCTTCACATCTGGGACTCGAACCCAGGAACATTGACGGAATACTGACGGCCTCCATGGGAAAGTATTACGATCCTGGCTACAAATCCGGAGGTCGCGTGATCAAATCCCGGTGAGTGCAAGCAAGTAAATACAAACAAAACTGTCAAATTATTAAAAGTGAGCAGTTCACACGCGGTAAAGGTGAAATCTTCATAAAACTAAAGTAGACAAGAGTGGGAAAGCTACGAAGCACCGCACAAAGAGGAGGCCGATTATTCGATCTCATTCTCTATAGATGTATGTGTTTGTCTCTTTTTAGTGTCGCTTTTTTCGTTTCATCGAGCTTAAAATCACAACGGTGCTAAAGAAGTTTTCACTTCAATAATATTGAATATTTTACGTCAATTAACGTTGATTGACGATTGTTAGTCGGTTTATTTAGATTTAATTTTTTTGACATGAGTGAAGTGGTTTTATTAATTGTTTGTGTGTTTCGTCGAACACCTTTTATTTTTGAAATATTTAATTTATTTTGAAAATCTCTTAGGTACCAAAACGCAGATGGCGAACATTTTTTTGCAAAGTGTAAGAGTTTTTAATGAGAATAAAAAAAATTGGGTGGGGGGGCATCGGTACCTACTTACTGCACAGGGCGCCAGATTTCGTAGATGGCACTGGAGATGCCATAGTCCTAACTGGCTCCAGATGGTTGGGAGCAGTAGGTGTGGAATATTGTAGGGTTATACAATGAATATAAAAGATATTGTTTTTACCAGAACGGGCGCGGAAACAATTCTTGTTTCGAAATCAACGCACACGTGAAGGTTGAGGCCAGAGATGTAAATATCATACAGCTTGATGCACAAGTCCACCCCCGTCGGAACTCCGCTGATGATTACGGGGATGCAGAACGGTGGAGGATTTTTTGCTGAAAGAAAAAGATAAGAAAATAGGTATTTTGATTTTCATATTGTTAACATTTTTGTTTGTCTAATATTGTCTAATTGTTAAATTTGTTCCCTTTATAAATTATGCCTTAATACTTAATACCCCCCTTTATCCTTCCTTTCCACTCCCGCCTATTATATGAATCTATTTTGTAATTTAGTTTTATGTAAACCCTGAAGAAATGAGCGTTGCTTACGAAACATGTTATGAATGTAATTATTAACGTTCTCCAAAATGACATTAAAAATTACATCTTTGCGATTCTTTCAAGGACGTAAAAAACCATCCCTTCGTTCCGAATGCAATTATTAATATTCTCAAAAGTTGTCTTGACAGAATCTCATTCCTGTGATATCTTGAACGAAACCATTTCTTTGTTAAGAATATTATTAACTAAATAATAAAACGAATCATATGAGTCGGGGGTGTGTCCCCGAACCCCTTGGGTTCGATCATATCAATACGTCAATGGTTCGATCGAATCAAGGTTAAGAACCACTGCGCTAGAGTATATCCACTAGACCCAGTTCAGTGTAACCACACGCGTTGTTTTAGTAACGTATCTTCATGCTATTAATTCATTTAAGCAAATGATTTAAACAAATGCGCATTGGAACAAAGGATTATAAATTCACAAAATATTTTCATGCCTAATGTATCGCTTCCAATAATATCTATTGAAAATTAAAAGTTCATTGAACTTGAAAAATTTAATAATGTTACTCATTATGCAGGAATAACTCACATTACTTACTTACCCACGCATCAACAACCGAAATTAGTATGTTTAATTTTTCAAATAGATACCTGAATACACATTGTGTATAAGAACATTATCATTGACAGCCACGTCCAAAACCAGTCCGAATAAAGATGGGTCGTAGGACACATTGGCACAAGCTGAAAAAATAAAAATAAAGATATTGTAATAAAAGATGATACAAATTAATATAAACGCGTGAAATCAAATACAACAAACTCAAGAACTCGGCAGACCCCAGATAGGTCATTGAAACTGAGTCTCTATTTGAAAAAGTTTGATGATCTTCACCCGAAGTAAGCGAAAACTGACCCCACTTCGAGCACATCAGACAATATACTTCCATCGGTTCGTGTGTTTGAAATGGATTATAATAGTCCGGAGTCACACACAGTAGAAATGCCTTCCACGTTGAATAGAAATAAATCGTCACCTCAGTTCTTAATTGTCCAAACGACCATTTTTGTTTTTGTTCAATCTCCATTTTAAAACTAAAAATAAAGTATTGAAAATTGTAGTTAATCACTTAACTAAGAATTATTTAAACTAATGAGACCTTTACCTTTACGGAAATAGCTTTATCTAAAACACCTATCATAATGTTTCATTGAAAAAATGAATGAAAACCTTCTCCTCTTGTAAAATTTCCAAATGGTCGTTTGGACAATTAAGAACTAAGGTGACGAAATGTTGCTTCTGACTTAGAACTTGCCTACCCTTAAGTTCTAGCTTCTTACACTTGCCTGACATCGTATATCGCTATCCCATTTGTTCGAAATAAAAATATCATGAGGGAGAAACTTATGTTCTGTATTCTGTTCTGCGTATGAAATTTAAGCACATAATAGTCAGACTTTTGGATCACTAAAGACGCCCGCATCACATTACTCGTTTGCTTTTATTTTTAACTTTGTGAGTAAAACCTCAAATTGTAGTATTTAATTAAATAAAGACAATATTAACGAAACTCAATCGAAAATCTGGAGACAGAAAAATCAGAAAAAAGATATTGGCACCTCTGGGACAATGAAGAAAATGAAATGATAGCGTTGGTAGTTCTTAGTCGAAGTACGATACTGTTAACAATGACAGAATCGGATAGAGACATTTTAGCTCAGTGGTTAGAGCTGTGGCCCGGAAAGTATGGCCTGGGTTCGAGTCCCAGAGGTGCCAATATATTTTTCTTTTTCCAGATTTTCAATTGAGTCGATAATAGTGCGTCCATTTAATTAAACATTACTTGTTCTTCTTTATTCTATGTATATCCATAGTAAACTATACTATCGAACAGAATGGTGATAAAACAGAGATTAGATTTGGTTGGTTAAGTTGGTTTAGTTTAGGTTAGGTTAGGTTAGCATAAGTTAGGTAAGATTTAGGATGTGTTTGTTTAGGTTTGGTAGTTCATGTCTTCACTTTTCTTTGTTCTGTTTTGTATTGGGAACGAAACCCGTCCACAAGGCATTTTATGTGTTTTTTCTTTATTCAATGGTTTTGTCATCGTCATGAAAATGAAGATTTTTTAGGTTTCCTACCTTTATTGTCGAAGTTTAGCTGAGGTATTTTAATGCCGGCACAGCATCCACACTGACGACCAGAGCAAGCACACGGTTCTCCTATGAAAGGAAGCCTGAGGGATTGGCCGGGTCTTCTCCAGGGTCTGGGCATCATGTCGTCGAGGGTCTGAAAAAAACTCCAAAATTATTATCTTGCGCTCATCGCATTGTCTCTGGACCACTAGCACAAGCACACCGGTAAAAATGATCGACTTTATCTTTTATTTGTCAACGTCGACTATATCTGCTTAATTGACGACGTGAACTGTTGTTTATTCGTTGGCGATCTGCACTAGGAAACCTTGCTATAGGACAGCTAGGGGAGTAGAGTTTATTTTAATATTTGGGGGCGAGACGTTTTCGTCTGGGTATTTCCGAAATTTAAATATTTATATTACATTAGATATATATATTTTTTTAAATCTAAAACAATTGAGCAAGCATGACCAGTTGAAGCAGTTGGGACTCTTGTGAGGTATTCATATGAAAAAAATATTTAAAAATGCCTAGTAAGAAAGTTTTCTCTACAAATCTTTGTTTATTAATTACCTATCTGTAATATGTTTTAGTTACATTAAAAGTAAAAGAAATCACACTTACATGATTATCGATTAAACTGTAATAAATAGATACATCCGTTGGATGTTCATAAATCATCGCTTTGTGTCTGATCTGTTCTCCCAAGAGTTTAACATTTCTGAACTCTTCGTATTGCACTGGAAATTGAAAAACAGAGAGATAAAAAAAGTGTTGTAATAAACGATTTCCTTTTTATATTTTTAAACATTGATATATATACACTACCTCAATGTTTTCAATTAGTTCTAACAATTTTCTTACCAAAATTCATTCTGCCAAATCCATGTACGTAACCCACAAAAGCCACTGAAAAAACTATGAACAGTAACAACTTCATTGTATGTCAATTAATTGATAACTAAACACTGGATAGAATTATAACTTTTCTTATTTTTAAATTGTTGTCGTGTTGTTGAACTTTGTTTAGCACTGTTCGCTGTTTTCGGGGGGTTGTTTTCACTGCAGACGTCCCTTTTTCACGTATCTCTAAGAATTCAGTGATAATTTATAAATAAAAACAAGAACTGTATCTGAGGACGAGTACACGGAGACGTGCATGAACGAATTTGCACCTTTTGCATCTATCGAATTAACACTAAAACCTGTTCCTCGAAACCCCAACAACTGATTGAGTCGAAGGTTGGTAGAGCAATGAGTGTTTCTCCACCGATGGTACATAGCAAAGGACATGGAAAGTATTTGTAACCATTTCTTTAACGACACCACGTTGTTCCTCTCACGAACTCCTTTCCGTTTTCTGCCACCTAATTAATAGCGCTATTATTGGGGCCGGCAGCATCCTTGTGTGTAATGTGTAGATACGGCGGCGCTCACGGGCGCCCGAACCGAGAGACAACACTTGATTCTGCCGCTTTTATGACTAATTATTAGTTTTTTGTTGTTGTTTTCATTGCTTTAGTGTAAAATTCATATGTATATTCCACAAAAATGAATGAAAAGGGAAGATGTGCGCAAATAAAAAGACATTATTTTGTATCATCGTAGAATAAGATTTTTTTCTTCGATGGCGCTACAGCCCATATCGAGCTTTGGCCTCTTGGTAGAATAAGATTACACTAACAAATTTAAACGATAATATGAAAAAATAACAAGACGCTGAAAATTAAAAAGGTAACGGTAGCAACTGGGATTCCAACGCAGGATCTCTAATCTTATCGAGAGAAGCGCCTTAGCTTTTTTTAAGACAATAAGAGAAAATCCCTTATTCCCCGAATGGCTTAAATATGAACAAGGAGATCTGAAAATAGCATAAAGCTATTCAAAGTACAAAGAAAAAGATTAATATTTGAACCAAATTCACAATGCAGAGTAAGATACTTTCACTCATTGTTGCTAGATCTTGAAAACTTGCTACGGTTCTCTCATCCATCTACGTGAATGACGTGATACAATAACCAATTAGTGGAATATTTTTATAAAAATAAAACAAACACTTTTGTAGAAAAAAAGGAATATTTTTAACTTATGCCGGCCCTGGCTCGAGAGAACCCCATCGTTGGTAGAACGTAAAAACCTCTTATCGATAAATTATCGGCGACAAGTTTAGTGAGGCGATAATAAGGTTTACCGCAAATATTATGAAAAGCAGATTCACCACAAATTTTGAATAAAATTACGGTTTTACCGACTTATTATTTCTCTGAAATTTTTCTTCAGGTTAGGTGGGAGTATGGATCCATTGGACAATATCGTGAGTAGTGAATAGACAAATCAAGTTCGATTCTTAATTTCTTCATTTTCTAAACATGTCATGCTTTTTGAAAAGATACGCACTTTCATATTTGTGCTTTTTGCTTATTTTACACATAAATTTCACGCCACAAAGCTTTTGGTTGCTTGGTTGGCTATCACCAAATTATTAAGAAGTCTCGTGACCTTCTAAGTCTCCAGAACAGACGATTGTCTCTCGTTATATGCTCATAGTTATACATGAGCCTGTGTCAAGTCGTTTAGTTATCGTATAGATAAATACTACAATAAGGGGCCGATATTAGAGAGATTTCCCAGCCGCGGAAAGAGACTCACAGCAAACTGCACAGCAGTTCTAGATTCTAGTTCGTGTGCATCTAAACTGTGTCACACAGCCTTTAGTTAGATTATACGAGAGAAGAATTATTTACATAAGTAATTACTAGCCCATTTAAATCTGACCCACTATCTGACTGCATCTGTAGGTACTATTGAGAAAATGCATAAAATTTGCATTGAAAAAGCTATAAAATGCACCAATAATGAAGATCGTGGCCACAAAATGATTCCAAAATGAAAGTTAGGAACCAAAATTCCTCAGAGTGAAATCTTCGCGGTATGCAATGATAATCCATATTTTGTTATGGCGCTAACGTCTAAAAAGTAATGAAATATTTGTTATTTCAATTTTATTCATGAAGCTGGGCTAATTTGGACTTATACATGATAACTAATTGCTTATTGACCTTAAGCGAACTAATTGCTGTCGTGTTGTCGATGGTCCATCAATATACCACGGTGATTTCTATTGCTATCAAAGCTCGCACGTGACTTGAAATACAAGAACAGTTTTTATACATAAAGTCTTGAAAGGATGGTGGGATGTTATGATAATGTAAAATTGTGATTTCATTTTTTTTATTCATCGTTCCATCACTTGAACCTGCCACTTTCAAATGGAGATCTTGTGTTTGAAATTACACAGAACCGTTTTATTTAGTATGATGAATTTTTTTGGACAATACATTTTATATAATATGCTAAACATAAAACATAAGTATTTAATTCGTTATAAATGAAGGTTGCACTAATTTTGCTTGCCTGGTCGCTATTAATTCCTATTTTCTTAGACATTAGCCTGTTCTAAGGAATCAATATTTTGGTAATTTGTAATGTGTCTCAATTTTTTAGTTATTATTATTTTATAAATTTATTGTCCAGTGGATTCGGAAAATGTTCTTTGTGTTACAGAGAAATATTTTGATAGCTACCAAAAAATTTTTTTGGTAGATCAAAATATTGTATTGAAATATTGAATTGTAATGTGTCTCAATTTTTTGTTAATATTATTTTGTAAATTTATTGTCCAGTGGGTTAGGAAAATGTTCTTTGTGTGTTAGAAAAAAAAAGAAAATAAAAACGGAAGAAAAGACAACAGAAAAATGTTAATTAAGTTATGTATTTAGCAATTTCTCGTATTCCTTTGTACACAGTTCAGTAAGCCATTTGGATTTTTTTGCTGCAGGATGATAAATCGCAGTTTCTTTACTTTAGGGGAGAATTTGTTATATATTTTTTGACCACGATATGTGTGTGTTTTTTTGGTAAATTGTGGTAGCATTTACTGGGATTACTATTGTATGTGAAATGAATTTCATCCAGATGAAATTTGCGCTCTACAACGGAGAGATCAATATCAACCTCGTTCCGGAATGATGAGATTCTCCATTCTATAATATGTTCTCAATAGTTGTGTAAGGACTAGAAATAAGAACTCTGACAAAAACATTAAAATTATTATAAGAAAGTTGAAGTCTTTGAACTCTGTGTATTTGGTCGCATGTTCATAGACATTAATTGTTAGAGAATTGGTCAAAAAACTAACATAGATTAAGGCATGACTAGAATGTTCAAACGTATGGAAATTGTCAAAACTCTCAAAAAGTACAAAATCTAGTACCTACTTTGGATATTGTATTATAATGAGAGATACATACCTATGTATAGTATGAAACAACACTAGTTCAAAGGCGAATCTTATGGCTGAGAAATCTTTGAAAATGGTTTGGATGTAGCTTGTCCTCTTCATTCCAGACTATAATTCTCCAAAATGGATCTTAGTAATGGATTTAAATAAAATAAATGCGTGAGTATAATTTTATGTAAAATTGTTTTTAATAAATAAGTAACATTCAGTGGTTTTTTATTACAGCGAGCAAATACAATTATAAACTTACATGTACATAAATAGGAAGAGTCATAATTCATGAGTTGCATCCCTAACTTCAGTTTTTTTTGTCAATTTAATTTTTATTAGGTATAACTTAGTGAAACTTAAACCTCATTGTAATATTTAATCATTAACGAATTTATTTTCTGTGTCTTATCTTATATATATTATATTAATGGCGGTCTTACACCAGGGCGTTAATGAAAGCATCTGTCACCCGTGCCGCCAATATTATTTTAAATTATTGAATTGTGAAACAATACAAATAAGTCAAATAAAATTTATTTGCTCACGCCAGGATTTGAACCCGCGCATTCCGGATTGCTGGTCGACAGCCTTACCCCTCGACCACGGAGGCCGGTTTCTTATTTTCATTAGAAGTTGTTGATATTATCTTCGTCGTTATGACAACGTTCGAATTATACACCGAGCACAGTCGTTTTCTGTCGTGCTTTAAAATTATAATGTTTTTTTTAAACTAACCTCAACATCCATATAGGTACAGCACATTTTTCAAATCATGTGTCTAGCGAATGTAACTCATGGTACCGTAAATGACAAAAAATTGTATTATGATATGTTCCATCGTATAAATTATATAATATTATTACAATAAATTATAAATACTTATACCCTTTGTTATATAGTTTAAACACATTATTAATAAGAGCCGAAGAACCATCTTGCCACATTTTCATCGTAGTCTTCTATATCATCCCCTCCCGCGTCTATGATGCTGTCCAACCCCCCCGGCACCCCCTGGTCGGGAATTCCTCCGCCCTCTTCCGGCTTCACCACCGCGAAGCCTTGCGCCCCCATCCTGTGTTGGAAAAGTAACGGAATAAGTAAGGTACTAACGTTAATATTGATAAATTATGTCTTGTACTACATCAATGAAACATAGTTTAAACAGCAAGCTTTTATTTATTCAATTTTTATCGGAATAACTCTAGATGTTAGTACCCAACAAAGTAATACCCATCGAAGAAGATAGAAGATTTTTTTTCTGTGTCATGTTCTTTTTCATATTTTGTTTACATTTTTCAGTACTATCTTCCTCTACAATTTTATTTATTTGTATGAAACAAACATAAGCAACAAACTATACAAAGATATATCTCGTATTATATCTGTTTGAAGTTAAGCCAAAAAAGTTTATTGTGCTAAAGTTGCTCAGAGAAGAAGTTTTATGATGTCTTAAAATTGTTTTTAGTTAAGGCGGAGAGGAAGAGGAATATAGGATAAGGATAGTGAGATACTCTCGTTACATTCCATACATATGTACTAATTTACGATCGTATGCGTTCGATATTTCTGAAGGTTTTTACTAAGAATATTTACAATGTGAAATTCTGTGTTATATTGAGCACAAAAACGGGGGCTTTGGGAATTTTTGTTAACCCTAAATGAGAGCAAATGAAAACCTTATTTCATTTTCTCTCATGTAGGGTTAACAAAAATCCCCAATTCCCCGTTTTTGTGCTCAATACGACACAGAATTTTACAATGTAAATATTCTTAGTAAAAACCTTGGTTTTTTGTGTTGATCTTGATGGTATATGATTTTGTTATGGTTGTTTTTGTTATTTGGTGTGCTCTGGCGAGTCCCAGAATTTTATATAACTTTGTCGCTGCTCGTATAAAATCTTTTTTTTTTCCTTATTGATTCCCTTAATGTTTGAATTTAATAAAACGTTTCAATTTATTGATTGAAAATAAAGTTCTTGGACTAAAAACAAACACTGGCAACAAAAACAAAAACAAACACTGGTAAACATAGTTACGTAAGTAGTGCGTTCTCTCTGATTTTACGTAAGTGGAATTTTTATAGAACCTAATTCCAGACATTTGTTTTTAGGCTTATTACTAGCGCATTTGATATTAAATGCAGAAATTAGTCACCTGAAAAACACATTAATTTGTATAAATTAAACAGAAACTGTAACCTTGCCAATACGAAAACGGTTTTCATCACAAAGTTTGAGCTTGTCTCCTATTTTTTTTTTTGATTAAAATATCTCTATAATGCATACAGAGTTATCAGCAACAGTAGATAAATTAGTTTTTCGATATCTCCAAAAATAACGAAGTTATGAGCTTTCAAAGTGAACATTATGAAAATATTTACAATAATTGTGTCTCGTGACGTAAAAAGCAGTACATTTTTATCAAAATTCGAATGGCACATTTTCGGCCGGCCGCAAATATTAACGAATTGGCATCTTAAATCTTCAGAACTATTCGGAATTTTCCAAAAATCTAAAAGTCCACCCGCAGGATACTCTAATTAATATGATACATTTGTAAATAACATTATTTCGTTACCTCATTAAAAAATAAATATTACAATTAGCTGAAATGGTGAAAATTGTGTGCTTATACATGACATTCATATAAGTAGTATAGTTGTGAACTATTTGTTGTAACAATGATAGATCAAGTACAATGTATTGATTTATAAATACGTTAAAAATGACAATAACGCTCGAAAACTATGCGCTTCGAGTGTTTAGATAATAAATTCGGGAAAATGGCTGTGGAAGGAAAATTGTGATAATGTGTGTAAGGTTTCTGGAATATTTGGCAACAGTTAGAAAAAGTTGTGTATTATTTACATACCTAAGGCAATCAAATTGCGTGGAAAATAGTTCGAAAGAGTTCCATTTTCCTTCGAGGCCCAGGCACATGTGGATGTTTCTGCCAGCGAAGTAAATATTTGAAAACTTAGCACACAGCCTCAAAGCATTGAAGCGTGGTAGACTTATGCATGCTGGACGGGGATTTTTACCTGGAAAAGAAAGAAAAATGTCAATTTACAAGCAAAACATTCATTTTACTGAAGCAGAAATCTGCGCAATTCTCAAAACGCGAAGTGCCGTGATATTAATATGGCCGCTTCTATCTGTAATTTCTAAGTCAACACAACTGTATTCAACTTGCAACGCCATTTCCACAATGATATATTAAATATTAATTTAATGTTAAATGAGACAGAATGTTGAATCAAAATATTGTATTAATTGGATAAACATTACTGTATACTCGGATTTCTCTGCAAATAACAATTGAAAACTTTTAACAAGTTGCTTTATTTACCTTAATTTCGTATGTTACCAGCTTACTTCAGCTTATAAAATAAAAACCAAAATTGTTGAAAAAACTTACCAGAAATTTTGTCTTGGTACATAATGCGCTTGTTGAGCAAAAGGGCGTAATCAAAAGCAAAGTCTTCTGGGATGTATACGACCTTCATGCAAGCTTTCTGTGAGAATAGATCCAGCAATGGACCAGTGCAACACATGCATTGCCCGTAGGCACACTTGCAAGGGTTGACTGAAGCTGTTGCAGGCGGACTTGTGGGTTTTGGAGGATCCTGTTTTACGGGCTTCTGACTATTGGTGACTGGTTTGTTGACGGTGATTGATGGCTTATTGACAACTGGCTTGATGATGGATCCAGGTTTACTAACGGTGATTGATGGCTTATTGACAACTGGCTTGATGATGGCAGCCGGCTTGATACTGGTGTCAGGTTTGATACTAATGGCTGCAGCCGGTTTGACACTTATGGTTGGCTTGGAAACACTTGCATCTGGCTTTGAGATAGTCAAAGTCGGCTTGACACTGGCATCTTGTTTGATACTGGTGGCTGTAGCTGGTTTAATACTGGTGTCTGGTTTAATTCTGGTGGCTGAAACCGGTGTGACGCCAACGGCTGGTCTGGAGATACTAACAGCTGGCTTTGAGACGGTTGAAGCTGGCTTAGCGGCAAGTGGCTTAGGAACGCTCACCGTTGGTTTAGTAATAGTGGTTGCAGGTTTATTAATAACGATGGGTTTATTTGTGGCGCCAACCGGTTCAGCAACACCGATTATAGGTTTTATATCTTCATCTCGAACGATGATTCTGTGAAGAGGTGGATCTTCATTGTCATAATTTGTTTTATCAATAGTTAACATGGGAGCAATATTCTGGCTTTGTTGTGTTCCTACTGGTTTTGTCTCTACAGTAACTGAAAAATTTCCAAACTTTGATCTGAATGATGTTTTAGTAGGGACGATAACTTCACCATTTGAATTTTCCTCGTTGACAACTGGGAGGAAATCACCCTCTTCTGAAATTTTAACGATTCTCAAGTTCCCCCGCCTCCTGGGTTCATGCCATTGCATGATTTCGTATTCTGGAATATCGTCAACTTCCATCGGATTTCCAATACTTCCAAAGAAAACCTCATTATCGGAAACAGTACGATAATCTGTCAAAGCATAAAATAAAACCTTAATTAGGAAATTGCATTTAAATTTAAAACTAGGTATGTATGTACTTATATTTCGCTACTGGTTGCAACATGGTTTTACATTTCTTTGTTATTTTTTAGTGTAGTATCCAATTTGGGAAATGCTGTGAGGCTGGAGGAAGTGGGGAGAAGAGTGAAGCTTGTAAACACAGCTAACTAAGTGATCTCAAGTAACTTTTGATTCCTATATAGAGAATTCGCACAGACGTTCATGAGGATATCTTCCTCTCTAATAAAAAACTAACAAAAGTGTGGAGAATAATTTAATTAGTCTGAACGAGATTTCTGAACGCAGAACAAAAGATTTACCTTTCAGTTATAACATAATCTGACGGCCTCCGTGGTCGAGAGGTAAGCTCTCGACTAGTAATCTGAAGGTTGCGATTTCAAATACCGGCTTACCCAAATAAGAGTTGTTTGATTAATAATTAATTAATTGATTAAAAATAATTTGTGTATATGAGGCACGGGTGGAAGATACTCTTAGTATCGCCCTGGTGCAAAACCGCCATTCAGAATTTAAACTTGCTTGAAATGACTTTACTCGTATTTTGGTGACCAGATCTGATAGAATAGAATAGCCAGGTACTTCCCCACCTTAATCTTTTCCTTCTCCTTCATGTCCCTACTTCCTCCAGCTTCACAACATACCCCAATTGGAGATGCCATAGTCTCACTGGGTTCAGATGGAAGCAGTTGTGCGGCATTCATATTTAAAAAAAAAAACTTTTCTTCCTACTTCGACTGCATAAACATGTGATGTTTATATTATAAGTTATGAAATATATTTAACTATGTACACATTTGTTAATTTTACTACATGCTTGTGATGTTATTTAAATTTGGCAATAAATAAATAATGTGCAGAAATATCAAACCAATTCAGCGGTGGTGTGCAGATTTCGTACATTGTTTGACGCGTGTAGGCACCTACATAGAGTGCCAAATTGCTGATAGCAAAGGGGAAAGGCCAAATTTATTGATAATAAATCAAACCATCACGTTTATGTGGCCAGGACATTATGTGGAATATTTTTTGGATACTTATGAATTAATTATTATTAATAAAACCATAAATTAAATAAACTGTCACCTGCGGAGGTCTCCCAGAGAAAGGCCGCAATCAGCACAAACTTCAACAAAAAATTGCACATTTCCCACTCATCTAAACACAGCCGGGACAAAAGAGACACTTTCTACTACCATTGACGGATTCTGCGCAGATTTTCCCGCCTTTTCGGAACTCACTAAAAAATTTGCAATAATGATTAACAATAACAAAAGCGGCTCGGCGGCAAAACAGAAAACTGCCTCCAAGTAAAAACACTGGCCTTTCCTAGAGAGGTAATGAATAACTGATGGCTCTTTTACTATTCGTAGGTTATTCGGAGAAATTACAGTGAGACAGTTGGAGCTCGGACTACATGCAGACGGATGTGTGGGGGACACACGCAGTATTCAGTCTTGGCCTCCATGCGGTGTGGTAAGGAAAAACCTGTTCCGGAGATGTTATATGGTCTTTTTCCGTGGCAACCGGTGGTAAGGCGACCCTATTTGGGTTACGGATTATTTATACCCTAATGAAAGTATTTCTGTGGACCTGTCTCATTACGGAGGACGCGTGTGGTCTTAAAGAATCCTACACAACTTCTGAATACTCGACTCAACGAGTACCCAATACAAAATGGTTTAAGAAAAAAAGACAAAAAGAATTGTGCAGAAGGTTCAGATGATCAATAACCTGATGATGAATGGTAAATGGTTGTATTGGTATGAGTCAAAACGGTACTTGATGCAAAAGTAGTTGCCGATTCGTTGTGCTCCAATACATATAATAATAATGTACCTATAATATCAGGGAATTGCGATGGTACTCGTAGGAATACAATAATTATTGTTAAAATTGTGTTCTCTCGGGTTTTTATACTCTGCACAGATTGGTTGGCAGTTTTATATACTGTAAAAAGTTGATATAACCGTTTAACTGGTAGTCTTAATATTACAATTTAATTTTTTTGGTCAATAATGTTTTTGAATATTCATGTGAATCATTTTAAATGATCCCAATAAATTAACGGACAATATTATAACGAACATTGATAATGGTGTTGAAATTTCCTAAAATTTTAATTTTTTTGAATTTATATCACATATTTGGCTAATAAAGGCAATAACAATAACAACATACAAGTGGCCAAGGGCGACTTACACAATGATCTTATGTAATAGGCATGTATCATTATGCATTATCACTAATCAGGGTACAATAATAATACACAGTAGTAATACATTTAATCATTAGAGAAGAAGATAATTCTCATAAATCTAAACAAAACATGAAACTGAATAAAACGCAGAAAAAAATGAATTTCTGTCCTACCGGGAAAGGGCGTTATCAACTCAGCCACTGGGACCTATTTTAATTACGCAATTTTTGTCAATCCCTTTTTCCCCATATTTTTGGCTGCTGTCCATTTGGATGATTACAAAGTTCTAAAAAAATATCTGTAACCTAGATAGTGTCTCGAATTTTTATTTTCTCCGTCTTATTCTGTTTCATATTTTGATTTAATTTATTAGTATTATCTTATTCTTCAATGATTAAATATTACATTGATTGGATATAACCATCAAAAGTTATAGTAATTAATACATTTATTTAATCACTTATTTAGTACACAGGTATTATTTTTTCCAGTTATTACACCATAAAAATCTTTAACCAATAAATAATATTAATCAATAAATAGCTTATTCCATAATAACAATTATTACAAATTAAATATTTTCGTATTACGTAGGAACCTTCCAACAAATATGCTGTTATAGTCGGTTATCAAAATAATTGTCAGTAATCGTCATCAAGCAGATCACCCAGCACATCACCGTCATCGTCATCGCCCCCTCCCCCTCCACCGAAAAGGCCGAAGAAGCCTCCATCATCATCATCGTCATCTTCGTCGCTACCTCCCCCTCCCCCACCGCCCCCCAAGCTGCCCAATCCAGGAACCGGCTGAAGCGGCTTCCGCTTGACCTTGTTCTTGTTTGGGTTGAGACCGGTTAACAACCCCCCGTTGCCGAACCTGGAGAGAAAAAGTTTATTTTATTAAATGATTCAAACATACGGACGGAGGCTATCTAACCTCTAGTTCGATTTGATCATGGTTTACAGACGAACAGATTAAAAAAACATATATATGAGAAGATGAGATACCGCACAAGAGTCGCTGAATAGCCCGAGCTACAGGAACTACAGCAAGGATATTGGCTATTGTTAAACTGAAGGAAGAAACGCGGGGAAGAAGAAGGAAAAAGATACGACGGGAAGAACTTTTAGCTATTTGCCATGGCTCGAAGAAACTGAGCACTCTACAAATAAACATGACTAAAACCTTTTCCAGCAATAACTTTCTGATTCTGAGTGATGCCGTCTCACCAGGTCTGAATATGAAATATATATACTGAATATACTGAAATGGTATTACTATAATATAGTACTATAGTCCTATAATATACTGAAATGGTATTAATATTATTATATCAGAGTCCAGAGACAAGGAGCTCAGCCAACGCTTTGACACTGCTCTTTCACTCTTGCGCTTCTCCGCAGTGGTCGTTATGATCGACCACTTTGCATTTTGTCTGTCTGTTCATATGTCTGTGCGTTCTGGGTCTGGTTAATCCTGTCAAGATGGTAGCCGGTGGTGGACGGTTTTTGATAGTACGTTTTTTTTCTACCAGAGCGCACGACCATTGCGAACTATCAAGTCGGAGCAACCAAGTCTACTGTTCACATGACTACTGGTATATATTCTTCAAAGTGCTTACTTGAGGCAGTTATAGTTCCAGGAGAGCAGGTCGAACCCAGCGATGCTAGCGTCAATATCCACGCACATATGAACGTTTTCCTTCTTCAGGTGGATGTTGTTGATCCGCGCGCATAGCTCGAGGAAGGGTGCACGCCGGGGGTTGATGCAGATGGGTGGAGGGTCGCTTACTGGAATCAAACATAGATAATTATTATGTTTTCTGGCTTTTATGATGATCTCTTAATAAATGAATTCCAAATTCTGAAAGTTTCAATTCAATTGCTAGTGGCGCATAGTCCACGTAGAACTTTTAAAAGATGTGAAAAATGTAAATAGACGATTACATTATTGAAAACTGTTTTCCTTATAATTTTCTTGGAGCACGCACATTACAGCCTCAATAATATACTTAATATTTAAACCACTATTTTTAAAGCTGCATACGATAGAGATAGTCTGATTTCCCACTTCTAAATTATTAATAACGATGAAAGGTCACTGTAAGGTATTAAAACAAAAGCTTAATTTGTTTAATCTACAAGAATACCAAATAAATCCCTATTTCAATAAACTAAAACAATAGGTATACATACTTGGCAGCTTCCTTCGCGTTATAACATCTCCGTTATAAGTCATGTCCATTTCGAAAGCAAATTCCTCTGGTAAGAACTTGACATTTGCGCATCCCGGAGAACTCATGACTGTGATGCAACAGCTGCATTTTCCGTTGGCACATTTGCAAGGAGCCCGCGTTGAATTGACCACGACCATCACAGGTTCTGGGATTGACTCCTCAAGTATTGGAGCTTCTGCCACTGGTTGAAGAACCTCTTCCACAATTGGAACAGGATCTGCTGCAGCTTCGGCCATGACTTCTCCAGCTGGTTCAACCACATCTGATAACGGTTCTGCATTTATAATTGGATCGGGTTTAACATCATCAGGACTGTAAATATCGAGGGTTATTTCATTCACTGGTTTATTATCTGATAATGTATCAGGAACGTCTTCTTCCACAAAATCTACAAGATTGCCATTCTGTTTAAGTTGGCTTTTATTTGCTTCAGCATTTTTCATCATGTTGTTCCATGTTTCCAGAGGTATGTGGATTTGTATGAAATCTTTGCTTAAAACGGCGACAGTGAATTCTATAACATGAAAAAATCATAAAATTAGTATTCAGGCAACGGTATCTACCGCCACTAGGTCAGTAACGTGTAGCAGAAACGTAAAAAACGTCTAGATTCTGAAAAAAATCACTGTTCTCAAATAATCAGGTGAAAATAAGAGATTAGTGCAAAATTAACATGTGTGGAAAGTTATTTGATAATAATATTCATTGAAAGTAAGCGATTTATAGATTGACGTCAAAAATAAAATAAAAAGTTAAACCTTACTTTTTCTTTAAAACACATTTTTTATGATAACGGGGTTTTGCGGGTTTACTTACATAGTAAGGCAATGATATTCCCTTTAGTCTTTTCATAAATCAATGTTGAACACTTCTATACTTTTGGTAAAACAAGTTGGGCATTAAAATCATTTGATTATTTTGCAATGTAAAACTATACTACTACGTTATTTTGTAAACAAGTAAAGAGTATTCTACGACCAAAAAAAAACAGAATCTCGTTCGGCATTAAGAAAAAGGTAGTTTAAAACTTCTTAAATGCGCTTCATTTTGTAAATACAGGAGTATTTGGAAATATGAGCGTATGTATAATATCGCTTATTTTAGTAAAGCAGGTAACGACAATTGTATTTTTTTTAAAATAATATTAGTAAAGCAAAATCATGATAGGACATTCTTCATTAATAAAGATTTTATTCAATAGAGTGAAACTAATCAAATAATATTATCATTCAACTCACCTGGCGCTGTTTTCCCATCGGCGAACGAAACCTTTTCACATAAGAAAACGGCAAACAAAAACATAAAAACTCTAATTTTGCGAGACATCTTGAAGTCTACATAAAAATAATACGTAAATAAACCTAAGGTCTCTGAACAACCTGCCTTTCCGCGGCTCACTGCTTCGACACTGTCTGCAATTCGGTTCGCCGAAATATCATTAACCCCAAACCGCAGGTTGTTGACTGAAGCAGCGAAAAACCAAAATTAAAAAAAAACACTCAGCTGCTTTGCTGTCAATTCCATCACTGTTTCGATCCAACGTCGAAACAAACCTGTTCCAAGTACACTGTATTCTATCGCATGCAAGTCACGATATACACAGTTAATGATTTAGTGGAATATTATATGTATTACGATGTTCAACAGAACACTGATGGACTTTCTGAACCTGTTGCAAAAGTGATTATCCGCCTACCACTTTTATGTGCAAGTTTACCGTTGAGGGCAGACTAAAATCTAACTATATTATATTGTGTACAATTCTTGAACCTAATTTCTAAAAAAAATAATTAAGATATAAAAACGATCTGCTGATTATTTAGCAATACCTACTTTGTGAATTCCTGTTGATATTTTATTTCTGTTATACGTGGGTATTTTTTAGGCCCATTTCGCACTTTAATCAAAAAGGTGTGAAAATGTCAGTCGTTTACAGAGACTAGAAAATACTCCCTTTTTTAACAAGGCATTATGGAGCCACGGAACCTATACAAATTATGTATATGTGCTTGTGAGTAAAATATGCTATGATTTTAGAAAAGAGGTTAAGAGGTTATAAAAGAAACAACGACATAATTAATAAGTTTTTTATTCATATAAAAATACTCAACATTTCCATTCAAACTTCATTTAAATACTGGTGTACTTTTGACAAAATATTTACAGTTAAACAACGCAGTCATATCTAATAAATAATATTCTCAATCAAATCGTTTTAATAAATAAATTAATTACTCCTTCTCTCTTTAGACTTTAAGCTATATTGCTAATTTGTTTAAATCTGCTTGGGGGCTTCGAATCTCATCATCCTGTTTTGTCTCGCGCTACTTCTGAATCCGAATCTTCCGAATCCTAGAGTATCGGTAATCGTTCCCAATATACTAGTCTCCTTCTTTTTGATTCCGGTTGCTGGTGGGTCTTTCTTTGTGATCTTCTTCTTTTTTGAGCCTCCCAGACCGAAAGTTTCGCTGATAGCTCCTCCAATTCCTCCTAAAATATCATCATCATCGTCATCTTCTTCCTTTTTCTTTTTCTTCTTGTCAACCTTGTCAACCTTATCAACCTTGTTTACTTGAGCAGTTTCTGTTTCTGTTGAACTCTCTTTCTCGTCATCGGAACTGCTGTCATCATCATCATCATCATCGTCATCGTCATCATCGTCGTCATCCTCATCATCTTTATCTTCGTCGTTCTTCTCATCATCAGTTGACTCACCGGCAGTCTCCACAGCAACTTCAGCGCTTGGTTCTTCTGAACTTTCTTCATCATCAGTAAAAGCATCCACTATTTCAACACCACCGTCACCATCTTCATCTTCATCTTCAGGGCTATTTACGGTTATCGCAGATGGCTTTTCAGATAAGGAAGTTGCTGGAGCAATCGCATTCATATTGCTACTTTCAGTAACTGTTTTGGGAGTGTTGCTCACGATATCTGACATGGGTTTTGTGCTAGCAATAATAGTGGTTACTGGAACTTCTGAAAGCTGTCCCGTGATGTCGGAGATAGAGGACTGGATTCCAAGATCTTGAATAGGGGTGGCAGACTCCATAGCCATTTCGGGACGAGGACGATCAGCACTGATCAATTGTACCTTTTCCATTGACATTTCTTGTGGGCTTGAATCATCATTGGCCATCAAAACTGCACTTGGTACTGCTAATTCATTCTGTTCACTTGGTTTGTTTGTGAGGTCGAGCAGAGCTGATGTGTGCAATAACTGAAGGGTATTTTTCAAAGGAGCAGCTGGCTTAGGTGTTTCGATTCTTTGCGTGATCGCTGCTACTGGGGCTTCTGTTGGTAAAAGGTCTTCAGCTGCTATGGTGATTGGTTGAATTTTGGGTGGTGAAGGGGCAGGTTTTGGCTTCTTGGCAATCTTTTTAGGGGGCTTTACGCTTGCTGGTTTAGTTTCAACGGGTTTAGGGGCGGTTGCTTGGGCAACGGGTTGCGCAACTACTGGCTTCTTTTTAGTGGGCCTAGAAGAGTCTGAACCGAATAATCCTTCCAATAAACCAAATCCGGTGTAGTCTGAATCGGCTGCGGCATCCTCATCATCGTCATCTTCATCATCTGTGAAATTAAATAAAAATATTAATTAATTTTTATGATTGACATTATTTCATTTTTGGTGTTCCTCAGTGCTGTTACATATACATATATAATAAAGAAAAATACTACTCCAAGTGCGCTCTTTTTGCCAGACATATCAGTTTAAGAAGGTATAACCAGATAAAACCGGAAATATGTCATTTTTAAATTCAAATTTTAGACGTATTGACTCTTTTCCAAAAAAAATATAAATTGATTTCTAAAGACTGTTCTTTTATCTAGTAAAGCTATGTTTTAAATTTTGAGAAAATGTGTTTATTTTTAGTACAATAAGGTTTTAACGTATTGTTACGATAGTACAGGGCGGTTCCAATGAGAAAGATTAATTATTCTCCGTGCCAGCTTTTTAAAATAATAACTCAATATCGATTTTATTTCATTCAAAATTTGCTTTACTTTATACCTATGTATGAGTACATTCAAAAATGCTGAAAGGCGTGATGATAAAACTATTGAAATTATGTACTTTTTGTAATTATTTTTTGACCATAAGTATTTATAATTTTTCAATAATGTCTAAGCAAAATAAGAATGCAAAAAAACTTAAATATATTAGTTTGCATGACCGTAAATAAATAGACAAACTGAAGTATTTTCGGCACAAAACACGTGCGCGGATCTTTTTTTTACAGATTTTATTTAAGCTATACTTCCTCTCCTCAAAAAGACCCTCAACGCAGCATCTTCATATATGATGTAGGCCCTGAGGGAAATGATTTTTCTCAGTGTGGCGTTAATCTTAAAAAAATAGAGTCATCCATCACCAGCGTTGGATTAAGATAATTACAGAATTGGCCTAAAACTCACCGTCACCATCATCATCTTCTTCGTCGTCATCATCATCGTCATCGTCATCATCATCATCGTCGTCTCCGGCAATGCCTCCGATTCCGAAATCGTCATCGTCATCATCATCATCATCGTCATCGTTCTGACTGGCTGCGGCTACCAGGGGTAGGGGCTCGGCGGGGGCCAGGCTGACTCCTCTGGGGCCGAACTTGAAGCAGGATACCCTCAGAGCGGCCTCCACCTCGTTGTCAGACTGCAGCTCCAGACCCAGGCAGGCCTTGAAATCCTCGGAGTCGCGGCCGATGCCATAGACGCGGCCACAGAACTTGGAGAGACCTCCAGGCATGGGCATGCACACTGGGCGCGGTGACTTTCCTACAAAAAATCAAAGTTTATATTAGTATATAACGCTAATATTAAATCTTTGAAGACAATATTCACCACTCTCAAACGAAAAATGTGAAACACATAGGTCTAAAAAAGATTCAGTCGCATCGTAATCTAACCCGAACTGAACTAATTAGACCATATCAACTTCCGTCATTTTTAACTTTTTTTATGTGAATACCAAGAATCATAACAAGAATCCCCAGCTGCTCCCATCTGGAGTTAGTGAGATATGGCATCCTCAATTGGAGTAGTTGCGACGCTGAAGGTAGTGGGAAGGGGAAGGAGATAGAGGAGAGAAAGGTGATTGCAAGATTCTGCCCGAACTAAGTGTAGGTAATCCATTTAGTGTCTTGCCTTAAATCCATTTTTATTTAATGTGCGACATCTATTGATTTTTCTACAGGTATAGGACGAATATTTTTATGGTGGATTAACTTAACGAGTAAAAAACCTCAAATTTCAGTACGTATTAAATCACCGAAGACAATATTAACGACTCTCAAATGAAAAATTTGAAACAGAAAAGACAGAATTCAGTCGCATCTAGGAATTGAACCCAGGATTTCTTCCTTCCCGGGGAAGTGCTGATTAGGCCAAAAAAATATTAGAATATTAATATTAAAAAATACGTTGTTCCCATTTTATAATGAAATCACGTGTCTTGTATTTTTCGAATCATTGTGTTTTATTATTTTTAAATATGGTTTATTTATACATGTACTAGCTTTTATTCACGGTTTCACTCGCATAGTATTAGTGGGAAATTACTGGCATAATTATTGACATAATTGTTATTATTCTTGCTATTTTTTCTAATAGAAAATAATTATTGTTTATAGAAAATTTCAAAATGTGAGAATGACATTTCGCAAATAAAAATTCTATTTTAGAAAATATTTAAATTATATAAATTTATTTTAAGTACCTACTCCCTTTATTAGTATTTTACTCATATTTGAATCCAGAGTAACCTAAAAAAATAAGAAAATTACAGTCCACTTCAAACGCTATGCTTTATACCAACGTTATGCTTTTTGTTCGGAGAATAAAAATTTTTAGAGATATGTAGATATTAACTACGACGCCAAAAAAGTATTCTTTTTAATCACAACAAAGAACTATTTTTAAGCCTAAAATTAGAAAAAAAAAACATTGTTTCCAAGGTAACAATTTGTTTGACGTTTGCAATAACTCGATTTTGTTAGGGACAGAAAACATATGACACATAATTTCATAACGCCACAGCTCATTCATAACGCCAGAGCTTACCAATATATAAAGCCGTTGTTACTCGCAAATAATGCAGCTTTCGATTAGTGAAAGAATTTTTAAATTCCATTCGATATTTATTGCGTGAAAGAGTAAGGACCATCCAACCAACCATCCAACCAACCAACCAACCATCCATACAAACGTTCGCATTTATAATATTAGTAAGATAGAGAGTTTACCATAAACATAATACAAGATTCACTCAAAATGAAGGATTGGTGGTTCCGAAATGTAAAAATAAATACGGTGAAAGAAAACTAAACTATGTTATACTTAGAATATTTAATAAACAACCAATGACAATTAAAATAACGTTTTTACTGCTAAAGTCAAATATAAATGGCTATTAGATACTGATGATTTATATTGATGCCCTATCAATTCCCAATTGGGAATTGATGCCCTATCAATTCCCAATTGGAATTCACTTTCGAAGGAAATATAACATGTATATGAAACTAGTTTTTTTTACATGTTAATTATATTCATTTTTATAAGGCTTATACTGCTATTTACATTTATTCTATTCTGTAATTTAAACAATTTATCTAATTGTTGTTTTATGATCAACATTACCTATAGGTACATATACACCATTTGTTATTTTATGATCAACATTACCTATAGGTACATATAACCGTTTGACAATGTACCATGTAATTGCATAAAATGTTGTCATTATGTACCTGCTGACAAACTACAGGTTTACACAACTAAGTTATTTAGCAGGTTTAAATTTTAATAAATAAAAAATAAATATATATATGTAAAGGAATAAATTCCTAGAAATGCATAGGATTCCTTTATGTTCGTATTTTAAAAGGTGTTGTCATGGAGACAGAAAATGACAGATGATTGTTGTTTTGTTGTCTAGCTGGGTAGGACAGATTGAAGTAATAAGAAGATGGAAAAATAAGTTTATAATTACGAAGTGATATAATATTTTGAAGACGGACAAATAACTTTAATTGTAGTTTCTTTGTCAGCAAAGCAACTCATGATATTTTTATGTCACATTATTAATAAAAAATTACAACAAATAGACAAATTGTCTTATAAAATTTGATTATAATAATGCATTTAAGCCCTTATTATTCCAATTCCTTTTGACAGCAAACTTTGTAAAACTAACATAAAAAAATATATATTTTAATGTTTAATATGTTCTCATATATATTATTCTTATTCTAGGACACCATAAACATTTTTTAATTTTTCAGTATCACGAACTAATTTAGTATTTCCAAAGACAGAGATTTTCACTAAAACCTCGCGATGGAAGTTGGCAATTATTTTTATCTCATAATATGCTTAGCTTATTTACTGATAATTGTTGAAAAATAATTAGTTTTCTTACCTGATAACTTTTGTTTGGCGATGACTCGGTCAGCAAAGCTCAGAGACACAAAGAGACTCTGGTCTTCTCCGACATATTGCAGATTAGCGCATCCTATAAATAAGAAAAAATATACAATAAGCAAATCGTAATAATAACAGCAATCGAAACTAACCCACCATTTTTGTTGTTTATTTTCTTATTTATAATTCGATGTCAATGGAGAAATTTATAGAATCTTAAAGAATTTTAACTAAAAATTGCACTTTGCAACTTGCGTTTATTTAGATTCTTACGTAAAGAAAACCTTTATTTTCTAAGCGCTGGTTCTTAAATTATAAGCTTTCTACCATATAAAAACATGACCCAAATGCAAACATTCCGACTTATAGTTTGGCTCTGCCGGCTGGTGCTTAGGTATATTATTATAATTTCGGTATGTATATAGATGTCTTGTCCCCATGTCACAAATTTTCATTACACCAATTTTCGCCATTTTCTACATGAACAAGATGTAACTCAAATTATTCAATTTTTATATTTAGCAAAGACTTTGTGAGTAAACATAATTATAATAATTACAATAAAATAACTAAAATGTTTTATGTTCCCATGATGAAGGTTCAGGTTGTTTCAATATATTATTAACCGACACCAGTTGTTTTAATATATTATTAAAGATATATATTTAAGTGGTGTTCAAACTAGGTAATTTTTTTGTAATTATTTTCACATTTTTTCAAATCAAAAGTCATTCATTGTCATTGTCATTAGACTCACCAAACCTACTAATTTCGGTTGTCGGTGCATGGGTGCGTGATTTGAAATTGTATTCCTGCGTAATATTAATACTATTTCTCACACTCGGATCTTTGTCCACCATGGAAATTGGAGTAGGAGCCATGATCCTCAGTAATGAGGAACCGACGTAAGAAGATATATGATGCATGCTCCTGAATTTGTGGTGAAGGTAGTAGAATTCTTAAACATATAACTTTTTTCTATTATCGTACCTGGTCCATTAATGTTGAGGATGGGAACGCGGAACTCCCTGCAGCAGTTGCAAGTCTCCTCGGTACAGGTGCAGTACTTGTTCACTGCACTCTCTTGGCGGGTCACCACCTTCTTAGAGGTTGTGGTCAAGGCCTTTCTCGCTTCTCCAACATTCTTGTCATCTGAAACATTGTACATTTGTCTTCAATACCATGGATTAACAGTTAAAGGTGGATTAAATAATAAAAAAATGTTCGTGGACAATTTTAGATAATTTTTCTGCAGCCTATAAATATTGGACCAAACATTGATTAATCTTGTTCTAGAATTTTATACACTTTTTAAAATAATTGAAAGTGTTTCTGGTAGTAATTTATTGTAAGAATAATTCTCATAAATCTATGCTGGATTCACGATAAATGAATTGATCTCATTTTTCAAAAAGAAAAATAATTTTAGTGATGAACAAATTTAATTGTAAAATTATATTTTCTCAACTTACAATTCGACCAACCTTCAAAAAACTACAATTATTTAACACTTTATTCAGATGTCAAATATATTAACCCCTCAGGCTAAATTGTTCTCTTTTCAGATCAACTCATATAGGTCTCGTAGAAATCGTAGTGTCTATCATGGTTAGAAATATGATCTAAACGGTGTTAGAAAAATAAAACACCACTTTAAAGAGTAAAAAATATAACTTTACATTCAAATAAGACGATAAAAGTAAACTACAAAATAATTAAAATTATGAAGCCGAGTTAATAAATTTTAGAATTTTTTGTTAATAATTTTTACATGAAACGACAAAAAGTGAGTTCACGATAACGTTCATAATACATTTGTCAAATAAAATATGTGTGGGTGAGTATTTTTTTCGTTATCAGTAAATTTAGTTAAAAAACGTAAGGTGAGCCATTTTTAAAACTTTTTTATGTTTGCATACAAAACTTTTATATTTCAAAAATTATAAGTTTGTTTCAAACTATAATATTTGAAAGCATATTTCATCACCTTTCAAAAATAGTTTTAGTTTTCGGATGAGTTCCAGTAATTTGGATTTCCGACCTCCGATAAAAGAGGCCCGTCGCCTGAGGGATTAATATGAAAAATAGCTAATAGCTACGGGCCCACAGAATTATTTCTAAGCATTGAAAGTAAAAGAAAGCAATAAAAAGTGTTCGTAAGATAATAGTCGAAAACGATGCATTAAGTTGACAACTCACCGATAACTCTGGATGCTGCAAAAGCGATTAGAAGAGCGATCAGTAGAAGCTCTACGACGACGGAGAGTCGCATCATGGAGGATTGTTGGTGCACCAATCTACAATCATAACATTATCGTTTAAAATAACAGTGAAATAGGCACTGTCAACGTGGATTTTGCTCTAATATTTTCAGCTTTCTCAGAGCTCTGTAATAATTTTTGTGATAACAAACACAAGTCTCATTTGCTAGAAACCAGTAGGAATGCAATGTGATTGGGAAGATTACTGAAGGCAGGTAAATTATATAGTAGTCCCAGAGAAAGATCGTATGGTCGTTATCGACGATCGTCCTCTTCTTTCTCACACGTTTTCTGTGAAAACGAAACAGACAGAAGATACTAGAACGACGACGCACGACCTCTCTCTGTGACTACTATACTAGAAGGAAAACTTTCTGATCTATCGATTTAAAAATAAGTCATTTCATGCAATGTTTTTTTTTACATGGGAATGTGATAATGGTAATTCAAAATCGGTACGTAAGTAAATTTAATTATTAATTAATTAATTGTCTTGATTTTACATTTATATTTATTATTGGTCGGGTGACCGATTAACGATGACTTCTACCAACATTGTTAACTGTGTGCTATCGATTGAGAATAATATGTGACTAGATATTAATGAAATGAAATTAAACTTGCGTCTGCTCTCAACACATGAGTTTCTAGCGAGACAGGTACAGCATATCACCAACGTAATGTAATTAATAAAGACGAATTAATAAAAAAATTAAAAGATTACAGGCTATTAAATCACACTATTTTATTACTTTAGTCTTGCAATATACCCAAACCAATGAATCTATTAGTAGGATAAATAATGTATTACAAAATACATGTTTGTTAAAATTGTGCAATTATAACCAATCTAAATCAAAACGTTTTAATTTGACAACCTAACTGCGGTTCTAAAACAAATTATTACTCATCTTCTGTTTTTACTAGTCAATTTATCACAATTGCACAGTTGAAGTTCAAAACATGACTCCAATTTTAATTGGTACAATTTTCGTTCCCCAACACCTGCGTCTTTCCGTGTGGTCTCAATTTTTAACAATGTAAACAAACACAAAAAAAGCCGTAACTACTCAAGTACGTCCATCAGTGTAATATACTGTCGTCTCATTTCTGATAAATGATCTACAGAAACAATAAAGGAGTAGGCTATACGCAAGTCTGAAAACCGATGTGATATATAATTTGTGATAACAATTTCCAATAATTATTTCCAAAACAATAAATGAATAGTACACACTTTAAGTGTAATCTACGCTAACAATTGAAGTGTAATCTACGCTAACAATTGAAGTGTAATCTACGCTAACAATTTAAGTGTAATCTACGCTAACAAATGAAGTGTAATCTACGCTAACAATTTAAATATACTCTACGCTAACTTAATATAATCTGTAAAACCTACAAATCTGTGAAGTATAAGGATCTATGGTCTCAAATTCTAATAAATATCGTCAGAAATGAGAAAAGTGCACTATTTACGTAAGTGCGTGTAGCATACGAACTAAGGGCTCGGTTGTCAATAATAATAAACATCAAAAGAATCAATAGTTAGAAGGATATTCATTTTTTGGGAAAAAATAACAGTAAACCTTAAAATTAAAATATAGCTTTGACGGCAGCGGTGTACACATAATAATAAAATTGTAAATTATGTCAATAATAATTCATCCGTAAAAATATTTTTAGGTTCACCAAAATGTTGAGGGATTGGCGAGGATGAAGGGAAACATATTACATGGTTAGGATAATGGAGCGAAGGACGATAGAAGATTGGAAGGTAGATTGAGTGATCTAGTTTAAATGTGATTGGGTAATGGATTCGCTTTTTCTGTCTAGTAGAGTCGAGTTAAAAATGTCAATGTGGTAACAATTTAAGTTAAATGAATTTGTGGATCTGTAGATAAATGAGATCTGTTTGGAGGGAAATGAAAAGTAAGGGACTTTCTGCTGTTGTGATTTGGAATATCGAATGGTAGACTTTGAAGAAGATCAGGAATATCAACTTAAACGTGCTGTATTAAGTAAAACTACCGAAACTGCTAAATACATAAATTAAAACAAGTGTGCAGACCTGTGTAATATAATCAAATGGGTTTCTCAATTTTCATAACATTTCTCCATTCAAGCAATAAAGGGCAAAGGGGGTAGTAAATAAACAAGCATGCTTACTTGAATACACGAAACTGCTGCCTTACTCCAATAATGATCCCAAGAAACAATTAAAGGTAAACACTAACTAGCGAGGATGCCACAGTAGACCTGAGGAATCTAGTCTGTGAAGCATATCGCGGTACAGGTACAGGTGTACAGCCGCGTATCCGTGAAGTTTCAGTGAAAGAAAGCAATGACCGTGACCTAGAGTACTTGGGTACTTGGCTAGCTGGGTATCTGACTAACTCAGGAGGGGACTACGTGACTTGTCCGGGTTTATCAATCCGAACTTAATACAGGTAGATGAGGTTAATTGTTTTTTTTTTATAAAGTTCAAGGTGATTTGTTTTTATGAACATCGTCGTCGAATTCCTCCGAAACATTTGATAAAAATTATAACGAGAAGAAAGTTTCTTTTTTATTATCAATAATTATGCGTTGTTGATAACGAATTTGGACGAAGTTTCAAGCAAGCACAATATTACGCTATGTGACGCATTGGATCTTGATAACTTTTTTCTTCGTTTTCCGTCTAAAATATTGAAAAATAAATAGTTTTTGATAGTCCGTCAGAACAAATCACTTCATGATAAGCTATTTTTCTGAGATACCATTAAAAATAAAACAAATCGATTTTTTGTTTATCGACGTGTTTTGTTTACTGTACGGACATAAATTTCTTTGGAGTTTTTTTTTTCTAAAGATGACAGAAAACGATTCCTCTCGGAGTACTAAGCAAAATATCACATGGGAAGCTCACACACACACAATGGCGTGTGTCAATACAACTGTCCGTGAGTATAATGTCAATCTGTCGGTGAAATACTATCGATTTATTTATCTATTTATATTAATTCAATGAAATGTAGGTTCATTGGGATGTTTCCTGTGGCTACTAAAAAACTCGCTGTTTCTTTGTTAGCATTTTTATACTTCCCGTTATATCGTGTCTATAATTTTATAACCGTGTCTGTAATAAACATAATTGCATATTTATACAGACACAGATTTACATTCATGACGTCCTCAATCTGTGTTAATCACTCATGTCACTGTATTTGACAAAGTAATAAAAAAAATAGGCACAAAATATTCAGCTAAAATTTAATATCGGTAAATATTATTAATGCAACCTGGAGAAATTGTGATTTTCTGTGATTAACATGATTCTAATGTATTTAAAACAATTTATGGGTAGATTTGGTTTTTATGTACACACCCCTATACACACAAGCCCTGCTTATGGCCCTGGGGGTACATCAAATATATCTACCATGTAATTAATTGCTGTATAAAATTTATTTATCTATTTGTTACTAATAAAAATAAATAAAAAAATAATATTTTGGATACAGAAAAAAAAATGTAGTAACAAAATTTTTTTTAATGTACAATGATGTAAAGGCTTGAAAGGGCAAAGTGATAGTTACGGTGTCACGTTCAATTTCTTTTATCTTATTTAGTCAGCCTAACAAACCTGAATACAATCTTCAATGGCTTCTCTAGGCTAAGATCGTAACAAGTTTTTTTCTAATTAAACATGTAAATGTCTGGTATCAATTCAGCTCAGCGTGTGGGTTGTATATGTTCTTTAAGTAGCGTATCATAATATTTTCGCCAGGCAAAATTGGAGAAAGTTCTTCACAATCGCGCACTCATACATCGAATTCTTTAAATAATGACGTCGGTCACAGCTTTTTAAGTGGCGGTGCCGACTGCCAACCGGTTTGTTGCCCTCCTTAGAAAAGTGGCATCATTCCATTCCCACCCGACTTCCATCCATTTCAGGACCATAACACGGTGATTTACTTTGTTTATTTTTTAAGAAACAGTCAAATTTCTCTTTTTTAGTCATCAATGCATTACTCCTCACTCACAAATCTGCAAAAAAATATCTATCTATGTCTACTTTGAATGCAGACTACACTTACGCATGACTGTGCTAAGATCTATTTTCACCTGGCGTTGCTTAGCAATACAGTGTAGTTTCTATTGAACACATCAAAGATACTACAACAACTCAGCATAACACACGAAAAACAAGTGCATTTTTTTTCTTTCAACAAAATTATTAAAAAAAAAAAACATTTAGGTATGTAGGCAAAATGATACGGTAGGAAAAGTACATATATTACAAATGTACACCAAACTGTCTAAATTGTAATGATATCTTATGCAATCACATATTATATTATGACATATTATATCCTGTTATAATTATACAAATATATTTATATAATTTCTGTTAGTTGTTAAGCAAACTATTTAATTTTTAAATAAATAACTTAATAGTATCATGAGAAGATCTATAATTGATTTCACATTTAGGTGAATTAAACATGTGTTAATTACCCAAATGTAAAATTTTTAATTTCCCTAAACACAATAAATACAAATAGAAAGTCTTTTATGATTTGAAAACTACGAGCACTTGTCGTGATCTTACATCAATCATTTCGCAGAAAACGTAATTTTAAACTCTGTTTATCTATTTAGAAAAAATAAGGTATATTATTAAATAGATACCACTGATCTTTAACTGAATTAGAGTTCATTAAAAATTATAACAAATATCTTCGAAGATAACATGAAATTTTCACTCAAGTTATGATTAGGACGTTCATTTAAAAAAATGTAAACAAATAAAATGTCTCACCAATAAATAAGAAATGTCCGCTACACTGAATCACACTCCGGGGGGTTGCGTGGAATCAACTTGAAACTTCAATCATTAACGCACACGTTAATTATTGACGTTTATCAACTTTGCGTTCTGCCGTGACCGGTCGCTCACGATTAAGGTCTGAGACTCGAGTGCCGTCAGTCGATTATTCTTTCACGAAAGTTAAGAATGCAATGAGTCGGTGGACAAGAGAAACACGGCGCTAGGTTTAGTACGGGCGAAGAGTCGTGCGCAGGTACCACGCGCACGGGCGGAGCCTCGCATTCAAATTTCTAGGCTCTTGTTATTACGTAGGTACAAATGTACCATAATCACCTCAGCCGATCAAACACAATCGTAGAAGGTGTTAAGAGCAGGAAGTCCGGCTAGAAAGAGACGGAATTACGTGTCTCCCCATCGCGCTTTTATCGAATAATTTTATGACCCAACAGAAACAGAAATTAATTTATGATTTTAGGTTACCACAACTATTAATTATAATTTACCACTTGAAAACGCAAGAAGCAATAGGTACTTATTGCAGAAGCAAGCTTAAGCCAATTTGTCAAAAAGATCGGATTCAAATTTCTTACATTAGCTCCACAATGGAGATAATGTCATCTTTGGGGAAGGAGGAGAGGTTCTGGGAAGGAAAAAGATATGAGGGATGGTTAGGAATCTGGGGGTCATTGCGTCGTATCAAGGAGTGACTGACGAATGAATCCATCCCTCCCACTGTAATTGCAAATGGGTAAAAGGTCTCCCTCAACCAGTCCCTCTCGATCCAACCCGCCACGCAGAAGGTGGGTAATCGCATGTGCCGCCAAAACCTAGATAAACCTCACCCCATGACCTTTGGTTATCCAATAAATCGTTTCCGGGTACCCATACCCGCCTGCCAAATTGAATTGTTATTCAATCGGTAACTAAATGTCATGGCTTATCGCATTTAATTAAATACAGCATTATCCGGTTATTGCCCTACAGCAAAAAAAAAACTATTACTCCGGACTCCGGAGCACACAATTCAAACTTTTATTAGGGAATTCCACAATTCTGTGAAAAACTTTCCTCGATCGTAAAAACAAACTATGATTGGGTCGTTTTATGATAACGAAAGGCGATCAATCATTTACGATTCATTGTAAACCTCATTGCATCTATGCTTCTCCAGTATTGCAAGTATCACCTCGGGCTGTTGGGTAACACATATGTAAACCTTGGTGGTAAAATGGGTGAAGAGAGTGTATTTGGTTGAAGATTCCGCCGTGACAGGGTGGGAAAATGTTCTTAAAGGGATCGTTGGTGTATTATTGTAATAACGTATGTCGTAATATAATTATTTGTATATCGTCGTAATTTATTTGTATATTGTACAAAGGAATCCATCCAAAATATTTACTTTAGATCACAGTTAAGATAAACAAGCTTGTACATTACTTAAAAACCTTTCCCTTCTAAAAAATTTTCCAGCATAAATTTGTTAGTGGCTGGAAAAAAATCAACCCGTAAAAACAAAATTCCTTTACCATAATACGTCTATTTTAAAATATATTTTAAAACCAAAAAAAATGTTTGACTTCCCAGTAATTGGAATCAACCGCGCTACTGACCTTACTAATTTCCTACTTTTAATACCGACATTTATTTCGTATATTAAAGATGGGTTGTTTTAAAAATTTGATGAGTTTGTCAAATATTTTATGTTATTTTCAAGTTCTGTGGAGGTTCTATTCAAGTTCTGTAATTATTTCAGTTTTATGCTGCAACTGCCCTATAACGATGTAAAAACAGAACATGGATAGAACCTCCTCAGAACTTGAAAATTAACTTCAAGTATTTGTTGAAACAACCCGTCCTAAGTGATTAACTTTATTTTAATTTAAGGAAAATGCGTTTGTGAGCGATTGCTTCCAAAAGTTGATAGAATGCATTGTCATCGACAACGAGTCTATCTGTCGAGTTTCAGCTCGATCAGGTGTCGAGTAGTGGGTTAACTTCTACTTCCAAGATTATGCACCATCCATTAATTCAATTAAGAAAACAAAAGTGAAATTCAAATAGAAAATATTCTAAAAGGTTATTGACGCGGATATTGTATACAACATCAACACTGGTACAGGCAGAAAGGATATTTCCCATTACTCATTTTGAACTTACCAATCTTAAAAATGGCAATAAATATTATGAGCCATAGAAAATCCCAGCAGCTTTCCACATTTCGCAGAGGCAATGGATGTTTCTTGTAAAATATACTTTCTCTCCGAAGATTTTTTTAAGCAAACAACACAATAATATTTAACGTGAGAATTATTCATAACAATATGTTATCTTAATTTAACGGTTCATTGTGTTAGAAACACAAAAATATTAAGACAAATATTCAGTTAAAATATCGCAAATAAGCTTTAAAATTAGGCTCAGCATTTTTATTTTAATGGGAAAAATAATATGTCGAACGAGCTCTTTTCTTTTACTCTTAGTTTTATTTCCAGAAATGTAGCATGGTCTAATAACCAAACTAAATACAATATTTTTTACCAGAAAAATATCCATTCCATTGGTGAACTACATATTTTATAGTTTATGTCTTAAGAAATCCTTTGCTTCATAAATACGTGAATCAACATACAGATTAAAGAAAAAATATGTGAGTATCATATAATCATTCGATTAAAACTTTATTCATATTTATATATTTCCTGCGATAAGAAATCGTGAAATATTTCTAATTAGTTATAGTTTTCCGTGTATGTTTTTAGGCTTTACATTTTTTTTAAATTTAATAATCACCGAAATCAACATTTTTAATTAAATTAATTCATTTTATAAAAATAGAACCAATTTTAGATGACCCGCTTGTGTTGAGAAATGAACAGAATTAACAACAACAAAAAAACTGAACTCCACACAGGAGGCTCAAAGAAAAATAATTTCCCTTGAGGACTATATTATCTGTGGGGATGTTGTGTGGAGGGTTTTTTTATAAAAAGGAAGGAGAGAGTTTTTTGAAAAAGAAAGGGGTATGATGGGTGGATGGAATCTATGGCTCAATGTGTCCAAGAGTGACGGATGTATTAATTCTCCGAAGGCGATGGGTCGAGAGAGTCCGGCTGGGCTAGTCCTCCCCCCACGATCCTGGAGTTCCCCACAGTTAAGTTACCAAACGTATCGAACCGAGCGAATGAATGGCAGAGGTGAGGGTTATCCGAATAATTTTTTATGTTTATTATGTTTATAAAAGCACTATATTCTACAGTCGACAGGTCTAGAGATGATTTTTTTTTTTAATATTATTAAATGCAAAAAATTAAAAATAAATAAATGGATACTGTAACGCGGTCCGAAAAGTTGGCTAAAGGAGGAGGTAGCGCAACACGACATAACACGCCAAAAATAAACAATGAAAATATTTTTCGCCGTGAAAATCAAAAATCAATGGTTCTTTTGATTAGAATTCTGTGTAACTACGCAGAAATGAAGAATTCAAAATAACGATATTTTGTTTTCGGATATTTTGGTTCAGTGCCAACAAGGATCCACCAATCCTTAAGAAATATGCAACTCGCAGGTTATTGATTCAGGTTCTTATTCAATCACAGATTACGGACGGTTATTGGAACGCTGTTACTATCTATTCATATGTATTTTGTAATAGTTATTGTTTTTTCTTCAAAAGAACCGCCTATCGGTAAAAAATGATACGTTCTATCACATTTCCAAGAAATTTCAACAAACAGAAAGTTTTTCTAGCAATCGTTAATATTTTTAGTTTACTCAAGTGGTGTCCTTATTAGAATTTAAATATAAACCCATAATAATTTCCATCTACGTGTTAATTCGATTAATTTGAATTTTTGGCCGTCCGGAACTCTGCCGGAATGTCAGCTAAGTAAATGGTTCGGGCTTCTAACGTGTGTTATTATCGAGCACATATTTACCATCACCTCATCCTAGAGACTAGCGACCATTGCTTGGTGTGGCCAAGTGAAAGCGATAGGCCACACGTCTCATCAATTGGATGACACAGTCCCAGTGGCGGCGCGTTTAGAACAATAAAAAATCCCTTTCTTGGAAAGGTTGACTAAAATCAAATAGGTATTATTTTTGACAGTAATTTAAAGTGGAAATACCAGAAAGAGTACAAGGAAGCAATCCGGATAGCCAAAACAGGCTCCTGGGAGAAGTACTGCGGGGAGGTGGAAACCATCCCGCAAGCTGCAAGAATTCAAAAAATTCTCGCTAAAGACCCAGGGGCAGCTAAAGGCCCATTTCGGAAAGCCGATGGAGGCTTCACCGATAACTGCGAGGAGGAGCTGGAGGAACTGCTGGGGAAACATTTTCCCGGCTACAAAAAGTTAGAAGCAGGTGATACCGGTCCACCACCAGCCCGAGTTATACGGGATGGTAAGGACTGGGACACTGCCGCTAAAATAGTGACTCCCTCCAAAGTTAAATGGGCAATCGAAGGGTTCGACCCTTTTAAAAGCGCAGGAGAAGATGGTATCTTTCCGGCACTTCTGCAGAGAGGTCTGGATACAATCTTACTTCCGGTGACTAAGATCCTGAGGGCGTGCTGCGCCCTCGGATACATCCCCATACCATGGAGGAAAACAAGGGTAGTGTTCATACCTAAACCTGGGAGAACTGACTACGACCAACCAGGCGCATTCCGTCCAATTAGCCTCACCTCTTTTCTTCTAAAGACAATGGAGAGGCTAATGGATAGACACATAAGAGACGGGGCACTGAGAGAAAAGCCCCTCCATGAGTTACAATTTGCGTATCAACCAGGTAAGTCGGTTGACGCGGCACTGCACAGGTTGGTATACAAACTGGAGCAGGCGCAGGCAACCGGGGAACTAGCAGTAGGACTCTTCCTGGACATAGAGGGAGCATTTAATTGCACCTCTATTAAATCCATCGATGAAGCGGCAGAAAGACATGGACTCGATAAAACCACCAGAAGGTGGCTGAAGAACATGCTTTCAGGTCGGATTCTTACGATGGAAAGGGGTGAGGTGAACCTCAGAGTATTGGTGACGCGAGGGTGTCCACAGGGAGGGGTCTTGTCACCCTTGCTGTGGAGCCTGGTGGTGGACAACCTCATCAGGAAACTCAACAACAGGGGCCTGTATACTCAAGGGTATGCGGATAACATCGCAACCATAATAAGGTGTTGGGATGCAGACACATCCAGAGGCCTCATACAATCAACACTGGCAACAGTGGAAGAATGGTGTGAAGAAACAGGGCTGTCGGTCAATCCAGACAAGACAGAACTAGTAATCTTTACACGTAAAAGGAAACTAGAGGGATGGAGCAATCCAACCTTCTACGGAAAGGAGGTAGAACCCTCTGACACGGTTAAGTACCTCGGGGTCATTATAGATGCCAAACTGAGCTGGAAAAACCAGGTGAAAACTGTGGGCAGAAAAGCCTGTGCTCTCATGTGGGCAACTAGGCGAATCTGCGGCAGAACGTGGGGACTCAAACCCAAAATGATGCAATGGCTGTACACAGCCGTTGTAAAACCAAGAATCATGCATGCAGCCTTGGTCTGGTGGAGGAGAACAACACTGAAAACAGTGATGGCCACACTCAACCACATACAGGGACTTGCATGCAGAGGAATCACAGGAGCTATGCGAACCACTCCAATACTAGCCATGGGAGTGCTGCTGAACCTACCCCCACTAAACTTAGAAATAGAGGGGGCGGCGATGGCGGCAGCCTACAGGTTAAAATGCAAAGGTCATTGGAGAGGTGAGTTGCCCAAAAACAGTCATACGGAGATCGGAACAAGACTGAGGGCAATTAGCCCGACAGCTGGAATGAAGCAGGACGGCAAACAAGCTGAATACTTCTTCAGACAGCAGTTTGATGTGATGTACCCCACCCGGGAAGAGTGGGACATGGTCCCAGGTCCAACCTCCAGACAGGAACTAATCTGGTTCACCGATGGGTCCAAGATGGAGGAAGGAACGGGGGCCGGGGTATGTCTACAGGGATCCAAGAGGGAACTCAGTATACCTCTAGGAACTCACTGCACTGTGTTTCAGGCTGAGATGAAAGCCATCATGGTCTGCGCACAGGAGAATTTACGTATCGGGTACAGGAATAAGAACATAACTATTTGTTCTGATAGCCAGGCAGCCCTAATGGCACTGGAAAGTAACCGATGCGACTCCAGACTGGTGGTGGAATGCAGGACTGTTCTTACAGAACTCGCTACCATTAATAAAATAACACTGATATGGGTACCAGGACATAAGGGTATTGAGGGCAACGAGCGGGCTGACGAACTAGCAAGGAAAGGGGCGAAAGCACCACTTGCGGGATCCGAGCCGGCTGTAGGAGTAGCAGCTTGCCACACGAAATTACATATTGAGAGGTGGGTCAAATCCCAGCACTGGAAGGAATGGGAGAGGGCACCCGGAATGAGGCAATCCAAAGTACTCATAAACGGACCGGACCCCAGACGGACCAGGAAACTACTCGATATGGATAGAAACTCGCTGAGGGAACTGGTAGGACTACTAACGGGACACTGCCATCTCAGGAGACACATGCAGCTATTGGGAGTGGAAAGCACCAATAGATGTAGAAAATGTGAAGAGGATGAAGAGACTCCAATTCACTTGTGGTGCCAATGTCCTGCCCTGGTGGGAACTAGGCTCAGATACCTGGGGAGACACATCGTGGAACCAGAAGACTTAGCCACATATCCAATGACAACTCTGGTGAACTTCATTAAAGGGACTGGGTTATTGTTAAAGGATTGAGGTAAAATGGGAGATAGTACAATGGGCCTATGGCCTAAGTACTCACGGGAACTAACTGTAAACCGTCTCCGTAAGTTAAAAAAAAAAAAAAAAAAAAAAAGTGGAAAGAACATATTATCACTAAAGAAAACAAACTTCGAAAATCAATATACTTCCTTCGCCACTTTCTTTATAAAACAACTCAAAACAATTTACTACGCACGATGTCAATATTTAATCGAGTACGGTATAATAGCCTGGGGAAGAGAATAATGAGCAAATGCTGCCTCAAATGATCCGATTTATCAGTTCAGATACTAACTACAATTATTATACTAAATTTACCGATCAACACAAGCAGTTCGGATGAAATCTTTAAGAGAATCTGTGTTTTGGCCATTAGGCAACTTTATACCAAAAACATATTAGAATACATCTTCAATATTGTTTATATTTTAAATGGCACAATGGCACGATTTCTTTGTGTGACCGGCATAGTACATCACTAATTTTAGTCTAGAAATTATAAAGAAGAAATATGAATAATGATAAATATATTATATTATGTATATAAGACAATTTGTCTATTTGTTGTAATTTTTTATTCATAATGTGACATACAAATATCATGAGTTGCTTTACTGACAAAGAAACTACAATTAAAGTTATTTGTCCGTCTTCAAAATATTATATCACTTTGTAATTATAAACTTATTTTTTTATCTTCTTATTACTTCAATCTGTGCTACCCAGCTAGACAACAAAACTGCAATCATCTGTCATTTTCTGTCTCCATGACAACACCTTTTTAAAATACGAACATAAAGGAATCCTATGCATTTCTAGGTAGGTATTCCTTTACATCTCCCCCCTAGGGTTAGAAAATTTCTCTGGAGATTTTCGTCTCTTTCAAATCCTTTTTCTTCTTTCGAATCTTCATTTTCTTCTAGTAAGGGGTAGTAGTTTGTAATATGGAAAAAATTTGACTCCATCTTTCTATGTCCTGTATTAATCTTGTATATTGATTGGGATAGTTTATCTTCGATTTTAAATGGACCAATCCTTAACTCATCTAATTTTCTTCTATTCAGTTTGTGACCATTTTCAACATATACCATATAACCTATTTTAAAGTTATGATTCTTTCTTTTTTCATCAATTAACATTTTATTATATTCATGTGATTTAATTGTTCTTTCTAATGCAAATTTTCTATCTCTAATCCAGTCATCTGCTTCTTTTTTTAATTTAAGTTCATTTGGTATGAATGAAACATCAGTACCATCCAATAGGTATCTCGGTGCAAAGCCTGTTATTGAGTGTTCCGTGTTGTTATATCTATCAACACAATTATGAGCAATAGTTGTCCATGCTTTAGTATTTAGATTTTCATTTATCTTGCACCTTATTTTATTTACGAGTGTTTGGTTTAGCCTTTCGTTCAGTCCATTAGAAAACGGCGAATTTACTGCAATGAAATTTAGTGTGATGATCTTTCATTTAAAAAAGGTGCAAATATTTTTTGGTTGATCGAGAGCCACCAAATCCCCCAATTGTATCTATTGAGACAATTTCAAGTGGTTTTGTGGCAGGGCCTAAGTGAGACATTCCACCATATTTAGCATGTCCCCTTGTCTTATTTTTTATAAATTTTTCACATTGTTTGCATAAATTGGTGATATTTCTAGTTAAATTCTTTGCTGTATAAATGTTTCCTATTTTCTTCTGGATTTGTTTTATACCTATATGACACATATTTTCATGTATCAGTTTTATAAATTTTATACTGAATTCCTCTGACAGTAGTATTTTTTCTTGCTTTCTTACCCTCTTATAATATATATTGTTTTTTTATATATTAACTTGTTATTGTATTTTTTATATACTCATTTTTCTCTTGATCTGTTAATATATCATTCAATGTTACTAAGTTTATTATTTTTAATTGTTCATGTACATTTTTATTAGCTTCTAATACTGGGTTTCTGCTCAATCAATCTGCCTCTAAATTATTTTTTCCTGGTTTATATTTTATTTCGAAGTCATATTGTGATAGGTAATAGGATAAATCTCCTAACTCTTCATCCGTTCTAGATTTAATATTTAAATTTTCCAATGGTTTGTGGTCGGAATATACTGTGAAAGGTTTGCCTATTAGCCAGTACTGCCAATATCTTATGGCCTCTTTAATAGCTAAGCATTCTAAATATATGGCCTTTTTTTTCTTTTGGACTTCATTTAATTTTTTTGAAAAATATGCCACAGGTTTTTCTTTTCCGTCTTGTTGAGTTTGTTTCAGCACTGCTCCAATACCTTCCAATGATGCATCCGTATATATGTTTATTGTTAAGTCTTTATCAAAAATTTCTAAGATTGGTTGTGAACACAATAGTTGTTTAATCTTTTCAAAAGCTTCTTGGCAGTCTATTGACCATATGAATTTTTGGTGCTTCCTTAGTAAATTATGTGATGGTTCTAAAATTATTGAATTGTTAGGTATGTACTCGTGGTAGAAATTGATTTTTCCTAGAAGTTGTCTAATACTTTTTTGATTCTTTGGTGTTGGGAAATCTCTTATTGAAATTAAGTTATCTCTCACTGGTTTTACTGTATTATCTTGTATTATATGTCCGAGGTATTTTACCGAATTTGTTGCAAATCGACATTTTGTGAGCTTAAGTCGGAAACTTTCTTTTTCTATCGCCTTTAAAATCTGTGATAAATGATTTATGTGCTCGGTATAGCTTTTTGAAAATATTAAAATGTCGTCAATAAAATTTACAGCAAAATCTGTTTACTTGTACTTTCTCAATATGTTGCTTAGTATTCTTTGAAATATGGCTGGAGAAGTTTTTAAACCGACGGGTAAACATGTAAAATGGTAAACATGTCCATTGGTTGTGGCCTTCCTGGGTTACAAAAGCAGTTTTCTTTCTATCTTCAATTCGCAGCGGAATAGACCAGAACGCAGAATTTATATCTAATGTTGAAAAGTATTTACAGTTTCTGGTTTTTGTTACTAAGTCCTCAATCAAAGGAAATGGTTGAGCCTGAGGTACCACCATTTTATTTAATTCTCTAAAATCGATACACAATCTTGTTTTTCTATTGTCTTCTTTTTTTGAAAGCTAGGGTTACTGGTGCTGCAAAAGAGCTATACGATTCCTCTATAAGATTTCTTTCAAGCAATTTTCTTACTTGTTCTTCTATCTCTAACTTATCTTCTATTGAACATCTGTAGGGTCTTTTACTGCATTATTTGTCCACAAGTAGATCAATGCGTGCTTCATAATCCTTTACTGTTCCAATATCATATTTATCCTTTGCAAAGCTTGATTTATATTTATCAATAAGTTTATTTATTTCAGATTTTTGCTGTATATTTGAATGACTCAGATCCATTGTAAATTCTTTTTCTTTTGTATGTTCCTTAAAGTTTATAAAGTTCAAGTTCTTTATATCTTCATTTTCATGAGGATTGTTTTACAATGTATTTCCTCTTTTTTAAAGCTTTCTTCAGATTTCTGAACAATTTCCAAATTTTCATTCTGAATCAAATTAAACTCTTTTATAGTATGAAGTCCAAATTTGATTTCTTTTCCATCTACAATATACACATCAATTTTCTTCTCTATATTAAATAGCTTAATTTTTATTGTTGTTAAGCCTTTTGTCTTTTTTACATCATTAATCGTTAGTAAGTTTGTATTGTTATGTATATTTTTTCCTTCTTCCTTTATTCTCAATAATTTAGAATTTATTAAGGAAACATTAGAGCCAGAATCAAATATACCAAATATGTCTAATTTTCCTTCTAATGATAGTTTTACTTTAATTAATGGTGTAATTATTCGTTTTTTGACTCATTATCATTCAGTTGAACATTTAATACGGTGTTGTTTACATTCTTATTATATTTTCTCTTGTTCTCATAATCATCAGTTTGTTTAAACTAGCATTTCTCTTCAGAGTGGAAACGGCTACCTTTATTTAATTTTTCACAAGTTTTGCAGGGCTTAATTTTATCAACTCTTACTTTATTAACAAACGTATTTCTCTTGAATTTATCATAATTATTTTTATTGACTGTTTGTTCATGTTTACCAATTTTATTGAATAGATTTGCAATCGATGTTATAGATCCCTTATCCATTTTGTATATTATATAATCTGGTAGACCCATAACAATAAGATGAATCAATTTCTGTGGGTCAATATTTTTATTTATCTCTAATAACAATCTTTCTTTCTTTGTGGCATATTCTCATAATGAACCTCCTTGAAATTTAAAGGCAAACGCAAATTTAACTTGTGACCAACCTTTGTTTCCATATGTTTCACAAAAATTTGTTTTCCATATTGCCCATTCTGCGTTTACTGTATATTTTATTAACATACTAGTGTACCAATCTAGGCACTGTTTTTCAAGTAAATACTTTAAAGTCTCAATTTTTTCTGCCTCCTTTAATATCTCGAAAAGTTTACATTCATTTTCAAAATCATTGATCCATTGGTGTACATTTGATGTTTTTCCTGAAAACTTCTGGAGTAAAAATCTTGGAAAAAATTCGGTTTAGTGGGCAAATTCCTAAAAAATCAAACTAATTATTTTTATACTAACTATGGGCCAGGGAATCCGAATCTGAAAGAATTAGGCGGCGGCAAGCAATATTAACTGAATTACACGACTTTTAAATTTTCAATACACACATACGAAAACAACCATTTTAAAAGCATTTTGACACATGAAAACCATAGAACATGTACTGGCAGTGTTACAACTCTCAAAAATATTTATCCCTAAAACAAAATCAAAAACTAATTATATCAATAACGTAAAACTTTCCGACACGATAATTCTTCACATGATAATTCATCACATAACACATTAACCTGATGAATTATGACTATCTCAACGGCCGTATTCTTAAACCAAAAGTATGAAAATTCGTAGTCTTTAAAAGTTGTTACCTAGACCGGTCACCAATATCAATGTTATTATATAAAACCTAACCTAACCTAACCTAACCTAACCTAACCTAACCTAACCTAATCTAACCTAACCTAACCTAACCTAACCTAACCTAACCTAATATAACCTAACCTAACCTAACCTAACCTAACCTAATCTAACCTAACCTGACCCAACATGGTTTGTGCCCCTTTATACCGCCTGCTCGCGTCAATTTAAAAAAAACATCCCAGTTTTCAAGTAGTTTAGCGGCTACGCAAGGTTTGTGTCACATGGTTTGTGCCCCTTTATACCGCCTGCTCGCGTCAATTTAAAAAAACATCCCAGTTTTCAAGTAGTTTAGCGGCTACGCTAGGTTTAGGTAGCATGGTTTGTGATACAAAAGTGAGTAAAATTTATAAAAAGTAAGTACTTAAATTATAAACATGTTATTTTACGTTATTGATATTACTGCTTAATGGCAACACTTAATTTTATGTGGTGTAACATCTTTATTCTTTTTCTATGTTTTCTTGCGACTTCGATAATGTCAAAATGTCTTCTTTTTGTGTCTGTTTATAGCAAATTTTAAAGTCGTATAATTCATTTAATATTGCTTGCCGCCGCCTAATTCTTTCAGATTCGGATTCCCCGGCCCAAAGTTAGTATAAAAATAACTAGTTTGATTTTCTAGGAATCAGAATGCTTCCAAAATGGCCATTTTCCTATGTGTGAAAAAAAATTTTTAAAGTCGTATAATTCAGTTAATATTGCTTGCCGCCGCCTAATTCTTTCAGATTCGTATTCCCCGGCCCATAGTTAGTATAAAAATAACTAGTTTGTATTTTTAGGAATTTCGCCACTAAACCGAACTTTAGCCCTTTCTGCTATTTTTCCAAGATTTTTATTTTCAGTACTAATATTATTGTCAGAAAGTATCGTGTCATATATAATTTCTTCCAGGTATTGGTCACCAAATTGTAAATTCTCACCTTCATCTAAGTAAATTTTCCTCAAATCTTGGGTTAAGGGAAACCATATTTTCCGTGTTTGATATCTTTTCTTTAGAGAATTCTTAATTTTGTTATAAATATCTGTTGCATGTTTTAAATCATCGGGAATATCAAATATATGTCCGTTGGGTGTCTCGATTGAGGTTACGCAGATCACATTGCTTTTTCCATCCGATGCTGCTGACACTGTAAATGTGAATCTTAATTTTTCCATTTCTAAGGTTATTGTTTCTCTTCACTAAAATTGTAGTTTTATAAGACAATTTGTCTATTTGTTGTAATTTTTTATTAATAATGTGACATACAAATATCATGAGTTGCTTTGCTGACAAAGAAACTACAATTAAAGTTATTTGTCCGTCTTCAAAATATTATATCACTTTGTAATTATAAACTTATTTTTTTATCTTCTTATTACTTCAATCTGTGCTACCCAGCTAGACAACAAAACAACAATCATCTGTCATTTTCTGTCTCCATGACAACACCTTTTAAAATACGAACATAAAGGAATCCTATGCATTTCTAGGTAGGTATTTCCTTTACATGTATATACGTAATATTCCACAAAATAATTTCAAATATACATATAAATAATAAAATACTTGGTAGCGGCCCATTACATTTGCGATGAAATTATTATATGGAATATTACGAATTGTAGTAGCTAAGTTGCCCTAAGACAGTGTTCTTTTTAATAGAATTTCATTATATAATTTTAAAATAGTTTTTGATAAAAATACTTTACTTTGAACATTTTTTTTAATTTACCGGTAACGTCAGAGATTTATTTGAATTAAGATGTTTATTATACAACGTTTTAGAAAATATAGGTAGATTAGAATTGAAAAAAAGCTATACAAACAGTTCATCGGTACTTCCAATTATGGCCTCCGTGATCGAGGGGTAAAGCTCTAGTATTCTGGAGGTGGCGGGTTTAAATCTCAGCGTGAGTAAGTAAACTTTGTAATTGTTGTTTTATAATTAAATTATCAATAATATTATACTTAAATTGTATTTGCGTCAAATTCCAGAGCAGTAGATTCTTTCACTATTATCTTGGTGAAAGACCACATTTAATTCAGAATTGAAACGTTGTCACGTTTGGTGACCAGATATAAACAGCCAGGTACTTCCTCACCTTCCTCTCTCCCATATCTTTTCCCTCCCTGCTACATGCGTATAAAAATAAACAAAAAACAGGGTTGGAATTGTTTTTTTTGTATTGTACTGATATCAAAGTTTCTTCAATTAAGTAATTATGAAAACTGATAATAATTTATTCTATCAAGAAAAAAGTTTTTCTTTTTAAAAATTGATTTCTGGGGGTTTCAATCTGAAATCTTTTGCATTATGCACATTAAGTATCCAGATCCAGATAGGTAATATAATATACATATAATCTACAATAATAAAATCTATGTATAAGATAAATAATATATTACAATAATATTTTACAGTAAAGCAACAGGGAAAAGGTTCACACCTAATGTATAAAGCGTACACAGCATTTAAAAAAAATTGTAAAGGAAAATATTCTTCTACTTCTCTGAAAATTTAAATTCTAGAACTTACGATGTACTCACACGATTATTATTCTAATATGTAAGTGTTATGTTTACTATGATGAAAGGAAATTGTTCTCCACACATGCATATACATATACACACTAACCGACCGTCACAAATGCAGGTAAATAATTATAATTAATTCATACATAAAACCTATTGTAAATCAACGAACAAAAGGCCAAATCAATATTGATGTAGAATCTTTGAATTTGCATCTCAATAAACGCGGCATTGCAACTCAGAAATGTGCATAAGGAAACGTAAATCTGCTTTATTCTTCCTGTAAAAGAGTTCAGCCAGGTTGTAGTCAAATCGTAAAACCTCGTTCGCATTGCAACAAAATGTCAACTAAGCATTAAATGCTCCAACTGAAAGGCCATTTCAATACCAATGATCTAAAATGTTGCGCGTGTTAATGAAGTTTGTTTTTGATGAAGTGGCTTGGAAATGTTGGCGAATCCGCTTGTTGTATTCCGTACCAGTCTTGACCCAGTAACCCTGTTTGAGTTCAATGTCCTAAGAGGCGACCGTACATTTACAGTACGCCGTAGGATCGCATGTACGTATGTAAAAGATTTGTATGTATGCAGATATTATTGAATCTATTTTTCACAAGTAATTGTTATTATTTTTTATAATGTTTTTTACAAACTTTATACTACTTGAGTTTGATATACCATTATCATTAGCATGTTTAAGATCAGCTTTCATTTCGTTTAGCAAAAGTTTTCATGAAGGAGTTTCGTGTTTGGGTTTGGCGCTTGCTCCACCGTTGTTGTTTTCAACGAACTAAAGGAAATTTGAAAGTTTCTGAATAAATTTATTTGCTGTTTGGAGGAGTGTATTAAATAATTTTCTCATTGTTAATAATACCACATAGGTAGGTTCCTTTAAATTAGTTATTGTTTATGCGTGCCTACCAAACGTATTTGTAAAAAAAATTATGATAGAAAAGAAAGTAATAATAACCTTCATTCGGTATGTAATAACTGCGTAGAATTCTGAATGCATATTGCAGTGTAATCGAATATTTGTAAACAATTATATTGTACTTTTATTGCATTTCTATGTAACAAGACATATTAACAACATTTTTAGAATTTTTCTTGGATATTGACGGGAATATTCTCACGGATAGGTATGTAGAAAATAGAAGGTTAATCTCGTCACCAGGCCAAATTTCTGAAGTATTTTCAATTTTTTTGTGATTACCGCACATTATTCCCAACAACTACCAACCGTATGGAGCCAATGAGACTATGGCATCTCCAATTAGGGTATTTTGTGAGGCTGTAGGCAATGAGGGGAAGGAGATCGAGTGGAGGAAGGTGTGGAAGTATTAGTGAATCGAGAATACTCTTACGCACGTATTTTACTACTTTTATATTTTTAACCTAATTGTAGTGATAAAAAACCTTTATATACGTATATATTTTTTCTTGTAATGTGTGCTTATAAAATTTTAACATTTTTGAATGTTTAAAGTTTCTTCAACCTTTGCAAATTCCCTTTTGTGGCGTCATTTTTAAATAAATGTTTAAAGTGTTGGCATAAACATTTACTATTCAAATCACGTGTTGGTAAAGCAAGCAAGTATGTTAATACGTTTTTCTTAAAAAAAACACTCACCTTACAAAAATTTTCAGAAGATGTCACTTTCCGGTTGGACAGCTGAGAGTAAATAACTAAATTGTTTTGATATTACTTTCCAATATGATAACTCTAAGAAATATATATATATATAACTCAAAGAAATGTTTATCTTTCTAAGTACTGATGAAACAGACAATTTGTATTTTATTCAGTTTTTTTTCTAGAAGCATCAGGCGTCTCTTCCATAAACATGGTATTTTAAAAGTTAATTTTAGTTTGTTAAAAAGTTAAGAGTTTTAGAAATATTTTGGAAACATCGTAAATATCTAAAAATAGAAAAGGAAATACTGTTAGATAAAAATTATATTCTTATACAATTATTATAACAATAGGAAAATGTTAATATTTGTTGTGCAAAATATATTTAAAAAAACGATTTTGATAACATTTTATCTGAAATATTTTTCCAAAAATAATACCGATAAATCAAGAATAATGTTTGTGCAAATGTGCACCCACTATAATAATATTAATATTTTTATCGAGGAAATTAGAAGCCAAGACATTGTCTCATCGTAACAAATAAGCTGATATGTATAATTAGGGTCCGGTTTTAGTTCGATTCAATATGACGAACTCTTTGGAATAGGTTTGTAGTAGGTACATATTCTGCACATTTCCATGTAAATATTAGCAGGGGTGCCTGGGTTCATGGGGTGAGGCTTGTCCAGGTCCTAGTGGTAGATGGTCTGCCTTCCTGCTACATGGTGGGCCGGATATAGAGTGACTGGTTGAGGGAGGCCTAAGAGGCCAAAGCCTTTTGACCTTTCCCGCCGGACTTTCGACCCATCGCCTTGCACCGCAGTTGGAGGGATGGATTGATACGTCCGTCACTCCTAGATACACTGACCCCCCGGATTCCTACCCACCCCTCATACCTTTTTCCTTCCCAGAACTTTCTACCCTTCCCTTCCTTAAAAAGATCCTCCACACAGCATCCCCTAAGACGACAAAGGTCCTGGGAAAAATATTAAATTAAAATCATCACTATTTCACATTTAACCTTTATTTTACGAATTTAAAAAAAAACCTTTATTTTAGCTATTACATAACTAACTAACTAACTCACCATTATGCCGTTTCCGGCAGGGGTAGGCAGAGAGGACGGACCGCCAAACAACTCGATCTTGGCACACACTCCTTGCCTCGTTCACATTCATACATCGTCTCATAATTAATCAATTACAATACGATATGTAAATATAATATTTCCCTAAAAAAATCAGGACTTATTAAGTGTTGCTTTGCTTACTTAACTTTATTATATTATAAGGATTTCATATCTTTACCATTCATTCGGGACGCTAGGCCAGAGATTGGTAATTTTGGGTTGTTTGATCGAGGATTTCATATCTTTACCATCCATCCGTGACTCTACACCAGAGATATGGAACCTTGTGTTGATTTCCAGAGAATTTCACGTCTTTACCATCCATCCTTGACTTTATACCAGATATATGGAACCTTGTGTTGATTTCAAGAGAATTTCACGTCTTTATCAACCATCCGTGACTCTACACCAGATATATGGAACTTTGTGTTGATTTCCAGAGAATTTCACGTCTTTACCATCCATCCGTGACTCTGTACCAGATATATGGAACTTTGTGTTGTTTTCCAGAGGATTTCATATCTTTACCATCCATTCGTGACTCTTCGTCAGAGACGTGGAACTTTGTGTTATTTTCCAGAGGATTTCAGATCTTTACCATCTTTCCGTCACTCTACACCAGAGATATGAAACTTTGTGTTGTTTTCCAGAGGATTTCATATCTTTACCTTCAATTTGTGACTACGTCAGAGACGTGGAACTTTGTGTTGTTTTCCAGAGGATTTCATATCTTTACCTTCCATTCGTGACTACGTCAGAGACGTGGAACTTTGTGTTGTTTTCCAGAGGATTTCATATCTTTACCTTCCATTCGTGACTACGTCAGAGAAGTGGAACTTTGTGTTATTTTCCAGAGGATTTCAGATCTTTACCATCTTTCCGTCACTCTACACCAGAGATATGAAACTTTGTGTTGTTTTCCAGAGGATTTCATATCTTTACCTTCCATTCGTGACTACGTCAGAGACGTGGAACTTTGTGTTGCTTTCCAGAGGATTTCATATCTTTACCTTCCATTCATGACTACGTCAGAGACGTGGAACTTTGTGTTGTTTTCCAGATGATTTCATATCTTTACCTTCCATTCGTGACTACGTCAGAGACGTGGAACTTTGTGTTATTTTCAAGAGGATTTCAGATCTTTACCATCTTTCCGTCACTCTTCACCAGAGATATGAAACTTTGTGTTGTTTTCCAGAGGATTTCATATCTTTACCTTCCATTCGTGACTACGTCAGAGACGTGGAACTTTGTGTTGTTTTCCAGAGGATTTCATATCTTTATAACATGGACACGGGAAACTTTTTATCGTATGCTCAAGAGGATTTCATATTGTTTTTACCATCCATTCGTGTCTCCAGGCCAGAGATGGGGAGACTTTTTTTATGTTGAAGTTTGAATTAAGTTAGTTGAAGCCTGACAAGGCCCGTTAAGTAACTGATGTAACTTAAAATAAGGTCAAATAAACGAGTACTTTTAATATTTTTTTGAAGGACGTTCTTGTCTTTTAGTTGTAATTTTTTTTATCAAAATGATATACTCGTATATTACATTCCCAAAGCGAGTAAATAATCAACACATAATTGTTTTTTTTTTAATTTGAAATCTGGAATTTATAATCACTCAAAAAGACACGCTTCAATTATCAATTCAATTTCAAAATCAGTTGAATTCAAATTTCAACTATAACTTCAATTTTAATTAAATTCCTCTTTCAGTTCAATTTCAATTTAAATTCAATTTAAAATTCGATTTCGATTTCAATTTCAGTTCAATTTTAATTCAATTTCAATCTTCTTTTTCCTTGCGCTGTCCCAACTCATTGCCTAGGTAGGCTGTTGGGGTCGGCTCTTCTCGTTCTCAGGTTGTAGTTTCTTCGGTTTTTAGCATCGCCTTCAACCAGGCCGTTTCTCTGAAGGATTTTGGAGCATTGAGTCATCCAGGAGATCTTTGGTCTTCCTCTGGATGACTGTCGACGAAGCTCCATAGACATTGCCTGCTTCACGGTGTGGTCTGAAGGTCTCCGTCTTATGTGCCCATACCACCTCAACTGTCGTTCCTCCAGCTTACTGTTTAAATCTGTGATACCCCGGCTACCACGAATGCATGAACATTTAATCTTATCTTTTAGTGATACTCCTGCCGACCATCTAAGCATTCGCATTTCTGCTGTTTCGAGTTGCCTAGAGTAGGAGTTGTACATTAGGGTGTATCGATTTTTAACTTTTTTTTTGTTTTCAAATTCCAAGTTCGAATCGAGTATGTAGGCTGATCGAAAGAGATGGTTTTATCCGTGCCAGACTGGAAGACCGTAAAGAGCTACCTACGTTCGAGACCAAGAGCAAGTACAAAACCTCTGCAAAGGATTAGAATTTAAGTAAGTTTTTTTCGACTATTTTGTAGTTATAATGTTTCTAAATAACGTCTTTATCATACTGTCTTCCATATTAAATTGAAATTTAATTTGGGAACTGTAATAACATTTATAAACTTTTGGAAAAATCACTAGGCCTGTGTAAATACTATACATAACTTTGATTTAAGGTTTTGAAGCCAAGATGAAAGGAGGAATACTTAAACAAGTCAGTAAATTTGTAGTAGAACAAGAAAACTGCCACTCATGTCGTATGGAAAGTAATCAGCAACATTTTGTACTTAGTTATTATACTACATTTTATGACATGTTATAACCTTTTATACTTTTGTAATAAACAACAATAATAGCAAATCACATTAGTTTCTTTCAACACCTTTCTCACACAATTTACACCGTCCAACTATCTTTTTTCAGGTATAAAACATATACAGTAATAGTTTTATAGGCATTTTGGAGTCACACAATATTCATGTTACGGATCTGAATTTCAATTCAATTTCAATTCAATTTATAATCAATTTCAATTCAATTTCAATTCAATTTCAATTCAATTTCAAATCAATTTCAAATCAATTTCAATTCAATTTCAATTCAATTTCAATTCAATTTCAATTCAATTTCGGCTAAAGTTCGGTTTAGTGGCGAAATTCCTAAAAATACAAACTAGTTATTTTTATACTAACTATGGGCCGGGGAATACGAATCTGAAAGAATTTGGCGGCGGCAAGCAATATTAACTGAATTATACGACTTTAAAAAAATTTTTTACACACATAGGAAAATGGCCATTTTGGAAGCATTCTGATTCCTAGAAAATCAAACTAGTTATTTTTATACTAACTTTGGGCCGGGGAATCCGAATCTGAAAGAATTAGGCGGCGGCAAGCAATATTAAATGAATTATACGACTTTAAAATTTGCTATAAACAGACACAAAAAGAAGACATTTTGGAAGCACTTTGACACTATCGAAGTCGCAAGAAAACATAGAAAAAGAATAAAGATGTTACACCACATAAAATTAAGTGTTGCCATTAAGCAGTAATATCAATAACGTAAAATAACATGTTTATAATTTAAGTACTTACTTTTTATAAATTTTACTCACTTTTGTATCACAAACCATGCTACCTAAACCTAGCGTAGCCGCTAAACTACTTGAAAACTGGGATGTTTTTTTAAATTGACGCGAGCAGGCGGTATAAAGGGGCACAAACCATGTGACACAAACCTTGCGTAGCCGCTAAACTACTTGAAAACTGGGATGTTTTTTTAAATTGACGCGAGCAGGCGGTATAAAGGGGCACAAACCATGTGACACAAACCTTGCGTAGCCGCTAAACTACTTGAAAACTGGGATGTTTTTTTAAATTGACGCGAGCAGGCGGTATAAAGGGGCACAAACCATGTTACACAAACCTAGCGTAGCCGCTAAACTACTTGAAAACTGGGATGTTTTTTTTTAAATTGACGCGAGCAGGCGGTATAAAGGGGCACAAACCATGTTGGGTTAGGTTAGGTTAGGTTATGTTAGGTTAGGTTATGTTCGATGATATTATTGTTTAATGGCCACACTTAAATTGTTGTTTTTCTATGGTTTCTATGGTTTTCATGTGTCAAAATGCTTTTAAAATGGCTGTTTTCGTATGTGTGTATTGAAAATTTAAAAGTCGTGTAATTCAGTTAATATTGCTTGCCGCCGTCTAATTCTTTCAGATTCTGATTCTCTGGCCCATAGTTAGTATAAAAATAATTACTTTGATTTTTTAGGAATTTCGCCACTAAACCGAATTTTTTCCTCAATTTCAATTCAATTTCAATTCAATTTCAAATTAATTTCAATTCAATTTCAATTCAATTTCAATTCAATTTCAATTCAATTTCAATTCAATTTCAATTCAATTTCAAATCAATTTCAATTCAATTTAATTTCAATTCAATTTAAACTTCATTTCATTTCAATTTAAATTTAATTTCAATTCAATTTAAATTTAATTTAAATTCAATTTAAATTTAATTTCAAATCAATTTCAATTTAATTTAATTTCAATTCAATTTAAATTTAATTTCAATTCAATTTAAATTTAATTTCAAATCAATTTCAATTTAATTTAAAATTCAATTTAAATTTAATTTCAAATCAATTTCAATTTAATTTAATTTCAATTCAATTTAAATTTAATTTCAATTCAACTTAAATCACGATTACTTCTACCCCTGCTTTATAAAATTGCAATTTTCTTTCAATCATTGGCAGGCGGATACCCTTCTTCCTTATCATATTTTCCCACTAATCTTAAAACTCACCTAAATTTTCTCTAGATACGTTCTTCACCATATAATTATACTTTATAAGTCTGGTCACTTTACAACCAAGGGGCCAAGATAACCATCGTCGTTTTAAAATGCTTTCGCTTTACTTCCAGTTTCTAAAAAAAAAAAACTTTTTTAAATACTATTTTTCAATGATATAGGTACATATATGTGAAATTTATATACTTTTTGCATGACATGGATATTTTACATAAAACACAGACACACATTTTTTTATTTGCATCTGTATTAATTTCGTAAAATATTTCCATAGTGCAATCTGCTGTGTTGTGCATCCTGAATTTAGCATCCCTTATACGGCCAGAGCGAAGTGCAAATGCACGTCGGCTGCAGGCTGTAGGCTGGAGGCTGTATGCTTTCTCTTCGCCCCTCGCGAACCTCCGCCGCTTCAGCCCGGGACCAGTCCGTCCGGTGCACAGCGCCCAGTACGCAGTACACACTGAACACAGTGCCTCTCCAGCCAGCGAGCCAGCCAGCCTGTGTGCCGCTTTCCGCCTCGTAGCTGAATAGCAATCAACGGAACTTTCCAAACTGGCAATCCTTCACTCACTTCCATTCGAAAAGTGCAATACTCACCACCAAATAAAGCCAGCCAGTCGGTTTTCGGAATTAAAACTAAACCTTCATACGAATCCGGAGTAGGTTCATCTATATTTTTGGAGTGCGACTTCCTGGCGGGGATTCACTCACGTTCGCGCTAATTACACGCAGGGTTAGGCGGTGCTGTGTCCATTGATTGAGCAATTAGAATGATTGTTTACAAACACGGACTGCTGGCCATGGCAGTGGTAGTCAGCTGCCTGACTATCACGAACAACGCGGCTAATATTGTGGGTAAGTAGATCATTAATTTGATTCAATTTAATAATTAATTGACATTGAAGATCACGCGGAATTAATTCGCTATTTTAAGGGGCTGCAACTCGAATTTCTACCGATTTCTTACATATCTCCCTTAAACATTTGAAGTTTTAGGCTCTTAAAAAATATATGTTATTTTTGAAGATAATGTCTAGATGCTGCCCACGCCGAAACGAAAATTATATGAAATTCCCTCAATAGAAAAAAATCGCGTAGTATGCTCCAAAAATTATTAAAAACAAGTCTGTTTCTAGTTTCTATTATCTTATAAATTATATTTGTGAAAAAATTCACAATGTTTCTTTAAATGATACTTAAAATGCTCCCCAAGAGAATTTTGCTCTTTTTTAAACGAGTCGTGTTTTATTTAACATTTTCGCAATTTTCGCATCGATTTTGGCGCTGTAAATGTTAGCGCTCTCCTCTACATTCGTAATTTCGTATCTCTTCATCTTCTTCTTTTCGAGCCCGGTTGCGAAGCCTTAAGCCATAATATACTCATTAAACATTTTAGAATTCTCTATTATATGTATAACTTTTTAGCAAAAAGATAAGTGTGCTTGTATTTTGAAACCAAACATATACAAACACTCAAAGGAACATGTTCATTATATATTAGAGAGAAATAAATCGGATGCCTCTATTGTTTTCTCGATGTCTTTATTAAATTTATAGATTTTAGAAGAGTATATGTATGTGATTTAATTGATTCACTAAAAATCCGCATTATCAGTAAAATCCATAATGTTGCAATTTTAATAATTTCTTTAACCATGAAGAAAGTGAGTTCACACATTTCGTATGCACAAACAAGTATATTTTATAATTAAAACACTTTCGTTCATCCATGAACGGCTTTGTCATTATTCATAAAGTAACTCCAATCATAACCCGGATTAAATACTTTCCTTTGAAATTAGTGAGGAATTATTAGTGAACGTGGGCGGCCCGCGGAGAATTGTGGGCGAAAAGATAAAGCACGAGTGTTAGTGTCAATCACAGGGAACTTTCTCGTCGGGTCGAGACGGAACACATTGGCCGTATGCCCGCATTAAATACACGTGAACTTGATACTGCTCTATGGCCAGAGACGGAACATTCGGACGAAGTAGGGCGCCAGCTCTGAAATATGAAGAAAGTTTTGCGGTCGTATTCGCCGAATGCAAATATGACTTTGCATATCGCATTATTGTGGCTGCTTGTATTATTAATTAGAATTAATGGCGGTCATTTTTCAAATGTTTTGGAGTCACACCTATTAAAATATGCAGAACTGGTATTAATTAATTATAATAATCAGATTTCAAGTTTCAACCTTTTATTATCAATCTGAAAAAGGGAAAATTTTTATTAAGTATTTTTGTGTTTAATTCGTTAACTCCGTTAATTTTTAAAAATTTAATTAAAATGAAATTTGATAATGATATTATCAAATTCTGCAAGTATTTTAGTATTTATTTTTGTTATAGCTGTTTCGGTTTAAAAGACCATTTTCAAACTGTGGTTGAACCACTTTGAAACGACGTATTTATAAGAATCTAAATGTCAATTTTTGGTATTGTAAACCGATCAATCAAAGGTCTTGTAAACCAAAATAGCTCTAACCAAAATACATACTAAAATACTTGCAGACCTTGATAATATAATCATCAAATTTAATTTTAATTAAATTTTTAATAAAATTATTTAAAAAAAGGATTTTTTGAGATAAACAGTATCTAATTTTTAGACTTTCTGTTTCGTCGCTTGAAACTTTAAAGTTTACATCCTTTTTAATCGCTGATTACAAAATTTGATCATGTTGCCAACTGCAGAAATAGTTTTAAAAATTTGTCACCTGCAAAATGTCTATAAATATAACTATAAATAATATATGAAATATTTAATGTATATTTTTTGTATAACAAAGAAGAGATGTTTCAAGGAAAAGTAAAGCCTGAAGAAGTAAGCATTGCTTACGACACATGTTGGTTTTTAAACAATTAAAGTTGTTGAGACTAAGTTTAGTGTCGATTAATTTTTAATTAAAATAATAAAATATTTTATTTTATTTTTATTTTTAACTTTATGAGTAAAAACTCTGATTATAATATTTAATTAAATGAAGGCAATATTAGCGAAACTCAAATCAAAATCTGAAGACAGAAAAATCAGAAAAATATCTGAGTTCGAGTCCCAGTGCAACCAATATCTTTTTCTGATTTTTCTGTCTTCAGTGATTGAGTTTCGCTAATATTGTCTTCATTCAATTAAATATTATAAAATGTTTTATGTTGGATGCGGTATATTGGAAGTAAATTGTTGAAAACACGTCAATATGGAAATTGAATGACACCACTGAACACTGATTTCGGATCGCATTCCGACTGCACTGCAACAAACACAATAGGCCACTTGCATGGATTTCGTAAACGACTTGGAAAAAAACGTGTGGATAGATTTTTTTACTAAGATTACGAAAATGTTAGTAAAAATGTTTAGAAATGTATAGTTTTTTTTTTTTTTAAATAAATAAATCCATTATTTGACCTCGTGACGTCACTACATGAAAATATCCCGTCTCCGATTATGTTCCTTTAATTTTCTTAAAATTCCACACTGATTAATTTTTTTTATATGGAAACACTTTGATTTCCGGCGAATTTTTGAATTTGCGTTTAACATTCACTAGATTTATTGTTTGTTCTATGCGAACTTATCCTTTGGTTTGATTTTTTGATAAAGATGGCGGTGTTTTTGCGGATGTTACGAGGAGAACCCCGTACAATTTATTGCTATTCGTGTGGAAAACGTTCTTTTTTTTCGGCTATGTAATTATCATTTTTTCGCACGCATAAAATTATGTCCCGTCTTTCCGGTTGTTAAAAAATGGTTTGATTTTTGGGATTGAAATTTTCAAAAAATCGCCAGGGTTTCAAAAATACAATAAAAAAAATATACAGAATGTCTTAGAATACTTGCCTAAACCGGAAAATTTGTTTTAAAAATTTGATGCAAGTGGTCTATTGCTGGAAAGATTTAGGAAGGGCAACAACGTTTGAGAAAAAACACCATTTGGTGAACTTGGCAAAACATGATGGGCAGGCTTTTGGAAATAACCAACAGAATTAAAAGTAATTATTTGCTATATTAGCAATGTTATAGCTTACTTAAAGTAAGTGTGCTTAACGTCAGTGTTTGTTTTTTTCCTTCATTTTTATTTATGAATTTATCTATCAAGTTACGTACAATTTTGTTCAATTTAATATTATAACAATATTTGGATCATTTGTGTATCGCCTTTGTCGTGAAATTAGGTAGTAAGATTATTACGTAGGTCAGATTATTGCTCTTCGCAGGGGTATACCCTTTTCTACCATCTGGAATATTTATTTGTTTATTTTATGTTAAAAAAAAGTAAAATTTGTTATATTATTATTTGTTGTATTAAGATGAAGCCATACTAAATAATTCAAAATCATACGTTTTTGTTTTGAAAGTTTGATCGCTTAGAAGTATTATAGATGCTTCAATTAAATACTGCGTGTAGAACATATCTTGGCCCTTAAAAATCTTTTAAAAAGCCTAGAAAAAAATAAATTATAAGGTCTATAAAAAACACTTTGAAGTCCAAACTCTCCTATTTATAAACCTCATTTCGGATATGGTTTTATTGTTTAATGTGGCAAATTTAGTTTATTTTATGATAATTGCAAAAAAAATTGAAATTTCCCGAACCTCACAAAATAAAATATAATATGCATTTTTGCGTTGTTATTTTTGACATCACGGCGACAATACGGCAGTCGACGAATTTGTAATATCAAAGTGAACCTTATACCGTCCACCGAAGAACGACTGGCACTCTGGCTCCAGCCCCTATTTTCTGTCACTACTCCTCCGGACGGAGCGGAGAAAAGACGTGTTAGAAATTCCGTTTTATTAAAAAAGGAATTAATGTTTTTTACAGGCCTTTACGAAATCAACTTGTAAAAAAAGTTCTCAAATATTTTTCCAACCTTTCCAAAAGCTTTTTCTCAAGTATTTTCAAACTCCTCCCATAAAGGGGCGTGTACTCCGATTTCGATTTTTTCCTGTACTAGTGGATCGCCATTTTAACGCAAGGTACCGTTTTAACATAAGATCGTTTAGTCAGTTTAGTGACAATTCAAAGTTTACATCGATTTAGATGGATTGTCGATTCTTACATCTATTTCTTATAAATTAAAAGAAATCCATACATAAATCTTAAAAATCCGTTTCTAAATTCTTATTCGCATTTTTTCAATACTATAGTACCTACCTGGCTGAGAAAATATTATAAAAAGAATTGTCATTGAGACGGTGACATTTCATTTTACAATTATTGTATAATTCCTTTTTCGAAATATTTTATTACATGATTTTTGGGCGCGAGGTCCTACTGTTCACAGAACTACTAGTTATACAATATTATACTTAATCATTGTCGTTAATTTTCCAGATCTATTGGAATGGAGTCTTCTTGGCAAGGATGCTGCCCAACTAAGGGCTGAAGAAGATGGAGCCACGCCTCCTGGCGGCCAGAGGAACTGCCTCTGTGATGGACCTTCCTGCATCTGCTGCGTGGACTTCAACCTCACCTTCATAGACCTTGGCGGTCCAGGTCAGTTTAAACATTTAAGGGTCCGTCAGCGTTTGTATAAATTTTAACTTGGGCTGTTTGATCAGCGGTTAATGAAGAACATTATCGTTATAGTCCAGTAACTTTGTCGCGTGAATGTATGGGGTAGTATGCGTTAAATCCGGTAGTTCTGATTTTTTGCAGGTTTGTTTATAATGTTGGCCTAATGAATAATCCAAGTTTTTGACCTCGACCGCCGAACGCAACTTTGTCAAAAATCGAAAAAACCGCGAAAAAATCGTTATATTTTCAAATTTTGGCGATTATAGCCCTAAAGGACTAGTTTTTGAAAAAACTTTTTTAAGACGTTTTTAAAGTAAACTAAATTTGCTATAATATGATACTAAAACTGTTTCTGTAGACTCAATAGTTTTCGAGTTTAAGCCTTTCAAAGTTTGTGACCTCGAGCGCAAACCGCGAAAAAATCGTTTTCTTTTTTCAAATTTTGGCGATTATAACCCTAAAGGACTAGTTTAAAAAAAATAATTTAATATTTTTTTAAAGTAGACTAAATTTGCTACAATATGATACTAGAATTGTCGCTGTAGTTTCCGAGATTAAACCTTTCAAAATTTATCATTTCATTATCATTTAAAAAAAGGATACTTCACCATGCGGCGCACTAACAAATTTTGGTCGGGTATATGGTCAGATATGACCATTGAGCAAGTACTGATGAAATCTATGAAAAGCTATGGAAGGCTCACCCGAGGACGTGGTATGATTGACAGTGTACTCTCTCGATGGACATTAGGCATGGTGTATCTAAATAATATCTGCCATGAAGTGGAAACATACTGTGAGGTTACTACTGCAACAACTGAACAACATTGCGACATGCGACCATCTCGTGTCACCAGAGATGAATCAGATACTGAAAAACTCTGCATATGGTTTGCACAGCACCCTCCATTCCTTACAGCAGATTTCATTATGTCCATCAGCAGTGGCCTGGTTGGAGAATCTAATGTCAACAGCCACGTGGCTCTAGAGATTGGGAGAGAATCGATGCTAAAGATAGTTGGCCAGAACTTCCAGGAAGTGAAATTCAAACGTAAAAACAATGTGGTGTCCCTTTCTTCAGCTGTACGAATTATTACTGTTGGCAATAAACAGGTAACTGTTGATCCTCTAACATTGTTTTACAGGTTGTGTGTCTTAAAACAATCGGATGAAGAATTGCGAGAGTTCTTCTCTTACGAACTGTCACCAATCTCAATGTCATTGTTCTCTGAAGAAAGGATGAGAAAGGGCACAAAATCCACCTTGTATTCAGTATTTGAACCTGTAGCCTTAAATGAGAAGCAAGAGTTAGTAGTAGTGGATGGAGGGCATTTACTTCACAAAGTTATGTGGCCTCGAAGCTCATCATTTGGTGCGATAGCTGACAGATACATACAGTACATTACTGCTCACTATGGCTCAAATGTGGCAGTAGTTTTCGATGGTTACCCCGAAGATGCTGTACAGAAAAACACAAAGAGCTCTGAGCGTCTTCAAAGAACCAAGTAACACTCATCGCGAGAGATAATCGTTGATGAGAAAACAGTGGCACAGGTTCCTCAACAGAAATTCTTCTCAAATGACAAAAACAAGATTCGTTTCATAAAACTGCTGACAACAAAAATGGGAAATCACAACATTCAAGTACTCCAAGCAGAGGAAGATGCTGATAGGCTCATCATCACTACAGCAGTAACTGCTGCCTCTACCTATGATATAGTGGTAGTCGTTGGTGAGGACGTTGTCTTGCTGATCATCCTTACTGCGATCTCAAACTAACGTGAATTTTTTTATAATAAATGTGGAAGAGGCAAAGCATCAGATGTCATGTATTCCAGGATCGCTTCTTCAAAATCCTCTTTGAAAACAGAGCTTTTCCTCTTCATCCATGCCTTTAGTGGTTGTGACTTGACATCCTGCTTCTTTGGCTTAGGAAAGATACAAATGATGTCCATAGTCGAAAAAAATCCGGACGTTGAAAAGCAAGCTGCGATTTTTCTCGACACCAACTCTACACCTGACGATATAGCAGCAGCAGGAGAACGAGTCATAATTGCTCTATACGGAGGCAACACCAACACCCACAACCTTGACGAGCTGCGGTACCAACTATTCGCCAGGGCTGCGACGAAAACCAGCTTCAATCTAGCCAGGTTACCTCCTACACGAGACTCTGCTCGATTTCACTCCTTGCGGACATACCATCAGGTAAAAATTTGTCCTTGCATCAGTTACATATCATTCATCACGTTCAGGCGTGGTTGGGAGTCACACTGAACCCTCTCTCCTGGGGCTGGATATCCACGCCACAAGGCCTCAACCCCAAAATGATGACCAGAGATGCAGCCCCACAACACCTCTTGCGGATGATTTCTTGCGGCTGCACGAAGGGTTGTGGGAACGCGTGCAGCTGCAGGAAGGCAGGATTAAAATGCTCATCAGTCTGCAGGCACTGTAGCGGGGCCTCTTGTGACAATATACCTGATGTTGAAGTAATACATATCCCAGAAGCCGACGATCTGTCCGATGTCGAAATGGAGGATAACTTGGGCACAAGACGTCGACGATTCATCACCATCTCCTGATGGGGATATGCCATCCCAATACGTCGATCCAGATACGGTCGAACCTCAACCGGGACCTTCCAAGAGGGCTAAATTAATAATTTTTTTATTTTGAAAATTACTCAGTTTCCTAACAAATAAACTTATTAACTTTTGTTGTACTTATCTTTTTTTAAATAAATAAAAAAATAAATAAATAAAACTTTGTTTTTTATTTTTATTTACTTAATTATTCGTAGCTTAGCTTATACATCATCATCCCATCATAAAAGTACAGGGCTTCGATAGAATAATCAAGGTCAAAATTCATTCAGAAAGACAGAATTGCAAAAAATTGCGAAGTTCGAAAAAAATTATAAATTTTGATAGGCTTAATCTCGGAAACTATTGGGTCTACAGAGACAATTCTAGTATCATATTGTAGCAAATTTAGTTTTCTTTAAAAACATTTTATGAAAGTTTTTTCTAAAACTAGTCCTTTAGGGTTATAATCGCCAAAATTTGAAAAAAAAAACGATTTTTTCGCGGTTTGCGCTCGAGGTCATAAACTTTGAAAGGCTTAAACTCGAAAACTATTGGGTCTACAGAAACAGTTCTAGTATCATATTATAGAAAATTTAGTTTAATTTAAAAACGTCATAAAAAAGTTTTTTCAAAAACTTGTCCTTTAGGGCTATAATCGCCAAAATTTGAAAATATAACGATTTTTTCGCGGTTTTTTCGATTTTTGACAAAGTTGCGTTCGGCGGTCGAGGTCAAAAACTTGGATTATTCATTAGGCCAACATTATAAACAAGCCTGCAAAAAATCAGAACTACCGGATTTAACGCATACTGTGATGTATAAAGTTACTGGACTATTACTCGAAGTTTTAAAAACTTTTTAAAGTTTGAAGAAAATGTGTATGTAGGTAGATTAGCAATAGCCAATAACGTTGATAAAATTGTTTCTTATATCTAAACATGGAAATCGTGGGAAAATTTTGCAGAATGTGTAGATAATTTTTGGCCAAATTTATTTTCAGGATGTGTCCGGATGAAGTACATCTCGCAGGAAGAAGGATTCGCTGTGAACATGTCATACGGCTCCAACTTGCTTCATAGTCAAACTGTAAAAGGTAATCAATTTTTTTATAATACTCGTAGCTATTTTTTCCTTGGAACTAATCAGATTATAAAACCAACGTATAAAACCAAATAAAACCATTTTTAAAAAGTTCAGTGACGTTCTTCTTTATGTATGGGTACATATTTGTCTATTTTTATATCATATTATTCAGCAGGTACACCTTTTATCCCGACGACGAAACCTTTGGTTGGAAACATGTTGATATTTTTTATTAAAAATAGTGACGTAAACAAAGTAGGTTATTTTTATTTACAAATAGAATGATCATTTTTTAATACATTTTTTAAAAATAAGAATTGATTTTTACAATAATAACTATCTTAATTATCTTCACCCATTGATTATTGTTATATTTTTGTCTATATTTATTTTTTAACCCCCGACGCAAGGAGCAGTGTTATAAATTTGACTTTCTGTGTGTCTGTCTGTCTATGTGTCTATCTGTGGCATCGTAGCTCCTAAGTGAATGGAGCGATTATGATGCGTTTTTTTGTTTGAAATCTGACGTAATCGAGATGGTACAATTCATGAAAATCTGTTCAGGCGTTTCAAGGTCATCAGCTCTTTTGTTTGTCGGGGGTTGCTTAAAATTTTGAAAATTTTACTTATTATATTACTTATTTGCCTATGGTTAATTTTCAGTATACTTTGTATCCTGATGTAGAAACCTTTGGTTTTAAAAATAGTGGGGTATACAAAGTTGTTTGTTTTCTTTTAATTGAAAATGCTGTCACAAAGTAATTTTATAATAATTAAAGAAGTGAATTTTTTGTTTTCAGAAATTAGTTAATTTAGTTTTCAGAAATTCACTTCATTTCACTTTTTTCCATTGCATAAATTTCTTTTTCTGAATTATACCTATTAAATGAAAAAATACAAAAAACACGATCACAAAATCAAGTACACGTATCGTCATTACGCTACTAAATTTTGAATAAATTTAAAATACATACATACTTGCAATACATCGCATACCTAGTAACCTTAAACTTGCAGTAACAAACAAAAATATATATTTTCTCAGCAGCTTTTTAAAAGCAATTCAACATTTTCACATCTCAACATTTTCTCAGCTGTCTAGTCTATTTTCAACTCTATGTTTACTCTTTCAGAAGAAGATGACAATAATAATCTAAACGAAAATATGAAAGATAACAAGATACAGAAAACTAAAAAGATAACGGTCGCAACTGGGACTCGAATCCAGAACCTCTCGTCTAACCGCCTTTTCCATTTTGGCAATTGCCACCTTCCATCAAACCGTCATAATTGTCAATCCCATATTTCAAATATTAGAATTAAATGAGTTTTAATTCTAAAATTTCAAAATATGAAATTGACAACTGAATTGGTAAACGCGCCCTTCACCGTTAGACGAGAGGTTCTGGGTTCAAGTCTCAGTTTTTTTGTTTTTTTTATTTATTTAATATAGATATATAAGTGTACAAAGGTGTTACATAAATTACATATCGGTACAGAAATTATTTAAAATTGCAATCTCATCAAAGAAGAAGCTAGTTCTTGTGCTTGATGAGCGAGTTACACTGTTACGTTAACAGAAATAAAATAACATTATGCAAAAGGTAAGTATATAATACGAACAATTGAGACTTCTGGATCATCAATATGTGTAGGTGTACATACATAGGATACGGTACGAAATTCGAAAAATCTAAATAAAATAGAGATGAATATAATTTATTATAAATGGAAAGAAAGAGAAAAACAGGTAATTATTTAGTTTTAATTATTCCTGATGAAGTGTAGCTTCAGTTTGAGTTTCAGTTTATTGATGTCTTTGGTTTTTTTTTATTTCAATTGGAAGGTTGTTGAAATACTTTATTCCTAAGTAGATATAATTGTTTTGCATTAGTTTGGTATTAAATTTTGGTATTTTGATATCTTTTTGATTGGTAGGTTTCAAATTTTTTGGTGATATTATCTTTGTAAATTTGGATAATTGCATTTTTTTTGAAGATATTCTCTACTCGAGGCACCGTAAAATCTGCGAAAAGCGTTTCTGTTGGATATGTGGAGGGTTTCTTTAGGATTACTTTAATGATTAGCTTCTGGATCACTTTGATCGGGTTTAGAATATTGTTGTAAGACCCCCCCCCATCTAATAATTCCATATTGAATTAATGACTGGATTAGTGCATAGTATACTCTTTTTAGATTGTTGAGTTTTAAAATATTTCTTAATCTTATGAATATATATATACACTTTCTGATACGCTTAACCAATTCACAGATATGGCTCTTCCACTTCATATGTTGTTCTATTATCACTCCGAGATATTTAGTTTCTGATACTGATTTCAACGTTGAACAGTCTTGAATACATGTGATTTTATTACATTTGTTATTGTGGATAATTATTTTAGTGTTAGGGAGTGTTTTTAGTTTGTTAATTGAGAAGTGTATGTAGTATGTTTTGTTAGTGTTCAATGAGAGAAGATTGAACCGTTATCTTTTGAAGAAGTTGCGACCGTTATCTTTTTCAATTTTTCTGTGTCTTGTTCTCTTTGAAATTTTCGTTAAGATTATTAGTGTTATCTTCTTCTTCAATGATATATTACAATGATATGAATAACCTTCAAAAATTATAAAAAGTGAGTTGTTCTTATGAAAAAATTAAATATTATTGTCATTATTTTCTAATCCATTAACAATTAAATAAATACATTTAAAAATGAATTTATTCTATGAGAAATTGCTGGATGGAGTGATGTAAAGATGTGAGTTGTGAGGATAAATGATAATGTAAGGATGACAAAAAGATTAATATAGACATTGCGCCATCTTCAGGTCCGGACCCAGAACCGATTTGCCTGAACATCGTGTCCCGCGTGGCGCAGCTGTGCGCCAGGGTAACGGAACTTGCGCCAACCTCCGACGGGCTTCGAGGCTGCGTGCAGCTGGAGCCTACCCTGCTGGGAGAACCGACCCTGGACTTCCCCATCGGCTGTTTCAGATCCGGCGCTGATGGCATGACCATGGAACCCATGAGGAGTAACGGAACAGAGGAAGATCTAAGGTTGGTTCATAATACGTTTTTCATCACAAGATAATCTCTATGGTTCGGTTCTTCAGCAATTGGTTTGTCAAATGTTGGACATTGTGTATTACGCCTAATCAAATAATCGAACTGCCTTAACTTCTTAGAATCTATTAATTTAATTTTGTAATAAGCGTGTATCAGCAAGCACCTACAATAAAAAAAATTAGATTTCATTTTTCAGTCCGATATATTTTTTTCAATTAAAAATATAAACAATATTTTCCATCACACAACGCCACTGGGTGCAGCGTGACGAGTTACTTGATACGCACTCCGTCTCGTTCGAACAGTACCGTACAGTCGAGACAAACCGCGTATCACTTGATCCGTTGAGATCAATGGTGACAAAATAACATCTACATATTTTCCAAACATGCTCAGGAACCACTTTTTTCATATTTTTGCTGATTACAATTCTAATTATTAATTGAAATATATTCTCTTAATTTCATGATAATATTAAAATATTATAAAATTCTCTGCACATATCTATCAATAAATATTTTGAATAACGTGTCACGTCACGAATTACTTATAATAAACTTATTTATAATTTCACTCGTTAGGTATATTAATTAATTTCACTTAAATCAGTTTTTATTTGTAGTTAGGATAAAATAAATTTCTGTATTATCTACTTAATTTTTCGTCATTATATATTTAAATTCATCATATGAATAATTGCAGTCATTTTGTATTTAATTTCAGTCATTTCATAATCAATTTCAGTCATCGTATAAATAATTTCAATTATTGTATTATCAATTTCATAAATCAGATAATTAATTTCAGTCATCATATGAAAAATTGCAGTCATTATGTATTTAATTTCAGTCGTTACATAATTAATTTCAGTCACTATTTAATTAATTTTAGTCATTATATGATTAATTTCAATAAATAATTAATTTCTGTCATCGTATAAATAATTTCAATCGTTAGATAATTAATTTCAGTCATTATATAAATTTTCAGTCCTTGCGTATTTAATTTCAGTCATAATATAATTATTTTCTGTCGCTACAAATTAATTATTTAAATATGTAATTGATTACAGTCATTATATCAATAATGTCACTTAATTTATTGTTTTAATTTCAGTGCTCTGAAGCCAGACCCTGACACCCCTACCGGAATCAACACAGATGAAATCCTCCAGGCCGTCAACGACTCAGCAGAAGAGGGGATTGCCTTCTTCTCCAGCTTACTAGGGTTCAATTTCGGCAAAACAAACAAAACAGAAACGTCATCTGAAGCCCCTAACTCTGAAACCAGTGAGGCCCAACCAACTGCCAAATCTAGCAGATCTTCTAAAAATATCCAATATATTTCTAAAATTAATGAGATAAATTAAAAAATGCATGTCATGTCGTCTCTTATGAGTTAACATAATCTCTAGTTATTTATGACATTCATTCGTATCATAGTAATTAATATAATATGCTTAAACTTATATAGTAGAATTAATATATCATCCTATAGTCTGTATGTAAAATAAATAAATATGTGCAAGTAATTTAATTATTTAATAAAAAAGACTTAGTCTCTACTTGACCTACAACTTTATTTTAGTGTTGCATATTATGTATAATATTACGTTTGTAATGTACTGTTATTTCCTATAATTAACAATACAACTCTGATGATCAGAAGTTTTCAATAATACTTCGGTTCGTCTAAATTACGAGTCTTGTTCATTTTCGTCGCTTTTACAATAAATATCTAACTGGACTTTACATCCTAGTACGTTCCAATGTAAGGCGGGATGATAATTATCCACCCACCGGTACGAGCTGATCGTCTAACATTTCATCACATTAGTTTAGAGCTGTTCGAAAGGGCAAGATCTAGAAGGCGATCACATCCATTGGGTACAAAATTGTGTTGATTCAAATTAAAATAGTTTGTCGTATCTATCACTTCACGGTCGTTAGAACTTTCGTTTGTAATATAACCATTGTCACTCGAGTTCCATTTCAAATTGGGAAGATTATAATCGCTGACGATAATTATTTTCGATACAGGATTTTTTGACATAAGAAAATCGACGTCTTACATTGGGTACAAAATTGTGTTGATGCAAATTTGAATAGTTTATTGTATCTATCACTTACGTGCTGGGTCGTTAAAACTTTCGTTTGTAATATAACCATTGTCACAAGAGTTCCATTTCAAATTGGGAAGATTTTAATCGCTGACGATAATTATTTTCGATGTAGGATTTTTTGACATAAGAAAATCGATGACTTCGCAATGTTTCTTGTAGGTTTGGATGTCGGTATTTGGTGGTATATATACAGTTCCAATGATGAGTTTTTCCACGGGAGTAACAATTTGTACAAATAATTGCTCCAATTTTGCGTGTTTAGTTTTTTCACTTATATATTTTCCTCGATTGCAATCAAAACTCTGCCTCCTCTGGATTTGGTACTAGATTTTTGATTTCTGTCACGCCGAAATAAGTTGTGTATGATATCGTCCGTCACGTCTAAGACGCCTCGCGAGCTGCAGGTTGCCGACCCATGTTCTAAATAATGCTATGTGATAATCTGCCAGCGATATCCGATCGGAGGCAACAGTTGCCTCCGATCGGATATCGGATGTTTCTCATATAGTGCAACTACTAAAACTCTGTTGAGACACATTGAAATTACTTATACCAATGACACCTTTGAGAGACATTGCGTACATATTCACATAAACTACAAAATCTGACGTCTTGAAATGTATATGGCTTTCTCTATGGAACATCTTGTTAATAGCAACTATTTTCAGTTCGCGTAATGAACCATGATTTTTTAAAATAACTATTTATCTCAAATAATAAATTGTTTTGAAACTCGGGCCTGAAACCGGTTATTATAACCGGTTGTTATGAAATATCCACAAAAAAAAGTTATAATCACAAAATTAGTATTTATACTTATAATAGTATTTGGGACTTTCATATGTAGTCCAGGCTTAGTGATTACCAGGTATCTAGGTAACTAGGGAGCAACTAGTAATCTATGTAAAAATTTAGGTTCCTTATGTTTGTGTCCGAAAATCTCGGAAAGTAATCGATGGATTGACTCAAAATTTTTAAAGAACATTGGATGTTAGCAGAACAGTGTTTCTATGTATAATGGAATGGTAAGCTCTGGCGTTATGAAATTTGTATAAAAAAAATACTACGGGTTGACCGCGAGTGGTTTGAAAATGTGTCTATTTATTATATATTTTAGCATCAGGGAGGGAAGGCATTAAGGGGAGGGTAACGAGGGAGGTGGGGTTCGTGGGAAGGATGACGAGGGAGGGGGAAGGCAAAAAAAGGTAGAAGGGGAACGCATGGGTAAAAGGGACGCGGGAGGGCAACGAGGACACATGTGAATGGGAATGCAGAGAGAAACAATTTATTTATTTGAAAGGCATTGCAACGCATGCCTGGTACCAGGTAGTATCGTATAAAAAACAAGAATTCGTCAAAAGCATTTATTTGTTAGCCTGTGAATAAATTCCATAATGTTAAACTGGTAATATATACAAAATTTTAAATGAAAACGTTCAATAACTAAGGTAAAAAATACCTACTTAATAATGTCGGATAGTAAAAATTATAAATAATGCTGTAATATGGTTAGGTATTACTTTATTAATCACAATATATCTTGTTTTGCTACAAAAATTATGCCTTAATATTGAATTGGTCGAAGCTGTATATATGTCGGTAGCCGATCGTGAAATCATGCAGATCATGATGAGCCTAGCTACTTCGTGAAGTGATTTTACGGTTTGCCTGCTACCTATACAATAAACTGAATGATAGGTTTGGCCATCTAGCTAGAAAGAGTCAAAGCTTAAAGTAAGCGTTGAAAATGGTGCAGAAGATGGGTTGAAAGTGAGATAAGTAAATATGAATGTTAGAGCAAGCGCGCTAATATTTAAGAAATATTATAATTAAATGAAAATTGTGAAAATATTTAATAAAACACGGCTCGTTTAAAACGAAGCAAAAATCTCTTTTGGCAAATGTCTAAAGTAGCAGAGTAGCTGTAGCTAACTAGTAGCAGTAGCATTTAAAGATACACTGTGAATTTTTTATACATTTAACATGTTAAATATTGTGTTTTATATAAATAAAGAAAAAAATGTTTTTTAATAATTTTTGGAGCATAATTTGCGATTTTTTTCTGTCGAGGGAATTTCATATAATTACTTTTCGCCTCGTTAAACGTAGGGTGACCTGGTCAACAGTGGATCACTTTTTTTTGGAGGCGTATAACTTCAACATCAGTTGAGGCATTGTAATGAAAACTTTCACAATGGTTCATTGTTTATCATTCTTGTAAAGTGCAATAGTTTAAACTCCGCCATTAAATGGGGAGGAAAATAATATGTACTTATTTGCGATGAGGTAAAATGATCCACTGTGGAACTTGGTGGTACACAGTGGATCAACCCTTATTTAACAGTGGATCAAGGATGGGATTTCTTTTAAATAAAAATAAATACTAGAAATAAAGCGGTTTTTATTATTGAAAGTGAAGAACAAACAAAATAGCCCATGGCTAGATAAAAATAACTCTGGATTTAAAAAGAAAAAAGAGAACGAAGACAATAATCTAAAAAAGCAAAATAATGTAACTTAGCGCATGTTTAAGAGAGATAAATTAACAGAAAATTGATATAATGATGGTCGTTTGGATGTGCCACATACGACTGGTGTAGGCAAAATTAACTTGATGTCATGTTCTTTCACAAAAGATAAGTCTGGCACATCTGGCATTCCGAACTGCTGCTGGTAGTGTATTTTTAACCGCAGAAAGCTAACATTATACTCCATTTTGACATTTATAGTTTGTAATACTTTCCCTACATAAAAAAAAACATTTTGCTTCTTTGTCCTAAATAGCACAAGAACAAATTCACCTTCTTTTGGTTTACGTGGTAGAGATCCATGTTTTTGTAAAATATCTTCGGTCAGAATGTTATCCTCATTTTCCACTTCATCTTCTATAAACCAGTCCTCGTCATCAGAGGTGTCTTGATATTTTTCAGATTCATCTTCAGAATCGCTTTGTAAAACTTGTCGCTTTACCTTTTTCACTCTGGGTTCTTTTGTTTTTTTTTTGCTTCGGTCGCTTTTTTAATCCTTATAATTTCATCTTTTTCCGGAGTATCTGTCACAATCATACTTTTCCCCAGTCTTCTTGGTTTCCTTTTTGTGTTTCTCGGTCCAGCTTTCAGTGGCGCTCTAAATTGGTCAGGGGTTATAATTCTTTCATCTGAAAACAAATTGCTAAGATTCTGGCAGTCCGATAGGGACGGTAAGCCAGCTGTTGACATTTCAACTTGGTTAGAATCCTGTGACTGATTTGTAGGGTTAACTGAAGCCAGGGCTTCAGGGTTCGGGTGATTCGTTACAGTACTGGGTAGGAAATCATCATCCGTAAAAATATCTTTCTTCTTATCCTATAAAATAAAATAAAAACAAACAATAAACACAAATCCGGCATCAGTAGTACACAGTGGATCATGATTCTAGTATCCGCTGATCCACTGTAGAACAACACTCCATTTTTCACAAAACATATTATTCTGACTTTACCCTTTTGAATAAGACATATTTCTGGGTATTTACACATGTTATAATAACTACTGATAGCAACTAAAATATGCTAACATATATCATGGATAAAATAATGAAATGGTACGCAAAAATATACTCACGTGATTTTTTTTCTCCTACCACAAAAACACTAAATACAGCACCACACGTCTATTTGCCTGCGCAGCCGGGCGAGTACCGACTTTTTTAGTAGCATAGAGGCACACCTACCTAAAAGCCGAACATAGCTGCACACACCCTAAGAACTTTCGAGATATTGGAGTGATCCACTGTACCATACTGATCCACTGTAGACCAGGTCACCCTACAGATGTTCAAAAATAACATATATTTTCCTAAGAGCTTAAAAATTAAATTTTTAAGGGAATTATGTTATAAATCAGTAAAAACTTGCAGTGCGGGGTCTTAAAAACATTATTATTATTTTAAGCAATTTCAGACCATTAACAATAATTTGCCGAAACATTTTGCTGACCACGGTTAAAAAGGATCTTGCATAGATGCTATTTTAGATTTTCACGCCCAAAAGTATTATAGTGATTTATTTTTGGGGTATTACGCCGTGTTGCGTTACCTACTTTTTTAGTCAACTTTTCGGATACTGTATGGATGTCCAAAATGTTGGCTAAAGAAGGAGGTAGCGCAAAGGTAGGTATAATACCCCAAAAATTAATCACAATATTCTTGCTTGTATATCATGTTGCACTTTATCTTGAAATGATAGAATTACCACTACCAGCACCAAATCAAGAGGAGGGGGTATAATAATATCTATTACCAAATCTATAACTTCATCCAGATTAAAATGCAAACACAAAAATATAGAACAACTTTACGTACTACTCAAGACGAACCTAGGAAAAATTATTCTTGGATGTGTTTACATTCCACCCGGATCAACTACGCAAGATTACGAAAACCACATTGAAGATGTAGAGGCCCTCAAGCTCAAATTATTCGGAAGCTAGAATGCTGCTAACCGGTGACCACAATATTCCAAATATAGACTGGGTTACCCTAAGTAATAATCCAACAGTTCATGTTAACATATCTGCTAATGCTCGTGTAATTATAAATATGTCTAATTTCCTAGGTCTTAAACAAATTAATAATGTATATAATTCTAATCACCACCTATTAGACCTTGCATTTTGTAGTGATCCCTCAGTAAAACTAAGTAAATCCATATACTCTCTTCTCTCCATAGATTCCCACCACCATCCTCTAAACATAACCATTACGAACAACTTTCTCAATACTTACTCTAATACTGTTTCTAATTTTTCTTACAATTTTGCCAAAGCAGATTATCCACTGATAATAAAATACTTAGAAAGTGCAGATTGGTCCTTTTTAGACAGAAACACAAATGTTAATCATAACCTAGAATCTTTTTACTCCATCATCAACATGGCTATCGTAAAATACGTACCCTCTATTCAATTCAAACCATCAAAGTTCCCCAAATGGTTTAATAAAAACTTAAAGCACTTAATGCGCGACAATGCTCCGAAGCAGTGCGACGAAAAAACGCGGCTTACCGAGCCTACAATACATCTCGAACGTCCGAAAACAGAATAGTATATAACAAAATGGCAAAGGAATGCAAGAGGATCATTAACAGGTCAAAATTCGAGCACGACCTGCAGATCAGCAGAAAGCTGGCTGCCTGCCCGCACGGCAGCAGAGCATTCTGGTCGCTTGCGGGCTCAATAGGTCGCAATTTCTGCAAATCCAGTCTGCCACCTCTTACCAGACCTGACGGCTCTCTAGCAAATACCGCCGCCGAAAAGGCTAACTTATTAGGCAAAATGTTCGCGGAAAACTCGACCCTTCGATGATCAAGGTGCTACCCCGCCGTCGGTTCCTCATTGCGGTTTTCGTATGAAAAAGCTGAGGATCCGGCATCGGGATGTACTTCAAGTCTTACGAGGGCTTGATGTTAAAAAAACTAGCGGGCCTGACGGAATTCCTGCCCTGGTATTGCAGAGGTGCGCTGTAGAAATAGCTCCAATTTTGACGAAGCTTTTCAAGATGTCCCTGAAGTCTAACTCTGTGCCCTCTGGTTGGAAAAAAGTGATCATTCACTCCATTCCAAAGAAGGGAGACCGCTCCAACCAAGCCTACTACCGCCCCATAGCGATCAGATCTGTTCCGTCAAAAGTGATGGAACGTGTGATCAACGACAAACTGCTCACATACCTCGAGAAGAACAAAATTATTATAACGACCGTCAATACGGATTCCGGCGGAACCGCTCGTGCATGTTTGGGGACGGTGCCTGGAACATTTTGGTGAGACCCAAACGGTTGGACTGGACATTTCCAAGGCCTTTGACCGGGTTTGGCATCGAGCGCTTGTCTACAAACTGCGTTCGTACGGACTTCCCGCATCCTTGTGTGCGTGGATTGCCGACTTTTTGAGGGGGAGGTCGATTCAGATGGTTGCTGACGGTTTCACCTCTTTCTCGCATTCAATAAATGCTGGCGTCTCACAGGGATCGGTTCTGTCTCCGACTTTGTTTCTGTTTCACATCAACGACCTCTTGTCATGTGCACCGATTCATTGTTACGCGGATGACAGTACAGTCCATGATAGCTTTTTGTTTGACAAGCCTCCAAAGAGCACACAAACCCCAATAGCTCGGAGGGCTTTGAAGCAGAGAATGGACGGTTACCTCGAGAGTGTTTTCTCTTGGGGTAAGAATAACCTCGTCGAATTTAATGTTTCAAAGACCCAATCATGTTTGATAACGTCTAAAAGGGATCGAAATGATAATCTAGTCTCCTTCAACGGAAGCATTCTTCCGAACAGGACCTCCTTTGATATGCTTGTTGTAACTCTAAGTGACCAGCTCAGGTATAGGGGCTCCATCGAAACCAGAGTTAAATTAGCCTCTCAGAAACTGGGCGTACTGTACAGGGCCCGCAGATACTTTAATAGTACACAACTGCTAAAACCCTGTACAAATGCGCCCCACGGTTGAATTTGGCAGCCACCTCTGGTCTGGAGCTCCAAAATACCTTTAAAAAAAACCCTTAGACTCTGTGCAGAAACGGGCGGTCCGTTTGATAGATTCTCCCATCTTAACAGACGGATTGCAATCTTTAGAGCACAGGCGTCAGGTGGGAATGCTGTCCTTGTTCTACCGGTATTACAATGGAAAATGCTCCGAGGAACAAGCGTCGTTGATCCCCTTGGCACCGGTGCATAGTCGGGAAACACGCCAATCACGCGCCCAACATATGTACACGGTTGACATTAGTCACATGAGAATGGGTCGTTTTACGACTCGTTCTTGAGTTCAACAGCTCGGATGTGGAACGATTTACCGGCCTCTGTGTTTCCTCCCTCCTACAACATGGGTCTCTTCAAGACCCATGTTCACCTTCCTTTCCTCAAAAAGACCCTCCACATAGCATCTTCAAAGATGACATAGGCCCTGAGGGAAATTATTTTCCTCAGGGCCTCCTGTGTGGAGTTAATGTAAAAAAAATAAAAATAAACTTAATAAAAATCCAAAAAAAAATGGCACAAAAACTTCAAAGAAAGCAACTCTATTTCAGACTATAAAATATTTCATAAACATAGAACTGACTGCAAAATACTCGCCAGTAAATTATATCAAACATACACACTTAACACAGAAAAGCCTATTTCTTCAGATACTAAAAACTTTTTTACACACATAAACCCACAAAGAAAAAAAAAACCCAGCATACCAACTACATGTATTTCGAAGGGAAAAGTATTAGTGATATTAACAACATTGTTAATTTCTTTGCTGACTACTTCAAAAATGTGTACGATAAGGATATCCCAAATGTTCAACTTCCATCCTTTCATCCAAAGAAATCGGTCCACATTCCCGCATTACATATTAATGTTCCAGATGTTATACGCAAAATAAAATCACTCGACATAAAGAAAAAAGCGGGTCCTGACAAAGTTAGTCCTGCTTTTCTAATTAACTGTGTATCAATACTAGCCAAGCCACTATGTCAAATATTTAACCAATCACTTAATTCTGGCTGCTTCCCCGATTTATGGAAAAACTGTTATCTAACACCTGTATTTAAAAAGGGAGATATTCATGATGTCACTAATTACCGATCCATTTGCATGCTCTCAACTATCCCCAAATTGTTTGAAAAACTTATCCTTGACATAATCTCCATACATATTAATAAGATCATAGTACCTAATCAACATGGCTTTATGCCGGGCAGATCCACCCTAACAAATCTTTCCTTGTACGAACAATTTATAGCATGTTCGCTTGAAAATAAATCCCAAGTCGATTCAATATATACAGACTTTATCAAAGCGTTTGACAAAGTTAACCATGAAATTCTTCTCAATAAACTTAGTAAAATGGGAATAGAGGGTAAACTAATGGAATGGATAAAGAGTTACTTAACCAATAGAATTCTCCAAGTAAAAAATAACTCTTACCTATCACACAATTTCATGGCGACTAGCGGTGTACCTCAAGGGTCACATTTAGGCCCAATACTGTTCCTACTTTTTATAAATGATATCATCGCTGTTTTTGATAATAATGTTGAAGTGTTGGTTTTCGCCGATGACTTGAAACTATTTAAACTTATAAAAACGATAAATGACCGTATTCACATTCAATTAAATTTAAATAAATTACAAGATTGGTGCAAAACTAATAAACTTTATCTGAATATAAGTAAATGCCAGATAATAAGATTTTTCAGAACAAATCAACCCCTTAACTATCAATATAATATTAATAATGTTTCCCTCACCTCTGTCAGTGAGATTAATGATCTTTGCATTATTTTCGATTCCAAATTTAACTTTCTTTCACATATAAATACAGTAACCAAAGGATTAAAAATGCTAGGCTTCATTCTCCGAAATGGCAGAGACTTTCAAAATATTTCAACATTAAAAATCCTATATTCCTCTCTAGTTCGAAGTCAAGTCGAATATAATTATTCTATTTGGTCACCTCACTTCAAAATCCACTCCGATTCCATTGAAAAAAATCAGCATAAATTCTTAAAATTCATTAACTATAAACTTGGTCTACCAATAGAATCAATAAATTACAATCATTTGATGAAAGAATTAAACTTACTCAAACTTTCAGATAGAAGACTTGTTTCTGACTTGACTTTTATTTTTAAAATTGTTAATGGTATAATAGACAGTCCTGATTTATTAAACCTAATTACCTTCCACATACCTACTAGAACTACTCGTTCCAAAATTCTTTTTAATTGCAACAAAAATATCAGGACTGAGTCATTTAGATACTCGCCTATACCTAGATTGCATGCAGTTGGCAATGCTTTCTCAGAAGTAGTAGATGTGTTCAACTGCACCGAATATAGTTATAAGAAGGCTATAATATCATACCTCAATCACAATAATCAATGTTAGGTATAATAGTGTTCATCTGCACGGCGTCTATATCATACTCTACTATAGATTCCAAACTACGCACTTACTTCATTTATATTAACTATCAAGCAGACTAGTTAAGTGATAGCTAATAAATGTATAATTTTTTTCAAAATTATTATTTTTAAACAAAGTTATTATTGAATCTTTAACTGACAGCCCTGAAAAGCAGAACTAATTAGCAGTACCTGTAGTCATTTCAAACTGCAGTCATTTCAAACTGAAGGTAACAATTATATCATGTACTCCATTTTAGCCAATTCCTAGAATCCAACGATATGTACAAATAAAATTAAAGTATATTATACTTGATTTTGACAATTTTTCTTAGAAGTCACCTTTATTTACTTATTTTTATTCTGCATAAAATGTGTATTCTGTATACGAGCTCATATTCTTTTTTTTTTGGTTGTAATACATAATTGTATCCTATAACTAAATACTAGTTGTTATCACACGTATATATGTACTTAGTTTAATGTACATTCTTATTTTGTTATCATTATAATTACCCTCCTGTGTACCACTGTGTATCATGTATCACCGGATTGTAAAAGCCATTTTATGGCGTTGAAATAAATAAATAAATGTACTTATTATATTGGTGTATTTTATCAATTTAGAATCTTACAGACCAAAAATTTGAACTTAAACCACTATCGGTGTGCAAAAATATATTCAAAAGTGCCACTGTGTGGTTTTGATGAAACTAATCATAAAATCCTAAATAAACAAAAATTGTAACAAAACAAAAACGGACCCATGGAATCGGTGTCAGCCAAGATCTTCACATCTCACCTATAACTACCTATGTATGTAATTACCTTGGCTGACACCGACTCCAAAAATAACAATCGTAAGAAATTGTTTTTTTAACTTTTTAGTGCATTTTTTAAGTCGTTTTTGTTTTGTTAAAATTTTGTTTATTTTTTGATTTTTAGTGACGAGCGTGCGTAAAGAAGTTTTATTTTAAAAAAAGAATCATCGAAATCTGTTAGCGTAATATTGAGTTATTCGTCCATTTGTCGCGCACATACTTATTGAAAATTTAAGACATATATGGTTTTGTCATGGATCCCATTGTCAGAAGTGGGCCAAATTAAAATGGGACCACACGGGAAGTACCAGCTTTATAATAAAAAAGAATCATCAATATCGGTTCACTCAATCGAAAGTTCTGAGGTAACAAACAATAAAATTAAAAAAATTTAAAAATTTAAAAAAATACCGTCGAATTGATAACCTCCTCCTTTTCTAAGTCGTTTAAAAAGAAAATTAACGTCTATAGCACAGCAAATAATCATAATTAACAAAAAAATTCTTGAAATTTTTGAATGATTTATTTCGTCAGAATTAATTTTGTCTTTGCAAAATGTATTCATTCAATAAGGATATCAGTTATGCAAGGAGTAGAAATTTTCTTCACTCTTCTGCTTAGCGAAAGCCTTTATGAAAAGGCTCCTGAGGATTTGTTTCAAGAATGTATATTCCAGACCTGCAAAAAAAAAAATATATGTTACGATTTCATTCTTAATCTATTATAGTGCGTGTTTCACCCATCTTGGGAATTTGACCCGTGACATGTACTAAAAAATAAACTAAATAAATCATAGTATATAACTTTCCAAGGTAGCAATCAGTTTGTGGTTGCTACCTAACTATAATTTGAATAAAATTACTTTATTTGTTCACCACTTAATTGCATATCGAAATTAATATATATGGGTGCTAATTTTGTTGGCGTAAAAACCGCTGCATCAATATTATAACTTCTTCGTTGGATAGGAAACAATTTCATCAATCTAAAGCACCTAACATTGGGTATCATGGTACTCAAATAAGGGACGTTTTATAACTTTACCTAAATCCAATAACCAACTGACAGGCATTTCTAGCATTAATCCCCTAGAAGGTACCAATAGGAATGTTTTTTTTAAACCTGAGGAAGCTTTTGGCTGATCCAAAACAATTTAGCTTGTAAAGTATTAGTGTATGCAACATAAAGTGGTGTAGATATTATCTTATTTGCCATACACAATTACGCATACTGAAAGCGAAATTTACAAACAAAACATCAAAAATCACATAGCTCCGCAAGTATTTTTTGCTTACGCGTTTTTTGCAGAATACCCTCCCATCTGCAGTGAGCGGTTCAAACTGTAGCATCCAGTCTGATATCTAATCTCCTCGTAGTCTCTGCACTCCCGTCCAATAAAACCATTCACCAAGCCAATGGACTCTGCAAAATACTCGTAGGCTCTGCTGTGCGAGCACCAGTAATCGGAAGACAAACAGCCAGGCATCATTTCGCCCCCATTGGGATAAAAATCCACATGACCGTGGGGGTAGATGAGCATCCCTCCTGCGATGTATGTATGGATAATCTCCACATAATCAGCATCACCACGGCCAATACAGTAGACAGAATTTTCCCACGTTCCACCGGGAGGATCCAGCGCTAAAATTAAATATTAAATGGCATGCTTTAAACTTTAAACTCACTGTGCTTCTGAGCAATACTTATCGTGAAAATTTTCTGCGAACTAATAATTGAGGATCGCGTTTTTTTTTTTTACTTAATCATTTTTTTAAATAAGTCGTTAAATAAGGTAATCGCATTGGGTAAACTACGAAGTGCTCACTTCCAAAATTACGTGCCTATAATTTGAGCGTGCCTATAATACCTACTCACGCGCAAGATACCTAGATACCTGGTCCTAGTCCAATGACCAACAAGAAAATGAATAAGAAAATGAAGCAGACGAATTTCTGTTTGTGGAAAATGCTGATACATTTCCTGTAGTTCTATCACGGCGTACTCTCAAGAGCTCTGATCTTCTACAACAAAAAGTTCTCTCCAAAATTTAGTTCCTTTCCCTTGTGAAAAACCCTTCTTATAGTATCATCTTCAATATCTTTATACAATAAGTTCAAAGTTCTGTGAACAGTGTGGACCTCGCATAAAAAATGTAAGTTTACTATTTTCTCTTAAACGTATTTTACGTATTTAGTTATTGATCAAAACCAAAATTTCTTCTGAAATTAGAAGATTCGTAAGTAGGTACTTAAACACTTACCTACGTAATTACTTTGAGTAATTTTATATATCTAACATTTAATACATTTTCAAAAAAAGAATTGTAGATACAATTTATCCAAAGAAATATCACTTTCTTTTGCCTTTAGAACAACAAATAAACACAACGATTTCTCATTTGAAAAAAGAATTATTACGGCACCATTAAAGCCCATCCCCTCATGGAGCAACTGGAAAAAAACAGTTGGCAACTCAATCGCTATCTTCCGAAAAGAAACTTGCAAATTTCATTGGCGGTGCGCACACAAGCAACTTCCCAAAGACCAGTTGTCAAGGGCGACGCAACCAGTCTCAGTTGACAGGTTGCCATGGTTGCGACTCACGATCTGCAAAGTTTTCGAGTAATTTGCGATATTTCAGAGCAGGAAAATATCGATTTTATCAGGAGGTTGATAAATTAATATTATATATTAAGGTTGATAGTTGATAAAGTATTTAAAAAATGTATTTTTAATTGAATTAGCTGATATAATTACTGAAATTGTAAAGTTAAGTTTCGCCGTGAGAGAATCTTTTTTAAGTTGCCAACCAGTTTCGTTTCTCCATGAGCGCTGGGCCGAGAGCCTAAAGTCTAACATAAAAACAAATTTACAGACAGGCGAAATGCAAAAAGGTCAGGTTAAAATGTTAAAAAGAGACATTTCTACGCTCAGTATCCTTGCTCGGCCCAGGAACTGTAGGTAGCATGCCGACGCCGTGTGTCTTACCAGAAATATATCCTATTTTCTCGGTCACACAATTCCTCCCGGCGTGACCCGCGGCCTGCGCGCCCAGGCTGTGTGCCACCACGTGCACCTGGCTGAGGGGGACCCCGGCCCGCCCCAGAAACTGCAGGAACGTGGCGAGGTACATGCCGACCGCTACGGCCAGCGGGTCCGAGGGGTTCTCGTCCATCCCTGAACGCCAGTTCACAACTATCACGTTCACGTCATAGTATTTCAGGAATGCTGAAACACGTAACAATCTAAATTACTTAGGACGGGTTGTTTAATAGAAATCCAAGTGTAATATTGTTATAATACGGTCATTTAGCGCCATTTTGTTTTTTAACAGTTGAAAGGTCTCCGTGAAATGCCGATTCTAAATCCATTTCAGCTTTTGAACAAATTTTAATCAGCAGAAGAGGACAACTACTATCGTTATAATTTAACGCAAAACCGAAACGCATCTAAAGTCGGCGTTTAACGGGGAACTTTCAAATGTCACAATAACTTAATGGTGCGGAATGACTGTTTGATGACAAGCTTACAATTGAATTTCTGCGAAACAAATGCCCTTAACGTCACTTTAAAAAAGGTTTTGCCATCTTTTTAATTTACTAATTGAGCTAGAATTCCCTCACCAAACACAAGGGCATTGTCTCTTTATGGTGAGGAAAGGCAATTTTTGTTTATTTGTTAATAACTTATGTAACTATGTAACCGATATGTAACTTTATATGTATTTTTAATCAGTATTGCCAAATAAATAACAAAAAAAAACTTTAATGAGAATATTAATACGTTTACCATTATCATACAGTTTTTCTTCTGTCTATTCGTCACTCAATTTCCACTCACAACTTTACTAATAGCCCAGTCGATTAAGGAAATAAAACACCCACTGTTGGAACCGATAAAATGGAACGAAAGGGGGGGGGCAAACGGGACTTTTGTAAAAGAGCTTGTCTAGAGGTGTTTTACCATCTATGAAAATTTCAGCTTGCGGTGAATTAGTTCCGACATAAAGCCTTCATTGACTGGGCTATAATGTAAACATAAACGTTATTCACATCAGAATAGCGTTAAGTATGTGCGAGTTACTCTAAAAAATAATATCGTGACCGGTCAGTGGCTAAGTTGACATCGCGTTTGGGTCCTACACAGGCGTCCCGTGTTGATTCCTCGGCTGGCTAAGTCCTCCATCACGACTCAAGCAACATTTTTGGCTTACTGTGGTGGTAGTAGGAGATTCTCAAATATTGTAGGATTATTCGTAACCCTACAAATACCTACAAACATACTCACACACGTGTTTTCAACACCCGTACACGTGTTTTCAACGTATTTTTTTGTATGTGAGATTAATTTTTTTTTAATCTTTAAATTAATTGATACTGCAGTACCTATATACGTCTTAAACTCAAAAATAAACTACCTCCACTGGTATACATTACTTGTTTGATAATAAATTTTTTGTATTTATTTACTCACTGGAGACTTTTGTAGGAAATCTTGGGAAAACGTGTGAAGATATTGAATAGTGTCCAGACTTAAAATATACAAGCATTTAAATATTCTGTAAGACAATTATTGAGAGTTGACAAAAAAACAATTGAGATTAAGTACCATTTTTGATGAGTATATTAGATATATGGTTTGCGTCACTTTTCCAACCATGGACCAGGACTTTAACAGGAATACGGCGAAAACCCGATGCATATAAATGGTCTAAGTTGCCATTAAATATTTCTCGAGGGGTGTCCGTGTTTTGTCTAAGAAAAGAAATAAAACGTATAATTTTAATAGATAAACAGAGTTCATACAGCTGAAAAATCTACGGTATAAATGTATAATCCAGTTTCACGGATAATATGGAATGTTCTTTGTTGAAGTTCGATACAAGGATAATACGGAATATTCGTTTTTTAATTAATAGACAATTAAAAATGGCATTCGTCGGAAGTACTAACCTAATAAAATAATTGTTTGTAAAATAAAAACACTAATATGAATTATTCCCAGTACTACTGGACTGAGTATCAAGCTGCGAAAGCTGCGTGTCATCCATCAAAATATATACATCCCAGGTTTTGAATGGTTTGTAGGGAAAGCAAGGATTGTGTGACGGATATGTGTAATTATTCTTATACCTTTCTTTTCATGTTCTTCTGTTATAAATACAGGTTCAAACTTGTCGATCATTCATTCATAACTAGAATAAATTATTGTTGACTGGCAACTTTAATTGTCTATGAAATGCAATATAAATTTGGCGTGGCGAAGTATATCGCGTAAGTGAATTAATTTGCACAAAATTAAAATATAACGTGCATATTTTTTGTCTCTCTCGACAAAAATACTCACTTTTCGTGATAATAAAGCTTAATAGTGCTAATATAGAATTGTGTCAAAACATTCCGTCACATTTTTACTGGACATTTCTTAAAAGCATACACTCTGTTGATGTTGCGGTAGATTATTTTTAAGTGTTTTTGATTTATGTGTAGAATTCAATAAATATGAGTGTAACCTACCCGATATGGTTCACAAAATCAATTTTTGACAAAATAAAAAGCAAGGAAGCGCATCGCATAAGGTATAGATTGCACAAGAAGCAGTCTGACTACATGTTTTCTGCGGTGCGATCCGAGCTCAAAAAAGGTATTGCCGTAAGTAAACAACAATATTTAAAAAGAATTCAGGACGGGAATAAAGATGATGTCAAATGATTCTGGGAATTCATAAAATCACAGAAAGCAAGCTCCAAGCTCCAGGTCGCATAATGGCCTGAGGAGTGGAGACAAATTTATAACAGATTCAGAATCTATTTTTCAGATGTTCGCAGACTACTTTCGATATGATAGTAAAATCCCGGATCTCAGTACGGAATTTACGAAAACAGAAATTCCGTGGAACTTAGGTGACATATCTCTCGGATTAACTAATTCGAAAGAAGTAGAAGCCTACATCCGTAAGCTGAAGACGGACAAGGCTACAGAACCGGTTGGAATTCCTTCCAGTATTATCATTAGCATAGCGCCAATTAAGTGAAGCCCTTTGTTATATATTTAGCACTAGTGTTTTGACTTTAACGTTCCCCCAGATATGGAAACTGACCCGAGTCAGTCCTATTTTCAAGGCTGGAGATAAGACAGACGTTAAAAACTACAGACCGGTAGCCGTATTATCAGTGCTGCCCAAACTTTTTGAAAAATTGATTTGTGACAAATTAGGTCACCAGATTGCGCCCTTCATTGGAGAAAATCAACACGGTTTCCTTCCAAAGAAATCAACAATCACAAATCTGCTTAATTTTTCGCGGTTGGTATCCACCAGTTTAGACTCGAGGCCCCAAGCAGATGCAGTTTACATCGACATTGACAAAGCATTTGACGGTGTTAATCATGATATATTTCTGATGAAAATATAGGCTTCGATCCACCAACACTGAACTTTTTCTCATCGTATTTAAAATCCAGAAGCCAATTTGTTTCGGTAAATGGACATAACTCAAAAAAATTCCAAGCGTAATCTGGAATTCCTCAAGGGTCTAACCTCGGACTCTATGTTGTTTCTAATACTAATAGATGACATCCAAAACTGTGTTAGAAATATTCTGTATTAACCGAGAAGATATAAATAAAATAGTAAGAGAAGACATTAATAATATACGAGTAAGACATAAATAATAAATCTACTTTTCATGTGTCATTTTTACATCAGTAATATGTTAAAAAAATTATGCCATTTTAAAATCGAAATGTATTTTTTAGATATTTATAATTAAGAATAAAATTAAAACAAAGAATAATTCTGGAATAAGTTTTATGATTGGTTGGTTTACCTTGTATACAAGTAAAATTTAACTCTCTCACTAGGATAATAATCACTTCGCAAATTTTCCAACCTGAAATCAGCTATTTCTCCATATGCGAAGGAAATAACTGAAAAATATTAAAAACATCATTATGCACTTTTCTCATTTAGATATTTCTATACCTAATTCAATTTCTCTTATGAAGTCTTTAAATATTTACACTAACTGATTAAAAAAATGTATGTTTTTCCCCATTGCAACATTTTAACTGGGTATCTTTGAACTATGTGGACCACTGATGTGAGAAGAATGAACAACGATAATTGTATTTACTATTGCTTGATAACATTATTAATTTAAGAGGAATGTCTTCTGATTAATGAGGAGTTTTTTCATTTTCAATAAATTAACCAACTAACAAGTTTGTCTTAGCAAATAATCTTTGCTCTATTCACATTGATGTATCGTCTCGTACATACTCTTCTATTATTTTGAATCAAGACATGACGTTGATATTTTTTAAATTTCATCATTTTGTTTTATCGGCTTGTACAAATGACTAAATAAAATACACCATAGAGGACTTAATACCAATAAAGCATTCTGTCCGAACGGTTATGCAAAAATGGCGGCCTAGATGTAATCAATATTTATTACTTACATAAATTAATATAAACTAAATAGTAAACTTGGAAACCGCCGCCATTTATGTATAACCGTTTGGACAGAATATTCGGAATGTATTTGGATCAATATGCCAAGTTCTTCTATTAGATGTTTTTTTAGCCATTTTTTACAAGAGCTCCACACAGGAGGCCCTGAAGAAAATAATTTCCTTCAGGGCCTATGTCATCTTTGGGGATGCTGTGAAGATTTTTGGGAAGGAAAAAGGTTAAAGGGGTGGGTTGGAATCTGGGGTTCAGTGTGTCCTGGTAATCCGCCTCAAACCTCATCCCATGAACCCGGGCACCCCTGTTAAATCACCAAACATAGCGAACCACTTGGGGTGACCTAGGTATGGCAGAGGTGTTGGTTATCCAATAAAGGTTCCCGGGGCGGCGGTACCCATTCCCCCCTCCCAATTTGAAAAGTCATTGATTTGCATCGCACAAAAATAAGGAGTGATTTAATTTTTTTGGTAAATATTCGCAACAAACGTCAACGGTTAATACGCACTTTTTTTTATAAAACCTTTAGCTTCATGTCATCATAATTTTAAAAAAACATCCCAGGTTTTGAATGGTTTGAGGGCAAGGCAGGGTTTATCCTAGCGGGTTTGTGTAATTATGATTGATTGTTATGAAATAAATATTCCGTTTTAACCGTTGACGTTTGTTCCGAAGAATAACCATTTTTTTTTAGAATTTCAAAATCCCTAAACGTTTAATCGTTGAATCTATACTAGGTATATAAGAAAAAAACGGAGCGTTAATCTTAAATTTACAATAAATTCATATTTAACATATTGCTGCGTATAAAAATAATAAAAAAAACATGCTTCCCTACCTTTCTCTACTCCTTCTCATTGCCCTTCCCACTACCTTCAGCCTCACAACATACCCCAACTGTGGATGCAATTGTCTCACTGATTCCACACGATTGGAAGCGGTTGAGATTCTTGCACGGTACTTACATTTAAAAAAAATATATGAATAGTTTTCCAAGATATGCAATACCTATACGATATAAACATTTTAGATAGCTTAATTTTTTTTTAATAATCGTTTTATTTTTTAATATTATTATTTTTATTTTTTTAATAAAAAAAATGTATATACCACACTAGGCAAATGCCCGTATTATTGGTAAGCGAATGCTTAAAATTAAATTGATTAAAGTTTTAACTTAGTGGTAGTAGTAGGTACCTTCGGGAGTTATTTATAAATATAATTAGTTTCAATTTGTATCAATAGATGTCGAACGCATTCGCCGCCAAGACTTAGACCAGTGGTTCTTAACGGGGACGCCAGTTAAATGAAACACATTATAAATGATTTGGGCGTTTTGGAGGTCTGGAGGGGCGTTTTTAAAATTTTTGCAATTAGAGGGCGCTGCAGAAGTTCGAGTGGGCATTGTTTCAAAATAGAAAATAAGCTCATTCAATAACTATGCACACTGACTCACCTTCTTGAGGTGCAACAATTTGACAATTTCTGTTAAATAAACTACACTTTCGTGCACAAAAATTTTAATTGAGGCGTAATAATCAATGTCAATCTAATAATAATGTGTTTCATTTATACTTTTAATATTTTTTTATTTGTAGTAGGAAATCCATGGTGCTGTGTAAATGAGCGAAATGGGGGAGGGGGGGGGGGGCGCTAGGTAATTTGACTGCAGTAAAGGGGGCGATTCTTTCAATACGGTTAAGAAATACTGACTTAGACAAAACCTCACCCCATGAACTCAATAACCCTGCTAAGTGACATTTATAAATTTATTATACGTCGCGTTTTATGTTTTTCTTTTTATTCAACAATCTTGGATTGACGAAACTGATTAGTTCCGTCCATACGACGCCTGCACAGCGTGCTGAGCCGCTCCCAACTAACAAGTAAGTTAATAAATTCCGAAACTTTATGGGGAGGCCTGCACACTTTATTTTGCCATTTTTCTAGTTGGAGCGGTTCAGCGCGTTGTGCAGGCGGATGGAATTTTGAACATTCAATTCGTTTGGACTGAATAAACGACCTGTTAGACCCATATAATTATAAGATGATTTGTTTCCTTTTCGTCACAGTAAATTATCACAGTAAACTTGAATGGGGAAAATAATAAAGTTGGGTCGGAGGATTGTCTTCTTGATTATTAATAGTTGCGTATATTTCTCATGTCTCGATAACCTTATAAACTTCAACACAAAGCAACTAGATTACAGTGCTGAGCTTAGTATGGCATTGACATTTCACTGTACGTAAGTACTAATTACTTATCACATCTTATTTGCCGCAATTACATATATTACTAAAAGTCATAAAAAAAATGTTAATTTAGATTTTTTTTAATTACGTATTATTACATTTTCAAAGTAAATTCTATTAAAATGAAATTTTCAATAGAAAGTCACGCAATAGGCTCACTTTGCTTAAGAAGGAATAACCAGACACAACCGGAAATATGTTTTTTTTAAATAAAATTCTAGACGTATTGACTTTTTTTCCACTGAAGTACATCGATTTTGAAAGATCGTTCTTTTATCTAGTAAAGTATGTTTTAAATTGTGAGAAAAAATTTCATTTATAGTATAATAATGTTATACCGTAGGTCGTTGGCAGATTTGTTAAATTTTCAAACAAAATTTTGTATTATACATTCAAATTTCAAATTATATAATCATGCAATAAAATACATCAATAAATTATCTAGAAAAACTACATTTTAGAATTTTAATTTTAGTTCAAATAAAATCTTTAAAAAAAAGATCCGAGCATGTGTTTTGTGACGAAAATACTTCAGTTTGTCTATTTATTTGCGGTCTCACAAACTAACATATATCCAGTACTTTTAACATTTTTATTTTGCTTAGACGTTGTTGAAAAAATAAAAATACTTATGATCAAAAAATCATTACAAAAAGTACATAATTTTAATATTTTTATCATGACACGTTTGAGCATTTTTGAATATAGGTATATATCAAAGCAAATTTTTATTGAAATAAAACCGATATTAGGTATGTTAAAATGCTGGTACGGAGAATAATTAATCTTTCTCATCAGGACCGCCCTGTACAGTTGCAAGGGTGCAATCGCAGGACCGTCTTTCGACAAAATTTGAATTCTCGGTCGCTGGTTAATCGCCCTTAAATGTAATTAGTCATACTAATTTCGGCTGTCAGTGCATGGGTGCGTGATTTTAAATTGTATATATATTATGTATGCGTAAAATTAATCAAAGTAAATTAACTTTTAAATTTCAAAATTGAAACTGATTACTATAAATCCTATCTATAAACAGGGCTATGAAAATGTTAGGTTTTATTTTAAGGATTTCCAAAGATTTAAAAAATATTCACATATTAAAAATTCTATTTACATAGTAACCCGTTAGAAGCATTCTAGAATATAACTCTACAATTTGGTCACCTGTCTTTAATAATCACATTAATATCATTGAAAGAGTCCAACGCAAGTTTTTGGGGTGTATTGATTTTAGACTTTGAATCCCTTTAGAATCAATAAATTATGACTTTTTATTACATTCATTGAAATTGTTAAAGTTAAGTGACTGAAGAAATTTTTTTGATATTATATTTTTATATAAAATTTCAAATTATTAGTTGGATAGCCCTGAAATATTTAAGTTGATTCACTTTCATGTACCTACCAATAGATCAAGGTTCCCTAGTATATATTATTGTGACAATTATAGGTCTGTCGCAGGCTACAATTCTGTTATAAATAGAATACTCACCATTGGTAATTTTTATGCCAAGGTTGCTGATATTTCCTTACTAACCCTGCAGTGGTCGCGCTCTTAAAAGTAACGCCAGTGGTCGCATGTAGGCCATTATTAAACTTTAAAAAAAAGAAGTGAAATTATTTAGAATTATTGTGTATTTTTGTTTTAATTTTATAATCTAAGCATTGTTTATTAGAAATAAGCAACATTATATTAAACATAATTTCTATGTTTTTCACAATTAAGCAAAACATAAACGACCTCTTTTTTTAAACCAAAAATTACGTCTTTCACTTTTATTGATATAATAAAAAAATAAGATATAATAATTTAATTGCTGATTTCTGAGCAGGATAAACATAAAATTATAGAATGATTAGGAAAAATCATTTTTTTGCATTTAACTCGAAAAGTGTATGCAAAATGTGTTACGTAATTGGTCGTGCGGATTACAGGTGTAGACCATGGACTTTGCGGAGTTCCTGTACAGGGTTGCCAGGTTTTTTCCAAATATATACCTAACAGTGAGCAAATGAAAAAAAATCGAGGTGAATTTCCGTAGATTTCGGTGGTACCTACCTTGGCAAATCAAATTGTCGGACTTTGAAACAATGTAAGCAGTCAAATTATTCGAATAATCACATTAACGCAAGTATGTAGTCACCTTATGTGTAACACTAATCCGCGCACAAACTAAATAGGGATGCTACGCAACATCGATTGCCGATTCCGTCAAATCTGACAGTTGAATCGTTTATCAGGGAGAAAAATTAATCAGAAAAAATACCGAACCGCCCATTCTTCGGTATTTTTGTCATACCGAACACCGAACACGGTGCTAAAATACCGAACACCTGACAATCCTGCTCCTGTAACACAATCAACGCGTGCCCAACACCAGAGCGCAGCGCTAAGCTGTACGCGTCCGTGTGTTATCCAACTTAAAGCACAGAAGATAAAATGATTCGCGCCACCCGTTTTTCAGGAATCTTAAATTTTGTAAATTTCGCGAGGATTACATGTGTAATCCACGCGACCACTCCAGGGTTAAAATACAAGGCTCTACTTATCAACATTTCAGCCATACGTTTTTTAACGAGGTTCCTACATAATAAGTTTTTTGATTTTATTGTTTCTTTTTAATGCTTTCATAAGTTGTTAGTAATTTATTCTCTTTTTCTATTGTTACATGAAATTTAATATTAAAAAAAATCTTTCTTCACTGTTTAAAAAATATTAAATAAACACAGGTTTGTAAATGGCACTTTGTGCCGTAAATTTTAAATAAATAAATTTCAGAAAAGCAATAAATCCAATGAAATTATAAAAATTCTAAAACAAAAATATAGCACCCCTTTTGGAAAGGGTGGCCATTCAAATATGTACCTATGTATTTATATGTATATTCAAGTGTATGTATGTACGAATGAAAGAGCTATTATACGAAATCAACCGCTAAAACGTATCAGTAACGTATCTTCACTACATTAATTCATCCAAGCATCTGTTAAACATTTAAACAAATGAAATATAAAAACAAATAAGTACTGGATTTTTTTCATATATGTGCAATTATATATTTTAATTATGTATTAATGCAGTCTTAGTTAACTGTCAGTAACTAAATTAACTTATAATGCATAATATCTCATTATTCTTGCTAGTATGGGTTATCGGCATTGATTCAAAGTAGAATACACCAGCCCTGGAATTGAAAACAAAAGTTACTTACTATTTTGTGTAACGAGACACTGGTTGATACTAAAAAAATACCTTAACTTGTCCCTTAAGAAGAAGCCATGCGAAATAATGCAAAATCATACAAAATCATGTATTTTTGTTTTGAAAATTTGATCGCTTAGAAGTATCAAGAAGCTTCAATTAATTACTGCGTGTAGAACATATCTTGGCCCTTAAAAATATTGGTCATCTAATAAGCCTAGAAAAAAATAAAGTATTAGGTCAACAAAAAAACACTTTCAAGTGCAAACTCTCCTATTTATAAACCCCTTTTCGGATATGGTTCTATTGTTTAATGTAGCAAATTCAGTTTCTTTTATAATAATCGAAGAAAAAAATGAAATTTAAGCCAGAACAAAATAAAATAAAATATACATTTTCGCGTTGTTATTTCACAATACGGCCAACAATCGACGAATTTGGATTTTCAAAGTGAACCTTATGCCGTTCACCCAAGGACTAGTGACTTGTCAAACCCATTTTGTCATCAGTACGGCCCCGGCCGGAGCGGGAAATAGACGTATTAGGCTCCGCGTCGCTTGGTTCCGTGAAATTAATTTTAAATGTCTTCGTTATTACAATAAACCCTACGTAAAAAATGAGTTTATGTTTTTTACAGGCCTTTACGAAATCAACCTGTAAAAAAATCTCAAATACCTTTTCCAACCTTTCCAAAAGGTTTTTCTCAAAGAATTTTTAAACTCCTCCCAAAAAGGGGCGTGAATTCCGATTTCGATTTTTTTCCTAAACTATTGGATCGCCTTAATTTTATTTACTGTGTTTTATAAATACTATAAACTCCGGCTGGTTGAATAATGTATCGTGTATATCTAGTGATATATAATCTATATAGATTGTTTTGTCTTTTATTTTCACAACGTATGTATGCCGTTTTACAACTTGCGTTTTACGACTGAGATTAGTCGTATGAACAAATTAGTTGCTTTAGCTCAGGCATGGGCAACCTTTCCTAAGTCTGGGGCCAAATTATTAATCTGACTCCGAGTGAAGGGCCGGACCAAATTATTAAACATAATAAAGTAATATTTAATTTAATAACACACGTTGCTGCTTCTTTTATGTTTTCTTTAAATTTATTTAATGAACTAAATAATATTTGTTTTTTTATACTGATTACAAAATTTAGTGTGAAGTTTGGCCTTGTACTTGAATTACGAGACTATCAGTATTGTAGTTGATATTTCGGATAATCGAATAGAATTTTCAAGATTTTCATCTTTTATCCTCGTTCGAATTTTTGATTTGGTGTTTTTCATCCTCGACAAAAAAGATGCTGCCAAAAAGACAAATGATTTTTCTTGCAAAATTTTAATTTATATATTTTTCTTCCACCAAACATAATTTATAAAAATCCGTCAAAGCAATATTGTTAAATTGTGATTTTAGCACTAAATCCGTAAATGTATCCGAAGTAATTTCCATCTGTAAATTTTCTGGCTCATTATTTACATCAGTATCCATCGGACGAAAAAAAATAGAGAATGTGGAGTCTTTGTTTTGGAAGTAGGCTGAAGAGCTAATAATTCCTCTGTGATGTTGAAGTCCACTCTCTGATAAATATTACTAATTGTACTTTATCAGAGGCATCTCTGCTCTGATCCAAAGCAGTTAAAAATGTTTCAAATCCAGTAATCCTCTCTTCCAAACTTTTTGATATCATCAGCATCATTTTTATATGTTGTCTTGACAAACATATTCTCACAAAGTCTTTTTTTAAGACATATTATATACTTGCAACATCGAGCAGACACTCTTTGATACATTCTCCTTCATCTGGCCGGACAAAATAGCTCGGCGGGCCGGCGGTTGCCCATGTGTGCTTTAGCTAATTATTTAAACAAACTTGCTCTCTTCTACAAATCGCACTATTTCACTCCCACCCGCTTACATGTATATATCGCGCTCGCACCTACGTAAGACTTTTAATGTGTCTGACAAGGTGAAGGAACCATCTAAACTATCTGATTACTGAGAAAATATATGTCGATAGTTCCTTAAGTAACATGTACAAAATTCAGCTTTTATGCTTTAACGTAAGTTCAATTATAATTAATTAATATAATATCTTTCAAAGCCACCGTGTTTTAAACTTCATGGTCGAGGATCGTCTTTACCTATATTAGAGACATACACAGAGAAACTTTCAGGTTTTATAAAATAACGAAGGTCTGACCGTCACGGGCTCTTGGACAACTACTACTAACCTATTTACATTCAGTTACTGATTATTAACATTTTTGGTATTACTGGTAGGTACTTATCATCTATGTAAATAAATATAAGAAATATCATTGAACTGTATTTATGAGATCAGAAACAAATAAATTTAGGTATAAACAGGTGTTATGGATTATGAAGCACTTCAATACATATTTCCTCAAACCTTTTTTTTAAATGCTGGATTCTTAGAAACTTTAAGACCCAGTTGTTTCTTTATTAATTATAAGAATTGGTCCATTGACAGACTTAATTGATCGAAGGTTGTTTCACATAATTTTTAAAATTCATCAAATTTTAAAGTTAATTTTCAAATTTTTCGAATTCTCTGAAACATCTGGCCCTAAGTCTGTTACAGCTTTTGAAAAAAATGTGATCAGCAAGAGAGGACAATAATCATGTTAATATTAGAATTGGGACAATGAGGACCTTTCAAGTGTCAAAAAAATGGCACTGAATGGCCATTTGATGACAATCTTATTTAATCTTCTTATAAATCTTAATCTCATGCGAAATAACTAGGCCTTAGTCAGTCACAGTGTGTGAATATTTATATATGAATAATTTTTCAATTTAATAATAATAAAATTATTACACGCTCAAGTAATAAAATAAGTAATATGAGATTGCATACTTTGTAACCCTTAAAACGATTTTTTCATAACCGTTCCGGTTCCGGTTCGATAGATGCCTTTTTGCCTGGTATTTGTGGTGGAAATAAACGATTATTATTATTATTTCGGAAATAACTTAATAAAACCTGTTACTTTAAGTTTAAGAGTAAACCCTCTTGATACTACGTAATACGAGTATTGTTCAACTATTGTAGTTTTGTATTGAAGTAAGTTAAATGTCAAATCCTTTTTGACTCATAAATAATAAATGTCAAAGATTTTTTTCTACGAGTATTATATATATATATTTTTAAACACCTTTTCATTGTGACAACACTTTGACGAACGCAGAACAAAATTCAAGCGCCGCCGGCAATCTGGCCTCATACAAAAGATGCATTAAACTAAATTTGTTTGGTAGTAGCACGTAAATATTATAATACATCATGCAAATCATCATGTAAATATTATAATTATATGCCTACCAGTACTTCACACTAAAACTACTAATGTACTAGAAATCATAGGCACTGTCACTGTCACTGTGTTTATCATATCGGATAACATAATCTAGGATTTTTTTTACTTTTTATATTTTATATTTAAATCTTTTTAGGTAACTTTTAGAGATATATTATATTTTTACATTTTACCTTTTATTGTTTTATTTCTCACTTTAATTTTTTATTTTTACTTTTTACCTAATAATTTATGGTTTGTACTTTATACTTTATATTTTATACTTCACACTTTATAATTTACTTTTATACATTTTACATTTTATTCACTGCTTATTACCTAACTTTTTACTTTTTTTCTTAAATTTCACTTAAATTCTTCGTGTTGTTGTACTATTTAAAAATATGTCAATTATGTTAATGGCACGTGTTGTGCTGTATATATGTAAATAAATAAATAAATAAGAAAGACAAACATTTCCGGGTTACGAATAACCCGACAATATTTGAAAATCTCCTACTACCACCACGGTAAGCCGAAAATGAAGTGAGAAGTCGTGATGGAGGTCTTAGCCAGCCGAGGAATCGAACACGGATTGCCTGGGTGGGACTCAAACGCGATGCCCACTCAACCACTGCCCGGTCATATGTATAGCATTATTGCCTTCATTCTTAGGATTATCCATGATGGTGCCTCAGACTTGATTTTTATCGGGGTGTCGGGACTGGAACCAAAAATATTTTTAAAAAATTGAATCTTTTGTTGCAGAATTTGTGTGTTCACGATAGCACTTCTTAGTTCACCAAGGATCATAACACTTTTGTACATAGTCATAGACAGCCATCCCTTGATTTTTTAATTGAAAACTTCTTTAGCACCCTTGTCATTTGAAACACGATAAAACGAAAAAGCGACGCTAAAAAGAGACAAACACATCGCTACATCTATTCGATTTAGCCTGCGAGAAAACGAAATAGAATAATCGGTCTCCTCTTTGTGCGGTGCTTCGTAGCCCCCCCCCCCCACTCTTGGCTACTTTAGGTTTCTGAAGGTTTACCTCAGGTTTTCTACCGCGTGGGAACTGCACACATGTAATTTTTTATGTAATAATTTATTTTATGTACTTTCTCTAAACAGTTTTTAATAATTTTAAATACTCGTATATTTAATTTATAATTCAATTTAATAATATTAAATACATTTATAAAGTACGACGTACTACAACTTGCTATAGTAAGTTAGTTATAGTTAGTTAAGTCCAGTTTCCTTCGACCGTGAACATGAACATTTGCTTAGGCATGTGCTTGAACATTACTGTAAACATTGCCAATGGAGACGTGGCGTTGTACAATTTGTATGCGTCTTCACGGCCATGCGGTAATGCTCACGCAAATGTGTAAACAAATGTTCCTGACCGAGGTCGCAGGAGACCGGGCGTAAGAAATTATACGTTTACAATACATTGATAACGTACCAACAGCATAAAAATAACTTTTTTTTTATATTCCTAGTTCAATCGAATTGTGCCAATCAATAATACCTATTTCCGATAAGAGTCGTTTAAAAATCGATAACATAAATTCGATTATCTAGACGGAAAAATTGCTAAACGGAACTAACCCATATATTACTAGGATCACCCGGATAACAAACCGATTAAGGATTAAGGAGTATACAAAATAGTTAAATATAATGACATCTGTAATTTAAATTAAAAAAGCGTTGCAAATGAAATTTATTTTTATTTCCGAGGTACAATAAAATAATATGTTATTATACTCTTCATAAGCACGTCACTTTCAAGATTGGAAAGAAGTCGAACACACGTTTTTCGTCAAATGCAATTCGCACAACTGACATAAAAATGTTTTATAATTTTTGTTTATTGGGTGAGACATCTTTTTTTTATTTATTTCAATTAAAAGAAAATTACGTTTTCACTCATTTAACTAGAAATAATTAAACACATTAAAATAAACTAAATATTTCAATACAACGTTATTCCATTTCATTATTTTGATTATCAAGAATAAATATTAATAATGTTTTTTTTTTAATTTACTCAGCTTTTTTTCGTTTTTAATGTCGTTTGGGAGGCAATCATATAAATTTTTTAATCCCTCCGCAACCAATGGATTGTTTATCATAGTTAGTGTAGATTGCGTTTAAATGTATGTTATCGTGTTGTTGTGTAAAGTGTTTGTGTACTAAGACGTTTTAATGAATTTTGTGTTTGTGTGTACTAGTTTATTGTTTATTTTGTATATAAGGAGACATGTAATGGATTCGTATAGTTTTCTTAATGTTAATAGTTTTTTTATGTATAATTTTTTGTGGATATTCTGGGCATGTAGTTAAATAGTTTTTGATTACTTGTTTTGTATTACCTGTAATTCATTTATGTATGTTTCACATGCATTTCCCCAGATTTCAATCAAATAATTTAAATGTGAGTGTACCTGACTATAATATAAACCTTTTTAAAATTTATTTGGCAACAGATATGATAGCCGGCTAAATACGCTAATTAAGGGGATGATTTGTCTTTAATACCTTGTATGTGTTGTTTAAATGTGAAATGCTGATCAATGCACAGCCCAAGATATTTTTCCTGGATCAGTATTTGCAGGTCGTTGTTTTCAATTTTAAAGGGTTCATGAGGAGGAACTATTTTACGGGGATTATGTATCCTGGTTTTTTTAACTTTCACTGTTAAAATATTTGATTGGAGCCGATTGTCGATTTTTTCTAGATATGTTTGTGTATTTTCTAGTAAGATATCTAAATCTTTACCCCAGTAGAAAATTGCTGTATCATCTGCATATAAAAAGATTTCACCATTTAAAATTAATTGCATAAAATCATTGATTTTCAATTTGGATTAGTAGTGGACCTAATATAGATCTTCTATTTTCGTTTTTATTATAATCTTGTAGTTTTCACTGTTCAGGTTATACGATAAGTGGCTTGTATAATTATTTCATATATAATACAGCATATTAATAAAGTTACTGCTGTCGTATTATTTCTATTCTTATTTCAGTGGTATCAATACTTTGTTTCAACAATATCTCTTGTGATTTGTATAAGTCAAGCTACGTCAAAGAATTAACACCCTTTGATTTCAAATACTGGGTAGTTTCGAGTGACGAGCTCTGGGTGGTGGAGTTCTACGCAACATGGTGCAGATTCTGCCAAGAATTAAAACCAGAATACTTGAAAGCGGCAAGAGCATTGCATGTAAGTAGTATTTTTTATCATTATGGTTTCTTCATTCATATCCTTTTCTAGTTGGGTGGAAACTGGAAACCTATTTTCGGACAGTGGTAAAGGTTCCCCCAGGCGTCAAAGGTTTCGTGTGAATGCTAAGAACGGTATACTAAATTATTGGTCAATCGGGGGAAGTGTGTCAACGGGTTATGTGGGTCAAGTTTTATGAGAAAACTAGTGAGATTTTTTATGAGATTCAAGTTTATGAGAAAACTAAGCAATTTGTGACTGTGTGTTACATCTAGGATGCATTTGAATGAAAATATGTTTTTTAATTTTGGTTTACGGCGGTACATCCCCTCTGCACACCTCTCTGGGGACACTTAGTTATATTTTGTGTAAGTGGGTATGCCGTATTTTCCCTAAACCGACTGCATATTGTATATAAGTATCCCGAAGGGCAAAATGCTAGAGATCAACTGTCATAGAACCATATCTTAATATAATAAACTTGTCGCAGTTTACTAGTGCCAGATGACTCTACGCACTCTGAATTTTTATTCCCCGAAATATTAAAACCTTAGATATTTTTATTTTTATTATAATATTTAAATTATGAGCTTTAGAAGCCTTGGAAATAAACAAAAAAATAAACCAAAAATTGATTTTATTAATAAAATAATAGCAAACATATTGCATATATATATATAAAATAATACCCTGCAAATCGCCCCTATTAAAAATGTTACAACTCCTCCCACCTTTCTTCCCTCCCCCAAATCACCTCTCCCACTACCCCCACCCAATTACATCTAATCGTTTTGTAGTTACATAGAATTTTTAAGTACTTTCAAGTTTGCTAGTGAATCACACGGATGTGTCGAAATCGGTAGCAAAAAAAATTTAAAAAATTAAGTAACAAATGTACATAGAAAATAACACCTTTAAAAACAAAAAGTTATTGAACCTTCGGTTTATGCATTTCGTATCCATTTATATCTCTAAAACACACCGAATTCGCTACTTATCTCTTCCATTTATATACCACTCTTTCCCCGACTGACCTGTGTACTTTTAATCGCACTCAATGGTCATAAAAATATGTAGGCCGTCCTTCTGCAAATTCATACTTTGATCCACCGTAGATGTATCTAAAATACTTGGTAAGAGTATTGTGAATGAAAACACATTTTATATTCATCTAATTCTTGCTAGCCCACAAGTCTCATTATCGAAAATCATACATCAATCAAACCCCAGTTTTGTGAAGATCTCCCGTCTATTTTTGTTCCAGGGACTCGCAAAATTTGCCGCAGTCGATGCCGAAAAGTATCAAAGATTTGCAAATCATTACAACGTAACCGGTTATCCTACTCTAATTATCTTCGGATATGACAAAAGACATCCCTTTGAGTATAAGGGAGGACATACCGCCGCTGCTCTGAGATCTGCAGTGTTTGACGTATACACAAATAAGACTTCGCTTTCTTCACCTTGAATCACCGAAGTAGTTTTTTACTATGAATATATTTTTTTTATTATGTGTTTATTCTCCATGTATATTGTTTAGTTGAATCGTTTTTATTTTCAATTAGGACCGCACAGGAAGCCTCGATGAAAAATAATTCCCTCAGGGCTTATGTCATTTTTGGGATGCTGTGTGGAGGGTCGTTTTAGGGAAATGAAGGAGAGGAAGATCAAAATCTGGGAAGGAAAAAGGTATAAGGGGGAGGTACGAATCTGGGGTCAATGGGTTCAGGAATGACGGATATATAAATCCATCCCTCCCATTGCGGTTCAAGGCGATGGGTCGAGATAGTCCGACTGGAGAGATCTAGATTTAGTCTACCATAATAAATGGTGCCCATACCCGCATCCTAATTTTAAATATTTCAGAACTCGTTGTTCTCGGCTGTTTGGTATTTAAACTGTCTTTAAATTTGCTTGTACGTTCCATTTCCGATTTCAAAAATCTGCTGCATCCACGTTATTGTTTAAGCAAGCCTAACTTTGGATAAATGGCTAACTTTGACTAAGTGGGTATCTTTGATTCAGATTTTCAATACTATGGTACCTACCTGCCTGAAAAAAATTTGAAAAAAGAATTATTGTAATTGACATAGTGAGGTTTCATTGGACAAATTGTATAATTCCTTGTTTGAAATTAAAAAAAATTACATAAAATATTAAATGGTTTATAATTAAGGCTCCGCATTCGACCTCAAAAAGAAGAAGATGCAGAGATATGAATTTTCGAATGTTAGAGGAGCGCGCTAATATTTGGAGCGATAAAATCGATGCGAAAATTGCGAAAATGTTTAATAAAACACGACTCGTTTCAAATAGAGCAAAAGTCTCGTTAAACTTATCTTAAGTATCATTTAAAGAAACATTGTGAAATTTTTCACAACTATAACTATTAAAATAACTGAAACAAACGTGTTTATAATAATTTTCGGAGCATATTTTGCGATTTTTATCTATTCAGAGAATTTTTTATAATTTGCGTTTCGGCGTGGAACGCGTCTAGATATTATCTTTAAAAATAACATATATTTTTTCAATATCATAAAATCTTCAAATGTTTAAGGGAGATATGTAAGAAATCGGTAGAAATTCGGGCCTACATACAAATCTTATGTTTTCAGAGGAAAATTATTAAATATCAAAACCAAATTCTTTAATTAAAGAAAAAATTAGAAACATTATTTTTCGAACGGCGCGTGGTCTACTCTTCACTGATTATTTGTTTTTATTTATTATAATGAGGAAGTAGTATTAGAGGAACGCTTCTATTTAAAAAATGGAAAATGTGCATTAGGCTGGACATATGATGAGACACAGGCAGCACAGAACGGTGCAGGGCAGTGCAAAGTCATGTCGCCTCAAGACAGCCGACGCAGAAAACGGTGACCAGCATATGCTGTGTTGCCATCTTGATGGATTTCTCGTCACACGTCGCTGATTGGAGTGTTCTGAAACGGGAGGATTTTGCGTCTAACGGAATTCATAAGATGACGCATTTTCTAGCGGAATTGAATAAAAAAAAAAAAAATACAATTTAATTTTATAGGCAAAAATAGCCCAAATTTCCAAGCCACCGCAGGTTACAAAAAATTTCATCCGAAATTCTCTAGCCAAACGTATTTCTACAGGTGAATAAATTTAATACATAAATACTTTAAATTCTTTACGTTGAACACAAAAAACTTTAAAAGCTTTTTACAAAAAACTACAATTTTCATCGTAGCTATGTATTTTGTTATTGCATCCCCAGTTAATATATTTTATAATATTAAGATTTTCTTTTGATTTATTTTGTGTACATAATTCTGTTATAAATATACTTAACTTATTTTCACAAAAAGGAAATCTATAATTGGTTTTATTTTTGGTATATTTTATCAACAAAATTCATATTTAATTTATGACATATGTAAGCAAGCTTCCATTATAAAAATGTGTTAGATAAAAATAACAAAGAATATCAAGAATTTTAAATACTAATGAGAAATGGAAATCAACTTACCACACCTAATTTTAAAACAACTCAAAAGCAAAACCATTATATTTACACAGCTATAAAAAAAATAATAATCTCCCTTATGAATTGCACTTTTAGCAACCAATCAGAACGAATACATAAATTTGAACAATTATTTAAAAAAAAAAATGCTAAAAAGGAAATATTTTATACAAAACGTATTATAACATACAACCTAAGTAAGAATCATGGCTCTCTTATCAGGCAGAAGAGATTCTCTTTTCTGATACGGTATACTTGACTAATGATGACCTTAAATATAATATTTTGTAAAATATGTGTGAATAAATGAAACTCATATTATTTATAAGTATTTGAATTTTTTTAATATTATACGATTAAACGTAACTGGAGGTTTTCCGAAGATGAATAATAATAATATAAATAAACCATATCTTATCTTCGAGTACAATATTATTCATAAAATGTAAGTATAAAGTTTCCCGAGATTTTTCGATAAGATGTTGTAGATGTCATTCAATCTGATAAATGGACTATATAAAACTTTTACATTGCTATAATTTCACTCAAAGCATTTTAAGATGCAGGTTCCAGGATTTGTTGTTCTCTTCGGAGTATTGAATTTCGGTAAGTTTATCTAATTTGAATTTTAATATTTTTTTCTATTGTTTTGACGAATGTAGATTTGTGAAATATCACCACAATGGGACTGTACAATGTATTATGTTCACAAAATCTTATAATAAACGTTTCTTTCTCGGGATTTTTAATATTTGTGTATATTGTTAGCAATAATAAAACGTTAATATTTATTGGAATATTTTTTAATGACTTTAAAAGGTTATTCCCATCAATGTAACATATTATTGAAGAAAAAGACTCATAAATGTAAGCGAAACATGAAACAGAGCAAGACACAAAAAAATAAATTGGTAACAGTCGCAACTGTGACTCGAACCCAGGATCTTTTGTCTTTATATTCTTCTCAGCACTTTTCTTTCAAAAGTATCCAGCATTTCAGCCATCTTTATCGTTGGAATTACCTGGTTTGAACGCCTTCAACAGACGTTCTGATTAACGAGACGCTCAATATACAAACTAGAAAATTTATTTTAAAAAAAGCAAAAAGTACACATATGGATTATTTTCTTCTAATGGAGTTAGAAAAAAGTTTTTAAAAATCCTTCTGGTTTTGGAGGAGAAAGATTGGGAATACAAAACCTCGATTTTGATGATTTTATTTGGGTATCATCAGCCAGAAGTGCAGTCGTCCCTTTCGCCCGGTATTTGGGGGAGTTAGAGTGACAGTGACAACAACAGTTTACTAGTACCTATTCTGCAAATTTTCGGCGACCGAGTGTACTCTTAACAATATTATAAATCCTCAATTAATTTAATCCTCAATAACAATAACGTTATGTTGCCCATTTCGAATCCCAGCCGTTGGAATTTCGGAATAGCCTCTTGCTGGCGGGCGTCGAGAAGGTCCACCACCACCAGTCAGTCCCTTCCTCAAGCGCGAGCAGTATCTGAGCGAGCATGAACGAATTGAGAGTATGTTGCGGCAATATTCAAATTTGCAGCTAACAGAACTATTGTTTTATTTTAGCTCTTGCCATTCATGGAACTATTGAGAATAGATTTGTCGCTGAGACTGATGTCATTCTCAACCTCTACACCAGGTAAGAACTACTATAGTATTTTCACTTAAAACTTCAATAGTGAACATGTTGCTGATTTATTATATTATTTGTAATTGATATAGAAAAAAATTAAGTTTTTTCTTCGTTTTTCGTAGAAATAATCCAACCAAATCGCAAGTGTTGCAAAATGGAGACATTCAGAATTTAACTTCCTCCAACTTCCAGTTGGATAAACCTTTGAAGGTCTTCACTCATGGATGGGCAAGGGAAGCTCAATTTGACAGCTTGGTTGCAGGTTACTATTACTTTATTTTAATGACTATTGTATTTATTTTTTATTATCGATGCTCTTCACCTATTACCCCCTAAACTCAAGTCAAGTTACGAGCAGCGCAAAGGCGTCTTGTCAGGAATTTCGTAAACATTTAGAGTAATAGTACCTATATGTGTTCAACTGCACGGAATACAGTTAAAAGAAGGCTATAATAATACACATCAAACATAATAATCAGTGTTTGCATTACTAATCTTCTGCATAGGTTCTTTATAATATATGAAAACACCATATTTTACTTCATGATTACTGTTCCACAAAATTATTATGCTTATCACATATGAATTTGTATAAACCCGTATAGGCGTATATTATGTACTATGAATACATATCCAAGGTTACAAGTTATAAGGACGGAATTTTGAACAACTCACAACTGGGGCAGAATGTGAACAACTCGAACTTGAATTTTATCTTTGAAATGTTAAGAATTGTTCAAACTCTGGGAAATATCCCGTCATTTCATAAGAATTGTTTGCCGTTGTTAACCTAATGCTAATATGAAGAAAATTTCACAATAATCGATTTCGTATTTAGTATTAGTGTTGATAACTTGGATACCTGATTATAGTGAAAAATTATATTTCAAAAAGACCAGCGGCAGATCTTGGCTGTTAACGCTTAGGCTTCCATACAGATGGTAACTCTTCAACATCGATTTATGTTTCCAGCTTTTTTGGCTGTTGGAGACTTCAACGTGATTATCGTAGACTGGACCGCCGGCACAGGGGGCGAAGAGGAGGGCGTGGTTGCTAACGCCCCCTTGGTGGGCAAATTCGTGGCCTCCTTCCTGGACTGGGTGTCCACCCTCGGTCTCCCCTTCTCCCAAATCCATATCATCGGGCACAGCCTCGGCTGCCACGTGACCGGCTGGGCTGGAAGGAGCTGCAAACTGGGCCAAGTCGATTACGTTACTGGTAAGTACATCCTTTTATTTTCACTGCATGGTGGAATACGATGTCAATGGCGTCTGAAGACATGCGACACGATCTAGTGATTCCAATTCTTGATATAAAATGGTTTTAAAGTCAAAAAACAAAGTTTTTTTACTGTAATACATCTATTTTCAACTTTTTTGGTTTGACTGAGGATGGAACTTGTATGTCTACCCAGGGACTGGCTCTAAACTTCTGAGAACTTTTAAGATCTCTTAAATGAGAAAAAAATGTTTTTTGAGTATTGAACATTCTTCCCCAGGGATTGACTAATATAATCGAACGTCGCTAACGGCATAAACACCTAAGCCAAATCCCAATTCGATAGGACCGACAATTGTATCGACAATTATATACAATTACTGTAATGTCATCCAATTTCAGAGAAATTCGTACATGTCCGCGAGTATGTGCGTAATTACCACTATCATTGTCATCGACAACAAGTCTATCTGCCGAGTTTCAGTTCAATCGGATGTCAGGAAGTGGATTAATTTCCACTTCCAAGATTCCACTTCATTCATTCATTCAAGAAAATAAAATCGTAATTTAAATATACCTATGTATTTAAAAATTAAATATTTAGCTAAACTGTACTAAATTATCTTACGTTATCTTTGTAGGTCTTGATCCATCCAAGAGATTTTGGGAGGATTCTCCAGACAAGATCAACCCTGGAGACGGGAAATACGTGGAGATTATCCACACCAGCATTGAATTCAATGCCCTGTTCCTCCCCACTGGAACAGCTGACTTCTACCCCAACGGAGGAACCAACAACCCCGGGTGTGACAACGTTGACCTCTGTAATCACCTCAGATCGATTGATTTCTTCGAGGATTCTCTTGGCCATGAGGGATTCGTGGCACAAAAGTGCAACGGCTACGAAGAAATTGTCGGCGCAAACTGCTCCAATATTGCTACCACTTACATGGGGGGGACTGGACCGGCAAAAAACATGTAAGCGAACTCAGTTTTTATTTTATTTCTAGTGTTTGAACAAGCAACATTATTGATTCAAATCAATTTACATCATTATTTTTATAACTTTACAAAATTTCTGTTTTTATGCGTCCTTAAATTCTATATTATGAATATAAATAAAATTTATACGCATATTGGAGAAATCTAAGTACAACATAACTACAGCTTCTAATGGTAGATACTTTATTTGTTTATTAACGCCCAATAGGGCTTTTATGTATCGAATACAAATTTAATTTATAACAACAGTATAACATAAATAAATAAAAATTACAAAATATATAAATAAAGCATAAACTCAATTTAATAAACAAGAATATACCTAATGCTAAATACACATAGATGACTTTAGAGAACTCGTAGGTACAATTCATATACCTACAAGCAATAAATAAAAAAACAAAAATCAAAACACATTAATTTTTACTTAATTACTCGTTCTTTGCATCTAGAATACGAAAAATAAAAAAAATAAACAAAAGAAAACCTAGATCCGGACAAACCTCACTCAATGAACCCGGGCCACCCTGTTAAGTCACCAAACGTAGCGAACCACTTGGGGTGACCTGTGACAGAAGTGTTAGTTATCCCGACCTATTCCCAAACCTACTCCTAACCAATGTTTTCTTGTTAGAACTCGGGTGTCTCTAAAGTTTCTCGTGGTGGGAAAGACGAAACCCAGCATTCTCAATGAAGTACAATAGGTTGTTTCAATACTAGCAATTATTGACCTCTCATCAAGTGACGACTTTTACAAACGACTAGATAGATTGATTTGATAGTCACTTGTAGTGATCATATAGGATAAGAACATATGTTCATGTTCTTTGCAAAGTTCTTATAATAATCTATCACATTTATTCTTTACTTTTAAATGGACCAAATCTTCTGATGTATTTTAATAATTTTAAACACCAATTTTAAAACATACATTCAACATGAGGTTAATATTATTGTATTGTATTACTGACTTGAGTTGGTATTTATTTCAGTTCCGGGGTTTACTTCCTGACGACTAACGCTGAAAAGCCTTTCTATCAAGGATGAAGAATATATTTATTTATGTGCCTATCTATAAGAATTGTTTTAAAAAGAATTATTTGATAAATAAAAATTGTAATTTTTGATACCATCACAAAGAGCTTTAGTTTTTTAATATTTTATCATTTTTACTCCTTATAATTCACCTCTCATATATGAAATGTGTGAAAAATATGTATGTACACATATCTGATCATCATATATGATTTTTTTTATATGTGGTGTCAAAACCGTGTACATATTTAAATAGACATTTCGGGTTTGCAAATTTCGCATATGTTTCAAATTCCGCGGGATAGAATTTTGCGGGATTTTATTCAGGGGTAATTAATTGAAATAATGTAGACATTTCATATTTTTTTTAATTATTATGTAGTATCAAGTATCTTTGAAACTAGTGTATTATCAGCGCCCTTGAGGTGATTTTTCACAAAAACGGCGCTATATAAATCGTCCAAATATTATTATTATATTATAAAAAAGACATTTAAAATGTAACCTAGTAATTAATTTAAGAGGACAATCAATATTCTTTGGTTCTGGTAATGTTATTAAAACTGTTCCATGACAACTTAACAAAGTGGCGTTTCAACATCCCTTTGAAAATTCATAAAAGGTGATTAAAAAAATCGCCCATAACCTAACCTAAGATAGTTTTTTTAAATCACTTTTAATTACTTTTCAAATTATTTTTGAATGGCCGCTTTGATCCGGTCATATAAAAACATTGAAAAGTTAACCACTTAGGTCTTTCGCCTTTGTGTAGGTTTTTGGTCTTAATGAACTGTCAAATTTGGTAAAAATTTTGTGTTATTTCTTTCTTGCAATTAAAGTTCGATAAATAAAATATTAAATATAAGAATACTAAAAACTGTTTTTTAAATAGTGATCAAATTTGCTTTCAACATGTATTATTACAAATAAATATAAAATAATTAAAATTTGAAATTGAGAAGGCAAATATGAAAAAATTGTAAAAATACTCGCCTGATGTCTTTATGTGAAAACGGTTAAAAATTAATGATTAGGTAAAAAAAAACACTTACTCTATCTTATAAATGTAATTATAAACAATTTTGTTACCTCACTTTATTTCATAAAAAAATATTTAATAAAAAATTAACAATGCCTAACGGCACGTAGGCGATTTGGCGGGTGAAACCTGTTTCTACAAAACAAGTATTTTTTTATCTGTTTCTATGGGCATAACAATGTTTAATAGAGATGTGTAGCATGTTTTATTGTAGATATTCTCCTTTTGGTTTTTGGGTTGTAACTAGAACAGAAACGGAGTTATAACGATTTCTGTGGGAACACACGCGACTGGCCGCACACGTCAGGTTTTTCCATCCGATTGTCTGATCCGACAGTTATTATTGTTACAAATACGCGTACTGGATAGGCCACGCCCTTCCGCGCCAGCCGTCCAATCAGGTTTCGAATCGGATCAGACAATCGGACGGAAAAACCTGACGTGTGCGGCCAGGCAACAAGCTTATTGGACTTGACTGCTATTGTTATATTGTCGTGTAAACAAGCTTAGGGGTCCAAGTGGTTAACATAATAACTACTGAAGACTTTATAAAAAATAAGATCGTAAAACACATAGACCATGGAGAGTCCTGTCATCCATTCATGAACGGATATGTATGCACAAAGGCCCAGCAGCAGAAAACGCAGCACTCTCTTCTTCCACAGTAGTTGGTGGAATTGTCATCAAGTAGGTGTGTGTTAACTAAAGGCATATCCCTCCGAAACCATTGTTTTTATAAAGAGATATATCTTTCTTCAAAATAGAGTCCAGGTTTTAAATATGTTTTTGGTATAAATTTAGTATTTTTTTTAATCCCTCACGTGAAAATCCCGCAAAACCGCGGGATCAAATATTGCTAAAATCCCGCGGGATTGCGAGATGCGTGATTGGTAATAATTGATTACACGTATGGTAGGCTTCGCCTCTTATTTTGTGAATTTAAAATGCTCAGAAGTTGATGATAGTGGGAGTATAAGTATTTTTTTGGCTTTAGAAAATATAGTTAAAAAATAATAAATCATATTTTATGTGCAGAAATATAATCATTTTTTTATTAGTAGATACCAAAACGTACATTTAAAGATTTATTATATACGCATCATTATTTAAAAAAAGATCCAAATGCATATTCATTCCGCAATTGGAAATCGTCTTCGTAGCAGGATGGAAAATGGATACGGTATGTAGACCTCCATAAATATTGACTGAGACTGCTAGGACCCGAAAAAGAAGTAAAACACAATAAATATACAGGATGTTTCAGCATGTCCCCAAAGGATTTTAACCAGTGACTCCTGAGCATATTTGGAGTAAAAAACGAAGATGTCATGATTTTTTTCTATTTCCTATCGTGGCCACGTGATACGCACTCCCTGCAGAATCACACAGACTAGGACTAGACAGAGATCGTTATCACGTGATCCGCAGCGACGTATGGCAATATGGTCAGTGGCAACGAGTGGTAATAATTGAAAACCATAAAACCACAAAATGACATGTACATTTTTTACTCCAAATAAGTTCAGGAATCGCTGGTTAAAACCCTTTGAGGACGTACTGATACACCTGTATAATATTAATATAATATGTTAACTACATAACGTGGGATCAATTTATAAGATTTAACACAATAAAATAATTTAAAATAACAATTGGACAAAATTTGCATCAAAGCTTACGCAATTTTTTTTAGCAAAAATAAAATCAAATGAAAGTCATTTTAAATATAGGACAATATGCATATATTGTTTTTAAATAAGTAAAATAGAGGGTTTAAGATTTATATTTTATATGTTTACCTGATTGGATGAAGAGGTGCCGAATGTCCTAAATATAAATTGGTGCATCTGGAATAGCCCGGAAATATTGGAAAAGGAGGCATAGGTGTAAAATTAGAGTAAGAGATATATGAATAGAATTTGGTAAAAATGGATTGAGAGCTTGGTTACTTTTAATAGGGGCTTGGATTTGCAGACAACGAGCTTGGGAAATTAGGGGAGTTGCTTGGGGAATTGGAAAAGGCGCTTGGATTGCTGGAAAATGGGCTTGGGAAACTGGACAAGGAACTGGAGCTGGATAAAGAACCTGGGTTTCTAGAAAATGAACTCGGGAAACTGGAATAGCTTGGGTAGTTAGAAGAGGAGCTGGGAAAACTGTAAAGGGAACTTGGGTAACTGTAAGAGGAACTTGGGTAACTGGAAAAGGAGCTTGGGTAATTATAGGAGGAGCTTGGATAATTGTAGGAGGAGCTAGGATAACTGGAAGCATAGCTGAAACAATAAAAAATATTTAGTTTTGTAGGGATCTGTAATATTAACGATTCATTTAATATGTACTAATTATATAATATAGGTACATTAGGATAAAAATAGACTGAATGCTATAGAAATGAGATCCCTGAGGCATTCATTTGGTAAAACCTTGTATGATCGTGTGAGAAATGTGGAAATCCGCAAAGAATGCAAGGCCGATATAAGCATAATGAGTAAGATTAAGAAAGGGACGCTTAGATGATTTGGGCTCGTAGGGCGAACGAACGAGGAAGGAGTTTATAGAGAATGCACGACGTAAATTCGAATGGTAGAAAAAGTCGGGGACGCCCGATGAAGACATGGCACCACCAAGTGAATTATAAACTTGAGTCGGGCCATGTCAAGAGTCGGAATAATAGGCAAATAAATGGCAAGCCAAACCGATGTGTTTGGCGGTCCACCCTCTCTGCCTACCCCTGCGGGGAAACGTTGTGCTGGGTAGTTAATTATTTAGTTGGTAATATCATTATGCCACAAATGAAAACAGTGGTGTAGGTAGGTACACCTCGGCTTATTTACCATTACATAACTCAGGGATCTCTTGCACGGTGGACAATAAACGATTACAATATTAAACACTAAACATGTGCAATGTACAAAATGATAACCTGAAGTCAGGCTTTATGCCTAAGACCCAAAGATAGAAATTTCATTATAACTAGGTATAATATATCTTATATAGTTACATATAAATCTGTTACATACAAGGAAATATTTATCTATGTACTGCAAATAAGCTGCCACGTGACAGCTTTGCATTACTTTTTGTTTGATATGTTTAAAATTCTTGTAATATCAATGTTTTATAATAAAAATAACAAATATGTTCAGACGTATCAAAAAATGTCGGTTAAAAAGAGAACACGCATAACTGCGGCAGCCAGCTAAAAAAAATTAATTTAATTTTTTTTACATTAACTGTACACAGGAGGCCCTAAGGTAAATTATTTCCTTCAGGGACTATGTCATCTTTGAAGATGCTGTGTAAAGGGTTTTTTGGGGAGAGGAAGAAGTGAACATGGGCCATGAAGAAACCCATGTTGTAGGAAGGAGGACATACAGAGGCCGACAAATCTTCCCAAAGCCGAGCTGTTGAACATAAGAACGTGTCGTAGAAACGACCCTTTCTTGAAATACCGGTAGAACAAGGATAGCATTCGCACCCCATGCCTGTGCTCTAAAGATTGTAATCCGTTTGTTAAGATAGGAGAACCTATCGAGTCGAGGGTTTTACACCTATTACTTATAATAATAAATAACCTCCCCTGTATGGGGTAACTGAACTCGAATCTAATTTCAAAGGTGAAAATTTTGGCAGCCATCTTAAAGTTTTTCAACGATTTGGTTAAAAATGGGTGTAGCGGAGATTAGAAAAGAGCTGAACTCGAAAAAATTTCAATCATTTTGGCGGCCATCTTAAATTTCTAGAGATCTTCACCGATTAGTTTCAAAATTGGTTTTCTGGACTTCAGATGGGAGCTGAATTTAAAAAAAGTCAGTTTCAAAAATATTGGCACTATCTTGAAATTCTAGAGTTTTTATTTGGTTCAAAATCGGTGCAGGGGAGATTAACTGGTAGTTAAAATTCAATGTAATGCTTTGTAGTGGAAGGGAGAAAAATCGGGAATGGACGTATTTCCTGAATCACCAGAACTTAAAAAAAATACTGTTAATGACCACGCCAGAACAAAAATGCGTTTTAAAGATTATTTGAGGAAGTAATTCAGCATTGCATACGACATATTTTAGAGCGAGATTAATACAAAATAAAAAAGGCAGGTAAGAAAATTGAAAATAAATTCAAATGTTTTTCGAATGTCGCGTCATTCAATCTGTGTGTAAAAAGTTTTGAAATAATATAAAAAATAAATATAAAACTTTTTCTTCATCTTGCAATTATTGAAAAAAAAATGCTTTTCTTCCAATCGTGAAATATTTATAAGACTAAGTATTTACTTTTTTTTCTGTTTCCGGGGGCTAATGAACCTCTTGTATTTTTAGCCACTTAGCTTAGAAAAAAAATACGAAAATACGGGAATATAATTTTTAAATGTCTTGGCTAATCTCACCTGCTGGGGAAGTAAGCGGCCTCGCCCAAGTTCACTCCAACCAGAAGGTAGGCACATACGGCAAACACCTGAAATAGTACACGATCTTAACAATAAAACAACATTACAACAACTAATAGCATTAAAAAAATCACACCCCCGATCTGTCATGTTTTCCGTTATTAGCGTATTGGCGTTATTAGCGTATTGGCACAGTGTTAAGTCAATCCATATGAGCTTACTATGTCTCCATACAACAATCTAAACCGAGATTTCATAAATTACCCCGTTTCTCCAGATTTCCTTTCTTAAGCCAGCCAGCCATTCCCCTTCAAATATACTTGAGCAAGCTTTGTGTGAGTATACATGAAAGTGTGTGGGTAAAATATTGCTTTGCAACTTTCCTGACTTGTCTGTAGTATGTAGGATGTTCAATAGAAATATTATTTTACACCTTCAAATCCCCACCGGAGTAATTTGCACCTGTCAGCATATTTTTTTCGCTGCTGCTTCTGTGTTACCATTGTAATCCTAGATGTAATATCGTAGCATATGAGGTTTTTAATATTATTTTAGATAGGGTGATTGATAACAAAGAAGTAAGTGAAATGAGAAGCGAAAATTCGATCAAAAGTTTTGTAAAATTTTGTAAGTATATGCCAATGAAAACTGCCTTCCTTCAATTTGACATGTCATATCTTTTAAGTCTGAACTCAAATCCAAGTTTTTAAACGTAATCAAGAATTCTATGCAAGTACAAATATGATTAGATTTAATTATGTGGGGGTAGTGGGAGGGGTTATTTTGGGGGAGGGGAAGAACGGTGGGAGGAGTCTACATTTTTTTAATTTTTTTTAAATTTTTTATTTTATTTATTGACAATATAAGATAATATAATATAGTTATGTGGTTTGTTTACAGTCCTCCTCACTATGTTTTCCTGTTCCGGGGCGGACTGTATGTTGCTGAATGGGTGCTGATCTTTATTTCCTCATCTTCTAGTTTCTTGATTATAGATAAACAATAAATAAAATAAAAGTATTGGTTTGTTGTCTGCAGGTTGCATTGGGGTTACTTCATAAGTTTAATGATTTCCTCATCGTCCTGTTAACATCGTTAATAGGGGTGATTTACGAGGTGCTATTATTTTATTCTTCGTCTTATTTGATGGCGCTACAGCCCATATCGAGCTTTGGCCTCCTGCAACATTCGTCTCCAACTCCTCCTCTCTTCAGCGGCTGACTTCCAGTTTGTTACCTGGAGAAGCTGTGCTACATCCCCTTTTACCTCATCTTCCCACCTCAGTCTGGGTCTTCCCACTTTTCTCCTTTCATCTGAGTGTCCAGTCATAATTAAAATAAAATTACCGGTCAGTGGTTGAGAGGGCATAGTGCCGGGCGTCGCATGTTCGTTTCCTCGGCTGGCTAAGTACTCCATCACAACACAAGCAACATTTTCGGCTTTCTGTGGTGATAGTAGGAGATTTTCAAACATTGCTGGGTTATTCGTAACCCGGGAATGTTTGTCTTTCTTATAAAAAAAAAAGTTTTAAAAAATAAAATAAAAATAAATAAAAAATCTTTTTGGGACGCGTGTATCCGGCATTCTCTGTACATGCCCAGCCCATCTCAACCTGAGTAGTCTCTTATAGGCTTGATATATATCATACAGTTATTTGTTGTGCCGGATGCGCAATTGTTCCCCCTCTTTCACGGGTCCACATATTCTTTTCAACACTTATCTTTCAAAAGTATCCAGCATTTAAACCATTTTTGCCGTCAGTGTCAGCGCCTCACATCCATACGCTAATACAGTTCTGACAATGGTCTTATATATGGTTACTTTGATTTTCCTGTGGACGCTACGTGACTTAAACACTGGCAGCAAAGAGAAGTATGTTTTGTTGGCTGCTGTGATTATCCTCCTGATTTCTGCTGGATCCTCATTGTTCTCTGTCAGACTGGAGCCCAGGTAGGTGAATTGATCTACCACTTCGTATGAGTAGTTGCTTTAAACTCTTCACTACCTCTTCTTTTATGTGAAGGGTTTCTTTTCTGTATCATCATTTTCGTTTCGTCAACATTGATCCGCCGTTCTATTTCCTACACCGCTGTTTCTTATTTTATTAACCAAATAAATTTTTGATTTATTTTTATTTTTAAGATTTCTAAAGCGCACAAATTAAAATATGAATTTATATTGAAATATTTAAACTTGGTATTTTCTTTGATGAAGCTATGGCCTGTCTCTATTAAATGGTTAGCAAACTCGGAATAGTTATCTTAGACAAAGTTCATGTTCCTTGATTCTAGTTTTAAAATTTCTAGTACCTAGTCATACCTACTCATTACATTCCAAAGTGAATATCCCGTTTTTTCGAATTTATTGAAAACATTCTTGTTATTAAAAAAACATATATTTTAGAATTTGTAATTTGTTGTTTCCGTTCTTCCCGTCCCCAAAAATCACCCCTCCCACTACCCCCACCTAATTAAATCTAATCATTTTTGTACGAATGTGTGAATGACATGTATGCGTCGAAACCGGTAGCAGAGACTTTAAAATACAAAGTAACAAATGTACACTGAAAATAAAAACTCTTCAAAAATTGTTACACGGTTAATGCTCAAGAAATACAAAAAAATCATAATCAGAAGTTTGACAACTTAAATAACATTAAAATCATCATTAATTCGCTTTCCCTTTCACCATGTATTGAAACAATTCCACATCCGTGAAACATTAAATCAAATTTAGATAAATATTCGCGTATTAAAAAAAATCGTACGGTAAAAAATGAAATTTACGCAGCATTTTTGTTAGATTTTAACACAATAAAGTTAAAAAATATTACTAAAATAATAATGTAAAATTTTATTTTGAGTAAAAAATCAGCTAAAATCGAATATATTACTGAACTTACAAGCTTGGACATGGTGAGAGTTGTCTTCCAATTCTTGTCTCGTAACTGCGGTAGGAATATGTAAGCTCAGTTGGTCGTTCGGTATTTATACCATTTCGGTATTGTACAAAAGCGATAAAATTTAAAATCTTTCGCGAATCAAAAATAATAGAATTTTCATTTCCAGAACCAACCGATTTTTTGTGACAAGTGTTGAGAACACGGAATGGAATCACTTTATTGTTTTTACACTATTATTCGCATTTCGATTATTCGCATAACGATTTGATTCTTCATATCATTGCCACTTACAGGTTTTTAATTTATTTTTATCATAAAATGCTGATATTATTAATATATTATAGTTGAATTATTTACGGTTTGTTGTTATTGATTATTGCCGGATACTAAAAGTCAACTTCAAACTATAAGTAAATCAGTAATGGTAAATTGTAAAAATCTTCGCATTATCGTTTTCGCATCGAAAAAAAATAATCGAAATAATAATAGCGCTTATCGAGTAATGAGCCTCTTCTGTGTTATGTTTTTTTCCGCTCAGGAAAGATTGTTTGCATACACTTTTTATTTTACTCTTTAAAATATTTTACCTTTTTTTTCAATCTTTTGAGTACATACAGCTTTATTGTTGTTTTTGCTGTGATTGCCTGGAGGTAGGTGCTTTACGAAATAATAATAAACAATTAATATTTTCAATGTGAAATGATGTAACACCAATTTAAATGAAAACATTCTTAAAAGAACTAGAATAAATTCCCTGCATCATATATTTATCTTGTACAAAAAGATCAGGAAGGAAAATAATGGAGAAAAATAATGTCACTAGATAATAAAATTTCCAATTCCATAACAAAGATTGAACCAAATTTAAAATTACGTTCGAAATAATAAGGATAGAGATTTAAAAATGAAAAATAAGAAATCTATAAATTAAAGTACAATGAATGTGGATTCACACTTTTGACTTTAATAGTAGAACCGAGTTACTACATTGTAATTTTGATGGTGTTCATTTGGACAGTTTGGGAATCTTAAAAATTTGAAAGAGCTCTCTAATCTTAGAATTATAAATATTCAAAAAATATTTTTAAATAACCCATTATTAAAATTGTTCTCTTTGTAAATTATGTCCTATTACCCCACTTCTCCCTTCTCACTCCCACCTTCCCATTGACACCGTTAAGTCTATGTTTTTTGTTGTTCACGAAACAAGTCGGTTTTTATTTAAAAAAATGTTGTTAAATCTAAGTAATCTATTAATTTTGAATTACAATGGTGCCACACAATAAGTTTGCTGAAAAAATTAGAAATTACTTATTTTTGGAATAATGTTATTAGTAAAACCTTAAATTGTGGTATTTAATCATTGAAGACAATATAAACAGTGCCCCGGCAGCGTATTTCCTTTTCCGCGTTCAACAGGAGGCGATAATGCCTTGAATCCCGCACGGGTTTGCTACACTAAAACTCATTGAGGCGTGCGGCTTCCAATCGCGCGCGGGATTGCAACACAATCTGTTCTTCCAAACAAGTGGCGATGTAAGGAAAAGAAAGGAGTTCTAGCACGCGGCAACCGAATTATTCAATTCAAGTCTGAAAACATGGAAAGAAAACGTGTTCACGAAATTGCATCAAATATGGATAATAATGAATCTCCTGCCAACATCATTGATTTTATATAAATACATTATTATATTTATATATATATATATATACTTATGTACCTAGTTATCTTGATTACCTTACATACATCTTCGAATGTAGTTTTATTTCTATCATATACAATAAAAAATAACCCATCGATTGCACACAAAAAATGCCCTAAAACAAACACGAATTTGTACCGCTCAATCAATGCACGTGGTAATTATTAATTATAAACCCGTGCACGATTTGACGACGCGCGCCTCGAATAGGCAACTTGCATCACATTTTTTAAATTTTTTTTCCGGTTTAGCCGAAAATCATTTTAAAAAAAAAAACTTTTTCCACACGAATAGTAATAAATTGTACGGGGTTCTCTCCGTAACATCTGTAAAAACACCGCCATCTTTATCAAAAAATCAAACCAAAGGATAAGTTCGCATGGAACAAACAATAAATTCAGTGAACGTTAAACGCAAATTCAAAAATTCGCCAGAAATCAAAGTGTTGCCATATAAAAAAAAGTTAATCAGTGTGGAATTTTACAAAATTAAGGGAACATAATCGGAGACGGGACATTTTCATGTAGTGACATCACGTGCTCAAATGATGGATTTATTTATTTATAAATAAAATATAAATTTCTAAAAATTTTTACTAACATTTTCGTAATCGTAGTAAAAAGATCTACCAACACGATTTTTTCCAAATCGCTATGAAATCCATTCAAATTGCCTATTGAACACGGGTTTAGAAAGGAGTAACAAACCAGTGCGTGTTTCAAGACGGTACTGCCTTCTATTGAACACGGAAAAGGAAATATGCGCTCGGCAAGGCTAAGAAAATTGAGTCCAAATATGCTCAGAAATCTCTGGTTTTTTTTTTTTATTTATTTATTTTATACACTTTACAAATACAAGACAAAAAGTCCCGATAAACTACTTTTTAGCAGTTTGTCTAACGGGTTCTTTACGTTAAAGATCGTATTATAGTGATTTAATAGTTACATTTTTACAATTATATAAAATAAAATTTAATTTTTTACAGAAATATAGATAAAAATAAATTTTTGAAAACATAAGCCGAGCGATTCTCTGTTTTCTGAGATCGAGATAGATCTCGGGCGAGATCTACTGTCAGATTTGGGTGATTTTCTAAGGGTGTTATTTGCTTTTTCTATGGGCCGATGTCAGAATTTCAGCTGTGAGCTGTCACGTGTTTTAATTTAGGTCGTTTTAAACACGAATTCATGCAATTATGCACGATTATTTATTCATTTAACAGCCTCAGAAAATCACACAAATCTGACAAGACATCTCGCCCGATATCTATTTCGATCGAGACAGATATCGGGCGAGATCTCTTGTTAGATTAATTTATGATAGCCATAGCAACTAGCGACACCATCAATCCGATAAGGATGATAATTTGGTGGATTGTTGTACGCACGCCCGCGAAGGTTTCTATATGTAGTTGTAAACTCTGGATTTATGAAATTTGTATAAAAGAATTACAATTAGATTTTTTTACATTAGCTTCAAACAGGAGGCCTCGAGGAAAATAATTCCCCTCAGGGCCTATGTCTTCTTTGGGGATGCTGTGAGGATGGTTGAAAAAAATTTGAAAAATCCTTGCTTTTCACACGGACGGTTGTATGTGGCCTGCTCACGCACAGGTAAACCTTCTGATTTATTCGTGTACTCACCAGCCGGAAAAACAAAAATATTTTATGTCCAAAAGCACTTCATTAAACAGAATTAAAACACTTTCTTTCTTTGAGTAAAGCATGCCGGGTACTTGCTAGTATATGTATATAAATTAAATACTCATTAACGATAATGCCTCACGTTTAGTGATAAAATTTACCCGTTATCTGTAGATTTAGGGAACTCCGTTGGAAAACAAGGCATTCAAGATTTGATCGATTTACTATATAATAATCTAGGCACATTGTCAACCATGTACACATGTTTGTCCCGACGTTGTTTGTTTAACGTGTGTTCCGACTATGCACCGGTGACGAAGGGATCAATTACGCACTCCCTAGGAGCATCTACCATTGTAATTCCGGTAGATTGAGGACAGCATACTTACCTGACGCCTGTGCTCTAAAGAATACAGTTCGCTTGTTCGTTTTCAATATTTTCAATGACTAGACTAGAGAGTCCTGTCAGCGATATTTTAGTTTTTTTTTTTTTTTTTTAATTTTTATCAAAGTCTTTTCAAAATACCGTATCAATATATTTTTTTTTAATATTAGGTACAAGAGATTATTTACGGAAACCTATCATAAAACTTTTCGTTAGAAAAAACATAAATCACTAGAACAAAATATATTACGTAATACGGACTTGCGCCGTGTTTTAGCGCCCGAGCGATATAAAAAGGGTCTATTTAACGCCAGGAAGTGCACCATAGGCCCATGATACCCGGCCGGCCCTTTTTACAAAGCTTTCAATCTACCCGGGCGTTGTATTGATTTACTGTATTCAATAATCCTGTCCTCTCTTTGAACTTGTGAGTTAGGTACTTGTGGGATACGGTTGGATCTATTCCATAATAAGTTTTCACTGGTTTTTTTTCTTCATTTTATGATGTTTCTCTTCTATAGAAGCAGACGCTTGTGATTAGAAGAGGGACGAATATCGTGATGAAAAATATATTTTGTATCTCATAATTAATTATGGTTTAAGGAACTTTAAAAAAAAATAGACAAATTTATATAAGTTATGAAGATAAATTCATCATTTTGTTATCTTTACATTGGAATTGCTCTTTAATTGCTTTTAGTAGGCATTTATCGTCTGCGATTGTTCTTATCTTTTCGGGTGGGCCATTGAAGTATTTTTTCTATAGATATGTGTAGATAATGATGTTGTACAAATGAGGTGATACATTTTTGTGTTGGGAATATAGTTTTAGACGAGTATAACTTTTAGTTAAAAAGCTGTGATTTTCTTTTTCTTTTATTATTTAAATTATTACATTTTTTTCGGACTAGATCGTTAAATTTTAATGCTTTAAATTCTTCAATAATAAGGTGTGTTGGATAGTCCCTTGGTTTTTTCAATATAATTTTTATAATTAGACGTTGCACAATTTCAACAGGGAGTAGATTTGTTTTGTATGCAGCTCCCCAGCTTACTACAGCGTATTGGAGATTTGATTTGATTGGTAGACTCATGTTTTTATTTATTAATTATAATGTATTATAAAAACATGATAAGTAACACATTATTCCCAATGAGTTGAGAAGAAAACTCATTACGGGAAGGACAGATAGATATAAGTACATTTTACACAGATATTACACGTTTAAAAAATACAATATATTGAAAAGGAAAAAATATATATATATATAAATAAATAAAAAATGCATTGTCAAGAAAAGAGATTTTAGAAATACTGAGAGACATCCATACACATAAAACATAAAAAACCAAACGTATGAAGGCGAGCCAATATTCACTGGTTTAAATACATTTTCAGGAAATATTCTTTAAGCGTTTTAACTAATATTTTTTTGTTAGCTACTGAATGCTTTATTTTATTAGGTAATGCATTGTATTGTCTATATGCGATATATTTTAATGAGTTAATACCAAATTTAGTTGTGTGGGTAGATGATGCTAAGTGTATTTGATTTTGGGATCGTGTTTTGTGCTGGTGTATGTCTGAATTAAAGGCTGGTCTGATGTTAGTGTGTGCGGATCTATGTATGATTTGTAATATTGCACTAGTGATATTGTATTTAGGTAGAACCGTAAAAGGAAGTATGTTTGTCTTTGAATATATATGTTTGATATGTGTAGTGTATCCCACGGTAGGTGGTAGATATTCCTTATAGCTCGATTTTGAATCACCTGTATATCTGATATTTGTTTTTTAGTAATAGTGCCCCAGATACTAACTAAATAACTCAGATGGGAGTGAATCATCGCATAGTAAGTGGCCCGTAGTAGAAATATGGAGAGAAGACCTTGGAGTCGGTACAGAACACCTGTAATTGGGGAAATTTTTGATTTCACATGCTCAACATGGGAATTCCACGTAAGTTTAGAGTCTATTAATAGCCCTAAATATTTCGTAACTTCCATATTTTGGAGTTTATCAGTTCCAAGTGAAATATTCATGGACTCATAATCCTTATTACCGAAAGTTAGATAGTGCGTTTTTTTTATATTGAGGCTCAATTTATTAATACGGAGCCAATTAGCTAAAATTGAGACATCTACATTCATTAGAGACTCAAGGTCACTCAGGCTTTTACTGTGATAGTAGATTACAGTATCATCCGCATAAAGTTGGAGTTTTCCAGAGATACCACATTTAGTTATGTCATTGACATATAGCAAGAAAAGCAGAGGGCCAAGAATTGATCCCTGTGGCACTCCACATGTGATTCTACCTAAGCCACTCGAGACCCCTTTGACTTCGACAAGACAAAATCTATCATCTAAGTAGCTTCGGAGGAGGTTTAGGGGCTTCCCAACAATTCCCAAATATTCCAATTTCTTTAAGAGTATTTCATGATTGACCGTATCAAAGGCTTTTTTGAGATCTATAAATATGGCTGTTATACTGTTGAAGGGTAGATATACTGTTGAAGGGTAGAGATAAAATCAAAGGCGGCACATTGAGTACTAGAATTTTTCCGAAAGCCATATTGTTGTGGTGTAAGGATATTATTCGCAGATATGTATTTAAGGAGTCTATCTTTGATTATGGTCTCAAATACTTTTGAAAATACCGATAGAAGAGATATAGGACGGTAGTTAGAAATACATGTTTTACAGTCTCCTTTATGTATAGGTATTATTTTCGCAAGCTTTAATTCATTTGGAAACTTTCCCGAGGACAGTGACCAATTAAAAAGTTCTGCTAGGTGACCCGCTAGTTCGTCTTTACAAGCTTTAAGAACTGATGGTGTTACTCCATCGAGTCCCGGTGCTGCTTTCAGCTTTGTTTTAGAGATGATCCTCAATACCTCATCTTTGTTTGTCCTAGCCATGTATAAGGATTGGCAGGCCTTCGGTTCCACAAGGACGGTATTGCAGTCGTCCGGGAATGACGGAATGGTAGCTGCTAACTTTTCTCCTATCGAGAGGAAAAACTCATTAAATGCCGATGCTATTTGATCCGGATTCTTAATTTCGCAGTCATTTACGATGAGGGATTCTATTTCGTTGGTTGGTTTATGTGCTCGGTTTGACAAAATAGAGTTTATGATTTTCCAAGTTTTAGTAGGGTTATTTTGGTTTTGTTGAAAGCTGTTCGCATAATATTTGTGTTTTAGACTTCGCCTATAATTAGTAATGGTATTTCTCAACCTCTTTTTAAGTGTTACAAGAGTAATATTACCAGGGTCTTGTTTCCACTGTTTGTGAATCTGGTTTCGTTCTTTAATTAAGGAATTTAATTTGGAATCAAACCATGGAGTATTCAGTTGTTCCCGACTTCCTAATCTTGTTTTTGGTTTGGTTGTACCTGATTCTATTGCCTTTTTAATGTGGTAATTGAAACTTTTAAAAGGGTCTTCTGAGTTGTTTATGTCGATCGTGAAATTGTTATCAAGAAGATAGGATTTTACTGCCATACTGTTGATGATAGGTCTCGTAATCCGGGATTTGGTTCTATTATTAAAACATTTTTTTAAGTTGTTCTTATAGTCAACAATAAGTATGTTATGGTCACTAAGTGGATCATCAATATTCGATATAGTAGTCTGAATGTTTTGCCTATTTGATATGAAGTGATCTATAATGGTGCTGCTTGTATCAGTAACTCTCGTGGGAAATGTTTTGTTGTGTATTGAAAAATTGTAAGATTCTAAGAACTTCCAAAAATTGAATGAAGAGTGTGTGGATATAGATACGTCAATGTTAAAGTCTCCGAATATTAATGTATCTTGTCTACTTTCGTTCAGTATGTTTTCTAGGTGTATTAAAAAATCCTGCATGTTTGTGTTAGGTTTTCGATAGATAGCAAAAATGTTGACTGGTTTCCTATCACTGCTACAAAGACTTATACCTAAAAAGGAATTTTCATTTGAGAATTTTTCAATAACTGCACACTTCATAGTATCAATCACATATATTGCTACGCCACCTCCTCCTTCGTTGGGGCGAGAGGCAAAAACACTTTTGTAACCACTCAAGGAGTAAAAATTTTCCTCTCCAACATTAAGCCACGTTTCAGTGATGACGAGGACGTGCACAATATACAGCGAACTTCTAACTTTTTCTTCGATCTCATCAAATTTATTACGGATGCTTCTCGCGTTCAAGTACACTATTCGTAGACAGTTCATCACGGGATTATAATCCTCGATGGTGAGGCACTTATGCTCATGTATGTTACACTCCATAATCGATTGTTGCAAGATCCTTTTTCAGTGCAGCTTGGTAGGCCGGGCAGTTGTCCCTGTCTCCAGTGGAATGAGCAGCAGGCTTACCAAATCTGGTACATGTAGCGCAGACTGGATGTTAGATTTGCTAATTAGAGAAAGTTTAGGATTTTTAAGAAGTTGTAAATTAATTTCCTTTTATTGTTAGCGGTGAGGCTGATTTGATCTTTCCAGTTTAGGTTTTTGTCTATTGTTATTCCTAAGTATTTAATTTTATTCGAAATTTTTAATGTGGAACAGTTTGTTTTACAGTTATTTTTTTAATGATCGTTAGAGTTGTCATGTATAATTAAATCAAATTTTTGGTTGGGTGATAAAAATTTCCTGTACAAAACACGAGCGAGTTTTGGCAAATGTTTATTGTACGTGTAAGTTTTGTGATAAAAGTATGTGTTATATGCCGTTCCCTAAGATTTCAGCCATATAAGTACAAAAAAACAAATTACACAGATTAATACATCTTATGTACGGGCGCAAACCAATGTTAAAGGTGTTTTATTCGACAATTTTGAAAATTACACCATCTATCGGCGTGAAGTTTCTAAATATATTTTACCCTTGAATTAAAAATAAATATTCATGCTTGACCTGCAGAAAAGTCAATAGATGTCGCATATTAAATAAAAAAATGATAAATTTGTCCAAGACTATTTAGATGGCATTAATGATTGACGTTAATACCTACATTTCAAACAGTGCACACGTCAAAAATCGCTCCACAAAAATCATCTAAATAGGTTGCTAATAATACATAAAAATTAAAAAACTCTTCGGTTTGTGTTTACCTGCAGAGTATTTAAATAAACTATCCAATTAAGTCATGTGTAAACGACCTGGTTATGGTAATTTTAAGTGATAAAAAATCTGTGAAGTGTCAGTGATTAGTGTCGCAAATTCAATTCAACTAACTATTACAATAAGAATAAACATATCTGTTCTCAGACAATTAATAAGACAAGTAATAATACAATTATTTGTCAGTGCATCTCAGAGGACCAGTGGTCTTGTGGTGAGAGTGCTCGCTTGACATTCGGAGAGAGGCCAGTTCGAATCTCACTCATTCTAAAAAAAAAAAAAATCCTTTTTTTTTTTCAACATGTATAATTTTAAATAAATTTTTAATAAATCCTAAGTGCTGACACCATTATTATAATAATTATTTCACTGAAGAACAAAAGTGAAATTTGGCCTAGCGGTGATCGCGTTAGCACCGAGTTTCGAAGAACGATAGTTCGATCCCCGCTAATTCCAAATAAATAATTACCGTTTATTTATTTTATTTTTTATTTTTTTTATTTCTATAAATATTAATAATTATAAAAATAAAAATAAATACAAAAGTGTAAAAAGTAGGACATTACAATAAATACAATACAAGTGACATGTAAACATTACAATAAACCTTAAATGGCAGATCCACTGTGTACCCCCCCAGGGGTTAAAGATCCTTTTAAAAAATCGGGAACCACGCTGAGGTCACCGATAATCCGGAGCCGTAGCAGTCCAGAACTAGTTAAGTCCCCAAGACAAACTCGAGCCGAAAGCAGAAAAGTTGTGGATAAACAACAAAAAAAGGGAATTAAGACTAATAAGCCAGCATCAATCCCCAGTAATAACAACCCCGCCCTTGCTACTTCCATCGCAACTAAAATCAGCTCTACCACAAGATCCTCACCAACAACACACATATCCAGTCCAACCTTTCCATCTACCAACGAAGACAAAATTCCTCCTCTTAAAACTAAACCGATTGTGACTTCTGTTGAAATTCCCCAGTACGCTTCTCTCCAGAAAATGAACCAGTCCGAGTCTGCCCTGAATATTGTTCAAATTGCCACTCTGGCACTGAAAGCAGCCGAGCCTCTCAAAAATAATATAACCAAAGAAGTCCGTGAAACAATAATCTCATCATTGCTAGAGATAATCGAAAAAGGAGCTACATTGGGGCAACAACTTCATGCTCTGGAAGTCGAACTTTTGGAAACAAAGGTGCAGAATGCGGAATGTCAACTGAAAACAGAGGAAAGACACTGCAGGGAAATGACAGCTTTCTGCGCCATTGCTCAAAAGGAACCCGTACTCAGTTATGCCTCGGCAGTAGGAAATCGAGGAGATTGCACCAGGCATGCCGTAATAGTTTCGTCATCTGATCAAGACGCGACGGCGGAATCTATCACCTCAACCATAAAAGATATTATCAAGCCAGCCGTCCTCAGGGTGGGTGTCAGCGGAATGTCAAAGGCCAAAAACAATAAGGTCATTATTACTTGCCCTAGAAAGACAGATGCCGAAAAGATACTAACAGAAATTTCAAAAGCAACTACAGGATCACTAAAAGCCCAAGACGGCAAGCTGCTTCGACCTACAGTAATCCTCAAAGGAGTGGCTAACGAATATAAAGACGAAGAAATTCTCCATATGATCATCCAACAAAATGATCTCATCTTCGAAACAATCCAGGGCCGAAAACCAGAAGACTGTATAAAGATCCTTCGAATAACTAAAAACCGGAACGAACAACTAAGGAACATAGTGCTAATAGTCGACAGCGTTACAAGAAACGCACTAATCCGTCTCGGCCGAATAAATATCGGCTACATGAGGGTGCATGTAGAGGATTCATCATCTTTAGTTCAATGCTTCAAGTGTATGGGATTCGGGCATTCCTCACCCAACTGCAACGCTTTAAAGGACAGGTGTCTCCACTGCGCCGGTGAGCACAAATCGATGGTGTGCCCAAAAAAGGAAGATGATTTAGCCACAAAGTGCTGGAATTGCAGTAAAACTTCTAGCAATAAAGACGTTTACTCGCATAAAGCAAACAGTCGACAGTGCCCTTACCGGCAAAAAATGGAAGAGAGAGCCCAGCAAAGAACCGACTATGGAAAGTGAGGAAAATTATTACAAATACGAAGATTTCGACGAAGAAATTCAAAACATAAATCAAATAGAAACACTTAATATTCTCGATGCCTCAAAAGTAACAAAACATTTTACGGGCAATTATTCTTTGAAAATACTTAATCAAAACATCAGAAGTATCACCAAAAACTTTGATAATTTATTGGTTGCACTAGAACAAATAAAAATAACGTTTGATGTTATCATTCTAACAGAATGCTGGATTAATGACGATTATATTGCGCCCAGCATGCAAGGCTACGATGTTTTCTCATCAAAACATCACAAACACCGTAGTGATGGAGTGATAGTATACACAAAAAACTCTATTTTTGGTTCAACAATACCCACTGAAATACTAGAAGCAAACAGTGTGACCATACAATGTCTTGATTCTGTTGTCATAACCGCCATCTATCGGTCTCCATCATATACTAACATATCACAGTTCCTAAACTCGTTGAACGAAAATCTTCAGAGGCTTAATAAATTCACGAACTGTATCATAGCTGGAGACCTCAATATCAATATAATTGGAGATAGGCACCACCAAGCTGACGAGTATGAATGTCTTCTTGCAGGTTATGGACTTCGATCTGCCATCAACTTATCGACAAGAGTTACACCTATATCTCAATCCTGTATAGATCATATTTATGTCAGAACAAAATGTAATATCTCTGCAACCGTAATAAATACGACAGTAACCGATCACTTCGCAACAATGCTCGCCTTTTCCAAGAAAAATGACAAGAAAAAAGACAAAGAACAAAATAAAATACAACTAAAATACACAGATTACGATGCTATTAGATCATCTCTTGATTCTATATCCTGGGCAAATATTTTAAATGAAACAGATGTTAACACTGCAATGGTGAATTTTACTGACAAAATAAATATAAGTGTAATAAAGTACACAACTTTTCGAACAGTTGTTCACAAAAATAGAAAAATTAAGCCCTGGATCAACGACAACTTGGTTAAATGTTTACACAAGCGAGACAAACTACATAAACAGTCTTCAAACTCACCGAGTAATATCAGGCTTCAAAATTACTATAAAAAATATAGAAATATCTGCCGATCTATAGTGAAACAGACAAAAGAAGAATATTATAGAAGAAAAATTGAAGATAACAAAGCTGACCCGAAATTATTATGGAATGCAGTAAAGGAAATAAACAATGTAAATAAAAAACCAGCAGCACAACTCCAACAAGTTGAAGTTAATGATACAGTAATAACTGATCAAACTGACATTGCCAACACATTAAATAATTACTTTGCAGACGTTGGTCAAGCATTAGCCCAAACCCTACTTAATAAAACAAACACTGACGAAGATACACTTGCTGATAAATACATTACTAATGCACAAGATAACAATACATTTAGAGTAAAGACTTTCCAAACAAAAGACATAATACATCACATAAATAAACTGAGAAACGACTGTGCGACTGGACCCGACAAACTTGACACTAAACTAATAAAAGAAATAAAACACCAAATAGCCCTTCCCTTCACCCACATCTGTAATCTGAGTATAACAAGCGGTATATTCCCCAGCCATTTTAAAATTGCAAATATAGTACCTATTTATAAATCTGGAGATAAAAATAATCCCTCTAACTATAGGCCTATATCACTTTTAAATGTTCTCACCAAAGTAATCGAAAATCTAGTGAAAATCCAACTAGTAGACTATCTAGACACACATAAAATTCTATCAGAAAATCAATATGGATTTCGAAAGAATATGGGAGTACAAGATGCAATATTAAAAGTGACAGAAACCATTTTTAAAAATGTTGACCAAAAAAAAAGCTGCATTGCGGTTTTTCTAGATCTAAGTAAAGCTTTTGATACAGTGTCCCATAAGATTCTCTTAAAAAAATTATATAACATAGGTATTAAAAACTCGGCTTATAACTGGTTCAAATCATATATAACTGAACGCAGCCATGCACTAAAATTAGGCAATGTAACAAGCCAAAACAGATACATAACTTACGGAGTTCCTCAAGGAAGTACATTAGGACCCATCCTATTTTTACTTTACATCAATTGCCTGTGTCAGTTAGATATTAGCGGAGATATTATTTGCTTTGCGGATGACACTGTTCTCGTTTTTACTTCTGACTCCTGGACAAATGTTTATAAAAAGGCTGCCCATGGAATCAACCGGATTAAAAATTGGCTAGACAATAACCTACTAACACTAAATATAGACAAAACAAAGTACATGACATTTAGTATAGATCCCAGACGTCAACCGAGACCTAATGAAAACTTAACCATACACGACTGCTTATCTAAAGAAAACTGCCTATGCAACCCGCTAACTCGGACTGAGATAATAAAATACTTAGGAATTTACGTTGACAACTATTTTAGGTGGACAGAACAAATACATAAAACAGCGGGTAAAGTCAGAAAACTTATATATTTTTTTAAGAACATACGAAACATAATGCCAATGAAGACCTTAAAAACTATATACTACGCTTTAGGCCAATCAATTATCACCCACGGTATGATCGGTTGGGGTGGTGCTGCGAAAACTAATATGGACCCTCTCAACAAAGCGCAAAAGGCCTTAATTAAAGTTATTACTAAAAAACCTTTTAGATTCTCTACAATACAGTTATTTAAAGACTTTGCTGTATTGAACATACAGCAACTGTACATCAAAATTATAGCTACACATTACCAACAAGACAACTTAAACCATCATACTGCACAACACAATTACGACACAAGACATAGACATCAACACATGACTCCGAAGACAAATACTACATATGGACAAAGACATTATCATAATCTGGCTCCAAAAATTTTTAATTTAATTAAAAAAGATGTTAAAGATATCCACATGACAAAAAATGCAAAACACAAAATCCATATGTGGATAATCGACAAAGGCATTATATACTGCGGTCAGATAACCTGAACAATACAAGAACACACTCAACGCCTGTATTTTCCTCTTTTCCTCTCAATTATTTTTATGACTCTAATTTGTTTCTATCATATTTTTTTCTATTTTACTCTTTTATTTTTCTTTTATTGTATTTATCTTTCTAAACTTAAATATTTATTTTTTTAATCTTATTTTTCTTCCAAGATTAAGATATCAAAATTAGTTTAAATTCCTGCCACCTCGGAACAGGCTCAGCCTAGTGAGGTGGTTTATACCAAAAAAAAAAAAAAAAAAATGTACATTGTATTTTGTATATATGTATTCCAATATCTTGGTCAATAAATAATTAAAAAAAAAAAAAAAATTAAAATTTAATTCTGGTTGAATCTAGCAATCATTCATAAAAATAGCAACAAATAAAAAATATGCGTTAAGAAAAGTTCTTGGTCGAAGAATAATACAGTTAAATATGACCGAATCGGAAAGAATAGCTCAGTAGGTAGAGCCCTGACCCGGCAAGTCATAGGTCCTGGGTCCAAGTACTAGATGTGACCGTATATTTTTCTGATTTTTCTCTTTCAAATTTTCGATTGAGTGTCGGTAATATTTTCTTTATTAATTAAATATTACAATTTGAAGTTTTATTTATAGAGTTAAAATAAAAATTAAATAAAAGAATATTATGAAATACATCAAAATTCACTGGTTGAAAAGGATAGAGAAGGTTATCTGTAATAATATTTTTTTGTTAGTTAGATATGCATAAGAAAGCTAAAAATTATTATGCTCGTGGGAAATTTTGGTAAAAGATAAAATCAGACAGTCCGGGAAAAATCCAATACGTTTAAAAGATATCTATCACGTAGGTACTTAAACAAATTTATCTATCTATTTCCCCAAAATTTTCTGATAAAACATAAATCTGATTAATTGACTATATATAGGCAATTTTTTTCAATTACTTGTCATCAGTTTACTGTAAACATTTCAAGATGAAAACCGTGACAATTGTTGTTCTCTTCGGAGTGTTGAACCTCGGTAAGCTATAATTTAAATTTACTGATTTTTCTTTAAATATTGATTGTTAATTTAAAATAAATAAAAAACAAATATTATATTAAAAATAGGTGCCTTCCTACTTGTTTTTTTTTTATACCGTGAATAATGAGGTCGTCAACTATTTTTTTTTTAATAAAATAAAATACTGTTTTGTTTAAAACCACGAGTTTTATTAATTTTTTGAACCGACCGGTTTCGCTTTACTCAAGCATCATCAGGGTACAAATTAATACTAAACAATAAGTCATAATGTGTGCTTATATAAAACAAAATATAGAGGGAGACAAAATTTAGAGAGAGACAAAATATAGAGGGAGACAACATGATACAAAAAATATATCAAACACATCGACGGCCATAAAATACATTAACCTAAGTTCGCAAGTAATGGAAAAAACCGAAAGATAATTATGTGACTAATGGGTTACAGAGGAACAAAGCATCAACTGACATAGTGGTAAGGAGCACTGGGAATTTTTTTATTAAGGGTTTATTGGAAACAGACCTAATATTGGACTACTTGATATGTCTAATTGATTATTAAGTATATGACTTTTGGTTTTTACAGCTTTTTTAATTTCTAGTGCCTCTAAATTGTTAAGTCTGTTACCATGTCCGTTTTTATGTAAGATTTTAGCACCGGTGCTATGACAAAACGTATGATCTTTATCGATCAAATGGTTGGCGAATTCTGAAAAAACGTTATTATTGAGGCAACGAAGATGCTCCTTTATCCTAATATTAACATTACGTGTTGTCTTACCGATATAAAAAAAAAAGAAATTAAAAGAATAAAATTCTATCTAGTACCTCACCTCTTATTAAAAATCTTTTGTACTGGAAAAGATATGTTGATGATGTGTTTTGTATATGGACAGGGACTGAGCGTCAACTGAATTCCTTCCTCAATCTTATAAACTCTTTTCATAATCAGATTAAATTCACATTAGAGATAGGCAAAAACTCAACCTTAAATTTTTTAGACCTTACCTTATCCATCATTAATAACAAAATTGATTTTAACATATTTCGTAAACCCTCCTATACTGACATTGTAATACACAGCACCTCTAATCACCCGATTTCACATAAGCACTCCGCATTCCATTCAATGGTTCATCGTTTAGTCACAATTCCAATGTCCGATACTAATTTTGCTAATGAACTTAAATTAATTAAAAAAATAGCGGTAAATAATGGCTATGAACCATATTTTATTGATTTAATTTTAAATAAAAAACTAAAACAAATAGCCATTAATCAATTCTTATTCGCTAGTCCTTGTCCTCAAATCAATGATAATAATATTAATTATCAATGGCGGCGAATTTTATTCATTAATAATTTTTCTACTTTAAGTGTTAAAAACCTTCCTTCTGAAGTCAGACCTGCCTTTTATACGAATAACAATCTAGGTAAATTTCTAATTAATTCTAAAGATAAGGACAACAAATTAAGTCATTCGGGAATATATAAATTAAATTGTAATAATTGTTCGGCTTTTTATATCGGTAAGACAACACGTAATGTTAATATTAGGATAAAGGAGCATCTTCGTTGCCTCAATAATAACGGTTTTTCAGAATTCGCCAACCATTTGATCGATAAAGATCATACGTTTTGTCATAGCACCGGTGCTAAAATCTTACATAAAAACGGACATGGTAACAGACTTAACAATTTAGAGGCACTAGAAATTAAAAAAGCTGTAAAAACCAAAAGTCATATACTTAATAATCAATTAGACATATCAAGTAGTCCAATATTAGGTCTGTTTCCAATAAACCCTTAATAAAAAAATTCCCAGTGCTCCTTACCACTATGTCAGTTGATGCTTTGTTCCTCTGTAACCCATTAGTCACATAATTATCTTTCGGTTTTTTCCATTACTTGCGAACTTAGGTTAATGTATTTTATGGCCGTCGATGTGTTTGATATATTTTTTGTATCATGTTGTCTCCCTCTATATTTTGTCTCTCTCTAAATTTTGTCTCCCTCTATATTTTGTTTTATATAAGCACACATTATGACTTATTGTTTAGTATTAATTTGTACCCTGATGATGCTTGAGTAAAGCGAAACCGGTCGGTTCAAAAAATTAATAAAACTCGTGGTTTTAAACAAAACAGTATTTTATTTTATTAAATATGTCAAACCACAAAGTGATTGCTTTCTACAATAATATTTTTTTTTTGCAAATGTTACATATTAAATAAACAAGTTAAATGCCAACATCCCTGTCAAAGGTAACCCTAAGTGATTCGCTACGTTTGTTGACTTAGCAGGGGTACCCGGGTTAATGGGGTGAGGTTTGTCTAGGTTTTGGCGGCGATTGTGTTTTCCCACCTACTGCGTGGTGGACCGGAACTGGAGAATCTGGTTGCGGGACACCTAACCAAGACCTCTCCAGCCGGATTCTCGAACCATCGCCTTGCGGCATAGTGAGAAGGATGGATTTATACGTCCGTCACTTCTCATTGAACTCCAGATTCCTATCCACCCTTCATACCTTTTTCCTTCGCATAGCTTCTTCTCCTTTTTCATCCCCAAAGATGACATATTTTTCCTCAGGGTCTCCTGAGTGGAGTTAATGTAAATAAAATGTATCATATTTGTAAAGTTATTAAAGACAGTAAATTTTTTTCTTGATATGATCAAAAATGACATTATAACTGAACTTGGGTAAAACTTGTGCAATGGTATCTGGTGAGGCAACACGAGACACGATTCAGTAATTCAAAAATGAAATGGCAGTGCTTTAGTACCGCCGCACATTTAAATTAATGTTAAAAGTTTTTTTCGGTCTGCCCCAAATAACAACATTTTTATGGCTTATTTCTTTAAAAAATTTAATAATTTACATTTGTAAAAAAATCATTAAATTTTGTTGTGGGAGAAGACCTTGTTTTAAAATTTTACTTCAAGAGCAGTGTATACAATGCTATAATGTTGCTTCAAACTAAGTTAAATTTCTATAAAATCACTTAGTTGATCCGCGCCAGTTGACCCCCCGATTATATGCTATCGATTAAGGGAAATACGCTATACGTACTTACACAAAATATAACTAAGTGCAGGTGTGCAGAATACCGCCAAAGAACAAATATATAAAGGAAATCGTCAAGGAAAAAACTACTTCCCTATATCCTTTATATTCAAGGGTAAGAGTACAAAAAATCGGCATTGTAAATACATTCGATTGTTATCCATACTATCTTATTATTAAAAGTATTTTTGATGTCGATTTTAGATTTGAAATTGGTAAATAATGCTCAAAAATAATATTTTATAATAATTGTAATTTGGGGGAAGGGGGTGGAGCAATTGTCGGGGTATCAACTGTCAGATCATAAATTAAACGATGCATCACACATCGATAGCTCGTTCTCTGAACTCATCGCGATAGCAATAGTTTTTTAAAATACCTACTGTTGAAATTTCTCAGCGACCGCCTTTCCTCTTAAGACCTCGCATTACTAAAATCTAATAATTTATTTTATTTTTATTTTATTTATTTATTGTTTGAAAATATTACATAATACAATATAGTGAACTTAAAATGTCCAACTAGGCAATTGCCCGTTTTAGGACATTCCAGTATGATAATGTTTTTACATGTAAATTATAGTAAATTATAGTGTTGACTATTCTGTTGGTAAAATAATACATATGTATATTCATATTCTAGAATACTTTCAGTTATACCACGACATTTTTTACTATTGTTTAGCTGACATAATAAACTAAAGAAATATTAATAGATAAAACAAGAAAAATGAATTTGAAAATGAAAATGAATGAAGAAATTCTGTTGGTAAAATAATACATATATGTATATATTCATAATCTAGTATACTTTCAGTTATATCACGACATTTTTTTGCTATTGTTTAGCTGACATAATAAACTAAAGAGATGTTAATAGATAAAACAAGAAAATGAAAAATAAAAATGAAAGTAAAGAAGGAACTTTTCCTTTAAGGAAAAATATCACGAAGAATTGAGCAATTTTCGAAGTTACTTTATGTAAAAATACAGTTACTGTAATGCTAATATAATACCAATATAAATTAAAATGTAAAGAAAAACAAAAATTACAATTCAATTACTGTTGTTTAGCATATTCTCGCATTCAGCTCTCCCCAAGACCAGAAGCCAATTAGTAACCTGCATACGCAGAATATTAGTACTCATTGCCTTCCATGCATCAGGTATGAGATTGAGCAATTTAGGGCCTAGGTATGAGAATTGTCTCTGTGCTAAAGATGAGGAGGTGGTGGGCGGAACTATTGGGTTTTTTTTTGCATGTCTTGTATTATGACAGTGGTTTACGGAAGCGTAGTGGTGCCTCTGTTTTTGAGTGTGTAATATGATTTTCCTTATGTATAATTGTCTTACATCAAGAACACGAAACTCTGCGAACAATGACTCGCTGGGGTACCTGAAAGGTTTTTTCAGTATGACTCTTATAAGCGATTTCTGGGATTTAGCTAAGGGATCGAGTATAGTTTTAGCACAACCGCCCCAACCTAAGGAAGCATAGTCTAATATGGAATTACACATTGCAAAGTAAATTCGTTTCAAATCATTTACGCATAGAATATTTCTTATTGCTATGAACAGATGTGTAAGTTTCCTGACCTTTGTGGAAGTTAAGGCTATATATTTGTCCCATCTCAGAAATTTATCAATGATAATTCCTAGGTATCTTATATTGTCCACACATTCTAAGGTATTGCATTTACATGTAATAATGTCGTTGCAATGGTGTATTCTAATGTTAAGGATTTCTTGTGGTTGACCCGCTTGAGTTGAACTGAAGCAGATGAATTTCGTTTTATCCGAGTTTAGAGTGAGGAGATTACTATCTAGCCACTGTTTAACTTTGTTTATGCCGAATTCAGCTTTACTGCAAGACTCATTCCAGGTTTTGCCTTCAAATAAAAGTACTGTATCGTCAGCAAATGTAATTATGTGGTCTGCAAAGGAAGTATTACATAAGTCATTTATATAAACATTAAACAGTATGGGACCTAGAGTACTTCCTTGCGGTACGCCATATTTAATATTGGCTGGATCACTTAGAGTACCGTTAATATCCACTCTTTGGCTCCTGTTTTCTAGGTAACTAACCAACCATTTGAAAATTTGACCCTGTATCCCAATTCGCTGTAGTTTATTCAGCAGAATTTTGTGCGAGATAGTGTCAAATGCTTTAGCTAGATCTAAAAAAAGTGCAATGCATTTACTACCTTTATCTAGGTTATTGGAGATGATTTTTGTCAAATTAGCGATGGCGTTTTCAGTGCTTAAACCTTTGCGAAAGCCGAATTGTCTACTAGAAAGGATGTTGTTATTTTCTAGATAATGGGTGAGACGGTTCTTTACAATTTTCTCCAAAATTTTTGAGACCGAGTTGAGCAGAGAAACCGGCCGGTAGTTATGTATCAGTGATTTGTCCCCACTTTTATGCAGTAAAATGACGATTGACTGCTTTAAATGGTTAGGGAATTTCCCTGATTTAAAGCTTAGATTCGCAATGAACGCAATCGGTAATGCTATGTATACTTTAATGATTTTTAGAAGATTCGATGAAATCTTATCGGGACCACATGCTTTTGATGACTTAAGGTCGTCAATTATCTTCATGACTTCGTTAGATATGAAGATGATAAAGTGTTCTTGAACACTTTTTACTTTTATAACTCTTAAAAAAATATTGTTTTTAAATATAGTCACTATTCATCTGTCGGGTTGAAAAAGTAGTTACCTATGTGAAATTCCCTCCATAGAAAAAAATCACAAAGTATGCTTTGAAAATTATATAAAAACCCTTCTGGTTCTGTTGTCTAACATGCTATAGGTATGATAAAATTTACAATGTTTAAAGCAACAAAAAATATCGCTGCCAAACTGATAAAAAAGATAGCTGCGAAATATATGTGGAAAATTTGTTTAAGATAATATTAATATTGATTTCGAATTTGAAATACGAAAACGATTAAAAAAATTAAGGTCGCAATGGCCGATTTAAGGCGCTGTGCGACCGTTATCTTTTATGTTTCTGTGTCTAGTTATTTTTATGTTTTGTTTAGTTAGATTTATTAGTATTATCTAATTGTAATTATATAATTTTTTTGTAGCTACTGCGATTCCTTCACCTGTTCTGGATAGATTTGTTGCTGAGACTGACGTTATTCTCAACCTTTATACAAGGTAAGTCTTTACTAGAAAATCGTGGGTTTAGTAAATTCAGTGAATTTTTTTTTTGAATGTTTGTCGGTTATTTCTTTCACAAGTACGTTATTTGTTAAAAAAAATATATTTCCATTTCTTCAGAAATAACCCGAAGGAAGCTCAAGTTTTACAAAATGGAGACGTTCAGAACCTAACCGACTCCAACTTCCAACTGGACAAACCTCTGAAGGTCCATTCACACGGATGGACAAATCAGGCTAAAGCTGACAGTTTAGTCGAAGGTAATTATTGTTTTATTATAACGAAATATGGGAAAGACTTTTTCCTAATCCTGAAAAAGCTCACAGGAGGCCTTGAGGAAAATAATTCACCTCAGGGCCTGCAACATCTTTGGGGTTGCTGTGTGGAAGGTCTTTTTAGGGAAGGAAGGAAAAGAAATTCTGGGAAGGAAAATGAGAAAGAGGTGTGGGTAGGAATCTGGGGGTCGCTGGAGGTGCTGATTATCCAATAAATAATATTACCTACTTTGTTTCAACTCTTACATTTTACATAACCTATATTTTGTTTCATATATTTTATGTTAGGTCATTTGGTCAACTCTTTATTTTCAAGTTGTAATTTAAAATCATGTAAGTACTCTATTGTACATATGTTAAATTCCGTTGGGCGTTTAAATAAATAAAAAATATCATTTAATTAATAACAGATCACATTGTATAAACCACTTTTTTTTATAAACAATATCGACATGTTTCAATAACAATGTTATCTTCTTCAGGATATGTTAATATAAAGAAAAATAAATGACAAACAAGTATAGACAAATTAGAATAAACTATAACATAGACGAAATATTAGAAAGTAGAGGTGATTAATTGCTTAAAAATCATAAAAATAGTTATACAAAATTAAATATAAAAATTATTTAAAGAAAAATAAAATTGCATTTAGATAATAAAAAAACTTTTAACAACAAATAATTAGTCTAAATCAAAAAATAAATAATTATTGTAAGTATTAATAAGAAAATAAATTAAAAATATGGCTGTTTAAAATTTAAAGTTTATTCTAATTTGTCTATACTTGTTTGTCATTTATTTTTCTTTATATTAACATATCCTGAAGAAGATAACATTGTTATTTAAACATGTCGATATTGTTTATTAAAAAGTGGTTTATACAAAGTGATCTGTTATTAATTAAATAATAAATAATGCCACAAAGTTATTTTGCAATGTTTGAAGAAGTAAAAAAAATATCTACCATTTAAATTATTCTCAGGGCGGTGGTACCCATATCCTTCTCCCAAATTGAATAAGACAGTCCATATTCAGCCAGCGTTTGATCAATTGAACGCGGATTAGTCATTCTAGCTTTCCTGGTTTAATATTCCAGTTTTCTTGACCGGTTGAGTATTACATAACGCAATATACCTAATATTCCAGCATTCCTGGCCGGTGGAGTATTTAAAGTGATTTACCTTCCTACCTACTACTCCAGCTTTCCTGGTTCGTGGAGTAGCTATCGTGATTTACTATTCCATTTTTCCTGACTGGTGGAGTGTTCAACGTGATTAACTATTCCAGCTTTCCTGGCCGTTGGAGACTTTAACGTGGTGCTCGTGGACTGGACCGCCGGGACTGTGGGCGAAGAGGTGGACGTGGTTGCCAACGCCCCCTTGGTGGGTAAATTCGTGGCCTCTTTCCTGGACTGGCTGTCCACCCTCGGTCTCCCCTTCTCCCAAATCCATATCATGGGGGGCAGTATTGGCTGCCACGTGACCGGTTGGGCTGGAAGGAGCTGCAAACTGGGCCAAGTTGAATACGTTACTGGTAAATAAATCCAAACCACTTATTTTTTTAATTACTGTTGCAATGATATTACGAAGCCTGCCAAGGAAGATTTGAAAAGACATTTTTTTCACTCATAATTATTAAAGGGTCAGAACATGTCAAAGTTAAAATAGTAAAAGAGTCTTAATGAGACGATAATCTTATAGATATTATAAAGGCGAAAGTTTGTATGGATGAGTGTTATTCTTTCACGCAATAAACACCGAATATAATTTAAAAATTCTTTCACTAATCGAAAGCTACATTATTTGCGAGTAACATAGGCTATATATATTGGTTAGCTCTGGCGTTATGAAAAAGCTGTTATTTTTCATACGTTTTCTGTCCCTAACCAAATCGAGTTATTGCAAACGTCAAACAAATTGTTACCTTGGAAAAAATGTTTTTTTTTAAATAGGCAATTCACCCTAAAAATAGTGCTTTGTTGGCATCATAGTTAATATCTACCTACCTCTAAAAATGTTTATTGTCCGGACGAAAAGCATAGCGTTGATATGTTGTTATTTGACGTGGGCTGTAATTTTGTTATTTCTTTAGGTTTTTCTCTGGATTCAAATATGAATAAAATACTAATTCCTACTTGAGGCGAAATCATCAGAATAAATTAGGGGAGTAGGTACTTAAAATAAATTTCTATAATTTAAATATTTTCTAAAATAGAATTTTTATTTGCGAAATGTCATTCTCAAATTTTTAAAATTTTCATTAAACAATAATTATTTTTAATTAGACAAAAAAGCAAGAATAATAACAATTATGCCAATAATTATGCCAGTATTTTCCCACTAATACCATGCGAGCGAAGCCGCGGGTAAAAGCTAGTACCTACATAATTCTGAATGTTGCCTACGGTGTATAGTCAAGAAAAAGAAAAGTGACTTTTAAACTCTTCGCATATCACATACCCAGCTGGTAACTTATTACACTTAACAAAATTGCTACATATTAACCTACAATTTTATTGAATCACTGCCGAAATATTCAAATTAGATCGTCAATGTTTACTTTAGATTTCTAAAAAACTCTGCGAAAATGGTTGGGCTACGTGAGTGAAGTACAAGTGTTTCCGCAATTTATATCAACGTCAAAAAGTAAATCTACTAATATCAAAAATTCAAAATTTCAACAATTTGCTAAATTAGTTTTTCTTCGCAGGTCTTGATCCATCAAAGAAATTCTGGGAGGATTCTCCAGACAAGATAAACGCAGGTGATGGAAAGTACGTGGAGATTATTCACACCAACACGCACCATCACGCCCTGATCCTCCCCACCGGTACAGCCGACTTCTACCCTAACGGGGGAACAGACAACCCCGGGTGCGACGGCAACGATGACTGCGACCACTACAGGGCCATGCTGTTCTTCGAGGACTCCATCGGTTCTAATGGGGGATTCGTGGCACAAAAGTGCAACAACTATGACGAAATTGTCAGTTTAAGCTGCGCCAATATTAGCACATCTTACATGGGCGGGACTGGGCCAGCAAAAACCATGTAAGTTAACTTATCTGTATTTATGTTTTTATCTTCACTTTACTTTATGTTATTTATTTATTTGCAAAGGTGTCCGAAAACCCTCAGTACATGCGGGAAATTGGTGAAAATACATCATATTTGGAGTCGATCTTGTGGTATAAATTTTTTTTTGAGCTTTCGTTTCCTAAATCGAGTCTTACGTTGGGATTTTTTTAAGGACAAATTAAAAAAATATCGAAATTTGCAGACGGAAATGAAAGTTGTTTTGGTTTCTCTAGGTGATGTTGCTTCAAAGTTTCCCGCTTGCACTACGTCATTTCGGAAACCGTGTATAATACAACAATATATTCTATATATCTAGTAATTAAGGTTTCTCCAAAAAAGTTTATTTCATGGTTAAATTTGCTTAGAGATAGGAGTTCTATTATGTTTTAAAACGAATTAGTATGTGAGAGGGGAGAGGGTGACAAATATAGGATACGGATAGGAGATGCTCCCGCGTCATTCTATACTATGTATGTAAAGGAATACCTACCTAGAAATGCCTAGAATTCATTTGTGTTCGAATAATGAATATGCTTTTCAAATGTCATTCACATACATAAAAATCATTATAGTTTTTTACTAGCTATGTGGCAGACATTAGAGTAATCAAATTATTAGGAAAATAATTTATTTTGTTTAAGATCGACTAATAACCTTCAAATGTAGTTTCTTTGTTTACAGAGAAACACATGATTTGTTTTGTCATTACAAATAAAAAATACCATAAATAGAATAATTGTCTTGTATGTAGATATTAATTTAGGTTCCACGAAAACTGGACAAAATGGCATTTCGACATCCCTTTGAAAAGTCATTATAAGTTACGAAAAGTTATGGCCCGTAACATAACCTAACCTAATGTTACCTATTGAAACAACAACAAAAAATTAAATCATCATTTTTAATGACTTTTCAAAGGAGGTGATGAAGTTGTGTATTGTTAAGTTTTTTTTTATTAGTCACAAAAATGTACATAAGTTACAAATAAATTTTATTCAGTAATTAATAATATTTGATGAACCCTCATAAATAAGCAGAGCTTATGTGTATGGGGGGGGGGTTTTATTATATTGGTTTTATTTGACATGATTCAGTTCAAGTTTTCAGTATAATTTTTAAGGTGAGTTTTAAATTCTTTTATATTAGTATTTATGTTTCTAATTTTTCTGGTAATGAATTAAAAAAATTACCTCCGAGATATTTATGATTTAACTGTCTTATTGTTTTTCCATATTTTTGAATAAGAAGTATTGACGTTTGTCTAAGATTTCTGTTATTTTAAAGGGTGCAATTTTATTTTGAATATTATCTTTATAAATTTGTAATGTTGCATCGTAGAAGTATAATGCACTTAATTTATAACGCCTTAGTCAAAATAATTCTTCCATTTTCTCTTGCCTCTTACAACAAGAATGATAAACATATTTTCAACAAAAGACCTAAATTAGTCCCTCGGAAGGGGTGATTTCCTCAAGTACTTCTGCTGTTTAGTTTTCAGTTACTCAATAATTTTCTTTCAGTAATAAAACGACAAAAATCAGTCTCTTGGAAGAAACGCATATTGCTGTTAAATATAACTTTAATGTCTTCCTTCGTTCATTATATTTTTTTTTATTCTTTCAGTTCCGGGGTTTACTACCTGACGACCAACGCCGAAAAGCCGTTCTACCAAGGATGAAAAATACATTTATTTAGGCCCGAATTGATTTTTGTTTGTCCATTGTATTCTTGTCTGAAAAATTAATTTGTTAAATAAAAATAATTCTCTGTTAATAACTCAGTTTTTATACACCCATAAATTTATTTTCACCTAACTTTCTAAAAGTGGACCAAAAAATCCGAAATGAAAAATAGGGCCAACGGCACGCAGTGTTCCCAAGCGGTCACCCATTTAAGTTCTGACCGCACCCAATATTACTTAACTTCTGTGATAGGGCGAGAACCGGTGTGTTCAACTTGGTATGGTCGTTTGCAGTGGTGGTTCTTCACAGGGGGACGATGGGGATAGTCCCCACCAGTTACACCCGATACCTACTAAAGGAAATAACAATGGGAATGAATGAATTCTTAACATAAAAGTAATTAACATTTGCAATAAAATATTATAAATAAATTAACAAAATTGTGAACATTCCAGAGAAATGTGTTGTAAAACGGTAGAAATTCGGAATGCCGTTGCTTAAGATAGGTTACCTTGCGATAATTGAAGAATAGTGCAGCGGTTTTTTTATTGAGACCTGTGTTTAAGTGCGGACCAGCCAGTGGCCGAAAATCCACATTTCGTCGGAAAATGATCTTTGATCGTACAGGGCGGTTCCAATGAGAAAGATTAATTATTCTCCAAACCAGCTTTTTAAAATTATAACTCAATATCGATTTTATTTCATTCCAAAGTTGTTTTAATTTATACCTGCATCCAAAAATGCTGAAAAGCGTGAGGATAAAACTATTAAAATTATGTACTATTTGTAATTATTTTTTGATCATAAGTATTTATCATTTTTCAATAAATGTCTAAGCAAAATAAGAATGTACAAAAATCTGAAATATATTAGTTTGTAAGTGCCCAAATAAATACACAAACGGACCAATTTTTGTCATGAAACACATGTACTTATATTTTTAATGATTTTATTTAAACTAAAATTAAAATTCTGAAACATACGTTTACCAGATAATGTATTGTTTTTTTTACTGCATGATTATATGATTTAAAATGAGTGTTGCATAATACATGTACTTTTTTGAAAATTTAACAAATCCGCCAACGACCTATGGTATAACCTTATTATACTAAAAATAAACCTTTTTCTGAATATTTAAAATGAGAACAATCTACATGAAAGAACAATCTTTCGAAATCAATTTATAATTTTTTGTGGAAAAGAGTCAATACGTCTAAACACTGATTTAAAAATGACATATTTCTGGTTTTCTCTGGTTATACGCTCTTAATGTATTTTAAAGATTTTCGTTTTAGAAAATAACAAAAATTTTCTTGATGAAATATTGTATTTATAAATATTGTCATTCCGAATGAAAATAAACCAACACCATTTATTGGTTCGTCCTTGAACATATTAAAAATTTTGTCTCTGTCAATTTTCGCCTTTTTACGCGACTAACTTTTTAAAGCAGCCGCCAAAATTTAAAGAACTTTCATAAGTTTATTTTTAAAAATTATTATTTTTACCCACTTTGATAGTTTTATTAAAGAAATATTGTTTTTCAATGTATAAAGTAGGTTACCGAATCCACCGACAACAAAGTTTACCAGGTTATATTGTACGTACCCTATCACCAAGGTCCGCATACAAACTAATAATGGACACATTAATAATACTCCGATAATTAATTAATTAACACTTAATAATGGATACATTTATATTACTGCGATAATTAATTAATTAACACTTAATAATGGATACATTTATAATACTCCGATAATTAATTAATTAACACTTAATAATAGATACATTAATAATACTCCAACTAAAAAGGATGATCATTCCTGAAAAACGTTGGGTACGAGTAGGTGAATTTATTTTATTATTAAAAGCGGATCGCGCTTTTAAAAAGTTTGAAAACCACTGCCACATTGTGACGCCAGCCCTCGTCCCATGTATTAGTAGATGGTGTGTCGTGACGTCACAAGCAGAATGGGGATTAAATGACGTCAGAAACTTTGCTTGTAACAAAAGCTACCCGTTAATATTATTACATTTATTAAAACGCTGTCTATAAGCTACCTGAAAGGTATATTTTTTTGTTGTATTCAGATAGCTGACTACATTTTCAAAAATAAACTCCTTCTGATATACCTTCTAAAATATTCAGAAGTGGGATATTTTTGGGTTTGAAAAAGTTTACTCGCTCAGGATGACTGGCAGATCAATTAGCTTTACTGTAGGTGTAGACTAACAAAAGGTAAAAGGCAAAGCACAATGCGATCAAAACACTGCGATACAATGCGCACCCTTTTCATAAATGAGCCTTGAATCAATTTGAAATTTGGTTTGGCGTTAATTTTAAGCACTTGGGGCATGTCTTGATATACTTGGTCGAAGGGAAGGACCGATCTACTGTTCGTTTTTGTTTTTCACTCTTCTTCAATTGTACAGATAAATCTACGGAGATCTAATAAATATGTTAGTTGAGGCAACGAAGACCAAAAAAGATCAAATAGCGAAAATAATTCATGTAGCCAATTTTGGCACAGTTCCGAAAGAAGGTGTCCTTAACAACATACTAAAAGTACTGAAGGCCTTAGGTGAAGCTAAGAGACCTGGGGGGGTCTCCTTTTTCATTTTTTCGTTAAGGACTCGAAAACTACTGCCTTAATCGAAAAAAAAATTATACTAAATTAATCTACGTAAAATTTTCTACAAAAAAGGTTACACTTTTTTGCTAAGATCAATGCCTAATGAGATATGGAGGGAAAAGGGTGTAAAATTTAAATAAAAAATTCCATGTGCTAAATTAATCTAAATAAAATACTCTACAAAAAAGATTCCTTACACTTTTTTGCTAGGATCAATGCTTAAAGAGATATACAGGGGGGAAAATAAAAATAATATAAAAAATGAAATGTTTATTGTTAATAATGAAATGTTTATTGTTAAAAATGAAATGTTAATTGTTAAAAATGAACAGCCGGCAGCCGCAGGCACCGGAGCAGGCAATCCCTGCTTTGCGGCACCTCACACCCAGTCGTGCATCGGCAAAAGATCAAGTTCAAAACGTAGTTGGGTGCCACATTTAATTTTCAAGATACATCCTTAAGTTACTACAGTTACTACATTGTAATTTTAATGTTGTTCATTTGATAAATTGGAAATCATAGAAATTAGAAAGAGCGTAAATTCGAATTTAAATATTATAAATAATCAAAAAAGGTTTTTAAATGTAACAATGACTCCAGAAAAATATGGAAGATTATCAAAGAAATCACTAACTCTGAACCCTCCTACAACAAGAAAATGATTGGAGAATTAAACATTGACATGATTCCTACTTCTTTTGCAGAGTATCCTGACAAAATTCTGGAATATATTAATACATTTTTCACTAACATAGGCTCGCAATTGGCAAATAAAATCACAAAACCAATTACTAATGAAAAGGAAATTGAAAATAATGAAGACTTAATCCAAGATAACACACTAAATCTAAACCAAATAACTAGCAACGAACTTAGAAAAGTGATTGCTTCACTAGATAACAACACTTCTTCAGGAAATGATCCTATCTCAATCAAAACTATAAAACATCTCCAAGATGAGTTGATCCTCCCCCTGACATACCTTATAAATCTCTCTATATCAAAGGGGATTTTTCCTTCTTGTCTAAAAAATGCTACAGTTTTACCAATTTATAAAAATGGAAGCAAAAATGATATAAATAATTATCGCCCTATAAGTATCCTGAGCACTTTCTCAAAAATCCTAGAAAAAATTTTGAAAGGCCAAATCGTTCACTTTCTGGAATTTAATAAAAAAATTTCCCCGACACAATATGGATTTCGGGAAAGTTTGAGTACCGCGAACGCCATTGAACATTTTACAAGAATAGCCATAAAAAGTTTAGACGATGGAAAAAAATGTCTGGCTATTTTTATAGACCTAAAAAAAGCCTTTGACACAATAGATCATAAAATTCTTCTCACAAAACTTTAAAAAATTGGCATATCTGGCACTCCACTAAATTTACTGATGACGTACTTGACAGGACGAACACAACAAGTACAAATAGGCCAACAAAAAAGCAATCCTCTTCCAATAAACTACGGCGTCCCTCAAGGAAGTGTCTTGGGACCAATCTTATTTCTCATCTACATAAATGAAATTACCAAACTTTCCATCAATGGAAACATAATTAGTTTTGCCGATGATACTGTTATGTTATTCCAAGAAAAAGACTGGATGGACACTTATAAAGAGGCTGAACATGGACTAACTGTACTTCAAAATTGGCTTCGGATGAACTCTCTTACGCTCAATGTAATTAAAACTAATTATCTAGCCTTTTCAATAAACTCAAGAGGTCAACCGGGTAAAGAATACTTTCTCAAATTGCACGAGTGTCAAAACAATAAGTCACATTGCTCTTGCCCTATTATAACAAAGGCAAAAAGTATTAAATATCTAGGAGTGGAAATAGACGAAGACCTTAGATGGGACATACACATAAATGGAATCACTAAAAAGTTCACGAGACTTGTATATTTCTTCAAAAACCTAAGAAACATACTACCTAGGAAAGACATAAAAAAAGTATTTTATGCCTAATGTCATTCCCGTCTTGAGTACGGAATTCTAGTATGGGGATCTGCTACAGCCAATCATATTAACCACTTAGATATTGCTCAGAAGAGCATTATAAAAACCATACTAAAATTATCCATCAGAACCCCCTCAAAAGATATTTTTAAGTGTTTTGACGTTCTTAATTTAAAACAAATATATGCCAAGAATATTCTTATACATCATTTTAAAAACAGAAAATCTCCTAATGAAACTCGGATACATGACACAACAGCCTCAAAAAAGGATATACGAGATGTTCCAAAATTCAAGACAAGTTTTGGCCAAAGAAACCACATATATCTTGCAACTAAACTTTACAACATCCGTCCTCCAAGTCTGAAAAAGATAGAAAAGATAAATAAGTTTAAGGAAAAAATCAAAACATGGGTGAAAGAAATTAATGCAGACATACTAGAGAATGTATTAAAAACATCATAGAAACTAAATAACAGAAAATCAAAGAAATCTACCAGTCCGCCTCAGCACAGGACCACCTAGTGAGGAGGACTAAGAACAAACGGATTAAATATTTATATATATCATCATATCTTGTAATTGTCATCAAACCTGTAACTAAATAGTCACTAATAAAAAATAAAAAAAAAATAAAAAAAAATGATCCATTATAAAAATTGTTCACTTTGTAAATTAAGTCCTATTACACTCCTTCACACTCCCACCGTTAAGTCCATTGTTGTAATTAGTTTTAAGTGAACCCCGAGGAAGTGAGCAATAATCCATCCATTGCACACAGAAAATGCCCCAAAACCAACACGGATTTTTTCCGCTCTATCAATGTCCATGGTAATTATAAATCCGTGCACGATTGTACACCGCCCGGCAAGGCAATATGCTCAGAAATCTCTGGTCAAAATCGTTCAACTGGTAAGTGCTGATACACCCTATATAAATGCTCATATCAATCAGACCAATATCACATATAAGTATTTTTATTTTTCTAGCAATTCAGCCGTATCAATGTACTAAAATATTAACTTACGAGAGGCATAGCAACTAGCAACAGAAAGAAGGTACTCGTACCCAAGGTTCATAGAAAATGCATTTAACAAGGTTAGCTCATATGCGCCTATTTTGAAATACATTGAGGTAAATTGAAGTAAAAGACTACCACTTGTATTTGCAGTTAATTCAAATCTCCCAGTGGAACATGGACTTCAAGCTACGTCAAGAATTTTTAGCCAATAATCCCTTCTCTCCCTCGATGAGATAACCTTGTTAAAAGCATTTTCTATGACTTGACCTTGACCAATTGACTCGCACCCTTATACAATGGCATAGGTATAATATTTATTGAATGTGTTTAATATTTGGAATATCTATGTATGTATAAAATCCTCACAGCAATAATTTACTTCTACGTTACCTGCTTCTACCTATACCTACAGAGTTTTGTTTTTTATTGGTTTTTAATGTTATCACTGACGACCCTGGGAAAACCCAAAACATATATTTTTAAACATAAGTATGTTATTTGAAAATCTCGCAGCGCAATGTGTCACTAGTTTAAAGTAAGTATTTACTAATCTTAGTCGTGAATCACTAGCTCTAAATCTTAGATGTAATTCACTAGTTATAATTATAAATCTTATTGTAAACCAGTTGAATTTATTAAATCTATATTTATTTGTACGGCGCTTTTGAGGTGATATAAATCAGCCAAATGTTATTATTGTTGTTATTATTATTAAGGCGTTAATAAATAATATCGTTAATAAATCTTACTAATATTATAAACGCGAAAGTTTGTAAGGATGTATATGTGTTTGTTTCTCTTTCACGCAAAATCTACTGAATGGATTTTAATGAAACTTTACAAAAACATAGCTCATTCAACTGTCATATCATATAGGCTATAATTTATAAAGCTAGCTAGGAAAGGGCGGGGGAAGGGAACGGGGACGCACGGAAAAAGTGGTTCAAGTAGAAAAAATATTGTATTTCTTTGAATATGGCATTGCAACGCATGCTGGGAACCAGCTAGAAATAAATAAATCCCTAATGTGTTCCTATACCATTAACCCGATTGCGATGAAAATTTGGTGGGTTGTTGTGCTCACTCCCGCGAAGGTTTCTATATGTGGTTGTTAACTCGGGATTTATGAAATTTGCATAAAAAATTACAATAGGTAGTGTGGGAGTGTTTGGAAAATGTGTGTATTTCATATAGTTCAGCGGCAAAGAGGGAAGGAGGGAGGGGGAAGATCCGGTAGAAGGGAAAGCGGAGAAGGTAGAAGGGGATCGCGGGATAGGGGAGAAGCCAGGGATGGTGGAAGGGGAATGTACGAGGGGTGGAGCAGAGAAGGGGGGGGGAAGGGAGGCTTTTCACACGGACGGTTGGATGTGGCCTGCTCACGCACCGGAAAACCTTCTGATTTATTCGCGTATGCACCAAACGGAAAAACAAAAAATTTTGTGTGTTTGGACACACAAAATTTTTAATATACTTTGGAAGCACTTCATTAAACAGTATTAAAACACAATTACTTTATTTCTTTGAATCGCATTTTAACGCATGCCGGGCAGCGTACATATTTACAAAACCTATACCGGTTGGTAGCGACAATTTACATTTTAAATACACCTCTACATTGGTTATTTTTTATCACTTTTGCGAAAACCAAAATTGTTCTAAAATCTAGATAAAAATAATCTTTTAATTGCGTATATTAGAAATTAATAATTTTATTTCAAAATATTAAAATTTCTATATTGAAAATGTAAATTGTCGATACCGCAACTAAACCGGTATAGGTTTTGTAAATACATTACATATATCAGTTTATATTTACGTACTTACACATTACTCATTAACGATGATGCCTCACGTTTAATGATAAAATTTATCTATTATCTATAGATTTAGGGAACTCCGTTGGAAAACATGGCGTTTAAGATTTGATCGGATTATATGTATAATAATCTAGGCACATAGTTCTTCACTAAATTAGAACATACATACAGCACTAGATTTTCGCGCAACGACAGGTTAAGAATTCCGAAATTTAATAATAAGTACGGACAGAGAACGTTTGAATACAACATATCGAAGATATCAAATTTATTACCTGACACATAAAGCAATGTAATTCTATGAATAAGGTTAAATATATGGTGAAACATTGGCTATCGGAAAAAAAAATAATTATATTGATATGTGTAAAAAAAGGCATGAAAAAATGTTGAATCTGTAGATATAAGATGTAAATTATAACTTTTAAAATGTTTACATGTAACTATAAGCACCTGCTGACAAGCCAATTCAATTGGCTTAGCATGATTTGTTTGTTGATATGTAGGTATTAACTATATTCATTGAATAAAAAAATATAAAAAAACTCCAAAATGATTGTAACAAACACGAATGCATTTAAAATTATTATTACGATTTACAAAACCTGTTGCCGAACATATTTTTAATAATATTCGAGTAGATATGAAGCTGCCTACCGAACGTTTACTATATCAGGACTAGAGTATATTATCCGCAGCTCTATACAAAAATGTCGTTGAGGGCACTATCTGCATCTCTACATATCAGTGTTAGTAGTTTATGTCTGTGTTCAACTGCATGGAATATAGTTTAAAGGCGCTATTATAACATACCTCAATAAATCAATGTTAGCAAATTATATCTGATATTCTTCTGGTGGATTTTATATAATATAATTAGCATAATTTATCTCATGATTACTGTTCCACCGATAAAATAGGGTTAATCAAAAAGCAATGCCTCCAATTTTTTTCTCCTATTAATTGACAAGAAATAAAAATACAATTAGGTATATAGGTTGAAAACAAGACACACTTTCCAACATAATCTCCATCCATTTCCATAGTCCATCTTTTAATAAGGGCATGTATTCTTTAAATCTATATATATAAAAATCTAAAAATGCGTTGTCAAACCATTCATCCCGCGATGGTTCTTCTATATATAATAGTGAGTTCTAGCATTATGAAATTTGTATAAAAAAATTGCAATAGGTGGCACGCGAGCTGTTTGAAAACTGAATGTATGGGAGGAGAACTCGGGAGGGGGGTTCGCGGGACAGGGGAAGCGAAAGAAGGGAGTGAGGAGAGGGAAGGCGGGGAAGGCGGAGTGGAAACGCGAGAGGGGAAGGCGATGCGGGAGAGGAGGGAGAGGCGGAAGGGAACGGGACGAATGTGAAAGGACACGCAGAGAGAAACAATTTCTTTATTGAGTGGCATAGCAAACGCATGCCGGGAACTCGCTAGTTTGAAATAACTCTTCTAACTTTTTTTATTAAATCAGGTAAATCGTTAAATAGTTTTGGACCCAGGTATTCGTAATGGTGGTGTGCAGCTGTCGTGTTGCATTTCGGTACACATATATTCCCAGATATTATTTGCGTTGAGGACAGTTCAGATTCTTTAAAATCTTTTACGATCGCATTTTTTTTGGAAAAGTTTTATTTTTGGGAGACGGTTATGGGTACCGCGTAGGTCATCCCAAATGGTTTCGTGGATGAAGTGACTTCGTTTGGTGACTTACCAGGGGTGCCCGTGTTCGAATCCATACCAACTCAGAATGAAACCAACTCAGTACCACCTCAGAAATTCCCTTACCCAACTTCCTATTTATTCATTTTTTTATGATCACTCTTAATGATCTTTCTGAGGTGGTTCTGAGTTGGTTTCATTCTAAGTTGCCCAGTCACCAACAGGTTCATGGGATAGGGTTTGTCCGGATCTTAGCGGCGGATGTATCTGCTCACCAACTGCGTGCTAGCCGGATTGGGAGAGACTGGTTGAGAGAGACCTTTTGAACTCTCCAGCAGGATGCTCACGGTACACCGCCTTACAGCGCAGTGGGAGGAATGGATTCATACATCCGTCACTCCTGGACACACCGACTTCCAGATTGCTTCCCACCCACTTCTCAGGGCTTCCTGGAGCCAATGCAAAAAAAATATTATTAAATTTATCAAACAGTTCACTGGTTTGGAAAATCTCTTGCTTTTGAATATCTGTAATAATCTTTTTTTTTTGTTAGTTAGATATGCATAATTAGATAGCTACAAATTATTATGCTCGTGGGAAATTTTGATGAATGATAAAATCAGACAGTCCGGGAAAAATATTTCGGAAGATCCAATAAAACCATATCTCTATTTTATTATTAACGTTTGAAAGATATAATCTATAGCGTACTTTAACATAATATTTATCTATCTATTTCCCCGAGATTTTCTGATAAAACGTAAATCTGATTGATTTACTATATATAAATGATGTTTTTTCAATCAGTTATCATCAGTTCACTGTAAACATTTCAAGATGAAAGCCGTGACAATTGTTGTTCTCTTCGGAGTATTGAGCCTCGGTAAGTTTATTTATTTTTCTTTATATATTGATTATTAATTTAAAATAAATAGAAAAAAAAATTATATTAAAAATAGGTGCCTTCTTGTCAATTTTTTTTAAACCGTGACAAATGAGGTCGTCACCTATTTTTTTATTTTGATGCAAGTGTGACAAATTAAATTAAAAGTTAAATGCCAACATCCCTGCCGTATGTCACCCCAAGTGATTCACTACGTTTGGTGACTTAGCAAGGTGCCCGGGTTCAAGGGTTGAGTTTTGTCTAGTTCTTGGCGGCGATTGCGTTTTCCTTCCTCCTGCGTGGCGGGCCGGATAAGGAGAATCTGGTTGCGGGAGACCCAACCTAGACCTCTTTAGCCGGATTCTCGAACTGTCGACTTGCACCGAAGTGGGTGGGATGGATTTATACCTCCATCACTCCTGAACACATTGACATCCAGATTTCTACCCACCCCCATACCTTTTCCCTTCCCAAAGCTTCCAATCCTTCCTTCCCCATCATCCCCAAAGTTGAAATATTTTTCCTCAGGGTCACCTGTGTGGAGTTAATGTAAAAAAAATGTACCATATTTGTACGGTTATTAAAGACAGTACATTTTATTTTCATGACATTATAAGTGAACTTGGGTAAAACCTGTGCAATGGTGTCTCGTGGCGATTAGGTAATTTAAAATTGAAATGGCAGTGCTTCAGTACCACCGCGGCGGCACATCCAATATAAATTTCCATTGGATGTTAGTTTTTTAGTTTTGTTCGGTCGAACCCATTTTATTTAACAATTTATTTAACATAACATTTTATGGCTTACCTACTTCTTCGGTCCTATTCGGTATTTTCCAAAAAGGATAAAAGTAACATTTGTAAAAAAATTATGAAATTTTGTTGTTCGAGACGATCTTAGTCTGAAATATCACCCAAATGCTATAAAATAACATAGCTTCAAACTAAGTTAAATATCTATAATCACTTAGACTAAACGGTCCATGACAGTTGATCCCCGACAGTTGACCGGCATAATTATGTACAATATGCTGTTGGTTTAGGGAAAAACGGTTTATAAATATAACTTAGTGTCCCCCAAGGGGTGTGCAAAATACCACCGAATAATAAAAGTATAAAACATATTTTCACTCAAATGCGACAAGGAAAAAACTCTTTCTCTATATTATGTATTTTTAGTGTCGATAGGTTTTAAATTGGCAAATAATGCTCAAAAAAAAATTATTTTATAACAGTTGAAATTTCGGGGGGGTGGGCTATTGTCAGTGTATCAACGATGCTTTCTTATGTAAAAAAACATAATTTTTCTCACCGTCGATAATCATTTTAATACGTATATAATTATTATTTTTCATATTATAATTCTTAAAAGTATCTGTTTTGTTACTTGCGTGAGGGCGCACGTGCTAGGCTCTGACGTTAAATTGGATCCTACCCACACATTGATATCTCGATCTCTGAACGCTCTCTCGCGATAGCTATAGTTTTAAAAAATACCTACTGTTTAACATGAATTTCTTAGCGACCGCCTTTCCTCTTAAAATCTCGCATTCCTAAAATCAAATTTTTTTTTTTGTTTTTTTTTTTAATAATAATAACTTTATTTCACATAAAATTGAACAATAAAACATATGTGGAAACTTTGACTAGCCAACTAGGAATGGATCCTGTTTTAGGCCAGTCAAATTGACAAATTTAATTTCATATTACATTGTTTACTTACATAACATGTTATTTATAGCAGGAAAAAGTGTTAATTATGTATTCCTAACAGTATATAATTTTGTACTCATAAGAAAAAGAAGACAAATAATGATATCTTAAAATCAAATTCAGATATTTTCCCCTAGAGCGCTTAAAAAGCGTCATACTTTTCTTCAACACTTTTAACTTTTATAGCTCTTAAAAAATGTTGTTCTGAAGTTAGTCACTACTCATCCGTCGTCGGGTTGAAAAAGTAGTTACATAGGTATATGAAATTATCCCTCGATAGGAAAAATCGCAAGGTATGCTACGAAAATTATTCACAAACCCATCTGGTTCTGTTGTCTAACATGCTATAGGTATGCAACTGGGATTTTGTATTCATTCAAAAAGATAGCTTCAAAAATATTGGGGAAAATTTGTTGAAAATAATATTAACGTTAATTCTGCAGTACGACAAAAATTATTTAAAAAATTTAAGTCCCAATGACCGAGTTTGTTAAGGCGCTGTGCGACCTTTACCTTTCTATTTTTCTGTGTCTGGTTCTTTTTAATGTTTCGTTTAGATTATATTAGTATTATCTTATTACTCAATGATATATAATTTTTTTTCTAGCTACTGCGATTCCTACACCTATTCTGAATAGATTTGTTGCCGAGACTGATGTTATTCTCAACCTTTATACCAGGTAAGTTTTAGTAGAATATCGTGAGTTTAGTAAACAGTGAAAAATTTTGGGAATATTTGTCGTTTATGTCATTTACGAGAACGCTATTTGTTAAATTATTGTTTTCTTTTAATTTCCATTTCTTCAGAAATAATCCCAAGGAATCCCAAATTTTACAAAATGGAGACGTTCAAAACCTAACCGACTCCAACTTCCAGCTGGACAAACCTTTGAAGGTTTTTTCACACGGATGGACAAATCAGTCTAAATCTGACAGTTTAGTTGAAGGTAATTATTATTTTTTTATTATAAAGAAAATGTGGTAAGAATTTTTTTCTAACCCTGTAAAAGTCATTTTTTACATTAGCTCCACACAGGAGGCCTTGAGGAAAAAAGTCATCTTTGAGAATGCTGTGTGGAGCATATTTTTAGGAAAGGAAGGAGAAGAAGCTCTGAGAAGGAAAAATGTATGAGGGGTGGGTAGAAATCTGAGGGTTAGTGTGTCCAGGAGTGACGGACGTGTGAATCCATCCCAAACGAAGCGTTCCATTTGGGGTGAACTGTTATAGCTATAGCAGAGGTGCTAATTATCTAATAAATTATTCCCAGGGCGGCGGTATCCATATCCATCTCTCTAATCGAATAAGACAGCCCATATTGGCTGCCAGCGATTGAACAATTGAATGCGGATTGTTATTCCAGCTTTCCTGGCGGGTGGAGTATTTAAAGTGATTTATTTCAGTTTTCTTGACCGGTGGAGTATTATTTAACGTAATTTACAATATTCCTGGCCCGTGGAGTAGCTATCGTGATTTACTATTTCAATTTTTCTGACTGGTGAAGTGTTCAACGTGATTCTGTTCCAGCTTTCCTGGCCATTGGAGACTTTAACGTGGTGCTCGTGGACTGGACCGCCGGCACGGGGGGAGAAGAGGTGAACGTGGTTGCCAACGCCCCCTTGGTGGGAAAATTCGTTGCCTCTTTCCTAGACTGGCTGTCCACCCTCGGTCTCCCCTTCTCCCAAATCCATATCATGGGGCACAGCCTCGGCTGCCACGTGACCGGCTGGGCTGGAAGGAGCTGCAAACTGGGCCAAGTTGATTATGTTACTGGTAAATAAATCCGAACATCTTATTTTTTTAAAATAAATATGGATTAAAATTACGATTCCGTCTAAGGAAGATTTCAAAAGTTCTAAACACTCAAATTCTTCCGCCGAATCGTGTCAAAGTTAAAATAACAGAAGAGTCTTAATGAAATAATACTTACAGTGTGTGGTCAAGACAAAGCAATGTGACTTTTAAAACTCATTACCTACATGTCACATACCTTGCCGGTATGTGACATGAAATACACTTTACAAAATATCTATTTATATAAAAAAAGAGCGGTGTGGATTTGTTTTAATCCAAAAATACAGTTTTATTGAATGACTGCTGAAATTTGCACACTTGATCTTCAAAACAGAAGGTCAGTGTTTATTTTAGATTTCGAAAAAACTCTGTGTAATGTTTGGACTTCGTCGGGGAATTAAATTCAACTAGTAAAGTATAAATGTTTCAATATCAACGTCAAAAAGAAAATATCAAAATGCTAATTTTCAACAATCCACTAAATTGGGTTTTCTTCACAGGTCTTGATCCATCAAAGAAATTCTGGGAGGATTCTCCAGACAAGATAAACGCAGGTGATGGAAAGTACGTGGAGATTATTCACACCAACACGCACTACCACGCTCTGATCCTCCCCACCGGTACAGCCGACTTCTACCCCAATGGGGGAACAGACAACCCCGGGTGCAACGGCAACGATAACTGTGACCACATGAGGGCCATGCAGTTCTTCGAGGACTCCATCGGTTCTAATGGGGGATTCGTGGCACAAAAGTGCAGCAACTATAACGAGATTGTCAGTTTAAGCTGCGCCAATATTAGCACATCTTACATGGGCGGGACTGGGCCAGCAAAAACCATGTAAGTTGACTTATTTGAGTTCATGTTTTTTTCTTCACTTTACTTTATGTTATTTATATATTTGCAAAAACCAAACAGCGTATACACGGTGTACGAAAACCCTCAGTACAAACGGGAAATTGGTGAATCTGCATCACATTTGGAGTCGATTTCATTACCATTTTCTCTTGCCTCTTACAACAAGAATGACAAACTTTCAAAAGAACTTAATTAATCCCTCGGAAGGGGTGATATCGTCAAGTAATTCTACTGTTTAGTTTTCAGTTACTGAATAATTCTCTTTCAATAGTAAAACGACAAATACCAAATACGTCTCTTGGAAGAAACATATATTATAGCTAAATGAAACTTTATTGTCTCCTTCATTTTATTATGGATTTTAAAATAATAAAATCAAAATGCATGGCAATTTACTTTTCTTAATTAAATAATTCTTTCAGTTCCGGGGTTTACTACCTGACGACCAACGCTGAAAAGCCTTTCTACCAAGGATGAAGAATAAATTTATTTAGTCACAAATTGATTTTTGTTTGTCCATTGTATCTATTCTTGCCTGAAAAATAAATTTGTTAAATAAAAATAATTCTTCATCAATATATCAGTTTTTATAAAACCATAAATTTATTTTCACCTAACTTTCCAAAAGTGGACCAAAAAATCCTAAATGAAAAATAGGGCCAACGGCACGCGGTGTTCCCAAGCGGTCACCCATTCAAGTTCATTCAAGTTCTGACCGCGTCCAATATTGCTTAACTTCTGTGATCGGACGAGAACCGGTGTGTTCAACATGGTATGGTTGTTTGTAGTGGTGGATCTTCACAAGGGGACAATGGGGATAGTCCCCACCAGTTACACCCGAAACCTATTAAAGGAAATAACAATGGGAATGAATGAATTCAACATAAAAGTAATTAACATTTGCAATAAAATATCTTACTAATATTATAAATGCGAAAGTTTGTATGGATGGTCCTTACTCTTTCACGCAATAAATATTGAATGGAATTTAAAAATTCTTTCACTAATCGAAAGCTACATTATTTGCGTGTCACAACGGCTTTATATATTGGTACGTTCTGGCGTTATGAATGAGCTGTGGCGTTATGAAATTATGTATCATACGTTTTCTGTCCCTAACAAATCGAGTTATTGCAAACGTCAAACAAATTGTTACTTTGGAAACAATGTTTTTTTTTTAATTTTAGGTAAAAAGAGTGCTTTGTTGTGATTAAAAAGAGTACTTTTTGGCGTCGTAGTTAATATCTACATATCTCTAAAAATGTTTATTCTCCGAACAAAAAGCATAACGTTGTTATAAAGCATAGCGATTGAAGTGGACTGTCATTTTCTTATTTTTTAGGTTACTCTGGATTCAAATATGAATAAAATACTAATAAAGGGAGTAGGTACTTAAAATAAATTTCTATTTCTATAATTTAAATATTTTCGAAAATAGAATTTTTATTTGCGAAATGTCATTCTCAAATTTTGAAATATTTACCAACAATAATTATTTTCCATTAGACAAAATAGCAAGAATAATAACAATTATGCCAATAATTATGCCGGTAATTTCCCACTAATACTATGCGAGCGAAGCCGTGGGTAAAAGCTAGTTAGAAATAAATTAACAAAATTGTGAACATTCCAGAGAAATGTGTTGTAAAACTTTCCAAAAAAACGAACCAAAAAATCCAAAATAAAAATTAGGGCCAACGGCACGCGGTGTTCTCCAAGTACTGACCGCGCCCAATGTTGCTTAACTTCGGTGATCGGACGAGAACCGGTGTGTTCAACATGGTATGGTCGTTGGCGAATCCTGAGAAAGAATAAACTTAGACTACCGTATTTCCAAACCAAAGTAGAATTTTTTTAATTACAGAAGGAAAACGAATTCACCTTCGCATGTTTTTTTAACTTGCAATCAGGCGAAAGTCAGGATCTTCAATTTTGTCTGAAATTATCTTTTTAAATTATTAGAATCTTCACCTTAATTTCTGCCCATCACCAATCTATGTTTGTGAAAATAAAGTTCATGTTTGAATTATACACCGTCAATAGAAAATTGTTCCGATAGATGGCGTTACAACGCCCACCTTTTTTAATTTTTAAGACTTTTTTGATCTTTTAAAAAAATTCTTGAAATATTTAAATATTTAAACCATTTCATTTCATATAGTTCTCGCACCTACGATTCGGACCGATTGAAATGAGCACGGAATTTTTCATTTCTTCAGAAATCAGAAAAATAAATTTCAGTAAAGTAAGTTATTTTGTTTAAATGCATAATAATTATTTGAAAATGTTCTACGATACTTTCGTTTACAAATCCAACTCTTTCTTTTAATATTATTATAAATGTCGATAAATATTTTTTTTTTTTATTAGTGCCCTTTTTTACTCATTTAAAATACGCTCTAGCGTGTTTAAATCGCACTTTATGGAACGCGCGTTTTTTAAAGTTACCATGGCAACATCAACAAATCAACAAAATGTGAAGTCTAATTGTCAACTTTTAACTATAAATCTGACAGGAATATTTTAAACGTCAAATAAAACATTACAAATGTTTCAAAAATTTTATTCAAAGTTTACATTCTTTTTTTACATCGTTTACATTCTAATTATTTAAATGGATGTGAAAAGAGCAGTTCGTATTATTTCTGCTTTGTACTGTTCCGACATTTTCTGAAGGTAAGCAAGCACAACTCGTTCATCTACATCTACTACGTTTTGCTCCTCCATCCATGTTATGAACCTTTCATATTCTTTTTTATAAACGTCTTTGGATTTTTCAGGTATTAACCGCGATTCTGCTTTGGTATTTAAATTATCAATGTTAGAACTCATTTTACAACACATAATAACTAGTAAAAACTGTGATGTCAACTATTAATATTATGTGACAGATTGCAAATTAATGTTTGTGTTTTTCATTTCCATGACAACAAGATATTGTGATGTCACATCACGAATTCATTAATAGTTCTTATTTCCAAATTTTTAATAAAAATATCAATATTTATGTTTTCAAAGTGTACCAATAAAAAAAATAGCGTAAAATATTCGTGGATAACTGGTCTTTAAAACACTTGCTTTATTTCGAGCACGCGGCTACGCCGTCGTGCTCGAAAAATCGCGCGTGTTTTAAAGACCTGTTTATCCACTTATATTTTAATATACTATTTAAGCAGCAAGTTTCGTTATTCGTAGGAAAACCGTACGCATATTATGATAGCAATCTTACTAATATTATAAATGCGAATGTTCGTATGGATGTTTGTTTGTTACGCAATAAATACTGAATGGAATTTAAAAATTCTTTCATTAATCGAAAGCTACATTATTTGCGAGTAAAATAGGCTATATATATTGGTAAGCTCTGGCGTTATAAATAAGCTGTGGCGTTATGAAATTATTTATTATACGTTTATTGTCCGTACGAAAAACAAAGCATGTTGCTAAGTAATTGTTTGACGTGGGCTATCATTTTGTTATTTGTTTAGGTTACTATGGAGATTCCTTTGATAGCAAAAATTAATAAAATAGTTTCTTATCTGCATTTTGACCTTAGCCAACAGATAGCGCATATTTGATTTATACGTTTTAATAGGTGACATCGTGAAAAATTAATGTAACGGGTATGGAGGGGGAAGGGGGTGGCGAGGGGGGGGGGGGGCTAATATGCGAGCGAAGCCGGGGGCAAAAGCTAGTATTAAAGCTGGGAACTCGCAAACAGATTCACTCTTAAATAAAACCAGAATTGTGTTCAGAATGTAACGATTTAATTTCAGTCGTGTATTCATCTGCTGATACATTTAGTAAGAGATCATTATTTTATTCGAAGTCCAGTTATTAAATTCTATTTGCATACTTTGTATGTTCTGCCAGAATCAAAGAAAAACCATTTTCATTTTCTGAGTGTACTTTTAATTCGACTGGTACAGATTTAATTTAAACTAGTTTTGTGTTCAGAATGGAACATTCTAGTTGGATTAATCTGCTGACACATTTCGAAGAAAAACATTCTCTTAATCGATGTGCAGTTAAAAAACTCTAGTTGCAGATTAGTTATTTAATGCCAGAATCAAAGAAAAACCATTTCATATTCTGATTGTAATTTTAATTCACCGCATACAAACTAGTTTTCAGAATACAACGATAAATTAAATAACGAGTTGCAGATTCATCGTGAACGAAGTGGAGCTTTACATTTGAGTTGCATACCAAATTGCTGTAAAATTCTGAGAAATTGATTGTTCCATGCGTATTCTCGATTTCCGACAGCAGTTATAAACTTTGCAGTAGAATTTATAAGCATTATTTTTGTTGGAAGAGTACTGGTCAACTGTGATTATAAAAAAAAATCGGCTCGTATAAAAATAGGTCGTAATAAAAAAAGGATTTAACCCCCCCCCCCCCATAACATAATTAATTTCACATTAAATTTTTAAACTAAAAACGTAAAAAATGGTAGGTATAGACACATAGGGGGATAGGGAGGTTTTGGGCAGTTACTGGGCTGAGTGACCAGTGACAAAATCTGGAAGAATTTTTTTGTATGATTTCGAAGAAAAAAATTTAAAAATAAAGTCATGAAAATAGTCACCGGAGACCCAAATTATGTTCACGTTTTTAACTCCAAATAATGCCAGGAATCACTGGTTAAAACTGTTAAAAGCAAGTCAGGTACACCCTGTATGTATATTTTTTAAACAATCAATAACCAAGGTCACCTGTCCATAGTTGAGTGAGCATCGCGTTTGGTTCCCACCCGTTTTAGTCAACTTTACGGATACTGAAACGCTGTCCGTAAAACCTTACAGACCAAGAATTTGAACTTAAACCACTACAAAAATATATTTAAAGGTGCCACTGTGTGGTTTTGTTGAAACTGATCAAAATATCATGATAAAGAAAATTAAAGTTTATAGCACATTAAACAAAAAATTCTTGAGATTTTTTAATCATTTATTTTGTCAGAATTAATTTTCATCTTTGCAAATTGTATTCACTCAACAAAGTTGTCAATTATGCAAGGCAGTAGAAATTTTATTCACCCTTCGGCTTAGCGAAAGCCTTTATGAAAAGGCTCCTGAGGATTTGTTTCAAGGATGTATATTCCAGACCTGCAAAAAGAATAATATTTATATATTACGGTTTCATAATTATCTATTTTAGTGAGTGTATCACCCATCTGGGAAATTGAACCGTGACCTATTGAAGACATGTGTTAAAAAATAAACAAAATAAATCATAATGTATAACTTTACAAGGTAGCAATCAGTTTGTGGTTGAATAAAATAACTCTATTTATACTCCACTTTATTGAAATTTATGTATGTGTGGCCTAATTTTCTTGGTGTGAAAACCGCTGAATGAATATTTTAACTTCTTTATTGGATATGTAGGACACAATTTCATCAATCTAAAGCACTTAATATTGGTTTTCATAGTATTCAAATAAGGAAAGTTTTAAAGTAGGCACCTACTTTAAAATATCCAACAACCAAAAACTGACATAGGCACTTCTACCACTAACCCCCAGTTGGGATCGACAGGAATGTTTTTTTTTGAAACCTTGAGTAAGGTGTGGTGGACGATCAAGGTCACCGATCTGCAGTCGCGCGGCAATCCAATTGGTCCACCATCAACCAATAGAAATCAATTTCTGTCACTCTCTCGCGCTGCGACTAAGATCATGAAATTATACTTTTAAGCTCCCGGGCAAGATGCAACCATGTAGATCGTGTTTGCACGCCCTCCACATTATTATTGTCCATATTATAATATTTAATTATGGTGGTTAAGTTCTGTTTTTAAATTGTAAATAATCTTTTAAGTACTGTAAAGACATTATTTGATTTACCACACACATCATCCATCAACACCCCATAAAGGTTTTGGCTGATCCAAAACGATTAGGATTATAAAGTATTAGTTTATGCTCAATAAAGTGGTGTCCAAATGAAATTATTTTATTCGAATCTTAATTTATGATTTTAATAAAAATAGCACACTTGCCATACATAATACATAATTACGCACAGTACTGAAAGCGAAATTTACGACCGAAACATTAAAATCTAATAACTATCAAGTGTCTTTTACTTACGCGTTTTTTGCAGAATGCCCTCCCATATACAGTGTGCGGTTCAAACTGTTGCATTCAGCCTGTCTCATCTCCTTGTAGTCTCTGCACTCCCGTCCAATAAAACCATTCTCCAAGCCAATGGACTCTGCAAAATACTCGTAGGCTCTGCTGTGCGAACACCACACGTCGGATGATAGACAGCCAGGCATCACTTCGCCCCCATTGGGGTAAAAATCCACATGGCCGTAGGGGTAGATGAGCATCCCTCCAAAGATAAATGTGTGGATAATTTCCACGTATTCAGCATCACCACGGCCAATGCAGTAGGAGGAGTTTTCCCATCGGGAAGTTTCACCGGGAGGATCCAGAGCTAAAAATATATATTAAATGGCATGCTTTAAGCTCTTTGTGCTTCTGAACAATATTTATGGGAAAATTAAGGATTGTATTTTTTTGAATACTTTATGATTTATTAAAATAAGTTGTTAATATTGTAATTTCGCATTGGGTAAAAAAGTGCCCAAAAATTACGTGCAAAAATTAAGATGTACCTACCTACTCACGTGAAAGGCATACATATAATACTGTCTTATTGAAGCTATAAGTCCAATGACCGAAAAGAAAGTAATGACGCAGACGAATTTCGCTTTGTAAAAAATGCTGATATATTTCCTATAGTTCTACCACAGCGAACGCTGAAGAGCTCTGAGCCTACAACCAAAAAGTTCTCTTCAAAATTTATTTCTTTTCTTTTGTGAAAAACCCTCCTCATAGTATCAGCATCAATATCTTCATTAAACAAGTTAGAAGTGCTGTGAGCAGTGTGGAGTGTGGACCTCGCATAAAGAAAGTAGGTTTCTTTTTTTTAAATTAGCTCCACACAGGAGGCCCTGAGGAAAATAATTTTCCTCAGGGTCTATGTCATTTTAGGGGATCCTATTTGGAGAGTTCTTTAAAGGAAAGGAAGAAGAGGAAGTTCTGGGAAGGAAATAGGTATGAGGGGTGGGTAGGAATCTGCGGGTCAGTGTATCCAGGAGTGTGAATCCATCCCTTCAACTGCGGGATACTGGCTGGAGAGGTCAAAAGACCTTCTCAACCATTCCCTCTCGATCCTACCCGCCACGCAGCAGGTCGGCAGATAGACCAGCCGCCAAGACCTTGACAAAACTCACCCCATGAACCCCTAATTTTCTCATATTTAATTAGTAAAACGTATTCATTTAGTCATTGATCAAAACCAAAAATTCTTCTGAAATCGGAAGATTCGTAAGAAGGCACAGCTACGTAATAATTGTAAGTATTTACATAAAACTAGCAAGTTCCCGGCATTCGTTGCAATGACATTTAATGAAGAAATTGTTTCTCCCTGCGTGTCCTTTCCCATTCTTCCCGTTCCACTTCCGCCTCCCCTCCCTCTCCCGCGTTCGCTTCCCCTCACGTGTTCCCATTCCGCCTTCCCTCTCCCCACTCTCTTCTCCCGCTTCTCCCTTCCCGCGAACTCCCCACTCCCCTCCGGTGCTCCATATATTCAGTCCCGGTACATTCAGTTTTCAAACAGCTGGCGTGCCACCTATTGCAATTTTTTGTATAAATTTCACAAAGCCAGAGCTCACCAGTATATATGGAAAACTTTTCGGGAATACTCACCACAACTTATCAAAGATTCATCGCAATCATAAAATATCTCGGAGTAATAATTAATGAAAATCTTAGATGGGACCTACACATCAAAGGTATTACTGAAAAACTCACAAACCTTACATATTTCTTCAAAAATCTAAGAAATGTAGTAAATAAAAAGGATTTGAAAAAGGTTTACTATGCGTTATGTCATTCTCGAATTGAATATGGAATTATAGGATGGGGATCTACTACACAAAAATACATACAAAACCTGAATACAGTTCAAAAAGGAATCATAAAGACCATACTGAAAGAACCAATTAGAACGCCTTCGATTGAAATATATTTAAAAGCTTTGACATACCAAATGTACAAAGAATATATGCCAAAAATATATTATTGAAACTATTCAAAAATACTGAATCCTCTACTAGACAGCGTATCCATCACACTAGATCAAATAAAAATGACATAAAAAACATTCCAAGTTATAAAACCACATTCGGACAAAGAAACTACGCTTATTTTGTAACTAAACTCCATAACATTCTTCCCCGAGACATAAAACTAATAAAAAAATTTAATGAGTACAAATCAAGAATAAAAATACGGCTGAAAGAGGTCAACGAAAACACCCTAATGAAGACACTAAAAACGACATAGAAGACAAATAAACTTTAATTAAACAATTTTAGTCCGCCTCGGTACAGGAACCCCTAGTGAGGAGGACTAAGAAATACAATATCTTTACCTTACATAACCATTATATTTTGTACACTTATGGAATTATTTTATATAGTCGCTTAAATAAAAAATAAAAATAAAAAAAATCGGGTGAATGTTTAGCAACGCCTAAGGAACAAACATACTGTATCGTTACGTCAAGTGGATATCGATGGGTTTTTGCTGTTCGCCAAGTGTACGTGACATGATATGAATGTAGTCCAATACACCAACCATCTCACACCTCATATTTATCCCACCTCATATTTGTCACATTTCATATTTTCACCTGGACATTTGAGGTGCCTCTTGTATGTGGTACTCAACACTACCTGCTAAACCCAGTAACTGTAGGTTACATGCCGACTCCGCGCCGTGTGCCTTACCAGAAATATATCCTATTTTCCCTGTCACACAATTCCTCCCGGCGTGACCCGCGGCATGCGCGCCCAGGCTGTGTGCCACCACGTGCACCTGGCTGAGGGGGACCCCGGCCCGCCCCAGGAACTGCAGGAACGTGGCGAGGTATATGCCGACCGCTACGGCCAGCGGGTCCGAGGGGTTCTCGTCCATCCCTGAACGCCAGTCCACAACTATCACGTTCACGTCATAGTGTTTCAGGAATGCTGAAACATGTCATAATGTAAATTACTTAGGACGGGTCGTTTCACATAAATCAAAATTTGAAAAAATCAAACGGTCATTTAGCGTCGTTTTGTTTTGTGAAATTGAAATTTTGAATTGCCTATTCTAAATCCATTTCAGCTTTTAAACAAATGTTGATCTGCAGAAGAGGACAACTATGTTGTTAACCATGTCAGCTTATTTTAATTTAAGAGAAAACCGAAACGCATCTAGAATCGGCGTTCAACGGAGACCTTTCAAATTTAAAAATAACTAAATGGCGCTGAATGGCCATTAGATGACAATCTTAAATTTGAATTTCTGTGAAACAACTGGCCCTTAATGTTACTTAAAAAAAAGGTTTTACCATCTTTAATGAAAATATTAATTCCTACATATATAATATTTTCCTTTTGCCTATTCGTCTTATAAGGAAAAAAACACCCAATTTTTACAGAGATAGTAGAGCACCTTTCAAAATACATTTTTACCAAAGTCCCTGGTTTTCCCCCCCCCCTGTGTTTCCCTCCCCAACCCCTAATGAATATATTTTGAAAAGCCTTGCGGAATCGAGCGTTATTAATAGGGTAACGACTGCGCTGTTGAATTTCAGAACCCGGCTTCGAGTGCATGTTTTACGCCACACCGTACGCGCCGCGCAACAAATAACATCTGTGAACGTGAAATTAACGTGCAAGATTAGATTTATTCAAAAGCTACCATTGTATTTCGGTTTCGAATTCTTCAATTCGTCAAAAGATGTTGCCACTTCCGTTAGCAGGGCGCATGGGGACCTGCCCCTGGCAGGTATGAGCAAGGGCGGCTGGTCACACAGTGTGTTCGTGTGCAGCACTGGCAAATTATAATGGCTAAATTTACTTACTGAAGACTATAAAATCTCTAATTTAATTTCTCTAATTTAAATCTATAAAATCTCTAATTTAATCATTTCAAAGTATTAGTTACCAATATAATGATACGAATATTATCACAGAGAACGCTTTTCAGAGTTATTCTCAAAATAATATTTACAAAATGTGAACTGCAATAACATTTAAAAAGAGCACCTGTCCATAACATAAACTGTTCGATACGCATACATACCTTCAATAATCACCACTTCTCACCCCTTCAAATATTCACCCCTGTACACTTCGCACATCACCAGGTAATTACTAAAAATACATACCCGTACCACAAATAAGACATTACAAAGAAATATTTCATAGGTATCCACCATTAAATATTATGTATTTAACATCTGTAAATGTTCATCACTGTAACCAATTTATTGTTTGTTTCTATAATATAACGAAAAACATAACAAAGAAATCGATGTTTTCTACTTCTTCATTAATTTATGTTTTTTTGTATGTAAGATTTATTTAAAAAACAATCTTGTTGATACTGCGGTATCTATGTACCTACATCTATAATTTAAAAAGAAACTGCCTCCACTTGATAAGAAATTTGAATATCTAATTGTATTTCATTGTAAATCTTGGGAAAACGTGGAAGGTACTAAATGGTGTCTGGACTTACACCCGTATTCAGTGTCGATTCTTTAGTTCAAGGAGCCTTCCTTTCCTTTAAGAAAGTGTCGTAGTTGAAGTTGACAAAAAATACTTGAGATTTAGTACCATTTTTACTGAGTATATTCGATGTATGGTTTGCGTCACACTTCCAACCATGGACCAGGACTTTAACAGGAATACGGCGAAAACCCGATGCAAATAAATGGTCTAAGTTGCCATTAAATATTTCTCGAGGGGTTTCCGAGTTTTGTCTAAGAAAGGAAATAAAACGTATAATTTTAATACATAAACAGAGTTCACAAAGCTAAAAAATCTACTTTTATGATGTCAACCATTTTAACCATCAGTATCTTAAGGCTCGTTAAAAAAAATATGCAAATTTAAATAGTTTTAGATAGTTATCAACAAAACTAAATTTAAAACAAAGAATAATTCTAACACAAGTTTTAGGAATAGGTGCTTTACCTTGTATACAAGAAAAATTTAACTTTTTCACTTGGATCGTAATCACTACGCAAATTTTCCAATCCGAAATGCGTGTTTTTTCCACATGCGAAAGAAATAACTGGAAAATTTTAAAAACACCATTTATTCACTTTTCTATGACTTTTCTCATTTAGATATTACTATAATTCAAACTTCTCTTAAGAAGTCTTTAAATATTTCTACTAACTGATTAAAAAAATGTATGCTTTTCCCCATTGCAACATTTTAACTATGTATCTTTGAACTATGTGGACCACTGATGTGAGAAGAATGAACGACAATAATGTTATTTGACTATTGCTTGATAACCATATTAATTTAAGAGGAATGTCTTCTAATTATTGAGGTTATTTTTTTCAGTTTCAATAAATTAACTACATAACTGAATAGTTTGTCTCAGCGTATAATCTTTGCTCTATTCACATTCATATATCGTGTGTTATATACTCTTCTGTTATTTTGACTGAAGACAGGACATTGATATTTTTTAAATCTCCTCGCATGTAATGTTCTATATTCTCTTTTTTGTTTTATTAGCTTGTAAAAATGATTAAATAAAATACACTAAGAGAGGATTCAGCGTACCAATAGAGCATTCTGTCCAAACGGTTATTCAAAAATGGCGGCAAAGATGTAATCATTTTTTTAAATTATTTTTTATTTATTTATTTATTTATTTATTTATTTATTTATTTACACCCTAGTGGGCTTTTACAACAGAAATTAAAAACATAAAAAAATTAAACATCATAAAAGAAATGAAATACTATGAGTAATAAGAAAAAATCAGTAATAAGACCAGAAATACAATAAAGTGCAAAGTGTAAAAGCTAGTTAGTAGGTATAAACAAACAATTATATGTGTATAATAATGTATGATGATAAAACAGAACTAAATAGAAAAGCAAAATAAAATAAAATAAGGTTATAAATTACTGGTAAGATTTTAAATGAGAGGAGGTTTTATGAAAAGAACAAAAATAGGAAAAGTTAATTATTAACAGATAAAATAGAGATGAGTTGCAAAACTGTCAACACCAAATATATCTATAGATTCACAATGTTTATTTGCAAGGCTATGCATTCTAGGGATTGGTGAATTAATAGAATAGTTAGTATTGAGGGTATTGTTAAAATTGAAAATATCTTTATTGCGAGTTAGTCTAGCAGGAACATTAATACAGATTAATTCTAATAAATTAGGGCAGTCAACTAAAGATTTGATAATTTTGAATAAAAATAACAAATCAATTAACACTCTTCTATCTGATAATTTAAGGAGTCTGGTTTCTGCGCGTAAGTTATTATAATTTATAAGTTCAATTGGAATTTTATGTTTATCATATAAACTGACCATGGAGACCGCTGCCATTTTTTAATAACCGTTTGGACAGAATGTTCGGAAAGTATTTTGATCGGTGTGCCAAGTCCTATTCTTAGATATTTTGTTTAGTCATTTGTTTGTACCGCAGATAAATAAAAGTATGCAAATACATACAGGAGGAGTGATTTTTATTTTTTTAGATTTTCAAAATATCTGTACCCATGTTTAATTGTTAACCATATACAAAAATGAGAAAAAAAATTAACTTACTGTCAAATCTTCAGGTTGAGCGTTAACAATAAATTAATATTTTACAAATAATGCAGCGTATAAACAGAAGAAAAAAATACTTCCATAGCTTCCTCTTCTCCATCTCATTCCCCTTCCCACTACCTTCAGCCTCACAACACACCCCAACTGTGGTCGCCAGAGTCTCACTGATTCCACATTTAAAAATATATATAATTTTCCAAGAACTACGATACATAGGGTATACACATTTTAGATTGCTTAAGTTGATAAAAGTTTTAAAACTAAATATCTTTGGGAGTTATTTATAAATTTAAATCGTTTCAATTTACGTCAATAGATGTTGAATGCATTTGCCGTCAAGACCTAGACAAACCACACCCCATGAACCCGGGAACCCCTGCTAAGTGATATTTTACAATTTATTATTGTCGCGTTTTACATTTTTCTTTCTATTTAACAATTTGGGTTGACGAAACTGATTGGTTCCGTCCACACGACGCCCGAACAACGTTCTAAGCCGCTCCCAAATGGCAAGTAAGTTAATAAATTACTGAATTTTGATGGGGAAGCCTGCACACTTTATTTTGCCCTTTTGCTAGTTGGGAGCGGCTGGGCGCGTTCTGCGGGCGAAAGGAACTAATGAATTCATTTGGACTGTATAACCAGCGGTCGGCAACCCGCGGCCCGCGGGCGTCTTACTTGCGGCCCGTAAATGTTTTGTAAATATATTATAAATATCCAAATAAATGCATTTTTCCCTCTATTTATTAAGCCATACACCATAATGGTTAAGCCGGCTAAAAGTAAATGCATTAATTAATTAATTAGTAAGCGCGCCTGCGAATGAAAAAGGCAAATCTATTTCTGGCTTACAGATACTCTATTATATACTACTATTTTTGACAGATGTAACTCAAGAATTAAATTCACTCAAGAATGTACGGCTTCAAAGTAAAAACAAACTAATCTCTGATATGCACACGGACGTAAAGGCATTCCAAATGAAAAACAAACTTTTCATTGATGAAAAAAAGTAAGTTAATTTTCCAGATTGTAAAAAGGCTGTCGCGGAAGCTGGAATTAATTTTCATTGGAACAACGATAAAATGAAGGATATTTTAATACAACTGCAAACTCAATTCAGCGAAAGATTTGGTGATTTTGAGAAAGTTTCAAGCAAGCTGAAAATTTTTGCAAACCCTTTTTTAAGTGATATTGAGGATATACCGAGTCATTTACAAATGAACGTGATTGATCTCCAATCTAATGATGTTCTCAAAAGCTCTTTCCATGAAATCAATGATCTGGTAAAATTTTATGATAGCTTTCCATCTGATTTTGAGGAATTGAAAAGGATTGCTCTGCAGTTCATTACAATTTTTGGTAGCACTTATTTATGCGAACAAACTTTTTCAATTGTCAATTATAGAAAAAATAAATATGCTTCTCGTATCACAGATGAGCATTTGAGAGCCATTCTACGAATTGCAACTACAAATATGACAGCTTACATTCAAGAAATAACCTCCCAAATGCAACCTCGGATATCACACTGAAATTTGTATAAAATCAGTTACTTATTTACTTACTTTGTAGTTTTCATAAACATAATGTAAGTATTACATGTACGAATTAAATTCCGTATGCTTTAACAATTTTTAATAACATTTGTATTTTTTCTATATACTATAAAGGGTCTATTAGACCCAAATACGAGTAATTATAAGATGATTTGCTTCTTTTTCGTTGCAGTAAATAAGGAACACCAGTTCAATTTTTTTAAACTTTAATAACTGCACATTTCTTTTTCTTTTTATAGTTAGTTTTGATAGTTAAAATAATTGTCAACGTTTTAATTTTTCAAGATACCCCGAGAACCACCGGATTGTTGGTGAATCTAGTGACGTCATCACTCACCAAAAGTTTTTTTTTATTTCCAACAGGTGTTGTCATTTTGTATGACAGTTATATGGAAGAAGCTATGAAACTGTTCGATAAGTAAAAACATTATTTAGGTGGAATTGTGTATTTATTATATTTTTCAATATACGAGTATTATTACGGGAGAGTGGCATAAATTTTTTTTGAAATTATTATTTTTTTAGCTTTAGTAATCGAAATCAATAAAATGGAAAACGAAGCATCGGTAGGCAACTTATAAGATACGGCGCCGAATCAGCAGTTCGACTCCGCCATTTTAGCGTTCGGAATTCGGAGGGTTGGCCGTGGAAGTAGCATTACGATTTTTTTGTAAAGTTTAAAGTTTTTGAATATTTTAAATAATAGAGTTACCTCTATTTTTGATACTGAATTATTTAGGCTTAAATAATGTTTCAATAAACACAACAACTATTTGTCTAAATCGCTACAAAAAGTATGTAAATAAACCAATAACATGAAATGTTGTTAATTGTGTCATACATTTCAATACAATGACTGGAAAATTATGATGAGCAGTGACGTCAGCACTAATAATACCAACTTGACAGTGTGTTTTAATGACACGATTAAAAATGGACTTTCTTAATATATTTTGTAAAACATGTTAATTATTATTATTTAATAAAACTTATATATTCAGAATAAGCGTTTATTGGTCTACATACTCTTTATGAACATATTCTTTTAAATCCATAATATTTTTTACTGGAAATCCTTATTATCAAAGTAAAATTGAGCAGGGAAAATAACAAAGTTGTGTCGAAGGATTGTCCTCTTAACTATTAATAGTTGTTTGTATTGCACATGTTTCGATAACCTTATATGTACACTTCAATACAAAGCAACTAGATTACAGTGCTGAGCTTGGTATGACATATGTCATTTCACTGTAGATAAGTACTAATTACTTATCACATCTTAACTGACCCAACTACATACATTACTAACTGCCACCAAAATCTGATTTTTAGACCAATTTTATTTATTTTTTTATAAATTTCGTAATGTTCGTTACATTTTCAAAGGAAAATCTATTCACGTAAATTTTTCTTAGCCATTTGAAAATTCATGCAGGCTCACTCTGCTAAAATGTAATATAACATACTAATTTCGGTTGTCTGTGCATGGGTGAGTGTTTTGAAATTGTATTCCTGCATAATGAGTAAAATTATTCAAGTTCGTTGACCTTTTCATCTTCATAATTGGAACTGATAGGTATAAATCACATTATGTTATTAAAAAAATGTGTATTTCTTTTATTAATACGTTTGACAGATTCTTAGATGATTTAAATGGACATGCTTTATGTACGCCGTTTAACGTTACTAATACTTTGGGAGGCGAGTATGGGTATCGCCGCCCCGGGAACCATTTATTGGATGACCAACACCTCTGCTATAGGTCATTCCAAGTGGTTCGCTACGTTTCGTGTCTTAACAGGAGTGCCCGGGTTTATTAGGTAAGGGTCCGGGTCTTGGCGGCGGATGCGTCTGCCCACCAGCGGCATGGCAGGCTGGATCGGGAGAGAATAATTGAGGGAGTCAGAGCCTCCTGTGTGGAGCTAATGTAAAAAAAACTTCATTCGCACACACATCGCACCTGGGGAATAACAATGGCACAACTCAAAATACTTCTTTTTTCAGTAGAGCAGTTTGAATATTTCGTTTGAGTGTGTTAAATCACTTAATTAACCAATGAAAAAACATTGTTTTACAAAAGTTGGGAAGCCGTTATGTAATTTCGTTACATATCTAGTGGATAGTTCAGCTCAGATGTGCTCAGTTATTAAAAGTTTGTTTCTAATTTTGTAAATGATCAAAGAAATGCTACATATCGTACCTGAGGAATAACAATAGCACAACTCAAAAAACTTATTTTTTCAGGAGAGCAGTTTGAGTATATTAGTTAAATCGGTTTATTAACCAATAAAAAAACATTGTTTTACAAAAGTTGTGAAACATTTAATTTCGTTACATATCTTTTGTTTTTGAAATTTCAATGATCATTGTTCCACTATTTTTGCTTGAATTCGACTAAAATATTATAATATAACAATGACATTTTCGCTTTTAAGGCTACAAAAATGTTTATAAGAATTGTGCTGTTTCTTTCGAAAGATTATAGATATCCAGGAACATTTCTGCATACTTAACTCAAAAATGCAATTTTTTGACTTGTGCCACTATTATCGTCCAGGTTATTTTTTTGGGAGCGCTATATTTTTTGTTCGGTGAATATGAATATAACGCGTCTTGTGTTTTTATATTATTATTAAGGTTACATTCGAATATCAATTTCTTTCTTTTGAAAGACACTGATCTTGAAGCAAACTAAATAAATACTTTCAGCATTTTTCAGACCTTTCACGGTTCTATGCTAGTTTTAGAAATACCTAAATATATTTGTAGCAGATTAACGTTAGGGGCCTTATTAATTATTGTATTTTAAATTTTACACCCCTGATAAACAAACAAAACCATATAACCTTCTGGAAATGTGGTTTTTGAATCGTATACAATTTTAAACACTTTAATAAGTATCTAAGGGTATCGAAATAATGTTGTGGTTTTTTTTATATCTGTGTAATTATGTATATTAACAAGTTTACTTTAATTAATTAACTTTAATTATAATTCATAAAATCTCTTTTTCTTGCTAGTATGGGTCATCGGCATTTGTTTTCAAGTAGAAGACACCAGTCCTGAAATTGAAAACAAAAATTTCTTACTATTTTATGTTACGGGTACTGGGAAAAATTAACTTAAAAGCCACAGAAGACATAAATAATCTAAAAATATGGTTTGGCAATAATCTACTGTCGTTAAGGCTCCGCAACCGGGCTCGAAAAGAAGAAGATAGAGAGATACGAAATAACGAATTTAAGAGGAGAGCTCTAACATTTACAGTGCCAAAATCGATGCTAAAATTGCGAAAATGTCTAATAAAACACGACTCGTTTAAAATAGAGCAAAAATCTCTTGGGGAGCATCTTAATTATCATTTAAAGAAACATTGTGAATTTTTCACAAATTTAATTTGTAACATAATAGAAACAAACTTGTTTTTGATAATTTTTTAAGCATACTTTGCAATTTTTTTCTATCAAGGGAATTTCATATAATTTGCGTTTTGGCTTGGGCAGCATGTAGACATTATCTTCAAAAATAACATATATTTTTTCAGGAGCTTAAAAACTTCAAATGTTTGTAAGAAATAGTGATAGATATTAATATCTTTATTTGGAAAACAAACAGCTTTACAAAGATACATAATAAAGAAAGAGTGCTAAAATAAAACAGTAAGCCTAAAAACATGTTTTCGCTGATAATTTTTTTTTTTTTTTAGTAGCTAGACAAGAAAAACTAAGAAAAAAAATATAGTTACGAGAAGTTAAAATAAAACATAAAGAAAAAACTAAGAAAAAATATTTAAGAGAAGCTAAATACTTAAATATGCATGAAAAGAATATAGAAAAACACAATAAAGGTTAAGCTTATGATCTTGTAGGAGTATAAGGATTATATGTATGTAATTAGGGAATATTTAAATATATTGCAAATTAGGAAAAGAAATCTGCTTAATAATATAATAAATTTAAATATGGATGTTAAGGGGTGTGTTGCGATGCATTACATTTATCTAATAGTGTTGCTTTGAATTTGTTGAAAGTTATATTGAAGATGTCTTTATATTGGAGGTGTGTGTTATGATAATGGCAGGCTCGATGTATGAATTCATTTTGTAAGTAGTTGGTATTCGAACGGCTGTTATAAAAAATACGTTTCTACTATTACGACCAGAAACTCTAATATCTATTTTTTGTAAGAGATACAGGGAAGATACCGTATTATTTAGGATTTTGTATAATAACAATTGATCAGAAATAATTCTTCTACAATTTAATTTCGGGATTTTAAAGAATTGACGTATATCTTCATTTGATTGGAATGCACAAAACGATCGAAAATTGATGTAGGAGAGAATTTTTTCCTGAACACGTTCTATTCTACGAACATATGTTATATATCTTGGATTCCAAATTTGTGAGGCGTGTTCTAGGTGCGGACGAACATAGGTATAATATAGCAAAATAAATGTATCGAGATAATAAAATAGTGTTGATGTTCGCAGTATAAATCCTAACATTTGGGTGGCTTTAGTGACAATGTTATTAATATGTGATTGGAATGTAAGTTTGGAATCTAAGGTAACACCCAGGTCCCGAACTGATTCTTTCTTTTAATATCTACATTGTTTATTGAATATTTAAATATTATTTTGGTCCTATTTCTTGTAAACGATATTGAGTAACATTTATCTATATTTAGGAACAAGCTGTTAATTTTGCAATATTCGCTGAGATTATTAGGGTCCTCCTGTATTTTTTAGCAGCATTCGATATCATCGATTGGAAGGTATAGTTTCATATCGTCTGCATATAAAATTGCCTTGCAGTGTTTAAAACAACTTGTAATGTCATTAATATAGATATTAAACAGGATATTAAACAGATAAAACATATGTCATTCCTTTCGAAATTAACACTAACAATATACCTCCAAATCTTAAAATAATCTTAAATAATCATTCTCTCGCACAACACGATACCTAATCACTGTCGACAAAAATGTCCACTTCTGAAAACAGCGGATAAAATTACATATCTTTGAATAATCGTAGATAAAAACCTAAAATGGAAAGATCACATCGGCCATACAATAAAAAGAATAAGGAAATTAATTTATATATTCTTACGCATTAGAAGCTTCTTATCAACGAAAAATCTATACTCAATGCCATTATCAGTTGGGGAGCAGCTTATAAAACTAGTCTGACTCCATAGAAATTGTTCAAAAACTCATAATAAAAATTATACTAAAAAAACCTCCAGACTTCCCCACCGAACGTATATTCGAAGAATTCAAAGTTCCAACATTTAAAAACTTATTAATGAATAATTCAATCGTACAAATTATAAAAGAAAAAAATAAATAATCATTCATGACTGAAAATCGTACTAGACTTAAACATGTATTTGAACCTATGCTCCAAACTAAACACTTCTTTTGCCCAACACTATTATACACACCAAGGAAAATACTTCTTTAATAACCTACCAGAAGCATTAATAACAAAGTAAAATTATTGAACTCTATCAAAAAGCATTGTAGAGAAATCATCGACGGGCAAACTGCTTCCCCTATTTCCACATGAATATCACACTTAAAATTACTTTGAGTTTCTCTATGTTTCTTCTTACCGAATTCATTATGTTTAAGTCTTTTAGTTAAAAGGTCTTGATTGCGATGTAACTTAACCGTATATTAACTGTTTATAAGCTGTATATTAACTGTACCTACATACATGGCCGTAGCCAAGTTTAGATTTAGAGTGGGGAATCCAGAGTACGTATTGAAAAAAGTAGGCTTCTACAACATATTCTTGCTTTAGGCTCTGTGAATACATGAAATATGAACGGGAAAAGGAAAAACCATCCTACGAAGTGCTGTAAATTTGAAAACGCGACTCGGTCGACAATCCCAGAGGTCATGCATCGACCAGCCAGGGTGGGGCAAACGCCCCATCTTGCCTCACCGTGGTTACGCCCATGCCTATATATGTGAAACTGTATTAATTGTAATTATATAAAATGTAAACTCTTCTTCCATCCACATGCAAATGCTTTTAATGGAAGACAAGTCATATCACAAAATGTAACATGTTTATGATAAATAAATAAGTTTAAAAATATATATAATAATAATTTAATATTACAATTTGAGGTTTTACTTTACTTAATTTATGAAAAAGTTCACTGATTGGAAAATCTGCTGCTTTTTAAGAAAATCTGTAATAATCATTTATGTTAGTTATACCTAATTAGATAACTACAAATTATTACGCTCGTGGGAAATTTTTGTAAAAGATATAATCAGAAAGTCCGGGAAAAATATTTCGGAAGATCCAAACCATGATTTATAATACGAGTACCATATCTCTATTATATTATTAACGATCAAAAGATATAATCTATCACGTATTTTAACATATTTATCTTTCTATTTCCCCAGATTTTCTGATAAGACGTATATCTGATTAATTTACTATATAAAAACAATGTTTTTTGAACCAATTATCATCAGTTTACTGTAAGCATTTCAAGATGAAAGCCGTGACAATTGTTGTTCTGTTCGGAGTATTGAACCTCGGTAAGTTTGTGTAATATTTCTAAATATTAATTATTAATTTACAATAAATAGGAAAAAAGCAAATATTTCATTAAAATTAGGTGCCTACCTACCTACTTGTCAGCTTATTTCCACGATAATTTATTGTTGCGAGACATGCGTATGACGTTGGAGGCGTACCTGACTTATTTTAAACCCTGACTAATGAGGTCGTCACCTATTTTTTATATTTTATTATGCTACAAATGTGACAAATTAAATTAAATTAAATTCCAACATCCCTGCCACAGGTCCCCCTAAGTGATTCGCTACTTTTAGTGACTTAGCAGAGGTTCCCGGGTTCGTGGGGTAAGGTTTGTCTAGGTCTTGGCTACGATTGCGTTTTCCCACTTACTGCATGGTGGGCCGGATGGGGAGAATCTGGTTAAGGGAGACCTAACCTAAACCTCTAAATCTGGATTCTCGAACCATCGCTTTGCACCATAGTGAGAGGGATGAATTTATAGTCCGTCACTCCTGAACACATTGACCTCAAATTTCCTACCCACCCTACATACATTTTTCCTTCCCAGAGCTTCCTTTCTTACCTTCCCCAGCATCCACACAATGACATGTTTTTCCCTAGGGCCCCTTGTGTGGAGTTTATTGTAAAAAATGTCATATTTGTACGGTTGTTAAAGACAGTAAATTTAGTTTTCGATATGTTCAAAAATGAAATTATAATTGAACTTGAATAAAACCTGTGCAATGGTGTCTCGTCACGAGAACGTCACGTCAATGTTTTTTCGTGACATCACACGAGACACAATTCAGTAATTCAAATTTGAAATAACAGTGCTCCAGTACCGCCGCGCATTTACATTGGATTTATAAGGTTTTCGATCGGCTGCAAACATCAACATTTTTATAGCTGATAGGTATCTTCGGTTTTTTTCGGTATTTTCCAAAACTGAAAAAAATTGCATTTGTTAAATAATATGATATTTGTTGTTGGAGACGACCTTATTCTGAAATATCACCCAAGGGTATTGTACATGTACAATGCTATAAAATAGCTTCAAACTAAGTTCAATTTCTATAAAAACACTAAGACATGACAACGGTTCCATGACATGACAGTTAACCGGCATACTTATGTACAATATGCTATCGGTTTAGGGAAATACGGTATGCTTACAAAATATAACTAAATGTCCCCGAAGTGTCAGAATACCGCCAAATAACAAAAGTTTAAAACATTTTTTAATTAAAATTCATCAAGTAAAAAATTACTTCTCTATATTAATATAAAACTACTTCTCCATATTAAATATTTTTTAAAACATTTTGCGTTTGAAATTGGCAAATAATGTTCAAAAAAGATTATTAGGAATCTGCCCACACATCGGTAGCTCGTTTTCTAGACGCAACGCGATAGCAATAGTTTTTTTAAAATACCTACTGATGAAATTTTAGCGCCCCCGTTTCCTCTTAAACCTGGCGAAAATCTAATTATGACGTAACTTTTGACTTTTGATTGATTTATTTTACAGAGTTCCTAAACATGAGTTTACTGACTCTAACAAAATTATATTTTGGATTATCTATAGATAATTTACTTTTATTATGACGTACTTCTCTTGAACACTTTTAAATTTTATAGCTCTTAAAAATTGTGTTGTTTTTGAAGAAATACTTATCTGTCGGGTTAAAAAGTAGTTACTTACCTATATAAAATTCCCTCGATAGAAAAAAATCGCAAAATATTTTACGAAAATTATACAAAAACCCATCTGTTTCTGGTATCTAACATGCTATATATATGATAAAATAGACAATGTTTCTTAATGCTTAATGCAACTGGGACTTTGTAATTATTCAAAAAGATAGCTGCCGAAAATATGGGGAACATTTATTGCGGATATCTAATATTAATGTTAAATCTGTAAATTGAAATACGTAGTTCCACAAAAATTATTAAAAATAATTTAGGTCCCAATGGCCAAGTTGCTAAAGGCCTGAAGCTACCATTACCTTTTTGTTTTTCTCTGTCTAGTTCTTTTTAATGTTTCTTTTAGATTTATTAGTATTTTCTTATTTCTCAATGACATATAAATTAATTATATTATTTTTTTCTAGCAACTGCGATTCCTACACCTGTTCTGGGCAGATTTGTTGCAGAGACTGACGTTATTCTCAACCTTTATACCAGGTAAGTCTTTAGTAGAAAATCGTGAGTTTAGTAAATAGTGAAAAAATGTTGGGAATATTTGTCGTTTATGTCATTTACGAGCAGGCTATTGGTTAAATAATAGTTTCCTTTTTAATTTCCATTTCTTCAGAAATAACCCCAAGGAATCCCAAGTTTTACAAAATGGAGACGTTCAGAACCTAACCGACTCCAACTTCCAGCTCGACAAACCTTTGAAAGTCTTTTCACACGGATGGACAAAGCAGGCTAAATCTGACAGTTTAGTTGAAGGTAATTATTGTTTTATTATAAAGAAAATGTCGTAAGAACTTTTTCTTAATCCTGTAAAAGACAATTTTTACACTGGCTCCATACAGGAGGCCTTGAGGAAAAGAACTCACTCAGCGACTACGTCATCTTTGGGTATGCCGTATGGAGCGTCTTTTTAGGAATGGTAGGAGAAGAAGTTCTGAGAAGGAAAAAGGTATGAGGCGTGGGTTGAAATCTGACGGTTAGTGTGTCCAGGAGTGACGGACGTGCGAATCCATCCTAAACGTAGCGATCCATTTGGGGTGACCTGTTATAGCAGAGGTGATAATTATCTAACAAATTGTTCCCGGGGCGGCGGAACCCATATTCATCTCCCAAATCGAACAAGACTGCCCACATTGGCTGCCAGCGTTTGAACAATTAAATGCGGATTGACTATTCCAGCTTTTCTAGCGGGTCGAGTATTTAAAGTGATTTACTATTCCAGTTTTCTTGACCGGTGAAGTATTATTTAACGTAATTTAACTGATACCTATTCCAGCATACCTTGCCGGTGCACAGTTAGTAATTTTGAGTATCTAGTTCCACTTTATTATTTTAGTTTGTTTTTGGGACAATATAAATTATCATTATATGAAAAAATTGTTAAAAAAATATATATTGTGCGATTCAACCTGATACAGTCGTTTAAATACCTACAGCAATCTATAAATATAAAAAGTTTGGTTCCGTATGTTTGGGTACACAGATCTCGGAAAGCAATAGATGGATTGACTCCAAAAATTTACAGAACATTGCATTTTAGCAGAAAAGTGTTTATATATATATATATATAAGTTCTGGCTTATGAAATTTGAATAAAAAAAAATTTACAGATAAAAATCGCCTTGGTGCTGAAAAAATTAAAAGTTGTTAAACTAAACCCTGAATATATTACAAAACTAAAGTTGATGTGACACATTAATATCCATTAAATACAGAAAACGTAAAATTTTGCCAGATACATTCGGATACATTTTTAAAAGTCTCGATGAATTCAAATTTTAAGAAAAAATACGTTTTGAAAAATCGTTTCTTCAATATTTTTTACCACACTAAATTACAAGTTAATTAGTTATGATAATCACCTGATTTCCCAGATTTTATCATAAAGATTCAGAAAAACACATTAGTTATGTATAGTTGAATTATCACGATGACGTGCACACGTCCATCCGCGGAGGGATCTAAACTTGACTGATATAAAATTACTAAATCGCGTTTCGAGGTAGTCCGTATTTGCAATGGTGCCTTAGGTCGAAAGCAGCTAAAATGTTTTTTTTTAAATTCTAACAAGATTAGACATTTAGGTACCCAATTAAATTAAAATGAAATCCAGAAAGAAACCTAGGATTTTATAATAAAGTCGAGCTAGATAATTGGAATTGTTAACTATGCGGAGGAGTATTTAAAGTGATTTACCTACTTGCAGTTCCAGCTTTTCTGGCCCGTGAAGTACCTATCCTGATTTACTATTCAAATTTGTCTGACTCGTGATTAACTATTCCAGCTTTCCTGGCCATTGGAGACTTTAACGTGGTGCTCGTAGACTGGACCGCTGGTACTGGGGGAGAAGAGGTGAACGTGGTTGCCAACGCCCCTTTGGTAGGCAAATTCGTTGCCTCTTTCCTGGACTGGCTGTCCACCCTCGGTCTCCCCTTCTCCCAAATCCATATCATCGGGCACAGCCTCGGCTGCCACGTGACCGGCTGGGTGGGAAGAAGCTGCAAACTGGGCCAAGTTGATTACGTTACTGGTAAATAAATCCGAGCATCTTAAATTACGATTCCGTCCAAGGAAGATTTCAAAAGTTCTAAACACTCAAATTCTTCCACCGGATCGTGTCAAAGTTAAAATAACAGAAGAGTCTTAATGATACGTACATACTTGTGAATGTTACCCACGCCTACGGTGTGTAGTCAAGACAAAGCAATTTGACTTTTGAAACTCATCACATACCTACATTTTTACTGAATGACTCTAAAAAAGATTTCTAAAAAACTCTGTCTAATGCTTGGGCTAGGTCGGGGATTTCAACAAAAATTTCAACTTGTAAAGTATAAATGTTTAAGCAATTTATATGGGTTGTATCGCCATTGAAGAAGAAGATAACCTATTGGGGATACCACAATAAAGAAATGCGCCATTTTCTCTACCTCATAGTGGTGTGGAAATGAGTTTACAAAATGATTATAATTATGTAAAAATAACAAAAATTGGGAATTTGACCATTTTTTAGAAATATATTCCGATTTCCACCACTGTAACTCGTTACCTTAGACTTACAAAAAAAAACATTTTACAAAAAATGTAGGTAATTTAGTTGTCTTAAATTTGGTTGTAAGGTCAACCACTCCACAATTATTTTAAAAAAACCAAATTTTGGCATCTTCAATCCAAGATGGCGGGTCGAGCTCGACACCCCTAAAGGTTGAAAACTTTTTTTTTCCTTAGAGTCCCAATCTTAACAACATATATAACAAAATCGCTACTACCTGACCTTTTGCAAGGTGAAGCCCTTTTTATCCCCCACTGACTGGACTATTATATCAAAGTCAAAAAGTAAATCTCCTATAATATCAAATAAATGCAAAATATTAACAATCCGCTAATTTAGGTTTTCTTCGCAGGTCTTGATCCATCAAAGAAATTCTGGGAGGATTCTCCAGACAAGATAAACGCAGGTGATGGAAAGTACGTTGAGATTATTCACACCAACACGCACTACCACGCCCTGATCCTCCCCACCGGTACAGCCGACTTCTACCCCAACGGGGGAACAGACAACCCCGGGTGCAACGGCAACGATGACTGTGACCACATCAGGGCCATGCAGTTCTTCGAGGACTCCATCGGTTCTAATGGGGGATTCGTGGCACAAAAGTGCAACAACTATGACGAGATTGTCAGTTTAAACTGCGCCAATATTAGCACATCTTACATGGGTGGGACTGGGCCAGCAAAAACCATGTAAGTTGACTTACCTGTATTCATATGTTATTTATTTATTTGCAAAAATCAAACAGCATATACACGGTGTCCGAAAATTCGTAGTACAAGCGGAAACTGGTGGATCACATTTGGAGTCGATTTCCTTATCATTTTCTCTTGCCTCTTACAACAAGAATGACAAACTTATTTTCAAAAGACCAAATTAGTCTTAATTAGTCCCTCGGAAGGGGTGATATCCTCAAGTAATTCTGCTGTTTAGTTTTCAGTTACCTAACCCTCTTTCTACCCTAATTCTCCTTCAATAATAAAACGACAAATTCCAAATCCGTATATTGCAGCTAAATGTAACTTTATTGGCTTCATTCATTTCATTAATTTTTTTTAAATAATAAAATCAAAATGCAAGGTAATATAATTTTCTTTTTTAAATAATTCTTTCAGTTCCGGGGTTTACTACCTGACGACCAACGCCGAAAAGCCGTTCTACCAAGGATGAAGAATAAATTTATTTAGACACGAATTGATTCGGGTTTGTCCATTGTATTCTTGCCTGAAAAATAAATTTGTTAAATAAAAATAATTTTACATCATTAACTCAATTTTTATAAACCCATAAATTTATTTTCACCTAACTTTCCAAAAAAATGGACCAAAAAATCAAAAATTAAATTTAGGGCCAACGGCACGTGGTGTCCCCAAGCGGTCACCCACCCATCCAAGTACTGACCGCGGCCAATGTTGTTTAACTTCGGTGATCGGACGATAACCGGTGTGTTCAATATGGTATGGTCGTTGGAGAATCTTCGGAAAGAATAAACTTACAGTACCTACCTACCGTATTTCCAAACCAAAGTAGAATTTTTTTACGCATATGAGGAAAACGAATTCACCTTCGCATGTATTTTTACTTGTAATCAGTCTGAAATTAGGTTCAAAGTATCTTCACCATAATGTTCGTAATAATTTTTAATCCTTTTAATCTGCCCATCGCCATCTATGTTTATGAAAATTAAGTTCATGTTTGAAGTGTACCGACAATTGAAAATTCATCCGATAGATGGCGTTACAACGCCCGCCTACATGTTCGACATCATTTTTGATTTTCAAGAATTTTTTGAATTTTTCGTAAACTACTGGTTTTATCTGTGAGACTGAAGAAAATGAAAAAAATATGGACAGCAGTTAGGTCCTTGCTAAAAATTCTCAAATACATAAAGGGCCTATTTTATTTTGAAAAGTCTACACTGTAAGTACTCTTTCTCGGCGTTCGCCAACGATCATACCTCTCTTCAGGGTGAATTGCCTATTTCAATGACGATCATACATAGTACCAATACGTTGAACACACAGGTTCTCGTCCGATCACCGGGTAAAATATGAGCTATGTGTATTTATAAACCAAGTTTTCTATACGAAAATAATCGGCTTCTAAAAAAATAGCTCTTAAATTCGTCATTTCTAGTTTATAAGTTTTGTATTAAAAAGGGAACTTTTTTTTTTTTACAGTGAATACCTCACAAGAATCTCAACTGCTCCCGTCTGGAGCCAGTGAGACTATGGCATCTCCATATTGGGGTATGTTGTGAGGCTGAAGGTAGTGGGGAGGGGAAGGAGGTGAGGAAGAGGAAGGTTGGGAAGTACCTGGCTATTCAGATCTGGTTACCAAACACTGCTAAAGCCATTTTCAAGCAACTAATGGTGGTCTTACACCAGTGCGATACTGATAGTATCTTCCACGCTGGAACGTGCCGCAAATATACTATATATTATTTTAAATGAATTAATTGTGAAATAACACAAATTAATCAAATAAAATTTATTTGCGCACGCCGGGTTCGAACCCGCGACCTCCGGATTGTGAGTCTAGAGTCTTAGCCATTTATAGGTATTATCGAAAAATCTAGCTAAGAATCTAACTAACTAACTGTTTGGAGGCGGGTATGGGTAATTTATTGGATAACCAACACCTCTGCCATAGGACATCCCAAGTGGTTCGCTACGTTTGGTGACTTAGCAGGGGTGCCCGGGTTCATGGAGGTTAGGTTTGTTCGGATCTTGGCGGTGGATGCGTCTGCTCACCAACTTCATGGCAGACCGGATCGAGAGAGACCGGTTGAGGGAGATCTTTTGATCTCTCCTACACATCGACCAAGTATATCCTTGGTCGAAGTTCCAGCAGGATTTGGACCGCAGTCGAAGGGATGAATACATTCGTCTGTCAATTCTGGACACACTGACCGACAGATTCCTACCCACCCCTCATACCCTTTCCTTCCCAGAACTTCCTCTCCTTCCCTTCCCTAAAAATACCGTAAAGATTTCCAAATACACAGACTCATCCACCTGCTCCAAGTAATCACATTCACAACTATATTGCGCATTGTTTTCGTACTCTCTCTTTCAAATACCATGACTTAAGACTTAGGTATTACATTCATCATTAACTCAGTCTTCATACATGCTTCGTTCAAAAAAATTTACCATCCAATTAGGATTTGGCTTAGATGTTAGCCGTGTTCACTTGTCCCTGTGGAGGAAGGTTCAATCCTTAGACAAACCAACCAAAAAAATCTGTGAAATTGGCTCTTAGCCGGCCCAACTAGGTCAAAAATTAAAAATAGATGTATTCCGAGGTATTTAAAAGTGTACTGATTTTTTTAAGTGTGTTAGAAATAACATTACAGGAACATACTTGTTGACAACTTTTTCAAATAATCGCTATTTCGTTCAATGAATGTGGTGAGCTGTGGCACAAGTTTCTTTATGCCCTCCTCGAAGAATTCTCCCGCCAGCACCTTCCACAACTTCAGAACCACTTTCTGCACCTGCTCGTCGGTTGAAAATTTATTTTGAAGGTGAAACGATGATAAAATCTGAAGACACTAAGTCAGGGGAATACGGGGGGTGGTTCAAAACATCCCAACCAAGAATCGCGTCCAAATACGTGCTAAGGCTGTGTGAGGACGGACGTTTTCGTGAAACAAGCACAATTCTTTTGTTTTTAATGCTCCTTTTGAGTTTTTTAAGGTACACAATATTGTTGTTTATTGATGGTCTCAACCTGGGGTAGAAATTCGACCAAAATTTTGCCTTTTCGGTCCCAAAATACTGAGATCATGATATTTTTTGCCCGAAATTGTGGTTTTCAATTTTTTGGCAGATGAGGAATTAATAACGATCAAGCTATGCTCTTTTATACACAATGGAATTGGGATAATTCAGTTGGCGGTTTTATTCGAAGAGTTATAAAATATTATAAAACGTGTCGCAAAATTAATCACCCTCTCGGAAGACGCTCTAATTTTTTTGCAAATGGCGTCTTATGTCATCAGAATTTTGACATTTAATTTCCGAAGTAAACATAATCAGAATTCACCTTTACGTACCATAGAGCACTATTATAATACTCAAGAATGCAGAATAATTATTGTGTTACAACAATTAGTATTATTTATAAACTTGGGAAATAGAATGAAAACTTTTGCGCCACCTTGTATAAAATAAAGAGTAGCAAGAATAATAAAACAAATAAATGTTTTGTGTTATAGGATATTATTTTATTAATAAACACAAGGCGTTGTTTTCCCGAAAGTATCAATCAATACTGGATATAATAAAATGGTCATAAATAGTTGGATTCTGAGAAGTGAGCACTGATCTGTGCACTAAAAGGATAATCCAAAAGGAGAGGACATACTGTTAAAGAAAGGGTTTTGCAGGAAAGGGTTCGGCGGTGCGGGAACCTTGTCAACGTGTAAGAAGGGGTTAATTCCGTATGACATCTGCAACAATACAATCATTATACAAAGATTAGATTTTTGAATGACTTCATAGACTGCTCTCAAATTTTTAGAACGGGTTGTTTCAAAGAATTTGACAAATTCATCAAATTTCGAAGTTAATTTTAAAAAAAAAAAGTTGTTTTTGGGCATTAACTATTTCAAATTTCTAGACATTTTGTTTTGAAGAGTTTTATTTCACATGTACAATTGTTACTTAATTTTTGTTTATCTGCTACCGGTTTCGCTAGCAATCTTAAAATTAGCTTAAAATTTATGTTTTAATTATTGAGTTTTATTTCACATGTACAATTGTTACTTAATTTTTGTTTATCTGCTACCGGTTTCGCTAGCAATCTTAAAACTAGCTTAAAATTTATACAAGTACAAACATGATTGGATTTTACTAGGTAAGGGTAGGGGGAGGGGTGTTTTTGGGGAAAGAGGGAGAATGGTGGGAAGAGTCAACAGCACAATAATGGGGATTTACAGGGTGCTATTATTTTGTTTACTAAATAAACTTTTTATTTAATTCCTTATATCTTTAAAAGCATACCCTTCAGGTAAAAACGGGAACCTTCTTCATTTATTTATTTAAGGAACATAAACAGTCTTAGTAATAAAATATACATAAGAGGATGGCAAAAAAACAGACCAATTATTAATGTTCACAGATAGGTATTTAGAAACATAAAAGTAACTGAATGTAAACTAGAACATTTAAGAAAAACAGAAAAAATAAAAACAGAACTAAGCAGCAATTTAAAAAAAATAATAATACAGATGTTAATTCAACAAGTGATAAATATTCATGGATGGGGGAAAGGGGATAGAGGGCTACCACACCATATAATTCCCTTGATCATACCGGGACTCGTTTCAACGGGTTCAGTTTTAACGGGACGCACACTTTTGTTCACTTTCTTTTATAATACATTATTTATATTGGTTATAGGCCAGTTGCCAAATAATCAGAGAATTTTAATAGAAATTTAAAATTAACTTTGTTTATATTAAACAAAGGTATAAATTAAACATAGTATTCCGGTTAAATCCACTCAACTCCACATTCGTTTTCCATAACACTATCTATATTAGTCACTAGTCTCACAACTAGAACGATTTGATCGAATATACCTACAGATCTTTTCGATATATTTAAAGGCGTCTTGCATTAAAGGAATAATATTTATTCATGAATATAACTGATAAGATATATCTGACAGTATTACAATACATTATATTTCTGAATTATGTTTATAAGTATTTATAAGTGTTTAAGACATGTATTTATTTATTGTACTGTATATATACTGTACTGTATAATGTATTACATGGTTCCACGTCAACTCAGAATCTAGTCAACTCAACACCTCTTTGAAAAGTCATTAAAAGCTGTGAAAAAAAATTAAAATAGCCCATAACCCTTTCCTAACGTAATAACCAATTTTTTCATCACTTTTAATGACTTTTCAAAGGAGGTTCTGAGTTGTCCGGTCTACCATATTACATGTTCTGATATTGCACATCCCGTAGAAAAGAGTCTTAAGGCGATCCAATAGTCCAGGAAAAAATCGAATTCCGAATTCACGCCCCTTTATATGAGGAGTTTAAAAATACTTGAAGAAAAGCTTTTGGAAAGGTTGGAAAAGGTATTTGAGAAAAAAAATAACATCTTTATATTGTAAAGGCCTGTAAAAAACATTTTAATACCTTTTTTAAGCATTGTTTATTGTAATAAAACGTAAATTTAAAATTGATTTTAAAGAACCAAGCGGCGCGGAGTCCAAGGCGTCTATTCCCCGTCGCGGCCGGGGCGGAACGCGGAACTGACACAAAAATAGGTCTGTAGTCCTTCGGTGGACGGCATAGGGTCCACTTTTGAAAATTCAAATTCATCGACTGCCGGCCGTATTGTAAAATAGCAACGAGAAAATGGATATTTTATTTTATTTTACGATGTTCGAGCCTAAATATCATTTTTGATTACGATTATTATTAAAGTAAATGAATTTGCCACATTATACAATAAAACCATATCCGAAAAGGGGTTTATAAGTAGGAGAGTTTGCACTTAAAAGTATGTTTTATAGACCTAACACTTTATTTTTTTCTAGACTTATTAAATGACTTATTAAAAAAATGACCGATATTTTTAAGGGCCAACATATGTTCTACAAGCAGTATTTAATTGAAGCATCTATAATACTTCTAAGCGATCAAATTTTCAAAACAAAAACATATGATTTTGCATTATTTAGTATGGCTTCATCTTAAGTCAAAAAAGTTTATTTTACAGAAGATTGAAAACAAATTAATGAATGATGAACAAGCGGTCCCTCGAAACAAGATATTACCGTGTACGATCTTTCACCGGCCTTGCATTCTTGGCGGATATCCACATTTCTCACACGATCATAAATGGTTTCACCACACATACGCTTCAAGGATCTTTTTTCTATAGAATTTAGTCTACTTTCATCCTTCTTCTGCTAGTTCCATGCCTCACTGCCATACATCAAGGTAGATATCAACACTCTGTTGTGGACTTCTAGTTTCGTTTCTTTGGACAGTTTTTTTGTCAGCGTCAACGGGATTCAGTCCTCCATTAATGGAGTTTGTTTGTAAAAGCCCTACAGCAGTGGTTATTAACCTGGTTTCGATCGATCCCCAGGGGTTCGGTGAGTCAATCTCGCTCGGCGGAGGTCAAGACACACCCCCGATTCATATGATTCGTGATTCTTTTCCAATTAAAAAGGGTTCGGTGGATGCGCATATGAAACTGGAGGGGGGGTCAGTACCTCCAACAAGGTTAAGAACCACTGCCCTACAGGCAATCAATAAATGATACACGATACATAAACATCCAACAATATGTCGACAAAAGTGGTACTCAAGCTCTTTGGTCGTACAAGTTATGATGATACATATCCAAAAGAAAAATTATCGTAAGTGTATTGAGTGTAAACGATTCGATTTTGGTTTATCGACAAAGGTCGAGAGTATCGACAAAGGTCGAGTTTATCAACAAAAGTCAAAATAAATCGTAAGCTCTCTTTCCAGAAATCCGATCATCTTTTAAATTGAATCCTTAATAGAGTAGTTGATTATTATTTATATTTCCTATATGGATGAATCGAATAAAGTTTTCCAGTGATTTAAAGGTTAAAAGGGTAAATATATACCGGTGGTTCTTGTATGAAAGGGATTCTGAAATCATCGTGAAATCTGGAGCACCTAGAACAAAAAGCAAAACTATAACAAACATTATAATGATGTTTTTTCTTCATTATTGGATTCTGGCGGGCATAAAAAAAAAGTGTATTTTAGTGGTTTGTACATTTAAGTTTACAATTTACTAATATAATTATAACATAATTGTTTTTACGGTTTTCTGCAGAGCATTGTAATAATTCATCCATTTGTAGAACTGTTAACTTTTTTGCATATCTACTGCCTTTATTCTTTTTTGGTAGTCCGATTTCATTTCACGTTCTTGTGTTATGTCCAGTGGTGGATCGTGACTTTTAAATAAGCTAGAGTGCTATGATTAAAGAATACCACTTTATTGAATCATATATCTTATTGCTTTTGGAGAATTTACAAATATTTTTTTTATCAAAATCGTGAATTAGACGTTATAATGGTGAACTAATAAAAAAACATTATACGTACATCAAATTACATGCATAGGAATAAGCAACTTACATCGGGTTGTAAATATTATCAAATGCACAATGATATTTGTGTCCAAATTCAGGATGAATATCGCAATTACATCCAGAATTAAAAATGCCTCCATATCCAGGATTGAAGTTGCCTAACAATGCGCCAGGAAAGTTGCTTGCAAATGGGACAGGAATAGGACTTGCAAATGGAACAGGAAAAGTGCTTGCCAATGGGGAAGGAAAATTACTTGCAAATGGAAGTGCAATAGGGCTAGGATATGGAACAGGAATGTTGCTTGCAAATGGAGAAGGAATATTGCTTGCAAATGGAAGTGCAATAGGGCTAGGATATGGAACAGGAATGTTGCTTGCAAATGGAGAAGGAATATTGCTTGCAAACGGAAGTGGAATAGGGCTTGGATATTGAAGAGGAATGTTGCTTGCAAATGGAGAAGGAATATTGCTTGGATATGAAGCAGGAATTAAAGATTGTTTTAAGCCGTCCTGAATGCCTCCTTTAGTCCAACTTAGAGAGACGGTTTCTTCAGATACTAGGCAAATACCCAAGATGCACAGGACCAAGGTGCGTAACTGGAAACAGTTAAAAAATTGTTAGATATATTTATTTATTGTGCGTATTACCGTACCGCATATTGCTGTAATTCTTGATTAATTCTTACTGCACAATTCCTTCTTTTTATGACATTTTTGACGAATTGACGAATCCAAATAACATTTTTTCTTCCCTTCAGGCAGATGAATATTTTTACGTACAAGTCCCAACACCAGTGAAATTACCGAACTATTTTAAATGTGCTATTTATTTATTATTTATTTGTTCTAAAAACAAATACGATTTTTAAACTGGTTAAAATTATCGTCAAGATGTTTGTATTTGAAATAATCATTGACATTTATTTTTAAAGAATAAATTTTGAACATCGAACATGAAAATGTTACAAAAAAAACTTTCGGGAACATTTTGACTCCAAACGTCCATAATTTTGAAGTAGTTCGATATTTCGTAACAAAATTGTTACTTCACTTTTTATGCCATTTATACAAAAAAAATTATTAAAAAGCTTTCAAATTTCGACGAAAAAATCCCACCATTTTGTAATTATTCACTTTGACAATTTTAGGATTTTATTTATCGAATCAAGGATAAATTCGAGACAAACTGATAAGAATAATTATTTCTCTTTCCAACGATGATCACATTTCTACGCATTATAGAAAAACAGATACCTATAAATACTTCAGATTTGTCCTTCAGAGGCACTAAAGGAATTGTGGCAATGTCCTTCCGAGGCTTGAAGGGTTAAGTTTATTCGAAGCCTCACTTCAACACCTCACTCTGTTTTACCTCAGACGAATAACATTTATGAAGATAAATTATAATCAAACCCTTGTATCTTACAGCCCATCATAAAATTTTATTTTTTTCTCATGAATACATACTTTAAAGAATATAAATTATTAAAATTAATTTCTGCTTAATTAAGAGAATCTCCAATAACATATGTTTGCAATTATCTCCTCTGCGTTCAGAATTGTATATAAATTTCTCTAATAATAATAATAATGTTTTATTCAAGGATGTGGGGAGGACAGTGGCCCATTTAGTTATACGTATTACAGAACAGATTTTTTTATAAAACGTTCAAATAAAGAATTAATTAATTATGCAGGACGTGGTCTGGAGTGAGCTCGGGCCCAGCGTATACTCAGGCGTGGCGATTGGTGCTGGAAGACTGCGGTCACATGCATTCTGTCTCCAGTGACCCGGTATCTCAATAAACAGTTGTAATTTCAAGTGACCTGCCAGGTAAGTATGATCATTTATACTGTTAGCCTGTACATAATATAAATAATACGTACAATTTAACGCAGCATCTCGTTCTTTGGTCAAGTGGTTTGTACATATAATTTTGTATTAGTGATCAATGCACCGGTAAATGCATTCTGTTAGCCAAAGGTTATTATAATACTTTGTCTGGTGTATAGTTAGTACAGAGATTTTTCACCAAAACGGCGCTATACAAATTTTACAAACATCCAAATATTATTAAGTAGGCACATATTATTATTATTAAATGTAAAGTAGGTAAAAAAAAATAGTGGAAATAAATTATTTTACGTAGAAGTATTACGGGTAAATTAAGTCGGTTTTAATTATAAATTGTAAGCGCCCGATATCACTCAACACCATACTTTACATAAGTGATTATTTTCTTAGTAATTTTTTTAATTAAATTCTTATTATATCAATATGTTTAACTATATGGGACGTGTGAGTTTAGACTAACCCCCCAACATCCTGGAATAAAAATAAAATTATAAATATATTTATTATAAACTAGCTGGTACCCGGCATGCGTTGCTATGCCATTTAATAAGAAATTGTTTCTACTTGCTCGTCCTTTCCCATTCGTCCCGTTCACCTTCCTCCTCCGCGTCCCCTTTCCCTCTCGCATTCCGACTCCTCTTCCTCCACCTTCCCTCTCCTCACTCTACTCCCCCCCCTTTCCCCCGTCCCGCGATCCCCCACTCAAATTCCCCTCCCCCCACCAGCGTATTCCCTTCCCGAGTTCCCATCTCCCCTCCCAAATTCCCCTCCGCCCTCCCGGGTTCCCCTCCCCCCTCCTGCATTCCATACATTTATTCCCGATGCATTCATTTTAAAACAGCTCCCCCCACCTTCCCCCGTCCCGCGAACCCCCCTCGCCCCTCCCGTATTCGCCTTCCCCCTCCCGAGTTCCCCTCCACCATACCTCTCCCGCCATCCCCCTCCCCCAATCCTACCCCTCTCCACCCCTTCCTTCCCTCCCCCCTCTCCCTCCCCAAACCCCTCCACCCCACCTAAGTTTTATACAAAATAGCTGACACCGGGCATGCGTTGATATGCCATTTAATAAAGAAATGGTTTCTCCCTGCACGTCCTTTCCCATTCGTCCCGTTTACCATACTCCTCCCCTTCCTTCTACCGTTTTCGCCTCCTCCCTCCCGCGTTTACCCCTCCCGATTTCTCCTCCCCCTTCCCAAGTTCAGCTCCACCCTCCCGGGTTCCCCTCCCCCCTCCTGCATTCCATACATTCATTCCCGACACATTCATTTTTAAAACAGCTCCCCCCACCTTCCCCGTCCCGCGAACCCCCCTCCCGAGTTTCCTTCCACCCTCTCGTATTCGACTTCCCCCTCCCGCGTACCCTTTAACCTTCCCTCTACCCACACCCTCCCCCCACCCCTCCCTTAACCCTACCCCTCCCCCCTCCTAGACCCCTCAACCCCTTCCTTCCCTCCCCCCTCTCACTCCCCCAACCCCTCCACCCCACCCTCCTCCCCTTCCCCACACCCTCCCCCTCCCATTTCTCACATTCCCCACATTCATTCCCGGAACATTCAGTTTTCTAACTGCTCGCGTGCCACTTATTACAATTTTTTATACAAAGCTCAACATTAGTTTTATACATAAACAATTATCCAATTTGGTGCAGTCGTTCGGAAGTTAAGTGCATACATACAATTCGGCGATTCATTTTTAGAGATAGGTACTAACTGCGACGTCAACAAAGCACTCTTTTTAGGGTGAATAGCTTAATTCAAAAAAAAAAAACTTCGTTTCCAAGGCAACAATTTGTTTGCTTTCTTCTGACGTTTGAAATATTCTGAGCAGTTTATATGGGAAAATAAAATTATTGTTTTTACCATCTTCCTCACATTTTTTACATATTTTCTCACCTTTTAAAGCTTTCCTAGACTACGACAAACATTTCAAAACCCAAATCAGCTAAATCGGCCCAGCCGTTCTTGAGTTTTAGCGAGACAAACGAACACCAATTGATTTTTATTTATATAGATAGATACAAGGGGGCAACTGTCGTAGAATCAACTGTCGTGGAACCCGTGTGTTATTCACCTGTTGTAAAAATGGCTTGATCATCCTTCCAAATTTGACTTTTGTACGGAAAAAAATGATTTTCCGAAAAAAATTGAAACCATTCGTGTCACCACATCTCACGCCCCTCCGCCAATATTCACTATTAATTCTAAACGAAATTTATCTTCCTTCAAACCTACGACGCTGGAAGAAGTAAAAAAGATAATTTCAAGTTCGCCAAATAAGCAGTGTTGTCTTGACCCTATACCAACTTATTAAAATGCATCGGTTATTAAAAAAATGTTCCATTGTCTTAGCTCCATTCCTAGTTCATGTTTTTAATAAATCTCCCAGTACAGGTGATTTACCTGAACCATTAAAATCAGCTGTAGTTACACCAATATTAAAAAGTCACAACTAAACTCCGATAACTTGGTAATTATCGACCCGTTTCAAATCTACCTTACAAAATCTACCATAAAAAATCCTAAGAAAATTGCTGCCCAAATAACCAGTCACTTGAATACAAATAAATTATTAACAAATCGACAATCCGCATATAGAAGGTTTCACTCAAAGAAACTGGACATCTTCGTATGCCATCAGATATAACTCTAGCCATAGAGTCAGGTAAGTTAGCACTTATCTCACTCTTAGACATGAACGCAGCGTTTGACACGATTGATCACGACTTCCTCATTAAAAAAGATTAGATGAAACATTTGGTTAGATTTCTGACACCAAAAATTGGCTGTCGTCGTATCTATCCAACTTTTACAAGCCGTGAAGGTTGAAAATAAACTCTCTAACTTCGCAACACTTTCTTCAGGAGTACCCCAGGGATCCGTTTTAGGTCCACTTCTTTTCACCCTTTTTACAAATGATGTCGCCAAAATAATCGAGTCATTTGGTCTCTCATCCCATTGCTACGCTGACGATCAGCAAGTTTATTTTTTCTGCACTCCAAATGAAGTGAACAGTCTCAAAATCCGTGTAGCTGAATGCCAAGAAGCAATAAATTGTTGGATGTCTTCAAACAAGCCAAAACTGAACCCATCTAAGACTGAGTTTCTCTGGGCGGCCACAAACAAACGCCAACATTTCATAGACAATTCACCTATTTCCATTTCCGGTAGCGATATTATTCCAAAGACAACTGTCAAACTTCTTGGCGTTAATCTGGATTCAGAATTTTTGCTTAAAAGGCAAATAAATAGGACTGCAAGCACCGGTTTTTTTTCACCTAAGACAACTCAAGTGAGTCCGAAGAAACCTTCCTACAGAAGCAAAAAAACTACTAATCAACTCTAACGTAGTCTCACGGCTCGATTACTGTAACGGCATCTTCGCTAGTCTTCCAAAATATCAAACTGACAAACTTCAATCCGTGTTTAATGCAGCAGCACGACTCATAACCGGAGTCTCTAAATATTCACACATTTCAGAACACCTTCGTAACCTTCACTGGCTCAAGTGCCCTGAAAGAATCCAGTACAAATTGTGCTGGATGGTGTTTAAATCAATCAATGAAATAGCCCCATCTTACATCTCTGAACTATGTGTCCCAGAAAATACTGGTCCGAGGCAGTCAACCCTTAGATCGGCAACATCATCAGCTATGGGAAGACTAATGGAACCTAAACGCAAGCCAAATACTAAATTTGTAGATCGCGCTTTCGGAGTGCCTGGGCCTAAGGCTTGTAATAAACTTCTTCCGGAACTTAGATGCATAACAAGACCAACAGAATTTAGGTCCAAATTAAAAACCTACCTTTTTGGGCTCTCATACTCTTAAATAAAAATACCTATCTAAGAGAATCATAAAATTTTGTTTTGTTTTCAAAATACGCTCATTACAGAACATAATATTATATATGACAGTTCCCAATTATGTCCTCTGCGTGCGAACTGTGAAAAGAAGAAGATGGAGAGATTGGAAATTACGAATGTTAGAGGAGAGCGCTAACATTTACAGCGCCAAAATCGATGCGAAAATTGCGAAAATGTTTAATAAAACACGACTTGTTTAAAATAGAGCTAAAATCTCTTGGGGAACATCTTAAGTATCATTTAAAGAAACCTTGTGAATTTTTTCACAAATATAAATTATATGATATTAGAAACAGACTTGTTTTTAATTATTTTTGGAGCATACTTTGCGATTTTTTCTATGGAGGGAATTTCATATAATTTGCGCTTCGGCTTGGGCATCATCTAGACATTATCTTAAAAAATAACATATATTTTTTAAGAGCTTAAAAACTTCAAGTGTTTAAGGGAGATATGTAAAAAATCGGTAGAAATTCGAGTTGCGGCCCCTTAATTTCTCTAAATAAACAATATCAGTGTCAATCTCCAGTGACCTCCCAGGTAAGTATGGTTCTGTATATATTTTCTGCCTGTACAGTACATTTTTACAGCAGCATCGCGTTCATTGGTCAAATCATTGCACATATAATTTCGTATCGGTGATCAATGAACCGGTGGATGCAAGTTTTAGCCGTAAGTTGTTGTAGCGGTTTGTCTAATAAGTCTATTTTATAGTTGGAAGTAAGATTGTAGAAACGTATTATAAATTTGTACAGCGCCCTTGAGGTGATTTTTCACAAAAACGGCGCTATACAAGTCATCCAAATATTATTATATTGAGATTATTATTAATATGAGATGGGGTTGTTTGGATTGAAGGGTCATCTCCTATAATAAGACAACCAAAATACGGTGACCGGACAAAAGTTAAATAAAGAAAGTTAAAAGGTTACGTTAGGTTAGGTTATTGTATTTTTTTCATAACTTTTGAAGACTTTTCAAAGGGGTGTTGAAGTGCCACTTTATTAAGTTTTCGTGGAACCTCAAAATACAACTTAACGTAGTCTCTTAAATCAAAATTCATTTGAAATTCTTCATTAATTCTGGAAGGGATTAATCAACTTTAAAATTAATGTAAGAAATTATTTACTAAAATTTGGCCAAAAAAAAAACTTACCAGTCCCATGGTGCGAGCGGTGTGAAGATTGGCTGACGAGTTCTTAATAGGGTGACTAACAAAAAGTGAGACGCAAGTTTAAAGTCGCCTGTATTTATAGTAGCTAAAATAATATATTTTAATAAAGTATTTATTTAAATAAAGAACACATAAAATTATTGTAATAGCCTATCAAATGTTAATACTATATTATTTCGTTACAAAAATTCATTCAAAATAATAATTTCAATTTGCACTTTGCGAAACCTTGCGATTTATAATATATTATTTTAATGGGGAGTTATTATTAATATTAGTTTTATTGTTTAAAACTAAATGCGGGTTAATATATTATATTTTTATGTGATAAGTAGGAATGTTATTTAGTAAAATAATAACAGGTTTAGCGTAATGGACGTAAGTAGCAAGTACGCATTTTACGAAATTGGTAGGTAGGTACTTTATTGGTTTAAAGTTTTCCTATCTCAATATTCGCGTAGACAATACATAAGATTAATATAAATATTTAGTTTTAATTATTTTTCCTTTATTAGTTTTTTGTTTTTTTAATACCGTGGTAAGGATTATTTCTTTAACGAATATTTTATTTATTAGGCGGTTCAATCTTAAGGGGGGAAAGGGATGAAGGGGGGGGGGGGTGAAAATGAATCAGAAAGTTTTTTGAAACCTCTAATTACCACAACTTATTTTTAAACTACTATTTATTTTTACATTACATTGATAAAAGAGATAGCGCAATTAATATTGTTGTATTTTCCGGAAATGTAATCTACGAGTACTATTCTCATTTTGGGGAGGGTCTTAAATTAAACCCCTAAAGATCCCCCCCCCCCCCCCCCCCCCCCCCCCCCCCTTTAAGAGTCTTGATTGCCCGGTATCAACGGAATTATGGAATTTTGAATATCCTCTGAGAATTTTTGTGAAATTTAATGAAGTTTAAATGAAAAATAAATGGGAAAGAGGACAGTAAGGGAGTACCTGTCTGGTCTTATATGCTGCTAATGTTATTTTAAGGAACATTTCAATTCCGTATGGTGATGTTTCACAAAGCTGATACTGAGAGTATCTACCACCAGGAAACATTCTGAACACCAAGCACACATTTTTTATTTAAAAACGTAATATTTATAACGTAAGATAATAGTTATTTATTGATTTAACATAAAATTCCATGAAATCGTGATGGAAAGAATTGTAAAAAAGAGTGCCCGCGTTAGTAGCCAAGTAGTAAACTCCAGAACTGAAATAAAACACAATCTTAAATTTTTTGTATCATCGGAAACAATTTTGGTGCATTTTTATACAAAAAAAATGGTTTGGCAATCATTATGAGGATGAGGGAATGTGAGAGGGTTAGAAGAAGTTACTAACTATTCAGATCTGGGCGATAAACTGAAACAAGACTTTTCATAAAAGATCGCCCTATCGTGCCGTTTCCCCACGGGGAGATGAACCGCCAGACAATTCTGTCATTGTAATTACTCCTTCCTTCAATCATATTCATATATTGTCTCCTACATATTGTTCTGTTATTTTATTCTGCCTCTTGACATGACCCGACTCAAGTATTTGATTTACCTGACCACGCTATGTCTTCCTCGGCTATTCACAACTTCTTCCACCACTCTCCTGACTCTTCCTCCGTTCATTCGATACACTTTGTCCAAACCATCGAATCGCCCTTTCCTTAATCTCGCTCATTGCGTTCGCGTCAGTCATTATTTCTTTCTTTCAGATCTCTACATTTATTTATAACATAGTCATACCTATATTTTCAGAAAATATTTTACACCTCAAAACATGCTATATTGACACAATTTGCTGATAAAAGTGGAAATAAATTTAAAATTGTTTCAATATATCATTATAACGCAATTTCACTATCTGTTTTAAACAGGGGTACCTACCTCAAACCTTATTTGGTTTTAAGCCCAAGAATTCTGGAGTGAGAGCCAAATCTCTTATCGCTTGACCACGGAGATCGATAAATAGGTATACTTCAATTTGAAATTAATTTAAAATCTTGGAGAGTCTATCTTTAATATAGTGTCAACATTTTTCTTACGATTCTTTTGCAACTCCAGTTCCTCCCATATAAGAGGTGCCAATATTTGAGAAATTGCCTCTGGCGATATCATCGAAGCTTATGCACTTTTGTGCGATGAATCTCTGATGGCCGATGGAGTCCTGGAAGAACTCGATAGACCTGACGTGATCGCAGAAGACGTCGTTTTGACAGCCAGGGTTAGTGGCTCCTCCGTTGGGGTAGAAGTCTGCGGTTCCGACAGGCAGGATAAGTCCAGAAATTCCTGCGTTGGTGTGGATCACCTCTACATACTTTCCATCACCAGAGTTTATCTTATCCGGAGAGTCCACCCAATAAAATAAGGCTGGATCCAGAGCTACAAAACAATTACAGGGGATTAGGAAGTATTTTATTTTAATTATTAAAGCCATTATAAACTAATGTTAAGGCGGCCCCTAGACGATCAATTATATTGAGCAATATTACGAATTGTCCAATATTATTGACCGTTTGGGGTTAATATTGAAGATTGCGCAATGATTGAACAAAATTTATGCGAGTTTAATTTTTATTTAATCATTGCGCAATCTTCAATATTCACCCCAAACGGTCAATAACATTACCATAGACATATGAATATTAATAGACCAGAACAGAAAGATGAGGGGTAGAAACCAACTACAGCGGGACGAAGAGCGGGAAGACGGCTTTGGTGATATGTGATTCGTCAAAACTCAATCAGACAGTATATAGGCATCTCGCATTATAATATCACACTTTCGTTCTTAAAAGTAAACTCTGCTTTTGAATGAATATACCTTTTTACATGGGAGCGCGAATTGTTCGCCGCGTAATGAACACATTTGCGAAGTCCAAATATGCAAAGTAAGGTCGCCTATAAGGTCGAGTTCAATATTTTGTTGCTGTATTAAGTGAAGACACTTTTATAAATGTTTCATAATTTACTTACCCCAGTAAACAGGGACGGACCCACGCCATGTATCTCGAGTGACAGTGTATGTTACAAAAATGATCATATTATGTGATCTGAATTGGCTTAAAATAGTGTAAAATAATGCTTGCCTATGGAATGTAATACGAAAATTTTGTTTATTCTCTTTTTCACTTCTATTTTTACACGTTTTCAAAACACAAGCCACTATGTTTAGCGTTTTATTTCGTAAAATGCACCGATGAGTGCTCGACGCTGGCTTGCAGAAGAATGATGACGTCACATTTTTTAGATTAACGCGAAGCCATACACGATCCCAGCCGGTTCCAATGGAATGGTTCCAATGGGAGGGGGAAATAATACGCTTTTATCGCTTAGGGCAGGTCTACTAATATTCATATGTCTATGAATATTACACAATTCGTAATATTGCTCAATATAATTGTGTCGTCTAAGGGCCGCCTTAAAGAAAAGATTTTTATGCATATGACAAAGGGTAACAATTATTATTATATTAGTAATAATTCGTCGCCGACATGTATCTATTCGCGGGAGATTTTTTCAATGTACATAGATGAGTATTTCAGGCTAATAATTATTACTTATAATAAAGTAAAAATCCTTTTGTCAGACAATTTAAACATATTCGGATCATTGATTCAACAAAGTTGCTAGAATACCCGTTTTAAAATTTTGTATTCTTTCAATAGGCCACTTGCATGGATTTCATAACGACTTGGAAAAAATCGTGTGGATAGATTTTTTTACTAAGATTACGAAAATGTTAGTAAAAAAAATTTAGAAATCAACAGTTTTTTTTTTAATAAATAAATCCATTATTTGGGCTCATGACGTCACAAGATTAAAATGTTCGCCCGCCTCCGATAATGTTCTATTAATTTTATAAAACTCCACACTGTTTTTTTTTACATATGGTAACATTTTGATTTCAGGCGAATTTTTGAATTTGAAATTTAACATTCACTAGATTTGTTGTTTGTTCTCTGCGAACTTATCATTTGGTTTGACGTTTTGACAGATATTACGAAGAGAACCCCGTACATTTTACGACTCCTGTACTTGTTTTAGAAGTATTATGGTAATGGTGCTGATTTTAACAAGATCAAATTTTATAATATATTATTATTATTATAATTTACAAGTACAAGTATATTATATTGGTTTTATTCATACATAGACGTTGAAAATTATAATGATTAAAGATCAAGGAAAAAAATATTTATCAGATGTAATATTTTTGGTATGCCTCGTTATTCTACTGTGCCATTCGTATGGAAAACGTTCTTTCGGCTATATAAAATTATCGTTTTTTCGCACCCATAAAATTATGTCCCGTCTTTCCGGTTTATAAAAAGTGGTCTAATTTTTCGGATTGAAATTTTCAAAAAATCACCAGGGTTTCAAAACTACGATTAAGAAATAATAAAAAATACAGAATGTCTTAGAATATTTGTCTAAACCGGTTTTTTTTATATTTAAATGTGATGTAAGTGGCCTATTGCTTGTACATATGTACATGAATATTGTAATTTGTGTCCCAGGCGGGAGAATTGTAATTGTAATTTTGTGTCTTGTGTGTGATGATGCTTTTGTCGAGCGCAGTTTTGTTAGAGTTTTTTTCGGATGTAGGATGGCTAATAGGAAAGGACACCAGCAATTGCCAACAATATATCTGATTTCGACAAAAACGATTTTATAAAAGCCTCCTCTCCACCAAAGACCAAGTGCTTGGAGTAAGAATTTTAAACTAGCTCAAGTATTGGTGCTCCATGAAAGCGCTATAAAATCTGGCTTTTCAGTAACTGGGCATCCTGTGTAGGACTAACACAATATACTATTTTTTTGTGTCCTGGAACTACAAGTACCACTTGATTAACCCGCTATATTGTGCACAAAGAAAGGCATGTTGCTGGATCTGTTTTTCACCCATTTCAATCTAGTATTTAATGATTCCGCGAGACGTTCGATGTAATCGGGAACCCTAAACATTTTCGGAGCTCCGGGGGCTAATCGATTGGCTTTATTTTTAAACATTTAAAATGAAAAATACAAAATGTATACGTCATATTTGTGTATTGTCTCGTACCTGAAATATATTCGATTTTGCCCAGCTTGTAGTTCCTACCCGCAAAGCCAACCACGTGTCCCCCGAGGATGTGCCCCAAGATATGGATTTGCGAGAAGGGGAGGCCGAGGGTGGACAGCCAGTCCAATAAGGAGGCCAGGAAGTCGCCCACCGACGGTGGGTTGGTGGCCACGTCAGATACCTCCCCCGTCTCGGCCCCCGCGGTCCAATCTACAAGCACCACGTTAAAGTCACCGAACGCCAGGAAAGCTAGAATCAAAAAATATCTATAAAGATCAGATATTGAGTCGTAAAGTTCCAGATACTGGTTTCTCTGAAGCTCGTCAAAACACAATGATATTATGAAAGTTCTGGTAGGGCATACTGTTTTTGATTTTTATTAATTATCTTTACTTGAAACGACAAAAAGGGAGTTGACAATAACGTTTGTAATACATTTGCCTATTAAGATGTGTACGTGTTTTTATTTTTTTCGTTGTCACCAATTTTAGTTGGAAAAAACGTAAGGTGAGCCATTTTTTAAATTTTTCGAAATCTAAAATTTGAAAGCGTATTTCATCACCTCTTCAAAACACTTTTTAATTTTCGAATACATTAAGAAATATTCCATTCATTTGAATTTTATTGTAAAAGGGAAATATTTTGGCCCTCTGAAATATCAAGGACTGTCGAGAGCGGCACACAGGTTCAATTTGAATGACATTATTTTTGTCAAGTTCATAGACTTTCAATACCCGCGGAGACAATATAGTGCCTAGTTATTTCCTGAATTATGCAGCGGATTTATCGCGGTATGTAATATTTCGTTGGTCCCTATGTTGTTACTTAAAAGTATTAATGCAGGGTGTTAAGGGACGTAAATACTTGACTTAGTTTAACCTGTGATTGTAGTAAAAATGTTAATTAATTTTTTTAAATTTCTTCAAAATCAAACAACAACCAAAAATTGATCCACATGTCGTCACTTGTCGCTCAGCCGAGCAACCGTCCGATCCCTCACCCCGCCCCTAACTGTCCAATACCTACTGATTTTTTTATGTTTAAGTTTGAAAAATAAATTATGTCAGGAATAGTCGGTTAAAGTAAATCAAATACAACCATCCGACGATCGTCGACACATCGTCGGATCTGCCGGATCTGCCCTGATCATGGACACTGCAACGCTGTCCAAAACGTCGGCTAAAGAAGGAGATAGCGCAACATGGCATAACACCCCAAAAACAAACAATGAAAAAGTCAACAAGTTAGTTAAAAACAATTTTTTGACTCAAGGTCATCAAATTTAATTTTATGTACCTTCTCTGTATATCCTTTGTAATATTCTACAAAAATAATTATTTTAATTATAAAACAAAAAGAGAGGTGGAGCCAACGGCACGCGGTGTTCAAATTTAATTTTATGTACCTATCTGTATATCTTTTGTAATATTCTACAAGAATAATTATTTTAATTATAAAACAAAAAGAGAGGTGGAGCCAACGGCAGGCGGTGTTCAAATTTAATTTTATGTACCTATCTGTATATCTTTTGTAATATTCTACAAAAATAATTATTTTCATTATAAAACAAAAAGAGAGGTGTTCAAATTTAATTTTATGTACCTATCTGTATATCCTTTGTAATATTCTACAAAAATAATTATTTTAATTATAAAACAAAAAGAGAGGTGGAAAAAGCCAACGGCACACGGTGTTTTCCCAAGCGGTCACCCATCCAAGTACTGATCGCGCCCAATGTTGCTTAACTTCGGTGATCGGACGAGAACAGGTGTGTTCAACGCGGTGAAAGAATAAACTTACATTATAGACTAAAACTAAAATAGGCCCTTTACGTATATGAGGATTTTTGGCAAGGACCGAGATGTTATCCATAATTTTTTTTCACTGTTCTTCAGTCGTGCTGATAAAATATCTGGACCAACTTTCCGGAAATTCCAAAGTTTCTTGAAAATCAAAATAATTAATTTTCAACTGTTTACTACAGATGATATGTTTATATCATCTGTCTTTACAGATCATATTTTTATGGTTTGTCCGTTTGTGCGTGTTCAAAATTAAGTCATATTTACGATCAGACGAAAATCAGAATCTTTAATTTTGTCTCAAATTGTGTTCCACCATTTTCATAATAAATTATAAAATTAAAATTCAACTCACCGTCGGTGTATCGCCATCTATGTTAGTGAAAATGAAGGTTACGTTGTATGAAATTTACTCGGAAGTTGAAAATTAATGCAACAGATGGTGCTGTAACGACCGCCAACGTTATTTTGATTTCCGAGAAATTCGGGAATTTTTTCGAAAATAGATCCAGGTGTTTTATCAGCACGATTTTATTAGCATGGAACAGTGAAAAATTATGGACAAAATCTTGGTCCTCTTGCCAATGACCCTCATTACGTAAAGCGCTTATTATAGTTTTAAAAGTCGATACTGTAAGTTTGTTCTTTGTCTACGTTCGCCAACGACCATACCATGTTGAACACACCGGTTCTCGTCCGATCACCGAAGTTAAGCTAGATTGGGCGCGGTCAGTACTTGGATGGGTGACCGCTTGGGAACACCGCGTGTCGTTGGCTTCTCCATTTTGAAGTTTTTTTGATAATTACCTTTATTATTATTACTTATTAAATATTACATCTATTTGAAGTTTTTTTTTTGATAATTACGTTTATTATTACGTATACTATATACTATCGACCTTACTAAAAAACCCCGTGAAAATTTTATTCAATTGACAAACGGCCGCGGATGTGAAAACATTACTTATTAAAAAATTGTTCTTGGAAAAAATACACTGTTTATACAGCCTGGGAGGGTAGTTTATCTCTTTTTTAGTAATGATGTGTGAACGAAATTTGGAATTTTCCAAAGTATTTTGAATGTTCTATATATTTCTTATTTTTGAAGGTATCGAAAAAAAAATACCATTTATAAAAACTAGATAAAATTACCTTTTAGATTTGTGTATTTGAAATACACTTTATTTTTTAAAAACTGCCATATTTGAAGATTCAAACACGGAAAAAATGGAAAAAAAAAATTTTAATGAAAGTGTACAGAAATTTAAAAAAAATCTAAATTTTAAAAATACAGTTGTAGTGTTCGTATCTATGAAATAGATATAGTACATTGTCTCACGTACACTTAGTGGGGTGGCAACACTGTCAGAGTGACAGGAAGGACCGCGTGTGATAATACAGCGGGTGCGACGATTGCCTACGCCGGGCTAAGTGTAGTAATGAGCCAGTGATTAGATGTGATAAGATAAATATAGGCCACTTCAAGTGGCGACGAGGATAAAGGTCAGTAAAAGTGTTATGCATTGGTAATTTTTAGTTCGCGTGCAATCAATTTCACAATAAAACGGATCGGCTCATGTAATTTTGTGGAGATCTTTTTGTCTCCCTTGCTCTAATGACGAGAAGGGTGATATGGACGGTGTGGGAAAGAGAAGGCACTACGCTGCGAAACAAACTGCTGTCCAGAAACAATTATTTCTAATAGTTTTTATAATTGCGTAGCAATAATAACTCTTCGTCTATTTCGATAATTGAAAGGAATTAATTGGAGGCTCTGTCATATAAACTTTTGCAGTAGTAGCGGTTTCATAATTTCATTTCGAACAGTTTTTTTACTGCTGCGCTATCTGGAACCGTTGGATCTACGGCATCCTCGATTGTGGTGTGTTCCGGCTGAAGGGTGTGGGGAATGGAAGCAGATGAGGAAGATGAAGGCTAGGAAATCTGTCTATTTGGATGTGGTCACCAAACAGGGCGGGAGTCATTTCATCACTACAAGTCTGCTTCCAACTGTTTGGAGTCTGTGGGACTATGGCATCCCAATTCTGGTTTGCTGTGGGGCTGAAGGGACTGCGAAAGGGAAGGAGATGGAAGGAGCATGGTTTGAAAGTGCCTTCCTGCTCAGGCCTGGTCGCCAACACGGCCATCCATTTCAAGTTAGTTTGTTCGATTTCACAATATTTATTGTACCTATATGACTATAACACTGTGCAATGTTTATAGTGCCTACATGACAAAATTATGGTGCAATATTTATTGCACCTGCATGACGAAAATATGGTGCAATATTTATTGTACCTACATGACGAAAATATGGTGCAATATTTATAGTACCTACATGATGAAAATATTACGAAATATTTATCGTACCTTCATGACGAAAATGTCGCGCAATATTATTATTTTTTTTTTAAATCATTTCATAGAAACCTTTCTTCTAACACAATCCTTTACATAATATTACTTTTTTTGAAACATTTTTTAGTACGAGTCAAATCACATGTAAGCAGTTAGCTAACGAATCTGTGAAGGATTGCGAGGCTTTATTAAGAGGTTTGAGTTTAAGCCCAAAAATAGGTATTATATTCGTACAAAACTGCAACAGAGCACTCCAGCGGTCAGAACGGTCATTATCATTCATTTTGAGATTATTTTGTTTTCAAAAAGTTTCGTTAAAATCCGAAAGATGCCACTAGAAAAATAAATATTATTTATTTTATTATTCAACATGTCGCATCTGGTCGCATCAAATAATTCGGGCGGCTAGCCGGTCAAGGGTGCTATGGTTTTGAGAAAAAACTACCTGAAGTCTCAGTGCCTGAAGTCATTATAATCGTTATATATTTTGGTATGTTGTGTGTTTGGTAATTGGGGTATGTGGCACACTGCCCCCAGATTCATACCCACATATGTATATTATTTATCAATTGAAATAAAAGTAGAAGAAAACATAAATAAGAAGTGTTTAATTTAAATCACGAAAATATTCACATGTAAGGTTCGCGTAATAATATTATATTGTAATAAAATAATATATTTTTTAATTATTATTAATTGATATACATGTGCAAAATTTCATCAACCTCGGCATAAAACTGTAGATTTGCATACAAATCAATTCCACACCGCCCGTCTTAACCGACAGACTTTCTCCTTTATATATTGGATGCTCTGGGATTTGAACCTCTTGCCAGTCGACACTTCTACTAGCCGATTACTAAAAATAAAAACGGACCATAAAATCATTTGATGTTTCCATTGAGACCCGCATCGTATATATCTATAACCACATGGCAGTCTTTCGACTAAGGGTCGAAATAATAATAATACATTCCTTCTACCTAGAACATTTGAAAGCGTACCGATATTCCAATCCTTGGTGGTTGAAGTTATTTCTAATCTTGTTACGATCCTTGGCTACGAATCCGGAAGTCACGAGTTCAAATTCCGGCGTGCGCAAGTACCTATCTACATTTTATCTGATTAATTTGTGTTATTCCTTTTTGGGCTCTCATACCCTTAAATAAAAATACCTATCGGAGTATCATAAAATTTTGCTTTTGTTTTTAAAATACGCTCATTACAGAACATTTTATATATTATAATTATAGTTCCCAATTATGTCCTCTGCGTGCGAACTGTGTCTTAATTGCGCTAAATAAACAATAACAGTGTTAATCTCTAGTGACCCTCCAGGTAAGTATGGTCTTGTATATATTTTCTGCCTGTACAGTGCATTTTTACAGCAGCATCGCGTTCATTGGTCAAATCATTGCACATATAGTTTCGTATCGGTGATCGATGAACCGATGGATGCAATTTTTAGCCATAAGATGTTGTTGTATATAGTTTAAAATAAGATTGTATAAACGTTTTATAAATTTGTACAGCGCCCTTGAGGTGATTTTTCACAAAAACGGCGCTATACAAGTCATCCAAATATTATTATTATTATTATTCCACAATATATTATTTTTAAATAATTTCGTTTAGATTACCTCTTATTGTTGGTTATCCAATAAATTTGGGAAACGGGTATGGGTGCCGCTGCCCCGGGAACCATTAAAAAATGTGTTTTAATTATCGTTGGTGGTATCATTTGTTATGTTTATATTCAACCGCAGACGTAGTCATCGTTGATTCACACACACACACACACATGCAAATATAGGTGAGGAAACGCAATCACCACCAACACCTAGACAAACCTCACTCTAAAAACTCGGGTATCCCTGATAATTCACCAAACGTAGCGAATCACTTGGCGAGACATATGGCATACTTATTTGAAGAAATAATCTTTTAGGGGATCAACTGTTGGAGGGATTGACTGTCAGGGGATCAATTGTCGGGGATTAACTGTTGGGGATCAACTGTTGGGGACCAACTGTCAAAGAGATCAACTGTCATGGAGCCAATAAAATAAAGCATTTGCGTATTTTTTTTTTTAAATACAATTATTGTTTAAAATTTGTCACGACTAGGACTGCACGATTTGTCAAGACTGTCAGACTGGGAAGGAAAAAGCTATGTGGGGCGGGTAGGAATCTGGGAGTCAGGTGTGACGAACGTGTGAATCCATCCCTTCCACTGCGCTGCAAGGCGATGGGTCAAAAGGTCTCCCTCAACCTTTCTGTCCCGATCCGGCCCGCCACGTAGTAGGTGGGCAAAAGCATCCATCACTTAAACAAACTTTACCCCAAGAACCCGGGCACCCCTGCAAAGTCACCAAACGTAGCGAACCTCTTGTTGGTTATCCAATAAATTTGGGAGGCGGGTATGGGTTCTGCTGCCCCGGGAACCATTTATTGGATAAGCAGAGGTTTCCGGGTTCATGGTTTGTCTGGGTGTAGTTAGTCCGGGTCTTGGCGACGGATGCGTATGCCCACCAGCTGCATGGCAGGCCAGATCAGGAGAGAATGGTTGAGGGAGGCCTTTTATACTCCCCAGCCGGAATCTATTGGAACATCGCCTTGAACCGCAGCGGGAGGGATGGATTCAAACGTCCTCACTCCTGGACATACTGCCCCCAGATTCCTACCCACCCCACATACCTTTTTCTTTCTCAGAACTTCCTCTCCTTCATTTCCTACCCGCCTCCCATACCCGCCTCCCAAATTATACCTTGACCGTTTTGTAGATTTAAAAAAAAACATTTATGTGAATACTGCACAAGAGTACCAACTGATCTCGTCTGAAGCCAGTGAGGTGGGGAGGGGAAGGAGATGGGGAAGAGGAAGGTAGGGAAGTACCTGACTATTCAGATCTGGTCACCGAACACGGCTAAAGCAATTTCAAGTAACGTTTCAATTCTGTTCGGTGGTCTTACACCAGGGCGATACTGGTATCTTCCACTCTGGAACATGCCATAAATATGGTATTGGTACTCAACGCATTTGACGTAGGTACTATAAATACATAAAATAACATTTTTTTACAACACAAACACACCACGTGGCAATGGCAAGGTTTGTGCACGGTAAGGTACCTAAATGACCCTGTTGAAAGACCACATTTCAGAATTCAGATTGTAATGTATGTAGACCCCATAAATACCTAGTGATAGGTCTACATAACAAAAATAAATAAAGTAGTTTTTATTTTTATTTGTGAATGCCTCATAAGGGGCTATCCATAAATTACGTCACATGAATTTTATAATTTTTTCACCTCCCATAATAATATCTTAGATTCTCACCGCGTTTGATTACTGCCATCTTTTGAAGTAATTTGAAAAAAAGCTTTTAGTTTAAAATTGTCCCGAAAGCAGAAAGATAAAACGGCGCCACACGACAGAGGGCATTTGCTAGTAATTAAAAATCCCCTATGTCATTGTTAAATTGTAGTTTAAAATTATAAAATTGTCTTTAAAAAATGGAGAAAGATTTTAACATGTTGTTGTCGTTTCGTTTTTTCTAATAAACTTAACCTACGTTTTGTAATTTGAATTTTAAAAAACATTGAATTTAGGGTTTATGAAAAAACTAAACCAAAACCTTATTCTTGATTTTTTTTTAATTTACGTATGTCGTTTTAAAGAAAAACCTCCAGAGTATTTATAAGTGTCTTCATCATTTGAAAATATTTTGTAAAACATATGGAAGGGCGGTCAGAAAAGGGTCTGATTTGTGATTTATTTTTGATGAATGCTAACCCCCTGTAATTTTTAAAAATACGAAATATTTTTTTTCCCACTAAAAACATTATTTCCATCGTATTGCGAAATAAAATTTTCGTTATTTCGAAATAATTTATCATTACATTCCACCTTAAATCGTAGTTCTTCAACAAAACATCATTTTTTCTTCCTGACCTCAATCGGTATTTCGACAAAACCTTCTGTGCTTCAAATAAAGTATAAAGTGATTAAAAGTGACATTCAAAACATTTTCGAGTGCTCAAATCATCAGCATCTTTTTAATAAAATAAAATAAAATTTCAATAAATTAAAGTTTTTATATATCAACCACCTAGCGAATTATATGAACATTTCAGCAGTTGCCTACCGATCACAGTTATTTCTAAAGAAGATTTCGTCGATAGATGTCACCTCAGTTTAAATAAAAATATTAAAATATAATTTTTAAATAACAACAATGCGTCCAAAAATTGATAAAAGTGATACATCAATCGAACAAAAATTTAATCGTTTCAAAGAACAGTTACTTCAAACAATGAGTGAAAGAATAAACGCACAACTAACAAATTTTCTAACAAATGATTTTAATAAAAAAATTTCGGACATCACGAAAGAAATTCAAGATCTGGTCAAGAAAGTGGAATCCTGCTCAAATAAAATTGGTGATTTTGAAAGCGAACTAAAAAAAAACTAAAGAGTACCTTAAAAATAATGACACAAAAATGGAAGAAATGCAAAAAGCAATTAAATATCTCAAATCGTCTGTCGATAACATTCAACAGCGCACGCTAGAGACATCTATCGAAATCCAAGGAATTTCTGTTAAGGAAAATGAATTTTGAGCTGAGATTGGAGCCATGTTTAAAAGATATTTTCGTTATTGGGATATTTAATGATAAATTGAAACACAAGTTGTTCATTGAAGCAATCAATACTTCTTTTTCGGATTGTTTTGAATTTATTGGAGTGCGGAAATTCTCAGGAATTCGCCGGCCATAGACAAACTCCTTGGTGTTCTTTAGTGGAACTCCTGCCATCTCTACTTTCACCCGATGTTGCGTTCGGCCTACAGTCAGCAGCTTTGTTTTGTCTTTATTTATCTATCTTCATGTTGTAGTTGTTTTGAAGAATGCTTTGCATGGTTGTTAAGGCCTCTTGCAGTTCTTCTTCGCTTTCAGCAACCAAAGCAATATCGTCAGTAAACCTTATCATATCCACCTTTTGCCCGTGTATCTTTACACCTTTTCTGTGACTCATTCTCTCTCCAATTTAGAGGGATTAAATTGGATATATGGGTTGATTTTCAAAATTAAAAACCTTGACGCTGATTAAATTCGGTGTACCCTGACGCTGATTGGATTCGGTGTACCTTGACGCTGATTCAATTCGGTGTACTCTGACGCTGATTTAATTCGGTGTACCCTGACGCTGATTAAATTGGGTGTACCTTGACGCTGATTCAATTCGGTGTACTCTGACGCTGATTTAATTCGGTGTACACTGACGCTGATTAAATTCGGTGTACCTTGACGCTGATTCAATTCGGTGTACCCTGACGCTGATTAAATTCGGTATACCTTGACGCTGATTAAATTCGGTGTATGATGCTGATTAAATTCAGTGTACAAAGAAAAAAAATAAAAATAAAAAGAGAAAAAATAAGAGAAAAAAATTAAATTGAATAAAAATAAAAAATAAAATAAAAAAAAAACTCCGTCAGAAACGGAAAATGACACTGAAGTTAGTGACAGAGACAAAGTTCAAAAAAGAAAAGGGAGAAGAGTATGAGACCGTAAAAGAAGAGCGGAAAATCCAGAATTGATGGAAAGGGAGAAGGTGTACGTTAAAGAAATGGAGAAGGCTAATAAGCTATCAACTAATTTCAATCCTACACCACATGTAGTAGAACAATCAGTAGGAGGGGATGTTACAATAAGAAATACATAAACTGGTCAAAGATTACACAGGAATGTGATTCATCTTAAGCGTATGGAAGGCCAATGGAAATCGGTGGACGAGACTAAAGAAAAGGAAGGTCAAACAATCGAAGATAATGAAACAACATAATGGGAAATATATTAATTTCATCATATTATATGAAAAGTTAATTAAATTGTTGAAAAAGGAAGGGATGTAGTGTTCGTATCTATGAAATAGATATAGTACATTGTCTCACGTACACTTAGTGGGGTGGCAACACTGTCAGAGTGACAGGAAGGACCGTGTGTGATAATACAGCGGGTGCGACGATTGCGTACGCCGGGCTAAGTGTAGTAATGAGCCAGTGATTAGATGTGATAAGATAAATATAGGCCACTACAACAGTCCTTTTATATAATGAATTTGGAATGAAACTGTCACCTCACTTTTTCCTCTTGCATACAATAAAAATATAATAAAAAATTTCAAAGTTTTTTTTTATTGCCGAAACATATTTAGAATGGAACTAAAAGATAAAAGTAATTTATTTTTACGGTGCTCCAGATTTTATGTCCAGGTTGAATCTTTCCCAAATGAAAGACTAAACCCTTCCACACACTTTTCCACAAATGAATATCTAGTAAATTAACGCAATGTAAGTGCACTATATAAGAATAAAACAATACAAGAACAATACGTCAATCCACCAGAAACATAATGGGAAAATATTTCACCGACTCCAGATATTTTCATATCAGAGGGTTCGGCTCTGATGAAATCCTAACTGGTCCGATAAATCCTACTGATCCCTCAATATAAATATTTAAAAAATCTTTCGTAATCCTACATGTATTTAAAATGACCGACTTTTGCATTTTTATGTACAAATTTTTTGACAAATCTAATACGCCTAAATTTCGAATGAGAGAGCTAGGTATAATGCCAGTAGCCGAAATAACAAATGGTAATATTTTTATAGTCTGAGAATGCCAAATTCTTTTAATTTCATTTCCTAAATCTGTATATTTTCTTATTTTTTCAGAAACAGTTTTCTGAATATTACAAGAATTTGGAATAGCGACATCAATGATATAAGTTAATTTCTTAATTTCTTCATGTAAAAACTATATCGGGTCTATTATGACTAATTGTTCTGTCTGTCAGAATAGTTTTATCATAATAAATTTTATAAAATTCATTTTCTAAAAATGAATTTGGTTCATATTCATAATATGGTACATTACGGCAGTCAATCAAGTTATGTTTAATTACCAAATTTTGGTGAATTATTTTTAAAACTTGATTGTGCCTAAATGTATACTCGGACGGCGCTAATACAGAACATCCCGATATAATATGTTCTATAGTTTCCGGAAAAGCCAAACATTTTCTACATAAATCATCAATTTGATTTGCATCTTTGATGATATGCTTCCTATAATTTTTAGTATTAATGACTCTATCTTGTATGGCAAGCATAAAGCCTTCTATTTCTGCGCTCAACTCTCCAATACTCAACCATTTGTTTGACGAAAATTTGTCAACATATGTTTGGTTGAGATAATTGAAGTGTTTTGCGTGAAGAATTTTATTTGACCAGGAATCTAATAATTCCTGGTTGGTATTTATAAGAATGCTGGCATTCTCGTCGTATAAATTTAATGGTGAAATATTTCTATCTGCCTTACAAATTATTTTGTGCATTTCTGAACTATCAGCTTTCCTATGGAAAAAATTTCTTAGCATTTCTACCTGATTATGTTTTAAAGATGTTATTTTGACTATACCTCTACCTCCTAAATTTCTGGGTAAATTAATTCGTTCTACAGCTGAATTTGGATGATGGCAATGAAATTTTGTTAATGTAGTTCTAATTAATCGTTCTAAGCTATCTAAATCTGTATTAGACCATTTAATTATACCAAATGAGTAAGTTAATAGAGGTATTGCCCAAGTATTTATCGCCTTTATTAAATTTTTAGCAGATAGATTGCATTTCAAAAATTTTCTGATCCTAGTTTTAAATTTAATCCTAATATCATTTTTAATACTAGTATGATCTAATCTATTTGATTGCGGATATCCTAAATATTTATAAACCTCACCCACTTTCATACTTTCAATTTTGAAATTTCTAAATATACCCTCGTCTCCATCTACAATTTTACCTTTCTCTATATGGATCGTTCTACATTTATCTAAACCAAAAATCATTTTAATATCATCTGAAAAAATTTTAACTACTTTAATCATTTTCTCTAAATTTGGTTCAGAATTCGAATATAATTTTAAATCATCCATAAATAATAAATGAGAAATTATATTTCTCTCTCTAGTATTACCTTTAATTTTTATTCCAAACTTGCTTTTAATTAACATTTTAGATAGAGGATTTAATGCTAAGCAAAACCAAAGAGGACTCAATGAGTCTCCTTGAAAAATCCCTCTTTTTATTGAAATGCCCGGTACTATAATTTTCTTATCTTTCAAATTCAAAAGCAAATCGGTATTCCAAAATGCCATAATTTTTTCCAAAAAGCTAATAATAATTGGGTTAATTTTGTATATATTTAAAACTTTTATCAGCCACGAGTGCGGGACACTATCATAAGCCTTTTGGTAATCTATATAACAAATCTGTAAATTACGTTTTTGGGTTTGAATCTGTTTTAGAATTACAGAATAAATAACTAATTGTTCTTTACATCCCATATGTTTTCTGCGACAACCTTTTTGTTGTTCAGATAAAACATTTTTTAAAATACTAGCATTATTATTGAGGGATTTTCTGATTTCAAGTGCTTCTAAGTTATCTAATTTTTTGCTTTTATTTTTACAGTGAAGAATTTTAACCCCTGTGTCCTTATTAAAAGTGTGATCTGTGGAAATTAGGTGATTAGCAAACTCTGAAAAATTATTATTATTTCAGCATCTTAAATGTTCTGTGACTCTAATATTTATATTTCTAGATGTCTTACCTATGTAGAACGAAGGACAATCATTGCAACATAGTTGGTAAATGCCTTAGTGGCTAAATTTATGATCTCTATCTTTAGTGTTTTTTAATAATTTACCTAAATTGTTATCAGTATAGAACGCGGGTTTGATGTGGGCAGGCAAGTTTTTTGTACTACGCGAGGAAAAGTTGGATTTATATTAGATTCTGCGCCATTGAGCGGGATTTATTATTTTTTTATTATTATTTTCAGGTGTAACAAATAAAAATGTATTAGTTAAAATGAGTTTAAGTTTCTTTTTTAGGATTTTATCAACTAAATCTGTGGAATAGCCATTATTTAGAGCAATTTCTTTGATTTTTTAAAGTTCAATCGCGAAATTAACAGATGATAAAGGAATATTTACTAGCCGGTGCACCATTGAATGATAGGCAGAATGTTTATGTGAAACCGGGTGGTTTGACATGTTATGTATTGTTATATCTGTGTACGTCGGTTTACGAAAAATGTTGAATTCAATTCTGTTATTTATTGAAGTTAGTGTTAAATCTAAAAAATTAATTGTATGCGTTACTGCCTACCTCTAAAGTGAATTTGATGCTTTTGTGGAATGAATTTATAAAAAGAAGGAATTTACTCAGTTGCCGCTCTGTCCAGATACAGAAGATATCGTCCACATATCTTTTCCATGTAAGAACATTATTCAAAAAAATCTTATCAAGGTTATTCATAAAAATATCTGCCAGAAGTGGACTCGTTGGAGCCCCCATCGGAAGTCCTTGGTTCTGCTGGTAGACACAGTTGTTAAATTGGAAGTAATTTTGATTAATGCACATATTGAGTAAGCGAGACAGGTCATTAATCATATCATTATCTAGGTTAGACGTGTTTAAAATATCTAAAATTATTTCTTTACAATCAGAAGTTGGGACATTTGGAAACAAATTAACAACATCAAATGAAATAAGTTTTTCATTATTGGGAATAACCAAGTCCTTAACTGCACTTATCAGTTCAAACGAGTTCTTGATTGTATACTTAGGGGAAAACATATAAATATTTTTATTTTTATTTTTTTATTTATTATTGTAAGAATAGTTATTAGTAATAATAACTTATTACAAATCACAAACAAGTCCTGCTAAGCCAATTCAGCAGGTGCTTATAATTAAGTTACATATAAATTTTAAATGTTATAATTTTACATCTTATATCTACAAATTCAACATTATTCCTACAAATCAATCTAAATATAAATAATTTTTTTCCGATAGCCAATTTTTCAGCATACATTTAACATTTAACCTTATTCATAGAATTACATTGCTTTATAGTATCAGGTAATAAATTAAATATTTTCGGTATGTTGTATTCAAACGTTCTCTGTCCGTACTTATTATTAAATTTCGGAACTTTTAACCCGTCGTTGCCCGTGAATCTAGTGCTCTATTTATGTTCTAATTTCTCTTTATGCTGCTGGGTAAATATATACTGAATTATATTTTTGTGCCATAGTATTGCCTTAACAGGTAAAATTTTAGCACTCTGAAACAGTAATGGAGTATTATTTATGTCTCTGTTTGAAAATATTAGGAACGACTAATAATTTTACAATTGCGTTTTGTACAACTTGGACTTGCTTCAGATTTGTTATAGAAGTATTTCCCCATATTGTTAATCCATATCTTATAATGGATTCTGCCAGTGACATATAAATTATATTATAAGTTATAATTGATTAGAAAAAAATGTAATGTGTACATTCTGCCAGCAATTGATCGAGTCTATTACAGGTTTTTTTAATATGTTTGTCCCATTTAAAAAAACAATCTACGGTAACGCAAAGATACACATATTCCGTAACTAATTCTAAACTTTCACATTTACAATTAGTTGGAATATTTTTATGGAAGCAATTAAAATTATGAGAAATAATATGAGGATTAAATTGGAATTTGGCATTAGGTGATCTTATATGCACTTTATAAATACAAGACAAAAAGTCCCGATAAACTACTTTTTAGCAGTTTGTCTAACGGGTTCTTTACGTTAAAGATCTTATTATAGTGATTTAATAGTTACATTTTTACAATTATATAAAATAAATTTTAAATTTTTACAGAAATATAGATTAAAAAAATAGGTAATAGATAAAAAAAAATAGGTTACTGTTATAAATTTTGTTTCGATGGAAGCAAATACATTTATACCTACCAATATAGTGTGTAATACTTTATAATAATAATAAATGTAATTATAAAAAAAAACTTCAAAAAGATGTAATATTTAATAAGTAATAACAATAAACGTAATTATCAAAAAAAACTTCAAAAAGCAGAAGCCAACGGCACGCGGTGTTCCCAAGCGGTCACCCATCCAAGTACTGACCGCGCCCAATGTTGCTTAACTTCGGTGATCGGACGAGAACCGGTGTGTTCAACATGGTATGGTCGTTGGCGAACGAAGATAAAGAACAAACTTACAGTATCGACTTTTAAAATTAAAATAAGCCCTTTACGTAATGAGGATCATTGGCAAGAAGACCAAGATGTTGTCCATAATTTTTCACTGTTCCATGCTAATAAAATCGTGCTAATAAAACACCTGGATCTATTTTCGAAAAAATTCCCGAATTTCTCGGAAATCAAAATAACGTCGGCGGTCGTTACAGCACCATCTGTTGCATTAATTTTTAACTTCCGAGTAAATTTCATACAACGTGACCTTCATTTTCACAAACATAGATGGCGATACACCGACGGTGAGTTGAATTAATTTTAAAATTTATTATGAAAAAAATGGTGAACACATTTAGGTACTACTTGGAACACAATTTCAGACAAAATTGAAGTTTCTGATTTTTGTCGGATCGTAAATATGACATAATAAATGAATCTTTAGAAACAGGGAAGTTTCCCGAATCATGGAAAACGTCTATGGTGATACCGATTCCAAAGATTTCGAACTCAAAAAAATGTGAAGACTTTCGACCTGTAAATATGTTACCAAAATATGAGCAAGTCAGTGATGGAAAACATAATTAAATCTCAACTTGAAGAATACTTGGAAAATAATAGCATCCTTTGTGACGAACAATCTGGATTTAGGAACAATAATTCATGTGAAACAGCGTTAAATTTAGTGATTGATGATTGGAAGGAAGAAATAGATAAAAACTTGTATACTGTTGCGGTGTTTTTAGATTTTCAAAGAGCTTTTGAAACAATAGATAGAAAAAGAGTTTTTAAAAAAAATTAAAAATGTGGAATAAAAGGGAAAGAATTGCAATGGTTTAAAAATTATTTAAGCAACAGACAACAAACAACAAAGATAAGAAACAATGTATCAAATCCGATTGAAAATATGCTGGGGGTACCGCAAGGATCGGTATTGGATCCGATATTGTTTATGCTCTACATAAATGATATGGTAAAAATACTAAAACATTGCAAAATAAGACTGTTTGCAGACGACGCACTGATTTATATTGCAGAAGATAATTATGAGAACGCAATCTTTTTTTTTTATTTTATTTTTTTTTTTATTAACAAATTTTTTTTGGTACATTTAACAAGTAAATACATAATAACAAAAAAAAATATATATAAGTAACAAAAAAAAATCCCACGAAGGCGAAGCCTGTGTGTGGGTATTATATTATGTGGATAACAGTGGTAGTTAAAATAAAATTTAATATATACATATATATGTATAGAGGCTACAGAGATCAATCAACATGATTGATTTTACTGGAGTTTATTTTTTTTTTTTTTAAATTTGGATATATACATATTTCAATAATAAAATATTTAAAAATTTATATCGCATATTTACACCCTTACAAAAATACATTTATATTTCCTTTTTTTATTCTAAATATTCAGAACGACATGGAATATTTTAGCAATTTGGAAGCTGTTAGTTTGAATTACAGAAAAAAATTACTCAGTTCCAAATTATTTTTTATCCAGATTTTAACATTTTTTTTATATTCGTTCAAATTTTGACACATGTTGGTGGAGTGAGGTAGGGAATTGAACAATTTTGGGGCAATATAATTAATGTGTCTTTGGGCCAACCTGGTTTTTCAGTGAGGCACTGTGAATACGCATGTGTTATGTCTCTGGCTAGAGCGATTTGTGTTTTTAGTGAAATTGTTAGGACGAGTAAATATATATTTGAGACATTGGGTACAGTAGATCCGCCTTAGTTCCATAATTTCGGTTTCTTGAAATAACTGATTGGTGGGATATGTCTTGGGCTTTTGGTACATTACCTTAATGATGGACTTCTGAGCAATTTCTAATGGTTTTACATGGTTATTGTATGTTCCACCCCAGGCGATTATTCCATAGGAAATGGACGAAAGCACCAGTGCGTCGTAAACAAGTTTCATGGTTCTTGTACTGACGATATTGCTCATACGTTTGAATATGTAAATTGAGTATCTCAGTTTATTTACAGTTTTTTCTATATGGTAAGTCCATTTGAGTTGGCTGTCTATAGTTACACCTAAGTACTTGATATATTTTCCTAATTTTACATCTTCGCAGTTTGAGCATGTCTCAAAGTTACAATTAACATTATGGAACTTCAAGTTAAGGTTATTTTTAGGGGATGACTTATGGGAATTATAAAAGGGAATAAAAATAGTTTTATCATAATTTAGGCTAAGAAGATTTCTATCTAGCCAATCTTTGACTGTTGCAATGCATTTATTGGCTTTACTGATTGTGTCTTCCCACGTTTTACCTTGTACTGTGATTGCAGTGTCGTCGGCAAAAGAGAGAATTTTACCTGGTATCACAATATTGCATAGGTCATTGATGTAGATTAGAAAGAGTAGTGGTCCTAAGACAGTTCCTTGAGGAATACCATGTTTTACTAGATCATAAGTGCTTAAGCTTGATCCTATTTTTGTGCGTTGTTGACGATTTAATATATAGCTTTTTAATAACATGAGACTTTTGTTTTTAATTCCAACGTTAAAGATTTTCTTTAATAGAATTCTGTGGTTGACTGTGTCGAACGCTTTCTTTAGGTCCAAGAAAATGGTTAGAGTTTTATTGTTAGAGTCTAGGTTAGAATATATGTTTTGGGTTAAACTAAATATAGCGTCGTCGGTGCACAGGTTAGATCTAAAACCATATTGATTAGCTGAAAGGATTGCGTTAGATTCTAGAAAGTTCATAATTTGTCGTTTTAAACATTTTTCGAAGATCTTGGAAAATTGTGAAGTTAAGGTTATTGGTCTGTAGTTATCTGTTTTACATTGGGATCCGGATTTATGTATTGGAATAATGTGAGCGAGTTTAAAATCATTGGGGTAAGTGCTGTGTCTGATGCAGCAGTTGAAAATGTGATGTAATGGAATGATTATGTGTTTTTTAATTGATTTGATGGTGGTATTGCTTATGTTATCTGGGCCCTTTGCAGACCTATCTTTAAGGTTGTCAATTTGTCTTGAAATTTCGAGTTTTGTTATTTCTTTGAATGTAGAAAGCTCAGAGGTAGTGTCGTTAGACTCTAAAAGGTCGGGAGGAATTTGATTTGAGTGAATATTAAGACTTGGGTTACTATCTATAAGGGTTGAGGCAATGTTTGTAAAGAAGTGGTTGAAATTGTTTGCGATGCTCTCAGCGTCTTCAATGGTTGTGTTATTATCAGTAATGATTTTTTGTGGAATTTTGTCAACCTTTTGGTTCCTATTTGAAATTTCATTTATTACGTGCCATGTTTTTTTTGAGTCGTTCTGAGCATTATGTAGTTGTGTAGAGTAGTATTGTTGCTTTCGTTTTTTTATGATTGTGTTTAGGTAGTTTCTAAATAAAATGTATTCATTCCGTTTGGTGTGGATCTGTGCTTCGTTTATGGATGTGCAATGGTTTTCAAGGTTTTTGTAAATTTTGAAAAGTTTGTTTCTGTGTTGTATTGAGATTATCAGTCCACGCGTAATCCATGGTTTTATGTGCTTATGCTTACTTTTTGGTGGTGCTATTTGTTCTTGACTTTTTAGAATATGTTTTTGAAGTACTTCATAAAAGGTATTCAAAGTTAAATTTGGGTCATCATTAGATAGGACCGCGATCCACGATTCTTCGTTCAGTAAGGTATTTAAAGTTGAGTAGTTGATTTTAGTAAATGTTTTGTTAAAACTATTTGGTTCAGCAGAGATGGGCAAAGTTGGAGTATGGTGGCCGTAGAAGGTAGGATAGTGGTCAGTTATGTCAATTTTTAGTGTAGCGGATTTAAAGTGGTTATTTTTATTTGATTTTAAGAATATATGATCAAGACAAGTATCATTAGGATGATTAGGTCTGGTGGTGTTATTTATGTATGATAGATATCCTGAGGAATACATAACATTTAGATATTCGTTCGCGGACGGATTTAGTATTGCGTTTTGTATATTCATATTAATGTCACCCATAAAAAATGCAAAATCGAAATGGTTAGAGCTATTGTTTTTAATAAAAGTTTTAATTTCTTCTGTAAACAGATTTGTAGATAAAGAGGGTGAGCGGTATGCCGTCAAAATTGAGTATTTTTTCCCTTTGGAGGTAAAAGTTGCGTGGGCAGCATTGGAATATTTGAAATTTGGGTTGTCTATATTAATGTTGGATATGGAGTGTACATTGTAAAATATGGTAATGCCATCATGAGAGGTATGTCTAGCCGGAATTGAAAAGGTAGTATAGTTTGGTAAGTTGAACGGAACACATTGGCGCATTTGTGTTTCAGTGAGTGCTATAAAATCAATTTGGAAGGATAACGAATTTAAAAGGATACAGAAATCATCAAAATGTTTCCTAATGCTTCTAATGTTCATGTTTAGTAAATTGAACGACATATTATTGAATAATGTGTTTACTTCTTCAAAATTGTCACATTCGTGAGTTTCAGGGATGTTGTTTTCTTCTGAAGAAGCCATTTATATTGAGTCCGGATGGTCGTCTTTGAAGGTATAAACGGGAGTCCAGGTTATTGAAGTGGTATGTCGCTCGCGTCTTTGACATATATAATTGGAGTATCCTTGTTTTTGCGTAGGAGGACGTTCCCGTTCTTCGTCCATGCATATTGGTAACCCATTGCCTTTGTTGCTCTCGCTAGCCAGAGCAGTTGTTTATTTTGTGGCGTTAACTTTTCGTTAATGTAGATAGGGTTTTCAGAATTGGAGAGGTTAATGTCTTTGGCGGAGAAGTATCCCGTCTTCTTTTTTTGGGAGATGATCCTGTCTTTAGCTTCTTTCGTAGCCATCTTTATTGTAATACACTTTTTTAAGGCGTTACTGTAAGAATTTATGATGTTATTGTTACCAAGGAAATCTTCACACCCTATTTTTTTAAAGATGCGTTCGATTGCGATTGTAGAATTTTCTTCTTTTTTTGGTTCAATTACTTCAAGCCCATGTATCTCAAGAGATGTCTCTAGAGCATTTTGTTGTATTTTATTCATCATTTGTTTAAGGTATTTATTTTCAGTTTGGACTTCTTTTATTTTTTGGTACATTTTTTTCTTTTCTTCCTCATAGTCATCGATTTTTTTTGAGAAGAAATCAATTGCTTTGCTGATATCGGTTAATTCACACTTCAGTAGTTTTTTCATTTCGGCGCTCAGCTTCTCTATTAGTTTTTCATCCTGATTTGTAGCCGTTTTTGGTGTGAAGCAGAAGTCGCATATAAACGATAAGGTATGTGCCGAGTTCGCCATGATTGACTGCAATTCGGCGCGAGTTAGCCCACTGCATGTAGTGTGGAAGTACAAATTACATTTTGCACAACGTATGTCTTTTTCACTATTTGTTGCCTTTTTGCACTGTGAACAGTGAGTTTTGTCGAAAAGAGGCATATTAAATGATTATAAAAGTAACTTCACGATTTTTAAATGTTATTGTTGTGATGGTTATTTGCAGCTGTCAAGTCTGCAGCTATTTTTTGCCACTTTTGTAATCCACAGTCATGCAATATGTGTAAATCTACAACACTCACTACAGCTTTTTAAGCACTATGTTCACTGATATATTTGAGCAAAATATGAAATCAAAAAGATAAATAGTGACTTAGAAACTTTGTCAAAATGGCTCACATTAAATAAATTGAAACTAAATGTAAATAAGACAAAATACATGCATATAGGTAGAACGAATACGCATGATGAACCAAAGGTTTCTATAAATGGAGAAATCATAAAAAAGGGGGAAGAAATTAAATATCTTGGTGTCATCATAGCCTCAAAATTGAACTTCTCAAAAAATTCAAATTACACAATTAAAAAAATTGCAAAAAAATATCATTTCTTGTTAGAATCAGATACAAAGTAAATAAAAAAAAACATGCCAGATAATATATAATACAACTATATCACCACACTTTAATTACTGTTCAAGTACCTATTCTTTTTCTCTGCAATGAAGAGAAAATGAAAAAAAAATGCAAATACTGCAAAATAAAACAATGCGAATAATACTTACGCGCAACATATATACACGGATACGAGACATGCTAAAAGAGCTAAATATGTTGACGGTGAAGCAAACTGTGTATTTGAATGTACTTATTTTTTACATAAAATTAACATGGGGATGATGTCTAAGGAACTAAAAAGAAAAATACATTATAATAACGAAACACACGGACACGGGACAAGAAATTCAAAGCAAATTAGACTGCCGACAAGAAAAAATCAAGCACCCAGAAATCTCTGATGTACCAGGCCGTTCAACTGTAGGTATATCATCCCGAATGAAATTACTGAGATAGAAAATATAAATAAGTTTAAAAAAGAAATACGAAAGTATGTCTACCTCAATTATTAATGTCTTTATTTATGTGTAATATTTAAAGAATTATTATGTTGGCCAACCAATGTAAATGTTTATATCTTTATAAAATATTAGCCCACACAAAAATGTGAGCTAACTTAAGATTAATAAATAAATAAAATAATTATGAACACGCACAAACGGACAAACCATAAAAAATATCATCTGTAAAGTTAGCATCGGATAAGAACCGGTGTGTTTAACAGTTGAAAATGAATTATTTTGATTTTCAAGAAACTTAACTGAAGAACAGTGAAATAAAAATTATGGACAACATCTTGGTCCTTGCCAATAATACTCATATACAGTCTGTCAAATAAGAGTAGAAAATAAATGAGGGCGCCACCGTTGCCCAAATGGCAAAACTAAAAGTATAATCATGGTGTTAATCTAAAGCTGTGTAACCTTCATTTTTTATTAAAAATTAAAGGCATAAAAGTGAAAAATTAAATTTATTGCAATACAGATACCCACTGATCTCAAAATTAGAATTGTATATAGGTATACTATTATTATACGTTTGCAATTTTGTGTTAACATAATGAAGAATAATGATATTATAATAAAATATAACGCACACTTTAGAAATTGCTCACATTTATTTAATATTAGCTTAAGTACCTAGCGTTGCCCGGGCTTTAGATCATGCCTCTAATTTTAGATCTGAATATATTTAACTCATTCAGATCTAAAAGTAGTGACAACTATTCTTACAATAATAATAAAAAGAAAAAATAAAAATAAATAAATGATTCTTCCTTTCCGCCTACTGTTAAATTCAAATCTATGTTAAATTAAATGAAAGCCAATCACTTTGTAAAACACAATTTAATCAAATTTATGTCATTTCGTAGGTACCTTCACTTAATTGTTTTATTTTCGATTTAATTGTTTTTTAAGAACAAAAAAATGTTTTTTTAAATGTGTGTACAGTGTTTTGAATTTTCAGTGTCATTGCACATTTAAAGAATATTTGACAGATAAATTGGTGTTGCCAGCCTAAAAATTTCTTAGTTCAATTTTTTATATTTTCTACTCTTATTTGACAGACTTCTACCCACGTAAAGGGACTATTTTAGTTTTATTCGATACTGTAAGTTTATTCTTTGACAGCGTTCGCCAACGACCATACCATGTTGAACACACCGGTTCTCGTCCGATCACCGAAGTTAAGCAACATTGGGCGCGGTCAGTACTTGGATGGGTGACCGCTTGGGAACACCGCGTGCCGTTGGCTCCTTCTCTTTTGTTTCATAATCATAAATATTATTTTTGTAGATTATTACTAGAGACCGGATTATATGCAATTGCATATTTGCATATGCATTTGCATATTTAGACCCTTTCCAGCGGTAATTGCATATTTCAGCAAAAAAATTGAGATCTTGCATATTTACGCTCGATCTCGTTCATCGTTCAGATGCCTCACATAGTGACATCAAGGGTATTATCAATGAATTCGATAGTGCAGAGGCTTCGACAGTTTTCCAGTGCAAAAAAGCGTTTGACGATGCTAGTATTAAAAAATAAAATCCTAGCTATTATTAGACCTTATTTCGCCTACATACCCGCAAGTTTAAAAACGCTTGAAACTCATGGATTGGCGTTGATGAATCTATTCAGGTTATGAAGAAAATTCGCCTTATGAATTCCTCGTTGTCAAAGCTATTCCTCGAGAGTAAACTCAAAGAAAAGTTTGAAAACTTACTGAACAATAACCCAGGGTTTGAACCCTTGTGCCAAATTGATAGCTTCATCAACGGGGCAGGTTAAATTTTGCCCGGCACAATAAGTTCAAAAGTCGCACCCAAATTTAAATTCTGTCCAGTCACATCAGTAGACGTAGAACGCTCCTTTCCGCTTACAAAAATATATAAAGCGATCGTAGACACAATTTGTCTACAGAACATTTAGATCAGTACTTAGTCATATTCGTTTTTAAAGGTAAATTGTGTAGGGGAAATGGAAAAGGCTGAAAGTGCCAAAAAATTTAAAAAAAATCGGTTTTTGCATGGAATGTGTTGTAAGCGACATCGCCAATAACCTAGAGAATGTTAAAAGTGCCAGAAAAATTCCTACTAATTCCTAAAGCAGTCGAACGGAGCAGCACCGTGAAAGCGCCCGCTGACCGTCAGTGGAAAAGGCTCAAAGTGCCACCCGCAATGATGAATGTGCCTGTCATAAAATTGAACTTCCAGCCTGAACTTCCAGCCTTTTAACTAACAAGGTACGGCACTTACAGCATTTCCCAAAAAAGATATGATGGAATTTTCAGCTTTTCACATGCAAAATCCAGTTATATATGTACAATAAAAAAAAAACAACTCTTGAAAAACAAATAAAAATATATTTTGTATTTTTAATGAATTTTGTAGATTTTTAAAGAATACTGTATTAGTTTTATGAAGTTTTTATTGAATACTGAAAATTTTACTTTGTGGCACTTTCAGCCTTTTCCATTTTCATTACACAATTATTGTAAATTTCATTGTTAAATACATTTTGTAATAATTAATATTTTCGAAAATACAATTGTTATCCTTGAGAACTAATGGCTTACTAAAATAAAAATAAAAACTATTTAAAAATACGACTTCCTGTACTAATTCATTTTGCATATTTTGGACCTTTTTATGGATTTTCGTGCATATTTTAGCTATTTTTATTGCATATTTGCATGTATATTTTGGGCTGTTTTTGTTGCATATAATCCGGTCTTTAATTATTACAAAGGATATACAGATAGGTACATAAAATTAAATTTGATGATCTTGGGGATAATGTGGTGTGTCCCCCCCATCGGAAATTTCGACTTCATAAAAAGTTGGTCCATCCTGGGGGAGGGGGGTAAGGGGTGGCTAAAGAATTGTGCTCTTGGGGATTGACACTCAGCCGGGTGTCACCCCCCAAATGGTGGCACCCGAGGTGGTCCGCCCCCCCCCCCTCGCTACGCCACTGATCATATATTTTCCTTATACTCCTTTCTTCGTTCATTCGCTCTAAATGCCTTGCCAAACCATCTGAGCGTCCCTTTCTTAATCTTACTCATTTCTCACCTGGTTTTACCACACTTACGTCTCAAGGATCTCGTTTCTACATCATTCGGTCTATTTTCATCCTTCCTCTGCCAGTTCCATGCCTCACTGCCATACATCAGGATTGTATATGTATGCATACTCCATTGTAAGAAGGGAAGAAGAGCATGTTCTGGGAAATAGGTATAATAATAATAATAATATTTGGATGACTTGTATAGCACCTTTTTTGTGAAAAATCACCTCAAGGGCGCTGTACAAATTTATAATACGTGCTCTTCTATTATTCTGGTAACACCTGTATATGATATTGGAAAAGCTATTATTTAATCCTGGTATATATGCATATTAATCTTAATATATAAAACAAAGTCGGGTTAGTTACACTATTTATAACTCGAGAACGGCCCCACCGATTTTGATGATCTTTGATTTGTTGGATTTGTCTCCACCCCGGAAAGGATAATAACTATTAAAACATCACAAAAAATAACGAAAAATATAGTTATTAAGAAAATTCTTTTCCCCATACATTTTGTGTGGAACGAATTCTCATCTTTGAAAGAGCTGCGGTCATTTTGTAATAAGTACCTATAATATTTAACCGCGTGAATTCCAAAAATTCAAAAACGTCAAATGTCAATGCGCTAATTGTTTTGCATTTGTTCTTAATCGTGTAATGCTGCCCCTCTTTCTTGCACACTAAGTATCAATAGCTGAAAATGAGACAAGCGGTGAACGCATGTCTGCACCTATCCAAAAAAAGATACCTACAGTAATTATAATAAAAATCCCTCACACGTATAAAGAAATGAAAGGCAATTTTTTTTAATCAGCTCCACAACACAATACATGAGGCCCCGAAGAAAATTATTTTTCTCAGGACCTACGTCATCTTAGGGGATGCTGTGTGGAGGGTATTTTTATGGAAGGAAGGATGGGAAGTTCTGGGAAGGAAAAAGGTATGAGGGGTGGGTGAGGGAAGAATCGGGGGTCAGTGTGTCCGGGAGTGACGGAAGTATGAATCCATCCCTCCAACTGGGGTGCAAGGCGATTAGTCGAGAGAGTCCAGCTGGAAAGGTCAATAGGCCTCCCTCAACCAGTCTCTCTCTATCCGGTCCGCCACGCAGCAGATGGACAGACGCATCCGCCGCCAAGACCCGGACAAACGTCAGCCCATGAACCCGGGCACCCCTGCTAAATCACCAAACGTAGGGAACCACTTGGTGTAATGTATGACAGAGGTGTTGGTTATCCAATAAATGGTTCCCGGGGCAACGGCACCGATACCCGCCTCCCAAATTCCCGTAAGTAGGTGGAAAAATAAGAAAAATAAAAAAAATATATAAATCCGTACACATTGCCATCTCCAAAACACGGACAGTTGATTTGACAGTTATTGATTCTGAGGCGGTACGAAGTTCGTCGGGTCAGCTAGTAATAATATATAATATGTTCTTTAATAAACGTGTTTGGGAAAGCAAAAGCAAAATTTTATGATGGGCGGTACAATAGTACTGTGTTTTAATATGCACAATCAAACGTGTCGTATTTAAATGATTTGCTTGCACCTAGCTAATGATTCTTTTTAGAGCTTTATTATTCTAAATTACCTGCTAGGTTGTTAGCATGTAGATTGTAGATAATCTATCTGTGCATACCATGAATAATGTAATAATGTTTCATATTGTATTCTGCATACAATATCGCACTCATTAATCAACCGTTTTGCATAAATAATTGCCTATCATTGATCGATGAGTTCACAGATAGAAACTAGAAAAAGATTTCAGGTTTTCTATAATTATGACTACGACTAGGTAGGGTAAGGTTTCCACTGTAGTCTATTCATTGTGAAGCGCCCCTTTTGATATGATTTTCCCCAAAAACGGTACCATGACGGTGAGAATCAATTTCATTTTAATTATTACCTTTTTAGTTTATAATTTTTTTGTTCATCGTGGAAAGTTGGGATAAATATTAGAAAGGCTTTTTTTTTGTACCCGCATAACCTACGCATCTAACTAAAGATTGTACGTTTGTTTGTATTTCCTATTCTTTATTTTATTTTCCTATTTCCTTTTTTTATGTATTATTTTTACGTGCATTTGTAAAACTTCAACCATGTACGGTTCCAAATGTTTTCAAGAAGTTTAGGTATTTATAATTTATGACTTAATCCATAGAGGCCCTTAAACCCTTTCCTTAGAAATATGTATTCTCGAAGTAAAAAATGTGTCTTTAATTGTTTTATTATTGCTTCTTTTCTTATATTTTAAAATACGGTTAGGGCCCTGAGGGCCTCTGACACAGAATTGGGACTTATACTCAAGTTAGTCAGCTAAAATTTTTGTTAATTCCTCATTAACAAAATGCCCACTTGAGCTAAAGTGCCATCCATAAATTACGTCACTCGAATTTCATGATTTTTGACCCCCCCCCTGTCCCTATCGTTGCATTTGTGAGACCCCCTTCTCCCCCCTAATGTAACATCACATATTTTGCAATTTTACATCTAAAAATAGTCAAAGAGTAGTTCAATTTTTTTTCATGTAACGTCACAGAGCTTTCGAACCCCCATACCCCTTGTCACACTCACCCTACCCCCCCCCCCCCCCCGTCTGCCCCCCCCTTAACAAAATCCTAGCTACGCCCTTGCGCGGAGTATTGATGTTTCTAATTACTCATGGAAAGGGTTCGGAGTGGTCGTCAGATTGTCGTCTCTCGACACCGGTTAGCCCAGGGGGGTATAACCAAAACCTCCTAGACTCCACAAGGCCAGGACACTGGATCAAGATGGCCGCCGCTGAAGGCTGATGAGTATGGATTAAAAAATCTAATAAGGTGCCAATTATGGCAAAATAGTTATCTGAAGAGAGAAAATATTATACTAATTACACACTGAAGTGCAAAAAACATAGGTTCATGGCACATTGGGGAAAAAGTATTGACGGGTAAAATAAGGTAACAAAATTTCTTGGTAAAAAATCAATAATATCCTTTATTAAAAATGCAACATTTCTAAGTACAGTGTATTGGTACTTATAATTGGAGAAGGTATCAAAAAAAGATAATTTTTTTAGAGTAAGGGCCAGTTGTTTCACAGAATTTAAACAATTCATCAAATTCCAATGTAAATTTAAAAATTCTGTGAAAGTTCTATTTAAGTTCTGTTATTAAACCAATATGGGCAAGTTATTCCACATACCTGAAATAATAACAGAACTTGAGTAGAACCTCAACAGAACTTGAAAATTAACTTTGAAATTTGATGAATTGTTATTCTGCGAAACAACTGGCCTTAAAGAATAAACTAAATATAAACAAAATTAATGATTGATAACATTTAATAACGAAATATGATTATAATAATATGTGTTGGAATATGTATAATATGAATGTTGTGTAGTTGGTGGATATGATTGCCGGCAGTTGAGATTGTAGAGTAGTCTGCTGCAGTTTCTGGAGGTTGAAGGCTGGCTGCTGTAGAACGTGCACCTGAAAATAATAACAACTAAAGTAGTACACAAGTAGTATAAATATTAGAGGTATATTGTTTTGAAATGTTGAATGGTGATGAGGGAATGATGTATGTGGGTATATCAATCAGTAAAGAATATTTTTTTTTTACTGTGTTTTTACTTTAATTCTACGCATTCAACAAATAAACTCAACTGTAAATTTATATCGACAACGGCAGATGCAATGACTTTTGGAAATGGAGTTTTCGCAAGATAAAAAAATACTACAGAACTTTCTTTTTTCACGGTAATACAATCAATTGGGAAGTTATGTTTGTCAATGCAGCCTAAAAATTCATTAAAAGTTGAAAAATGGTTCTGAGATTCAAAGACTGCATTAGAAACTATGCTCTTTTCTACTGCTATTTGTAAATTAATAAGTTCTTTCCTGTTCTTCCTTGCGTCCACACTTTCTCGGGATAATGTCGGAGTCGCTGACAGGTAGGCTGGACAATTTGGCAGAATTGATGGGTTGGCTCCCGGAGCAAGTTTCACCCTCTTGTACTTCATTATGCATTGCTCTCCAGTTTGAATGTTGGTGTGAACACTGGTTGTAATGATGTCCTCCTTTCTAAAATGCAGCTCGCAAACCTGAAAAGTTATTACTTTAGTGTTAATTTATGTTCAATAAACATTAAATATCTAGGCACTCATTCATTACAGCAAAAAGCTGTCACAACCGAAACAATATATTAAATTATACAACAACGTTAACATAAACACATTTTCAAATCAAAATAATATGAATAAACATGTGTAAACATCACATCACAATCGCAGTTTTTATAAATTGAGGTTATGTACAAACATAACAATCAATATGCATTCAATTGTGCTTGTTTTAATATAATGTAGGTAGATTTTCACAATGCACGACAAAAATAGATTTCAATTTTACAGTACACCCATGAAAATAGTGTTATTTAGCCGTTTAAAATATTAAATATCTAGGCACTTTGAAAACTTATATTTTTTCATGGTGTTGTCTTTCATTACACCAAAAAGCTGCCAAAACCGATACAATATTAAATTAGACAACAACGATATGAGCTAACATCATTAAATTAGACAATAAACACATTTTAAAATCAAAATAATACGAATAAGCATGTGTAAACACCACATTACAATAGATTTTTATGACGTTTTTCATATAGGTATATTGAGGTTATGTACAAAGTTGAATCCTGTATTTGCAGTAAAAAATAAGCACATTTGACTTACCGTTGAATATTTTGTTGGAATGAAATCCCGACGAATAGACTTAACCCATTTATTACGTAATATAACATCATTTGGGCACATTTGGGAACTTGAATGTATGACGTTTTGGTTCGTTGTCATAATTTCCTTTACAACGAGGTACAACGCACTTATTAACCATTTTCAAACTTAAAACACTTCTGTAGAGAATTAATACGTAACGTCGCTCAAACTTTTGTATGTATTGTGCATGTAATACTTCTAATTTATAGTTTTTTTGCCTAAATCAAAACGCACGCGCTGCACCGCGATAATAATATCCATAGAAGTGAGGTTCGTAACGTATGAATCTGACGTTTCCAGCCGCCTAGCTTCAGCCTCCTAGAAGGATTATTACCGCTAGAGGCGTAAACTGGGTCTTGGCCTTTATACCGTGGGTGACGGTATAACTCCGTCAGTTTTTGTAACCCGGTCACGTGATCATGACGACGTCATAGTAATGACTACCAATAGGAATCTTACAATTTCCATAGAAAAACTTTTGAGAACTGAGTGGTATATACGGTGGGATATCTATGGTATTATATGTCAAATAGCACGTTGGCCGAAACAATCCGAACATTCAAAACAACGAAATATTTTGAAAAAATGCTTCCTAAATATCGTTTCAGTGCCGAAGGCTGTGAGGATAGTGTTTCAGTTCGACACAGAGTACCTAACTGCGAAAATAATGAGAGTCGTTATGGGAATGGGCGTTGAGAATCGGTAGATCTGACAGATATTGCTTATCCGATTTTAGGAAGTTGTGGTTATGTTTGGTTCCCATTTCACTAATAACTGCAAAAATTCCAATGGCACGTTAAAAAAAGACGCTTTGCCGACCCTTAATCTCCATGGAATCGGAAGACATCGGGGTTTACCTAAAGAAAACGTAAACGATCGTAGGATACCAAAATACAGGTGCGAATCTTTTGTTTGTTCAGTGTTCCTAATATACTTTGTAACTTTTCCCTAACTTCACCTACAAATTGTATCTATTTTCATTTTTAGACTATCCATATTCTACCTGGAGTGTCCAGCACGAATGGTGCCGTCCAAGACCACAATTACAGTTTAAAAGGTATAAAGTCTTCTCTATACTCTATATGGCATCAACCTATTTTATTCATAGAGATAGATGCTGATTCACTGAGTCTTTCTTATTATAAAGATATTCAATACATTTATTATTTCTTCAAACACAGCAATTCCATTATTATTAAGATATTTAATATGACAGGCGCGTATCCGAGACGCGTGGTCGTTGTTCTTAATTTATTTTCTCTTTTATACTCTGCAGTGGTAGGATATAGTTCATAGGATGAGGCTGGGTAATGTAATGAATTTTTTTTTGTTTCAGAACCAAGTGTGTTCTACCTGGGCCGAGTACCGTGCGTTTTGCTGCCAAAAAAGTAGTGGAAGATTATACAGGTATACATCTGGATTTATATTTCATTAAAGGAGATAATATTATATGTTTTGCTTGCGAACTTTGGTTAATGTGATGAATATGTTTATTTCAGAACCAAACGTGTTCCCTGGGCTGAGCAGCGTACCGTGTGTGAATTGCACTCTGTTATTACATTGTCTTCAGACCTCTGCAGCCATACTCGGTCAACCATCGCCTTAGCCGCAGTAAGACGGATAGATTCATACATCCATCACTCTTGAACATATTGACCCCCAGATTCCTAACTACCCCTCTGTACATTTTTCCTTCTCAAAACTTCCTCCCTTTCCTGTTCCTAAAAAGACTCCACACCGCATCCCTAAAGATGACATAGGCCCTGAGAGAATTTTTTCCTCAAGGCCTCCCATGTGGGCTAAAAATCTATCCAAACACTTCCTTTTTTATTATTATTACTCATATTTTCATTAATTATGATTAAGTTCCATCTAAATGTGTTTGCACATGATTGTATTTCCGTTTTTTTGTGTTATTCTGTATAAAGCAATAAAATACTACATGCAATTATGAGTTTTTCATTTTATTTTTAAAATAATTTTTAGGCTAATGATTTGGGTAGGTACTGATATTGTCCAAGGTAGTATCTTTTTTTTTTTTTTTTACTTTCCTCTATCCTTGTCGATGGTCCGTGACGTCATAATCGCGGAATGAGCATTATTTATGGTCAAATAGTGTTGACACCCGTTCCATACAAAAAGCCCGAAGATATCGATCTAGGTATTAGTTCATTTATGGGTTAGCCATCCTCACGACCACTCGACTACACCCGGACTCCCGGATCCAAGAGTGACGGTAAAATCATAATATAATGAAAAGGGTTTCCGATATCCGAACATGCACAATAAATTAGAGTTTGTAGACTTATTTACTATCATCGTGAGTGATATAAAGTTTTGTGTTCTTCACGATTGAAGAAAGCTTTTCATTAGTCAAATCAATGTTGAATAATCGAACATATTTTATACTAATTTCGGGTGTAGGTCTGTCTGTGAGTGATTGCAACTCTGGTTCAATAAATTAGGATTTGTTTTTAAGACAAGAAGGAAAAATAGGGGTGATTAGAAATGCAATGGATAATATTCGTGAGGGGAAGAGGTTTGGGTGAGTAGATTTCATAATGTGGTAAGATTTCATCATAAAGTGAAAACGGAAGCCTTGATACCAACATCGTGTAAACCCGATTGGAATTTGTTGAAAACGTATCGAGACATATGTAAGTATATCAAATTTATTAAAAATATTTTCAGACATAGAGGATGCCATTACGCCGCCGATCAATCCACCGAAGTTTAACAATTCTACTTACAAACACTGTCACTAATTAAATGATTATGTCATATTAGAATAAGTTAACAATAATAATCTAAACGAAAATATGAAAGAGAACAAGACACAGAAAAACAGAAAAAAGACAATGGTCGCAACTGGGACTCGAACCCAGACCTCTCCGTTTAACCGGGACGAGCGCGTTAACCAATTTCGCTATTGCCACCTTCTGTCAAACCGTTATATGTATTTGTCAATCTCATATTTTCAAATTTTAGAATTAACATTATTATCAACTAATTATTTTTCTCCATATTACGGGCAACTACCCTTTTCATTGGAAACAATCATTCTAAGAATTGGTTTGTAACCTGAATAGCGTCTCGGATAGATATATCCCAATTTATTTATATGGAACAATTGACTTTTTATAAAAGTCTAAATGAATATTCAATTTTTATAAGAAAAACTTTCTGAGATTGACTTGTCTTGCCGCCAAGACTTTGATAATCCTCACCCCATGAACCCAGGTACCCCTGCTAAGTCACCAAACTAGCGAACCAATTGGGATGACCTATGACAGAGATGTTGGTTATCCAATAAATAGTACCCTGGGCGGCGGTACCCACACCCGCCTCCCAAAATGTTGGTATTACGTAGCCCTGTATTACTTACTGTAGTACTTTTAACTACGTTGGAAAATTTTGATATTTCTTTTATACAGCGTACCTACTGCGCAGGGCGCGGATGTAGATAATGTTTTTAAAAAAAGTTTTAAATAAAAACTTACCCTTTTTATATTAGCATTCAAAATCTTTCAAAAATCTTAAAATAAAATTTGAAAGCTTACTTCATCCATCACCTTTCAAAAATACATTTCAGTTTTCGGTACGTTTAGAAATATTCCATTTATTTGGATTTAAGTGCAAAGCAGAAATATTTTCACCTCCTGACAAAATAAGCCCGAGGCCATCATTTTCAAAATCGGAATTATAATATTCCATTATTTTTCACGGGTGCCAGTTTATAACATTCCTACTTCGAATTATTACCAAAAATTCGTTCGACGGAAAGAGGTCCTTGGTCGGAACTGTCGGAAGACGTGACATCTACATATGAATAAATGGTTTTTTACTTTTGTTTTTAACTTAATGAGAAAAACCTCAAATTGTAATATTTAATTAAATGAAGAAAATACTAGATTATTTATGTATTATTTATGACGACTAGATCACTCTGGATCAATGATACAGTTAAATGGTTGTAATTTCGAAAAGGTGGAGAGATTTAGATACCTCGGCAGTATTCTCACGGAGACTCTTGACCAGGATTGCAAAATCCCCAAATTGGGGAGAGAAAAATAACAAATTCCCCGCAAATTCCCCACAAGTGTCTTCATAATTCTGCGTCCAAAATTCTGTTAAAAACAGCATTTTTTATTTATTAAAATTGATTAAAACATATTATTACATACATAGGTAATATAAGATTAAAAGATAGGTTACATTCCAATAACCAATATTGAAGAAAAAATAATGACATAAAAAAATCAATTAGGTATGCCAATAAATTGTATAGCTAGTTGGAAAAAAGGAAATATAATCATACATACGTTGTACCAGGTATGGCTAGGAGAATAAAATTAACTGGAAAAAATAAGTAATTTAAATGAGACAAAAAAGAGTTAGTTGGAGAAAAGAAGATAAAGTACTATTTTAGTGTTACATTATAATGTTAACCCATTTTAAACATTTATTTTGTTAATTGATATTGCGACTAATATTTTTAAACATTGAAGATAAGTAAATGAGTAAGCTATTTACATCATTATAAGACTTTATTAACAACAAGTGTAAAGGATAACGAAATAAGCATACATACACACAGGACACAGGTGGTGTAAAATAATTACATAGTTTCATCAATTACTGTATCATGATATTTTTGGTTAAAATGTTGTTTGAAGGAATAAACTTCATATTTCCTCCATCTTTTTTATACCTTTTCGAGTTGCCACAGTACATGTATGAAGGCGATTTCTATTTTCTGTTTTCAAATCCTACTATCGTAGAAGTTCTATGACGAACAAATTTATGTATCTTCGAGTTAGGGTTCCAAACTTCAAGAATCCCCCGTCCATTATTAAGAAATAAATCGTATAATTATGCTATTAAATAAACTACGAAATTTTCCACCGAATACACATATTTTTAAAAAAGGTTGAAAAAACAAAAATGCCCAGAAGCCCCGCAAGACAGCGTTCCCCGCAAAATACCCATTTCTTGAAAAATCTTAAAAATTCCCGCAATTTGAAGAATTACCTACAAATCGGCAACCCTGCTCTTGGCCCAGATATAGAGATTAGGTGCAGAATTGAAGCAGCAAGAACTGCGTTCATAAAAATGAAATCCCTCTTCTGCAATGACAACATCAGCTTAAAACTAAGGCAGAGAATGCTAAAATGTTATGTGTGGTCGGTCTTGCTGAATGGTTGTGAAATATGGACCTTGAAAATAAATACCATGAACAGTTTAGAGGCTTTCGAAATGTGGCTTCACTGGAGAATGCTCAAGGTCCCATGGACCGACATGATCACCAACACAGAAATTCTCAGGCGGGCTAGAGCAGATAGAGAACTGCTTACATTAATAAATATCAAGAAAATTTCATATCTGGGTACTTCGAGGGGAGAAGTATCACTTGCTCCATTTAATATTGAAAGGCAAGATAGAGGGTCGCCGAGGGCCTGGTAGGAGACAAATGTCTTGGCTGCGAAATATACGAGAGTGGACCGGCATTAGAAGTGTGGAGGAGCTATTTCGGGCAGCGCAAGACGGAGAGACCTTTTCAAGAGTGATCGCCAACGTCGCGTCGGGGGGACCTGATAGGGCACACAAAGAAGAAGAAATATTTATTGTCTTCATTTAATTAAATTGTTTTTCTTGATAAATTACCAATAAGGAACTCCAGTCCAACTTTTTTTTAATGAATAATGACCCTTTCACTTAAATAACTGCATATTTATTTTTATTTTTATAGTTAGTTTTAATAGTTAAAATAATTGTGAAAGTTTTAATTTTTCAAGATCCCCGAAAACCTCCGTATGTATGGTCGTATGGTGTATCGTGTGATGTCATTCCAAAAGTTTTATTTATTTTCATCAGGTTTTGTAATTTTGTATGGAAGAAGCTATGAAACTATTCAATAAGTAAAAACATTATTTAGGTGGAATTATTTATTTATTATATTTTTAAATATTATTACGGGAGAGTGGTATAAAAATTGTTTTAAATTATTATTTTTTTAACTTTACGAATCGAAAACAATATTATGGAAACCTAAGCATCGCCTGCACAATTATAGGCAACTGATAAGATACAGCGCCGAATCAGCTGTTCGATGTCCGCCATTTTGCAGTTCGCAATTGGAGGATTGGCCGCAGCCGCCAGCCACCACATGATCGGTGTTGAAGTAGCATTACGTTTTTTTTGTACGGTTTAAAGTTTTTGTATATTTTAAATAATAGAGATAAACTAATAGAGATACCTCTATTTTCGATATTGAATTATTTAGGCCTAAATAATGTTTCAATAAACACTACAACTATCATATGTCTAAATCTTAATTTATTGGTCCGTGGTTCCCAAACTCTCTTGGCCCACGGACCCTTTTCCCCAAACTGTTATGACCCACGGACCCCGGGACGGATAACACAACGGAGGGGGCAGAATGGGCTATGGGGTGGAACGGGGTCTATCCTACCTGTCCGTAAGGACCCCCAGGGGTCCCCAGGATCATTCAGGGGGTCCGTGGAAAATAAACATTGATTTGGAGGTCCCTACATAACATCAGGGGGTCCGCGGTTTTGACACATATTTTTATGGGATGTTGTGGAACGCCAAATTTCCATAACGGAGGGGGCGAAATGGGATATGGGGTGGAACGGGGTCCATCCTACCCCGTTCCACCAATTTTTATTTTCCACGGACCCCCTGAATGATCCTGGGGACCCCTGAGGGTCCTTACGGACCACTTTGGGAACCACTGGCCTACACTAATAGATAAAGCCAAGCTAACATTTTTGTTCTTTACTATCAAAACCAGATAAATATTCGTGGACCCCCCATTTTTTTATCACGCCAACGTAGACCCCTGGCGAGCCTCCCGTGGACCCCTGGGGGTCCACCTAAACCACTTTGGGAATCACTGGTCTATATGAACATATTTTTTAAAAACCATAATATTTTTCACTAGAGTTCCTTATTCGGCAGATTTGAAAATTGAATTAATTAGATACCTAATTCAACGGGTTAGTGAGGTTCAGAAATGCATTTACCAACGTCAAAAGAACGTCGAGGTTCTGTGGAACATTAGAACGCTTTGTCACGTTATTTTGGTTATTTCGTTAGAATGTGAAGGCACATTTTCTACGTGATATCATTACCGAGTTTATTCATAAGGGAAAAGGGTTCTTTTAGAACTGTGATTATTTATTGACACATTCGGTATCTGTTCTGAGAACTGGTATATAAATAGAATAATCATTCTCCATTTTCTATTATTTGGAGAATAAATAAATCGATAGAAAAATACAAACTGTTCAGTCCAGTCCATTCCCTAATGCAGGGATGGAGAAACTTTTTGAGATATTTATTGGGCTATAAGCGAATCCCCTTTTGACGTGAAAACGTCTTTAAAACTGATTACGGGTGGTTAAGCAATTGCGCCATGCTTTCTGTCGGGGTAAATTAAATCTTTCATAACTCGACTAAAAATTGACTGTGCCGCCAACTTAGTCTTGTCTTTAAAAGATCAGGGATGAAATTTTGTTCCTGCGACATTCGTTACAAACCTCACAAGCTGCGCATGTGCAAAGTAAACTCATGATTTTCAACTTTCCGAATTCGACACGTGTCCATAAACGGGATCATATCTAATACGATCTGAGTGAATCAAGTGACATTTTCAAGAGGATTGAATAATAACTAGCTGACCCGGCCACGCGTTGCTTTGGCTAACGAAACACAACGCCATCTAATGGATGGTTACCCAACCTTTATAACCACCGCCATCTGTTAATTTGCATGCAAATCAAATCCACACGGCAAGCTTGCCAGTCCGCTCGTTCACCACTTACAGACATTCTCCTTTATAAATGATATATTTCAACCAATTTACACAAAACCTTGACAAATTATATATCTAAACCTTCTTCATGAAACTCTATCTATTGGTGAAAATTGCATGAAAATCCGTTCAGTAGTTTTTGAGTTTATCGCGAACAAACAGGCAGACGCGACGAAGGACTTTAATTTGTATAGTGCCATTTTGTTTTGTTTGACCCCCGTTTCGTTTCAGCTATTGAACAAACTGTGTTAAAAACCTATGTTGTTAAGCTTTGCTTATTACAATTTGATGGAAAGCTGAAATGCACCTAGAATCGGCCTAGAATGGACCTTTCAAATGTAAAAAAATGGCGCTGAATTGTTATTTGATGACAAAGTTACGTTTAAATTTCTGCGCAACAACTAACTGGGCCTAAGCACCAGGCGCGGTTCCTCCACATACTGTTGATGCTGCGCTTCCTTTCCTTTCTAGGCGTATAATAAACATAATAATAATTGTTATTTATTTATTCCGAAATATCCGCTTTGGGCTTATTTTTCTCTAGCTGTAAACAGCAATAGATTCTGCAATATAACAGTCACTGCCCCTACCTCAGAGGCCAACAACCACAAAATGCGATGCACGAACCGGGTCGAAATTCGTATTATAATCACATTCTCAATAATGCCCCGAACCAGTGTGTCGAATGTCGCATAAACGCAACAATTTCATTATTTAGATTTTATTGCAAAGCGGAAATATTCTGACCTGACAGAATATGCCCGAGGCACCAAAACCAACAACAGGGGAATCTTCAGTATCCACGAAGCTAAAAAGGGTTTGATTTTAGCACATGCGCATTTAGTCCTGCCTGCCTAGGTTTGTCCGAGGCCGAATACGCATTCAATGAGAGCATCCAACGAGCAGAAAACGACTTTCATGCTTTTAGGCATAGTGCACAGAATAGCACAACCGAAGCGAGTGGATTATTTTATTACGTATTAGAGATTTTTTCGCGCGACCATTTTTGACAGTCTGGCTTGAATAACTGAGAGCAAAGCTTTACCCGCCTCGGAACACGGTCTAGTGAGGTGGGTAAAAGAAAACTATGTAGGTACATAAATGAAAATAAAATAATCGCTCAGATTTGAAACTGAAAGCACACTAGCATTAAAATGTATTCTACCATACTTATTACTTATTAGTAATAACTTATTACTATCCTGTTTTTAATAAATAATGTAAATTTCAAAATGAAAAAAATACAGTTTCAAGATAATAGCTTTGTATATGTACCTATAGACATCGAACGATTTATATAGGTACAGACACACGATTTACGTTTTCACGAGAATAACCACGGCAGACATTGATTATATACATTTTTTTTTCGTCATTAAATAATATTATTTTCTTTCTGAAATTAGAAATTATGATAATCTCGTACCTTACAAATAATTCATATCTTATGCGTCGATGACACAGGGCGAGTTTACAAGCTACTATCTCGGAAATTCACTATCTGTTAGTAAACTCGCCCAGTGTCATCGTGTTACTTGCTAACTAGCAGATTGTTGACAATCCATGGAAAAAGTTGAAAGGTCCTCAACTTTACACGCTACAAGCCGACTCGTGATTGGTTTATTTGTGTTTCCAATATGGCTGCCAAAAAACCAGCTGATTTTGACTGTCAACTGTCTGAAGGATTAGTTCACGTTATTTCCGCTATTGGCGCTAGCAGCTACGTGCGAGTCCAGTTTCCTACAAAAATGTCGCGAGCTACTGAGCGAGTGGACAGTTTTGTGTGTCATCATGACAATCTCACTCGCCGATTCACCCGCTTTTAAATTTAGTAGATAGTAGCTTGTAAACTCGCCGTGTGTCATCGAGGCTTTTCGGTATTTATTTTGATAACACGTAAAAAAATATGATATCAAAGTATAATGCTATGTTACAATATTTTTTGTCGAAGAACTTACTGAATGTTTTTACGCAATCCAAGCAAGTACATATGTTTTCTCGTGTTTTCAAAAAAAGAAGTACTTAAATTTCGGTCTGGTAATATTGTAACTGTTTGTGTGTATGAAACGGTGACCGGACAACTCAACAAAGTGGCACCTCATCACACGTTTGAAAAATCATGAAAAAAAAGTTATTAGTCGAGTATTGGCACCATACGAAACATATAAAAATTTGTATTGTATATTTCTAAAAAAATTGTAATATTTTTGATATAAGCAATGTTGTTCTTTTGGTAATAAGATTGACCTCGAACTCGAACATACATTTTTTGCGTTTTGAATAAGTAGATCCAAATAAAATTTTGTTCATCATCCTTTCTCCCGAGTTTTAAATTGATCAACTTTCGGGTAAGTGAAAATGTAACCCACCTCTGCCCATTGGAGCCCACTAGGGCAGGGGCTCAGAGTAACAATTACTCTGAGGGCAGGGGCCGGGTAACAATGACTAGGAGTACCTAAAACCTACCTAGTTTGTTTAGGCATACAAGAGTTTTTGTTTTTACTTATATATTTTTTTAATGTACCTACGAGTATTATCTCAAAAAAAAAATAATAAAAAACTCTTTTCCGGAAAGTTGCAAAATCCTGTTTTAACTCGAGTGTTTTGAATTAATTCTGTCTCTAAATTTGTTTGTGTGTTCCGATTCCGTTGCAAGATGTTGACCGTTTTAATTAATTTCAATTAAGATTATTTAAAAAAATTTGGAATGGTCGTGTTTATTTGGATTATTTACATATTATAATGCCAATATTATGGTATACCCTACCAACCTGTAAAAAGTTAAAAAAATAATTTTCATTGAGATATTGAAGTTTCTTTGGACAAATGGTATAATTTTTTATCTGAAAGAAAAAAAAGTTATTTATTTATTTATTTTATTTATTTATTTTATTTTAGGGAAATCAACAGTTTACAATAATGATTAATTTATACATGTATAATTAACCTAACTGAGAAACCAATTATAGATTTCCCCATTATACTATTACATTGTATGTCTAGAATTTAAACAGTAATTTTAGAAAATTAAAAGATAGTACATTAAAAGATATTACATAGGTATAACAGGTGGAAGGTAGTACATAATATATCATTAGATTTATGAATTTTGTAGTCATTTAATACATTTTAATACACTTTTGATAGAATTTTTATATTTATTTTCGTTACAATTGAAGATATCTATATCAGAGAAAATGTTATTATATGTTGAACACAGTCTAATAAGGCAAGCATTTTGGTTTGAATTTGTTTTACAGTGTTTTTCCTTAAAAATATTACACGAACGTGTGTGCCGTGTAGGTACTTTAAAATCTATTCTGTTCAATAATTCAGGACAGTCGGTTATATTATTTACGATTTTATATAGCAACATCGCATCTGAGAATTGTCTGCGTACACTCAATGCATCAATTTTGAAGAAATTTATTGCATCAAGATAATTATTAAATCGATTGTACGATTTGTAAGAAAGGTATTTTATGATTTTTTTCTGAATCGATTCAATTTTGTTTATATGTACTGCATAAAATGGAGACCACACAGTTGACGCAAACTCTGAATGGCTTCGTACATACGCAAAGTATAGTTGTTTGATAATTACAGTGTTTGTGAATTCTTTTGTATTTCTTACTATGAAACCAAGCATTTTAGCAGCTTTATTTGTTATTTGATTGATATGGCATTGATATTGTAACTTACTATCGAGAATCACACCTAAATCACGAATATTGGAGCAGGTTTCAATTTTGTTTTCATTTAACAGATATTGATGTACAATTTTTTTTGACATTTCTTGTGAATATGATGTGATGACACTTTAAACTGTTTAAAAATAACTGGTTATTCTCACAATACATAGCTACATATATAGTTTATAATTAAGTAGGTACCCACGTAGTACGTAGGTATATAAGTACTTACTTAGAAATCTTACGATCATAGGTTATTTTTGTCTTGATACCTATTGTATACATATATATATGAGAAAATTAGAAACATATTTCTTTTGACGCGAGTTCTAAAGTTCATAAAATTAAAAACCATACTTTATAAAAGTTATTTATATATTATTTACGGTCGAATATGCCCTTTGTGGTCCAATTATTTAATAATTGCACAAAAATTAGATTATTACATCTTTATCCATTTTACGAGGGCAATAAACTCCCCCACACCCGCCCTCTCGTTACTGCTGTTCGAAAATTATTGTGGCTTTTCTTGCAGCCAGCATCTTGCAGTGAGACAGACAGAGAAAACACTTTTCATATTGCGCCCACCATGGCAATCCGGCGAGTTAGAAAGAGAAGCACACACTTCGCGTCATAACGAGATGCAACACATGCACGACCGAAGCGCGCTCGGAAACCTTCGGAAATATTCGTAACGAGGTTCGCCGTTCGCAGCGCCATAGAATTTCTGACAACGAAATAATAAAAACCAGTTTTGAGACGAGCGTCGTAGGGGGTGTTGTGTCGCGCGCGTGAATTGCAAATGGCGGTTTGTTTATATCCACAAAATCAACATAAAACGTCAGATTTACTTGTTATAAGTTGGATCAAACACTCGAAGTCAACTCCGGACGATAAGCAGAAACATCTGTGACAGCAAATATTTCATTTGAACTTTATTTAACCTTACTTTTTTGTGAAAATATGCTCCAGTGCCCGAATCCGTAGTGTTTGACGTTGCTTCCGATTTTAAATGGCTGTGTAGATAAATAAAATGTGTTGTAGCGTTACGTTATCGCGTATTGATGATTAGGAATGCCGTCACTTCACACCGTACTATTGAACATGTGCCAAGTGACAGATCTCACTAATACGCGGACATGGTTTTGACAAGTAGTGCCCAAGTGACATTATCCACGTGTGTTTCGCGAGAGTATCACTAGTACCTACCTAAATGAGTGTTGTTCGTTTGATTGTTGACATTTTCGCATAACTTTTATACGAAAATGTGTATCCACGGCATACTTTCTTCAAGTTTTTTGTTTCTTGGACTCATAATCTGCTGCTTTGGCAACCTCAATGTTTTTCTGAACGAGTACGAGGTCAAGCGATTACTCGGTAAGTCATCCAATGTTTATTTTTTATACCTCCCCTCAATAATGGGAATTTATATTAATATTATTACGAATAAGTCTTCAAACCGTTGACCGTTGACTGTTATTGATATCTGTTCCTAAGCGATGACGGAAATGTGTACCACTATAATAGTAATATGTATAATAATTAAGCTAGTCAAGGATATTTTTTCACGAATTTAGTGAAGTGATATTAAAAGTATAATATAAAAATAAAATGTGTACATTCAAACAGTCAAAATTCCCCAGAGGCAAATATTTTATTTTATTTTGTGAATAGAAACATAATTATTCTGAGTCATAAAAATACTGCAATAAAGTTAGCAAAGTAGGTACCTACTTACCTAAAATTTTCAAATTAAACGCAAAGCATGTAAATACCTATAAGGAATGCAAATAGTTTTTAATTCGGTAGGTAGATACCTACTCTCAATTTAAATTGGGTAAGTGGGTGCTTTCAATTTAAAGATTACAAGGCTGCTGTATTTTTTTTAGATTTAAATAGTTAACATAACTTCGTGTTTTCTAGCTTCTATATTTATCTAACTCACGCACAATTATTGTCTGCGTATTATCAATACCAGGTACGCAGAGACACAGAGTGAACCAATCTATTCTGTTTGACATTTGAATAGATTTAGAAATGAATCTATTGTTAGACCGTCAGTCTCTCTGGTACATTATCAGAAATGGGTTGGTGTACAAACACAGGGCAATACGATGTATATACCAATGCATTTTTTATGTTTTTACATGAATATACATATAATAAATATTTATTTTATCAAAGTTTTCTTTTCGATCTCAGCGAAAATTATTAGGTAATAATAATTGTACAAATAATTATGGTTTTCATTGTTTTTTTTTTACATCAAGTAATATTTTTAATTATGGGATATTTTATTTTCATGTAAATGTTCTTGCTACAGCTTTTAGCTATAGTAGAGCAATTTTTGTAGTTTTCTCAATCTTCAAATCGTCAATATCAGAATATCCAAAAATAACAGCTCTCATGATACCTACCTATGAACTTAAAACAAATTATATACAACTTTTCATAATCTAAATACATTATTTTTGTGCTGCGTGTGTATAGAACCCGTAACCTCCTGAATTAAAGTCAAATCCGAGTGCCATCAACTATACCTCTCGTAAATTAATAATACCAAAATGTATACATTTAAATTTTTTCTACAAATCAGAATCATGCAATTTCATCAACCCTTTGAAAAGTCATAAAAAGTTGGGATAAAAAATTGAAAAATAGCCCTTAACCTAACCTTACGTAACCTATTTACTTACTTAACTAATTATTTTTTTATATATCGCTTTTAATGACTTTTCAAAGAAGGTGTTGAAGTTGCATGATTCTTAGTTGTCCAGTCACCGTTTAAATTAGTCAAGTTATCTACCTATATCCCTACGTGACGTGTGTATGATTATAACAATTGATAGTCCGGCATTGCTTGAATTGATAAGCTTCCGGATTCTACTACGTAATACTAGAAGTCAGGATTTATTTCAGTGCAGAAATTATGGAACTAACTACCATATGTATTCCTCTTTACCCAGAATACTAATGGAGGCTCAAATGGAGGGAAATAATTATACCAAGTCAGTGGCATCTTCAATTTATCTTTAAACAAATACAAAATACTGTTACTGAGGCAGTTAAATTATGTACAATAAATACTTAGTATCTCTTTGTAAAAGATATTTGTACATATTATATTTCTTTGTGAAGGAAATATAAAGTATTTATATTTTATTTAATTTGTTAATTTGTTAATTTCTTATGTAAAAGCCCCGAAAAAGGGCGTAAATAAATAAAAAGGAATTCTATTATTACTCTACATATATATATAGATATCCACTATCTGCATACAATGTAATAATGTTAAATATTTTTAGGTATTCAAATACAAAGGAAGAACTATTTTCAATCGACTACTGGAAGAAATTAGAAACATTACTGATATAATATTGAACTCTGTCATGAATTATTTTACAGACATTCTTATCAAAAAAATATCCTGGGTCTCTCCTTCCTTTCCTCAAAAAGACCCCCCACACAGCATACCCAATGATGACATAGGCCCTGAGGGAAATTGTTTTCCTCAGGGCCTCCTGTTAATGTAAAAAAAATCTTTCCACTTTAATCTTTGATCAATCTTTAAAATAACAGATATCTAATTTATTTTCCATGAGTAATAACTAATAGATAAGTAATAACAAAATAACCTTATGCAAATCCTATTTTATATGTAGTTACTTTAAATTTATTTAATAAAAATAAATAATAATATGTTCTATTATTATTTGTAATACATAACACGTCCGTAACCGGTGTATTTACCCTATTATCAATATACCTGCCCTGGCAGCCCTTGGTCGGGGCCGTGTCCGAGTTGTGGGCTTATTATATTTCTTCCTTGAAAGGCCATTATCCTCGCAAGTCGCTTTGTCCGAAGTGTGACATATTTATCCCCCGTTAATTATCTCAGAATAATGTCCTTTATTCGTACGCTTGCTATGTTTAAGAAATTGTACATTGTACAGTTTGAAAAAATAATCTCTTGCCATTGAGAGGCCCGTTGCAATTTGTAATCCACATTTCTGTTACATACGTCGTTTATGAGAATTTCAGATAGGGTATCAGTTATCAATAGTAGGTATCGTAGATTGCGGTAATTAACTATTTTATGAAAAATACTTTTTGTTGTAAAATATATGAATTTACCTACTTGTTTGCTCCTGTAGAAACTCTGAATGTGAATAAATGGTTTTGACTGTATAAATACTCATTTCTTCCAAGAAAACATGTAAATACAATATTGAATGGAATTATTGATATAAAATTGTTTTTGTATGCCTTTTAAATAAAACTATTTCTTCATGTTCATATTGCATATGTTCGGGCGCAAACAAATAATTCATCGTTAAAGCATAACTTGCAAAAAAAAAATTTCCCCAAACATTACCACCATCAATTATTTATTACGAGCAGATTATGAATTATTTGAAGTAAACAATTTATTTAATTTCCATTTTAATTGAATATGTGCTACTTTATTTATTTCTGTTTTAAAATTTTAAATGTTATAAACTATTAAAGAATTCAATTTTTCATGATTTTACAGGCAACAATGGCAATTTGTGAGTAAATGAAAATATTATTTAAAAAAATTATTTTGCTCCTTAAGTATCCATTATGCCAAAATTATTAGTAAGTATTATTATTTTTTTTAATTGTCGGCAACCCGGGCATTTATTGAAATATAGAGATCAGACAAAGCATTGTGATTGGCGTAAATCAAAATGACTGATTTTCCTTGGAAACAAATTTGTCATACATAAATTAAGACTTCTACCCAGATAAACGTTTTTTTATGTTTTATTTTTTATATTATTTTTCATTATATAAACATGGTACTTAGATAGAGCAAGATTATTATTTTAATCATTATAATCTCACAAAAAATGCAAAATTTGCCTCTAAAATCATGAAAAATTGAATTATTTAATGGCCTAGGTAGGTATATTAATATTATATCTATAATTAAAAACAAAATTAAATAAAAAACGGAAATCCGTAAAAATTAAATTATATTATTTAGGTAATATTTGGTTAGATATTTTGGCCTCAAATCAAAATTTAAGGTTTGAATGAAAAATGTCGTGCACCCGTTTTAATTTGTCTAGTTCTGATACCCCGAAAGAACGGTAAGTTAAAAAGAAATACCCCATAAATCTTTATACGAAATACAATTACACCAATTGTCTGACTATTTTAAATAAACTTATTTTCTTCTAAATTAAAAAAAAAACACAGATCGGAAACAATTAATTCCATTATGAACTGTTTCAACTATAAATACCATACACGTGCCACGTTTCTGAAAAGCCTGGTCTGTCTGTAATCCTCCGTTGGATTATGAATTAATTTGTTTTATTAGCCACACTTCCCGGCACAATGTTGCTTGGTTTATTTTCAAAATGAGTGGTGTATTTGTTTTGCACGTTGTTTGGATATTAATGTTTATAACCATTTTGGCCGGGAGCCAGAAGAAACAAAAATCGCCGGGTACGAAATAAATAATACTAAATACCGACTGCTAAGTGTGTGTATAGAGTGGACATTATTAGCGCTACTGACTCAACTAAAATCATCGAAATAATTAAAATACCACGTTTATAAATTAATTAAGCCATTACGTTTATTATAATATCTATAGACGTAATCTTAAATATTGTACAATAATAATTATCCAACTTTCTTCCGTAAATGGTGATGTAATGAACAGGATTATGAAAGAGGCCCTTATAAATGATTTAATAACAGTAGTGTTAATTAATACACATGAATGCTTTATATCATTTAATTCTTTCATTGAAAGCAACAGGGATAGGCCACAACTTAGTTTCCAGAACACAAAGACATCGTCGTATCTACCGGATCTGCCCTGATGATGGACACTGCAACGCTGTCCGAAACGTCGGCTATAGAAGGAGGTAGCGCAACACGGCATAACACCCCAAAAACTAACAACGAAAAAAACAAATTCATTTGTCTGATATTTTGATAACATAATTTGGTTTGTCCAATACTGAGGGTAGGTACTTCCATTAAAAGTATGCTAACCAATAATTTGATCTTCTTTTTTCAGAAATAAATAATTTAGGCTCCACCTACCTACACCACCTACTCTCGTAGTACAGTGCTTTTATTTTAATAACAATAAATAATAATATTTGGATGATTCGTGTACCGCCAATTTTGTGAAAAATCGCCTCAAGAGCGCTTTACAAATTTATAATATTTTTCTACAATGCTCTATCTTACTTCTATATACTTACAGACTTGACAAACTATTATAACAACCTCAGAGTAACAATTGTTACTCTAAGATAACAACTTATGGTTAACAGATTGCTCCACCGCACAGTGGTTCTAAATACACCAAAAATCGGAATCAACTCACGGGGAGGGTTTACAGAAAAAAACGTGATATTTTATTTCGGTATGGGATAAAAAAATAAAAATATTCGGTTTTAGTAAGTTTTACTGCGATTTCTGTATTTTATTAACAAAAATATCAAATTTAAAATAATAAAATTAAATTTTTATAAGAAAAACTTTTTTTTTATACTTTATTGAAGGTTATTCCCATCAGTGAAATATATCATATTAGAATAAGTTAACAATAATAATCTAAACGAAAATATGAAAGAGAACAAGACACAGAAAAACAGAAAAAGACAATGGTCGCAACTGGGACACGAACCCAGACCTCTCCGTCTGACCGGGACGAGTGCGTTAACCAATTTCGCTATTGCCACCTTTTGTCAAAACGTCATAATTGTCAATCTCATATTTTCAAATTTTAGAATTCCATTATTATCAACTAATTCTTTTTCTCCCAGTTGCGACCATTGTCTTTTTCTGTTTTTCTGTGTCTTGTTCTCTTTCATATTTTCGTTTAGATTATTATTGTTAACTTATTCTAATATAATAAAATAAAATTAAAAAATATTTATGTCCATATCCACGCAAAATAACGGCTGAGTAACGTTCAATTTTACTTTTTAATATTCTGATACGGACGATAAACATTATAAACAATCATCATCATCGTCGGTGTTAAAGATATTTGAAGAATGAAAACGATTTAACGGTTTTTTGGGGAGTTGCCTGTAACTAGTTATGACAGGGTTAGATGTAACTAACATTAAATTAAAAACATCCTCATTACATTTTTCACGAGAACATTTTCTATAATATTTCTCGCGATATTTTTTTAAATCTTTGTTTCTTTGTTACTTCTGCAGATGTAGGAGTGATTGTTACTTATATCTTCTTTTTTTGGATAGCATGCTTTTTTGCCTCAAATACTATATTTTACGGTGGAAACCCTTCTGGATCTTTCGATCTTATGACATTGTACTGGTGCTTCGTGAGCTTGGCTTCCTCCTCAGACATCCGTGTAGAGCGATTATCATAAAATACCTTATACGCTTTTCTGTATATAGATGCGTGCCTAGGTGAACGAATAATATTTCCTACCAATTTTGATGCAATCGGTTGTCCAGATGGTCCAGAGGTTTTCGTTGCAAACGCCAAATGATAAAGAGGTGAATTTTCCGAAGATCTTTGGTTTATAAGCGTTTGACCGGTCAGAGCTGTGTTCAAATTGTATTTCCGGGCGACCACGACCGTGCTGTTTTTCAGGAGAAATATCATATAATGTAAAACCAATCGGAGTCGGTTGAATTCATCACTATAACAAATAACTCCGAACAAATCCTTTGAAACCGAACCTGTGTCAAAAATAATATTTATGAAGCACTCAAATTTTACAGGAAGTAAATTTATGTAAAAATTACAGGGCTGTAGAGACGCAAACATGCGCAAGATTATTTTTTTTAATATGATACTAAAGTAGTTCAGCTATAAAGGTACATCAGCACATTTACGAAATATTAGGAAATATCAAACTAGAACCTTAACTATTCCAATAATCAAGGTATTTTTTTTAATATTAACGAGATGTTTTTTAAAAAATATTTCCCAAATTTTTCACATAAGAAAATGAAAAAAATTTAATACCTTTAGTACACACCTGAAGGTATTGGATCCATGTGGAAAAAAGTTTGTCAGCAAGTGGTGTAAAAAGTAATCAGTCCCTAAATGTTATATAATAAACGTTGCATTTTCACACAAACGTCCTGACTGCTCGGGAAGTCAATCTTTGCTGACGTGTTAACGCAGCGACGAAACGTTTTGCTGAGTTCGGTGGTGTGGGGAAAGATGCGCTGGTATGTGATGTCAAGATATAGAAACAAAATTTTGTGTTCTCTGCAATTTGAAATTTCGATTTAATTCCGACGCTCCCATACTAGTAAAACCATTGTGCACCGGTTCGTCGATCACTACCTAATATAAAACTATGTGTTCATTATTTTTATTGCATTTGATCAATTAACGCGATGCTGCGTAAAATGCACATATTTATACTCTGTACAGGCAGAAAATATACAGGACCACACTTACCTGGGAGGTCACTTGAGATTAACACTGTTTATTGTTTATCAAAGAAATTTAGATACAGTGCACGCATAGGACATATTAGCTAACGTATGGCAGCCACCGGTTCGTCGATCACTGATACAAAAGTATATGCACAATGCATTTGACCAATGAACTGATGTTGCATTTAGGGCTAAGTCATACAAATTAGCCGTTTCCCACTTCATAATATTTTTATAACTCCTCAAAGCACTATACAATCCAGATCTGCCCTTTTAAAATCGAGGTCAGAAGGTAACATGGTAATACATTAAATACCAATGCAATAGTGGCGTGACCAGAACCCACCCGGGACAGTAGCCATGATGGCGGGGTGTTAAAACGATAACGGCAAAAGGGTGTTAATCTGACTAAGCAATGAACTGTACTACCTTTGTTCTCAATACCAGGCTACACCACCCACAAGGCTGTACGTGACCTGACTCATCCGGAGGTAGTGCATTGTATTATGCATGAGGTCATTAAGAAAAAAGAAGCAGGTAAATTATCATTAACCATTACCTAATGACTTTCGGTTGAATTGTTTAAGTATTTTAAGTTAATTAAGGGTCAAATTATAAGTCTTGTTCTCAACCTTTTAGAGAAACCCACAAGCCAAGGAAAGGACACAACTTAACAAACAAGGCAATCTTTCTTCCATTAACAACAAATAAGGTATTGTCAAGTTATTTCCGATTCCCGTTGAAAAAGGTGTAGGTATTGTAACTGTGTGAGGGGTAATAATGATGCTCTTTTCTTTTGCGCAGAAAAGTTTAAATGAAATCCTAGACAGATCCGCCGAGCAGACACGTATGTGAATTTTGCCCTTTGACCGTCCAAATCTCTAAACAAAGGTTAAAATGCACCACAGAGTATTGTATTTGACTCCATTCGCGGCCTACAATATATGTATACTCTTAATATGCTTATACTCTCAAACCAAAAAAAACTAATACAAAAAAAAAAACAACAAAAACTCAAAAAAAAAATGTTAAAGATACCTTTATGTTCTAATCTTTATCATTATGTGTATATATGTACCTACCTATTACGTTAATACTATGTTTAATTTCATATTTTATTTTATTCTATTTCTTCTCTTTGTCATTTATATTTATAAAAAATATGTTAATAGGCTTATGCAATGCAACACCAGTTAAAAGTACACATTACACCTATTACTTTATCATTATTTTAATACTATACTAATCAAACAACAATAATAACCATCTATTAATTGTTTGATTAATTTTATTGTTTCTGTTCTCTTTCTAGTTCTCATTTGTATAAAATGTGGACTAGGTATTATTTGAAATGCAAACACAAGATACCATTATGTTTTAATAATTTACTTTTAAGTATGTATACATTACTTTTATGATATTTTAAATAACTATGCTAAGCAATTTTTTTTTTTTTTTTTAATTCTTTCTCTTCTCTTTTTTTCTTATTTTATACAACCCATCTGTGTAGGACTATGATATGCAATGTTTACACGTTTGTTCTATATCTATATGTTTTAATCCTCTGTAATTAAGTACCTACCTAAGTAATTAATATTATTTTTTTAAAACTTTTCTATACAAAGAACAGTCACTTTGTTTTAATCTTTTATTTTTGTTTTGTTTTTTATATTATTTTCAGACCATGTTCCGTATGTTAATACTCATCCTAATTTGACTGTCCTAAAACGGGAATCCTCCTAGTTGGGCAGTCAAAAAATTTCTTAAATAATGTATATAAATGTATAATCTTTTACTAAATAAAATAAATTATCTAGAATACTGTTTTTTTCAACAGATAAAATTTTTATATGAGGTTGATTCACCTCTGGTGTCTCACCCCTTATCCCTCTCCCTTTGACCCTTTCATGTTGTCCCATCTTCATCTTACTAATTCTTGCTTATTTGCTCCTATGAGGGTATTCTTTATTAAGTCAAGATGACTCATTGTAGGTAATTTTCCTATCTGTTGGTTCCCGGATATTTCCTCTTCTTGTTGGTGAATAATTAGGCAGTCTCGAGTATTGGTGATAATTGGGTACCTTCGAACCAAAATCATTGAGTAAAAATACGTAACTTTGATTATTACAGTGATGATCATGCAGAGTTATATTACCAGGATATACATATTTGAATCGGTAACATGGGTTGTTATTCGTTCTCGATAATACCTGTTGTATCCCAAACAATTATAAAGTTTTGTGTATAACTTTCCATGTTCGCGATGAACCTCTTCGTTTGTTCTGTTTATCTTTGCAATTTACCAGATTTTCACGCCGATACTCGTGCAATCAGAATTCTCTTCGCGTGTCTCCGAAGATTTGTCCTAGAATGTTTAATGCGGACTATATAAGGCGAAACGCTTTTCATTACACCCTATAATTTGTAAGTAACATTCAAGGCAGGTGGTGTTCTGGTGCTCTGGTGCTCGTGGCCTGTATAGTAAAGACTTCACCCTTCGCTAATCTGTTGTGATAGTTAGCTGTTTACCTCTGAGATTACTGTGTTAGTGTTGCTAAGATAATTTCGGTGTTTGTGTGACACTGCTGTTAACAGATTTGCATATTATTTGATATTCCAGCACCGAAGGAAGCAGGATATTATTATTTGTATAATTTACCCCCTCTGAAAGTCCAGGCAAAGCTTAATGCTAAATAACTATTTTCGATTAATCTTTACTACGAATCGGTTTGCATTATAAATACAAAAAAAACTTCTAGTAAATTGATGCTTTTTCTACTGTTGAGTAGAATTAAAATAGAATTGTAAATTACTTTATAAAAAATATAAGCATAAACTATTATAAAATGTTTTTTTCCATTAGAATGTATAAACGCATATACGAAATAAATAAATAAAAAAAACACCTTTGCACCGAAATCGTGACCTGAAACCATGAAGACTCCGTTTGTCAAGCGACTTTAATGCATATTATGTATATTCCTGGCGTTGTAAGGCACGCTAAGAATATTTACATTTTTGGCTTAGATTCATACTTGGCCAACTTCTGTCTAAGCGTCCTACCTACCAAAATACATATACCATAACATTGATAAAATTAGTCATCAAGGAAGCTTCAGGTGACTTTAATAGGCATTTTTTATTGTACCTAAACTATTTTACGTTCTAGCTTTCTAACTGTCGAAATACTGTCATTAATATTTAAACAGTGTTGGATTTGTGTTTAGAAATTATTGTTCAAACATACCCACACAAAATGGATATTAAAATTATTTTGGTTGTATCCGGAGAGCAGGAGGTATCCCGCAGTGATCGCGTGACGCTGTAACGTTTAATAAACGCCCCGTCTGCGTTGGTTGCCCTCGCGATACGCGCATAATCATCATCTCGTGCGATTTACGATGAGACTACCGACGGGAAGTCTCCAGTCACCTTTCCACCACCTCCTCATTTCTCTGCTCCTGGTGTAATCATATTAATACTATCAAAGAAAAGTTATTCTGGTTGATCTCAAATTTTTTTTATAAGCAATTTATAATTATTATGTTTGTATTTGAAATTGCTCTCCCTTCCTGGTCAGAATTATAAGAAAGGCATACATTATGTGATATAAGCGATATTCGCTGCCGCTGTGGTAGCGAAAAACATAAAGCGGTATTCCGCCATTATTTTAAGAGCTTTCGCGATTAGCGCGAAACTAGAACTCGGTCAATTCTGCCATACCATCTAATCTGGGTAGGCGGTATCTTTTCGCTTGTTTTGCCAAAAAGGCGCTATCGCTATCCATTTCAATAATAATATGCTTTTTTTCACTGGTTACACACGATTACAGTGATGTGTGTAGACAGGCGAAAATCAGCAACCCACAGCCGAATCGAAATCCGCCTAGGTTTGAACAGTGTGAATACCGCTTACCCACTAAAAAATCAAAATGGCGCTGAACGACCATTTGATGACAAGGTTACGTTTAAATTTCTTTGAAACAGCCCGTGAAGTTAGCCCTAAACCTAGCAATAAACTTCTACGTGAACTACAAACATTAGACAAATAAACTAAACCGAATTCAGCGCAACACGTCACAAATTATTTATATTTATTTACAAATTGACCTGCAAACAATATGCATTCCAACTATGTACCCATTACAATAGCTTTTAATTTTTTTAAATGATTTTTTTAAAGTTACGTTGACAATTTTTGGCAAGCATTTCGTCGCAAACGCCCAGTGAAAAAATGACGGGATAATGGAATTGCGCTATCCTTCGCTTAGCATAATATTGTTTAGAAATTAGCGTTCCCTCTGTTTTTCTTGGCGAAAGCGGCTGTCTATATCTGAGCCGATTAATAAATTTGTCTACAACTAATTTATAATTTGCCCGTGAAAAATCGACGATTTCCGATCTGTTTTATTTTTGAACGGAAATGTAAATAACCGCGCTCGTTAACAATTTGCACCGTATATTATGATCGCACCTATAAATATTTTGGCTCCGTCGAATGTATTTCCAATGAATGTAAGGTAGTTACCCTGCAGTGGCTGCTGGCTGCTGGCTACTGGCTGCTGTGACGGGATATGGTTCCTGGCTCATAGCCAACGTAATTTGGCTGCCGAGTTTCCATGTAGATAGATGGAACACGTCCTGGCGTGTAATCAGAATTCCGCGTGGATATCTTGAAAATGCTGTCTTCGCGCTGGTCGATCCGCGATCCCGTGAAAATATCTTTATTGGTCTCTTGGAAATCCGAGGAAGAATCCGACCGAGAAAAGGTATTTTCCACACTTTTACGGACGTATCATCGAGATTTGAAATAGAATGTGGGTCGATTTTTCGTAATACTTTTTAACGCATTTTATTTGTGTATTGAATTGTTATTTGAAAACCCGGAAAGACGATTGTCTCCTCGACCGCATGGGAAACCATGGAAAAAGCTCAAAATACGCAAATCTACAATTCTCTGAAAATAGGAGACTAATTTAAGAGGAAACGCGGCCACCGAGAAATTGGAATACTTACCTTAACAGGTATTTTTCAAAACTTTTACTTTTGCTGTTACGCCCCCGAATACTGATCCAAATGGACCACTGTACATCATGCTGATTTTGCAAATAAATACAAATATGATCGTAAACATGCAAATATAATCGTCAAAATGAGTTTTTGTATTCCCTAGATTTCTCTTCCAAAGCTGGAATTTTTTCTTTCATAAACTGTATTAGAACAAAATATTTTATGCCTGTACATACGTTTTGCTTTTTTTTTAAATACATTGTCAAATTTGTATACTGAACGTCTGTTGATGAGTTCAAACTGGGCATTTTTAACGATTTTTGGAGGGTCCTAACTCCTAAAAGAAGCAACTTAGAAAAAAAAGCAAAAATTAAGGACGCGTTAGTGGTTGATTTATGTATTATTTAAAAAAAAATAGACTTAGATTAAGGAAAGGGACGCTCAGATGTTTTGGGAATGTAGAGTGAATGAACGAGGAAAGGAGTGTAAGGAGAATATATGACGCAAATGTGAATAGTAGAAGAAGTCAGGGACGCCCGAAGAAGACATAACACGCCCAAGTGAATCAGATACTTGAGTCGGGCCATGTCAAAAGTCAGAATAATAGAAGAGAATGTATGAGACGATGTATGAATGTGAGTGAGGCAAAGTGTGTGTGCCAGGACTGAGTTGTTTTGCGGTCTGTCCTCTCTGCCTACCTCTGCGGGGAAACGGCGTGATGGTTAGTTAGTTAAAAAAATTATTGCGCTAGTGTCAAAATCCGGAGAGGAAATTGGGAAATACGTTTGTACGGACAAAACGCAACCCTCATTTCCTCTTAATATTCGCCACAAATGAATTATCCCTGCATTCCTCCTGAAATAAATTATTATTAATACTAAAAGCTTCTTTGTTGTAAATTTACGTTTAATATTTCCCGCCTTCTTTTATTCATTTTGTAGAAAACCCATGCTGATGTTACCGTCGCGTCGGCTCCCGTCACAACATTCAGAATTGATGGAATATAATAAATAATATCGCCTGATTCTTGATATCATAACCCTTTAATCGTCTGCCCGGCCGTGTTCTTGTCAGTGGTGAGAAATGCGCCTGCTTAGGATTGTGATGAATCTGACGGCGATGTGAAGGGTCAACTTATGATACTGCATCCCTTGTTGCGTATAATCAAGTTTACATCACTCGTTAAAAAGGCCGTTTCGTGTGGTGTTCAAATCGTTAAATAAACTAACATTTCGTTACCCCCTACGAGGAAGGTTTTTATCCTTTCAAAATATATTATATATTCCCTATTGTCACACAAGGATCCAACCATTTGGGCAAAGCGGACAGAAATTAGTATGTTTTTTTTTTTTAAACGTCTTTTTCAATGCTTTATTTTATGCTGTCGTAAAGTTGAAGCTACACGTTTGCATTTTTAATAAGGATCTGTTTTATGCGGTGACATAATTCAACATTTTCGACTTTATAGGCGTCCTTTTCCATTAAATTCTAACGATTAACTGTCCGGTCCTTCGTGGAACTTTTAAAATAAAACGCTTGATTTATTGTTGAATTTCAGAAAATATACGCGCATTAAATATTTTATTATTTCTGCTTCTCGTGGGTTTTAAATGCCATCACGATTTATGCAAAGGAGTAAGCTGTGATTTAATACCATAAATTTACTCTTACGAGTTGAATCAGTATGATTCACACAAACAGAATTCTAGATTAATTACTGCCATTTTTTTAACGGTTAACTTGAAGACTGAGAAAATTAATCATATTCCACTTATTATATTAAAATGCCCTCCAGTGATAATAATGGTTTTCTAACCGTTTTTTTAACCCCTAAGGCTAATTTGTTCGCTTTTGGGAACAGCTCATATAGATCTCTTGGAAATCGTTGTCTCCCTTACTGCCATGGTGACAAATATGAACTAAATGGTGTTAGAAAGAGAAAACTCCACGCTTTATAGTCATATCTAAAAGGTAACAAAAATTAAAGTGAATAAATAATGTATGAAACCAAAGATTTCGACCGAATTAGAGAAAATTAATGAAACTTTATGAATATTTTACGAATTATTTTTGCTTGAAACCACATAACGTGAAATGTCGATTACGTTTATAATATATTTGTCTAATAAAATATATATGTGTGTGTTTTTTTCGGTTTATCAGAATTTTTTGTTAGAAAAACGTATGGTGAGTCATTTTTAAAACTTTCATATGTTTGCATTAAAAAATTTAATGTTTCAAAAATTATATGTTTATTTCTAATAATAATCAGTAGCCGAGTTGGCGTTTGGGTCCCACCCAGGCGTCTTGCGTTCAATTTCTCGGATGGCTAAGTCCTCATCACGACACCAGAAACATCTTCTGCTTACTACGGTGGTAGTAGGAGATTTTCAAATATTGTTAGATTATTCGTAACCCTTGGTTTGTCTTTCTTAAAATACATTTTTTTTGTAAGTATATTTCATCATCTTTAAAAAAATAGTTTTTGATTTTCAGATAGATTCAGAAGTATTCCATTTATTAGGATTTTATTGCAAAGTGGATATACTCTGACCTTCTGACGGAAAATGCTCGAGGTCTGAGGGGTTAAAACCATTTAATTATCTATTGTGTAATACTAATCTTTCATCTGGCACTTAAATTTTAGAATGTGTGAATTTCACGTTCGTACGTCGTCGTTTTGGTGCTAACAATAAATTTTGTCCAAGCGTCTTAAAAAAAAAACACCAAGCGGAATATTGTTTTAAAAAATCTATGTACAGAACGTAAAAGCGATAAATCTTTTTTAATTGTGCGCCGTCTGTGTGGTTTAAGAACATAATCCGTTCACAATATTCCCGTGTAGGCACTGTACCCCGTATTGTTTATGTTGTAGGCTGTTGCTTGGCTCAGATAAAGTATCTACGTATCGTGTGGAGGTTGCATCGGAACATGTACCCAATTTATCCCGCTGCTGTTCAGTCCAGTAGTGTTCTATGGACTCGGAGACACCTTCGCAGCATCTTTTTTATTTTATTTCACACAGCCAACCGTAATTTATTATCGGCCATGGAACACGAACGGCATACATAACCCCGCATTTTTCTTTACAGACTGCAAGGGAAAAAACTTACCCAAAGTTTTGTGTTTTTTTTAATTCAGCATTTCTAATTCCGTATTTTCGGATTACTTATATATTATAGTCTATTGAATGAAAGCATTTTAATAGCCACATTTTAATGGTAGTTTAATTACATTAGAAAATAATTATTGATCTATTTTTATTATTCTCACTTTCTAGGTTTAAACAATTACATCGATTGTTCTGCTACATTTATTTTCCACAATAAACTAGTAATTCTGTGAACAGTAGACCTCGCGTCCAGAAAATTACATGCGTTTCTAATTTTCTCTTATTTAATGATTATATTAATGATTCATTCAATGATTTAATGATTCTTGTTTAATGGCACCGTTATATTGTTTATAATTATCTATTGCCCTGTGCCAAAATAGCACTGTTGTTGTTAATTTTGTTCTCTTCGCATTGCTTTGTATATGCTCTACATTCTTTGTTTAACATTATTTAATCAAATTTTGTAAGGACGCATAAGGAACACTTAAGGATTACTTTCAAGTTTATTATAATTAAGCGCACTTGAAGTGAAATAACACAAAACTGCGCTATATTATTATTATTAAAGTTAAATCTAAGTTTCTTCTGAAATCATAAGATTTGTAAGTAGATACTTAAATTAAAAAATTTTAAGCGCTCTAGGGGAAAATATCTGAATTTGATTTTAAGATATCATTATTTGTCTTCTTTTTCTTATGAGTACAAAATTATATACTGTGAGGAATACATAATTAACACTTTTTCCTGCTATAAATAACATGTTATGTAAGTAAACAATGTAATATGAAATTAAATTTGTCAATTTGACTGGCCTAAAACAGGATCCATTCCTAGTTGGCTAGTCAAAGTTTCCACATATGTTTTATTGTTCAATTTTATGTGAAATAAAGTTATTATTATTAAATATCTACATCATTACATTATGAACCATACCTATATTTTATGTGACTTTTTTTTATTTCTAACAAGGAATTATATAAGATATTTGTCAAAAGAAATATCATTGTCTCAATAGCCTATTTTCAAACTTTCTTCACGCAGGTTTCATACTATGAAATATCTCAGTCGTTAGCCATCTAGTCAATGGAAGGCTTGCTGAAATAATAAAGTTTTGCAGCAGATTTTCGAATCCGCCAACAGAACGTACAGAAAAATATAGCTTAACAATGAGGCATTATAATCATGTGAGATGTAATTACGTTCGGTTATTTAATTTTGTAACCGTTTTTCTCTTTAAAGATATGTTTATTTGTAACACGCTGTACTCGCCACCATCCCGAGATCAAGATTTATGAACAGTCAATAGGGGTCAAAACGGTCCGCCTTGTGTTATTGTGACAAACTTATCATTTTTAATAATCTTAACAAGGCTTATAGGAAAAACGACCTTACGCACCAAGCCGACGGAGGTAGGACCAGCCCATCGATTTCGGTGCCCGTGCCTGTTTTTTATTGTTTAGTTTTATTATTATTTATAATAAACACACGGGTTGTCTGGCTTGTGGTAGTGGTTAGTGGTTAGATGTGCGTCGTATGGAGAAGGAGATTACAATATTTCCATATTGGAAGAGGTTCGTTAGGTGTAGGTATACGTATACTCGCGCGGATGTAGATTTTTTTCTATCCCCCGATGTTTGGACCGTTGTTAAGTTGATCGATGGTCGTTAGTGTTTATTTACCTTTTGAATAAATCCGCCGGCGAGCCATCATAATTGAACAAGTCAAAACTCCATCTTTGTGCCTGGTGTCTGGCTGCGCAGCTATTGTCAAATTGTTTTACGCCTTGCCCCGGGATAAAAGAAATACGTTTTTACTTTTTACTTGTATTACCTCTCAATCATTATTGAAGAGTAATAGTAATATTTGTTTTACTTTAATATCTTTTACAAAATGCTAAAAAACTCTTGCTACAACTCTAGTTTGATTGGGCACTGATAAAAATATGTTTTGATAATAAATAACAAATCGTGTTATGCTACAATTTCAGTGGTTCACTTGGTTACAGATGTGAGAAAGTTAAGTTTTGTGGGATAAACTCTCGAGAGTTGAATCAATATGTTAAAATGTTTAATCAATTATTCAATGAACTCCCTTTAAATTTAAGAGGAAACCGGGCGGCTTTTGTCGGTACAAACGTATTCCCCAATTTTCTCTCCGGATTTTGACACTACTGCAAATATTTTTTAATATAATATTGATATCGACCACTAACGTGTAAGGGTCGACCGAGACAGGTTTTTCGTTCTCGGCCGAGACCGAGAATAAAATAAAATCTCGGCCGAGACCGAGAGCCGAGACCGAGAATAGATAAATTGAGCAAAAAAATTAAATAGCGCTATTTTTGCATAATATACTATATTTTTAAGAATATAATAATGTTTAATTATATAACAATTTGAGATTTTATATAATATATCTAATATAAAATATTTAATTAAACAATAATTTGAGATTTTATATAATATATCTAATATTAAATATTAAACAATAATTTGAGATTTTACTCACAATGTTAAAAATAAAAATAAAATAATTGAGATTCTATGTAATATAATATAAAATACGTACCAATCACAATCGACACCAAGTGACGAATTTGGACGCGCGCGGTAGATTTGAATCCCATTATCCTATACTATACCTACTTACAACGGTCTCGGTTACTGTCTCGGTTCTCGGCGATTTTTCGCCGAGAACCGAGACAAGAGTTCTCGGTAGAATTTGTAGCCGAGAATGCCGAGACCGAGACCGAGACCGAGATCTCGGTCGACCCTTACTAACGTGTCGGTTCGTTTTTCTTTTTTTGATAAATTAATTTTTAAAGGAGTTAGGACCCTCCAAAAATCGGTTAAACTTTCTCGGTTTCAACGCCATCGACGGACGTTCAGTTTACAAACTAAAAAATGTACATATTAAAAAAAAAAAGCAAAACGTTAAGACATAGAGTGTTTTCTTCTAATACAGGAAGTAAAAAAAACTTTAAAATCGGCCAAGTTTTGCCGGAGAAAAATGGGGAATACAAAACCTTGAATTTGATCATTTTATTATCAGCCTGAGGTGCAGTTGTCACTTTCGCTCAGTATTCGGGGAGTAAGAACGACAGTGACAGCAACAGTTTGGTAAAATACCTATTCTTCAAATTTCTCGGCGACTGTAGGAAGGAAGCTAAAAGTCTCGCAGTTTGTCGTGGGTTACATCTCAAAGTTATGTCGTAAAGTCCAAATTTTAGATCGTAGGTAATAGCATCTTATTACAGTAGTTTTAGAACGGATGTACACCACATACAAAATGAAAAAAAAAGTAAACAAGTAAAAAATTGTTTAAAAGTTAAGTACTTAAATTAGCATTCTGTGGAATTAAATTACTTTTTTTTTTATAATTAGACATTCGACAATACGATTATCTAAAACACGCCTGGAATTAAACCTAAGTATGTGAAATTGAATATTTACATGCAGGTACGAGGAAATAACAATCTAGACAAGAATAATGTAATTTCACCGGATTATTTTCTTAAGTTTGAAAGACTTAAAGTACATTAATCCTCAATTAAAACAAGTAGCTATCTATATTTTTTGTATCTAGATCTAGACTGCATAATTGTATCTTTATAAAATTTTTCCAAACAAAGAAAAATACAAACGATATAATTACCCATCTAGTAGATAATAAATGGAATTAAAATACATTTAATTCCTTCATTATGCTATCCACTAGTCCCAGGCTCACAGGCTGCATGTTAATTACTGTTGGTACATCATTTAACCCGTTTAATCACAGGAGATTATATTTGTCCCATCACAAACAGGTCTCATAGAAATCGTCGTGTCTCCCTTGCTATCATATATGATCTAAACGGTATTGGAAAGAGGAAACAGCACGCTTTATGTTAAAATCAAAAAGTTAACAACAAAATAATTAAAATGTACATCTTTATGAAACCAACATTTCCGCCGGAATTTGAAAAAATATTGCGAAATTTTTTAAGAATTATTTTTACATGAAATTACAAAAAAGCGAGGTAAGAATAATGTTTACCTATAATTCATTTGTCTAATAAAATATATATTTTATTTTTTAGTTATTTTAGTTAGAAAAAAACGGGAGGTGAGACATTTTTAAATATTTTTAAAGTTTGCATTCAATATTTTTATATTTAAAAAATTACATGGTTATTTCCAAAGATATTGAAATATATGAAATGTGCTATCAGCATTTTTTACTGGGTGGATGTATACCGGTCGATTAAACTCCAACCTCCTTCCTATCCTCAGAGCACGTGTTCCAGTCCTAACAAACAGTGCCCCCTGGTGTATCGGTCTCACCGGGACAGGAGTGCTCCTGGCTGGGGTGGTACAATCGTATCGTATCGGGTGGGACTGTGTTTCCTAGCGTCGCCGATATTGTTAACCAATACTACTGCACACCTTAAAAAATCAACTAAATGAACGCGTTCTTTCCGTATTCAAACTATATTTTTAACCAATACTACTAAACAGCTTAAAAAAACAACTACTTTCCGTATTCAAATTATGCCCATTAGGTAATAGTCCACCGACAGTCGGGCGGCCATCATAGCATATCTATTGTATTTCAATATCTTTGGTTATTTCTAATAATAAAATTTGAAAGCGTATTAAAACTAGTTTATGAATTAGTTTTCAGATATGTTCACTAATATTCCATTTATTTAGATTTTATTGCAAAGCGGAAATATTTTTATTTTCTTACAAAAAAAAATTGAAGGGTTAAACTGATATGAGTAATGTATACGAAAAGTTCCCAACGAAACACAGTTGAATATTCCCAGCTATTAAAAACTATAATATGATTTCACCTTACCGGTTGCATTCATGATTGACATATCTAAAATGGTGATCTAGGAATACGCCGTGTATATTTGAATTGAATAATATTACAACCGTGTACCTGATAATTGATTTTTTTAAATTCCAAACACTTCGTATTCCGTACACCTAACACGGAACATGTCTATCTTGACATCTTAACCCCTCAGGCCTCAAGCATATTTTGTCGAAAAATTTCCGCTGTGTAATAAAATCCAAATTCCGAAATGGAATATTTCTGAATCTATCCTAAAACCAAAAAACTGTTTTTGAAAAGGTGATTTAATGAGCTTTAAAATTTTTGAATGCAAACATAAAAGAGTTTTAAAAATGGCTCACCATACGTTTTTTCTAACTAAAATTATTGATAACAAAAAATAAATAAAAACACTCGCATATTTTAATAGAAATTTATTTCTGTTTTACATGTGAAAATAATTACTAAAAAATTATCAAAGTTTCATTTTTTTTCCTAATTGTGGTCGGCAACTTTGGTTTCATTAAGGTATTCATTTTAATTATTTTGTGTTTAACTTTTTAGATTTGAATATAAAGCGTGGTGTTTTCTCTTTCTAAAACCGTTTAGATCATATTTCTCATCATGACGGTAAAGAAAATGCAACGATTTCCTTGAGACCTATGTGAGTTGTTCCCGAAAGCGAACTAATTAGCATGAAGGGCTAAATAACGAGAAAGCATTTAGTTTCAAAATTATAAAAAAAATTATATACATTTATATCTTTAACCACACATTCAGATTATTTGTATTCACATATTCATAAGAATTATCTTTTGAATTATTACAAAAAAGTGTTAATAAAAATTATATTAAGTACCTTTATGTTAACTACATTTCGGTTTTAATTAGTCGTTTAAATTAATCTCACCGTTTCAACGGTCCAAAGCTTTGCCTTTATTGTGGGGGCTTTTTATCTCTTGTAATTAGTTTGTGGGAGATTTCGTTAATTAGGCGGGGATTAACGAAATTTAAGGCATGTTTTAATTCATTTAAAAACACGATAACAGTGCATTCAACAGCGGGTATTATCATTCGATTACTTTGCTTGAGTTTTGGTTCGGATTTTTTAAAATTATATTGTGATTTAAATACAGTCACGGTGATGAATAAAAGAAGATGACAAACTTTAGGTAATTTTTTCATAAATAATTTAATATCTACGTAATGATAATAATAATAATATTTGGATGACTTGTATAGCGCCGTTTTTGTGAAAAATCACCTCAAGGGTGCTGTACAAATTTATAATACGTTTATACAATCTTAATTCTAACTACAAACTAGACAAACCACTACAACAACTTATGGCTAAAAATTGCATCCACCGGTTCATCGATCACCGCTACGAAACTATATGTGCAACGATTTTACCAATGAACGCGATGCTGCTGTAAAAATGTATTGTACAGGCAGAAAATATATACAGGACCATTCCTAATGGGTACCCTTTACTAAAGACAAACTTTTTAAAGGTTTTAATTGAACGATGTAATTAAAGTTAAAGTTTTAATTGAAAAATGTAATTATGTGGCCATCTTCTTTGTTTTAAAATAAATTAAAATTTGTTGTATTTATATCTACCAATGTTTTCTGTATATGTACTATTTCCACGTATATGGTTTCTATTTCCAGATATGCTGCGTTATGCGTGAAGTGTGAGTGCAAGCAACTGCAGTAATGGAAACTCTACCGCTTGTAAAAGGAAATTCCTATAATTGCTCTTATTTATATCGTGTTTGTTTTATTAAAGCTCCCTTTCTGAATACATTACCTTCGTACTACATTGTACACTTTTCTACATCCAAGTCTTAGTAAATACCGGATTTTCTTATTAAAGCAGACACGTTAAAAGCATTATGTCCAATTAATACTTTGTTCTACACGATTCATTCTCTCCATTTTTAACGTAAATGAATTCGGTCTGCAGTAATTACTTTAATAATGCATTGCGGATGGTTTATTACGTTGGGTGTCTTTAAACATCTCTCACGTATGATTAGCAGGTGTGGAACGATCCAAATTGGCCGTTTCCTTTCACCTTGGAGTCTCACCCTTCCGCGGGTGGACATTTTCACGTACATTGTCCGTGGCAGAACGCCATCGGTGGTTTCGTGTTTAATGACGGTTATATATTTCAATTAGGCGGTTTCACCGCGCGGGCATTTAGCACGGGTGTTTATGGCGGCGATATGTTTTCGCGGAGAGGTAGTTGAAGTTTCTACCAACGTGGTCCAAGCGCCAACACCGAGTACCGAGATATCAGGAACGGCCATCTCACACGGCTACCGTGACCGGCCTAACGAGGGGTTCCATCATCGAATAGATTTTCCCATGATAAGGCCGCCTTATCAGTTTTCTCCGATAGTCGCACAGATAATTGAACATAACATGCTGGAAAGGCATTTTCATTGTTTTCTCTCTTATAGGAGCCAATCCCAAGTTGAGATCAATACCGCAAATTATCCATTGCTACGGTTCTAATACTTTCAGTTAGTTACCCGTACTTGGTTAACTGGGTTTGCTCTGTTGGCGATACGTGCTATTCCTCGGGCTACAATAATCTACCTGCCGGTAGACGTGTAGACAACCTGTGAGAAATTAGGTGTTTTAGAAAACAATACGGTGTTTGTGATTAGTTGAGTTCAAAGTTCAAGCACTATTGTGGGATGTACATAGTTAAACGCGATTTCTAGCTTCGTAAATAAATTTGAAAGTTGTTTTGTATTAAGGCGATCCAATAGTCCAGGAAAAAATCGAAATCGGATTTCACTCCCTTTATGGGAGGAGTTTAAAAATACTTGAGAAAAAGCTCTCGGAAAGGTTTGAGTAGGTATTTGAGATTTTTTTCATAGTTTGATTTCGTAAAGGCCTGTAAAAAACATTAATTCCTTTTTTACGCATTGTTTTTTGTAATAAAATGGAAATTTAAAATTGATTTCACGAAAGCAAGCGACGCGGAGCCACACGTCTATTTCCCGCTATGGCCGGGGCGTGAATGATACGAAATGCGAAATCGCGAAATGGTTGTGCCCAGGGCATGGTTCTTGTGCCCATGCCATAAGAGTCACTTCAAGATCCAAATTCGTAGAGTGCGGGCCGTATTGATTGATGTCAAAAATGACAACGAGAAAATGCAAGTTTTATTTTATTTTGTGAAGTTCGGGCGTAAATATCAATTTTGTTTGCGATTATTATAAAAGAAACTGAATTTGCCATATTGTATAATAAAACTATGTCTATATTATAAGTAGGAGAGTTTGCACTTAAAAGTGTTTTTTATAAACATTATACTTTATTTTTGTCTAGGCTTTTAAAAGACTTATAAAAAAATGACCGATATTTTTAAGGGCCAAGGTATGTTCTACACGCAGTATTTAATTGAAGCATCTATAATACTTCTCAGCGATCAAATTTTCAAAACAAAAAACGTATAATTTTTTATGATTTTGCATTATTTAGTATGACTTCATCTTAAGCTAGATCTACAATTCTCCACAAAGTAGATTATAATACTATTGCCCATTGAATTGCATTCTTTGGAACAATGCCTAAACGATCCACCTGTGTTTTCTGTAAAAGTAGTAGCATTTAGATTTCTCTATTTCAACCATTATTATTTGGTCGTTTGTTAAACCATTTCACGTGAACATTTCGGGCATTGTTCCGTGGCAAAGCTTCCTGCCTTTTATTGGCAACGGGCTGCTGAACACATTCTGCAAACAATGCTGTTATTTATGTGTCTAATAACAATATACAGAAGGACCTTTCCTTTCCTAATCATAGATCTAATTAAATTTATGAGAGCTTTACCCCCATGAGTAAGGCTTTTCGAACTCACATTTACACGACTCAATAAATAAACACTGTGCATTTCATCATATTGTTTCCGGCTATAGGAACTTTAAATTTTAGGTATACCCGAATTTTTAATATTTATTTTAATATCAATAATGATGTACAGATTCTGTACACATTGTAATTAGAGGCGTGGGATACTCCATAGTTCTTGCTTTATAATAACCGGGTTCGAACCTCGAATGGGCGGTGTCGTATTTTCATTACGTATTAAATCATGATCCTACTATCAATTATTAAATGTTTTTAATCGGCGGGTTCTTGTAAAAATAATTAACTGGTTGCATGTGAAAATGTGGTATTATGTGTGGTGCTGATTTCGTAGGATATGAATAATGTATTGTATCCTCTACTCCACCCCACAGGTTTCTCTTGTAAGTACAGTATTTTATCGTTGATTTTATTGATAATTTATATAAAATTTATAATAAAAATATCTTCACATATATACATTTATGTCAAAGCCATACAGTTACAAATATTTATTTTACATAACAGTATTTTCATTCCAGTAAACCTCAATTTATGTGAGCATTCCAATTTGTATCCCACTCGGGTCAGTAAATTACTTATTTATTAGCGGTTCTTTTTCAGAACCATTTAGTAATAAAATAACAAGGTTGGGTTGTTTCACAAAAATTCAAATGTATCATTATTATAGAATGACCATTCAGCGCCATTTTGTTTTTTTTTTACAGTTGAAAGGTCCCCGTTAAATGTGGATTCTAAATCCGTTTTAGCTTTTGAACAATTTGTGTTCATCAGAAGAGAGGAGTACTATCACGTTGTTAAGTTGTCAGCTTTTTACCATTTGAAAGAAAAGCGGACCTTTCAACTATCGAAAAAAAAATGGCCCTGAATGGCCATTTGATGACAATGTCACATTTGAATTTCTGTGAAACAACTGACCCTAAAACACTTCGAACACATCAAATATTATATTTCTTACTTTTTTCCTTATTATATGATTCTGGGTAGTAGGTACTTACACCTAAGCTTGATCGGTTATTTTAGAAACCGGATTCAATCAGTCAGAAGCCTCAAATCTTCGAAGTTTTGATGGCAACAGTATCGAAGCTTTTAGTCCCTTAGGATTTCAGGGTGAGATACCAAAAGTACCTTTCGGATAAATGGCCTTCTTCTGAATCAGAGTGCTGGATCCCGCGGCCTTAACCCTTCCGCTCGTTAACATTTTATTGCGGAGATGATGTTAACTATGAACGGTTTTATTGTCGTTAACCCGCGAACATTGTTTGTGTGTTTTACCATCTAATTATACATTTATAGGGCCAACTGAGACCAAGCCAACCAAACCAACCAAATCCATTGCGGTAGTTACTCGACCAGCATCGCTGTGCCAGACATTTTGTGTTCAAATACACAAAGCAAATATTTATTTTTTATTTAAACATATTTTATTTTATTTTAACGACACACCACAATATCTTTCCACTGCACGTGGAATCAATAGTAAACGATCAACAATTTAATTTATACCATGACTAACTCAACAACTGGTTTAGTACTACATAAGATCCTGTTAAAATGATACCTCTGTATTGAAATGAATTTTCTATTCCGCGTCCCGTAATAGTGTCAGTTAATTTCCGAGTCTTGTTATCATGATTGGTTTATGCCTTTCACAAGGTACTGGGTACGAGGTAGAAGCGACCGTCCAGGTGTTATGTGTTGTAGAGAGTCCAAGGCGGTGAGCTGTCAGCGTAAATTACTAAGGAACCTCCCTTGGTACCTCTTCTATCTCCCTCATACCCTTCCCCGCAAAACCAACCTCCGAAACCGGAATTGGAACCACTTCAACACCACCGCTCAGTTCAGCCACCGTACAGAAAGGATTGAACAAATAACTACGCGTAATTTATTTATCGCTTTGTTTACAGAACACACTTTTACGAATGTAACCCACAAAACTTTTTGTTGAATGAAATGTTCTTTAGAGCCGTAAATACAAACAATGGCTCTTACTATAAGCTATAAGCATTGCTCTTCTTGAAAGCTCCAGCCTAAATCCGTGGATTCAAATACTGATCCTCACACATTCTCATGTTCTTTCTGCTTTCCTGTTACGTTTTGTCCTGGATCTATAATATGTATTTTTAACCTGGAACCCTGTTGCTCCGTACTTTATTAGTTTTTCTCTGACATAATACACCAGAAGGTCGTCCTCTATGTACCTCTGAAAAGGACCATTTTAGTTTGTTACCTTAACTGGTTCTCACATGATTTCATCACTAGTTTTAAAATAATTGTGGCTGTATGGAAATTTTGTGTTTTAAATATTTAGATTTAAAGGGTCGAGCGGAAAACTTATTCTGTTTTATTTGTTTGTTGGTTATTTGTTATAAATACCCTCTCTATCAATTAATTCATGTTTTGTTTGGTTGTTACCCTGTGTAGGCTCTCATTATTTGTCAGTAAATTATTAACTCGCGTTGGGTTTTATATCTTCGGTTATCCGACGACATGTGCCAAGCGATCACGCTATACCTGCCCGCTGTATAGAACATCGGGTATTAGGTGTCACCTGTGACAGCGTGGTTACCTGCTGAGGATAAATAATGTTCCCTCCGTCAAAAAACAAGAAAAAAACTCGGTATAGATATTGGGTTACCACGACACCAGATAGCCCTAGCATATGTTGCTTTCTGTGTGAAATCTAATACATATTTGCCTTCGCTCTCCTGAACATGGCAAACATGCGGTTTTATGTTGGAACAAGTTGGATCTTCCAATAGTCCTATTCGGTCCTTCCATTGTTTACCTCTGTGTTTGTACCGTACCACACACTCGATGTATGGCTTGGTTTATTTTTTCTTACTTTCCAGTCGTCCAACGGTAGCCTGTGCCTCGCTGGATTCTTTTTTTTATTTTATTAAGTCTACGTTGGAACCGATTATCCATCGGATCTCTGTATGTATATGGGCCAGCTAATGAATTGGTGTGTAGTTTGTTTGGTACATTTCTCGGAAGCCCGCTCGTTTGTGGCTGGAAATGTGTAATATAATTAAAGTAGGTTTTTTATTTAGTTGAAAACTTTATTATAGCCCGTTTAACATTGGATAAATCGAACATTTCGAAATGTGATTCAGTGTTTTGACATTGGCTTAGGAATTCTTGGTAGTGGAGCCAATTTATGGGACAACTAATATTTATGATGTATTGAAGCTGAATTTCACTAACACATACGGCGAAATCTTCGTAAAATAAACAAATCAAACGTGTGTCGTGATGTTGCCTTAGCTTGGCACTACTTCTAGCAAACACAACATTCCCTCAACGCTATCAAAACCTTCCGATATTTGCTTTCTTCCCCCGGCGGCGCCTGCTAATGACATTTTAATATGTACCCCTGCCCTCATCATACCTTCCTGGTATATGTGTTTATTTGATCAGATCCCGTTTCCATCCCTTCTTGGCGACGATTGTTGATTTTACACTCATGTCGGCATTTGATCACACCAAATCACACTTCACGTCGAATCGATAAAGCGTAATATTGAACTTCCGTACAGGTCTGTGCCTATTGAACCAAATAAAACGTTCCTTCTCGTTGAAAATTCAATTACACTTTTAATAGCGTTGTGTTGTATGTGTGCTTTTAAAAAGCCATACCTTTTAAAATAGTACATTCACGTCGTTGTATCTGTTCACAAGTTGTGTTTTCCAAGTGCTCTTGTTAGTCGGTTATTCTTAGTTTCTTACCGAACAAGACGACTCTCAAGTATCTCTTGAGGGATCTACAAATTTGAACCACTTGGAAGGGAGGCCATTATACACTTGTCCCAGGAAACCCAAAACTATTAATGTTTTTGCGGGAGACCCTTTCAGGCCACGGTTGTCTGAGTAATGTGGTTTTCTTGTACGGTAATCACTTATATTCTTATCATTAATTACTTGGGTTAAGCGGCGGTATGCATTGACAATAATAGTTTAGCATGTCTGGAAATGGAAAGGTAGATATGTAAGCGGATAATGGCTTCCCGATAAATAGTACAGAACAGTAAGGAGCAAATTGTGTTCGGTATTTTTAGCGGATATGACGAATTTGTAAAATTCTTAGAATTTTTTTTTTTTAAATAATGTTATTTTAGTCGCTTTCTGTGCACAATTGAATGAATTAATTTATTAGATTATTGTAGTTTGTTATTGTTATTGCAAGCCACCGGATGGCCATGCAGCTATATGTTTATTTGATTTCTTGCCAATGTTGAGATGAGCATGTAAATTTAGACACCCGCTTTCCTTCAATGTTAATACTCGATAACAGATTTACTTCTTGCGTCTTAAAACATTATTTATGTGTAAACAATTTAAACACGTTTTTCAATGAGTGGATACGCTGAAATACGCTGAAAGCGTCGGTGTTAAAATATTTACCACTGAACATTTCATCCACATCTCAAAATAGTGCCGTATTGTTTTTTCGGTCGAACATTTATTTTTAGGGTGAATTTATAAATTAGATGGGAGAAAGTATGACGTATCCTATTTGTTTATAAACTTGCTGCTACTTTTTTCATAAACCTATTTATAGCATAACTGGAGCATTTGAGCCTTAGAACAGGCAATCTGCTTAGCTAAGAACCAATATCGACCCGACAAGACATACTATCTCCAGTACACATTATTTATAACGTTCAGTGATCATACTATATTAAATTGCAACTTTCTGCCAACCCAAATTATGCATGCATTGTAGTTGATTAATGCGTTAAATGTGACATATTACACTTTTCATCAATATTTTGATATTTAAAAGATAAAAAGATAATAATGACACGATGTAATCAAAGTAATATTTATCGATTTCGCGATAACACATCTCTCGTTAAAATACTCTCTTTCTCATGAAATTATTTTTTCGGGTAATATTTAAAATAAATAAATAAGTACTAGGTAACTGAATATCCCAGAGAATAATGTAAATCCATTGAATCCTAAATAAGTTCACGAAATAAGTTCGTGCTTCTTTCCTGGGAGTTTTTATTTACATACAAAGAGTGTTGGCGCTCGTGATCTGCGCTGGTGTTGCATGGTCCTCCCCGCAGCCTCCGTCAATTGCTCTGTCTCCTCTGGACCACAGCCCGCTGGTCGGCTCACAATATCTCGCATAAGAGATCTCTCTCCGTGCAGCCCCGCTCACAACCTCTGTGCTCTATGGCCGGTCACTGCATCAGAATTCTTCACGACTTGTGTCGATTTCTTTTTGTAAAATACTGAGACGTAAAGGTACACTTCTCCATGCCACAGATTTATTTCCGATCTATGTGCAAAATTCATTCACTTTGATTGAAGTTTATGCTAATTATTCTCTCGAATCACATCACAAATTTGTCGTCCTAACTTATCGCGAATCGCGATTACTCATCCCTTGTACCTTTGTGATAAATAACAGATTGTAATATTTCTTAATGATCATTGATCATTATTATCTCCAACTCCCAACTATCGTTTTGCTGCTTTGGGGGTTGTTTTACTCATTAGTTAATACGTAAAGCCATACTTCAGATAGTTTCGTCGTATACTTCTCCCTATTTCCCATAAACTACGCGTGTATCAGAAAGGGAGGTTACAACGTTCCTCAGTGGCAGGATATGTCGTCGTTGGGCTGAATTTATTATTAGCGGACTCTTTATGTCACAGAGGTCGATTTTCTCCCTTTAACTCTCCCCAATATTCACTTTGTTTATGATACAACCTCGTGCAAGCTTGAAAAATATCCCGAAAAGAGCGCGGCTCGAAGATAAGCGGTGTTCTTCAAGGTTCTGGTCCAAAAATTCGAGAAGTTCTATTACGATAAAGTTTTCGGCGAGATGTCTCCATTTTCCCCGATTCTTTCGTCAAACGGCCTCGTCTGTGGCCCAGATCCAAGTGACATGACAAAGGAGCGCGTGGGACACTTATGTCACACGAGGACACATTTTTTATCCGCACACGCGCTGTTTTTGGGAACCTACACAAAGACTATTCTATTGGCGGCGGGGCTCAAACAGCCCTCGAATCGTTAAAGGGATGTACTAGCCACGGCCGAATTCGAAAACTGTCAAAATGTATTAATTATTACATCGCTAGATGTCGGTAGTAATGCCATCGCGAATTTTAAAACTTCAACATTCAACTTGTGTTATGTTATGACGTGCACAATATTTTTAAATATCGAAGTAAAAACCAAACCAATAACAAAGTGTGTTTAATTTATGGAACTTATTATTTTGGTAGAATATTTAGTATGATCCTTTTTACGAATGTTTCATTATTTGCTTGTTGATGGTTTTTTCCCATAGTTCACGTCAATCGTATACACTCGCGCAGCTCCCATTATAAACTACCGACGCGACGTTTGGAATCTCGTGGTGCATTTATTGTTATTAAGTTTATTTTGTAGAACTCCATTTTAATTTCTTATTTCTTTTATATGTTCAATAATATTATTATTTAATGTATAAAAACAGTTTATTATAAACAAGTTCTGCTTCGTAATTATGTATTTCGCATTGTATAAATAATTTTTTAAAAGTAAAACTTCTTTACGCACGCTCGACACTTGGGGGTAAACTGGTGAATGCGTTACGAAAAGTGTGATGCGAACGGTAATCGATGCGAACAGTGATCGATGCGAACGGTGATTAATGTTATTAAAAAAGGAAACGAAGCATGCAAAAGAAAACGGGGCAACTTTTGCCCAGCGAAAAAAAGACGCCTGAGTGTGTACTACTGTGTGAAATGCAACAAACCAAATTGTCTGGAATGTCAACGTCTATGTCACCCCAATGTCATATGTTCTTTTATAAGATAAGTGAAATTTTATTTCAGTCGTGTGGTCTTGCACAATCGTTTTTTATTTTTTTTAAATGTTCAATAATATTATTATTTAATGTATAAAAAAAAGTTTATTATAAACAAGTTCTGTTTCGTGATTATGTATTTCGTAGTTATGTATTGAATAAAAACAGTTTATTATAAACATATTCTGCTTCGTAATTATTCTCGTGGTTCACATTTGGAGTCGATTTTATGGTGTTTTTATTTTTGAACTGCCAGGCTGCTGGTCGGCAGACCAAGGAAATCATGAATGGGATGATCTAGATTACAGTTTTTTGTTAGTTTCGATCTTGTGTTCGATGTAATCGATGCAGCAGGGCATGCGAAACCGATATGAAACGGACGAGGTTCGGAAATTTACGTCGTTTTACGGATGAACACAGCTCTTACGGCGACGGTGCGTTGGTTGTTCGAACTTCCAACTAGTATGGACTATTTTGGCAATCTTAAAATGACTATTATTATTATAAATTTGTACAAAAATATGGACACGCGACAGCAGTGAGGGGCACCGCGGCAGGTTTTGGCTTATTTAAAAAAAATATGGCATTCTAATTTAAAACTATAATGAAATAAAAATAATAATTCAGAAAAAGAAAAATTATAATTTTTTTTTTTTTAAAGTCGTACCCAAAAAGCTGCCAGGCTGCTGGTCGGCAGACCAAGAAATTCTTAAATGAAATGATCTGGACTATAGTTATTCATTGGTTTAATTCGTGTACTCGATGACGTAAAATTTACTATTTTTTACCCCACTTTGACGCCGGCTGCCTGCGAACGTGCCAGGCTGTCGGTTGGCAGACCTGCTTTTTTCTCATTTTCTAATCGACTTTTATTATTCTCGTTGTTTTGATGTCGTAATTTTTTCGAAAAAAATCACTGACTATTTCCGTGACAGCGCGGCTCCTGCCAAAAGACGCACCGGCAGACCAGCTTTTTTAAGGTTTTATAAACGTCCATTATCACTACAAAGTAGTTTCATTCGTATACTCGATGACGTAGGGTTTACCTATCTTGTCTCTTTGTCTATTATACTTAATACTAATACTAATCATATAAGGTAATTTTTGTATCTACTACCAAACACAGCGTACATAATGTACCTACGGAGAAATGTTCGACGAGTGAATGAATGTCCACGACACAAACAAATGAACTAATACGAGACTAATACTGATATTCCGAAATACGTCACGCTACATATATTATAGCTGTGTGTGTGTACGCAGCATTGAATTCTCACACATACTTGCAAAACGTGCCCGTCGCCACATGCATGGAACAATATGAACATCGCACAAACCATTTTCGGAAGTATAACGCACATGAAATGTTATATTTTAAACGATTTATACAATATGGCGGTTGAAAAAATACAATTCGACAAACTTAGACTAAAAAAGAGAATTTTCGAGTACTTCCTGTTTTTGTAGCTTACTGAGTTTACTGCAGTGGTTCAAGTGAGTCGGTATTCTATGTTTAAAGCTATTAATAAAACATTTCGCCCGTATTTTCAAAATATATACGCTGTCAAACGAGGAGCGTACAGATTCCCTACCTGCCAACGGGAGATTCTAGCCCGGAATGAATAGAAGCTACGAAATGTGTTCGATTTTGGTGAAAAATGAAGTATTTATTTAATTATCAATATTCACAGATATCATAACGATAATAAGAGGCCGTACTTTTACAGATGTGTGTATTATGTATATATTTTAAATTTAAAATATTGTGTAAAATCATTATTTACGCGATAATCATAGACTAAAGTTTTAAAAGTGGGTTGAATGGTGTATCAATGTTTTTATTTTTCATGGTCAAATGCCTACATCGATTACAAAAAAAAATAAACAGATTGAAAAATAAAAGTCCATTATTTGGTAACAAAAAATATCAAGTCTAAGAATGACACACGAAAGGTAGTATTAAGCCGTTTTAGAGAGCCGTTTTTCAGCAAATTACAATTCTGCCCCTATAATATACTCTTAAATGGAAAGCGAAAGGTCTCGCCGCGATAACGGTTTGATAAAGGAGATCTCGGTCACACGGAAGAATGCCGTCGTACTTCGGTCTTCAAGGACACAGTCTTTAGAAGCACCGTTCCTATCAATTGCTTACTCAGGGCTTATTTATACATTCACTATCTACTAACCACAGAAGTAGCCAAAGATGCAAAGAGGCACGCCAAACTAATGATATTTGGTTAATTTGTATGGCATAGTTTTTGTGAAATCATGAAGAGTTAATTTTTACCGTTTTAATCAATGATTCGTGAGAGCTTACTCTGGTGAGAGCATTTAAATCACCTAATGAGCAAGTTAATTACGTTGGAGAAAACTCTGCCGCTTCACATGCTCTGTTATTACTCATTCTTCTCGTATTTAAGTGTCGTTTGTTTTGGGGAGTTCTTTAGAATCTCCGCTTAATGGCCGCTAGTCCATCCAGTGAGATTCCTGCCCGTCTGGTGACGGTGACAGTGGTCGCGCCTGTCGACTGCGGGACTGGCATTCCGCTTGCCACTTACACTCGGGATATTATTTCGGCCTTGTGGAATGGCCGATATTCGCTGGCAGCCATGTGTCTTCGTCGCTGATGGCACCAGAATGCGCGGAATTTAAAACTGCGATTATAATCGCTACTGAATGGACTCATTACCCCGTGAGAACTTGATTCGAATTGGATTTGACAGGGCACCCGTTTTTTTTCTGTGCTAAATAACTTGATACAATTCATTTAGATTTTTTTAAACATTATTTGTCGTATTTGTCAAATAATTAGAAATAAAAGCAAAAAAAAAAATATTTTGTGATTTAATCATGTCAGTTAAGTTTTGCGTTCTCTTTGATTTGGTACAATAAGAATAAATCATACACAAATAAACCAGTGAATTTGTTTTCGATTTTCGTACTGAATTAGATAAATATATCAGATTTTGACCTAAATACTACAGATTGTGTTTGTTGTGATTTGATGAAAACAAAGAAAATTTCACCCAATTTTGAATGGCGGGTCTTATAATTGATTTGAAACGTGATGAATTTTCAATTCAGTTAGTTCAAATTTATTTAATCGGTTTCGATTTTCCTTGTCAACCAACCCCCCTTGTAGTAGGTATTATTTATGTTCATCGGGTGAGGTTTGTCTAAGTCTTGGCGGCGGATGCATTTGCCCACCTACTGCGTGGCGGGCCATATCGGGAGAGACTGCTTGAGAGAGACCTTTTGACATCTTCAGTCGGACTCTCTCAACCCATCACCTAACAATGCAGTGTAAGGGATGGATTCATACGTCCTGTCAATCCTGGATAAATTGACCCCCAGATTCATAGCCACTCTTCCAGAACTTCCTTTCCCTAAAAAGACCCTCCACATGTCCGAAGATGACATAGGCCCTGAGGGATGAAAAAACCCCAAAGGGTAAAAAAATATTAATAAAATTGTACAACATCGCGTATACAGGTATTACCCAACATCCTATCCAAGAAACTCGTGTTTCCGACGTAACATAGAAATCCAATTCGACAAAAAAAGAACACGGATAAGATAGGCCATCACGTATGCACATAAAGTCCCATAAATTACCATAGTCGTGCGGCGGGCCCAGCGCGGACCCCTTACCTCTCGGGCTGCTCATCTCCAGGATCTACCATTGATAAGGTCGCCTAATTTATTGCCCGAAATTGAAATATCCTTATCGCGACGGGCCTCACGTAAATCACCCAACACGTGACAGATAGCGAAATTCTACCTCCGGAATATAATATGTATCGGACGCAGCCAAGTCACCCCACGTACTCCCGTATTTCAGAAATACAAGCCTACCACGTCAAATTAATATTCATAGTACAGTAGCTATAATAATTGGTTCTCTTGGCTTCATCAATCTTTGATGTCCTCTCCAAAAATCAAAGATCCCGGTGCAGTTTTCTGTAACAGCCTTCAAGTTGTTATTACAGACGTTGTCATTTCGTTACCTTATTCGGACGAGTTTCTAACAGACATTTTTTTTTCAAAAATGATCTTTGATTGCCAAACCGTTACTTTTACTTATTTCTAAAACCAAAATAATTTTCAGAGCCATCTGCGTTGTATTTCCGTAGATGCTTGTATGACATTCTAACATCGAGTTTTTAAAGCTTCCATTTATTTTACAAGGTTCTAACATCATTTCGAACCTTTTGCAGTTGCCATTTTGTTTGCAACTGACAGTTGATCGTTTTTACGAGGCGCAAATTAGTTTCTTTAGTTGGGCTCTAACTTACCATATTCTGAGGTGCCAAAGTTTGCAAACACTACTCATGTACTCATATTCTTTTTACATATCTCTGATTTTGTGGTATTTTAGTTCAACATATTTTAAAGGAAAATATGTAAATAGAACAATGCCCTTTCTTGGAATGGCATTTTGGAAATATATTTGGAACCTTGTGTAATAAATTATCGTGTAGATGTGGTTTTATCTGCACGCTTAGGTACGTTCTAAAATGGTAAGTATACAATTACAAACACACCTGCCCAGATGATGGACACTGTAACGCTGTCCGAAACTTTGGCTAAAGAAGAAGGTAGCGCATCACGGCATAACGCCCCAAAAACAAATAACGAAAAAAAAACATGCATTTTGAGAAATCGTCTTTGTAAACTTTGACTCATATCATACGACTATGTCAGAAAAAGATAAAGTGTAATTAGAACCATGATTGTCCTACCAAAGCGACAATTTCTTGAGTAAAGATTTTGGGAGCTTTTCACCCCAATACGAACAGGACATGATGTGTCAATTTTGTCCTCTTAATCCTATCTGGGTATCATTTTGCAAATAGGTTTTTTCATAAATGATGGATTTATTTATCAAAGCCTTTTCGTGACTGTTTATTTAGGAGAGATGTTATTTTATACAAATACACCTAGGTCTTCCCGATATCTGCCAGCAAATATTTTATCTCGTTTACCCATAGGTAAAACATACATTTAGTAAATGCTTATCTCTTCTCTATGTTTTTTTTTGTTATATACTATAACAGGTATGAGAAAGCTTGTCGAAAGATAGCAAGAGCTTTACTTGAGTAACGTTTCGATTTATTACAATTTGTGTTTTTTTCTCAATTTTAAATGCACATCGTGTCAAACCTTTGACTTATTTACGTTCTCATTTCTTTCACCTCGTATATAATTCTGTCGTGTTCTGTTCGTAGAGGAATGTGTGTTAAATGCATCCCGGAGTTTGTGTAATGGGAAATCCATATAACAGCACACACGCTATTACGAGGCGGCCGGAATTTGTTGGTACAATGTATCCATAAAAAGCGGCGCCAGCGAAACCGGCTGAGTCATTGCTTGTTACTCCGGACATTCGATGCCCATTGTGACAGTATCGACTATCCCAGTTAAGCCACCCGGCACCAGGGCATCAGGGGTATTTCATATACGCCTCACAAAATGAGATTCGATTCAAATGCGAGGAACTTTTTAACTTTAGTTTTCATTTTCCTCGCTTCTCGGTGGAGGGCGAATGGAACCTGACATCTACGTCAATCAATCTATCGCCGGATGAGCGGGATGGTGCCATGTCCAATCCTTGGCATAACAGCCCTGTCTCCTTCTGTTTCCCCATTGCACGCGCCTACATTTTCATACGAATTTTAACATTTCTGGAAATAGTTTCCGCCCGTGAACATAAACCGTATTGTATGGCGAGTCACGTATTTGGGAAACAACTGCTCTATACCGTCCGGAATCCCATTTCAGATGGGAACCGAATTTTTATGTCACATAAAACATTTTGTTTGATAAAATTGTGACTGGGAACTGGGACACAGTCAACGGTTTGGCTTTTGATTTTATTCTAACTTAAACAGTTGCTCTTAGAAATGTAGTTTTGTAATGCTACTATTTATTAGTTAAGTTTTCTAAATACCCGAGTATGTGGTATTATTGTTAATGCTACAAGAATGAAACAAAACACATGTTTAGTTTTTATTGAAACACTTTTTTTAGATTATCTAAATATAGATAAAATAAACAATTGGTGCAAATTTGGATTTTCTGTCTATTTTGCTTTTTTTCACTCTTGATCAATTTTACCACAAATGTGAATTCTTTCACACCACGTAAAATCTGTAAATGTATAAATATCCTTTTCCACTTGTGTTTAATAAATGTGAATAGCTAATAATGCTATTTTTACGATAATCTAACTATGTTGGACTCGACAAAATTCAGATTAAAACATAAAACTCATAGTTTCAGGGAATTATACCCATAAATTTTTGGTAGAAATCCACACCCAAATTGCGTAGCTAGGCCAGCCGGTTAGTAGGTACTTATCTAACTACTGTATCCCAAAAATTTTGAAACTTTTCACCGTCCACGACAATGTCAACAATTAAATGTATAAAAAATTGTAAGTAACTATTTTGCAATTAAACCAAGTAGAATTTTAGAGCTTTTAATGTCATTTGAACAGTTAAAGTATTAATATTAAAAATGAAAATTCCTCGATGGTGTTTAAATAAATATCAACTGTAATTTTGCTACTAATCTTCTAAAAAAAAGTTATATCATTAAAGGAGGATAAAAATAATGGCAACTGTAAAATCAATCAATATGCAGTGTTTTTAATATAGTGTCCTCTGCATGCAAAATCGCATCTTCTCCAAGCTTAAACTTTCTAATAAAAGTGTGTTTATCTGAAATGACCCGCCAGGATATGTTCTGTATATGTTTGTGCATAATTAGATATCACCTAGAACGTCATATTTGTACATCGCCCTTGATATCGATTTTTCACAACGAAGCAGCGCTATACGCATTATCTAATTATTGTTATTATCTATTCATATTGTTTTGACTATAAAGCTAATACAATGCGGAATATTGTTATTGCATAGTCTCGTTAGCCTCATCAAATGCAACACAATAATTGAGTCCCCTACAATGTGTGTAACTTAGTATGTATTTCCAATTTCCATAAAGTAATATCGTATCCCAAAAGCAATCAGAATTCATGTCGATTGTGCACAGCCCAACTTGTTTGGTATCCGAATGATTCGACAAATTTCCATTTCCATCCGAATGCATCCACTGGCTTTCCAGTCTCTGGTTTCGAATACTCGATAGAAAGTTCTCCAGTCTATTGTCAGGGCTAAAATGAATACGTGGCTCTTGGGATGCTCTCCATTGTGGGGCTTATCTTCCATTGTTGCATGAACTAAATGGAAATGTTGGTAACTGTACCAAAGTCGTACCGCTTGGTAGAAGTAAAGTACCTACATTACTACTTTTACAGTATTGGTCCTGGTTCGGAAGAGATTGAGCCTCATTTGATTGGTTTGGAAAAAATGCTGATTCTGATAATAGTAATTAATCTGAATTTTTTAGAACTTTCGTCTATCTGTAAATTTGTTAGTACGTTCGGTTCAAGATGGTGGTCGTTTTAATGGTGCAGGAAAGATTAATTATTCAAATGTGTAATCGTCGTGTTTATTTGAAAGGAAGGCCTAAAGGAAGTGTAAAAAAAAATTTTTTATTGAGATAGGTGATGTTTTATTGATTATTACAAAACTTGTCTTACAAATGTACATGTGAAGTAAAACTCTTCAAAACAAAATTGACACAAGAAAAATTGGCAAAGATGTTGCACCACCCTGTCCACAGCATTACCGCCCGTTGTATAACTCTTCTGTTATCCCGATTCTTGACTTGACTTGATTCAAGTTTTTGATTCATTTCATCTGCCTTATTTATTTCATTCATTCTGTCATACACGGTTTATCACACAACATTCCTCAAAAATCTGATTCATTCTGCAATTCGTTTACTTTGGTCCTTCCTCTGCCAGCTCTATGCTGTAAGTTGGAATAATGTATTTACAATACTGCTGTGTCTCTATGCTGTAAATTGGAATAATGTATTTCCAAACTGCTGTGTTACCATCCTTTGAGAGTGGCAAAACGATTGTTGCTGAAATTTTCGCTCAGCAATTTCCACTAAAATCGTGAATCCTTCAATCACCCTGATCGTCAGCGATCTACTCCAATTGCCGTTCATTGTTTCAGCTCGCTAAACAAATGGCAGCACTCAGCGCACGCATTAAATGTGACACGTTCCTCTGTTTAGCTGATGACGGCCCGGCACCCTCTGATGGAAGTCTATTTATGTAATTACACCAATCAAACACAATGACAGCTGCTGTGATTGTTGGTCCGGGTTGTTTGTGGTGTTTACTCTTTACTCTGTCGGCTTGGGAGGCTGAGTGGACCGTTTTTTATCTCGCTTTTTCTGTTGTGCAATTACGGGCCAAAATGAAACACTTGATTGGAACGAGCGTCTCACCGTGTAGGCGTCGTATTCAATTAGAATAGTTTTTATTCTCCTGTCTCCGTCTTCAATTTTATCTTAAATGGATTTTAATGGGCTTTTAGTAACTACTTAGGTACTTGCATAGTGTGTTTTTTTCTGAGAAATAATAGACTTTTTATTTCGTCAATTTTCGGCTTTTGATTTATATTTTTCGCATATTACCGAACCAATAGTCATGTGGCAGCTTTACAGTACTTACCACTTTTTTTTATATACAACCTGTATCAACTATGCATTCAAATTAATAAAATAAAATAAAATAAAAAATTGGCAATACAAAAAACCCGGCAAATATTTTCTAAAATCGTAGACCCGTGAAAAATCTGGCGATTTTATAATTGTGGGATTCGTGAAGCTGAAAGTATTTATAAAATATTTGTTCAGGATCCATTGCCTCTCAAAACAAACATTGTCAATTTTCTTTATTATGCAACAAGGCGAAGTCTCCGGCGTTGCCCATGCTTCATTGCCTCTGAAAAACACACAGACACTCTGCTTTAAGTAAATAGATACATTATATTTTTTGTTGACACATAATCAGAAGGACGTCAGAAATTTACCTTTCGAATGAACTCCGTTCAAGGATCTTAGAGTAATAAATTATCTTGAACACCATTAGTAAACTTGAAAAATCATCTGTCAAAAGTTTTAATAATTGAAATGCACGTTAATAATTTCAAACAAATAAAATTAGTACGTTCAATTAATACGAGTAGAGCACCTGTGACTAAACGTACATCTAAAGAAACGCTGTACACAAATATGTACGAAAGTATATCTTTTAATAAATATTCAGATTGGGATATTAACAATGCTTCATAAATAACACACAACCACATCAGACTCGTCATCCGCACTTGAAGTGCCTTATTTCTGTCGAAAGCTCCTTAATATTAATTTGCATCTAAATGGATTGATGGGAACTTGGCTGGGTACGGAATACGGATGCACTCCGGCGCCTATTCATGCGTGGCGGTTTAATGCAATTGCATATAACCGCATAGCGCTATTCCCCTGGCTGGGTCCCGGTGATGAAGAGGCGGGAACCCTCGTACCACGGCAGCCATTCTACATGAACGGTTCTCTCTCGCTCATGACTCTATTCTCTATTATCTCATTTTGTGATTTCATCTGTGACGCTCGCGTCTCGGCTAGGATTTGCAAGTGATGGAAGGGGGCACATTAGCATGTTGTAAAAGGGGATTATTATTATGGTAAATATACCACCACAAACCCTATATTAATTTGTGATTATTCAAAAATAATAAATCATCTTTTAACGTTCTCTCTTGCACTGAATAAAGAACCTTGTTTAAAGCCATTTCAAGCAACGTTTCATTTCTGAAAGGTGGTCTCAGGGCAATGCTGAGAGTATCTTCTACTCTGGAACATACCCTTTATTATTTTTCATGATTAAATTGAGAAAACACATATCAATGAAATAAAATTTATCTGCGCACGCCGGGATTTTAACCCGCGACCTCCGGATCGCTAGTTGAGAGTCTTGCCACTCGACCACTGAGGTCGTCAATAGATCTACATAGCCAGGCGCTTTCCAACCTTTCTCTCTCTCATCTCCTCTCATACGCTTCATTAAGCCTCACAACGTTTCGCAAATGGAGGGGGGTCGCAGTTTCACTGGTATAACAAAAAACATTCACGATTCACGGTATCACAAAAATTGAAAACGTGTTTTTATTTAGACTATTTAAACAATCCTCTAAATCTACACTACACTAATTAGAAATATGTTTACACTCTTAGTAATAACTTTGTTTTAAATTTTACACAGCTGATAAACAACATTTTGTGTATGGTAAGCGTATCAGTTGTGTAAAATTTTATAAAGGATTATCAGTAAGCACCCTTATGTTTAACATCTTAATTCACTACGTTCCCGAGGTGGCCAGAAAATATTAAGGTATTTGGCGATTTAATTTAGTAATAACAATAATATGTTAGAAAATGTAGTTATTCATGTTAGTTTTGCCATTTTTTTTTGCAATTTACTCGTAACATCCAACCTCAAAACGGTCAACCTATCCAAGATGTTTTATCACGTTTTCAAGAATTTGTTCTGTAGTATAGAGATGGCTGTTAATGTTAGGGAGGATTCCTGTCCTTTCCTAAATCACACCCACATCTAGTCCCCCTACCTACATACATACGTGAAATCACAAGATCAGTGCATTGACAATCTCCAACCTGATAGCAATGTTCTACGCTTAGTATCTTGACTGCGAATGGTAAAATTACGAATTACGTACAAAATCAAAATTACAATTGGTGATAAAAATTATAATCTGTGCAAAGTGGAAAGTTTAATGTGGACAGGAAACCTCATTATCCTTCCTTCAGTGAGTTTTTATGCTTCCCTTTCCTACCTTTAGAAAGCTCCTGCAGTTAATCATATCCATTTTAGCAAGCTTTCGCTTTGTATTCATTGACATATTATTCATCTCATAGATTCAATTAATTACGAATCAACAATAATTAATTTAATTTACCCGCATGGGCGGCGTCTCGTCCAACAGTTAAGCTCACGGAGAAAATTCTTAGTAGTTCGGCTCTTTGGGTCCGATCTTATTATCGAGTAGTAGCTAGTAGCCCCCCGGCTAAAAGCTCCGTGATTGTAGAATGTAGAAGCAACTTTACTAGCAAGGCGGTGGCGACAGATGTCCGTGATTGCAGTGCCGAATAATCCCCCGCATGTAATTTGTTCGTTTGATTGGACACCGGATTACTTATATTGTTGCGTTTAGGGACTATCGTTCGGGCGATCACGCCTTATTGTGCCCGGTGATGGAGTGACAATCAGTCACCAATCTGTTGGAACAAATGCTTTTTGGTAGTTTCTAAGATAGAAGGTGATAAGAAGGTGGTAAAAATTAACAGTTGATTTGTCATAGTTGAAGCGGTATTTAGTTCAATGTTCGATGGCTGCTGTAATCGTAATGCAACTAATGACTACAAGGTTGAGGGAAGAAAGCTCTGAACGTTGGATAGAAAAAAAAAACATGCAAAGGGTTGCTAAATATGATTCAATTTTATGTACCTGCCCGCTCCACATGCTATTCCGTCCTCTTCAAAACAAATTTAAACTAAATTCTTTCAATATATTTTATTACAATAATATGTTGTGGATATTTTCGATTGCGAGCTGAATAAATATGAAAGTCCAAAAAATGGGTTATTGTTTTATGTACGTACATCATATTTTACATACTTGTGCGTATATTATATTTTATAATTTTTTTTTTTTGTTTACAAGATGAAATATTTTATATAAATATATGTTTTTTTACATTGACTGTAAATACTTACACAGGAGGCCCTGAGGGAAATTGTTTTCCTCGAGGCATCATTTCATCCTGGGGTATGCTGTGTGGAGGATCTATTTGTGGAAAAGAAGGAATGAACCTGGTTCTCGAAGAGACCCATGTTGTAGGAGAGTGAAAACACAGAAGCCGGCAAATCGTTCCACCGCCTTAAGGTGTTGAACTCAAGAACCAGTCATGTAGTGTAAGAAGAAGTTGAGGATGCCACGAAGACAGGACACTATCAAGTAAATCAAATACTTAAGTCGTAACATGTTAAGAGTCGGTGTAACAGAGTAGTAATGTATGTATGAGGCGATGAATGAATGCGGTTGACGTAAGGAGCATGTGTCAAGACAGAATTGAATAATGTTGCCTTTTCTGCCTGCCCTTGCGGTAAAATTTCGTGATTTCGTAAGTTAGTTATGGTAATGCTTCGTTTTCGTGAAAGTAAGAGACGCTGCAATGGAGAAATAACATCTTTGTTTTATGGCTTTCTGTTTTTGCATCACTCTGGAACTCTGGACATGCACTTGCCACGAAATGGCAATAGCTCCGCCTGGTGTGGACAGTGGACACTGCACAGCTTTCATGATCAGAAATAGATGGCTTTTGCGTCTTGCTCAGCGAGCCGTCCTCTGAAATCGAATTATCTCGAACAATTGTACCAATAAGGGAGCCCCCATTGTGCTCCCGTTTCACCTAAGTGCTTGGCACATTTGTTTGTTGCGATTCTATTGTGACAATTCACCGGGAGCTTTTGTCGTGCTTCATTTCTTTTGCATTGTTGCTAGATCGTTATCATTCCGGAATTATCATTATCGCATCATCAAATGGACTTTACACGAATTAGATTAATTAATTAATTCTATGCGGGTAGCTGGTAGCTAATAATCAGCATGCTTGCTGCTAATACCGTCGAACTTCAGAGGGGTGATTTATTCGTTTTCAGCGAAAAAACGTTTTTGATTTTTTACTTACTATTAATAATTGGATAATTTTTAATGTGCCGTTTTTACAATGACACTGTACAATTAATTATGAATTCTTAGGCTCTATCTAAATTTATTATTTACAAATAGATACAGAAAAAATACTTACCTGGCAGGTCACTTCCGGTAAACACACTTTAATTATAAAGTTTATGCTCGAAGAAGATATGACTTTGAACGCGGAGAACACTATATTTAAAACACTGGACATACATGATTTTACGTTTTCTATCCCCATCCCTGTTTATAAGATTAGTGCCAAAATTAGAATTATATTTATATAAGGTTAAGCGATTCTATCGTATAAGCTCGTGTTCGTAAAACATCTGGAAGATTAGGGTTGGTAAATTTATATGAACTAGGTATTTTTTCATAAAGATTCAATTTATTATAAACCATCTGTTTTATTTTTGTTATAAATGCACGCTGACTCAGGGTACATTTATAATTACACGCCCAATTAAGCGCCCTCTACAAATTGTCCAATTATTATTATTATTACAGGGTACTGACCTTGCCCTCCAGATATTTGACATTCCCGAACTATTGCGATTTAAACCCTAGTATTTAAAAAGTGGAGCTACTAAGCTCACATAGCAATTTTTTGATAAATTATAAAAAGTAATTATTTGTTCGAAGATTTTTTCTTAGGTAATCAAGAAATCTGTTGATAAAAGCATACCGTGAAATTTCACGGTATAAGCGTGGAACACAGTTTGTATCTGTTATTTTCATAATAAGTAAGTACAATATGTTCATAATATGAGGTTAGTTTTTGGACTTGGACGAACGGATCTATTAGTTTTTACTTAACTATTCCATAGGTCGAGCCTTTTTTATCGGAGTGCGTGCCTACCTACGCGAATGCCTTCTGAATCACGATGTGTTTTTTCCTCATCTGTTTTGTGGAAACCGATACTAAAAACTATCCCAGAGGATTAGACAGGACGCCGGCTGAATACGTAATGTAAATTAGTATCACGTATAGGGGCCGGCATTAAATAACCGCTGAGTAAGTCATAAAACACTGAATGTCTCTTCACAATTCTTTTGTCGTCCTGTACCTCTACCTATACACTCGAACCATCAAGATTTATGATGGCAGGTAGAAGGATTTGGTCGGGTTGGAGTGGCTATGGTTGTTGGTGTCTAGGTGTTGGGAATAATTTTGAGTGACAGCAGCAAGTACTTACCTTCTTTGTAAGTGACAGGGTTCTGTGATTATTTCGACCTCGGATCATTACGAACACAGATTATTGCGAACACAGATTATTGCGAACATTAATTACTTCGAACACCGATTATTCCGCACACTGATAATTGAACATTTTGAAAACTTCTGATACAGTTTTTTATAATTTTTTTGTTTTACTTGAATATCGCAATGTCTCAACGTGAGTTCCAGACATGTCCAGCCGTTTGTAGGCATGTAATACTGCAATATGTAACAGAAGGCGATTCTATTAAGATTGAGGCTAGAATCATTTGAAGCAACTTCAACGTTTCGATTCTGAACGGTGGTCTTTTCCCACAACGCCATTGAAAGTATCTACCATTCTGGAAATACACGTATAAAGGTGGTATACAGCACACTGAAAAGTTCGAACACGTATTATTCCGCACAATAAAATCTCCATACCCAACCGGCTCCGGGCGACCAGCAGTCGCGTTTCAGTTGCATTGTTAACAGATTGCGACGGTAGTGGCTCACGAACTGTCATGTTTTGTCATGTTTTGACATGTGAGATCAGAAAAATATCGATTTTGTTCAGGAGGTTGATTGCGATTGCGTCGACAACTATTTTTTTCTCAGTTTCTCCATGAGCATAGGCCCTTAGTGTTATTAAACCCTCTTTCTTTGCTAATTTAACAGCTCATTTCCAAATATGTATTAATATTTTTAAATAAATGAAGACGTGCGGAATAATCTGTGTTCGGACTTTTCAATGTGCGCAATACTCGTGGTCGAAATAGTCTTGATCGGAATAATCCGGACACAAAGTGACAGTCGCTGGTCCACCAGTTCCCTCGCTCAGCTGCCCTAAAACAACAAGTCTGTCACTCTAAGCCACGTCACAATACCGGCTCAGAATTCCTGGGAAAATCGGATTAAGCCATGAAAGGGCCCCATACAAGCGGACAGGAAGGTAGCGGCTTACTTAGGCTTAGCGTGGAAATGTCATTAACACGCTTTTACAAGGCTTACTGAAGCAGGAGTAAAAACTAACACGCTAAGATTTAAAACAGAAAAAAAGATCACTTGTTATTCTTGATCGTAAATCAATTTTTTGCTGTTTTTTTCCTGATAAATGTGTGTAATATGAGATCTTTGTACCATCATAATTACTTTTAACGATATATTGTTTATTTAACTACATAATCCCATTTGATTTTTATTTAAAAAAAATGCAATATTTAACGGCTTTGAAACCTAATACCGGGACATATTTTATGTGTCGTAAAAAAATAAGCATTATTTTTAAGAACGTAAAAATAATTGTTTGTGTTTGGTCGGGGATAAAAATACATTAATTCCGGTTATAATCCAAGATCTGAATGTTCACAGCGTGATTCCAAACGTTCGGTGCAACCATGGACCGATCTCACAGCTGCGGTGTGATCTATCATGGTCATTTATTACGATACGTTTTAGGCTTTTTCTCTCCAACACAATATCTAACCTCATTGATCAACTTATAATATTATTATACTGGCGTTGGTACGCCGCCCTATAAATCACTCTGAACCGCTTGTTTGTGTTCGATCATTTTTAGTATGCGCTTGTTTTTGTTTCAATATGTAAATACGTCGTTTTTGGTGTTTGGTAATATGTAACGTAACGGACATGTTTTTGATTTTCGATTTTGATTGATTTAATGCTGTGATTCTCAAACAAAGAGTGTTTGGGATTTAGGTATCGATAAAAAAATTGATCGAATAAAATATGTCTCCATTTTATTACATTTGACTTTACAGAGACGAAGCGTTGCAAGAATCATCTAAGAACAATATTATGTATATTATTTAATATTTTATTTTTGTACCACTTGGTTCAGGGTGGTAAATATAAATGTCCCAGGTTGTACGTGCTTCGTTGATGGTCGTCCTCTTTCTTATCACACGTCTTGTATAAAAACGAAAAAGATGTAAGATACTAGAACGATGATATCACGTACGACATACGACCTCTCTCTGGGACTATATACACTAGATTAATACTCCTCTGCATGTCGAAAGACCACCTTTCTGAATCAAAACGTTGCTTTCTTGAAATGGGTTTAGCCGAAATCAGTGACCAGATACGAATAGATAGGTACTCCACAACCCTCCTCTCTCAATCTCCTTCTTCACTTCCTTCATTTTCAAAACACTATCCTAATTGCGGATTCAAGAATCGCATTAAATTCCTGCAGTTGAGACTTGCGTAACAAAAATTACAATTCCCAATCATTTTAAAGTAAATCTAGGTGTAGTGGAAAATGCATCGAAATTAAAGGCGACAGTTTCCGTGGTGAAATAGGAAAGAGGTAAGCGCACAGGAACAAAATTGAAACGATGATGGTGAGTCAATTGCGTTCTGTTTTAAACTTTGTATTACTTTTTGATAAAATATAATTGTGGGCGTCTCTTGTGACTTACGAACAGAGTCCACCCGTCGGAATGCAACGATCTTTCAATCAATGTCGCTACATTTATCGCATTTTTATTGTATGTGATTTTTTCTAAAAGCGTTGCTGTCTTCTGCTCGAATTTAATCATGTTGGCTGCCAATCAGTTCGGAGGATCGTGACGTGTTCCGGCCGACATTGGTACCATTTATGGCGGCTGTGTTTGTCTATTGTAACACGTACCACAGAGCTATACCAATAATTCAATTTGGTGTTGCGCTTACATTTTGTAATTCTTTTGGACATGCTCATGAACACGAGCGAATGAGTCCTGGTCAAATAGAAATGCCGGCAACATGACCCGAGATCAACATGAATATTTGATACACGATACGAACAGAACTATTTGGCATTTGTCTGATGGTACATACATTACTCGACAGATGTATGTTTTTTCGTCAGTCCCACGTTTTTAATTTGAATAATAACCTTTGGCGGTCGATTCAAAATACTAAATCACTAATTCAATCTTGTTTCAAATCGTTCCTACTCTTATTCAAATACGGGCATAAATGTCCTTAACAATATTCATCTGAAATTCGAACATAATTCTAACATTCTAACTTAATTGTCAGTATTTTAATGTAATAGTTTTTTTTTACATGAATACCGCACAAGAGTCCCAACTGCTCCTGTCTGGAGCCAGTGGGACTATGGCATCGCCAATTGGGGTATGTTGTGAGGCTGAAGGTGGTGGGGAGGGGAAGGAGATAGGGAAGAGGAAGGTGGGTAAGTACCTGGCTATTCAGATCTGGTCACCAAACACGGCTAAAGCCATTTCAAGCAACGTTTCAATTCTGAATGGTGGTCTTACACCAGGGCGATTTGAGAGTATTTTCTACTCTGAAACGTTCCGCAAATATACTATATATTATTTAAAATTAATAAAATGTGAAAATAAAACACGAGTTAATCAATTAGAATTTATTTGCCACGCCGGAATTCGATCCCGCGGCCTTCGGAGTGCGAGTCAAGAGCCTTACCGCTGGACTACGCCGGCCATCAAATATGGTTGCATTTTTTAAAAGCTCATAATTCGCCCCAATTTGATCAGATGACGTAGTTGCTAATCTCTCTGGGATATGTGTCTTGTAAGAATTTTTTATATACAAAATTTTGAAAAAAAAAATGTACGAAAAACTTGATACAATAAACTTTATTAAACAAGTAGGTAGGTACTTGAATGTTCGTTTACTATACGAAATATATAATGCCGTACTATACGAAATATATAATACTGTCTCCCTTGAGACTCAAGGAAGACACTGTGTTTTTACTTAACGCAGCAGCTTTGGTATATATTTTTTTAAAGTTTGTACAGGATTTTAAGGGATATACTTAACTTACTTTATTTAACCAGTGATTCTTGACATTATTTAAAGTAAAAATGTAAATGACATTTTTGGGTTTTTTTTTAACCAAAGACATAAAAAATCGGTAGGTTTTGGACAATTAGGGGCGGGTGATGGAATATTGATGAAAAAAAGTCTCTAAAAAGTAATCGGAGACCAACATTTCATTTACATTTTTTACTCCATATAATGTCTGAAATCAATGGTTGAAGTAGGTCAAGTACGTCCCTTAACATCCTGTATAAATAGTATATGTATCTTTAGAATTTCTCGTTTATGGCGTTTGTTAGATTCTACATTCCTCTCTAGAAATATGTTTTTTCTCCAGTCCCACCTTTTTTAATTTGAATAATGTAGTTTAGCGACCAATCCATAATACGATTCTATCTGTCGAGTGACGTGTTTTGTGGCGAATGATTTATCAGTGTCTCGTGGTTCGCCATAATAGTGTGTTTCCACTCCATCATTGGACGTCAGTCCTTGGGTCGGCCGAATCGATCAGTTTCTTTATTTCTTAGGTCGAGTTTCAACTTGCTGGTGTTGTGGTGACGAGGATTTAACTTTAAAAACACCACCCACAACAATCTTGATTTCTAAGAATGGTGATTTTAATTTTTTTCAGTTATTCGTTATTCCTCGTTGAAGGTTTGATATATTGTGGTATTAAATTATTGTTTCATAATATTTCGGTAAAGTCTGAGCGAAACTCCAAATCCATCTCTCCAAAATATTATTCTTTATTACCATATGAAATCCTTATTTTTAGAGATATTCCGTATTACTGAAAGCCATTAAAATATCATGTTATATTAGCTCAGTTTTTATCTACTGCGTCCGTAATTTTTATATTCATTTTGACATTTTATCCCAAAAAGCTGGAAGTTTACACATCTGCAGGAAAAAACAATTTTTGTTTATTTCATAACAACTTCTTTCTAATCTATTTTCTCGTTAATTTTCCTTGTTAATATTTCTCAAAAGTGGCTCAAAAATTTGTCAAGTAGGTTCCTGTTGTCATTATTCTTTCCTCGTAGTCTCTCAGTTATTTTTCTTACAGTTAATATTTTTAATCAATAAAACATTCTGATGTGAGCTTGCTTCTCTACCTTGTTGGAGGTTACATCGCTAAAAGAATTCTAGGCAACTATTGATCCAAACCAATTTATTTCCTTCGGAGCCTCAGTTCTACTACGTGGTATTTGTCCAAACGACTTTATTGTGTGGGGAACACGACGTGTGTCGTCAACAATATGCAGAACACCGCCGATAGCTCAGTTGTAAACTCTCCCTCTTTCTCATAAACGACGAATGTACCAGAAAGAGAGTTACAACGCAGCTCTCAGTGCCTATATCCAGTATGGTCGCCGTGCTGATAGTTGTTGGTAGTTCATCATGGACACACCGCCACTTATGGTATTACCACTTCGAAGTCCGCTGTAACCTCTCTTTCTATTTAATAATCCTTTGAGAGAAAGAAAGAGAGGTTCAAATTGATCTTTCAGTGGTACGCGACTGATATGGTGCTGATGCAGCGACCAGCCTGTGATGGATCACGCTGGTTATGCATTCACACCTGGTAAATACTACAATGTCTGTATTCTCCGTACAAGGCAGGTGGTTGGACCTTCTTAATTATTATGCAGGGCACCATTTACCCCCTGTTGCCGATTTTGGTAACTTTTGTCCCAAATCTCCGTTTACCGTTAGTGGAGAAAAATCTGGAACGACAATAACAATTAGAGTAGAGCCTTCATAAAAATACACATCAATATCCAAAACAAATTCAGAATTTATTAGGCTTGTTGCTATCCTAAGCAAAATGAATCATTAAATTCCATAGTGAAAGCCATTTAAGTTATGATATATCTGAAATGTCTTTTCATAAAGTTGTGCTTGTAAAATAATCTGATAATTGAACTGAAATTCCGACTTTCAGGGATAGCCTGAAATATCTTAAAGCAGCTATAATGTAAATATAATTTTCTCCATTATTTTCGATTTTGGATTAAACTTGGATTTTTTGGTCTTTTATTTATTTTTGTCCGAACTTCTTTCACAGTCAGCGACTCCTGATTCAGCAACAATTTTTCTTGTTTCTTAAAGCCTCTTTTATTCTATATGGAATCGTTAAGTATTTTTTACATATGGTTTAAAATTATTTCCCAAGCATTATTGACCGCTTTTGATGTGCCATTTACATGATTGATGCAATACAAACAGTCCAATATGCCTTCTGTGTTGTTTTTATTAAAGATTCGCCGCGTTATGATATGATTTCAATAGATACATTTCAATTTACAATTATCATTGCATCGAGCTACCGATCATTTTACGATCAATCCAATATGAAGTAGCCAGAAACTGATAGCATTATCATCAGCCGGGTATTATCGATTATATCGTATCTGTGTTATCGCTGAATTCGCGGATTAATTTTATCTGTCCTCTGTGGTGTACCGAATTTCCATAATAAGCAGTCTTGTCCTCGGTACCTAATACCAATATACAATAAAACTACAGAATTTATAAAACTCCTGAAATAACTTAACAACCAGTAGACGAAATGATATTGACTGGTCTGTGATATTGATAAACTAAGCCATAAAAAATGACAAGAGCAACTCCAACTATCTATCGCAGTACAATCCATAAATTCCAAGCTACAGTACATAACCTCAGTTGTATAAGGTTCTAACTTCCAATTTTTTGTTTAAAAAATACCCTGACCTTGCAAAATTATTTATTTTACTCATTTCTATAAACCAAAATGATTTTCAGAAACACATGTAATGGGTGACCGGACAACTCAGAATGAAATAATTTCAACATCTCCTTTGAAAAGTCATTAAAAGTGACGAAAAGTACCTATATGAAAATTGGTTAAATATGTTAGGTTATGGGCTATTTTTCAATGATTTTCTAACACCTTTTTAAAGAGGACATTGGAGGTTATCCACCACTTACCCGCTCTTCTATAAGTAACAGATGGTTACTCCTTCAAGGCTCTCGCAAGGACTCTAATTTTTTTGAAAGAACCAAGCTACATTTAGTTTAGAACGAATTTAGACCTCCAATGTCCCTGCATACGTTGTTAGTAAGCAGATACATATTTTTAAAGAGGAGTCGAGTTAACTTGATTCCGAGTTGGCATAGAACCATGTAATGTATTTCCGTAGATACTTGTATGAAGAAATTCTAAAATCAAGCTCCATTTATTTCACGAGGTTCTAACATCACTTTAATCATACTTACTACTGGCGTTGGTACAGAAATTATTTGGTAAGTAGTAGTTGTTGAGGTATTTCTTCTGATAGCGGCGTGATCATAGTTTTGTTTATTTACACGAGGAACAGATAAAACCAGAAATTTCCGAATAGTTCAATCATAACCCGTTTTATGTCCGTGTCAGGGGGACCCTTATCAAATAACTCAATTTGTAATGATTTGTGTGCATGCTAACAGTTTTTTCTTTGTATATCTAATAGTGATTCTGATAAAAAAATTGTTAACTTTCTAAAATATGCAGGGATGCCCCAGGAATACATTTTTTTAACTCTTCACGAGAGGCCCTGAGGAGGACTTGGGGATGCTCTGTGGGGGGTATTTTTAGGGAACGGAAGGAGAGGAAGTTCTGGGAAAGAAAAAGGTATGAGGGGTGTGTAGGAATCTGGAGGTCAAAGTGTTGAAGGAGTGACGAACGTGTGAATCAATCCCTCCCTTTGCAGTGCAAGGCAATGGTTCGAAAGAGACCAGCTGAAGAGGTCAAAACCTATTTCTCTCGATCCGACCCGCCACCCAGTAGCTGAGCAAAAGAATCCGCCGCCAAGACCTATACAACCCTCACCCCATGAACCCGAGCACCCTTACTAAGTCATCAGAGGCGCGTATGGGTTCCCATGGCTTTTGGCAAATTGACACGGCACGACTGAGAGATATATTATAAGTCAATTAATTTGAGTTGGGTTATGTCAAGAATTGTACGTTTATTTATTTGTTATACGTATGTCGATTAAATTATACATAGTTTCAGTATGTCCATACAATTTCTTAGTAGTTTCGTCTAGGATTTTATGCAAACACGAAAGAGTATGTAATAATTATTTTTCTTAGCTCAATCTATCAAATCTGAACCTAGAAAAACTTTAAGCTGAAGTTAAAATAAAAAGTCGTTCTCCATAGATTAAACGAAAACTTATAAATGCGAAGGAAGCGAAGAGTGTGGGTATCTGTGTTTCCTCCCTCCTACAACGAGGGTCTCTCCAAGACCGATGTTCACTCCTTCCACTCCTGAATAAGACCCTCCACACAGCATAACCAAGGATGACATAGGTCCTGAGGGAAATCATTTTCCAAAGGGCCTCCTGTGTGGATTTAATAAAAAAAACGAGTGTGCTTTAGACCACACGACTGAAGTAAAACTTCACTAACTTATAAAAGAACATATGACATTGAAACACATCAAAAAAGGAAACGAAGCATGGACAAAAGTTGCACATGCTCCCTTTCCTTTTTTCATGACATTGATCACCGTTAGCATCGATTACCGTTCGCATGTCATTTTTCGTAACAATCACTACTTTTCGTAACGCATTCACCAGTTTACCCTCAAGTGTCGAGCATGCGTAAAGAAGTTTTACTTCAAAAAAAATGTGTTGATGGAGGTGTGTGGCATCCCATCTTTTTACCTGCGGTGAAATGACATTGTTACGTATATTTATTCTTAATAATTCAAATGTTTTTTTACGATGCTCAATCAAAGTCGCGTACGGATGATAATATATTCTCATTGATCGATCTATCATCACATACAAAACAAGATTTATGCATCTTCTATGTCCAATGCAGTAAAATAGCCCCAGACTTCTGCACCTGTTATTACTTCCCACAACAGAGATCTCGTTTGAATTGCATCACGTTTTCTGCTTTCCATTTTCCGATTTGAGTCGCATCCGAGTTTCAACTCATATTTCATACGTCATACCATATTACTTCACAATAACGTCGAATAATGTATACATACAAAATACCACAAAAGCGCGTCAACCAGTTACGCTCGCTGACTTGGAATCAAAGACCAGCTTTTCTCGGAATAAATGTGTTCATCTCGGCCGTTTATCCCTTTTTATACCTGTCTTGAAGTGGTGACCTTAATAAGGAGAATATGAATTGGTACTATTCGATACTACTTACAAAGTGATAATTACTGTCATCCAACATCTCTCGACTACTCACTGTACATTGGTTCATGAACGACACTTATCACTTGTATAACTGGTTGGTTATTCTTGGTTAAGGTGTGACATAATAATATTCTTTTCTGGTTATACCACGTCTGATCTAGTGTTGTCATACAATTCATTGTATTAACATATAACATGTGGGGATTTTTGCCTTGTATAACTAGTTCAGTATCATAGATTTTTATATTTCATTCTTGCTACATGTCTGCGCTATGGTGATGTTCCAGTTTCTAAAATCTTGAAATTGACACTCTTCCAAACCATTGGCATTAGTAGGTATTGCTTTTGATTGCCGGACGCACTTTATTCTTGTATTGCTCCAAAGATTTGTTGTAGGATCGTCTTTCTCTTAAAAATATCATACTGTCCTTAAAAGAAGGTCTCCAAGGCGCTGTGGTCGCGAGTAACGATTTTACGCGCGATCCGGCGACACTGGCATGTAGGTATGGTTTCCCCACGCCAAATTTCCACCACGCAGCACTCTCTGTGACGCTTAGTCTCGGCGTGGCAACCGTTCGCGATGGAGTTTCCGCTCGCCGCACCCGCCAGGTCTGAAGCACTCCTGACCCAGCACTCTAAGCCAAAACAATAATGTACACTGTACTATGCGCGTACGTCATATATTATTATTTTTGTATCATGTTAACGTGCCCATAAAATACATGTAATATGAGTCGCGAATTTGTGACATCATTCATTTAACCGGAGGTAATAAATAATAATTAATTGATATTTGTTTACCTTAAAAAATGATTGAAATTTAAATAATTATAGGTTTCTTGCCATCTCGGTATAAACGTGGGTTGTTTTTTCCACATTGAGGGTCCAATATTAAACTTTTTATGCTATCGATTAGGTTACTCAACGTTTTCAACAGAATATTGCCAGTACCGCCTTGGAGAAATCAATCAATTCCCAACACGTAAGATTGAATAAAATACTTTTATCATTTTTCCAATAAATAATTTAGTTGGGTGATTAAATAAATTAAATTCTGCTCTCTGGTTCTTTTCGATTTTTGTTTGTTAACCCGCAGTTTCTTCTCTAATTCGATCTGCCTCTGTCTACAAACGAGCTTAACTATTTAATTACAGACGGCAAAGTATTAATTTACCTTGAGATAAATCAACGTGTATTTACATTCTACAGCCATTTGCCTTTATTGGAAGTACATAATTGATTAAACTTCGGGATACTTGGTATCTTGGACGTTGTCTTGGCAATCTCAATCACAGAAACAATAATTCATTTCGGGCTGGTGATGAAAAACTTTCACGTTCAGCTTCATTAAATTGATTATAACTTACAACACATTAAATAAATAATTCCAACGTTTAAAGGAGTGAAAATTTTGATTTAATAACATCCCCGGGCGCTCGTTATCAAAGAGCTTTTTTGCAGTCGTTAAATTCATTTGCATATTTGATTTGACCTACGGTATTTTCTGATGTTATGCTGAACATTTTACTTTCCTTTTGGTCTATGAAATCCTATCCAATTTATTTTATTACATATTTATATGTATAGGTATTGAGCGTAATGAGTAAGATCAAGAAAGGAACGCTGCGATGGTTTGGGCATGTAGAGCGAATGAACGAGGAAAGGAGTGTAAGGACAAATATGAATGGTAGAAGAAGTCGGGGACGCCCCGAGAAAGACATGGCACGACCAAGTGAATCAGATACTTGAGTCGGGCCATGTCAAGAGTCAGAATAATAGAAGAGCATGTATGAGACGATAAATGAATGTGGACGAGGCAAGGAGTGTGTGCCAAGACCGAGTTGTTTGGCGGTCCGTCCTCTCTGCCTACCCTTGCGGGGAAACGGCGTGATGGTTAGTTAGTTAGGTATTGATCAAAATTCAATAAACTGGTGTAACGTGCGCGTTAAGCTTTTGTATATTAGCCGTCTTGAATTCTTACACACCGTTAAAGCGTTGGTATAATTAAGCCGGCCTTAAGCCCTGTTTAAGGGCGGTTATATATATACAATCTTTAAAAGATCCTCCACACAGCATTCCCAAAGATGACATAGGCCCTGAGGGTAATTATTTTTCTCAGGGTCTCCTGTGTGGAGCTAATGTAAAAAAAATAATAATCTAGGTATACCTAGTTACCTAGACCGTAGTAATAAGACAAGTTTTTTTTTACTATTCCAACCTTACGCGCCGCGTATTATTAACATCGCGTTTGTAATGTAAAGCGATCAGAATTTAAAATAGGTAACAATTTGAACAATTCATCACATTTCGAAGTTTTCTAGTTGTGTAAAGATTCTATTCAAGTTCTATAATTATATCATTATTGGCTAGTAGTTTCACACAACTGAAATTTTGATAAAACCTTTACCTACATAACTTAAAATTTTTAAACTGGATGAATTGTTGAAATTCTGTGAAATAACCCGTCCCGATGTTTATCAGTAAAAGTAAATTTCTTCTCCTGTCATCTCCTAACAAAGGTTGGTTATTTGGTTATCACCGGGGAAATATTCACACTCTGGGTTTTAGCCCAGAACTGCACTTGTGCCGGTCACGTTGACTACATCTTCCTCCGTTACATTACGTTATTACAAATGTAAAAGATTTCTAGTGTCAATATACGAAACATCCGATGATTTTCTTTCATAAAAAGCACTATAATCTAATTTATTCAATCATTTGCATGAATTATGTAGTATTCAAAATAGGCAATTTCTCTTGCTTACTTTCACGACTCACGTGCTTGACAAATGCCGTATGATTGCTTGTCATTATAGTAATTTAAATCAACTTCGCCGACGTATCATAGCTGCCGTGAGCTGTGAGCTGTAAGGTGTATTGCCTGTTGCCACCTATGTACGCGATGTGAACCTTCGAGAATTTCAATAATAAATTTTGATTACACACTGCTCCGGATAACTGGTCCACGCTGAGGAGAATGTTCTTGGAGGCTACCTTCGCTCGGGAGACTGGAAGTTACTCAGCTCCATCCGCCTGTAAATTTATATGTTATTCACTATGTATTAGCATCGAACGAAAGATAGCAGTGACTATTCGGCTTTGCCCGAGGTTCAGGATATTTGTAGCTACGTTTACTAAAAAAAGTTAGAGTCGTTGGCGAGAGACTGAAAGAGCAAACATCTTTTACTTAGATATAACAGGGCGAGAAAGCGGTAGCTTACCTCTAGTGAACCTATGATATTTCCCAGCCCCATAGCTCATTTTTTTGCAAAATTTGCCAATTCAAGAATTGGCAAATTTTGCAAATATAGCGACACCAGAGAGACATCCTCGAAGAGCTGCGAAAAATTCAAGTCAACCTAACAATTATGAGCTAACCTAACCCAAACCTAACAAAATTGTCAATTACGGGCTGTTACGTCGACTTGTAAATTCCAGAATTGAATTTTATTGCAAATATAGCGACACCAGAGAGACATCCTCGAAGAGCTGCGAAAAATTCAAGTCAACGTAACAGCCCATAATTGACATTGTGGGCTGTTACGTTGACTTGTAAATTCCAGAATTGGCAATTTTTGCAAATATAGCGACGCTAGAGAGGCACCCTCGAAGAGCTGCGAAACGTATTTTGACTGTTTTTTTTTTAACTTTTTTCAAAAAGTATGTACGTCAAACGGCGAGCTTTAGTGTCTTCAAAATTGCACAAATTTTCCTTTGTAATCTTTAGTGCAATGTAACTACTTTCAGCTCGTGAGCTGCGAAGCATCGAAATATCCATTTAAAAGTAGCAATATATTATATTATGCAAAAAATACCTAGTAAAGTAAGTATTAAGTAAAGTAAATACTATACATATTATATTTCTTATTTATTATAGGAAAGGCTATAGGCTTGCGCTCACATACTAATTTTACACGAAAAAAATCACATCCATCGTTATAAACACGTTTTTTCATCAATTTCAACACACGGCACCACCATTCCAATAATAATTATCTATCACCAGGAATCTCGATGATAAACGATGGTCCCTAGATTTGAAATAAACCCACCTGACCATTATATTTTCTTATACGAATTACCATCACAATTTGTTATTCGGATAATAGTGTCTACTTCGTGATTTGCGGATCGGGTTAAACAAACATGGAACCTCGTTATAGCAAGGCCCACGAAGCCAGGGCCGATTATCACAACATAAATAAGCGAGCGCTAACTGTACAGAATGTATAATCACCCGTTAAACGGTGTAATTTTGAATACCAAGTCGTTAGGCAGTACAGCTTCCAGCTGTCTTCCTCTAACTACCTGTCAACAGATGCGGTTAAAGGAGACAAGACGTCTGTTTACAAAGCACCCTTTGATTTTCCCTTGCCTTTTTTCCTTCTCGGAATCTCTGATCGGTGTGGCCTAAATTGTTATAAAATTATCAATTTTATTTTTTCTTTTCATCTGATGTACGACCGCCTGGCAAATACGGCTTAATTATGCGTTTAGCAGAAAGCTTACTTCGTTTTCAATGAAGCGATGTAAATAACCATACATTGGTGGGATAAAAATATATATTATAATAAGATAGAGTGTGCTGAAGTAGACATTTTCGTCGATAATTTATTCGGATTCAGAAAAAGTGTCCTACTATTGCTCAAAAATATGTTGGGCCAATTTATATTACCTATGTTTCACTTATGTCCCTCTTGTGTATCTTGTATCTCTTAGCCCTCTTTGTGTTATTTGTCATAATTTGAATAAGCTTTTATATAATTTTGTATATGAATGTATTTATGATGTATACTTTGACTTTTCGTTTTTGTAATTTTATGTAGGTAGCTATTTGTATAAACTGAATTTTTATAACTGGATTGTTGTAATGTAAGAAGAAGAATTTTTTTTAATGGTTTTTTTAATGGCTGTTTCAAAGCTCCATAGCTCATTCTGGAATTTGAGATGCAAGAAGAACAGTTGACCAAGAATTTGTTGTCAGAAAAATCTGTCTCTTGACGCCTTAGACACCGTTTGAGAGTTTTTATTACAGTAGATACTAGATTTTCTGATTTGTAGTTGAGATTATTACAGATATTATTTAATATCTATTGAGTCGGATTCAATAGTTTTATTTTTATACATGTTTTAAAATATGTTTCTCCATTTTCCTAAACCAAAAATTAACTATAATTAAGGGTAGTAAGATTCGTGAAATCTGTTTCGCAACTAGGACGCAAATCATAGACAATACCTAATATTATTTATACTTCTATGATTGCAAAGTTATTCGGCTTCAATACCAATAATAATAATTGCAATCGTGTTCACAATTTACACAACACCGATTTGTATGTTTTCTTACCGTTATAGCCCGTGCAGTGCTCATAGTCTCGTATGGCCCTGCCGCTGAGAGTTCCTTGTGACCTTCTTTTTCTTTCTCATAAATGATGAATGTGATAGAAAGAGAAGTTACAATGATGCTATCAGCGGTGTGCCTTGTTCTGCCGCTGATAGTTCCGTTGTTACCTGCTCTCTCTTCATCATAAACGACGCGTGTAATAGAAAGAGAGGTTACAATTTACAACGTAGCTATCAGCGGTACGCCTTGTCTTGTTAAGTCCGTAGTTGACCCCTTCACCGCAGTCGTGATTGCCCGAACAGATCATGGCGTGCCGTAACGTGTTATTAAATTTGAGTAAATTTATACGCCGCCTATAATTGGCAGGAGGCTGCGGAGGCTTTTGTTTTTTTTTACTTGCATTAAATAAACATTCAATTATCTTCTTGTTTATTTTGTTTTTGCTCGTCTTGCCCCAAGTCCATATTGATTGTTTCTCCTCAGAATATCAACATGCCATCGCCGGCTGCGGGCTTCGCAGGTCCCCTACCAGTAGCCATTCTGACTAATTTGCTCCGTGGCGGGCTGGGTCGAAAACGACCCGGCCTTAGCATTTTTCTGTCATTACGCGTCTCCGCCATTTCCATAATATTTTTTATAGAGTTTAAAGGCTTATTTGCATACATGCCAAGTAATTATCCAATTACTTCCAATGTTGGCATAGCGTAATTATTTTTAATTTGAAAATACCTAAAATTATGTAAATATTCCACTCCTTAAAACGTCGTAGGAAAATTGTTCTTCTTTTCGGAGGTTGCAACCACCAAGATTATGGGGATCATAGCCATGGCTACGATTCCCATAATCTTTACCCTATAATTTTGGCACTAATATTTTCATAAATGTTATATCAACAGTAAAGGGAGGTAGCAAATGTAAAATCATGTAATGTCCAGTGTTTTAAATAGCGTCCTCCGCGTGCAAGGTTGTATCTTCTCCAAGAATAAACTTTCTAATAAATGTGTGTATAAAATAGTATTTCTAAAGTTGTGTGTAAAAAAGGACACTATATTTAAAACACTGGACATTGCTTGAGTTTACATTTGCAACCCTACAGTTGATATTACGCTAATGAAAAAATTAGTAAGTGGCAAAAGTAGAGTTGATATTTATTTTGACTGGAAAATTTTATACTGGAGATTTTTTTATGAAATGACCAGTTATTATTTGCTAACATTTTTTTAAAATAAGTTAATCGCGGGCTGTGCAGATGACAGCTTTACTGTCTGAAAATGCCTATATTTGAAATTAAAATTATCTCGGAATTAATAGCAGTGACTTTATTTCATCACGACAATAAATTATTATATTTTTTCCATTACTCCATCATTGTTTCTTCACGTTCCGCCTGAAAACATCCTAATCCAATAATTCTTTCAAGTCGGCAATAATATTCCCAAGTCATATTGTAAATTTAGAAAAAAAAACCTTCGTCTAAATTTTTCGTGAGAAAGAAAAGAAACAGTCTCGGGCCTAACATTAAACATTTGCTAGCAGCTGTTGCGCTAATCCAAATTTAAGACCGTAGGAACCTCTTTGTAAACTTATATTATAATACCTTAATCCGTTTTAAATGTAATTTGCCGTCCGAGCTCTTTATCAGTACGATTTCTATGGAATCGACGATAATTTATGACTTAACTTTTATCTGGCAGCGTTCTAATTATTCTCAAGCTCGCTTTATTTGTTAACGCCTGATAAAGACTTGACAAAACTTGGATAATTTCACCGAACAAGAAGAAAGGGCGACATATTGCCGTCATAAGCAAAAAGGCAGCTACTTATATGAAAAAATCACATTCTGAGATGCGAGACATTTTTTGATAAAAAAATAAACTTATTTAGATTAATGTTTCAGATTTTGATTCTTTAATAAAATCGTTATATTTTATCTCCGCTTCACGAAAACCGTATTTCTCCATCTCCGCTAGATAATAATAATAATAATAATTGGACAATTTGTAGAGCGCCGTTTTTGTGAAAAATCACCTCAAGGGCGCTTTACAATTCATTACAAATTCCTAGGTTCTATTTAATTTTATTATTTACAGATAGATACAAAAACATACTTACCTGCAGGTCACTTCCGAGAAACACACTTTATTAAATAGTTTATGTTTGAGAAAGATACGACTTTGTACGTGTCGCATATCGCTAGTATCTCTTTTCGACGGGACCGCTTGTTCATCATCCATTAATTTGTTTTCGCTCTCCTGTAAAATGAACTGTTTTGACTTACAACAATTTCCACGGGATAATAATAATAATAATAATAATTGGACAATTTGTAGAGCGCCGTTTTTTTGAAAAATCACCTCAAGGGCGCGTGCGTTATTTCTTTTTTAAACATTATTTCCATGACCATGAATCACAGCAGGTATATTAGTCGTGTTCTCTGTTCTTACGTATGAAAATATTTTTTTTTATGTATTCGGTTTAACATTATATATAATAATAAATTATATAAAAAGAGGTTGCTAATACTCACAGAAGAAAGAATTGCACAAGAAGTGCAAATCTCATGTTGCTCCAAATATAAGCCCATTTTGGGCCTATATTTCCGTATAAAACTGTGTTTTCGAATCATTTTTTGTTTTGTTTATAAATAACTAGCTGAAGTCTTAGGTTTTTCGAAATAAGATTTTGAACTATTTCTCCACTTATTTGCAACGTGAAGTGTGCAAAATTTCATTAACAAATATAAAAAATCTGCTTTAATTGTTGGAATAAGGGAATGGGGTGGGTTGAAATGAAAAAAAAACTTACTACAATAAGTTGAATCATATTTAGGTATAAAAAAATACTAATTTTGAAAAAACGCATTTATTATTTTGCTTTTTACAGGTGCTTCAGAATTTTATAGAGAACATTTCATCATATTTAGTTCAACAATTTGTGATTGTCGTATACCTACAAAATATACATAGCTGCGTTTTTGCTTATGACTGCAGTACGATAGTGTCAACGTGTTAGTTTATCACATCGTTTTGAATAGTGTCGCTGGAGACGCTTTACGCAATCTTCGCATTGAAAATAGCTGTAATTTATACCTGTCCAATAAAGCAAATCCTTTGGCTGAGTATTGAATCCAAATCGTTGTATGAAGGAAAACATGTTATTGTGACACGCTTTCCCATTTGTCTTTGCATTCGATAGTCAAAGAGAAACACCGACTCTATTCTCTGTTACTTCTTTGCCTTTGCGTATTGATTGTGATTGTTGTTAAGCATTTAACCTCTCGGCGTTCAGATGATCTCTTGTAATTAATTTCTATATACAGCTGTCACCCGAATCGTATAAATACATTATACCATGTGCGATCTATAAAAAAGCTCGTTACTGTCGGGTCTGATCAAATGTAGTTTATGTGTTATTGCAATTGAGATTAATTGGGCAATTTCCTTTTATGGTGTTGATTTTAAAGACCCAAACTAAGAAGGCAAGGAAGAAAAACTAAACTATTAGGTACTTTATTTTATTAGATATTCTTTCAATAATAATTATTATTTTGGTGACCAGACAACTCAACTAAGTGACGTTTCATCACTCCTCTGAAAAGTCATTAAAAATTACGAAAAATACTAGGTTGAATAGTATACGTCAGGTTAGGTTGTGGGGTATTTTTTCATCACTTTTAATGACTTTTCAAAAGGGGTGTTGAAATGTCACTTTGTTGGTGTAAGGTGTCATGGAACCGATTCTTTTATGGCACCGTATAATTATAAATATTTTGTTTTGACCACTGAGTTTTATTATTATTTATCAGTAATATATTGCGGTGTGTCTCGGTTTGCGCGAGTCACGGATCGTTCGACGTGCGACCCGGGTGCTTACGCGACCCGGGTGCTGACGAATAAATAACCCACTCGCTCTTTAGTGGCTCGTGAGCGGGTTTCGACAATCAGGTCATTCACGATCGACCCAGGACTACCATGAAGTGACAATAAGAACCCAGAAGAGAAGAACGAAGAACACTTCGAGACAACAAAACCCTGCTATGGCAAGCGTATGGCGGAAAACATAAATAACGGGAAACCGGAAACGAGAAGCTAGAAGCAGCAGGAGGCAACAACCAAAAAATACATATATACGCGGGAAGCGGGAAGTGGGAAGATGAAAACGGAAAGCAATAAGCTGAAAGCGAGAAGAAACCGGAAGCAAAATAAGCGAAAGTCGAGAAACGATATCTATATATTCATATATATATAGCTCAATCATTTCCTTTATTCCTGCCCATCCTATATTCCAATATTGGCTCCAGGTTGCCATGTATACCGGTCGATTAAACTCCAACCTCCTTCCTATCCTCAGAGAACGTGTTCCAGTCCTAACAAACAGTGCCCCCTGGTGTACCGGTCTCACCGGGACAGGAGTGCTCCTGGCTGGGGTGGTACAATCGTATCGTAAGCTTTCTAACGTGAACTAAACTATACAATTTGACTGTCCTAAAACGGGATATCTCCTAGTTGGACAGTCAAAGCTTTCTTATAGTAGAGGATCCGCACTAGGAACGACCTTCACCCATCTGTTTAATGGATGAAAAGTATTTTATATCAAATTTAATATATTAAAAAATATATCTCGAGTGGGTTGTCTAAAAAATTCCTGGCAAGACTATGATTAATTTAAAATATTAAAAGAAAGAGAGCGCGTATGCTATGTATTCGTGCAACAGAGAAGGATAGCGATACATTAGTGCTTAGTATAGCTATCCTTCTCTGTTGCACGAATAAATAGCTTACGCGCTCTCTTTCAATTAATATTTTTTAAATTAATCATAGTCTTGCCGGGAATTTTTTAGACAACCCACTCATATGTATTTTCTATTATATCAGAGATATATTTTCTAATATATTAAATTTGATATAAAATACTTTTCATCCATTAAACAGTTGGGTGAAGGTCGTTTCTAGTTCGGATCTTAGACTATTATAATGTATCTATATTTTTATGTTCAAATAAAATAAATAAATAAAAATATGATTATCTTTAATAATGAAAATCTGTTTGTCTACGGCATCTAAAACTCTCGAACTGTAAGCTCTGGTGACATTAAATTTGCACAGTTTTTTCTGACTGGAATGTAAAGGTCAACGCACATATTTGACTGGAATGTAAAGCTTTGAATTTTTCATTTATCCATAAAAAATCGTTTGTTTTTGACAATCCAAAACTAGCATCACGATTTTAAAAAAACATTATTCTCTCTAGCCCATTTAAATCAATAAAAAAAATTACCTCCGATATTTATCCTCATTAAAAACATATTCTTTTTGTTACTCAAAACCGTATAATTTTCGGTTTTCAAACTTAACTCGCCCGCTGAAGGAATAATCGTTTTAGAATATGCCCCTATTGAAAGTGAAGGAGGTATTCAAATTTCAATCAACTGTGATGGATTGCCGCGGATGTAATCTGCGAGATCCAATCATAAAAAAGTGCCGCTCTAGACCAAAGTGCGAATTCTTTAGCACTGGATAAAGATCACAATATTTCAATTTTTTAAAGACCGGCCAGCGGTATGGCATTACCACCAATAAAAATTATGTTTATTATTTCATCTGATTAAAACAAGGAATGCCGTGTCTATTATGAGTAGTTATAACAAAACAAACAAAAGAACGTTATATTTTTACTGTAGGTAGATATTAGAAATTCTATCAGTTGAAATATACGTTATTTATGATAGGTATTTTGAAAATTAATTTATGCCATGTGTAAAATTCTACCGAAATTTGTTGTTGACCTACTACCTCCCATAACAGGTTGTAACATTTGATAAACGTGCATGACGGTGTTGGTATATAATATGCAAAACACATTTAATTAAATTTGTTAAAAAGTGAAATCATTGTCAAGAAAGCTTTTCTTGATGCACGTGGAGATGCCAATATTTTACTATGACTATTATCATAATCACGTTGTTTACTAAATGGGTTAGGGGAAGAGGATATACCGCCACAAACTCTTTTCTACGTAATGGTTGGGTGGTTTGTATGGCTCCGTTGTCGTGCGTACATATTGCCTTCATCATATTGTCTGATAATAACATAAACTGTGTATATGATATTTTTACAGCCCTGCATTTGTGAAAAATCAGAAATGCAGGGAATACAAGAAATGCACCGTGGGCGTGTTTCGTGGTCCTATTTAATACATACACAATTTTAACATTTTTCTTTAAATATTTTTGCTTGATCTATGCACATTTTTTTAAATCTCTTGGAACTAAGAGAAATTTGAATGCCTTTACAGTAAACAATTCTGCTTTTTTTTTTGCTTTGCTTTCTGATTTGTTCTTTCTTTCCAGTCTAATATTTTCTTTCTGTCTTGGGCGGTGTGCGTGTGTGTGTTTGGAAGTCTTTATTGTGGTGACCGGCCGACTTAGAATGAAACCAACTCAGAACCACCTCAGAAAGGTCATTAAGAATGATGATAAAAAAAAAAAAAATGGTTCAATAGGTAAAGTTAGGTTAGGATTACTTTAAAATTATTTTTTCATAGCTTTTAATGACTTTCTGAGGTGGTTCTGACTCGGTTTCATTCTGAGTTGGCATGGAACCCTTTATTGTACTGTAGTTTGAGTCTGTAAGTTGCTATTAAATTGTTTATGTGTGAAGTCATTGGCGACATTGGTTTCCATTAAAATCTACATAGAGGCCCCTCTTAAACCCAACCCTTCAATTTGGATGCTTAATAAAAATTATGGTCCGAAGCGACAAATCCCTTCGTAGTTTTTTAGTCCCTCAAAAATTTATAGTCAAAATAATAACCGTTTTTATAGGTATTTCGATTTACAAGGCATTTCTACATATTGTGTTTTATCTGTGCAGTATTTACATAGATTTAACGAGTGCTTATATTTAACGAATGCTTAGATTTAACGAGTCTCTCACAGTAAACCGTACATGACATTTAAGTCAATGACTGAGTTTTAGCGAACCTCGTACTCTGATATACTCGTATACCCCAATGGATGCAATTTAGTCTTGGAATCTCCTCCTACTCGGTTTCGGCGTGAACCATCTGTGTCGGTGGAGACCTTGCAGAGCGAGTGCAATCATCCGTCAGCCGGTTGATGCCGCGATCGCCGGCCACCGCCGAAAGGGGGCGGTCTTCACGGGTCGATGAAATTGGCGTGAAGAATCGCCTTCATCTTCACCGCCCGGCCGTGTGCCCAACTGACAACCGCTCTACCTACGGATTTAATTCCGTGGATCTTGAGCTGAACACAACCACCACTCTAGTTATAGATATTAATAGTTTTATGGGTCTTGTTTATGAACTTAAGAGGAACGGCTTCGCGGCCCTTTATATAGTACGGATGTTAGCTATTTTATTTATTTGTTTTTGAAATTATCAAATGTGGGCCATTTAAGAATTAAATTTTTCATGACTTTAGACTACCTACGAGTATTTTAGAGGCAAATTTGAAAATTAATAGCAATTATTAAAAAACATAATCTTACTCAACTGAACATAAGGCGTTATTTTGGGTAGAAATTTAAATTTATATAGATACGAAAAATTTTGTATTCCAACTTAAATCAGTCGTTTGTAATTTAAATTTAAACCCATTAAAACACTTTTTAAGTCCTTTTTATTTATAATCATGTTTTCATAGCCGGTGTAATGAGCAAACATTTTTTTTAATATTTGCCATGGACTCAAACATAATATCCAAATTCGTCCCTAAATGGAACGTCATATTCTTGAATGACATATATTAAAAAAACACAATAAATAAAATAACTAAAACCAATACTAGATATTTGCTATATTGTTCGGTTGAAAATTTGATTATGAAAAATGCGCAGCCATTCCTCTTAACACAAATACTCTCTAGCTATATTATACTATAATAATTCTATGGATCTTGTCGCGTCTTACTAAACACAACTTCCACCCTAATTATACGTATTAGTTCTATGGATCTTGTTTTTTCGATGAGCACAACTACCACTCTATGTATAGTTGCAGTTCTATGGATCTTCTCACGAAGGGTTGGTTTCATTAATCAGATTGTACTTAGTCCCCTGCGAACGAACTACAACCCAAATCCGACTATTAAAAGCTCCAGATCAAAGCTTTCAGAGTAATTATCTCTTTTGTAGTCTCATTGTTATCTCTAAATACATTGTTGTCAAACCCTTTTTATCTTTAAATATTCATCAAACCAGACCATGTTGTGAAGAAGAAATCGAAAACAAATATTTTTAAATGAATTGGAATTGAAAGGGTTTTTGCTAGTCATAATAATTATTCAGGTATTTATTTTATTTGTTATTTTTATTATCACATAATTTATAAGAAAACACGATAAAAATACGTTTTTACATCGTGTCAAAGTTTATGACATCCATTCAGCCGATAAAAATATTTAACGACTTGTATTATAAAATATTAAAATAATAATCAAGTAGGTTTTCATACCATACGAAACACATTACTGTGTTTATTTTTATCGTACCCTGAGTAGTTTCCGCAAAAAATATTGTTTTTTGTCTGTATTTTATATTGATAGATACTACGTAAAACGGTGATTTTCTTAGAAATATGTATAATAGCTTTCCGTGTACTATGTCTTGCCTCCAATTTTGAATTTTTGTTCCATCGCACAGAACTCAAATAAAATGTAAAACTTATGATTCCAGAAATCCTATCGTTTGTTTGTCTGTCAGTAGTGTAATTTTTTACAAATATTCCAGTTACCCCTCCCCTGCCTATCCCAACAAGGCGATTTATTTGGTAATAAACCCATTCCGAATGAAAAATCAGGTCTTGCATTCATTCCTTGTTTTATCTATATCGCCAATATCGGTCAATAGATGTTTCATACGAATAAAATCGGACATGTTTATCCTAAACACTATCTAAGTTACAAACCAATTCTTTAAAACTTTGTTATCATAATATAATAAAGGTGGCGACCAAAAATATGGGAAAAATTAGTCGAAGATAAATTGTTCATTCTGAATTTAAAATATGAGGTCCCGATGGCCGAGTTGGTTGCTTCCAATGGCCAAGGCATTTGTCCCAGTAAGAAAAGAGATCCTGCGTTGTCTTTTTTTCATTTAAATTTATTAGGATTATCTTCTTCTTCTTCGATGATATATTAATTAATTTATAATTTATAGTAAAACGCACTTGAAGTAAAAAATCACAAATGTTATATTCTTATTATAGTTACAAATTCCAAGTGCAAAATTATGCCTTGCCTTCCTTACTGGATTTATTTATATCACACCTATCTCCCAGATAAGCCTCGCTTCCAGAAATCGTACCGTTTGTCTGTCAGTATATTTTTTTACTATTAATCCAGTTTCCGCTCTTTTGGCAATCGAAAAAGGTGATTTACTGAGAAATATAATGGTTGACACATTCCTAGTGCAAAATCAGGTTTCCAGTGCCTCGTTATCCCATTAGTGAGTGGACCTAATGACCTGCCAGAGTCCCGGGAACCCAGAATGTGTGAAGGTATGCGCCTCCAGAACCCAGACGCCAGATGTTAATTTTATCAGAGTCGACTACGCCTTTTGACATTTAGACTTTTGGGTGTTAGTGTCGTTATTAATATATTTTTTAATAAATGTGTGATATGCGATACTTGGACTCGGTTACAATACATAGCTTTTCCATTAAATCTTTATTACTACTGACAACAACACTCTCATGTTACCTATATCTATTAATTTGAACTTGTTTGTGATTGGTGATTCTTTTCGCATGAAGCTTTTAGATTCTGACGTTCTATGATTTGGTACAATTATTCGCAACGTACACGTTTTTAATGTTGTTTTTTTTTTGTTTCAGGTAAGTGTCAAGATGGTTTTATTCATTATACCAACTGTAAACCCAGCCATCATTTTGCTGTATCGGTAAGAAGAATAAAAACTAATCAACGTTTTATATATAAGTATGCAGGTCTTCGCCCGAGTTATTACATTATTTAGTTACGTTATTACGTTAGTAATAGTATAATGAGGAAATCTATAATTAGGAAAATATCCGGTCTTGTCTTTTTTTTTCAGCTCAATTTTTTTGTTTACAATAGCACTCTTCAGGAAGTCCCGATAAAAACAAATAACCTCAGGGCCTATATCATCTTTGGGGATGCTGTATGAATGGTCTTTTTATGAGGAAATTGTGTCCTGGGAAGAAAAAGGTATGAAGGGTGGTTAGGAATCTGAGGGTTAATGTGTTCAGGAGACCGGACCTATGAATCCATCCCTCCCGCTGCGGTGGTTCCGAGAGAGTCTGGCTGGAGAGGTCCAGATAAGGTCTCGCTCAACCAGTCTCTCCCGATCCGGCTCGCACACAGTTGGTGGACAAACGCACTCGTCACCAAAACCTCGACACCACACCTCGTGAACCCGGGCACCCCTGCTAAGTCAACTAACGTAGCGAACCGCTTGGGGTGACCTACGGAAGGGGTTTTGGTTATCCAATAAATGATTCCCGGGGCGGCGGTACTCATACCCTCTCCCTTATTGGATCCTTATATTGGGAACATATTTAAATTGATATTATTACGAGTATGTCGCCAGAACTCTCAATTCAACATTTTCTGCTTATGAGCGCAGTGGATGGATGAACGTCCTTGTTGTACGATTTGTGATTATTTCCTATTTAAACGCTATATATAACATAGGTATCTACGGCTAAGGTGAGATCCATACAATACACCGACTTTTATCTCATTAACGCCGTCAATCCTTCCTGCTCCGTGTTTTACGCTTTTTATGCAGCTTTTTGCTCGCGTCTTTTAATTCCGCTAAGAATCCTCGCTTGAACTCGCCGCCGTCACCCCGTCAGATGTGTAGTGTGTACTAGAATAGCACTCCTGAGAAGGCTCTGATGCTTCGTGCCAGTATGATAATAGTAGGCTGTATGTATTGCCGGTAGGCTGTGAAGTGTGCAGGTATTGCTAGTGGTTGCTAGCTGCCAGCTGCTAGTTTGTTGCCAAGTTGGTCGGTTGGGCCAGTTAAGCTTTTGACGTGTTGTGAAAGGTTTTCGGCTCGCGGCGGGCGGGACGTTTGATCTGTCAGTCCGCGGAATGGGCGAGCATGAATCAAAAGCCTACAGTAGACTCACGATATACAGGGTTGGATGGTGAAAAAATATCTCGTTGATTTCCCGGTTTATCCGAGTATATATTTTTTTCCATAGTATACAAATATGTATAAGGTAGGTAGGTATCTGTGTTTGATCTCTCGGTCCGCGGAACAAGCTCGCTTGAATTAAATTTTCAAAATGGATGTTGAAGATCACGGTTAGATGGATTTCTCGTAGGTAATTACAAATAGGCTGCATGATATTATTAGGTCTATACATATGTATACAATATTTCAAGACTTAACTTAAATTCACATTTATTTTCAATTAGTCAAGATAGTTAGGCCGCGCCAACAGAGACTGTAATACCTTCTGTCATCTGCTGATTAAACCAAAAACACATTCAAATTACAAGATCTGTTTATAATATTATGTTTACTCTTTCATATTCTTCTTCGTTATGAATTCGAAATCTCGTGTAGATAGTAACCTACCTCTTGTTTTAAAGGTTAAGTGCAAACAAATTGTTCAATCTCGGAATAAAACTGAAGGTTTGTATAAAATCATACCTACGCCGCTCTCCTGCAACAGACACTCTTCTTTATACAAATAGATTGATTTCAGCTATAATTGGATAATTTGTAGACCGCCGTTTTCGTGAAAAATCACCTTAAGGTCGCTGTGCAATTTATTATGAATTCTTAGGCTCTATTTAACTTTATTATTTACAAATAGAAACAGAGACATCCTTACCTGGCAGGTCACTTCCGATAAACACACTTTATGAGAAAGTTTATGCTTGATGAAGATACGACTTTTTACGTGTGGAACATAATATTTAAAACAATGGCATGTTTTTAATTTCAATCATTTCTTTAATACCTACATGTTAATGCAATTTGGAAAAAAAAACTTCAATAACATGATGACGTAATTTTTAAACGACAGACGGGTGATTTTGTGTCTTCTGCGTTAGCTAAATCGGTACGTACCTCATCAGAACTTCAACTTATTTTCCATCAACTTTCCTGTTATGTACTTTACATGCGACTCATTTTACACTGATTAACCTGCGTTAGGCTAGGCTGCGGCGTTTTTGCCTTTAAAACAATCATTTCGGTCGGTTCGGGTCGCTTGATTTAAGACGAACTGTAAATCGAGATGGTGCTGTACTTCATACTAGTTATAACCCGCCCGGTTTCTCTCCTCACCCCCGCCCACCCTGTGCTCCCCGGGTAGACTTATGCGAATATTAAATACATAAGATTCAGCCAATCATCCCGCCATGGCCACTATTGCCAGGAGCCTAACAAGGTCTCAAACACGTTTCAATCGGACCCCGCATCGTTATTATATTTTAAATTGTTATGAATATCGCCATTGTTTATTTAGTATTGTTCTTCTCGCGGCATGGCGGACTCCAACACTTGTAAAATATAATAATAATTATTACTAGATATTATTATTAAACATAATAAATGAAACTTCGGGGTTAGAAGTTAGAAGTTGTTTGGACGGATGTCAATGTGTCGCCAATATGTCGCCAACATGGCTTTATTGATCGATGCTAGCGCACCACACTTAGGTAAAGGTTTCATAGGAGATTCGGTAAATATATTTCATATCAAAACTTTACTCAAACAAACATTGTAAAGTTTAGTAATATGGCAATATTTGAAAACCATTTTTCGGAGTTAACCTCTACCAAAAGTCTATAAGAAAGAATGTTATACCTATTTGATGAAATTTAGATTTATCCGTCTTAGAAACTTTTTCTCTCTTGACAGTAAGTTGATGTTGAAGATCACGGTTAACGGATTTCTATTAATTACACTAATTGCAAATATGTTGCATGATATTGGTAGGTCTACACATATACAAAATTTCAAGAACTACTTTCTAAACTTAATTTCACACCTATTTTAAATTAGTCGAAAATAATGCTGTTTTACAGCATTCCATATTCAGTTTCAATTTATCAGTTTTTTTAGTTTTATTAATCCAATTTTAAACTTACGAAACTAGCAAACTAAATATATTCAGGTTCAACTATTTTCTTGTTTTGTAAAGTGTCCCCATTTAACATAAAAGGTGCTGTCAAAATTATTATCGGCAATTTTATTTTAACTGTTGTTATTTTCGTTTCTTCTGTAAAGCAATATCATTCAAAATACGTAAAATGTTATAATAAGTTTATGTGTGTGAATGTTCATAATTAATATTATCTAACGATTGTTTTTAAAAATTCATCAAACGTCGTAGACCGCCTTATTTATACGAAGTAATATTATTATTGCTTAGTTTATTAACGTTTTCGTTAAAAATAGCCCCGGGCTTTCATGTACGTCATAATGATTTATGTCCCTGTCATTGTAATGAGTCGGTCCACTAATTTTCACACTTTCAACAAGAATAACCGCATATTTATTGAAATTGACGATCTTTATGAAAATCGTACCGGGAAATTTATAGATTTGTTAATTTGGTTGGAATCGTTCGTTAAGTGGGCGATTTATATTTAAATTATCCGTCGTTAAATTGAGATACGTAAAAAGATAATTCGTTAACGATATTTATGCAAACCTTTACATGCTAATTAATTTACCAGAAATTAAAGTAAATATTGCAATAATGCCAACAATTGGATTGCACCCCACCTTTTTTAATCATATTTCGTATGATAACTTGTGTTCTTTCCATAAACACTAATTAATTACCTTATTAAAACTCTTTATTAATCTACTAGTATTTACTACCCCTCCTCGACCGCTTTTTCTTATTAAATTGTTTAAAATATGGTGCTTATCTTATTTTTTTAACTTAGAATTATATTTTTGAAGCTATTTATTATTTTTTTCTATAATATTCGCAAATTTACTTTATGGCGTCATTTTAATTAAATGAAAACAAATCACTTTGTATTATTGTAGAAAGCAATCACTTTGTGGTTTGACATATTTAATAAAATAAAATACTGTTTTGTTTAAAACCACGAGTTTTATTAATTTTTTGAACCGACCGGTTTCGCTTTACTCAAGCATAGTGATGTATAAATTCCCGGGAATTTATTTTTGGGGAATATTCCCGGGAATATTCCCCTGGACGGGGAATATTGGGAATTTTGATTTTAACAACATAATACCTCAAAAAGAATAATATTTATTAACTAAAATATAAAAAATACACACATATGGTATCTACATATTAGCAGTATAGATCCATAAAAAGTCAAATCTATTCCAATATATATGGGAATAGGATCCAAGAGAGAAAAAAAAAAGCACCGATCAAAATTATTTTACATTGAGTAGTATCTCTATTGTATGTACAGTATTAGTAGCCTATACACTTTACGCTATTACCTATTAGTGTACGGTAGGCTACATAAAACAAAAAAAATCGTAAAACTGTAAAAATGACACAACTTCACAGATCGTTACTGTTCATCTGATGATACTGATTGGACACTATCAACTTCGCTTCCACTTTCATCTTCATATTCTTCTTCTTCTTCATCCGACCCGGACGAAGTTGTTGCCGATTCAGGATTATCTACGTTTTCCTCTTCCTCGGCACAGTCAATTGGATGTTTGCGTTTGCGAGTACCAGATAAGTTTGAAACGTTATGATGCGAAGCAGACGCAATCTGCTCATCCGTGGAAGAAAGGGTTTTCTTGGAAGCAGCTTGAGAGCCACTTTCAGAGGAAAGAAGTTTCCAATTGTGTGCCATAAATCTACATGGGATACCCTAAGGCCCCCATGTCTAAGGGAGTTCCCTTCCAGGAAACCCAAAGGGACTTCCCTTAAGGGAATGGCACTAGTATCGACCAAAATATTAAAATATATCTGAGTAGTTTGAAATTATGTTAACCAACCACAGATGTCATTGATGTCAAAATCATTTTTATTTTATTAAATTATTTTTAAATAATAATAAATATTGTGCTGACTGAAAACCCGCTATAATATGATAGGTTTATAATATTCAAATAAATACCAAAGGTATAGTGAATATACTGAAATGTGAATTCGCGAGTGAATTAACACTCCTTTAAATAAAAATAAATCGTCCTGGGATAAACATGGGACCCTGAGGAAATCCCTACATGGGATACCCTGGTCTGCAGGGACTTCTCTAAGGGGGGTGGGGGCGGCATAAGTGGTAGGGAAGTCCCTACATCAAGGGATGTCCCCTTAGATAACTGCCAACTCTCAATAAAGCATCCAAGAGAAGTGTAGAAACCATTTTATTAAAAATTAAATAAATTCCCCGTTTTCGGGAATTTATTTCAGGTCGGGGAATATTCCCGGGTCTACATCACTACTCAAGCATCATCAGGGTACAAATTAATACAGTATTAATTTGTACCCTGATGATGCTTGAGTAAAGCGAAACCGGTCGGTTCAAAAAATTAATAAAACTCGTGGTTTTAAACAAAACAGTATTTTATTTTATTAAATCACTTTGTATTTGCCACTTATTAATTCAAAATTATCAACATGTTTCGAAACCAATAGTTCCTTCGTCAAGATAAAATTAAAATGAACAAAAATAACAATAGAAGATTTAGAACTACCTTGGAAACAAGTCGTTGGCGTTTTTTAGCAACTTGTTGCTTGCTTTTTAACTAAAAATAAGGTGTTTGACCATATTGGAACTAAATAATTATCAACATTTTGTTGTGGCGATATCGAGTTATCGCGGTAGAACTATATAAATATGTTGTGTTGTGTTATGTGCTCCTTTGCAGAGATACAGTGCTATTTGATTGGTAATCCCCTTCCTTGCATTCCTTGTTTACTTACACATATTACCACCATACTCCAGCAAACACCGTTTCATTTTGTTTTTTTTTAGTATTTACGGTCCATTTTCAAGTGCATTTGATGCTGTAATTCGTAAGCAATTTCAAATGCTACAATTTAATATTATTTATGTACTCATGGTAAAAATGACTGCTGGTTAGCTGAAAGTGTTGCAGAGACTTGGAATTTATTAAATAAATTCATGTTGTCAAAACTTTCCGTTTGAGAGTTTTCCCTTATTTGAAACACAGTTATCCTTCTTTATAGTTAGTTGATAGCGAACATTTTTTAATGAAGATTATATCGAATTTACAACCTACCTTTATGGGCTCTCATAACCCTTAACTAAAAAATACCTATCTGACAGTATCATTCTTGTTTTGTCTATGCCTACCTTAATCACACTTTTGGATTAACTTTATTAGATGCCTTACACATCAATCTCTCTCTTACCAAGGAGCGAATCATATATGGGAGGATAGATGTTCTGATCAAGTCCTTGTGCTTGTTGTACGGCCAATCATAAAATTTAGCTTTTGTTTTCAAAGTACGCTCATTACAGAACATATTACATATTATAATTTCCAATTGTGTCCTCGGCGTGCGAACTCTACCTAAGTTTCTTTAAATAAACAAAAACAGTGTTAATTTCTAGTGACCTTCCAGTTAGATATGGTCCTGTATATATTTTCTGCCTGTACAGTACATTTTTACAGCAACATCGCGTTCATTGGTCAAATCATTGTATATATAGTTTCGTATAGGTGATCGATGAACCGATGGATGCAATTTTTAGTCATAAGTTGTTGTAGTGGTTTGTAGTTAGAAATAAGATTGTGCAAATGTATTATTATAAGTTTGTATAGCGCCCTTGAGGTGATTTTTCACAAAAACGGTTCTATACAAGTCATCCAATTATTATTATCTGCTAGGTCTCTTTAAAACAACATATCATATTCAATTATCCACCATTCACTATCTTTATATAATGAAGTGAATATCTAACCCTTGTTTTAATCAAGCCGAAAACACGTGTTTATTCCCCTGCCGGCATTCGAGTTATTTACCTTAATTTGCCTAGATAAACAGGGTTTATTAAACAACCCTTGCCGCCCGAGCTCCAGCCAAAGCGAGCGTGCGCCGCTGCAATATAGCTTGTAATCTCTTAGTCAACAAAATTAAACGCAGCCAGCACTTGCACTAAATTGATTATGTAATACCTTCGTGTTAACGACACGGGCGTGTTTATGTCTGCTTAATAACATTATTTAACTGCATTCACACTTTCAACTTAATAGGAATAATAATAATATTTGGATTATTTGTGTAGCGCCATTTTTGTGAAAAATCACCTCAAGGGCGCTGTACAAATTTATAATACATTATTTCTACAATCTTACTTCTAATTAGACCAGACAAACCATTATAACAACTTATTGCTAAAAATTGCATCCACCGGTTCCTCGATCACTCTTACAAAACTATATATACAGTCCATTTGACCAACGAACGCAGTATGTATATTTTTTTTATTTGTAGTCTGGACAGGCTGAAAACATACAGGACCATACATAACTGGGAGGACACTTGTACAAAAAGTTGACGGGAATATCGATGATTTAAGAGCAAAAAATATCTTAACTGGCATTTTTTCAAGAACGTTTTTATTTATTTATGCATCTTAAGTCTAAAGCTACCTGCATGTAACTAATGCTTTTATTTCTTCAGTACTCCGAAAACCATTTTTTGTGCCATTTTTAATTAAATGAAAAAAATCACTTTCTATACGCAATTTATTTAATCAAAATTATCAACATGTTTTGAAACCAATGGTTTCTTCGTCAGGAAAAAAATAAAATTATACGAGTATAAGGCGTTTGTACAAAAAATGATTTGTTTTCATTTAATGCTTTTATTTTGTGTTATCTAAAATGAAATTTACATAATATCTTACAATTTATATGTATTCTCTCGACTACCATTCCTAGTAGGCTTATGCCTTTATCATGCTTGTCGTACATAGTTGAATTGTAATGTAATAATACATACATAATTATGTAGAAACAAAAATAAAAATATTTTTTTAAGAACTAAAAATCAGTAATAAAAAGTAATGGGTTTAAGTTTTTTTTGTGTTTAGCTTTGATTTTTATTTGATATCTATTATCTAGGTTCGTTGCGCCCTTCAGTTACATTAAAAAAAATGTATTATTAAAATAGCCTAGTGTTATTATTTATTACCGCTGTTATTTTGTTATTCCAAAACATCTAAATAAGATTGTCATAAAATTTATATTTTTATAAACATTTGGGATTTTATTAATTAAAACATCCATCTTAATTGACAAAAATGTTATACCCACATGTTTTTTTATATTTTCTGCTAACCATCGATATGCTTGTAGCTGCTTGTGACTGAAAATACTCAGAATACACGCATTTACTAGTCTTAATAGTTCGCCAAAATAACTATAAAAATTAAATGAAATTATGTAAAATACTAACAACGACATTCAATAAAATTCAATGACCTAACATTTCACATTTTAATTGATTGTGCGCCTATGTTTTTAACTAACAAGGTAATAATATCGTGGTATCACTTATTACCGCGCTTTTTCAGCTTGCGTCCAATTACGTTTGGATAAAATCATTTAAAACATCAATTTAACGTCTCGAAACTAGACATTCTCGGATTAGGTATGCTCTTAGCTAATTGCGAACGAACCGATCACAATCTCTTCTCGTCTCGCTCTGCGTCGGCGTGAAAACGGATATTTATTTATGTCATTAATGCCTCAACACTGTATAAATCTGCACTTCTCGTGTCACTCTCAAACGGCTGCGAAATCAATTGGATCGAGCCGGTAGCCGAGTTAATTGCCCGCTTAATTATACCTCTCGAACGGTCTCGTTCTGAGCGCTAACCAGCTTCTGATCGTTGGCCTGGCACTGGTTTCACCACGAGAAATATTGTCCGTACAGCGTACGGGACGATCTTATCTCTACACCCAGGGCTGGGCAAAATACATGCTTTGCTGTAATTGAAATACAAATTACAAAATACTTTTTCGCATGTATTTAAAATACGAAATACAAAATACTTTGACGTCGTGTATTTTAAATACAAAATACAAAATACTGTATTTTAACCATTTTTTTCTGTCAAATACAAAATACAAATTACAAAATACAAAATACATTTGGTTTTGGTAGAACCTTTGGTTGCAATAAATTGTCCTAAGTGCACTTATCTAAGGGTGCATATCCAGAAAAGCAAAGCTGTGCAGAGTGAAACAGAAACGTGCAAAAATTGACCAATCATATTGTTTAGAAGACAAGTTGTTTTGAAGAAAAGTTTGTGGTATAGGACCCAGGTGTTGGATAATAATAATAATTATTATAATAACATGACGTTTCGGCATCAGTTTCGGTTTCGGTAGAAAATCTGCCGAACCTTCGGCCGCACCGAAATTCTGCGTTCGAGAATTATCGCGCGTCGTTAAGCTGACTTCGGGTGAGTTCGTGGCTCGTTCGCCAAATTTTTGTTCAAATAAGTAGTTAACGTGTTTGTTAATTTTTAATTTTTTGGTTTATTCTATAGCAGTAATGTACCGGTAATAGTACCCGCCGCCCAAATTGGGAGGCAGGTAAGGGTACCGCCGCCCCAGAAACCATTTATTGCATAATCAACACTTCTTCCATAGGACACCTTAAGTGGTTCGCTACGTTTGGTGTCTTTGCAGGGGTGCCCGGGTTCACGGGGTGAAGTTTGTCCAGGTCTTGGGGGCCAATGCGTCTGCCTGCCTGCTCCGTGGTGTGCAGGATCGAGAGAGACTGGTTGAGGCAGTTCTTTTATCCTCTCCAGCCGGAATCTCTCGACCTATCGCCTGGCACCGCGGTTGGAAGGATGGATTCATACGTCCGTTATGCCTAGATACACTGACCCCTCCATTCCTACCCACCCTTCATACCTATTTCCTTCCCAGAATTGCCTCTCCTTCCTTTCCTTAAAAAAACCTCCACACAGCATTCCCTAAGATGACATAAGCCCTGAGGGAAACTATTTTCCTCAGGGCCTCCTATGTGGAACTAATGTAAAAAAAATAATAAATAAATATTTTTTCACTTACTTCAATTTTTGTTTTCTCTATTTCATTTAACATGTTCATTAAGAATATTGTGATTGTAAACGCAATTAAAATACTCAATTAATGAGGTCCTTCCTTTATAATTTGAGTGTTGATTATTGTCAAATTTTTGTTCCAAGAAGTAAATAACATGTTTTGTTATTTTTTGTTTGTTTTATAGAAGTAATTTAAAATAAATTAATAATATTTTTTTTCACAGGTATTTCAATAATTGTATTTCATTTCATTTAACACGTGTTAGTCTGTATCAGTGTAAAAATAAGCCAAATTTCAGCAAAAAAAAAATAGCTTAAAAAAGAATCGGTTTCGGCCAAAACTGAGACAGACATCGAAGATTCGGTTTCAGTTTCGGTAGAAAGTCCTGTTTCGGTCAGACACTAATAATATAATACGATACAAATAGTGTTGCCAACTTGCTCTAAATATTAACATATATTGCGCTGGATTCTAACGTTTTTAGTCTTATGTATTATCTACGTTATTTTATTTTTCATTATCATTACTATGATCGCTAAATGTATTTGAAAATGTATTTTGAAGCCATAATTTAAAAAAGTATTTGAAATACAAATTACAAAATACCTCAGCATCGGGTAATTGAAATACCAATTACAAAATACATTTTTAGGAAGTAATTGAAATACAAATACAAAATACGTATTTGTATTTCAAATACGTATTTCAATTACAAGTAATTCAAATACTGCCCAGCCCTGTCTACACCAGTAATTTACAATAGTCGATATTTAATTCTTACGCCGGTAAAAGTAATTAAATCGAACAGTAGAGCTTAATTTAGTTTGGTTTTGTATCACGCCTTTGATGTTTGGAGCAAGGCGTGACGAACAGTTCGTAGAATTCCATGCACCATTTCGACACTGACAATAATCCCAAACAACGTATACATTCTCGTTTTTTAACACTTTATTAAATTTATATTCATCGGTAATATTTTATTAGTATCGTTTTTTTTAGTAGTGGGGATTGAATATTTGTGTCGAATAGTTTACGAAATAATGGTCCCTTATTTTCAAGGCCGAAAATTTGTGTCTATTATAATATCAAAAGCTCCGCTTTGATCAAATTTGCATCTTTGTCACGATGCTTTGAATCGGCTTGGTTTTATTTTGTAATATAACCATAATAGTAACAGATATCGGACCGAACATTTTTCGATTCAAAATGGTTAATATTGTCTTCAACAATTAAATGATGAACATTATTTATGGACATTTATATGGAAGTACTTCAGTTATACCCCTCATAATTCGAGTAGTACAGTGAAACATTGCCATTTTGTGGCCTGTTGTATTGGTGTGTGTGTCTGCAACCCTTCAACAATAAAACCTTCTCTCTAGTTAATATTGTCTTCAACAATTAAATGATGAACATTATTTATGGACATTTATATGGAAGTACTTCAGTTATACCCCTCATAATTCGAGTAGTACAGTGAAACATTGCCATTTTGTGGCCTGTTGTATTCGTGTGTGTGTCTGCAACCCTTCAACAATAAAACCTTCTCTCTAGTTTAAAATCCCTAAAATCAATACGCGACGTTATTGTGTTTGGAAACTTTTTTATTTACCAGCAACTTTATTGCTCCCCGCCGCGCACAATCACGCCTCTTTATTAAATCAAATCTTTTGCTTCTATTCGCCGATCGACTCGGGGCCCGGAATAAAAAGGTTGCCATCATGCACATGGCAATATCTAATTTAGGTTTGTCTTGTTTCACCCCTTTTTTGTGTTGGTTGCTTTGTTGAGTTGGTGGGTGGTATGTGTTGGGTGCCCCATTGTCGATGGTAAACATTGGTCGTGTGGCGGACACGTTTTGCCAACACAATGGGAAGAGCCCGGATTTGAATTAAGCTCCGCATTGTCACCGGGCGCTGGTCCATGTGAAGATGGCGGACTCCCAAATAGTTAATTAACCAGGGGCGTAGTGCGCACATCAAATAGTGCAAAAATTTAAGTGAATTTCCCGAGGCGTCTGCGTGAGAAAACCTTGTATCTGTAAGCGTTTTTAGAATAGGGAGATTCAAAAATAATGCGCATAAGCGCAGTGTACACTGTTTAGAAAGGGACACTTTGATGGTTTGGTCATGCCGAGCCATTATCAGCCAAATTTCTTCAAATAAATATTATTAGAAGAAATCGTGATAGCTCCGCAGGGGCGATTCCGATTCTACTTAGGATACTAGGGTAAGGAATTGTCCTTAACCTTAAAATGAACGACTTTTGCGATTCCAGTTCTCGCAAGAAGATCGTTCATAAGCTCGTAGTAAGCGCTCAAAACGAAGAAGAAAATAACTGAAGATTGTTTGAAAGGGAGGTATGTAGGTACGGGTGACCGGACAACTCCAATGAAACCAACTCAGAAGCACCTCAGAAAGGTCATTAAGAGTGATGTTAAAAATATTTTAAAAATTGGTTAAATAGGTTAAGTTAAGTTAGGGTTACCGGCTAATTTTAAAATTATTTTATCATAGCTTTTAATGACCTTTCTGAGGTGTTTCTGAGTTCTTTTCATTCTGAGTTGGTATGGAACCGTAAGTACGAATGTTATAGCAAGCGCGCTAATATTTCAAAAGTGTGCATTTCACACGCCGTAAAAGTAAAACCTTCAGAAAACTAAAGTAGACAAGAGTGGGGTGGCTACGAAACACTTTTTTTTATCAATGTGAAGGATGATTTTTTTCCACCGTCGTTTTTTGTCGCCGAATTCCAGTGCACTTTTTCCTATACGTTTGGTCGATAGTATTTGTGTTTTCTTCTTCGCAGACCGTGGATTTATCGAATTATAGTGGAACCGAGTACTTGTGAATTAAATGAATATTTTATTGCTATATTATTCTCCCGCAGGGTAAATCCTATAGATGTATGTGTTTGTATCTTTTTAGTGTCGGTTGTTTCGGTTTCATCGAGTTTCAAATCACAGCGGTGCTGAAGAATTTTTCACTTAAAATTACGGCTATAATTAGTATGCATAAACAAAATATACATAAGAAGTAATAAAAGCCTTAACTGGTCAAATAATATCAGTGACCAATTTAAAAGCATTTCACACGAGGACCTTGCGAGTAGGTACTAGCAGTACTTGGTTGGGTTCGCCCGTCGATTAATGTATTCACGTTCTGGTCCGGAGGCCACCAGTCACCCTACCAGACCCTCGCAGCTTCCCTCAATCCCTTTAATAGATTTTAATCCCCGCTGTGTCCTCCGGGGAACTTTGATGTAGCACTTTGATTTATTTCATTCGCCAAGGGAAACTCAATTATTCCACGATCGCCATTATTGGATCTTTACAAATTAAATCTTTTTGTTCATAAATAATGATTTTTTTAGTGCTACTTTTTAGTACCAGATTCAACACTATTTCTTGTTAAAAACGTCAACTTAAGTAAAACAGCGTTTTTTTTTTAAAAAAAAACTAAATATTTCTGACCTCCCTAACTTATGATTCAAATGAAATTGTGAGTTGAAAATACATTGGTCTAGAAATTCCGCTCAGAAATAGCTGTGCAAGTTTCATGACGATAGAACTTATTGTTTTTACTAAACGAAATACTAAATTTTCTAATTTGTGGTTAAGGTGTTGGAAGTAGATAGGGACGAGAAGATCGAAGTGGGGGTAAGAAAGGCCAGAACTAGACAAGAAGATCCAGAAAGAGATGAGAAGATCCCAGAAGTAAGAAGAGATAAAAAAAATCCACGAAGAGGCAAGAAGAGCCGAGAATAGATGAGAATATCCAAGAAGAAGCAAGAAGAGTAAAGGAGAACAAGAGACAAGAAGAGTCGAGAACGGATGAAAAGATCCAAGAAGGGGCAAGAATAGCCAAAAATAGACAGGAATATCCAAGAAGAGCCGAGAAGAGGCAAGAAAAAGGAAGGCATAAAGAAAGGAAAAAACAATTAGGTAACGCTCAATCCATTCCTCTATTCTTGACCATCCTAAATTATAATATTGGCTTATGAGGTTGCCATGTATACCGGTCGATTGAACTCCAACCTCCTCCCTATCCTCAGAGCACGTGTTCTAAAATCCTAACAAGTCAGTGCTCCCTGGTGTACCGGTCTCACCAGGACAGGAGTGCTCCTGGCTGGGGTGGTACAATCATATCGTATCGTAAGGTGTTGGAAGTAGATAGGTGCCTAAATAGTTACAAATATTTATCTACTTTGGTGGTACAAATTAACATTTAGTCGTTCTACATCGATACAATAAACCAATAGATTTTCTATTTTACTGCTAAGTACTTGATTTGATGTGTTAAAAATGCTTTTGGTTTGCTAGTGCTATGTCTTAATTTCGTTAAAAATAGCGGAGATATGGTATTATTACAGGTATGGTAATAATATTATAATATTCCGTGGTCACTTATCCCCGATGATACATAAAATAACCACTTTACCTCGGACGGGACTCGCGGATCGCGGGTTCATTTACAAGAAAATTCAATAAAGATTTAAATTTTATCTGTAAATAACAAGAAAACAAGACAAATAATTTGTCTCAAATATTTACAGAACGATTCTTTATCGGCAATTGACCGTAACGCTACACTGCAGCGACACTAATTTACGACCGTATATTAGTAATTTCAACATAAAATGCCACAAAACTCATTATTTGTTTTATCATATAAAAATACTTTTCGTCTGCCTATTAAATAACGGGTAGAAATAATATTTTTTAATGTATTTTTTGTTGGTTTTAAAATTGTTCGATGTTGGATGTTGTATAGTGGGTTTTTTTTTTAAATTTATAAATGACTAATAAATAACCTGTCGTTTTTAAAATACCCATTTATTTATTGAACTTTTTATTGTACCGATTGTACATGTTCATGAAAAGAGCCAACCTTTGATATGTATTTTGTTTATAGAACCGGAGACTGTGATAAATCGTGTATGTTAATTTTAACATTTTAGATTTATGTAAGTAAATTGAACATGGGAAATAATAATTGGATTTATCTGGTTTTGCAATGGCTGTTGAGAAAAATCGTCTGTGAGAATTGAACCCGATTAAACTGTAATCTGTGTAGATTTAGCCACTTCTCTGAGTGCATGTCTCGAGTGGAATGTGGGTATTAATTGCCGCAGTGGAAATATATCGATCGAATTTGAATATGTAAAACTTTGCCCTACCAAAGCGCATAACTAAAGGCTTTTTCGATAGAGAAAACAAAGATAGTGGTGATGCACTACTGAGTAATGCAAAATCGTATGAGTTTGGTTAGATCTCTTAGATAGATAATAAATAACCACTCTGTAAATTGCCATCTCAACACAGGTGTTTCACACCTAGGGAGATGGGCAATACGTCATTATTATAAAAAAATGTAATATATAAAAAATAAATAATTTTTATATTATAATTAAGGCGCTGTGGTAAGCGACCAAAAAGAAGAAGAAGGGGAGATAGGTAAATAAAAATAATAGACGGAGAGCGCTAATATATAAGACTAGTTTAAAATAGTGCAAAAATCTCATGGAAATGTCTTAAATAGCATTAAACACTGAATTTTTTCATTCGTATGTAAACTTGTAAAATCACGGAAAAAAACATGTTTATGATAATTTTCAGAGCATACTTTGCCATTTTTTTTCTATCGAGGGAATTTCATATAAATACCGTTTCGACTTGGCAAATGTAAGATATTGTCTTAAAAAAATAACATAATTATATTTGTTTAGAAACTTAATGTTCAAGAGAAATATGTTAAAAAACGGTAGAAAATCGAAATGTTGCGGCTTAAATACTACGAGTAGAACGCATGTTTGCTTTTGAAATGTTATTTTTTGATTGGTCTTTTTATAAGCCCATAAAAAGTATAAGGCCTATAAAAGCTTTAAAGTTCAAAATCTCTTACTTTCTAACCCCTATTCGGTTAGAGTTTTATTGTATAATGTGGTAAATTAAATTCTTTAGAAAATGATCGAAAAACATTTAAATATTTGTATCCGAACTTTGCAAAATAAATATTTCTTCAATGACTCAAAACGGGCAGCTGGTGTTAAACGGGAATTTAAACCTTATCGCCATCTAGATAAAGAGTGTTATTGTTAGCGGCCTGACCCCGAATTTACACGACGTGGTGCATCACCTTAATTAACTTTCTGTAAAATTTCGGCTCGTTTTAATTTGATCAAGATTACGTGACCGCGTCCAAAAATAACAAGTGACAAAAACTTGGTCCGCTACATTAAATTAATTAAACCATAATTAAAAGTCAACGACATAACCCGTATCTTATTAACATACAACGGGAATGTAAATAAATTTAAGGTGCATTGTTTTTCAACAAAACTTCAAAGTCTTTCTTGTTTCCAAATTAATAACATTAACGTCTCCAGCAGAATTTTAAATGGCTTATAATTAATTCATCCACAAATTGATTGGAATAATGACAATGCTTGAGATTGCGAGAGGTGTCTAATATGGACACTTAATAAGCAATTTAATATTGAAACATACGTTTTATTTAAATATTTAGTATTCTACATAATATGATATCTCCCGCCGATAGTAAATACCTGACTCCGACAAAGCATATTATTGTAATAAAATAAACCAATAAAATAGACGTTTCTTTATAAAATGTTTTGGGAACGCTAGTTGGACTCTGGCTACAACGCTGGCTATTCGCGAACGGGTGTTTCTTTCAGCATTCTCCCAATAAAAATGAGATTTACAACTCCCGGAGCATTACTTGTCTTTCAATAAATCCGAGTTATCATTTTTATGTTTATTTTATGCGTGTCTTAATACCCTCGGTTTCCATGGCCATTCCGGCCAGGCCAGGTGAGCGGCCCACAACCCGCATGGACTCAATCTGCTCGTAAATTTATCTCACTACCGAACGCCTCAGAACTCGGAACAATGTTTACTTGTTATTACGTACGCTCGTTAAATAAAGACTACTTCTTGAATTGTCTCTGTACATACAATGTTATTGGTCGAGTTCTATGGCTCTGCCACTTAGAGATCCCTTTTGACCTCTCTTTCTGCAACGTGCGTCGTTTATAAGAAAGAAGGCGAGGTTACAACGCAGGATATCAATGTGCATTTATGGACCGTAAAAAGTACCACGCTAAAGCATACCTACTATCATCAAAAATTTAGTGCACATGAATCCTTCAGCATTCTCTCAATAAAAATCAGTCGCCAAGAAAATAAAATCTTTTTACCTGCTATTATCTTAAGAGTGTTGAATATTATTGCAAGTAATTTATTGGGTGTTCGTTGTTAAAAGCTATAAACACAAAAATATCTCGATGTGGGCGATACTTACCAGCTCGACTACCAAGGAAGGTATCGTGATCAAATTTGCTAGGTTATAAAATAGAGCTGTGATGCTATTTTCATGTTTACCTGACACATCCTTATGCATAAATCAATCAGGCAGTTATAATTGCTGTGCAAACATGTATGATACTGTATGTTGGTATATTCGAACAACTCATCTTCTCAATTGCAAAACCAACAGTATTATTATTTATTTTATGAATCGCGGTTCACGGATGGCTGATTTAATCTCTTCACGATCAATTATATCGCCCATCTTGTTTCCAGCGTGTTTAATTAATGCAGTCTGTAAGTTGCTAATAATTTATGGTGTGTTTGTTATTGACTGCTCGGCGCTTACCAATCGTCGTAACTCCACACGCTCAGCGTGACCCGCGGTGACACAGCCATTCCACATTCCACACCATCTCTTCACCGGTTCCATCTCAGCTGGTTCCATCTCCTTTCTGGTTCCATCTCTTTTCCGGTTTCGTCTGTGCGCTGACTCCATCTCTTCACCGCCTCTATCTACCTCGGCGCAATCACGAATTTTAATGAAAACCGGGCACGATAAGTCATTCATCATAAGATTACTTACACTTCCAAGTAACTGTAGGTGATTATTTTCAACTAGTAACTCGGATAGTAGTTATTAATCAAAACGAAGCTAGAAACCAATAAATTTATTTTATTAGAGAAGAATAGAAGCAATGGTAGCTAACTTCACCCACCTGAATTTTGTAAATAAATTTTGTTTTAGTACCTATGTAAGTTTAAAGTCTGGTGTTTGAAGGAGGTGAGAACGATGTGTAATTGTGAATGATGAATACTTGGAGCAGGTGGATGAGTTTGTGTATCTGGGAAGTATGTTTATGAGTGTAGGAAGGCTGATAGCATTGACGTATACTTGGTCGAAGGCTGATAGAGATATTGAAAGAACGGTATAAATGCAGGTAACTCCATTTGTGGAGGACTGAATGCCGTTGGCGCTAACAAAAGGATGTCCAAAGAAGCGAAGCGAGCAGTCCACATTGGAGTCCTGAAACCTACCCTGAAATCATGGAACCGGCAGAGGAAGGATGAAAGTAGACTGAATGCTCTAGAAATGAGATCCCAGAGATGTGTGTGTGGTAAAACCATGTAAGATCATGTGAGAAATGTGAAGAACCACAAATAATGTAAGGCTGATGAAAGCGTAATGAGTAAGATTAAGAAAGTGACTAAGATTAAGATTAAGAGAGGGTTTGGGCATGTAAAGCAAATGAGCGAAGAAAGGAGGGCAAGGAGAATATATGACGCAAATGTGAATGGTGGAAAGAGTCGGAGACGAGGAAGACATGGCACGATCAATTGAATCAGATACTTGAGTCGGGCCATGTCAAGAGTCAGAATAATAGAAGACTATGTATGAATTTGAATGAGGCAAAGAGTGTGTGCCAAGATCGGGTGGTTTGGCGTTCCGGCCTCTCTGCCTACCCCTGCGGGGAAACTGTGTGATAGTTACTTAGTTAAGTTTTATTCTGTTGAAGTATTGTTAATGATGTAATAATTTTTGCATCCAAAGTCCTATTTTAAAAATCATTGCGGCAAACAGCTCTTTGGACATTGCTGTTCTTGCTTAAAACCATTCAGACTTTTAAGCTTGTTTTCAAGACAACTTAACTATCTCAGACTTACGTTTGATGTAGAAAGCGTACCTGACTTATTAAACCCTTTTATTTGATCTTCTTACGAAAAAGCCAATTCACATCCGAATTACATTTGGCTGATGTCGACATGTCGGAGTGTCTTTTTAGGTAAGTATCGATCTCCGTGATCAGGTACCTGCCTAAAAAGATTTGACAGTTGTTGTTGTTGCCCGTGTAACTTAATATCGCTGAGAGCTGAACACGCTTGCGTAATTATTTCTAGTGACATCAATACTGTAATACACGTGTTTTGTTCGTGTCTCGTTAGTGAGAATTTGAATTGAAAAAGATATGTTCAGTAAACCAACATATCTGAAAAAAAACTCGTCATCTGAGTATACTTTTTGATTTAATTCTTTACCCTTTCACTCTTGAATTCCATGTGTCAGTGCCTTTTTCTGTTTTCTAGCAAGTTGACCAGCAGATTAAATTTAAAAATTTCAGATTTTACAATAAATGTGAAGCAAAAATGTCCTGGACTAAGTCCTTAATCCTCGTCAAATCGGCAATTAGCGTAATTTGTATTTTGACATTTGAAAGTTTTTAAAGGGGTACGCAGAAAGGTCGGACCACCAAACAACTCTGTCTTGGCACACACTCCTTGTTTCATCCAGATTGTTTCATCGACTCATACAAACACTTCTGTTATTCTGACTTTTGATATGGTCCGACTGAAGTACATATTTAGTTCACTTGATCGTATCATGCCTTTCTCGGGAGTCCACGACTTCTTCTACCATTCACATATCATATCTCCTTACGCTCCGTTCTTCGTTCGTTCGCTCTACATCCTACACTTTTTGGTCGATCAATTCAAGTCTCCGATCAGCTAAGTGATTTGGTTGGTAACGCTCTATTCGCATATTGTTCTGAGAGTTGCGTTGGGAAGAGCGTATTTGTGAATTTTGAGGAGTGTTGAGCTAAAATTTAGGCTCAACAGTTGATCAGTAGGATTGGGAACAACGGCCGTGTCACTTTGCAAATTTCCCCATTTCTCACACGAACAAACATGGCTTTAGAATACGTGACCCTCGGGCATCTCATTTCTACAGCATTCAATCTATTTTCACCCTTCCTTTACCAGTTCCATGCTCCAATTCTATGCCTGTGGACAAGTCGTGTTTTTCAATCAGATTTGTACAATCTACCACCTATTTGGCGGTATAACTGCACCAAGGAGTCCGTTTTATTGATACCTCTACACGCCAATTTCCAGTGGCATTTGGCCAAGAAGCAGCTAACCGATCTGCTTGTCCCAGCCATCGTCGTGTGCATAGTAAATTGATCGTTTCGTGACCGCGTTCACGGCCTGTCGGGTTCTAATACTCCGTACAGACCAGCTATAACTCTCTCGCCAGGCGAAGACGAAAACTCTTGGCTAGCATAGCGAAACACATCTCAATATGGTTCATTTTCTACTCTTTAATGCCGTGGACCGTCTTCTTCTATCAATTGTTAGAAGTCGACCCCTACGATCTACTAACATCTCATTCATCCAGAAAATTTCACAATACATATTGTAGGCACCAGTTGCTTGCAGTCCGCAAAGGTTAACAAGCTGTGCCACCACCCTCAGAAAAGATGCCAATGTAAAGATGGATATGATTTTAGATTTTCACGTCCAAAAGTTGTTTCGTTAACCTAATTTTTATTACCTACTCACTGCTCTACAGATTTAAAAAGTCTCAAACTATCAGTGGGACTATGGCATCCCCAATTGGGGTATGTTGTGAGGCTGAAGTAAAGGTGTTGGGGAGGAAGAAGGTTGGAATGTACCTGGTTACCGGTCACTAAATCTGATTTTTGAAGTGACTTCTTAAGCACCGTTGTGATTTTAAACTCGATGAAACCAAAAAGCGACACTAAAAAGAGGCAAACACATACATATCTAGGATTTAGCCTACGAGAGAACGCAATAGAATAATCGGTCTCCTCATTGTGCGGTGCTTCGTAGCCTACCGGTCTCCTCTTTGTGCGGTACTTCGTAGCCCCCCCACTCTTGTCTACTTTAGTTTTCTGAAAGTTTCATTTCGACCGCGTGTGAATTGCACACATTTTTTTAATAAGGTCCAATATCTCAGGGTGCCAAGGTATTGGGTGTTGTTTTGTAATTCTGTTTAGGGCTCAGGTTTGGGTCCTCGCTCGCAAATCATTCGCCGTCTATTGGCTATTTTAGCACCAAACGCTCGTAAATTATCCACAGTATGTTCTCTCTCATAACTCTGCCTCTCTAGGGATTCAAGTTCAAGTCCTGTGATGCACGATGCATATTTTATCCCGGCACCCAGAGATTGAGACTGTCGCTTGGGATGTTTCCGTATTCCCCCGGTGCAACGCTTAGGGCATGCACAATTCACAACTCTAGGGAATTTTGACCTTTTTTGGAGAAAGACGAGTCAAAAGATTTCCACAATCTTGCTTTGAATGGCTTTCGTTTTTGATTTTTAATCCGTTTTCCATGGATATGTAGTATGTACTTAACATTTATTTCAGTTCACAAAATTCTAATATATCTACAGCATCATTTTGTGAAATATTTCTTCAATGCACTAGCTTATAGTATAGCTCCCTAAATTACAGCTAACATTACCTAAATAATACTTAACCAAGCTATACAGTATCTAAAAGCTAAATTTACCTCTGGAATCTTAATTTACCCTCTACTTAAATTAATACAGGCCTTACGAAATGTCAAAACCATTATGACTGGGCAAAGAGCTTTCGCGTTGAACTTTTGTACACTTGGAATGGTTTGAAATGTTAAATAATGTTTGAATTTAAAAAAATATTGAGATTTTTGTCAAATTTAATACAAAATTATGGTTCTAAAAACTAAATTATGACAGCTAAATCGAGTCTGCTCCATGGCGTCTGCCACACCTTTAGGAAACAACAAATTATACCACTCAATCGGATACATTAGTATAAACTTCAAGTTGTCAAGTTGTACGTACTAAAATAATCGCATTTGTTTAAATATTATGTTCCACACGTCCTGTCCAATAAATCGACGGTTTATGACTTGAATTTTTAATCCAGCCGATTGTAAGCGGATTAAATTTCAACATTTTCAACCGGTCGATCCCGAGGGGCGTCAGTTACGTCACTTACGTCTCGTTGTATTCCCATTTCATTACTGCCCATCCACGGAATGGAGATGTTGGTTTTTCTATTCTCACTCGTTTCTTGTTTCATGGTGACGCTGTTACTTTTCTTGTTGGCTCTTTGATTGATGGGTGCTTTACGTCCGTTATTACGGATGACAGGTCTGAATAAAGAACTGTGAGATTTACGAGAGGTTTAAATTATATCTCTTCTCCACGATAAATGGATAAAATCCCATATTAAAAATTGAATTTTTATTAAATAAATAATACTGTTTATTGTCAGTGATAAATTATTACGTATCACCCCTTTCAGTTTTTATTTATAGTGTAATATTATTATCCATGAAAAGATTCTTTCACTTTTTTGTTGAATGTTGAATTATAATTTAAATCCAGGTATGCTGTTCCAACAGCCAACACGAGACGGTCGTGCGCATTTTATTGGTGCTCTATATTGAACAGGAGCCGAGGTCTAATTTGATACGGGCTCCTGAATACCACGTTAGTTTTTTTTTTCTCTGATCGGAGGACAAGTCATCACCATTCATCATCAGCCTCGGATCACCTTCCTTACCGGCACGCTCCTTACGAGATAATCAATTACAGTGCTCAACATCATCACGCTCGCTCGAGCTTTGTCCGGAACCATCAACAGTCTCTTTTCAGTTTTACTGGCACCGCGTCAGCAATTCAATGTTTCAGAAATCCTAATCCTAGAAATTCTAAATCATTTTTGACGGGTGTTCTTGTCTTGTCAAGGTTTGATATATTGTGAATAGCTCTATTCTGTAATAATATCATGGTTTCGCTGAGTACAGGGTTAACGACGACTGTCTCGTTGAATAATGTTAATTTTGTTACTATTTTGTATCTACGCTTTTACTAGGAGACAAGTTTTTATTAATCGTCAGATTTAGATGCTTTATTATTATACCTGTATATTATATATGTGTATATCTGTTTGGGTTTATTTGTTTATTAACATTTTATGTGATACGTGATATCGTAAAAAATATTCCTTACTCTGGGGCGTTTGCAGCCCAATATGAGCAGGGTTGCGAAACTTATGGGTGAATCATGTGGGTAAAGGGATAATAAGAGGTTGGAATGAACCTGATCTGGTCTGAAACATAGCTAAACCGACTTCAAGCAAAGTTTCGATTCTGATTGGTGGTTTCACTCTCTGAATGTAAGTTCTATTCTGAAATATAGTATAAATTTAACATTGCTAAGAATCTTATTATTTATTATTATTACTAACGCGGATACATTAAAAATCACTAAATATATTATTAGTAAATCTAGTTTGTTGGTAATTAGCGTTTTCTTGAAAATGGAAAATTTGCGGACCCCTGAATAATCACTAGATCTGACTGTACTTATCAAGAATCACCCATACGAATTTAATCAAAAGAAATATACATTTCAAACATGAAATTAAAATAATTTCCTGGTAAAAAATATTATTGTAGGTAGGTAGATACCTACGTTATCATTTGTCGAAATTTTTGACACAATCAGTTCCAATACTGAAAATGAAGCTTATATTAAAAACAAATCCTAATTTATTGAACCAGAGTTGCAATCACTCACAGACAGACAGACCCACACCCAAAATCAGTAAGTACATAATATGTTTGATTATTTAACATTGAATTGACCAGTGAAATGTTTTTTTCAATCGTGAAGAACACAAAACTTTATATCACTCACGATGATAGTAAATAAGTCTACAAACTCTAATTTATTGTGCACGTTCGGATATCGGAAACCCTTTTCATTATTTTAGGATTTTACCATCACTCTTGGATCCGGGAGTCCGGGTGTAGTCGAGCGGTCGGTCGTGAGGATAGCTGGCCGGTATCGAGAGCCGACAATCTGACTCTGACCCTGACCAAAACAATGCCACTCCGTATCTGGTTCACTTCGGCCAGCGGCCAACAGAAGCCGGGGGCAATTTAACGCCTGTTTGTCAAACGATAACAATAAATCGGGCTCATTTTACGCGTGGGACCACTCCGAACCCTTTCCACGAGTAATTAGAAACATGAATACTCCGCGGCCTTAACGAAGGTTCACTAACTTTAAGAGAGAACTTAAAAGTATTTATTCATGATAATAATTAAAGAGAAACTTTAATTTTGAAATAAAATATTCTTGAAACTAGCTGAAATCTTCGGCGTTGTCCGAGCTTTACCCAGAGTTTTTCGAAATCAGATGTAGACAGTAATTTTCCTCTTATTTTATTTATTTATTATACGCCCTAATGGGGTTTTACCGCTTTTACACACAAGTTTATAAGTTGTGTATCACAGTTATTTTAAATACTTCAAGACTAAAACAATTAAGAAAATGTAATACAATGAAAAAATGTAACGCTCTGTAAGGAGTGGGAAAAGGATATGGGAGTGGTTTCTCGAAATCTCAGATAGGCAATAAATTTCTCTTGTTTTGAAAGTCCAGTATGCAAAATTTCATCAATTGAAAAAAACTGTAGATTTGTATAAAAAAACAAACCCAAATTTGGGAGTTCATTTCAATCTATATATAATTATTACAATTGTATCCAATATATAGTAGAATGATAGAAGTCGGGGACACCCGAGGATGACATGAGTCGGGCCATGTCAAGAGTCAGAATAATAGAAGGAAATGTGAATGAAGCAAGGAGTGTCTGCGAAGTCCGTGTTTTTTAGCGGTCCATCCTCTCTGCTTATCTCAAGCGAGGAAACGGCAGGATAGGTTTATTCTATCTTTCTGTTTTTGGGAAAAACATCAAAGAAAAGCAATGAATACACTACAGTGGAAACCTTACCCCACGTAGTTATACATTTAGAAAACCTGTAATCTTTTTATAGTTTCCATCTACCAACTCATCGATCAATGATAGGCAATTATTTATGCAAAACGGTTGATTAATGAGTGCGATATTGTATGCTGAATACAATATGAAACATTATTACATTATTTATTTATTTATTTATTTATTTATTTACGCCCTTTTTCGGGGCTTTTACATATACAATTTAAAAATTACACTTGATTAAATAAAATATAAATACTATATATTTCTTTTACCAATAAATATAAAAGGTATATATTTCTTTTACTAAGAAATATACAGTATTTATTTTACATAACTGAACTGCTTCAGTAACAGCATTTTGTATTTGTCTAAGGATAAATTGAAGATGTCCACAGACTTGGTAAAATTATTTCCCTCCATTAGTATTCTGGGCAAAGAGGAATACATATGGTAGTTAGTTCCAGAATTTCTGCACTGAAATAAATCCTGACTTCTAGTATTACGTAGAGGAATCCGGAAGCTTATTAATTCAAGCAATAATGGACTATCAACTAAATCATTTAGAATTTTGTAAAGAAATACCAAGTCTGTGAAAATTCTTCTGTCTGATAATTTGAGCATATTCATATCATTTAAAATAGTGTTGTAGTTCAACATAATTGCTGGAATACCCATTTTAAAATTTAGAAAACGTAAGAATTTATTTTGTATTCTTTCAACAGCTTGTACATGTGTATTATAATATGGGTTCCAGACGGGAGAATTGTACTCAAGTTGACTTCTAACAAATGCAAAATATAACAGTTTAATACACTTTATATTTTTAAAATTTCTAGTTAGCCTAATTATAAATCCCAACATTTTTATTCATGGTATGCACAGATAGATTAGCTACAATCTACACTACATGCTAACAACCTAGCAGGTAATTTAGAATAATAAAGCTCTAAAAAGAATCATTAGCTAGGTGCAGGCAAATCATTTTAAATACGACAAGTTTGAATGTGCATATTAAAATTGTGCTTGTACTATTGGGCCGCACATCATAAACTTTTGCTTTTGCTTTCCCAAACACGTTTATTAAAGAACATATTATATATTATTATTAATATACCAGGATTAAATAATATGTAGCTTTTCCAATATCATATACAGCAGGGGTTCCCAAACTTTTCCAAGTCGCGGCACCCTTAGAAAATTTGAATTTTCTCACGGCACCCCTGTCATATAATGTATATCTGTGGTAGCCTCGGGACCGAGGAGTGTCACCCCCCCAAGAGCACAATTCTCTAGCCATCCCCCCCCCCAGGACGGAGGATCAATTTTTTACCTACTCCACTGAATAATATAACTCGTAAAATGAATAAGTGCATTTATTGATAGGAAAACTTACAAAGAAAATGCAAAAGGCTTGATACAGCTACTCCTCATTTCTTTTTCCACATTTATTTTTGAGCGATATTTGCTATTTATAACCGCAACCGCTGAAAATCCAGCTTCGCACAGATATGAAGTAGCAAAGGGAATGAGGACCCTTACAGCTTTTCCACTTAGAATCAGATACTGATTTCTGACTGATATCCAAAACTCCGTCAAATCCGAGCAAGCGTATTTCATTTTTAGGCTGCTGTCGGTCGCGAGGTCTTTGCCTCCATCATTACCCATTTTTCTCTTCCACACTTGTAGTTTTTTCCTGAATGATGAAATCTTGAATGAAAAAACTACGAGTGAATGCGGCATGCGGCCGCTGCAAGCGCAGCACCACAACCGTATCCCCACTCCTGTGCCTCCCACCCAATCCATTCCCAGAGCGCGGACCCGCCATGCTGGTGATTTTCCATTCCATAAAATGTTTGTATTCGTTCATGTCAATTTTGATTTTTAGTAGAGACATCAGGGGCGCCTCGCGGCACCCCAGGGTGCCGCGGCACCCACTTTGGGAACCTCTGATATACAGGGTAATGGACGTACTTGACTTACTTTAACCAGTGATTCCTGACATTATTTGGAGTAAAAAATAATGTTAATGAAATTTTGGTCTCCGATGACTTTTGTTTTCAATTTTTTTTTTTTTTTAAATCAAACAAAATTCTTCCGCACGTCGTCACTGATCACTCAGCTTTGTAACCGACCAACCCCTCACCCCGTCTCCAACTGTCCAAAACCTACCATTTTTTATGTTTTTGTAGAAAAAAAAAATGTCACCGGAGACCAAAATTTTATTTACATTTTACTCCAAATAATGTCAGGAATCACTGGTTAAAGTAAGTCAAGTACGACCCTTAACACCCTGTATTACCACCAATTATGTCCTCTGCGTGCAAACTGTATCTATTTTTTTCTAAATAAACAATAAACAGTGTTAATCTCAAGTGACCTCCCAGGTAATATAATGGTTTGTCCAGTCTGTAGTTAGAAGTAAGATTTTAGAAATATATTATAAATTTGGAAAGCGCCTACTACGCCTCTTAAACTAAAAGGTGCTCAAAATTCAAGGTGATGACAAGATTTTTATCTGAATTAATATAGGTACATATTTATTAATTCCATACTAATAAGCATATACGAGTATACTATAATATCGACAATGTACCATATCTTTGTACCTTTTAATAGCCAATATAAAATGCCACATGCATCACGTCTGAGGTGTGAGTGGCAGTTTATATTCACACGTGAACCTCGCTAGGAACGACTTTTTCATTTCCCCCTTTTAAAGGCAGACCTCTTCCTCTTTCCCATGACTGAGGTATGTACTAGAAAGAGTTGTTACAACGAATCTCTCAGCGGCAAAAATAGGCTAGCCGCTGATAGATCCATTGTGACCTCTCCCTTTTTCTCATGAAGGAGACTTTTAACAGAAAGAGAGGTCACAACTTACCACGGAGCTTTCAGCGGCAGGACCGTAATATTATGAAGTCTCGCATGCGGCGGACACCCCATTATTCAATCGGAGGTCTGATGGATTTGTCACATTTTGCATCGTTAGGCCGGAGCCCGTCACGTAGTCGGGATTACAGAGGCTTTCGTTTCGGCACCGGTGGGAAACTGGTAGAACAGAATGTATTATTCGCGAGTGACGGAAATGATCCTTCCTCTTCTACCCCTCCACGTCATTAGGGATGCAGCGCCTTCTCCTGGATTATCAGCTCCGACAGATTAAATTTAAACTAAATCCACGGCGAAGCATCCCTTACCGTAAGGTTCAACACTGAGAACATAATATATATTGCATAGACTTTCAGATCTGTATTTATTAGAGCTTTTTTATCCTAAATGACTCGGTAGAATGATATCTAACACACTATAAAAGAGGAAAGATATGATTGTTTGTTTGTTTGCATTGAATAGGCTCTGAAACTACTAAACCGATTTGAATTTTTTTTCACTGTTTTGAAGCTACACTATCCCCGGGTGACATAGGCTATATAATTTATAAAGTTAGCTAGGAAAGGGACGCGGGAGGGGAACGGGGACGCACAGGAAATGTGATTCAAGGAGATAAATGTGTTTATGTATTTGAATATGGAATTGCAACGCATGCCGGGAACCAGCTAGTAATGAATAATTTTAATCAGCCATTAATCAAGTAAATTGCGCGCACTGTTGCGAACTCCTGAGTCTTGTCAATATAAGAGTAGCAACTCGATACGCTAACAAACAAATATGAAGCAAACTTGCCAATTCCTCGCCTATGTAATTTGCTGATGATACCGACGTTTTTAACGTACCTACCTTTACATGTCAAAATATTATTTCTGTTGTTTTTAGATTCTCTTTTTAATGTAACTAATTATCTTATGCAACCATTGTTTATTAATAACACTGTATAACAAATTGTAATCATTTTATGTACCCATTATAAAAGCTCTAAGATTAAAATAAATAAATGCAATTGATTGGTAGTTACAATTTAATTTTTGTTTTTACAATAGGTTTCAGAAATGTTATGGTATTTTCGTGTTAGCTTGGTGCGTAAGTTCCATCTATTTAATCTCTTTTTATCCGGGTAGTCGTTTCACCTAACGCAATATATCTTTTTTTTTCAAAGTTTCATCCTAAAAGCAGCAATACTCTACATTCGTACCAATCTCATTCTCCAATGTCTTCTAATAAATTTGCATTCACGTTTACTTTAACAATAGCTAAGACGATTGATATTCAGCAGTTAGAAGAGTTTGCATAGTTTAATATGCACTGAAAGGCAAGAACACTGGTTTACTTTAAATCAACCACTAACCAGTACGGCGATGTAATCCATCAGGCGATATTCCAGTAATAGTCCTGTCCGGTCTCTGCATGACTGCATCAGTCTCCACTCACTCCACTGTCTCCAGGCTCCGTCTCGGAGGAAAGTCGTTGACTCTGAATTTGCATCTGATGCCGTAGTTGGCCAGGAGTTATGGTAAACCACTGGTGATAATATGCAAACGATGTTTTGTTTGCTGTGTATTATGATCTCGGCAGGAAATCGGATCACGAGTGAAGCATATCTCGGGCTGGACGTAGATTAAGCGACTTGTGCTCGGAATATTTTAAGGAGGTAAATCTAGCGAACACCGTTACTATTTTCCATAAAATGCCAGTTTGTAATGTTTGGTTCATTTCTCGTTAAGCATTATTTTAATGGTTTCGATCTACGCGTTTAAACTATTCCTTATTAAACTTATTCTTTTACAATTCTGAACTTTTCGCAAACTGCGACACCAGACCTGTAAAATATTAACAAATACCTACTGACATCATGACGAAAATGAGTCGAGAACCGGTCAATTTAACGATTTTTTGGGGGTTCGAACTCCTGTAAGAAGTACCTAACAAAAAAGACAAAACGTAACGACACGCTAGTGGTCGATATCTATATTTTCTAAAAATTATTTGCACTAGTGTCAAAATCCAGAGAGGAAATCGGGGAATACGTTTGGATGGACACGTTACGTTTGTTTGAACGCCGCCCGGTTTCCTCTTGACGTGTTTAAATGTGGCATCTCTAATCACACTATTCGAAAAAAAATTATAATATTTTTGTTGTGAATTTTGAAAGATTTTTTTACTGTAATTTAAGCAACTATCAATAATGTCTTGACTGATTGATTGTATGACCTCAAAACTCAGTACAATAAGTTCTTACCGTCATTTTGACACCATAAGTTTTTAGTGAAGGTGTTATCTCTGAACTCTGAACACCCACAGACATTTCGGTCCTGGCATTGCGCTGTACTGACATCGTTAACTGTACATCGCGTCCCACGAATTGCAAATCAGCTCTGCACTGCGCCTCGGACAAGATGTGACTGCTTTATTTAGATTCTGGGAGCAAAGGCTACTGAATCTGTTGTGACGCTGGGTGGTCCTATTCTACTGATACTACTACTAATTCTGACACGGCAGAGTTCACGATTAATTCTCAATTCTCGGTTCAACGAGCCGAAATCCGTATTCCCTAAATGCAAAATATCCTTAAGCGCGAGGGTGTTTAAGCTTATATTTGAATTTGTACAGTTTCTCCGGAGGTATTTGCATAATTTAATACGATGCGGGATGTTGCGACTTACGACATTTCCTTGGAAGGAGTTTCCATTGATTCCTTTCAGTTGCATTTACTTTAACATATTGAATTCTCCCCCTGCTTAGAGCTTTTTATCTCCCTTGTGACATTTTACACCTGAAGGCTTACGATGGGGTGCTACGGATCTATGCAAATTGGGTACACACCGTTCAAAATAACTTTCAAATTATTACGTTTTTGAGAATAATCATCTGAGGGGTGCACTAATATCTGTATAATATTTAAGATCTTTGATTAAATTTACCTTAAAAATAGGTGCTTGGCGATTCTACTTAAATTTATGATGACTTTATGGAATAAACATAGGTTCGGACCAATACAACGTTGGAAAGATAACCGTGAAAAATCACGGAATATTATAATTCCAATTTTTAAAAAGACAAAATAAGTTTCTGTTAAATATATATAAATGGGTTTCGCTTGCCTGAATTTATTAAAAAAACAGTTAAAATTTTTAAAATGACGCTTAAATCCAAAGATATTGAAATTCAAGAGATGTGCTATCCGCAATTTTTCTGGGTGGGACTGTGCTCCCTGGTGTTGCCGATATTGTTAACCAATTAACGAATAAACTAAATGAACTCTAAACTAAATTATCGAATTCTTTCCGTATTCAAACTATATTGTTACTACTGCACACCTTAAAAAAATCAACGAAATGAGCAAAATCTTTCCGTATTCCAAATACTCCCATTAGGTAGTTGTCCGCCGACAGTCGCGCGGACATCATAGCACATCTCTTTTTAGCCAATACAAATCCAAGTTCTACAGTCATAAGTTTCTGTTAAATATATATAAATGGGTTTCGCTTGCCTGAATTTATTAAAAAAACAGTTAAAATTTTTAAAATGACGCTTAAATCCAAAGATATTGAAATTCAAGAGATGTGCTATCCGCAATTTTTCTGGGTGGGACTGTGCTCCCTGGTGTTGCCGATATTGTTAACCAATTAACGAATAAACTAAATGAACTCTAAACTAAATTATCGAATTCTTTCCGTATTCAAACTATATTGTTACTACTGCACACCTTAAAAAAATCAACGAAATGAGCAAAATCTTTCCGTATTCCAAATACTCCCATTAGGTAGTTGTCCGCCGACAGTCGCGCGGACATCATAGCACATCTCTTTTTAGCCAATACAAATCCAAGTTCTACAGTTCATTGATCCGGAGTTACAGGCACACGACCTAAATTAGTATTCTTAATAATAATGATAATGCTAGTGCATATATATATTTTTTAATTTATCAGATACGAGCTAGCTATGATAGTTAGGTTATCTAACTCTTTTATCCATTTGTGGATATGACTTTCTGAAGGTTTGAATTTTGAGAAGAAAATATGGGAAACGAAGACAATATACGGCTTCTTATGATTTTTCTTGCAATATTACCCCCCTCCGGCCAGTTATCCACCCTTGCAATATTAAAGTTCAGACTTAGCGGTAGACAATATAACATCCATCCTTTCTTGTGTTCCCTTTTATTCAGTTTGGTGTCAGCCCCGACCCCCGGCCCCGGCCTTACGGTGTACACTGGGATCAGATCGTGAACCCGCATTTGAAATGCAGACACCGGTAATCCGTGAACCGTATCTGTATCTATGTAAATCCGGCCTGGAAGGTAATAAAAAGGAAAGTCCCAACAAACACGAAAAGCAATTCCGCATTCCAAAAATCTCTATATATTTTAGATTCCGAGTATCGTATTTCTACAAACTGACCCCGCTTTCTATCTGTCACCATCGCGAAGGTTTAACCCACGGAGGAAGGAATAGAGTTTAACCTCTCGGTTTAAAATTGACGACCACATTTTGTCAGACAGTAAAAATATTTCCGCTTTGCAACAAAACCATATAAATGTAATATTTCTGAACATATCCGAAAACTATAAACTGTTTTTGAAAGGTGATAAAACAAGGTTTCATGTTTTGTAAATCAAAATAAACATAAAAATTTTGCATGCAAACATAAAAATGTTTTAAAAATGATTTATGTTCAGCTTACGTTTTGTATAACTAAAATTACTGAGAAAACCGGACATATAGAAAAACAGACATATTTTAATAATAATAATAATATTTGGATGACTTGTATAGCGCCGTTTTTGTGAAAAATCGCCTCAAGGGCGCTGTACAAATTTATAATACGTTTATACAGTCTTATTTCTAACTATAAACTAGACAAACCACTACAACAACTTATAATGCTTATGGCTAAAAATTGCATCCACCGGTTCATCGATCACCGCTACGATACTATATGTGTAATGATTTGACATGTAAAAATGTACTGTACAGGCAGAAAATATATGCAAGACCATACTTACCTGGAGGGTCACTAGAGATTAACACTTTTATTAGACAAATGCATTAAAAACATATTATAAATTATTGTCACCTCACTTTTTTGTCGTTTCATGTAAAAATAATTCATAAAAAATCCTAGTTTCATAATTTTTTTTCAAATTGCGATCCGAAACTTTGTACTTTCGTGTACATTTTACTTATTTTGTGGTTACCTTTTAGATTTGAATATAAAGCGTGATGTTTTCTGTTTCTAACACCGTTATATCACATTTCTAACTTGATAGTAAGGGAGACACAGCGATTTCTAAGAGACCTATACGATTTGTCCCTAAAAGCGAACAAATTAGCCTCAGGGGTTACCCTGAATATTGGACAATTTCAACTCAAAAATGTCAAATCAATATTCTGTAAAAGTACTTTTACCAGAAGATATTTTCTCAAAACCTGTCCCCACAGTCCTTAAAATTATTGAAATTTGCGTAACTATTTTTTTCTTCTTAAAATAGCACAACACAATATGTTTGGGCAGTAGACACCAAAATGTTTGGACATAATGCCATAACATAAATCTTTGTAATCGTGGCACACACAACAATGCAAATTGTTAGCGTTTTCTCCGTGATTTATGACAGTCATATTTTCGTCATGCGCACACAATAATAGATGCAGTTCTTTTTTTCATCTGTACCTATTATGTGCTCAGCTTCAAAATGTTCAGTTTTTTGCGTTCACAGAGTAATTACTAATGCCAGGCACATGCATATAGAGAGTACCAACAAGTTGCATCCGCATCACAATGATTGAAATGGAGATGTACGCCATTTTTATGGCCCTATTGTGTGGATCAATGTTTGCAAACTAAATAGGTTTGAAAGAATTTTCTGAGGTAATGGTTAAAAAATCTCTAAATTTATAGCAGTTTTTTCGTTAATTTTTTTGCATTCGGCTTTCATTATTGCACGAATTGATAAATGATGAACGTTGAAGAAATTTATTGATCCTTGGAAGCTACTTTACATGCAGCATGATTTCAGTGAAGGCTTGATAATTTGCTCTGGTTGAACAAACCCATTTCTCTCGAACTGTTGCGGAACATGACCGAAGGCCACGACTACTCGACTGCTCAACTGTTCGCTTCCAAGACATTGTCTCGGGCCACGAATTATCTGTTCGAGTATCACTCGGTTATTATCCCACGTAAAAAGGATTGTTTGCATATCCGTCCGAGCTGACGCGATTGAGTGACTGGCTGACTCTGGGAAGGAAAATATTCATTCCCGTCAGCCCGCGGCTGATTAATTGCGAGAGTCCTCATCCTGAATCACAATCGGCCACGGCTTATACTGATAAATGATACACTAGCTGGTAGTGCTGAACGCCGAGCGCCGAGACGGTCCTTCGGGCTGCCACAGGGGCTAGGTGCATACTAAACTACTAAAATATGAATGCCATTAGGACTGTGGTATCGCGGTAGCTTGTGGGTGAGATCTACATATAATAGTCTGATACAATAGATTAAAACTTGATACTTAACCTACAAAGATTTGTTTTATTTTCAGACTGTGTGTATTATGCAAACTTCCGCGTAGAATTTCCATTATTCTGAATAAAAACGGAATAAAAATAATTATCCTCGGATATCCTTACGGCCCATTGTGATTTACGGTGGCGCTAAACATGGCGAAACGCTCGCTTATTCAAGAAAATAATATTCCATTCCAGCTCACTTACTTCCGTGAACGCCGCTCGTGAATAAAGAATAAGGCAAAGCTATTCCCATAGGCTAACGTAATGTTTCACTTGGAATTCTGAATCGTTTTGACCTGCATTTTTACAGGATACCCCGACTAAGTACTACAGTAAATCGATCGCAGTTACCTCTCACGCAAGGAAGGCATGATCTTCCGTTAGCACCACTTTGCATGTACAGAAATTTCTGTTAATCTCCTTTCTGTCATGTTGGTCTTGACGTAATTTACATTGTAGCGATTAAATTGAATTCTTGCGCTTACTTCTCACGATATGCATTTTTTTGTTTCGTTTTGTGTAAAGTTTCATAAGAGATTGGAATTCGTAAGTGATTGACTGTACATTGTCATTTTAACAATTATAGGGAGATTGATATTAGACATTTCTCCAAAACGCTAGCTTTCAAACAGTAGCGGCTATTAACGAGAAAATTTCTGCTCATTTTCATATCTGATTTGTTCATACGCCTTACAAATCCCCCTGTCAGTTGTTCCACAGCCTGTACTTGTATGCATTAATAATTTATCTCTAACGAACCGCTTCTTTTGGATTGTGTATTTATTTATTGTACCTTCTTAGTTTCATTTATGATCGTCTGCTAGAAAAAAGTGATATGCACATGGTTGCATACAATTAGCCTTTAGGCGAGATATGAATGTGGGCGTCATTTATATCCACACACCTACCCTACCACTACCATTCTAAATGAATTATTGTACTAATGCCAACCGATTTATTGCCCGACGATAGCAGTAAGCATGATGAAATTATTCTGCTTGTCAGAATGTATTTGTGCATCCAACGTATTGAAATACAGTTTGTTGGGCCGACTGTTGACTTAGTTGGAATAAATATGGTGGCGCTAATGGTAGACATCCCCAGTTTAAAGTTGGCTTATCTCCCCGATCTGGGTATAGATTGTAAAACAAATAAACGTGGATATTTGTTATTTCAGGAATTCTAGGCAGAAGATAGTCTCCCTTATACAAATAAATCGATCCGCCGGTTATCGTTCGCCCTTCTCGCCCTCGCCGGGTAAACCAGAGATTATTGGCTTTTTCTGACAGACGTTTCCTGTATCAACGAAAACCATATTGTTCTCGTCTCACGACCGTCACTTGCGCCATAGGCTTTGGCATAAATATCACGAATTATTCCTAAAATTACCTTGTATATTGTATTCCTCAAGCGCAAAACATGTACGCCCAATATTAAATTCCTCTAACTGAAAGCAATTCAATGAAACTGTAGATGTATCGTTGTAGATACCTACTGTGTACATTTTCACGAAACGATTCCTGTTTGAAAAGATATATACGCTGTGGATAGTTACATAAATAATTTATGAGATGATAAACAGAGTGATCAGTTCTACCCACGTAATTGGAGAAGGCAGCTATACTTAAACGGGCAATTTCCGCAATTATCATTGTAGACCACACAGAGCGGGCCTTTTGCCCAAAAGCTCCCAGCTCCTTTCGAGTGCTCTGTAAAAACGTACATTAAATATTTTTTATACGTAGTGTATCGGTATGTACCTACCGTTATAATGGTACCTACACCATTATTCTCAGAACTCTGAGAAGTTAAAAATTTCTTTGACATCTTTATTTTGTTGATTCTTCAATTTTATTGTGTGTCGGTAATTTATTGTCATCGAATTGCCACGTGTTAGATAAACATTGACGTTTTCCCTTTCATACGACTCTTGACTGTGTGAGGTAAATTGTTTGCTAACTATGTGGTCTAAAGTATTTTCATTGTCGCCAAGGATTCGACCCCCAACATTCTAGCAATTCATTTTGTCTATTTCGCTGAGATTCTGTTGACTATTATCTTAGGATAAATAAATTAAGTTAAACAACATCCCTGCGGTCCCCCAGGGTTACCGAGTATCGCTACAAAGCGAAATAATTTCTGAAAAGGGACTTTCTAAAGTTTTTCATCCCTCTGCAGATCGAGCTCGCATAGAAAAGGAACAGGGGGTTTCAAATTTCAAAGCAATGCTTTACCTGGCTTTGATTCCGGAACCTTTTTTTCATACCCCTCGACTCCCGCTGCTTCCCCCGTCACAAGTCACAATCCAGACAAGTAACAAGTTACACGGCATATGCCATAACGTTTGAAAGGTTACATTTATTTCATACGGGCCTCTCTTTATGGGAAACGCAGTTTCGTCTGTCTTTGTCTTCGCTCCAAATGTTAATGTTTTCTGTGCGTTTTGAAACACACTTTTCAATCGCAGGGTCCATTCAGATCCCGGCGGTGTTGTGCCCGTCGCACAATGCAAATGTCACGTAGGTATTCTTTACATTATATGGAAACGGGATGCTTGAATAAGTGGAACTGTAATGAAATAGAGGGTCCGCGACGGTCTTACAATTGGAATTAAAAGCACACAGTCATGAATGATATTATTTATAAAGGACTGTTTTGTTGCGTATTATAACACATGGGAGGGGCCAGCATTTTAATGTTCAAATTATGTCAAATCATTTTACTGAATTAATGTAGTGAGTTTTTTCTTAACATAATTTGTATAACAAAAGATGTCAACTTAACAGTAGGTTCTGTGTGATTATTATACGATTTACTTTGTCAAGTCGATAAAAATCAGTGACTGTATTTTGTACAAGTCATCTAATAGTTTTTATTTATTTTTTTATTTTTTATTTTTTTATTTTATAAATTCAATAATATTATTATTTAATGTATAAAAACAGTTTATTATAAACGAGTTCTGCTTGTTGTTGTTTGTTGTTCACAATTTGCCAAACATCTTCTAGAAAATAATCATTCACTGAGTGATAATAATAAACCATATCCGTTACATTTACAAAATAAAGGACGTAAACTCAATCTGCTAGAGCAGTTAGAAATTAATAAAAACTCTAATAATCATAAATCTATTTTAATAAACGAACAAACAAATATAATTCGATCGCTACTTTTAGATAGATATATTCAAATCAAGTTAAAATACCTAATTATACCACAAATTAAATCCATGAGTCATCGTGGATTCATTCTAGAGAATCAGTTCAAATTTCAAATATTAATTATGTTGTGTTATAAAGTAAGCCGATGAATCATCACGGGTTTATTTAATGGCATAATTATCGACCAGACCTTCAGTCAAAATTAAACAATGCATTAATTGGGAAACTTAACCATTAATATTTTCAATCATTTTACTGGGAAGTTAAAAGGGAGACAGGTAATGAAAATAAAAGCATTTCATTTTTTCGTCATAAGTAGGTACCTGTCTAGAAATGTTATAAATACATCGTCTGTAGGTGGTAACAACCACAGTTTGATAATGCCTTTAAGGGCGAAACAGCTGTAATACATAATAATAATTACGAAGCAGAACTCGTTTATAATAATAACTGTTTTTATACAATAAATAATAATATTATTGAATTTATAAAATAAATAAAAATTAAAATGGAGTTCTAAAATAAACTTAATAACAATAAATAAATCATCTAATAATAATACGAGTTTATTATCACGCCGTATAGGCAGACAGGACTAACCGCCAAACTCGGTCTTGGCACATACTCCTCGCTTTATTCACATTCGTACATCGTCCCATACATGCTCTTATATTATACTGACTCTTAACATGGCCCAACTCGAGTAGGTATCTGATTCACTTGATTGTGCCATGTCTTCCTTGGGCGTCCCAGATTTCTTTTGCTAATCACATTACTTTCCTTTACTTTTACTTACTTCGTTCACTCGCTCTACATGAATTACCAAACTATCGAGCGTCCCTATATTCACTAATATACTATACATCAGGCATCAAAACTACCTTGTGGATTATTAGCTTCGCTTATGTAAACATTTTTTTTGTTAGCGCCAACCGCTTCCTCCATCTTCATTCGGTCCTCATCTCCCTTTGTTCAATTAATTATGTATTTGAATAAGGATGAAATATTTTACGACTTTTGTGGATACAGTCGTAAAGTCATTACTTTATTGTGTAGCCGCGTCTTATCATTGTATGAGACGCGGCTAACAATAATATTATTCATTTCGACAAAGTGGTTAAGTATGAACATCTTCTAACATCTAGCAGCGGCATCCCCCGCGCTAACTACACAGGTACTAGGTACTACTTGTACCTAAATACCTCGTGAAGTATGTTGGTTCAGATTTACCGAGGATCTGAGGTCTGAGGTGCGCCGAAAGCCGCCGTTGTTTCTGGCTGTTTATCAAACAAGCCGGAGATTACCCGGTACGGTAATTGTTACCGCATTCGTGGTCCACTGCGCACCACCATCTGCACGGACTATCTACCTTCATTCATCTCTAAAGGGCTCTCCTTATTAAATATGGACTCCGGGGAATTTCACTGAGTTCGTGAACAATCCTCTGCCTAGGAAGAATCTCAAATGGTGGCCAAAAAGACCCGAACAAAATATGCTTTATCAAAAATCTTCTGTTTATTTTGAAGGATCGATCTGCCAACTCTTTTCTTCTTGGAAATATTTCAAAAGCGATTTGAATCTTTGGCATAAAGGGACATACCTATATGACAGATACCATATTTCACTGTGTGAAGATATCTATCTTTAAATGGTGCACAGAAATAAAAGCTTTGTTTTTTTTCAGTAGGTACCATAACTTTTCAGTAGTGAACGAAAAAAGATCACCACCTTTCTCAAATCTGAAAGGATTGATTATTGAATTAGTGTTATTTTCAATGTACTTAGAATGAGATCATCTCATACAACGAAATTTAATGTGTTTTACAAATGTATCTTATTATTTTGGAGCATGATAAGAACAGAACTTTGTGAATTAAAAAAAATACAGAATAATACCGAAGTCGTCAAAATGTTGAATTTGCGACAAACCGAAAAGCGTGACACGTCACGGTACACTATTGATACATTTTGTTTACAAAAACTATTGATACATTGTGTTTTTGTTGCGTACAATGTTCACTTTGAGAGTTCATAACTTCATCATTTTTGGAGACAGCGAAAAATTACTTTCATTAATATGTCTTTAAATTTAATGATTTTCATTAATATAAAAATAGGATACGATCTCATTCTGGTATTTGTGCACCAACTATTACAAAAATTAGAAATATTTCTATAGGAATGTAGGTATTCACCTTTCGATCTGTCGTGATATCCGATTGTTATCAAAGTTTGGTGACGCGGTTAGCCACCGGAATTGAACAAATATTTACCGAGCCCTGTGTCGGTCCACATCAAAGGTGGTTTCCTTATAAAAAACGCAATAAACGGCGGTGTGTATTTAGAATCAAAAGAGCGCGGGCGGTTCCTTAGTATTTTTCTCTCTTCAAACATTGTAATGAGTCTCTCCCTCCTCTATCAGACCTCACGTCATCTCACTACACGATCTTCAAAGGTAATACTCGAGGGGTTAAGGCACGATGCGAAAGTTCACGTGTGGTTGTTGAGGAATGCTTCCAATGTGCTCGGGAGGTTGCCATACCAAAGTTTTAATTAAACCTTTGCGGAAAATCACATTCCAATTACAAACCAAATTACATTCTCAGATTTTATTCTGAATTACTCGCAACCAACTCAAAGTCATTGTTTGATTTGGATCGTTTCATTTTATTAAAATTGTTAGCATGAAGGAGTAGAGGGATAAAGTAGGTGATTGACTTTGAATGAGTGTAGGTTTAGTCGAATCCACCATATTATTACAAAACAATAAATAGTTGCATAACATTTAAATAATTACGTATCAAATCCTTTAATTGATTACATTACACTATAACTTGATGACATTTTTTTAATGGATTAAAATATAGACAAGTGTACAGCGTATCGCTAATTCGTAGTGATTTCCACTAAAATGACAGTCATTGTCCACTTTAGTGATTCGATAAAAATGGTTAACAAAACAGACTGAAGATGATACACACTTCTTGATTTTGTTTTGTTATCAATAATAATAGGTAAAACATCAATATAATATAAGAAAAACCTGGAAAACTGCAAAAACTTCGACGCGCTTCACAAAATCTGATTTCTTCTTTCAGAACAGACATCTTCTAGTAAGAAAATCATTAATTCAATAAAAGCTCGGGTTGTCGCCTCTCGGCAATTAAATTAAATTAATTAAAATCAAATTAACAACTGTGCTTTTTTTGACGATATGGCGGTTGAACAAATAGAGATATCTGTTATGATTTCGGTGTAATATTTATGTATGTTAGTGAGAAAAAGACAATCAAAGTGAGAATGGGCAATCACTAGTTTCGGGCATTCAAATTCTAGTTTACCCAAATATTTTTTCATCTACAAGCAATATTTGTTTTATTAAAAGTTACTGACGAAGTTGGTTCTATCGAAGATACATATAATTATTCCTTGTGTGGATTGTAGATTGTGATGACTCCTGACCCCAGGGGCAGACAGCGGAGAAGACACTAAGATCATAGGAAGTAGGTTGGATTGCCGAGTCATCTTTGTTCCTGAAGAGGCACGCTCCCGCTCCGATAAGCTCTTACGGGAAATATCTTGATAAGCGTCTTTGTCGGATCTCTACCGGAACATTCAAACGCAGCCAAGTAGTTGAAGAAACCGCACTGAAAAGTACACAACATTCTTTACTTATTTATCTTTTTAAAGCTGATTCCAAAATAACCCGCCTTATCCAGACCTTGGCCTTTAAAGTACACTTATCACCGTTGGCGCGGATTTTTTGGTGTGACATAAGTACCTACCTCAAAGGTAAAAGCCGGTAGCTGATTCGTGAAGTAGCGAAAGCCGCCGTTCAAATAATTTGATAAAACTTTTTAAGGACACATCAAACATAAATTCGGGGGCTTCAAAGAGAGGGTGGTAAACATGAAAGAGCCCTGTAAATGTATGTTTTTCGGCAAGTTAAAAAGGTTTTCGCAGCCAAGTAATCAAAGTAGGTAGTTCCACGTTAACTTTTTATGTAGTCTAAGCGGTCTTTGTAAATCCACCTGCCTTTCGTACCACGCAGTTTTTTTTATCGAATTAGTTTCTACGGCAGCCTTTTTGTTTGCGGTAACAAGCTTTTTTCTATCCAGCTTGATAAAACTCAAATATCTACCGCAGAAGACCGACGGTTATTTAAATTTTGAAGTATCGTAAACGAGTCAGCTAGCCTCGTTTCTGAATATATATTTACAGCACAGATATAAATAAAACGTCGTTATTATTTAGTGGGTCGCATATCAAAGTTTTATGATTTTGAAAATACGTTTAATGTTTTTTCAGTTAAAAGTTTGAAAGCGACCGCATGTTGCGAGTTACAAAGTACACTATTCTAACTACTTCAATACCTGGGCCTAGTCCCTGGGGCTTTCGTAAAGAACACTTTAAATTCATTGAAAGAAAACAACTAACAAAACTATAGAGCTAACCCTTTTCCCCAGCACCGAGGCCAGTCAGGCGTCAGGCCAGTACTCCAGGACTGGGAGCGGGATGAACGCGATGACTGTTATTTTTAATCCTGCTCAACTGACAGACGCGTTATCACAACACACCTGTCCGTGATGTAATAAATTTGTCAGGGATTTGTGGCTCATCTGTATTCCGAGAGCATCCGCACCCAATAAGATAAATACAATACAAGCGTGTCTTCTCGCTAACCACTAGTTATTATTCATTTCTCCACCTTCAGTTATTGTTATTTTCCCTGTTGATTTATAATTTCGAAAATAAATATTTACTTTACCTGCCCTTTTGGGAATTCTTCGGCTTTGGGTTGCTGGGTAATGATCGTCAAGTTAACTTTACCGTTTGGCATTTCATCTATCTGCAAATTGGTTTGATAAGTTCCGGTTCCGTATCAAGATGGCAACCGTTTTAAGATACTACCTTCTTATACCGCCAAAGTTCGCACGAATATGGATCGTACTACGAGCTGTCTAATCGCAGTCATAAATATTATTGTACCTACCTACCGACCGGAAAAAAGAATTGTCATTGAAATCGTTACATTTCTTTGGACAGATTGCATTATTCATTATTTGAATTACATAAAACATATGGTTTATAATAGGTAGGTATAAGTAGGTACTTCAAAATCATATGATTTCCGAGAATATTTGTTTTTGATTTATTAAATAAGATAAAATTAGAAACATATTTTGGACGCGAGATCTACACTGTTCTACTTCACAGAACTACTAGCAATACAGCTTAGCACCTAATAATTCTTCATTATTACAGAATGGTTATTACGCTCAGCTGGTATTATTATTTCCCATAAACCAACGTAATCCAAAATGATTGCCCATTTTGTTTTGCTAAGCTACCCTATTGCGGCATTATTACGATCGTTTCTTTTTATAATATGCAGATCATCACGCTCAAGCGATGACAATTTCCCGTCCCCAGTCATAACCGTAAGGTCATGAAAATAACTAAGTATATTAATTCAATTTATATTCTGAAGGGTTATAGGTGAAATCGCACATTGCAAAATACGTTTTTGTTGGGTGCTATTTTGTAAGTTCTCTCGTAAAAGTTTGCTTTACGACAATGGTTTTAATTCCAAATTTTATCTTCTAGCTACTCTTTCGAAATTTTCTGCGTTATGTTTTTATTTTATTTATTACGATTTTATCCAATAACTTGGGTATGTGACTTTTAGTTCAGAAAAGACAAACACGTTTTCACATAGCTAACTTCTCTTTTCTTAAAAACTTCCTTCAAAGTTGCTCGACTGCTTCTAAGAGTTCTTTTCGGAATTCCATTTTTCTCGCTGGCATCTGCTTGCATATTACAAATAAATATACAGGTAGGTTAGGTATCCATACAGAGCAAAGTAAAAAGGGCCAAGAAGGGGCAAGAAAATTGAAGAAGATCCATGAGTAGACTAGAAAAACCAAAAATAGCCAAGAAGAAACGAGAAGAGACGTGGAGGACAAACAACCACGAAGAGCCAACAAGAACGAGAAGACGCAAGAATGATCACGGCGAGCCAAGACGATCCAAGAAGAGACAAGGCGGACCAGGAAGAACTATGAAGAGCCAAGAAGGGGCAAGAAGAAGAAAACAACAACGCTCCGTCAAATCCTCTATTTCTGCCCATCCTAAATTCTCTTATTGGCTTATTAGGTTACCATGTATACTGGTCGATTAAACTCCAACCTCCTTCCAAGAGCATGTGATCCAAGTCCTGATAAATGCCCCCAGGTGTACCGGACTTACCGGGACAGAAGTGTTCCTGGCTGGGATGGTAAAATCGTATCGTATTCTACCGTATAGGTAGGTTAGGTATCCACACTTCCACAATTTAATATATCCGCCACATTTCTTTACCAATATTATTTGTTCGTGCTTTAGAGAGTCTTTAGACAGCATCCTTCTTCAGACGGTAAGTGTCCTCTTGAACTTTAAATCTTGCAGGCTCATCCACTTGTATTTTTTAAAAATAAAGTCCATGATAATATAGTATTATAATTATATCTTCTGTGTGTACCTGAATCGTCAGTGTTTACAGTACGGGGAATGGCGCGACTTGTTGACGGTTGACTGTTGACTAGTTGACTTGGGGGCGACAGGCTATCGAGCGATGCCCGCCTTGTGTGTGATGGTGATGTCGTTTCTTTCCATAAATATTTTCCGTGAGATAATTTATTGTTATGGTTAAATTTGTACATTATTCAGGTTGATTGAGGCAGGTCGCAGTTTATTGCATTCGGAAATTCATTATTTTTAGCTCGTTTTGAATTTACCTAAGTTTGTTTTATTTAATTAAATGAAAACAATATTAGCGTAACTCAATCGAAAATCTGGAAAAGATATTTGCACCTCTGGGAGTCGAAACCAGGACCTTTCGCTTTCCGGGCAAATGCGCTGACCACCGCGCTAAGGTGTCGATATCCGATTCGGTCATTTTTAACTGTTTATACTTCGACTAAGAACCACCCACATTATCTTCATTTTCTTAACGCATATTTTATTGGCTGTTTTCTTTTTGTATGCTTGCAAATAGTATTTAGTTCGGGTTTGAACCTTTATGTATTATATATTTCAACCAATTTACACAAAACCTTGACAAATTATATACCTGAACCTTCCTCATGAATCACTCTATATATTGGTGAAAACCGCATGAAAATCCGTTTATTAGTTTTTGAGTTTATCGCGATCAGACAGACGCGTCGGAGGACTTTAATTTAAAAAAAAATGTAATGTAAACTTCGACCAAGTGTAACCATCGTATGCAATGTAAAAGCCCCGCGTGGACGCATAAACTAGTGAATAAACAACAGATGCTGAAAAATCTTCATTGTATAAAGTTGAATAGTAGTATTTAAAAAATAAAATGTTTTATGTGCACCTGTATGGCTGTATACCTAACTGTCTCCTACAATATTTGAGAAGCGCTCTCAACAGAGGCGTTCGTCTGTCAATAAGTTGACATGTTGTCTCTACCAACAAACGGTCTGTTTGCGTACTGGTTTGATGCTTGTCTCCTGTTTTTTGTCCGTGCTTACTCAAATGATAATTTCAATTAGTACCTACATGGTAGCCATGTAGCCAACAATCTCTTGATGTGTGTGCCTATATATATTTATTTTTTTATTTATTTACTGGCACCTAACTATTAGCTATGCATTTCGAGAGTCTCTTTGTAGGCCTCTCTTTTTACAATAATAATATTGTGTTTTATTTGTAAATGCCGTGTAAACCTTTGAAGACCTCTGTGGTCAGGGGCAAGGCTCTCGACTAGCGATCCGGAGGTCGCGAGTTCAAATCCCGGCGTACGCGAGTAAATTTTGTTAGATTGATTATTTATCTGTTGTATAATGTTAATGTAAGTACCTACTTGCATACTAACTTCGTATGCATGGACATTGGAGGGTCTAGAGTCGTAGCTACTAAATGTAGCTTCGTTCAATAAAAAGTAGAGTCTTGATGTGTGCGGTGATGGAGGAAACCATATGTTTCCTTATAACGCCGTTGGGAAAGTGGTGGGGTCCTCCCCAATGATTAATTTGTGTTTTCACAATTAAAAATAATTTAAGGTATATTTACGGCATCGTCCAGAGTGGAAAATACTCTTAGTATCGCCCTGGTGTAAGACCACCATTCAGAATTGAAACGTTGCCTGAAACGGCTTAAGCCGTGTTTGGTGATAGATCTGAGTAGTCAGATACTTCCCCACCTTCGTCTGCCTCTTCTCCTTCCCCTCCCCACTTTCCTTTAGCATCACAATATACCTCAATTGGGGATGCCATAGTCTCACTGTCTCCAGACGGTTGGGAGCAGTTAATAATTATTATATTTGGATGACTTATATAGCGCCGTTTTTGTGAAACACCACCTCAAGCAGGGGCGTGCACAGAGTTTTTGATAAGGGTAGGCAGTAAGAAAATACAGCAAGTTTCATAGATTAAAATTTCCATATTCTATCAGATAATTTCAGAATTAAAGTATGACAAACGTTTTTGAACCGACAATTAGCATCTATGAAAGACAACTATTTGATAGAAGTACATAAAAACAGATGTTTTTGTCGTCACTGATTGCCATTTGCTAATTTTGTTCTAGAAAGCACTGCTTAATACTAACAAAAAAACCTCATAGAAGCAAATTCAAAACGACAGTTCTACTCTATGCTTTGTGCATTTTGTAAACATTGAATTATGTCTTGTATGAAGTAAGCTCTAGTCAGAAATAATTCCTGCTTAGACCGCATTTCAGTGAGGCAGTTGGAGGGCGCGCGTGTAGTTTCTAGTTACAAGTTATGCCGCGTTTGTAGTATGGCGTTTGATGTGTCGCTCGCGTAGTTTCGGTTGCTCAGCTTTTTCGCGCTTATTTTTGAAAGTGTGTATTTATTTTTAGCAATAATTTTATAAATTATAATATTGTTACACGCTTATATTTTACAAAAACGGCAGGGTAGGCAGTGCTTATGTGCCTATATGGACTGCACGCCCCTGACCTCAAGGGCGCTGCACAAATTTATATTATATTTTTACAATCTTACTTCTAACTACAAACAAGACAAACCATTATAATTACTAATGGCAAAAATTGCATCCACCGGTACATCGATTACCGATACGAAACTATATGTAGGTACAATGATTTGACCCATGAACACGATGCTCCGTAAAAATGTACTGTACTGACAAAATATACAGCACCATGACCAGGACCAGGATTAGTTGGAACTCTTGTATACTGTGATCACATTAAAGAAATTATAATTATTAGAATTTGTTGTGTGTTTTTAATTTTTGATTATGGTTGGTGGCAATATTTATTCTGTTTTGACCTTATCACTTAACCCCCACACCGAACCCAGCATCGTGAAATTCAATTTGCATTAAGATCTCGTTGAGCGCCGTTGAAATCGTAAAAAAAATACAACCGCTGAAAAAAAATAATGATATGCTTTAATAAATCTGGCTTGAACAAACAAAAGGCGTGCTCAGTGGTGCTCCTCGTGTCGCCGGGAGGGGGCCCCCGACCCGCCAGACCTCCACCCCCGCGAGGGGACGCTGCTCGAAACCAGCCCCTTAAAATTTTATAAATTATACGGTTTGAGGACGTAATGACCCATTGTTCGTGGCCTACCGGTGTATCGAGTCCTGTATCTCTCCAACACATACTAACTTATAATATGGCTAATACACAATGCAAACAAGATGCACTGATAGCGCCTGGTAACTACTTGCAGTCTTATTCGTGAAACTCCTCAATCAGATTACCTGCCATATAAACTGCCGCATTGTTACACACGTGGTTCATACTATATCTTAAGCCCTAACTATATGATGGATGGGTGTGTCCAAAATCAGCGGGCGGACTGTGGAGTCTAGGAGGTTTTGGCGGACCACACAATCAACTCGTAAACAATGCGAACAGAATTCCAGTTTAATTGGACCAGACAAATGCAATCTAATTTACAAGGTAGTTGGTAGTTGCAAATCCTGCTTATCGCCAGGAAACTGTTTCATATAGATAACTGCCAGCATTATTCTTATCGCTGTTGCGTGGAGCCTAATACGTGTCATTAATTGTACATCACCAGATTAGTTTGTCTGTCACTTTGCTCTCGAATGCAATGACTGTCTTTATATACTTTTATGGATCTGCACAAGATTATTAAATTGTTAACAACGTGCTACACAGTTTTATTACTTCCATGACATTTCTTCAGATAATATTTTCCATTATAATAATTATGTTCCTACTTACTGACAATTTTACGGAAACCTAATTTTTCAATACTTCAGGCCTCGCCCGTATTTTGAAAAAGGGTCAAAATATTTCCGTTTTGCAATAAAATCCAAATGAATGAAATATTTCTGAATGTATCCGAAAACTAAAAACCGTTTTGGATTATTATGAAATACGCTTTCAAATTTAATAATTCAAAATAAACATATCTATAATTTTTTAAATATAAAATATTTGCTCGCAAACATAAAAAAAGTCTTTAAAAACGGCACGTGTTTCGGTTTTTTCTAACTAAAGTTACTGGTTATGAAAATAAATAAAAACACACATAAATGAATTTATAAAGCGCCCTTGAGGTGATTTTCTCACGAAAATGGCGCTATAAAAATCATCCAATAATATTATTATATATTTTGTTAGACATGTATTATAAACGTTATAATCACCTCAATTTTTTTGGCGTCTCATGTAAAAATAATTAACTTAGAAAAACCTGAATCATTTTCTATGTGCATAATTTTTTTTTCAAATTACGGACGGAGGATTTATAAAAGTGTACATTTTTAATTATTTTGCGGTTAACTTTTACATTGGAATATAAAGCGTGGTATTTTCTCTTTCTAACACTGTTTAGATTTTAGATCATATTTCTTACCATGTAAGTAAGTGAGATACAACGATTTCTATGAGACCTGTGTGAGTTGTTCCGAAAACCTAACAAATAGAACTGACGCGGGTTAGTTTTTAGATCTATAATGCGAACTGTATAGCGAAAATAGTCAGTTTTTTACGAAACACGTAAATTTATTTATTTCGTTAAATAAAAAAATGTGTATCCCCGTCATAATTTTAGCAATAAACTTTGCTTTTCCGAGTTTCCAGGGAAGTTTTTCTGAAAAAGTTTTCAAACTAGGCAGCATTCCGGTCACGACTGCACGACAACCTCAGAGTAACAATTGTTACTCTAAGACGACAACAGCCGATACAAGATAAGGTGCTCCGGCCCCAGCCAAACAACCATAAGCCATGCGCCTTGCAGCTCCTAACCTCCCCGGCCCACCCTCTGCATCTCCTGTTCTCCTGTAACAGGATACCCGGCCTGCCAATACCGATGAAAACACTGATTCCTACGAACCTCACCAATTTTATTATAGCGTCACTTACAAAATGTCATAAAGTAGGTACCCCCATACGCCATGACGTGGGAGTTATTTTGACAAGGGTACCATACAGCGTAAAAAAGCACCACAAAAAAAATCGACGTTAAATAAATATAAATATTCTCTTTCCGTTTCTTTCATTCCCCACTTCACTCGGCGGAGTGAGAAGGATCAAAGTTTTGCCTTCTGACATCTTCAAAACGAGTATTATTTATTAAGCTCTCGAGTGAATCGTTGTTAGGGTCGGTAGGTACTTCTATTTTACGATCTTTTTATTGAAAAAATAATATTTTCTCGTGGTCTGGACCCCTATAGAGACATTAAATTTGCATTTTATGTGTGATATGGTCAATAAAATTACACGTGTGTGGGGAAGCAGGTACTCGTTGCCTGTTTCTCGCTCTCTTGCAGCTGTTTAACATGTATCTCCAATTTTATCTTCGTCCGTTCTTCCATCTATTTTAATACCATCAATCAGATCAGTTAGAAGTGTTGCTATAAGTTTGTCCACGTATTAAGAGTAAGGAGAACTATCGTTGTTTATGGTAAATGTATGGACGGCGCCGTCCCAGGTACCATTTATTGGATAACCAACACCTCTGCCGTAGGTCACTCCAAGTGGTTCGCTGCTTTTGGTCACTTAGCAAGGGTGCTCGGGTTCAAGGGATTAGGTTTGTCCGGATCTTGGCGACGGATGTGTCGGCTCACCAACTGCGATGCAGACCGGTTCGGGAGGGACTAGTTGAGGGAGACCTTTTGACCTCTTCAGCAGAACTCTCTAGGAACGTCGCCTTGCATTGCAGTGGAAAGGGTAGATTCATAAGTCCGTCACTCCTGGACACACTGACTCTTAGATTCGCGCACCCCTCATACATTTTTCCTTCCTCCTAAAAATGCCTTCCACACAGCATCCCCCAAGTCAAACCGCACACCGGCGCCACACGCTACATGCATGCAACATTTACGTCGTCACAATATGCATGCTACATTTTTGCTTGAAGTATATGTGTCGCGTACACGCACACCGGACCCACAGTTGTGCTTCATACATACTCGAAAATGTCGACATCATCTGACGACACGGATTTCTTGATGTGGCAATTTATGAGAAAAAAATACGATATTGGGTTCACAGATTTAATCAAAATTCTGCAATTTACGGTAATTTCAAAATTTCGCCGATTTTGGTCCAGATGATTTCTGTAATCCGTCTAATGCTATAATAAGTGAGTCCATGATTAACAATAATAATAATAACATTTATTCATCAATAGTTTTTTTACAATATGCATTTTTTCTCTTATCATTGATTCTACTGATAAAAAGGTCACTGCTTAGCTACAATTCAGGATTTCTCCTGGAAAACATCTGGTTTTCAGCAGTGCCTCCAATATAAAACAGGAAATAAATAAATAAAATAAAATAAAAATTAAATTGAATGAAAATAAAATAAATACAATTAAATTAAATTCTATAAAAAATAATTAAATCAATATCAAATCTCTAATTAAACGCACACAATATAAATAAAAGAAGTTAAAAAAAAAAATTAAAAAATAATTTACATTATTAATTTTTTTTATTTATAAAAAAAAAAAAATTAATAATGTAAATCGGAATTCAAATTAAAGCCAATAATCTTAATATAAAAACTCCATTACAAAATAAAATCGATTCAAATAAAACATACCTAATCAAATTCAAAATAAAATCAAATTAAGTATAAAATATAATCAAAAATGTAATCAAAGTAAATAATATAGTCAATTCATAAATAAATAAATAAAAATGGTCATATCTATAAAATTGGATTTTTTTCAACCTCTGCAATAAACTCCACATAAAATTCAATACTGTCTTTCATTTTTTCAAACCACTGCGCCACAAATATCGAACGCGTTCGATCTTGAAAACATGTAGCGCGGCTAAAGTCTCGCGTATCGCCACAAACTGCACCCGCTACAAAAGTGTCCTTGGTGTGCGTGCTTGCGTTTAAATATAGGGGGGCGTTAAATGTGTAGCGTTTCAAATGTGGCGTCACAGTTACCGTAACACAAATGTATGTCCGGTGTGCGGCCTGCCTAAGATGACGTCGGCGCTGAGGGGAATTATTTTTCTCAAGGCCTCCTTTGTAGAGCTAATGTAAAAAAAATGTTTCTGTTTTTTATACTACGTTTAACAATATGTCTAACGGTGCTCCAGATTTTATGTCCGGGTTAAATCTTTCCCAAATGAGAGACTAAACCCTTCCGCATACTTTTCCACAAATGATTATCTAGTAAATCCACGCAATGTAAGTGCACTATGTAAGTATAATAAATACAAAACAATACAAGAACAATACGTCAATACACCAGAAACGTAATGGGAAAATAATTCACCGACTCCAGATATTTTCATATCAGAGGGTTCGGCTCTGATGAAATTCTAACTCGACCGATAAATCCTACTGATCCCTCAATATAAATATTTAAAAAATCTTTCGTTATCCTACATTATTTAAAATAACTGACTTTTGCTACATTATTATTTATATAAAACATTTTATACGTTAAATAATATAAACAAACTAAGTACCTACGTAACTTTGAAACAATAACTTCTTTCGAAAGTGGTCGTATTTGTTGAATGAAGTATGAGTGGCTCATTTACCTCTCGTCAGGCTCCATGCGCTCCGCCCACGGGAAACCGGGTTAATAAGTCCCTAGAGCTGTTCACTGTTCGGGCCTTCTTTTTCATTGGTTTTAATTTCGTTTGCTCATGCTCGCTGCTCGAGTTTCTCCGCAGCTCCTTCCGTTTATTTGTTGCGAGAGAGCTTTTACTGAACTACGTTTTTATTTTGTTTTCTCGGCGCTTTGACCGCCGGACGGGCGGCTTAGCAGTCAACCCTTTTTGTTCGGTCCCTCCTTCCCTGCACAGCCCGGTACTGCTACACACTACCCAGTCCATACACTGATCGACTGAACACTGCACAGCACACCCCCGTGTAATCCGCGGCGGTGTCCACTGGGGTGTGTCGGCCCTCTCGCTTTGTATTCGCACAACAAATTACTACGCTCCGGTAATCGAAATCGTATTATTTGTGTGACAAGTGCCACTGAGGGTATTTCACCGCGTGAAACAGATGGTGTCGATTCTATTTGCCCTTTCCCACACACCGTATCAGCTGTCCCATCGTGGAAAAATAGATAAACGTTAATTTATCGCTGTATTTTTTGGACAGTCAAATACACGTTATCCCTATTATAATGGATATTTAATTGACTTCGTTGAATTTTCGTCACATAACGGTGCACTTGGGACATGCCTAATCAAATTCAAAGCTTGTAAATTTGTAATTGTAAACCGACAAACTGTATTTAACGGTTTGCTGTACACGTATGTATTTTTTTTTTTTTTTTTTAAAAGAAAGACAAACATTCCCGGGTTACGAATAACCCAACAACGTTTGAAAATCTCCTACTACCACCACAGAAAGCCGAAAATGTTGCTTGTGTTGTGATGGAGGACTTAGCCAGCACAGGAATCGAACATGCGACGCCCGGGTGGGACCCAAGCGCTATGCCCACTCAACCACTGACCGGTCTAAAATGGATATGTACTGCTGACGTTTAATAATATAATATATGTACGGTTTCTGCACACTTTATTATCAGTTTCTCGCATGTGTGGGGTTTGAAGTTTTTCAATAATAGGTACTAAGCTGGCAGCTCTCAGTTCGCAGCGCTTATTGTAAATCTTTCGTGGGCCATTTGCCCCTTGCCGAGCTGAGTGCTACAGCAGAACACCTGACGACTGGTTTATTATGCAATTCGCCCTCCTACGCTTCCAGCCTCGTACAGGGTTCTGAATCCTGGCTGCCTCGACTCCTTATTGCAGATTGCAGGGAACATTACCAACATTGCTTACTCGAGATCATATCGCTAAACCAAAGTCCGAGACTCGAGCTTTCAAAAGACTTGGACTTGGTTCATAAATACACACCTTGTAGTCTGCTAACGCAAGGAATTATAACTAATGGATTATCTGTAAATTCTACACAAGTAATTAAGAAAATGTATAATATATGAAGAAAATTAAATATATGAAGAAAGTTTTTAGATTATACATTTTTAAGTTCTATAACATGAAATATGTCCTGCAATTTTAGGTAAAACTTCGATACATTTTCCTTGCTACTCGTATTGAATTTACAGATAAATCATTTTTGAAGTATTGCTTGACTTGCAGAATATAAAATGATATTCGGGGCCATTTTTTAGTGTTAGACCTTCAGATTTTACTGTGAAATTCACACATTTAAAAAAACTAATCTAACTGAACAAAAAACATTTCTCTGTTCTAAGAATGAGAACCTAATCTTTCCGACGATGTTTGTGTTCCTGTGGATGATTAAAAATTAACCTGTACCATAGTCGATGATAAAAAAAACAACATAACATATTCCAAGCAAAGATTATTTCTTGTTCACATTAGCATTTATGACTCATCAACTTCTGGAGAGCTTCTTAGAATTTGTGCAGCGAGCACGTCTCGGATAAGCACACATTTTCTAACATGCTTACACGTTGTTCACATTACTCGAAGGTATTTTAATTTATCTTTTCGTTTTGACTATTGAATGATGTCCGCCCTCCTCCCCCCAATACTTTCAAAACTTTTCAACGATATTGATTCAGTCGTTTATTGCGATTCGATATCGAGAAACAAAAAATGTTTTAAGATTAAACAGTTGTTTTCTATCTATATTTGTTTATTAACCTTAAGGGCTCTGGTATATATTTTAATAATAATATATAATACTTTAATGAACGTGTTTGGGAAAGCAAAAGCAAAATTTTATGATGGGCGGTACAATAGTACAAGGATTTGATTAGAATATTTATTTTCCTAATTATGATTCGTCCCTTAGTAGGATACAGATTATAAGGATTCGAATAATGTTAATCCGATAAGAAAAATGTGATTATGACAAATTTTAGGCATTACAAGAATGATACTCTCAGATAGATATATTTAATTTAAGGTTATGAGAGTCCAGAAATGTAGGTTTTTAGTTTGATAAGTTCAAGATGTTCACTGACTCGGCATAATTATTATTATATTATGTTTTATCCTGTGTAATTCTGATTAGGTATAGGCAAACAAAAATTACCAGGCTGTCATTTCCCATTTCTAATGATTTTATTTATTACATTCCTGTTTCACCTGTTTCAGCAATGAAAGGGTAAGGAAAATGTCCGTAGTCACGTCTCTTGTTTATAAACGCCCACCACAAAGATGTTTTTTCGTCATCCGTTATTTAAATTGCCTTAAGCAGCGTATAAACCTCGTTGGCTCCGCAGGTAAGCGTGATAATTCGGTTTGTCATCGTGATCGTATGTTTTCTCGTTCGAGACGAACTCAACTCCGAGAGTGCTCCACATAAATTACACGCAGAACCACTTGATTCGGGATGATTTGTCATTTGGCCTTTTAACTTTTTATCCTTTTTCATCTTTACGACCCGTAAAATTTACGACTCAATGTTAAAAACTTTAGCTTTGGACTCTTTGGTGTGATAAACCTTGTTGCTACATAAGTTATTTTAAATTTGAAATTTCTTAGGCGACCATATATGATAACTTTTGTAACATTATGAACTCCCAGCTTTTATGAAATAGTAGTAACTAACTAAAAACTAACTAACCATCACGCCGTTTCCCCGCAGGGGTAGGCAGAGAGGACGGACCGCCAAACAACTCGGTCTTGGCACACACTCCTTGCCTCGTTCACATTCATACACCGTCTCATACATGCTCTTCTATTATTCTGACTCCTGACATGGCCCGACTCAAGTATCTGATTCACTTGGTCGTGCCATGTCTTTCTCGGGCGTCCCCGACTTCTTCTACCATTCACATTTGCGTCATATATTCTCCTTACACTCCTTTCCTCGTTCATTCTCTCTACATGCCCGAACCATCGGAGCGTTCCTTTCTTGATCTTACTCATTACGCTTACATCAGCCTTGCATTCTTTGCGGATCTCCGCGTTTCTCACACGATCATACATGGTTTTACCACACATACGCCTCAGGGATCTCATTTCTACAGCATTCAGTCTACTTTCATCCTTCCTCTGCCAGTTCCATGCCTCACTGCCATACATCAGGGTAGGTACCAGTACTCCATTATGGACGGCTAGTTTCGCGTCTTTGGACAGTTTTTTGTTGGTGCCAACGGCGTTCAGTCCTCCATTAATAGAGTTACCTGCATTCACCCTTCTTTCAATATCTACAAATCTTTCAATATCTACAAAACCTTCTTTAAATAGTAGTATGTATATTAATTTGTAGAAACAATGTTTAGATAGCCTTTTATCATTGTATAGATAACCCTATTAGGAGGAATGTTGAAAAGCCGTTCAAAGTCTTGTTTTTTATTCAGTATGGTCGTGGTTTAGTTAGTTTCTGAATTTCCATTTGTTTCTCGTCCGTCTTCAACAATCGTACAGTGTTTACCTCGGGCGGTTTCTCGCACCTAATTATCGACCCACTTTTCACGCTGAGACGAAATTAATTACCCTGCTGTTCAATAAGGATGCTCACCCAAAACAAACCCGATTAACCTAAATATATCCTGGATGATTGTAGACATGGCATGGAAATAGTTTAGGCTTTCAACACAGCTATTGGTTACTCATTCAGAATAGTTATCTATTTCAAACTTTACCGGCAGTTGTTTATTATACAATTTTGTATTAACAACAGCTTAATATTATTGTTATTGTAAGATTGTAAGTGTTAGTTTGCATTCTTGTGGAGACTCAATCAGTATTTGAATCATAATAATACGTGAGCCTGGGGTGTGTAAAATACCCCAACTAGCTGGGCATAATACCCTAAAAATTGAATTTACTTTTCGCGGATACAAAATATATCAACAAAATGGCAATCAGCACATTTAAATGTACTTTAAAGTCACAAACCTTATAGAGTGACGTCTGCTGCATTGGCGGCCCTTTAGATGTTTTCCAGTCCAGGTTAGAATCACACGCACAATTTAATAATATTTTGTGATTGACACCGATTAGGTTATCAATGATTCAAAATTACAATCCTTTGGCAGTTGCGTTTTTCGTGACACGATTGAATAATTCATAATCGTTCACTAAGTTCGGAGATCGTGCTTTCGGAGTATCTGGGCCTAAGGCTTGGAATAGACTCCCTCCGGAATTAAGATGCATAAAAAGCCCAACAGAGTTTAGGTCCAAACGAAAAACCTACCTTTTCGGGCTCTCATACCCTTAACTTAATTTAAATATACCTATCTGAGAGTATCATACTTGTATTGCCTATGATATGTCTTAATCACACTTTTCATACTGAATTAAAATTACTCGAATCCTTACACATCAATCTGTCTCTCGGAAGTTCAAATCCTTGTACTACTGCACCGCCCACCATTAAATGTTGCTTTTACTTTCCAAAATACACTCATTAAAGAATATATTACATATTAATATTAAAATATTTTCAGGATTAAACAACATGTGTGCATAATTATGTCCTCTGCGTGCGAACTCTATCTAAATTTCTTTAAATAGACAATAAACAGTGTTAATTTCAAGCGACCTCCCAGGTAAGTATGGTCCTGTAATAATTCATTTTTAGGCAGCATCGCGTTCATTGGTCAAAATATTGTACATATATTTTCGTATCGGTGATCAATGAACCGGTGTATGCAATTTTTAGCCATAAGTTGTTTTTAATTGTTTGTCTAGCTTGTAGTCTTTCTAGATTTTAGGCATGTATGGTAAGTTTGTACAGCGTCCTTGAGGTGATTTTTCACAAAAACGGCGCTATATAAATCGTCCAAATATTATTATTATTAATCAAAGGAACGCTTTAACGACATATATGGTCTGTGGTCTATTCGCAGTTCAGGGCACAGTTCATTTTAGTGTCTCTGAAAGCACATAGAGACCGCCAAACAACCACTTTGTGATATAAATATTTTTAATTTATAACAGAGATCAAAATAAAATAAAAAACAAAAACATTTTACGATGCCTAACCAGTATTACTTTTCTTCACACCTATTGTTTAATTATCGTTTTTATTGGTAAACTGTTGGCAAAGTTAATGTGTGGAAGATGCCTGAACTTTAAGTTTTTGTCTGCCCTTGGAAATGAATCTGTCGTCGTGGGATGTTAGCGTAGTGACATTAACAGCCTAACATAAAGCACGCATCCAATGGGGGCCGTATCTCCTCGAGACATCGAATCCTGTGTTTATTTGCTCCAAGGTGGGACTCTTGCGGACCCCAAGCCATAGGTGGTAAATCACGATGTGGCTGAACTTTTATTTTTGTCGCTGTGTGCAGTTTTTTAAAGTTCAGCGCAGGCATTCATGCCCTCTTGTTGTATTAATAAAGTTTCACGTTTCCTTACCCACGTAGCTAATACTTTCCATTTATATCTCTACCAATGATTTGGATAATCTTGCAAATTAAGAAAAATGATAATCATAATTGGATAATTTGTATTCCACCGTTTTTGTAAAAAATCACCTAAGCGCGTTAAGATATTACTTCCTAGGTAGGCTGTATTTAATTATTTACAAACAAGATACGGAAAACATACTTACCTGACTTGTCACTTCAGAGAAAGAAACTTTTCTTGGAGAAGTTACAATTTTCGAAATACGAAGTTCGCAATATTACAAAACACTGGACATATCATAATTTTACATTTGCTATGTAAGCCTCCGTTATTATTGACTTACATTATTTATTTATTAGAATTAATGCAAAATTAGAGTCGATGTTTATTTTAAATGTTAATATTTAAATTCGTACTAAAATTTAATTACGAAATTATCAATAGTTAACAGTTATTTACAATGTCGCGGACCCAGTAAAGGTGAAAGGTTTCTGACTTATTTGATTGTCTGAAAAGATGAGTTTAAAATTAGCTAGAAATTCTGTCGAATCTGTGATCATCTATGTTTATTATTTATCATATTAAGAATGTTTTCAGTGTTACACTAGATACCAAATATTGTGCAGTATAATATTTCCAAGGTAAGTGAGTTTTTTCGTAATAACCGTAATTTGTGACCTGCCAGTTAAATATGTTTTATATATCTATTTGTAAATAATAAAAGTAGGCAGAGCCTAAGAATTCATGATAAATTATATAGCGCCCTTGAGTTAATTTTTACGGAACAAATCTGCACTGTACAAATTATCGAATTATTATTATTCACTATAAGTTCGACTGTAGAATAAATTCGTTATAACCAGGTTCGACTGTATTATAAGTGATATTTCATCTTTTAGTGTGTACTGGTTTGACAATCGTGGCTCACGCCTCATCATTCAACATTTACCGTCGCCCAACACGGATTCTTTATCAACATTATGAATCAATAACGCCATATTTCTTAACACCGAGGTACGAGCGACTAACGACCCAGCTGCATCGAGGCAGAGTGCTAAGCACGACACATTCCTGCGCCAATCTCGGGGGAGTCTGCAGTTTGCAGGTTTACTTTGGACCAAAGGGCAGCGACACCCTCCGCCTTTCACACGTCATATTATTATTGGACTCCCGTTTCCTGTTAACACAAAAACCTCACTGCGAATAACTCCACGAACAAGCGTGAGATCTCCTCTCTGCGATATGGGATCATTCAGATCTCAAGTTGCCAAAGTAAGTTCCTTGTAAAACACGATTGCCTATCCTTTTCCGGATGGATATTGCTAAAATTTGCCATGTTTCGATAAAACGGTTTTGAATTAATAGTTTTAATTTATTTAGCGTATTGGGCTTTAAAATATAAATGCAATAACATTATCAAACTGATATATTTATGGAATATTGCTTATCTTATTCGCTTTTTAAAGGAAGCAATGTTATTAAAATTAAGGATCGTCTTCATTGGCTTAGATGTCCTGAAAGAATAGAGTTCAAGATCTGCTTAATGACCTTCAAAGCATTGCAAGGAATGGCGCCTGCCTATATATCGGAACTATGTGTCCGACAAAACTTAAGCGAGAGACAGCTTACTCTAAGGTCAGCAGATCTGGATGTTACTAATCGTTTAATCGAACTTTCTCGGTCAAATCGAGCCGTTTACTATGATCGCTCTTTTCGTGTAACTGGCCCTCTCATTTGGAATAAACTTCCCTCAGCTCTTACTAATATCCAGAATTTGGCAGAATTTAAACGGGCTTTAAAAACAAAATTATTTAAAAAATCGTACCATTCATGAATCCTAACATCTTTTCAATACAAGTAATAAGTCATGTTCTCAAGTATCTGGTAATCGTTTGGTTTCGGTTTCCTCCTAATTGTACTTTTATGTTTAATATCTGAATTTTTTGTAAGAAGTTAGTGTATTATATTTTAGTTTAAAAGTTCTTGTTTTGTCCTGTGCTACAATCAGGGCTGGGCAAAATACATGCTTTGCTGTAATTGAAATACAAAATACAAAATACTTTTTCGCATGTATTTAAAATACGAAATACAAAATACTTTCAAGTCGTGTATTTGAAATACAAAATACAAAATACAGTATTTTAACAATTTTTTTAATTCAAATACAAAATACAAATTACAAAATACAAAATACATTTGGTTTTGGTAGAACCTTTGGTTACAATAAATTGTCATAAGTGCCCTTAGCTAAAGGTACGTTTCCATAGAAGCTCGCATACCTCGAGAAAACAAAATTATTAACGACCATTAATACGGATTCCGGCGGAAACGCTCGTTCGGTGATCTTCTCGCGTATGTAACGCGTGTTTGGGGGCGGTGCCTGAAACGTTTCGGTGAGACCCAAACGGTTGCACTGGATAATTCCAAGGCCTTTCACCGGGTTTGGCACCGAGGACTTGTTAAAAAACTACCTTCTTACGGACTTCCCGCATCCCTATGTACTGTGGATTGCCGACTTTTTGAGGGGGAGGTCGATTCAGAAGGTAGCCGATGGTTTCACTTCTTCCTCATACTCAATAAATGCTGGCGTCCCACAGGGATCGGTTCTGTCTCCGACTTCGTTTTTGTTGCATGTCAACAACATTTTGTCATATGCACCAATTCATTGTTAGGTGAATGACAGTACAGTCCATGATAGCTTTTTGTTTGACATGCCCCTAAAGGGCTCACAAACTCCAACGGCTCGGAGGGCTTTGAAGCAAAGAATGGACGGTTACCTCGAGAGTGCTTTCTCTTGGGGTAAAATAATCTTGTTGAATTAAATGTTTCGAAGACCCAATCATGTCTGATTACGTCTAAAAGGGATCGAAATGAAAACCTAGTCTCCTTCAACGGAAGCAATCTTACGAACAGGCCCTACATTCATATGCTTGGTGTAACTAGATTTCTAACAGATTAACTTTCTAACATTTCTAACAGATTTCCGGTTTTGGACCAGACGACAGTTCGGTGTTTTGAATGGCTGTCCTGTCTAGAAAATTTTGGAAAACCGGACAATAGAAGGAAAACAACACCTACAAAACTTTTAGTTGCTTGGATATTGAATGCGGAAGATTTCCTACGCTAGATGAACTAATTGAAATATGGTCGCTGTCCCCATGGAAGCAGCAAACTCTTCCTGAAAATCTTTGTAAGGACCTGGCTGCACTCAAAGTATTTTTCTTTTACTTGAAGGAAAATCCATTGATACGTGGTTCATCGTTTTTTAACGATGAATCAGCAGTATATATGTTGAAAATGGTACAATATATGTAGTAGGTATTGCCATTTTCAATGCCTTCGCAGAAAGAGTTTTTAATGTAATGGGTAATAGTATGAATTATTAACTGACGAAAGAAATCGACTAGATGTGGATACCGTAAAAAAGAAAATTATGTGCTTTCTTCAATTTAAATGTCAGTTGCACTGAATTTATAGATACAATTTCGGGCAACAAACGATTATTAAAAGCAGTAGCATCTAGTGCCAAGTATGATTCTCCCATCTTAACAGACGGATTGCAATCTTTAGAGCACAGGCGTCGGGTGGGAATGCTATCCTTGTTCTACCGGTATTACAATGGAAGATGCTCCGAGGAACTAGCGTGAACTAACTAACTACCTTCGGCACCGGTGGATAGTCGGGAAACACGCCAAACGCGTGCCCAACATATTACACGGTAGACATTTGTCACATGAGAACAGGCCGCTTTTTCGACTCGTTCTTGTGTTCAACAGCTCGGCTGTGGAACGATTTGCCAGCCTCTGCATTTCATCCTTCCTACAACATGGATCTCTTCAAGACCAATGATCATTCCTTCCTCTCCTCTCATAGACCCTCGACACAGCATCTCAGATGCATAGGCCCTGAGGGAAATTATTTTCCCCAGGGCCTATGCATCTGAGCAGAGTGAAACAGAGACGTGCAAAAATTTACCATTATTATTGCTCAGAAGACACATCTCATCTCTGCTCCACTTGTAAAGTTTTGTGGAATAGGACCCAGGGGTTAGATAAAGATTATTATTATAATAACATGACATTTGTATAGCGCAGATTTGTTTGATATTTCACTTCAAGTGCGCTCTACTATAATCAACTTAAAAATAATCCAGTGTTCAGTCAAATTATTCCTATAGTGCTTGATCTAATACTATGACACAAAAATGAACAATACAAAGCAATGACGAGTATAATATAGTAAATGTCATGTCTTGCCAACTCTAAATATTAACATAATTGCTCTGGATTTTAATCTATGTATTATCTACCTATGTCAGTTTATTTTTCATGTATTTGAAAATGTCTTTTGAAGCCATAAGTATTTGAAATACAAATTACAAAATACATCAGCATCAGGTAATTGAAATACCAATTACAAAATACATTTTGAGGAAGTAATTGAAATACAAATACAAAATACGTATTTGTATTTCAAATACGTATTTCAATTACAAGTATTTCAAATACTGCCCAGCCCTGGCTACAATAACACTGTTTTTGTATATTATTATTTTCCTCTGTGCTATAACAGCACTGTTTTGTTAATCTTTGTTCTCTCGTCATTGTTTTGTAAATACTGTATATTCTTTATTTCATAGGTATTATTTTATAAATATTTTGTAATGATCTCGTAAGGAACACTGTAGGATTATTTTTAAATTTATTATAGTTAAGCGCACTTGAAGTGAAATGACACAAAACTGCGCTATACAAATATTACGTTATTATTATTATTATTATTATTAAGTACTTTGACATAGCAAGTTTCGTTCCCCACCCGATACATTAAATTAGTGCGAGATTCAACTACATGAAATGGAGCACGAAAGCTACTGTTGCATTAATTGGGTATGTGATGATTAAAGACCGGATTATATGCAACCAAAACAGTCCAAAATATGCAATAACAATAGCTAAAATATGCACGAAAATCCGTAAAAAGGGCCAAAATATGCATCATGAAATAATACAGGAAGTCTTATTTTTAAATATATTTTTTTTATTTTAGTAAGCTTTTAGTTCTCAAGGATAACAATCGTATTTTCGAAACTGTCAATTACAAAATGTTTTTAACAGTGAAATTTACCTTTGAAAACGTATATGTATAAGTGCTATTCTAAATGTTATGTAAACAAATTGTGTCTACGATCGCTTAATATATTTTTGTAAGCGGAAAGGAGCGTTCTACGTCTACTGATGTGACTGGACAGAATTTAAATTTGGGTGCAATTTTTGAACTTATTGTGCCGGGCCAAATTTCACCTGCCCCGATGATGAAGCTATCAATTTGGCTCAAGGGTTCAAACCCTGGGTTATTGTTCAATAAGTTTTCAAATTTTTCTTTGAGTTTACTCGGGAATAGCTTTGACAACGAGGAATTCATAAGGCGAATTTTATTCATAACCTGAATAGATTCATTCAACGCCAATCCATGAGTTTTTTATACTTGCAGAAATGTAGGCGAAATGAGTGCTAATCATAGCTAGTTTTTTTTTAATACTAGCATTGTCAAACTATTCTTTGCACTGGAAAACTGCCAAAGTCTCTGCACTATCGAAGACATTGATAATACCCTTGATATCACTATGTGAGGCATCTGAACGATGAACGAGATCGAGCGTAAATATGCAAGATCTCAAATGTTTTGCTAAAATATGCAACTACAGCTGAAAAAGGTCTAAATATGCAAATGCATATGCAAATATGCATTTGCATATAATCCGGTCTCTAGTGATGATTAATCATACTCACAGGGCTATCTTAATGTCCGTTGATGACTTTATAATTTAAATAATAATAAAATATCGCTAATTTGTTTAAGCTGTTATCTTATTAAATCGTTATAATTTAGATTGTCAATAATTGGAATAAATATGTACGTAATTTTTAATTTATGTGCCTTAAAAAAATTGCTGTTTTTCTTAAAATTTTATGTGAATATACCTATGTTTTGTATAAAGGTGACCACATATATGAATTATATTCAATAATGCTTCTGACTTGCGTTATGTACAGCATTGTTACAGTTGACAGCCCAGTGATGATTTAGAATAATTTAAAAAAAATATATCATTGAGCCGACCTATATGGTCGACTTGGCTCTAACACCCATCATAAACACTCGGAAATAATAATTAATTTAACTACCAATCCTCCTCACACGCTTTTATGATCTCGAAATCACACTAAACGTTTTATGTGCTTTTTTCGCACCGATGTTTGTTCGTTTAAATTTATGACATCGTTACTGAATAACAAAACTGAAATTACTCATACGATTTTATGGTTTACAGATTTTCCCATGAACGAACCAGCGTATGTTCCAAAACGAATCCACAAGACTCTTGGTAATGTTAATCTCTTGTTGGAACGAACTAATTTCTTCAAATTGTCTACTGCCACTTGAGTTTTGGGACTGTTGGAGTGGGGCCACGTGTTTCTTCATAATATTCCCTCCTAGATGCCGCCAAAACAGGCGAATATTTGTATGTAAATCCACTACTGATAGGTCTGTTGTTAACTCTCCCTCTGTCTCATAAACGATGCCTATACCAGAAAGAGAGGTTGTGAAGGAGCTCTGAGCAGCAGGAATATGTTCCTATCCACCCCGAGTATCTCCAGCTGCAGGTTGGTTTGTTGTTGGTTGTGCCGGGGGCTGTGAGCACCTCGAGGAGGGGGTTGGTTGGGTAGCGGGCTCGCCCCCGGGCTAAATTGCAAGTGACGCGCGTACAAAGACCGGGTTAGCGTGAAAGAGCCGAGGTGTCGCGGAGCCTTCCATTATCCGTACCCTTCGTGGGGCCTTCTTTTGTCAGTGTCCTTTCTTCGCGGTAATCTGTTTACTTCTTGCATGCACCTACAGCGCCATTGAATATACTCGATTCAGAGCAATTCCCGCACAAAGATGCCTTTGTCACTGCGAATACGGAGGAAGGAGACATCCGTCACACAATGCGAAAGAAAATGATTTACTTTGGCCCGTCTGATGCGTTTTGCTGTTTATTTTGATCGGCTCGACATATTCATAATGGCCGCGTTAGTTATGCGTCGAATCGCTTTCAAGATTTTTCCCTAAAAATAATTCATTATTTCAAGTCATCGGTTCCGCATAATAAATTTTAACAGTGTGTTCGAAAATTTACTATGAAATTGACTGCAACAAGAACAAGTTTACAAGTCATGACACTCAAATATTTATCTCAAATCCCTCCTTACAGATTACAAGCGCATGTATTATTCATTTCCCTACTACGTAACTAACTAACTCGCCATCACGCCGTTTCTCTGCAGCTCGGTCTTGGCACACGCTCTTTGCCTCCTTGATATGGCCCGACTCAAGTATCTGATTCCCTTGGTCGTGCCATATCTTCTTCGGGCATCCCCGACTTATTCTACTATTCACATTTGCGTCATATATTCTCCTTACACTCCTTTCTTGGTTCATTCGCTCTTCGTGCCCAAACCATCTGAGGGCCCCTTTCTTAATCTTTACTCATTACGCTTACATCAGCCTTGTATTTGTGGAGTTCCACATTTCTATCACACTGGGAAAGTATATGGTTTTACCACACATACGCTTCACGGATTTCATTTCTACAGCATTTAGTCTACTTTAATCCTTCATATGCCAGTTCCATGCCTCGCTGCCATACATTTAACATTTATTCATCAATAGATTTTTATAATTTATACATTTTGTTTATTTATGATTGTCTCTATTGATAAAAAGTTCACTGCTCAGCTATACATTCAAGATTTCTCCTGGAATGTAGCTGGTTTTCAGCAGTGCCTGTAGGTAGGCACCAGCACTCCATTGTGGACTGCTAGCTTCGCTTGTTTGGACAGATCTCAACATAAATGTGTTGTAATGCGGCATCACTTCACCTGCGTCTGTCAACATCCATCATATATTTTACAATTATTATTGCCTGTACAACAAAAACATATTTTAATTCTATCGGTTTAAAATGTACAATATCTACAAAACACATCTATCATGTCGCTAACCAATATGAGGTTGGTTCTTCCCATGCGATCTCGTTCCTCCTACCTCTCCCACTCTGCATGCATTATTGTTCTCGAAACGGAGTTGGCGTGGGCATAACCTGAGATTAAAAAAGCCAACTTTTACCAAGTCTTATCTTAGTCCTATTGTTTATTTAATAATATCTCGTGTAAATACTAACAGGCCAATTAAGCTGTTGCCCCGAACAATGATGTATGGTACCTACCGATTGTTGTGTTTTCCTATCTATAAAACTGATTGAGTGGCATTCTAGTATTTTTTCGTCCATAAATTCCAATATGTATCTTGATTTATGTGAATCGTTAAATATAACGTATGCTCAATCAGCCGTATAATGCGCGGAGACGCTCTGTGAGGAAGATGTTTTATTTTAGGAGCATTATTTTCAAGTGCCCATTTCACATCGCACAATGGGGCCTGTAATGATTGTTAAATTGCTGAATTATGGTTTGGGGCACGCAAGTAACAAATTCGTTTCACCAATATTCTAATATAAAAAAAAAAAACTATTGAACTTGTTTCACAGAATTTCTACAATTCATCACATTTGAATGTTAATATTCAAGCTCTGTGAAAGTTATAGGTATTCAAGTTCTGTTATCATTTCAGTTATGTGAAACAACTGGCTATTAATGATACCTGTACCTTAAAGGATAAACCACCAAGTCCACAGTATAGTCCATATCCATAGCAATCAACTTAAACGATAAACGACGTTAAAATCCATAGCAATTGCTATGGACTTACGTGGTTTATCCTTTAATAATAATAATAATATTTGGACGATTTATTAGCGCCGTTTTTGTGAAAAATCACATCAAGGGCGCTGTACAAACTTACCATACATGCCTAAAATCTAGAAAGACTACAAGCTAGACAAACAATTAAAAACAACTTATGGCTAAAAATTGCATACACCGGTTCATTGATCACCGATACGAAAATATATGTACAATATTTTGACCAATGAACGCGATGCTGCCTAAAAATGAATTAATACAGGACCATACTTACCTGGGAGGTCGCTTGAAATTAACACTGTTTATTGTCTATTTAAAGAAATTTAGATAGAGTTCGCACGCAGAGGACATAATTGTGAACACATGTTGTTTAATCCTGAAAATATTTTAATATTAATACGTAATATATTCTTTAATGAGTGTATTTTGGAAAGTAAAAGCAACATTTAATGGTGGGCGGTGCAGGTACAAGGATTTGATCTTCCGAGAGACAGATTGATGTGTAAGGATTCGAGTAATTTTAATTCAGTATGAAAAGTGTGATTAAGACATAGGCAATACAAGTATGATACTCTCAGATAGGTATATTTAAATTAAGTTAAGGGTATGAGAGCCCGAAAAGGTAGGTTTTTAGTTTGGACCCAAACTCTTTAAGGTACAGATATAATAACAGAACTCAATAAGAACCTTTACAGAACATGAAAATTATCAATGAAATTTAATGAATTGTTCATGATAAGTGATTGAATTCTAATCATCATTAGTCAATTTTTTTTCAATATTTCATTAATATGATTTTTTAAGGTTCTCTACTTATATTTTGTATTGCATTTTCTATGCTTTACAGCTATTTCGCCTTCAGAAATATTACATAAAATATTTTAAAATGGTGCCACAAAGTTATTTTGCAATTATCGAGGAAGTCGTTTTGATTCAATCACCACAGTTTGTTTTAATAACAACAAAAACAAATAAAAGGCAACATAATAAAAACACTTATTCAAATAATAGTTTTTCCTTACTTTGTATCGCTACAATAATATTAAATTCAGCATTTTATTTACCTCATTTCAGATCACTAAACGTGTCACGGCGCAATTTTAATACCATGCAGCGGGCATTAATTCCCACTGTCTTCCTTCAATACCCGTAAAACCTTTTCATTTGGTTTTATTATTATATTAAACGCACGAAAGAACCGAACATAATATCATATGACGTCCAAATAATCCGAATTTGGGTAGCGAACCAAAGTACAGCGTAAATTGCAATGTAAAATACAATATGGCCAATAAGTATTAATTCACTCACACGGATTCTTTTATTTACCGGGCGGCGTTTCGCAGAGCCACAATGGACCACGAAATCAATGAATAGATATAATTTGTATGGAAGTAATTGTGCAATCTTAATCCTCCGGTAGCCGCTAGGGTCGGCCCTTTCCAACCCCTGGATTGAATTTAATACAGACCCCAAAAGGCATCCCTTAATATTTTTTTCCTTTGCCAATCCAGATATACCTGGGGCTGTAGGGCATATCAACTATCAACAGGTTGGGTTAGGTAGGGCAGCCAAGTATAGGTTCGTCACGGCCGTCATCGCCTTGTTTGTGAGTGATTGATAATAATATGATAGTTTGATTGTTTCTGTTTACTCATAGTTCAAAAAGGCCTCTTGCTAGGGTTTATAAAATATATCTGGTTTGTTGATGCAATCATTTTTTGATAGAGCCTAAGAGTTGTAAGTTGTTTTATCTTCCAATTCGCCCAGCGCGTGAGTCTAATAAATCAGAATGCACAGTTTTAATTCGTGCAGTTATCGAGAGAAAATTACACCCTTTGCACAGTACGTCCGCTCTAGTTTATAATGTTACCCACAGTTCTCAATGCTCTGAGCCATGGCTTGTTACAGAACTTTGTCGGATTTCTCCTACCGATACCCGTTTCGCAACAGTTACCGCAGCGCATTATCGGGAGATCTTTTTCTAAATCTAATGCAGAACACGACCAATCGTGACGAAGAAATGAAAGCGTATGTATACCCTTTTCTAGGGTGCAATTTAGGTTAAGGTCTGGTAAGTGAGTGATAAGATCGGTGTAAAATTCTTTTGGATTAACATTATTCGAAGCCTTACTACATTTAGGAAGATTTTTTTAAAAAAAAAGAAAGACAAACATTCCCGGGTTACGAATAACCCGACAATATTTGAAAATCTCCTACTACCACCACAGTAGGCCGAAAATGTTGCTTGAGTCGTGATGGAGGACTTAACCAGCCTTGGTGGGACCCAAACGCGATGCCCACTCAATCACTGACCGGTCAAGATAAAAATCCTTGTAGTATTGTACCACCCGTCATAAAATTTTGCTTTTGCTTTACTAAACACGTTTATTAAAAATAACAATAATAATATTTTGATGACTTGTATAGCGCCGTTTTTGTCAAAAATCACCTCAAGGGCGCTGTACAAACTTTAATACATTTCTACAATCTTACTTCTAAGTACAAACTAGACAAGCTACTATATCAACTTAAGGCTAAAAATTGCATCCACCGGTTCATCGATCACCAATACGAAACTATATGTACAATGATTTGACAAACGAACGCGATGCTGCTGTAAGAATGTATAATATATATTTTGATTAAATTATTTACCAGAATTAAATAATAGCATTTCCAACTGTATCTTTAAAAAACATTCTTATTCTCAAGTAACCTCCTAAGTAAGTATGGTCCTGTATATTTTATTATCTGCCTTTACAGAATATAAATAAATAATAATATATGTATGTACATTTTAACGCAGCATCACGTTCATCGGTCAATAGTTTTGTATTAGTGATCGACGAATCAACGCAATCTGTTACAATTAAGTTGTTAAAATAGTTTATCTAGTTTGTAGTTGGTAATAATACAAATACGAGTACAGTATTGTAGAAATATATTATAAACTTGTACAGCGCCTTTGAGGTGATTTTTCACATAAGACGGCGCAATAAAAATCATCAAAGTATTATTATTAAAATGATATCACTCTTGCTATAATCTTGCCATCTTGATTCCCTTCTTGGGTAAATTCTGCTTATCATACCTGTAATGCGTATTTGTCCTAAAAAATAGATCTGGTTCCTTGTTCCTCGTTTCCGACATGAGTTCTTCAGTCGCTTCAAGTCAAGTAGTGTCCAAGTTATCGCAATTTTTTTCTGATGATGTACGTTTGTCAACTGGTTTTCTGCATCCAAAAAGAGAACACATGTTATGAAGTAAGATCAAACAAGATTTTCAAGTTCATCGATGATTTATGTTCTGATTAAATTATAATATCTAATACTAAATTGCATTGCATTTTTTTTTCTGTTATTTCGATTTATCAGTGACATGTGAGCCCTTGAAGAAACAAAATCACCCAACGGAAATTTTATGTTTCAACAAAATAGATCGATAGATTAACGAAGTCAATACATCACAGCACTCTTTTAGGGTGAATTGTCTTAAACAACAACAAAAAAGTCAATACATTATTAGATGTACTTCTGAAAAGAAAGCCGATTTTGTAAAGGTGTTCATCAAAGTTTGAGTTATTTGTGTAATTAAAAAATTTTATATTAGAATAAGTTAACAATAAAAATCTAAACGAAAATATGAAAGAGAACAAGACACAGAAAAAAGACAATGATCGCAACTGGGACTCGAACCCAGAACTCTCCGTCTAACCGGGACGAGCGCGTTAACCAATTTGCGACCATTGTCTTTTTTCTGTTTTTCTGTGTCTTTTTCTCTTTCATATTTTAGTTTAGATTATTTTTGTTAACTTATTCTAATATGATGTATTTCACTGATGGGAATAACCTTCAAAAAAGTAATAAAAAGAAAGTTTTTCTTATAATTTTTTTTTTGTTTCTTTGTCTAATATTTGTTTCTTATTTTTTCAGGTCTAACAGCAGAGTTGTACTACGTCCGTGATGGCCAGATCAACGAATATGCCTTGAACTTCGTGGTGCCAGTTCCGGCTTCCATCGGTGAACTTCATTTCACATGGCAGAGTCTTGCTGGAAGACCTGTAAGTATTTTTTAAACCCTACTAATTTTATGGTGATCGCAATGTTTCCAATTTCTGTTGTCGGGGCTGTGATAGATCTGGTTCGATGAACTCAAATTTGATTTGAAATTAAGAGTCATTTTTAAAATTGGAATTAATTGTGTGAAGAATTCTACCACAATAATAAATGATGGTCTTTATTCCTGAATGTGGGGAGGTCAGTCCAATCCCACACATCCCGTAAAGAGTATAAATAAATTCATACAAGGATTATATCAATAAGTAGGTACAATATTTTAACGGATTTTTTATGAATTTTGTTATTTTAAAAATACAAATTGATTTGTTGATAACTCAGACTATATAGGCTCTTCAGGTGATTTTTTACAAAAACGGTTTTATAGAAATTATCCAATTATTTTTTTTATTTTTTATTTTCCTGCATTTTTTCACGGGTCTGCGCTAGTAATACGTAATAATAATAAATAAATAAATAATAATATTTGGACGATTTATATAGTGCCGTTTTTGTGAAAAATCACTTCAAGGGCGCTGTTCAAACTTACCATACATGCCTAAAATCTAGAAAGACTACAAAATTAAAAATTGCATACACCGGTTCATTGATCACCGATACGAAAATATATGTACAATATTTTGACCAATGAACACGATGCTGCCTAAAAATGAATTAACACAGGACCATACTTACCTGGGAGTTCGCTTGAAATTAACAATAATAATATTATATAATACTATATTATTTATTATTATTATATTTATTCTTATAAATACCAACCAGGAATTATTAGATTCCTGGTCAAACAAAATTCTTCACGCAAAACACTTCAATTATCTCAACCAAACATATGTTGACAAATTTTCGTCAAACGAATGGTTGAGTATTGGAGAGTTGAGCGCAGAAATAGAAGGCTTTATGCTTACCATTCAAGATAGAGTCATTAATACTAAAAATTATAGGAAACATATCATCAAAGATGCAAATCAAATTGATGATTTATGTAGAAAATGTTTGGCTTTTCCGGAAACTATAGAACATATTATATCGGGATGTTCGAGTATACATTTAGGCACAATCAAGTTTTAAAAATAATTCACCAAAGTTTGGTAATTAAACATAACTTGATTGACTGCCGTAATGTACCATATTATGAATATGAACCAAATTCATTTTTAGAAAATGAATTTTATAAAATTTATTATGATAAAACTATTCTAACAGACAGAACAATTAGTCATAATAGACCCGATATAGTTTTACATGACAAAATTAAGAAAATAACTTATATCATTGATGTCGCTATTCCAAATTCTTGTAATATTCAGAAAACTGTTTCTGAAAAAATAAAAAAAATATACAGATTTAGGAAATGAGATTAAAAGAATTTGGCATTCTCAGACTATAAAAATATTACCATTTGTTATTTCGGCTACTGGCATTATACTTAGCTCTCTCATTCAAAATTTAGGCGTATTAGATTTGTCAAAACATTTGTACATAAAAATGCAAAAGTCGGTCATTTTAAATACATGTAGGATTACGAAAGATTTTTTAAATATTTATATTGAGGGATCAGTAGGATTTAACGGACCAGTTAGGATTTCATCAGAGCCGAACCCTCTGATATGTAAATATCTGGAGTCGGTGAAATATTTTCCCATTATGTTTCTGTTGGATTGACGTATTGTTCTTGTATTGTTTTGTATTTATTATACTTATATAGTGCACTTACATTACGTGAATTTACTAGATATTCATTTGTGGAAAAGTGTGTGGAAGGGTTTAGTCTTTCATTTGGGAAAGATTTAACCCGGACATAAAATCTGGAGCACTATAACAATAATATTATAAACAACCCCAAAAAGAACGACAAGTGCAATTTCGTTTTATGGTATTGCGATGAGTAAAAGCTCCTGTTGAAAAAATACACAGAAGGTCATTTTATTATTTCACGAGGACAGTGTGGAAACTGTGGGTTGCATTTTTTGTAACACCTCTGACAATTGAAATCTGAGAAGCCGGTATAAATCTGCTCTCGATCGAATAAATAAAAATCCATGTTGAATCTTAATCCCAAAAGCTTCGACATATCCAGTTTTTGCTTCTCTTGTTGTTTGGTCTTTGTTTCTCATTCTGTGTCTTGTTTGTTTTTGCATACGGTTTCCATTTATCTGATTCTGCAGATCGTGATATCACCATTCTCTCTCCCTTGACCCGCTGGTCCAGAAAGGTGACTGCGACCATTCTGATAGCGTTCTCGTGGCGTCACCGGGCGGTAACTTACCTTTGCCCTTGCACTGTGTGACGCTATCGCGGAAGCCGATCGCAGGCGGTCTGGACCAGTATAAGGGCGAATAATAATTGCATTGTGCTGAACGATCTTGGGGAGTTTTATTTATTTTATTAATGCCCTCTCAACGCCCCGTCTGGGGTTGTTCTGTTGCTGCACGAGTGAGTCCTTTGATCCCTCGGGGACTTCTTTGATACAATTGAGCACTTGTAATTATTTTGTTCTCCTTTATTGACACCCAGTGCTTATTTACTTCTTCAACAGTGCGTCAAAAAGCGATCAATAACACTTCAAGTACGTTCCGCTTCATGTTGAAAGACTTAAAAGTGAAGAGATTTTTATTACACAACTTAGCATGTCAAAATATTGAATAGGTACAACAAATTTTTCAATAATTTTTATTATTTCCTAATTTTAGACCTTGAACTAATTTTCAAAAAATAATCGCCCAATGTGACAAAATGTCTTCTGCTTTATGTAAACATCTTCGCTAAAAAACTCTCAGTATTCTTATTTGTTACGCGAAGCTTCGGAGTTTTTAACTGTCACCTGATTGTATCTTTGCTGACAACTGACGTCCCTGCTGATTGCCAATGCAAGTATAACCTTCAACAATTGTCCGCGATAATTCTTGACCATTGCTTACAAAAGATCTTTACATTTGCTCTTAACTTAACTTCGTGTACTCGTCAAGTCCCATCTTTTTCCTTGGTGCCATCATGCTTTCCTGTGATTTCTTCTGGTTCAGGACCCTCGTGTCTCTACGTTGAGTACTCCTTACGATTCAAATGAGGTGCAGATTCTCAGCGCCATCACTCACCCGGGCTGACAGATGACGCCAGTGTTTTTTTTCCCTTTCTCCCTGTCTTCCCTTACTAACTGCAGAGTATTAGCCTTTCGTGCTGCGAACGATCCCCCTTTTTTGCATTCTATTTCTTCAAAGTCTTTTCCATAGGTTTTTGAACCGGGAAGAATAATATACTCTTTATTCTATTTCTGCTATAGAGCAGTGGCCTGCATTGCCCTTTGACTAAAGGTACATAGGTTGTGTGTCGTTTTTCAAGTTCGGGTATTAATAAATTGTGCAATAGATATTTGAAAATTGCCATTTTCTGTTGATTGTACTTTACCAAATTATTCACGGAAAAAAACATTTTTATCAAAAATACGATTGTATTTTTTTTAGTTTTTTTTCTATTATCTCTTTATTTATATTTAAGGCTTTTTTTTCATAGAAAAGGCACAGATTTTATAGAGGTTTCTCTACTACCCGGTTTGCATGAGTTTAAGTATTAATTTTTCTTATTGTACATTTGAAAATAAGTAACAATCAATATTACATCTACAATTTTATTGGAATAACTTTTGAAGGTTTTACCCATTAATCTAGGTTTCATTTTTTTTTTTACTTTGTAATCATTCAAAAAGATAACAACCAAAAAATATGAGAACAAAATTAAATGATGGATGATATATTGTTAATTCTGAATTTGAAATATGTGATCTGCACAAATGACATAAATTAAATAGGTCCCAATAACCGAGTTAGCGTTGTCCCGTTGGTAAGACGGATATTTTGGGTTCGATTCGCAGTTGCCACTGTTACCTTTATATTTTCTGTGTCTTGTTCTCTTTCATGTTTAGATTAGATTTATTAATATTATCATCTTCATCAGTGATTAATTTTACATATATACTTTTAGGGTTGATTCGAAGCTCGATACTTCACGATAGAAATGGCGTTGTGAGCTAAAAAGGGTGCTTTGGCGTAGAAAATTCATTGAACGTTTCATGACGCCAGACAATATTACATTATAAATGAATAATTATTCCAATGGATAATTACGAATTTTTACTATACAAATGTTTTAAATTCCCTCGGGAATCATTACGACCGTTATTATTTTGGGTGCATAATTATTGTAGGTACTTACCTACCTACTAATCAGTAATTCGTTGGGTCTCCACAATTATCAGGTAATCAATAAATGAAACATCATTACAGTCTCCACATCGTGACCAATGGGAACCATTTCACTTTACTAACATCCGTTCAAGACCAAGATCTGTGGATGAAAAAAGAATTATTCGGGTGCCTTCCTTCCTTGCACGTCCCCCCCCCCCCCGTGTCACTTGGTCCCTCGGTAACTGCTAACTACATCTCCCATACCCTGGGGATTGGCCACACAGACTTTAATATTTAAATCGATACATTTTCGTTTGTTCAAATAGAAGTTAAAAAGGCCGCGGGGTTTTTGTGGCCGTTCGTAAAATTGCTTTTTCCATAACTACCTCGGCGTGATAGGAATGCTGGTAGGTAGGTACCTACGCGGCTTGAACGCTTTACATCGGACTTCATACTTATCTTTTTATGGCCTTATAGAATATTTTACTAACGAGGAAGTGTACATATCGGAGTTTTTTCTCTTAAAAATATACAAAACCTTGAAATCTCACTAAAAATCACTTGGGACTGTATATGTGGGTGGGTATAGATCTCTTTACGATACCGCCGCCCTGGAAGCCATTTATTGGATAACTATTATATCTGCCATATGTCACAACAAGTTGTTTGTTGCGTTTTTGCGTGACTTAGCAAGGGCCTCTGGGTTCACGGGGTGAGGTTTTTCTAGGTCTTGGCTGCAGATGCGTTTGCCCATCCATCTCCATCGCCTTGCACGCAGTGGGAGACTGGGCACTGCACATTGACCCCCATATTCCTACCCGCCCCTTATACCCTTTTCCTTCCCAAAACCTCTTCTTCCCTTACCTAAAAAGACCCCCCACACAGCATCCCCAAAGACACAGGCCCCGAGGAAAATTGTTTTCCTCCGGGCCTCCTGTGTGGAGAGTAGGTAAATAAAGATATGGCTGCACAACTCCGATCCTTCCGGAGGATTTGTTTGGTTTTATTGATTTTTTTATTTGGTCACATTCGTCACATCAACCCATGTCCATTTTGTGATTCCAAGAGCTAACTCGATGGCTTTAGATAGGGAAACTAGTTTGGGAAGAGTTGTGTGGCCATCTAAATGACTAAATTTTAATAATAATGTGGCTGAAATGTTATCTACTATTCTAATTGAATTTGGAGTACAAAATTAGATGAATAGAAGTTGCTGTTTTTGTATTTTTTTCTTTATACCTCTGGCATTGTAGATATTATGTCAAAAGCTTTTTAAAATAATGTTGTTTGTTCGTTTGAAGTTTGTATTGACATTGCGTTTGGTCGGGCCGAAACACTCACCTGGTTGTAATTATTGCCAACACAAAACGCAAATTATGCATTATTGTTTCAGCAAAGTTTTTAACACCTGTTCAAAAACGTTCACCACAACTTTTACAAGGTGTTCAAAAGAGTGCGGTTTCTTTCACTGGGTCATCGAAGAAGTTCTGAAACTATAAAATGATTAAATATTTTAAGTACGTACTGATTCATCTTTTACACAAAATTTTAGCTAGGAAAAAAATCTACTAATTTATCTCCGAAAAAAAAACAGAGTTTGCAATTCACACGCGGTAGAGGTGGAAACTTCAGAAAACTAAAGTAGACCAGAGTGGGGAGGCTACGATGCACCGCACAAAGAGGAGACCGATTATACTATCTCATTTTCTCTTGCAGCCTAAATCCTACAGATATATGTGTTTGTCTCTTTTTATTGTCGCTATATTTCGTTCCATCGAGTTTCAAATCACAACATACATGAGCTCCACACAGAAGGCCCTGAGGAAAATAATTTCTCTCAGGGCCTGTGTCATCTTTGGGGATGCTGTGTGGAGGGTTTTTTAAGGAAAGTAAGGAGAGGAGAGTTCTGGGATGGAAAGGGGTTTAAGGGCTGGTTAGGAATCTGGGGTTCAGTGTGTCCTGGTCATCCGCCTCCAAGACCTAGACAAACCTCACCGCATGAAACCGGGCACCCCTGCTAAATCACCAAACGTAGCGAACCACTTAGGGTGACCTATGGCAGAGATGTTGGTTATCCAATAAAGGTTCCCGGGGCGGTGGTACCCATTCCCGCCTCCCAAATTGTGCTCGTTCTTTCCAGAATGTACATATCAATGCAACCAATTTCAGTTGACGACGTATTTTCCATAATGAGCTATGGAGTCTTGAAATATTAATTTAACTCTCTAAAACTAAGACAAGATGCAATATTTTTTTATCTCGGGGGAAGCCGGGCAATAACTTTCAGTTGTATTTTAATTTGCAATTGTTAAAATAATGAAAATATTTCCTTTGAAGTGAATTATTGATATTCCTCTATTCAAAACATCAGCATTAATTTGTTAAAGTAGAAAACACATAGATCAAAGCGAAAATATCCATTCACCACTCACTGCCTTCGTAAGATATACCGTAAAAAAGCTAATAAATGGTTGTTCATTTTTAACCACACAGTGTCCGCACTTATTTTGGACTTGTTTTCTTTTCAAATTACAGGTTGTGTTTTCTCGGGTAACTATCAGAGGTATTGTTTCGAGTCTTGGCCATTTGCCGATCGATATTATTTTTTGTTATTATTTAAACAAAGAACTTCGCTTTTCCCGCCATTATCATAACTGACTCTCGGCTCTCAGCCCCTCGGTGTGTGTTTTACCGTTTAAATTTGTATGTTAAAAAGACGTCATTGTTTCACAAGACAAATTGTTCACACGCGACGTATGAATAATAAACTATTTAAACGCGGGTCAAGCAGTTAAAGTAATTGAATACACGTGTCGAATTATAATTAAAGCACTTCGTCAAGTTTCAGAGGGACGCCATTCCGGCTAAGTTATTTCTTTCGTGTCCACGGAATATAAATTGAATATAAATTGCTGCTATTTTTCACATTTGCGCAAAGTCGCCAAACCCAAAAAAGAAATACCGCTGCGACAGACCTTTTTGATTAATTTTCCGGATAGCGGCGAGTGGATAGGTATTCCCAGAAAGTCAAAATTTCGCCAGTCCGTCGAGTGCAAATATTTATTTTGCGGAAAATTGCCTTCGGTCAAACTTGCGGACGGTCTGTCAAAGTTTGCATCCAAATCACTGGTATATTTCGGCTTATCCGAGGCAACATTTTATACTAACTATTGTGATGTAAGATTTTCACTGTGAATATTTATATTTAGTTATATTCGATGCCCTCTTTGGTCGAAGGGTAAAGCTTTCGTTTTTGTTTTGTTTTTGTTTTTGTTTATTAGGGAAACAAACATTTGTACATATTATAAGGTAATTACATATTACGTGGGTGCATTAACCAATGAAGTTTCCGCAAAAAAATTATAATATACAAACATAGATTAAAAAGATAAAGACAAAGTAAAGTGTTAGAAAAAAAGAAAAAAATTTAATATATGTATACAACAGAAATCAAAAAACACAAATTAAAGCATGTGGGAAAGAAAAGATGAAGTTAAACAGCGAACCTATATAAAATTAACACATTTTCACATCATTAGAAAACGTTTAAGGATAAATGATTAGCCATTTGCCAGCGCCCTTAGGGGGTTTTTCACAACAACAACAAAAATAGCGCTATATAAATCATACAAATATTATTATTTTTATAATCAGAAGGAAAAACAACATAATGAGAATGAAAAAAACAACAGACAGCAGGGGTGGAGGGTTCGCAATTAACAATTGGTTTTAATTTATTCAGTTATGAATTTAATAAATTGGCCTGAGGACAAATGGAAAATATCAGCGTCGTAGAACATATCATTGTATTTTGTGCACGTCCTTCGGAAAAATGAATGTTGTGTGTAAAAGCTTTCGAATACCAATTCGGAGTTCGCGGGTTCATTTCCCGGCGTGCCAAGTATTTTCATTTTATTTAATTGATGTGTGTTTTTTCACAATCATTGATTCATTTAAAAATGTATTATAGTATATTTGTGGCAAGTTTCACCGTGGAACATATCATCAGTATCGAAATGGTGAAACACCACCATTCAGAATTGAATTCACTTTTTTCGCGCTTGGTGACTAGATCCGAATAGCTAGTACTTGTCCACCTTCGTGCATCTACCTTACAACATACCCCAATGGGGGAAGCCAACTCTGACTCCAGAAGATCGGGAGCAGTTGGGACTTTTGTGCGATAACCTTACGGACGTCTTATGCGACGCGTTTTTCATGCCGATCGAAAAAGCTTTGCTTTAGTCTTTGCGCGATCATTATTTCCTCACCTAAACGTTTTAAACAAAAATAAAAAATATTTTGGGACTTTACGAAATAAAAACACACCCTTAAAATAATTATAGACCGAAAGCATCTGTCATTTGCCTTTCTTTATCGTTTGCCGTTAACAATTCATCAAATATACACTCGAAATTCACAATACCGATCAGTAATATTAATATCCACACGTTCGGAGTGCTTATTATAGTTATTTCAATCTTATAAACACAATCAATTGAATAACCATGTAAAATTTCCACTCACAATAGTAACACAATGTCAAAAGACAGTCCGCCATCTTAAGAAGTCCGCCGCTCAAAAAGAAGAATATGAAGAGATACGTAATTACGAATGTTGGAGAGAGCGTGCTAATATTTAAAACGATAAAATTGAAGCGAAAATTGTGAAAATGTTTAATAAAACACGACTCGTTTAAAATAGAGTAAAACATCTTGGGTAACATCTAAAATAGCATTTAAAGAAACCCTGTGAATTTTTTCATCCATATATAACTTCTAAAATAAGTGATATTAATGTGTTTATAATAATTTTCGGAGCATCCTACTTTGAATTTTTTTTTCTATCGATTATATTCATATAATTTGAGTGTCGGGAACGTCTAGATATTATCTTCAAAAATGATATATAGTTTTATTGAGAGCTTAAAAACTTCAAATTTTTTAGGGAGACATGTAAGAAATCGGCAGAAATTCGGGTAGCGGTGGCTTAAACTGTACCAACATAGAACGCTTTCTTCTTTTGATACCCGAATCCATAGGAAAAGACGACCCATGGTTTCCACAAACTGGACGAATAAAAGCATCGTGCAAAACGCCCATTAGACTCATTTGATTCATCTGTGAATCTCGCCGGATTACGAGCAGCAATCACGCACATCATGAGATTACACCAGCTAACCATTGCTGGATTATATTATTCTAAGCCACTAACTGGACGAAACCCTGCCTTTGCTACAGATTGGATTGCTCCTATGGTCTCTATAGTCCTACGAGAGAGTCCTGATTGCGGCGGGTAATGACTAATGACCGCGGCCGGCGATCCAGCCATCCGAACGAGCAGCCTCGTACAATTTAGCATCTGATTGAAATGATTATGTCCGAGAATCCACTCCGACTTCCGAGATGTACGCTGCTCGCTCAAATTGGATTATTCTTACGGAAAGCAATAATCTTCTTTCCCTCGACTCACATCTGCGGTCGTGATTATGGTCTACGGTCGAGTTTACACATCGTCTGTTGGCAAACTAGCTATCTATATTACATACCTACATTTCCTCTTTACTTTATTTAATCAGTCCCATGCCATACTTACGCAAGTTAATAGAATTTAAAAAATACGTATAAAGCATGGGTTCCATGACAACTCAAAAAAGTGTCATTTCAACACCCATTTTCAATACCCTTTGAAAAGTCATTAAAAGTGATTAAAACAATTTTAGCCCATAACTCACCTAACCTAACCTTTTTTACCTAGGTTTTTCATCCCTTTTAATGACTTTTCTTTATTATTATTATTATTTGTATAGTATTATTATATATTGTAGATAGGTTCTTGTTATTAAAACCAAATTTGTAAATATTAACCCAAAATTACACTAACAATATCTATCACTCGACACTGGCCAGAACTTTGGGGTGAAAAGCCATTAAAAAAAACCTACCTACTTAATAATAAACCATATATATTCGTAACTTTAAAACATTTCAAATAAGGAATGACACACGCAAATTGTAAAGAAACCTCACTATCTGTGACATCAATGACAATTCTTTTTTTCAAACTTTCTTCAGGCAGTTAGGTAGGTAAATTCAAAACGATCGAGTTAAGACAGGACTTCGCTACGCTCAATCAAAAATACTTATATAACATTCCATGCCAAAAAAAATTGACCTCTAGGTAGTATCTTCAATAATCTGTGTAGCTCTACTTTATTAGTCATTAATTCGCTCCCATTGTATTTTATTACACTTTCTATCGTTAATAAATTAATTAATCTATTTTTGCATGTTTGTTAACAGCTCCCGTACTCAATCAATGTGGAGGTGTCGAACCCGGCGGCCATATCAGCCGCCCCCCTCAACGTCAGCAGGTCCGGGGGCATCCCAACGGCACCCCAGACCTTCCGCGTCGCCCTCCCCTGCTCCGGACACCTGGCCGCAGAGGTGGACGTGTCCATAACCATCAACATCACCCTCAATAAGGCTGCCAACAATGTCACCCGACTCACCTTCCGACGGAAAAAGATCTGCCTCAAAGAAGACCTGAACAGAAGAACTCAAAGCACCCATGTTTCTGTTGATTCTGCTCCCACTGAAACAACGTCAGCTAATATCTTCTACATCGCAGTCGGTTGCGCACTAGCCATGATAGCTATGGTGACGCTCCTCGTGGCCACTTGTTACGTGAGAAACAACAAAGCCAGGCGACAGGGGGAGATGTTGCAGGACTCTAGGTCTAGATCTAGCGCCCAGGCGCACACCACGTTCCTGTCCGTGGACACAGCGATACCTCACACGGCCTTCACCGGCACCAGCGGCTCCTCGTGCAAGTCTGGTGGGAGCTACGCCAGCTTTAGGAGAATGCCCAGCTCCGTTGTCGACGAGAGGTCAAAAGATCTGCACGAGAGGATAGCGGAATTAACGATACAGAGGTATGTAAATCATTATTTCTCACCAAGTCATAAATTTGACGCTCGTTTTATAATTTTGCATATTTTATGCTGATGCAATTACGAGGCTCAGCGTGATGCCGTACGTGCGTCGTGAGGTTACAAAATAAATAACATTTATCACTCTCGACACATGCTCCCAAGCGTGTAATGATTCGCAACAAATACTTCTCTTACTCCGCGCTGTCGCTTCGTCTTACTTTAAACATTCCTCGGTTCTGAGGCGACTTCGAGTCGGGCCTACATCCAAACCTCGGTCGTCCCCTCGCTTTCAACCTTGATGGTGCTTTGGGATATGTGCCGCGTAGTGGCAAGTGCAGACACGGCGTTAATCATCGCTCACGAGACGGCCAGCAGCAGGCAGCAAGCAGCAGGCAGCAGCTAGCGGGCGGGGGATTGGTCGCTGATCGGCCGATCAATTAGCTCTCCTCGTTGCGGGCGATGATTTATTCAGCACCGCCTCGGGAACCTCTGGAGCCGCTCGCTCGCCGGGCCAAACCGACTCGCTCAATTTCTCTCGCCAAATTGGGTATGAAAGGTGCGCGATCAATTTCAATCCGAATGACTCAATACAAATACTCCAAACATTTTTTCTTCCCAATATAACGATTTTCTTAATTTCGTGGGAGGTGTATATGCAACATTTTGAGAAACTTTCTGGAGGGTAATTCTAGACGGTATTCATTGCGGCCGTGTGTGGTTTGTAAGCCATATCGTTAACGAGGAACACGGCGTTCATTAACGCGATAGAATAAAATAGGAGACATCGTTTGGAAATATTGTCGCCTCGGAACAAGTTAACGAGGCGCTTAATCGATTGAGACTGCGGCTGTCACATGTTAACTTATTATTTTATATTCTGGAACCAACGTGTACCTTTACATATGAGAACACCCTGTCGTGTTCACCTAATGCAGTCGATCGATCATAGTCGACTTTAATCCTTTGTTTTATTGAGATCACAAATCTTCTTGATTTGTGTTGTTTATTTTAAACAAATTGGTCACCAAACTCCCTAATCTCTTTCTCAAAAATTTCCAGCAAAGTGGTAAACTCGTGTCAGAGATTTCCGTCTCTCGACCATTCTGTTTGGTAACAGGTCCATGGTCAAATGAATGCATGTGACATTTAAACGTTGGCACTTCACAACACACGTAGGAGTTGGAATGAATCACATCGTTAAGTCTCCCTTCTTGTTCGTGTCATGCCCGAAATACATAATTTTTCTCCGTTCGTAGCTCGGCTTTAAAACCGCCACAAAACTGGATACAAACAAAGGTCGGAGCATCGAGTTAGAGAGATATTTTTGTTTTTTAAATGTGCCCTCAGGCAGTTTTCAACTTTACTATTATTGTAGGGAGGCGAATCACATTTCAGGTTCAATTTGTAAAGACAGGCGCATCATTGGATGCGGGGACTATTATCACGAGCGTGGATCAAAGTTATGTTTCTACCGAAGATAAATTCAAAGTGTTATTGTTGGTGTTTCTATAAATTCTCAACCTAATGGAAGTAGACGTTCTGGGATGGGATTTTAAAACATCGTTTCAGAGGAAATCTGCTGTATTATTTTTGGCCCGTTTTAAAAACTTTAAACACTCTTTTTGACAATCGTCCACTTTCATCACATCTTATTAAAAGATTACATTTTCTTCTGTAAATCCGCATGTTACTGGAAAAGTTTTTTCTATTGCGTTGTTTTGTATTGTGCATTCACTACGTTATACAATCGACCAGCACATGTAAGGTGACACACATGAAGAATGACAGCAAACATTGCTCCAATGCCTGGTATGTCCGCGCACTTAATCAACGCCCAATTAATATACCCGTTGGAATTCGTCCGTGGGGCATCGAAGGATGGCTCCCAACATTCTATTGCTCGCTCCATCAGTATTTAAAAATCTCAATGAATCCTGGATAAATTGAAGGTATTTCAGTTGCAATGCCTCTTTATCGACTCTCTTATCTGTAATAAATTCTTGTTGATCATTATATTTATTCATTTCTATATGGTGTTTCTAACCAACTTTCCTCGTGACTTGGATTTTTGTTTAGATTACTTTCATATTATTCCTTCCTTATATTTTACCATGAAGTCCATAAAAAGTATCTCCAAGTTGATTTTTAAATTAAGGTGAGACATAACCACATTTATGCGGGGTTTGCCCGAGGCTCTCATTTTAATTTATTTTAGTGAATTCGTAATTGAATCATCATTTTTATTTCCATGCCTCACAAGAAATGCGAGTTATTTATATTTTAGATTAATAAAAAAAGTACGTTGCCATTATTTTTTTAACGTACAACGCCTTTAAAAAATTAGAAGTATCTACAACTAAAGTTAGCGGTCTGCACCAGATTTTATATTTCTAGACGATAAATTAATACCTTCGGGAGGTATTCATTTAGAAACATCTTAAATATTAGTAACACGTCCTTTAGAATCCATTAAAATGAACCCGGCGGAATGGTCAAATCTCCGGGCCTGCTAGGGTGAATTCGACCGTACGTGGTCCAATACGCCGTGCCGCGGGCGCATATTTGTTTACACGCTTTCTTTACTTACGTCGTTAAGATTCCCACATTATTTTTCTTCTTTTCTTTGATAGATACGCCAATTCACTAGTTTTTACTCCAGAATAGAAGCAGATTTTCCGCCTAAGACCCCGCATTCCGATTTTTTACTGATTTATTGCATAATCACCTTAAACACTTTAAGTTTTAAGTTCTTAAATAAATATATGTTATTTTTGAAGATAAAATCTGTGCATTTTGCCAAACCGAAACGATAATTAGGTATATGAAATTCCCTCGATTGAAAAATATTGCAAAGTATGCTCAGAAAATTATTATACAAACACATTTTTTCCTATTATTTAATATGTCAAAGGCATGAAAAAATTCAAAGTTTTTCTAAATGCGTCTTTAGACATTTTTCCAGAGATTTTTGCTCTATTCTAAACGAGCCGTGATTATTTATTAAATATTTTCACAATTTTCGCTTAATTATAATGGTTTTTAACATTAGCGCGCTTACTCTAACATTCGTATTTACATATCTCCCTTTCAAACCATCTTCTGCTTCTTTTGAATGCTTACTACCAGGCCTTAACAGTTTCATTTAAAATGTTTTCTTCCTGTTTTGACATTGTAAAGGTTTGGCCAACTCAGGATTAAAAATTCTTAAATTGGTCTATTTACGATCCACAGTTTGAAGTCTCCGGCTCGACACGAAGCATATGTCGCGGGCATAGCTTTTATTACACAATATTTTAATGTCAATTAAATTGTTCATTTCGGCTTAGGCATTATAAATCAAACTGAATTACGTTAGGCAGTAGGTACTGGGCTTTATCAAAAGGGGCATCGGACACTTTTAATTAATCTGATTAAAGTATCGCGTTGACATTGTGGGAGGTGCCCTCTGGTTTATAACCCTGAATCAGGAATACAAAATGTTAGAATACTGGCGCAGACCCGCAAAAGCTGAAAGGATATTATAATTATTGTGGGATTGTGAAGCTTAAAGTATTTACAAAAAAAATATATGTTAATTCTTCAGTATCATTGCCTTTCAAAAGAAGAAATTTATCTTTCGAATGTTAGTAAAAATGAAAAATTCGACATCTATACAGTGTTGTTAAGTTCATACAAATCGAACAAAAAATAGCTATTTGAACGGCCCGCTAAAGTATGTCCACTGGACCTAATTTATTGAAATCACGGGCGTTGTCTCATTAACGTATCTCCACTTTATTAATTGATCTAAGCATCTGTCAAACAATTAAACAAACGAAATACAATATTCATTATACAATAATTTTGATACTTGTTTGATATGATTTATGTTATGAATACCATTTTAAATCACGCACCCATGCACCGAAAACCAAAATTATTATGTTTAATTATTCCTTTTGAAAACAGTTTGGAATTGTCACCACATCCGTGAAAAACGAAAGGACGGTAATGCACCCAACAAGCAAAGAATTTAATGTTAGTCGGAGTGAGTGGACGTTTTGCAGTTTCTTGTTGCCAGTCTTTTTGTAATTTTCTTTCCATTGTTGTTCGATGCATAATTCATGACGAGATTTTTATGCAACCCCCTTGAAGCTTCCGTTCCCCACTGAGGCGAGTCTGTCCAAACGATTCTTTCTCTCACAACTGGGATTCGTTGTGTACTTTGCTAATGGATAGTGACAGCGCCGTTGGACAAATCCTCTAGCTTTAACTTTGTTACGCGAGGTTCTTTGTTTATTTTTAAAATTTTACGCAGCGACTAATCAAGGAATATTTCGTATACATGAAAAAAATCTAACCCCATTTTTTACGACTCAAAAAGGGAGCATCTAGTTTGCAGAGGTGTGCAATTCACAGAGAACACAAAATAAAGGAAGAAGAGAAACACTGTACGACAAATTTCTTTTTCTTCTTTCCTTGGCTCTCACAGCTTTACAGCTTGTATGGACTGTGTGCTCTTGCTAGTTCGTAGTTCTTCGGTAGTTCGGAATGCATTGCATTAAAACACATTCACCTTTACTGCTGAACGTGTTTTAAATTTTACACAACTGATAAACAATCATTTTCCATACATTAATGGTTGTTTATCAGTTACATAAAATTTAACACACGTTTATTTGTAATGTAAAGGATATTTGTTTCACTCCATTCATTATCTTGTTCTAATGGTTGTCTTTGAATTGAGCTGCTGTCTTTCGTCATTGTCATTTAATTCAATCTAATTTTTAATTTATTGGAATAACTTATAAAGGTTATACCCATCAATGTATATAATTAATCAATGAAGAAGAATATATCATTAAAAAAATATTACCGCAATACGACGCAGAAAAAGACACAGAAAATAAAGAGGTAACGATCGCAAATGGGAATCGAACGCTGAATCTCAACCATTGTGACCTGGTTTTTTAATACTATATATTAATGCTCAGTTTTTGAAAAACTCACTTTTTGCTTGATGCAAAAAACGACCGCACTGCCCCTTACGTTTCACCAACCTCAAGGTTCACTTTGGCTTGGCGACGCAAAAATGCCGCTGGCACGCCAAAACGACCTCTCCGATCCTCGAGTTTCGCACACCTCAAGGTTCAATTTTGTTCAAAGGGAATTATCCCGACGCCTGACACGCGAGAATGGACATTAGCGTTCGCTATTTTGGAACGCTTCAAAGTTCACAATCCTTCGAAGAGTCGATTATTTTCCAGCCACTAGCAATTGTTTTTTTTTTTGATAGGGGAAACATTTTTCATCGTTATCAATATGTTTGCCAAAACTTTACGGGAGACTTCTAGCGGTGCGGAATACAAGTATGGATTATTCACATTAGAAAAAATCAAATGTCTATCGAATACTGTTGTAGTTCTATTTTCATCCGTTCGAAATGGCATCTTCGTCTGAATTTAAACAAATACGCTAGCTTCACGATTTTCACAAAAAAAATAGACTAGACAGGAAACTCACATAAAATTGAACCGACACATTTTAAGAGCGAAAATTATATAAATTTGCGGCGAAAACTGGAACTACTAATTAAATCAACCAATTCGGCTCAGTTATAGTTCCCGCCGACAGGTTCGCATTAAAAAAAAACCACAAATTAGGCCTTAGTTTCAATGCAATGGAAAATACTAGAGAGAATGTTGAGACAGGTCAGTTATCAGTTATCCGAGATGTCAAAACAAAACGGATCTCTCAGCGGTTTGGGTTGTTGTTTTTCGGGAAACGGCATTGCAGCCGAAAAAACGATCCCCGGTTAGATGTTTTTGAAAAATTCGGTACCCGAAATAATTCCGCAACTTTTGATAATAATATGACGTGTCCGTCCCATGTAAAAAATTTCAGGGTCGCCGAAAAACCTATAAAATTTTCCAAAAAAAACAAGAAAATTGGTGTCCATAGATTCACTTCAGTAGGGTGGATATTTACCGGCCAAATTGAAATGTTATTAATTCAGGGTAGGTACCTACTTATCTCGGTAGTATTGCAAATATGATGAGAAAAGCAAAAACATTGCCGGAATTTTGTAAGGAGATGCGCCGGTACCTACCGGAATGGGTAGTTGGACAATTATTTAGGTTTTTGATGCAATTTAATTTACTAAGGTAATGTTGTTTCCACGATACTGAATAATTTAACAATTTTTTAAAGTTCATTTTCACGTTCTGTGTAAGTTGTGTTTTTTTATCAGTAAATGCCAGTTGCATCATAAAACTGAAATAATTACAGAACTTGAATAGAATTCGAACCGAACTTTTACAGAACGTTAAAATTGACTTGAAAAATTGAAGAATTTTTAATTTTGTTAAACAACCCAGCCTAAATATGAGTTCTTTTTTACGTATGTATGCAAGTACCTATACTCAGAATATAAGTAGGTTCCTACCTGTACATAAACACTCGATATCATCTGACGATATTGCATACGTATTAGTTTTCTAATTTTACAATGAAATTACTCGAAGTTGAACGGAATATTTTTTTAAAAGTATTAAATTCATATAGCGCTTTATTTTAAGCAGTAAAACTACTGGTGAGTTCTGGCATTATAAAATTTGTATGAAAATGTACGTACGCTCATAACTTCCGAAGGACTGCAACAAATTGAAAAATTCTTTTTTGTTGTGTTCGTTATTGTTAGTACAAGGTTTGTATAAAATTACTGGTGAGTTCTGGCATTACGAAATTTGTAAAAAAAAAATTATAGGTGGCTCGCGAGCTGTTTGAAAAATAAATGTACCGGAAATTAGTGTATGTAATGCGGCAGGTGGGGGGGGGGGGGGGGGTGGAAACAGGAAGGGAGGGAGGGGGACCTGGGAGGGGGGAGGGGAACTCGGGAGGGGGTTTATGATACGGAGAAGCCTAGGAGTGAAGTGGTGTGAGGGAAGGTGAGGGAGGCGGAGTGGAAAGGGGAAGAGGACGCTGGTGAGGAGGGGGGGGGGGAAGGGGATCGGAACAAATGAGAAAGGACAGGCAGGTAGAAACATTTTCTTTATTAAATGGTATAGCAACGCATGCCGGGTACCAGCTATCTTCTAATATAAAAATCAAAAAAATGTTTGGCTGTATGTATGTCCGCTATGCGTTGCTAAACCATTCATCCGATTGCCATGAAACATTGGGAATTTGATGTGCGCATAACTGCTATGGTTCCTGTATACAATAGTTAGCTCTGGCAACACGAAATTACGCATTGCTCAACCGTTCATCCGATTGTGATGAAACTTTGGGGATTTGATGTGTGCATTTCTACAATGGTGTTTATATACTAACGTATAGCAGGTTGTTGCTGCTAGGTCCTGCGGACGGCTTTATACATAGTTGTATGTTTAACCGCTAAGCGTTGCTAAACCATTCATCCGATTGCGATGAAAATTTGAGGATTTGATATGTGCATGCCCACGACGGTTTCTGTATACAAAAGTGAGCTCTGGCATCATGAAATTACGCATTGCTAAACCATTCATCCGATTGCGATGAAACTTTGGGGATTTGATGTGTGCATGCCTACAATGGTGTCTATATACTAACGGATGGCAGATTTTTGCTGCTGGGCCCTGTGGGCGGCTTTATATATATTTGTATGTTTAACCGTAGGTACCTACCCGATTACTATGATTTTTTTCTTCTGTTAGTTAGTAAGTCAAGTTAGTTTTAACCCGTTGGTTGCATTTGCAACAGGCATAAGCTAGTTATTATTATTGGATGATTTTATAGCGCCATTTTCGTGAGCGTCTCAAGGGCGCTTTTTAAGCTAATTTTTGTGGATTTATTTTTCAATTTTATAATTTACAATACCATCCACAACTTATCTTTGTGTAGATATGATTACAATGTTCTACACGATTTTATTTGTAAACTAGATAGCGTCTCGAATATATCTATCCGATTTTAATTTCTATGGGATAACAATTGTCTTTTCCATAAGTCTACATGTAATGAATCTTTATTTTTATTGGATTAACTTTCGGCGGCAATACTAATAAATCTAAACGAAACATGAAACCGAACAATACACAGAAAAATACATATTTCTAATTTAATTTATTTATTTGTCTCCAGGTGCCGAGTAAGATTGCGCAGCGTCGTATTGGAGGGAACATTCGGTCGCGTCTACCGCGGCTCCTACACGGACGAAGACTCGAGAGAGCAAGAAGTCCTCGTGAAGACTGTCACCGAGCACGCTTCCCAAGTGCAAGTGTCACTACTCCTCCAGGAGGGGATGGCCATGTACGGTCTGCAGCACCGCAACGTGCTCAGCGTGCTGGGGGTGTCGATAGAGGACCACACCGCGCCGTTCCTGATCTACCCCCACGGAGGGTACACCAACATGAAGAAGTTCCTGCAGAAGTGCAAGGTGTCCGCTGAGGGGGTGGCGCACACCCTGACTACGCAGGAGGTGGTGGATATGGCGCTGCAGGTCTCGCAAGGTCTGCAGTATCTTCACAAGAAACATCTGGTGCACAGAGATATTGCGGCAAGAAATTGCGTGTAAGTAAAACTTTTTTGTTTTTAGATAGGAGTGATTGATTATTCAGCGATAGAGACACTAGAGAGTAGCGCAGATTTGTGAAAAATAATGTGAAGAATTCCTAGCTTCTGTTAAATTATTTTCAAGCAGATACGGTAAACAGATATACCTGGCAGGTCACCTTAGATAATAATAATAATATTTTGACGATTTACATAGCGCCGTTTTTGTGAAAAATCACCTCAAGGGCGCTGTACAAACTTACCATACATGCCTAAAATCTAGAAAGACTACAAGCTAGACAAACAATTAAAAACAACTTATGGCTAAAAATTGCATACACCGGTTCATTGATCACCGATACGAAAATATATGTACAGTATTTTGACCAATGAATGCGATGCTGCCTAAAAATGAATTAGGTAATACAGGACCATACTTACCTGGGAGGTCGCTTGAAATTAACACTGTGTATTGTCTATTTAAAGAAATTTAGATAGAGTTCGCACGCAGAAGACATAATTATGCACACATGTTGTTTAGATAAACACACTTTTATTAGATAGTTTAAACCTGAAGAAAAATATCTTTTCACGCAGAGGTAACTCTGCAAAGTAGTCTAAAAAGTCCTTAAAGACACTGGAAATTGCATGATTTTACAGTTTATTTTTTATCCTCGATTACTTTTAATATTAGATTATTTATTTGAAGATTAATATCAAAATCAAAGTTGATGTTTATTTTAAATATCAATATATTTTTATTATTTTTTTTACACTGTTAGACAGAATTTTAACAATTCATCGAATTTCAACGTGAATTTTCATGTTCTGTGAAAGTTCTATCCAAATTCTATTATTATTTCAGTTTTGTTAAACAACTGGCCAATATAATAAAAAAATGGAAAGAAGCACAGAACTTAAGATTAATTTGATTGAAATTTGATGATTGTTAGTTCGACGCAATTCGCGCACAATTTTAACGCAGCGCCGCATTCACTGGTCAAATGCATTGTACATAATATAGTTTTGTATTATTGATCGATAAACCCCATAAGTCGTTTTAATAGATTGTCTAAAGGTAGTTAGAAATAAGATAGAGCATTCGAAATAAAACATTGTACAACGCCCTTAACATTACATAAAAATATTATTATTACGCCTACATTATAATATTACCTATGTGTACAAAGTATTTGACAATGCATGACTGGATGCTGCGTTAAAATGTACATATTTTTTTAAAATTTACTTATTACTTGTTCAATACGTAAAATATCATTATTAGATACGGTGCCGACTTCGTACAAATATTGTCGTTTAAGTTATAAACCTCCTTTTCGACCTATATAAATTGGATCTCAAGCTTTAATCGAGCTGTTATTTTATGTGTTTGATGTTTTGCCCTTTATAAACTCCGTTGATTATCTGGCTTGACCCTTCAACCCTGTCAATATTATCTCTGGTGCTAATTAACCCCGTCAACCCTATTTCTGTTGACTCCGGTGAAGCACGTGATTATAAGCTTCAAACGGTTTTCGTGATAATTTTCTTTGCTAAAGTCCAGAGCTGCTTTATCATTGCTTTAAATTCGTACAAATTGAAATTTTCTTTTGATTTTCTGCGATTACAGTTAAAAGGGTTGAAAGAAAATTCGTAACGAAGTTTTCCGTCTTCTTAATTTTGGTTTTGATACCCAGCTTCGACCGAAAATCTAAATTTCAACATTCTTTATAATGTTTTTTATTACTTTAAAGAATAATCGACCGCAAATAATACTAACTTATTTTTAACGTGACAGTTAGATCTGAAAACAGTTTATCTGTGTATTCTAGACATTAAAGATGTGTAAATTTCAAGTCATCAAAGCTCACCGTTCAAGGCATGTGTGCATTCGGCTATTTTGTAAGGTGTATTGACCCTATTTTACATGAGCTTTCTTATTACCAGTGGCTAAAGATTCATTTGGCATTTAATTAATTACTGACAAAGTTCCAAGAGTTTTATTCTGACGATTTATGTTTAAGATGTGAGTAATTTCTTGCCGTTGGCAAACTAATACCTCACAAACGTAAAAAATTACAGCATTACCATTTTATTACAGTGTGGACGACAAATTGCGAGTGCAGATCACCGACAATGCTCTTTCCCGCGACCTCTTCCCCGCCGACTACCACTGCCTGGGGGATAACGAAAATCGCCCCGTCAAGTGGCTGGCGGGCGAAGCCCTACAGCGGCGCTGCTTCTCGCCGGCCTCGGACGCCTGGGCCTTCGGGGTGCTGCTATGGGAGCTCACCACCCTGGCGCAGCAACCCTACCTGGAGATCGACCCCTTCGAGATGGCCGCCTACCTGAGGGACGGCTACAGATTGGCGCAGCCGGTCAACTGTCCTGACGAACTGTAAGTTCACAACTCGATCTAGTTTATTCTTATTTGTTCATATGGTGATCTACGAGCCAGTCTAGGCCCAGGGAATCAGGCCATCAATCATCCTGTGGACCCCATCGTTCGTATTCGTTTACCATATCTATGTCGGTTGTGTACACCTGTTGTGTCAGTGTGCATGATCACCTTATCCTATTGATGGAGGACCAGAATTTAGACGATGTTCACTGACATTTAGTTTATTTAATTAACAATGGTCAATAATTCCTAATTCATCCTTTGATCCATATCTGTCCTAAAAACGTATTTTTGCTCTAGTTTACTGTATGTTACTGACTATTACTATCCAACCTCGTATTCGAATTTTCAGAGCATTTGTTTATCTTAGCATTACAGTGTCATTGGTGGACTAGGGTAGTAATACTGACTGGATGGTAAAATCGTATCTTGTCATACTGAGAATTGAAAGTGGCAAATAACAGACGATCACGAATTTTGAAAACACCAGCACCATCATCATAACACTCTCAATATCACTCTCAATACTGATCAAAGTCATCTTGTTATTCTATTCTACCAAAAGTATTTCTGATAATTGGGGTAATCTCTTATTTAGAGTCTCTCTTCTTTTGACTTCCTATTGCATTTTATTTTTGCCCTATTGTATACTAATTTAGATCTGCATCTTTTGCATTGCAGTTCTGCTTTCCGATTTTAGCTCTTTCTTGTCACTCACCTTTACTAAAAATATTCTCGTCATTTCTCAATACTAATTGATGTATATTTTTGTCAGGTTCGCCGTCATGGCCTACTGTTGGGCAATGTCTCCCGACGAGAGACCAACTCTGCCGCAGCTGCAGATATTCCTCCAGGATTTCTACACACAGCTGACAAGATACGTGTAGTCCCCCGACACAAACTAGACACCAGTATCACCGACTGGACTTTATAATGGACAGACTAAAACAGTCAAAAGTGAAATGTGTCAAAACAACTCCTCGAACCGTTTACTCGAAGACATTCGTGTTTGAATAGTTTTAACAACAACTGTTTAAACCCCAACTGTCTTATTGTCTTGCCTACGCTAAGTTGTTGAATTGTTCGTTATTCGCTGTTGTGATATCTAGCGGAGAATGGCCGCGCTCTTGTATATTTTATCTCATTTTGATGGACAGTTCAAATTGAATGTAGATTTGTTGTCGACTGTTTGTAGAAAGACTTTGTGTGAAGTTTGAAAGTCTTGGGCCACAAGACGTTCAACTTTGAAACCAAAATGCAGTATTTATAATTATGTGAATGACAATTTGTTGAATGTACTACTAGACAGATAGTGTTGGATGATAAAACCTAATGTTTTAACCACCAAACGGAATAGGTGAATTCATTTTTGATCGGATTTTAATATATGAATTACAATTATCCAGATATCATTATTTGTATCTATGTATTTAGGACGCGTATTCAATTAATATAACCTGCATTTATTTTACAAAAAAAAACATTGTTCTGCTGCCAATGGTTGAGAACTCCAGTGGTGTCTTGTAAACATTTAGTACTGAAAGTTGCCTGATATGAATTAGTACATTTTGTAGCGTTAATATGAATAAAAAAATGAATTAAGTCAAGACTAAATTATAATATTTATCAGTAAGATAATCATTCTGGGACATTCATTATTGTATTTATTATAAATGTGTTAGTCCCTCTCCCATATCAAAAATAATCCACAAAAAATATATCAATTATTATTACCATTCTTTGTACTACTATTACTACCATTATTGTTAACAATTTATTTATTTATTTTAACAATTTAATGCTGCAAATATCATTGTCTATATCTAATATTAATGTTTAATGAACGTGCCAAATCGTATTATAAAATATACTATAATTTATTGATATTTGAAAATAAACCGTGTGAAAATGTCGATATTTTAAATAACTTTAAAGGTGCGTGTAAGGAATGATATAAATGACCATAAATAAATAAGGCGTTAAAGAAAATTGTATCGATACACTGTTCATTTAATTTATTGCTTTTCAAACTGCTTTGCCGCTGCTGCGAATTAGCCTTTATCGTACACAATAAACTTTCAAAATATACTTTAAAATTTAACACAACTTTTTACTTAAAAAACAATAATGTTAAATTTATGTCGTGTTCCTATTATAGTGGCGCAGATTCGATAAAATTAACATTTTTATTTTATGCTGACTATTTCAATGTACCTTTATTTTTATGATTTTAGCCGCCATTTTGCACAAATATGTAAATTTTTGTAAATATTATTTATTCATCACATTTCACCAGCATTTAGATTAAAAAATATTAGAAAAGCAGATGTTTTAATGTGCCTTTTATTGGCTTTTTTATTCGTTTGACAATAAATAAATTATTTTACGTAATTAAATGCCCTTTTCAAGTATTGTAATTTGGAGTAAAATTAGTAAAATGCTAGAATTTTTTTAAAGAAAACTTGGAAAATTACAGTTGGAATTGCGCTGATGATAAGGTGAGACGGATGTTAATATAATTTAATGTAAGTTTAGTGTTAATAATAAATTGTAAATGTTTTATATGATGTAGTGATTGTGTAGATTTCGTTATGCTGAACAAATATTTATTGTCAGGTGTAAAACCACCGAATTCACGAAAATAGTATATGAAATTTTGTACATACTTTATTGTAAACAATAAATCGAATTTATACATATTCTATTTTTTTATTATAATTTTTTAATCAAACTCCCATAAATTTGAAAATCGAGTACCAACTGCTCACAGTGTCTGGAGTCTGGAGACTATGGCATCCCCACTTGGGGTTTGTTTTGAGGCTGAAGGTAGTGGGGAGGAGAAGGAGATATGGGAGAGGAAGTACCGGGCTATTAAGGCCTGGTCACCAAACACGGCTAAATCCATTTCAAACAATGTTTCAATTCTGAATCGTGGTCTTACACCAGGGCGATACTGAGAGTACCTTCCACTCTCGAACGTGCCCCAAATATACTATATATTATTTTTAATTAATTAATTGTGAAATATCACAAATTAATCAAATAAAATTTATTTGCGCACGCCGGGTTCGAACCCGCGACCAAGAGCCATGAGTCTTGCCCCTGGACCACGGAGGCCGTCAAAACAGTTTTTTTATTTTTTATTTTTTAAAGAATGACAAACATTCCCGGGTTACGAATAACCCAACAATGTTTGAAAATCTCCTACTACCACCACAGAAAGCCGAAAATGTTGCTTGTGTTGTGATGGAGGACTTAGCCAGCAGAGGAATCGAACATGCGACGCCCGGGTGTGACCCAAGCGCTATGCCCACTCAACCACTGACCGGTCCTTGTTCCTTAGGCTCTTCTCCCATAGGGATATGCAAATATCCTATTCTGAACTATTCAAGTTTCTTGGCGACTACTGCCATACTGCACGGAAGTTCATACAGTACGCGTCAAACATGTCGACGTGAACTTGACAGGATCCATTCTCGCACAGGCACAGTCACTTTACTGGCTTTACAATGATTGTAAGCGAAAGAGAAACATGCAAAATACACGTACGACAGAGAAAGGCGCAGGCATGCCATTTTTAGGACTTTAAACTAGCCGATTGCGACGATCTCTGTATCAACAACAGGTCGATATTAAAGTTTGGAGTGAACAGGAGCACGTAGCCGACATTTTGAAAACTAGTCGGTGAGGACAGTTTCCCGCGACCAGCCGGTCGATCGTTACTACTTAGGACGGGTTGTTAAAAAAAAAAAGACGGATTCATCAAATAGTTGAAGTTAATTTTCACGTTCTGTGTAAGTTTTATTCAACTTCTGTTATTATATCAATATAGGCCAGTTGCTGCATGAAACTGAAATAATCACAGAAATTGAATAGAACTTACACAGAACACAGAACATGAAAATTAACTTCAAATATTTGATGAATCCGTCATTTTTTTAAAGAACCCTTCCTTACAGTCGTCAAGACTCTAAACATGGCGGATAAATATGAGAGTCTAGCAAAAATGATGAGTTTTGTAACAAACGTTGTGCTTTAGTTCAATGCCAGGACCAAAACAGTCAACATAATGACAGTTACTTGCGTATTCCCATGGAAGGGCCTTAGAAACGCTAATTCATATATTCAGTAAATAAAAGCATCTTTTTACGAAAGTTCTGCCGGATGGATGAAGCGTATTAATAATAAGTACTAACGTCACTAACGGCCGTTGTTGAGCTGAAATTTTGACTCAACACTCTTCATATGCACAAACACACTCTTCCCAACGCAACTCTTCGACAGACAGACGAATTGAGCGTTACTAAACATATCGCATAGCTGATCGGAAGCTCAGATTGATCGGTCGAAAAGTTGGGAACAATGACCGTAAAACCAATAAAATCTGAACGAATTTCACCACGTCGCTTGCCATACATTCCCATTGGGATAGTATATGGAGAACGGGTAGCTGAAATAGGCCAAGCCTAAAAACGCTTCCTACTCGTTTACGCACTCTGACAGTATCGACTGTTTTTTTTTCATTAATTGTTTTTGCTCCATTTTAATTTTTAGAAATTTAATTAAATTTAAATTTGATATGTTATTATCGAGTTCTGCAAGTATTTGTGAATGTATTTTAGTTACAGCTGTTTCGACTTGTAAGGTCATTTTGAAATAATATTAAGACAGTTTGAAAATGACCTTACAAGTCGAAACAGCTGTAACTAACTTCTGGGAAGGAAATAGGTATCAGGGGTGAATAGGAATCTGGGGTTCAATGTGTTCAGGAGTGACAGACTGAATCCATTCCTTCAACTGCGGTGCAAGGCGATGGGTCGTGGGATTCTGGCTGGAGAGGTCAAAATCTCTCCTCAACCAGTCTCGCTCGATCCGGCCTGCAACGCAGCAGGTGAGCAGACACACGTCCGCCAAGACCTTGACAGATGCATGAACCCGGGCACCCCTGCTAAGTCACCAAAAGTAGCGAATCACTTAGGGTGACCTATGGCAGAGGTGTTGGTTATCCAATAAATGGTCCCCGGGGCGGCGGTACCTATACCCGCCTCCCAAAATGAGCTTTTAGTGTTTACCCTTTTCCTTACATTGTTCGATAAAAAAGATGGTTTTAATATAGGTTTTCTCCTAAGCCGAAAATACACTCAGTCGCGTTTGTGCACCAAAATTATATGGAAAACACTGATTGTAAGGATGGCAGCCTTTCATATTTATCCCAGACGGAAAAACGACGGTATATTTTCCCCAAAGAAAGGTTGCCAAAACATCAACATGTGCATACTAAGTATGCCGAACTTCTTTGATAAGAGCTAATGTCGGTTTTGAACGGACGATTTTATTAGAGCCCGAAAATACTTTTCATCCCTTGGTAGGGAGGACGTAGGAACATCTACTTTTTAGATCTTCACCACCCCTTTATAGATCTTCACCACCCCTTTTTAGGACAGCGATAAAATCTTCAGGGATTATTGGGATTTGCGACTCCATGTCTGGAATCCCGCATATTGACGTCGTAACCAAAGGAAAAGCCTCGCATTTTTTTCTTGTTTGCCGGCATTTACTTGTAACACCTACATATGAGAACCGCCTAAATTTAAACTATTTAAAAAACATTATTGTCAATGCATAATTTATGAATACATTAATATATTGAAATTAATGTTATATCATTTAAATTTAATAAGATACCTACACTAAATACTGTAAAATATAGAAAAAATAAATCATTGAAGTTGTGGAAGAATTTCTTCTCCCTCTTCTCGAAGATTTGAAATTATTTTTTATAGGTACATTTAATTTAAATTGGAGCTCTACAAATTAAACTTAAATACAGTAAAAACATTAAATAAATACTGTTTTGTTTTTATTTGTGTAGTATTTTTGCTGTTGTACAAAAACCTTTTTTTTCTATAATTCAAAAGAAAATTAAAAAAAAGATTATTTTAATAAAGCATTGGCGAGTTCTATACATGCGTTGCGAAACCACATCAAGAAAGAAATTGTTTCTCCCTGCGTATCCTTTCTCTTGCGTCCCCGTTTTCCGTCCCGTTCCCCTTTCGCGCTTTACCCTCTCGCGTTCCCCTTCCGCCTTCCCCGCCTTCACCCATCCCGTTTTCCCCTGCAACCGTCCCCGCCTTCCCCCCTTCTCCCTGCTAAACCAATGAAATACACACATTTTTATACTACTTGCCCGCCATCTATTGTAAAATGCCTATAGAAATATCATAATGCCATGGCTCACCATTATAATTATAATGGTGAGCTTCGGCACGCCCGCGAAGGTTTCTATATATTATATAGAAAACTTCGCGGGCGTGCTCACAATAATTCACCAAAATTTCATCGCAATCGGATGAATAGTAGAAAATAATTTCATAACGTCAGAGCTCACTATTACATATACAGAAACCATCGCGGCCAAATGCACAGATGAATGGTTTAGGAGCACATGATGATAAACAAAAAACATTCATTTTATATATTAAGATTATAGATAATTTTCTTCAGAGACGTTTTTTTCTTATTAGATTTAAAACGTGTTTTTTTTATCACAGATTTTTTATTTTATTTTTAGGGCATGACATCACTGGTAGGCACTAATCTCCAATATTATAACAGTAAAGTTATCCGGCACTTTAGTCATTATTACCGCTTCGGTAACTGACTGTACATTTATTTTAAAATAGTAAAATCCTCTTTAAAAAAAATGTTCAAGAAAAGGGGAATGCTTCTCCATGATGAGCAATATTTATTAGACTCATCTTTGAATTGTCGCTCCTTAGATGCTTCCGATCATCGTATTAAATGAAGATGACATGATTGTGAACACCTCACAAAAAATATAGTTAAATAACTCGTGATATTTCTACGAAGCTTTGGAAAGCTTTTATTTTTTAGTACGTTTTCAGCTTTTACCTGCTTTGGGAATTTACTACACGAGAACGGCTAAAATGGTAGATAAGTTTTACAGGTTTTCGAATTCACGGAAAATTCGGCTAGTTCAAAGGCACGATGTAACAAGTGTTTAGTTTGTAAATTTCAAAAATTTGTCGTTACAGAAAATGCAATCACTTTTTGTGAAGTGAGCCTTATTTCCCAGTAAATTAGATTGCCGCGTTGATGATTAAAGATTCACATCGTGGAAACGAAACGGTGAAGGTTCCGTGAAATCCCTTATTTATGCATGCAAAACGTGGGGATGCCTGGAGCCTAGATGTGGAAGAATAAATAATAATGCGCCCCTAATATGATGCGATATATCTGAGGCTTTCGGTTTTTCATTTTGCATTAGTACCCCGGCCTAACCAATTGAGACGAAAGTGGGTGCATGGGAAAGGCGATAAAATGTTCCTTTGCTCTTTGAAAATGCGAGAAAAGTAGACGGATACTTAGAGCTTACATATCCACTTTGCTGATATTCCTTACTTACTTATTTATTTATTTATACTGGGTTTTACAGATGTTTACACTTACATGAGAACAATCCAGTTATAAAACTCAGTTATTACACAATTATAAAAATCTACAATTACATACAATTAAATACAAATAAATACAATTAGAAAAACAAAAACATCACAAATAAAAATACAGAATTATATACAAGGTCACTCAAGTAACACATTGCAATGAGTGGTAAAAGACATATGAAATACGCGAGCATGCATAGAAAGACAATTCACACAACATAATTAGTTAGTACTTTTTAACAGCGCTAGAACTTTTTTTTTAAATCCGTACAAATTGTCAACGAAAATATCCACATCAGCGCACTCTATCTTGTTATACAGTCGACACATCTGGGTCAGAGGGCTAAAGTAGGCGATATTATTTTTAAATGTATTCATATGAAAAATGTTATGGCGTCTTAAACAATGGGAATTGGGGACATTAATTTCAATACTGTTAAGACATAATGTAGTATCAAGATGGCCGTGAATAATTTTATGTAAACATATTAGATCAGTCAATTGCCTTCTAGTTTTAAGTGTATCAATCTTGAAGTAATCACGACGTACATCGTATGATCTGAGATGGTCGTGTAGTCCACATTTGAAGGATAACATTTTTAGTAATTTTTTTTGAACTGATTCTACAATGTTTTCATATTTGCAGTAATGTGGATTCCAAATAGTGCTTCCATATTCAAGTTTACTTCTAATTAAGGCATTGTAAAGTGTTAGAATTGATTGAGGATCTTTGAAAGGTTTACATATTCTGTGAATAAATCCCATCATTTTTAATGATTTGCACTTAATGTTGTTAATATGTACATCAAATATGAATTTAGAATCAAGAGTGATTCCTAGATCCCTTATTGAAGAAACTTTTTTGAGAATAATATTATTGATAACATAAGAAAAATCCTTTATAATTCTATTTCTAGTAAAGTTTAAAATGTAACATTTTTCAACATTTAAGTGCATATCATTGACAGTACACCAGTTATTGAGTGTGTCGAGGTCATTTTGAAGCAGCTGATGATCGGAAACAGACTTAATTTTACGAAAAATTTTAAGATCATCGGCGAAAAAAGCATAATCACAGTTTAATTTCGAGCCAAGGTCATTTATGAATATAAGAAAAACTTACCTTTTTAGGCTTTCATACCCTTAAATTAAATATACCTACCTACCATTCTTGTATTGGGTACAATACATACCTTAATCACACTTTTCTTTTTAGATTAACATTATTCGATACATCAATTACACCTTAATCTGTCTCTTATCTTTAGAAAGATAAATATTCGAAACAAGTCTTTGCACGTTGCCACTAATCCACAAATTACACAAATCCAAACATATTGTATATTATTATTAAAATATATACCAGGAACAAAAATAGCATTTCCAATAACATGTGTTTGCAATAATGTCTTCCACGTGCAAATTGTATCTAAATTTCTCTAGTAAACGATAAACAGGGTTAATCTCAAGTGGCCTCACAGGTAAGTATGGTCCTGTATATTCTCTGCCTGCACAGAATATAAATGAAACAATTATTTATGTAAAATTTTAACACAGCGTTACGTTCACTGGTCAAATGCATTGTATCTACATGTAGTTTTGTATTAGTGACTAATTGGTGATCAACGAACCGGTAGGTGGATATTTTAGAAATGTATTAAAACCACGGACGTACCATGATTATAAGTTTGTACAGCGCCCTTGAGGAGATTTTTTCACAAAAATGACGCTATAAAAATCATCAATTATTAGTATTATTATTAATAATAATAGTTGGATAATTTGTAGATCGTCGTTTTTGTGAAAAATCACCTCAAGGGCACTGTACAATATATTACGAATTCTTAGGCTCTATCTAACTTTATTATTTATAAATAGATACAGAAACATACCTACCTGGCAGATAATGGTTGAAGAAGATACGACTTTGCACGTGGAGGACATTGTATGGAATTGGAAATGCACGATTGGAATATGGAATACACTAGAATTGCATGATTTTACATTTGCTACCCCCATCCCTGTTGGTATTACATTTAATAGAAGATTATTGCCAAAGTTGAGTTAATATTTCTTTTGAAAGACTTGAGAATTTAGAACTATTATAAGCAATAATTATCAGCCTGAAACACTCATCTACATCGAAAAAATCTTCCGAGAAAAGATACAAAAAAAACGTTAGTTTATCAATTAAAAATAATGATTTAGAACTCTTTAGGACTGGAGAATTTCCATGAAATGATCTTTACAGAAGATAAGAATTTGCTTATATTTTACACAATAAGTTATTTCCAAAAAAGGCGAAGGTGAAAGATTTTTTTACTTATGGATATGACTGTCTTAAAACGTGAGTTTTAAGTTTAGCTGTAAATTCCATTCAAAAATCATTCCTAGATCGTGGTAGTCTATTCCAGGGTTTAGGTCCTGACACTATATTATTATTATTACTATTCACAAAAACAGTTGTAGGTAGGTACCCTCACCCAAAGATATATTAAAGACAGCAAAAATGATTAAAATAGATGTATTTGTGCCCTTTGAAAACATTGAAAACATGGAAACTGCTCCAGAGTTTAAATAACAAGTTTTTCGGGAAACACTTTGTCCGGAAGCAACCATCCTCTGGAGATTTATGATTAATTTGCAGAATAAGGGTGGCGACCTTTCTCCGTTGGGGAAGATGGCATAGAAATGTTTTACCGACCCCTTTTAAACCCTATAAATGATGATGGTTTTAATGCAGACGAATAAGAACTAATAAATTTACGCCTTATGTAAGTTTAACTCTGAAGCCGCGTCGTTAATAACCTATTCTCAACGCTGCCAAAACTCTCTCAAATGTATGACAGAATTAGCAAAACTTAAAATACTTAAAATATAATATTATAATGGAAATATTCGAAATCCAAAAATGTTTGGGGGCATGCATTAATAGGCCACTTGCATCACATTTAAAAAAAATTCCGGTTTAGGTAAATATTCTAAGACATTCTGTATTTTTTTTTTTAATCGTATTTTTGAAACCCTGGCGATTTTTTGAAAATTTCTATCCGAAAAATCAGACTATTTTTTATAAACCGGAAAGACGGGACATAATTTTATGGGTGCGAAAAAACAATAATTACCATAGCCGAAAATCATTAAAAAAAGAACGTTTTCCACACGAATAGCAATAAATTGTACGGGTTTCTCTTCGTAACATCTGTAAAAACACCGCCATCTTTATCAAAAAATCAAACCAAAGGATAAGTTCGCATAGAACAAACAATAAATCTAGTGAACGTTAAACGCAAATTCAAAAATTCACCGGAAATCAAAGTGTTGCCACATAAAAAAAAATTATCAGTGTGGAATTTTACAAAATTAAGGGAACATAATCGGAGACGGGACATTTTCATGTAGTGACGTCACGAGCTCAAATAATGGATTTATTAATTTAAAAATAAAAAAAACTATACATTTCTAAAAATTTTTACTAACGTTTTCGTAATCTTAGTAAAAATATCTGTCCACACGATTTTTTCCAAGTCGTTATGAAATCCATGCAAGTGGCCTATTACGTGAGCAGTTTTTCTTAAAATCTAGACCCCACCCCCCCTAGTGCGATAAATTTGGGCCACTCCGTATATTCTTTTCAAGTAACGTGAGATTTTGCTGGAAAATCTGAAAATCTGGGGGAATTTTGCCCCCCCCCCCCTCCTTTTAAGCTCACATAATTAATGTATGCCCCCTTTTGTAACTAATCTATATTATCCTATATTATTATTTAATAATAAAATTTGGATAATTATTTGTAGAGAGCCGTTTTTGTGAAACATCACCTCACCTTTGACGGCCGGCGTAGTCCAGCGATCGAATCCCGGCATGGCAAATGAATTTTATTTCAATATTTTGTGTTATTTCACAATTTATTCCTTAAAAATAATATATAGTATATTTGCGGCACGTTCCAGAGTGGAAGATACTCTCAGTATCGCCCTGATGTAAGACCACCATTCAGAATTGAAACGTTGCTTGAAATGGCTGTAGCCGTGTTTAGTGACCAGATCTGAATAGCCAGGTACTTCTCCACCTTCCTCTTCCCTGTCTCATTCCTCTCCTCACTCCCTTTAGCCTCACAACATACCCCAATTGGGGATGCATACTCCCACTGGCTACAGACGGGAGCAGTTGGGACTCTTGTGCGGTATTCATGAAAAGAAGGGCGCTGTACAATTTATTATGGTTTTTTATACTCCATCTAATTTTATTATTTCCAAACAGATACAAAAACCACATACCTGGCACATCACTTCACAAAATTTTATTAGAAATTTTTTGCTTGGAGAAGACACGGCTTTGCACGCGGCGGATTTGCTGCCCCCATCCGTGTTGATAGAGAGTTCATATTTATATTTAAAGACTTAAGAATTTTGGACTCTTTAAGACTGGACAATTTTTAAGATTAAGATTAGATTGTGTGGTTTTGATTTTTACATAAATCAACACTTTTTAATTCGAAGTTGATGAAATTTTGCACACCTCCCCTTAAAAGCAAGAGTAACGTCATTGTATACGTGAGATTTCGATACACTCTGCTTAGGGCCAAGGCAACTCCGGGGACTCCAGTTTGGTAATAAATAAATAAGCCGTAACGTGGCTTTAACATTGAGCCGTAAGTGAAAGTAATGCATTTGTAATATTTAGGTAGATACCTTTTTATATTGTGTACAATATTTTGGCAACGAACGTCATCAGCAGTCGTGGCCGAGCGGTTAAGGCGTCTGACTAGAAATCAGATTCCCTCTGGGAGCGTAGGTTCGAATCCTACCGACTGCGGGAAATATTTTGCTTTTTATTTACGTAAGTAATATTACGTAGAATTACTCAGAATATGGATATATTTGCAATGACAATGAAATATAACGATTACCTTAAGACACTCGAAAGAATATTTTTTTTTACAATTTCTAATAAATCAATATATGTGTTTGCAGGTAGGTATCTACAATTTACCTGAGAAGATTGAATTTCCACATCTCTTCAAGAATCTCGATACATTTCCCAGCAAAGTGCCTTCCAAACACAGCCAATTTTCACTGTACTCGTTCATGAGAGCCGGCGCATATGTTCGGTATTCTCAAATGAAATTTCCTTTTCAAAGAGGCTTCTCAGGGCTTTCATGAATTCAATTGAAAATGCGAACACTTTTCGCGCGAGAAAATTACACCCTCTTTCATATTCATGGACTTAACAAGAAACCACAATTTTTACCTACCCACTCTATTGAAATCTTCGCTTACGAGGCATTATCATTTTAAAGAGCTTCGTATTTGATAAAATCTGGTGAAATACCTTTAAGTAGTTATTGAAAAAAAATCTTCAAAAATTCATTTATTTCATTTTACTTATTAATATACTCGTACCATACAAATCGTACATATCGTTACCCAAAAAAATATCAATTCTTTCATTTAATAAAATACATAATTATGTATTTTATTTATCGCTTTTGGAGTGTTTTTTCACTAACGGCGCTTTACAAATTATCCAATTATAATATTAACAACCATGCAAAGCATTCTTCAAAACAACTACAACATGAAGATAAATAAAGACAAAACAAAGCTGCTGACTGTAGGCCGAACGCAACACCAGATGAGAGTAGAGATGGCAGGAGTTCCACTAAAGAACACCAAGGAGTTTGTCTACCTCGGGAGCAAAATAACATGGGACGGTCGGTCTAAGAGCGAGGTCGACAGCCGTATACACCAGGCTAGGCTTGCATTCAATAAAAGGTCGAAAGTAATTGAATCAAATAATATAGACCTAAAACTGCGAATACTCCTCATCAAGACCTATGTGTGGAGTATCTTGATGTACGGCTGCGAAACATGGTGCCTATCCGAAAGAGATAAACGGAGACTAGAGGCTTTTGAGATGTGGTCCTATAGAAGATTATTAGGAATTTCCTGGAGAGACCACATTACAAATGAGGAGGTTCTCCAAAGCATCGAAGGAGGAAGGCACTTGCTCAGGACCTTGTCCGAAAGGCGTGCAAGATGGATCGGATATGTTATACGACAAGAAGGCCTCTTGCATACCATAATGGAGGGTATGACCGAGGGGACAAACTCTAGGGGACGCCCACGCCGAGAGTACCTGGACGACCTGCTGGTGGACGTGCGCTGCTCATCATTTGCAGAATTCAAAAGAGCCGCACAAGACAGGGAAGAATGGAAGAGAAAATTAGAGGAAATTGCTGCAAACCAATCCCAGGATTGAAACCAGAGAGAGAGAATATGCACATGTATTTCTCGTTGACCCGAAATTTAATCCCCCGACCGTTAATTATTAGTAAATCGTAATTTTTCATGCATTATTTACCAATTTCAAACCTAATATCTACTAAAAAAATAACTATAAAGAGTTTTTGTGGTTATCAAAAGAATTTGTCAGAATTTTTTGTATTTCATTCTATTACGCTGATATACACAGTATATAGACAAGTAGTTTTATCCTTGGTGCATTCGAGGAGACTTAGCTATAGTTTGTGTATGTAGGTTTACCGTATTTTCCCTAAACCGAATGCATACTCTATATAAGTACGCCGGGGAGCATTTTTCAGGGGATCGACTGTCATGGAATTCTATTCCTCGTATATCTAAGACTCCAAGTAATCCGAACCAAGTAAATTTGTGTAAGTAGATATACCGTATTTTCCCTAAGCCGACTGTATAATATTGTATATAAGTATGCCCGGAGGCCAATAATAATATTTGGATGACTTGTATAGCGCCATTTATGTGAAAAATCACCTTACTGTCGGCGGACCAACAGCCATGGAATCCTGTAACTGTATGTACGAGAAAGGAAATAAATAAATGAATTTTTCACTACTACCACTATTTAGTCGAATTAAAGTCAAAGTGTGAAAAGTGACGCAAATTACATACTATTCTGACTTATGTTTAAATTAAAACCCGCTCGCCTTATTATCTGATACATATATTATCTGCTGACGCCATTCGCTAATCCATAATCGACACACGAACGTTTATTTACTATCTTTATAATATAAATAGTGTGTAGACACGAATTGGTAATTAAATCTAACCTAGCTTTCCACAGCAGTCGTGGCCGAGCGGTTAAGGCGTCTGACTAGAAATCAGATTCCCTCTGGGAGCGTAGGTTCGAATCCTACCGACTGCGGATTTATTTATTATGCTTTCGCATAATTTTGTTTCTTTTTCCACATTAATAATAAAAAAATCAAGTGCAAACTGTGCCATAGTTATAATTATATATCCATGCATTATTATATTTTTTACATTAGTTTTATTCAGGAGACCCTGAGGAAAATAATTCCTCTCAGAACCTTTAGGGATGCTGTGTGTAGGGTCTTTTTAGGGAAACGAAGAAGAGGAAGTTCTGTGTCAGTGTGTCCAGGAGTGGCTGATGGATGAATCTATCCCTCCAATTGCGGTAAAATGCAATGCTGGTGTCTTACTTGAGAGGTTAAAAGATCACCCTCAACCAGTCTCTCCCGATCCGATCTGCTATGCAGTTGGCATCCGAACGCATCTGCCGCCAAGATCCGGACAAACGTCGCCCCATAAACCCAGGGAACCCTGCTAAGACACCAAACCGCTGGCGAACCACTTAGGGTGACCTACAGCAGAGGTGTTAGTTAACCAATTAATGGTTACCGGGGCGGCGGTACCCATACCCGCCTCCCAAATTTTTAAATCATGTTTGAACCATACACACATCTTCATGTATAATACATATCTACTCATGCCATGAATCGAAGAACAACTTTCAAATAATTTTCATGACTGAAAGTTTTCATGACTGTTCGGAGTAAAAAATTATAGTTACATAGATATCCCCGTTTTGGATGTAAAATTTTGGAATCTAAGAAATCTTGAGATTACCTAAAATAATTCATAGGCTCTTTCATAGATGGTGCTAATTTATTTATTTAAGGGAAAAACACATTTTGTAAGAAGTTCCTTTCAAAATCGGCAAACAAATTCAATATTCTATTCGTTACTCAATCCAATGTTGCATTAAAGCCAGAGTAAAGTCTTTCTTGAAAGATTTGACTTTGTTTATGGACAAAACTATTTATTCATATTCATATTGTGTATGTATGGTCGTAAAAAAATTATTCTTCTTAAAAATTTGAAGCATAACTTGCAACAAGTGTTTTAACCTAAAATAATTAAACTAGCGTCATCGCAAGAGCAGACTATTCATTCTTTTGTATCACCTAATGTGAAAAATTGGAAATGTGTTATGGCACCTGTACACATACGCATATTATCTATGTCATAAAACATCGTTACGTTGCTATCCAAATTGCCTATGAACAACATTGAATGTAACAAGAAGATTGTTTCGTAAATATTTATGTAATCTTGGAAAATATGCGTATTAAATAAATAGCTAGCATTTGGTTTACTTCGAAACATTTTCATTTTGGGGTTGCCAGTTTCGTGATCATCCTCATTATTTGAGCGACCCACATTCACCTCAAGTACCTACTCTGCAACCTATCATTAATCTGCCTCGCATTTCCCAACCTCTTTCTAAACTACCAATCCATCAAGGGTTATTTAGAGATTGTAGAGGGACTTAATTACCTCCTCTGTAACTTTCTCTAATGAGTGCGTTTTATCAAAACAACAATAACACGACTATAGAAACCATTTTGCTTCAAAAATACTTTTAAAAATATTTTTTTATGTGAATATCTCACAAGAGTCCCAGCTATTCCCGTCTGGAGCCATACTATGGTATCTCCAATTGGGGTATGTTGTGAGGCTGAAGGTAGTGGGGAGGGGAAGGAGATGGGGAAGGAAATGGGGAAGAGGAAAGTGGTGGTAGTACATGGCTATTCAGATCTGGTTACCTAAAGCCATTTCAAGCATCGATTTAATCCTGAATGGTGGTCTTACACCACGGCGATACTGAGAGTATATTCCACTCTAGAACGTGCCGCAAATGCACTATATATAATTTTTAAATAAATTAATTGTGAAATAACATAAATTAATGCAACAAAATTTGTTTCGATCCCGCGACCTTCGGATTGCGAGTCAAGAGCCTTACCCCTAGACTTAAAATGATATTCGGAACTAAACTCAAAACTGACCTTTTCAGAAAGTCATGCCCATAAAAATAATGAAACTTATAGAATTGACAATGCAAGTCAAAGCCACATCCTTCAAAACCCGTTAGGCTTCAACCCTATTCTATCAATAGGTCAGAATATTTCCGCATTGCAGTAAAATTCAAATAAATAGATTCTTTCTTGTGAACGTATTCGAAAACTAAAAATTATTTGGTAGAAAGGTGATGAAATATGCTTACTAGATTATTAGAAATAACAATTATAAAATTTAAATGTAATTTTTTTTAAAGCAAACCTTAAAAAGTAAAAAAATGGCATACCTATCTCATGTTTTTTCTAACTAAAATTACTGATAATGAAAAAAAATATCACACACATATTTTATTAGAAAAAGTATTATAAACGTTATCGACTCGTCACTTTTTGGTCATTTGATGTAAAAATAAATAATAATAAATTCCAAAAATTTCATAATATTTTTTTCAAATTGCGGTCGGAAACTTTGGTTTTTGGTTAAAAATTCACAGTGTTTCTTTAAAAGCTATTTAACATATTTCCCATTAGATTTTTGTTTTATATTAAACGAATCGTGTTTTATTAAACATTTTCGCTTAATTATCGTTTTTAATATTAGCGTGCTCACCCTAACATTCGTATTTACATATCACCCCTTCTTCTTTTTTGTGAGCGTTTTTTACTGGGCCTTATTACGTTTGCTAAAACAATTCATAATTAAAAATTCACACAACACAACCACGTATATAGATTGTAAAAATCAAGGGGTGGTGAGGGTGATATCTGGTGGCCGGCGCTATAAGGACTCTCCTTAAATGTAATCGATTTTTTATGAAACTCATGGAGAGAAGAAAGAGGAATGAGGAGAGGAATGGCAGTTAAGTTATAAATGGCGTAATTAAAAATGTTCTAAGTATTATTATAATTACTGAAATATTATTTACAGTTTTCAGTTGAGTAAACAAAACAGAGGATATTTCCACTAATTGTGTTGTCAAAACGGGTTCGAGTCTAAGATAACGCCAAACGTCGGAGGCGGTAATAAATCTTCTCGCTGTCCCCTCTCTCCGGCTTGCATTAATCAGGCGCCATCTAGCGGCGGGTCCGGAGGCTGCGGGGGGAGGGGTTTGGACCATCCATCATTACTCTTGTGGGGACCCGTCAGCCGCTGTCCCTGGACGGGTGATTATCCCTCAATATCTCCTAAATATCAGCAATATAAACTGAATTTTGAGGATGATATTTATTTATGGTATTTTTGAAGACGTTTTGGGGGAATTGATGGCAATATTACATTCTCAAATTCTCGTACTTACTAAAACAATTTAAAAAAAATTTATCAGTTTTTATATTTTATCCGCCGTAAAGTAGGATTATTCCAGGCTTGGCGAGTGAAATATACACAGGAAAGGTGCAACGTACAACAATCTTAATTTCAATAAAAAGTTTTTTTTTTTAAATATTATATTCCTACACAATTTTTACCAACGCATTTTCTAAATAAAACCTATGAGACACCTACAACAACTCATATAAAAAAAAACACTCCATAAAAAAACCTTTTTTCCAATCGATTATTTGAAAAATATTTATTTTTTATATCTTTTTATTAGTTTCTATGGCAAAGTTTGTACATGATTTAAGTATAAAGCCTAATCCAAGAATATTGTTACAGTTTTCACAGTCCTCCTCACTAGGGTTTCCTGTACTGAGGCGGCCTGTAGTTTTTATATTTTGTATTTACGAGTAGTTTAAGTGATTTTTACAGTGTCTTCATAATGTTGGCAAGTTGATTGTCTCTGTTTGTTTTTGCTTTGGTTTCAAATACATTAATTTCTATCATTTTGTTGTTGTTTGATTTCTTAGTGCTTCATATAGTTTTGTATCATGAAAAATAACATTTCTCTATCCAAAAAATGGTGACCGGACAATTCAGAATGAAATCAACTCAACACCTTCTTTGAAAAGTCATTAAAAGTGATAAAAAAATATAAAATAATTGGTTAAATAGGTTACGTTGGGTTAGGTTATGGTATATTTAAAAAATATATACAGCTTTTAATTTTCAAAGACGTATTGAGTTGCCTTGATTCCGAGTTGGCGTGGAACCTCAAAATATGTATTTAAGATGAAATCATACTAAATAATGCAAAATCATACAAAATCATACGTTTTTTGTTTTGAAAATTTGATCGCTTAGAAGTACCTATTATAGATGCTTCAATCAAATACTGCGTGTAGAACATACCTGGGCCCTTAAAAATTTCGGTCATTTTCTTGTAAGTCTTTTAATATCTAAGCCTAGAAAAAAATAAAGTATAAGGTCTATAAAAAACACTTTCCAGTGCAAACTCTCCTACTTATTAACCCCTTTTCGGAAATGATTTTATTGTATAATGTGGCAAATTCAGTTTCTTTTATAATAATCGCAAAAAAAATTGACATTTACGCCCGAACTTCACAAAATATTGAGATCTCTTCCCAGACCACTCCCAGACTATTGGATCGCCTTAAAGTGGGAATAACCAGCATATTTTGGCTTATTGCCCTGGTTGAGTATTTATGTTGGGCAAGAGAATATTCAGATATGTTTTTTTAAGTTAAAAAAATAACATTATTAAATTCAAAATGAAACCATCGCTTTTCCTATTTTTTATATTAATGTTTTTTTTCCATGGCTTTTCACCCCAAATGAGTGTTCTGGTCAGTGTCAACTGAATGATTTTGGATATTTACAAATTTGGTATTAGTAACAAGAATCTTTATACATTACATAATAAAAATATAATAATAATACAAATAATAATAAAATATACGCTAAACTCTCACAATACAAGATAATTTTATTTACATACAAAACATGGAAGCAACAGTAAACACATAAATACGTTGATATAATTTATAATGCGTACAAAATAAAAAGCACACACTAAAAAAACATGCAACTAAACTTACAGTTATATTACAGATTGATGAAATTAGCCAAGACTTTATAAACGCGTTTGTCCACAGAAGATAATAGGCATGTAATGTTGTAGGGGGCGATATACCCGAATTGATTAGGTCAGGGAAGAAATTTTTGTATGAAATATTTATTGGGCAACTGAAAAAAATGCGATTGAGGTCCTCTTCACCAAGACGACATTCACACATGGCAGAATTCTTAACATTTTTTTTTACTCAGGTGAACATTGTGGCAGGAGTATAAATCACCACTGGGTCCATAACATTTGACTGTGAAGTGTTTCTGTGATTTAAAAAAATTGAGCTGGTTTGTTTAACTACCAATGTGAATGGTTAAAAAAATGTTGTTAAATAATATTACGTACTTTCTAATTATTAATAGGTAGGTATGTCGTTTTTATTACGAGACTAAAAAGATTTTCTGTCTATGTTTCCTGAATAACAAGTTTCACAAATTTCCATATTCCCAGTTTCCCAGTAAACAAATTTTCCAGTGACACGTTATTCGTTCGGATATTCACGTAATTTGGGTTACCGACAGTTCCGGTGAACGGAAATTCTGAAATCTTCCATTTTGCATTCTCGGCACAAAATGTCTCCGGAGCATACAGCGTCAATAAAATAAACAGAAGGGCTAGTTCACTTACTGGGAATCAACATCAGGCCTTAGATTAATGGGAAATGGATGTATTGTTTGAACAGCGATGGCTCCCTAACTAAATGTTCCTGGGACCCCAAAGCCTGAAGAAACCCCAGAACTAGGGGAGGGTTTGGGAGTGACTGGAAATAGGAGATAAGAGGGATATTAGGAAGATCCCTTCCGATCTTTTTGTCTTGGTAAAAGCCTCTCTGTTTGTTTAACATTGGAGCTAATGGCGTATTGAAATTAAACTCTGCAATGTAAGTAAACATTGTGCATTAAATTATTTATGATTTCGTATAAAGATAAGATATAATTTTTTATTCATAATTTAGTAAGTTTGATATTTATTTTTTCTTACTTTAACTAATTATTAAAAAAAAAAGTTAACAATTTTTAAATTTTGTTATTTTAATACGGATGGATAGAGGAAGGATCAAAGTATACTGATATTAATACTGAATGCTGTAGAAATGAGATTCCTGAGGGGTACATATAGTAAAACCATGTATGATCGTATGGGAAATGTGGAGATCCGCAAATAATGCAAGGCTGATGTGCGCAGAATGGGTAAGATTAAGAAAGCGACCCTCAGATGGTTTGTTCATGTAGAGCAGTGGTTCCCAAAGTGGTCCGTACGGACCCCCAGGGGTCCCTAGTCCCCAGGATCATTCATGGGGTCCGTGGAAAATTAAAACTGAGTTGGGTTGGGGGTCCCTGAACAACGTCAGGGGGTCCAAAGAAGGCTATACAGTAAAAACAGCGACACATTTTTATTAATATGGAAGTTATGTTAAGTTACTGATGCTAATGAATTATACAGAATATTTATTTTCTAGAGTCCCCCCCTGCTTTAACTTAACTTAAAATAGAAATTAATGCGTAATATCTGCGATTTGTTGTTGCAAACCCTTTGCTGTACAAACAAAACTTGGGAAGAGGAGAATGTTTTCAGTTTCTAAATCTTTAAAAAATGCAAAATATAGGTTTGTTTTTCTTATTGTCAAGACTTAACTGGGGGGGGGGGGGGGGGGGGGTCCGTGGGCAACGAATGAACGAAGAAAGGGATGTAAGGAGAATAATAGAAGAACATGTATGTATGAATGTGAATGAGGCAAAGAGTGTGCGCCAAGACCGACTTGTTTGGCGTCCGTCCTCTCTGCTTACCACCTGCAGAGAAACGGCGTGATGGTTAATTAGTTAGTTTATTAATTTAAAAATATACATAATTAAATGACGGCTATAAAGTAACTTTTTTCATCAAGTGATTTCCTTGATAATTATATTTTTAATTAATTATGACAAAATAAGTAGGTTCAAACAACAATGTGCATGATACCTTACTTAACTTACATTCTATGTTACCTACTTTTGTCAACTCTTTATTTTCATTGTAATTAAAAAAAAGCTGTACTGCATTAGTAGAAGCCCTATAGGTGTTTAAATATATAAATTCTTTTGGCCGTGTACCTACTTCTTTTCATTAAGACCTCAAATTCACTTTACCGAATATTGTCTTTTATAATGAACCTCATTTCCCTAAAAGCTTTCATCTGTTATGTAATTTGAATTTTTCAAGACAAAATTTCCTCCGAAGTGAAATAAAACGTTTTACCTGACGTTGATTTGACACCGAATAATTTTATGGGGGAAAAGTTTCTGCATACATTTAGTCAAAATTTACATTTATATTATATGATCATGAAAGCAGGCCTCTCCCCTAGAGGGGGGGTGATTTTTCGTAATATTTTAAGCACCTGCATTTCTCCCTCAAATTCCTTTAAGTAGGTACTGCAGAAGAATATTGAATTCTGAATAATATTTTAATTAATAATACGGAACGTTACTTTCAAGAAAACAGATTTTGAGAACCCTACTGTGTGGAGTTATGTATAAAAGATTAGAAATGCAATTTTCGTACGAGTATTAAACGATATCGGTTGTTTTGAAAACTGATAAAATCTGCATTTATTATATCATATTTTATGATCGAATGAGGATATAAATAATATAATTTCCAATAATTATGCGAATTCTCTCAAAGGCCATATAAGAATACATCTGTTTTGGCAAAAATTAAAATAAAATGCAGACAATCGTTGAAAATAAATTACCATCCAAAATTAAAATTCAGGTGATACTTTTTATTGTTTTATCTATTATACATAAAATTCAAATATTATCTAGGTGGAAATTGAATTCAAAGTGGAGCAGAGAATACTGTCTTAATGAATCTCCACAGCGGATTTTCAGGGACAAAATGCTTTGAGCAATTATTCCTTTCATTCATTACAACGAGCGGCAATTAGACCTTTCAACTGTTGGAAATGAAATAGAAATCACCAAGGATTTTCAAATGAGAGTGGAAAAGGGAGCTTAATACTTTTTTTAATAATTATTCTTAATCTTCTGGTGCACTCTCCTATCGGTAGTTGGCTATCATCAGTGCAATCTTCACTCTGCAGACTGGAACCTGGAAAACTCTTACCTCTTAAATAAATTTCGAATAATGAAAGTCTTCTTCAACCACCATAAATCTTTCCCTGGATTCTAGTTATGTTGTCTTGCATTCGCCACCCTCATGATGTGTCCAAAACAATGTTTTTTTTCTTCATTTTATAAAGGTGAAGCCCCTGAAGTCACTGGCATTACCGGGCACTTTTTTTAAACACATTAATTTGAATTTCACTATTGTTTGTTTGGCTGGCTGGTTTTGAAATGAGAATATGCTTAGTTCCTACCGAGATGTCGTTTATCCAGTTCCTAGTTCCTACCTCTCACTAAATAAAATAACCTTGCTGGAAAAGTATTTGAAATTTGGAACGATGGCAAAGAAAATTGTACAAATTCGACTGCATTTGTTTTGAAAACAGAAAAAGGATTGGGACTACCTTGGAAGCAAGTTGTTGGTGTTACATAATCTCGTTTTCAATTAAAACTAAATAATTTGACCATTTAGGTAGTACATAATATCGTTTTGTACTCATTCGTTTTGTTGTGGCGATGACTACCTCGAGGTGTCGCAGTGGAACTATAAAACTACATTGTGATTGTGTTGTGTGCTCCTTGGCAGAATAGAATGATAAGTAATTGGTCATTCCTTTCTCCTTCAATATCTCATTCTTTCCATCTAATCAATACCACCGTAAGACCACCATAACACAGGCATTCTAGCATGGTGGTCGAAAAAATCCACAAATAATGTAACCATTCAAAGCATAATGCAATGAATAATGAAAAAAAATCATCTGTCCAGGATATTTTAAAAATGTTCTGTAGATCCAATTCTCTTGGCTCTATAAGTCTCACATAGTGTTGATCTAGGTCTCGTAACTCGACGCAGATTATAGTAGTTTTTATTGAGTGGACCTAACAGGGTTCTGTCACTCTACGGAGGTTATACTACATAATTCAAATTTTCTTATTTTGTTTTGTATTATTATCTATTATTTTCTTTTACCATGTAATTTTTTTTTTTTCTCTCATCTTATAATATTTTTATTTTACTTGATATATTGTATATGTATTATATGGAACTCGTGGGACTGCACCACCCTCCCCGAGATCTGGAATAAAGGATTAAAAAAAAAAAAAAAATAAAAATAACAAGGCTGTATATCGTCATTTTTATGCGTTCGATGGTAGCGAATTCAATGGCAGCATAGCTCCCTGCAATCGGCATGCGGCAGTCGCTTTTCCTTTTGACCGTTCCGTACAGCTGGTTGCCCCCAATCATAAAAAAGCTTTGGAGGATATTCGTTATATAGTTAATTGGTCAGACAGGCCATTTATGTAACTGTTCCAGTGAGCCTATTGTGTTATTAGGCGAAGGAATCTCCAAGATAAACTATTCTTAGATCCTTGGAATTTCTGAAACATGTGTGTTTAATCCAACATAATTTTCATATTTTTCTTCATTTTTGTATCGAGTTAAGGATTGCTGAAAGTTTTGCCTGTCTTTTTTGGTCTTCGTGCAAAGCTTGTTTATACGCGTATCTAATAATAATAATAATTGGATAATTTATAAAGCGCCGTTTTTGTGAAAAATCACCTCAAGGGCGCTGTACAATTTATTCATAATTCTTAGATTCTATCTAATTTTAATATTTACAAATGGATACATAAACATACTTACCTGCAGGTCACTTCCGATAAACACTTTAATTAGAAAGTTTGTGCTTGGAGAAGATACGGCTTTGCTCGCGGAGGACATTATATTTAAAACACTGGACATTGCATGATTTTACATTTGCTACCCCCATCACTATAAGTATTAAATTTTAAAAGATTAGTGGCAAAAGTGGAGTTGATAATATCAAAATATGTATTTTAAAAGACTGGAGAATTTAGGACTCTTTAGGGCTGGAGAATGTTACTAAAATGACCTTTAAAAACGCTTACAAATAGTTAGTTTTTACTTTATTTTTTATAACTATTTACGGTGCTCCAGATTTCATGTCCGGGTTGAATCTTTCCCAAATGAAAGACTAAACCCTTCCACACACTTTTCCACAAATGAATATCTAGTAAATTAACGCAATGTAATTGCACTATATAAGAATAAAACAATACAAGAACAATACGTCAATCCACCAGAAACATAATGGGAAAATATTTCACCGACTCCAGATATTTTCATATCAGAGGGTTCGGCTCTGATGAAATCCTAACTGGTCCGATAAATCCTACTGATCCCTCAATATAAATATTTAAAAAATCTTTCGTAATCCTACATGTATTTAAAATGACCGACTTTTGCATTTTTATGTACAAATTTTTTGACAAATCTTATTTATTATTATTATTATAATTTTTTTGTTTTGTTTTGTTTTTTTTTTTTTTTTCTCTACATTTTTAGGTTAGTTATTTACAGTGTCGCGGGCATTGAATGTGAAGGTGAAAGAATTTGAGTTTATGGATACGACTGTCTGAAAAGGTGGGTTTTAAGTTTAGCTCTAAATTCTGCCGAGTCTGTGATAGTTCTTAAGTCATATGGCAGTGCATTCCAGGCTTTAGGTCCCGACACTCCGAAAGCGCGCTCACCGAACTTAGTATCTGGTGTGCGCTTTGGTTCCTTTAACCTTCCAACAGCTGATGATGCTGCTGACCTTAGGGTTGACTGTCGAGAATTGGAATTTTCTGGAATACACAATTCCGATAAGTATGCCGGAGCCATTCCGTTAAGGGACTTAAATACCATCCAGCAGAGCTTGAACTGGATTCTTTCAGGACATTTGAGCCAGTGAAGATTTTTGAGATGCTCTGAAATATGGGAATATTTAGATACGCCGGTGATAAGTCTTGCCGCAGCGTTGAAAACGGATTGTAATTTGTTGATTTGATATTTTGGAAGACTTGCATATATTCCGTTGCAATAATCTAAACGTGAAACAACATACGAATTGACTAGTAATTTAGTCGCTTCTGTTGGTAGATTTCTCCTTACTGCTTTAATTTGCCTTAATTGAAAGAACCCCGTGCTTACGGTTCTGTTCACTTGAGTTTTAAGGGAAAAATCAGCGTCCAGATTGACACCCAGTAGTTTTATACACGTCTTTGGAGTGATGTCGCTTCCTGAAATGGTTATTGGGGAGTTATCAATGTTATGCTGACGTCTGCTTGTGGCGGTCCAGAGAAACTCAGTCTTTGACGGATTTAGTTTCAATCTATTTGAGGTCATCCAGCGGGTAATTGCTTCTAGACACTCAATTATGCGAGTTTTTAGACTGTCTACTTCCTCTGGTAAGCAGTAAAAGTAAACTTGTTGGTCATCAGCGTAGCAGTGAGATAGAAGGCCAAATGATTCGATTATTTTAGCGACATCATTTGTGAAGAGGATGAAAAGAAGTGGGCCCAGAACAGACCCCTGGGGTACTCCAGATGAAAGGGTTGCATATTTTGATTGGTTTTTCCCTACCTTTACGGCTTGTAAACGGTTGCCCAGGTACGATGTTAGCCAGGCTTTAACGCCGCCGTTTAAACCAAAGGATTCTTCTAATCGTTTAATAAGAAAATCATGGTCGATCGTGTCAAAAGCGGCACTCATGTCCAAGACTGAAAGGAGTGCCAATTTTCCCGACTCGATAGCAAGAGTTATGTCTGACAGAACACGTAGTAATCCAGTTTCCGTTGAATGAAACCTTCTATATGCAGATTGGTATTTAGTTAGCAATTCATTTGAGTTTAAGTGACAGATTATCTGTGAAGCAGTGATTTTTTCTAAGATTTTGGAAATAAATGGAAGATTTGAAACGGGTCGGTAGTTTGAGAGATCTTCAGCGTCCAATTGCGGTTTTTTTATTAGTGGAGTTACAACAGCTGATTTAAGGGGTTTTGGGAAATCACCCATGCTGAGTGACTTATTGAAAATATGAACTAGAAAGGGAGCTATTTCCTTGCAACACTTCTTCAGTAACCACGTTGGAATATAAGTCAAGTTTGTCTCATACGTCATACATACGTCTAGTTATGTTATATTATTGTGAAAACAAACTTACGGGTCCGAGAGGAAAGTGTAGTGGTTAGTGGTAGTTTTGGTCAAAAATAGAGTTTTATATATTTTTTAACCTAGATTAACCTTTAACTGCTGACGTGGGGCTGCTCAGACCCAGCAATAATAATAACATCGAAATACTCCCCTCCCCCGCGCGTGACGCATACGCCGCTTCCAGTAGCTTAAAGTTAAATTTCTGTAAGTAAATTCTTTTTTTTTGCGGGCCTCTCTGACCCATCGTCAGTTCTTACATGATTTTTTAAAGTTAATTTTTACTATATAACAATAAACATAAACAACCTTACTAAAGTTTTATAAGAATAGTTTATTCGAGACACTGTTGAAATATTAGACTGATTTCTGATCTCAAGTGATTTTTGCAAAATACTATTACATAATATCCAAATTTTCGAATCTAAGTTACTAAACAATAAAAAATGATATCTTTTATTTGATTAAAATATATTTAAATTATCCAATAAATAAGAATTTGGACCCCAAAATTTTCATGGATCTCTAATATATAAACATTTAAAGTTGATTTTCCTTTTTTAAGTTGATTTTTACTATGGAAAAATAAACATTAGCAACTTTACTAAAGTTTTATATACACATTTTATTCGAGCGCTATTGAAATATTTTTATAAAAGTGAGTTCACTGTTTTTATTTAGTTTAATAGATAATACAGACTGAATCCTGATCTTAAGTGATTTTTGCCAAAAATTATTACTCAATATCCAAATTGTCAAATATAAGTTACTTAACAATATAAAAAAGTAATTTATTTTATTTTATCTTATTTAAATTGACCAATAAATAATAATTTGGACCTCAAAATTTTTATGGATTTCTAATATTATAAATAATTAAAGTAACGCGCCGCCCAGGCCCCAGGTCAGAAAATACGTTAAAAAAATCACGTTAGCAGTTAAAGGTTAAAACTTTAAATATATAGCGGGACTTAAGGTCCTTTGGTTGCTCTTGGGAGCCACTTAATGACGAGATTTGTCCAAAAGGCGGTGAATATCACATTCCGTTCTTTTTAAAATAATGTAATAATCCAAATAATTGAAATTATTAGCCAGCTATGCACAATGAATAGCACCCTCGTGATGATTAAAAAAAAAAAAAAAACACATTTAAAATTTATATCCACTTAATTGATTTGATGATTTGATTATAAGATGGCTTTAACGGGCTAAAAACGGCTACGGTCACACATAAATTAAGTGAAAATAAGTTATATACATGTGTTTTATTATATTAATCTAATGGAATTCCGCCACGAAGTGTCAATATCAAAAATTGGGATTTTTTAATCGTCAATTGAGTGACGGATTCCATTGAGATAGATAAGCAGGAAATGTGAAGTTGAAAAAAATTTTGGTAGTCGTTTTTCCAAAGTTTTTATCCTCAACATTTCAGTAATCCTGTTGCCGAATTTCGTTTGCTTGCTGCAAACTGAAATAATTCTGAAATTTCCACACCGTGGGACAGAAAGTAGGGAAATAAATTGCGAGGTTTCCAGAATTTTTTATCGAATATATCATTTAACTTTGAAACAATTCCAACATTTCCACCATTTTCAAGGAATAAATTTTACTAATTTGAATTTACGAGTAAAGCGACCTTCCACACTTTGAGATTGCTTTTATTTTACACATAGGTTCCAGTCAGTTCAATATTCGACTTTGAACAATGCCTTATTATAAAACTCGGCGAGAATATATCTTCCCCGATTCGTCCATGAATCGAGTTTACACGATTTGTTCTCATTTAATGAACTCGGCGTGAATCGAACCAACTGAATCGAATCATTCATATACTCGTAGTTGTGTATTGGACTGACATTTTTGTACGGCCTGTACGAGAGGTAATGTATAAAATATTTAATGAAAACAAATAACTTTGTAAACACCTTTAAATAATAAATAATATCAATATGCTTCGAAAATTACGTTTTCTTCGTCAGGATATGATTAATATAAATAATTACGCCAAAAAGTGTGTCTGCGAAGTTCGAAAAAATATAAAATATTCCTATCTTTTTAATTTCCGAGCAACACTTGCGGGTGGGGGAATGGGAAGGGGGGAGGGGTGTGTATATTAATTTATTTGTCCAGCTACAAAGGTATATAAAATGATTCGTAATAATAATGTTTGGATGATTTATACAGCTCCGTTTTTGTGAAAAAACGCCTCAAGAGCGCTGTACAAATTTATAATATATTTCTGCAATAATCTATCTTTGCTTCGAACTAAGGACTAGACAAATTATTACAACTTATGGCTAACAGATCGCATCCACCGGTTTGCCGATCACTAATAGAAAACTATATGTGCAATGCATTTGATCAATGAACGTGATGCTGAATTAAAATAGTCAGTATATTATTGTTTATTTAAATTCTGTACAGGCAGATAATATATAATATACACTATATACAGGACCATACTTACCTGGGAGGTTAGGTTCCTGTTTTTGGAAATGCTGCTATTTAATCTTGGTATATATTTTAATAAAAATATAAATGCTTTAATAAACGTGTTTATTAAAGCAAACGCAAAATTTTATGATGGGCGGAACAATAGTACAAGGATTTGATTAGAATTTATCTTCCTAAATGTGAATCGTTCCTTTGGTAAGAGACAGATTGAGGCACAAGGCTTCGAATAATGTCAATCGAATGAGAAAAGTGTGTTACGATATATTATGGGTAATACGAGAATGACGCTCCCTGGTAGAAATATTTAATTTAAGTGAATGAGAGCCTAAAAAGGAAAGTTTTTTGTTTGAACCGTAATTCTTTTCGGTTGGTTATGCATCTCAGTTCCGGAAAGAATTTATTCCAAATCTTAGGCCCAGATGCTCCGAAAGCACGATCTCCAAACATTATTTTATAAACAGTATTTGGCTTGGACTTAGGTTCTATCAGTCTGCCTAAAGCTGATAATGTTGCTGATCTAAGAGTTGACTGCCTCCGACCAGTGTTTTCCAATGGACATAATTTATCTTGTCTGTAATGAATAAAAATATAGAGCATTGTAAAAAATATATTATATATTTGTGATTTTTCGCAAAAACGGTGCTACACAAATCATCCAAATATTATTATTGAGTGCAATAGAGGACTTATGGTGGCTGTCGGCAGATAAGCCCGAGATGTGCACCCTTCTTACTAGACTTCCAAGGGAAAAAATTTAGATGGAGATTCAGATAAGCCCCGGACATAACATACAAGGATGCTGTCGTCGACGAGAGCATAATAAGCTAAATATTATACGGTCTACAAAAATGACAAAGAAATAACTAGGCGGAAAAATGATTAATTTTTTTTTAAATTGCTTTGTATAAGGCTTCATTTCTATCCAGTCCTCCCTATAATTTTCTTGTGTCGAAAACAAACACAATAGTAAAACAAAGAAAAAATTATGTTAATAATGCATATACACATATTAACTGCTCCCGTCTAGAGCCAGAGAGACTACGGCATTCCCAATTGGGGTATGTAGTGAGGCTGAAGGTAGCGGGGAGATCAAAGAAATGCAGGAGAGGAAGGTGAAGAAATTCTTGGCTATTAAAATCTGGTCACCAAACACGGCTAATGCCATTTTAAGTAAGGTTACAATTCTGAATGGTGGTTTTATACCAGGGCGATACTGAGAATATAATAATAATAATAATTGGATAATTTTTAGAGCGCCGTTTTTGTCAAAAATCACTTCAAGGGCGCTGTACAATTTATTAAAAATTCTTAGGTTCTATCTAATTCTACTATTTACAAATGGATACAGAAACATACTTACCAGCAGGTCACTTCCGATGAACACTTTTTAATTAGAAAGTTTTTGCTCGGAGAAGATACGGTATTGCACGCGAAGGACATTATATTTAAAACACTGGACATTGCACGATTTTACATTGGCTTCCCCCATCACTATTAGAGATTTGATATTTATTTTGAAAGACTGTATATAGTATCTTCCATTCGGAAAAGTGCCGCAAGTACACTGTATATTATTTTAATGTGGTACTTAAAATAATTCATAATCTGATCTTTCATATATGGCGCTAGTTAAATTATTTAAGAATTTTTTTTTTTTGCAAGTTGTGCTATAAAATATTAAGATGAATTAATTGGTTCGCCCGTACGTACGCAATGTGAATACGAATAAATAGTTTTGTCTATGAAGAAACTGAAATCTTTCAATATAAAAGCTTAAAAATACAATATTCAATTGAATCAGCGATACGAACCCGTGACCTTCGGATTGTTAGTCGAGAGTCTTACCCATCGAGCACGGAGACCGTCAACAAAAAATAAATTGAACTCCTGAAACACTACCCTTTACTAGATTCTTTCCCTTTTGCTTAGTAAGTTAAATTTATCCGTTAGTTCCTCAATAGATTTATGGTGTAAGAAGAGATAAGACACGCCACATGACCAACCCCTAGACAGCAGTAGATTAGGTACCTCGGGGAAAGAAGTTCATCGTCATAGTTAGTATGGAGTATGGAGGTACGTGAATATAAACTTTAAAATCCATTTTCTTCCCACCCCGTAACTCACACGGAGCCAGAAGACCAGTATGATTTAATGGTTATGATTCTCGGCTACAATTCTCGAGGCCGCGGGTTCTATTAAAAACTCGAGCAATTTTTTATAGTAAATTTAATTCGTAGATATTTTACCTATATTATCCCCAAAGTAGTATTAATCCTGATATTACAATAGTCTGTCTTTATCACGTAACATCATCGTAACTTCATTTGTTAAAATGGAATTCATTAATAACGGTCGCTGAGAAATTTTAATGGAAGGCATTTTACCAAAACTATTGTTGTCATTGTCGTTGTTTACCCCCCGAATCCTGACCGAAAGGGAGAACTGCACCTCAGGTTGATAATAACTAAATAAAGTCGTCGAAATCGAGGTTTTGCATTCCCCGTTTTCTCCTCCAAAACTGGACCGAATTTAAGTTTTTTTTTTTAAATACATATTCTAGTTTGTTTTAACAATATTTAAGGGGTCGTTACTCCAACAAGAAGTAACTTATCAAAAAAGCAAAACGTACGGATACAAAACACAAAAAATTCCGGTGACCGGCCACCTCAGAATGAAACCAACTCAGAACCACCTCAAAAAGGTTATAAAGATGATAAGAAAATATAAAAAAATTGTTAAATAGGTTACGTTAGGCTAGGTTTAGCGGCTATTTTAAAATTATTTTTTCATAGTTTTAATGACTTTTCAAAATGGTGTTGAGTTGACTTGATTCTGAGTTGGCATAGAACCGCTTTGTCCATACAAACAAAACCGCTCGGTTTCCTCTTAAGAGGGAACAACCAGATAATACCGGAAATTTGTCATTTTTAAATCAAATTTTAGACGTATCGACTCTTTTCCACACAAAAATTAGTTTTTACATTCTCAGTTAGTGGTACATTTTAAGATAGTTAATGTTTCGGTTTATTTTCTAGTTTGAGAGTTGTCTATATAATGTATTAGTACAGTAACCGTACGGTTGTTTTCTCCGATGCGTATTAAGAACATGAACCATCAAGATTTCTTTATACAATTTATATCTATTAAAAAACATCTCGAAGACACCCTGCCTCCCTGCCTGGCCGTCTCGTAGATTGTTGTTTCGACGATAGATAGAAGGGAGGTGCAACGGATATCTAAGACAAAGTCAAACTTGGATCGATGGGGAGGTTGCAAAAGGTGAACAAGAAAAGAAATCTTTTCCAGCACATCAGAAGTTCAGTTCACAAATGTGCATAAAGGTATACAAAATTTATTAGTCTTTCAATTCCCTGGTTTCATTAAAAAAGATATTTACAGAAGACTGGTAAATATTTTTTCCTCTTTATCCTTCCTTAAATAAAAATATATCTATAAAGATCGATTTGTCACAAGCAGAGTCACTATAGTTATTTTAATGTTTATTTTGTTTCTTCTCGAGATGATTAATTTACGTTACATACACAAATATGGGAAAATTCATAAATTTTTTTAAATTAGCTCCACACAGGTGGCCCCGAGGAAAATAATTTCCTCGGGCCTATGACATCCTCGGGGATGCTGTGTGGAGGTAATTTTTAGGAAAAGAAGGAGATGAATTTCTACGAAGGAAAAAGGCATGAGGGTGGGTATCTTACCCACCCATCATCTGGGGGTCAGTGTGACCAAGAGTGACGGATGTACTAATCCATCCCTCCCACTGCGGTGCAAGGCGATGTTCTGAGAAAGTCCTGCTTTAGAGGTCAAAAGATCTCCCTTACCGTAGGTCGGCAAGCGCATGTGCCTCCAAGACCTACACAAATCTCACCCCGTGAACCTGGGCACCTCTGCTAAGTCACCAGACGTAGCGAACCACTTGTAGTGACCTATAGCAAGGGTTGTGGTTACCCATAACCGCCTTCCAAATTGTATTCTGTGAGAAGCGATAAATAACTAAAATAAATATATCAATGCATAGGAACAACCTAATACAATCCTGTTTCATACTATCTGGGAAAAATATTTAAAGATAATTTTTAAAACAAAGGTATTAATTGTTATTAGCTTTCTGGTAAGGAGATGCTTCGCATTTTTCTTTATTTGGTATTAAACTTTGTTATTACAATACTTATTGTTTATTTTATTTTATTTCATTTGTTTATTGCAATACATTCTATCTTATCTTATATATAAAAATCACGAAATCCGTTTATTGGCGAGAATTATGATTTATAAGGCACATGGTTAAAACGTTATAATAATTCTACAATCAAAATGAAAGGGACCTATGTACGAAAATCATAACATTTAATAATTAATCGTAACCATCCATCATGTTAATTGAATTAATATTTGATCATTTTAAATTTTAATACTCGCCGACCACATGCAGCGCCGCGGAACATCCCTTAATGATATTTAGTTGAAAAGTTGATACCGCCTGTCCTTGTCCACCTAATATAATTACAGGGATGAGGGATGGCTCCTAATATTAACATAACAAACAGCTTTGGAGGAATAAAGGCGAGTAATTTGGTCTCCCCGAGACAATATATTTGTAATTTAGCCCTGATTAGAGAATGGGGGGATTAATAGGATCACGTCAAGATACTGCGGGGAAGTCTTCCTTAGTTCTTTCAACCCCCGAGGGACTGAGTCCCTGTTACTCGGTGTTTGATAAACCCTACAATATGCCCTACGACTAAACCCTAAACCGCTGGAATGGGATCGCCAAAGGACTGCCTAGACTTGTTTAGTTGTGTGGTGTAATGCGGAAAACTTTCTACTCCCAAAATAATAAAGGCAGCATAGTTTCTGGAATAATTTCGGATCTTATTAATTTATTTATACCTAATAGTATATATACCCTTGTAAGGACTTTTACATACTTATGATCATCATTATCAAATTTACCCAATAATATCTAATAATAATACAATAAAAAAACACATAAATTTCTTGTAGATCACTTTTATTTTTACACTCTATCGGTTTCGGAAGCACCCTTCCTTCGTCAGGAGAATATTCGTCTTCGTCAATTGTGATCTGTGGAAATTAGATGATTGGCAAACTCTGAAAAATTCATTTATTTATTTATTGCAGCGCAGGTTTTGTGTGTTTTGTATCCGTACGTCTTGCTTTTTTAATAAGTTACTTCTTGTTGGAGAAACGACCCCCTAAATATTGTTAAAACAAACTAGAATATGTATTTTTAAAAAAAACCTAAAAATCGGTCCAGTTTTGGAGGAGAAAACGGGGAATGCAAAACCTCGATTTCGACGACTTTATTTAGGTATTATCAACCTGAGGTGCAGTTCTCCCTTGTTTATTTATTAATTTTTCAGAGTTTGCCAATCATCTAATTTCCACAGATTACACTTTTAATAAGGATACAAGGAAAATTCTTCACATTAAAAATAAAACCAAAAAATAGATAACTTAGAAGCACAATCAGAAAATCCCTAAATAATAATTCTAGTATTTTGAATAACTAATTTTTACTTCCAATCTAAATATTTTTCCAATGAACCGCTCTGTTCTTCCCGGAAATACAGCAATTACCCCCACTCCTTTGCTTACCTCCCACTCAAACACCTAAAATTTGTATATCTGTCAATATTCTGTATCATAGATCATAGGTTAGTTATAATATTCTCCTGACTAAGGGAGGGTGTTTCCGAAACCGGTAGAGTGTATAAAATAAAAGTGGTCTACAACAAATTTATGTGTTTTTTATTGTAAATTATGGCGAGCCACAAAGTCAATGCCTTTTACAAATATGCTATGATAGTATTTGGATGATTTGTATTTATATAGTTTTTGTGAAAAATCACCTCAAGGGCGGTGCATAAATTTGCAATATATTTCTACAATGTACTGTCTTTTTACTAAGACTAGACAAACAGAAGCCAATAAAATATGCGTTAAGAAAATGAATATAATTTTGGTAGTTCTTAGTCGAAGTATGATACAGTTCAAAATGACCGAATCGGGTAGAGACACCTTAGCTCAGTTGTATAGCTGTAGCTCTGGGTAGTAAGGTTCTGGGTTCGACTCCCAGAGGTGCCAATATCTTTTTATGATTTTTCTCTCTCCAGATTTTCGATAGAGTTTCGCTAATATGGTCTTCATTATAACAATTATGGCTACCAGATTGCATCAAACTATATGTACAGTGCATTTGACCAATGAATGTGATACTGCGTTAAAATGAACAGTTATATAATAATTTGTTTATACTCTATACAGGGCACAGGCAGATAATATCCAGGACATACTTACCTGGGAGGTCTCTTGAGATCAACACCGTTTATTGGAGAAATTTAGATGCAGTTGGCCCGCAGAGGACATAATTGGGAACACAATATGTTATTGGATATGCTATGATTTAATACTGGTATATGATTTAATAATAATATATAAGTGATATGTTATTTAATGAATGTGTTTTGGAAAGCATAAGCAGATTTTTTTTTGATGGACGCCAGACGGTACAATATTACAATTGATTAGAATATTTATCTTTCTACATGTGATTCCTCTAAATCTATGTGATCCTAAAAAAGTAAATTTTTGGTTTGGACCTAAATTCTGTTGCAATTCTGAATGCAAATATGTAGAACCCACGAGTGATACAGAAAAATATTAGCATATAAAACATACCCGCGCTGTTTCGTGTATTACCGTGTTGCTTGAAGAAGACGGAATAATTTTCATGTGTACCGCTAGGGTATAGGTACCCGACTTCTCAGTTGCGACGTGCCATGGAAAAATACTTTTATTGTTTTTAATTGAAAAAAAAATCATCAGACAGCAAAATGAAGTCTAAATTTTTTTACTCCAAATATGCTCAGGAATCACTGGTCTAAAATCTTTCGTGTACAACAAATTGTTACATCTTGTATAAAGTGTGTGTATACAAAAAGATTCATGCGACCTGAAAAATTCCGTAATCATAATAATTTGTAATTAAGAAATGTACCCTTTTGTGACAAATAAAAAGTTTTATTTTGAACAGAAACTGAGAAAAAGTCACCTGACTTGAGGCTGTTTGTTAATTCGGGGGTGAAATGTTAATAAGGAAGCAATTTCACGGAAGAATTTGGACCAGCCGGATATTACAACCGTTTTTAATTAGTCATTTATCTAACTTACTGTTCTCTTCGGTGGACCCCACTCACTACTTCATTGGCGCACTTTTCACATTACCCAGTGCCGTCCCCACTGGAGGAATGGTCGCGGTTAACCTTAACTATAAAGCAGAAAATCTGTTTGAATTTAACTATCACTAAAATACTATAGGTTCCGACAAAGGCTGCGTACATATAATATAACGATTTAAAAAAAACTTTATTCACTGTTTGTTTATTACAGCTGTTGAGAATTTTCCGACAACTGTGCTAGGCACATGCCCGTTTCGTGCCGTTTGCGGTTGCTTCGTTCTTTTCCCGTAATTCGGCCAGTAGTTCGGCTAGCGCTTTTTTTGTCACAATGTGTATACGCAGCAGTAAAATTTGAACTCCTTCTACTTTTACTGTCAGGAATCTATAGGAAATGCAAATCATTTCTACTGGTAACAGCATTTTTAATACACGGAGCTTTGAGATACCTATGCATTGGATAACTACGCCTGACGAAGCTTGAGCCAAGCGAAATAAGCGTAGTCTACTACACTATATACAGAGGTAAGATTTGTTTGTTTGTTTGCATTGAACAGGCTCCGAAACTACTGAACCGATTTGAAAAATTCTTTCGCTGTTGGGAAGCTACACTATCCCTGGGTAACATTGGCTGTATTATATTTTCAAAACAGATAGGCATCCTTACTAAAACTTCATTAATGTAACCCAAGGTGTAAAAAAATTACCTAAAATATTATTTACATCGCGTGTGCTGCGAAAACTATTGATGATAGAATAAAATAATGTACTACGACTTTGTAGAACACATCATTATTTACAAAAACGTTGCGACAGCATGTCTAACTATTATGGTTATGCTACAATAAGTATTCTTTTATTTTAAAAATTTAATTAAAATGTCGCCGCTTGAAAAGGCTCATTATTTGTATCTTGGTTTTAATCCTTATCAAAATAAATTACTTCATATTCAAGACAGCTTCAATAACTTTATTTAACTTTTTGAATTTTTCAATTCGGATATTTAATTAGAAAGATATCACGAGTTTAAAAATGGAACGCACGGGAAAGGACATGTAAGGAGTAACATTTTATTTATTTGAATATGGCTTTGCAACGCAAGCCGGGAAACAGCTAGTTGGTAAATAAATTGGTGGTTAAAAACAAAGTGTTTGTTTAATTTAATAATATATCGGTTGTCACAATACTCAGTGGGGTATTTCCACGTTTTTTTGGTTAAAGAGCATTAAGCAAAAAATTACGATGATTATGGCATTTTTATTTTATTTTTTGTTGACGAATAAATTTTCAACAGCGAGTTAAAGTTTCCCAATTTTGAATAACCGCTAAAACGATATTTTGGGGCGTGGCTATCGTGTGACGTCATGAGTGCGGATGCTCAATGACAGTGTTTATTTCAGTGTTCCGCTGAGCTACGCTTGTGACGTCACAAACCCATTTGCAAAAAACGAGACGTTTTGATTTTGTCAGTTTTAGAGCGTTTTTTAAATCAATAATATTGAATGAAAACATAAAAAACTAACATTTTTAGTAGGATGATTAAAATCAGAAAAATGATCTCTAAATATTCCGTACATTTTCAACATAATCCTTCGTTTGTGGAAATACCCTATAAAATTTATTGTTAAATAAAATGAAAATTATCAAAAAAATAATTTTACATTAAGAAGTAAATAAATATACTTCGATGATAGCCGACCTCCAATAGGAGAGACCACCAAAATAAGATTTTAAGATGGTAGTAAGAATGTACGGTCACTCCCCACCACTGGTAATTAAAAAATATGGTTGCTGAAGTACTTGTCATCATTCGGAAAGCATAATGAATATTAATGTCTTTAATTCTAGTGGCACGGAAAATTGAATTACCACATACAAAACTTATTTGATTAAAGGACCTAATAAGAAAGAGGCAGAATTTATTAATATTAGTAATTAAAAATATCTATTACTAAGGGGGCGTGCATTAATTACGTGAGATCAAAAGGAGGGGGGGTCAAGCAAAATCTCACGTTACATCTCACCAAGGGGGGGGGGGGTCTAGATTCGAAGAAAAACTGCTCACGTAATTAATGTATGCCCCTAAGGCAACATCCATAAATTACGTCACACGAATTTCATGATTTTTTCACCCCCCCCCCCCCTCCCTTCCCTGTCACACATCGTCACATTTGTGATGCCCTCTCCCTCTTAGTGTGAGGACACATTTTTGCAATTTTACATCTAAAATAATCAAAAAGTTGTTCAAATTTTTTTACATGTGACGTCACAGAGCTGAGGACCCCCCCCCCTTCCCCGTACCCCTTGTCACACTTCTCTACTCCCCTCCCCCCCTTAACGTGACGTAATTTATGGATTGCCCCTAATAAGATGCGATATTTTAGATAAATTAATAAAAAGCGTTTTTTCTTAGCGATTATTCAAACGTACTAATTTCAGTTGTCTGTGATGATGTGCGTTAGCTATTCCTGAGTGATATTATTTGCATTCAATAAACTCAAATTTGCTTTGCATTTAAGTGTCATTTTCAAAATTGGTACTGCTTCTGCGAAGAAAAAATTAGACAAGCGAAAAGTAGCAACCTACATCGGGCCAGTTGTTTATTTAATATTTTTTTATCTTCACTCTTAATGACCTTTCTGATGTGGTTCTGAATTGGTTTCATTCTGAGTTGGCTGGTCACCGTATGTGAATCAGTTGGGCCAAACTGACATAATGACACAAATTGAATAGGACTTTAACGGAACTTATAAAATAACTTTGAAATTTGATGAATTGTTCAAATTCTGTGAAATAACTGGCCCGGTGTACCTAGGTACTTACCTTTAATAAGCTTTTTTAACAGAAAATTATTTAAATTCTAATTTTCAGTATTTGATTCATAATATAATATCTAACAGGTTTATCAGATAATAAAAAGCGTTGATTTATCACTAGTAATTAATTCTATGTACTTATTATACATATCTAAAAATATAATAAACTAGCTGGGTTTCCCGGCTTCGCTCAGGACAATAAGATAGTGTTCTGGAATGTTGCACAATGATGTTCCCGATTCCCTATTCCTGATCATTCCACGACATACTCCGCCACTCCTTCCACAACTTTCTACAGCTCTATGGAACCTTCTAGAACTTTCCGGAAGACTGTTCTAGAAATTTCAAGAGGGCGAAACTTTCAGCCCTTATATCTTTAAAAGCATGCCCTATAGGTAAAAACGGATAACCTTATTACCTAGGGGGGATAGAGATCTACCACACCATATAACTCCCTTGATCGAACCGGAACTGGTTTCTGAGTATTTGCGAGCTGCACGTTTTTTTGGACTTTCTTTTATAATATATGCCATATTCAAATAAATAAAATGTTACTCCTTACATGTCCCCGTGCGTTCCCCTCCAGCGTTCCACTTCCCCACCACCGCTCTCCCGCTCCCCCGTCCCGCCAACCCCCCTGGCACTGCATTTCTTGACTTCTCTCCCGCCCGGCCCGTAGCCGAAACTTTTTTTTAATATTAACAATTTTATACTCGTGATATCTTTCTAATTAAATATCCGAATTGAAAAATTCAAAAAGTTAAATAGCCGTATTGAAGCTATCTTGAATATGAAGTAATTTATTTTGATAAGGATTAAAACCAAGATACAAATAAAGAGCCTTTTCAAGCGGCGACATTTAAATTAAATTTTTAAAATAAAATAATACTTATTGTGGCATAACCATAATAGTTAGACATATGCTGTCGCGACTTTTTTGTAAATAATGATGTGTTCCATAAAGTCGTACTACATTATTTTATTCTATCATCAATAGTTTTCGCAGCGCACGCGATTTAAAGAATATTTTAGGTAATTTTTTTACACCCTGGGTTACATTATTGAAGTTTTAGTAAGGATGCCTATTTTTTTTTAAAATATAATATAGCCTATGTCACCCAGGGATAGTGTAGCTTCCCAACAGCGAAAGAATTTTGCAAATCGGTTCAGTAGTTTCGGAGCCTATTCGATGCAAACAAACACACAAACAAACAAACAAACAAATATTACCTCTTTATATAGTGTAGTAGATAGATAGTAGATAAATAAATAATGACCTTGACATACATACCCTCGTAAAGTTATATCTTGGAATGTGTTCGTTTGGTTCGTACGGTCACTTTTCTGAAAATAAAAAGGTAGTTCTTCTCGCGCCGCAAACTGGTTCATTTTAAGCGCGAGTCTTTCAATATCCCGTATGGTCTAGTGGCTAGGATAGCTGGCTTTCACCCAGCAGGCTCGGGTTCGATTCCCGGTACGGGAAACCTTTTTTGTTTTTTTTTTTATTTGCCACACTTTTTATTATTTTATTGTTTACTTATAAAAACGTATTTGTAATAAAAAATGTAATTTTATTATTAACAATAAAAAATATTTCACTGTTGCAATTTTGTTTTACCTACTTACGTGCTTGCAAACAAAACCACCGCTGATTTTTATTTAGATCTGTGCTTCATACAACTATAAAAGATAAAAAATCATGTGGCTTGGCGTATTTCGACAAATCGCTCGCCGTACATTTTCAATGGGAATATATGGCGAGCGTTATGCTGAAATAGGCCAAGCCAAATGATCTTTGATCTTTTATAGCTGTGTGTTGCACAGGTCTTATGCAGCTTCGATTTAATGGGTTTCCGACACGATCAAGCGGTTTGACGGCAAGTACGTAACTTTGTTGTCTATTGTTGACTATGCTTGAGCACAGACAACAAGAGCCATTTCTCAGAGCTCTGGTGCATCATGGTATAATGACATTAATAAATGTATTTAATTAAAAAAAAAGAAAAATACAATTATGTATCTATTAGCAGCGCCGGATCTGCCATACGTTCAAAAACGTGCAACAACCTGGCGCCAACTCCGAAGGGGCGCCGTGAGAAAATAAATATTGTATTAAAATTTCGTTATAATATTCCCTGAATCGTTTAAAAATAATTATTACGCTCTAGCAACACTTTCCAAAGAAACAGAATGCGCACGCATCAGGTTGGTATCAACGGCTTACGAATTTATAGTCAGTTACAGAATCTTTTTACAAATTCCATATATTTAGTTTAAACGTAAGATGTATTTTCCATATATCTTTTACGACGAATGGGTGCGATCCAAATTCAATAACCAATCACAGCGCGGTATATTTGTTCTAGAGAATCAAACAAACCGACTTGCGCCTTTCAAAATGCTGACAATTTTAGTTAGTGTGTACGCTCGCTATTGTTTTATTTTGTACGATTTAAGTCTCTAGGAGAAGGTAGTTAAATACCATTTTCTTATGAAATCTTCAGTAAATTCCATTAACAAAAGCATCGCACGGTTTGCAGGATTTGCATGTTGAACGTGTTGACAGTTATTTGAAGTTAAATGTATAATTAATATCTATTAGATTTGTTGGATGTTGGATTTGTTATTTTACGGTGTCAGTGTAAGCGTCTTTCGTAAGCCGTTGATACCATACGTCAGTGTTAATGTGTTTGTTCGCTCAACACAGGGGAAATGCAAGGTACAAATTTGAGGTTATATTCTTATTAGATTTTTAAATTTATAACTAAATTTCTATTAGTTGTTAGAGGTTATAAAAGTACTGTGGATTACAATGAATAGAATAATAATTAAAAAAAACTTTCAGGCTCGCAGAATCTAAAACATAGAATTAAAGAGCAGAATGACATAAAAAAACTCGTTTCCGTTGGGAATTTTTTTATTCCAATTTCTCCAGCACCGATAAAAAATGTATGTCTGGATTTTATTTGATAAATTAGTGTAAAAAAAAAAAATTGGGGTGAACGAATTTTTAATCAAAATAAAAATGTAGGGGGGGGGGCGCCATCGGTACCTACTGCACAGGGCGCCAGATTTCGTAGATCCGGCCCTGATGTCAATGTTACATATTCTACTGCGCTGCTCCACGCAGTACCGGATTATCCCTAAGGCAGAGTAGGCAACTGCCTAGGGGCCCCGCATCGGCTAGGGGCCCCGCGCCCTAAAAAAATAACTTGCGTCAACGGTTCGACTCGCAATTAGTGAGCAACTCCGGCACACTTTTGGAAAAAGTCAGCTTTCAAGATGTTTTAAATATTTTATTTTTTTATTACATACATTTATAGGTTAATAACATTACATGCATTAAAGAAAACAACAAATTATAATAATTAGGTTATAACCCAATAACTGTTCACATCACGCACAAATAATAAATAAAAAGTCAATAATTATAACAAATATTCAACATAGTTGTATTTTACTTTACTTTCCTTCGTATCAATGGGGATATGATTATAGGTGCCGTGTGTGGTTTATATTGGCATTTGTTTTGTTTTGTTTTTTTCTTTTATTTCTAATGTTTAAAATATAAATGTTGTACAAGCTTTAGTGTGCACTACATATCTGCTTGCTAAAATTCTTTGTTTCTCTTGATACCAAGGTTGTCTGGAAGAGATCACTTTAGTGATAAGACCGCTCATTGTACTATTGTATTCGTTTAATTTTTTTTTATTGAATGGGGTGAAGGCATACCTTCGAAATGTAGTAAAAAAAACAGATTAATTATGAATAAAATTACGTTGTGGTAAAAAAAAAAAGTTTGGAAGTTAGAAAAGGGTAAAGTGCAGTGGCGGACTAAGCCCGTCAGAGGCCCGGGGTGGAAAAGCTGGATGAACCGCCCCCCCCCCCCCCCTAGTTTAAGAAGTTGATGTAATTTTACAAGCTTTATCTTCAGTTCACACGGGCCTCTGACTCTGGGGGGCTCTAAACGCCTAAATGTTCGTTTGATCAAATCCTAAACAAGGCTTTAAGGCACCAGGCCACTGTAAAAAAATTGTCATTTTTAAAAATTAATTTTCTGAAGATGCTTTTGTTAAGAATGCTCTCACCAAATGTTTTCAGGAAATTCGCAAAATTGACGGAGATACCTACAGCATTTTATATGAAACCATTTTAAACAGTTTTTATGTTGAATTAACGTTCAGCAAAACTTTGAACGCGTTTTTCTCGAAACTGCTTTTTTCAACACGGTTGACAACATATAAGAAAAACTATACGTCCGATTTGCATGTACTAAATCTTAAACTGTTAGTAAATCCAGTCAGTATGGCACCACTTAGGGATTTTTTTATAATGGGCCCCCTTCTATTTTTTTTTATGAACAATGAAAATTTTCCTTAAAAAATCGAAATTAAAATTCGTTGGTCCGCCATTTTTCGTTATTTTTAAACAAAATTCACCTACCTGGTAAAATAGACACTAGATTTTCAAACAGTTTAAGACCTGCAAATCGGATGTATGGAGGTTAAAAAATGTTAGTAGTTTGGAGAAAAACACAGTCAAAGTTTTGCTGAAGGATAATTAGGTTAGGCATATAGTATGTATAATAAAAGTGGTGTTTACTAAGTTATTGTTTCACATAAAATGCTGTATCTCGGTCAATTTTTCGAATATCTTTAAAACATTTGGTGAGAGCATTTTTAACAAATGCGGCTTTCAGAAAACGAAATAAAAAAATAAAATTACCAAAAAAAAAATTTACAGTGTCCGCTTTAAGTGGGAATCACCAGAAAAAACCGGAAATATGTCGTTTTTAAATCAAATTTTAGACTTCTTGACTCTTTTTCACCACAAAATTATAAATTGATTTCGAAAGACTGTTATTTTATCTAGTAAAGCTAAGTTTTAAATTTTGAGAAAATATGTTTATTTTTAGTACATTAAGGTTTTACCGTAGGGCGTTGGCAGATTTGTTAAATTTCCAAACAAAATTTTGTATTATACAACACACATTTCAAATTATATAATCATGGAGTAAAATAAATCAATAAATTATCTGGGAAAGATGTTTCAGAATTTTAATTTTAGTTTAAATAAAATCATTAAAAAAAAGATCCGCGCATATATTAAAAAAAAATACATTTTTATTTTGCTTAGACATTATTGAAAAATTATAAATACGTATGATCAAAAAATAATTAGAAAAAGTACATAATTTGAACAGTTTTATCATCACGACTTTGAGCATTTTTGAATTTAGGTATTTATCGAAGCAAATATTGGGAATGAAATAATATCGATATTGAGCTATTATGTTAAAATGCTGGTATGGAAAATAATTAATCTTACTCATCGGAACCGCCCTGTACAGTTGCAAGGGTACGATCGCAAGATCATCGTTCGACGAAATTTAAATTCTCGGCCGCTGATTAATGGCATTAAAGCCTTGTTAAGGATTTGATAAAGGGGACATGGAGGCGTTTAAAGGCCCAGGAGGACCAGAGGCCCGGGGCGGGCCGCCCCCCCCCCCGTTAGTCCACCATTGGTAAAGGGGCCCCGAGACGTGCATTGCCTAGGGGCCCCGACATGGTTAATCCGACCCTGGCTCCACGTGACTGGACTTCTTTCCGGAGGTTGGAATTTTCTTCTTGGAGAACACTCACACATTCAAGAATTTTCGTATACTGGTCCTTCCACTCATTAGACAGCGTTTTACTTATGTATTGCACTTCGTATTATTTTTACAAACTTAGGCCCTTTGCTAAAGGTTATCTTATTATTACAGATAGTAAAGATAGTAATAAAATAGGCAAGTAATTAAAAAAATTCATTACGCTCTAGCAACACTTTCCAAAGAAACAGAATGCGCGCGCATCAAGTTGGTGTCAACGGTTTACGAATTTATAGTCAGTTACAGATTTTTTTTACAAATTCCATATATTTAGTTGAAACGTAAGATCTATTTTTCCATATATCTTTTACAGTCTTTTGCGACGAATGGGTGCGATCCAAATTCAATAACCAATCACAGCGCCGTATTTTTGTTCTAGAGAATCAAATAAACCGACTTGCGCCTTCAAAATGCTGACAATTTTAGTTGTTTTATTTTGTACGATTTAAGTCTCTAGGACTGACTGTTTGACATATTATTTGAAGTTCGTTAAATTGTTAAATATATAAGTAATATCTATTAGAATTGTTATTTTACGGTGTCAGTATCAGTGTAAGCGTCTTTCGTAAGCCGTTGTATTGTGTTTAGTGTTTGAATGGTGTTTGTTCGCTCAACACGTCAACACAGGGGAAATGCAAGGTACAAATTTGAGGTTCTATTCTTATTAGATTTTTTGATTTATGACTAAATATAAAAGCACTGTGGATTACAATGAATAGAATAATAATTTTTAAAAAACTTCAGGCTCGCAGAATCTAAAACGTAGAATTAAAGAGCAGAATGACAAAAAAAAAAACTCGTTTCCATTGGGATTTTTTTTATTCCAATTTCTCCAGCACCGATAAACAATGATGTCCCGCGCAATGACGTTTCAATGGTCCCGAGCACATCTAAACATATCTTTCGCACAAATTCCTATGGTCGAATTATTAGAAGATAAAAATAACGTTACTGATAGCAGTTTAAATTTAATTCTGTTTTCAGAGCTTGAATTGAAAGATCCTGGATGCTGGCCAAAGTTATGTCAAAATTCCATTATTTTATTAGTTCAGGAAGGTCCTGTACAATTGAAAGATTTTGATTTTCCTATTACGAACAAGCGTATATTTAATATTAAGTATTATTACAAGAAACTGTCTAATGGAGAAGAATTACATAGATCGAGTGTGAGAGCTACCGCCAGGTCACTTGGAAAAGTTACACCCTTTATATGTCTTGATTTTATTTGATAAATTAATGTAAACAAAAAAAATAATTAAATAAAAAAAATAAAAAATTGGGGTGAACGAATTTTTAATAAAATAAAAATGTAGAGGGGGGGGGGCGCCATCGGTACCTACTGCACAGGGCGCCAGATTTCGTAGATCCGGCCCTGTCTATTAGATATAATAAGAAATAAATCGTATAACAGAAGGTGATTTTTCAATCCTTTTAATGCTGAAAATACTTATTATATGTAGGTACTTAGTTAGTTTAAAGCAGATATGTACATATTTATTTGTGTATATAACTTATGCATGCATACGTTCATACAAATGCATAAACACACGTACACATACATTTTAGAAAAAAGAAAAAGTTAAGTTAAGATTCAATTAAAATTTTTTAGCTAAACAAATTTTTTTTTTGTAAATAGCCATCTAATAAATGTATTTCCATATTAATACCTATACCCTTTATATGTATCAAGACATCTTGATTACTCTTCGATTATTTTGAGTTAATTTAGATATATAAAAAAATAATACAAATAATAATATAACCCGGACATAAAATCTGGAGCACCGTAATAAACAATAATAGGTATTATTTTATAAATATTTTGTAATGATCTCGTAAGGAACACTGTAGGATTATTTTTAAATTTATTATAGTTAAGCGCACTTGAAGTGAAATGACACAAAACTGCGCTATATAAATATTACATTATTATTATTATTATTATTTAATTGATAATACGCACTATTTATAAAGTACATTATATACACCCCACGAAAGACCTTTTTAAAGACTTTAAAGTTCTTAATATAAAATCCATATATGTAAAAAATATTACCTCTTATTTTAAATTCAAATTTATAAAAAAATATATTATAAATACAAAATACAACACAAGATATTCAAACCAATCGAATTATATTATTCCAAAAACAAAAACTTCATTGGCACAGTCACAGTTTAACTTTCTTGCACCTAAATTTTTTAATAACTTCAATTGAAATAAAGTCTAAAGCCAAATATCTCACTTTCAGAAAGGCGCTTAATGACCTTCTGATGAGTGACTATGATAGTGTTTACAACTTGTTTCATATACTCAGATAAAGATATAAATTTTCAACATCATTACATACTAGTACCATTTGTTTACAGGTTTATTTTATTTACATGTTTGTTTTACGCACTTCTTTTTATCTTTTCTATTTTTTATTATAACTTTACCAATTTAACCGTTTGTTTACACTAGACTACACTCAAAGTTACTATACTTAATTAATCACCATGAAACAGGCATTCGCCTAGTATGGTGATTTAATAAATCTTATCTATAGAAATGTCAAATATATGTAACATGTACTATATAAATAAATAAAATATGTACAAAAATTTAGTAATTACATATTTTGTAATCATTTTATTTATTTTACATAATTGTTTTATATGATAAGTAATATCTAGTTAATCACCACTCATCGTAATGTTTTTTTTTCTATAGGTTCTTATTGGTCTATTCTCAAAAAATATCAAATCGTATCAAGCGCGGGGCAAGCACGTAGATTATGACGTGATGTTTGTCTCAAGCCGCAAGCAAGTGTTGTAAACGATCAAAATGCTTGGCTCAAGCAAAAAACTTTGTGCTCGGTTCAAGCCGTTTGATGGTGTTCGAAGGAACGATCTTCTTTCTCATAAATTACTTTTGAACCAGAAAGAGAGATTGCAATGGAGCTCTCAGTGGCATGATCGTAATAATATGATATAAGTACCTAATTAATGCTTAACGTTTAAGAGCGAATAACCAGCAAATTTAAATTCAGATTCCGACGTCAGCGCTACACACTCGCTAGCGGGCATTTTTAGAACTAGAGTTCGTTCCGCTCCAAGCTTGGTTTCGAGATTACTAGCTCACGCGCTAGGACTGTATAGACGCCACAGTATGGGTCAGATGAAGATGTTAAATTCTCGCTTCCAGAATTTTGATGAGTAGTAGTTATTTGTAATTTGTATATCGAAGTGCATAAACATAAATAGATACAAGTAAAATGCGTAAACCCAGTAGGTATTAAGTAGATACCTACATGAATAAACAATTTGTTATATTCTTTTTAATATTTTGTTTTTAATTTTATTTTACGGCCATTGGAGTGGAAGATATCTCAGTATCGCCCTGATGTAAGACCACTATTAAGAATTGAAACGTTGCTTGAAATAGCTTTAGCCGTGTTTAGTGAACAGATCTGAATAGCCAGGTACTTCCCCACCTTCCTCTTCCCTATATCCTTCCCCTCCCCACTACATTCAGCCTTACAACATACCCCAATTAGGGATGCCATAGTCCCACTGGCCCCAGACGGGAGCAGTTGGGACTCTTGTACGGTATTAATGAAAAAAAAATAGTAATATTCAGTTGGATTGTAAATAATTACTCATTTTAAAATATTTATTCGTGTGCATATTTGTTTATTTTATATTTATGTGAATACCGCACAAGAGACCCAAATGCTCCCGTCTGGAGCCGGTGAGACTATGACGTGACTATGGGGTATATTATGAGGCTGAAGGTGGTAGGGAGGGGAAGGAGATGGGGGAGAGGAAGGCGAGGAATTACCTGGCTATTCAGATCTGGTCACTAAACACGGTCATAGCCATTTCTAGAAAGTTTCAATTCTGAATGGTGGTCTTACACCACCCAGGGTGATACTGAAAGTATCTTCCACTCTGGAACGTGACGCAAATATATTATTTTTAATTTAAATAATTGTAAAATAACCCAAATTATTCAAATAAAATTAATTTGCCTACGCCGGGATTCGATCCCACGACCTTCGGATTGCGAGTCAAGAGCCTTACCCCTTGACCACGCCGGCCGTCAATAGGTAGTATCAGTAATTTGGAAGGCGGGTATGGGTACCGCCGCCTCGGGAACCATGTATTGGATTATCAACATCTCTGCCATAGGTCACCCCAAGTGACTTAGCAGGGGAGCTCGGGTTCATGGGGCGAGGTTCGTCTACGTGGAAGGTCGGATCAGGAGAGACCGTTTTTTTTACAATCGCTCGACACACTGCCTATCTCTACTTTGGGAATGCTGTGAGGAGGCTCGTTTTAGGGAAAGGAAGGAGAGGAACTTCGGAGAAGGAAAAGGGTATTAGGGGTGGGTAGAAATCTGGGGGGTCAGCGTGTCCAGGAGTGCAGATGTATGAGGCCATCCCTCCCACTGCGGTGCAAGGCGATGTTCCGAGAGGGTAAGGCTGGAGAAGTCAAAGGGACTCCCTCAACCACTTTTTCTAGATCCGACCTGCCTTGCAGCTGGTGGGCAGACGCATCCGCCGCCAAGACCTGAACAAACCTCACCCCCACGAACCAAACGTTGCGAACCGCTTGGGATGACCTACGGCAGACGTGTTGATTATCTAATAAATGGTTCTCGGGGCAGTGGTACCCATACCCGATTCTCGTGTTTGTTATTTTTGTAATACGAAAAATGGATATAAAAAAGGCCTACCCTCCCACCCCCTCTCAACCCCCCCCCCCCCTAAACCCCCCTCCCCTTACCCCCCACCTCTAACACCTCTCCACCCCCCGGCTCCTTTACCCCCCCCCCCCCCCTCAGCCACCCCTTTCATCTCATCTCAACTCTCCTCCAACCTCTCTCCCTTGGGAGCTGTTGGACTCTTATGCGGTATTACATAACAATATTTTTTTGGAGCATTTGGGACTCTCGTGCGATATTCACATAACAATAATTTATAATATATATTTTTTTTTAAATTTAGTGTGCTTTAGAGTCTTTAGACCACACGATTGAAGTAAAACTTAACAAACTTATAACAATAAATTTAAAATAAAACATGCTTCTCAAACGGACAGCTGTACGCGACCTGCGGACGTGTCGGACGAAAACACAAAAATTTATGTGAACCTATTCAAAAGCACTTCAACAAACAGAATTAAAGCACACAAACCCTTTCTTTCTTTGAGTGGCCTGGCAACGCCCGCCGGGTGTCCGCTATATATAATGTTATATAGTGCAGGCGCTTGCATTATAATGCAGTTTTCCGGGACTTGGGATGGAACCATTACAGTTTAGTTGACCCCGAGGTTATAGTGGCCTTGCAACGCATGCCGGGTACCCGCTGTATTTAATGTTATATAGTGCAGGCGCTTGCAATATAATGTAGTTTCCCGGGACTTGGGATGGAATCATTACAGTTTAGTTGACCCCGAGGTTACAGTGGCCTTGCAACGCATGCCGGGTACCCGTTGTATATTATGTTATATAGTCCAGGCGCTTGCAATATAATGTAGTTTCTCGGAACTTGGGATGGAACCGTTACAGTTTAGTTAACCCCGAGGTTACATTGGTCTTGCAACGCATGCCGGGTACCCGTTGTATATAATGTTATATAGTGTAGGCGCTTGCAATATAATGTAGTTTCTTGGGACTTGGGATGGAACCATTACAGTTTAGTTAACCCCGAGGTTACATTGGTCTTGCAACGCATGCCGGGTACCCACTGTATATAATTTATTTATTTATTTACGGAAAAATAGTCCATTAACAATAATACGAATAACATGCGTTCGTTAAGGCCCGACCCGCCTAGCAATCGATCACCGTTCGCATCGATTACCGTTCGCAGGACATTTTTCGTAACAATCATCACTTTTCGTAACGCATTTACCAGCTTACCCCCCATGTGTCGAGCGTGCGCAAAGAAGTTTTACTTCAAAAAAATTATTTTGAAGCTGTTGGGACTCTTGTGCGGTATTCACATAAGAATAATTTACAATAAAAAAAAATTTCAAAATTTTCATAAAAATATTCAATGAACATGAATTTTTGCGTTCGGTAAACCCTGTAGTTTTTACAAACACGAAACAATGAAATCGTATTATTTGGTTTCGTTTTAAATTCGTCTTTTCCAAATATTACGATACAGAGCGCCGCGGAGACAACCGCCGGCTGCCACGTTTGCGGGCAGAGTGAATTCTCAATTCTCGAGTCGTCGAGCTATAAGAAAAATGGTAAAACGCGAGCTGTAAATTAATTAATATTAATTACTTCTTATGATTATTTTTCGATCAAAATTTTTATGACTTGTCAATAATGTCTTAGCAAAATAAGTATTTAAAAAAATCTTTAAATATATTAGTTTGGAAGTACGCAAATAAATACACAAACTGGCCAATTTACGTCAAGAAACACATGTACGTATATATTTTTTAATGATTTTATTTAAACTAAAATTAAAATTCTAAAACATACGTTTACCAGATAATGTATGGATTTATTTAACTGCGAGATTATATGATTTGAAATTGGTGTTGTATAATACATGTACTTTTTTGAAAATATAACAAATCTGCCAACGACCTATGGTATAACCTTATTATACTTAAAATAAACATTTTTTCTCAAAATTTAATCCATAACTTTACTAGATAAAAGAACAATCTTTCAAAATCAATTTATAATTTTTTGTGGAAACGAGTCAATAAGTCTAAACACTGATTTAAAAATGACATATTTCTGGTTTCTCTGGTAATGTCCTCTTAAGGATGTATTGTGTTGTTTTATTACAAATTACATGATTGTGTTTTTTCCTTCGAAGTCCTGTTCAAAAAGAGATCATAATAATTATTATGACCACACTTTGCTATTAGCCTAATACAAAACAAGGATGGAAAAATAATTAAAAAAAACAATGCCGTGTAAATTGTGCAAGTCTTTCACTAACAATACAATAATTATTTTTTTTATTTAAATAAAGAGCAATAAGCTTAAATTTATATATAAAAATTAATATATGATTCATGAAATTTGATATGTGCTTATGTAATTCATAATATATATTTCAATTATAAAATCCACTCGAGCGATAGAGATTTCCGGATGTTCGGTTTTCGATTCGGACAATTAATTAATAATGTCATACCTTCAAATATTAATACTGAAACACAAGAACTGCCTACTGCTGTTTAAAGTCAAATAATCCACCTAGATTTTAAGGTTTATTTCATACTTTTAAGGTTTTATACACAGGGTGTTATGGGACGTACTTGATTTACTTACCAGTATTTCCTGACATTATTTGGAGTAAAAGATACGAATGAAATTTAAGTCTCCGGTGACTTTTTAAATGTTTTTTTTAAATTCTTTATAAAAATAAAATCTCTCACGTGTCACCACCGGTCACTCAGCCGAGTAACCGACCAACCCCTCACCGCGCCCCTAACTGTCTGTCAAAATGCCTACGGATTTTTTAAATGTTTTTAGTTGAAAAAAAAAATCCTACTAGTGATCCAGAAAATATGATCTTTCAGAAAATGTATATAATTTTTTTTTATATATACCTAAATCTATTTGTTTAAATCACTACAAGTTATTGTGCATTATAATTCATTTGGTGTAGTTTATGAGTAATCTGAGTATTGTACCAGATAGAGGGTAAACTTTTACATTTAACTGCAAACTCAACTCAAATTTTGAATTTCAGAGATGTCTGATTAATCATCTGGACGATCGATATATGTATATATATTATTTTTTCTTTTTAAATCATGAAATAATAAATAATTTAAATTAATTAAAATCACCTACCGAAATTTAGATAGCCATCACTCGAGTGGATTCAATATCAAATTACGACCTTTCTAGGAAAGCAAAATATTACTGAATCTATAAATTTCTAGCATTTTCGCGTGTTGGATGTGTGTGTGTTTCACTACTCGAAAATTCCGATAAATAATGAATACGCAACCGCCATTCAATTTGAAGAGGAATTATTGTGGCTTTACTGTTCCAATACCGGCAGTAGAGAGAATTGAAATTCACTAAAAAATGGCCAAAACAAAATATGTCAATCATTTTTCGGAGCTGAATTTTCAACACATTCCTTTCAGTGAAATTTTATGGATTTCTCTTTCGTTCAAAAAATTTTTTGGATTGCCAGCAGATTTGAGTACGAACGTAAGTAGGTGGTACCCACAGAGGATTGAAAAGATTTTTGTACAGAAAAATTATTTCATGGTGGCTTTTACTAGCCCATGACAACTGTCATGGTAAAAATGGCAGGTAAAGGAGTCCACGTACTTTTAGAGATGCCTGCATCTAGAGGGAGGAAAGGTAAATGGTAGGTTAGATGACTAGATCTGAATAGCCAGGCACTTCTCCGCTTTCTCGTTCCCATCTCCTTCTCCTTTCCACTACCTTCAGTCTCACAACATACCCCAATTGGGGATTCCATGGTTTCACTGGCTCCAGACGTTTGGGAGCAGGTGGTGCTCTTATACAGTATTAAAATAAAAGTTAGGAAACAGGTTAGGTTCAGTAAAGATTTTTTCAAACGTGAAATCGAAATATTATGGCACCCACCTATGTACATGGTAAAAGAAAAAGAAAGTTTGAAAAAATAATAGTCATTGAGATACTTTTCTTTGGACAAATCGTATAATAAATTATTCCTTATTTGAAATTAAATAAATGTTGCATACATAGTTTAAAATTAAGAGGAAACATGGCAGCCGAGATATTTGAATAATGGGTATTTTAACAAACTGTTGCTGTCTCTGTCGTTGTTACCTCCCTCGAATCCGGAGTGAAAGGGGCAACTGCACTTCAGGCTGATGATGCCTAAAAAAAATCCTCAAAATCGAGGTCTTGTAGTCTCCATTTTTCTACTCCAAAACTGGACCGATTTTCAAGATTTTTTTTTACCAACTCTATTAGGATAAAATGTTCAATGTCTATATGTTTTGCTTTTGTCTGTTGATGGCGTTCAAAGCAAGCAATTTTAACGATTTTTGGAGGTTCCCAACACCAATAAGAAGTAATTTATGACAAAGCAAGTGTTGCCATTTCAATACCTATATTATATATATACTTTTTTTTACAAACGTTGGATCAAATTTGGCCAGTAAAATAAAAGAAAACATCAACTGCAATACTAAAACTCCACCACCAGATGATAATTTCCGAGAAGAAACTTACGCAAAATTTACTCTAAAAGATGTATCGATGGAGGATATCATCAAAGAAATCGACTCACTGAAAGAGAGGACTTCACCTGGACATGACAAAATACCAAGTAAACTACTAAAATCACTGAAATCTCATATAGCCGTTCCCCTCAAATTCCTAATTAATAAGAGCTCCACTCTAGGTTGCTTCCCAAATGTATTAAAACAAGGTATTATCTCTCCAATTTTTAAAGGTGGGAACAAATCTGAAATTACCAATTACAGACCAATTTGTGTTCTAAGTGCACTCTCCAAAATTGTTGAAGGAATACTGAGAAATCAATTAACTACTTACCTTGACTCTAGTAAAATATTATCAGCAAATCAGTTTGGTTTTCGCCAAAACTTATCAACCTCAGACGCTATCGCTAACGTTACAAACTTCATAACAAGTAATGTTGACAAAGGAAATAAATGTATAGCAATTTTCCTTGATCTTGCAAAGGCGTTTGATACTGTGAACCACAAAATACTTTTAGATAAACTTAAGAGGGTAGGAATATCAGATACAGTTCTTCAATTACTTCATAGTTATCTACCTGATCGAACGCAATGTGTTAAAATAAGCAGTACCTGTAGTAGTTCCCAAAAAACAGTTTGTGGAGTTCCACAAGGTAGCATCCTAGGACCCTTATTATTCTTAGTATATATTAATGATCTATGTAACTTACAAATTTGTGGACAAATCACAACTTTTGCCGATGATACGGTTTTGCTATTTTATGCCAAATCTTGGGATGAAGTCTTTAAAATGGCAGAAAATGACTTTCGTATTGTTAAAAATTGGCTTAATGCTCACATATTAACCCTGAATACAGACAAAACCAAATTTCTAACATTTCGAATATCAAATAAGCTCTTGCCTTCACAAAAAAGCCCTAAACTTCACAGCTGTAACCCCTCATTAACTCCATGTACCTGTCCTTCTATAAGTAGAGTTGACAGTATTAAATATCTTGGTATTCAAATAGATGATCTTCTTAAATGGAACGCACATGTTACAAACTTAACGACAAGACTGAGGAAATTCGTCTATTTCTTTAAAAATGTTAGAGATATATTAAATATAAAACAACTGAAACAAGTTTACTGTGCTCTCATACAATCATCACTTGAATACGGTATTATTAGCTGGGGAAGTGCCACAAATACTTGCCTGGAGCCTTTAGTAAAGATTCAAAAACTAATTTTGAAGGTTATTCTTAAAGTCCCGTTGAGAACGAGCACTGATTTTATTTTTAAGACACTAAATGTTCCTAACCTGCAAAAACTGTATTCAAAAAATATTCTGCTTCACCAATTTAAAAATACACACATGTTTGAGGAACGAATAAACACTAGAGCCCTAAGAGAGTCAAATGTAAAATCTTTTAACATCCCAGTTTGTCAAACCTCTTATGGACAAAGAACTTTTAAATATAATGCAACAAAGCTATTCAATTCTCTACCTGCTGAAATAAGAAACACTCAAAGCAAAAGTGCATTTAAAAGTAGAATCATTGATCACCTCAAATAAACATATCTATCAGGAGTATTTAATAATATTCTTACCTTTATGCCTACTGTTTGTAAATATGTAACCATGTACCTACTGCAATGTTCATATAACATACTTGAATTGTATATTACTTAGAAAAAAAGATTTTATATCAACCTGTCGTGTTAATAATATTAATAAAACAAAATCATAGATTATAACAACTCTGTAAATTGCCATCTCAACACAGGTGTTTCACACCTAGTGAGATGGACAATACATCATTATTATAACCTAATGTAATATGAAAATAATTAAATAAATAAATAAAATATATATATTTTTTTTTTTAACATTAACTTCACACAGGAGGGAGGCCCTGAGGAAAATAATATCCCTCAGGGCCTATATCATCTGAGATGCTGTGTGGAGGGTCTTTTTGAGGAGAGGAAGGAATGAACATTGGTCTTGAAGATATCCATGTTGTAGGAAGGAGGAAACACAGAGGCCGGCAGCCGAGCTGTTGAACAAAAGAACGAGTCGAAGAAGCGACCAGTTCTTATGTGACAAAAGTCAACCGTGTACATATGTTGGGCGCGCGCTTGGCGTGTTTCCCGATTATGTACCGGGGCCGTAGGGATCAATGATGCTAGTTCCTCGGAGCATCTTCCTTTGTAATACCGGTAGAACAAGGATAGCATTCCCACGACGCCTGTGCTCTAAAGATTGCAATCTGTCTGTTAAGATGGGAGAATCTATCAAACGGACCGCCTGTTTTTGCGCAGAGTCAAGAGTATTTTTCAGGTATTTTGGAGCTCCAGACTAGAGGTGGCTGCCAAATTCAACCTTGAGGCGCACTTGTGATTTGTACAAGGTAAGCAGTTGTGTACTATTAAAGTGTCTGTGGGCCGTGTATAGTACGCCCAGTTTTTGGGAGGCTAATTGTTGCACCGGTGTCAACATCCAGAGAGTAAATTTTTCTCCACTCGGTTTCCTCTCCAGCAGATTAAATATTGTTTTCAAATAAGGGAAAACTAGAAACATACCTTTTTGGACCCGAAATCTTCTGTATCACTTCACAGAAGTACTAGACAATAAGTAGTCAACGTGTACACATTACGTAAAAACGGAAAAATACCTATTTTTGTGTTAAGATGATTAGCTGCGTAGGTTCAACTAATATAAGGGGGAGTTTTATTTTTAGGTTTTGAAAGTCTACGTCAATAACACACCACCATTGACGTGGTTACAAATAAATCATTTGCAAGCAAGCCTCAACATCCCTCAGTGTGTAGGTAGTTGGTACCTACTGCTGTACTTGCTACAACAATAATTTCAATTTAATGGGGGGGATGATTTTTCGCGCTTTTGTTGAAAGCGTCAGAACCATATTCGCAAGTCTGTAAAATACTTTTTTAATTCAATGGGGTAATCTGTGGCTCTGTGATCTGGCTTTGTTGATTTTCTCCTGGCAACGAATTCTGCGCTAAAACGCACTTTTATTAAAGTATTATTATTATAATTATTTAGAAATATAAGGGCAACTCGGTTCGTAAAAATTATAAAAATCCGCAAAAAATTTCGTTTAAGAGTTACTAATATTGCCTTCAATTTAAATAAATAGATATTACAATTTGAGGTTTTACTCATTAAGTTATTCCAGAAATAAAAATAAAATATTCATCCTGGACTTGCAGAAAGTCAATAGATGTGGCGTATTAAAATATTAGATTGATCATTATTTGTACATTTTCATGGTCACCTTGTTTTTTGGCTGTAAAAAATTGAATAATCTTTTTTTTTTAAATTGTCGATTTTGGCAACGGTTTTGTGAAAAAAAATTATGAAAATTTGAAAAAAAAAACTTAATAGTTTTTTTGCTTTGAACGCTGAAAAAAATCAGTTTGTACAAATAATCCTTCAAAACTTTTCTGTAAGCTACAAAACAAACTTTTAATGTCTTTTCGTTATCTACAAAAAAAAGGATTTGTTTTAATTAACGACCATAATTTGTTCTAATTAACTACCACGACAGTAATTAATCACAAAAAAATTTAAAACATTACAATATATGTTTATAAGTTGTTCGTTTGAGAGTCGCTAATATTATTTTCAATGATTAAATATTACAATTTGAGTTTGTCATTCCAAAAATAAAAAAATAAAAATAATTTTTAGTCGGTTTTTTTGCAGTTTACCGATTAAAATGTTAAAATCTATTTTTGAACATTTTTTTTCATGTTCCATGTATGGTTGATATTTAAAATTATTTTCATTTTGCTATTTCTGTGTTAATATTATTATTATTTTGTTATGTGCATGTTTTTGTACGTCATTATGTAATTGTATGAATTGCGTAATGTGTGCATGTATGTTATATATACATAAAAGTAAATATTTCCATTAAACTAAGTAAAATAAGTTTATTTTTATTTTCAAAGATAAAAGTACCCATAAACAAAAGTAGTTTATTGGGATTTTTCTCTGTTTCTGTATAATTATTTTTTATTTCCTGTTACATTTTATTATTTTTGTTTTTCTCTTTAAATAAATAAAAAAAACTCTTATTATTATAATGTTTGAGGTGCCCTAATGATATTGCAAAAATATAGTTGGCATTATTAATTTTATATTTACTTAATAAAAAGTTTTAAAAAAATGATATAATACATAGTTTTCCTTATCATACATTATGATCCATCACAAAAACAAAAAATCCCAAATATGTTAATAAATATTGTTGTATTCAATTTGTTAACAATGTAATCGTTTCATATTTTACAAAAAGCTCTATGATTCAAATTTTAAAAACTTTGGAATTCAAGTTTCTCTTGGCATTCGAAATTTAACTTCGAATTTGCCAATAGGTACAAAATAAACAACAAATTCCGTTATATTTATTTATCGAACAATAAAAACGGATCCCGTTCGGTATGCAACGATTTGCGAAATCCAATATTGACCATTCGTAAACTTGGATGATGCATTCCACATTTCATATTCCATAATCCACATACGTGAGGTGCACCTGGGCGTTACTGGAAGGGTAAACAGTTTACGCCACATACATCACTTATGCAAATTTGTAAATACAAATACAATGTCGAGACAGGTCAGTTAGCCAAGTCATTAAACAACGAATGCGGTAAGGTATGACCATAACTCAGGTAACGGGTTATGTAATTTAGCAAACTTTGATTATGGATAAAATAATTAAGTGTCAAAGACGTGCTAGTAATATTACTTGGTATTGATAGGTTGATGGTTATACCTACTCTATTAATTATTTTTTAAATTTTAACAATAGTATTTTCTTCAATTTAATAGCAGATTAAATTATGATTGAAAAATATTTAATTTTGTATACAAAATTTGGCTTTTTAATATTTTTCACGGGCGGTGGTTCAAAAAAGCCAATTCTTGTTTGTAAAAAAAACCCTTTTTGTAACAATTTTTGAACAAATATTTATTGTCTTTACAGGATGTCTGTATTATTTTTTTTTCCTTTATACGTTCCTTGTCACAATAATGCTGCAGCTCTTTAGTACGCATTAAATAATTATGAGACAAAAGGTGAGACACACAAGTACGTATGTCTGCTTCCTCCAAAGTACTACTTTTTTCCTTTGTAGAAAACAGACATCCGTACATTGTGTGTCTCATCTTTTGTCTCGCCATTATTTAACGCGCAAGAAAGAGCTGCTGCATTATTGTGATAAGGAAGGCATGTTTATTGCCTTTTTGTACCTTCGCTGTTCCGTAAACGTAAGCAGCTATACAGTACTGAGTATGTATCAGATGACAAAACTCATTCGTCATGACGCCAAAGATTTTACGTGTTGGCGGACCTTAAAAACTTTAAAAATTAGTTTAAATACGAAAACTAACAAGTATTAAAGTCAGGAGGGCAATACTGATAAAATTTAAAAGAAATGGACTGGAGTTCCTTATCACTTACATCCTCGTTTTACAGTTATTATAATTCGTGTTTTTTTAGAAGGAATTATATATTTTTTTCACCTATCCTTAACATAATTTTATGCTACTTCAAAAAATGATTTTCTGGTGGAAATTGGTTTTACACACGCATATAGTAAAAATAAAATGTGATGCATTTCATCAGTGTGGTGCGGCGGTTACAAAATAGTTTTAGTGATTGAGAATTATTTTTTTCAGGCTGTGTTAATGTGTTAGAAAAATAGAAAGTAGAAGGATGTCCTTAATCTGGTGGGAACTGAAAGTGCCTCCTTAAGAAGAGTGTAACTTATTCTAAAGCCATGATGCCTGCACTGTGGCGAAATGTGTGCATGTTTTCGAGTTACTTATATAATAATTCTTGAATGTGGGTACTTGGTCATTAAAAATATCTTTCTATTATTTGAAAATGTACATATATTCATATGTACATGTGTACGTATATTCGTTTTTTATTTTTGTTTATTTGTTGTTATTTACTTTTAACCTTAAGAGGCCGGTATTCGAATTTCTACCGATTTCTTGCAAACCTTCCTTAAACATTTTAAGTTTTTAAGCTCTTAAAGTAATATATGTTATTCTTGAAAATAATATCTAGACATTAGTCGCGCCCAAACGCAAATTATATAAAATTCCCTCGATGGAAAAAAATCGCAAAGTATGCTCCAAAAAATATTATAAACACGTTTGTTTCAGTTATTTTACAAGTTATATGTATGAAAAAATTCACAGCGTTTCTTTAAATGCTGTTTAAGACAATTATCGCGAGATTTTTGCTCTATTTTAAACGAGTCGTGTTTTATTAAAGATTTTCATGATTCATATTTCGTAATTTCATATCTCTCCGTCTTCTTATTTTTGGGGCCGGGAACGAAGCCTTAATCTATTATTTGTCTAATTTATTTTGTTATTTAAAAATATGAAATGTATTGCATTGCACTACCCCTGCAACATTCTAGTATAAACTATTATTATTATTATTAAAACTGCTAAATTCTAGGTAGAATCTTCACTTTAACGGGATCCCTGGTTCTCAGTACCAGGTCAGGGAAGAAAACTAAATCTTCTGGTTTGGTGACTGGCTCCAGACGGTAGTTTCGCAATATGGAGGACACGACTGACTTCAATTCGTACATTGCAAATCTTTGACCTGAAAATACCAAGAAAAGATCTTGTTATCGCGTATTACCATGTAAGTCCAGTTAGTCTGTACTTTGCATAGTTTCATGATAACTGTGCATGTGTAGAGACTTTCTCAATTTTGTGCAATTTTGGTTACTTGGATGGTCTCTATAGTTAGTAATTATGTAATTCAAATAGGAAAATTTACTGCCAATATTAACATAGGTATAGACTGTTTTATCTCCCAACCTGTAGAACTAGATTGCCAATGGTCATGAAAATAGGGAGAGTAATCTGGTTGTTGAACAGAATCAATTCAGATATCGTCGCAAATAAGCTGTATTTAAAAAAAACTATTTGGCTACTAGTACAGTTCATGCTTACTTTTTATATGTGTTCTCTTTAACAAAATTTTGTTATATTTTTAATAATAGATTGAACTAAATAGGCTGTCCTTCAATTTTTCTGTTCCCTGTAGCTTTATACGAATAAGTTATAAACTTAGAATCATACACACTAGAATGTCGTGCAGTGAATACATTACCAATACAGTTCCTCGGTCCCGCACTGAACGGAATGTAGGCAAACGGATTTCTCTTTGCACAATTTTCTGGAGTAAACCTTTCAGGTATAAACTTTTCTGGGTCTGGAAATACTGCAGGGTCTCTGTGCAAATCATATATGTGGATATGGCAACTTGTTCCCGCTGGTACGATGTAATTGGCTGAAAGGAATTGTCCATTTAAATACGTATGTAAACCGAGAGTAAAAGAACTATGCGCCATGGAGTAGGTTAGGTTAGAAATATAATATATTTGCTAGTTCCCTCAAGCTTATTTGTTCTCCAAGGAATCATAATCTCACATATTTACAAGGTGAGAAATATGATCTAAGCGAATGACAATCAACCCTTTCAGTCGGAGTTACAATTTATAAATTTTCAATTTGTTCGCGGGCAATGGAGGAAGGGTATCTACAGATTGACGTTGTTAAATTTTGCAGTCGGTTGTGTCGCAAATTTATTCCAAAATGCGATTTTTTAAAATAAAATAATTGGAATGTGAGGAAAATTTTATATAACCAAGGCCAAACTAATAAATGGTAACGATCTTTATCATTCTGATATATAATCACTGTCACTGACACCCTGGCAAATCAAGTATTTTGAAATGTTGGTTCTTATGTTAGTTTTAAGTCTCCAACTTTCAGTCCCAGTTGTAAATATGTGTGTCATTAAATCACTAGTTTTAAGTCAACTTCCTATTATAAATCTTAGTCATAAGTCACTAGCTTATAAGTCTTAGATAAAAGCAACTAGCTATAAGTCTTAAATATAGGTCACCAGTTATAATTTTACAAATCTAAGTTATATCAATTTTATTATATATTTACTTGTACAGCGCTCTTCAGGTGATTTCTAAATTAGCCAAGTATTATTATTATTATTATTAATAATAAAGTGTTTTATCTATTCATATTATAATATAATATGCACGATTTGTATGGTGCCGTTTTAGTGAAAAATCTTTTGTTGTAAAATTTATGACATATTTCTACGCTACTCTATCTTACTACCTTACTTACCACTATACAAATAAAGAACATATTTATATATATTAGGCTAGAAACTATTAAAAAACAAGTTTATAAAAAATTCACATTTGCAATTTTGGGCGACTTTTTGAGATTTTTAATGTGGATTTTTCTTCACTTGACATCGAACAACCATATTTTAAGAAAAATCTTTTTATTTTTATCGGCTGATTTAAAATTCTGAAGAAAGGCTGAAATTTTCCTATTTTCAAGTGGGCAGTACGAAATAGTTCGAGGGCCACGTAAAATGGGCTCAACGATTTTAGAAAGAAAAAACACCACGCTTTATATTCAAATAAAGAATTTAACTAAAGAAGAATTATTTATTTATTTATTTACGCCCTTTTTCGGGGCTTTTACATTATAACGTGCCCCTATGGAAATCAAAGGAATTTGAGTAAAATGCATGAAACTTCGCGAATATTTTACGGATTATTTTTATTTGAAATGACAAAAGTGAGGTAACCGTAATGTTTATAATTTATTTATCTACTAAAATGATTGAGTGTGTTTTTTTCGTTGTCAGTAATTTTAGTTCATTTTCTAGACGAAAAACCTAAGGTAAGCCATTTTTAAAACTTTTTATATTCGCATTATAAATCTAAATATAACAAAAAAACAAATGTTTATTTCTAATAATCGAAAATTTAAAAGCGTATTTCATCGGCTTTCTAAAACAGTTTTTAGTTTTCGGACAGAAAAAATTGTTTTATTTTGAATTTATTGCAAAGCGGAAATAAACACAAATCTGAATTTGCAGTAAAGATAACTCAGAGCATAATGGCATCAACCTTTTTACATCCAATTAGTCTGTCGGGTACATCCCGTATGCATAACTTACGAATTTCTACATTAGCTTCGCACAGGGGGCCCTGAGGAAAATAATTCCTCCCAGTGCCTTATTTATCTTTGGGGATGCAGTGTGGAGGGTCTTTTTAGAAAATGAATGAGAGGAAGTTCTGGAAAGAATAGGTATGAGGGGTGGTAGGAATCTGGGGTCAGTGAGTCCAGGAGTAACGTACGTATGAATCCAACCCTCCCACTGCGGTGCAAGGCCATGTTCCGAGAGAGTCCTGCTGGAGAGATCAAAAGGTCTCCCTCCATTGATGGACCCGGGCACCCCTGCTAAGCCACCAAACGTAGCGAACCACTTTGGGTGACCTGCGGCAGAGGTGACGTGTGTGGTATTTCTTTTCATTAGTGTGCATTTTAACATTATTTGTTGTTTTGATGTTATACTTTTCCTATACTTACGTAACTGAACTTGTTCCTTGAGTATTCGAGATATGAAAGCAACACTTGGGTAAAGTCGAAGGGTTTCTTTCAAGCACAATTCCAAATATCGCATTTTATGAAAGTCTTCTACGGTTGGCGACTGTTCATTATTTTCAAAAATTTCGTCCAACTCAGCTACTATACCCTCCTAAAATAATAATATAAAATAGTTATTTAAAAAATAAAATTAATCGAAAACTGAAATAAACTTTAAAATATTTTTTTTATTCAACAACCCCCCTCGTAATAATAATATAATAACTAATAATAATCAACTTTATCGATGGCGTAGAATCTTGTGCATTATTACTTTTAATGCACAAGATTCTACAATTATTAATAAATCTCCAATCAGATATCAAACCAGCATTTTGCACTAATAAGAGCATAGGTAAGCTTTTAATGAACGACAAGGACAAAGAAGATAGTTTAAGCTACTCGGGTATTTATTCACTTCAATGTAGTGATTGTCCCGCGTTTTATATAGGCAAAATGGCATGGAATAGTAACACCCGTGTCAAAAAATACCTAAGATTTTTACAAAGTAGACTCTCTGAATTTGCTAAACCATCTTATTGAAACAGATCATAAATTTGATAAAAACACAGGCATCACCTTGATGCATAAAAACGAAATAGGTATCAGATTGAATAACTTAGATGCACCAGAACTAAGGAAAGCCGAAAAAATTAATAGTAAAGTAATTAACAATCAAATAAATTTAAATAAAAGTCCAATACAACAGGTCGGCATAAAGTAAAAGAATAAAAGTGGTGTTTACAAAGTTTTTGTCTTACTTAAAATTAAAATAAACTTTTTGTTGATCATGAATAATCGTAGGATATATTTAAAAAAAACATTATTCCTACCTGTACGGTTTTGTTATTTGCCAAAGACATCAAGCAGAAAGTAATAGCCATTCTTGTAGTATCATGACCCTAAAATAATAAAAATCTATTATACATGATAAATAAAATAATTCACAAAAAAAATGGAATTAATAATTATCTCATGGGATTTATGCAGGGTGTATCAGGAAGCATAGGTAATGCAGCGAGAGTTGACTCCAAACGTATTTGTCCATCGGTATACGCTTTCACCGAAGAGGAACAGCCCTTTAACTTGTTTGTGGAAAAATAAGTACCTATCAAAGATATTGAAATAAAAGGAGATGTGCTATCCGCCGTTTTTATTAGGTGAGACTGCGCTTCCGGGTGTCGCCGGTGTTGTTTACCAATTCACGAATAAACTAAACGAACGAATAATTAACGAATAAACTAAACGAACGCTAAACTAAATGAACAAATTCTTTCCGTACTCAAACTATATTGTTGACCAATAATAATGCACACCTTAAAAAAATCAAGAAAATGAACAAATTCTTTTTGTATGCAAACTACGCGCATTAGGCCGTAGTTCGGCGATAGTCGCGCGGACATCATAGCATATCTCTTGTATTTGAATATCTTTGGTACCTATAGACTAAAAAAATCATTAAAATGAGTAGTGATTTATAAGTTATGACTAATAACAGTAATAACTAATAAATCACTCATTAGGTTTCATAAAAAACAATTATATAAAATAAATAAAATTATTGTGACATAGGTAATTATTGAATTTATTCACTCGAACGATGAGTGGTCGGTTTTTAATTTGGCCGTTCGATTTAAATAATATCATTCCTCAAAATATTAAAATGGAAACTAATGAACTGCTTACTGCGGTTTAAAGTCAATTAATCCACCTAGATTTCACCGTCCATCCCATATTTTAGGGATCTATAAATTTTGGCACATTATGGCAAGCGATCGCTCAAGACGTTTTGAAAATTGTCATAATGTGCCAAAAGTCGTTCGAGTGATGAGTGTACATTAAAAACTTTTATAAATTAACACAAAATTAAAAATGATCACAGAGTAAGAACGACGTAATTATTAACAATAATTCTTAAAAGTGTCAACTAAAAAATAAATCATTATTTTAATTCAAATAAAGGCTTAAAATTTTTACGTACAAATGAGTTTGCAATCAGATGACTTTAAAATTTTAGAAATTAGAAAAGTATTATTTTAATATTATTAATAACCTTTTTTTAAATAGCCATCTTAAATTTATTTTTATATTAATACATATAATGGAATTTTTTTTTTTTTATTAAATGAAACAATATTAGCGAAACTCGATCAAAATCTGGAGACAGAAAAATCAGAAAAAGATATTGGTTCCACTGGGACTCGAACCCAGGGCCCTTTGCTTATCTTTTTCTGATTTTTCTGTCTCCAGATTTTGATTGAGTTTCGCTAATAATGTCTTCATTTAATTAAATATTATAAGAAAAAAAATATTATTTAGATATCTTATCGTTACTCTTTGATTATTTTGTGTTTTTTTATATATATGCTAATGCAATAATTATCAATTTTATAATAATTTTAAATACTTTGAATAATTGTTTTTTAAGACACGTAATAACTAATGAATTACAACTCATCGTAATATTTTTTGTCTATAAGTAGGTTCTTAATTATCTATTATTTTATTTGTTATTTTTCACTATACGTTTATTCTGTCAAAGGAACCATTGTTTTTAAATTTGTGGATTATTTTGATTAAATAGTGGTGCACCAAAGTTATTACTAAAATAACGCCACAATTGCAATCATTGAAGAAGTGATCATTAATAATTTTCATTAAATCTAAACGAAAAACGTTGTATTAAGGTGATGAAGTCGACTAAGATTGATAGACATATACTATATACCCAAGGTATTAACCAGCGATTCCTGGGTTTAAATGAAGTAAAAAATGTCAACATCATTTTGCTGTCCTGTGACATATTTTTTTCAATGATTAAAATTTCATCAAATGTGACAACTAATCCAAATGGGTAAGTCGAAAGTCTAAGGTCGAACGTCAAAAGTCAAAAGTCGAAAGTCGAAAGCCGAAAGCCGAAAGCCGGAAGTCGAAAGTCGAAAGACGAAATATTTTTTTTTTATCAAACGTTGGTTTTATAATTTTATTTGAAATATTATTATTATAAGGTTGGATTTTTTATATTTTTATATTATAATCAAACATTTTCCTTGTACAGCAAGTAGGTACATAATTATAAGTTTGGTAGATAATATTATATTATAAAGCCGGGACACCGGATCACTGGAGCCAGGATGCGGCTAATGGCCTCCGATAACACAGTGGTGACCGCAGCTTTCCAGCACCAAGCGCCAATCTTGAGTGAGCGCCGGGCCCGAGCACACCCCAGACCACGCCCTACATAATAATTGATTATTTATTTTATTGTTTTTTCCATTTATGTTTTTTCTTATTCTATAATAATAAATTTTTTTACGACTTTGTCCGGGTTAAATCTAAAAACTAAACCCTTCCACACACTTTTCCACAAATCTAGTCAATTCAAGCTTTGTAAGTGCACTATATAAGTATAATAAATACAAAAGAATACAAGAACAACATGTCAACCTACCAGAGACCAAATGGGAAAATAATTCACGAATTCCATATATTTTCATATCAGAGGGTTCGGCTCGGTAGAACTCCTAACTGGACCAATAAATCCCACCGCTCAATATAAATATTTAAAAAATCTTTCGTAATCCTACATGTATTTAAAATGATTGATTTTTGCATTTTTATATATAAATTCTTTGACAAATCTAAGAAGCCTAAATTTTGAATGAGAGAGCTAGGTAATTTGCCAGTAGCCGAAATAACAAATGGTAATATTTTTATATTCTGAGAATGCCAAATTCTTTTAATCTCATTTCCTAAATCTGCATATTTTCTTATTTTATCAGAAACAGTTTTTTGAATTTTACGGGAATTTGGAAAAGCGATATCAATGATTATAAGTTATTTTTTTTAAATTTTGACGTGTAAAACTATATCGGGTCTATTATAACTAATTTTTCTGCTTGTTAATATAGTTTTATCATTATATAATTTATGAAATTCATTTAATTATTATTATTATTTTTAAAGCCATGTTTATCATTATTTACGGGTGGTAATAAATTATGTTATACGATCAGATTAAAATAATTGTATTTCAGTTTTTTGTAGGTAACTAACTACCTATTTTTATGCGTAATTGTTTGTATAAAATTTTTCTTAACATTTGATTTAGTAATAAAAACATAAATATAGCTTTTGTCTTGTTTGTTTATTGTTTGAATAAAAATGTTATATTTCTATTGTATAGCAACAACCAGTATCACATTATGTCTCATCTATTTTTATATATTATGCATATCATTTTAAATACTAAACAACACGTTAATGAAAAAAAAATACTTCACCAAATAGCTGATCCCTAAATATTAGTTGACTCCCTTTTTATTCAAAGCAGAGCTATTCATAATTATTATTTAATTAAACAGTTTTTTGTTCCTCTTGGAAACATGTGTAAAATGAGTTGTGCTGTTATACAAAGGAGCGACGTTATGCCGAAGAAAAAGCTTATACGGTAAAAATATTGTAGCTGTATTGGTTAGCTAAACACGTCAAAAATGTCTTATTTTATATGACAATACAACAAAGTGAGAATAAAATTGCCAGATGTGCAACGATTTGAAATGAATGATAAAAGATTCATTAATTCTGTTTCTTCAATAATTGCAATTAGTTAGCAAACACCTACAATATGTTATTATAATCAACGGTTCCAACGAACAATCGATTACAATTGGTTCGGACGAACAATTGGTTGCAGATTAGTACCCTTGCATTAAAGTTGTATAATAAAAGCTCAGTATAATAAAATGAAAGTGGGTTAATGCAAAATATGGTAACAACACATAAATTTCATCATCTTAGATTAAAAATAATAAAATTGTTAACGCGAAACTACAAGCATGTGGAAACAAACAGCTCTAATGATTTAGAAAAGGTCGATGTACGGAAGCCAACTTATTGATGTTTATTTACTGATTTATCAAAATCGACAGACGACATCAGGTAGATTGCTTATGCGATTGATTGTGTACTTTTCAAAGGCCTTTGATACATTTATTCACTAAATTGACGTTTTACTAAAAAAACTGGCTATGATAGAATTCTCCATAAGATAACTCATATTTTTTGCTGCAGATAGGAAACAGTTTGTGTATCTTGGTCTATTCCAATCTGTTCAATTTGTGTACGATCAGGAGTACCCGAAGGCTTCAATTTAGGCCCACTTCTTAACTCCATATATATTACTAGGTTTCTTCTCTTTGCTAATGACCTGACACTATTGTTAGATGTACTAACATTAGTAATCAACTCCAGTCAGACATTGATAGATTTGTTGACTGAAGTAAAGGAATCGGTTTGAGCTCAATGTACCTAAATGTTTAATTTTGTCCAACCTGGTATTACCAGTATATGTACACGGATTCCCGAAGTTTAAAACATATCTCTACGATGAAGGATCTTGGAATCATGTTCGATAGTAGCCTAACAATATTTCATGTTCATATCGACATGACTTGTAGCACTTCATTGAGAATGTTGGATTTTTTTTCTAGGCACTTCAAGGAATTTTAGCGGTACCCTGGTTACCATAATTTAATAAAATTCCTGTGTAAGGTGTAGTCTAATAAAATATTGGAGAGAATTCAGAAGAAATTTCTGAGATTTTTCGACATAAGGGAATAGAGCTACTATCAATGGCTCTATATTACAGATTTTCTTTTGGGTAAGCTCAGAATGGATCCATGGATTAGAAGGGATGTACACATTGTTACACATTTCTTCTGACTGATTCGTGGATGGTTTAAAAACCCGACTATCATGGAGAGCATTAATTTCTCTGTTCCCGATGGTTATCTCCGTCACCGACAGATAGCATGCAGGACTAACTTACCGATGAGCATACCGGTTGGGAGAGCAATCGTGCTGTTGAACACAATGATTTCGGATAACGATAAATTTAGCATAAGTGAAGCTACCTTTAAAAGGCAAGCTCCTTTTCTGCTAGTGTAGTTGATATAACCACCTTTATGTTTATAATATTCTCTTTTACAAATGTATTTAAACATTTTAGTAATGTTTTTAAAATAATAAACGAATTCAATTGAAAATAAATAATAAGTTAACATAATTGTACATCCGACATTGTTCGTTGGGATCGTCGAAAATACGTCAAGTGTTCGAGGTTACGATATAATTGGGATTTTGATGCACAAAATAATAAAAGAAAAATTAGTATCACAGAAAACTTACTTCAAACATAAATGTATCAACTTCTTCTCTGATCCCAAGTTCGTCAATCTGCCCATTGTGTTCAGCAAACAACAATAAGTCCAACATTGCCAATCTTCTCTTACTGCCCTTCATGTATGTATCATTTTCTATATCATTAATGGAAGTGGAAGTAATTTCTTCCCGCATCGTTACGCGTCGTTTTCTTATAATATCCAAGGTAAATTTATGCAACGTTGACAATAGTCGTTTCTGTTTTCGTCCCATGAAATTGAATTGAAATATTGAATTGACGTAAAACCAAATTCTGACCATCCTGTAAGTTAATATCTTTCCCATTTCGTGAATTGCGTCTTCATATTTCTTAAATGTTGAAGTCTCATTTGATTCCAATTGCGTACCCATGGCGGTCTCTACAGGAACAACATGTAATAAAACAACTGTTTTTAGAAATGAGGGATTTCTAATAGGCACATAATTAAGTCCGTAACCTTATTTAAATAGTAAAATCTTATAAACTATGAAAGGGAAAAAATATTATTAATTATAATTTTTTTTTTAAAGAAAGACGAACATTTCCGGGTTACGAATAACCCGACAATATTTTAAAATCTCCCACTACCACTACAGTAAGCCGAAACTGTTGCTAGATTCGTGATGGAGGACTTAGCCAGCCAAAGAATCGATCACGGAATGCCTGGGTGAGACCCAAACGCGATGCCAACTCAGCCACTGACCGGTCATATTTGCGATTTGCCCATTCCACTCAATAGGCCAGTAAAATAAGCATTATAAAGGGGGTGACGATCTAAATTATTCTGATATTTTCAATTGTTTTATATGTTTTATAAACTGCCCTCTATTGTAAAATCAAAGTTTTCGACCATGACGCAACTGCATTTTGAAAAAAATCAGTCGAAACCATGGCAAAATCGAATCTTCCTTTAATAACTCGTTTCCAACGCAAATTAATAATATAATACAGTAGCTTTAGGTAACAACTTTCGCAGAAAATGAATATTTCAATAGGTACGTTCCGAGATATAGAGTGGATTAATGTTTCTTTTCACTACCTATCGTGATTTTACCAATGATTTAAATTAAAAAAAACAATAAAGAAAAAATGGGTAAAGTATCAATTTGTGAGCATAAAATTGTGAATATATTTAACTAGAACAATACAATTTAATCATCGCCGTTGGGTGTAATAGGCAAACCGCTAGTAAATGTGATTAAACTAATTGTTAGTATAATCAATGAATGATTATTAAGTCTTGAATTTATAATCTAATTTGCCAGGAAATGTATAATTGGAAAAGTCTTTCAACAAGAACTAAAAAGAATCCCTTGTCAAAATTTCTAAGTGAAACTCTGTCGGATATCAACACGAAAATCAATGTAAAACATCTTTTTAACAAAAATAATGATAAAGTGAAACTTACTGCAGATGGTTTTTATTGTAAATTGTGAAACGAAAGGGCCTATGTCCGTTTCTGATTTCCCGATGTCTCCTTTTAAAGATTGCACAATATTCACACTTTGTTCATTGAACGTGTCACAGAATTGACGCAAAATATTAAAATGAAAGGCTGGAGTAAGAATTTTTCGCCTTTTTTGCCATTTGTCTCCTGAAACATTATCGAATTAACGCTTTTAGAGAAATCTATGGATACAATTAAGTCATATTTCCTACAATAAGTCTACACACTCAAAATAGTAGTAAGATATTCCCTGAAATCTATTCAATATAAAAATACTTCGTTGTTGGAGTACAAATTAAATTACCTTTGCTAGTTAAAAGTCCTTCGTTCAGCCAAGGCTCCAAGAAATAATAAAGTATGCTTTTCTGAATGTGTTTTTGGCTGCTTAAAATTACCTGAAAGAACGCAGATATCACACCTTTAACAGTGCCTAAGCACTAAACAAAAAACAGTGTGCTTATGTAAGTTGGTTCATTATATAATGCGTTGCAAGGCGATGGTTCGAGAGAGTCCTGCTGGAGAGGTCAAAGGGTCTCCCTCGACAGGTCTCTCCCGAATTGGTGGCAGACGTATCTATAACCAAGACCTGGCCACCTAGCACAGTCGATTGATAAGGATTGATAGGATAACTTTCGATAACTTCTCATTGTTCCCTAGCATGACTGCAGATCGCCAACGAATAAGTAATAATTCACAATGACTAAGTGTTCTTTATATATTCGACGTCAACTTGTTGTACGTAAGTTGTTTGTACGTGATGCAGTTGTCTTAGGGAACGATGAGAAGTTACCGAAAGTTATCCTATCAATCCTTATCGATCGCCCATATTAGGACCCCTGGACAAACCAACGCAACGTAGCGAACCTATCGATGAGGAGTTGTTTAACCAATGAATGGTTCTCGGGCGGCGGCAGAACCCTTACACGCTTCCAAAAAGTGGTTTGACTTTTTTTATTAAAAAAAGTAATTTTAATAACTTCAAATTAACGATTTTACCTCTACGTCTTCTGCGTTGCAAATGTTCAAATGACGTAGCCAGAATGCCTCCACGCTGTAAATTCCATTAAATCTTTTGGCTAACGTTCTTGCTAGCTTGAAAAGAAGCACTACGAACAAAGCACACAGATATCATAATTAATGTATGTTGTCTTGATATGCAAACGTACCATTATTTTAAATTAAAGTATCTTACAAATTTGATTCTCTTGGTATATTTAATTTAAATGCGGTGAAACATATGTACATTGTACATAGAGGAATGTGTTAGAGATTCCATGTTTTAACATATAAATATTAGGGTTCCCGAAGTACAATTTAATTTACAACTGATTTCTGTCAAAAAGTGGAGAGCGGAGAGTATTGCATTTGAGTCTATTTGGTACTTGTTTTTTTTTATATCCACAGATGCTAAATGTAATATAATAAATATAAGAGCAAGTTTTTGTGTGGCTATAACGCCTTGCTTATGCTCCTCTTAAACTTAATCTAATCCAACCCAACAAAGAGAGCATGTGTTATGTGTGGACAAGTCAAACGGGGGCGAAGTAAGAAGAAGAGGTTAAGAGGGACATGCACAATTCGGTTGACAAACAACGTTAAAACTTGTTTAGAAACGTTATTTTGCACAAAATTTAGGGTTGCATTTTTCAACCAAGTTCAAAAAATAAATACTAAATACATATGAATAATTCTCGCAGTATTAAGTAGATACTAAATTATTAATTATTTTTTGTTGTTACCTGGTTCCACTAAGACATCCAAAATATTTCCCAGTATCGGAATTCGCTTCGGACCAGGGATTTTCGCAAACAGTATGGCATCTTCAGAGTGATAAAGAAAACGATAAATGACCCATAAACACGCAAAAACTGCACCAAACATAAAACCCAACATTGTTAATTATTTTAATGATTATAACTTTATCCACTCCATAACACGACAATAATGCCCAGTGTGACAATGACAATAACTAGACAATAACACCTGAAGTGATCGAAGGTGTCGGTGAAATGCAATCCAGCCTAGTAAATCCATTATTATGTTTCTTACGATAAATAATTGTTATAAATATCAGGGATTCTTTAACTTTGCACAAATTGAAAAGAAGCTAAAGTCTGAAAAGAAAAACTACACAAATAATGCCCATGATGTCTGAAGATTATCGACTAATTTTCAAATATTTGGCAAAAATCGAACAACAGTTGTAATAAAGGCATAGATGTTTATTTTCTGTAATCGGTATAAAAGCTTTATGATAAGAAAAAACATCGAGTGCAATTCACACACGGTAGAACCGAAACTTTACCAGAAAAATCTCAACCCTTGAAAAGTGAGGTCATAATCAAAGCGGCCAATAAGCGCAGTATGCACTAACGGGCTAAAGAAGTTTCACTTCAAAAAATGTTTTTGGTACTATAGCGTAACGGCACAAGGACTCTTTATGTGTATTGAAATGAAAGATTAGTTATGTTCAAAACAAATAACTTTTATTTTAAAATAGATATATTACACACATTCAAAACATATTAAATTTGTAATAATTGCAAATAAGCATATCTAAAGCGGGCGATAGACGCGTACTTATGGCTCTGCATACACCCAAGTGTCATCCGATCTCGTCGGCGAACCAACCTGTTTGAATTGCTCAATTGCAATTATTTCTCGTCAATAGCTCCTGAGCAATTCGCAAATTGTCGTATATGCCAGAAACTCGTCAGCCGTTGCAAACTTGCCATCCATTATAGTATTGAACACACGAAGTTTTGTGTGCATGTGAGTATCCTGTTTAGAAAATACACATCCAACTAAGTGAAAGAGTTCTTCATACAGCGGCTCAGACTTTCACAAATAATTACGAAAAATCTTCTACCTTCCTTTTCTATACGTAATTATTTTACTAAATTCAGATTATGATAAACGCTCTCCCTTCGTAAGCCAGTGCTTCACCCACGAACGCTAAGTTTGGTGATCGTGCATTCGGAGTATCCGGCCCTGAGGCTTGTAATAAATTTCCTATGGAATTGAGATGCATAACCAACCCAGCGGAATTTAGATTCAAACTGAAAACTCACTTTTTCAGATACTCATTTCCATAAATTCGTCATTCTATTTAAACTTTGCAATTTTTTTTTCTCTGTTTGTTTATAGTCTAATAATAATTAATTGTTGATATCCATGAATACATATATTATTTTATTTTGCAATTCCCTTCAACGACTCATGATAATGTCAAAGTGCTATTTATTTACCTACCAATGGACAATATCAGTGGTAACCTAACACCTCAATCTGTTTAATGTTAAGCGACGAATCATTTTAATGCGGTAAAGATCGAAAATTAATTTCACTTTTTTCAATCGTCTACCAGAAGAAATCAGAAGCATTAATGATAAAACCCGTATACTGCTCTCTGTCAAAAGACATTTAAAAAATATTCTTAAGAAAAAAACTACTGTTACTTAATTAATCTTACAAATATCCTTCGTTTTCCATAAGATTCTTTCTTTTTTTATACACACACTATTAACAAAATAAATACTACGACAAACATATATTTATGCATAATGAATTATTTAAGTACTAACTAATAAAAAAATGTATGTACACTCCCCTTCCATACACAAGAAAATGCTTTCAATGGAAGAGTAGTAAAAAAAATTTATCATGTAATTTACCATGTAAAACATATTATAACAAAAAAAATAAAAATATATATATATATATATATATATTTGTGTAACGCATACTTTGAGCCTAATTATATACACTTTTATACACTTTTTTTTTTTCGCCATTTTGTTGCAGCCGCCCTTAAAAACCACCCCCACACAGCTATATACGTCTATGATGTTCCGTTTTAAATATATATCGAAACATATATCTAACGCATAGTTTGAAGACATTTCGATTTTCGATATACACGATAGTTTGGGGACTGTCCTCAAACTATGCCTTATGTATAAACTGACTCGTGGTCTCAAAGAATGCATTACACAAAGAGGTGTTTCGTGTATGTAAAGCATACTTTGAGACCTACGGTAAGTAGGAAACTACTATTGCATAAATGAAAAGTCATTATAATCTTGTCGCTAGATGACTCTAATAATTATGATGATAAAAAATGTCTAGTTTCGTCTCAAGTCAAATCTTTCAATTAATACATACCTACACAATTTGAAATTAATCATAGGCTTGCAAATTTAGAAACCCTTTTTTTCCTTTCTTAGATAGCTACAATGTTATAACCATAGACATATGGCATGGAAGAGTGTCGACTGTCGCCAAGCATAGACCGTACTTGTAATTCTTGGCCATTTTTTTTTTGTTTCTGATATAGGTATATTTTTGCTTTTTTATAAGTCTACTTAACTAGTCGATTTAACCAATAGACCTAATAATATATTAATAAATTAACATGGTATATTAAGAACAAACTTTAAAATGTTAAATAAAAATAATATTTTGCTTTGAAATAATTCAATAAAAATAATATTTTATATTTTGCTTTGTGCAAATAATTATCTCTAATGCACAGACGCAATATGGGCTAGTTGTGTCTGTTCTACAGATATTTCAATGGAGCCTGCTCTAAGGAGCTTGCAGCATTGATCCCCGGTGCACCGGTACACGTGCGTGCAACTCAACGGACGCCAGCAGAACACCCTTTCACAGTTGATGTTGGCTTTATGAGAATGGGTCGTTTCTTCGACTCGTTTTTGTGTAAGTCGGCTCGTATGTGGAACGAGCTACCGGTATCTGTTTTTCCTCCCTCATATAATCCGGGCCTCTTCAAGTCCCGCATTAACAAATCCCTTCCTACAGCCCCTATCTTAACCCGCCTCACAACGCTGCCCAACCGGGTGGTGACATAGTTCCCCTGTCTATACAATGTAAGGACGGGGGCTCTCTTGTGAGGTGTCACATAAAAATAAAAGTTTTGTATGATTTTTTTTATACATAGGTAACATTAATAAATGACTTTTTTTAACATTAACTCCCCGGCCCGGAGGAAATAATTTCTCTCAGGGCCTATATCATCTTTGGGGATGCTGTGTGGAGGGTCATTTTGAGGAGAGGCAGGAGGGAACATTGGCCTTGAAGAGACCCATTTTGTAGGAGGGAGGAACCACAGAGGTCGGCAAATCATTCCGCAGCCGAGCTGATGAACCCGGAACGAGTCGTAGAAGCGACCCGTTCTCGCGTGACAAATTTCAACCGTGTACATATGTTGGGCGCGCGTTTGGCGCGTTTCCCGACTATTTGCCGGTGCAGGTCAAGGGTTTTTTGGAGCTCCACACCAGAGGTGGCTGCCAAATTCATTTATCTGCGGGCCCTGTACAGTAGGCCTTGTAGGCCCGGCTACTGAGAAGCTGACATATATTTTGTTATTAATTTGTTTAAATGTATATGTAAATGAGGGTACCCGGTACACCACACATCCCAGAACTTCGTCCCAATTGAATATTGATACAAAATTAGGAGTAGGGAGTGGGGCAAGGGGCAAGCCCCCAGAAAATCCCGTCAGTCGTCAGTCGTCACATTCCAAAAATCAGTTTGATATACCGGTCTCGCATAGGGATGTCGAAAGTGAAAAAAAATATCGATACATCGATGTATCGATATTTATTAAAATATCAATATCGACATCGATATTTCGAAGAAAAAATATCGATACATCGATATATCGGTAAAATTTTCAAAAGATTTTGCGTTTTTAAAATAAAAGTGTATTCAGCTCAATATTATCAATAGTAATTTTAATACACAATGTACAAACTCAATAAAAATGAAGGTATTTTTATCAGTATTCCTTTTTATTAGGCAATAATTAGAAAAATATCAAAAACTGAAAAGCAATCTTCCAACTCATATTTTTAAATCTATTTATTGTATCAGTCAAACCAGTATTTTTTCCGACAGCGAAAGTAGAAAAATTCTGCTCTTTACATGCTCCACTGTCAGCCGGCTCCTATTGTTAGGAACCGCCAAATTTACGGCAGTTTACTTTTTTCCGTTCGTTCCTATACGGTTTTGGATTCTAGTGACTTTAGTTATATAAATAAATAAAATATATCGTTTTTGGTACAATTTTCGATATAGTATATTTTGTATCGAAATATCGATATATCGGATCAAAATATATCGGCTAAAAATATCGATGTATTAAATTAAAAATATCGATACATCGATATATCGATACTTTTTCAACATCCCTAGTCTCGCATTGCGCGAACTATCAGATATTGAGCATTGAGCTGATAAGAATTATAAAAACAGTAAAACAGATACTTCACTAGTTCACTTTGATCTTATCCAACAGGCCGAAGGAGCTAAGAAATTTTGGGTTTAAACTTACCTGCTGAAAGCGTTCGTGTGCGAGATGCGAACGGAAGTGGCGCCATCTTTGAACGGCAATATATATTATAATTTGTATCGAGATTTTTTGTCGAGTTGTTTTAACTATAATATACAAATATATGTAAGTAGGTATATGGGAAGGTCCGATGCTCTGCTCTGTAGGGAATCCGATGCCCGCTTGCACAGCGCGGGTGTAAACTGTGCAACCTAAAGTTTAAGTTTAGACTTACGGATTTAAATACCTACTTCGTTTGTGTGAAAGCACTATGAAATAATAAATGATTTTACTTCAATGGCAAGCCAGAGATTCATTTATTTATTTGACTGTGTATGTTTGACTGTTTGAAACCCGGCGTGCGCAAATAAATTTAATTTGTTTAATTTGTGTTATTTCACAAATTCTTCATTTAAAAATAGTATAAAGTATATTTGCGGCACGTTCCAGAGTGGAAGATACTCACAGTATCGCCCTGGTGTAAGGTCACCATTCAGAATTGAAACGTTGCTTGAAATGGCTTTGCCCGTGTTTGGTGACCAGATCTGAATAGCCAGGTACTTCCACACCTTCCTCTTCCCCATCTCCTTCCACTCCCTAATAACTCCAGCCTCACAACATACCCCAATTGGGGATGCTATAGTTTCACTGGCTCCAGACGGTTGGGACTTTTGTGCGGTTTCACACATAAAGACGACGGCCTCCATAGTCCAGTGGTAGGATTCAGGACAATGAAACGGGAGGCCGCGGGTTCGAATCCCGGCGTGCGCAAAATTTTATTTGATTAATTTGTGTTTTTTCACAATAAGTCATTTAAAATAATTTATTAAGTATATTTGCGCACGTTCCAGAGTGGAAGATACTCTCAGTATCGCCCTGGTGAAAGACCACCATTCAGAATTGAAACGTTGCTTGAAATGGCTTAAGCCGTGTTTAGTGACCAGATCTGAATAGCCAGGTAATTCCCCACCTTCCTCTTTCCCATCTCCTTCCCCTCCCCTATCATCAGCCTCACAACATACCCCAATTGGGGATGCCATAGTCGTACTGGCTCCAGAGGGGAGCAGTTGGGACTCTTGTGCGGTATTACATATAAAAAAAATAAAAAAAAACAGTACAGTATGATACAGTTAAAGGTATGTTAAAATATGACATTGCTATTGTAACTATTATGGTCCATAGAATATCATTAGGTAATTTCGCCTGAGATTGTTCTTAAAACTTAACTAGATTATACTAATAAAAGGGAAGAAAGTGTAGGTACTTAGCGTGACTACACACTTTCGCCAGTCGTTTCCAGTTTCTTTAGTCACGCTAGGTACACTTTCTTCCCTTATATTAGTATAATGTAGTTAAGTTTTAAGAACAATCTCAGGCGAAATTACCTAATGATATTCTATGGACATACATAATAGTTACAATAGCAAGGTCATATTTTAACATACCTTTAACTGTATCATACTGTAGATACTGTGTACGTCTGTATGTGTGAAACCGCACAAAAGTCCCAACCGTCTGGAGCCAGTGAGACTATAGCATCCCCAATTGGGGTATGTTGTGAGGCTGAAGGTATTAGGGAGTGGAAGGAGATGGGGAAGAGGAAGGTGTGGAAGTACCTTGCTATTCAGATCTGGTCACCAAACACGGGCAAAGCCATTTCAAGCAACGTTTCAATTCAATTCAATAAACAAATAACATAATTAATAAGCGAACATTTTTATTTAAATCGCGTCTAAATATTTTTCGTTTTATCCTGATGAAGAAATCATTGATTGCGAAACACGTAGTTAATATGGTGACCGGCTAACTCAGACGCGCGGCATTTCAAAGTAAATAACTAATTTTGTAAAAATTATTCAAATTCTTACAATTCTCCAGTCTTTCAAATAAATATTAACTCAACGTTGGCATTAATCTTCGTATAAACATAAATGTAAAACCAACAGGGATGAGGGTAGCAAAAGTAAAGTCATGCAATGTCCAGTTTTTTGAATATATTGCCCTCCACGTGCAAAGTCGTACCTTTCCCAAGCATAAACTTTCTAATAAAGTGTGTTTTTCGGAAGTGACCTGCAGGTAAGTATGTTTTTGTATCTTTCTGTAAATAATAAAATTAAATAGAACCTGGGAATTCATAGTGAATTGTAAAGCGCCCTTGAGGTGATTTTCACAAAAACGGCGCTCTACAAATTGTCCAATTATTATTATTATTATTCAGAAGCCCTTTGAAAAGTCATTGAAAGTGATGTAAATAAATAAAATAAAACCTTGGTTAAATAGGTTATTTATTTATTTATTTATTTATTTATTCAACGCCCAGAGGGCTTTTACAGTAGTACAATTTGTTTATGACAGATGATTTTTAAACACATAGACAGATGACAGATGATTTTTAAACAGATAGAGAAATGATAAGAATAAAATTAAATAAAAATGCACACAAGTCACAAAAATACAAAAATACAGTGATTTGATAAGTTTACAAAAATACATATATGTTTAGGAATAGTTATGGAATAAGTTTTTTACAAAATCCACAAAATTCGCCAAGTTGATGTTGAATATGTCAACATCACTTAAGTACTGATTTCCCATAGTGTGAAATCTTTGTATCGGAGAGTGGGCAATGTAATTCCGCTTATGAATGCTGCAGTAGAATAGGGTATTTTGTCGTGTGGTTACTGTCGGTATTCGTAAGTTTATGAGTTGTAGGAGTTCGCAACAGTCGAATTTAGAGTTAAGTATTTTGAATAAAAATGTCAAGTCGTTTATTTTACGTCTGTCTTCTAGTGTGTGTATTTTTAGAATATTTAGTAATAGATTATATTTTAAGTCTTCTAGTGGGATATTCAATTTAAAATTTATAAAACGCAGAAATTTTTTTTGTATTCGCTCAATATTATTAACGTGAATTTTGTAAGATGGAGACCAAACTACCGAGTTATACTCAATTTGGCTTCTAACTAGAGATACATATAATAGTTTAATGGCTTCTATGGAATTAAAGTTTTTAGTTGTTCTTAAAACGAAGCCTAGTGATTTCATACCTTTGTTCATAATTTGGTGGATATGATTGGCGAAACTTAGTTTTTCATCCAAAATGATTCCAAGATCCCTCATTTCCGGGACTCTTTCTAAAGCTGTGTTATTGATGGAATATTCGAATAAAACAGGATTTTTATTTCTGAAGAATGTCAAGGTTTTACACTTTTCTACATTTAAAAATAAATTATTTTGAATGCACCAATCTTTAAACTTACTAATATTTGACTGTAGTATTTGGCAATGATTTAAATCAGTTATTTTCTTGTAAAGCTTGATGTCATCAGCAAAGAGCAATACCTCGACATCATTGAAGCAATTGGTTATATCATTGATGAAAATGAGGAACAAAACCGGGCCAAGGTGACTGCCTTGCGGTAGGCCACTAGTAGCCCAGAAAGCTTTCGACATCCAAGATTTTATTTTGACGAAAAGTTTACGATTTAATAAATAGCTAGTAAACCATTTTAGCATGTTACCCCTTATTCCTAGAGCAAATAGTTTTTGGATTAGTAGTTTATGGGATACTTTGTCAAATGCCTTCGAAAAGTCTGTATATATGCAGTCGACTTGTTTGTTTTCTGAAAAAGATTGTAATATGAAGTTTTGAAATATTGTTACGTTAGTTGCGGTAGATCTACCTTTGATAAAACCGTGCTGTTTTTGGTCAATTAATTTTATTAATTTGGGATAGATTTCATCGAGGACCAGTAATTCGAAAAGCTTGGGTAGTACTGACTGTATACAAATGGGGCGATAATTGGCTATATTAGTGTCGTCTCCTTTTTTGTAGATAGGTGTAATGAAGCTAGATTTCCAGCAGTCTGGAAAGTGTCCAAGGGTCAAGAGACGGTTGAATAATAATGTAAGTGGTTTAGATAATGTATTAGAGCATTTTTTGAGGAATATTGGTGGAATGTTGTCTGGGCCAGCGGATTTGTCAGTGTCTAAGGAAAATAATTTCTGTTCGCAACATTTTTGTGTGATATGGCAATTTGTTAAGTGTGTAGTCTTGCTAAATTTGTATTCAGGTATTTTGTCATCTGGGGTTTCTTCATCATATACATCTTTGAAGAAGTCCGAAAAGAGGTTTACAATGTCCTGTGTATTGTTTGCACTGGTTCCATTCATTTGCATTATTGGCGGGTAGTCTGTGTTTTCATTGTTTAGTTTTTTAAGAAATTTCCAAAGATTTTTGGATTTAAAGACAGTGTCCTCGATAGAGGTTATATACATTTTGTAACATTGTTTGGAAAGATCTTTACATTTTTTCCTGGTTTCGCTAAAGATTTTATAATCACTTATGGATTTGCTTTGTTTGAATTTTTTGTGTTGACTCTTTTTTTGCTGAAGAGAGGCAGTAAGCTCTGATGAGAACCAAACCGGGTAGGTATAGCTTCTCGGTTTATAAAAAGGTACATAGGATTCAATAATATTAGAAAAGTATAAATAAAGTTGGTCTAAAGATTCATCAATGTTTTTATCAGATAAAAACGACCAGTCTGTATTTGAGAGATGGCTGTTAATTGAGTCGAAATCGGCTCGTTTAAAGTTTAGGACTCTTTGTACAGGTATTTTTTCATTTTTGCATGTAATATTTAATTTAATGTATAGGGGAGGATGGTGATTATCTATTGGTAGGAGTGGATCATTTGAGAGTTCTACAGATATTTTAGGATAGTTTGATAAAGCTAAGTCTAATAAGCGATTGTTACTGTTATAAATAAAATTATGTTGGTGAAAGTTTAGAAAGTTTACCATGTCCAAAACTTCACGTGCACGATCGTTTTCACTTTCGTTTGTGATGAGACCACAGTTTTTTGCTTTCCATGTTAGGTTTGGTAAGTTATAATCTCCAAGGATAACAATTTTCGAGTGAGAATATTTTGATGAAATTGTTTCGATGTCTTCACAGTGGTTTCTGTATGTTTGAGGGTCAGAAAGTGGTGGTAGATAGGCCGTTCCAAATATAATTTTCTCGAGAGGAGTCGTTACTTGCACAAAAAGATGTTCAATGTTATTGTGTTTCGTGGTTAATTTTCTAGATGACAATTTCTGTTTTATAGCAATCAAAACTCCTCCACCTCTTGACTTGGAACTTGATCTGACATTTCTGTCGCAGCGAAATATTTTGTAGTTTGTAAGACCGAGTTCAGTTGATTTGATATCAGAGTTTAGCCAGGTTTCCGTAAATATAATGATGTCATGATGGTGAGAAGGTAGGGCTGCTCGTAGGTCGTCGAGTTTTGATCGTAGTCCTCGGATGTTTTGGTAGTAGATTTTTAAAGTTCTGGTTCGATCGTTTGTTGGAATTGCTTGGATATTTTTGTAACTTCCTAGTTTTTTGGCAGATTTGGGACAATTCTGGGCGCGGAGTTTATGTATTTTATGGTGACATCTTCACCATTTTCTTTCCGCTTCTCCAGTTGAACCCTCAGATCTTTTAGAAATTTTTGCTGCGCCGGAGTTGAGTCGGGATAAATTCTGATATTGTTCTTAAGAAGACCTCGTTTGCTTAGAATATTTCTCGATTGTATGGAATTCTCTAGTTCGATTTTTGTTGGTCTAGGTTTGCTATTTGTTAATTTACCGATTCTATAAAATTTTGAAATATTTTCATTTGCTGATTTGTCGATTTCACTGATTATACTGGTTACACTTGCCTGGTCGTCCAAGATCCTGCCGGCTTCTGTTGTCTTAATACTTTCAGGCACATTGCAAACAATAATATTTTTGGAACGCACTTGTTGCTCATTCATTTCCGAAATCGCCTCGCAGATGTCAAAGTTATTTTGGGAAGAATTCGCTCTAATATCCTTGTATGCACGTAGTTCACCTTCTAAGCTGGCAGTTTTGGATGCCACAGCTGAAGACATGCTACTTATGGCGTTTAAAATTTCACACGCAATTGGGGAAATTTTAGAAATTTGATCCTTATTAAATTTGTTGGCTGGATCAAAAAGTACCTTATTTAAGGCATTGACAGCTATTTCTGCTTTGGAGATGAAATTTTGCACATCCATTGTGACACGTTTATAAATTTGGCACTATTCACTGCTTGTCAATGTTTGAAGTTGTTGATTTGTTTTTGCTTCTTTTTGACACAGTACACAAATATTTGCAATGAAAAACACTATTATGTTAATAAATAAGTGCTGCTTGTTAATATTTTATGATAGTTATGTATGATAATTCACTTTAAATAATTTAAATGTTTAATTTTGACGGGAGTGGATTTGAAAAATGTTTACACTGTCAAAAGAGTATATTGGAGTTATGAGGATAGATTTCGCACCGAACGCAGAACGTTTAGGTATTTCATAATATCTGCTTTGTCCCGCTCGAACCAAGTTCACACACACTTAGAAAATCAAAACAATAAGCGCACACACACTTGGTGACACACTGCCGGCCGGAAACCCCACCCGCCCTCGACCAATCCCTACACCTCACCCGCACAGCTGTGATAACTCGGAAGTGCGTACAGCCGTGCACATACCTACCTACCGAAGCAATCCGCATAATAATGATTTGTTATTCAACTTAGTGATTCTGTTATGAGAAGAATATAAATAATTATAAGAATATCGGTGAAGATATATAAATTACGACACATTTTATATAATAACTAATAACATAATATACATACATGGATAACGCGGTTGGTGTCACCCCCCCCCCCCCCCCCCCCCCCCCCTATTAAAGTTGACAATCACTAATTTCAACCCATGAAAAGTTATTATATTGGTTTAATTTTTTTTTCTTATTTTTATTTATTTATTTATTTTTTATTTTATTCAGTTTAAATTTTCAGTTTAATTTTTAAGCTGAGTTTTAATTTTTTTTTTATATTACTATTTACGTTTCTAATTTTTCAAGTAGTGAATTAAAAAAATTAACTCCGAGATTTTTATTTTTTTTTTTATTTAGGAAACAAACAGTCATACAAAATGATAATATAACAAAGAAAATTCATATGTTGTAGACCAATTAAGTAAAAATTTTGATATAGTTATTTTACCTATTCAACTTATGTGGCAAAAAAATAAACATAATAAGGAAAAACATAAAACGTAATAAAGAAAAAAAGTAAAGTTATTAACAAACATAGTATATATATATTATACTATTTACTACGGATAATAATATTATAAATTTTCACAAAAAAGAAAAATAAAAGTATTTTAAGTTATTAATATCTATATTAAGCTGCATTTTATATGATTTCAAGTCATGGTTGAAAATGTCTACATCTCGTATAAGGCATTGTAAGTTTCACAGATACGTATTATTACAGAGTTTTGCGCGTATTTTGATTTATTGTGTGGTATTCTAAATAAATCGTTCGATCTGGTATTTTGTTTGGGGCAATGTATGCAATGTATGCAAATGCAATGTATAATATTATGTGCATCCTTTTTTATAATTTTTTTTTAGTATGTAATACCACACAAGAGTCCCAACTGCTCTCGTCTGGAGCCAGTGCGACTATGGCATACCCAATTGGGGTATGTTGTGAGGCTCAATGTAGCGGGGAGGGGAAAGAGATGGGAAAGAGGAAGGTTGGGAAGTACCTGGCTATTCAGATCTGGTCACTAAACACGGCTTAAGCTATTTCAAGCAACGTTTCAATTCTGAATGGTGGTCTTACACCAGGGCGATACTGAGAGTATCTTCCACTCTGGAACGTGCCGCAAATATACTTTATATTATTTTTAAATGAGGAATTTGTGAAATAACACAAATTAATCAAATAAAATGTATTTGCCCACGCCGGGTTTCGAACCACTTACCATTACCGTTTACCACTCGGCTATGGAGGCCGTCAAACTACTAAACCTGTACTAAACTGTAAAATGAGGAATTTGATTCAGGTGATCGTGCCATGACTTCCTCTATCTTCCCTGACTTGTATCGCAAATCAATCTTCCGTATTATATAATCTCCTGAAATAGGGTAGACTGGGGACGATTGAAACAGGTTATGATTGAAACATCTCAATTTACTCGAAAACTATAATACCTAAGAGTGTGACACAACACTCGAAACTCCATCAGGTGTGTTGGGATGTTTCTACAAAAGCTCACTAGTCAGCGAGTGACTCAATCGTGCATAGGAGACATTATTGGATTTCGCACTAAAAAGTAAATAGGTATTTAAGACATTTTTGTTTTTCTTATAACTCATTTTACTCTCGCAGCTTGACGAATGTTTCAATACACTATCTTCTTTATCTATTTATGAGTATTTATAATGCATTTGCGTGGCGTTAATGTCTATTTGAAAGGCTTATTTTTGATTTTGAAGTAGAAAATGCAGCGTGGGGATGTTTGAAACAATTTGTGTGGGGATGATTGCAACGTTTCAATCATAACCATGTTTCAATCATCCACACTGAGAGAAAATTTAAAAGTTATAATGAAAAGAGGTCAGAAATTCAAATCATTATGTATTATTCAAAAAAGTCATAAAATCATTATGTATTTAAGTCTAGATGTACTTCTGTGATCTTGAATAGTGAACTTCTGTGATTTTGGATGATGAAGTCGATCTCATTCGACCACATTCAACGTCACACACCCTCACGTGACAATTTCGTAATAACATATCTTTATTGATTTTTTTTGAATTTATAACTTTTAAAAAATCAACGTTAATAGTATACATTGTTTTATCAATTATGTAAGCACAAAAAGTTAACAACAGAGAAAAAAAATATGAAGAAAGTATGTTTCCCTTCTCAAGAAACTGAGATTGCAAACTACGCTACAAAAACAGCCGACATTTACCTATTTCGGGCTATCTTCAAAAGATTTAAGACAACTGGCATTTGATTTGACCACACGGTACAACCTGGCAAGGCCAGATTCACGGCACTAAAATGGGACGGCCGGAATAGAATGAAAAGGTGCACTGCAATCGGAGGACAAAAATATTAAAACAATCACCCTTCACATTGATAAAAAAAAGTGCTTCGTAGTCCCCACTCTTGTCTACTTTAGTTTTTTGTATGTTTCTCTTCTACCGCGTGGGAATTACACATATTTTTTCGACTTCTTAATTCTTGAATTTTACACAGAAAAAATGCTCTCTATTCAGAGGTAAATTCTACATTGTTATGATTGAAACAGTGTGATGGTTGAAACAAGCACTTTTGTATGAAAGCAAAAAACTTATTTTTAATACCGTTCTATTCTGCTCCAGGATAATATCGCAGTAAAACTATGTTGATTATGCCAAATACTCATAGTTAGTATAACTAAGAGCACTTAAATACAAATAATAAAAAATATATTTCAAGACAATTTATATTTAAAATACTTGTGATTTGTTTAATCACTATTCGTGATCTCATTGAGTACTGTTTCAATAATGAAAATGTTTAACATTGATTAAAATTACTCCAATTATTCCAAAGATATTTAATAACTAATAATAACTTTAATAACTTTAACTTTTTAATAACTTTATTACATAGTATCATTGACGTATAATATTATAAATCAAAGTCGCTACCGCTGTCTGTACGCTTATATCTTTTAAACTACGCAACAGATTTTCCCTCGGTTTTCACCAATAGATAAAGTGATTTATGAGAAAGGTTTAGGTATATAATTTGTCAAGGTTTTGTGTAAATTGGTGAACACAGCGAGCAGCGGGCTGGCAAGCGGGTAGTGTGGATTTGACATTTATGCAAATTAACAGATGGCATTGGTAATAAAGGTTAGGCAATGGCGTTATTAAAGTAGATGGCGTTGTGTTGACTTAACAGTGGGTCCAGGTTCATGGGGTGAGGTCCGTCGGGGTCTTGGCTGCAGATGCTTTTTTGCAACTTCAGTATTTCAAACATAAATATACCTATCTGGTTTAAAAATCGTTTTGGTTACATTAAAAAAAAGAAACACGACAACAAGTATTTAAAAATGATATAATTAAACATTCGGTTAATAAGATATCAATGAATAACTTCATAATTATGATGTACAGTTCATGCGGATGCGGGATGCAGCGAGAGCCGAATTGCGGCCCTTCGTTTTATTACTGTTACATCGGCCATATATCACGTGCCGTCCTCGACTTCTTCTGCCTCTTCTTCACATTTGCATAATTTATTCTCTATACATTTCTTTCCTCGTTCATTCGCTTCACATGCCCAAACCACCGGACCGTCCCTTTCTTAATCTTACACATCACGCTTACATCGGTCATGCATTCTTTGCGGATCTCCACATTTCTCACACGATCGCACATGGTTTTACCACACATTGGCCTCAGGGATCTCATTTCTACCGCATGCAGTCTACTTTCATCCTTCCTCTGCCAGTTCCATGCCTCACTGCCACACATCAGGGTAGGTACAAGCACTCCTTTATGGACGGCTAGTTTAGCTTCTTTTGACAGTTTTTTGTTGGTGTCAACGGCGTTCAGTCCTCCATTTATAGAGTTACCTGCATTCACCCTTCTTTCAATATTTTTATCAACCTTCTCATCTCTCGTAACTGCTAGTTACTGCTTCTAAAAATGCAGTGGGAGGGATAGATTCATATACCCGTCACTCTTAAACACTGACCCTCAAACTCCTACCCACCCCTTATAAATTTCACTTTCCCATATCTTTTTCTTCCTCCTTTCATAAAAAGACCCTCCACATAGCATCCTCAAAGATAACATAGGTCCCAAAGGGAGTTATTTTCCCCAGGTCCTCCTGTGTTAAAAAAATCATTTCTAAATAATAAAAAAATGTATTTTACGCTTATATTTTTTCTGAAGTACACAAAAAACACAATTATTTTTCTAATCAAAAAACGATAGGAAACGTTCTAATTTAACAAATAATGCATTTTTTGGGAATACTTAATGAAAAATAATTTGTTCTTTTCCCCATCTCCTTCCCCCTCCCGACTTGCTTCAGCTTCACAACATACTCGTACGTATCCCAATTGGCTCCAGGCGGTTGGGAGCAGTTGTGACTCTTATGTTTGTAGGTATTTACAAAAAAACATCAGAGTGTTCGATTCACACGCGATAGAAGAGAAACCTTCTAAAAACTTATGTAAGTAAACAAGAGTGGGGAGGCTACCGAAGTACCGCACAAAGAGGAGACCGATTATACTTTCTCATTTTCTCGCAAGCTAACTCCTATAAATGGATGTGTCTGTCTCTTTTTAATGTCGCTATTTTTTATAAAATATCCTATATTATAATGTTGTCATACGAAAAGCTTCGGTTTCGTTGTTCGGTAATAACATGATGCTCGTAGTACATAGAGTTATACTATATGTATATCTTTGTCGTAGTATAATATTGCTTCATGTTCCATAGTTTTTTTTAATGTGAATACCGCACAAGAGTCCCACGTGCTCCCGCCTGGAGCCAGTGAGACTATGGCATCCCCAATTGGGTTATGTTGTGAGGCTCGAGGTAAGTGGGGAGGGGAAGGAGATAGGTAGAGGAAGGTGGGGAAGTACCTGGCTATTCTGATCTAGTAACAAAACGACTAAAGTCATTTCAAATTAGCTTGGGGGTTTGGGTACCGCCGTCCCGGGAACCATTTATTGGATAACAAAGACCCATACAAAGGCCACTCTAAGTTTTTCGCTATGTTTGGTGACTTACTCGTAGCAGAGGACCAAGGGCCGCCAAGGGGGTGAGGTTTGTCCGGATCTTGGCGGCTGATGCTTTTGCCCACCAACTCCGTGGCATGCCGGATCAGGACAGACTGGTGGAGACAGACCTTTTGACCTCTCCAGCAAACTCTCTCGGTACATCGCCTTGTATCGCAGTGGGAGGGACAGATTCATACATACGCAGCTGGTGAGCAGACACATCCGCCACCAAGACCCGGACAAACCCCATCCTATGAACTCGGACACCCTGCTACGTAAGCTGACTTTACGTAGTGAATCACTTGGGGTAACCCATTGTAGAGGTGTTGGTTATCCAATAATTGGTTCACGGGGCGGCGGTACCCATACCCGCCAAAAGTATGAGGGGTTGGGAGGATTTTGGGGGTCAGTGGGTCCAGTAGTGACGGACTTGTGAATCCATTCCTCTCAATGCGGTGCAAGTCGATGGGTCAAGAGCAAGAGAGTTCGGCTGGAGAGGTCAAAATTCCCTCCCTCCCTCCCCACAAATAATGTCGGCTAACACATCCACCGCATTAAGAAACAGACAAACATCACCCCATGAACCCGGGCATCTCTGCTAAGTCACCAAACGTAGCGAATCATTTGGGGCGGACTATGGCAGGGGTGTAGATAATCCAATAAATGGTTCCCGGGGCGGTGGTGGCGGTGCCCATGCTGGTCTACCAAATTGAAAATACGTACCTATTATATTTATAATATTTCCAAATATATTTATTACTTGTTAGGTTAGTAGGTAGGTACCTGTTAATTCTACTCATTGTTTTTTTTTTCGAAATTATCTTTTATGTTAGAAGAAGTACAATACAATATGTTACAATAATATATTATTAATTCTTATTATTAATAATAATTATACTACCGTAAGAATTCTTCTTCTGCAACGGAGCACGGAGTCCTTCCGCAGAATATCACGTGTTATTTGAATGTGCCCTGTCTAGCTTCTGAAGGCACCGCGTAATAAAGGTCGCCTATCTACAGTTGAAATGGTACGTTTGAAACAAACTTTCTGCTCGCCTTGGACCGGATGCGTGAACAACAACAAAAAATATGCAAAATATATTATACAGATAATAATAATAATATGACATTTGTGCGCAGTTTTGTATTATTTCACTTCAAGTGCGCTCTACTGTGATTAACTTAAAAATATTTTTTTGTTTTTATTTTTAACTTTGTGAATAAAAATAAAAATATTCATCTTAGACTTGCAGAAAAGGTCAAAAGATTTTTTTTTCTTTATATGAGTTCCGCACAGGAGGCCATGAGGAAAATAATTTCCCTCAGGGCCTATGTCATCTTTGGGGATGCTGTGTGGAGTTTTTTTTAAGGAAAGGAAGGAGAGGAGAGTTCTTGGAAGGAAAAGTTTTTAAGGGGTGGGTGGGAATCTGGGGTTCGGTGTGTCCTGATCATCCGCCTGTAAGACCTAGACAAACCTCACGCCATGAACCCGGGAACCCCTGCTAAATCACCAAACGTAGCGAACCACTTGGAGTGACCTATGGCAGAGGTGTTGGTTATCCAATAAAGGTTCCTGGGTCGGTGGTACCTGGTACCCTAATTACGCCTCTCAAATTGTATGTATTAAATGTCGATGTCGCATATTAAAAATCTAGATAGCATTTAGTTCGGGTTGAATCTTGCAATCATTTTTTTTTTCATGAGCTCCACACAGGAGGCCCTGAGGAAAATAATTTCAATCAGGGCCTATGTCATCTTTGGGGATTTTGTGTGGAGGGTTTTTTAACTCTTCCGCAGCCAAGTGGGGCCGAAGGTAGTACCCAAAATTACTATCCTCCTTATATCAACTAAAATACTTGAAATATTTTGATAAGATTTTACGTATTCCTGCGCAAAGGATTAATACATAAGTTGGCATTTAAAAAAAAAATGTAAAAAAATCGTAGATCGCAAGAAAAATATTTTGTCAAAAAATAGGTAATATTCCTTGCCTAAACAAAAATTACTTGCGTGGCGGAAACAGAAACCATATGCATAAGTCAGTAGGTATAATAAACCTAGCCCTAGCGCGCCGTGACTGGCACCGACTTACCTACAAAATATTTTATTACACCTCTTTCAAGGAAGCGGATGATAAATTATACGATAGGTATGTACCTATGTATAATTATGCTTTAATACATATATGTTATTATTATACATGTATTCCGGAAATATGTCAACGGATTTAAAAATACATAGGTATATCCAATTTTTAGCGCGCTTCATTATATTATATTGATAATGATATTTCGCCAGTTCCGAAAAATCCGATGAAAGATATAGTTATATTTTTCGTCCATATCAGACAATAATTCTATCAAAGTTGATATCAAAATAACTCGTTGCTCTTCAAAAACAAAACTTCAAAGTAATATTCGTAATAAATAATATGTGCGCAACGTGACACCTCACCCATAATCTGTCGAAAATTTCGACAGATTCGACGATTTCGACTCGAAATACAATCAATCGTAGACGGTGTCTGTGCCCATCTGAGGTACAGTTAGCAGTTAGACGGTCTCCACACGGTGCTGCCGCAGCACCAACAGCTGCAGAACTTTAGTTGACTACAGACTATACGATTTTTAGTCAGTTACTGCGGCAGCACCGTGTGGAGACCCCTTTAGTTTCGGAATGAGCCCCAGTGGAACCAATATCTTTGTCTGATTTTTCTGTCTCCAGATTTTTGATTGAGTTTCGCTAATATTGTCTCCATAATTAAATATTAAAAATAATCTTTTTCATCCATTATCAATAAACTCACGTATTCATGAATAAATACCGCGAACGATGAAAACGACAAATAAATATTAACATATCTTGCTCTGGATTCTAGCGTTTTTAGTCTATGTATTATCTATGTAAATTTATTTTTTTTCATTATCATTATTAAGATCGCTAAATGTATTTTTAAATGTATTTTGAAGCCATAAGTATTTGAAATATAAATTACAAAATACCTCAGCATCAGGTAATTGAAATACCAATTACAAAATACATTTTTAGGAAGTAATTGAAATACAAATACAAAATACGTAAGTATTTGAAATTTACAAATAATTTTACAAAATTAAGGGAACATAATCGGAGACGGGACATTTTCAAGTAGTGACGTCACAAGCTCAAATATAGGATTTATTTATTTAAAAATAAAATAAAACTATACATATCTAAAAAAAGTTACTAACATTTTCGTAATCTTAGTAAAAAAATCTATCCACACAATTTTTTCCAAGTCGTTATGAGATCAATGCAAGTGGCCTATTATTAGTGACTAGAAATGAAACGGATTTTAAATATGTAAGCTCCGCACAGGAGGCCCTGAGGAAAATAATTTCTGTCAGGACCTATGTCATCTTAGGGGATGCTGTGAGGAGGGTCAAGGGGAGGATAGGAAGTTCTGGGAAGGAAAAAGGTATGAGGGGTGGGTGGGAATCTGGGGGTCAGTGTGTCCGGGAGTGACGGACGTATGAATCGATCCTTCCAACTGCGGTGCAAGGCAAAGGGGCGAGAGAGTCCGACTGGAAAGGTCAAAAGATCAGCAGGTGGGCAGACGCATCCGCCGCCAAGACCCAGACAAAAGTCACCCCGTGAGCCCGGGCACCCCTGTTAATCACCAAACGTAGCTAGCCACTTGGGGTGACCTATGGCAGAGGTGTTGATTATCCAATAAAAGATTCCCGGGGCGGCGGCACCCGTACCCGCCTCCCAAATTCCCGTAAGTTGAAAAGGTAAGAAAATCACAAAAAATATAAATCCATCCACAACGCCATCTCAGATACTGACAAAATTACGGATAGTTGCGCGTCGATAATTGCTTAATTGTGTAATTATGAAATTTTATTAATAAAAAAAAATGAATATAATTCAACAGTTATTGATTCTGAGGCGGTACGAAGTTCGTCGGGTCAGCTAGTTTATAATATAATAAGGCTGTCCAGTGTCCAATCATTCAAGCAAATAAAATTATAATATATATTGCCGTTCAAAGATGGCGCCACTTCCGTTCGCATCTCGCCACGAACGCTTTCAGAATGTACGTTTAAACCCGGCTTTCCAATTTTGCCGTCAAGCATCGCTTCTCTTCTCGGCCTGTTGGCTAAGATCAAAGTGTAGTATCTGGACCAGTATTACAAACTGATTTATGGGATGTTTTTGTTTGGGGATTCCTCCACCCTCCACGACCTCCACTCCTGTCGCGGGTTGTAGGTTCAGGTTGTATTATGACGAATGACAAATTTCTGGGTTGTGTATTGGTGTGTGTGCCCTCATTTATATATACTTTGAAACAAATTGATTAATTATATTATATAATAATAAAATATGTCAGCCTCCTGGGGTGGAGCCCCAAAATTCCTGAAGAAACTCAAAAAACCCTTGACCGGCACCGGCAAATAGTCGGGAAACGCGCGCCCAACATATTTACACGGTTGAAATTTGTCACGCGAGAACGGGTCGCTTCTACGACTCGTTCCTGAGTTCAACAGCTCGGATGTGGAATGATTTGCCGGCCTCTGTGGTTCCTCCCTCCTACAACATGGGTCTCTTCAAGGCCCATGTTCACTCCTGCCTCTCCTCAAAACGACCCTCCACGCAGCATCCCAAAAGATGATATTATAGGCCCTGAGAGAAATTATTTCCTCCGGGCCGTGTGGAGTTAATGTTAAAAAAAGTCATTTATTAATGTTACCTATGTATAAAAAAAATCATACAAAACTTTTATTTTTTATGTGACACCTCACAAGAGAGCCCCCGTCCTTACATTGTATAGACAGGGGAACTATGTCACCACCCGGTTGGGCAGCGTTGTGAGGCGGGTTAAGGTAGGGGCTGTAGGAAGGGATTTGTTAATGCGGGTCTTGAAGAGGCCCGGATTATATGAGGGAGGAAAAACAGATACCGTTAGCTCGTTCCGCATACGAGCCGACTTACACAAAAACGAATAGAAGAAACGAGCCGTTCTCATAAAGCCAACATCAACTGTGCAAGGGTGTTTTGCCCGCGTCGTCGAGTTTCACGCACGTGCACCGGTGCACCGGGGATCAATGCTGCAAGCTCCTTAGAGCGGGCTCCATTGAAATATCTGTAGAACAGACACAGCAAGCCCATATTGCGTCTGTGCTTTCGAGATTATTATTTGCACAAAGCAAAATATAAAATATTTTTATTGGATTATTTAATTTTTTTTTTATATACCATGTTAATTTATTCATATAAATATCTAATGAGAAAAAATGATTTAACTAAATAAAAAAATAAAATTGTTCTGAAAATGCAAATTTCTCCGACATAAATAAACTAAAAAAGAATATAAACGTAAAGTAGGTATGTATCTAGGTTCTTAGCAAAGTTCATTTCCAATCGAAAATTCCAAAATCAAAGAATGATACGCTAGTGACATCTATTACATATTTTACAACTTATGGCCCAAAGAATGCGTTGTGTATAATTTTGAAGATGGCTTCAAACTATGCATTACATATATAATGCAAAACGATACTTCGGGGTCAGATACTTTGGGCCTGTCCTCAAAGTATACAAATGTCCCTGAAGTATCGGCAAGGTAGAATAAATGACCTCAAACCATGCGCTTCACATATATATATACATATATATATATATATATATATATATATATATATAAATCTATAATCTATACCTTCCCGTAAACCCAGTTAACTCAGTAAGATCATTTTTGAACACGTGTTTTTAAATTGTAATATTATGTAAAATTTCTTACTTCTTCTGGCGCTAATCTTATTGTAAATATGTATGTTATTAAGTCTCTAGTTTTAGTCATAAATCACTAGCTATAAGTCTTAGATATAAGTCACTAGTTATAATTGTAAATCTTAGTTGTAAGCCAGTAAGATAAGTCACCAGCTTATAAGTTTTAGATGTAAGTCACTAGTTATAATAACTGTAAATCTTAGTTATAAACCAGTAATATTAATTATTTGTATATTTATTTGTACAGCGCTCTTCAGGTGATTTTTCACAAAAACGGCGCTACATAAATTAGCAAAATATTATTATTATTTTTACGATTTAGTGTTATTTTTCCTAAATAACACAAAGATTTCTCGGTCGACGAAATCGCGTCACAGTATAAGCTAAGCTGACATGTGTCATCGAGTAAGTTTGCAAACTTTAAAACAGGTTGGTGATCAGTGATCACTCTGGTGAATGTATCTCTATCTTGTGCTGCCCGTAATAGCTCCTCCACACTTCTAATACCGGTCCACTCTCGTACATTTCGCAGCCAAGACGCAGAAGAATAGAAGCTATAAGCTGTGTCATAAATTAGCTATGATTCTGCATTCTGCATTTTTAGCCAAAAGTAGTATTTAGTCAAAACTAAGTCGACTAGATTCTAATATTTGAAGGGATTATTTTAAACCGAAATAATATATTCAACTATTCAACCGACAATAATGGTTAATGTTAAGAAATATGCTACTAAAAATCCATAGGATCTACAAAAATTTAGTTAATACAGTTTGTTGCCAACGAAATATTAACACAGTTTTGCATCAATGATTTCGACACGTGGAACGGCTTATAAATGGATAATGTTCATGAATAAGTACTGTGTATTTACATAGGCCAGCAGGCCAGTCAATTTTTTCTCCATCTTTGATAATAATCTGACAGGTTTCATGATAATCTCAGATTACCTACGTATTGTTTTGTTATATTTGACCTCTGATGTAATTATTATAAGTACTATGATTAAAAATTACATTAAATTGACGTAACAACATTTGTTATGATAATTTTTTTCCTTATGGACAACATCATGAAACAAACGCGGGATTTTTAAGCGGGGACAAATGTAATGTAAATTGCCACCCCAAACAAGGCATTTCGTACGATGCACACGTATCCAATGAACACGCTTTATCTGTAACTCTGAAATAATATTGTGGGAGGCGGGTATGGATACGGCCGCTCCGGGAACCATTTATTAGATAACCAAGACCTACCCTAGTCACCCCAAGTGATGACTTAGCGGGGGTTTCCGGATTCGTGGGGTGAGATTTTTTAATGCCATCTGCGTCTGCCAACCAACTGCGTGGCGGGCCGGATCGGGAAAGGCCTGTTGTGGGAGACCCTTTTCCTTCTCCAGTTAGACTTTCTCTGGAGGGATGGATACTTGGTCGAAGATGATGTTTCATAATATTGAATGCAGAACAAAATCACAACTAAACAGTTGGTTGAAGATATTTGGATGTTTTTGATTTGATGAAGGTAGGAAATAAGTATTTTGAAATATATTTGAATTAAGATATAACAAAATATAATTTAAAAAATCATCATCTACCTTCGGTTTTCGTAATAAGTCTTTGAATGAATTAGTAGAATTTAAGACTATGTCAAAGAGGTGGAGATTACTTATTTCGTTGTTCAATCTTGATGTTCTTATTGTACATTTATGATATCCCTTGTTTTGTAGGTATAAACATATGTACAGTTTTACTAAAAAAAACACAGCACGACCGATAACCTGTGTTTTTGCGGTAACATGACTAAAACAATTTTACACTAAAACACGAAGTAGTGCTAATAAGGTTTATCACTTTAACACACATCGTATATCTGGCAACAATGCAATTTTTCACAATGTACATATTAAATTGTTTGTTTTCATTCATAGCCGCTAGGTGGCGGCGCCAGCGCATTCGTCGTTCGCAATGAAAACATATTAAACCGCGGAAAAACTTTGACTCCGGCGATGTGTTTTGTAATATTACAAATGTGAATGTAATTTCTATTAAAATGACTAATTCACTCTTATATTCATATAATTGATATATTTACCGTGTTTTTTTTTGGTTTTTCATAAGTTTTAGTGAAGTTATAATAACAATAATTGTACTTTCAAAGTTGAAATGTCAAAAAGTATTTTATATGATACATAAAAATTCAAATTTACATTTAAGCATATTTATTTTATGGGAATTTCATAAAAGTGGTGTTTTTTTCAAATATTAATATCTAATACATGTGGTGGTAAACTTATCAAAGAAATTAACGTCTTTAGTGGTGCAAGAAATCTGTTTAAATGTCAGATATGTTATTAGGTTATTTTTTTGGCAATAAAAAAAACTTTGAAAATATTTTATTTATTTTTTATTGTACGCACGAGGAAAAAGTGAGGTTACAGTTTCATTTCAAATTCATTATAGTATAAAGGCACTGTATTTTTTAAATTTTAATTTTTTATAAATTTCTGTGCACTTTCATCAAAAATATTTTGGTAAGAATTTTTTTTACATTTTTTTCCGTGTTTGAATCTTAAAATATGGCAGTTTTTTTTTTAAATAAAGTGTATTTAAAATATACAAAAATTTACAATTTTTATTTTATTTTAAATATACAAAGTTTTTATAAATGGTATTTGTACATGACACTTTCAAAAATAAGAAATATATAGAACATTCAAAATACTTTGGAAAATTCCAAATTTCGTTCAGACTTCATTACTAAAACAGAGATAAACTACACTCTCACGCTGAGTAAACAGTGTGTATTTCTTTCCAAGAACAATTTTTTAATTAGTAATGTTTTCACATCCGCGGCCGTTTGTCAAATGAATAAAATTTTCATGGGGTTTTTTTATTAAGGCTTTCAACGGCTTTTGAAGGAAATACCCATCAATGTAATATATCATTGAAGAATATTATGATAAGTGCTAATAAAACAAAAACAAAAACGTACTCAATTCTCCTTCGATTAATAACATTTTTTATATTTAGTGCAGGATTATACATTTAATATACATTATTTATAAAATGTTTTAACTGCGCAACTCGGAGGATTCCCGTTTTATTACAGTAAATTTAGAATGAGTATGAATATGTTATTTATAAACAAAAGAAAAATCGAAAATAAAAATAAGAGAAGGAGTAAAAAATAAAATAATATGTTTTCAACACTGTTGTTTGATTAGCACAGTTTTTAAAATAATTATTAATTAATTTAAAAAGAAAAACAATAGGTTTATATACTACAGAATGAAACAAGTAATAATTGGTTTAAAACCACTTTATATATTCTTAGTATTAATATAAACGTATATGTATACTTATTAACAGAGGATTAAAATATATAGGTAACTGATGTATACATCGCATATTAATAGTCCTACATACATGTGTTGTATAAAATAAGATAAAAAAGAGAGAAAGAAATACAAATAAACCAATTCAAACATAAAATAGCCGTATTTTTAATACATGAATATTACTGTTGTTTGATTAGATGATTAGCATAATTATTATTTTTTTTTTTTACAGTGAATACCGCACAAGAATCTCAACTGCTCCCGTCTGGAGCCAGTGAGACTATGGCATCCCCAATTGGGGTATGTTGTGAGGCTGAAGGTAGTGGGGAGGGGAAGGAGGTGGGGAAGAGGAAGGTTGGGAAGTACCTGGCTATTCAGATCTGGTCACCAAACACGGCTAAAGCCATTTTCAAGCAACGTTTCAATTCTGAATGGTGGTCTTACACCAGGGCGATACTGATAGTATCTTCCACTCTGGAACGTGCCGCAAATATACTCTATATATTATTTTAAATGAATTAATTGTGAAATAACACAAATTAATCACATAAAATTTATTTGCGCACGCCGGATTCGAACCCGCGACCTCCGGATTGTGAGTCAAGAGTCTTAGCCACTGGACTACGGAGGTCGTTAAAATGATAATAGAATAATGAGTGTATATATTTAATTACAGAGGATTGAACAAAACAAAAAGTTGACATTGATGGGTATAACCTTCAAAAGTTATTCCAAGAAAAATTGAACATTCGAAAAGACTTTTAGAAAAAGTCAAGAGGTGTCCCACATAAATAGAATCAGATATGTTTATTCAAGACACTACTTAAGTTTTAGGTTATAAATAAATTAATTAAAGAACTTTGTAATCATTAAAAAAAAATGACTACCATAAAAATTCGGGGAAAATTAGTTGAGGATAATATTGTTAATTGTATAATAATTGATATTGAGTTCCAGTTTAGATTTATTAATGTTATCTTCTTCTTCCATGATATATTATGTCAATGACAATGAACGGTGACAATGAATAGACGGTGAACTCCCGACCGATACAAGATTCGAAAGAATTTATTCTGAAGGCGCCGTATCCCGGCTCAAAAAGAAGAAGATGGAGAGATAGACAATACTCCTACTTAGGGCCTAAATTGTGCAACATCATACCCGATGCATGGAAACTGAAAAGTGCAAGCACTTTACGGAAATGGGTTAGCAATTGGCTTCTGGACATGGGGAGAGTTGAGAGCGAACATATGCTAACGCAATCTCACATACCTAATATGTATTAAAAAGTTTATTTTAATGCATAAAAATTAAAAACATCTTTTGCTCTGTTTTTTGATCCTTGTAAAATAACAACTGTTCTTTGATTTATGTAAAATAATGACTAGCCATTTCAAAAAATAAGTTTTGAAATTTTCTATATACATTGGAAATTCATATGTCATATATTCTGGTTTATAAATGGGAAATTGCTTAATTCTATTCTATTGCTTAATTTTAGGAAAGTCTAAAAATTATAGTACTTCATTAAAATTAAATAGTCATAAATACATTGGGAATTTATATGTCATATATTGGTTTATAAATGTGTAAATTCTAATTATGCAATGGTAAATGTTCTCCAAAATGACTTGGAAAGAATTTCATAATTGAAACCATTCACATATTCTAAATGCAATTAAATGTAATGTCTTAGTAAATTCATTGAAAAAAAATGAGTTAACTTTCTTATCTAAACTATTAAAATCCAAATTGGACAGTTCCGAACTCCTGCAACTTGCAGAGAGAGGTACAGGTTACCACCTGGTACCCCATCGATATAGCGGTTTGGCACTGTGCGAAACATATACTTGGTGTTATTAGACATGGTTAATATTGCAATTTTGCAAAGCTTTGTTCACCTTACTTTTAAATTTTTGTTGATTGTATTTTTATATTATGTACGTTTTTTTTATCATAACTTATTGATATTACCATCGTAACTTTATTTATACTGTTTTTGTTTCATGTTAAAGATGTACTGCCTTCATTATTTATGTAAAAGCCCTCTGGGCGTAAAATAAAATAAGTAAGTTAACAACTAAATAAATTAATGTTCTCCAAAACGAGCTTGAAAAAAAATCGTTAGTCATAAATTTTTGGTTTATAAATGTGTAAATTCTACTACTTAAGAAATTCAAAAAATTGTAGTACTTTATTAAAATCAAATAGTCATAAACACATTGGGAATTCATACGTCGTTTATTGGTTTATAAATGTGTAAATTCTAATTATACAATTGTAAATGTTCTCTAAAATGGCCTGGAAGAATCTCCTACTTGTGATCTCACTAAAGCTGAATTCAGACGATTCATTTATCGTTCATTTCCTCATTTCATTCCGCCTCTTTCCCTCGAAATGACCCGTCTGAACATGCGATGAAACGAAAGTGAAAAGAGACGGTGCCGAATGAAGCGATCTAACGATGTTGGATCGCTTCATTCGCGCACTTTTCACTTGCAACGAAACGAAAGTGAAAAGAGACAGTGCCGAATGAAGCGATCCAACAATGTTGGATCGCTTCATTCGCGCACTTTTCACTCGCAACCGGAACTTAACTCATCAAGTGACGCGAATGATGTGTGTGAACACACAAATGAACAGTCTTTCACTCGCGAATTAGTCGCCCGAGAATGTTCTGGCATGGCCGGAGAGGCATAAACGTCAAAATACTCCGTTTTGTTCGCTTTTCGAAATAAATCCTACACGTCTCATAGAAATCGTTGTTTCTCCCTTACTATCATAGCAAAAAATATGATCTAAACGATATTGTAAAGAAAAAATAACGTTCTACATATTAAATACTAGCTTTTACCCGCGGCTTCGCTCGCATGGTATTAGTGGGAAATTACTGGCATAATTTAATAATTATGCCAATGCTTAATTGTTATTATTCTTGCTCTTTTGTCTAATAAAAAATAATTATTGTTTAATAGAAAATTTCAAAATTTGAGAATGACATTTCGCAAATAAAAATTCTATTTTATAAAATATTGAAATTATAGAAATTTATTTTAAGTACCTACTCCCCTAATTTATTCTGATGATTTCGCCTCAAGTAGGAATTAGTATTTTATTCATATTTGAATAAAGAGAAAAACCTAAAGAAATAACAAAATTACAGCCCACGTCAAATAATTACATAGAAACGCTATGCTTTTCGTCCGGACAATAAACATTTTTAGAGATAGGTAGATATTCACTATGACGCCAACAAAGCACTATTTTTAGGGTGAATTGCCTAGTTAAAAAAAAAACATTTTTTCCAAGGTAACAATTTGTTTGACGTTTGCAATAACTCGATTTTGTTAGGGACAGAAAACGTATGAAAAATAATTGCATAACGCTACAGCTTTATCATAAAGCCAGAGCTTACCAATATATATAGCCTATGTTACTCGCAAATAATGTAGCTTTCGATTAGTGAAAGAATTTTTAAATTCTATTCGGTGTTTATTGCGTGAAAGAATAACACTCATCCATTCAAACTTTCGCCTTTATAATATCTATAAGATAGCAATTAACAAGAAAATAATACGAATGTACACTTTTATGGAACCAAAGTTTACGATCGAAACTTTAAAAAATAATTATGAAGCTTTGTGATTTTTTTATGAATTATTTTTATATGAAACGACAAAAAAATGAGGTGATAAAACGTGTATAATTCATTGGTCTAACAAAATAAGTGTGTGCCTTTATTTTTTTTCGTTACCTGCAATTATAATTAGACTAAATGCAAAGAGACATTTTTAAAACATTTAAAAGTTTACATTAAAAATTATTCTATTTAAAAAATTACATTGTTATTTCTAATAATAAATTTTGGAAGCATATTTCATCACCTTTCGAAAACAGTTTTTAGTTTTTGGATACGTTAATAAATGTTCCATTTATATCGATTTTATTGCAAGCCGAGGCCTATTTTGGAATAAAAAAATTTCATGGTGCAAAAATACTGGTAGATATCTGTTTTCAGGTTATTATTTAACCATATGATCATTTTATGGTGTTGATATTTATTAACTGTTTACAAGAATCGCCAATTTCTCGTAATTTAGTTCGACTTTATCAGAAATGTCAGTTTGAAATCGTAAATATTCCCGAATTAGAGGTCAGCGCCGACCGACGCGTGCGACAGCGCTCGACGACTTTGTAATGAGAATTGAGAATGTCGAGTGAACCGAAGGAACCGTCTAAACGTGCGGTATTTCGAAGGAACCGTCTGAACACGCGGTGAAACGAGAACGGAACATAGACATATGAATATTGATAGACCAGAACATAAAGGTGAGGGGTAGAAGCCAACTACAGCGGGACGAAGGGCAGGAAGATGGCTTTGGTGATACGTGATTCGGCAAAACTCAATCTGACAGTATATAGACATCTCGCACCATAAAATCATCATTTAGTTCTTAAAAGTAAACTCTGCTTTTGAATGAATAGACCTTTTTACATGGGAGCGCAAATTGCTCGCCACGCAATGAACAAATTTGAAGTTCAAATACGTCAAAGTAAGGTCGCCTATAAGGTCGAGTCCAATATTTTGCTCCTGTAGTTAATTAATACACTTTTACAAATGTTTCATAATTTACTTACCCCAGTAAACAGTGACGGGCACACGCTATGTATCTCGGAGTGAGTGTATGTATGGGTGGTTTGGTATATTTATGGTGTATGTTCAAAAACGATCATATTATGACGTGATCTGTATTAGCTTAAAATAGTGTAAAATAATGCTTGTTTATGGAATGTAATACCACAATTGGGTTTATTCTCTTTTTCTCTTCTATGTTTACACGTATTTATAGCACAAGCCACCATTTTTATCGTGTTATTTACACTGGTCCGGACACGAATGATGACGTCACATTTTTTAGATTGACGCGCGGCTCTCGCAAGCCCAGCCGGTTCCGAAAAATGGTTCCAATGGGAGGGGGAAATAATACGCCTTTTATCGCTTAGGGCAAGTCCATGTATTTTGTACGTCCGTGAGAAAAACCTTCTTCCGAGTGAAACGTCTAAATTCACCTTAAAGAAGCCACTCATTCACTCTGAATGCAATTATTAATGTTCTCCAAAATGACCTTGAAAAAAAAATCACGTCTTTGCGATTCTTTCAAAGACATAAAGAAACCATCTTTTCGTTCAGAATACAATTTTTAATGTTCTCAAAAGTTGTCTTGACAGAAAGCTCATTCCTGTGATATCTTGAACGAAACCATTCCTTTGTTAAGAATATTATGAACTAAATATACAATTTGCCTGTCCTGAAACGGGTATCCTTCCCAGTTGGACAGACAAAGTATGTCAATACATTACAAAATGTAAAGGTTATTTATTTATTTTATTGTATTACAATTAATACAATAAAAAAAATGCAATTACGAATGTTGGAGAGAGCGTGCTAATATTTAAAAAGATAAAATTGAAGCGAAAATTGTGAAAATGTTTAATAAAACACAACCCGTTTAAAATAGAGCATAAATCTTTTGGGGGTGTCTAAAATAGCATTTAAAGAAACAGTGTGAATTTTTTCATACATATAACTTGTAAAATATCTGAAACAAATGTGTTTTTAATAATTTTCGGAGCATATTTTGCGATTTTTTTCTATCGAGGGAATTTCCTATAATTTGCGTTTCGGCGTGGGGATTTTTAGATATTATCTTAAAAAATAGCATATATTTTTTTTAGAGCTTAAAAACTTCAAATGTTTAAGGGGGGTATGTAAGAAATCCGTAGAAATTCGGGTAGCGGCGGCTTTTCAATTCTATTTTGTATGTTGTATAATGTGGACTTATTAAGTGCTTCCAAAGCATTCAATTTCAGCCTTAATTTAAAAAATAACCTAAATAAATACCTAATCTTTTTTCTTTTTTTTACATTAACTCCACACAGGAGGCCCTGAGGAAAATAATTTCCCTCAGGGCCAATGTATGTCGTCTGGGATGCTGTGTAGAAGGTCTTTTTGAGGAGAGAAAGGAATGAACATTGGTCTTGAAGAGACCCATGTTGTAGTAAGGAGGAAACACAGAGGCCGGCAAATCATTCCACAGCCGAGCTGTTGAACACAAGAACGAGTCGAAGAAACGACCAGTTCATCGGCGTGTATCCATCCCGACTATGCACCGGTGCCGAAGGGATCAATAACGCTAGTTCCTCGGAGCATCTTCCATTGTAACACCGGTAGAACAAGGATAGCATTCCCACCCGACGCCTGTGCTCTAAAGATTGCAATCTGTCTGTTGAGATATGAGAATCTATCAAAAGGACCGCCCGTTTCTGCACACAGTCGAGGGTATTTTTCAGGTATTTTGGAACTCCAGACCAGAGGTGGCTGCCAAATTCAATAGTGGGGCCACTTTCGATTTGTGCAGGGATAGCAGTTGTTTACTATTTAAGTATCAGCGGGCCCAGTTGTTTACTATTTAAGTATTACTCTAATCTAAAGCAAAGTGTTGGTTGAAGAAAAATCCTGGTTGAACAACTTATGCAATTTTAGTTAGATATCATTAAGAGCGATTAACCAGCCGCTTATTTATCAAATTTCGTCGAAAGACGATGTTGCGATTGTACCCTTTCAACTGTACAGGGCGGTCCCGATGAGAAAGATTGATTATTCTCCGTACCAGCATTTTTAAATGACAACTCAATATCGGTTTTTTTTTCAATAAGAATTTTCTTTAATATATACCTATATTAAAAAATGCTCAAACGCGTGATGATTAACCTGCTAAAATTTTTTGTCATATTATACACAGATATTTAATACTGCTAACCCTTTCTATATTTTCGTTTTCAATTTTTAGTATTTCCTGCACTTTTCCACCTAGGCTATCCACAATTAATAACTTTGTTTTCGTAACATTCAATTTTAGTTTGTTTTGGTGAAGCCAAAGTGCTTATTATTTAAGTCGATTTGTATTTTTTCAAAGGCGTCCTGTAAATTTTTACAGGCTGTGTATAACAACGTATCATCAGCAAATAGTTTAATTATACAATGATTTAACACTTTGATAATATCATTCATGTACATAATGAACAACAATGGACCTAGGACAGAACATTTTTTAAAAATAGCCATCTTTTAAATTTATTTTCTTATTAATACTTACAATAATTATTTATTTTTTGATTTAGACTAATTATTTTAATTATTTGTTCTTAAAAGTTTTTTATTATCTAAATGCAATTTTTTATTTTTTTAAAGAATTTTTATATTAAATTTTGTATAACTATTTTTATGATTTTTAAGCAATTAATCACCTCTACTTTTTAATATTTCGTCTATGTTATAGTTTATTCTAATTTATCTATACTTGTTTGTCATTTATTTTTCTTTATATTAACATATCCTGATGAAGACAACATTGTTTTTGAAACATGTCGATATTGTTAATTAAAAAGTGGTTTATACAAAGTGATCTGTTATTAATTAAATAACCTATTTCTTTTTTAAAGTATTATAAATAATTTGAATGCAGAGGTAATCTGAAAGTACAATCAGGTTAATTGTGATAAAAACAATACTATAGCCAGATGTGAAAAGAAAACACACATTAACCAACAAAAAATGTATTTTTATAGTAATTAACATTTTTAACAATCAAAATTATTAATTAAGACCCATAAATCAAACAATATTAAGTTTTTTATTTGCAATAAAACGAATTATCATGACCACTTCTTTCAGTGCGAGATTTGAGTTTCTTTTCACTTACTTAATTTGTCGAAATCTTTTTCAATAGCTGAAGTTGGACACCATTTACATCTGTTATTGACGTCCTATTTTTATGTTTATTTTATTTCATTTTGGAAAAAAAAGCTTCACAAACGTATGTAGATCCAAAGGCACTAATATTTTTTGGGCAAAACATCTTGCATTGGGAAATTCTGTTGTTGTTATGTACTTATTATAAAATTAAATTTTTGGAATCGTGGGGTATATTTTTAGTTCAATATTGCATTGTAGGCCGATTAATTCCATTTGTAACGTTTCTGAAAGAGTGGAAACATCAACACCAAATGGAGAACTGAACATCTCAAATGCTTTCTCATAATTTACTAGTTCCTTAAAACAACAATTAAAGGCAAATATAAGTTTTCTTATTTCGTCCGAATATTTTGAAAAATGATTATTTGGGCATTCTTTCAACAATGAGAAATGGTGTGCATTATTATTTTTAAGTTGGCTCACAAACATTAATAATTTCATCCGGAACGCTTTAATCAAATTGCAAGCATCGATATCTGATTCTGCAACTTTATATTTATCTCATTAAATTTTTCCGTCATGTCTACCAAGAAAAATAAGTCTTGCAACCACTCTTCATTTCTTAATTCGGGAATAGGCATATTCCCCTCGGTCATAAAATAGTTGATTTCTTCCCGTAACTCTAAAATTTCCGCGACTCAACCATCTAACATGTCGCCGTACTCAAAATCTAATTCAGTGAAATGTGTCTTAAATTGGCGATGCTCAAGAGCATGTGGACGGATATAGTTCACTGTTTTTATAAGAACATGCTTGACTTGGCTCATAGATAATAATTGAGAGCATAAATTTTGTTAATGCATCAAACATATATATCACTGGTTTTGTTAATTTTTGCCTCCAACTCATTTATAATCAAGTTTACAGCACCTTTATTTTTTCCAATCATAGCCAGTCGCGGCGCTCCATCTGTTTTTAACCCGGAAAGCATCTCTAAATGTAAGCCATTATCTAACAAAAAAAAATGTATGGCTTGGAAAATTTATTTTGTTGTATATTTCAAGCATGACACGCGTCTGCCCGTGGCGACGCTGCAAGAGAACTCAAGCTGCAGTTCATGAGAAGTTATGCGCGGAAAATATAAATCAGTATAATATAAGCATTTGGTCTAATTATAGATACTTTATTGGTTTTAATAACTTAAATGTGGTTTTAAAGGCATTCTGAAGTACCCGATATAAATTTTTTTTTTAAATCGTTCGACATGACCGCGGGCCGCAGTAAGAGCGCCGCGGGCCGCACTTAAGAGCGCTGCGGGCCGCGGGTTAGCCAGCGCTGGTCTAGTGTCTAGTTGGTTCTCAGGATGTTGCGGAATACTTTCGATTATAAGATCTATGCTCGAAATAAAATGCTTGTTAAATTTAGTCGCTATCTTCTCTCCTTTTTCTTCAGTTCCATCTGGGAAATCAACTGACTTTACGATTTATTTTTGTTAACCTATACCCTTTACGATTTCTTTTAGTGTTTTCCAAAGTTTTCTTGGTTCATTCTGTTGTGGTTCTAATTTTTTTCTTTTAATAATCTCATTTATGTTATTTAATTTGTTTGGCTTAAATATTACGAACTTTTTTATATGCATTCCATTTTTAGTCTGATGGTTCCAATTTTGCTGCTTTATATGCATTATCTCTTTGTTGCTGAAGGTTGTGTAATGGTTTTAAATGCCATTTATTCGTATTTTTAAACTTAACCCTTTTCATTGGCTTAATTTTATTGACTGCTGTAGTCAAAATATTGACGAATTTGGGTACTTGATTTAAAAAAAACGGAAAATTTCTATCTACGTGTGATCTAGAAATACTTTATATAAAGCCTTAGGACTTTAGCCATATATCTATCCATATATATATTTTATGTATTAATGTTTGGGCAATCAACAGATAAATAATATCATTTTTTATAATTTTCACTTTACACAAATAATAAAACCAATTATAGATTTCCTCCTTTGTTGTTTTAAATTAATGGAATTCATAACAGAATTATATTAAACACAAACAAACCAAAACGTGATATTTTTACAATTAGAAGAGAATAAATAACTCAAAACTAAAAACCTAAAGCTAAAAGCTCAAAGAACAAAGTTCAAAGTTCAACGCTCAAAGCATAAAGCACAGTACAAAATGTCAATCGGCGTCATTGTCGTGGTTCAGCTCTCCAATGAGCGGTGGATGCACGACGATGCGGCGACCACCCTATGGAACGATTCGTTCATTTCAATTAAATTTATTTTCATATTTTAAAATAATCATTCATTATACTTTTTAAAAATTTAAATATTTATTATTTTTCTTGAAATGCAATTGTACATAATTTTTCCCACTTAATATGGCAGACCCACAATGCTTGCTACTGAAGATAAAAAAATAATAACTAGATTGTTTTATATGCACCAAGCGATATGAAAAACTATATTTATGTCAATTTGATAATAATTCATTGTGTTGCCAGTTGCCATTAGCATCCTCGCTCCTAGTTAGGTGAAGCGGTCAAGCGAATCGGTCTAATAAGGTAATATTAGCTTTGAAGGCTTGATGGCAGATATGTTATTATATTATATTCGCTTACTCTTCAACTCCTGCTCACGTGTAAATTTAATTAGAACACCCGGTAATTATTTCAGCTCTGTGCGAAGTGCGAAATTTCTCCAGGGCCGAAATTTTAGAGCCCGGCCCTTTGGGCTTTTACATATAGGTATTTTAGGGCGACTCCAGATACTAATATCTACAGCCTGTATGTCGGACGAATATCAACAGCTCATATGTTGGACAAATATCTATGAACTTCAGAGTAAAGACTAATATCTACAGACTAAGGTCAGATAAATATCTATAAATAACTGTATATGATAAATGACTGTCCCAGTGGTGACGAATATCTAACCAAACCTAACCAAACCTAACCTAACCTAACCTAACCCAACCTCTGCCAGTGCTGTAGATATTCATCGACATCACCTGTTCCATAGATGTTAGTCAGCAGTTTGAGCTGTAGATATTCATCCTCACTTTGGTTCCCATAGATATTGTTCCAACATACCTCGTACAGATATTAGTCAGAACATGGATTCTCATAGATATTATTCCGATTTGTTCAGTTTTTGGAATTCCTGTAGATATTATTAGACGCCTCCCTTTAGGGCTGCAGCCGGGTGGTTGTGTATTCAAACCTAGCCCAAGTCCGATCATTATTATTTTAGTTTTCAATGCTCTCTTTGAATGACATATTCCAAATATTAATGGAATGGGTGATTTGGGATAAGGCGATTGTGCTGAATTGATCATCAATTTGTGGATACATAATCGATTCCATTCGTAATCGTTTGCCAAATTTGTATGATTGTCTATGGCTTTTTCTACTAGTTTAAAATACGAAATGCTGTAAGTACACATGTTTAATTATTTATTCATTTAATGTACATTGTATAGCATGGATTTGACAATCTAAATACGAATGAACAAAGGGCGTAGCGAGGTACGACCAAGGGGGGGGGGGGGGGGGCAGCTGCCCCCCTAGAAGATGCAGGAATGCTCACAAACCGTAAAGTAATATTAGTCTATTGTTTGTGAGAATCAATTTAATTTTTATTATTACCTTTTTAGTTTATAATTTGTGTGTGGATCGTGGAAAGTTGGGATAAATATTAGAAAAGCTTTTTATGTACCCGCATAACTTACGTATCTAACTAAAGATTGTACGTTTATTTGTATTTTATTTTTCCTTTTTTATGTATTATTTTTACGTGCATTTGCAAAACTTACCGGCCCTGAGGGCCTCAGACCTCAGACACAGAATTGGGACTTATAATTAAGTTAGTCAGTCAAAGTTTTTGTTAGTTCCTCGTTAACAAAATGCCCACATGAGCTAAGGGGCCATTCATAAACTATGTCACACGAATTTCATGTTTTTTGACCCCCCTGTCCCTGTCACATATTTGTGATACCCCCCCCCTCCCCCCTAGTGTGACTTCAAATATTTTTCAATTTTTCATCTAAAAATAATCAAAACAGTAGTTCAATTCTTTTTCATATGACGACACAGAGCTGATGACTCCTTATACCCCTCGTCACATTTCTCTACCCCCCTCCCCGCCTGCCCCCCCTTAAAAAACTCCTAGCTAAGCCCTTGCCGGCATGAATTACTTAGTTTGCCCAAATTAAGAACCTATTATAGGCAATCTATTGAGGTAGTATATACGTACATTTCATGGCACAAGATTCGCAGTCTGACTACTTTTCGAAGTGAGGTAAATATTTTAGATTTTAATTAAAAATAATAATAATTATTATTATTATTCTTTTTAAATGTTTCACATCACTAGAGCCTCCGTCAATACATTTTTCTATCGATTAACATGTTTGAATTTCTCATTTATGTTCGCTACCTGACAATGAATTTATTAATATTAACCTATTTAAGTCGGATAAGATGTTAAGTGTTATCATATATTATATATCTAAAGCAGAACGTGAACATGTCAATTCATAGAAAATGTGTACAAAAGATGTTATGGTGGAAGGTGTGGCATTTAATTTTTCTTAGGGTATTTTCTTTTTTATTCTCAAAAAAATACGAAAATGAAAGTATTTAAAAAAATATATATTTTTAACTTAATGATTGAAACATCAAATTATTATTTGATTAAATGAAGACAATATTAGTGAAACACAATCGACGACTAAGAATTACCAATATTATCTTCATTTTCTTAACGCATATTTTATTGGCTCCTATCTTTATCTATGATTGCAAGATTCAGATCCGAACTAGATGCTATCTAGATAGTGTCTAAAATATGCGTTAAGAAAATGAAGGTAATGCTGGTAACAATTATTATAAGCAATAATTATCAGCCTGAAACACTCATCTACATTGAAAAAAATCTTCCGAGAAAAGATACTGGCCGCCAACGGGACTCGAACCCGTGTCCCTCTGATTGCCGGTCAGGAGCTCTACCACTGAGCTATGGCGGCTTATCAAATACCCGCCAAATGATTCAATGTATACTATTGCTTCATTCAACAATTACTGCTTATTATATTTTCCCACATGAAAACAACCAACTTTATTTTTTGTGAGAGAGGCATAGTTAATGCTAAATCGCTCGCTAGGTGGCGTCGAGACAAATTAAATCATTTTTCCATAGATCAAATTTTTCAATCACCTTTCATTATCAAGTATTCCACAGAAAACAAAAATCGAAAATATTCTATGTTGACTCGAATAAGTACCCACACTCAGGATTCAAAGTAACAACACTCAGGATTCGCACGGTTATATAGTTTACGATTTTTTAATATTTTTTGTATAAATCGCATAAATATCAAATAAACGTTAAAATATAGGTTAATTTATTGGCTATATAGCATTATAATAAGTTTTGTATGTTTCCATGATGAAATTTGAAGGTATGATTTTTTTAATGTTGGCGAAAAATTTAAAAAATGATCTCTGAAATCGCGAGCAATGGAGACAAATTTATTTATTTCAAGTGATCGCTCCAGTGGTTTGAAATTATAATATGATTGTGGTTTTTTATTACCTTGGCCGAGAAAACGCGGGCGGCATCTTGTTGATGCTGTTGGAAGTAGCATCTCATTTTTCATACAATACCAGTTGACGGGCAGCAGTGAGTTTGAGGTTTGCTGGTGTATGCGATTGTGTATTGTGTATCGCTGGTTTATATGCAGTAAGCTAATCTCACATAAACGCTATACCCTATTGCCTTAATATATTTCACCATATCTCTCGCCATGTAATCAATGGGAATGGCGAGCGATGTGGTGAAATATGCCTAGTATAATAGCGCATCTGTGTGGCCAGCATTATAATAAATCCGTCACACAGGTTAATTATTTATTTATTATAAGAACCTATACATTATACAGATTTTTGGTTGATAAATCAAATTATGAGTTATTAAAGTAAACAAATTAAATTAAATTACAAATTTTATATATCGTGGTTTCTAAATGTAGTAATAATTATGTACTACTAGCTGGTACCCGGCATGCGTTGCTATGGCATTAAGTGAAGAAGTTGTTTCTCCCTGCGCGTCCTTTCTCATTCGTTCCGTTCACCTTCCTCCTCCACTTTCTCCCCCGCGTCCCCTTCCCCTCTCATGTTCCCACTCCTATTCCTCCACCTTCCCTTTCCTCACTCTACTCCCCCCCCCCCTTCCCCCAACCCGCTAACCCCCCTCCCGAGTTCCCATCCCCCCTCCCGTATTCTCCTCCCCCCTCCCGCGGATCCACCTCCCAAGTTTCCCTCCCCCCTCCCGAGTTCTCCTCCGCCCTCCCGGATTCCCCTCCCCCCTGCATTCCATACATTAATTCCCGATACATTCAGTTTTCAAACAGCTCGCGTGCCAATTTTTTTATACAAATTTATGATGCCAGAGCTCGTATATGTTTTTTTGTGATGTTATTCCTCCGGCTTCCCTCTCCTCACTCTACTTCCCCCCCTTCCCTCGTCCCGCGAACCCCCCTCCCCCCTCTGTTTATTAAAACTCTATTTAAAAAAATATCTTGCTATTTTGATACAATTTAATACTTACTTTTCGAAATAAATTCTAGAGTAGTTGGAGATAAAATATTTTTTAAACCGCATAGAAACACGCAATTTCTTAGGTACCCGGCATGCGTTGCTATGCCATTTAATAAAGAAATTGTTTCTCCCTGCGCGTCCTTTCCCATTCCTCCCGTTCACCTTACTCCTCTCCTTCCTCCCCCGCGTCCCCTTCCCCTCTCGCGTTCCTACTTCTTCTCCTCCACCTTCCCTTTCCTCACTCTACTCCCCCCTTTCCCCCGTCCCGCGAACCCCTCTCCCGAGTTCCCCTCCGCCCTCCAGGGTTCCCCTCTCCCCTCCTGCATTCCATACATTTATTACCGATACATTCAGTTTTCAAACAGCTCGCGTGCCACCTATCGCAATTTTTTTATATAAATTTCATGATGCCAGAGCTTATATGTTATTCTGTTGTATGAGCTATATTATTTAAGGTTTCAGTAGTTTTTGCGTGAAAGAGTAACAAACACATATATCCTTGTTTCGTTTAATATTATGGCTGTTGGATGGCATACGATCTAATGCCATTTTGAAAATTTTGACTAAATCATTGTTCTGATGAAGAAACGTTTGCAGTTCTTGGACAATGGTTCGTTTCAATTTTGGATTATGAGCACAACGCCTTTCAAGTTCCGCATCTTGATTGCCCGTAACACGCTAGCTTTTTCCCGCGGCTTCGCTCGCATGGTATTAGGGTGATTCCCACTCCGCCTCCTCCACCTTCCCTCTCCCCCTTCCGCTCCCCCCACCCCTCCACCTTCCCCTCACCATCCTACATCCCTCACCCCCTTCCTTCCTCCCTCCCCCTTCCTTCACCCCCTCCCCGCAAAAACCCCCTCCAACCCACCTTCCTCCCCCTCCCCCCTCCCCAACCACTCTCCCCATACCATCCCCCTCCCACCTCTCGCATTCCACACATTCATTCCCTGTACATTCAGATTTCAAACTACTCGCGTGCCACCTATTACAATTTTTAAAACAACTTTCATAATGCTAGAGCTCAACAGTAGTTTTATACAAAATAACGAACAAAAAAAAAAATTACTTAACAAATTTAACGCAGTCGTTCGGAATTTATGAGCGTACCAAAGAGATACACAATCTTTGGCGCGTACATACTTTTCGGCGATTCATTTTTAGAGATAGATACTACGGGGCCAAGAAAGCACTCTTTTTAGGGTGAATTGCATAATTCAAGAAAAAAAACGTCGTTTCCAAGGCAACAATTTGTTTGCTTTTCTTCTTTTTTTTTCTTTTGCAAAGGAAAAAATGTTGAACAGTTTACATGGGAAAATGAAATTGTTGTTTTTACTATCTTCCTCGCAATTTTTCCATATTTCCTCACCGCTTAAACCTTCCCTGGACTACGACAAACATTTCAAAACCAAATTTTGAATGAGAGAGCTAGGTATAATGACAGTAGCCGAAATAACAAATGGTAATATTTTTATATTCTGATAATGCCAAATTCTTTAAATCTCATTTCCTAAATCTGTATATTTTCTTATTTTTTCAGAAACAGTTTTCTGAATATTACAGGAATTTGGAATAGCGACATCAATGATATAAGTTATTTTTTAAATGGCGTCATATAAAACTATATCGTTTATATTATATAATGGTGTTTTAATATCTACAGGGCCAAACCCTGCTACTAGTTAAAAGTTTACACGAACTTCGTCAAAATCTGGTTTCGGTATTATTTGTTTAAAGTGAGCTTATAAATCACTATTATTTAGAAAAAAATATTGAAAATGTATATTTTTAAAGCTTTTAAAACAACCTTTGCGGTGATATAATATAATAAACTATATATAAACTAGCTCAAATGCTTTTAATTTGTACCACGAAATATTCCACATTTTAATTCAATTAAATATCTCAGACTAAACTCATACTTTGACATTATTTTAAGTTCACAAAAGTACCAACAACAACAAAAAATTTACAGAAAAAAAATCATATTTTTTCGATTTATGAGACGGTCTTGTTCCATAGTGCGGCGGCGCGGCGGACCGAGCCACTCGCACTCGTCAAAAACGTGCGTCTCAGTCCGAGCCACTTGCGAGTCGGGAACAGTTCGTTCACTTTCTTTTACGGGCTCCGGCTCCGAGGTCCGGCTAGGGTGGAACCCGTGCGTCTCGGTTCGACCCATTCACGAGTCAGGGCAGATTGCGCGTTTGAGTTCTTTTGCGGGCTCGGGCCCGAGATGCGAACCCGTGCGTCTCGGTCCGAGCCATTCGTGAGTCGGGAGTGGCTCCCGGGACCTGCTCCAAGGACTCAAGTACTTTTAAAAGGAAGCACGTCTCGGAGGCCCCCAGCCAAATACAGAACTTACCCATCTCTAACTCACATATCCTGGAAGGTAGCCCTTGAGTTGTTACCTCAGAGTAACAATATAAAGAGGGATGACTAATATTGGTACAAATCGTCGACAAATTCGGAAAATATAGCTCTCCCTTTCCGCTCGTTTCCATGAACGTATGAGAAACAGAGACAAACTTTTCCTGTTAAAAACATAGGATTCAAACCATATGTAGCCACTTTTGAAAGCGCGCGAACTTAACACTGTTGTGATCTGTCAGACGTGCGTACGGTCGAAAGTGCAAAAATATTGTTATAATTTCTTTAATTGAGAGAAATTTAGGTAAATATTCGGAACAAACGTCAACGGTTAATACGCACTTTTTTTTTAAAAAACCTTTAGATTCTTCTTAATTACCATAAAAGACAACTATTTGCATTGGGGGAGGTTGAAAATGTTACATTTTTAATTTTAGTTACGTAAATTGAAAATTTGCTTTCGTATTTAGGCACAACGCTTCACCATATGCAATTTGTAATGATTATTATCATTTTATTATGTTGGTATTACTGATACTATATGGAAGGCTACATCATACCGTAACTGACTTCATGGCAATATATTCAAAGGCGCGTAACCGAAAAAAACCTATCATACGCTAGGTTTGTGTAACATGGTTTGTGATTCAAAAGAAAGTGCCCCTTTATAACGCCTACTCACGTCAAGGCAAGAAAAACATCCCAGTCTTCAAGTAGTTTAGCGGCTACGCTAGGTTTGTGTAACATGGAATGTAAAATATCAGTAATACCAACATATTAAAATAACAAAATATTGCAAACAGAGTGATTTGACAGTGTTAAAGCAAATTTTCAATTTACGTAACTAAAATTAAAAATGTAACATTTTCAACCTCCCCCAATGCAAATAGTTGTCTTTTATGGTAATTAAGAAGAATCTAAAAGTTTTATCAAAAAAAAAGTGCGTATTAACCGTTGACGTTCGTTCCGAAGAATACCGAAATTTAAAAAAAAACGCTATGGCTATATGTGCAGTGTATGGGTGCTTCAATCGTAGTTCAAAAGGATCAAAAAAATTCAGTTTTCACAGGTTTTTATTAAAGAATTCATGTTTTTTGCCTTGTTCAATCTTTAATCTCAAATATTTAATACGTTTAACTACAAAAACCATAAGTAACTTCCACCAATATTTTATAATCCTTTCACTATTTGTGTCAACATAATAACATTTCGATTTGTTTGCGTTTTAACGCACTTTTAATATGTTTTAGTAATAAGAAATCTTGCCGAATTGTAAGAATGCAACATACCGATTTTAGTCGGCGTCTGAATGTATCTCTGTCTCTTCCTATCTTATAATACCACCGTTAAATTGTTGGCGAACGTATAGAGACAGAATAATCTTTGTCTTTGCGTTTCTTTTTCGTTGTAAAAAAATCAGGGCTGCGCTAAAATTGGTTTATTATTAAATATTTAACTATTCACAGATTTCCAAAGGATGAAAAAAGGCTTAAAGAGTGGATTAAAGCAACTAATAGAGAAAATTGGTCTCCAAAATATCATAGTGCAATATGCTCAGCCCATTTTATAAGTGAGCACTTCAATACGACCCAAGCAAAGGTCCATCTGAAGGATTTCGCGGTGCCTTGTAATTCAAGAGTCTTGGTACAAAAGGTAATGCATATTTTTCTTTCCTCTGTTTTAACACCACCATGAAAAACTATTTGAAACAAAATGTACTTATTGTTAGCAATTTAAAAAAAAGTTATTACTACAGCTACTTACTTACTATTGACTAATACAGAATAATAATTGCAGATTATGCCAAAAAATGTGTCCTCCCCGAGTGGGTCAGAACAGGCGCTTCGATTAAATTCGAAAATAGATGTAAGTATATCGTGTGTAATAAAATATTTGTAAATACGGATTGTTTTGATATATTACTTTCTCACATGTTAGACCAGTCACCAATGGAGAACCACACTGTGCACCTAATAAGGGCAGTTGCTTCTAAATATTTAAATATCAGACTTGATTTCCTGGCCAAATCAGCTGTGGAGCCGACTAAACGAGTGAGACAATATTTTAATAAATTGACATTGTTTCTCAACCAATAGGTTAATACTATTTTCTTAATTCGAAATTCTTAATGTTTTGAAGTGTCAATTAGTTGAAAAAAAACGTCAATTTATTAAAATATTGTCTCACTCGTTTTTTATAAAAATTTAGTATGGAAATTCATTTTATATATATAATTCTTTTTGGTTTATTACTCTTTCTCTAAAAACTATGTTAAAATGTTATTTAAATCTCCGCCTGTAATTGACCCATTCAGATTAAAAAATAAGTAAAAAAAAATTCGTTTTTATATTTTTATTTATAATTTAATATTTATATTTAAAAAAGATATATGTATATATAAAACAAAAATTTCTTTTAATTATTTACGACTCGCTACAAAATACCTAATTGTCTTAATTTGTGACAACCCTGCATCAGTTTGTAAACCACATCCCGATTGGTCATCTGAAAAAAACCATTGGGCACAATCTGCTTACAACATTTCGCATAGTGCTCTCTCTTTATATTGTTACTCTGAGGTTGTTACCCCATAGAAGAGGATAGCTTATATATGCTTGCACTGTGAAGAAAAATGTGCATGGTTTCGAGTGAACCGAATTAATTTGGTTTATTGAAAGGGGTCTTCATACAGAATTTTTTTGAATATTGAATTAAGAAATTCTAGGTAGAATCTTCACTTTAATGGGATCCCTGTTTCTCAATACCAGATCAGCATAGAAAACTATGTCTTCTGGTTTGGTGACTGGCTCCAGACGGTAGTTTCGCAATATAGAGGATACGACGGACTTCAATTCGTACATTGCAAATTTCTGACCTGAAAATAAATATGGAGAACTATATTATAGTAACTTGCTTATAATGTCATTGTCTTATGTTCTTACCTATCAAGATAATATAGTGTTTTTATATTAACAGGAATGTGGCATCCGCATCTGCTTACGAATACAGCTTAAGATGCGCTTGTAATGTTGTAAATATTTTAGATGACACGTAATGGTTTTTGCTGGAATTGGGTGATAGTATGTGTAGGAATGGAAGGAAAACGGGATGACCAATCATTTACCACTGTATCTCTGCGAAGGAGCTTACAAGACAATCACAATACTATCCCAAGTAATATTATAAATGCGAAAGCACGTTTGATAGTTTGTTTGTCCTTCTTTTACGTCGCAACAGAGCGACCGATCGACCAGATTTTTTTGCGTAGGGATGATTGCAAATCAACTGATCTCATCAGATCATACTTTTAATAGAAATCACAGGGACTAACTAGTCTTTTACATAAAAACAGTGTACGATACGATACGATACGATCGTACCACACCTGCCAGGAGCACTCCTGCCCCGGTGAGACCAGTACAACAGATTTGTTAGGACTTGAAATACGTGCTCTGAGGAAGGAAAGGAGGTTGGAGTTTACTCGGCCGGTAGATATATATGGCAATCCATTAAGCCAACATTGCAATTTAGGATGGGCAGGAATAAATGAATGGATTGAGCGTTATTCCACCCCCCCCCCCCCCCATCCCCCCTTTTCATGTCTTCCTTCTTCTTGCCTCTTCTTGGCTTTTCTTAGCTCTCCTTGTCTACTTCTGACTGTTTTTGGCTCTTCTTGTCTCTTCTTTGATCTTCTCGTATCTTCTTGACTCTTCTTGTCACTTGTCTCTTCCTGCTTCTTCTTGGATCTTCTCATCTCTTCTTGTTTCTTCTTGTCTCTTTTTGGATCTTCTCGTCTCTTCTCCACTCTTCTTGACGCTTTTTGGATTTTCTTGACTTTTCTTGCTTATTCTTGCGTCTTCTTGTTTCTTCGGGTATCTTTTTTTTATCACTTTTTGACTCTTCTCGCTTCTTCTCAAATCTTCTCGCCTCTTCTTGGCTCTTATGGTATCTTGTTTCTTCTTGCCTCTTCTTGAATCTTCTCGTTTCTTCCCGTCTGTTCTTGACTTTTCTTTCCAGGACACATAGTTCAGAGATATATTTCCATTTCATTGATTGATTTAAACACAATTTGTATTGGATCCTTTCAGGGGACTTGAGCCACTGAAGGTTACAAAGGTGTTTTGAAATGTGCGAATATTTAGAGACTCTGGTTATGAACCGTGCCGCTGCAATAAACATGGATTGAAGTTTGTCATTTTGATACTTGGGAAGGCAACCTGGTTACAGTAATTGATTAAGCTAAGAATCATCGTACACATTGGAATTTAGTGCTTAATATGAATACATTACCAATACAGTTCCTGGGTCCTGCGCTGAACGGAATGTAGGCAAAAGGATTTCTCTGTGAACAATTTTCTAGAGTAAACCTTTCTGGTATAAACTTATCTGGGTCTGGATATACTGCAGGGTCTCTGTGCAAATCAATTATGTGAATATGGCAACTTGTTCCCGCTGGTACGATGAAATTGGCTGAAAGAAATTTGTCCAGATAATTACACAACACAGAGTGTAACAGAACCTACAGCCTCAATGACATTGAGTGAATTTACAAGCTACTGGCCGGTGAATTCACTATCTGCTAGTAAACTCGCTCAGTGTAATCGTAAGCTAACTACCCTCCACACAGCATCTCAGATAACATAGGCCCTGAGGGAAATTATTATCCTCAAGGCCTCCTGTGTGGATTTATATGTAAAAAAAAACTAGTAGATTGTGAACAACCCACGAAAATAGTTGAAAGGGGGTCAACTTTGTTCTCTAGTCTCTACTGTACGGCGGACGGCAAGATGGCGGCTCTCAAACAGCTGATTTTTTAACTGTCAAACTACTGCTTGATCTGGATTAGGTATTCGTTGTACAATTTGTTAAGTAACCGGCAAATAGCTAGTAGCATTGAGCTAACTGCGAATATCTCAGTTTTCTACAAAATGTCGACAGAATTAGTTCGCGCGGGAGTCATTATTTTAGCTCATCTTTTATCTAACTAGTTCGCTACCGAGCGAGTGGAACATTTTATGTGTCATCGTCACAATCACTCTCGCCGATTTGCCCTCTTTTAAACTTACCGGCTAGTAGCTTGTAAACTAGCTCAATGTAATCGAGGCTTATAGCGTGAAAGATACTATAAGGCTGGGCATATGCTACGATGCTGGCCGCGCAGTGCAGAGCAGTGCAGGACGGATATTGTAATGAAAGAACAATGTGCCGCGCAGAAACGCATCTGCTCTGTGCTGCGCCGAATTACGGCCGCGGTACGTGTTCTGCGCGATACGTGTGCGGGCGGCGGTATTTCCCCATCAGAATCTCGTTTTTTCAGGCAATCGCATTGCCAAAAACTTTTCAAATTTTAGTTTATGCAATATTAAACTAAATTATAGATGTAATTTTTTTTTAATTAGCGCGGCCTGGTGTAAGGCAACACATGCCCAGCCTTAGCATCGGCCTGGTATAAGACCACCATTCAGAATCGAAACATTGCTTGAAATGGTTTTAGCCGTATTTTGTGACTAGATCTGAATAGTCAGGTACTTCCCCAACTTTCTCATCCCCATCTCCTTCCCCTCCCCACTACCTTAAACCTCACGACATACACAAATTTTGGATGCCATATTCTAACTGGGAGCACTTGGGACTCTTTTGAGGAATTTACAAAAAAAAAATATACCACTTATCATACATAATAATAATTATATAATTGTAATTATTAGCCACTGGAAAGTGCCAAAGCATTTCGTTAATAAACCAACTTTGTGTAGGCGAACATTTTCGTGCATATTTTTGAGAACCCTTTTTGTCCATTTTTACATTTTTATTTTTTTATTCTACTGTTACTTACGCATCTTAACTTGTTCCTTGAGCACTCGAGATATGAATGTAACACTCGGATAAAGTCGAAGTGTTTCCTTCAAGCACAATTCTAAATATCGCATTTTATGGAAATCTTCTACGGTCGGGGTCTGTTTGTTATTTTCAAATATTTCCTCTAACTCAGCTACAATACGCTCCTATAACAACAAAAACAATATAAGTCATTTAAAAAAATGTCTAAAAATAAACTATTTATTGATCACAAATCGTAGGACTTCTACCTGTATAGGTTTGTTATTTGCCAAAGTCATCAAGCAGAAAGTAATAGCCATTCTTGTTGTGTCATGACCCTATAACGAGAAAAAGCGATTATCAATAATTGATAATTATCATAATGCGATATTTCACAATAAACGAGATTAATAATTATTTCATAGAGTTAATTATGTGTGTGATAGTGATGACTGTTAGAGGGCACCATAATAATAATTATAAAAGTACGTTTTATAAATAACTAGCGAGTTCCCCGCATGCGTTGCAATGCCGCTAATAAAGAAATTGTTTTTCCCTGCGTGTCTATTCCCATTCGTCCCGTTCCCCTCCCGCCTCCCCTACCTCTCCCGCGTCCTCTCCGAACTCCGCCTTCCCCCTCCCGCTTCCCCCGTCCCACGAACCTCCTCCCGAGTTCCCCTCCCCCATCCCGCATCCATACATTCAGTCCCGGTACATTTAGTTTTCAAACAGCTCGCGTGCCACCTATTGCAATTTTTTTAATACAAATTTCATAATGCCAGAGCTCACCAGTATATATAGAAGCCTTCGCGGGCGTTCTCACAACAAGTCACCAAAGTTTCATCGCAATCGGGTGAACGGTTTGCAACGCATTATTTCACGATGTCAGAACTCACTATTACATATAGAAACCATCGCGGGCATGCGCAGTGCGCACATCAAATCCCCAAAGTTTCATCGCAATCGGATGAATGATTTAGCAACGCATTGACATCTCATATGCCCTAATGAGTCTAACTAATAACGAAAATCTCATATACTCGTATAAATATACCCAACCAAGCAAATTTTGATTTTATATTATATATAGATAACGCAGCAGGAAGCGGATGATAAGCACGTTTTGAAATACACAGAACGTTCTTGGGTCAACCCTTTATCGATTCCATCCTTTGAAATTTTCCTTGCGTGACAAAAAATTAAGTAAAATCATTGATTGTATATTAGTTTTTTCGGTTTATTTCCACTCGTTAAAATTTAGAAAAAAAATCTTTGTGTCCCAATTTAGTTAACTAAATTTTATTAGTTATGAAAAAAAGGAAACAAAGTTAGGAAATTATTTTATTTTATGACATCATAAGAGAATGGAATTCTACTTACACTATGTGATGAATTGGAATTAATTGTTAATGACCCCTTGACACAAGTGGACCATGCAAAACACCAATACCTATCATGAAATGACGGTTCCAACAAAACATGTCGGTGCACAAATTGGTAATTTTGCGTTAGAACTGTAATGGCTGCGATAATATTATACTGATTGAAGGATGCGATAATATATTTTTTCCAATGAATAAACACGGGTTTTTGCAAAATTCCAAAATTAAATTCGTTTCTCAAAAACAATAAAAATGTTAACTTGAAACTCTAATAATAGCTCTGATAATTTACCGACAATTGCACATCTGACATTGTTGTTTGGGATCGTTAAAATATAATATGAACAATTGTTGAAAGATACCATTTACATATATCAGGGCCAATTCATCAATTTTCAATTTGTTCGCGGGCCGTTGGGGGTAGGGTACATACAGCTTGACATGTTCAAATTTGCAGTCGTGCACACTTGTTTTTTGTATTTTCGAAAACGGTATTTTTTAATAATACAATCATTAAATGCATAAACCAAGCACCGCTTGGGAAAATTGTACAATAAATGCTGACGCATTTTATCATTCAGTAATATTAAAGAATATGTATAAAAACGCAAATTGAAAATTTGGGCTACTTTTGATTTTTATTGTTTGGAAAGGGGTCGTCCATTAATCACGTGATGTTTTTTAGCAATTTTTTGACCCCCTCCCCCCCCCCTGGTGATATGTGGTGAGGTTTTAGGCTAACACCCCCCCCCCCAAAATCACGTGTATTTTTTTTAGTACAAAGTATAGGACGTTCACCTTTAGAAATCGTGCGTTCAATGAAAATTAAATACACGTGATTTCTCATTTTACCCCCCCCCCCCTCCCCACGTGATGTTTTGTGATTTTTTTTTCGACCCCCCCCCCCCTTTCGAGCCACACGTGATTAATGGACGACCCCAAAGGTAGTAAAGAAAACTTTTGGTATTTTCTGAAACAAAACCTTAATCTGGATCTAAACAAAAAGCGTATCGCGGCGAGGGTGAAATTTTTTCTACACCGAGTTATTTTCTATGTGGTCGTACCACGAAATTTTGTATTTAAAGAATATGTAAGAAAAATCTCATTATGTTGAGAGGCCGATTCATATCCTTGAAGAAAGTCTGAAGTTGACCTCTTTTTTAAACCCTTTTACGAAACCGAACAGAAACCGTTGAATATTCTTTACCGCAAATTTATTGATATTATTTAGCCAAATGGGCAGTACGGAAAGGCTCGCGGGCCACTTGGAGGTGCTCTTCACTGATTTATATGGTAGAAATCCTAATGTCTATGGGTATCCTTCAACTTAACAACAGTCTAGAAAGAAAGCTAGTTGAACATAAAACTCACTTCGAACATAAATGTATCAACTTCTTCTCTGATCCCAAGTTCATCAATCTCCCCTCTGGATTCAGCAGACAATAATAAGTCCAAGAACGCTAGTCTTCTCTTAGTGTTACTCGTGTATCCATCATTTTCCATAATATTATCAATAATCGAAGTGGAAGTAATTTCTTCCCTCATGGTTTCACGTCGTGTTCTTATAATATCCAAGGTAAATTTATGCAACGTTGATAACAGCCGTTTCTGTTTTCGTCCCATGAAACTGAATTGGAATATTGAATTAACGTAAAACCAAATTCTGACCATCCTGTAAGTTATTATCTTTCCCATTTCGTGAATTGCGTTTTCATAGTTTTTAAATGTTGAAGTCTCCATTGATTCCAATTGCGTACCCATGGCGGTCTCTGCAGGAACAAAATGTAATAAAACAATTATTATTTTTTAAGTTGAGAGATTTCAAGTACTTAATAAAGTCCTTATTTAAATTTCAGAAGTGATTTTGCACTCTAGGTTCCTTCTCTTTGTAAATTAAAAAATTTCGGACTGCCAAGTCGAAAACCCGCTCCAAGATAACCGAAAGCAGAAACCGCGGCAAACATAGGCAAAATCTTATTTTTTCCTAATATCTCGTTTCTAATGCAAAATTCTAATAAAGTAACCTAAACAGCTTTAGAAGAATTTGAAACTTCCAATAACTATTAATTTTTTTTTTTTAATTTTTACCTAACAGGTACCTACCGAGATATAAAGTGGATTAAAATTTCTTTACCTTCGTATCTAACAACTTTATCAATGATTTAAATTTTGCCATAGTTCACCCCAAGTGGTTCGCTACTTTTGGTGGCTTAGAAGGGGTGAACGGGTTCATGGGGTGAACTTTGTCGTGGATGCGTCTGCCCGCCAGCTGTAGGGTAGGCCGGATCGGGAGATAATAGTTGATGGAGAACCTTTGACTTCTCCAGCCGTACTCTCTCGGATCATCGCCTTGCGCCGCAGAGACACACCGACCCCCTGATTCCCACCCACCCCTAATGCCCTTTTCTTTCCCAGAACTTCCTCTCCTTCCTTTCCTAAAAAGTATCTTCACACAGCTTCCCTAATGATGACATAGGCCCTGAGGGGAATTATTTTCCTCAGGGCCTCCTGTGTGGAGCTAATGTAAAAAGAGGAAACAATAAAAAAAAATTATTCTAGCACAAAATTGTGTATATGAATATATTTGGAAATGAAAATAAATTTTATTCATCGCCGTTGAGTGTAATGGGCAAACCGCTAGTTAATGTGATTTTACTGATTATAATAAATCAATATTATGCCAGGAATTTGTATTAAAATCTTCTGGTATTTATATGTAGTTAGAAAAGTCTTTCAACAGGAACGAAGAAGAAAAAGTCTTAAGTGAATCCTGCGGGATATCAACATAAAAATTAATTAAAACATTCTTATCAATTTCTACATATAAATATAAAGGAAATGGTATCATTGTATAACTTACCGCAGATGGTATTTATAGTAAATTGTGAAACAAAAGGACCTATGTCTGTTTCTGATTTCCCGATCTCTCCTTTCAAAGATTGCACAATATTCACACTTTGTTCGTTGAATGTGTCACAGAATTGACGCAAAATGTTGAAATGAAAAGCAGGAGTAAGAATTTTTCGCCTTTTTTGCCATTTGTCCCCTGAAATATAATTGATTTAATGCTTTTAGTGATATCCACGGATACAAATAAATCATATTTCCTAGTATAGGTTCACACACTCTACGTAGCAAAATATTCTCCGAAATTTATTCAATATAAAAATACTTGTGATAATTGTACGAGAAGAAATAAAATTACCTTTGCTTGTTAAAAGTCCTTCGTTCAGCCAGGGCTTTAAGAAATCATAAATTATGCTTTTCTGAATGTGTTTCGGGCTGTTTAGAATTACCTGGAAGAACGCAGATATCACACCATTAACAGTAAACACTAAATAAAAAAGTGTGTACATTTGTAAGTTGGTTCATAATAATCAGTTTACACTTCATTATTAGATATAACATTTTAACGAGATTTCGATTTTGTTAACTAATAAACTTCCATCAGATTTCTACTCTGCAACATGGCCTATTGTATCTAAATGCATGTATAAATAATATGTTGGTATTTTCAGGGAATCTTTGAAATGGAACAGAGGTGCTGAAAAAATGAAGATCAAACGGATGGATTTTTTTTACATCAGTCACATACGGGAACAGGAGTCTCTGAGGAAAATAATGTTAATCAGGGCTCTGGGGTTGATGGGGATAAAGGGTCTTTTGAAGGAAATACAGGAAAGTTCCAAGAAGTTCCAGGAAATTTTGGGAACAATAAGGGTATAAGGGGTGGGTAGGAATTTGGGGGTTAGTGTATCCAGGAGTGAAGTCCAGGTATCCATCCCTCCCCTGCGTTGCAAGTTGACGGGTCGAGAGAGTCCTGCTGGAGAGAACAAAGGGTCTTCCTCAAAAGGTCTCTCTAGAGATGGTGGGCAGACGTATCCGTTACCAAGACCTCTACAAACAAACGTAGCGAACATTTTGCAGAGGCGTTGGTTAACCAATTAATGGTACCCGGGGCGGCGGCGGTACTCATATCCGCTTCCAAAAAGAGATTTGTCCTTCTTTATATAAATAAAAAAGTTATTATAATAACTTCAATTGATTTTACCTCTACTTCATCTGCTTTGCAGATGTTCAAGTGACGTTGCCCCAATAACTTCATACTGTAAATTCCATTAAATTTTTTTGCCATTGTTCTTCCTTGGTTGAAAAGTAGTTCTAAGTAAAAAGTTCACAGGAAATTATTAGGTATGTTATCTTACTATACATTGGTCACATATATCAATGGTTTTAAGCTAAGATTTTGTATATTCATAAACCATCATTTTAAGTTAAAATTTCATTATTTTAGTATATTTGATTTTAATGCGTTGAAAGATGTAAATATCTTTATAATGATGTGAGTTAGAGATGCCATATTTTGATATATTAGTATTCCTTTAATAGAATTTAGTTCACGACTAATTTCCGCCAAAAAGTGAAGATACAATATCTTTCCTCCAAGTCTTTTTTGGTACTTGGCTATTTATTCACAGATTCTAGATAAAATAAAAATAAAAATATAACTGCAAGTGCTTGCATGACAGCCACTGGAGCGATGGCGCGTTTTTTATTATTTTTTTCCTCGGATTGCTCGTGATATTTTAATGACCGTATTGAATATTTTCCGCCAACCTTAAAAAAATCAAACCTCCGAATTTTAATATGGAGGCATACAAACTGATCATAGTTCTATATAGTCAATGAATTCACCTATATTTGGTTGTTTATCAGATATTCCTAGGATTTATGAAATAATATTATAAAATTGTAAACATTCAAAACGGAACTATTCTCAGTATTGCCTCCCTTTAAACTCGCCTAGTAAGTTCAAATTTCCCTCCAAATTGAATATTTTCTATTAGGTTTCTTTTAAATGGTCTAATTTATAATCACAACGTATATATGTACATAAGAAAACTGAATTTTGATATGTTTTGAATTGTTGAATGTTCCCTTTGAATAATTTTTGACAGAAATTTATTCGAAAAATGGCGACACTTTTAATTAGACTAAAATGAAATTCTTATACGACCAAAAAAAGCTGTAGTACATAAAACAGATGCATCAATTATCTTAAATCCACAATACCAATTAACTCGATTATTGGTTTATTTATAGAAAATATTGCATTTTAAAAAACACACGACGATCGGAAAAAAATGTCAAAAACATAACCATAAAACTTTGTTTTATCAATAATAATCAGTGAAATTTTAAGTTTTAAACACGTTGAAATAGTTGAATGCATTACTCATTTAATTATTATAACACTGGTACACAAATTTGTTATAAAAATATAAAAATATCCACTAAATTACGATTAAAAAAGCCGAATTTTAAACTGACAGGTTCAGAACGTTTAACACGTTTGATTTACCGCGAAAATAATCGATCTAGAAATTTCCGTAATTAAATCATAGAAAAGAAAAAAAAAATGAGACATCTCTGGAGAAAGCGCTAAAGGATTTTGTCAACTACATGATTATGCAAATTACAGATCGCGGGAGTTTTCGAAAATATTTAAATGAAATTTTTAGTGCGTCAAGGGAGAATCTTTTGAAATTCGGAAGCTTTTCAAACATAGGTTTTGTAAGTGGTTCCGAAATTCGGAAAAAATCGTTCCAGTGGAATGACATGCTCAAGATCGCCTAGCTTATGCTACTCTTAAACCTATCCTAATCCAAATTTACAAAGAGAGCTTATGTGTAGATAGGTCAAATTGGGATAACGTTAGAAGAAGAGGAACGATGTTGGGTTATACTAGATAATTTAAGAGGAGCGTACACAATTCGATCGGTGAGCAACGTAAAAATATTTCGTTACATTTTGAATTGGAAACGTTATTTTGCACATAATTTAGGGTTGCATTTTGCGACCATGTTTAATAAATAAATAAATATAATTATTTCTCACAATGTTACTTAATCATGAATTACTTTTTGTTGTTACCTGGTTCCATTAAGACATCCAGCATATTTCCCAGTAGCGGAATTCGCTTGGGACCAGGGATTTTCGCGTACAGTATGGCATCTTCAGTGTGATTAAGAAAATGATAAATGGCACACAAACACGCAAGAACTGCTCCCAATATTAAACCCAACATTGTTAAATATTTTATTAATTAATCGACTCCAGAAATAACACGACAATAATGCCTCTTGTGCCAATGACAATAACAAGACAATAATACCCGAACTGATCGAAGGTACAGGTTAGTACAGACTAATGATCAGGGGCAATCCAGCTTGGTTAATCCATTATTATATTACATGTGATAAATAATGTATATAAATATCAGAGGTTCTTTAACTGTGCACTAATGGAAAAGAAGCATTGTCTGAATGAGATTAAACTATGACACATAACAGCCATGTAATTTAAAAGCATGTACCATGTACGAATCAGCATTTATAATATTTTGAGAAAATGGTGTCGCAAGATTTTCAAAGAAATTTTCAAATATTTGGCAAAAATCAAACAGCAACTGCAATAATATAGACACAGATATTTTTTTCGGTGGTGAAATTTTCTTTAAAAAAAACGAGTGTGCTTTAGACCACACGACTGAAGTAAAACTTAACTAACCATCACGCCATTTCCCCGCAGGGGTAGGAAGAGGGGACGGACCGCCAAACAACTCGGTCTTGGCACACATTCCTTGCCTCGTTTACATTCATACAACGCCTCATACATGCTCTTCTATTATTCTGACTCTTGACATGGCCCGACTCAAGAATCTGATTCACTTGGTCGTGCCATGTCTTTCTTGGGCATCCTCGACTTCTTCTATGATTCAAATTTGCGTCATATATTCTCCTTACACTCCTTTCCTCGTTCATTCGCTCTACATGCCCAAACCATCAGAGAGTCCCTTTCTTAATCTTACACATCACGCTTACATCAGCTTGCATTCTTTGCGGATCTCCACGTTTCTCCCACGATCGTACATGGTTTTATCACACATTCGCCTTAGAGATCTCATTTCTACAGCATTCAGTATACTTTCATCCTTCCTCTGCCAGTTCCATGCCTCACTGACATACATCAGGGTAGGTACTAGTAAATATACTTCCCAAATAAACAAACTCATCCACCTGCTCCAATTATTCATCATTGACAACTATGTTGCACATTGTTTTCGTACTCTCTCTTTCAAATACCATGACTTTAGACATACTTACATTCATCATTAACTCATTCTTCATACATACTTGTAGAGCGAATGAACGAGGAAAGGAGTGTAAGGAGAATATATGACGCTAATGTGGATGATAGAAGAAGGCTAGGACGCCCAAGAAAGACGTGGCACGACCAAGTGAATCAGATACTTGAGTCGGGCCATGTTGTATGAATGTAAACGAGGCAAGGAATGTGTGCCAAGACCGAGTTGTTTGGCGGTCCGTCCTCTCTGCCTACCCCTGCGGGGAAACGGCGTGATGGTTAGTTAGTTAGATCTAATGTTTGAAGCTGTTATTTTGAACTGAAATAATATATTCAACCGATAATAATAGTTAATTTTCAAAAGTTTAAACACAAAAAAAATCCTAAGTTAATGCAATTTTTATCAACAACAACCACAACAAAATATTAACACAGTTTTGCATTCCGATAGTTGTAATGGATTATAAATGGATTACGTTCGAGAATAAGCACAATGTATTTACCTAGGCCAGCAGGCTAGTCAATTTTTTCTCCTTCTTTGATAATAATCTAACAGGTCTCATGATAATCTCAGAGTACCTATCAATTGTTTTGTTAATTAAAGAAGTAATTATGATAAACGCTATAATCAAGATTTACCATGAAATTACCTAACATTTGTTAGAGTAGTGTAATACGCAGTAATTATTAATAAACGCAGGATTTTTATTTTTAAAATATGCGCCTACCAACTAACTTCGTAGCAGGCCGGATCGGGAAAGGCCGGTTGAAGGAGACCTTTTGACCTCTCCAGCCGGACTTTCTCGACCGATCGTCTTGCACCGCAGTAGGAAGGATGGATTCATATATCCATCGCTCCTGGACACACAGACCCCCAGATTCCTAACATCTGTAAACATCCGTAAAACCCAGTATAAATAAATAAATATTGAAGGCAGAATAAAATCACAACAAAACAGTTCGAAGATATTAGTTGGATATTTTTGATTTGATGATAGTAGATAATAATTAATTTGAATTATATTTTAAATAAGATATAAATAATTTTAAAAAAACATCAGCTGCCTTCGGTTGTCGTAACGAGTTTTTGAACACATTACTAAGCAATTACAATGGTAATTAATAATTTTATTGTTCAATCTTGATGTTATCTGTATGAAATTATAATATACCATGTTATGTAGGTATATACACATGATATGTTTAGTTGAATAACTTTTGAATGTTATAACCTTCAATGTATTTCTTGTTATACCCTTCAATTTATGATGATTATCTTCTTCGTCTATTGATATAATATTATATCATAGAAGAAGAAGATAATCCTAATAAATCTAAACAAACATGTTCAATTCTTCATCAATGATACATTTCATTGATGGGTATAATCTTAAAAAGTTATTAGGTACTCTCTACGTTACAAATAAATTCATCAAAGAACTTTGTAACAAATATATTTGTTTCGAGCGCATATTGACGAGTTTAGTGTCAACGCTCGAATACTTTCCTTGTCTAGCATTACTGTCTATTATAGACGAGGGATTCTATTGGCCGGAAGTTGCATCCCACCGCTAGGGTTTTTTCACATATGGATTGACCCATAGAAGGTCGTGTGTGATCGTAAAGTTTAAGTCTGCCTTCCGAGACCAGCTCGCGCGGCTTAAAGGTACCTACTCGTGAATCTTTTGTATAAAGTGACGAGTGAGTAAAGGATAATTAGTGTCCCTTTGGAGTGATTATTGGAATAATAACCATACAGCTACTGTTATAGCTTGTACGTTTAAGTTATTTAACTGTATACTTTGTAAATTGCTTGTACCCACGACCCATCCAATAGAGACTCATTGTGTTTACAGAAGAAAAGCGTGGATTGATTTAATTTAATTACCCCGCTATAACTTTGTAATCATTCAAAAAGATAGCTCCCAAATGGGGAATATTAGTTGAGGGTAATATGTATTGTTATTTCTGAATTTGAAATATGTGATCGACAAAAATGATCCTAGGTTCAAGTCACAGTTGCGACCGTTACCTTTTTATTTTTCTTTGTCTTGTTCTGTTAAATGTTTCCTTTAGATTTATTAGTCTTATATATTTCTTCAATGATATATAATATAAAAATGAAGAACATACAACGGTAATGCAAAACAAGGATATGAAAAAAACTATTTCCCTACAGATGCAGAGCATCCAAAAAAAATAAATATACGTGTAGGTATGGAAGCAAAACTGCTAACATTAGAAAACTATATGAATACAATGCATGTCTCATTATAAACAAACTAAATAAAACATTTCGATCACCATAACACGAGCATGAGCCTAGCATAGTGGTCGAAAAATCCACAAATGATGTAACTATTTAAAAGCAATGAATAAAGAAATATATATATATATATATTTTTTTTTAAAACTCCTATATTATTATGCAAACACAGAATTCTTTAAAACGTCCTGAGCAGCCGCAGACTTTACGCCACATTTAAACACCATGCGTACTTAGGGGGCATCTATTAATTACATGAGCAGTCTTTCTTCGAATCTAGACCCCCCCCCCCCGATGAGATAAATTTGGCCCAATTCGTATATTTTTTTCAAGTAACGTGAGATTTTGCTGGACCCCCCCCCCCTCCCCCCGTTTGTGCTCACGTAATTAATGAATGCCCCCTTACTATGATAAGCAATCCATTGGTTACGAGGTGGGCAATTTATATAATTTACTACATTAATAATAAAAAAGTGTGGGTAGATTGATAGATTAAAAAAAAATTGCATCTTTATTCATAATCAACAAAATAATGAAAGTGAATAATATTGTTGTAATCTTCTTAACATATAAAACAAAGTCGGGTTAGTTACACCATTTATAACTCAAGAACGGCTGGACCGATTTTTATGATCTTTAATTTGTTGGATTTTTCTCCACCCTGCAAAGCAGAATAGCTATTAAATCATCGGAAAATTCACGAAAAAAAAATTATGGAGATAACTCTTTTACAAAACATTTTGTATGGAACGAATTCTCACCTTTTGAAAGAGCTGCAGCAATATTGTGATAAATATAATATTGAATAGTGATTGAATTCCAAAAACTCAGAAACTTGAAATGTCAATGCTCTGAGTGTTTTGCTTTTGTTCATAAACATATAATGCTCTCCCTCTTTCTTACACGCTAAATGAAAATAGTCAAAAATGAGACAAACTATGAACGTATGTTGCACCCCTTCAAAGGAAAAATACAATAATTATAATAAATCTCCCACACACGTATAAATATAGGGTCCGCCATCTAAAGTTTTTTTTTTCAACTAGTGCTTATTTCGTGAATGGTAACACTTAGCTCATGTCTGATTTGACAGATAATTAGTTTTATCCTTCCGCTGACTTATTATTTTATCCTTCAACTGACCATCCAATGCGTTTTCGCTTCGCTGAGTGGGCCTGCGATCGACTTACAGAAGATGCCGATTTTGCCAAAAAAATCATCTTTTCGGATGAAGCTCATTTTGATCTTGGCGGGTATGTAAACAAGCAAAATTGTCGTATTTGGGGCACAGAAAACCCGCACGCATACATTGAAAAGCCGGTACACCCAAAACGAGTCACTGTTTGGTGCGGATTTTGGTCCAGAGGCATAATTGGGCCATTTTTCTTTGAAAATGAGCAAGGAGTGGCCGTTACAGTCAATGGCGATCGTTATTGGGCCATGTTGAACGAATTTTTGTTCACAAAAATTGAAGAGGATCGATAATGTGCTTAAAAATTGGACCGATCGTGTAGGCTACTACATGGCCAGCCGAGGCAGCCATTTGAATGAAATTATTTTCCATTATTAACCGGAAGGATTGTACTTATAAATAAAAAAAGAAATTTGAGAAAATATTCAGTAGTTTTTTTTTTATAGCATTTTCAAAAAAAAAAAGTTATTTGGCGGACCCTATAGAATGAATTGCAATTCCCGTAAGTAGGTGGAAAAGTAAGAAAATCACAAAAAATATAAATCCGTACACAATGCTCATAAGCTATATTCCGTATAAACGCCATCTCTAGTAATTGCTTCTTAACTTTAAAAAAAACTTAATTTAATCAGCTAATAAGTTAACACAACAGTTATTGATTCTGAGGCGGTACGAAGTTCTTCGGGTCAGCTAGTATAATATAATATATAGTAAAATTTTTGAAAATCAGATTTAAAGTTAAATAAGTGAAGACGACATTTCATTAATAGTAAGATATACCATAATTAAAATGAATAGTAAATCATAACAAAGTATCAACCTGCAAGATTAAAATATCAATGACGGAGAAACTTGGAATGTAAACCAATTATTACATAATGATTATTTAATTAATATGATCGTGCGATTGAATGTTAATCGTTTCGTTTATTCTAGTAATTATGTCATAGTTCACAAAGTTTTTGAAATCATTAATGTTATTGCTATAAATAACACAAGGTTTTGAAGGATTTTGAAGGTTATCAAAAATCACCAACATTAAATAGCGAGATGGCCACGGACGTACAAAATACATGGACATGCCCTAAGCGATAAAAGGCGTATTATTTCCCCCTCCCATTGGAACCATTTTTCGGAACCGGCTGGGCTTGCGAGAGCCACGCGCAGCGTTGCCAACTCTACGTCTTTTTACGTAGATCTACGTATTTTAGGTCCTTCCTGAACATCTACTAACTTCAGTCCAGAATCTACGTATTTTTTGTCAAATTGTACAAATTTGCAAAATAACATAACTCATTAGGCTGAAGAAGCATATTTTCCGTTACTTTACGGTGGCGCCCCCGTCTGCAGGCAAAGTATGTGGCGCGGACTCCAACAAACGTTCCGTTTCATACTAGAGTCCGCGCCGGGGTTGGGTTGTCTAGGGAAATTACCCTAGATCTAGGGGAGAAAAATATTTTTTAGGCAAAAGGGAAATCTGCACAAATGTAGGAAAATTTTGAACTATTACCATAATTTATTTTTTTATGGAGTTGTAATCTTCTACTTCCCGGTAAAATAAACAATTTCAGACAAAGGCATCGCTAAGTTATTTATTGCTAGTATTTGACCTTAACTGTTTACTCCATATTCATTTTTTTTTCCTAAATATTGCCTATTACCCCACATTTGCATAATTACCAAAACTATATTTCGTTTCATTTAAACCTTAGGTTATCAACGTGGGCAATAAATAACGCCCCCTTGTGGACGTTTGAGACTTTCCTTCTCATTCAATCTCATCTCTGCACAATTCTCATACTACTTCTGACAGTATCATTTTGCTGTTTTTCTATTTTGACTCTTGTTAGAGTTGATACCGTTTTCGAGCGGAACTTTAGAGCTCCAGCCCCGAAGGAGGTTTACTCTCAACACTCCGAGAACGTGGTCAGTTTCACCCTCGGCCCCTCTGAAAACTTTTGCGTCCACGGTAACGCCTTTCAATCTAGAGTCAAAAACTAGAAAATTAACTATTTCCCACGTACGAGTATATTGGTGGATACCTTTATGATCGAAGAAAGTATTCGACACAAACACATCCCACTCTAAAGATACTTCAAGTATTCTGTTCCCATTGTCATTCATCCTTTTATCCCCGAACTTACCTAAGACTAAAACATATTATATTATTAATATAAATATGCAACTCAGGATGAACAGAATACATCATCATTAAGCTTAGCGATTTTTTTAGGTACCCTGCTTTTCCCGTGATTTCAACATTGTTTTTTCGATGTTATATTTATGGAATACAATATTATTAGGCTTGTCTTATTTTTTTCCAGTCGAGGAACGGCTACGCGTCAGACAAACGGAAATTAATAATTTATTCTTTGTTAAAAATGTACAGCAAATATCTAGAAAGTTGCCTTTAAAATCACGAATTATCGTAATCTTGGCCCAGGTTTTATAACAACAAATTTTAATATCATAAATAAATAAAACTTGTAGTTAAAAACCCGATCCGCAGATTTTGCTGCCAGGCCCTGCAGGCGGCTTTTGGTTCGGCTTCGCCCAGTTTGAGTGTGAGTGTAGGTAACCATTTTATAAAACCGATAAGAACTGGTTTCAAAAATAGTCAGTTCATCGGATCCAGTGTGATCCAATGACGGCTAGTCACCGAGTTAAAGTAACCATGACAGGCCATTGCCTGGCGTCATTGCGCCATATGTAATATCTCCATAACTCCATATCCGGATCCGGAAAGATACTTATATTCTATTAATCCGTAGTACTTATACCTAGGGAAGAAACGTCCACATGCGAGCTGCTGTCGTAAGTGGCGACATCTTGTTACGAATTCTTGAATTCAAAACCAAATTACAACCGTTGAATGAGATTATGATTGTGTAGAGTGGATTGATATGTTTGTGTAAAGAATGACTGACGAAGGACCTTGATTTTGTGTTACTATCACTGCTTGAAATTAGAAGAACATATGCTGCATAGAAAGGAAAGGACTCACCGAAAAGGATAAAGAACTTGTATGCTGGCAATTCACTTGTCTGCTTTCTTCCCAATCCAACAGGCACAAACAGTAATATGCGTGGGTTTCGTTTATTTGATATAACACGGCGGAGTTGTGATAATGGCGATTCACCAATAGCGGGAGCACAATGGCTATTTGATATGTTGCGGCGGGCAGTTAATTACAGACGTGCTGATAGTAGTTAAGTTGGATTATAATCGGTACTATATTTCACACAAAACTACATCGAGAGCCTCTAGCGGACGTTATGGTCCTTTCGATAAATTTGGAATATTTTTGGTTTCAAAAAGTTTGGGTTGTTTTCGAAAGATGTCGCTAAAAAACAAGGAAAAAAGGGAGCATAAAAACATTTTATGGCTCCATCGAAACCCGAATTGCATGTACCCGCATGTCTACCTACACATGGCAAAATTCCGACCGAGGATAATAATTCTAGAACATATGAAAGCGTAGGTACCTATCGATATTCCAGATGGGATATGTTGTGAGGCTGAAGGACGTGGGACCTTTCTTTAAATTATCTCCGCACAGGAGGCCCTGAGAAAAAAAAACCCTTAGGGCCTATGTAATCCTTGCGGATGCCGTGCAGAGGGTCTTTTTAGGGAAAGGGGAAGTTATGGGAAGGTCAAAGGTATGTGGGGCGGGAAGGAATCTGGGGGTCAGGTGTGATGAACTTGGGAATCCATCCCTTCCACTGCGCTGCAGGGCGATGGGTCAAAAGGTCTCCCTCAACCTTTCTGTCCCGATCCGGCCCGCCACGTAGTAGGTGGACAAAATCAACCGCTTTCAAGACAAAAAAACTCGTAAAAAACTAACAACGGATAACGATAACATTTTATATTTTCGTCTGAAGTCATTATAATCGTTATATATTTTGGTATGTTGTGTGTTTGGTAATTGGGGTATGTGGCACACTGCCCCCAGATTCCTACCCACATATGTATATTATTTATTTATTGAAATAAAAGTAGAAGAAAACATAAACAAGAAGTGTTTAATTTAAATCACGAAAATATTCACATGTAAGGTTCGCGTAATAATATTATATTGTAATAAAATATATATATTTTTTAATTATTATTAATTGATATACATGTGCAAAATCCTCTCGCCAGTCAACACTTCTACTAGCCGATTACTAAAAATAAAAACGGACCATAAAAACATTTGATGTATTCATTGAGACCCGCATTGTATATATCTATAACCACATGTCAGTCTTTCGACTAAGGGTCGAAATAATAATAATACATTCCTACTACCTAGAACATTTGAAAGCGTATCGATATTCCAAACCTTGGTGGTTGAAGTTATTTCTAATCTTGTTACGATCCTTGGCTACGAATCCGGAAGTCACGAGTTCAAATTTCGGCGTGCGCAAGTACCTATCTACATTTTATCTGATTAATTTGTGTTATTCCACAATATATTATTTTTAAATAATTTCGTTTAGATTACCTCTTATTGTTGGTTATCCAATAAATTTGGGAAACGAGTGTGGGTGCCGCTGCCCCGGGAACCATTAAAAATGTGTTTTAATTATCGTTGGTGGTATCATTTGTTATGTTTATATTCAATCGCAGACGTTGTCATCGTTGATTCACACACACACTCACACACACATGCAAATATAGGTGAGGAAACGCAATCACCACCAACACCTAGACAAACCTCATTCTAAAAACTCGGGTACCCCTGATAATTCACCAAACGTAGAGAATCACTTGGCGAGACATATGGCATACTTATTTGAAGAAATAATCTTTTAGGGGATCAACTGTTGGGATTGACTGTCGGGGGATCAACTGTCGGGGACCAACTGTCAAAGATATCAACTGTCATGGAGCCAATAAAATAAAGCATTTGCGTTTTTTTTTTTAAATACAATTGTTGTTTAAAATTTGTCACGACTAGGACTGCACGATTTGTCAAGACTGTCAGACTGGGAAGGAAAAAGGTATGTGGGGCGGGTAGGAATCTGGGAGTCAGGTGTGACGAACGTGTGAATCCGTCCCTTCCACTGCGCTGCAAGGCGATGGGTCAAAAGGTCTCCCTCAACCTTTCTGTCCCGATCCGGCCCGCCACGTAGTAGGTGGGCAAAAGCATCCGTCACTTAAACAAACTTTACCCCAAGAACCCGGGCACCCCTGCAAAGTCACCAAACGTAGCGAACCTCTTGTTGGTTATCCAATAAATTTGGGAGGTGGGTATGGGTGCCGCTGCCCCGGGAACCATTTATTGGATAACCAACACTTATGCCATAAGTCACCCCAAGTGGTTCGCTACGTTTGGTGATTTAGCAGAGGTTCCCGGGTTCATGGTTTGTCTGGGTGTAGTTTGTCCGGGTCTTGGCGACGGATGCGTCTGCCTACCAGCTGCATGGCAGGCCAGATCAGGAGAGAATGGTTGAAGGAGGCCTTTTATCCTCTCCAGCCAGAATCTCTTGGAACATCGCCTTGGACCGCAGCGGGAGGGATGGATTCAAACGTCCTAACTCCTGGACATACTACCCCCAGATTCCTACCCAACCCACATACCTTTATCTTCCCAGAACCTCCTCCCTTCCTTTCCTACCCGCCTCCCAAATTATACCTTGACCGTTTTGAAGATTTAAAAAAAAACATTTATGTGAATACTGCACAAGAGTGCCAACTGATCCCGTCTGGAGCCAGTGAGATTGTGATATGTTGTCAATTATAATCCCCAAATTGGGGTTTGTTGTGAGGCTGAAGTACCTGACTATTCAGATCTGGTCACCAAACACGGCTAAAGCCATTTCAAGTAACGTTTCAATTCTGTTCGGTGGTCTTACACCAGGGCGATACTGGTATCTTCCACTCTGGAATATGCCGTAAATATGGTATTGGTACTCAACGCATTTGACGTAGGTACTAGAAATACATAAAATAACATTTTTTTACAACACAAACACACCACGTGGCAATGGCAAGAATTGTGTACGGTAAGGTACCTAAATGACCCTGTTGAAATACCACATTTCAGAATTCAGATTGTAATGTATGTAGACCCCATAAATACCTAGTGATAGGTCTACATAACAAAAATAAATAAAGTAGTTTTTATTTTTTTTTGTGAATACCTCATAAGGGGCTATCCTAAATTACGTCACACGAATTTTATGATTTTTTTACCTCCCATAATAATATCTTAGATTCTCACCGCGTTTGATTACTGCCATCTTTTGAAATAATTTGAACAAAGCTTTTAGTTTAAAATTGTCCCGTAAGCCGAAAGATAAAACGGCGCCACACGACAGTGGGCATTTGCTAGTAATTTAAAATCCCCTATGTCATTGTTAAATTGTAGTTTAAAATTATAAAATTATCTTTAAAAAATGGAGAAAGATTTTAATATGTTGTTGTCATTTCGTTTTTTCTAATAAACTTAACCTACGTTTTGTAATTTAAATTTTAAAAAACATTGAATTTAGGGTTTATGAAAAAATTAAACCAAAACCCTATTCTTGATTTTTTTTTTAATTTACGTATGTCGGTTTAAAGAAAAACCTCCAGAGTATTTTTAAGGGTCTTCATCATTTGAAAATATTTTGTAAAACATATGGAAGAGCGGTCAGAAAAGGGTCTGATTTCTGATTTATTTTTGATAAATGCTAACCCCCTGTAAATTTTAAAAATACGAAATATTTTTTTTTCCCAATAAAAACATTATACTTATCGTATTACGAAATAAAATTTTCGTTATTTCGAAATAATTTATCATTACATTCCGCCTTAAAGGTGCGGTTTTTGGAGCAAGGTAGGACAGGATTTGCAACAATATTAATACCAATCCCAAGCAGTAACAGTATGTATGCGTGCTGTGTAGGTATGTGTATGTGTAGGTATGTGTATTGGCGTAACCAACCGTAGTTTTGTTTGAAATTCCACGTATACAGATGTTATTTGTGGCAAATTCAACCACGCAAACGCTGGGGTAATAATAACGTTCGATGGCTCACATTCGTACCTACTTAGATATTTGTTATACCTACCTTTTAACACAAAATATAATATTCAAATTAAATGAAGACAATATACAGTTCGAGTCCCAGTGGAACCAATATCTTTTTCTGATTTTTCTGTCTTCAGATTTTCGATTAAGTTTCGCTTATATTGTCTTCATTTAATTAAAATATTATAATTTGAGATTTTACTCGTAAAGTAAAAAAAAAAAATAATAATAATAATATTCAGTTTGGCTTTTATTCATAATATTGAGAATTTTGGCCAGTGCTCACCGTTTGTTTGCTCACAATGCTTTCTACTTCAGATAATAAGACTGTTTGTTTTATTTGCACCCAACGGTTTAACAAATAATATTTATGCCTAATTTAATAATAATAATTCATTCTGTTGCATTAGCATCCTAGCTTCAGATGACCGCTTCACCTATGTCCTAGCTAGGTGAAGCGGTCAACTGAATCTCCGTCTAATTACTATTAGCTTCGAAGGCTTGTTAGTACGAGAGATATGTTATTGTATTATATTCTCGTACTTGTCTGTCTTGTCATCTCCAGCTCAGGTGTAAATTTAATTAGAACCCCAGGTAATAATTTCAGCTCTGTGCGAAGTGCGAGAGTTCGCCAAGGCCGAAGTTTTAGGACTCAGCCCTGCGATAGTTAGGCAGATTAGGTTTCTGCCTTGAGCAATGAAGATTGTCGTATGTTTGAATTAGCCGAATATTGATACAAAAACAGATAAACTGTTAATTGTCGTTTAAATCCAACGAATTTACCCATATTTTCAGCATTTGTCTTGCAGGTTATATCGGACTTATGTCCTCTATATTGACTGTAAAATACGGGTGCTGGTTTTCTAGTCGGCGGGCTGCTGGTCCGGTTGCTGTGAGTATCCGAGGAGAGAGAATTCAGCTGTCCAAGGAAGTGCAAGGTCGGAAGTCAAAGTCAATTTTAGAGTTCAGGCAGGAAGAAACGGTCCAAGAAGATAGAGGCGGTGAGAGTAGACGCGACGATAAAAGTTCGAATGAGACTGATTTGAACAGAGTTCGGCGCTGCATATATATGGTACGGCTGAGCCGTGTGCGGTATTGGTTCGCGCTTTACAGAATTACTCTTTAAATGTTGGTAGATTTCTTTGCAGCTTTGTGCATCCTTATACAAGAATGGAATGATAAAATTGAATTATATTAGCAAAACTACTCTCTTTGCCGCTCTATCTCATGTAAACCACTTCATTCTAGCAGTTTTATTAAATTCAGTAAAAATTGTACAATGTTAACCAGTGGGGTTTTAGCCCGATATCAGTATGAAAAAACCCTTATATGTATTTAATGGAAACATTGACATATTTCATTTTATCTTATCAGTATGGACGCAAGTCCAGCCTTTTAATCTATATACTTTTATTTGAAATAACTCTAGCAAAACTTGCATGAATTCAATATTAATTCTACACAAAAATGTCCAAAAAAGGGCCGCCATGCAGCTTTGCGGCTATTTCCAAGACCGAGCCCTGCATTTGGCTGGCCGTTCTAGAGCGAAGTAGTGGGAGGGGGTGGGGTCAACCTACGGCACTGCGGTTGGTCAGCAATGGTCAAGGTGGGAGTAATTGCGTAAATATCCATGGCGTTTTAGAGACGCCATCATTGTCCATTCGCCAACAATAGAGTTCACATAACGCTGTTTGTAGGTGACAGGACAGATGTCAGGGAGGGGGGGAAATTAAATTTACAAGGCGTCTTGAAGATGCTACCATTCTCTCTAGGACGGCCATTGAAATGACATATAAAGCTGTTTATTGGTAGATTCCACGTTCGATATACAGGTTTTGTATAAAAAATATTTTAAAAATCACCAAATTCACAGATGCAAATTTATATGTGTTCTTTAAAAATAAAAATCGTTAAATTGTCTACTTATGAAGAACTGAAAACAAGCCGTAAAATTATATTTAAATAACATTACACATTACTATTTTTAATAAAAAAAATTTACAATTCATTAAAATCAAAAAAAAAGTTTGTTAGTTTTTCATTTGACATGTAATTTTTCAATCGTAACTAATCAGACTAAAAATAATGAATCTATTTCCTAGTTATGAGTCACTCTAACTGAATTAAAAAAAAAAAACTGCACATGTCACGAAATCACACCTATGATTTGCAACTTTATCTGCACTTTATCGGTTTATTTTTAATTCAACTTTGAAATAAGTTTAACTATTCAATAAAGCACATGCCGATATGTAACTTAAAACATATATCATCATGTAAGTTTAAAAAAAACCTGATTGATACAACCACTAGCACCACTATGGCTAAAGAAACACAACGCCATCTTCTAACAACGTCATTACCCAACCTTTATAACCAACGCCATCTGCTAATTTGCATACATATCAAATCCACACCACCCGCTTGCCAGGCCGCTCCCTTTATATACTATATATTTCAACCAATTTACACAAAACCTTGACAAATTATATATCTAAACCTTCCTCATAAATCACTCATCTATTGGTGAAAAGCACATGAAAATCCGTTGCGTAGTTCTAAGCGTACAGACCGCGGGAGCGACTTTGCTTTATACTATGGAAAGAAGATGCTTGTATGCATTTAAAAAGTATGTTGTTTGTAAAATTTTAACATTTTTTTTATTGTCCTCAATGAAATTATAATATGCATGGGTATTGTAAGGATGCATGGGTTCGCTGCTTTAATGCGCCACAGAGTAGCCGGGACGAGTCCGCGCTACCGATGAATACTCTTGTCCAGGCCTTCGCACAGTGGCAGGGCGGCGTATTCCCAATCCCTAACGCGGTTCAGTCGCTCTACCGACTGAAATGCGTTAGGGATTGGAATGCATAAATCACCTTCCAAACACTACCGCGTTTCAGTCGCCTTCGCGCTTTGCGGCTCTCCGTTTCTGTTAGGGTGACGACCATAATTATAGAAGGGTAAGCAGAGAGGATGGACCGCGTTTTTTTTACTTACGAAAGCTTTTTTTACATTGAAAAAAATAAATTTTTTCAATGTAAAAAAAGCTTTCGTAAGTAAAAAAAACGCGGTCCATCCTCTCTGCTTACCCTTCTATAATTATGGTCGTCACCCTAACAGAAACGGAGAGCCACAAAGCGCGAAGGCGACTGAAACGCGGTAGTGTTTGGAAGGTGATTTACGCATTCCAATCCCTAACTCGTTTCAGTCTATAGCGCGACTGAAACGCGTTAGGGTTTGGGAATACGCGGCAGGGCGCGCCCCAACACCATAGAAGGAGAATTTTCCTCTAGCCACCGTAGTTCAAGTCCTAATATGATCCTAATTTTTTTGTACTTATATTATATTAATTTTAATTTTACGTATTTTATTTAGATGTGAGCTTAATTGCTTAATACATGGCAGAGTATTGAACTGACCGCTCTGTTCAGCTAAAATCGCTGAAATAAACCCACATCATTATTATTGAAAGTTAATTTCGAATTTTGTAAACGCTCAAAGAAATGCTCTGGGGAATAACAATGTTACAACTCAAAAAACTTATTTTTTCAGGAGAGCAGCATATTTCGTTGGAGTGCATTATCAGTTTATTAACCGACTAGCTGGTTCCCGGCATGCGTTGCTATGCCATTAAAAGAAATAAATTGTTTATCCCTAAATGTTTAGCATTAATGTATAAATAAATAAATGGATATTCTCATGCGTCCCTTTTCCTTCCTGCGTTCCCCTTCCATCCTTTTGACATTGACTCCCCTCCCGTACGGCCCGTATCCCAGTGACATGACGCCTAGATCGCATAAGATGTTGCCTAGCTAGCCGAGCGGGGTGACCGGCGACCACGCAATTTTTTTCTAATACTTACATTTTTAAACTCGTGATATCTTTGGAATAGGATGTCCGAATTGAATTATTCAAAAAGTTGTATAAAGGTATTGAAGCAGTCTTGAACATGAATTTTTTGTGATAAGGATTAATACCAAGATACAAATAAAGAGCCTTTTCTAGCAGGGGCATTTCAATTAAATGTTTAAAATCAAATAACACTTATTGTGGCATAACTATAATAGTTAAACATACGCTGTTGCGACACTTTTGGTAAATAATGATGTTTTCTGCAAAGTCGTAGTACATTATTTTATTCTATCATCAATAGTTTTCGCAGCGCACGCGATGCAAAAAATATTTTAGGTAATTTTTTTACACCTTGGGTTACATTATGGGAGTTTTAGTAAGGATCCCTAATTTTTTTGAAAATATAATATAGTCTATGTCACCCGGGGATAGTGTAGCTTCCCACCAGTTAAAGAATTTTTCAAATCGGTTCAGTAGTTTCGGAGCCTATTCAATGCAAACAAACAAACGAACGAATCTTACCTCTTTATATAGTGTCTTAGATAAAAAAACATTGTCGTACACAAGTTAGGAAGCTGTTATGTAATTTCGTCACATGTCTTTTGTTTTTGAAATTTTAATGATCATTGTGCCACGTGTTCATGGTTTCGAGTTGGCCATAGGGTGTTAAATTTAATTTGGTCAATGAAAATATCTCTTTATTATTTGACAGGTACATTCAGGATCTTTAAACAGAAATATTGTTATTGTAGAATTAATAATTTCTAGGTAGAATCTTCACCTTAATGGGATCCCTGTTTCTTAATACTATATCAGAGTAGAAAACTATGTCTTCTGGTTTGGTGACTGGCTCCAGACGGTAGTTTCGCAATATAGAGGACACGACTGACTTCAATTCGTACATTGCGAATTTTTGTCCTGAAAATAAACAGAGAAGTATAATATTATATTTATTTATTTTTTTACTTTATGAGTTAAACCTTACATTAAAATATTTAATTAAACGAAGACAATATTATATTAATTAAATATTATAATTTGAGGTTTTACTCATAAAGTAAAAAAAAAAACAAAATAAATATTCATCCTAGACTTGCAGAAAAGTCAACAGATGTCACATATTAGATAAAAATAAAATGGATAATAAATTATCTAGACACTATCTAGATAGCATTTAGTTCGGGTTGAGTCTTGCAATAATATCTATATAAAGATAGCACCCAATAATATATGCAGTTAAAAGTGACCGAATTTGATTTAGACACTTTGCTCAGATGGTAAGCAAGGGGTCCTGGGTTCGGGTCCCAGAGGTGCTAATAACTTTTTCTGATTTTTCTGTCTCCAGATTTTGATTGAGTTTCGCTAATATTATCTTCATTTAATTAAATATAACTATATTACAGTTAACTGCGCGTGATTTTGTCTTAGGTTCTTATCTACCAAGAAAATATATAGTGGTATAGCTACATTACTCTATTTATTATAGAATTACAGCTTCAGTAATAGCTGTGAATACCTAGAGGAAATAAAATGGTGTTTTTTAAAGTTGGGTGTTAGTATGATCTGTAGGAAAGAACAAGGTGTTGAAGGAAATGGGATGACCAATCACCTACCACTGCATCTCCGCGAAGGAGTATACAAGACAATCACAATAATATCTCAAGTAATATTGCCAATGCGAAAGCATGTTTGTTTGTTTGCTTGTCCTTCTTTCACGTGATTCACAGATCGACGTGATTTTTTTTAGTTTTAATTTAGGATAGTTGCAAATCAACAAATCTCATCAGATCATACTTTTAATAAAATCACAAGAACTAGTCTTTTACATAAAGACGGTTCAGGTATTAATTTAGACTATTTAGAACCATCAGAAATTAGGAAATTATTAAATTGAAATACGTCAATACTAATTTAATAAATCAAATAAATTTTGTTGATCAAAAAATACACACTATAGTCCTATATTTAAATTGTTCCTTGCAATCCATCCTCATCTCATAATATTATGAATGTATTGTATTGTCTTCTCAGGTGTTTAATTAGTCTTTTTTTATTATAATCTTTATTTATCAAGTTACATAGGTGATTGTACTGTGCCTGTCACACTAGGTATTCCTGTGTTGAGAGGAGGCGCATTTTAGCATAAGTAGTTTAACACAAAAATAAGGATAAGAACAACAATGTTATTTACATTTAAAGTAAAAGTACAAGGACAATCAGCATCTTACCAATGGGAAAGCATGATTTAGGAGGTTCTAAAAATATTGTTAATATATGATCTGTCTTTGCTAGTGATCCAAGACTTGGTATCTGATTTGTATTTTACATAATTAGTGTGCTGTGCGGTCAGTGGAAGTGTATTATAAAGTTTTGTTGCAAAGTACCTGAAGTTTCTTTGACCTTTGACCTTGTTTTGGCGAAAGGGATAAGTAAGAGATTTTGCCCTTTGGTTCTCGTATCACGAACAGTTTGGATATTGTCAAAAACAGTTCTATGTTTGAATAGACAAGTTAGTATCTTTTTTGCATAAAGTTTCCTAATGTCCAAAACACCGATTCTCCTAAAGATTTCATCCGAACTGCTTGTGATCGGTAGTTTTAGATCGGATTAATGGCGGCAGCATTTGCTCCTCCCCATGCTATGATACCATACTCGATTAGAGATTGACATAGTTCATAGTAAATTGTTTTGAGTTGGTTCAAGTTAAGAAAGTTACTAGTTTGTCTAAAGAAGTATATAGATTTTCTAAGTTTGTTTGCTGTTGTGATAATATGTTCTTTCCACTTTAAATTACTGTCAAAAATAATACCCAAGTATTTGATTATTGTAACACGATCATTTATATCTGATGATTGTACTTTCTAATATAATGTGATATTTATTTATATATTCATAGTACATTGTATTACAAGTGTTAAGCTAGGCATATTTAATCTTACATAGTTAAAGTACCTTTTACGTGTCCAAAAAATATCTTAGTAGTAATTTCGTCTGGGATGAGAATAATTTGTAATCTCAACTAATGAATGGGTTATAATAACAAAAAATAATAAATGGTAAGAAAGTGTGTGGAGACATGCAGAGAAATTTTTAAATCAGGAATTCCGAATTGTAATTCATTATTAATATAAGTTCAATGAAAAATTATGTGTAATTGGTTTTAAAATAAATTATTTTATACTAAAAAAAAGTTTTGTAACTCATTACCAATGCAGTTCCTGGGTCCTGCACTGAACGGAATGTAGGCAAAAGGATTTCTCTTTGAACAATTTTCTAGAGTAAACCTTTCTGGTATAAACTTTTCTGGGTCTGGATATACTGCAGGGTCTCTGTGCATATCAAATATGTGGATATGGCAACTTGTTCCCGCTGGTACGATGAAATTGGCTGAAAGAAATTTGTCAAAATAAAAGCATAATACACGTAGTGTAACAGAACCTATATGCTAAAGAATTTCATCAGCCAACCATTAAATGCTGCGAAAAAAGGACGATGCCGTAGTACGTGGTAGTGCAATTCTGGCTATTTCTAGTATAGCAAGAAATATGTAAATTTGTTTTGTTTTCAACAGAAAAAAATTGAGTTAGGGCACAATAGAAACTACCATTAAGTTTAAGAATTGCTGGTAAAAATCTGTCGGGTACGTCCTGTATACATTTACACTGTAGATGGTTTAACTTATCATTTTTTATACAAAAAATTAATATCATCTTGATATACATAATAAAGGGGTCTCGAGTGGCTTAGGTAGAATCACATGTGGAGTGCCACAGGGATCAATTCTTGGCCCTTTGCTTTTCTTGCTATATGTCAATGACATAACTAAATGTGATATCTCTGGAAAACTCCAACATTATGCGGATGATACTGTAATCTACTATCACAGTAAAAGCCTGGGTGACCTCGAGTCTCTCATAAATGTAGATGTCTCAATTTTAGCTAATTGGCTCCGTATTAATAAATTGAGCCTCAATATAAAAAAAACGCACTATCTAACTTTCGGTAATAAGAATTATGTGTCCATGAATATTTCACTTGGAACTGATAAACTCCAAAATATGGAAGTTACGAAAGATTTAGGGCTATTAATAGACTCTAAACTTATGTGGAATTCCCATGTTAAGCATGTGAAATCAAAAATTTCCTCAATTACCGGTGTATTGTACCAACTCCAAGGTCTTCTCTCCATATCTCTACTACGGGCCACTTACTATGCGATGATTCACTCCCATCTGAGTTATTTAGTTAGTATCTGGGGCACTATTACTAAAAAACAAATATCAGAAATACAGGTGATTCAAAATCGAGCTATAAGGAATATCTCCATCTACCGTGGGATACACATATCAAATATATATATTCAAAGACAAACATACTTCCTTTTACGGTTCTACCTAAATACAATATCACTAGTGCAATATTACAAATCATAAATAGATCCTCACACACTAACATCAGACCAGCCTTTAATTCAGACATACACCAGCACAAAACATGATCCCAAAATCAAATACACTTAGCATCATCTTCCCACACAACTAAATTTGGTATTAACTCATTACAATATATCGCATATAGACAATACAATGCATTACCTAATGAAATAAAGTAATCAGTAGTTAACAAAAAAATATTAGTTAAAACGCTTAAAGAATATTTCCTGAAAATGTTTTTAAACCAGTGAATATTGGCTCGCCTTCATACGTTTGTTTTTTATGTTTTATGTGTATGGATGTCTCTCAGTATTTCTAAAATTTCTATTCTTGACAATGCATTTTTTAATTTTATTTTTTTTCCTTTTCAATATATTGAATTTTTTAAACGTGTAATATCTGTGTAAAATGTACTTATATCTATCTATCTGTCCTTCCCGTAATGAGTTTTCTTCTCAACTCATTGGGAATAATGTGTTACTTACCAAGTTTTTGTAATACATTATAATTAAATAAATAAATAAAATAAAATAAGTTAGAAGTATTTCAGATACAGCAGTAAATTATTTGTGTTCTCCCGAAAAACGAACTCCCGGGTTCTAGCATAAAGTTGTTAACCGACCCCGAAAATAGATGTAATTATCTTGAAAAAGTATTTCTTAATGCTTTGGGATTTGATTCGGTTCAAATTATTTCCGATAAGATAAAAAAAAATATCTATTAGGTGTATACAGGTGTCCTGGCCTAAAGTAAGTCCTGGATTTGTCAATAGGCCGTATAGGCCGCGGCCTAGGGACGGCAGATTTCAGGGGGCCGGGTGGCGCCAAGCCTACAAGTAAGTGATTTTATGATACGTGGCAACTTTTAGGAAGGAGGAAGGGGCGGCGCAAATGAAGTGGAATATTATTATGAAAAGTATAAATCCACCACTGAGTAAAGTGCAGTAACTTACGAAGGATATCTTACATGATAGTAAAGGTAAAAAAGACAATTAAGTTTCTTCGAAATTTATTTCTATTCCGTTGTTTTTTTTTTCTTTCACGTATTTTTCTACACATTCAATTTAACATTTTTACCGGAAAACTTGGCACTTTAGGGCTCCGTTACTGGCCCCAAAAAGAAGAAGATGGAGAGATACGAAATTACCAATGTTAGAGGAGAGCGCTAACATTTACAGCGCCAAAATCGTAGCAAAACTGCGAAAATCTTTAATAAAACACGACTCGTTTAAAATAGAGAAAAATTCTCTTGAGGGCTGTCTAAAACAGTATTTAATGAAACACTGTTAATTTTTTCATACATATAACTTGTAAAATAACGGAAACAGACTTGAAAATAAAAAAAATTTGGAGCATTTTTTTCTATCGAGGGAATTTCATATAATTTGCGTTTCGGCATGGGGAATGTATAGATATTATCTTCAAAAAATAACATATATTTTTTTAAGAGCTTAAAAATTTCAAATGTTTAAGGGAGGTTTTGCAAGAAATCGGTGTTTGAATGTCTATGGTAATTTGCAATTACTGGCACTATCATGTAGTTATCCTACTGAAGTTACTGAATTTTACTGTTCAGCCTGTAACAGCTTGAAATTATAATTCTAAGTAAGCACCCAGTCATTAAGTCAGTTGCTACACATTAATTTGAATTGATTTTTAATTCCTATTTCGAAAGACAAAATTAGAACAAATGGAATCCTGCATTAACTAACAAAAGTTTTCATCGAAGGCGAAAGTTTTTTTTTCGTGCATATTTTGTAGTACCTCTTTCTTAAACTATTTGTCCATTTTAACATTCTGTTTTATTATCCTACTGTTACTTACGCATCTTAACTTGTTCCTTGAGCACTCGAGATATGAATGTAACACTTGGATAAAGTCGAAGTGTTTCCTTCAAACACAACTCTAAATATCGCATTTTATTGAAATCTTCCACAGTCGGGGTCTGTCTGTTATTTTCAAATATTTCATCCAACTCAGCTACAATACGCTCCTACAACAACACAAAACTTCGTGAGTTATTTTAAAAAAAAGTCAAAAACTAAATTAAATGTGTTGTTCTAAATAATTTACACTGTTTATTGATAATAGGACTTCTACCTGTATAGGTTTGTTATTTGCCAAAGACATCAAGCAGAAAGTAATAGCCATTCTTGTTGTATCATGACCCTATAATGAGAAAATGGATTACCGATAAATAATATTATAATAATGAGATATTTTACAAGAAACAAATGTGATTAATAATTATTTTTTCACAGAGTTAATTGGGTAGGCATGCAAGTATGATAATGATGATAGTAACACGACAATCATTTACTTTGTACAATTTTTAAGTACTTGCTTAGATACACGTGGATTTATAATTAATAACGAAGCGGATGTTAAGAATGTGAATACGGATAACTTATATTAATCCATTCGGTTTTTTAAGCCCGGTCCTTCATTATCATTTGTGATTCTAACTAAATTAATCTACCTTCTACATTTTCATAGTCGATCTTGACTTACCCCTATCGATCTCTCAATCCCTGCGATTTTATTTCACACAATAAACCAGCTCTTTCATAGATGTCGTTAATTTAATTACTTGAGGTAAAAACCCATTTTGTAAGTTTCACTGTAAAATATTAAGATAAATTGTTTGTTTGCGCCGGTAAATACGCAAAATTAATATGATTAAACAGTTTTTTGCGCATAAAAATGCAAATTTGGCAATTTTTTTCAATAATCGCAAATTCACTGTGTGGCGTCATTTTAACTAAATAAAAAACATACAAATGTTTATACATCTCTTATTTAATCAAAATTATCAACTTGTTTTGAAACCAATGGTTGCTTCGTCAGGATAAAATAAATTTAAAAAAAGACAAATAAGTTAGACAAAAAACATTACAAAGAGTCGATTTGTATCATTCAGAAATGTTAAAGAACATGTAAAAATAACAACTTGATATTTTGTGGCACTGTTGGTTTATTATCGTTCGAAGAAGGGTTAGTAAAGAAAACTTTCGGTAATTTATAAAAAGGAGAACTTAACAAAAAGCGTAGCGCTGCGAAGGTGATTTTTTTTCTACACCGAACTATTTCTTCACGCGGTCTAACCACGAAATTGTCTTTTTAAGAATACGTAAGAATAATCTCTTTTTTTAGCGGCTGATTCAAAACTTTGAAGCAACACTGAAGTTTTCCGCTATACCCCAGCCAAACCGAACAGAAACCGTTGAGTATTCTTTATAGCAATTATTCTTTACAGCAGATGGACAGTACGAAAAGGTTCGCGGTCCACACGAAATGGGCTCGCAGGCCGCAAGTGGATGCTCATGATGAAATGATATGTCTAATGTCTATGGGTATTCTTCAACAGAACAATAGTTGAAATGAAATCTAGTTAAAAATAAAACTCACTTCGAACATAAATGTATCAACTTCTTCTCTGATCCCGAGTTCATCAATCTCCCCTTTGGATTCAGCAGACAACAATAAGTCCAAGAACGCCAGTCTTCTCTTGGTGCTTTTCATGTATGCATCATTTTCAATATTATCACTAATGGAAGTGGAAGAAATTTCTACCCGCATGGATTCACGTCGTTTTCTTATAATATCCAAGGTAAATTTGTGCAACGTTGACAATAGCCGGTTCTGTTTTCGTCCCATGAAACTGAATTGAAATATTGAATTAACGTACAGCCAAATTCTGACCAATCTGTAAGTCATTATTTTTCCAATTTCGTGTATTGCGTTTTCATACTTCTTAAATGTTGAAGTCTCACTTGATTCCAATTGCGTACCCATGGCGGTCTCTACAGAAAAACAGATAACAAAACTATTTTTGGGTTCAGCGATTTCTAGTAGTACAAAAGATAACTTAGCCACTATTTTTTGGGTTCAGCGATAAAGCTTATTTAAACGGCTAAAACTTGAGAGATAACGCTATCTGTGGGTTGCTTCTAAAAGGACCAATGTCTGTCCAGAATTTGGTCTTTTTAGCAAGTGTAACATTTGCCCCCGAAAATCAAAAAATTTCGAATTCGAAAGTTTTTTTTTGAATTTAGAAAAATAACCCATTTTTGTGGAAAAAATCGAAAAAATGATGTAACGAAAAACTGATATCGGCCCTTTTAGAAGCAAGCCACAAAATTATATTTTGTAGGTAGTAAATAGGTGTATGAAAGCCTTTCAACAAGACATTTTTTTAGTTTATTAATCTTAATATATATAACGTATATCGTGTTCCACCTTTTTTATAGCAATGCTCTAGGTAAAAAGGCGGAGAAACGTAGGTGAATAACATTTAAACATCATTTTTTTGGAAATAGAGAGCGAAAAGAAAAAAATAAATATGTATAGAAAAAATAATATATATGAAAGAGAACAGAAAAAGAAGATGACAAATGAATAAGAAAGAAAAATAGAAAAGGGATATCAAATACTAATTTATTATTTATTATTTAAACATCATATTAAATATATATATTTATGTATACAGAAGCTGTTAGGTTTAGGAATTCACGGTGATCTCTATAGATGGATCACATCTAATGTTAGTAATCGACACCAAATCACGGTTGTCAATGGTTTCGCATCTTGCTTAATAGAAATCGTCTCAGGTGTGCCCCAGGGGTCGCACCTCGGTCCACTCCTATTCAATATTTATATAAATGACATTCTTGTATGCTTCCCAAATAGTTACTTTATGTTGTATGCGGATGACATGAAAATTTTTAAATCTATACAGTCATTATCCGATTGCATCGAATTACAAAGAGATCTTGATCATTTGTGCGCATACTGTGAATCAAACCTATTGTCCTTAAATATATCTAAGTGTCACTTTAAGAACTGTTCAAATCCCAGGCGAATAATTATCCCAAACATTCTACGGACTTACGTAATAGGTATTATATCATGTAATAACTTCATTTAATATTCCTTATAACTTGTAAACTTATGTACCGTAATATCCTAATAAACAAATAAACAAATATATATTACAAACTACTTATAATATTTATGATGTACTATTAAGAGGGAATAACCAGACAAAACCTGAAATATGTCATTTTAAAATCAAATTTTAAACGTATGGACTCTTTTCCACAAAAAATTATAAATTAATTTCGAAAGACTGTTCTTTTATCTAGGAAAGCTATGTTTTAAATTTTGAGAAAATATGTTTATTTTTAGTACAATAAGGCTTTGCCGTAGGTCGATTGCGGATTTGTTAAATTTTTTAAACAAAATTTTGTATTATAGGTACAACATACATTTCAAATCATATAATCATGCAGTAAAATAAATCAATAAATCATTTAAAAAAAGATCCGCACACGCGTTTTGTGACGAAAATAATTCTGTTTGTCTATTTATTAACGGTCTTAAAAACTAATATATTACATATTTGTAAAAAGCATTAACTTTGTGGCTCGCCATAATTTACAATAAATACACATATAAATTTGTTGTAGACCACTTTTATTTATGAACACTCTACCGGTTTCGGAAGCACCCTTCCTTCGTCAGGAGAATATTATAACATTTATAAAACTATTAAATTTATGTACTTCTTGTAATTATTTTTTGATCATAAGTAATTACAATATTTCAATAATTTCTAAGCAAAATAAAAATGTTAAAAAAAATATTTAATATATTAGTACAATAAATACACATATAAATTTGTTGTAGACCACTTTTATTTATGAACACTCTACCGGTTTCGGAAGCACCCTTCCTTCGTCAGGAGAATATTATAACATTTATAATATTCTCCTGACGAAGGAAGGGTGCTTCCGAAACCGGTAGAGTGTTCATAAATAAAAGTGGTCTACAACAAATTTATATGTGTATTTATTGTACTAATATATTAAATATTTTTTTTTACATTTTTATTTTGCTTAGAAATTATTGAAATATTGTAATTACTTATGATCAAAAAATAATTACAAGAAGTACATAAATTTAATAGTTTTATCATCATGCTTTTCATTGGAACTGCCCTGGACGATCGTAAGAACATCTTTCGACGAAATTTGAACTCTCGGCCGCTGGCTGGGTAATGGCCCTTATAGAGTTTTTTTATTTTAATTTTGAATTTTGTATAATTTGTTTCCAATCTTCAGTTAACGGGTAATTGGTTAAACCAATTTATCTCACCATTTAATGTGAAACACGAAAATTATTTTAAACGTCGTTTTAAAAAAAATTAGTTTTTTAGTTTTAAAAGAAATAAACAGGGATAGTATATAACTTACCACAAATGGAGTTTATGGTGAATTGTGAAATAAAAGGAGCTATGTCTGTTTCCGATTTCCCAATTTCTGCTTTCAAAGATTGCACAATATTCACACTCTGTTCACTGAACGTGTCACAGAATTGACGCAAAATGTTAAAATGAAAAGCCGGAGTAAGAATTTTTCGCCTTTTTTGCCATTTGTCTCCTGAAACATTGTTTAATGAAAGCTTTTATTGTTGAAGAAGAACAATAATAATCTAAACGTAAACATGAAAGAGAACAAGACACAGAAACACAGAAAAATATATTTTATTTATTAACGGACTTACGTCCAATTTACAGCAAAGTAACACGAAATTTGGAAATGTACATTGTAAGGATAAAGGATGGTACATGAAAGCAAAGACAAACAGAGAAAAAATAAGAAAATAGAAGTGTTAAATCAAGTCAAGACTTTGTAAAAATTTGAGTAAATACAAAATATCTTCAATTGTTTTTAGAGCAACAGAAATCATTTAAGCTTATACCAAAAAAATCAAGGTCTTGACGTGAGTTGACCATTCTACACATTCTGGACAGTGGTAGATTATAACCATAATCAGTCGAGTGCTGATTGAGGCCGAGCAGGACTTTATTTCTGAGTCTATGAGAAGGTATATTCAATGGGATGAGTTGTAGTAATTTAGGTAAATCAATTATACAGTTAATAATTTTGAAGAAACAAATTAGATCAGATTTTTTCCGACGTCCTTGTAAAGGAGAAAAGTTTAGAGTTTGCTCAATTTCATCATACGAGTAAGTGCCTCGTTCTCATCCTAGCCTCCTAGCAATCCCTTTTAAATAATGATCGCAACTGGGACTCGAACCCAGAACCTCTCGTCTAACCGGGACCGATTCCGCCATTGCCACCTTCTGTCAAGCCGTCGTAATAGTCAATCTCATATTTCAAATTTTAGAATTAACAATATTATCATCAACTATTTTTTACATTATAGGCTACTACCTTTTTTAAAGGAAATAATCATTCTGAGATTTATTACATTCTATAGGTATATTAAATTGATGGGAATAACCTTCAAAAGTTATAAAAAAGGATATTTTCTTATAATTAAAGCTTTCATTGTTATTTGAACGGTGATTTGCTGGGATGCATCTATTCAGGGGACATTTCACCATCCTCCATAACGATATCGATTATAGATTATCCATATGGTAACGTTCATTTTCGATTAATTAAACACGATTTATGTTAACTATTCGGTACTTCAATCTATGAATAGTGGCTGTATATAGAATATCGGCTGGGAGTATTTATTTGTTTATTTATTAATATTCGTTTTCGTTTAGATAAGCTATCAGGAGGATGGTGAAATACCCCCTCAATCTAATAATACTTTTCTTGCGATGATTACTCGTATGTTTGTTTTAATAATAATGACAAGAAGAATATAACTTATTAAAAATACCTTTGCTGGTTAAAAGTCCTTCATTCAGCCACGGCTTTAAGAAATCATATAAAATACTTTTCTGAATGTGCTTCTGGCTGGTTAGAATTACCTGAAAAATAACAAGCAACTGAATTCCACGCTGTAACACGGCGAACAGTGGACTATTTAACGATTCTAGCGGGAAACAATTATTTCATGGATTAAATTAAAGTTTTTGCGTTTTTTGTGAAACGCATGTTATTTAGCATTATATATGGTACCTTGGGTACATGGTACGTACATATTAAATGATGGATTTATGAAACATATGACAATACTTCCATGGATAATAATATTTGTAGGAATATAATTTTATTACTGAGATTCACATTGGAATTACATAATATAAGTATGCGATGTTAAAAAAAATATATAATGCACTAGTTTTCGGCATCAAATGAGTACTTTGGGTCATAATTATTCATTTTCATCACTTGGCATCTTACAGTAAATCTAATACCTCTTTATTCAGTGATGCTATATTTTTGCGAAGTAAGGGTCACATATTTGAGATGACCGGATCCGATGAAATCAACAAACGCTGTTAAAATCTCAGATTGAACTTGACATAGTCGGTCAACTAAAGCCTGAAGCGCAGGGTCTGAATTTTCATTTTTAACCGTAGCGTCTACAAATCGGGTTATGTAGTGATACAAAAATGAGTGAGGTATTTAAATTATAATACATTTGTAAAAGTGTCTTATCTAAACAGTATAAACAAATATTCTATTTTGGAAACATGGCCGAACTTTTGTTTACCCGATTTGCAATTAAGGTTCTTACGCAGATAGCAACTTGCGCGCCATTGTCAAAAAGGACTACTTATTCGTAAGCAGATATTTTTTTTGAAGACTTTTATTGATAAAATAAAGCGAGTTGCCTGAGTAGTCAGAATCATTTATTGATAAATCACTTAAAAGGGAGACGATCACGCCACCTCCCCACAATTTGGTTTGTGCCCTTTTCCCTCATGGGCAGGTCTATTATTTTGTTTGTCAATGATCATAATCATTAAAATGGTTGAGATTTAAAAATTTTAGGTATTGATATCTGGTAAGTTTTGCAGACACCATCATAGCTAATGCCTCTTTCGGAGAACAAGATAGAATAGATAGAATTATTTTTTGGGTGAAAAGTTAAAAATCCTTTTCATTATTGTAGCTCGTGTTGAAGAATATGTAATGACTTTCAATACCTTTGCTGCATCTCTTTTTCTCGATGATTTCTGTTGCAAAAGAAATTTCCTCCAACGAACGATCTTTAACAAACGAATCCACTTTTTGTTGTTTAGATTTTTCGCTACATAGTTTGAAAGCTTTTGCCGGTCGCCCGGCCGACTTAGCTGGCTCTGAAAGGTTACTAGAGCTGGGTAGGTCAATGTTTGCGCAGAGAAAATATTTCTGTACACATTTACATCTCTACCATCGCGTGGTGAGAGCAAGTGTAAACGAAGTTATAGCTTGTGCGACCGCTGAATTCATATTCGATGAATATTTTTTTGAAATTAACTTCCGGGTGACGTAATCCTGTAATATTCTTCGGGATCTAAGTGAATTTGTATGCAAAAGTCTTTCTGCCCGTAAAAAGTTGAACAATTCGTTAAACAAATCTGTGAACAATTCGTAGATGGCTCTCTAAAAAAGGAGAGTTTTGTTAAAGAGTTGGTACAAGTTGGTGGCGAAACAGTGTTTTTACAGTTCAAAACTAACACGCAATCAATAAAATGTGCATGAGAAAACACACCAATTTGAACGAAAAAAGATGCACTCTCGTAAATTTCAAAGATTGTTAAAAATTTCTTTAAAAAAACATAATTTTGTGACCCTTAAAAACTATACACACTAAAAATATATATGTATATATATATATATCTGAAAATTTTACATATTTATGTACATACATCCAGCTATATTTTCCATGGTGACTCTTATAACAAAACTTCGAAACATACATATTGCAACCATCCGATCAGGGCATAACGTAAGTCCTTCCGTGGCGGTGGTCGACTGAATAGAGAAAGCTCCATGTTTGAAAGCGTGTCCACGCCTCCATGTAGTGTTTTATTGTATAATATAAGACTTCTTCTTCTTTATGTGCCTTATCAGGTCCCTCCGACGTTGGTGATCACTCTTGAAAAGGTCTCTCTGTCTTGCGCTGCCCGGAATAGCTCCTCCACACATATAAGACTACGCAAATATAATTATGTATTTCCGTAAATAATCTTCTGTGCGGCGTATTCGGAAATATCCCATAATTTGGAGAATGGAAAGGGGGGGGGGGGGATTAACCGGTGTAGTATGTAGTATACGTGAAAAACTAATTGCTTCTATTTTTATTACCTGACCCCTCATTGATTTCCGAGTAAAATGTCGGAATTTATTAATGGTCATTACCCTTTTAAAGTGCACGGTTTAAATTTGACTAAGCGTCGTTAAGTAAGTTATCCCCAAATTATGATACAAGGGTTTCTTTTTCCAACATAATTAAGTATTTTTATATTCTCTAATATCTGAACTTGCCTTAAATATATCTAAGAGTGGCGAGTGAATAATTTTTTTGCTCATTTATCAAATTAGCTGTCGGATTATTAGAATTTTTGTTAATTTCCACCTGCTCTGAACGATTGAGTTTACAGTCTTATTTTGTATGTGTAACGGAGTTGGCTTAGCACTAAGTGAGTGATTTTTTTATCTAATCTAGGAGATGTTTGGCAGATTGTGACTGTTAACGTTACAAGGAAACATGGCCAACAAAGGTGACTTACAGGGTGCTATTATTTTGTTAAATAAATTAATTTTCTACCATCGACTTAACTATATCCATTGTCACATAAACTCGCTAAAAATATCTCTCACAAATTACTATTTCGAGTTTGCCAATCATTTATTAGGCAAACCATAGAAAAAAACAAGTTTAAACAATCCTTATATATATTTTTGAAACATATTTTAATATGTACCTAAGCCTTAGAAAACTCAGAAATAAATAAAAAAAAGTGAAAAAAGTAAAAGCACCCTGTAAGTCACCTTTGTTGACAATGATTCCTCGTCTTGTTGACTCCTCTCACCGTTCTCTCCCCTCCCCCTACACTCCCACTACCCTCACCTAATAATATCTTGTCATTTATTTTATTCATTACTAGGCTAACTAGAAATGTTAACAATATAAAATGTATTAAACTGTTATATTTTGCATATATTAGAAGTCGACTTGAGTACAATTCTCCAGTCTGGAACCCATATTATTATATGCATGTACAAGCTGTTAAAAGAATAGAAAACAAATTATTACGTTTTCTAATTTTTAAAATGGGTATTCCAGCAATTATGTTGAACTACAACACTATTTTATATGTTATGAATATGCTCAAATTGTCAGACATAAGAATTTTTACTGTCATGGTATTTCTGTATAAAATTCTAAATGATTTAGTTGATAGTCCGGTATTGCTTGAATTGACAAGCTTCCGGATTCCACTCCTAACTAACTACTATATATATTCCTCTTTACTCAGAATACTAATGGAGGGAAATAATTATATCAAGTCAGTGGACATCTTCAATTTATCTTTAAACAAATACAAAATACTGTTACTGAGGTAGATCAGTTATGTACAATAAATACTTTATATTTCTTTGTAAAGAAATAAAGCATTTGAAATAAAGAAGTTTAAAGTATTTGTATATTATTTAATCACAGTGTAATTTGTAAATTTCATATGTAAAAGCCCCGAAAAAGAGCGTAAATAAATATATTTCTGAACTCGTATAATGTTTAACTTAGTGCTAAGAACGCTAGTGAATGAAGCGACTGTGTTGAAACCGGTAGCAAATAAATAAAATGAAGTAACAAATGTGAATGAAACTTTTCAAATCAAAATATCTAGGAATTGTTAAATAGTTAATGCCCAAACAAAATATTATGGTTTTTACCGGCCTGAACAAAGTAATAGCACCTTTATTGACCATGTTTTCTTGTTATGTTGACTCCTCCCACCGTTCCTCCCCCTCCCAAATCATTGCTCCCACTACCGTCTCTTATTATAATCTAATCATTTCTGTACTTGTATAATTTTTAAGTTAGTTTTAAGAACGCTAGTGAATGATACAAATGTGTTGAAACCAAATAAATAAAATTAAGTAAAACATGTACATGGTGAATAAAATTCTTCAAAACAAAATGACCATAATATTATACACGGCCACCAACTTGAATCTGAAACGGAAAGTGTATACAAATAAATCAGTTGAAATGCCAAAAAGACGAGTTAAAACAGTCAAATGTAGTAATGGTAGTAGGAGCTTTTCAAATATTGTCGGATCCATAAACCTTTAAAAAAAAGATGAGTCACCCAAATCCGTGTGCACCAAACGTAGCGAACCACTTGGGGTGACGCTGTTTTAGGCTCTTCATGATATTTTTTCATGAAAAACTCACTTTTTTCTTGACGGGAAAATCGACAAATAATAAATTACAGAAAAAAAGCGTTGCTAAACCATTCATCCGATTGCGAAATTGCCTCCAGTTAACTCGGCCACGCCCGCAATTTCGATTACCTAACTATATCACATACCGTGACCAGAAACGGTGGATTATACGGAAAAAGTATGCTAATGCGTGAATTTTTCTCTTTCCTCCTTTAAAAAAAGTAATTATACCTAGTGTCTAACCGAAAATAGTTTTAATAACCATAATAATTTTATAACTTGTATTGCGCGGTTTTTGTGAAAAAACACCCCAAGGACGCTTACCTCTGCATCATCTGCGTTGCAAATATTCAAATGGCGTATCCATAATGTCTCCAAACTATAAACTCCATTAAATCTTTTTGCCCATACCCTTCCTTCCTTGAAAAGAAACTCTGAAAATAAAAAAAAATACACACATTTCATTATGAGGACGATATATTAAAAGCGAAGGTGAACAAAGTTAAATAATTGAGTTTCTAGGAATTTGAAATATGCAGATAAACATCTTTGGAATGGTGTGAGTTTGAGGTGCCATAAATATAAATATAAACAAACAATTAATTTTGAAGAGTTTTACTTTCCATGTGCATTTTTTACATAAATTTTATTTTTTCTGCTGTCGGTATTACTACTAGAAATTTTAAAACTAGAATCAGGGAAATCAGGGAATAACTGTGGACGGAACGGGCACTATACTCGCCAGCCGCACAGTCGATGAAGTGGGAAGTGACCGGCTGGCCGTTTCGACGCCTAGGGAGAATTGGGGAAAAGCGAGGTAAAAATTAGGGAAATGGAGAAGTGGGGAAAGGGAGGAACTGGGGAAAGGGATAAGTGGGGAGATTGGTCGATGGCAAGCGGAGGAAGGGAGGTAGAGGGGGCACCTGCGCCTTGAAAAAGGCGATCGAAAATTGTATTTCGAGTCTTCAGTGTGAGCAGGTCGGCCAGGGAAAAGAAGTAGTCCAAGTTTCCAGTAGTCGATCGGAGAAGGCAGAGTAGAAGCAGGCGGAGATATTGTGGTGGTGACGGTTTCTGGATCTCTCATGATCAAGAGCTTACTAACGGGCTTGAGCCCAGGCCAGGCCTTTGTCTCATCCCGATTCCAAGAATTAAGATGAAATTCTCGGAATCGGACAGACGAGAGCGTAAAAACGGGCTGCAGTTCGTTGCGCCGCGCATGTCGCCATACTGTACCGTTCCCGCCTGACACTACGTTACCCCAATAATTTGTTTATTATTATGAGTTTGCAAAATTTTTAACAGTGGAGAGAATTTAAGAATATTATATGCATTAATTTTGATTTGTGGCAGCCCTGCTACCATCTCACAACTCTGTGGCAGCCCTGCAATGCGCGAATATTCTATTAGCTACGATGGTATCAAGTTTCGCTGGTAAGCAACTTCCAGACGCGCAATTCGAAGTACTGACCTTCGAATCTTTACAGGAACAGTCTCAAAGATTCTCTACTGCGTAAGTACCTATATAAACAATGCACCTGGTGCCTTCTAGTCAGTTGAGTCAGTCAGTGTCAGGTCAGTACTGAACTCACCGCGATAGGAATCGCAGGTCTTACGATGGCCTAGACTTACCACGGGTCGCGACACGCGTCGCCGGCTTTAGTACGCAATGGCTCTCGCGTACTTCCAACACCTCCGCCCGCTCGACATCAAACTCACCCTGGAATATCCGAGATCTTCACTTCCAGAGGACAGCCGACGGACCAGCCAGTCTTTTCCGGCGCGACTTTCTCCTACCTTCGAACAACACTTGAGTACGAACTCAGTACTACCTGATAACCATTCCATAACTACACATAAGTAAACTTTGTAACCTTCGTTACTTAGTGATTCGAACCGAAATTTTATTCATTTCCAGCACACACATTCCCAAAAATTTGTGCAAAAACCGTTTTTATAAATAACATAAGTAAGGTAAATTAAACCTGTGCAAAGCTTTGTAAAGGAACGGCTTTGCACAAATTGAATTTGCGCAAAAGTGAGAAGGTTGGTAGGTGTATACTAGTCGGGGTCAAGCTTTTTATGTCCATACTGACTGCTTGACCTCGTGAATCTGTTTATTTTTTCATAAAGATAGGACAGACAAATTATACAGAAATAACTATAATCTACGTGCGGTACAAACTCTGTTTACGAAATAATAACAATTCCGAGTTTGCTAATCAATTAATAGAGATAGGCTATCATAGCTTCAACAAATAAAAAACAAAGTGTAAACATTCAAATATAAATACATTTTTGAATTTGTCCGCTTTAGAAACTTTAGACATAAACAATTTTTTTTATCAAAAATTAATTTTGTTAATAAAATAATAGCACCCTTATTAAAAATGTTCCCATGTTATCTTGACTCCTCCCACCGTCTCCCCCTCCCCCAACCACTCAAATCACTCCCCCTCCCCCCCGCGAAACCGGTAGCACTAAAATTAAAATTTAAGTAACAAATTTATATATCATAAAGTAAAACTGTTCAACACAAAATGTCTAGAAATTGTTACAAAGTTAATGCCCAATAAATACAAAAAAATATAAACAAACACATTTGGGTTCTGCCTAGTATCGTTTCACGTAAAAAAAGTGGAGATACTCGTACAATAGCTTTAAGTCATCGATATGTGATTTTGAAAAATAAAATTGAAAATATAACTGCATTATACAGTTATTATGTGCTCAAGAATGCCCAGTGCAATTGTGCATGACCCTCCTAACCTAACATAACCTAATCAAACTGTGAGGAAAGGTTAAATGGCGACAATTTTAAAACTCTTAGACCCTTTTGTTTGTTATACATTTTACACAATATTTTGCACATAATTTTTAATAAATCATATCAATTTTTTAGTTACGAATGATTTTGTTTGTGTTACCTGGTTCCAGAAGTAGATCCAAAATATTTCCAAGTATCGGAATTCGCTTTGGACCAGGAATTTTCGCAAACATTATGGCATCTTTTGAGTAGTAAGTATAACGATATAGTACACATAGACACACAAGAACTGCTCCCAAAATAAAACTCAACATTTTCTTTGTTCGAGATGAATAAGTTGTATCTGAACTGGTCAAGGCAAGTGTAACAAAGAAACTCCATTTATATTGCGAAATACAATACTACGTTACCTACTTGCGATAAATAAATATCAGAGATACTTTAACTGCGCGCATGCCAATGTCGTCGTTCAGTATACATCTTAAATATATCAGAATAAGCTTGCTTATATGTATGTAAGTTGTTTATGTATTGCTAATTAAGCATATGAAATTATTGAAACTTTAGAAATATCCTTTTCCACCCTCGCGAAGGTTTCTGGATTATTACAACTACGTGACAAAACATCAGAAAAGTTTTTAAATGATTTCAAAATTTCTTACGAAACTGTCAAAAATATCACAATTTGAGAATGACACTTTGCAAACCATCTATTGATAAATTTTCGAATAAACTTTTTAAATTAATGAGAAGTAAAAAAGTAAGTAGGAAATATAGGTATTTTAAATACATAGGTACCTATCAAATTTGATTAGTTTTTCCTATAATATACAAAAATGAATGTTTGTAATATACGAAAAATGAAAATTTGAATAGTAAAATTGTGAGCTGTTTGAAAACTGGGACTGAATATATGGAAATCGGGAGGGGGTTGGCGGAACGGGGAGTGGGAGAGGGGAGAGGGAAGGCGGGGAAGGTGAAGGGGGAACGCTTTTGGGGACAGGGCACATCGGAGGGGAAAGGGCGGTGGAAGGGGAATGGGAAGAATGAGAAAGGATACGCAGTGAGAAACAATTTCTTCGTTAAGTGGTATTGCAACGCATCCTGGGAAATCGTTCGTTATTAATAACACAAATTGTTCATGAGAGAGAAAAACTACGACATTATGGAATAAAATACGGCATAAATGTATGTCGTGTATACCTAACTATATATCTTCTTCTTAAGTCGGTTTCTCATTGCTGACCCTGCACCAATTTCCATGATGGGCCAAGCTTCTCTGCTCCTCGCGGTCGGCAGGCACTCGAAAGATCCATTTAGAGCAGTGGCTCCCAAAGTGGTCCGTACGGACCCCCTTGGTCCGCAGGATCATTCAGGCATCAAAATTGAGTTGGGGGTCCCTGAACAACGCCAGGGGTCTACGCAAGTTTTATATCCACAACGGGGGGGGGGGGGGGGGCGTAATGGGATGGGGTGGGGCGAAATGGGATGGGTTGGGATGGGCCAGGGGAGTCCGTGGGGCAAAAGGGTTTAGCAAAGGGGTCCGTGAGCCAAAAGAGTTTGGGAACCACTGATTTAGAGTATCGCCGATATGATTTATAGATAATACAAATATATGTGTCAAACATTTTTACGTATTAAAACCAAATATTCAAAATAAAAGTAAATGATAAATAAAAACTCACTAATCAAAGTTTTAGGCAGATAGTCGAAAGCCTATTGTGGTTGCCTATCTCTTCCAGAATGGACACATTTGTACGTCTGGTTGTCCATGGAATCCTAAGCATTTTTCTCCAGCACCACATTTCGAGAGCTTTCTTTCGCTTTTCGGCACCACATTTCGCACCACATTTCAGCACCACATTTCGAGAGCTTCCTTTCGCTTTTCGGCACCACATTTCGCACCACATTTCAGCACCACATTTCGAGAGCTTTCTTTCGCTTTTCGGCACCACATTTCGCACCACATTTCAGCACCACATTTCGAGAGCTTTCTTTCGCTTTTCGGCACCACATTTCGCACCATATTTCGCACCACATTTCAGCACCACATTTCGAGAGTTTTTTTCATCCACTTTCTTTCGCTGGTTCTAATTGTCCGTCTTTCCACACCTTGAAATATGGAAATCAATGCCCGGATAACTGAATATACCGCATAAATAATTCTCGGAAACAGCATTTGGGGTGTCACCCTATTGAAGACCTGTGCCACACGCAGCTATAAAAGATGTGGCTTGGCGAATTTCGGCATATCGCTCATCCTACATTCCCATTGGGAATATATGGCGAACGATATGCTGAAATAGGCCAAGCCACATCTTTTACAGCTGTGCGTGGCACCCGTCCATGTGTAAAAAATGTTAGTATGGTTAAATACTCGTACAAATTTGTACTTAATATTAACTGTGTAATGTAGCACGTAGCGTAACACATTATACGAGTATTTAGTAAACTAGCATTTCTTACTGACAAAAAAAATCAAATAATAAATCTAATTTAAATTAAACCAAATAAAATCAACAACGTTTTAAAAATTTAAAGGAATATTATTTTTTTACGGGGCCCATCCTACTAATAGATATTATAAATGCGAAAGTTTGTATGGATGTGTGTTCGTTACTCTTTCACGCAATAAATACTGAATGGAATTTAAAAATTCTTTCACTAATCGAAAGCTACATTATTTGCCAGTCATTTAGATAATATAATGATTAGATATATAATATTTGCAAAAAAATTCGGCCATGATGAACAAAGCACAAGTTCTCATTTTTTTTTTTTTTTTTTAAATTAGCTCCAAATAGGAAAATAATTTCTCCAAGTGCCTATGTTATCTTTGGGAATGCTGTGTGGAAAGTCTTTTTAGGAAAGGAAGGAGAGGAATTTCTGGAAAGGAAAAACGAATAAGGGGTGGGTAGGAAATTTGGGGTCAATATGTCTAGGAGTGATGGACATGTGAATCTATCCCTCCCACTGCGGTGCAAAGTGATATTCCGAGAGACTCCTGCTGGAGCGGTAAAAAGGTCTCCCTCGACCAGTCCCTCCAGATCCGCACTATCACGCAGTTGGTGGGCAGAAGCATCCGCCGCCAAGATCCGGACAAACCGGATGAACCAGAGCACCCCTAACGTAGCGAATCACTTGAGGTGACCTGTGGCAGGTGTGTTAGTTGAAAAAATAATAAAAATATTCCCGGGGCAGCGGTACCCACACCCGCCTACCAAATTGAATAAAACTAAAGTTGAAAATATTTATTAATACTTATTACGCTTTTCTTTAACTTGTTCCACATTTTGAGAATCACTTTAGCGCGACCTTAGAGCCATAACATGCAACACTTATTAATTTATTACAAATAATAACACAGTTTGTACAACTCTACAGGGTATCCGGGGGTAAAGTGCACTATTTGTGGGAGGTGATTCTACATGATGATATAAGTTAAAAAAAAAATAACTTTTTCGAAATCCCATGATTTTTTCCAATACAAAATATTTTGTCCACACAAACAATGCACATTTTTTTTACCTGAATTCTTAAACTTTGAATTTGAAAAAGTTATTTGTATTTTTTACTAAATTTAGATTGTAGAATCACCTCCGAAAATTAGTTCACTTTATAGAATATTAGAAATTTTCATGGCCGAAGGTATTAGGACGACAATATACCCTAAAATATATTCAGAATCTTAACGACGTAAGTAAAGATGCCATTTATACAAATTGCGACTCGCGACCCGTGAATTGGACGAACCCGCTGTCGAAAACAAGAAGAAGAAAACAAATAATGTGGGAATCTTAACGACGTAAGTGAAGAAAGCGTGTCAACAAATATGCGCCCGAACCGTGACGAACGTACGGTCGAATTCACCCTAGCAGGCCTGGAGATTTGACCTTTCCGCCTCGTCCATTTTAATTAATTCTGAAGAAAGTGTTACAAATATTTAAAATGTGTCTCCATGTCTCACTCCCGAAGTTATTAATTCATTGTCTAGAAAAATAAAATCTGGTGCTTACCGCTAACTTTATAGTTGTAAAACGGGTTATAAAGTTTTAAAATCGTTGCACGTAAATAATTTGGTATTCTTCTACAACTTAATAATCAACTAACTTTTTCTACCCACCAATATGTAGGTACGATTGTTATTTTTGGAGTCGGTGTCAGCCAAGATAGGTTTGTCGCGCGTGCACACAAGCTCATCTCACCTATAACTATGTATGTAGTTACCTTGGCTGACACCGACTTCAAAAATAACAATCGTACCTACATATTGGTGGGTAGAAAAAGTTAGTTGAAAATTAAGTTGAAGGAGAATACGAAATTATTTTTTTACTTTTTAGTGCATTTTTTGAAGTCGTTTTTTGTTGTGTTAAATTTTTTGTTTATTTTTTTGATTTTTGGTGAATCTGAAGTACAACTAATTTTTCTTACTTCTAAAAAAGAATCATCGAAATCGGTTGACGTAATATTGAGTTATTCGTCCATTTGTCGCGCACATACTTATTGCAAATTTAAGACATATATGGTTTTCTTGTGGATGCCATTGTCAGATCTGGATCAAATTAAAATGGGACTACACGGGATGCACCAGCTTTCAAATAATAAAAAAAATTATCAATATCGGTTCACCCAATCAAAAGTTCTGAGATAACAAACATAAAAAAATAAAAATAAAACGTCGAATTGAGAACCTCCTCCTTTTCGAAGTCGTTTAAATATATTAATGGTAAGGTATTGTTTTTATTAATATTAAATACAAATAACTTAAATTCCCAGTGTTCTGTTAGAATAAAAAAGTTATTATAGTTACGAATTCGCCGGAAATGATTAACATGTCAGTTTTGAGCAAACAAAAATGATTAGGGTTGTATACGTTATTACTGAATAAAGCTAACGCTGGAATTACTGAATAAACAGCCCGATTTAAATCAACAAACTGCTGAAAGGAAAACTGATTGATAATTTTGCCTACACGATAACATTTATAATAAATACCCAATCTATAATGATAAAATGCCTTTATATGAATATCAGGGGAATGAGGACCAAAATTGATGAAATATACGAAAACATCCTTATCAACGACTACGATTTAGTAAGTCTAACGGAGACATGGCTGAAGGAATCTATCTATGACCAGGAATTAGTGGACAGCCGTTACGAAGTATTTCGGAGGGATAGAATACACAAGACAAAAAAAGACGGAGGAGGAGTCATGGTTGCTGTATCAAAAAAACTAGAGGCGAAGAGGATGGCGCACTGGGAATGTCAAGCAGAAGACTTGTGGATCCAACTCAATATAAATCTTAATAACAGGAGTGTCAAACTAAATATTTGCACAGTATATCTACCACTATCTGAAGAAGAATCCATTATAAGCTCATTTTTAAGCAATCTTCGGAATGTCTACCTAAAAACACCAAACCAACACATTTTAATATTTGGCGATTTCAATAAGTCTAACATTCATTGGATTCCCGATGAAATAAATAATCTATTACCTTTCACCTCAAACACAAACACAATCACCACTGACATCATCGATACACTGTCATTCTGTAATCTCAAACAATTTAACAAAGTAGCTAATCACCAATCCAAAATATTGGATCTCATTTTGTCGGACAAACAAGATATATCAGTAACTCACTCTTCATTTCCACTAAGCAAAGAAGATCCATATCACCCTGCTCTATAAATTAATTTTCTTTTCAATTTCCTACCAAATCTAGAAACCTGCAACATCTCAAGACCAAACTTTTATAAAACCGACTATGACTCAATCAATGCCTTGCTTTGTGAGATTGATTGGGAATTCATCAATCAGGGCAAAATAGATCAATCTGTCGATCAGTTTTACAGTATACTCTACCAGATTATCTCTTCTCACGTTCCCATTAGAATGAATAAAAAACACTTCCCTAAGTGGTATTCACAAGATCTCATTCGTTTGATAAAAGAAAAAACAAATTTCACAAAAAATATAAAAAATATGGCAATGAACTAGACCATCTTTCATACAAATTAATTAGAACCAGAACTAAAAATTTAATTAAAATTTGTTACCATAAACACTTAGACTTGATCAAACAAAACTTAAAAGCTAACCCAAAAGATTTCTGGAAATTCGCAAAAAGTAAGTATAAAAACACAACTGACATACCAAAAGAGATGCACTTAAATGACGAAAAGACTACCAAAGGCCAAGTTATCTGCGAGCTCTTTTCTAGGCATTTCCAATCAGTTTACAAACCACCCAATGCAAACTATTTTCCACAATTCCCTGAAAACTTTTGTAATGAAAGCCTCGGTACGATCAATATTTCGCCTACAACGGTTTTATTTAAATGTAAAAATTTTAAAACTAATAAGGGATCAGGTCCTGATGGTATTCCTCCCATTTTTTTCAAAACATGCAGAGATTTCCTTGCCAGACCACTCAGCCTACTTTTCAACAAATCACTACAAGACGGTATTTTTCCAGTCAAATGGAAAACGGCTTTTTTAAATCCCATTTTTAAGAAAGGTTGTAAGAGCGATATAAAAAATTATAGACCCATTTCTAAACTCGACTGTGTGGGAAAGTTATTCGAGTCAATAATATATGACTGTCTACTAGCTCACGTAAGTAAATACATTATCATTGAGCAACATGGATTCTTCCCCCGGCGTTCCACAACCACAAACCTTCTTGTATACTCCCAATTCATCCGCGATAGCATCGAAAAGCATTTACAAGTAGATGCTATCTACACGGATTTTTGTAAAGCATTTGACCAGTTAAATCAAGCACTACTTATCAAGAAGCTAGAAATGTTTGGCATTAGTGGAAATACTCTGAAGTGGTTTGAGAGTTACATTACTGAAAGAAAACTACAAGTAGTGGTAGGAGGATACTCAGCTGACCTTTTTACTGTAACATCGGGAATTCCGCAGGGCTCTCATCTTGGACCCCTGCTATTTTTAATTTTTATTAACGATATAGTTTTAAGAATAAAATTTTCAAAATATCTCCTGTTTGCCGACGACCTAAAACTGTAAAAAAAAATCACATCTCTGGAAGATTGCATCGATTTGCAAAAAGATCTATCATCACTACACGAATGGTGCACACTAAATGATTTGTATTTTAATAATAACAAATGTGCTGTAATTTCCTTCGCAAAGAACAGAAACAAATTTTCAAACACATATCACATTAACAATATCGTTTTATCAAACATAACTTCAATTAAAGACTTAGGCGTGATATTTGACTCTTCACTTAGCTTCAATAAACATGTAGATACAATTTCAAAAAGTGCATCACAAATATTAGGATTAACTCTTAGAATCACAAATTGCTTTAAAAGTGCAGAATTAACATTAACATTATATAAATCAATTGTGCGAAGTATTCTCGAATACGGATCCACTATTTGGTCTCCCAATTATGAGATTCACAATTATAGAATCGAATCCATACAAATAAAATTAACCCGTGTTATTGCATATCGCGAAGGTTTATCTGATCAATTTGAAACGTATAATGACCGAATTCTACACTATAAACTACACTCTCTGACAGGAAGACGGAAACTTTCCGATTTATTGCTTCTGCACAAAATTATACATGCATCAGTTGATACACCAAACATTTTATCCCAAATCAATATCAACACACCATCAAGAAATTCAACAAGGAGGTTGCAAGATATTTTCTATATATCTACCTACCACACAAATAAAGGATATTTCTCCCCTTTACCACGAACATTAAGACATTATAACACTATACACCGCTCTAATAATGAAATTGACATTTTTAATAACCCATTCAAACACTTCAAAAAACATATTTTACCATCAATCGTATAAAGCTGATATTGTGATGAAGCCCTTTATTCAAAGACGTGAAATATTGTACCTACTAAATCCAGGTGCCAATAATAAATTGTTGGTGATTCTTTTGTATTCTACATTTAACTATTATTTGCATATTAAGAGTAACAAATTATTTTTAATACTACTTTTGTTGTAATTTAAATCATCCATGTATGTAAGTTTTTGGGCATAATTGCCTGTTTTATGTACATAAATAAAAATAAAATAAATAAAATAAAAATAAAATAAAATAAATTACGCCGTGTTGCGCTTCTTCTTGCCCTGATGACGGATAATTTGGCTAACCAAGGAAGAAGCGCAACACGGCATGATAATGGCCCATTACCTTACTAAAATATTTATAAGACTGCCTGTTATGAATCCAACCAAATATCATAATATTTTTCCCCTCAGGGGAGATACGAAAGAAGGAATGCAATGTATCTCTTGCTAGATCATTGATAGACACAATATCCAAAATGAGTCAAAAATGAAAACAAAAATATTTGCCAAAGCTGATAAAAGTAACTAACTAACAAACTAACCTTTACGATATTTACCCCCCATCACGCTTAGGTAAAGGCAAGATGAAATGCCAAGAAACTCCATCCTAACATAATGAACTCTTTGATTCGCGGCGAGACATAGCTACGTTTATCGGGGGTTTGCTCGAGGCTCACATTTTAATTAATTTCGGCGAATTCATAATTGAATTATCATTTTTATTTTCATGCCTCACAAGGGATGCGTGTTATTTATATTTTAGATTAATAAAAACAGTACGTTGCCATCATTTTTCTTAACGTACAACGCCTTTAAAAAATTGTAATACGTTGTACAACTTAAGTTAGCGGTGAGCATTAGATTTTATTTTTCTAGACGATGAATTAATAACTTCGGGAGATATTCATTTAGAAACATCTTAAATATTAGTAACACGTTCTTCAGAATTAATTAAAATGAACCCGGCGGAAAGGTCGAATCTCCAGGCCTGCTAGGGTGAATTCGACAGTACGTCCGTCTAAGCGCCGTGCCGCAGGCGCATATTTATTTACACGCTTTCTTCACTTACGTCGTTAAGATTCCACATTATTTTTCTTCTTCTTTTCTTTGATAAGGCAAATTCCAATACACGGGTTTCATCACTTGCAATTTGTATACACGGCTTCTTTTCTTACGTATTTAAGATTTTGAATATATTTTAGGGTACAGTGTCGTTTTAAGCCTCGATTACATGAAGTGAATTTACTAGCTGGCATATTCACTATCTGCTAGTAAACTCCTTCAGTGTAAAATATGCTAGTTAGCTAGTAATATGATAACACTGAGCGAGTTCACTAACAGATAGTGAATACGCCGGCTTGTAGCTTATAAACTCGCTCAATGTAATCGAGGCTTTATGTTTTCCTAAGGGTCCTCGACGTCTTCTCCGTCCACTAACGCGTTACATCTACTACACCATTATTTTTACCTTCATTGTTATGCCCCAGACTTCAAGATCCGGTCCTTTCAGACGCGCTGGGTGTTACATTTTTCATTTACGCAGGAAAATATGTGTTTTACATACCAAGTAGGTTCCACATTTTCCGAAATGCCTGCATTCCGCAGTCATTACTCTGAAGTATACCTTCGGTGGACGTGCAAACTCGATTAAAAGACTGACTCGAATGTAAATTCGCGCGCCAGACGCCGAAAGAAAGGGGAGGGCCGTGGATTCGGGATCGGGCAATTAATGTGGAGGTGGTGAAAGGGGTGTTAATGGAAAATCGTTTTGGCTAGCTTCCCAGAAACGTCGAACGAAGGATTCTAAATAGCTAGTAATAATGGAGCCAAACACAGACAGTCTTGTTTAAAAGGGGTTCAATATGAATAAAGAACTTTTTCCATTTGTTTGCAAGGACCATGATAAATCTTTTGTTTAAAGGAACTCATCTTCTGGAAATATGGCTCAGATCTTCGATTTTATAATACTTTTGGTCAGCGAACTAATAATTTACCTTTTCTGTGTGTACTTCATAACCTCACTAATTCAACGGCTCGTCTTTAATAAATACAGAATTTTGCAATTCTGTTTGAGATGAATTCTGTATAATAAATACAGAAGTAGTACCTACATTACAAACATTGTAATTTTAAATTTATTATTTAACAAACATTTTTAGTTTATTTAATTTCATACTACCAACATTTTAACTTAAAAAAACCAAAGCTATTAATTTGGTGATTCTACACCACGTTATTATTTTAAACGTCATTCGCGCATTCTTTATAACAGATTAGCGCAGACCCGTGAAAAGTCACGAAATAGTCTGAAATCTTGATTTATGACAAATCAATTCGAATTTTTCAAATAATAAAAAGTCATTCTGTAGGTACTTTATCGCTTGTCTGAATTCTTCACACAACTGATTTCAATTTTGAAAATGACGCGTGCATTCAATGAAAATTTGTGAACCAGATTTCACGCAGGATTAAAACCAACGCATGCATAAACAACCAAAATCAATATTTTTGATAATAATGCGATCATATTTGCTTTTAACCACTGGAACGACAGCGCAATTTAAAACTTTATCTCTGATTGCTCGAGATTATTTGGTGATAATTTTGAATATTTTCCGCCAACATTAAAAAAATCAGTCCTCCGAATTTTAATAAGGAGACATAAAAACTGATATAATCTTTTGCCGATTGTCACATATTTGTAGGATTTATAAAAAAAATATTGTAAAATCTTAAACTTCTACTTAATTACTTACAAATAAGGGAAAAGTTGCCAAAATTGGCAGCAAAGCAATCTGAGGTATTTTAAATAGTAGCATATTGTGGCAAAAAGCGCTCCAGGGGTTTTAGATAAAATCACGGAATGAAGAAGTATAATACGTGTTGCATTTTATTTATTTACCTACTCTTCAGAAAAATGCTTTTTTTAAACCATTTGGTGGAATATTTTTTTAGGTAGGCTTCAAGAAACAGAAAAACCCAATATCGGTTAGGGTTTTTGGTAAATAATTTATGTGTGTCAAGCGCTACTGTAAGGGAATAATAGGTCAACCCTTCATTTGCAAGGATGTGTGATTGAGTGAGTTCCATATACCATATTATGATAGAGTGAACCCTTAACTGTAAAGTTGTGCGTCATTTATCTTCCAACCAAACAAAACCTCCTCCCTATTCCCCTCTCCACAGCAGTTGTTTCCACAAAAAATGGCTAGCTTTCAGCGAAACTCAAATATTGACATCATTTAAATATAGAAGACTGACTGTCAATTTATTATGTTTTACATACCTAGTACATGTTAGCTTTTTTCATGTGAGCATTTATATGAGTTATCCTTGCCTTTTTTTATTTTTCGCCCAACAGTTTATGCTGCAACTGCACTCGTTTACGGTACGGGCGAATATTTGAATGTATTTTGTAATATATCCAAAGTTAGAAGTTATTTTCTGGCATTGCACTAAAGCGGTATTCCAGAAAAATGGCATCATAAAGAAAAATTAACTGTCATAATTTTTACATTCTCTAAATAAAAACATGTGTAAGTACTATATCGCTACGGAGAGTGCTGTTTCTCACATATCAATATGAATTTTATAAGTAGCATACAATATTCCCTGTAATTTCCATGTCCATTTTCACACGTTCCCTCGCATTTGAACATAAATCTAAGTAACATAGTATTACACACGAACATTTCACATAGCGCTTTAAAAAGAACTCAGAACACGGTTCCTCTAGGTCTAGGTATTGCCAGTGATTCCAGTGAAATAATTAACGTTTAGTATTTTGCTCGTGAACGCAAATTAGTTACCAAAGTAAACAATGAAAACACAAGTAAGCAATCACTAACTAATTAACTAACCATCAAGCCGTTTCCCCGCAGGAACTGCCAAACAACTCGGTCTTGGCACACACTATTTGCCTTACTCACATTCATACATAGTCTCATACATTCTCTTCTATTATTCTGACTTTTGACATGGCCCGACTCAAGTATCTGATTCACTTCACAATTCACAAATATTCAGTTTCATCCTTCCTCTGCCAGTTCCATGCCTCACTGCCATACATCAGGGTAGGTACCAGAACTCCATTGTGGACTGCTAGCTTCGCTTCTTTTGGCAGTTTTTTATTAGCGCTAACGGCATTCAGTCCTCCATTAATGGAGTTACCGGCATTCACCCTTCTTTAAATATCTCTATAAGCCTTCCCGTCTCTCGTAAACATACTACTCAGATACACAAACTCATCCACCTGCTCCAAGTATTCATCATTCACAACTATATTGCATACGGTTTCCGTACTCTCTATTTCAAACACCATGACTTTAGACTTATTTAAATTCATCATCAACTCATTCTTCATACACACTTCGTTCTTTCTAGATACGAGAGACTGTAGATCTTCCATAAATCAGCACCGCATCATCAGCACACAACAGGCAACATACTTTCAGATTACTCAATTTTGCGATCAATCCCACCTCTTTTGATTCTTGCATAAAATTAATTATACATGTATAGGTTGAATAACCATGGTGGCATTACGCAGCCTTGCTTAACATCTTTTGTGATGTCAAACCACCCCGTAAAACCACCGTTCACCCTAAAACATGCAACGCTTCCCTCGTACAGAGACGTAAGCAATCACAAGATGTAAAATATTTTTGAAGATAGTAGGTACCTACTTTTATTAATTAATTATTATTCTACTCGTTCATTTATCTTTTGGCAACCTTCGGAATTCCTTAATACTTTAGAGATTGATACCAAACCATTGTATTCAAAATACTGCGTGCAGTATTAGAGATAAAATATGGTGACAGGTCTGTACAAAGGGATGCTGCGAGGGTCGACACCATAAATATTACGATAACAATTATCATTGCGGGGAGCGTGAAGGGGTCCAAAATTAAAAATAAACCCTCGACAGTAATTATTGAGGGATGATTCGATTACTGGTCCATGTGTTTAATGTTTGATCTACAGCGAGACAAAATACAAACAGAAGTTCGTACAAAGGAAGAGTCCATTTACATGTTACTGAAACACTTTAAAGCTTATGTGTCAGCCTTTTTATTATGTTTGGATTGCTTATTTTGTTTTTTGTTTGTTTGAATGATTCTATATTATATTCATACTGTTCAATTATACAGTAAGTTACAGTGGCGGATGGTGCTATGAGGCAGGGGAGGCGGAGCCTCGTAAAAAAATAGAGATGAAAAGTGGAAAAAGACACAAGATACACGTATCCATATATGCAAAATATAGTTAAACTTTTATTTAAATGTTACCAATTTATAAGTTGTAAGTCTTAAAATTACTCATTACCCATGAATATTTTCGTATTTTACTAGGACTGGTTTTCTTTATATAATGTAACTTCTCGAATTGAATATGAAATCGTAGGATGGGGATCTGCTACACATACGTACCTACACAACCTGAATATTATTAAAAAAGGAATCATAAAGACCATATTGAAAGTACCAATTAGAACGCCTTCAATTGAATTTTTCAATAGCTTTGACGTACCAAATGTACAGCAAATATATGCCAAAAATATATTTTTGAAGTTCTTCAAAAATAATGAATCTTCCACTAGACCGTGCATGCATAACACTAGATCGAATAAAAATGATATAAAAGATATTCCAAGTTATTAAAACACATTCGAACAAAGAAACTATACATACTTTGTAACAAAACTCCATAACATCCTTCCCCAAGACATAAAACCAAAAAAAAATCCTAATGAATACAAATCAAGAAAAAAAAATTGGCTAAAAGAGGTCAATGAAAAAACCCTAATGAAGACACTAAAAACGACACAGAAGACAAATAAACTTTATTTTAATAACTTTAGTCCGCCTCGGCACATGACCCCCTAATGAGGAGGACTAAGAAATACAATATTTTATACTTATTTTCAGCATTATATTTTGTATGTACAATTACTTTATATAGTCGCTAAAATAAAATAAAAACTTATCTCTCCAGTGCAATGCGGCCGGGCTACACGTGGATTCCAGCTCGCCGCGCCAAGGTACCACACAACGCCATACAATAATACGCCAGGGAGGCGGAGATAGGGCCCGCCTCCGACAACCGCTGATTTCATGTCGGTGGGGAATGGGTGGAAGTCACATTGAATCGAAATAAACAGTGGCCGTTGCGCGGTCGCAGTTTGAGACGCGCCTCAAAAAACGAACACTTTCAAAGAAAAACCGATAATTTACGATATATCTAGCGCTCTAGTATCCAAGTTTATTTGGTTTTTGTGATTATTTGTGATAGTACGCGGCAATGTGTACCTACGGAGCGCGGCTATTTGGATTAATTTAGTAGGGCGAATTTGATTGATGGTCTATCGTGCGTTTGCACATTATTGTTACTATTGACGTAAGTAATAATTCCTATTTAAATCAATAAAATAAGTTGGGTAAATTTAAAAAAATATATATTAATATTTATTCTTGATAAACAAAATAATGAAATAGAATAGCGCTGCATTGAAATATTAAGTTTATCTTAATGTGCATAATTATTTCTAGTTAAATGAGTAAAAAGGTAATTTTCTTTTAACTGGAATAAAAAAAAAATGTTTTTATTCTAGTTTTGGTATACATCCTTACGTTTTAACCCCGCAAACCGCCACTGGAAAGTAATGTACTCGATTGAAATTGATTATATTTGATTGCAACCCTCATAAATATCTTAATGTAATTTAAATACGATTTGGTTTAATTCAGAGAAGTACTAACTATGATGATAATAAATTTAGTTTCAAATAAATTTACTTTACCATTGTTTGGCTACTCGATTCCTTGAGAATAAACAATGTATATAGGTATATTTTATGAGGACCAACAATCACGTACCTATAAAGTTGGCAAGTTGAGAAATACGCCAAAGTTATTTCTGTTATTCAGCAAACGAATACTAAATCATAACTTCAGACTTGCTCAGTCGTTAAAATCCAGACTGGTTAGGTATTGCAAATTGAGATTGGTTTATTCCCGCAGATGCGGATAAAAATTTTGCAAGAAAACTATCCGAGATGCAACAGAATAATCATGAATACGGTGGGATTTTTTATCAAGGGGATATTTTACTCTTAAAATTAGTAAAAACACCGACAGCCTTACTAAAAAACCCCCTGAAAATTTTATTCAATTGATAAACGGCCGCGGATGTGAAAACATTACTAATTAAAAAATTGTTCATGGAAAGAAATGTATATTGTTTACACAGCCTGGGAGGGTAGTTTATCTCATATGTACGACTGTTTTGTTAATGATATCAGAATTAAATTTGGAATTTTTCCAAAGTATTTTGAATGTTCTATATATTTCTTATTTTTGAATATGTCGTAAAAACAAATACCATTTATAAAAACTAGATAAAATTATTTTTTAGATTTGTGTATTTGAAATACACTTTAGTTTTTAAAAATTGCCATATTTTAAGATTCAAACGAGGAAAAAAAATTCTTACCAAAACATGTAGAGAGAAAATATATATATGTATATATATTTTTTAAAACACAGTCCTTTAATATAATGAATTTGGAAGGAAACTGTCAACTCACTTATTCCTAGTGCATACAATAATAAAAAATTACAAAGTCTTTTTTAATGCCAAAAAAATAACCTAAAAATAAACCCACATTTAAAACGGATTTCTTGCATCTCTAAAGACGTTAATTTCTTTGATGCGTTTACCAATACGTGTATTAGATATTAATATTATAAAAAAACATCACTTTTAAGAAAATCTCATAAAATAAAGATAGTAAATTTGATTTTTTAAGTAACCTATAAAACAATTCAATTTTCAACTTTCAGAGTACGATCATTGTACTGATGAAAAAACACAAAAACACGGTAAATATATTAATTAAATGTATACTAGCTGACTCGGTGAACTTCGTACCGCATCAGAATCAATAACTGTTGTGTTAACTTATTAGCTGAATTAAATTAAGTTTTTTTTATTTTGTTAAAAATTACACAATTAAACAATTATTGATGCGTAACTGTCCGCGTTTTGTTTTTGTCAGTATCAGAGATGGCGTTGTGTACGGATTTATAATTTATGTGATTTTCTTACTTTTCGACTTACATTCGGGAATCGCGTTTCATTTTATTTATACGTGTTACGAAGATTTATTATAATTATTGTATTTTTCCTTTGGAGGGGTGTAGATGTAGACATACGTTCACCGTTAGTCCCATTTTGACTGTTGACATATAGTGTTTAAGAAAGAGGGGCAGCATTATATGTTTAATATCAACAACTATTTTCTCTTTCAATTCTTTCCTCTTTCAACTCTTTCCTAATGCATCCACAAATTTCTATCGTAATGAATCTCTCCCCTTATACTCATATCCCTATGAAAGTCTTACTTTCTATCCAAGGGTGCACCAATCTATAGGAATCTGTACAAAAATATAAAAAACTCAGCTCAATCCAATAATGCAGAACTCAACAAAATTAATGAAAATAACTGGCCAAATTATATAAAAATTTTCACAGATGGTTCCAAACTCAGTTCGGACTCCCATTGTGAGCCAGTGTCTATGCACCTTACAGGAAATTGTGTTTCCCACTCAGACCTCCCAAATAGTGTTCCATTTTCTCTGCTGAATGCATAGCTCTCGTATCATAGAAGCTTTACGACTCGTCAAATCTCTCAACATTAGAAATGATCTCATCCTTTCAGGCTCACTTAGATCACTACAAAAAATAAGTGCATCCCTTCTCAATTACAGTAGTGACTCTCTAACCTGCTCTATCCGAGACCTCCTGCATTCCATGTCGCTGGCTCAAGCGTGTTATTGGTCTTGGCCTGGATCCCATGACACTTTGGTATTGTTGGAAATGAAAAGGTTGATTCTATTGTTAAGGAATCCATTTTCCATGGTCCATTAAGTAGTATACATATTCCTGTAAGACACTATTTCCCTATTTTAAAAAATAAGGGACAACGCCAATAGTCCTCTGAATGGAAATCATCCTCTCTGACAAAAGGTCACCAGTACTCATTAATTCAACCTTCTCTTCCTGTCAAGCCCTGGTTTCACAAATACACTTCCATTCCTAAAAAAATACATCTCTTCCATAACTCGAATGCTTCTAGGTCATACTTGTTGTCTTAGCCATCTGGCCTGATTCCACATAGTCAATTCGCCTTATTGTGATTGTGGTTCAGGGGACACTTTAGACCATAATTTTTTTGAGTGTCCTATAAATTATCAATTTCCAAACTATATACCTACATGAATTGGTAAAACCTAAAATGGTATTCTCTACCAGTGTACCCTGCCTTATTAGTATCAACTCTCCTAAAATTCACTATTTGTTAGCAAAATTTATTTATAAAAATGGCCTTAACATTTAAGCATCAATCACATTTCTTTCTCTTCCATACGTATGCATTTGTTCCTGCAGTGTTATTAGTACAATTGTACAGGTTCCTATTTTTTTGGAACTGTACATCTTCCTACTCTACTATATTGTAATTATTATCAATACCAACTCTGTATGTTAGTACAACTTGCATAATCATATGAATATTTGTCAGAGCCCATTGTCTATATTTGCTAATATAATTTATTTGTTCCATGTAAAAAACTGAAAATGTAACTAATTAAAAAAAACCTGAATATGTCACTAATTTTAAAAACACTGATAATGTAAAAAAAAATTAAAATGTAAAATCTTGTTAAAATTAAGAAATGTTCAAATAAGTTAATGGGTGAAAGCCAAATAAATAATTAAAAAAAAAAAAATTGTTTAATAACAAAAGCAAAACAATCAGCGTATTGACATTTGATGGTTTGAATTTTTGGAACTCACTCACTATTCAACATTATAGGTACTTATCACAAAATGCCCGCAGCTCTTTCAAATATGAGAATTCGTTCCATAAAAAATGTATGGGGAAAAGAATTTTCTGAATAACTATATTTTTCGTTATTTTTTGTGATGTTTTGATAGTTATTATCCTTTCCGGGGCGGAGACAAATCCAACAAATCAAAGATCATCAAAATCGGCCCGACCGTTCTCGAGTTATAAATAGTGTAACTAACCCGACTTTGTTTTATATATTAATAAGATAAGAGTGAATTAGTCATTTTAATAGAAATTTCAATAACATATAAGTAAGATTTTAGCATACATCCGCGGAGCCAATTTTTTTTCGCGGCTAATGTTATTTCAGCGCGAACGACAAATGCGCAGGCATACTAACCATCGCAACCTAGAGGTTATGAATTAAACCAATAATTTAATAAGTTTAGTACACTATAAGAAATTACAACGTTAAATCTAAAATAAGGCAAATCGATTTTACAGCGTGGCCGCGGAACAAAAGGTTATTAGTAATAGACTGTGTTTTAGTGTATACGGATTTTTTTTTATGTTGTTACAACAACACAGGTTATCGGCCGTGAAAGATTTTTTTTTAGTAAGGCTTGTGAATCTTGTTATGAAAGATGCTAACTTTACCATTCGCAGATAAATCAACACACCTGGCGTTTTGAAATAAACCTTTCATAGAAATTCAAAGTCGTTCCTTGACTACAGACCTCATAAAAAGGGTTGAAAGGAGCGCCTGTTTTAGAATAATATTAAACTATATACTTAAAACATACATTGTATTCATAGACATGCATTAATTTTGTAATCACTTGTGTAATCTGAGTATTAATACGTCAGCGTCTGTGTGGTTGAAATTTAAGAACCCCGCTACGATTGCATGCCTGACATGTGCATGTCCGCACCGCGCCATATAAACATCTGTGTACGTGAAATTTCAAACAAAGCCACAGTTGTAATTCGGTTTCGAATTCAAGAATTCGTCAAAGGATAGTGTTACTTCCCTTAGCAGGTCCCATGAGAACGTGCCCCCCTAGGTATAAGTAGGTACTATGATTTTGTAAATTGAGTATCTCACCCGATATGGAAAGATTGACGGTAATACTTAGTTTTATCACGCGTCTATATATTACTTATGACGTCATTTCCTGTCCTGGTGACTAGCTATAACTGGATCACAGTGGATCCGAGGAACGGGCTATTTATATGTATAACCAGTTCCTATTGGATTTATAAAATGGTAACCAACATTCTAACTGGGCGAAGTCGAACCAAAAGCCGCCCGCAGTGCCTAGCAGCAAAAAACTGCGGGACGATTTTTTTACTGCTAGTATCTATGATTGCATTAAATTAAATTCTATTCTCAAGGACGAATAAAAAGGGCAGTTTATTTATGTGTATAATATATACAAAATGATTTATTTTTACCGATAACAAATAAAAAAGGCCCAAATAATGCAAGTTTCGTCAATTAAAAACCTTGGCTTGCCAATATTTTCTTTACTAATAGTAATTAAAACGATTTCGCCGCGTTCTTTTGATAGTTCGGGGCGATAATATGACACAGAATTCATGCAAGCGCAATTCAGGATCAGGCCGTTAACAATAACGCTTTTCATGTAGATGGCAATAAGGTTTAAATTCCTGTTCAATACCAGCCACCTGTTTTGATTTATTCAAGAAAAAAACATCTCCAAAAGACGTGTTTTATTTTATTTTGAAACGCTAAGGCACAAAACTTAAATGTTTTAGTAGAATTTTATACAGAATTTAATTTTCTAAATTGTACAATAATACTATAACGGGTAAGTAGGAGATTTTGAACTTAAAAGCAGTTTTTATAAGCCTGATACTTTATTTTTTTCTGAGCGTATAAAAATCCTAATAAAAGAATAATCGATAATTTCAAAGGCAAATATGTGTTCCACTCGCTGTATTTAATTAAAGCGTATACAATATTTCTAAGAGATCTAATTTTCAAATCAAAATCACGTGATTTTGCATTGTACCTTAAAACACATTTTGTGTTTTTCGGATATTTTTGGTTTTTACCCAATACGTTCATCCTCTTATTTTTACGGTCCCAGTTCTCAAGTGGTATTTAAATTTTCTCCCATTCCTAATGTAGGTTCCTCTATTTAATTTATTCTTCCTAAAGAAAATCCGAAGAAAATTAATTGTTATACGTAATTTTACTTGGCGTTGACTCGGGTCCTTTGGCTACTTGCCTGAAAAGCGCACCCAGTTAGCCATGATTACTATTCTTGTAAGTTTGTTGGCTGCGCAATACTGTTCTCCTTTTAATTGCATAGTGCATACGGAAACGTCTGGCTTATCGGTGCATAACTGTCTTCTGACATGCATTGTGAATTATTACCTGGTGCAGTCTCACAGCTTCCCGCACTGTAGCTCGGCGTATCAAGAATTCTAGCTACTGTTGGCGTTATCGAGGAAACCTTATTACGCTTTAATAGTCTGCTCGAGTTCACATATCACAAAACTTGTCTATTGAACCCGACCTCTGTAGAGATAAGTAAAACAGTTTTGCAATGGGTTGCTGAAATTTTCAATTGTAATATTAATACTATTATTATGATTATTATTTTTAATTGATAAACTAACATTTAAACAAGATTTTTATGCATAGCACAAAGGGCAGATAACAAACGTTATCGTTAAACGTTAGTTTATCAATTAAAATAATAATTGATATTTGACAAGTTAAAGTATTTCAGCAATAAATGCAGACATAATTAGTCTCGACGCCACCTAGCGGGAGCTAGGAGCAAATACATCTCTCACAAAAATAAAGTTGGTTGTTTACAGTTGGAAAAATGTAATAATAAGTAATTGTCGAATGAAACACTAGTATATATTGAATTATTTGGCGGGTATTAGATAAGCCGCCATAGCTCAGTGGTCAGAGCTCCTGACCGGAAATCAGAGGGTCACTGGTTCAATTCCCGTTGGCGGCCAGTATCTTTTCTCGAAAGATTTATTCAATGTAGATGAGTGTTTTAGGCTGATAATTATTGACTATTATTATGACTTTTTACACAAGGCCGGTGTTTAGATGAGTGATTTAGAGGCAACTTATTTGATTTATTTCTTCATTTATTCGAGGACACTGTCCGCTCGAGGGCAATGGGTTATAATCAAATCACTCTACTAAACAGTCGATTAGCGAAGAGTTGTAAAAATTGTAATTTGTTGTTAAAGCAATCAAGCAAAGCAAAAAAGTACGTTGTAAAACTCATTTCGCAGGTTGGGTTTTGTAAATTCAAAACATTTTTAACATTCAACAATGCCAAAACAACAAAAAAATTTAACATTCACAATGCATTACAAAGATAATGAAGAGAGGAATATTTAGTTTTTTTATTGTGAATACCGTACAAGAATTTCAAATTTATCTCAACTGTCTGGCACCAGTTAGACTATGGAACGTCTAAATGTGGTAAATTGTGATGTTGAAGGTAGTGAGGAAGGGAAGGAGATGATAAAAAAGAAGATGGCTGAAGTATCTAGCAATTTCGATCTGGACACCAAACACGGTTAAAAGGCCATTCAAACAACATTTCAATTTCGAATGGTATTCTGTCACCAGGGCGATGCTGAGAGTGTTGTCCACTTTGTGCACTGCACATTGTTTGTAATTGATTAATTTTGAATGAATATAAGTTAATAAAATTAAATTTACTTGCGCCCGCCGGGATTTGTACCTGAGATTTCTGAGTTAATAAATATGAAAGATATAAAAAGTAGATATAAACAAGTACAAGAAAAAAGAAGAATAAACAAAAATAATTCACTAATTAAGCCAAACACAAAGTAGAATCTCTCAAAACATTTTTTTTAACACTTTATTCATTGATGTATGTGTATAAAAAAATTCGAGTGCAGTTTACACGCGGCAGAAGCGAAACTTTACCAAAACAATCTCAACCAATACTTGAAAAGTGAGGTCATAATCAAAGCGACCAATGAGCGCAGACCTAGCGAAATTTCCGTTTCATATCTCAAGCCTTTAAAAGTGACATCATAATCAAAGCGGCCAATGAGCGCAGTCGATGTGTCGCAGGTGCAGTAATCGTCGTTTTCGTTTCATCCAAAATCCAAATCGAAGCGGGGTATAGAAGTTTTATTTCAAAAAGTAACAAAACTAACAAAGGTTATAATTTTACAAGTAGCCGAAAAAGAATAATAATAATAATCCATTTACAAAAGCAGTTCTAATATTTTAATAATTTATGAGTTTGACGAGAAGAGAAAATGTAATGCACTACACTACATTCTAACACATTATGTATTTCCCAGTAGCTATCTCGTGTTAGCTGACACGCAAATGCTATTTTATCGACTAGTTCATTTATGAAACCAATATTTCTGCTATTATTACTTTGCAGTAAGGTAGACACGACTTCTACACAATTGTGTAGGTCTGCTTGATTACCTATTTGTAACAGTTCTTAAGAACAGTTAACTGTGGCAAAATTAAGAACATTTACCGCTCTGAAAGGTGATTATGTTTCTTTTTAAACGACTTCGAAAAGGAGAAGGTTATCAATTCGACGGTATTTTTTTTTTAATGTTTGTTCCCTCAGAACTTTCCATTGGGTGAACCGATATTGATGATTCTTTTTTTATTAGAAAGCTGGTGCTTCCCGTGTGGTCCCATTTTAATTTGGTCCAGTTCTGACAATGGGATCCATGAGAAAACCATATATGTCTTAAATTTGCAATAAGTATGTGCGCGACAAATGGACGAATACTCAATATTACGCCAGATTAACAGATTTCGATGATTCTTTTTTGAAGTAAAACTTCTTTACGCACGCTCGTCACTAAAATACAAAAAATAAACAAAAAATTTAACAAAACAAAAAACGACACACCTCACCTATAACTGCCTATGTATGTAGTTACCTTGGCTGACACCGACTGCAAAAATAACAATCGTACGAAATTATTTTTTTACTTTTTAGTGCATTTTTTTAAGTCGTTTTTTGTTTTGTTAATTTTTTTTGTATTACCTTTTGCGTTAAGTCAGCATTACGAGATAATTAAGACAAAAAGGCAAAATCCGTCGGATATCGGAAGGCGTCCGCTGTGAGTTATCGGCTGTCAAATTTCTGTAATTCTCTATGGTTTTCAATGTCTTGTTTATGCCTTTAGTGTTTTGAATGGATTAATTATCTACTTCTTCTTCTTTGTGTCAGGTCCCCCCGACGTTGGCGATCACTCTTGAAAATGTCTCTGTCTTGCGCTGCCCAGAATAGCTCCTTCACACTTCTAATGCCGGTCCACTCTCGTACATTTCGCAGCCAAGACATTTGTCTCCTACCAGACCCTCGGCGACCCTTTATCTTGTCTTTCAGTATTAAATGGAGCAAGTGATACTTCTCCTCTCGAAGTATATGACCCAGATATGAAATATTCTGATTTTTTCTTGATCTACTTAAAAACATGAAATACCATTTATGAGTTATTAAAATTACTTACGCGTAATCATAATGGCATTATAAATCACTATCCATTTGTCGCAATATTTTGATGTTTGTACGTGATGACGTTCGATTCGCAAATTTTACCGCGACTGACGTTTCTTAGCGAGGATTACACAGAAAACGCGTCGTCATCTTTGGCGTTAGGGAACTACTTTTAAGAGTTAGTGTCTTTACACAAGCGCAATATTTAGCTCGTTAGCGCGACACGGAACACCGCATTTAAGAAAACTGTCAAGATGTGTCGTATACGGCCGATTTAACACGCGTTACACTTTTGCAAAAGACAGAGAATCTCCCGTTAGACAGGTCTTACAGCTTACATATAACAATGAACAATTTGAAGAAAGTCTAACACCGAGGGGTGTTATTTAAAGTTTATTAATAACTAGCTAGTTCCCGGCATGCGTTGCAATGCCATATTCAAAGAAATAAATAGTACCTCTCTTAATGTCCTTTCCCGTGTGTCCCTCTCCCGCGTCCCTTCTCCTTCCGCGTTCCCCTTCCACCTTCCCCGCCTTCCCACTCCCCTCTCCCGCTCTCTCGTCCCGTCCTGCCAACCGTCCCACCAACCCCCCTCCCACGTTCCATATATTCGGTCCCAGTACATTCAGTGTTCAAACAGATTGCTTGCCACCTATTATAATTGTTTTATTCAAATTCTCATTTTTCATACATTAAAAATATTCATTTTTGTATATTATAAGAACAATCAATTAAATTTGGTACTTAACATAGGTAGTAGATACCTATTTAAAATATCTATAATTCTTGATTCGATTCAGAGTATTAGGCGAGTACCTTAAATAAATTAATTAATTTAAAAGTTTCGAAAATTGAATTAATTAATGTTTTGTAAAATGTTATTCTCAAATTTTGACATTTTTGACAGTTTCGCAAGAGTTTTTGTAATGATTAAAAAACTTTTCAGATGTATTTTCATGTGTTTGTAATCATCCAGAAACCTTCGCGAGGGTTTAAAGAAGGTATTTTGAAAGTTTCAAACATTTCGTACGCTTAATATAGCAATACATACATAGACATTTCATTTACCAATATGTAAATACATATACCAAAGCAAGCATATTTTGATTTTTATATATTTAGATCTAATATAAGTATGAAAAATTACATATAGGTTAGGTTAGTTACCCGCATACGTTCAAAATGTCAGAATTTTTCATTTTAAAAGATTTTTCTTCCAGAAGATAATCCGATTACCTCAACTACTGAGCCATATATGATAAGACCTCATAACCAAGTTAAATAAGCTATTCGGATATTCCGTTTTCCGCCAGAATAAATTCGATTTGATCAATGGCAAGGAGGAGGTCTCAATCCGCAATTTTATTGCGCCCGTAATCCGAAAGTAATCTTCAGACTTAGATCAGATTTATCTGCAGGACTATGTCCAAGGGAAATGGTATCTAATAAAATGATGCCACGTTAGGATAAAGGATATCTCGAAATAATTTATGGAGGTTGAAGAGCCGGCAATTCAACGTATGTATCGTTTAGAAAAAACTAGAATATTTTCTTTTGGGTAAAACATCTCTTTTGAACCTCAATCAGTTAGTGACCGAGTGGTCTAACTTTGAGTTCGTTCTTTGATTTATCCGCATTTCAATGGAAGATGCTCCTAATGGAACTAGAGACATTACCCCATTGGCATTAGTGGATAGTTGGGAAACACCATTATTTCTAATAATAATATAATAATAACGTAATATTTGTATAGCGCAGTTTTGTGTCATTTCACTTCAAGTACGCTTAAATATAATAAATTTAAAAAATAATCCTACAGTGTTCCTTGCGAGTTTATTACAAAATATTGATAAAATAATACCTATGAAATAAAGAATATACATTATTTACAAAACAATGACAAGAGAACAAAGATTAACAAAACAGTGCTGTTATAGCAGAGAGAAAATTAATAATATACAATAACAGTGTTATTGTAGCACAGGACAAAACAAGAACTTTTAAACTAAAATATAATACATTAACTTCTTACAAAAAAATTCAGATATTAAACATAAAACTACAATTAGGAGGAAACCGAAACCAAACGATTACCCGATACTTGAGAACAAGACTTATTACTTGTATTGAAAAGATGTTAGGATTCATGAATGGTACGATTTTTTAAATAATTTTGTTTTTAAAGCCCGTTTAAATTCTGGATATTAGTAAGAGCTGAGGGAAGTTTATTCCAAATGAGAGGGCCAGTTACACGAAAAGAGCGATCATAGTAAACGGCTCGATTTGACCGAGAAAGTTCGATTAAACGATTAGTAACATCCAGATCTGCTGACCTTAGAGTAAGCTATCATTCAGCAGATCTTGAACTCTATTCTTTCAGGACATCGAAGCCAATGAAGACGATCCCTTAGAAGCGGGGTTATATGACAGTACTTAGATTCACCAAAAATCATTCTCGCCGCAGCATTGAAGACGGACTGTATTCTATTTAATTGTGTCTTAGGTAGGCCAGCATATGCACTATTAAAATAGTCCATACGTGAGACAACGAACGAATTTATGAGGGACTTTGCTCCATCAGAGGGAAGGCATCTCCTGATTGACTTTATCTGCCATAGATGGAAGAAGCCAGAACTCACAGAATAATAGTAGATACCCAGACAGTTGGCTCACCGACATACTTATCTACAAAATGAAGTCGGTTTGGGGAAAATACGGTATACCTACTAACACAAAATATAACTAAGTGTCTCCGAAGGGTTGTTCAGAGAGGATGTTCCGCCGAATAACAGTATAAAACATATTTTCATTCAAATGCATCAAGGATAAAACCACTTGTCTTTATACTATACTAGCAGACCCGGAAACACGTTGCTGTGGCTAACAAAAAAAAACGCCATCCCATTACCCAACCTTTATAACCATCTGCTAAATCAAATCCAAACCACCCTATTGGTAGCTCGCTGCCCGCTGCCCGCTTGCCAGCCCGCTTTCTTTATTTATATATTTCAACCTATTTACAAAAAACCTTTACAAATTATGTATCTAAAAACCTTCCTCATGAATTACTCTACCTATTGGTGAAAACCGCATGGAAATCCGTTGCGTAGTTTAAAAGATCTAAGCGCACAGACAGCGGGAGCAACTTCATTTTTTACTATGTAGTTAAAGATATGTACATATATACCAGCGTATAAGTACAAAAATCAACACTGTAAAAAAATACGTTTTTCATCCATACCAACTTGTTAATCAACTTGTTCGATCAACTGTCGGGTCACCAATAGTTACATGAATGTATCGTAATTAGTCTATGATCAGTTCTCATATTGCTTTAGTTGTCAATGGACTATTCAGGTCACACGGTCTCGTTTTCGAGATGTGCTGAAAGTAACCGAAGGCAGGTGTGCTCAGTCATTGCCGGACAAAAGCTAGCTAACAGTACGGATGTCAGTCTCCTAAGTTCTAATTGTAAATAAGGAAACATCAATAATTATTAGTCTCTGTGAACTCAAGAATCTTAAGTCTTTTAATAAACACATTATAGTAGGTACTGCAGAATACTTTCTGAAGAAGACCAAGATACTTTATAATGAAGGTACACATATTTTGACAGTTACTGAAAAAAAGCCTTCATCCATGGTGAATCTATGAAAACATTTTTTCGCTCTGAAAATTTGAAGGAACAATTAGGCGAATAGAAATTCAGAGCATAAAAAATTGTTACACATCAAGGGTGAAATAATTTAGATTCTGTTTTTCTGCTTAGGGGAGGCTCTCCCCACCCCTAGAGACAAGCGCAGACAGTAGGTGCACCCCTAGCTGCATAGCATTACTCCTGAAGTGCAATAGGAACGAAGAGAAAAAGTAAATTGTTCAATTTACCATCTTTATTCAGTAGCGAGATTAACACGTACGCGGGGACGCTGCCGTATTGAGATGTGAACTCAAGGGCGGGAACTGCACCCTCGGGGGTAGGACTCGTCCCACTCGACCATATTGGGATTGGGTCCTTTGAATATGTGATGAAATAACTATGGAGATACGATTTTGTTCATGATTCTATTGTTTCTGGGCAACTGTATAGGTATAGTGAACTTTTATTAGCCACTCGAGCGTTCGCGTTAATAATTGAAATAAGCGTCCCGCGTCTTTCTGAGCGTCTGATTTGGAAATTTCCCGCCCTTATTAAAAAAAATCATACCTCGAATTTTAATACGGAGACATATGAACTACTTATAGTGTTAGAGAGCCATTGAATGCACCTACATTTAACCTTTTATGCCATATTTTTAGGATTCACAAGAAATTATAAAAATCGTTAAATTTATAAATGCTTGAATTCTGCGTAGTACTTACTTGAAAATTGGAGCACTTAGTACCGTTTTGGAGAATATTAAATATGAAGACTTCTATTTGTTGTATATGGCCTAGTTGATAATCACAGACAAAAATTTGAATTCGAACATGTATTTTTAAAATATGTAACACATGGAAAATATTTCAATAATTTCTGTTCGTGAAATGTCAATATCAAATAATTTAGAAGAGGTGCGAGACATCTCTTTTTGAAAAGTGAAAATAATAAGTTATCTTTGTGATTAAGTTTTGTTAAGAACATGTCATAAATTATAAGTAGCTACTTTAGAAAAGTGTTGAGTGTACATACAAGATAATTTTTGTTTTAGAGTCTTATTCTGGGTCAATATTTCATGGAAATGCCGCTTGCGGTTGCTTCGTTCCTTTCCCATATTTCGTAGTTTTTCTCCTATTTATTTCTCCGTATACGCAGCATATTACGTAATATGCACTCTGTTTTGTTCCTACCGTACACACTGATTAATACGGTACACACGGGTAATAGAAATTTATTGTAGGTTTTAAATTATTAAAAATAACAATAATAATAGTACAAGTTTTACTCCAAATGCTTAGGAATCGCTGGTTAAAGTCTGCCCAGGTTCACCAAACTTAATATACACAATTTGGGGAAAAAAATTACGATCGTGGAGTTAACTTCAATTATGAAGAAATACGGAAGGTAATGAAAAAAATTGAAGGTGAGTTGGAAAAGAATTATAGTTGATAAGCAAGTACCTACCTTCTTCTTTTGTTTTGTTTCAAGTTTTGACACGAAGGCAAACAAGACATTTGAGCATTAGACGTGCTTACTATGTGAAATAAAGTAAAAATGGCGTAGCGACAGGCGGTATGGTGCATAGGTTATCATCCAACAGATTTCGTTAGTATAGTTAGTTTTATGTAGTTCTGTGGTATCTCAACATATATCAGTTGAGTAGAAGGTTATAAGAGTATTGTCTATCGTCGTTCGTGTTTAATGTACGAACGGTTACGATAATAATATAATAACGTAATATTTGTATAGCGCTGTTTTGTGTCATTTCACTTCAAGTGCGCTTAACTATAATAAATTTAAAAATAATCCTACAGTGTTCCTTACAAGTTCATTACAAAATATTGATAAAATAATACCTATGAAATAAAGAATAACACCTAATAAATAATACCTATGAAATAATAAAAAAATACCTATGAAATAATAAAAAAAATACCTATGAAATAAAGAATATACATTATTTACAAAACAATGACAAGAGAACAAAGATTAACAAAACAGTGCTGTTATAGCACAGAGGAAAATAATAATATACACTAACTTCTTACAATAAATTCAGAGCTTTGTATCAAATTGTAATAAGCTGACAAGGTTAACAACATGATAGTGGTCCTCTTCTGCTAATCCACATTGACAGATTCAATTTGTTTAAAAACTGAAACAGACTTAGGATGGGTTGTTTCAAAAAATTTTAAGAATTCATCAAATATTTTAAGCATTTATCTATTAAATATTTCACATTCTGTGTAAGTTCTATTCAAGTTCTGTTATTATATCACTAGCAGGTTTACCCTTCTTCGCCCAGGACAACATTCCAGAGTGTTCTGGAATGTTCCACAATGATATTCCCGATTCCCTACTCCCTTACATACCCCGAAACTCTCCACCGCTCCTTCCAGAACTTTCTAGAGCTCTATCGAACCTTTTAGAACTTTTCGGAAGACTGTTCTAGAAATTTCTAGATAGTAGATGGTTAGACTCCACAGCAGCACAATTACATAACCACTGGAGCGACAGCGCAATCTAAAGCTTTTTTCTCCGATTCCTCGAAATTTTTTGGTAATCATTTTGAATATTTTCCGCCCACATAAAAAAAAATCATACCTCCGAATTTTAATATGAAGACAAACAAACTGATTATAGTTATATAGCCAATGAATTCACCTTGCTTTTGTCGATTATCACATATTCGTAGGATTCATAAAAAAAAAAGATTATAACATCGTAAACTTCTACTTAATTACTTACAAATAAACGAAAATTTGCCAAAATTGGCAGCAAAGCAATCCAAGGTATTTTAAATAGTTCCATATCGTGGCAAAAAGCGCTGCAGTGGTTAGAGCCTCCTGTAGAAAGGACGTCTGGTCCAGTTATATATTCATCGTAATCATAGCCATGAACGTAAATAAAGTAACTTGTAACCTAAACGAACCCCTTAGTTGAAAGATTCCCAACACAATTCAAGTAATCTTAATCATAGGAATTAATAAACATTAGATTATGCAATTCATCGCTGTCCTGCATCCAGCTGTGTTTGTAATCATACTTCTCCATATGAAGGGTGGGGGATGAAGTAAGAACGGGTGGATTAAAGGACGAGTCGGGAGTGTGCGAGGGACACCCAGATAACAGATCCATTGACGCGGGGCTATCAAAGAGATTCATGAACTGGCATTATTGTGTCGTAATCCAAGCCCTGCAATGTGGTTTATCTATATTACTCTCATTTCTCTGTTCAATGAGCTTTCATTTGACCGCAAATGGTCAATCTAGTACTACTTGTTATATAAATCACCTAACAGCAATATTTTATCACTGAATAAACTCTACGATACTTTGATGAAAAAAATCATTGATACTACATTTATTATTAATTAAGTGTCTATAATTTCTACAATTCTACTACAACTGGGTGATAATGTGTTTTTTTTATATTATGTATAATGAGTATCATCAAACAAAGAGCTGATAAGTATAAATCATAACAGATGAGCGCTAAAGAAGGTACCAAAACTATTTTATTTTAAAAGTAATTCTTTTTTTAAAATTTGTATTTCTTTAGTTTAATTTTTTGACAGATTCGTTATTTTTCACAAGTTTACTAACAATGTTCATTTGAAAGGTGAATTTATGCGTCTCTCTAATTTGTCAACAAAAAATGTTAATATTGGTTTTTGGAAAGGCAATATATTTTTTTAATAATTTCATATATCTATATCCTACATTCATAACGTCCCGTGAAAAATCACATTTATTCATAGCGTCATCATTTTGGTAAATCTGTGCATTCCGACTTCGTTTTCTTCTTTTTTTTTATTGTTTATGTTTGTTCATTTTTGTAGCTATAATTGGGTTTTGCAAAGAAAAGTAATGGTGAAATTACAAGCTGAAATGATTGCATTCGTCAACTTAAATACGTATTCTGTTCAGAAATATTTGTGAAAAATTCTCAGACCACCTTTTTAATAATTTTTCTCCTTCGAACGAACCGATTTTCTACTTTAACATTTTGATTTTGAAGATGAAACAGCTAGTAAACAAAAATTAAAAAAAACTCTAAAACATTAAACATATCTGACCCTTTGTAGTAAGGGTAACTCAGTAGTGAAATCGGTTACTTACTATTTCAGTATAAAGAGTAAGTACAGTACGCGGACATTGATCCCACAAACGCCGATTAGAAATCTTACAATTGGGGTGGTTTCGAACACGGAAATAAAGTCTGGGGGATGATTCACTGCCAGAATTATTTCCTCTTCAAGTACGTTCACTGAAATATCATGAAGGAGAAGTCTTATTATGCTAGTTTTACTTGTTTTAAAATCATGTCGGCAGAAAATTTCAGTAAAGAAAGACAAAAATGGTAACAGATTAGTTTCATCGCCGTATCATAAAATCTTTTTTCGATGACGCTCTTCTTATGAAAAAACATAAAAATTAGAAGAAATTTGAAAACGGGCTGAAGAAATTTCATGCAGAAAATCTGTCAAAGTTTCATGATACCATTGTCTATGTACTTCACAGATTACAATACTTTTTTGTCTTTCATACCATTTGAAAAAATAAATAAATGTAGTGATAGTAAACATCACCTGAAATTTTCATAAAATGCGGATTTATTTCAACAATTAAAATGTTCACTTGAAGATTAATAGTAACTAGCAGTTCAAAACCCGCTACGCAGATTTTGCTGCTAGGCCGTATGGGCCCCTTTTGGTTCGGCTTCGCCCAGTTTGAGTGTTGGTGACCATTTTATTAATTCGATAGGAACTAGTTCCAGAAATAGCCGGTTCCTCGGATCCACTAGGATTCAGTGACAGCTAGTCACCGGGACAAAATTAAATGCGACAGGCAACGACGTCCTAAAATAATTAGCTGTAGGGTATTATTATTAACAACTACCAGTTAGAATAATAATCATATCATCGTCAATTTCTCGGAGAGATACACGAAATTACAAATCCGTAGTATTTACGCCTGCCAAGTGGTACTAATCACGCAAGCTGTTAACGTAAGAGGCGCCAACCTTTGGCATTCTTAGTCGGATTCTTAAATTTCAACCGTTTATTATCTATTAATACTGTTTGATGATTGATTATTAAGAAAATCTGTTAAAATTTCATGACGTCATTTGAGTCATGAGTTCATTGCTGGAAAGTATGTTTTCGAAATGAACAGATATTTTGCTTCATAGATACACCCCATGCAGGGTAACATTAAACATTAGTTTCTTGCTAAATGAAAAAAGGTACGGCATTATTAAAACCCCTCATCAAATATGTATTCGTGTCACATGTCACCTCGGGTGATAATGGCTCTATTTGGAGAAAATCGAAATCGTGAGTCATAAGCATTTGTGCAACACAGGGAAACTAAATCATGTATAAGTACAAAAATAATACGGCTTCGCAAAAACTAGGCGTGATCCAACATAATTCAGTTAGGAGTTATGTAGGAATAATAGGAGACCCATAAAGCTACCTTGTGGCACCCCCCTTTAGTGACGCATCAAGGCAAGTTTTAGGGATCAATTTTTATATTCGCATTTGACGTGTTTGTGGCATGCTTCCGAATACTGGGACTATGTTGGTGGAAATATTATTAACGCGGTTATGTGTTGGAGGTTTTTATGTGTTACTATAAAGTTTATTGCGTTTTTACTGGTTATGCATGCAAACCTAGTCAAATTATTTTCTTTGAGAATGGTTGATACGCGTGGGATTTAATATAAAACCACAGAGAAAATGCGATTTATACGGCGTTTGTAAATGTTTTAACAAATTTAGTAAAATTTTTAACAAATAAAGTAATGTAACCACAGTTTTAACAAATAAAGTAATGTAACCACAGGAGTACTGAGCAGTGACCTTTTTGTCAAAATTATCAAACTCAATACAATGAAAAAATAAGTAAAAACTTCTAATCTATTGTTTTTCTTAATTTGATTATTATTATTATGTCTTGTTCAATGCGCATTGATTTAAATATGTAAATGAGATAAGAAATTACACGTGTATCATTAGTGGCATGTAGTTCATGAAGTCAGTAAAGATGTGCAGATGACCCGAAAAACTAACAAATTTATTTTATTATTGATGTTTATAATAAAACTAGGTAGATACTTTGAGTTAGCCGTCGAATTAGCTACTGGTAATAACTAATTACCTTGTGTGTATTTATATTTTAGGGGTATCAAGCTTCATGCATTGAGCGACCGTGTTCACATCATTTTTAAATTGTTTACTAACCAAAAATACATATAATTACATAAAAATACATATATAATACATGACCTGTGTTCCACGCTCATACCTCAAAACTTTGGGGGTATAATGAAAAACTTTTCTTTCTTTCTTCCAACTCGGTCGACTGTTTTATTTAGTTTTAAAATGTAAGGGTAGTCATTTTTTTATCCAAACAAGTGCTTAAGTAAAGCTACGATTACGCTGGACAATTTTTATTACAATGTTTTTTTTGCTAATTAGAATTGATTTAATAAACTTGATTAGGATTTTTTTCTTAGATTGTCATCAATAACCACCCCCCAAAGTTTCGCGGTGTGAGGGTGGAACACGGTGTATATGGTAAACATACATAAATTTTTTTGGTATAAACCACCTCATTAAACTGATCCTGTTTCGAGATTATTTAGATAATTAGATGCATTAATAACGGTGTGTAATTTTGTATTTGCGATTGCTTTTAATAGTGGTTTATAAATATGACATATTCAAAATAGTGAATACGTGGGTGATTCCGAAATCCAGACACATCCGTCGGTATAAAATTACAGCAAGAACCGGAAAATGTGTAATTTCCTCAGGGCGTGACTTGGGAAGTGGATTCACCCTCGGTCCAATTTACTATGAACCATTGAAGTTATAACGTCAAAAGGAATGTATCAACTAGCCCAGGGGTCGGTAGACTTTCAAACGAGAAGAGTCAAGTTTTCAAGGAAACAGGATAACAAATATGTCAAAGAGACTTACATTTAATACAGGGCCATACAGGAAGAGGGGGATTCTCTGATAAAAACTAAGATTTCAATACAGAATTTAAATGGTTTAATTAATATAAAAACATCTTATTGTTCCGTGCGTATTATAAAATGATATGCTGCAAAATTAGCAGCAAAACCAATTACGTGTTCTGGGTACATCGATATTTTTTTCTAGTGGATCGTTGGACTCGTAAGCAAATTTTCATTAGAATGTCGAGTTACATTCAGTCTCGTGTTCAGAATGTAGTTGAATTTTTTTTATATTGTGGATTCATTAGCTGAAGTATTTCGAAGGAAACCATTCTCGTATTGCAAGTTGCAAAAATTGCAGAAAAAACATTTTTGTGTTATGAGTGTATTTTAATTTCGGGACTATTTCGGGACTAGCATACAGATTTAGTTTTAAGTTAATACCTGTTTTGTGTTCCGAATGCCACGGTAAAATTCTAGTTGATTATTCTCATTTTCCGATTGCAGTACAAATTATAGTTGCAGATCACAATGCTAAAAAATCAGAAGAATACCATTTGAGTGTTCTAAGTTCTAAGTTCTATAAATGAATGCTGTAGACTCGCACTCAGATTCCCTATTATGTTAAATCAGTTTTGTGTCCGGAATGTAAAAATGAAATTCCGGTTGCGAAATTATATGCTGACGTATTTCGAAGGAAATCGTTCTCATGTTCCAAGTAAAATTATAAAATTCTGGTTCCTGACAAAATGCTGAAAAATTCGGACGCCCTGATAAAAAAATTCCGTCAGGGCCTCTGTCATATTTGGGGATGTTGTGTGGGGGGTTTATTTAGGGAAAGGTAGGAGAGAGTGTTCTAGGAAAGACAAAGGTATGAAGGGTGGGACAGAATTTAGGGGTCAATGGGTCCAGAAGTGATAGACGTAAGAATACATGCATGAGAGAGTCCGGCTGGAGAGGTCAAGGATAGGTCTCCCTCAACCAGTCTCTCGCGATCCGGCCCGTTACATTGTAGAGGAGCAAACGGCAAAACGCCAAGACCTGGACAAACCTCACCCCATGAACCCGAACACCCTTGCAAAATCACCAAACGCAGCAAACCACTTGGGCTGACCTATGGCAGGGGTGTTGGTTATCCAATAAAAGGTTCCTGGGGCGGCGGTACACATAACCGCCTTCCAAAAAACAATTTTCTGAAAATTATACAATTTAAAAAATTCATGACATGTTGTCAAATAACAGTCAAGTAGCAAAATAATGTACACTGGTTACTTCTCAAATATTAATTGTTATAATTTGTTAGCCCCGTTGAAATGTTACTAAAAGCTCTCCCGCCAACATTGTACCCCGAAACCGATTTGGGTCTTGGGAGGCTCGTTGGGAAGGGTTTCGCAATTACAATTACATAACAATTACTCTAAGAAAGTGTGTCACGCCAGCCAGCCAAACCCTGAAATAATGACTGTCATGACGACGGTTTGTCCCAACGACTTGACATTACGGGGTACATTACCCGGGTAGTATAAGACATTAGAGGCAGGAGGTTTGGAGACCCCTTACTTAAGAACACGATGTTATATTATTTCAAAGGCCGACTAGGGAGCAGGCCTGAGCGCGCGACAAATTTTAAGTGTCACGTGATCAAGTGCCATCAAGCAACGTCAGTTTCCAAATGCCGGCGATTGTTGTTGATACTCGTTGTTTTACCGCAAGCATATTAAATAGACAGACTGATTAGACCATTATTTAAAGAGTGAAGTTTATTTGGGAAGTAAGTTTACGAGAGGTAGAAAGGCTAATAGATATATTTGTGATTGGAGATATGCAAGGCTGATGTAAGCGTATAAATAAATTTGAGAAAGGGACGCTTAGATATTGTTGGCACGAGCAGAGCGAACGGAGAAAGTAGTGTAAGGAGAAAACATGACGCGAATGTGAATGGTAGGAATCGGGGACACCCGAGGAAGTCACGGCATTATCAAGAGTACCAAATACTTGAGTTTCGCCATCTCAAGAGTCAGAATATCCTTGCTTCATTCACATTCATGCGATTGAGTGTGAACGAAGCAAAGAGTGTGTATCAAAACAGATTTGTTTTGTGATTCGTCCTCTCTGCCTGTCTGCCTAAGATTAGTTAGTTATTTTGTTTTGAAGAGTCTTCATTTTCAATGTACATTTGTTACTTTAAATTTTAAATCTTCTGCTACCGGTTATCTTCTGCTATCCATGTCGTTCACCAAAAACTTAAAACCAACTTAAAAGTCTATACAAGTACAAAAATGATTAGATTTAATTAGGTGGGGGTGGCGGGAGCGGTGATTGTGGGGGAGGGGGAGAACTGTGGGAGGAGTCGACATTACATGGAAATGTAGTGCTATTATTTTATCAACTAAATTATTTTTTTTTAATTTAATTTATTTGTTTATTTCTAAGGTTTCTAAAGTGCACAAATTAAAATATGTATTTACATTAAATAATATGGAATGTTTAAACTTGTTTTTTTTTTATTTGTTGAAGCTACGGCCTGACTCTATTAAATGGTTAGGAAACTCGGAATAGTTATTATTTAAACAGATAACATGTTCCCTGATTCCAGTTTTAAAATTTCTAGTAGTAGCAGTGATACCGGTAGCATAAAAATGATTATAAAACAATAATTTTGTATTTAATAATAATTTGTATTAGCGCCGTCTGGGTATACCTTTAGGCACAATCAAGTTTTAAAAATAATTCACCAAAGTTTGATAATTAAACATAACTTGATTGACTGCCGTAATGTACCTGTTCTATAGTATATTTTAGTTTTTAATGATTCTTGTTGAATGGCACCGTTATTGTTTCAATGGGATCAATATCTATTGTCATGTGCACTCACTATTGTTGTTAATATTGTTCTTTAGGAATTGCTTTGTATATACTGTATATTCTTTGTTTCACATTATTTAATCAATTTTGTAAGGACTCATAAGGAACACTATTTAATTAATTTTAAGCTTATTATAATTAAGCGCAATTGAAGTGAAATATCACAAAACTGCGCTATATAAATACTGTGTATTTTACGGTGCTCCAGATTTCATGTCCGGGTTGAATCTTTCCCAAATGAAAGACTAAACCCTTCCACACACTTTTCCACAAATGAATATCTAGTAAATTAACGCAATGTAATTGCACTATATAAGAATAAAACAATACAAGAACAATACGTCAATCCACCAGAAACATAATGGGAAAATATTTCACCGACTCCAGATATTTTCATATCAGAGGGTTCGGCTCTGATGAAATCCTAACTGGTCCGATAAATCCTACTGATCCCTCAATATAAATATTTAAAAAATCTTTCGTAATCCTACATGTATTTAAAATGACCGACTTTTGCATTTTTATGTACAAATTTTTTTTGACAAATCTAATACGCCTAAATTTTGAATGAGAGAGCTAGGTATAATGCCAGTAGCCGAAATAACAAATTATTATTATTATTATTACCTCCCATATTATGAATATGACCCAAATTCATTTTTAGAAAATGAATTTTATAAAATTTATTACGATAAAACTATTCTAACAGACATAACAATTAGTCATAATAGACCCGATATAGTTTTACAAGACAAAATTTAAAAAAAATAACTTATATTATTAATGTCGCTATTCCAAATTCTTGTAATATTTAGAAAACTGTTTCTGAAAAAATAAGAAAATATACAGATTTATGAAATGGGATTAAAAGAATTTGGCATTCTCAGACAGTAAAAATATAACCATTTGTTATTTCGGCTACTGGCATTATACCTAGCTCTCTCATTCAAAATTAAGGCGTATTAGATTTGTCAAAGAATTTATATAAAAAAAATGCAAAAGTCAGTCATTTTAAATACGTGTAGGATTACGAAAGATTTTTTAAATATTTTTATTGAGGGATCAGTAGGATTTATCGGTCTAGTTAGGATTTCATCAGAGCCGAACCCTCTGATATGAAAATATCTGGAGTCAGTGAATTATTTTCCTGGTGGATTGACGACGTATTGTTATTGTATTGTTTTGTATTTATTATACTTAAAGCACTTATATTGCGTGGATTTACTAGATAATAATTTTTGGAAAAGTGTGTGGAAGAGTATAGTCTTTCATTTGGGAAAGATTTAACCCGGACATAAAATCTGGAGCACCGTAAAAAAAAAAACAAAGTTCATTTTCCAAAACAAATTTAAAATTTAAAGTTGCAAATGTACATTGAAAATTATAACTCTTCAAAACAAAATGTCTAGAAATTGTTACATACATAGTTAATGCCCGGGAAATGCAAAAAAGTAGTTAGTTAAGTTTATTTAGCGACAGCACTGGCTTCGTAATTTGGCTGTCGTACACCCAGACCTGTATTCTAGTCGGCCTTGTATATTTAAGTGTGACGTCACCTATCCTTCCCCTACATAATAATGTAAGGGATAAGTGGAGGGACTAGCGGGGTAGTGTCTTTCAACTTAGTTAATGGATTTTATTGTGCATCGGGGGTTTAAATAATAAACTAAGCGTTTTTATTGGAAACATTCTATATTATTCTGAACACGAGAGTCGTAAAAGATGCAGTCTTGATTGGTTTGTGGGTGGATGGGAGAGCTGTCGCTGATCGATGCCGTAAAATATAAATGATTTTTTTTTTTTTTTTTTTTTTTAAGTTTTCTTTATTCATTAGATTTTTCATTACATACATTGGGGATTTTTCAACCACCATGCTAGGCACATGCCCGTGTTGTGGTGGTCGATTTTATATACAGTAGGTACATTAACAAATGAAATATGAAGAATGTGAAAGAATTAAGAAATTATATACATAAAATTATATGATATTCAAGAATACAAAAAAATATAAAAGAATCTAAATTGCTATAGAGTAATATAAAAGAGTTGTAATAATAATAAATAAATAAATAAATTAATAAATAAATAATAATAAATAAATAATAATAAATATAACAAAGGTATGTAATTATAAATATATAAAATAAGAGTAGGTACTATATGGTATGCATATGAGAAAGGAATTTTATTTTGTTGAAAATCTAAATGTGCATGGTTATATTGGTAGGTACATTATTTTACACCAATTTTTGTACAGATAAATGTTAGGTTTAAAAATAAAATGATGTTTTCCTCCAGATAAATTAAGTAATATGACATACTATATTATACAGATAACAGTAACAGAAACTGTTTAGGCAGATGTTGACCTTTATAATAAAATTAGACATGTTTTTTTTTTTTTAGAAATGTATCCCTGTTTTAGCAGAAAGTGTTAAGTTAAGTTAAGTCAGGTTAAGTTAAGTCAGGTTAAGTTAAGTCAATTAAGTTAAGTTAAGTCAAGTTAGGTTAATTAAGATCAAGTTGACTCAATTTAGTGGTGTCAGGCATTCTTTAAAATAGTTCCTTCCCTTTATAATTAACCAGTTCTGAACACTTGTGATATATTGATTGTCAGTTTTCGATTTCCTGGTATCAATACTTAGCAAATTGAACATTTTGGGTGCAATGTAAGAGAACTGGTGCTGTGCGAAGGCTGTTTTTGTTGGAGGAATTATGCATTTTAGTTGGGATGAGTACCGGGTGTGAATTTTTTGTTGGGTTTTTTTCATCAAATCCTTTTTCCATAAGTATATGAGAATCGTCTTTATGTATAATTGTCGAATGTCTAATACGTTGAATTTTTTAAAAAGTGGTTCTGATGGGTGTGATGGGTTACATTTGAATATTATCCTTAGCAATAGTTTTTGTATTAAGACCAAGGGATGAAGAATTGATGTTGCACAGCCTCCCCATCCTACAATACCATATGTAGCAATTGATTGAAAAAGTGCAAAGTAAATACATCTTAGTGTTTGTAAGCTAAGGATAGATCTAAGAGAGTAGAAAATGTAACATAATTTGCGAAGCCTTTTTGTTGTAGAATTTATGTGTGCCTCCCATCGTAATTGATCATCTATGATAACTCCCAAGTACTTAATTTCATTTGATATTTTTAGGTTATCGCATGAGCAGTTTTTGTGAGGTGATGTAGGCGTGTTAAGGTTCTGTGAACATGTATGTATGGTAAGTTTTTGGCAGTTGTGGAGGATATTTGGTTTACGTATGGAAAAAAGTAGGTATTTTGTTTTATCTATATTTAGAGTTAGAAGGTTAGAATCCAACCAGTTTTTTACTATGTTCATGCCATAATTTGCTTTTTCAAAGGTTGAATTCAAATCTTCGTCATCAAATACGATAACCGTGTCATCAGCAAAAGATATAATAGTGCCACCAGTATTCAGATTGCATAACGTGTTAATGTATATTAGAAAGAGAAGTGGGCCTAGAACACTGCCTTGGGGTACGCCATATGTGATTGGTAAACTTGTACTTCTATACTCTTTAGCCGAGTTGATAATAGTTGACTGGGACCTGTTTGTTAGATAGCTCTCAAACCATTTAAGGGGAGTACCTTTTATTCCTATCTGCAGGAGTTTTTTCAGGAGTATGCGGTGAGATACAGTATCAAAGGCTTTAGCTAGATCCAAGAATACAGCGAGGGGTTTGCGACTTTTATCGAGTTTGTCAGAAATTAGTTTAGTGAAATTTGCAATTGCATCTGAGGCACTACGACCTTTGCGGAAGCCGTATTGATTATTTGACAGGATTTTATTATCTTCGAGAAACTTGTAGAGTCTTCGTTTAACTGTTTTTTCAATTATTTTTGAAATCGGACTTAGTAAGGATATTGGTCTATAGTTATTCACAGATGATCTGTCCCCTGATTTAAAGACAGGAATAATGGTTGAATGTTTTAGGGTGCTTGGGAAAAGGCCAGTTCGAAAACTTAGATTTGTAATATGTTGAAGGGGTTTAGTGATGATTGGTTTGAGGTGTTTAATTAGTTTAGTGGATATATTGTCAATTCCCGTGGAGTGTGTATTTTTGAATGAAGATATGATTTTATTGATTTCTTGTTCTGATGTTGGAGTGAGATTAAAAAGGTTATAACTCAGATTATCGAGAGAGATTTTATTTGCAAGGTTATCTTCAGATGTTCTATTTTTATTAAGGATATTATTTGCTAGGTCTGATCCGATTGTGGAGAAAAATTGGTTGAAATGCTTTGTGATCGTTTCTGAGTTTTCAGTTGCACTTAATGTTTTATCTGCGATTGTGATTTTATTTATGGGTGTGGTAACTTTTTCTGTGTAGCATATTTCTTTGATAATATTCCAGATTTGTTTAGTATCATTAGCAGCTTCGTCTATCTGTTTCCTATAATACTTTTCTCTGGCCGTACAGGCTATTTTTTTACAAGTATTTCTGTATCGTTTATAGAATAAGAGAGATTCGTAGTCGGTGGGATTATTATTACAATATTTATGGAGTTTATCCCGCTTACGTATACAGTGTAAAATGCCATTTGTTATCCAAGGTTTTAGTTTAATTTTAATTTTATGTCTACTTTGGTGGTTGTTTGTGTTTGATGTGGCATTTACTAGATGTTTATGAAGGATGTCGATGAGAGATTCACATGCTAGGTTCGGGTCACTAAGTTGATAGAAATTTGACCAGTTTTCCTCGGAAACCAGTTTAAAGAGAGTGTCATATGAAATTTTGTTTAGTTGTATAGTAGATGCTGGTGATTTTGGTATTTTATGTGAAATGGATGTAATAGTGGCGTAGTGATCTGTAACAGTACATTGATATATTAAAGATTTGATATTTAGTTTGATCTTTAATACGTACCAAAAATTGATTAAGTGCGTTTAAAAATGGTGTTATGTTGGATGTGCTCGGTGATCGGTATATAGATAGTATAGTAACGCTGTTTTCTATTTCGAGTTTGAGAAGATTTGAGTTAGTGATTGTGATTTCCTGTACAGAGTGTTGTATATGATTTTTTATGTAAATAATGACGCCATCGTTTTGTGATTGATTATTCTGGGTGCTGTATTGATTATAGTTTTTTATGTTTTTTCGAATATAGTTATCTTTGATCCAGCATTCGGTCAAAATAATCAAGTCAAAGTCTGAGTCAAGTTCTGTAAGTAGTATCATTAGTTCAGTAAAATTTTTATTAATACTTCTGATATTCATGGAAAATATTTTTAGGTTAGATTGCTTTAAGGTTTTTCGAACTTCTATAGAGCTATTAGTTTCGATACATGGAATCTGCGACATGTTGTCCAAAATATTTATTATGCTATCTTCCATTTTTTTAAGTTGGTGTGGTACATTTAATATAGGGTGCTATTTTAATATTTTGTTCAGGTATTTCTACCATCGATATTGTTTGTAATGAAAACAGAGTTACTTGTATAAAATGTATAAACGGATTAGTCACACTGGTTAGAATAAGACTGAGGGGTTCTGCATGTTTAAATAATAGGTTGAAATTACCATATAAAATTTTATAAAACATAAGCACATAAAGAAAATATATAATAGCACATAAATAGTATATAACATAAGCATATAAAGTACATAGTGTTAGCTTTGTGATATAAGGATTTTGTTGTTGTGAATTTATAATATAGGCATATATAGTATGTATAACATAAACATAGGTATATAGGGTACACATATAGTTGTTGCGGAAATATAACATAAGCGTATATATAATATCTAGCACAAGCATATATAGAATATAAAATATAGGCATGTAAAGAATATAAAGTAAATAAAACATAGGCTTATAAACAGTATGAAACATCAGCATAAGCATAAAAAGTATGTAAGTGATATAAGAATTTAGTTGTTGTGAGTATTTAACATAAGCATATAAAGTATTTATAATACAAGCATAGGTGTATAAAGTGTACTTATAGTTACTGCGAATGTATGACATAAGCATATAAATAATATACAACATAAGAATATGAAATACAAGCATACAAAGAAAATAAAACATGAACTTAAAAAGATTATAAAACACAAGCATATAAAGAAAATAAAACATAAGCATAAGCATATAAAGTATACCAATGATATATGGATTTGGTTGTTGCGGATATTTAACATTTATAACATAGGCTTTAGTATACAAAGTATGCATATAGTTGTTGTGAGTATGTATCACGAGCATATAAAGCATAAGTATATAAAACATAAGAATATAGAGAATATAAAACATAAGCATGTAAAGTACACAAGTGCTATAAGGATTTAGTTGTTGCAAGTATTTTACATGATTATAACAGGCATAATATAGTGTAACTACGAATTGATACATAGTACAAGATTTATATTTGTTAATACTAAAACTGAATGCAGTGTTTGGGTAAAGAAATAAAAGAAAACTAGAAAAATACCATTTAAATAATTTAAATAGCCCTGTCACCTGTGTACCTGTATACCTGTGCCCTTGTGGTTCATATAATAGGTTGATATTAATAGTTAAAATAGTGATATTAATGAGTTTTGGGTAAAATAAAGAATATGTAAACATAGGTACAATAGTTACAGTTTTTTTACAAGTTATTGAGTGCGGGAGATAAGAGGTGTTTGTTTTTGTCATTGATAATAATGACTGGTGTCCCAATTTCTTTACGGACGTACACTTGCCCTCCACGGGTCCAGGCGAATTTATATAAGTTTTCCCGTGTAGCTTTACGTGCAAGGAACCACAAGTGTTTCGCACGAAAAGTCAGGTGTTCTGAGACGTATATGTGGGAGCGAGGTCCTGCAATTCCGACGAGGGTGGTGTTTAGTTTTTCCTCTCTATTGTTAGCTTCTTTGTTGAACTTTTTTATGTCTGTCAGGAAAACATCACGGTCAATACTGGTTTTAAATGATATGATTATGGGTCTGCATTGATCTTTAGGTATTTTTTGGGAGATGCGGTAAGCTGCGTCAATCTTGTTCATTTCCACGTTTGAATTAGTAGTTTTATGGATGTTAAATATGAGGTTTTTCAAGTTTTCCCCGTTATTTTCGGGGACCCCCCTGATTTCCACGTTTTTGGACCTATTTTGTCTATCGATTTGCTCCATGTGGTTTTCTAACTCTTCAATTCTTGCTTCGAGGCCGGTGTTTTTTTTCTCCAGTTTGTTATTAGTGTCCTCAAGCTCGTGGACGCGAAGGAGAATCTCCTCATATTGCTTGCTCATCCCCGCTAGAGTGGCAAGAATTTGGGTGTTTTGTTCGAGGAGTTTAGAGAGTAGTTCACTATCAATAAGTGAACTGCCGCTGGGTTTGACAGTCGGTGTGACACAAATGCATTGTTTACATTTTATGAGGGCACGCCGCTCCTTAGAGAGGCGACGGTAGGTACTTTCCGCTACACCTCCACATTGCAGATGAAATGTCTCCTTGCAGGTTATGCACACAAAAATAGACTCGGCAGATAGTGTAGGTTCGGAACATTGTTGACAGATATTATTCATGTTGATGATGTATGTTATATTGATGATGCTTGATAATGTTGATGATGTTTCACTGTTATTTTATGTTATTTGTAATAGGCAGTGGATAAGTTATTTAATAAGCAGTCACAGTTCTTAACACAAATAAACACTGGAAATCACAACAACTGTCAGTTCATCGAAAATTAAGACCTTTGAAATCACTGTAGAATTAATGAATTATCAGAAAGTTTGAAGTTTGTACACTAAATGTGACCCAAGGAATCACCTCCAATACATTTAATATTCAATACGATGGTTTTAAATATAGATTTTATGATTTTATCGGTAGAGCAAATATCGTGGTACACACTGTTTATTGTTGTAAGTTATTGTTGGATTCAACATGGATGGCTTAAAGCTCGGTGAACTCCGGAAACATGCATTTAACCGTTTATATTTCGATTGATTTGTAAAAATTTGAACGAGTTAAAAGGGGGACATTGGGTACTTGATAATTTGTTTTAATTTTATCATTAAAACAAAAAATATTGTTTTAGAAACTAGATAACATCATCTTTCAGGTAGGTGTTTATTTACGATAAACTTTGCTATTATGTTTTGAGGGCTTCGTGGTCGAGGGGTAAGGTTCTCGACTCATAATCCGAAGGGCGTGGGCTCGACTCCCGGCGTGAGCAAATACATTTTATTTTTGTTATTACAATTAATTAATTAAAGATAATATATAGTATATTTGCGATACGTTCCAGAGTGGAAAATGCTCTCAGTAAAGTCCTGGTGTAAGACCACCATTCAGAATTGAAACGTGTCGCTTGGCTTTAACCGTGTTTGGTGACTAGAACTGAATAGTCAGGTACTTCCCCACCTTCCTCTTTCCTATTTTCTTTCCCTCCCCACTTATCTTCAGCCTCACAACATACCCCAATTTGGGAGTCCATAGTCGAAAAAATCACCTATTTGAACTAATTTGAAGCAAGATAAAAAAAAGATAAAAATACTTTTATAATTTATGGAGGATGACAAAGGCCCTCGGGAAAATAATTTCCTTATTGCCTCCTGTGTGGAGAACCCACTGAACCCCAGATTCCTACCCACCCCTCAAACCTTTTTCTTTCCCAGAACTCTTCTCTCCTTCCTTTCCATAAAAAACTCCTCCCACAGCATCCCCAAAGATAGGCCCTGAGGAAAATTATTTTCCTCAAGACCTCCTGTGTCTAGATCACGTAAAAAAACCCTCAGGGCCTATGTCATCTTTGGGGATGCTGTGGGGATGTCTTTTGAAAGGAAGGAGAGGAAACTCTGGGAAGGAAAAAGGTATGAGGGGTGGATGGGAATTTGCGAGTCAGTGTGTCCAGGAGTGACGGACATATAATTCTATTCCTTCCACTGCGGTGCTAGACGTTGTTCCAAGAAAGTCCTGCTGGAGAGGTCAATAGGTCTCCGTTTACCAGTCTCTGCCGATCCGGCCTGCCAGGCAGTTGGTGGGCAGACGCATCCGCCGCCAAAATCCTGATAAACCTCAACCCATGAGCCCGGGCACCCCTGCCAGGTCTCCAAACGTGGCAATCCACTTGGATGATCTATGGCAGAGGTGTTGGATATTTATTAATAACTAGCTGGGTTACCCGGCTTCGCTCAGGACAACATTCGAGAGTGTTCTGGAATGTTGCACAATGATGTTCCCGATTCCCTATTCCTGATCATTCCACGACAACTCCGCCACTCCTTCCAGAACTTTCTACAGCTCTATGGAACCTTCTAGAACTTTCCGGAAGACTGTTCTAGAAATTTCAAGAGGGCGAAGCTTTCAGCCCTTATATCTTCAAAAGCATGCCCTTTAGGTAAAAGCGGATACCCTTATTCCCTAGGGGGGATAGGGATAGGGGAACCGGGACTCGTTTCTGAGTTTTTGCGAGCTGCACGTTTTTTGGACTTTCTTTTATAATATACTAGCTGGGTTACCCGGCTTCGCTCAGAAAAACATTTGAGAGTGTTATGGAATGTTTCACAATGACGATCCCGATTCCCTATTCCCGAACATTCCACGACATTCTCCGCCACCCCTTCCAGAACTTTATAGAGTTCTATAGAACCTTCTGGAACTTTCCAAAATTTCAAGAGGGCGAAACTTCCAGCCCTTATATCTTCAAAAGCACGCCCTTTAGGTAAAACGGGTACCTTTTTTCCCGAGAGGGGACAGAGATCTACCACACCTGTACGGGACAGGCACTGTAGTCGCCAGCCGCACAGACGATGAAGTGGGAAGTTGCCGGCTGGCCGCTTCGACACCTAGGGAGAAAGTGAGGAAAAAATGTAGGGAGAGGGAAAAGTGGGTAAATGTAGGGAGAAAGGTAGAAGGCAAGGGGGGCGGAAGGGGGGTAGAGGTAGAGGGGAAACCTTCGCCTTGAAAAAGGCGATCGACCAATTGTATTTTTCGAAGTCTTCAGGGAGGGCGGTTCGGCCAGGGCCAAGAAGAAAAGTCCAAGTTGTCCAGGGGTCGATCGGAGAAGGCAGAAGAGAAGGCGAGATGCTGTTGTGGTGATGAGATCTGGAGCTCTGCCGATCTGGCGGTCTAACAGCCGTATTTAAAGGGTCCAGAGACGGGAGTCTGCCCATCTCAGTCCTTTGTTCATCTCAATTCTACGAACTGAGATGAAATTCTTAGAATTTTGACTGTTAGAGTTGTAAAACGCCACCGCGTTCGTTTCGCTATTGCGCAACGAAGCTGAGAACGCCACAGAGTTTTATCTCGACCTACTCTCGATGCCTCTCCGATCATTCGTTTATTATGTGAGTTTGCACATTTTACATTTTACATTTTACATAGGGTATGAACAGTCTGCACAAATTGGAATGATTTTATATTTGTGCAAAACTGTTATACTGATACGAATACATAGGTTGCACAAATTCGAATTTGTGCAAGTGTTATAAAGGTAAAAATACATAGGTTGCACAAATTTGAATTTGTGCAAGTGTAAATAATAGAGATTTGCACAAATTGGATCCGTGCGAAGGTTTGTATAGGAACGGCTTCGCACAGATCGAATTTGTGCAAAGGAAAAAGTCAATTTAAATAAGGTAGTGTGTAGGTATGTACACTGAGGGTTGGGGTCAAGCTTTATTTTTTGTCTTAGGCTGACTGCCTGACCCCGTGAATATTTTATTCCTTCATAAATATTACATAAAAATTACACACATGAAATTATACTACAATTAATCTTAAATACGTCCGGTACATCCTCCCCCCGGTGCAGTCACGGCTGCACCTAGCTGTCAGGACGTACAGGTCGGCGGCGTCCTCGACGTCCGGTTCCCCTGGGCTGCTGGGTCCTTGGTCCGGGTGTGGTCGAGGTCGTTGCTGGTGCTGGTGCCGGGATGAGAACGGCCAGTTTTACAGCAGGACGGTTGTATGTCCCCGTGGCTGTCTGGACCCGGGCAGTCCTCACTTGGCCGTCGGCAGCGGGGATGGCCTCGATGATGCGCCCGCGCGGCCAGCTGTTGCGTGGTAGCGCGGGGTCCATGATGACCACCAGGTCACTTGCTTTGAGCGGGTCAGTCGGGTGTTGCCACTTCTGTCGGGTGCCCAAGGTGGGGAGGTATTCGCGGAGCCACCGCCTCCAGAACATATCGGCCAGTTGTTGGCTGATTCGCCACTGTCGGCGGAGACATACCTCCTCCTCCTTGCTGTCGTAGAGCGACAAATGTGGGCGGTCTCCTGCAGATCCCATGAGGAAGTGGTTGGGGGTCAAGGGCTCTTCGTCTCGCGGGTCGACGGAGATATGAGTCAGTGGCCGATTGTTGACCACGAACTCAGCCTCTGCCAGTGCCGTGCGCAGGGTTTCCTCCCTTGGCGCCCTTTCCCTTAAGGTGGTGCTCAGGGCTCGTTTTACCGAGCGGACCAACCTTTCCCAGGCTCCCCCCATGTGGGGACTGAGAGGGGTGATGAAGCGCCACTCGATGCCCTTGGTGGCGATGGCGTCTGTCATCCTGGCGTCTTGCTGGAGGGATGCCACGGCATCCCGTATTTCCGCGTCAGCGCCATGGAAGTTCGTCCCGTTGTCGGAATACAGCACCGCGGGTTGACCTCTTCGGGCGGTCAATACTTATTGTGGCATAACCATAATAGTTAGACATATGCTGTCGCGACCTTTTTTTGTAAATAATGATGTGTTCTATAAAGTCGTAGTTAATTATTTTATTCTATTATCAATAGTTTTTGCAGCGCACGCGATTTAAAGAATATTTTAGGTAATTTTTTTACACCCTGGGTTACATTATTGAAGTTTTAGTAAGGATGCCTATTTTTTTTTAAATATAATATAGCCTATGTCACCCAGGGATAGTGTAGCTTCCCAACAGCGAAAGAATTTTTCAAATGGGTTCAGTAGTTTCGGAGCCTATTCGATGCAAACAAACAAACAAACAAATCTTACCTCTTTATATAGTGTAGTAGATAGTAGATAACTAGTGGGCGGCTTTTGATTCGGCTTCAGTTTGAGTGTTGGTGACCATTGTGTAAATCCGATAGGAAATAGTTCCAATAATGGCCGGTTCCTCGGATCGACTGTGATCCACTGACAGCTAACAACAAGACAGGCAATGACGTCATATGTAATATATAGCCGCGTGATACTATTATTCCTAACTCTAAGTATTAACGTCAAACCTTCTATATCTGGAGAGATACTCAAATTCTACAAATCCATCAAATATAAGGGCCCGTCCTCATGTGATCTGTTATCGTAAGTGGCGCCATCTTTTGACGAATTCTTGAATTCGAAACCGAATTACAAAATTCAAGTACGAAGATGGCTTGGCATAAGGCGCATTGTCAGATTTGCATTTTTACCCGAACTCTTAAAATTCAACCGTACAGACGTTAACGTAATAATAACGTCCGATGCTTGGAGAAGATACGACTTCGCACGTAGAGGACATAATATTTAAAACACTGGACATTTCATGATTTTACATTTGTTACCATCACTGATCGTAAGATTAGTGCCAACGACTAATGATACAATAAATGGTTCTCGGGGCGGTAGCACCTGCAATCTCCCAAATATACAACATATGCTTCGTAGTATAACAGAATAAGACCATATCGATCTGAAGATGTACTTACCAAAACTTCAGTAAATTGCAAGAGAAAGTAAACCAGAACAGTGCTCAGAATTGGATTAAGGAGGGTTTAGGTCTCATTTGTTCCAGTAATGTACACAGTACTAAGTGTCAGCAATTCATGGAACGGGAACTAAGTGCCTTCTGTCAAAGATAATGCATTTGATGTGGCTTAACTGGACTTACTTATCCGACTTCCGTTTCAGCTTAGCAGCTCAGTTGTTGGCAGCTGACATTTTTTTTTCAGAAAAAAATCTGAAGAATTAGATAAAAAAAGTTGATAAATGATTCAATGTGTTGAATAAGTAACCTAAAAAACAATTTACCATCATTTAACTAGTGAAAGATAGGCTTCTTTTGATCGATTCAGACCGTGAGTAGTTCACGCGGAATCAAGTCCGAGAATGCTTCACGAAAAGATGAACGATTTAGTTACGCTATAGCAGATGCTTTACATATTGCCAATAAGGGTAGCTGATTACCGAATACTAAATTATTATTTTTTAAGTCTATTATAGTTGAGCGCACGTGAAATGATATAAACATAAAACTGCGCTATAGAAATATTACGTTATTATTATTATGGATAAATTGGTGGCCGGACTACTCAAAGTGGCATTTTATCATCCCTTTAAAACGTCATTAAAGTAATAAGCCAATATTAGAATGTAGCACAGGGATAAATGTATTGATGCTTTAGTTTTGTTTCTAGCCTTTCGCTTCTTTTGGTTTTCCGTTTCTTCTCGCTTTCAGCGGCTAGCTTCCAGCTTCCTGCTTCCGGCTTCCAGCTTCCCGAATGATTAATTAATATTATTCCATTATCGTATACCTTTCTCTCTCACAGCTAGACAATTGAAAGTTCTAAACGGTTCACTCATGATTTACTGACGTCTAAACATTCAATCTCTAATAGTAATGCATACATGAAAATATCGTAAACTATTTTTCAAGCAACTAAACCGCGGACCGGGAAGTTAAAAAAAATTTGGTTAATAAAAGTTGACAATAAATTTATTTATAAAAAAAATGATAATTAAACTTTGGACCAAACCTAACCTAACCTAATTTAAAAAATTTGTAGCACAGTGTTATCAATTGACCAAGTATGATAGTTATAAGATTAAGTGTAGTCTTTCAACTGTTTTTTTAACTTCCTGGTCCGCTCAGCATTTCTCTCTAATATCTACAAAAAAAAAAAATGAATTGGCGATTCGATGAATTGGTTTTCGTTGAACTCGATTTCGATGAACTCGTTTTCGATGGATTTGCTTTCGATGAATTGATTTTCGATGAACTCGGTTTCGGTGAATTTGCTTTCAATTCATTGATTTTCGATGAACTCGTTTTCGATGAACTCGCCGTGAACCATTTTTAAAGTTCACTAATGGTGTTCATTCAAAGGATAAATCTAGTGGTCTCTCTAATTTATTTGTTAACAAAAAAATATAATTTTATTGTAGAGAAAATTGACAATACTTGTTTTTGAAAGGCTGAGCGATCCTTAGGCAAATATTTTATAACTAGCTATTCGCCGGCATGTGTTGGAATTTGCAATGCCATTCAAAGAAATAAATTGATTCTCCCTCCATGTCCTTTCGAGTGCGTCCCCTTCCGTTCCACCTTCCCCGCCTTTCTCCTCCCTCGTCTCTTCCCTCTTCGCGAACCCCACTTCCCCCGTTCCCCTTTTAATAACGCCAGAGCTTATATACAGCCTATTTTACTTTCTGATAATGTATCATTCTTTTTATTAAATAATTTTTTTCATCGCTTTAGTGGTTTAGGCGTGAAAACGTAGCAAACAAACACATGATTACTTCAGCTTCACAAATCCTACAATAAATAAAATTATAACATTAATTAACACCCCATGATTTTCCACGGATTTTTATTAGTAACTAGCTTCTACCCCCGGCTTTGCACGCATATTCTTCCCCCCCCCACCCACCCCCCCCCCCCCCCCCCCACTACCCCTCCCCATCCCCCAATCAATCGAATACGCTCCGTTTCGCATTCATATATATATAGTATTGTCTGGTATTAATGTCTGGTTTTTGAAAAACTCACTTTTTTCCTTGACGCGAAAAACGACAGTACCGCCCCTTACGTTTTACCGACCTCAAGGTTCACTTTCGGATACAGCATTTTAAGACTTTTGATGGATCCGAAAATGAGCTCTCCGCTCCTCGAGTTTCAAACACCGCAGAGACCATTATCCGATTTAGGGTAGCGTGCCCAAATCGTGTCCCGATTAGGGAAAAAATTTCATACAAAACACCGATGCACGGTTAGCAGTGCACCCAAGCGGCGAAAACTACAATTAAATCTTCCACCGACGGAGAAATTCGGCCTTAGTTCTATTTCCCGCCGTCAGGTTCACCCGTTGAAACGGCGCGACGTACGCGTAGGCTCAAAAAGGGAAAGAAAAAAGTCTTTTTTGGGTACGAAAGCACACTTTTCAGTACTTGAGAAAACTACGGAAAAATTAAGCATTTTGTTTGCCTACATTTTTGCTAGCGATTTATTCACGGAAAACTGAAGCAAATCAGCGGCAAAAACTGGAACCTCAAAAAAAAGTACTCAATTCGGCTCAGTTATATTTCCTGCCGACAGGTGTACTTCAAAAAAAAGATGTCATTTTGGCCATTAGTTTCAATGCAAAATAAATTGCTACGAATGTTGAGTTAGGTCAGGATTCTTACATGTCAAAACAAAACGGATCTCTCAGCGGTTTGGGTTGTTGTTTTTCGGGAAACGGCATTGCGGCCGGAAAAACGATTCCGGCTCGGATGTTTTTGTAAAATTCGGTACCCGAAAACATTCCGCGTCTTTTGATACCAATATGAGGTGTCTGTCCCATGTAAAAAAGTTCAGGGTCGCCGAAAAACCTATAAAATTTTCCAAAAAAAACAAGAAAATACGTGTCCATAGATTCACTTCTGAAGGGTAGATTTTTACCGGCCAGTAGAAATTGAAATATTATTAATTCAGGGTAGGTACCTACTTATCTCGGTAGTATTGCAAATATGATAAAAAAGCAAAACCATTGCCGGAATTTTGTAAGGAAAAGCGCCGGTACCTACCGGAATGGGTAGTTGGACAATTATTTAGGTTTTAATGCAATTTAATTTACTGAGGTAATGTTGTTTCACCGATACTGAATAATTTAACAATTTTTTTAAGTTCATTTTCACGTTCTGTGTAAGTTCTATTTTTTTTTATCAGTAAATGCCAGTTGCATCATTAAACAAAAATATCTATAGAACTTGAATAGAATTCGAACAGAACTTTTACAGAACGGTAAAATTGACTTGAAAAATTGAAGAATTTCCAATTTTGTTAAACAACCCAGCCTAAATAAGTTTTTTTTTACGTATGTGTAAGAACCTGCGCTCAGAATTTAGGTAGGTACCCATCTGCACATAACAACTCGCTATCATCCGACGATATTGCATACGTATTCGTTTTCTAATTTTACAATGAAATTACTCGAAGTTGAACGGGATATTTTTTTTTAAGTATTAAATTCATATAGCGCTTTTTTTAAGCAGTAAAACTACTGGTGAGTTCTGGAATTATAAAATTTGTATGAAAACGTACGTACGCTCATAACTTCTGAAGGACTGCAACAAATTGAAAAAATCTTTTTTTGTTGTGTTCGTTATTGTTAGTACAAGGTTTGTATAAAACTACTGGTGAGTTCTGGCATTACAAAATTTGTAAAAAAAAAATTATAGGTGGCGTGCGAGCTGTTTGAAAACTAAATGTACCGGGAATTAGTGTATGTATTGCGGCAGGTGGAAATGGGAAGGGGGGGGGGGAACCTGGGAGGGGGGAGGGGAACTCGGGAGGGGGTTCGGGGGATCCGATTGCGATGAAAATTTGAGGATTTGATGTTTGCAAGCCCACGACGGTTTATGTATACAATAATGAGCTCTGGCATCATGAAATTACGCATTGCTAAACCGTTCATACGATTGCGATGAAACTTTGGGGATTTGATGTGTGCATGTCTACAATGGTGTTTATTTACTAACGTTTGGCAGGTTTTTGCTGCTAGGTCCTGCGGGCGGCTTTATACATAGTTGTGTGTTTAACCACTAAGCGTTGCTAAACCATTCTTCCGATTGCGATGAAAATTTGTAGATTTGATGTGTGCATGCCCACAACGTTTTCTGTATACAAAAGTGAGCTCTGGCATCATGAAATTACGCACTGCTAAACCGTTCATCCGATTGCGATGAAACTTTGGGGATTTGATGTGTGCATGCCTACAATGGTGTCTATATACTAACGTATTGCAGGTTTTTGCTGCTAGGCCCTGTGGGCGGCTTTATGTTTATTTGTATGTTTAACCGTAGTTACCTACCCGCCTACTATGAATTTTTTTTTTCTGTTAGTAAGCGAAGTTAGTTTTAACCCGTTAGTTGCATTTGCAACAGGCCTAAGCTAGTACTATATAGTATTGCTTGGTTTTGAAAAAACTCACTTTTTTTTCTGGATGCGAAAATCGACCGCACCCCCCTAGAGTTTCACCCACCTCAAGGTTCATTCTCGCGTGAAATTTTTTTTTTCCCGCACGCGAAAAGCGACCGCACCGCCTTCGCGTTTCGCACACCTCAAGGTTCATTTTCGCTCGAAGAAAAAATTCAGACAAGCTCCAGTACAAATTTCGCGTGTCTTTTTTTTCCGACAAAATGAATGTCGCCAGCGCTCTATTCACAGAAGAAAACTGACGCGGCGAAGACTAGAACCTCGAATAAAATCACTCAAATCGGCTCGGTTCTATTTTTCGCCGCCAGATGTCAACCCTAAAAAAAAGAACCGTCAAAATTGTCTTCAGTTTCAATGGAAATCTAGGATTTGTTGACATAGGTCAGTATCTCTCAGATGTCAAATTTTTAGCCTAAATAAAACAGATTTTTCAGAATTTTCCGTAGTCTTTTACGGGACACGGCATTGCGGCCCGAAAAACGATCCCGGCTTCAATGTTTTTATAAAATCTATTAGAGTAGAGGATTCCGCATCTTTTGATTATAATATTATATACGCAATCATATTAAATATATCAGGAGAATCTGCCGAAAATGACAATTTTTCCAAAAAAAATCGTGTGAAAAACGTGTTCTCAAATTCCTCGAGAGTGTGGATATTGCTGGCCATATTAAAATACCACAATTTATTACGGGGTAAGTACCTACCGTTCCATCGATTTAATTTAAATGTGCTAAAAGTAATCAAGTACGCAATTTTTATTGAGAAAATGCGTAGGTACCTAGATAAATACTATTTTTCTCAGTACGTACCAGGTAGGTACCGGCTTATGAGGGTATTCTTTCCTTTAAATATTTAATCGAAAATGAATTATGTGAAATGAGAAAAATCACCCAAGATGGTATTTTTTTTAAAATCGTTCGATTTGAACATTATTAAAAAAAATACGGAAAGGTATCTATCTACCTACTCGGGTAGAGAATATTTTTCCAATGGATTTTTAATGAAATTAAATTAATTTCGATAATGTAACGCTTTATTCACTATTTTATATTATTTATCCGTATTATTTTATACGCACGATCGGAACTTACGCGGATACCGTGAATGAATTTTTTTGTTTTGTAAATTTTTCTTGCAATTAAAATTTTATAATGCTGCATTTACACTTTTATCAAAAACTAAAGGATGCTGAATTTTAACAAACTTAAAAATTGTACTTGAACAAATTGAACTTTATATTTTTAATTAAATTTTAATGTGAATACTGCACAACAGACCAACCACTGGAACCAGTGAACCTATGGCATCCTCAGATGTGGTATATTGTGAGGCTGAAGGTAGTGGAAAGGGGAAAGAGATGGGAAAGAGGAAAGTGGGGAAGTACCTGCCTATTCAGATCTGGTCACCGGACACGGCTAGATCCATTTCAAGCAACTTTTCAATTCCGAATGGTGGTCTTATCAAATATTGAGAAATTAATAAATTAAAATAAAGATGATCCAATTTTTTTGCCAAATACTGTAGGTGTTTTGAACATTGAACATCGTACATTTTTAATTAATATCAATGTCAACACTGCACAAGAGTCCCAATTACTCCCGTCTGGAGCCGGTGAGACTATGGCATTCCCAATTGGGGTATGTTGTGATGCTGAAGGTAGTGGGGAGGTGAAGGAGATGTGGGAGAGGAAGGTGGGGAAGTACCTACCTGGCTATTCAGATCTGGTCACCAAACACAAGCCAATTCAAACAACGTTTCAATTGTAAATGATGGGCTTATACCAAGGCGATACCGAGAGTATCTTTCACTCTGGAACATGCGGCAAATATGCTCCTACATATTATTTTAAATCAATAAATTTGATTAGACGTGAGCATGCCCGCGATGGTTTCTGTACACAATAGTGAGCTCTGGCATCATGAAATTACGCATTCCTAAACCATTCATCCGATTGTGCTGAAACTTTAGAGTTTTGATGTGTGCATGTCTACAATGGTGTTTATATACTAACGTATGGCAGGTTTTGCTGCTAGGCCCTGCGGGCGGCTTTATATGTGTTTGTATGTTTAACCGCTAAGCGTTGCTAAACCATTCATCCGATTGCGATGAAAATTTGGGGATTTGATGTGTGCATGCAAACGACGGTTTCTGTATACAAAAGTGAGCTCTGGCACCATGAAATTACGCATTGCTAAACCGTTCATCCGATTGCGATGAAACTTTGGGTTTTGATGTGCGCATGCCTACCATGCCTGGAGGGCAGCAGGTACCTACCCGCTTACTATGAAATATATATTTTTTTTCTGTAAGTAAGTAAGTCAAGTTAGTTTTAACCCGTTTTTTGCATTTGCAATAGGCATAAGCTAGTACTATATAGTATTGCTTGGTTTTGAAAAAACTCACTTTTTTTCCTGGATGCGAAAATCGACCGCACCCCCCTAGAGTTTCACCCACCTCAAGGTTCAATTTCGAGTGAATTTTTTTTTTGCCCGCACGCGAAAAGGGACCGCACCGCCTTCGCGTTTCGCACACCTCAAGGTTCACTTTCGCTCGAGGAAAAAATTCAGACAAGCTCCAGTACAAATTTCGCGTGTCTTTTTTTTCCGACAAAATAAATGTCGCCAGCGCTCCATTCACAGAAGAAAACTGATGCGGCGAAGACTAGAACCTCGAATAAAATCACTCAAATCGGCTCGGTTCTATTTTTCGCCGCCAGATGTCAACCCTAAAAAAAAGAACCGTCAAAATTGTCTTCAGTTTCAATGGAAATCTAGGATTTGTTGACATAGGTCAGTATCTCTCAGATGTCAAATTTGTAGCCTAAATTAAACAGATTTTTCAGAATTTTCGGTAGTCTTTTACGGGACACGGCATTGCGGCCCGAAAAACGATCCCGGCTTCAATGTTTTTATAAAATCTATTAGAGTAGAGGATTTCGCATCTTTTGATTATAATATTATATACGCAATCATATTAAATATATCAGGAGAATCTGCCGAAAATGAAAATTTTTCCAAAAAAAATCGTGTGAAAAACGTGTTCTCAAATTCCTCGAGAGTGTGGATATTGCTGGCCATATTAAAATACCACAATTTATTACGGGGTAAGTACCTACCGTTCCATCGAATTAATGCAAATATGCTAAAACAAAAGTAATCAAGTACGCAGTTTTTATTGAAAATTTGTAGGTACCTACTCGAATATTCTCTATCTCGGTATTTACCAGGTAGGTACCGGCTCATGAAGATTGTAGGGTATTCTTTCCTTTGAATATTAAATCGAAAATTACTAATATGAAATAAAAGAATTCACTCAAGATGGTTCCTTTTGCCAGCACGCGCAGTTATGTACACGGAGGTAGCTTCGGTAGGAACTTTTTTTTTTTAATGAAGGCGGAAACACACTTGTGTGGTGTGGTGTGTCGTGGCGCGCCAGTAGCACATCGGTTTCATACATTTTCTATGGTTAGAGACATATTTGTGTGGTGTGGTGTGTCGGGGTGGGTTCTGTTGTGGCGTGGACTGCTCGCCGCCGATCGCGCCATACCCCCCACCACCACTCTGGCGCACCATAGACATTTATTTATGGTCATAGACTACTAGCGGACGCTTGTTTGCAGCGTGGTTCTGAAAAATGGCTGACGAGCTAATTGAACTTGTACGTCAACGAAAAATTTTATACGATTTAACGTGTAAAGAGTATAAAGGTCATTTGATCAGAAATGCTGCTTAGGAAGAAATTTCTGAAATATTGTATTATCTTTATCTTTACGTAATATAAAATGAAGTCGCTCAAAATATATATGTGCGCTTAGATCTTTTAAACTCTGCAACGGATTTTCATGCGGTTTACACGTACGCTAATAAATTGAATGTATAAAGTGTTAATTATAGGTATAATTCTAGAAATTAAACAAATCTTGTAAAAATTCCCTCCCTAAACACGAGTTATTCTCAATTAGGGAGGTATTAAATTAAATCAAGAAACATCTTATATACTTACCATTATAAATATAAAAAATTTTCATTAAAAAGTTGTAAACAATATGAATTATGTACTATGTTAATATTTCTTTAAATAAAAAAATCTCATGTAAAAACAGCTGTAAATATTGTATATAAAAATATCCCGTAGTATAGACTTATTATAATCATAGTATTATTAAATCACTCCACACTGCTCCACATTAATATCTACATTGCACCCATGCGAAGCCAGGGTGGGTCGCTAGTATTATTAAATTACTTATATACTATATAAAGTACTGATGGAATTTCTCTTCGTCACTCTCTAGTTCTTTAACAAGACGATGAAATTCACCTTTGTTAAATTCTGTCTCTCTCTGTTTATAGGGTGAACCTAGTGTCTTCTTTTCTTTTTTTTGCCCTTAAGAAGTTTCATTGCTAAGAGAAATTGAAGATCTTCATCAAAATCACTATCCAAATCATAAGAAAACATTATGCACATTTAAACGCTGCAAAGGTTTGATATCTAGGTAGGTACTGTTCAGAAATAACGCCAGAGCACCCTTTAAAATAACGCCAGAGCATTTTGACCCTTATGCATAAAGAAACTTTATGAAAGATAAGGTCACATTCGCTTGCGCCAATATCTCTCTTCGTAGCTTTAAAGATTTCATGCATGTGGCAACACTACAGAAAACGCCAGAGCGCTCCACGACACGCCACACCACACCACACTAGTGTGCACGCTCACCGTCACGACAGTAAGCGCCACAACACACCACACCACACAAATATGTTTCCGCCTTTAGTCGGGTTCAAATGCAATGCTAAATATTTTTCATTTATGAATCTTAATAGGTAAAAAATAGGTGGCTTCGTTCGCTTTGAACACCATCAAAAATACCAGGAGCACAGGTATAGGATCAGTTACAATATCATAATGTTTTGAATTAAATTAAATATTTATTGACAAATATTTTTTTGTGAAAAGATGAATTGTAAAATATTGTAAAATTTTAAACATTGTAACATATTATTAACATTGTAAAATTTTTTTTTTCCTGTATTTATTATTGCAATAAAATAAAGTTTCAAGTTTTTTTTTCTTATAAAAAAAAAATATATAGTATATATAGCGCCATTTTTGTGAAAAATCAACTAAAGGACGCTGTACTCCGGTTGAAAATGTATCAGAAGCACAGAATTTTGCTGAGGTAATAATATATTGTTAATAACTAAGATGATCCCACGTTCTGTGTAAGTTCTATTTTTTTTATCAGTTGCATCATAAAACAAAAATATCTATAGAACTTGAATAGAATTCGAACCGAACTTTTACAGAAATTACTCGAAGTTGAACGGGATATTTTTTTAAAAGTATTAAATTCGTATAGCGCTTTTTTTAAGCAGTAAAACTACTGGTGAGTTCTGGCATTAAAATTTTTTTATGAAAATGTACGTACGCTCATAACTTCTGAAGGACTGCAACAAATTGAAAAATTCTTTTTTTGTTGTGTTCGTTATTGTTAATACAAGATTTGTATAAAACTACTGGTGAGTTCTGGCTTCACGAAATTTGTATAAAAAAATTTAATAGGTGGCGCACGAGCTGTTTGAAAACTAAATGTACCGGGAATCAGTGTATGTAGTGTGGCAGCTTTTTGCTGCTAGGTCCTGCGGGCGGCTTTATACATAATTGTGTGTTTAACCGCTAAGCGTTGCTAAACTATTCATCCGATTGCGATAAAAAATTGTAGATTTGATGTGTGCATGCCCACGACAGTTTCTGTATACAAACGTGAGCTCTGGCATCATGAAATTACGCATTGCTTAACCGTTCATCCGATTGCGATGAAAATTTGGAGATTTGATGTGTGCATGCCTACAATGGTGTCTATATACTAACGTATGGCAGGTTTTTGCTGCTAGGCCCTGTGGGTGGCTTTATATATATTTGAATGTTTAACCGTAGGTACCTACCCGCTTACTATGAAATTTTTTTTTCTGTTAGTAAGTAAGTCAAGTTAGTTTTTACCCGTTAGTTGCATTTGCAATGGGCATAAGCTAGTATATATATTATATAGTATTGCTTGGTTTTTCAAAAAACTCACTTTTTCCTTGATGCGAAAATCGACCTCACCGCCCCTCGCGTTTCACCAACCTCAAGGTTCACTTTGGCTCGAAGTCTAGAATTGTCCCTTCGGCTGACACGCGAGAATGGACATTAGCGCTCGCTATTTTGGAACGCTTCAAAGTTCAAAATCCTTCGAAGAGTCGATTATTTTCCAGCCACTAGCAGTTGTTTTTTTTTTTGTTAGGGGAAACATTTTTCATCGTTATCAATATGTTTGCCAAAACTTTACGGGAGACATCTAGCGGTGCGGAATACAAGTATGGATTATTCACATTAGAAAAAATCAAATGTCTATCGAATACTGTTGTAGTTCTATTTTCATCCGTTCGAAATGGCAGCTTCGTCTGAATTTAAATAAACACGCTAGCTTCACGATTTTCACAAAAAAAATAGACTAGACAGGAAACTCACATAAAATTGAATTGACACATTTTAAGAGCGAAAAATTATTTAAATTTGCGGCGAAAACTGGAACTACTCATAAAATCACTCAATTCGGCTAGGTTATATTTCCCGCCGACAGGTTCGCCCCTTTAAAAACGTCGGATCGAGAAGGGAAGTAAAAAAAAGTTAGTTTCCCGTACAAAACTGATTTTGCTAGGAATTTATTCTAATTAATTAAACGGCTTCGAGAAAGTTCTTTAGAAAAATTGACATTTTATAGGGGCATTACGGAATTAAAGATTGCGTTAAAAGTACACCTTCCGGCGGAGATGTTTTTTAATAAACATAAACAATACAAGTTTTAGAAACTTTTAAAACCAAAACATGTTTAGCTCCCCCTTGAAAATGTTTCACAATATTGCATTCAAATTCGACATTTTTCTGACATTTGCGAAAAATTCGCTTTCATCGATAAATGCAAATCGTTTGCAGCCTGTAAAATCGGCTGGTATATTAAAATTTTATAATTTTTCTCGAACTTTGCAACACTGAAGATGGAGTCGTGATGGCGTTAAAATCCACTACCACCTTAAAAAAAAGCAGACCCCGCCCTAATAGGTTTTGTATGAAGAATTTTTTTTTTTAATGGCGGATTTCAAATTGCATAGCTCGACAGGGCCTTAATTTAAGCAGGAATTGTGCAAATTTGTGCATCGGTCTTGCCTGTTTAAAAAATATAATTATGGAATATTATCTGTCTGTGTATGATATAGTATAGGTAAGTACCTAATACAAAAGCGCTAGATTTACCCGCGCTTCAACAGCAAATTAAAATGTCAAAAGAAAACGGATCTCTCAGCGGTTTGGGTTGTTGTTTTTCGGGAAACGGCATTGCGGCCGGAAAAACGATTCCAGCTTGGATGTTTTTGAAAAATACGGTACCCGGCAATATTAGGCAACTTTTAAGACCAAAATTTTGTGTTAGTTCCATGTAAAAAATTTCAGGGTCGCCGAAAAACCTATAAAATTTTCCAAAAAAAACAAGAAAATTGGTGTCCATAGATTCACTTCAGTAGGGTGGATATTTACCGGCCAAATTGAAATGTTATTAATTCAGGGTAGGTACCTACTTATCTCGGTAGTATTGCAAATATGACGAGAAAAGCAAAAACATTGCCGGAATTTTGTAAGGAAATGCGCCGGTACCTGCCGGAATGGGTAGTTGGACAATTATTTAGGTTTTTGATGCAATTTAATTTACTAAGGTAATGTTGTTTCCACGTACTGAATAATTTAACAATTTTTTAAAGTTCATTTTCACGTTCTGTGTAAGTTGTGTTTTTTTATCAGTAAATGCCAGTTGCATCATAAAACTGAAATATTTACAGAACTTGAATAGAATTCGAACCGAACTTTTACAGAACGTTAAAATTGACTTGAAAAATTAAAAAAAATTTTATTTCGTTAAACAACCCAGCCTAAATATGAGTTCTTTTTTACGTATGTATGCAAGTACCTATACTCAGAATATAAGTAGGTTCCTACCTGCACATAAACACTCGATATCATCCGACGATATTGCATACGTATTAGTTTTCTAATTTTACAATGAAATTACTCGAAGTTGAACGGAATATTTTTTAAAAGTATTAAATTCATATAGCGCTTTATTTTAAGCAGTAAAACTACTGGTGAGTTCTGGCATTATAAAATTTGTATGAAAATGTACGTACGCTCATAACTTCCGAAGGACTGCAACAAATTGAAAAATTCTTTTTTTGTTGTGTTCGTTATTGTTAGTACAAGGTTTGTATAAAATTACTGGTGAGTTCTGGGATTACGAAATTTGTAAAAAAAAAAATTATAGATGGCGCGCGAGCTGTTTGAAAAATAAATGTACCGGGAATTAGTGTATTAATAATGCGGCAGGTGGGGGGGGGGGTGGAAACAGGAAGGGGGGAGGGGAACTCGGGAGGGGGTTTACGATACGGAGAAGCCTAGGAGTGAAGTGGGGGTGAGCTCTGGCAACACGAAATTACGCATTGCTCAACCGTTCATCCGATTGTGATGAAACTTTGGGGATTTGATGTGTGCATTTCTACAATGGTGTTTATATACTAACGTATAGCAGGTTTTTGCTGCTAGGTCCTGCGGACGGCTTTGTACATGGTTGTATGTTTAACCGCTAAGCGTTTCTAAACCATTCATCCGATTGCGATGAAAATTTGAGGATTTGATGTGTGCATGCCCACGACGGTTTCTGTATACAAAAGTGAGCTCTGGCATCATGAAATTACGCATTGCTAAACCATTCATCCGATTGCGATGAAACTTTTAGGATTTGATGTGTGCATGTCTACAATGGTGTTTATGTACTAACGTATGGCAGGTTTTTGCTGCTAGGTCCTGCGGGCGGCTTTATACATAGTTGTATGTTTAACCGCTAAGCGTTGCTAAACCATTCATTCGATTGCGATGAAAATTTGAGGATTTGATGTGTGCATGCCCACGACGGTTTCTGTATACAAAAGTGAGCTCTGGCATCATGAAATTACGCATTGCTAAACCATTCATCCGATTGCGATGAAACTTTGGGGATTTGATGTTTGCATGTCTACAATGGTGTTTATTTACTAACGTATGGCAGATTTTTGCTGCTAGGCCCTGTGGGCGGCTTTATATATATTTGTATGTTTAACCGTAGGTACCTACCCGCTTACTATGATTTTTTTTCTGTTAGTTAGTAAGTCAAGTTAGTTTTAACCCGTTTATTGCATTTGCAATAGGCATAAGCTAGTATATAGTATTGTCTGGTTTCGATTCAAAACTCACTTTTTTTTGCAGGCGAAAATCGACCGCACCGCCCCTTAAGTTTCACCAACCTCAAGGTTCGTTTTGGATCAAATTCACTTTCAGACACGAAACTGGTAGTAATTTTTTTTCGACAAAATAGCGCCGCTAGCGTTTTTTTGTCTCATACAAAACGGTGGCGAAAACTAGAACTTCTCATTAAATCGCCCAATTCGGCTCAGTTATAGTTCCCGCCGCCAGGTGTCGCGTCTCAAAAAAAAAAGGCGCAAAATAGGCCTCAATTTCCATGCAAAAACAAATGCTCTTTTCAGTACTTTGAAAAATTGAGCATTTTTGTTGCCTACATTTTTGCTAGCGATTTATTGACGAAAAACTATGGCGAATCAGCGGCTAAAACTGGAACCTCAAATAAAAGTACTCAATTCGGCTCAGTTATATTTCCTGCCGACAGGTGTACTTCAAAAAAAAGATGTCATTTTGGCCATTAGTTTCAATGCAAAAGAAATTGCTACGAATGTTGAGTTAGGTCAGGATTCTTACATGTCAAAACAAAACGGATCTCTCAGCGGTTTGGGTTGTTGTTTTTCGGGAAACGGCATTGCGGCCGGAAAAACGATTCCGGCTTGGATGTTTTTGAAAAATTCGGTACCCGAAAATAATACGCATCTTTAGATACTAATATGAGGTGTCCGTCCCATGTAAAAAAGTTCAGGGTCGCCGAAAAACCTATAAAATTTTCCAAAAAAAACAAGAAAATACGTGTCCATAGATTCACTTCTGAAGGGTAGATTTTTACCGCCAGTACAAAATGTTATTAATTCAGGGTAGGTACCTACTTATCTCGGTAGTATTGCAAATATGATAAAAAAGCAAAACCATTGCCGGAATTTTGTAAGGAAAAGCGCCGGTACCTACCGGAATGGGTAGTTGGACAATTATTTAGGTTTTAATGCAATTTAATTTACTAAGTTAATGTTGTTTCACCGATACTGAATAATTTAACAATTTTTTTAAGTTCATTTTCACGTTCTGTGTAAGTTCTATTTTTTTTATCAGTAAATGCCAGTTGCATCATAATACAAAAATATCTATAGAACTTGAATAGAATTCGAACCGAACTTTTACAGAAATTACTCGAAGTTGAACGGGAAATTTTTTTTAAGTATTAAATTGGTATAGCGCTTTTTTTAAGCTGTAAAACTACTGGTGAGTTCTGGCATTATAAAATTTTTATGAAAATGTACGTACGCTCATAACTTCCGAAGGACTGCAACAAATTGAAAAATTCTTTTTTTGTTGTGTTCGTTATTGTTAATACAAGGTTTGTATAAAACTACTGGTGAGTTCTGGCTTCACGAAATTTGTACAAAAAAATTTAATAGGTGGCGCACGAGCTATTTGAAAACTAAATGTACCGGGAATTAGTGTATGTAGTGTGGCAGCTTTTTGCTGCTAGGTCCTGCGGGCGGCTTTATACATAATTGTGTGTTTAACCGCTAAGCGTTGCTAAACCATTCATCCGATTGCGATAAAAAATTGTAGATTTGATGTGTGCATGCCCACGACGGTTTCTGTATACAAAAGTGAGCTCTGGCATCATGAAATTACGCATTGCTTAACCGTTAATCCGATTGCGATGAAACTTTGGAGATTTGATGTGCGCATGCCTACAATGGTGTCTATATACTAACGTATGGCAGATTTTTGCTGCTAGGCCCTGTGGGTGGCTTTATATATATTTGTATGTTTAACAGGTACATACCCGCTTACTATGAAATATATATATTTTTCTGTTAGTAAGTAAGTCAAGTTAGTTTTAACCCGTTAGTTGCTTTGCAACGGGCAATCTTCTAGTAATATTAGTATAGCTTTGTGCTTCGGTCAAAATGTAGATTAGTACCTATTTTATATTTGTATCTACCTACATTAAATATTCATGTTAGAATACTCATATTTGAATTTTCGCTATCAAAGAAATCTCCATAGTAACCTAAACAAATTACCAAATGACAGCTTACGTCAAACATTTACTAAGCAACACGCTTTGCTAATAAACGTATAATAAATTATTTCATAACGCCACAGCTAATTCATAACGCCAGAGCTTACCAATATATTACTGCCTCTGTTACTCGCAAATAATGTAGCTTTCGATTAGTGAAAGAATTTTTATATTCCATTCGGTATTTATTGCGTGAAAGAGTAACGCCACATCCATTCATACAATCTTTCGCATTTATAATATTAGTAAGATATATATTATTAGTAATATAATATTTATGAAAAAATATTTAATCCACGAAAGTTCAATGAAATGCCTGAAGTACGTTTTTCCCGTTCTGTAGAAAGCATCTGCCGATATTTGGGAAATTTACTGTCATGACAAAATTCGCTGGCAGTAAAAAGAAGAATTCCGCGATGAATGTGAGGTTTATTTGGGAAGTGAGTAACGTGGTTAAGGGTGGGAGTACTATGGGGGGGGGGGGTGGGGAGGAATGATGTGACATTTTAATGGAGATGTTTGTGGAGTGGTAGGTACTCAGTTTGGCGCCACTTCCCTGCAATTACTGGCACTTTTTAAAGCCAAACAGATATCTTGGTTTTTTGTTTTGCGCTGTGTTGTGGGTACTAATTGTGATGATTTATTTTATTTATTTATGTATTTATATAATATATACAAATACATAAATAAATATTTTACTTTAATATTTTACATTTCAACTATAATTCAGCAATGTCGGCCTCACTGGGTAGCTCACATGAGCTGAGGCCTCCATTTTATAAAACAAAATAAACCAATAATTAAAATTTATAATTAAGGTAAAATTGTAGGTAAAATGAATTATTTTATTACTTAAATAAAATTAAAATCGGTATATATTATGTGTTGTGTGTTTGTGAGTGATGTGTGTTTTATATTGGTTTTGAGTGTTACGTGTAGTTATGTGTTTTATTCTTATTTAGTTATGAAATTTTGGTAATATTGTCTTTTTTGTTCTTTAATCCATTTTGTAATTTTGAGTTTGAATTTATTTTTGTTTTCTTCCATTTTATTTTCAAGGGTAAGACTGTTGAATGCTTTTATAGTATGATATTTATAGGGCCTTTGTCCAGTTTTTATGTTATTTTTGTACGATTGTCTAACTGGTCTGTTAGTGATATTTTGAGATTGTTGAAATCTGTTTTTCTGGTCAAAAATGTAGTTTAGCAGTGTTTTCACATATAATTGGCGTATTTCTAGTACGTCACAACTGTTGAATATTTGGTCTGTATCAGTCAGTCTGTGTTTTTTAAGTATTACCTTTAAGATCGTTTTCTGCGCGATTTCTAAGTGATCGATAGCTGAGTTTGTTGCTCCTCCCCAGATAATTAATCCATATTCTATTATTGACTGACAAAGTGCCAAATATATTGTTTTCATTTGTTTTATTTTATATATGTCAATAAGGAATTTGTTAAATTATATAATATCGTAGAATGAAACCACTTCAAATAAAAGTTTACTTTTATTATAGTGCATTAGCTTTGGAGGTCAGCGCAACTAGGCAGGTGGAAATATTATGAACATGCTTAAATATTGTTTTTCTTCCTGGCATTTTGTATGGAACATCTTTTGAATAACTGTTAATGAATAATTAAATATCTCCTAAACTGTGTTTACATAATGACAGCTTTAACCGTGTTACTCCTCCAAAGATCCCCAAGAAGTTATTACCACCTACATCCACCGCGATCACCTTCGTTCTGTTTTGTTATAGATAAAAATAAATAGATTTTCAATAATAATATTATTCCAACCTTAAAATTGCACCCAGTTTACTAGAATTAACAACTTGAAAATTTTACTTCACACCATTCTTAACCGAGAGTAAGGCCGGGTACACGTTAGGTAGTATCCAATAAAACCTTCTTTATAACAAGAAGCTTTAGACCAGTGAAGAACAACCCCATGTGGCCCGTGAGCCCATTTCGTGTAACACTTTGCTAGATAAAATATCATAAAAATTATCCTAAACAATATTCAACGATTTCTGTTGTTTTGCAAAAGGGTTTAGCGGAAAACTTCAGACTTTCTTCAAAGTTTTGAATCAGCTGTTCAAAATAATACGATTTTTCTTACATACTTTTTAAAGACAAAATTTCCTTCCTTAAATACAGAAAAAATATCACCTTCGCAGCCCAGCGCTTTTCTTGTTGATAAAATTTTGATGCATTTTAAAGATTTTCCATAAAATATCAAAAGTTTTCTTGAATAAATTGAAATAGATATTAAACATGATAAAAATCAACAGTTGTCCAATATTGCAATCAGGTATTTTTTGTGTGTTCATTAATATTTCAGAATGATAAAATTCGACAGTATTTATTGGTTTGGCTGATAGAGAGACATAATGGTAAGAATGGGAGATATAAAATTTTTGCTTTGTTTTTTTTTGCGTTCTGTGATTGTTTTATTGAAAAATTACTGTTTTTGAAAATACAAATAGGATTATGACACCACCGGCTGCAAATTTAACAATGTTAAGCTGTTGGTATCATACGCCCTGGGGCCCGTGAACAAACCGAATGAATTGGCCCTCCGGCTAAAAAGGTTGATTATCACTTCTTTAAACAAGGTAGTAGGTAACACGAACATCATAGCAGTGTTATGAAACATCGTAGCAGTGTTATGAAAGAAAGTGAGAAGTAGTTTTGACAGTTGGAATGTTTGATTGCATCTGCACAAACGCCATTTAACCTAACCTTGGACAGAGCTGGCAAGGTATTAAATTAGCATCTTACACGTTCAGCAAAATGCGTATTTTTGTGTTGTTTGATAATGGGCTAGTGTTCCCAAGTTACGAATATTCTGACAATATTTGATTTCAACCTATTGCTCTCATGATATCAAGTAAAATAATACTAATCTGAAAATTCAGATGTTTACCAGCAACCAGGTGTTGATCGTGTAACTACATACGTGGAGTTCTTAATATTTTACTTAAAAAAGAGAGCATAAATAATAAGTTACATTATGGTCATTTTAATGCATACCATTTAGGTAACTTATTATACATTGCATTAACTTAGGTATACTTTTATTTCAAACCAGCTGGTTCCCGGCAAGCGTTGAAATGCCATATTCGAAGATATATATATATTATTTTTCATAAATATATTTTTTTAAAATTATTTTTCATATTTAATAATATGTTTTACATGGTACATAATGATAATTTTACATCTTGGTTTTTTTTTACTACTCTTCCATTGAAAGCATTTGCTTGTGTATGGAAGGGGAGTGTACATAAATGTTGTTATTAGTTAGTACTTAGATAATTCATTGTACATAAATATATGTGTGCTGTAGTACCTATTTATTTTGATAATAGTGTGTATTTAAAAAAAGAAAGAATTTTATGGAAAAATAAGGATATTTGTAAGATTAATTAAGTGGCAGTAGTTTTTATAATTTTTTTTATTTAAATATAAATTTTTTAATACAATTTTTTTCTCCCTGCATGTCTTTTCCCGTGCCTCCCCGTTCCTCTCCCGCATCCCATTCCCCTCCTACCCTCTTCCCTCTCCCGCTCCACTGTCCCTGGGGGTCGTTGTGTCCAGGAGTGACGGACGTATGGATTCACTACTCCCACTGCGGTACAAGTGAAGAAATGGTCTCCCTCAACCAGTCTTATCCAATCCGGCTCGCCACGCAATAGGTGAGACCTAATCACCAACCGTAGTGAACCACTTGGGGTGACCTTTGGCAGAGGTGTTGGTTGTCCAATAAATGGTTCCCGGGGCGGTGGTACCCATACCAGCCTCCCAAATGGCTTGTTTGTTTAAGATATATATTTTTTCTTTTTCTATTCATGATAAAACTTTTATACCGTTTTTACAGGTGTACATAATATAACATTTCGCCTGCCATAAAGGTATTTACATGATTTTGTAAATAATAGAAAACATATACAAATGCCTAACTAACTTCCTCCGACAAGAGCGAACGAGTTCCTCCGGCATCCGAGTTCTTGAAATCGTCAGTAAATAACGAGGCGACAATTGTGGCTGTCAGAACACATCAGTGGCAATAAACCGGACTCGTGATGGAGGGCCAGCCGATGAGGCGACCAGGACTCCGGACATTCCTCATTTACCCATCATCGCCATTACAAACCTGTTGGAAGCGGAGATAGCTCTGTCATCAGACCTCAGACCTGTGATTTACAATTTCCTCGTCATTGTTGCCATAATATTTTATTGAAACCCTACTAACGTTATTAAAAAAGGTATACTTTCATTTCTCAAGAAGATTAATATAATATCTGGTAATTCCAGCGACTTGATTTGCTAGATTATGGATTATTGACAGCAGAAAGAACATACTCTAAATTTTCGCAATAAAATTTAATATCTCGTACTTACTCATAAAGCAAATGTTGTCGTACCTTTTAAGGATTTAATCTAAAAGCAAAAAATACCACTTCTTTGATGTACGCAGTAGACAACCTCATCCATCGATTGAAAGATTCCTTTGCCTTAGAGGTCTTTAAACGTTCTTCATTCTTTAGAAACTTGATTAAACCTCTAACGGATCGCAGAGGCTTCAGGTTCGAAGTTCTAGAATATGCAGGGAAACTGGGCTCGAAGGCTTTTGTATAGGGGAGCTTTGCCGCTTTTATAATTAACTGTCAACTTAGTCAATTTAAACGCTCATTAGTGGAGAGTGGAAAATGCACCAACGCTTTTCCTAGATTGAATTTCCTCATCTGGTAACTTTGCAGGCTGCGTGCGTTAATTACTTCAAGTTTCCATTTTACTTGTTTCTTCTAGCGTGTACCGTATAATATTATGTGGTTGGGAAAGGGTTGCTTAATGTAAACCTTAGTATAAATACTTTGTAAAGTTTATTGCGCGAAATTATTTGCGTAATTAATTCTCAGATATGGAGCACTCATTCAAAAACACATTTAAACCATATTCGTGAAGGAGTCTCTAAAAAGCTTGGAACACAAAATACAAAGAGCATTACCTACTTATATGAAGGGTTGGTGAGAATTGGGAGAAGCTTTTCATTTCCTTTAAAAGTTTGGTCCATCCACGAGTACTTGTCAAAGTTTTATCAGTAGCAAAGCTCCCAGGAATCCAGGAACAAGGATGTCGACTAGTTCCCCTCTTTAATTCCTTTAAATTAAATAATGGAAGGTCAACTAATGAAATGAGAGCGTTCCGCCCGAATCCCGGCGGTGCCCGGTAGCAGTAAGAGGTACCTACCCCGATGAGAAGTTCCTCCACTTTCATTCCACTCCAATGGAATATCTAATAAAATTTAGCGCAAAGTTACAGGAGCGGGCTTCAGGGATGGCGGAGTTTAGCTTCCACACATTAAATTTAATTATAATTAACTCAATTTTTATAAGTATCTGCAGGTTGATACTGTTCTTCGAATTCGGTCTCCAGTTGATGGTATCAATAATACTTATATTTAACAGTTAAATAATACAAATTCAAGCAACTACGGCTTCATTCACATAAGGAATATTTTCGCGTTTTAGGTTTTGAAGGCCTGATTTTATATGGAATCCGTCAGTGTAGGTACTTAATATAATATATGATGTATATCACCGCGCGTGTTTTGCTGAGCATACTAAGTCGCCACAACTCGATCTGTGTGCAGCTAATGAGAGTCATTATTATAAATTATCTTTTTTTAGAATATATTTTATGAAAGGAGATAATGTAGGAAATATTTATGCAAAACTTCGTTTTGTTATTAATAATTGCATAAATGCTTGCCACGTGTATTTAAATATAAAGTTGTTCAATGGCTGATCGGAATGTTGTTGTCAATAAAAGTAAATAATAATAATAAGAGTGTGCCCTTTTATGCTAATCTAAACAATCATAATTAAAAATACAATGTACGGTTGTCTTATAACTCTGTTACATTGTAACTCTGCTTCAATGAACTCTGTAATATGGAATAGCTTTGAAAGGGTCATCATTTTCAAATTTGGAATATTGGTTAGGAGAATCAGACAAGCGAAATTTTTGAAATTAGAACTCATTTGTCGAGAATTCAGACTACCTATCCGTATTTTTTCTCAGGTCTAACCTGTCTAGGGTCTAAAAATACTAATTTCAGTTGTGTGGTTTTGTAACTCTCGGACTTGAATTTACTTCGAATTTAAGTGTCATTTTAAAAATTGGAACTTATTGTAAAATTCACCCAATTAATATTTTAACAGAAAATTATTTCAATTTGTCTTTTTCATAATTGGAATTAATGATATGATATTTCACGCATCTGAACTAGTCGTGATAGTAAACCTAGTTGATTATAGTAAAAATAGATTATGTAGTTTTTTTTTCCCAATTTTCCAATCCTTTTGTGGTAGATGAGAAAGTGTCAGAACCAACATGGATTTCGATCATACGAATTTGGTGGTATATGAAAAACTCAGAACCCAATATGGATTTAGATCACACGAATTTAGTGGTAGATGAGAAACTGTCAAAACCCAATATAGATTTTGATCACATGAATTTGGGGGTAGGTGAGAAACTGTCAGAACCATAGACATATGAATATTACTAGACCAGAACGGAAAGGTGAGGGGTAGAAACCAAATACAGCGGGACGAAGAGCGGGAATGCGGGAATGCCGAAATTTGGTGATATGTGTTTCGTAAAAAACTCAATATATGTGCGAGATGCCTATTTACAAACAGTATATAGGCATTTCGCACATAATATCACCATTTAGTTCTTAAAAGTAAACTCTGCTTTTGAATGAATAGACCTTTTTACATGGAAGCGCGAATTGCTCGCCGCGTAATGTTTAAATTTGCGAAGTCCAAATATGGCAAAGAAAGGTCGCCTATTTTCGATTGAGTCCAATATTTTGGTGCCGTATTTAGTTAAGACACTTTTACAAATGTTTCATAGTTTACTTACCCCAGTAAATAGTGACGGGCACACGCCATGTATCTCGAGTGACAGTATATGTTATAAAAACGATCATATTATGTGATCTGAAGTAGCTTAAAATAAAGTAAAATAATGCGTGCCTATGTAATACGACAATTTGGTTTATTCTCTTTTTCACTTCTATTTTTACACGTTTTCAAAATACAAGCCACTATTTTTACCCTTTTATTTTGTAAAATGCACCGATGAGTGCTCGACGCTGGTGCTCTGCGAAGAATGATGACATCGCATTTTTTAGATTAACGCGAAGCCATACTCGATCCCAGCCGGTTCCAATGTAATGGTTCCAATGAGAGGGGGAAATAATACGCTTTTATTACTTAGGGCAGGTCTAGTAATATTCATATATCTATGGTCAGAACCCAAAAAGGATTTCCATAATTTTATTAGCTAATCATGGTATGGCAGTACTTATTCACAACACTTTTTCACGCGTATGGTATCCCAGATGACCCGCACAAAATCTCACCGATTGCTCCGAAATGCAATTATATTATTATTCCGCTTCTAGTACTCGATCAATCCATATTTGTTGTAAATAATATTTTAAATAAAGTTAATATCGCGGACAAATAAGTGTTTTCAATTAAACATCATCATTATTATAAGCCTGAACACAGGATCACGGCTTGGAAGTACCGTGATCTCAAGGAGCATTTTAAACCTCAATATTGGTAAGGTATGAAGGCAATCCTGCCTGACGTGGAGAGGATCACCACACCAAACACTCTCCATCCACTCCTACACCAACTAACAAACACTTCCAACAATGGTACTAAACCTTGTATATTATAGTCAAAATAGATTGTGGAGTTGATTTTTTTTCCCAATTTGCCAATCCTTTTGTGGTAGATAAGAAACCGGCAGAAACATTGACCTAGTACTTGATCGAAGGTCAGAAACCAATATGAATTTCGATCACATAAATTTGGTGGTAGATGAGAAACTGTCAGAACCCAGTGTGTATTTCGATCACGTGAATTTGGTGATAGATGAGATACTATCAAATTACCCAATATGGATTTCGATCATTTTATGAATTATTAATTTATATGAATTTTATTATTTGAGTTCTAGAAATTCCACGATTAACAACCTAAGCGCACAATCATTATACGCCATTTAATACATAATATTAACCACCTATAGCCATTGTGTTTATTGAGTCGAGTATACTCAACATTTTAACTTTCAACTGACAGGGTGCTTGTTATAAAATGGCGCTACCGCTTGTGTGAATGGCCGCGCAACAACTCCCGCACCATAAAAGTCTCGTAGCGAAACATTTAGCTCCCTTTCGAATGAGGCTTTAGTACTTAATTAACTGTGTATGAAATTGTATTTGGTTGCCGGAATGACAATAATTATTCTTCCCATGTATCTGCAGTGCAGACAATAAATTATTTGTGCTGTTAGAATTGGCCGTGTTCTATACGGAACATAATAAACAAAATACATTCACAATGATATCAATGTCACAACACAATGTACGTACATACCTATCTGCAGTGGTTACAGTAATAATAATGATTACATTTTTAGTATTATCACTATATCACTGTTTTTTGTATATTTTTTATAATCGTACTATCTTATTTTTTACAGTCCCAACTGCTCTCAACCACGTAACCAGTGGGACTATGGAATCCCCAATTGGAGTATGTTGTGACGCTGAAGGTAGTAGGAAGAGGAAGGAGATGGGAAAGAGGAAGGTGGGAAAGTATCTGGCTATTCAGATCTGGTGACCAATCACGGCTAACGCCATTTCAAGCAACGTTTCAATTCTGAACGGTCTTATACCAGGGCGATACTGAGAGTATTTTCCACTCTGGAACGTGCCGCAAAAAAACCTTATATTATTTTTATTTTAAATGATAAAATTGTGAAATAGCGCAATAGATTTGACCGCGGAGGCCGTTTGTTTAAAATCAATAATTATAAAAAAATATTAATGTTAGTTTTAACCCCCGACGCAAGGAGTCGAGCGGTGTTATAAGTTTGACTTTCTGTGTGTCTGTCTGTCTGTCTATCTGTGGCATCGTAGCACCTAAACGAATGGATCGATTGTGATGCGTTTTTTGTTTGTTTGAAAGCTGACGTGATCGAGATAGTTCTTAGAGGCTACAATTCATGAAAATCTGTTCGGGAGTTTCAAGGTCATCAGCTCTTTTTTGTGTCGGGGGTTGCATAAAATTTTACTTATTATAAAATAAGTTGTCACAAAGTTGAATACCGTATCACCCCAGCACTTCTTTGAAATGGAAGAACAACTTTAAATAACGATTTTTATAAATATTATCAAAAATACTATATAGATACAGTCGCGTGTAACGAAATGAATTTGATTTGAATTTTGTTTATTAAATTGAATTGATTAATAAATTAGATTATTTAAATTAATTTATGTAATTTTCAAAAATGGAACAGATTACGTCAAGAGTCCCTAGTACCGACGTATATTATTATATTTTAACAGAAAATTAATTTGATTGTTCTTTTCAAAATTGAAATTGTAATATCTAGATTTTTCCTGGGTGCGACTTGTAAAAAAGTCTAAAGTAAATAGATGTCACATAAATATTATGTGACTGGTGCAGTTCTTGCCTATTTGGTTATTTTGTCTATGGTAATTTTTTTGGAGACTGGCAATTTTTCTTGGGAAGAAAAAATGCGAGTTTGTCTATGGGCACTTCCTTTTCTCCTGGCGACGGGCTAGCCGGCTGAAAAATTAGTCACTGACTATGAAAGTCTTTTATTGAAAATATCATGTGAATCCAAGTGGATTTTGTCTTGTAAAGGTCGCGGGGCGTTTTACCGTGTCACGAGAAGTTCGTGCACGTTTTTATTTTGGTGGATCGGTGAATCTCACCTGTTACTGTGTTGGCGGATCGCCATGTTTTGTGAAAAGTATTTGAATGGACAGCATATCGTTAAATGACTGGTCCTGGCAGTGGCTTTTGATTATGCCTTTGGGTGACCCCGCGTCGCGAAGCCACGGATGGGTGTAAGCTCCGTGAGACGATATCTGTAGGCCTGGCAGACTATTTGGGGCCACGTGCTGTTGGTGTGGAAAGGGTGGAGGCCGCCTGGGATGGAAGTAGCGGCACCGAATCACATAGAAGGATGACCCTGGCTCCCCGGTTCCCTGGTTTCTGCGTGAAACGTCCCGATATCGTCGCACTCCGCGAACCCAGTGTTTAGTTAGGATAGCCTTTCTTTTCCCGGAGTCCATCTGGTATGTTTTAGTGTTTGTTTGTTTTGATTAATTTTGATGGCCGTGATTGATGGCCCTAACTTTGATGCCGACAATATAGTTTTTTTTTGAACAGTTCATACTCTTTTATTTATCTAAAATCCCTCTTACACTGACAGAAATCCCCACAAACCTGAGCGGAGCTCACAGCCATTACATAGAAAAGAAAAAAAAATGGTATGTACTCATTGCAAGTAACACATAATGCCAGCTTACCTTCATATTATGTCGTTTCAAATTGTAAGTTATTCCCATAGACATATGAATATTAGTAGACCTGCCCTAAGTGATAAAAGCGTATTATTTCCCCCTCCCATTGGAACCATTCCATTGGAACCCGCTGGATCGAGTATGGCTTCGCGTTAATCTAAAAAATGTGACGTCATCATTCTTCTGCAAGCCAGCGTCAAGCACTCATCGGTGCATTTTACGAAATAAAACGGTAAAAATTGTGGCTTGTGTTTTGAAAACGTGTAAAAATAGAAGTGAAAAAGAGAATAAACAAAATTGTCGTATTACATTCCATAGGCAATCATTATTTTACACTATTTTAAGCCAATTCAGATCACATAATATGATCGTTTTTGTAACATACACTGTCACTCGAGATACATGGCGTGTGCCCGTCCCTGTTTACTGGGGTAAGTAAATTATGAAACATTTATAAAAGTGTCTTCACTAAATACAGCAACAAAATATTGAACTCGATCTTGTAGGCGACCTTACTTTGCATATTTGGACTTCGCAAATGTGTTCATTACGCGGCGAACAATTCGCGCTCCCATGTAAAAAGGTATATTAATTCAAAAGCAGAGTTTACTTTTAAGAACGAAAGTGTGATATTATAATGCGAGATGCCTATATACTGTCAGATTGAGTTTTGACGAATCACATATCACCAAAGCCGTCTTCCCGCTCTTCGTCCCGCTGTAGTTGGTTTCTACCCCTCACCTTTCTGTTCTGGTCTATTAATATTCATATGTCTATGGTTATTCCCAAATTTAATGTGATTCTAAACTTTTTAAAATCACAGTTTTGAATTTTCTTTTGTCTACCTATATTTAAATTGGTATTAATCTTCTATCTTTTTGCTTTAAAAAACGTTAAATGATTTTAAGAAAAAGTGTAACTTCCATTATCTTTGAGAAGTCAAGGTTCTGAAAGAAAAAAACTATAGTAGAATATATTTTAAAAAACAGGGTGTGGAGTGTGCAGTTCACACGCGGTAGAAGTGAAACCATCAGTAAACTAAAGTATAATAGAGTGGGGAGGCTACGAAGCACCGCACAAAGAGGAGACCGATTATTCTGTCTCATTTTCGCGCCGGCTAAATCCTATAGATATATGAGTTTGTCTCTTTTTAGTGTCGCTATTTTTCGTTTCATCGAGTTTCAAATCACAACAGTGCTATAGAAGTTTCACTTCAAAATATGATGTGTAGATGAAGCTACATTTAAAGTAGAAACAAAGTTAAAAGATGCATTAGAACAAAAAAGGCGATGTAATATTACAAAAAGTTTATTACCGTTACAATACGTAACAAAACACACTTCATTATGTATACAACAATACAACCGTACCTCATAATATTAGCCGATTTACAAAAAAATTGTTACCGCCTTTTTTTGTTACTTTATTTTATTTTTATTCATGTTAACTATTTTTTTTTTTTTTTTTTTTTTTTCTTGTTAGTTTTTGGGGTGTTATGCCGTGTTGCGCTACCTCCTACTATAGCCGACGTTTCGGACAGCGTTGCAGTGTCCATCATCAGGGCAGATCCGGTAGATCCGACGATGTGGGATCTACCGGATCTGCCCTGATGATGGACACTGCAACGCTGTCCGAAACGTCGGCTATAGTAGGAGGTAGCGCAACACGGCATAACACCCCAAAAACTAACAACGAAAATGCTTTTGGCCGTGAAAATCTAAAAACTTATATGTTAACTATTTATTGAATTTTATTAAATTGTAAAATGGAGACCTCAGCATGGGCATAGAACAGATAGAACTGAGCCAGACCCACATTATCATAAAATGTTTTAAAATACATCATATTATTGTATCAATTAATAAAAAAAAATGTTAGGTTACCACTCGCCAGTTCTGTGCGCCGCCCGAAGCTCGAAGGTAGAGTCCATAAGCCCTCGGAGGCGTGCGACTCGACGCTAAGTTGTCGGTGTGACAAATAAATCCCCCGATACCCGCTCGTGTAATGTGCCGAGAGCTATAGCTAGTGTCTCAGCCTTCTACTAAATCTGCACATATTTAATAATAAATACATTCCTACGCCTGCTATTTTATGTGCTACTCTACCGATGAATTTAATTGCTTCCCCTTGTTACAGCGTAGAAGTATACAGAGAATAAATTCTGACAATATTATAATGTTAGTGTATATTACGGATCAGATTTAGTTATAAAAAGATATTCATAAAATTCTACAATTTTTGTTTAACGAACTTCCAGATAAGTAATATATAAGTTGTCCTCTACGTCAAAACTACAAGATCATTCTCTCTGTTAATTTTCTGTACCCTACCACTCGGGCGATTTTCGGCATATTATAGCAAGTTTGCTGAACGGCTTAGTAGTACCTACTACTGAGTATAGTATCTACTTATAGAACCTAAAAATTTCCTCGCATGGGTAGGCAGAGAGGACGGACCGCCAAACAACTCGGTCTTGACACACATTTTTTGCCTCATTTACATTTATATATCGTCTCATACATACTTTTCTATTATTCTGACTCTTGACATGGTCCGTCTCAAGTATCTGATTCACTTGATCGTGCCATGTCTTCCTCTGTCGTCCCCTTTCTTTTAGCATTCACATTTGCGTCGTATATTCTTCTTGCGCTACTTTCTTCATTCATTCGCTCTACATGCCCAAACTATCTGAGTATCCCTTTCTTAATGTTACTCATTACGTTTACATCAGCCTTGCATTCTTTGAGGATCTCCACATTTCTCACACGATCATACTACACATACACCTCAGGGATGTCATTTTCGCTGGTTTTAAATCGCAGTAAGCAGTTCAAATTATTTTGCGAAACGATTTTAATTAAATCGAATGGCCAAATCGAAAACCGAACACCAATCGCTCGGTGGTTAGTTGTTCAGATTTACGGATCAAACCAGATGTTATAAAATAAACGAAAACTGATAAATATTTGCATATTTACGGATATCTCGGCTGTGAAATAAGAGTTATAATATAAGGTATTATTTTATGAATATAATAGAGAGATGCGTTTTGATCATCAAGTTCCAAATATAGGTACAATTTCCGAGATTTAGAATCAGAACAAAAAACTTGCTTTCCTCCTACCTGCTAATAGCTGATGATCATGTTGATCTAACAACTAATTATTTTTATATATAAGTAGTTCCTTCCAGTGCAAACTTTGTATAAAGTAGGATTAGGTACATTTGAATAGTACATCATCTCATAAAATTTAATTCTATTTAATGGGTAGGAAATGAAAACCAATAGATTGTATGTTTATGTGAATATAGAAACTAACAACACCACGCACATTAATAGGTCAACAAAACCATTATAAATGTACATAGGTGATGTGGTTTCCGTCAAGAGAAACTAATTTTAAAATCCGCGCCTAAACACCACCATCTTAGAAAAGCGTTATCAGAAATTTAACGATTGCCTCCTACTCCACCCCTGAGCGTTGCCGCGCTGATAAATTTAGTGTTTTTGAGTTGGCTGGATGTCGCGGAAGACAAATTTATCACCCAGAGGTGTAGCCGAGTCGCCGCGTGCTTTAAATTATGTTTAACGCCTCTTAGCATATTTGCTAACTATTTCACAACAGCCATATATCACGGTGGATATTCCTTGTAACGATTTTTTAAATGAAAGATTTATTTAATTATGCAATCCTCTTTTGCCGGTATTAATAGTTTCATATTTATAAATATCGGCAGTTGAACATGAAATTAGTAATTCAGAAAGAGGCGTATGTTTTTGCTAGAGAGTTTGAAATATAGATACACCTGTCACCTATCCACTTCTAAATACCTATATTAAAATGAACCAGTATATTTACTATATATGGATCGTCTTAAACCATAGTGAACTAACTTACTTTTTGCAATTTATGAGTTAGAGCTTAAAATGAGGGCCCCAAATCATAATCTAGCTCTGCCAGAGAGAAGCAATCAGAGAAAAACTGTCCATGATTGGTCAGAATAGTATTTCTATGATTGATTCCCTCTGGGAGAGCTGGAGCCCTCATGTGAAGCTCTAACTCAGAAACTGAAATAAGTGAGTTAGTTCACCATGGTTTAAGACAATTCATATATGAATATTTTCCGATAGCTTCCTCGTAAGCAGCTCTTCCTTTTTCTCATAAACAACCGACACATTTTATAATAACATAAATATAAGTCACAATGAGTGACAGAAAACCATATTTTGTATGTAACCACACAATGTTTAAATATGCATCATTCAAAATAAATCACAATCAACACAAAAACTGCAGTAAAATTGACAGTGACACGCGACACATTGACTGTCCTAACAAGTAAATCGAGCGCTCTCCACGCAAATAGCCATAATAGCTTCCACTTGATTAGTCTCGCGTTCTTCCCGTCAAAACTCTATTATTAACACCCATTGTGCTTACTGCGCCCAGCACACTCCACGCTTGTGCTTTATCTACAATCAATAATGCAGCGTTAAAGGTTTGTTATATTTATTGTAAAAATACCATTTGCCACGCGTCGTAGAAAATTATCCGTGAACTTTTATTTATATGGGAAACGCAGCAATGTGACGTTTTAAGAGCAGTTGCAGCATCCCCATCGAAACAAAAAAAGCCAAAATCACGCTGTAAATTTCCACAAATCGTCAAAAGGGGAAGACTTATTCGATAATAATGTTTATCATACAATTGTTGGTGGTGTAGCATTTTTGTTACGGGTGTTATACTGTTTGATTTGTGTGTTTTTGATGTTGGACGCCGTTACAGTACTCGGCTCACAGTCGATTAGCTATTTAATGTTCAGGAAGTGAGCTCGTATTAGCCCGGGCTTGATAGATTAACGCGGCCGAGTAAAACTAACCATAAAATAGGAAAAGCAATAACCATTAGCAAACACATTCCTGCCGCGATGTAAAATGAAGGATCGCGAGTTTTGTTTTACGACCCAGTGCACAAACGTTCGATCTAAACATTAGATAACCAAAAATTCACTGTTATCAAGAGTCAAATCTTATTAAAATCTTTGTGTTAATAGAAGTATGGGTGGTCTAATATCACAGATACATTTAATTGAAAGAGAAAAGGCAGCATCAAAAATACAAATCGCAGTATTCTTGCATTTAAAAGATATTGACCCCTCTCAATCTAAACGCTAAAGTATCTTACAGGTATTATTTGCGTATATTTATTTTATTTTTATTTTATGTGTCCTCATACCTTAATCAACTACTTATTTTATAATCCAATATGTTACTAACAATACGGCAAAGTTTAAAAGATATATACGTATCTGGGACCGAAATTGAATAATAAAATCCCCACAGAATTAAACATTAAAACATGCAAAATGGCATGCATCGGTACAATAATAACTAAATGGTTGATTGGCTTAGGTAGGATTGAGTGTGAAAAATTATTAAATAATGTCACTTAAAACTTAAAATTATATATGGTTAACTATTAATGGCACAATCAGTAAAAAATTTGTACATACTTAAAAGACAAAAAAAAAATCCTTTTACAGAATACATTTTTGACATTTTTCAACAGCATTTGGTTCCGTAGAACAGGCAATCTGCCTAGCTAAGAACTAATGATCCACAAGACAATAACACTTGTACACATTTTAAAATCAACAGTTATTTTGAAATATTATTATTATGTAATTTTGCTGTATAAATGTCAAAGACATATAATATAACGTCATTGATAAATGTAACTAATGTAATAAAATAAATAAAATAAAAAATAATCTCCTAACATTCCTGTCTAAATACTTATGATTATTACTAAATAAATGCACGCTAATTTGGCCCAATTGAAGAAGTGACATTTTTTATGAATATCAGTTTTCTATTGAAGAAATAAAACATTTAATTGATGCTTTCAGAGCGGCATAAAATGTCCAGGAAGGTTAAGTCACAAAACCGTTTTGTTAATATTAGTGTTAGGTAAATTTTATATTTGCGTAGCGAACTGCTAATATAATATTATGAGCCATTCGCAGCGCACACCCATATAAACACGCATAACATCTATTACTAGTCTATTACTCAAAATACAGTCAGTGTATCTAGTGCTCAACAACTCACCGTAACTTGCGACACTCGCGTCACCGGCCCTTCCCGATTCCGCCGTTCCCGATCCACTCCAACTTCCTTGGACAGTTCTCCAGCATGGCGTCGAGGACCGATCACACTGCACCACCGTTTATCTCCACCTTCCAGGAAGTTCCTTGATCTTCACCACCGGTTGACCACAACATCATCATCAAGTCTCCGCCCACCAAGCGTCGAGCGTAGATCCACATCCCGCTGTGATGTGACATTCGTGTTATGCATCCCATCGTGATATATACACACACACTGCTACTGTCTACATAATAAAGACACAGTACCTACTACATAACATCTTTAATTGTCTCTACCTACCATTAGCCACATTTATAACCCAAAATTAAAAAAAAATCTACTTTCTAACTATCCCTTATCTTTCTATAAATGTGGTAGAAAATCACTATAAAAGTAAATTATAGTTAAAGCCAGTATCAATCTCCTTTTCACACCAATTTTGGCCAGCTAAAATTGCAATTCAGACCTTTGTGCAGTGCGCTATGCAGCACTTAACGTGTCCATTTTATTTCCAACCGCAGCTATTGAATTTTCATTAAAACGCGTTATGACCTCAACTAAAGCAAGGCTTCATAGTACTTATAATAAACAATTCTTCTTCAACCCATTCCTTGCAACTATTTGTCACATAGTAGATATTTTAACTCTCGACCGCTTGTGACCTGTGGAGAGTAGGATTCCATGCCAACTCAGAGTCAACTCAACGGTCTCAACACCTCTTTGAAAAGCGTAAAGGTTATCATTTTTTTTAAATAGCGTGTAACCCTAACCTAACGTTGCCTATTTAACAATTTTTATATACTCCCCGCACTCCTACACATAGTATATATACAAAACGATCAGGATAATCAAATACTTGAGTTGGATTATGATCGAGACGATGTATGAATGTGAGTGAAACAAGGAATGTGTATGCTAGACCGACTTCTTTGTCGGCCCGTCCTCTGTGCGTACCCCTGTGGTAGGTACGTGCCCCCGCGCTGTGGTGGTTGGTTGTTAGTTATTTACTTGTGTATGTTAGAAACTTTCTTGAAGGTAGGAAAAAAGGATCGCATAAACTCACTCAAGCAGGATAATGGTGTCTCTTGTCAAATTTCCACTTTTCACGTTGCACCGATTAACACAGTTGTAATTTTGAAGCTTTTCACGGAACTCGGAATTTTTCAAAGAAGTAAAATACTGATCATAGAAAACTGCCTTCATTTTGAAGACTGTCAAGGCACTGAACTTGTGACTTCTCGGATGTAGGTAGGGAACAGGTGTGGGTAGGAATCAGGAAAATGATAGGAATAATCACTAACAATGTATTTTAAGGAAATGGCGCTTTTTTTATTGCGATCGGTGCGATTAAAATTTTTTTGTAATCTAATTAATTTGTATCAATGTCCGCATCTACGAATTAAGTTCTCAAGCTAGCAAACTGCAACCTGTACCTAGGAAAAATAAGTATAATAAATGTTCTCTGCGTGCAAACCGCATCTAAATTTCTCTTGTAAACAATAAGCAGTGTTAATCTCAAGTGACCTCCCAGGTAAGTATGGTCATATATATTTTAACGGAGCATTAACATTCGTTAGTCAAATGCATTGTACATATAGTTTTCATTTAAAATCGACGAACCGGTAGATGCAATCTATTAGCCAAAAGCTTCAATGATAGTTAGTCTAGTCCGTAGTTAGGTACTATTATCATAGGTCATAGGTAGATCATTGTAGAAATGTATTATAAATTTGTGTACCGCCCTCGAGATGGTTTTTCACAAAAGCGCTGTACAAATCATCCAAATATTGTTTTTATTAAATAGTTACGAAGTTATACATTTTTACTCGACCCTTTTTTCATGTCTACTGCTATCAAACTTCTGTCTGATAACAGTGATAACACCAAATAGCAAAATTCATTTTGATTGTGTGCACAATTTTTTAATGTACCTATAACTAAAAAATACCTTTATTGGTACGTATTTGCTCGGAGACGAGAGCAGAAATAATATTTTCGGTCCATTGATTTTTTATCAATATTTATTCAAGTGTTCCGAAAGTGTGAAGCGTGTTGTGAAGTGTAATGGAGGTATTTGGACACATGTGCCAGTCAAAACACAATCAAATAAACAACTTCTCGACAATCAACGGGCGATAAAATGTGATAATTTCAACAATACCGTTGTTTATTCAGTTGTTGTAATGTAGGATTAAAAGATAACCACTGACTAAATAACATACTTCCTACCAAAATACGAAATTTATGTCGTTTTGTTAATTGGACAATTGTTGGTTTTTTCATGAACACTGTTTTTTGTTTATTAATTTTATTTTTTATTTCCTGGGATTCACAATTTTTAGACATTTTCTTTTGAAAAGTTTTATAAAAAATGTACATGTGTTACTTACATTTGTTGTTAAAAAAATAAACAATGAATCTAGAAGTGGAAAAAAAATATTAGAAGCAAATAACAATTTTTTTGGTAATATTACGGTTAATTATTGTTTAATTGTTATTATGAATACCACACAAGAGCCTCAAATTATGCGCCAGTGAAAATATGGTATTCTCAATTCGGATATGTTGTACGGCTGAAGGCAGTGGGGAGAGGAAGAAGATGAGCCAGAGTAAGGTGGGGAAGTATCTGGCTATTCAGACCTGATCACCAAACATAGCAAAAGCCATTTCAAGCAACTCTTTAATTCTGAATGGTGGTCTTACATCAGGGTGATGCTAATAGTATCTGCCATTCTGGAACGTGACGCCAATATTCTGTATATTATTTTTAATTCATATATTTATAAATATGATCGAAAAGACTGCGGACTTGCCTTGTTCATAGGGCAATGCACGCCACTGCAATTAGATAAACATTTCTACAGGAAGCATAAAGATGTCAAAAAAGGATCGTCTAAATAAGAGGAAGATGGTCATGCCATAAATAATAATTTTTGGCTGACGATGTTTTTTTGTATGAAAAGGTCGTAAAGTATGGGATTATATTTCTACATGCGAGATAGCATACATTATTGGAATATTTCCGTTAAAATATTATGTAATGCAAACTGATGGTTTTTAAGTAAGTTTATCCAAAGCACGAAGTGCGAATTGAGGCAGGGATGTACGATAAACGAAGATGAATATGAATGTAAATTCTGTCAAACAGAGGTGTGCCGTGAAATTTTATGGAGTTTGTCGATGTAGCGGAACAAGAAATTAATTTGTTTTTGGTTTTTATATCAATTATCATTGTTTTAATCTTATTCAAATGTCTTTTGTATGATTAACAATATGATGTTAATTATTAATGGTCATATTTAATGAACAGATTTGATGTTTTATTTTTTTAAAATATTTCGGTGGATGGATTTACAACAAACACAACATGTTCTGCTGGTAATTATCATTATGCGTCACAGCTGTTACGCCTTTTGAAGCCATTATCAAACTAGGGTTAGGCCACTTACAGACGATATTCAGAACGCGAAGCAGTTGTCACGTATTCAGTTCACGCATCACGTAAGCAGTTGTCCAGTATTTAAAAATAAACTATTTTTAAAAATTAAATTATGATATTATTGTATAAGTAAACAAAAGAACTAAAATATTAAATTTGAGTTCTACACATTAAACTTGATAACAATAAACGCATTGTTTCATTTATTATTATAATTAAATTATTTAATGTCACTTTCGCCTGTCGAATGTGAAAGTAAAACACCGTCATTCGTAAAAAAAATTGTATCTTTCAGATTTAACAAAAAAACCTCACAAAAAAATCAAAGTACTTAAATAAAGGTGGAAAAATTGCCTCCTCAGTTGTAAATCAAACATTTAAAATCAATTTATTTATATCACATTTCCTAAGATTACCGCAAGAAATTAGATAAATGCAATACTTTCATTATATAAATAATTATCAAATCTTTAATAATCTTAGCTAGTTACGAGATAAAATTCGTTTACGATGTGATCATCGGTTCCATGGTGTAACGGTTAGCACTCAGGACTCTGAATCCTGCGATCCGAGTTCAAATCTCGGTGGAACCTGACACTTTTAACATTTTTTCTCTGATATTATCTTTTCTGTCAGACTCACTGAGTTCAAATGATTTTAAATTTTACATAACTTTTAAAAAACGATTTTGTTTAAATCTTTTTTAAATTTTTTTATTTTTATTTTTCAACTAACTTCACAACCGTTGTGGCGATAAAGTTCTTCTAGTTTTGGCTTACAAAAGTATCGGGATTTAAAGCAAACCAGATATTCAAAACTTAATAAAACAAGCTGGAGCTTATATAGATGGCGAAAAGGTTTAAATTCCTGTTTAACACCAGCCGTCTTTTATGAATTATTAAAGAAAAAAACATTGCTTATATTTTTTTCAGGAATTGAGGAACAAATATTTAAATAAATGTTTTACGATCATTTTATAAATAATTTTTTTTTCACATTATACAATGAAACCACAAATGAAAAGGAGTTCGTAATTAGGAGATTTTTAACTTTAACGTGGTTTTTATGGGCCGGATGCTTTATTTTTTCTGGGCTTATAAAAAGATTAATAAAAAATTCTCTTTATTTCAGAGGCAAATAGGAGTTCTAATCCCAGTATTTAATTAAAGCATCCAAAATATATCTAAGCGATCTAATTTTTAAACCTAAATCACACGATTTTGCATTACTTAGTGGTGCATCACCTCAAGTTGAAATATCAGCGAAAACCGTTTTGAACTTTGAAAAGTCAGGGTACGCCTCTGCTGACATTTTTCATTGTATTGCACATTTTTACATTCTCCCAACTTTACGCATTTCTTTCTATCTAATAATATTATTTTGGGGTGTGTCAAACTTTGCTCTCCCGCCATTATTTACTTTCCGTTTCAATATATTTCCCAGAGCTAAGCGCTAGCGGAGGGAGATTTATTATTCGCAAATCTGCCAATCATCCGTGTTTGTGTTATTCCCTCCACCCCAAAGAGCTTTCGGACAAACAAAATTGCTTTATCATTCTTTTCTCACTTCATAAAATCATTTTTGTTTTCACTCGCTCGCGTCTCCCCTTTTTAGTACCTACTTATATATATACGTTAGACAATTTTGATGCCCACCAACCTTTCTTTTTTTTATGACCATACAAGGATAAAGTTCCCACCCATAAGAAAAATACTGATACTTAATTTTCAACAATTGTCATCGTTTTGAGGTTATCTAATTAACAGGTACTTCATTTATGTAACGTCGTTGGTACTATAAACAATAATTATACGTACCTATTAAAACGAATAAAATAATCATATTATATTATATTTCTTGAATTTGTTTTTCCGGCACTGGATCTCAAACGCGGTGCCTTTGAAGAACATGTTAACCGCTCAGCAATAAGTAATTTTAATAACCAATAACAAAACACTTCAACACCCTTCAAAACAAATTAGTTAGTCATTTCAAAAAGTGTTAAGTAAATATAAGAGAATTTTTCTTTGATTTTCTTTCTTTGATGTGCCTTGGTTGGAGGCTTATTTGAACCCATTAAAAAATATTTATGAACCCTTAACAAATTTCACATATTTTGCGAGATATGACTTACCTAGTATTCCTTTCAACTAGTACCTAGTACACAAGTGATTATTTTGGATTTTATTTTATTTATTTATTGTTTTGGAATGTTTACAGAACATTAACAAGATTTTTTTTAAAGATTAACATTGTAAAGAGCGTAAACGTATAATCCACTTCATAATGTTCAGAGAATGCACAGTTTATGATTTGTTTTTCACTGTGTAGAGATGTCGACAATCAATAAGAAGATATAAACAAAAATATAAAGAGAGATAAGAACAGTAAAACATAAAGATTAACATATGATATTATAAAAAGAGAATAATGGAAAGAGTAATTAACAATCATTCACATTGAAGTTAAAATATAACTAAATGCATGCAAACCACTTTGCATAAACCACTTATTTAATCAAAATTATCAAAATGTAAAAAAAATGTAAAAAATGTAAATGTAAAATAAATCAAATAACAAGGACGTGGGTGATTTTTGAACCAATCTGCGGTCTATAAATATTTTTTTAATGATTGTAACTTAATTATATAGGGTGTTAAGGGACGTACTTGACTTACTTCAACCAGTGTTTCCTGACATTATTTGAAGTAAAAAATATAACTGAAATTTGGGTCGCTGGTTTTTGATATTTTTTTTCTACAAAAACATTTTTAAAAATTGGACATTTGGGGGAGAAGTAAGAGGTTGGGTGGTTACTCGGCTGAGTGACCAGTGACGACATGCGGGTTTTTTTGTTGTTTGATTTTGAAGAAAAAAAAATTGAAAATAAAAAATGTCATTGAAAATCATAGGAGACCAAAATTTCATCTATAGAAATAATATTCGATTGCGAAAAGAAAATAGAAAATGCGGTTAGATAATAAAAGCCGAAATTATCTAACCTTCGACATAATTCGCCCGAGGCCTGAGGAGCTAAACCCGATGATTTGGAATCATTCATTTATCCATTACCTTCGCCACAATATATTTCCTAGTTCGTATTATTTGCAGTTCATTGATATTGAAATTAGACTACAAATGTGATCTTTAATTGCCTTCAAAATGTATCCAAATATTTGTTTTACAGGTGTGTTTTGATAAAGGTGCTCAGGCCCGAATTTGTGGGTTAATTAAAAGAGGTATGGCCAAGGGCTTCCGAGTTATATTATTACTTTCCGTTACGATTTAAAAGGAAGCCACAATATCACATATATGTAAGTATTCTTAGTGTGCCTTAGATCGCTACAAATTTGTGTAATAGGCATAAAAATCGCTTGGCAAACGGAGTTTAGTAAATATATTTATTTTTACGTTTTCGAATAGCTACAGACCATATTCAATTTTTGAGACCCCAGGCGTTTAAACATAAGGCAATTTTTGTTCTCTCTATGGAGAGCGACACTAGCTTATATAATAATAATAATAATTGGACAATTTGTAAAGCGCCGTTTTTGTGAAAAATCACCTCAAGGGATACAGGTATAAGATATTTTTTTGAATTAATAAACGATTTTATTGAAAAAAAGACCATGAGAACTAAAAAGAGCATTACTATACGAACTCGAAAAAATTATAATCATTATAATTTGCTATAGTAATACAAATGCGGTCCTGGCGGTGGTGTATTTTTTATTAGTGATCTAATGACTTCTGAATATTTTATACTAATTTCCATTAAAACTATGACTACAAAAACTAGTAGTCTCATTGAACAGGATGTCTGTCAGCTTACAAGTGTCTGCAATCACCTCCCTCGGCATTCATTCACAATGTAGTTTTAGCATTGAATGAGCTGATTATTGTGGGCTCTGTAGGTGTGTAAGACTCATAGTTAATGACACCCCTTATTAAATAGAATATTCATCTCGGACCATGGAGTCCTAATGCAAGGCCCATTCACTGTATGGGGCACTGACTGTAGGGACAGGAGACGTCGCATCCTTAAACGCAATAAGTCCAACGCCCACGGGCGGCCGAACAAGGGGGCAAACTTTGAATTTTTACTTTCCACACAAACATGATTTTATGCGGTTCCATGACAACTCAGAATCAACTAAACTCAACACCTATTTGAAAACTCATTAAAAGCAATGAAAAAAAACAATTCCAAATTGTCAGGTCACTATTTTATAAATATACTAGCTGACACGGTGAACGTTGTTCTGCCATATAAATTATTTCTATGTGTGGATGAAAGTTAGATGAGGCGGACGTAGCGCCATCTGTCATTCAACAACATAAATAATTTCGTTCTGTTTGAAATACAGAGCGACGACGAACGACGGTTAAATTTGTTCATACAAAAATATTAAAATCGCGATTAACAAATGGGAGGGTGGGGGTAGGAGGGTGAAATTTGGGGTTATAGGTATTTTTTATGCAAAAAAATATACAAAAAAAACCATCATGGTGGAATATGTTGGAGGGTTGATGGAGGACTTAGCCAACCCAACCCACATAAATAATGAATTTACACAAATTGTTAGCAATGGAAAGCGTTAAAATAAGTTGTAGGTATCTATCTCCTTGCGTGACAGGAAGACAATTGAGTGGTCCAGAAGTTATTAAAGACGGATACAAGTAACTTCACAATCTCCAGCCTCAAGCGAAACTATGCTAGACACTGGGCATGTTGTACAACTTCGGATTACTGTTGTAATTAGATTATTCGTTGAGATAGAGAAGCAGATCGACCACCATAACACGAGCATCAGCCTAGCATGGTGGTCAGAAAATCCACTAATAATGTAACCATATTTTGTATGTAATGAATAAAGAAAAAAAAAGATATAGCATACAGATGAGATAGGCGATGACTTCAACGGGTGAGAGCAGCCAAGATCAGAAAAAATGGAAAAAAAATAGAAAGGCCTATATCCAAAGCTTTTGCTACGCAGCGGCCATGTCTATAACCGTGGGTTGACGTACAGTATGCAGTTTGCATCTTACAGTTCGCAGTGTGCGGCGAAGAGAATAAAATGACCAATAAGTTGATCAACGCGGAGGTCCGCGGTAAGTAGCGGCCGATTAACATGGCAATTCATTCCGCCAGCAGTTAATGATGGAATTAATGGCCCACCGGATGACTGATGGGAAATGCATGGAGAGTGGTACAGCGCTGGCGCCTGGCAAATTAAATCAGACCTTAGTACTGCCAACATTTACACTCTTTAATGTTTTTAATGTGAACGCAACACGAACGCCCATTTGCACAGAGTACGAAACGATACGATTACGATTGTAGCACTACAGCCAGGAGCACTCCTGTCTCGGTGAGACCGGTACACCAGGGGGCATTGATTTGTAAGGACTTGGAACACGTGCTTTGAGGATAGGGAGGAGGTGGGATTTTAACGAAGCCGGTATAAATGGCAACCTAATAGGTCAATATTGGAATTTAGGATGGCCAGCAGTAAAGGAATGGATTGAGTGTTATTTTTTTCCTTTCATCATGCCTTTTTTCTTCTCGGCTCATCTTGGATCTTCTTGTCTATTTATGACTGTTCTTGAGACTCTTCTTGCCCCTTCTTGGATTTTCTCGCCTCTTCTTAACTCTTCTTGTCTCCTGTCCTATTTTTTTTAACATCAGCTCCACACGGGAGGCCCTGAGGAAAATGATTCCCCTCGGGGCCTATGGGGATGCTGTGTGAAGGGTATTTTTAGGAAAGGAAGGAGAGGAAGTTCTGGGAAGTAAAAGGGTATGTGGGTAGGAATCTGGGGTTCAGTGTGTCCAGGAGTGACGAATGTATGAATCCATCCCTCCCACTGCAGTGCAAGGCGATGTTTCGAGAGAGTACGGCTGGAGAAATCAAAGGGACTCCCTCAACCATTCTCTCCCGACCCGGCCTGCCATGCAGCTGGTGGGCAGGTGCATCTACTGCTAAAACCCGGACAAACCTCACCTCATGAACCCGGGCACCCTATATAAGTCACCAAACTACTTGGAGTGACCTATGGCAGAGGTGTTGGTTAATCAATAAATGGTTCCCGGGGCGGCGGTACCCTTACCCGCCTCCCAAATTTAAATCTACGGCTCTCTTGCTTCTTATTGGATCTTCTCGTCTCTTCTTGGCTTTTCTTGACTCTTCTTGGCTCTTCTTGGATCTTCTCGTCTCTTTTCGGCGCTTTCAACGCTCAATTAATTGCATGCACGAAAAGTCCGAAGAAAAATTGTGAATGTGGAATGTTCGGTGGCGGGGGGAAATGTGAAAGTGTAAGATAAAAGTAGTTAAGATTCTATCTGGCTTTCCGTTAACTAAAACTATTTAAATTCTGTATTCTGCGGTGCAATTATAACTGTCAGTTAATAATTAAATTACTTCTTCAAACTTCGCAAAATTACTTTGTGGCATCATTAATTACAATAATGAATAACAGATCACTTTGTATAAACCACTATATTATAAACAATATCTACATGTTTCGATAACAATGTAATCATCAGGATATGTTAATATAAAGAAAAATAAATGACAAACAAGTATAGACAAATTAGAATAATCTATAACATAGACAAAATATTAAAAAGTAGAGGTGATTAATTGCTTAAAAATCATAAAAATAGTTATATAAAATTAAATATAAAAATTATTTAAGGAAAAATAAAATTGCATTTAGATAATAAAAAACTTTTAAGAACAAATAATTAAAATATGGTCTAAATCAAAAATAAATAATTATAATTATTTTAAGTATTAATAAGAAAATAAATTTAAAAGGTGGCTATTTTAAAAAAATGTTTGGTTATTTATAATATTTAATTTACTATTAATGCTTTTTCTAATTTCTAAAATTTCTAAATTATCCAATTGTATGCCCGTAGTGTTAGTATGTAAAATTTTAAGACCTATATTAATATCAAAAGAATGACTTGTTTCCAAAATATGGTTGGCAAATTCAGAATAATAATTATTATTTAAACATTCCTTAACTCTAATGTTAAAATTTCTAGAAGTTTTTCCAATTTAAAAAAAGTTAAGTACAATCATTACAAATTAATTTATAAACCCCAGATTTGTTCAAAAAATCACATTTATCCTGATTATTTAATTTTTTTTTTTAATTTGTTATTTGTATAAAAAGCTGGCTGTATATTATTTGGCATGTTTTTAATTATTAAATTTGAAATGCTATTATTTTAAAATAAATTTTTTCTTCAATTATTATCATTTTCAACAACGTGTGGATAAACAAAAGATCTAAAAAACTTTTTCCCCGGCTGACTTCAGGAAGGAGAAGCGAAAGAGGAAGGTGGGGAGTACATGACTAATAAGATATGGTCACCAAAAACGACTAAAGCCATTTCAAGCTACTGCGTAAAGACTTATGATAATAATTAATAATGAAGTGCCTATAAATATTATCCTACAGTTTTTAGTTATTCATATACAGCAGCTGGCAATATAATTAAATATCAACCGCACATTTCAGTTTTCAGTTCGACATCGGTTTCTGAAAGTATGCTTTCAGCGCCGTTACAAGATGTCACTACTTGTGCTAGCAGATCGCACAGGGAGGTTTCCAACCGCTCAATATATACTCTGAGTTTAGGCGGAGAAAGCATACTTACCTGGCGTAGGGGACACCGTGATCACTAAGGCGGTACCCCCAGGGCGAGGCTGTTCCATTGCACTCCGGTTCGGCTGACCCTTGCGATTATCCCTAATGCGGATAACTCGGGCGCGTAATTTTTGGTAGTCGGGACTGCGTACGCGCTGCTCCCGCCCTTTATCTGATGAATTGTTGAAGTTGAAGGAAGATGAATCTAAAGCAGCTTTTAGCTTACTTATGCGTCGATGACACAGGGCGAGTTTACAAGCTACTATCTCGGAAATTCACTATCTGTTAGTAAACTCGCCCAGTGTCATCGTGTTACTTGCTAACTAGCAGATTGTTGACAATCCATGGAAAAAGTTGAAAGGTCCTCAACTTTACACGCTACAAGCCGACTCGTGATTGGTTTATTTGTGTTTCCAATATGGCTGCCAAAAACCAGCTGATTTTGACTGTCAACTGTCTGAAGGATTAGTTCACGTTATTTCCGCTATTGGCGCTAGCAGCTACGTGCGAGTCCAGTTTCCTACAAAAATGTCGCGAGCTACTGAGCGAGTGGACAGTTTTGTGTGTCATCATGACAATCTCACTCGCCGATTCACCCGCTTTTAAATTTAGTAGATAGTAGCTTGTAAACTCGCCGTGTGTCATCGAGGCTTTAGTCACTGGTCCGCTGGTTAGCTGACTTTAGTAGTCGAAATTTCGATATCTGAAATGAATTCGGTTCGGGTACTAGGTACTATTCGGAACCGGTTCTCTTTATGCAGTTAATGAAAGAGGTCGGAGTGGATGTTATTCAAATGAAAATTATGAATTAAATTACATTGTACCGTTATTTTACATTCTCGATAAAAAGCTTACAAAGCACATCGACGGTCTCGAAGACAAATGTCGGATTTGCGATTTTATTGTTTTGCGATGCTGTTTAAAGTTTCGTTTATTTATTAACAAACTCCTTTGAATTATGCTTTTTCATGTTGGGTTGGGTATGTATTTAGATTTGTGTAGATATAATAAAACCAGTTTATATTTGTATGATTAAATATTTTTTGACAATTACATATTTCCAAAATGGGTGATTTTTTAATATTTTTTTAGTTAATTCTTTAAAAAACTTTTACGGTATAATTACGTAATATACATGAATAATATACTGTCTACGCCAGGCCAATAAGAGGCTTAAAATACACACCTGACCTGTCATTCGTAACCCCAGAATAGCAATAAAGCACGACGCTCTCTTTTCCATCAAATCAAATACACACATTCACATACATAAAAGCACACATACCTGCTGTAATTAATTTTTGTAGAACTCTTCATGGTCAACAAATAGATTTTTTAAAACGTAATGTTCTATCCTCTACAGAAAAGTTATTTGTGTTATATTATAAAAGAGCGAGATTGCACGCAAATTCAACATAATTCACTGTTTTGTGTTCAGAAAATCTATTTTCCATTAGAAATTGTCAAAGAAAATAATAAATGATGTCGTATGTCTGTAGACTAATGACTTATGGGAATGAATTTCCCACGCTACTGAGAAATCCAAGAATCATAAATCACATCACATAGGAAATTATTACAGTTCAATATGCTGCAAGTATTATTGAAAAGTCAATGGCCCGAAAGTAGCACGCGACATAACGATGTGCGATTATGACTTATTATCTATTGTACGACATTAATAATTTATTTTTACTGAATTATCGTTTTGTGTCCGGCTTTGCAAGGGGTTTGGAATGCTCTTAAATAGATTTAGGAATATTCTTGGCAATCTGGAAAAATGTTATATGTTCCGAAAAAATATATGGGCTTCACATACTTTCTTTATAGATTTTACTAAATCGGGGCTTAAAGTCAAACAACGTTATCTACAAAAAACGTGCAAATAATTCTGGCCCCCAAAGTCAAAAAATATTAGATTAAATTTGCAATTTTCACGGCCAAAATATTATCATGATTTGTTTTGGGGGGATTATACCGTGTTGCGCTACCTATTTTATTAGCCAAACCAGGGGTGCCTTGATGATGGCTACCGTAACACTGTCGGAAATGTTGGTTAAATAAGGAGGCAAATCATGATAATCAAATAATATTGTTAACAATAATACACCTATCAATAATTCGAGAGTTTAAAGTCAAACAACGTTATTTATAAAAAAACATGCCAAAACTGACTACTGGAATGTCTGTTTGTAGATAACGTTATTTGACTTGAAAGACCTCGAAACATATTGTTAGGGTACCCGATGTTGGCTACCAAACCAACACCAGGCCCAACATGTCCCACAGCTAGCTCTCAGCGGGAACAAAGGTACTCTCTATTCAGGGGGTGAGCCGCTCAAAGCTATGGAATTTCTCTCTACCTTCCGGCGTCCCACGGGATACACACTGGTCAACAATCCTCCTGCCGTAGCAGAATAATAACAAAGTTAAATCATTAAGACATGTATTGTAAACTCAAACACAGTACATAGGTTTCTACAGTACAATTCAATACAAGAAATGCAAATTACACAAACCTAGCTAAAGTGTTTAACTCTCACTGTCTCTCTCTCAAAACGAAACTCTCCGAGTGGTGATTTTCGCGGGGCCCTACATTTCACCGATTACGGACACATTTAAAAGAGGAAATCAAGATACAGCTTACATGTGGATTAGCAGGATCCTCGACTCATGTGGTAGTTCCATCAGGCACTTTCGTAGTCTAAATAGACCGAACTATTAGCGCGGCCAAGGCCGACTCTACTCGTAGGTATTTCAATAATACATCGCGGCCACATTGAATTTGGACTGCTCGCCCGAAAGCGGGCCGCGTACGTCCGTTCGCAAGGGCGCTCAAATCTTCTCTGTGGCGAGTGGCAGCGGACTGCGCGAGTGGCAGGGCAAGCGGGGAGAAGCGGGAAACAGGAAACGGGGGGGAGAGAGGGGAGTTGTGTGGACTTGCTGCGTTCTGTGCTCTAGGTATCTACTCGCTTCAGGGGCGTATCGTAACACTTCCCCCCGCGCTTGGAAAAAAAGCGACGTGGCAATGGAGCTGTAGGAAAAAAAAAATCCTCTTAAGCTTCCATTGGGGTTTTTGGGAGATTCGTTGCTTGAGAGATGCCTAGCTAAAACATGCAATTTATGTTATAGTTTAGGTCACAATGTTTGTAGGGAATGGGTGAGGGGTACATACAATGTTTGGAAAAGAACAGTTTTGGTAAAAGTACATGGTGTGAAACAACATACAAGGTTATGCAATTGAAAGATGACAATACATGGTTATGCAATTGAACAAAATAACAATACATGGTTATGCAATTGAAAAATAACAATTCATATTTGTACAATAGAAGAACAAAAAGCAAGAACAAAAATGCCTGTGTGATTCTAAAGTTTCATTGGTCTGGGAGCTAAGTTTGCGAAGCGTGGATTTGTTTGGTTTCGGAGAATTTCGAAGAGGAGGACGTGGTTTCACAGATTCTAAGGATTACATTATCACTGTAATCAGACCCCTTTGAGATAACACTCAGAAGTACACTTGGGCCTTAGAAAACACTTGGTTTCGTCGAAGACGTCGAAGTTCATGATGTGGAGACTGTGGTTGCTGTGCCGCGACTATGGTTACAGAGGTCATTGAAGAGGGAATCCAGTGTCTGCAGACATGCCAGTACGAATCCTAAGTGTTATTAAGGTAAACACGGATCGTATATAATGGTTATTGAAGCATAATGTAGCTCAACATAACTTGTATTGGTACGCATTCAGCGAATACTGGAGGTCAAGGTAATGATGGTTTACACATGACGATATATGCGTCACTGCATGACAGCGCAAGAGACGACATGGTTGGCATTGATAGCAAGAGTAAGAACAAACCTAGGAGCTAGCGTGCCCAAAAGGTGGTTCAGAGTGTCATAATGTATAGTGGGACAACTCAACTTGCTGTGGCACGACAAAACAACATACGTATGGGCGGTATGGTCTGTGCTTTCAGGAACAAATGCGTAGAAAAATGGCAGCAGGAGGGACCTAGTAACCACAGCGCGTGCTGTCAGGAAGTGAAGCTCAGCTTGGCTGTTGGTGATGACATCCGCCTGGGCTTCTTTTTAATCCGGGAGAAATTATTATTAGAGCAAAATTCTTGAAGTTTACCTGCCTAGGGACCAATGAAGAAAAGGTTTGGAGAGAAACAAAATGTGTCCAGATAATGAAATAAACGAAATTTTAACCACCGACCCAGAGAGTGACGAAGAGAGAGTTTTCTAACTAAATTGTGGTTACATGAACATTTTCCTTTACCAGGATGACTTGGCGTTTGCCGATTGACAATATGTCTTGTTTAAAAAACAACCGGCCTTCCATGGCCTATGTTAACATAAAGGTGGTAACATTTTTGTAGAATTTCAAAAAACAAGACAAAGAAGTCGTGAATGAGTCACGGTAAAAGCAGAGAAACCAATTCGTGAATAAAGGTTGTCAAAAGGAGACAGACGGTACGCCAAGTGCATATCGTACATATCCAACATTCATGAATGTGTTTCGTAAAATTGAGAAAGAGAACAAAAGGTGAGACATATGCAGAGAGTGAGGGAGAAAGCCTGCTGATAATTGGTCAATTTACCGATTCGCACTCCCAGTGAGGGCGAATTATGGTCAACAACAGATTTTCCTCTTCATAACATATACCTGAGAACATGATGGTGAGGAGAAAGGAAAGGAAAAGGAAAGGAGTTGAGTGACGAAACTTGCTAGAGACTGGACTAATTTCCACTTCAAACTCCATGTGAGAATGAAACATGATCAACCAGCAGATTTCCTGACTCTTTACAATTGTTAAAAGGATGAGGAGAAGTTTGAATACACATTATCAAAGAGACTAATCTTTTGCGTGTATTGGGCAAAAGATTAGGGGTCATTTTAAAAACTCCTGCGTGATTGTGAGAAAAGACAGACCCTTGCTACAATTTCACAAACCTGGGGGTTTTCTTATCCGTTCCCCAGACAACGAGTTGGGTGGTTTTGTGCTCAATCGATTAACTCCCACAGCACTATGCCCCATAGTTAGCAGTGAAGCTACAAACTAGTCCTTTTGGGATAGTAGATATTCCTGGGCTTCTTTCCTTTTTGCAAAGAAGTAAAAAAAACAGGAGGTCCACGGGCATTGGCGTTGAATGACAACAAAGGGTTGTGGACTACATTTCGTAGATCGCACGCAAAAGGTTTGATATTATTTCGTTCGCACGACTCATGGTAAGTGTTTTAACGTCTCCACGTATAGTGTACAAAACATGTAAGTACATACAAGATAAATCTCAATTATAGACAGAAGTCAAGAGTTTATACAATGCCTCTTAAAGAAGATGGCAAGGCCGATATTATGTCGTTCGCACGAATCACGGTAAGTATTGTTATTACGTCTCCACGTCTCGTGTACAAGGGTTGTACACAATTATACACACAAGCGGTACTCATGACAAATTAATGACACACGACCAAAATACAAAAGCGGTACTCATGACAAATTAATGACACACGACCAAAATACAAAAGCGGTACTCATGACAAATGAATGACACACGACCAAAATACATTGTACAGAAAGGGTGGTACTCATGACAAATGAATGACACACGACCAAAACAGATTGTACAAAACGGTGCTCATGACAAATATGTCACACGACCAACTCAATAACATTTAGCTATGAGCAAAAGTGATTATGACGAACTTCTCGTATCGTGGCGGGTATTTTAAGGATCCCTCCTATGACGGTGGATGTTCTAAGGATCTCTCCTATAATGGTGGGTTACGTTTAAATACAACACAATAAACGTTAACGATGCTTGATTTTAACACAGTTTATAAAGATTTGTTAGATTAACTAACTCCGTAGCCCAAGAGCGTACGACAGAGAAGATAGACAATTTGATGTTACTTCATGTGTTACAAAGTACAAGGGTGATGGCAGAGTATAATTCTACTTACACCAAGTATTTAAAACAAAGACAGACCTATAATGGTTTTACATACTGTCTGTTGTGGCAACCTACAGTGAGGAAGACCAAGGAACAGGGACCAATTACGGTTTTACATACCCTTTGTGCAGTTACAAACATACCAGGTTATGTGCAATTTGGGTTGCAAATACTTGGTTAAATGAACACCTAAAAGTTGTGAATTCCAAAATCAGGATGACCATAAGGTTTTATTAACCTGTCTCGTAGGGTTGAAACGTGTCATACAAGACATACGTAACGTACAAGCGAAAAAAGCAAAATAACAAAAAAGGTGACTTTGTTATAACAACCAAAGACCGGATGATTCGGTTTTACGTACTTTAGTTGAAACGAGTCAAATTGATTTATATACAGGGTTATAAAGACCAATCATTGGTTTTATAAATACGAGTTCCAAAATGGACGTGTCGATATCCAATTTGGGTACATGAGCATGAATTTGGGTAGGACGCCATCAATTTTTAATTTAAGAAGAAAAAATTGAAAAAACTTATATACACGAGGGGCGACTATGTAAGTAACCACTGTTTGATTTTCATGCTAGAGATACCTCGGAAGGTTTTACAACTCATGATGAACAAAATAAAAGGGAGAAAAATTGTAAAAATAGTTAACTGGTTCTGAGTCGGAATTTAACACTTTGGAATTTACAAAACCCGACTTCTAGAACGACACGCCGATGGGCAATTGTCAACTACTTTACATGAACAAAATAAACAGGTGAGAAAGTTCCTTTCCACACGACAAAAATGCAACAAAAAATAGGAGAAAAATTACAAAATTACATGACACGGCAGGGTATGACATGGCATGAACATTGCATAGTGTACGTGTTGAGACAATAAATGCGCTCGCGACTTCCCAAACATTGAAACTCGAAAAGTGTCTCCGTTCCAAAGTGATCAGTTTTAGAACAGGTGAAAAAAAATAAAGAAAAAAAAATTGCCGTGAGGGAAAGAAAAAACAGTGCAAAAACAACATTTGAAAGTAACTTCAAGGAGAGTACGCATTAATTTACAAAATAATTTACAACTTGTTTCATTTACGAAACGATGGGCATGTGATTGACACAATACACGCCTGACGTAGTAAGACTTTGTAAGCTTTCAAAAAAGTGATACATACTGGATCATTTTAAGTTTGCTGAGATAGTGGGGGCAGTTTTACTTGACTCCTCACTTCCAGACTTTACAATGTCCTTAATGTGGTAATTACCAATGTGCTTTCCAGATGAGTCAGACAAGGAGTACACTAGGTCTGATATTTTCCTTAGGACTTTGGCCTTCACGAAACGTGGTGCCAGCTTAGCAGAGAAATACATGGCTCCTTGGGAAAGTGTGTTGTTCTTTCTCCAAACTATGTCTCCTGTATTGAAGGTGACATGTTTCCTACGTAAGTTATATCTGTCCGCACTCTTTTGGTGAGCCAGGAGCAAAGCATCAATGACTTCACTGTAAATGGCCGACAGTTCTTCCAGGCGATGGGCATAGTCTGCGGTAGGGTTGCTTGTGGTGGCAGATGACGTAGGAAAGTTTGTGTCCCTATGTAGAGAACCATGGACGACTTGTTCCATACCGTGTTTTAAGAAGAAAGGTGTGTAACCAGTGGCCAGATTAACAGTGTTGTTCATAGCGGCCTGAATTTTATCTAGGTTTTTACACCAAGTGCGTTGATCTTTATCAACTAGAATAGCTAGAGCTGTGTTGATTGTTTGGTTGTAACGTTCGACAGTGTTATTTTGGGGAGTGTACAAGGTGTTATAATAAATGTCCTTGATTCCGTATTTGGCAAGAAATTCTTTGAATTCCTGGGCAATAAACTGTTTTCCGTTATCAACAATTACGGTTCTGGGTGTTCCGTAAGGTATAAAAATATGTTTTTCCAGAAGTTTGATGATGGCGGACGCGTTGGCTCTTTTTAAAGGGAAGATCCAACAGAATTTGGTGAAAACATCCTCTACACTAAGTATGTGCATGTGTCCGGCATAACTTCGAGGAAAAGGTCCGACGAGGTCCATTGACAGTGACTGTAGGGGTCTGTCGGCACGTTTGGGGTTACCCATTAGGCCGGCAGGTGCTGCCGTGCTATGTTTATAGGCTTTACAAGTTTCACATTTAGAGATGTAATTGCGAATTTGTTTGAAAAGACCAGGCCAGTAATACTTCAAGGAAATCTTTTTATACGTCTTGAAGGTTCCTGGGTGTATAGAGTCGGGAGCACTATGATTGTCAATTATTATTTGTTCTCTTCCTTCGAGGGGAACGACAAGTTTCCAAGAGTAATCTTCGATTATGGATAGTGGTACCTTGCAATTACGGTATAGTTGTCCTTCTTTTATGATAAAATTAGGAAACTTTTGTTGATTATTTTTACAACCTTCGAAGATTTTCAAGTACCATTCATCTTTTGTAGATGGAGGGGGGGCAATTGTGTCAACATTTAATGAGGCCAATTCAATTCTTGAAAGAGCGTCGGGAACAATATCAAAATTGAATTGAGACAAACGGGAGGCCCAACGAGCGAGTCTACCGGAGGGATTACTTAAAGAGATCAACCATTTCAAACTACTATGGTCTGTGACTACAGTAAATTTGCTACCGTCTATGTAACCGCGGAAATGGTGAACAGAATCCAATACAGCCAATAACTCCTTTTCGGTAATTCCGTAGTTTTTCTCGTGTTTATTTAATGTACGGGAAAAATACGCTACAGGGTGTTCGCCATCTGAGAACTCTTGAGTTAGGACTCCACCGATTCCTACGTTGGAGGCATCCGTGTGGAGGGTAAAAGAGAGTGCAAAATCCGGGCAATTCAGAACGGGGGCTTTTTGAAGGGCATTTTTTAAAGTTGTAAACGCTTCTTCAGTTTCAGCAGACCATCGGAAATTGCTGACACCTTTACGGGTGCCGGTAATTTTATTTAAGGGGGCTGCAATTGTGGAAAAGTCTTTGATGAATCTTCTGTAGTAACCTGCAAGTCCAAGGAAACCTTTGACTTCCTTCGCGTTTTTGGGTCGGGGAAAATTTGCCATGGCTTCCACCTTAGCGGGGTCTGTTCTTAGACCTTTTTCGTCGACAATGAATCCCAAATAACGTAAACGGGACTTACAGAATTCAGACTTCTTCAAGTTGATGGTTAAACCGGCGAACTTGAGTTGTTGAAAAACCTTTTCCAGCATTAATAGGTGTTTTTCAAAGGTGTCGCTGACGATGATGAGGTCGTCAAGGTAACAAAACAGGCTGTTATCGACTTCAGGACCGAAGAGTTTGTCCATCAGTCTTTGTAATTCGGCGGGGCTGTTCTTTAGACCAAAGGGTAATCTTTTAAAATGGAACATTCCCCTACCAGGTACAACGAAAGCAGTTTTTTCACACGATTCTGCGTCCAAAGGTATTTGCCAAAAAGCTTTGCTTAGGTCAACAGAGGAGATGAACTTGGCGTTGCGCAGTTTGTCTAAGGTCGCGTGGACGTAAGGTAAGGGGTATGCGTCAGCTTCCGTACAAGAATTTAAACGTCTACTGTCGAGACAGAAACGTGCGGAGCCATCTTTTTTAGAAACCAAAAGGGTTGGGTTGGTCCATGCACTTCTGCTGGGAACCACCACACCCATTTTTAACATTTCATCAAGTTCTTTTTCTAAAAGTTTAAGCTTTTGGGGGGCTAAATTGTAATAACGTTGCTTTATGGGTGGGCCATTGGTTTTAATGTGGTGTTCTACCAAATTTGTCAAACCCAATCCACATTTTTCGAAAGATATTGATTCGAATTTATTGACCATTTCCTTTAGTTGGAGAGCTTGGTCCGTGCTTAAATTTTCGTGAGGTATTATTGTGCGGATCTCACTAATTTGAGCAGCAGTGGAGGTTTCGCCAAGAGTATTAAATACTTGGGGAGCAACGTTAAAAGCCTTCCAGAAGTCAACGCCAAGGATGAAATTCTGGGATATAGAGGGCACTATTAGAAAATTGATTGTGACTATTTTATTGTTACAATTAATTGGCAGGGCAAGGGTACCGATGACCGGCTGGGAAACATTATCCGCAGTCGTCAGGTGTGTTGTTTGTGGCGAAATTTTAAAATCACTGTTAACAAAAGGCAGGTGAGCATTGTTGCCAAGACAGCTGACAGATGCACCGCTATCAAGTAATCCGGAAAAGGGCACATTGTTAACAGAGAAAAGGGCATAGGGTCTCCCATCTTTAGCTTGTTTGCAACAAACCGAGAAAACATTTAAGGCCTGGTTAAAATACTTAATGTGTGATAACCAATCAGTCCATTCTTTAGACCTTGGTTCAGAATGGGTGCCTGAGAGGTTATTATTTAGTTTTTTGGCCTCTTCATGTAGAAATTTGGTGGGGGCTTGGAGAAATCCACCTGAGGTCTGACATCGCTTGGGTTTTGTAACCTTTCTGCATTGTGCCTTGATTTCTTGAAAATGTTGCGCAGTTCGTCGCGTGGAGGAGAGCGGTCCCTAGAGTGGTGTCTCTTGGAGGTTCGGGGTTCCTTGGATTCTAGGAGTCTTGCTTGCTTGAAACAAGTAGCGGCCAGGTGGCCTACTTTTTTGCAAAAGGAGCACACTTTTTTGTTGTCGAATTCTGGTTTTAAACCAGACGAGCGGCTTGGCACAGCCACATTATTTGACACATTCTTTATGTTCTTCCTATCCTGGTATGATTCCAGGAGGAGACAGACTTCGTTTAGCTGGGCCAGGGATGCAATTTTCTGTGAGGTGATGATGTTCTCGTATTTGCTTAAAAGGCCATCAGTTATGACTGGTAATAGTTCAGCTTCCGGAACAGGATGTGAAAGCTTGATGTTGATGGACTCAGCCCTTTCTATGAATGTTGCCACAGGTTCATCTACTAGTTGTTTAATAGATAGTAAAGATAGTTTGATCCGGTGCTGGGCCTCCTTTTTTCCAAAGCTAGAGATTAGGGCAGATCTGAGTTTATTCCAATCTTTGCATTTAGTCTTTTGGATGCGGTGCCACGGAATTAATTCTGGGGAGATGAGTTCTATAAAGTTTCTCCGTAGAATCTCGAATGGGATATTTTTTATTGTAGCCGTTTCTTCAATACGGTCAATGAAATCCAGCACATCGGAGACGCCATTATATTTGACTTTCCAAGAGGATAAATCGTAAGTTTTATCTTGTGTCAAGATGGGTGCGACGTCCTGTTTTATCATTACATGCGGCGTAGGTCCTTTGTCAAGATTATCCAAAACTTGCGTAGCCGAACGTGAATTATTTTCGTTGGAGGGGGCGAGGTTTATTCTCCTAATGTACTTTTTGTTGAATAAAAGTGCATATGCCTTTAATGTAGATTTAGATTTGCTTGATGGCGAGAGTCCTCTATCCCTTAAAGCAGCTTGTAAGTGGGCTTTGGATAAACTATGCACATTGGGAATGGTACCCAAGTTGGATGGTGTAATAGCTTGCGTGTCCTCCATTGTGAGTTTCCTGGGTGGTGAGAAAAAGAAAAATTGGCCAGGGGTTTCCTTTAGAAAGCGCAAAATTAATTTTTATGAGGCACTTTTCACTTGGTGATCACTGTTGGCACTTCCAAAATATGGTTACAGAGATTCCATATTACAATTTGGTATACATGACACCAGAATTCTTGTCAAAGGGAGGCAGACGAGAAAAAATTTTGCGTGGAAAGACCTTAGTGGTAAAGGTTTTTGTATTTCACTGACCACTTTTGAGAAAACTGTGAAATTCACAAGTATTTATTTATTTTTGAAAAATTTTGCCAGGACTGACTTTTAGAAAACAGGTTTTTTATTTTCACAATTCACTTTGCACTGAGAAAGGCACTAAAATTCACAAAAGGCACTTTTCTGGCAAATAAAGGACAAACTTCCGGATGAAAATGACTGAATATGGGATTTATTGCGTCAACCATATTAAAATTATTTTATTTATTCATGGAACCAATCATTTGCTTTATTATTATTCCACTTTTCACTTATGTAAGGGAAAAAACACAATTCACTTTCACTTATGCTGAAAAAAAGCAGTACCTATAGTGTATAATGGGGAAAGAGAGTCATTATTTTGTCCATTTGGAGAAATATTAAGTTGTACTAATTTGACAGACACAAGTGGGCCAATTGGTATATTGTGCAGAAACAATAAAAATACGTAAGTCCGAAATTTTTGATTACGGAATTCGCAAAATAACTGTGGTTCCAGAATCAGATTTATAATAATAATTTCCGTTGGTATCCGGTTCAGTCATAAAAGGCGGTTTGAATTTAAACGCTGCCCAGCAACAGTCAATTGTTCATTCCGACGGCTTTTCCGTTGGGATTTGGCGCGAGTCAAAGCATTTGCGCGCGCAATCCAGAGAATATCGCGTGAAACATCGGGCCGTTGTAATTTGGCGCGAATAACTGTTGCTACGCAGCGTTGCTTTGTGACGCGTGCGCAGTCCAGATTCGCGGTCGAAGGTTGGCGTTTCGGGTATCCAAAATGGCCGTCGTTTCAACTTGCGATGCAATTCATAATTTCAATCAGATCTGTTATGGATCTAATTTACATATTGGTTTCTGTGGTTTTTTCACAGGATTCACAGTACACTGGGTGTAGAATATCAAGGCATAATTAATGTTTACAAAACAGTTGCCATGCGGGGAGGATTTCGACAAAGAAAGGTCCCGCAAAGCGACCGGGATAGAAAAAAATTCCAGCCCCACGTTCTGGCGTCAGTTGTTAGGGTACCCGATGTTGGCTACCAAACCAACACCAGGCCCAACATGTCCCACAGCTAGCTCTCAGCGGGAACAAAGGTACTCTCTATTCAGGGGGTGAGCCGCTCAAAGCTATGGAATTTCTCTCTACCTTCCGGCGTCCCACGGGATACACACTGGTCAACAATCCTCCTGCCGTAGCAGAATAATAACAAAGTTAAATCATTAAGACATGTATTGTAAACTCAAACACAGTACATAGGTTTCTACAGTACAATTCAATACAAGAAATGCAAATTACACAAACCTAGCTAAAGTGTTTAACTCTCACTGTCTCTCTCTCAAAACGAAACTCTCCGAGTGGTGATTTTCGCGGGGCCCTACATTTCACCGATTACGGACACATTTAAAAGAGGAAATCAAGATACAGCTTACATGTGGATTAGCAGGATCCTCGACTCATGTGGTAGTTCCATCAGGCACTTTCGTAGTCTAAATAGACCGAACTATTAGCGCGGCCAAGGCCGACTCTACTCGTAGGTATTTCAATAACACATCGCGGCCACATTGAATTTGGACTGCTCGCCCGAAAGCGGGCCGCGTACGTCCGTTCGCAAGGGCGCTCAAATCTTCTCTGTGGCGAGTGGCAGCGGACTGCGCGAGTGGCAGGGCAAGCGGGGAGAAGCGGGAAACAGGAAACGGGGGGGAGAGAGGGGAGTTGTGTGGACTTGCTGCGTTCTGTGCTCTAGGTATCTACTCGCTTCAGGGGCGTATCGTAACAATATTATTATTTGAAATCGTCCACAATACGTAGTTGTTTTGCAAGGAGAGAAAATAAAGGTTTAGGAAGGGGGTTATTACCTACTGTTCAAACAAAAAACACCATTAAACTTATGCACAATTAAATTAAGACGGCCTCCGGTTAAGTGGATATGATTCTTGGCTACGAATCCGGAGTATGCAATTCCGGGATGCGCAAATAATTTTTTTGATTAATTTGTGTTATTTCACAATTTATTAAATAAAAAATAATATATCGCATATTTGCGGCACCTTCTAGAATGGTAGATACTTTCAGTATCGCCCTTGGGAAATACCACCATTCAGAATCAAAATGTAATTTCAATTGGATTTAGTCATGTTGGTGACGAGATCTGAATGGGCAGGTACTTCCCCACCTTCAACCTCAGCCTCACAACATACCCCAATTGGGGAGGCCGGTGTCCCACAGGCTCCAGATGCAGACGGTTGGGAGTTATACGGTTTTTAAATTTTAAGGAAACTAAAAACAAGACACATAGAGAAAACGCACTTTTCTATGTATGAAAAGGTTAGCTAATTGCAATAAAGCAAGAATTATATAAAATCATAACGCCATATAAATAAATAATAAGGGAGGTGGGAGGTGGGAGTATGTGCAACCAATGAACTCTTCTGAACTGGTCCATCGGTTTATCTACCCTTTCCAGTTTTTGTACGATGTACGCGCTCCCAACCGGAAAATAGCTTTCACGGTTTTTCATCCAAAATAATCTACTTCATTTCTGTTGGCTAGACTAGACAAATTATTGATCCCGATTCTATTGTATGGGAGATTTTATTTTGTCTTGAAAAGGCAATATTATACCACACGAAGAAAAGCCGGAGACTGGACGACGTTATTTTTGACCTAAATGCTTATATTTATGAAAAAGAAACTATGATTTAGAGAATTAGCAAATTATATATAATAGAGTGTATCGAGAATAACTTTTTTTCGTTTTCAAAGTAGCAAGTTGATAAAAGCAGTTTCCATGGACTTACATATTTCACTACAAAATTAAACCAATTGAAAAACGTTTAGGTAACCCGCAAGTGGCCTAAAGTTTATAATTTTCTTACAAAATAATCATTTTCTTACATATAATTTTGTTGTGAAGGATGATATAGTGGGTGAAATAAAAGTATTTAAATAACTCTAATGCCAGGTTTAAATCTCCCTAATTCAACAAGTAATTTCTACAAATTTAGCTTATTTTCACAATTTAGTGACAATGGTGCTAGGAACGACAAATCTAACAACAATTAACAATTGTTTTTTGTTTTTAAATAATACTATTCCTTATTTTGTCACATTTTTTTAGTGATGAAAAAAATAGGGGCAAAATACATACCTATTTGAATAAAAATGTTAACATTTCTATTTTTGAAACTGTTAATTCGTGGTGGAAGTCCATTATAATAGATTATAATAAAACAAATAAAAAACTTTATTCCGCTTAATTTTATTTGACCGTAACCGGTTTCAGCTCGTCAGACCCATCTTCAGACTGGTACAAATAATTCTTAGCCTACGGTTTATATACATAACATATGGGGAAGGGGGAGAGGGGTGGTCTACAAGGATTTTAATGAATTATTTTTATTACTAAGTCGTTTTAGACTGTCCAGTCTGTTTGAAGGAGGCTTTTAGACCTCTACTGCCGGACACTCCCGACCCATCGCCTTGCAACGCAGTTGGAGGTATGGATTCATACGGTAGTCACTCACTACACACTGATCCCTTGATTCACATACCGTTTTCCTTCCCAGAACTTCCTCTCCTTCCTTTCTTTAAAAAGACCCTCCATACCGCGTTCCCTAAGGTAACTTAGGCCTTGATGGAAATTATTTTTCTCAAGGCCTACGATGTGGACCTAATGTAAAAAAAAGAAAAAAAATCTAATATTATTTAACAAGGATCTGCTTTTCTGTAGCTCCGTTAATAAATTCTCTTATATATGTTCACCGCTGAAAAGAAATGATGTTAGTATGATTGTGCTTTTTTGTAAACATGAAAGGCTGTAGGATGTAGTACATCAAACATGGCGTCTGCACCCACTCGCCTGTCTGGTACAATCTTTCATAACAAGCTTGTTTGTTCCTCGAAGCTCACTGCTCACTGGTTGGGTAGTGGGTAGTTAGTAACTACTTCACTGACTACCAGCGGCGTTCGTGCAGAAGTAGCAATTGGCATTCGATGCTTCTTCAATCCTACCCCTTGTCATAGACGAGAGATGTAACCTGAAGTACACATTTTTTACACTAGCTCCACACAGGAGGCCATGAGGAAAATAATAACCTCGGGGCCCATATCATCTTTGGGGATACTGTCTGGGGTGTTTTTATAGGGAAAGGAAGGAGAGGAAGTTCTAGGAAGGAAAAAGGTGTGAGGGGTGGATTAGAATCTGGGGGACAATCCGGACAATGTGTCCTGGAGTGACGGACGCATGAATCCATCCCTTCCACTACGGACAAGACGATATGGATCGATGCGGATAGATCCGGCAGTCAGAACCTAGACCTCTCCGCCGGCACTCTCGACCCATCGCGATGCATCGGCCTGCACCGCAATGGAAGGGTTGGATCCGTACGTCCGTCAGTCCTGAACACATTGATAGAACCCAAACGAAAGCCAAATACTAAGTTCGGAGATCGTGCTTTCGGAGTATCTGGGCCTAAGGCTTGGAATAGACTCCCTCCGGAATTAAGATGCATAAAAAGCCCAACAGAATTTAGGTCCAAACTAAAAACCTACCTTTTCGGGCTCTCATACCCTTAACTTATTTTAATTATACCTATCTGAGAGTATCATACTTGTATTACCTATGATATGTCTTAATCACACTTTTCTTACTGAATTAAAATTACTCGAATCCTTACACATCAATATCAATCTGTCTCTCGGAAGATCAAATCCTTGTACTACTGCACCGCCCACCATTAAATGTTGCTTTTACTTTCCAAAATACACTCATTAAAGAATATATTAAATATTAATATTAAAATATTTTCAGAATTAAACAACATATGTTCACAATTATGTCCTCTGCGTGCGAACTCTAACTAAATTTCTTTAAATAGACAATAAACAGTGTTAATTTCAAGCGACCTCCCAGGTAAGTATGGTCCTGTATTAATTCATTTTTAGGCAGCATCGCGTTCATTGGTCAAAATATTGTACATATATTTTCGTATCGGTGATCAATGAACCGGTGTATGCAATTTTTAGCCATAAGTTGTTTTTAATTATTTGTCTACATAGCTTGTAGTCTTTCTAGATTTTAGGCATGTATGGTAAGTTTGTACAGCGCCCTTGAGGTGATTTTTCACAAAAACGGCGCTATATAAATCGTCCAAATATTATTTATTATTATTATTATTGATCCCCAAATTCCTACTCACCCCCACCTTTTTTTCTTTCCGGCACTTTCTCTCCTTCCTTCCCTAAAAAAGTCCCTCCACAGAGCATCCCCAAAGATTACAGAGGCCCTGAAGGATTTTTTCCTCGGGACGTTCTGCGTGGAGTTAATGAAAAAAACGATTTTTTATGTGATTACGAATTCTACCATGGATTAAAGAAAATGGAATTCAAAGGAACGATTCGAACGCCACTGTGACTACTTTGTGACGGTAGGTACTAATAAGGGGGAAATTATTATGAAAGACGAGCCGCTTCAGAATCTGTCACTTGTAATAAATATCTACAACCACGGGATCATTATTGCCCCTTTGTTTACGTTGTAAATTGGGGCGGCATTTTCATATGAAAGGTTTTTATTTTGGTAAGTTATTCATCAACACGTACGTCGTGGTACTTTTATATCCAGGTACATAATATATCCTTACGCATGTATTCAAATGTCTTCTTTTTAACATTATGTTACTATTTAGAATGCTTGAATTCTGATTTCGAAATGAACACGATTGTGGAATATCTGTTTGCAAGAGCAATCAATAGCAAGAACTAATAATCCTAATTTATTTATTAACTAGCTGTTTCCCGGCATGCGTTGCAATGCCGTATTCAAATAAATAAAATGTTACTCCTTGCATGCCCTTTCCCGTTCGTTCCCCTCCAGCGTTCCACTTCTACCTTCCCCGCCACCGCTCTCCCGCTCCCCCGTCCCGCCAACCCCCCTGGCACTTCATTTCTTGACTCCTCTCCCGCCCGGCCCGTAGCCAAAACTTTTTTCTAATACTAACATTTTTAACTGGTGATATCTTTCTAATTAAATATCCGATTGAAAAATTCAAAAAGCTAAATAAAGGTATTGAAGCTGTCTTGAATACGAAGTACTTTATTTTGATAAGGATTAAAACCAAGATACAAATAAAGAGCTTTTTCAAGAGGTGACATTTTAATTAATTTTTTTAAATAAAAGAATACTTATTGTGGCATAACCGTAATAGTTAGACATATGCTGTCTGTCCCTTTTTTGTAAATAACAATGTGTTCTACAAAGTCGTGGTACATTATTTTATTCTATCATCAATAGTTTTCCCAGTGCACGCGATGTAAAGAATATTTTAGGTAATTTTTTTACACCTTGGGTTACATTATTGAAGTTTTAGTAAGGATGCCTATTTTTTTTTAAATATAATATAGCCTATGTTACTCAGGGATTTTGTAGCTTACCAACAGCGAAAGAATTTTTCAAATCGGTTCAGTAGTTTCGGAGCCTATTCAATGCAAACAAACAAAAAAATCTTACCTCTTTATATGTATAGTGTAGTAGAGTAGAAGTAGATAATGTCGATAATAGATAAGTAGATAACCTGATTTGTAAGGTCCAGTTTTATGAATTAACCTTATCGCCGATAGTGAGTAAGATTAAGAATGTACAGTGAATGAACTAATAAAGGAGTGTAATGAGAATAGGTATATGACGCGAATGTGAATGGTAGAAGTAGTCGGGGACGCCTGAGGAAGACTTGGCACGATCAAGTGAACTAAAGGTAGGATCGAGTCTGAAAAAATTATTAAATAATGTCACTTAATTAATTGTATTATTCTTTACTTTATAAATGCTTATATAAAAAAGCTTGTATATATTGTAAAATTATACCAATGTATGTACCAAAAAAATTATTAATAAAGAAAAAAACGCAGGCTGCGTATAAGTACAATACATCGAGACTGTAAATAAATTCGTTTGATTTCCATACCAACTTATTATTAAATGTTGTAAACTTAGTCGATTTCAGGTTTGAAATCGGTAAATAATGCCCAAAAAATAATTATTTTATAATTATTATAATTTCGGGGGACCAACTGTCGGGGGATCAACTGTCGGGTCGCCGATTCGCTCATTCCTAATAATTTAACAGTTAATATATTACGGTACTATTTTTTCGTCAATTTAAAATGCGCCCATAACGCCAGACAGACATAAAAATCCATAGGCACTATAAATGTCCAATATCCATAAAAAAAAATTAATACTGTGGTGAACGTATGTCTTGCGATTTGAAAGAGATATGCGTGTATGAGTGAGACAACATAAGGAACGTATAAAATAATAATAATAATAATAATTGGACAATTTGTAGAGCGCGTTTTTGTGAAAAATCACCTCAAGGGCGCTGTGTGTGGTGTATAAAAGGGTGTGGTTATTGTCCATTCGTCTTTTTTACCATCAGACTTCCTTAGAAGAACCACTGTACTATAATCCCGGAATAAACATCAACAGACGACCTACGTATTATTATTGCATACCACCTGTACTGAGATCATCATATTCAGAGGAATCTGGATCCATATATTGGGAGTCCAGAAATACATGGGATAACCGGCCACAGTCATCACCAATACTAATAATAAATTTTCACGATTGTTTTTGATAGCATCTTGTCATGTAAAAATATCCTTTGTCGGGCCAAATAAATCCATAACAGTTGAAGTTAAAACATAGGTACTTTGAAGACGCGTTGATAATTTTAAATAAACAAATATGAATAAACAAGACTTAGGTAGATGGTAATGAAACTTTTTCTGCTTTTTATTTGTATACACAAATTGATTTAATATAATCCAAGATTTATTTGAAAAGCAGAGTCTCTTGATTTTTCATTCCGATGAAATGAAATGGAGATATACGATGTCAGGCAGTGTGAAACACACAGATCTCGTGTTCTAAATGCTCTAGTATCAAAGTTTCAAAGTTTAAAGAAGTCGTGGCGACAGGGTTGGGGGGGGGGGGGGGTCAAAAAATCGTGTGACGTAATATATGGATGGGCCGCCTATTTTGGAAAAAAATTAAGAATTTTTATTTTTACATTGACTTTCTATCTATCCCTATTATGTCACACGGACAAAAAAATATGTTTTTAACATCTGGATCTTTTTCCAATACATAGATATGTTAGACATTCCTAATATATATTTAATTAAATTTGAAAAAGATCCAAGTGAGTTGGATTGTATCAGTTTTAAATTTCACTGTCCATTCATTATTCACGACTGAAACTAATTTCCAAACATTTTCATTGGGCATTTCAAGACTAATCTACCCCTGGATTTGCATTTCACCTGCTAGTGCCAGTAAGTAAACAGAAGACACGATCCCAGAATATTGAGCACCCCTGATTACATAAAGAAGGTGATTTACCACGTTAGTGGTCAAAGTTGAACGCTGCAACGCGCCCTGAATGTGCTATGGGATTTCTGTTTACATTCACTGCAACACACGGAACACGAATACGATGCAAACAGATGCAGCGCACACAGGGTTGCCTCAATCAGCCCTCGAACTAACGATGCACACAACATAACAGATGTAGCCAGGGTTGCCACCATGTTGCCGCATTCGTGAAGGATTTTTTTGCTTTTATTAGCTTATCTATAATTATTATATTTATCTAATCAGGTGTAACGGAACTTACCTGAAGGATGTGAACTAGCGATTCCTGAGCATATTTGGAGTAAAAATATATATGTCATTTTGCCGTCCGATGATTTTAAAAAACTTAAAAGCAATACAAATATTTTCGAATAGGCGGGTATATGGAGTCACTTCATAAGCCCTCCGCCTCGTTCCAGCAGCACGGTAACACACGAAACAGCGCGCGTATCACGTGATGCAGTCGCTACGTGTAGCAGCAGTGCGACCAGTGGCGACGTGTGATTTAATTATATTTTTTGTATTTAATAGAAAAACTACTTATAGTAGATACTCCAGTTGTGATCAGGAATCGTTGGTTAAAATGCTTCGGGTAGGTACGTGCTGTCACACCAATTGTATACTCTTTATATACATTTCAAATTGTATACTCTCAGTGACGCACTGGTGAATTTCTAAATAGAAACGTTACTTGAAATGACTTAAACCATGTTTGGTGACCAAATCTAAATGTTCATGTACTTCCCATGTCCTTTCCCTCATTACTTTCTTCAGTCTCACAACATATCCCAATTGGAGATGCCATAGTCCCACTGGCTCCGAGCAGGTCGTAATTTTCAGTGCGGTATTTACATAAAAATAACCTCAAAAGTCCGCAACAAAATGCAATTGCTCCAACTGCAAAATGCAATGAAGTCCCAATGTAATTTTATATAAAATCTCAAATCATGTCTGACGGCAAAAAATATTTTTTAGAAAGTTTAAATTCTTACCAATAACGCATTGACACCAAAACGGTATCATAATAATATTATCGGAACGGTTGGCAACCTAAGTAATCTAAGTATGCGGCAAGCAGCATTCCTTTCATTTAACTTTTAATTAAAGAGGTATGTATATCATTTATGATTGTTTCTCACGCTTGGTAAAATCACAATTTATTTAAACACGTACAAACTCACACACGCTTTTACTGATTGGGTTTTCTGAATGATAATAAATCATGAATCGACACTTGACCTTGTTTATATATTATATATGGCTAAGTACGTTGTAACGAAATGGAAATTATTTAAGATTATTTCACACCGATTAAATTTGGCAGCGTGTTCAAGTACATCCCGTATGGTCTAGTGGCTAGGATAGCTGGCTTTCACCCAGCAGGCTCGGGTTCGATTCCCGGTACGGGAAACCTTTTTGTTTTTTTTTTCTTTTTGACTATAGTAGAAATTATTATTACTTCAGTTGATCTTATTTAGATAGGTTTTTTTTTAAATATGTACTTTAATAAAAATAAATAAAATAATATATTTGGAATTATAAGAAAATACCTATATATTATTCATATTACTTCAAGACACGATACTTCGTCTTCTTAGGTACCTTCGTACCAGCAGGGGCGTGCGCAGAAATTTTAGTGAGCTAGAGGACTAGAACTGGAAAATACAACATTATTGATGTTGTTGTAGCTGAAAATGATTTTTTTTTTCGAAATTAAAATTTTTTATATGAAGATTTTTATCTAGCGCAAGCATACCTATAGATATGCATACCCTGAATAAAAATCTTCATACAAAATATTGAAATATCGAAAAAAAAAAAAAATCATTTTCAGCTACAACATCATTTAAGTCGAATTTTTCAATCTTAGCACCCAAGCTCAATAAAATCTCGGATCACGCCACTGCGTACCAGTGGCGTCCAAAGAACCGAGCAATAATGGACGGTAAATTATTTTGTGCGCAACTTTTTTTTTTAATTACGAAAAGAAACGCTTTTTGATGTTCTATCTACATAGGTACCTAGGTACCCATCCTTTATTGGTACAAAAAAAAATTCAGTAGATCACCCCCCACTGTTTGCTACGTTTGGTGAATTAGCAGGGGTGCTCAAGTTCATGGCGAGAGGTTTGGGGGCGTGGCGGGCCGAATGGGGAGAGACTGGTTGAGGGAGACCTTTTGGCCTCTCCTGTAGGATTTTATCGGAATATCCCATTGAACCGCAGTGAGAGGGATGGATTCTCAACATACGTCACTCTTGGACATACTGACCCCAGATTCCTACCCACCCTTCCTACCTATTTTCTTCCCAAACCCTCCACACAGCATACCAAAAGAAGACATTGGCCCTGAATTATTTTCTTCAGGGCCTCTTGTGTAGAGCTAACGTAAAAAATATCTACGCAAAATAATATATTATAAACTTTATTTTTTACCCGCCATTCTTGGAATGTTCCTGTGATATGGCGGGAAAATAAATGTCAAAGTGGTATGATCTCCAAAAGTCACAATCCGAATACGTTTTGATTACCTACATTATTTATTCGTACGTTATTCCGTTAACATCGTCTGAGAAAACATTTCTTCTACCGTGGGATTTTAGCTGCTGCCATTAGCCCCCGATTTCCTTCAGTTTCGGATTTCGGGGAATCAATTTCCTCTGCAGTTTCCCTTAGCTCCGCACGTGTCGCCCAAATTGCTTACTATTTATTTAGCCGAGGCCCGAACCGTGTACGTGACAACGCGACGCCTGGAGATGTTTTGTAAAAGCTGTGCGCTGAATAAAATATTCCTTACACATAGTAACATACATAGCGTTAAATTACATTATAATTATTTTACTAAGCAAAGTTAATTGAACGTGAAGGTTATAATTTAATTCGTTCAATCGTTCGAGAGACAATTAGGGTTAGTTGTTTCACAGAAATTCACATGTGATATTGTCGTCAAATGACGTTTTACCGTCATTTTGATTTTTGACATTCGAAAGGTCCCCGTTAAACGCCGATTCTAGGTGCGTTTCAGCTATCCATCAAATTGAAATAAACTGACAAGCTTAACTGCATGATGCTGTTTCTTTTGTTGTTCATAACAACGCTGAAACGGACTTGAAAACTAGAGTCGGCATTTCGGGGACCTTTCAACTGTCGAAAAAACAAAATGGCGCTCTGTGAAAAAAATCGCATTGGACCATAACCTCCTAGATGACAATTGGAAGGATTTGCTGTCGAATTTGCCCTAAAAAATACTCTAAAATAATGTGGGAAGACGTAAGTGAAGAAGGCGGGTACAGAAATATACAGCACGCGGCCCGGCGTATTGGACGTACATACGGTGGAATTCGTCCTTGCTGGCAAGAAAATCTTGTCTTTCTGCGGGGTTTATTTTGTAGTGGCTACGTCACAGGCACCCCCACCTCAACATTGTCGCAATACATTTTACCGCTGGGACTAACCAGCCAGTCATTAAACGCACTAGCTCTGAAGTAGACGTGTTATTCTTTTAACTCCCAATGTGTTTCCTCCCACACACACAACCAACATAGAGGTACCTACTGTACACCTCCAAAGTGGTGACCCCGACGTGATCTACAAGTGTGTGTGTGGGAACAATAGAGTGATAAGAAAGTGCAATATTATCTCGTGAACATTAAACAACAGTGCGTCAGAGACATCTAAAACAATGGCTTTCAGCCCAAGTAGTGTGTCCAGGGCTGCCCCCGAACCCGAGTTGAGTGTGGTTTCTATAAATACCAAAATTCCGGAGTTTTGGAATGAACAGCCCCGACTGTGGTTTCATCAGCTAGAGGCAATTTTGACTCCACAAAAAATTAGTGAGGTTAATCGTTATCTAATTCTCGTCGCGAAATTAGGAAAAAACGAACTGCGACAAATCAGTGACATATTAAACAATCCCCCGGCAGAAAACAAATACCTGGCGGTGAAGACCAGACTCCTTCAGGTCTATGAAGAGTCAGAGGCCCAGCAACTCCAACAACTCCTTGGAGAGCTGGAACTAGGCGACCAGAAGCCTTCGCAACTCCTGCGAAGAATGAAAGAGTTGGCGATAAATAAACTTTCGGACGAGACGCTCAGGATTCTTTGGCTGGGACGCCTTCCGCAAACGGTTCGTGCCGTTCTGACGGTCAGCGAGGTGAAAGACATGGAAAAGCTATCGCAATTAGCTGACAAAATACTGGACACTACGAGAACTTTTGAGGTAGCTGAGGTTAGAGAGCAAACATCTTCAGCCATCGAGACGTTGACTCGGACCGTTGAAAAGTTACAATTGGAAATAGCGAGCTTACGCAGAGAACCACGAGGCCGCGAGCGACAACGTTCGACTTCCAGGGGCCGCCGGACAACTTCTCTAAATCGTTTCCGTGCACCACAGCCTGGGGATTCCAACTACCTGTGCTGGTACCATTATAAATTTGGCGCTAAGGCTCAGAAGTGTCAAGATCAATGTACTTACAAGGCAAAAAACGAACATTGACGCCCGCGATCGAGATAGTTGGCGTTGATAATACATCTCGATTATGTGTTACCGACCGCAAAAGTGGTATCAGATACTTAATTGATACAGGCGCCGATATTTCCGTCCTTTCTTCTCGAAAATTTCACTCATCAATACCTACCGATTACAAACTATATGCAGCAAATGGAACCCAAATAAATACGTATGGTGAAAAATCTCTCGTTCTCGATCTAGGACTACGCAGACCTTTCCGGTGGACGTTCATCGTTGCTGATGTCAAACAATCTATCATCGGAGCAGATTTTCTACGGGCGAAGCAGCTACTCGTAGATCTTCATGGAAGGAAAGTGGTAGACAAGGTGACAACCCTAACCACCAATACATCCATTACAAAGGATTCAAATGAAAATATTTACGCAGTAGACATAACAAACCCATATCACAAGTTATTATTGAAGTATCCCGAGTTAACAAGACCGGAATCTTTGAAAAATGCACCGAAACATGATATTTGTCATCATATTGTGACTACAGGCCCACCCATTCACGTTAAGGTACGTCCACTAAATCCTATCAAGTACAAAGCAGCCAAACAAGAATTCGAACACATGCTCGAGCTTGGAATCTGTCAACAATCCAACAGTCCGTGGGCGAATCCCTTACACATTGTAGATAAGGCAGACGGCGCAATTCGACCGTGTGGTGATTATCGCTTATTGAATGCCAAGACAGTCCCGGACCGATACCCGATTCCTCGCATATTAGATTTCACTTACGCATTGCACAAGCGACAAATATTTACAAAATTGGACCTATGCAGGGCATATCATCAAATTCCAATTGCAACCGAAGACATTCCTAAAACAGCAATTTTAACTCCTTTCGGTTTATACGAGTTCACTAAAATGAATTTTGGTCTCCGCAATGCGGGTCAGACTTTTCAAAGGTTCATAGACATGATATTTCGTGGACTGGACTTCGTTTTTGCTTATTTGGATGACATACTAATAGCGTCAGAAAACGAAGAACAACATTTACAACACCTTCAACAGGTATTATCCCGTTTGGACGAATTTGGTTTAACAATTAACGCAAGCAAATGTGAATTCGGAAAAAAGGAGATTAATTTCCTTGGTTACTGCGTGACAAGTGATGGAGTTACCCCTAATGAAGAAAAAGTTAAGGCTATTGTCAATTTCCCTCAACCCAGCACTATCGAAGAACTACGTCGATTCCTGGGAATGGTGAACTTCTACCGTAGTTCTATCCCTAAAGCTGCACAAATGCAAGGCCCGCTCAACGCATTCTTGCACAACTCCAAAAAGAAAGACAAAACACGAATTGAATGGACAGCATCTGCAAAGGAGGCATTCCAACAGTGCAAAGATAGTCTAAAAAGCACTGCTACACTGTTTCACCCTGCTCTCGACGCAGGTTTAGCCCTAATGACGGACGCTTCTGAGACATGTGTCGGAGCTGTATTACAACAACTAGTCAAAAACAGATGGCAACCACTGGGTTTTTTCTCGAAGAAGTTGAGTGAAACCCAACAGAAATACAGCACCTATGATCGTGAGCTGTTGGCCATTTACATGGCAATCAAACACTTTCGCAGCATGACGGAAGGAAGAGAGTTGACGATATATACAGATCATAAACCTCTTACTTTTGCTCTTACAAAGAAAATTTCAACATCCGACACACCTCGAAGAATCAGGCAACTAGATTTCATTTCACAGTTTTGTTCTCAAATTAAATATGTTCCAGGTGGTGACAACCCTGTCGCAGATGCCCTTTCACGAATTCAAGAAATCACCTTACCTAGCTTGTTTAACAGCAAAGAACTCGCAGATGAGCAAAGTAAAGACAAAGAATTACAACAGCTAAAAAAGCAGAGTAATGTTCAATTTAAACTGATTACCTTGCCAAATTCAAATTGTCCAATAACTTGTGAAGTTTCAACGGCACGTGTAAGGCCATATCTACCAATGAAATTCCGCGAAAAAGCAATGGCCTCCGTTCATAACTTGAGTCATGCGGGCATCAAAGCAACTCGACGTTTGATTACGCAGCGTTATTTCTGGACTTTAATGAACAAAGATATAGCAGTGTGGGTAAAAAAATGCTTACTTTGTCAAAAAGCAAAAGTCAGTAGGCATACCATATCACCACTGGGGGAATTCCATGATGTATCTCGATTCGAACATTTGCATATCGACATCATCGGACCGCTTCCAATTTCACAAGAAAACCGATATTGTGTAACGATGGTAGACAGAGAAACATCATGGCCAGAAACGATTCCAGTTAAAAATATTTACGCCGAAACGATAGCTGACGTTCTGATTGTTCATTGGATTTCAAGATTTGGTTGTCCGACCTTTATCACGACTGATCAGGGCCGGCAGTTTGAGTCTGACTTATTTAATCAACTGGTAAAGAGACTCGGCATCGAAAAGATTCATACTACCGCTTATAACCCAAAAGCCAACGGTAAGGTAGAACGATATCATCGTACTCTCAAAGCTGCTATCATGGCAAAATGCGAAGGTAACGCACATTGGGTACATGAATTACCAATCATACTATTGGGCCTCCGATCAGCCGTCAAGGATGATAAAGGCTACAGCCCAGCGCAAATGGTGTATGGTACATCTTTAGCGATTCCTGGAGATATTTTCGTGCCTTCTAGGCCGAAAATAAATGACACAGAATTCAACAAAAGACTGATGGACCATTTCCGAAACGTATCATGGCCAGAGAGAAGACTCGCTACAGACCAAAGACACATTTTTATTCACCCTGATTTAACAACTTGCTCCCATGTTTTCCTCAGAAACGAAGTAAAGAAAGCTCTCACTCCACCGTACAAGGGTCCGTATGAGGTTTTCGAAAGAAAGGAAAAGTATTTTAGCTTAATAATAAATTCAAAAAAGGTAAATGTGTCTATCGATAGACTTAAACCGGCAATATATCAACCTATTAATGTTTCCGAAAAAAATAAACCAGCTGACCAAACATTATTCAGGGCAACTACTGAGTCAGCTGTAGACAGGGCAGGACGATCAACCGAAGTGGAAAGTGAACCGGTACTCTTAACCCCGTCAGCAAAATACGCTACACGTGCCGGACGAACCATCAAAAAACCAGTACGCTTCTCCTGAAAATGTTCATTTCTAATTTCGAACAGCATCATGGACAGGATCACAGGCCGAGTTGGAGCAGGGGACAATCCTGCTAACTTTCCCCGTCAATATCCCGTACATTTATAGTTTAAAAGGCGAATGCGCTCAGTGTAAAAAAGTGTACAATTAAAATTTTTCGTGCTATTTTGTGATAAATATTTTGAATTATTTTTTCTTTTTTGTGTGTGTAATCATTCTTATGTTTTATAATGACACTTTATTTATTGCTTGTGGTTTTATGGCATATGATTTATCTTCGACAATTTTAATGCACCATTACAAATATTTTGTACAATGTATCCTTTACGATATTTAAATGTATTATGTATTTTTCGCAAATTTTGAATACTTTTTGTGTTTGTTTTACAATCCTTGACAATGTTGTTTTAATTCTATTTTGTTCGTGTAATATGTGACCATCTCACTTGGAGGGGAGGCATGTAGTGGCTACGTCACAGGCACCCCCACCTCAACATTGTCGCAATACATTTTACCGCTGGGACTAACCAGCCAGTCATTAAACGCACTAGCTCTGAAGTAGACGTGTTATTCTTTTAACTCCCAATGTGTTTCCTCCCACACACACAACCAACATAGAGGTACCTACTGTACACCTCCAAAATTTTAAATAATTCTGATAAACGTATTACTAAAATTTAAGATGTTTCTAAACGAATCCCCCCGAAAGTTATTAACTCATCTTCTAGAAAAATATATCTGGTGCTAACCGCTAAATTTATAGTTGAAAAACCTTTTATAAAATTTTCAAACTGTTTTATGTAAAATATTTTAATCGTGTGGTACTGTTTTTATTAATCTTAAATATAAATAACTTACATCCGAGGGTATCGGTCCGAAAAAAGGATATTATAATTACGAATTCGTTGGAATTAATTAAAATGTGAGCCTTGAGCAAATTCACATGTTCGGGGTCGAAATTATTAAGAGCGGATGGTTTTGTCATTCACACTGAATACTAGGCGTTTTTTGCTACATTTTCGCATTTGTTTTTCCAATATACAACAAGACGCTTTTATATATTTATTAATTTTATTTTAGTAATTTGTATATAAAAGTTTACAAATTGCTAATTAATTATAACAATACATATTGCATAATATATTTTATCCAGTTTGATTTAGCTCCTACAATACATGTTGAACCTTCAAATTGGTGAGGAGTTTAAAGTTTCTGGTAGCGTGTTATAAAACTTCATCCCTTTGTGCAGTAAACTATTCTGCGTATTCGTTTGGTCCTTTTTGTAGCCTGATTTGCTTGCACGGCCTTGTGTTATGTCTGTGAATGTCATTGTTGTGTATAATTTTATTTAGTAATTTGGAAACAGGTTTTTTTACTATTTTATGGATAAATATCATCGTGTTCAAGGTCAGCGTCTTTTTCACGGTTAGCCAATTTAGTTCCTTTAACATTTTATTTAGGTTTGAAAATCTATTTCGCCGAATTCATGATTGTTTTATCTCGTATTTTCGAATAGACGAAGAGTTGAACTTTCAAGATGATTCAGTAAAAATTGCATCTTAAATACCGCCGTTTACGTGAAAATCATCTCGAAGGCGCTTTACGGTGAATTTTATACAATAGAATTAAAATCCCAGGACATTTTAATTTTTATACAAACCTTACACGAACATAATATCATCATAGCTAGCTACTAACATACTCATAGTGAAAACGTGTAGCCTATTTAGCAACATCCTTTATCAACAACTATTAACAACTCATAAATATTTTAATGACTTGTTCATAATTGAGAATTGTAACTAATAGATTACATCTAAAATAACAACAATGGAAAATTATACGTCTCTTGCAATGTGCATGTTTCCATTCAAATGTGAATAATTTTTTTCCACTATTTTAATTTAATTCTTTTATGTGTTTCATCATAAGTTTAAATAAATAAAAAGAAAACACATTAAAGATATCTATCAATAATGTATATCAGTTAAGAATGTCGAGCTTAGCGCGGTCGAGGAAGCACCGGACATTACGTACTTATTTTTGAAGGTGGTAGCCATTTGCGGAATCTTTGGCTCTTGCAGAAGATGTGAATTGTGCGATTTATTTATTTATTTATTTACGCCCTAGTGGGCTTTTACAACAGAAATTAAAAACATAAAAAAAATTAAACATCATAAAAGAAATGAAATACTATGAGTAATAAGAAAAAATCAGTAATACGACCAGAAATACAATAAAGTGCAATGTGTAAAAGCTAGTTAGTAGGTATAAACAAACAATTATATGTGTATAATAATGTACGATGATAAAACAGAACTAAATAGAACAGCAAAATAAAATAAAATAAGGTTATAAATTACTGGTAAGATTTTAAATGATAGGAGGTTTTATGAAAAGAACAAAAATAAGAAAATTTAAAAATAGAGATGAGTTGTCTCTTGAAAATTGCAAAACTGTCAACACCAAATATATCTATAGATTCACAATGTTTATTTGCAAGGCTATGCATTCTAGGGATTGGTGAATTAATAGAATAGTTAGTATTGAGGGTATTGTTAAAATCCGCTCGAGGCTGAAAATGTATAAGAAGTAAACGAATCAACCTTGACCGCTAAGTACCTTCCCAATAGATAACTCTTAAACCATTCCAAAATATTCCCTCTAAATCCAAACAATTTCAGTTTCCTTAATAAGATTTTGTGGTTTAATTTATCAAATGCCTTACTGAAGTCAGTATATATGGAATCAGTTTGATGTGATGCAATCAAGGCATTAACAATATCATTCGTATACAATATTAAATTGGAAAGGGTTGATCTTCCTTTAATAAATTCATGTTGAAGCGGTGGGATTAATACGGGATATCAACTTGTCTAGTACTAGACTTTCAAAAAGTTTGGGTAATGTAGACATGGTGCATATTGGCCTGTAGTTTTTTACGTCCCTCTTATTACCTTTTTTGAAAATGGGCGTCAAAAGACTACACTTCCAAAGATCCGGGAACACACCTAATAAGAGTGACTTTGTAAATAACTTATGTATAGGATATGACAATGTATGCATACAATTAACTAAGAACATGGGTGGAACTTTGTCAGGTCCTGCAGATTTACGGGAATCAAGACTCTTTAACTTGGATATAATATCACCAATAGTTACAGTACAGTCAGATATATCAAGAGTCTCAACCAAATCAGAGCATGTGATATTGCTATCTACATTTGCATTAACATATACACCGCTAAAAAAAATATATATATATACGCTATATGATATCAAAGAAGAAGGAAGTGTATTGCTTATTACCATCCGACCATCTAAAACAGTGAAGGCTCGACGTTTTACTGTTGCCGACAGTGGTGCAATTAATTATGTGCGTTTGATGAAGCAATATTTATCATTGCGACCCCAAAATGTAAGTACAGACAGGGTTTTCTTACGGTATGATAAGGGTAAGTGCACCAATCAAGTGGTTGGTATTAACACATTTGGATCATGCCCCTTACAAATCGCACGCTATCTTAAATTAAACGATCCTGAGAAATATACAGGACATGCGTTTCGACGTACATCCGCTACCATTATGGCAAATAGTGGCATGACAATTGATCAAATCCAACGACAAGTAGGATGGAAATCGGCAGCTGTGGCGACTGGTTACGTGGAAGAGAGCATTAGAAATAAGAAGAATGTTTCAAACATTATTGGAACTGCCATTAATGGAAGTGCAGCCTCATTGACCTCCGAGAATACTATTAATTTGAACAGCATTTCCTCCGATTTAAAAAACGGAGGTATTAATTTTTCAAATAATACGAACTGCTCTTTTCACATCCATTTAAATAATTAGAACGTAAACGATGTAAAAAAGAATGTAAACTTTGAATAAAATTTTTGAAACATTTGTAATGTTTTATTTGACGTTTAAAATATTCCTGTCAGATTTATAGTTAAAAGTTGACATTTAGACTTCACATTTTGTTGATGTTGCCATGGTAACTTTAAAAAACGCGCGTTCCATAAAGTGCGATTTAAACACGCTAGAGCGTACTTTAAATGAGTAAAAAAGGGCACCAATAAAAAAATATATATTTCTAGGTGGATTGATTTTTTACGTGTTGATTTTTAAGTTCCCCACTGTTCTATATGCGAGGATACTCATTTTAAATAGTATTTGTTTGCCGAAGTCGTGCGCTATTCATGAAATTAACATCTGACAAACTTTTCTGACGTTGAAATCTTTAAAACCCCTAATCGGACTATTTTAGATTGATTGTCAATTAATAACATCGACTTTCCTCGTCGTTCGGTCAACATAATAGCCCAAACATAGGCAATTTGCATAAATTTCAGTGATATGGAAGTATTCAATATTATTTACGTGGTAAGTACTACCCGTTTTCATTCCGCGACAAAATATCCCCGGCAAAATATCCTACGGATAAAACATCCTCCAACAAAATATCTACTAAAAACTAACTTAACCTAAAATAACCTTATTTTACATTTTTTGAACAATAATAATTTATTATCTTTACAGGATGTCTTTATTATGTTCGTCCCATTTTAGTATTTTTGAACAATAATAGGATGCCTTCATTACTTTTGTCCCATTTTTTTGCTAGGTTAGGTTAGGTTTTAGAAGATATTTTGTTGGAGGATGTTTTGTCCGTAGGATATTTTTCGGGGATACATTGTCGCGGGCTGATAAGTCGCGGAACCTATTTACGTACATTTCAGATTTGGCTGTGACTGCTAGCGCCTCGGCTGCTCACCGTTTAAAAAGGAAACTATTCTCCGAATATCAATGCTTGAAAGGCGGATTTAGCCCGCTTAAATTTGGGTGAGGAATGTCGAACTTAGCGAGGATACGGATTGCCTGATGTACCGGGCCTATATACAAATTACATTCAAAATCTGGAGCCCGAAATTTAAATCGCTTTATTCCCTTTTGCGAATGAAGCTTTGTTAAATCACAAGATATATTATACTAAGCCTAACCAGTAGTAAAGTCAGCAATGAATACGGATGTAAGCTTTCGTCCATAGCCTGATTTATGGACTTAATCACGAAGGAAACACTCCATCTCCATGTTAGGTATCGTAAAATGTTTTACGATTGGCTGTAAATTATTGCGAAGGAATACGTAATTGGGCGCCGACATGAATATTGTGTGACCAAATCAAATAAAGAAACTATTATGTAGTTTTTCTATTTTTTTTGTTCCGCGCATTTTAACGATCGCTTCGTCGTTAAATTTTCAAAAAATAGACTCAGACAATTGGAAAATCACGGGATAGTCTGAGTGATGTCGTCTCCTGATATTATTTTAATTTTGATAAAATGTATTGTATTTAACGACAGTAATATTAGATTTTAGATATATACAAAAATGAGGAAGTTCTAAGCTTTCAAAATTGAATGGCAGGGCTGCAGTATCGTCGAGTTTTCTTACTATTTTTTATTTCTCCATAAACATAAAATTTCATACACTCTCCCAATAAAGCAGGTGTTTGTGCTTAGGAGACGACAATTTGGGAGGCGGGTATAGGTACCGCCGCCCTGGTAACCATTTATTGGAAAGCCAATACCTCTAACGTAGGTCACCCCAAGTGGTTCACTACATTTGGTGACTTAGCAGGGATTTTTACGGTTTATATCTTTGATAGTTTTTCACAATTCAAAAAGTTTTATATAAGATAGGTACCTATAACTATACAAAACATGGAATTTCATTGTAGGAGACGACCTCACTCTCGGCAAATTAGCTCCAATTTTGAAAATGACAATTAATATTATTTTTTTGTTAAAAATATTATATTGATGTAATATTTTTCTATGATCATATTTATTAAGACACTTTATTAATTCTACAAACACTTCCAATTTTAAAAATAATCACGTTGTCGCCAACAAAAAACTGTCCAAAGAAACGAAGGTAGCAATCCACAATGGAGTGCTGATACCTGTCCTGATGTATGGCAGTGAGGAATGGAACTGGCATAGGAAGAATGAAAGTAGACTGAATGCTGCAAAAATGATACCCCTGAGGTATATGTGTAGAAAAACCATGTATTATCGTGTAAGAAATGTGGAGATCTGCAAAGAATGCAACGCTGAAGTTGAAGCGTAAAGAATAATTTTAAGGTACGCTCAGATATGAACGAAAAAAGGAGTGTATGGAGAATATATGACTCAACTGTGAAATGTAGAAGAAGTCGGGGACGCCCGAGGGAGGCATGATACGATCAAATGAAACAGATACTTAAGTCGGTTATACATTCTCGTACATCACTATCACATCCATTATTTTAATAATTCCGCAAAATACCGCAGAATCCTTTTAGAAGCCATTCTAAACTTCCAATTGATTAAAATTCTTGGTATAAAAAAATACATCCTCATTTCTTTATTGTCCCCTTGCGAATTAAACTTTCCCATACTTACTAACTCTGAGGAAGTTATAAACTCTAGTACCTATCAGGAAAGTTATTCCACGCGGGAGGTGATATTAATGGAAGATGGGATATAAGATAGAAGGGGAGACGATAAAAGTAGAAAAAGATATCAAGCTAAAATAAAACACAGAGAAGTTTTTGTCACATTAAAAAGTTCTTGTTGGAAGGAAAATTGGTAATGTTTCTCGTAGGAACTGTAACGGTAAAGATTTTTTTTGTTTTGATATTTTGTATGTTTTATAAGTTCACGGCGATATTTATGAAAAGTATTTATAAAAATAGTAAATGTTTGCAAATAGGGATACGCTTAAAAAAAGGTAGTAGATAATAGTTAGAAGTAAGAAATTCAGGAATTGAAAATTAACGCATTTTAATGGCTATTTTGTTAATTTTAAAAACGCGAAATGTCATTTTTCGAGGACCGCCATGTTATTAATTACGACGGTCAACACGCACTTTTAAAATCTGTGAGACCGCGACGCACTTCGCAAATAGGCAATGTCAACCTAAAAATACAAAAGCATTCACATAACCAGTGGGCTAGAAAGGATATAAGGACAACAATATTATTATAACAAAAGTGGTAATGCGCGTTTTCGTTTTTCCCACGACTAAATATCCCCAACAAAATATCCTACGGACAAAACATCCCCCAACATCTACTTAAACTTAATCTAACCCAACCTGACAAATGAGTCAAAAATAGTAGACATCCTGTAAAGACAATAAATTATTTTCGTTATTTGTTTTTGGGATGTTATGCCGTGTTGCGCTACTTCCTTCTTAAGCCAACGTTTCGGACAGCGTTGCTGTGTCAAGATACTCTTAAATTATATCAATAAATTATTTTTATTAATAAATTATTGTATCAATAAATTATTGTTCAAAAATAGTTAAATGGGACAAAAATAATGCAGATAACAATAATTTATTGTCTTTTTCTGTATTATTTTTGTCCCATTTTTATGTTAAGTTAGGTTAGGTTAGGTTAGGGTTTAGTAGAGATTTGGTGGGGGAGGTTTTGTTCGTAGGATGTCGGGGGATATTTTAGAGGAGGATGACAACGCACGGAATCAACGAAAGTACCTAATTCAAATAATCCCCGGTACTGATAAGCTACATGTGGATTATAATACGTACTGATAACTTTTGAGGGAGTTCTCATGAGCGTGGATCCTGGAATTAGCGAAATTATTAGCGACCGGTCAGTGGTTGAGTGGGCATAGCGCTTGGGTCCCACCCGAGCGTCGCGTGTTCGATTCTTCGGCTGGCTAAGTCCTCCATCACAACACAAGCAATATTTTCGGCTTTCTGTGGTGGTAGTAGGAGATTTTCAAACATTGTTGGGTTATTCGTAACCCGGGAATGTTTGTCTTTCTTTTAAAAAAAAAAAAAAAATTATTCTCATCTGCAAGAAGAAAGTTTCGGTAAAGAGTTTTTATTGATTTAGTTACCTTTGTTTGAACAGATTGTATAATTACTTATTTGAATTACATGAAACGTTTTATGGGTTATAATGAATTAGTTCGGTATTTGGGTTTATTTTTTATTAAAAGAATTCGCGATCAGCTTTTTCACAGATACCTAGTCTAGTTTAATTATTTTAGAAATAAACACTTTTTGCAAGTTATGTTTTGAAATATAAAGACAAATTAATTGTTACCCATATATACGCAATATGAATATAAATAAATAGATGTATCGATGATTTAATCCAATATTCACTTCTTCTAAATCAGCAAACTTATTTTGTGGCACCATTTTAATTCAAATTAATAAATTTCTTTGTTTTTACTACTATAATTGATTATTAAAAAATATTTATTTATTATTTTGACACGATGTTCCATGTCTATTTAAAAAAAAAATTGTATTATTAAAACCCTGATGAATTAAGCATGGCTTACGAAACATGTCGGTTTTTTATAATCAATTATAGTGGTAAAAACAAAGAAATTTATTAATTTAATCCAATATTGTTAGCCTTTCTTGAAATTTTTTTGTTTATGGACCAAATTAAACTTGAATTACGCTGTATCATCAACCAATCAGAACAAATAACTAAAATTAGACAATTTAAAAAAAAGCTTACAGTAAAAAGTAAATATTTTATACATAACATATTATAACTTACAACCTAAGTAAGAATCGTGGCTCCCTTATCAGGCACAAGAGCTCCGCTTTTCTGATAAGGTATACTTGACCAAAAATTACCAATATTATATTATTTTGTAAAATATTTATGTGTATATGTAACTCATATTTTATATTATAATAATAAAAAAAATTAAAATATTCATATTGCGTATGTACGGGCGCAAACAATAAATTCATTCATTTTAAAGAATAACTTGTAAAAAGCGTTTTTCCCCAAAATAATTGAATTCGCGTCATGTGTGAAAGACAAACTAGTGAATTCTTTTAAATTTCACCTTAATAAAGTAAAAATTATAAACAAAGTTTTTGTACACTAGGTCTACTGTTCACAGGACTACCAGTATGGGCGAGAACCAAGAATATCATGTCATGATTCGGCCCGAGTTTCTCGAGGGTAGAAAGGGGTAGTACAAAGATATGAGGGGAGGACAGGAGCATCTTGGGACTTGGGACAGGGGTGAATACAGAAATAATGGGCCCATCTAGACGCAACTACGTCATCTGTATTCCACATAAATCCCCATCTCAGCTCTCTGGGTTACAGGGTTAATATGATTAACCTCTTGGTGTCACGATCCGTGAAGAAATGGAAATGTAATAGCTGGAGTAAATAATAACACAAAGGACTGTCATTAATCATAAAGGCCTTTTTGTTTTCGAAAGGGGGGCTTTTGTCTTTTGTCCCAACATATTAAAATAATGTAGGTACATATTATGAAATAGCAGCATCGCGGTTTTTGTGGAAGTGTTTGCCTAATTGCAGTGGCGGGCTTTGCTCTGTGACCAAGGGTAGGCTGCGTTACTATGGATTAAAAATAATATATAGTATACTAGCTGACCCGGTCACGCGTTGCTGTGGCTAACGAAACACAACGTCCCTAACCCAACACCCATCTTCTGGAGAGACTATGTTTTTAAAGCGCTGAATTTAATGTCACTGAATCAATTATATACAAAAGATAATCTAATGTACGCATTCAAAAATCAGGATAACTTTACACAGACAAACTCGAGCCGATTCACAAGATCTACATTACAACATACATTCCACCAACCTACAACTAAAACGACTTTTGGACAAAGAAGTATGCAATACTTTTCTACAAAATTATTTAATTTACTCCCTCTTGCAATAAAAACTATTAAAAAAATAACCAACTTCAAAAGAAGCAACTTCAAGATATTGATTACCTATGGACATGGGAAGGAAGAATATAGATACAATTTTGCAACCTAACAAAGATTAATGCTTGTATTCTACATTCTTTTAGATTTAACTTTATAATTTTCCTCTTTTTAACTTAGGTATTACTTATATTTCAAACAAAAAACTTGTACAATGTGTCCTTAGAACGGGTTACCCCAGTAAGAATATATTTTTCTCTCAAAAACTGTAAAACAAAATATGTAAATAAATAAATAAAATAAATAAACAAATTAACTCACACCGCCAGGTGTTAGAAACTTATGGAACTTACAAATAATTACAAAGCATTGTCCTATAACATAACCTAACCTAACCCCGATACAGGCGAACCCTAGTAGGGTTAATAATTACATGTTAAAAATGTATTTAAATTGTGAAGAAGCAATAAAGAATAAAATAAATAAAACATTTAATGAACGTTTAATTCGCAATAATAAATATTGAAGTCAATAACCGAGATAAAAACTATCCTATCTTTTAAGTTTGACCAAATTTCATCAACCAAACTTGTGAACCAAAATTGTGATGCGTGATTTTTATGTATTTAATTTATGTATTGTATTTAATTTGTCGCCCTGGTGAAAGACCGCCAGTAAGAATTCAAACATTGCTTGTTTGTCAAAAATGTTAAAATATGTTTATAAAAGTTTTCATTAAAATATTTTTAGATACCTAACGTACACCTAACGATATTATTATATACCTAACGATATTATTATATACCTAACGATACATAACGTCATTTTGGAAAACATCTTTCTTCCTTTAAACATAATATTTTTATATTATATACCTAGGTATCACTAAAAGTGAGATTCCAGATTTCAAAGAGGAAAAGTCATAACAAAACGGAAGTATGGCTATTTCGGCTAAATTCACGACATGGAATCAGGGCTCAAAATGTATGGCAGTTCCACCTCAACCTGAAAAAGAATATCGGGAAGCAGCCAACCCTAGTACAAAAAAGAACTGATCAAAGATTTTTTTCAGATTTTAGAACACTTTACATCAAACGATCTTTTTAAGAAGTGCATGTTTTTACATTTCCTTTATTACAAAAATAATATTACGCTTTCTCTGGGCAGAATATGAGTAGAAATATATTTGTTTGCTTATATTTTTGACCCGCTTACAATTTTGTGCACAATCTCACCAGGGTAACCAAGTTTCAATGTTTCCTGGGTTTCGCAGGCTCCTATTCTGCGATAGGCTTTATTGTCGCCCCAAAGAAAAGCCTTAGAATTAATATTGCATTCCTGGGACTTTGCTATAATGGGTATCATACGACTCAAATAAGCAAGAACGGTAAAAGGGGGATACAAACGTCCCGAACATACTTTTGCGAAGAGTGATTTTTCAAATATACAAACCTTATCAAAATTGAGTAATCTGAAAGTACGTTGCCTGTTGTATGCTGATGATTCGGTGCTGATATCTAACAGTGTGGAAGATCTATAGTCTCTCGTGTCAAGGATGAACGAAGTATATAAGAAGAATGAGTTAATGATGAATGTAAGTCTTAAGTCACGGTGTTTGAAAGAGAGAGTTCAAAACCAGTGTGAAATATAGTTGTGAATGATGAAAACTTGGAACGGGTTGATGAGTTTGTGTATCGGGGTAGCGTGTTTACGAGAGATGGGTAGGCTGATAGAAATATTGAAAGAAGGGTAAATACAGGTAACTCCATTAATGGAGGACTGAATGCCGTTGGCGCTAATAAAAAAACTGTCAAAAGAAGCGAAGCTAGCAGTCCACAGTGGAGTTCTGCTACCTACCCTGATGTATGGCAGTGATGCATGTAACTGGCAAAGGAAGGATGAAAGCAGACTGAATACTGTTGAAATGAGATCCATGTGCGGTAAAACTATGTATGATCGTGTGAGAAATGTGGAGATCCGCAAAGAATGCAAGACTGATGTAAGCGTAATGAGTAAGATTAAGAAAGGGACCTTGAGGTGGTTTGGGCATGTATCTCTAACGTATATAAGGGGGATCAGTGGCGATGTGTGATTGAATAATATATTTTGTTGTTGTTTTTAATAGGTAAACATATCATTGGCCGCAAAACGACATCTGCTTTACGTACTCCAAATATGCTCAGGATTCGCTTTTTAAAATCCTTCGGGTACGTGTTGTTAAACCCTTTATATTACAAAAAAATTAATAAAAAGTTAATGATTTGTATGTTTGATGGGACCAATAACTTTCCCCAGTGTTCTTCGTTGCCTGAATCTGGACTCTGGCGAGAATCTACAATGAGGACATTTCCGAAGTTGTATATCCTGTCCCTTAATCCTACCGCTCAGGTTCTTCTGAGGGCCTCATACCCAGGAACTCGTACCCCCGTTGGCATGTTCGAAGCACTGCAGTATCTAGGAAGGCAAAACATCAGGCGGTAGGCGTTGTTATACAGCACGCGAAGCCTTTGCATGCTGCTATTCTTAAGGTTGGTCCAAAGTTCGCGTGTATAAAATAATGTACAGAATATTAGGAATAACACCCCATTATCAAGTATTACTTCAGTTGTCATATAAAGCCTTATTCGAAAATATAAACGTTCGTTATATTTTATAAGATCAACTTCAAAGCATATTCAAAATCACGCAAAATCTTACGGCTTGCAGAATAAAGGCATTGTTGTTATTTTTCGTCGATCGAAGGTTGGCATATTAGTAGTAGGTACTACTAACAATTTTGTTTCAAGATATTATGTTATAAAGAGCGCAGACCTGTGAAAAAACGCGGGATATTATAATATAATATGTTTGTGTTTCGAGGCCTTCGGCATATTATTTATTGTATCATTTGAATACTTGTATATATATAGATATATAGCTCACATATTCGATGGCCTCCATGGTCGAGTTAATATGTGTTATTTCACAATTCATTAATTAACAATACCTAATACATAGTATGTTGGCATGCTCCAAAGTGGAGTTACTCCCAGTATCGCCTTGGTATCCACCATTCAGAATTGAAACATTGCTTGAAATGGCTTTAGCCGTGTTTGTTGACCAGATATGATTAGCCAGGTACTTCTCCACCTTCTACTTCCCCTCCCCACTAGTTTCAGTGTCACATCATACCAATGGTGATGCCATACTCTCACTGACTCCAGACAGGACCAGCCGTGGGGCGCCGCGTCCGCTCTCAAAAAGAAGAAGATGGAGAGATATGTAATTATGAATGTTAGAGAGCGCGCTAATATTTAAAGCGATAAAATCTATGCGAAAATTGTGAAAATGTTTAATATAACACGACTCGTTTAAAATAAAATAGAACAAAAATCTCGTGGAAGGCGTCTTAAGTATCATTCAAAAAAATATTGTGAATTTTTTCACAACTATAACTTGTAAAATAACTGAAACAAACGTGTTTATAATAATTTTCGGAGCATATGTTTTTTTCTATCGAAGGAATTTTATATAATTTGCCTTTCGGCGTGGAACGCGTCTAGATATTATCTTCAAAAATAACATATATTTTTTAAGAGCTTAAAAACTTCAAATGTTAAAGAGAGATATGTAAGAATTCAGTAGAAATTCGGGTAGCAGCGGCTTAAAAAAAAAGCTCTTTTCTTATGAATTTTCGCAACCACAGAGCTATAAAAATAATCATTTATTATTAATGATTATTTTTGTTTTTTTCTGTGTCTTATGAAATATAAAAGTAACATCTTCCACATTCCTCCAAAACTTCCCTCCACATCCCCCAGGGGTACCCAACACCCGACCAGCAGTAATTTCGGGAAAGGAATTTTTGTCTTTCTTTTCACGTTCCATTTTCCCCTTTGTCACATCAACCCCTAGCCACCCGCCCCTCCCCCCCGTTCTCCACCCCAACTGGGGGGACTGTGGCGTCACTTATTTCCGTTACGGTTGTGTCGTTGCTTTTGTTTGTTCCGTTGCTACGAAACAAACACATAACGACTTGAAGTAGTCATAAAGGTGCCCCTTTCCGCCGCGAAAGGAATGATCAAATTATGTTTTGCAAACAAATCTCGTAAGTAAAAGAAATATAATTTTAGCGCTGTGCGTTTTTATGGTGTAGTCGGGTACCTATGCAATCAAAATAAGAGGACAAGACTTATTTCAATGGCGTTGTCATTAAATTATGTCTGTTGAGTGGATGTCATATATTGAATGCGTTTTAATAAAATTATTTTCTGCACATCTTAAAATAATGTTGCCTTTCTTGAGTTTTTGACTGTTCTCTGAGTTTGCAGGCAATGTAGCAAATCGGATCAGATCAGCATTATAAAAATGTACCCCTCAGGCTAATTTTTTTGGTTTTCGGAACAACTCGTATAGGTCTAATAGAAATCGTTATGTCTCTGTTACTATAATGGTTGGAAATATGATTTAAACGGGGTTAGAAAGAGAAAAAACCACACCTTATTTTCAAATCTAAAAGTTAACCACAATTATTTTATTTTATTTTTTCTTTATTCACTGCTTTGAATGGTTACATCATTTGTGGATTTTTCGACCACCGTGCTAGGCTTATGCCCGTGTAATGGTGGTCAAAAACAATTAAAATGTACATCTTTATGAATCCAAGGTTTCCTGCCGCGAAAAAAAAGGGAATTTTTTTACATGAAACGCCAAAAATTGAGTTCACTATTGCGTTTTTATTTGCCTAATAAAATATGTGTGCGTTTTTATTTTTTTTCGTTATCAGTAATTGTGTAAGTAAGCCATTTGCCTTAAAAAATTCTGAATTACAAAAATATGTATAGGTATGTTTATTTCGAATTGTAAAATTTGAGAGAGGTTACCTATCAAAAACAGTTTTTAGTCTTCGGAAGCATTCAGAAATGTTCCATTTATTTGGATTTTTTTGCAAAAACGAAATATTTTGACCTTCCGACAAAAGAAATCCCTCGATAGAAAAAAATCGCAAATATTCTCCGAAAAATATTAAATATTTATGTATTGTTCTGTTCTGTTGATATAATAACACATTAACGGTATGAAAAAAATCACAATGTATCTTTAAATGCTACTTTAGACATTTGTGGAGAGATTTTTGCTCTATTTTAAACGAGCCGTGTTTTATTAAATATTTTCACAATTTTCGCAAAATAATAGTCGCGTTTTAACATTCGCGCGCTCCCTCTGACATTCGTTACGTGTCTCCCTTTCAAACCATCTTCTGCTTCTTTTTTAACGCTTCCTACCGGACCATAATACTTAGAGGTAGCACACGATCTTACAGAGCCGTTCTGACCCCCCAAATATTTTAGTCGAGTGGAGAGTATAGAAGTAACTAAACACGTCCGACCACCATAATTTTAGTAGAGTGGGTTAGTCAGTTCTTAAGTAGATTCAATCCAGTTCTATTTTTCGGGCGAGTAAGGACCACGCGCGTCCCTGCGCACTGACATGCGCAAACCCGCCGTTTTATGTAGCAGAGTTCATTTTGTAGACGTGCGCAAATGTCGTGGAATTGGAGCGAAGTTGCTTCTCTAAAATTATTTATTTATGCTGCTATTAATCTCTTTTCGTGTCCATAGATTATTTATTTTCATCTTACTATTTTTTTCTTCCACGACTTCTAAAATAAGCATTAAAATCAGCTTAATTAGCGTATTTACTTTGCTTTGTAACAAGCCCGTCATCCGCCGTCATCTTGCACTGGGCGATGGGCACAAATTTACTCTACTTGAAAGTAATGCGAACGATTTTCGGCGAGTCAAGTAGCATGTATACTCGCTACTTGACTTACTACTTGACCAATTTGAACAAGCCTTACGCGACGCGTAGCAGTTTAGTACTAAACCCATGAAATCGAAGACACTACAATTGACTTGTTTTTAGCTTGCCACTTTCTACAGCGCGTCTACATACATTGTAACGTCATTGTGGAATACGCCATGCACGTGTACATACATTTAAAATATTGCACAATTAAAATAATGGCTTGGCTTAATGGCGGATGGCTATAACAATCAGTGCTAGAGAGGTGACTGTACAGAATACAGAGCACAGAGCATGGAGCGGGCACGAGGCATGAAAAGCTTTCACAATACATTAAAGCCCGGCTGCGAGCCAGCGCAGCTTTCAGCAATATTTGAGGGTTTCGCTACTCTAATTTCACCCGCGCGGTAAAAGCTCGGCCAAAGTTTCACCTTTATTGTCCCGGGACGTCTTGTTCCGCTGGAGCCTAGCCATAAGACATAAGATGTAACGTGGTGACCCCGCACCTCACACGTTATACATTATACGACCATGGATAAAACCACCAAGTAATAAAACGGCTTGCAACTTTTTACAATTTTAAAACTGTTGCAGTTTCATTTAACATTTCACATAAGACGTAGCTTCGTGGGTTTGGGTTGGTAAAGCAAATTTATAACAGTGAAATTATGAACAAAGCTCTAGATCAAAAAATTTGGCAGATGTGACCGTATCTTTCTTTTTTCTGTTTCAAATTTTTGTTTGAGAGTCGCTAATGTTGTCTTCAATGAATAAATGTTACAGTTTGAGGTTTTACTCATTGAGTTACTGCAAAAATAAAAATAAAATTTTTATCCTAGACTTGCAGAAAAGTCAAAAGATGTCACGCATTAAAATAAAAATGTATATACCTATTTATCTTAGTCATTAGACTAGACAACAATGCAATCTAGACACTAGACACCATCTAGATTGCATTTAGTTCGGTAAGAATCTTGCATTCATACAAAAACATAGCAGCCAATAAAAAATTGCGTTCAGAAAATTAAGATAATGTTGGTTGAAGTATGTAGTATTATGAGACGACCGATGAGGATAGGGTCGAATTAGCTCAGTGATTAGAACAGAACCCCGGCAAAGCTAAGATCCTGGGTTCAATTCCTAGATGCAACCGTTTCTTTTTTCTAATTTTACTGTTTCAAATTTTCGTTTTGAGAGTCGCTAATATTTTCTTCAATGTTTAAATAAGTTTCTTAATAATCCTTCCACCTTCATGATACTAATTTTTGTAAACTCTATGGTAATATTAATTAATCTTTTACCAATATTTGTTTGGAATAAATGGTAAGGAACGATATTTTTCAAAATAACCCGTCAAACCGTAAACAAAGTGTAAAAATCAATAAAATTGACAATTAGTTTTGGCGTGCCTCAAGGAAGCGTTTTGGGTCCCATTTTATTCTTAATTTATAAATGAAATTTGAAAATAAATTGCGGGATTCTAAAAAATATCTTAAAAATACAATTATGTTTTAATATTAGAATTTGAGCTATCTAGGAGAGTGTCTGTATTGGCAACCTAATATTATTTATATGAACATTATAAAACCGGACCATACCAAAATAGTTTTACATTTATGTGCTGCCAACTTTAAAAATTATTTGAATAGCTAATCATAATGTTGAAATTGAAATAAAATGTAACACATCATAAATCATTGGTCTAATTATAATGCTCGCAAATCCAACATTCACATTTTCGCATTAAAGTAGGTGGGTACCTACATTATTTGAAAAGCAGCCATCACACCTGCCTATCCGAACAGCGAATGGCGAGGAACGGCTATAAATCTCGAACCCTTTGCACTCATTCATAATGCATGAGGATCTCTGTTACATGATTCAATTACTGTTAAATTGCATTCAATTCAATTGTAGTAATAGTCACGTTACAGGACGGGAATGCAATATAAGCGTAGCAAAGTAAAAGAGGCCCGAACAACAAAAAAAATACGTAAGTAACTTGGGGTTAGCCTGTTTACAATAAGGTGTCAGAATCAACAAATTTATTCATTCATAAACATTATATTTATTATAAATTTTAATACTTAAAACATTATTTCTTCTTCAGTGATAATTATTATAAAATCACTTTTTAGTATCTTAATCAATATCAATTTGGGAGGCTGGTTTGGGTACCGCCGCCCCGGTAAATATTTTTCGGATAACCAACACCCCATAGATAACCCAAAGTGGTTCGCTAAGTTAGGTGACTTTGTAAGGATGCCCGATTTGAGGCCTAAGTTTTGGCGGACAATGCGTTTGCTCATCTACTGCGTGGGGGCCGGATTAGGAGACATTGATTGAGTGAGACATAACTTAGACCCATCCAGCCGGACTCACTCGATTCATAGCCTTGCACCGCAGTGGGAGGGATGGATTCATACGTCCGTCACTGGTAGATACATTGACCACCAGATTCCTATCCATCCCTTATATTTTTTTCTCTCCCTAAAAAAGACACTCCACATAGCAAGGATGACATCGGCCCTGGGGGATTTTTTTCCAGGGCCTATGTTATCTTTGTGTGGAGCTAATGTAAGATTTTTCCATTAGTTCCACACAGTCGGCTCTGAGGAAAATAATTCCCTTCAGAGCCTGTCATCTTTGGAGATGCTGTGTGGAGGGTCTGCTGTGTCTTTTTAGGAAAGAAAGCAGAGAAAATTCTGGGAAGGAAAAGGTATAAGGGGTGGGAAAGAATCTGGGGTCAGTATACCCAAAAGTGATGAATCCTTACATTCTACTGCGGTGCAAGGCGAAGTTCCGAGAGGGTCCTCGAGAGTATACCTCAAATAGTCTTTCCCAATCCGGTCTACCAAGCCATTGGTAGGTAGACGCATCCGCGGCCAAAACCCGGCCAAACCTCACCTCATGAACCTGGGCATCGCCAAGTCACCAAACACCACACCAATGTCATCAAACGTTGCGAACCGCTTGAGGTGACCTATGACAAGGTGTTGGTTATCCAATAAATGGTTCAAGGGGCTACGGTAACCACAACCGCCCCCCAAATTTGATAAAAATAATTATTTTCATTTGTAGAAAAATAATTCACACGCACTTGCGATTTGTACAAGGTTAGTAGTTGTGTACTATTAAAGTATCTGCAGGCCCTGTACAGTACGCCCAGTTTCTGAGAGGCTAACCTAACTCTGGTTTCGATGGAGCCCCCATACCTGAGCTGGTCACTTAGAGTTACACCAAGCATATCAATGGAGGACCTTTTCGGAAGAATGCTTCCGTTGAAGGAGACTAGATTATCATTTCGATCCCTTTTAGACGTTATCAAACATGATTGGGTCTTTGAAACATTAAATTCGACGAGGTTATTCTTACCCCAAGAGAAAACACTCTCGAGGTAACCGTCCATTCTCTGCTTCAAAGCCCTCCGAGCTATTAGCTTCGAGGCTTGTCAAACAAAAAGCTATCATGGACTGTACTGTCATCCGCGTAACAATGAATCGGTGCACATGACAAGAGGTCGTTGATGTGCAACAGAAACAAAGTCGGAGACAGAACCGATCCCTGGCATGGCAAACATAAAATAATTCAGGTTCTGCTCGCTCGTGGCGGTAATTTAATTATTTTAGGAACAAAACCCTTTTTGGAAGTTACGCTGCAAAATATATAACACGAATAGTTTGTTTGCAAGAAATTCTTTGGAGAAACTGAATTTTTAAACAGAACACTATTTATTCGTGTTCATATTGGGTATTTACGGGTGCGAACAAACAATTAAGCTTGATATTTTACAGCATGACTTTTTAAAAGGGCTTTTAAAAAAATTATTAAATTTCCGCCATCTACAAACGAGCAGACCATGAATTATTTTAAGTACCTTCTGTTTTATGTGTCAATCTGCGGGATAAACTTGAATGAAAACATGTAAACGGTTCGTACATATTTTATTTTAATTTTTTTATACATGATTTTAGTCTGTGCCCCATATTATTATTATTATTCTTATTCTTATTTGGATAAAGTGGCGTATGAGATATGATGGTGGGCGAGGCCGGGCACAATACAAGTGTGTTATTTGTAATGCCATAATGACCCCATTGACACCCGAATATAATGCTACATCTGGCACCTTCATACTTCATACACATTGTGCAGTAGTGCAGTGCAGTCCATATATGGTGAGTTCATACGCCTACCCTAAGAAAAAAAAAACAAACCATAAAAAATATTAAAAGACATTATATTTTTTTAAATGCAACGATCTTCTGGTAGTAAGTCCAAAATAGCTCATTAATTCAGCGTTGAGATGATAATTAAAATGGTTATTTAAAAAAGCGTTGTCATGCAATTCCTGAACTTTAAACTTTAAGATCCCGCTTTCCTAATTCCTGCTTAAATGTAACACGCCTGTGTACATATTTTCCTTGAACACTACGTTTTTAAGGTCTTAAAAATAAATATCAAAAGCAGAATTTGAAATGCTGTAAAGTACAATAAATCCAAAAATAAAATAAATATGTCATTATCATAAACATATGAATATTACTAGACCTGCCCTAAGTGATAAAAGCATATTATTTCCCCCTCCCTTTGGAACCATTCCATTGTAACCGGCTGGGATCGAGTATGGCTTCGCGTTAATCTAAAAACTAAAATAAGGTAAAAATAGTGGCTTGTGATTTGAAAACGTGTAAAAATAGAAGTGAAAAAGAGAATAAACCATAGAGATATACTTTTGAGGCGCTATCCCGTACATAATTCTCCGAGATTCGTGTTCAAATCATGCACGACCAGGACTTCGGGAAAGTGAATTCCAACTAAAGCCACCGCGTCGAAAGGCTGACCGTCCGTTCCTTTTACTCAAGCCCATGGTTTCATCCTTTTCCATCCTACATTGATACGGCCACGGTCGACGGTTGTCGTTGTTGTATCTACTAATAGAGAAATGGAGGTACTAACCTACGATTACGTTGAACCAATTTATTCGCTGAATGTCTCATCTTTGTATATATATCAATGGAATAAACCCAATTGTCGTATTACATTCCATAGGCAAGCATTATTTTACTTTATTAAGCTAATTCACATCACACAATATGATAGTTTTTTTTAACATACAGGTACTATCACTCGAGAAACATGGCGTGTGTCCGTCGCTGTTTACTGGGGTAAGTAAATTATAATATAATTATAAACATTTGTAAAAATGTTAAAACTAAATACGACAACAAAATATTGGTCTCAATCGAAAATAGGCGACCTTACTTTGCTGTATTTGGACCTCACAAATTTGTACATTACGCGGCGAGCAATTCGCGCTCCCATGTAAAAAGGTCCATTAATTTAAAAGCAGAGTTTACTTTTAAGAACTAAATGGTGATATTATAATGCGGGGTGGGTATATACTGTCAGATTGAGTTTTGGCGAATCACATATCACCAAATTCCCGCATTCCCGCTCTTCGTCCCGCTGTAGGTGGTTTCTACCCCTCACCTTTCTGTTCTGGTCTAGTAATATTCATATGTCTATGTCTATGGTCATTATTCTCTTTCGATCCGCGTCGTAGAAATATTTCCAGGAAAATAAGTGCGTCTTTTACTACGTGCGGGGATTTTTTAGATTTTTTAAATTTACAAAAAATGCTAAGTTTTCTGAAACATCTATCCAATGATATTTTATATTAAAAAAATATAAATATAGGTCTACCAAAACACACGACATGATTTTTTTGAAAAAATAACAAAAAACTTCTTTTTCGCTCTCCTCAATAACATTGTGTCCTTTGCAGCTTCACTTGTCCTTATACTTATGTACGTATATATTTGTTATTTTTTAAGAAAATCTCTGTACATTTTACGTTTTTTTTTCTCCTAGAATGCAGCTGAAAACCAGCTGCATTCCATTAGAAATCTTGAAGTTTATTATTATTATTATGTAAAATTACCTCGATACATAAAAAACTCTTAGATTATTATGCCACGAAAAAATAAAAAAAATACAACCGTTTCTGTTATTTAACATGTTACAGGTATGAAAAAACACAGTGTTACTTTTGTAGGGAGGCTTTTGCTGTATTTTATGAGTCATGGTTTATGTACTTTCGCTTACACATATTAATTATACTCGTTTATTATATTAGCGCGCTCCCTCTAACATTCATATTTACGTGAATATTTCCCTTTCAAAACAACGTCTTCTTCAAAGGGTAACAATTATTATAAGCAATAATTATCAGCCTGAAACACTCATCTACATTGAAAAAAATCTTCCGAGAAAAGATTCTGGCCGCCAACGGGACTCGAACCCGTAATCTTGTCTTAAATATGCATAAAAATCTTGTCTTAAACGTTAGTTTATCAATTAAAAATAATAACTTCTTCTTCTTTTGCGGATAGCCTACTTTTGGTAATTGGGCAGTGTACACCACTGCTATACCGAATACATTGTATACCATACACATACACAGCTGAATATACAGCAGCGCAGCGTAACCCATGGTTCATTTTTAACCTTTTTGTAACATTAATTTAGTGCGAATACGACACTACCTGGTTCGTAATAATGAGAAAGTAAGCTTCATACATTTTAATTATTTTCCTTCCTATGTCTTAATCAACACTGAACAATCTATCTAATCCCTACAAGTGTAATCTATCTCGTTTTGAGTCACTAATTTATACATATAAGGTCTTTCGAATTTGAGCCCCTAATAGGTCAATGAATCAGCTCATAGATAATAATAATAATAATATTTGGACGATTTATATAGCGCCGTTTTTGTGAAAAATGCTATGTACCCACGCTCGTTCATGTTCGATGGTTTCACGAATTCGAACATGTCTCAATGTGTGTTCTGTTTCGCTCGATGCTTTTTTTGTTCGACATCGAGCCAAAGAAGATTCAAGGTCCGTAATAGGCCACTTGCATGGATTTCATAACGATTTGGAAAAAATCGTGTGGATAGATTTTTTTACTAATATCTATTATGAAAATGTTAAAAAAATTTTTAGAAATGTATAGTTTTTTTATTTTTAAATAAATAAACCCATTATTTGAGCTCGTGACGTCACTACATGAAAATGTCCCGTCTCCGATTATGTTCCCTTAATTTTGTAAAATTCCAAACTGATTCATTTTTTTTACATGGCAACACTTTGATTTCCGGCGAATTTTTGAATTTGCGTTTAATGTTCACTAGATTTATTGTTTGTTCTATGCGAACTTATCCTTTGGTTTGATTTTTTGATAAAGATGACGGAGCTTTAACAGATGTTACGAAGAGAACCCTGTACAATTTATTGCTATTTCGAAAACGTTATTTTTTTAAAATGATTTTCGGCAATGTAATTATCGTTTTTTCGCACCCATCAAATTATGTCCCGTCTTTCCGGTTTATAAAAAATGGTCTGATTTTTCTGATTGAAATTTTCAAAAAATCGTCAGGGTTTCAAAAATGAGAATAAAAAATTTAAAAAATTCAGAATGTCTTAGAATATGTGCCTTAACCGGAATTTTTTTTTAAATGTGATGCAAGTGGCCTATTCTTGTTAATGTTCGACAGAATTTTTTTTGTTCAGTTTACACAAAATAAAAAAAAAAACAATTTAGAGATCTTTTTCACAAAGGTCGCGGGTTCAACTTAATACCAAGTAAATTTTATTTTGTAGGTTTGTATTATTTCACAATTTAATCGTTTACAATAATATAAAGTGTTCAGGAAAAATCTCTCTCCTACATAAATTTTCGGTCCTTTTATGCATTCCAATCAAATGAAGATATACGTCAATTCTTTAAAATCCCGAAATTAAATTGTAGAAGAATTATTTCTGATCAATTGTTATTATACAAAATCCTAAATAATACGGTATCTTCCCTGTATCTCTTACAAAAAATAGATATTAGAGTTCCTGGTCGTAATAGTAGAAACGTATCCCTTTTTTATAACAGCCGCTCCAATACCAACTACTTACAAAATGAATTCATACATCGAGCCTGCCATTATCATAACACACACCTCCTATATATAGACATCTTCAATATAACTTTCAACAAATTCAAAGCAACACTATTAGATAAATGTAATGCATCGCAACACACCCCTTAAAATCCATATTTATATTTATTATATTATTAATCAGATTTCTTTTCCTAATTTGTAATATATTTACATATTCCCTAATAACATACATAACAATAATTGGATAATTTATAGAGCGCCGTTTTTGTGAAAAATCACCTCAATACTCCTACAAGATCATAAGCTTACCCTTTATTGTGTTTTTCTATATTCTTTTCATGCATATTTAAGTATTTAGCTTCTCTTAAATATTTTTTTTCTTTATGTTTTATTTTAACTTCTCTTAACTATATATTTTTTCTTAGTTTTTCTTTATGTTTTTCTTGTCTAGCTACAAGCTAGCTTAGTTTACTAAAAAAAAAAAAAAAATTATCAGCGAAAACATGTTTTTAGGCTTACTGTTTTATTTTAGCACTCTTTCTTTTTATGTATTTTGTAAAGCTGTTTGTTTTCCAAATAAATTATTATTATTATTATATAGGTTATATTTGCGGCACGTTCTCAATGGAAGATACTCTCAATATTGACCTGAAGTAAGAACCACATTCAGAATTGAAACGTTGTTTGAAATGGCTTTAGCCGTGTTTGGTGACCAGATCTGAATAGCCAGGTACATCCCCATCCTCTCTTCCACATCTCCTTCCCGTTCTCTCTACCTTCAGCCACACAATATCATACCTACTCACTGGCTCCATACGGGAACAGTTGAGACTCTTATGCGGTATTCAAATAAAAAACAAAATACCTAACACTTTTGAGAGATTTTTTTTTCCTTTCTCATATAAAAAAATTAATTGCATGGGGTATATAGCATATAATATGGGGTATATATACACAAAATCATTGAAGAGTAGAACAAACGTTATTATTTATTACATACAGACAAATTGAATAAGTGGTGATGATTTCATTATTTATTTGAAATTTTGCCGGTAACGGGAATAATAAAACACTTTGGTTGATTTTTTTACGTGTTCTTTAGGCGGCTATAACTCACTTCTAGAATTATTTAGCATTTAGCCATGAAGCTTTGACGGAGTACTATTCACAGCTATAGTATGGCCCCGTGAATTGGAGAAGCCGAACCGTTTAGTGAAACTGTCACTCGGTGTTTTACGACCGTTTTGAATAACGGTTTGCTGATGAAGTCAACAGTGTGGGAAATTACGGCAACCTCTTGGTGTGCAAGCCGTTTCCACGCTTTTACTTTTGATTTATTTTAGGTACTATTTATTAATAATTTATGGCCAATTATAAACTAGTCTAGGTGGAACCCGTCCAATAATGTAATTTATTGAAATAAATTCTACCAATTTAACATCGATTTGTATAATATAATATTTTTCAGATATTTTGCTGAATTTAAGTTTACTTTTTCAACTCTGGCGGCAGAAAACAAAACACTGTCCGATATTAATTTTATTAGTAGAATGATGATGGCTGGCTGAAAGCAAAAAAATCCAGGAAAGATAAAAAATATAATAAATATAAAAAAAAATTAATGGTCATCTTTAAAAAGAGTTATGCAGTTTTATTTATTTAGGATAACAAGTTAAAATGATTAATATACTTTTTTGTTTTAGACAGAGACATCTATGAATTTTTCGATGAACTACATTTCGAAAAACTTTATGCCAATGCGTACACAGATGGCAGACGGTAGATATTATCTCATATTTTTTATAATATTTTATTTTTCTAATAATTTACTGTTGTTTTAAATAAAATATTGTAGATATTATATATGGTTATTTACGGATAATGAGTATAAAATTGTTTCTGGCAATAAATATAAATTCAACTAAAAGATTTAAATTTATTGATTTGTTTCTCGTAATCTCTATACATAAAATATCACGCCTCCGTCACAAGCCCGGCTAGCTCAGTCGGTAGAGCATGAGACTCTTAATCTCAGGGTCGTGGGTTCGAGCCCCACGTTGGGCGAATAGTTTTTTGCTTTTTTTTTTGAAAAACTTTTTTAAATCGTGTCCATTTATAAATTTATTATTAAGTATAAATAATAATATTTTTACTGACGAGAACATTTTTTATTTGTGGGAATATCTACAACTAAGATGAATAATAGTATGACATTGACGTAGAAACGTATGAATAGGTCGTATGTGGCAAAAAGTCGTAATCTTTCGACGGAAGCTCTTTGTTTTATCTGAATTATTGTGTAAAACATGTATTACAAACCATCGGAATTGTTAAGTACTGCCCAGAAGAAGAGTTGGAACTTGGAAGAAATAGATTTTTTTTCTAATCGTTCTATGGACATGTAATCATTTTTTTTTAACCTAACATAGTCAATTATAAAACGCAAATCTTTACATTACGTGGTGGCCGGCTGCCATAATAAAATATACCTAACTACCCGCCCGCGTAGCACTGGTGAATTATCTCTACATTATTATAAATTAAAGTCCTCCGCCGCTTCTTTCTGTCTGTTCGCGATAAACTCAAAAACTACTGAACGGATTTTCATGCGGTTTTCACCAATAGATATAGTGATTCTTGAGGAAGATTTAGATATATAAATTGTCAAGGTTTTGTGTAAATTGGTTGAAGTATATAATTAAAGGAGAATGTCTGTATTTGGTGGACGAGCGGGCTGGCAAGAGGGCGGTGTAGATTTTATTTGTATTCAAATTAATAGATGGCGGTGTGAGTTAAAAGGTTGGGTAACCATCCAAAAGATGGCGTCGTGTTTCGTTAGCCACAGCGGGTCAGCCAGAATAATATAAAGAAAACGTGCCTCAGTGTAATACTAAAATATTTAAACTGGAGTACAATATATTGCTAATATTTAATTTAATGTTTTTAATTTGTAATTGAATGAAGACAATATTATCGAAACTCAATCGAAAACAGAAAAATCAGAAAAAGATACTGGCACATCTGGGAATTGAACCCAGGACCTTCGCCTTACAAACTGAGCTAATGTGTCCCTATACCATTCGGTCATATTTAACTGTATCATTCTTCGACTAAGAGCTACATTATCTTCATTTTCTTAACGCATATTCTTATTGGCTGCTATCTTTATGTATGATTGCAAGATTCAAAGCCGAACTGCTATCTAGATAGTGTCTTGGATAATTTTTTTTCCATTTCTATTTTTAATATGCGACATCTATTGACTTTTCTGTTAGTTTTAAGATTTTCGATTAAATTTCGCTAATATTGTCTTCATCCATTTAAATATTACAATTTGAGGTTTTACTCATGACTCATTAAGTTAAAAATAAAAATGTATCATTTTCATTTATATTGATGATCAGGGCCCAGGGATTCTTTGACCAGGTTTTTTCATAAATTATACAAGTTTTTTTGTCTTTTTCTCTATAGTACTGAGATATGTGATTTTTTCGCCGATAGAACGACATAAATTATTAATTATTATCCTCAGTTTGTCTTAAATTTTATTTATACTTGATTCCGTGGATAAAATCCAGAAAGTAGCCAAAATAACAAATTCCAAATTCGCAACGTTATCGGATGTGGCAAAAAGTGACAGTTCATAATCTCATTAAAATTTTATACTTAAGATTTCATGTATAACTTTTATGTAAAGGCCGTTTAATGAGTATAAATAGATAAAATGTTTTTAAAATTCACTATTATATTAGAATAGTTCTACATAATATAATACTAAGCGGAAATGTTGCCTGTGGTGATGGTGGACTTAGACAGCCGAAAAATTAAACTCAACATTTTCTATCGCGTTTGCTACATAAAATGTTATTGATTTCTGCAAGTTTGATAGTGATCTGAAAATCTAACGTTCCAGGTAAATCTCACGACAATCTGAGACTCTTTAATGACACATCACACCGATTATCGCAGCCCCAACAATACTTGTACATTGGCGTAGGTGCGGAGAATTTTAACAAAATAACTAAACTAAACACTTCTTTTGCCCAACACCATTATACACACCAAGGAAAGTACTTATTTAATAAACTACCAGTAGAAATCAGAAGCATTAATGACAAAGTACAATTGATGAACTCCATCAAAAAATATTTTAGAGAAATCATCTATGTGAAGACTGCTTCCCCTATTTCCACATGAAAGTCACACTAATAATTGTACTTGTTTTTCTTCTTACTGAACACATATGTACATGTTTTTTTTTGTGTCTTTTATTTATAGGGTCATTCATGATTACGATGTGACTTTATTAACTGTACTATACAATATGTGAAACACGTGACTGTATTAATTATACATATGTGAAATGTAAACTCTTCTTCCATCCACAAGCAAATGCTTTAAATTGTAATATTAAAATATTTACCATTTTTAAGACATTATTAGTTGTACCACGCTTGGGACTTAAATAATCCGAAATGGTAAAATCAATTTGTCCACTAGGAAGTTATTATTAATTTATATATATGATCGTACATATATACAGTTTACAGACAAATAAATAGCAATATTATATTTTTAAAAAATGTGAACACCTCACTAGGAGAACCTATGTGTTGGTGTTCGCATGTTTTAGATGTATAGTATGTTGTTGTAATTAAGTTAGTAGCAGTTTATGTAGATCATAATAGTAACAATGTAGTTAAAAGAAAAGAAAGGGATACTATGTAATGTGAATACCTTAAAACTTTTCACGTGTATCTCTGATAATCTCCTCCAACTCTAATCGGTAGTATGGTACAAATAGGTTCGCACATACCACTCAAACGTATATAAAGCTTCCAAACAATAAATATTTTTGTTCTGAACTTTTTGAATATTTTATTATATGTATAATATTTATGATTTTAGGATGACTGAATCTCTTCCCTCGTTTGTTTGTTTCTTTTCGTATAAGAACTGCGTGTGGAACAATAATCGGAAGACGCCAATGCGATGTTCGTATGACAATTTTGCAACAAGTGACCAATTAAGTGTAATTTTGTAAGATTATGCTGAGGGCAGAATCATTCATAATTCAGTTCAAGTCCAGAGTTACAACAATTTGATACTACAATACTTACTATTGAAGTTCAGTTCGTCCAAAATGAAAAGAAATATTTTTAATATTCTGATTATTTGCATTCTTCTTACTAAAATTAGAATTGGTAAGTAATTAATGACTGTGTTATTACATACCACTAAATTTAGTGGTTTAAAAATAGTTGTTACTTTTATTCTAACTATGACAAGCAACAATTGATTTTTTTTTCTAACACGTATAGTATTATGCAATATTATCATCTTGTATGAACGAATTGAAATATACAAATTATTATTTTGTTTTTCAAGCTTCTTAAATACTTTGATTTCTATATAATTTGACAAAATACTATTTTTTAAATTAATTTTTATTCATTTTTCCCGTTTCCAATTTGTCCATGTACTTGGCATCCATGTATTTTCATATGCAAATTATGTTCAAATTTCATTTTTTTTAGGAAACGCACTCCAAATACGGCCCAAAGTGGACTTCATTGATTCTGGGACCCAACACAAATCCTCCATAGGAAATGTTCAAATTTACTCCCCGGGGAACAAAGAAGCCCCGGATCCATTGGCGTACACCAACACCATAGTAGTGCAACAAAACTTTGGACAACCCGCAAAAAACAAACTTTCGGAAGACGATGAATTGAACGTTATATGCAAGAACAACATATGCGTTTATGGTTTAGACAGTGCGGGAAGTGAAAATAATCCAAAAGTTAAAAAGATAATTAATGACGTTAGTGTTATTATATCAACAAATGACGATGCTCAAAAACAATTAAAAAGTAATGACGATGTGCCAATTGTTAAAGGATACAAAGGAGTCAGACCTGAAGATATTAATCCAGAAATAGATTTCGATGATGATGCTGCAAAATCAAAGAATGACAACGAACAGCCATCAATTATTGTAACTAATCTTCCGAAGGCAGGGGAGACTGTTATCATAGACACTGACAAACACGGTATTCAGAAGCCTTCGTTCATCTTACAGCCACCCGTATATCAAGCACCTAATTGGAGAAACAACGTCAACTGGAAGTACAGAATTCCAAACATCGACCAATCCAACCCACATAATTATCACAACCAAAGACCCCAGCCACCACCTAGGCAGTACTATCACCACGAATTGCCACAAGCACCAAATACCCAGTATTATGAAAATGATATTCCAGTCATTGGAAGTCGACGTGATAGTGGATATGAAACCACCAACAGAGATGTGAGGATTCCGAGTGGATTTGCGTCTAATTGGAGACCAATAGTTCCCCAGGCTCCGACAGACCACTATCACTACAATGTGAATGGAAGAGCAAACGACTTCTCGGGGTGGACTCCTCGATATGTCACAGTGTGCAGTTGTTCCAGAAAACCGGTAATCGGCGATGGATCAGTGCAGCCAAGGAGACCCAACCCCTGGTATCCAGAGACGACAACGCAAATGCATATTGATGATAAACTTGCCAAACCATTTAGCAAAACAAATAATAAATAATCATTGGCTACATTTTTTCAAAAGTAATAATTCTCTAATTACCTACTATAAAGGACATTAAAAATATTTTAGTAACTACCAACATCCTCACTGCGCGTCACTTGCTGCTATAATATTATTTAAACTTAATTTGATAGTAAACTTTTTTAATCTCTGACCCATCTGGGTTCGGTTATTCAACGAATTTTCTATTACCATTGAGTTAAAATATGTTTTGAAGATTATTTAGACCTTGTAAATATTTCTAAATGTTTTGTGTGTTGAGACTTTTGTTTGGTGTGTTTTATTATTCTATTATCTTTGGGTGTATTCTTGATTCGCATAGTAATCAGATTAATAATATTGGTGATCGGTTTTATATTTATTATGTTTGTTGGCTGTGAATTTTGATGGTTTTGTTTTTTAAATTATAAAATCATTTGTATTTCTTTACTTCGTAATGTATACAGCAAATAAAAAAGGCACATAAAAAACAAAATGAAAAAACAAAAAGGCAATACAAAAAACATGTTTAATAAAAATGTTTTACTCTCAACAATAAATAAATATGTAAAAATCTTGAAATGACCGATAACATTACGCATTATTCACTGTTCAAAAAATTTAGACCCAGTCCTACCTAATCTAAATAAGGTTTTGATTTATTGGTGAATAAATTCTCTATTATTCAGTATTTTATTTTACTGTAGAAATATCAGTTTATTACTTGTTGGTGTTTTCTGAAGTCAATCTCTCACAATTTTGTTTCGAGTTGTACCAAGGTATGAAGATAACAGTCACCCAAAATAGATTTAACAGACTCAAAGTACTGTCCAGTCTATGAAGAATGGTGTAGATTCTATATGGATTAATCACTGGCTACATAGGTGGTAACCTTTCCGTTATCGTTGACGGTGGTCTGGGCTTTCTTGTCGTAGACCGTCTCCCCATTGACGTTTGAATAGCTCGATGAGGAGGAACTGGACACTTCGTAGAAGCCACCTGGCTGGGGTCCATCACTCGGGAATCTGGTGTTTATATTTGGGCTTTCCTGCAAATTTATATAAAAACACGTTATTTGGGAGGTGTAGTAGAAACTTTTCATTTTTTCATAGATTCAAAACATTTGTTAAAAAATTTGCGTATGGTGCAAATAAAGTTTTAAAATTTTCTCGCCCGTAAATTTAACTTTTAAGATTTTCCTGTAAAACAAATTCATAACGCAACAAAATGGTCTCCTGATGCAATAAATCCATCAAACTTGTGCAAGCCTGGCAGCAAGTTGGACATTATTTATTGATATTTATCCACTGTATATCTTGCGATCCACGGCGAAATTGGCATGATACGAAAATATGGACGGGACAAATATACACACAATCAATGCTGGGCAAGATACCTGTGTTCAGCAATAAATGGGCAATGATGGGCAATAATTTATCATGCTGATTAACGGGCACCAATTTTTAACGTCCATCATTGTCATCGTTGGGGTTGGTGTGTGAGTGTGGAGGGTGTTGGTGAAATTTATTGATATGATTAAGATAATTAGAAGTACTATTAGGGTACTTACAGCATTCTCAGGATAGATATTGACGGACTGGTGGCCCCCGTCGGGTCCAATGGACCCGCTTGCCGACGCCGATGCCTGGGGGGCATTGTCGTTGGAGGCTTTGCTATCGTAGGAGGTGGCTTCTTTTACCTTCTGGGCCGCATCCCAAGCCAATTTCTGTTCTAGAAGACGCTTCTGCAAGGGGCTGAAATATACACAACAAAATCTTTAATCTTATGCTGTCCTGGTACATTTGCGGCGAAATAATCTGGCTGTTTTCCTTGAACCTATGAGAAGAGATTGACGGCAACAACAACAGAACAACGAAAATCTGTATAGTTAGGTTTAGGTAGGTTCATTTACGATTTATGCACGTAGAGGGTAAATCAATGTCAAAGAGCTATTTACTATTTACTTTTGTTCTTCAGATAAACATATTATATTTGCGTGATGTTCTTTAAATTATTTTCATTCGGTTTTCAACTGATTCTGCTTCATATAATAAGATAATTTTTGGTATTTCACTCACCTTGGCTTACCGTCCTTAGGAAACTGGATGCTTGCGTTTGCTGATGAATTCGTGCGAGGAGCTTCTGTCGGAAAATCACTAAGAGAATAAGTTACAGATTAGCAGAAGAATGACTACATAATGTATTAATACAGGAGGTGAGAAAAAGGACAACAAAATACAGATTTATTGGAAGAAAAACCAATAATAATAAAATAAATAATTTGTTTCTGAAAAATTACAAAATATACAGATTTAGGAAATGAGATTAAAAGAATTTGGCATTCTCAGACTAAAAAAATATTACCATTTGTTATTTCGGCTACTGGCATTATACCTAGCTCTCTCATTCAAAATTTAGGTGTATTAGATTTGTCAAAGAATTTATATATAAAAATGCAAAAGTCGGTCATTTTAAATACATGTAGGATTACGAAGGAATTTTTTAAATATATATATTGAGGGATCAGTAGGATTTATCGGTCGAGTTAGGATTTCATCAGAGCCGAACTCTCTGATATGAAAATATCTGGAGTCGGTGAAATATTTTCCCATTATGTTTCTGGTGGATTGACGTATTGTTCTTGTATTGTTTATACTTATATAGTGCATTTACATTGCGTGTATTTACTAGATAATCATTTGTGGAAAAGTGTGTGGAAGGGTTTAGTCTTTCATTTGGGAAAGATTTAACCGGACATAAAATCTGAAGCACCGTAAACGTTAGTAAGTTTGCATAAGAAAACATAATTTAAGCCTAAATTAATATCATCGTCTACGTTGCAGTGGTGTGCGATTGAGTCCATTTTTGGTCATCCGATTTGGATTATGTTAATGTTAGTATGTTAGTATTTCACATACCTTATCATTGGTTCAGGAGTGGTTGTTGAAATTGGTGTTTGTTGTGGCATCGCAAATCCTTGGCCCGGAACATAACTGAGTGGGTGGAGAGAAGCAGGAGAAGAAGAAAAACACATAAGAGGAAAGATTTCCATAAAACATAGAAAAAAGTTAGAAAACATAATCAAACATTTATTAATTATTTATTTTATGTATTTACTGGCTGGCCAACAGAATACATCACAAAATTATTACAGTAATTTACATTCTAATATGCTTATAGTGATGTTTCTAATTATAGGTGAACATACCATTGATCTCAACTTTCTTTGTGTAACGATAAGTTACAATAAGTAACAATTACAAGTATATAAAACGATAAAAAATCACAAATTACAAGAACATAAAACGGTATCATAAAAGAAGGAGGATCAAAATCAAATATTAATGAGTAAATACGTACTCATTTACGTATAGGTAACGCAACTAGAGTTGGAAGCAATAAAAATGCTTAAAATTGATGTATTGTTGTATCTGTGTAGACCTCAAGCGACGCCCTCTTACCCGAAAAGGGCCTTGGTTCTGCTTACGCCCACTTATTGCAACTAGTGTAGAAGAGAAGCAAGTTTTTACTACACTCCCTAATACTGCATTTACGGGGTGTCCTATTCATTCTAGTCGTAATGCGATGTAAACATACATGTACCTACGTGAAGCAAGTGAAATAATTACTAGTTTTTAAATTTGAAAAAATAAATAGTTTTCCTTATTTTAATTCGAATCTTTTTTAGCAGATTTACAGAGTGTTTGTAAAGTGTGCAAGTGTAATATTTATTACGACATCATGGAGTCCCGTTACAAAACGGGAGGTGGCAGACCACTGAATGGACAGAGTCGTGAAATTTTATTACGCGTGTTTAATTATTTCATGCATAATATTTAAAAAAAACGGTGGTCAATCTTAAAGCTTGAATGACTCACATGATTTGACGTCTAAAGTAACTGGAGTATCACAGACTAGAATTCGACATATCGTAACTGGAGTGTAACATCGTAATTCTACACTAATCATCTAATTCGATTCTCTTAATATTGCGGAACATATTTGTCACACTTTAAATGATTGTAATAACATTGTAGATAAAATACCGAATTCATTCTCAATATTACATCTCAATATCTGATCAATGAAACGAAATTTTAATGAATTCTTACTTTCAATTAACACCCGTTTTTAAATCAGGCAGCCCTGAGGAAATATCAAATTATCGACCTGTATCTCTTGTCTCAAAATTTGCAAAATTTTTTGAAAAGATCGTAAAAAAGCATCTCATGTACTACATTGATAAAAATAAAATACTTAGTCCTAGCCAATTTGGATTTAGAGAGAAACTAGGCACTCATGATGCCATTGCTGAACTAACCTCAACTATGTACAATGCATTAGATAAAAAAAAACAAATGCCTTGATAGTATCTCCCATAAAAAGCTAATTAATAAATTAAAATATATTGGAATTATTGGTAAGGTTAGGTATTGGCTACAAATCTATCTAACTTAAAGAAGTCAAAAAGTAAAATTGAATAACTCACTAAGTATGGAAGAAACTTTAGAAATTGGGATTCCACAAGGGACTGTTATTGGACCAATTTTATTTATAATATACGTAAACCAAATGTTTAAATTATCGCTAAACGGAAAACTTATATCTTTTGCTGACGACACTACAATAATTATCGAAAAAAAGACGTGGAATGATATTACCAATGCAGCCAACCAAGATATGAAGGTTATAAAAAAAAATGGTTCGATAACAATCTATTAGCACTCAACACAGAAATAACTTATTATATTCCATTCTCTCTACAAGAAGATGTGCTAAATAATTTAATTAACATAACAATTCATTCCAAAAATTGTGCAAATGACGGTACGTGTAATACGGAAGTAATGCGCTAAGCTAAATCATAAATCTAGTTAAAATATCTTGGAATCTTAATAGATAAAAATGTTAAATGGAAAGATCATATCAATCTCACTGTGGAAAGAATAAGAAAACTTATCTATGTATTCTATAACATACGAAATATTTTAAACAAGAAAACCATAAAAATTGTCTATTTTGCATTAATTCAGTTCTTATTACAGTACGGCATTATTGGGTGGGGAGGGGCCTTTAAAGCTTCCTTACAACCCATAATCATAATTCAAAGAATAATTATAAAAATCATTCTGAGGAAACCATACGACTTCCTTACTCTAGAGATATTTCGGGAATTTAATGTACCATCTATCACAGAATTGTATAAGAGAAACGCCTTACATCAAATTTATAAAGAGTATTTTATTAAAAAAATTCACCCCTCTGATAGTATAAGCAATAGATTTAAAACGAATGGCTTAATAGCCATCCCTATGCTTAGAACTACCACGGCTCAGCACCACTATCTGTATCTAGGTGTAAGATGGTACAATATATTATTATCCACAAACAAAATTAGTGTAACTGAAACATTGAAATATGAACAATTCAAAAAACAAATTAAGTCCCTGAAATTGGATAATGATATACTGTACCCTTAATTTAATTTAATTTGCCCTTACTTCAACTGTAATATTTAATTTTAAAAAAAATGTATTGACCTTACATAACTAATTGTTTAAACATTTAATTAGAACATTATTATGATTTTATTTTTATCATGAAAATAAATACTCCTCCCATAAACACGAGCTCCTAGAGCTCAACTTATGGAGTAGTAGAATAAAAAATAAATAAAAAAAACTGGGCGGCTATGGAGTAAAAGAAATTGGTTAAAGAAATTTTCCCTAACAAACTGATCTCACGGAGAGGAGATATTCCATGACCTCCCCGCAGCCCGGATCTAATCCGAGCTGATTTTTTTTGGGGTTATATTTGAGTATATTTTATCATTCAAGTCGAGTCTACGTAAATAAACCAGCGACTGTACTCCAATCAAAGGAGAACATTCATCAAGAAATTATCAACGTACCTCGAGATTTGTGTCTAAAAGTTTTCAAAAATCTTAGGACATGATTTGAGGAATGCCAGCGGCGAGATGGCGGCCATTTTGACGAAATTATTTTTACGAAATGATTTTCAATCATATTTTTGTTCTTATCAATAATCATTTATTTAAATACAATCTGCATTTTTTCCATGCAAAAGTGCAAATGTTTATGGCCCACCCTATATAAAAAAAATATTTTTCGACACACTACAATTATTTTATTTTTAATACACTTAACGCGTATTAACTGTCTGTATAAGTGTAAAAAATGAGCCAAATTTCAGTAAACAATAGATGTTTAACATGTCTAAAAAATATTCGGTTTCGGCCGAAACTGAGATTATATACCTGCGGTCTTCAGTATCGGGGTACCTGGAAACAGTTCTTGTTGGTAGCATCACTTGGAATTCCTGAGAACGCGTAGATGGGAAGCTGAAAGAAAATAAGATTAAAAAATTTCGTTTCGTCGGTAAATAAAAATGACACGTTTTAAATGGTCACAAATTCATTATGTATAAATGCCTTCGTGATCGTAATTATTTGTCTCCTAATTTTTTCGATAATAAAAAAAAAGTAAAAATATCCAATTTATCCGTTGCCAACGGCTTATGTTTCATATTAGATACCTGTCGACTTCCGTATCGGGGAACCTGGAAACAGTTCTTGTTCTTGTTGGTGGAATCACGTGGAATCCCTGGGAACGTGTGGGTGGGAAGCTAAAAAAAATATACGAATATTTGGTTTGGGCGGCAAATAAAAATTGCACAGATTAAATGGTCACAGAAAATACTTTATTAAAAATTAAATAAAAATGCCTTCGTGATCGTAATTACCTACTTTATAAAATTTTTTTGGTAAAAAAAATCTAGTGCACTTCACATGCGGTAGAAGTGAAACCTTCCCCACACGATCTCCACCAATAGGAGCCTAGAAAAGTGAGCTCATAATCAATTATTTTCATCTCATTTCCATCTAATTTTCTACCAAAACACGTTAAAATGACAGATAAAATATCACTTTACATAAAATAATTAAAATTATGGCTGAATTATGCAGATGTTAATACTTTTCCTATGAATTCTTAGTAAACCTCAATTCACTTTTCAATAACTTAGTAAACCTCAATTTACTTTTCGGTAACTTCAATACTAACTTTATTTACTTTCTTGAAACTACATATAACAAATGAACAACAGTTCAATCCCTATATATTCCAGTCCTTTGATTCTTAATCCTATTCCTATGTTCCTCCCCCCCCCCCTTATTTTCATATATTGTAACTAAAAATACATTATTTAAGAAAATACCTTTATAATGTCACACTTTATCATTCACTACCATCACTAGGAAAGTTCATCATTGGCATAATTGACATCTAATTATTGTATTATTTTGTGATCTCTGAAATGCTGTCAACTTACTCTAAAATAAATAAAAATAAATAAAAAAACAAAATTTTCTGTTTCACTGTTTTTACTACATTTTTTTCACAGATAGCTACCTAAATTTCTAAACATTTACTTTAAAATTAACATTTTTTTCTTGTACTTATTGATGTACTCGTAATACAACATTTTTGTTTACATATATTACCCACACACAGGCAATGCCTTAGTGGGTTCTCATTACCTACTTCTGTCTATTATATATTACTTATTGCTAACTTTTACATTACTTGTATCTTATGTTTACATCTTACTGTATTTAGAAAATATGTAAAAATACCTTTGAAATGTATATAAGTAGATATAATGGGAAAAAAAAAGATTAAAAAAAATCAAAGCGGCCAATGACGCTTCGTAGGTGCAGTACGTTTCATTCTATCTCTTTCTCTTGCGGGCTAAATCGTATAGGTGTATCTATGTGTTTGTCTCTTTTCATCGAGTTTTAAATCACAATGGTATCTACTAAAGAAGTTTCACTTTAAAAAAAACAGTGAAAATATCCAATTTATCGGTTGACAACGGCTTATGTTTCATATTAGATACCTGTAGTCTTCCCTATTGGGGAACATGGAAACAGTTCTTGTGGGCGGCATCACTTGGATTAGCTGGGGACGTGTGAATGGGAAGCTGAAAGAAAATAAGACAAACAAGCACAATCACCATAAAATAAAGAAAGAAATGTTATATTAGTAGGTATTGATAATTCAAAACCAAATCGCTGGTTTTCTGACTATTCTGATTGATATATGTATATGTAATTTTTTTAAGACAATGTTCCCCATGTGAGATGTGAGGCTCTGGGACGCCCAGTTTTTTCTTTGTTTCACCATTTCAAGAATTGAATTTATGGTATTCAATGATGAACTCCAGTGATATATTTTTAATGACTATTGTCGTTCTAACAGTATTGGGGTGTGTAGGTTAGTCACGTAGTTTCAACATCATTCAATAGATGTCGCTAGTTTAGTTAGTTATACTTAGTGTTGTGGTATCTCAACAGATGTCAGTTAAGTAGTATTTTAGAAGAGTATCATCTATCGTTTTGCGTTCCATCAGAGTCGCTTGCCTGCAGTTGCAGAATAACTTAGAGCCTCCTACTGAAAGGACGTCTGGTTCAGTTAAATATTCATTGTTAGCATTACGATAAACGTAAATAAAGTACCTAACTTGTAAACGAACCTCAATCTTATTTGGAAGTTTCCCACAACACAACGCAAATCACAAATCAAGTAATCCACTGGATTTAATAAACATTTCAAAAACCATTGCACACACGTACATGTTTGAAATTTAGTTTCTGTAGTTAAAATAATTTATAAAATTTGTTGTGTGTCAGGTATGACGCTGTAGTGAATGAATTTTGTCGTTTGATAGATCCTCAGTACTGGATTTTGTATGCCAAATTAGAGACGTTATTTATTCTCAAATTTATCCGCTTTTGATTGACACATTTTAAAATGAGGTCAGATTCTCATCACTTTTGTGTTTTCAGTGTACAAAACTGTAAAAATACATCCATCGCCGCACTCGATTAAAATGTTATGACATTCCCGATCCGCGTTTTAGTAGAGTCAACTTGTTAACCTAATAATAAATTGTTAAAGCCATAACATTTTTCACTTTAGTTAAGTTTCATATTTTTATAAGATGTAATTCAAAATTTCAAAAGCTTTCCGTACCTATTTTTTCCACTGTGGAATTGAAGCACTACAAAGTAATGCAAAGTCATGGGTTTTTGGTTTAAAAATTTGACCACATAGAAACATTTTTGATGCTTTAATTAAATACTGCAGTAGAACACATTTTCGATAATACTAATCGAGTAAAGTATCCGATCTATAAAAAATGCTTTATAGTTCAAAATCTCCTACTTATGAACCCCTTTTGGTTATGGTTTTATTGTATAATGTGACAAATTAAGTTCTTTAGAAAATGATCATAAAACATTACAATATTTGGGCCTGAACTTCACAAAATAAAATAGAACATGTTTTTCGGTGATGTTTTTTTCTTGCATAAATCAAAACAGGCGATTCGGGTTAAGCGGGAATTTAAACCTTATCGCCAACTACATAAGGAGTGTTTTTGTGAGCGGCCCGATTCCAAATGTTAACCGACGTGGTGCATCTCCTTATGCTATTGATGATGGCATCACACATCGGTATATCCATATCGGATGAGTCAGAAGAAGGAGAACAATAAATATACCAACGAAAGAACCGTTACAATAAAATATTCATTACAAACATAGATAAGAAGAATAACCATTACCAAAAAGTACACTTTACATATACAGACAAGGCGAAGATCCATCACCATAAAATATACATTACATATTATACAGACAGGTAGAAGTATCATTACCACAAAATACATATTACAGACAGGAAGATGTATAATACTATAAATTACACATTTCAAATGCAGAAAACAAAAAGAAATTTCTTATACAGACAAGAAGAAGAACCATCACCATGAAAGACAGAAATAAATAAAATTAAAGTATTAATCACTTAACTCGATCGTGGATTTCCAGATTTTTCTGAATAATGTATACAATTGCATAATATAAAATATTAGATAAATATATATTAAAATAAGTCTTCTGCATACCTTTCCATCTCTGGCATACTACGGCGAGAGTTATCATACGAGTAGCTCTCTCTAGCAAAGGACCCAGTGGAATCTGATGATGGCGACATCACGATACGTCGGCGGGCCGGCATGTTCTCACTGATGGGCAGGTGGGCAAATGGCGGCAAATGGACAGGACAGGGAGAATAAAATACAAATTAGAGGAAGAGCACCCTCCACACAGACATTTTGGAGCAACCGTGCCACGCGCCAATTCAGGTCGCCGCGCAGAAAAGTAAAGACCGAAAGTAAGATGACGGTTTACAGCGCATTTCACTGTGAGACTTTTATGCGCGTCGGCCTGAAGTGGCGCATTGCACGGTCGTTCCAAAGTGTGTGTATGTGCGGTTCTATTGCCATAAAAAAACAGAAATAAGCTAATATGATTTTTTCAAATACATTTTTCTTGTTAATTATTCCTACGACGTTGTTTATTCGATTTAGAGAATTTTACATGTACTTAGTTATTGCGATACATATATTGGTTAGAAATAGAAAGCAGGAAAATATTGTTCCTTAATTCGGAAAACAAATTGAAGGAAAGAATCCTCTGGTGCACTGTAATCAATGCAAAAGAGATGCAAAATATATATCAGCGCATGTGTGTTCTTGTGGGTCATCGACAAAGAATCTTTATCTAGAATCTAGATAATTCTGTTCTTTCTCATAAGTCTTACATGAAAATGAAAGAGACAAAATATACATTGAATATTTCCAAACGAACCTAAAAGTATAAAAATATAGGAATATCTGCCGATCAATGGCAAAACAGGCTAAAGATTATCATTTATACAAAAAAAAATTAAAGAAAATACAGAAGACCCAAAGGTATTATGAAGCGTAGTAAGGAAATTTAATAATATAAATAGGAAACCAACAGCACAATTCAAACAAATAGAAGTTATTGATACAAAAATAAACTATCTTACCGGTATTGCTAACACATTAATAATTACTTTGCAGACATTTTTTTCTATAATTTCTATTCATCCATTTAAATTTATTGTTTTATTTTTCTACTTATTTCACATAAAATATTAAAATTAGATTATATTCATGTTGGAATTTAACAGCACAGCTCAGCCTAGTGAGGTGGTTAATACAAAAAAGTTTGTACTTATATCTTCGTTAATAAATAATAAACAAATAAAAATAACCTACTATATATTATTTGATGAACGTACGTTATTTCCGAATCATTTTCTAAAAGGAAAATCGTCTGTCACACATACTAACCTTGCAAGAGTGTTACTCAACGTTCTGAATTGATTGTAAGCCTGGTTAAAATTTTCCATCTCCGGCGGATTGGAGAAGTGTGGAACCGGGGAGCCAAAGCCGTGGGAACCGAACATCTCGGAGGCCGCGGGATTGCGGCCCCCGTAGGGCAAGACCCCCGCGCTTCTTGCGGCATCGTCGCCGTAGTGGTTGAAGGTAGTGGGCCCGTTATCCGGGGTGCGGTAGCTACCCCCGTAGTGCTTTCCGTTGATATACCCAGAATACGACCCTGACGATTCGCGGGCGTGTCTGCTGCCACCTGAAAATAACAACAACAAAAAATCAGTCGTTTGGCGACCTCCGTGGAAGGGTGGTAAGATCCTTACAAACCCGTGGTGGGCGAATATATTTGCGTGTAAAAAGGTTAAGACGGTCTCCACACGGTGCTGCCGCAGCACCAACTGCCGCAGAACTTTAGTTGACTGTAGTCAGTTCTTCGGCAGTTGATTCTGCGGCAGCACCGTGTGGAGACCCCTTAAGGCGATCCACTAGCCCAGGGGTCACCAATTACCTTCATTAGGGGTCCGTTTTTTAAAATAACATGACCGTCGCGGTCCGAAAGGGAAAAAGACTGACCCCCCCCCTCCCTCCCCGATCCACCCATCCGGTTTAACAATTGAAATAATAAACTGTACTATTTAAATATGCGTAGATACAATATAAATGAACAAATAAAACGAATAGGTTCTTGAACATTATTTTATTAAATATTAAACAAATGTTATTAATAAAAAGAGGTACCAAGGGTTTTTTACAATATTAATGAGAAAAATGTCATTTTTTGCCTTGGACGAAGTTTGGACAAAGTTTGTGCAGGCTATTGTCATTAAATCTTGGAGATGTTCATCGGTAAGTCTGCTCCAGAATTTATTTTTAATGAAGTTCATCTTGGAAAATGCTGCTTCACAAACCAGCAAAGTGAGAAGTTACAAGGCAATTTTTTTTAAATTCTGTGTATTTTTTAGCAAAAACAAATTTTATCCAAAACTTTTGACAAGAAACTTGGTGTTTTTGGTGTTTTAAAACTGTATTTTCTTGGAAATCGATCATTTCCATCTGGAGAGCAGCTTTATTAGGTACTCCCGAAAAGAAGCAGAAAGACAAAGCTCTGGAAAAATTATCAAATTACGTACTAAAGTTACGTGTGTAAAATATTTTGTATTGTTATCACAAGGTCCGCACAAAATAGGTCAGCGGTCCGGATCCGGACCGCGGTCCGCCATTTGGTGACCCCTGCAGTAGCCCTTGACCCATTCGGAATCGGGCGGAGTAAGCGACTACTGGGCGTTGACCAGTAAAAACATAACCACTAAGGGTGGAATAATGCGCGCGCCCAAAAGCACACTGGTAAAATTGATCAAAAATGGAAAAATTATAATTAAATGAAATAATATGCCGTTGTTGCAGTATTTAATTAAAGCATCAATAATATATATAAGCCATTTAAACTTTCAATTCCAAAACACGTGATTTTGCATTATTTAAGAGGAAAAATATTTTAACATAATTTATTATAAATATAATTACATATTTATAACATACCCAGGGCCGGATGTATGGAGGGGGGTAGGGGGCGCCAAAATCGTTTTTATTTTCAAAATATTTGTTTTATTGAAAAAACAACTTGATTCACAAAGCGCCTGGCTTCCAGCGCACATTGTTCTATCGATTTTACATTTGATTTTAAAACGCCCAGCCGAGCGATTCCGTATCTATTGTTGGATCGTTATTAGATAGCTGACGTGATCTCCAGTCAGCCTTGTGTGATTTTTATGGCTGTTATCAGCTATTTCTATGTACAACGTGCATTAAATGAATAAATAATCATGCATTCTTGCAGAAATTCGTGTTTAAAACGATCTAAACTAAAATATGTGACAGTAAATATGTAAAATTCACACAAATCTGACAAGAGATCATGTCCGTTATCTAATAACGATCCCACAAAAGATACGGAATCGCTCGGCTGTTGGTTTTTGAACACATCCTAAGTTAATTTACGAAACGTATCCTATGTCGATTTTGAAAGCGTGCATAGTGTACGTCACAGGTTCTCAACGTGGGCGATAACGCCCCCTTGTGGGCGTTTGAGACTTTCCGGGGGGAGTTAGAAGACCCAGATAAAATTAGGGGGCGTTGAGATGACACAGCGAGGGCGTGGGCAGGTAAATAAGGTCTATATTTATATAATAAATAGAATAAAATTAAACACAATAATTGCCTAAGTTGCCTCTAAAATCATGAAACATTAAAGTCTTAAGAGCGTATAACCAGAGAAAACCAGAAATATGTCATTTTTAAATCAGTGTTTAGACGTATTGACTCTTTTTCACAAAAAAATATCAATTGATTTCGAAAGGTTGTTCTTTTATCTAGTAAACGTATGTTTTAAATTTTGAGAAAAATGTTTATTTTTAGTAGAATAAGGTTATACCATAAGTCGTTTGCAGATTTGTTAAATTTTCAAAGAAGATTATTATACAACACCCATTTCAAATCATTAAATCATGCAGTAAAATAAATAAATTCATTATCTGGTATACGTATGTTAATAGTTTAAATAAAACCATAAAAAATATATACGTAGGTACATGTGTTTCTTGAAGAAAATTGGGTCGTTTGTGTATTTATTTGTGCACGTACAGACTAATATATTTCAGATTTTTTTGCTCAGATATTATTGAAAAATGATAAATACTTATGATCAAAAAAAATTACAAAAAGTACATAATTTTAATAGTTTTATCAACCCTCCTATCAGCATTTTTGGATGTAGGTAATTAAAGCAAATTTGGAATGAAATAAAATCGATATTGAGTTATAATTTTAAAAAGCTGGTACGGAGAGTAATTAATGTTTCTCATTGGAACCGCCCTGTACGATCGTAAGAACATCTTTCGACGAAATGTGGATTTTTGGCCACTGGATGGTTAAACGCTCTTAAATGGCAGATTTAAAACAAGAATAAATAAATCTTTGATATATTATGTATTTCGATTTCAAATTCAAAATTAAGATTTATATGAAACGGGCCGAAATGGGACGCGCAAACGGTCCACTTAAGAAATGGAAATTAATTCAAACAACTTCCAGTGTTGTCCGGTATTCCCGAGGGGTTGATGATTGAACCTTGATGATCTGTTTTCCTCATACTTATAGACGATATCAGTTTCTGTGGAAAACATGGCAGGTGTCTTTTATTTGCGGAAAACTTCAAAAATTTTCATGAAAATAATCTCTTATCAAAAATGCTTACGAATGTAATCTATCCCTGATGCTATAGCAGAATGGTCGGAGAAAAACAAATTAAATATTAATTTAAAAATGTGTAATAATATATGTATATTTAAAATATATCCCAGAAGCCCATGTTTTACATTATGCTGAGGCAAAAGCATTAAAGATCTTGTTATCGTCTTTGATCTCAATCTAACCATCTAGTACCACACATCACGGCTCACTCCAGCATGTTACAAACTCCTGGGGTTTATCATCAGAACAGTTTAATGACCAGAGCTTACCAACTTACTAAAAATCATATTCTGACAAGATTAACAAGACAATCCAATTTAATTTATTTGTCCACATGTCGAACTAACATTAGAAAAAAATCCTCAATTCCCCGTATACCTATGTGCGCAATTTAATACAATTTTTTTCAATATAGACTTTTTTTAAAATACCCTTCAAAAATACCGAATAGAAGTAACGCGTACGATCGAAAATTAATACAAGAGTGTGGAATGTATCGAGAGCATCTCCTATCATTATCCTATTTTCCTCTTCCTCTCCTCCTTACCAAAAAATTATTTTAAGATATAATAAAACTCCATCTCCAAGTAACTTTAACATAGCAGAACTTTTTGGCTTGACTTAATTTAACTTTGGATATATGTAGGTATCTCTATATTTTATGAATAAGCTGGTTGTCTCTCACAAATAAATAAATAATAGTTTTATTTCATTCAGTTAATTCTAAACACAATAATAAGGAATTCAAACTCAAGCAATTATTTAATAATATTATGCAATTATTTATTATCTTAATACCCAGTAAGTTGTTTATTTATTATTTACTGACGAATGGATTTACCCGCAGTAAGTACCCACCTAACCTCCGACAGTAAGTAATCTTTAACGACTTCCGTGGTCGAGGGGCAAGGCTGCGATCCGGAAGTTGCGGGTTCAAACCCCGGTGTGTGCAGATAAATTTTAAATGATTGATTTGTGTTTTCACAATTTAATCATTTATAAGGTATACATATTTGCGTCGCGTCGCAGAGTGGGAGAAACTCTCAGTATCGCCCTGATAACCATTCAGAATTGAAACGTTGCTTGAAATGACTTTAACCGTGCTGGGTGACTAGATTTGAATATCTAGGTAATACCCCACCTTACACTCCCCCATCTTATATCCCTCACCACATATCTTCAGTCTCACAATATACCACAATTGGAATGCCATAGTCTTACTGGCTCCAGACGCAAGCAGTTGGGACGTGGAGGTGTGGTATTCACAAAAAACTTATAAGCATAAGGTTATCAGTATCACTTAACCGTGAGTGTGATTCTTATCCAAACATTTTTCGTTTACTTTCCAACTGACCACTTATCGTATGACCCTTCTTGGAACATACTAATTTCTGACACTTCCCCCCAAAAATAATAATTTTTATAAATTAACAGTGTCAATCATTTTTCTTTCCAAATGAAGGCACCAAAGATCCGGAACAAGGAGGTTCTCCGATTCTCTGAGTTTTGAATGAGTTGAAAGTCGATAAAGCCAACGGACCTGACGGAATACTCCAGCCTCCACTCAAAGATCTTTGGAAAAAGGCGATCGTCCACCCAATCCTTAAGAAGGGAGACCATCTTCCATTTACCGCCCCGTAGACATCACTTTTACACTCTCAAAGGTATTGAAAAGGGTAGTTAATAATAAAAATAATGCATAGACGCAATGAAGGCAAAATGAGTTTGTTATACAGGTTTTTAAGCGAGCCTCCTCGAATGGACACGAGCCAAACACCCCGAGAGGGTCGTTTCTTTTACCAGTTTTCGTGAAGTCAGCACGTATTTGGAAAGATCTACTGACATATGTTTTTCTTCTTCATATAATCCGAATCTATTCAAGAACCGCATGAACAAATCCCTTCCTACAGAGCCTATCTTAACGCTGTCCAACCGATATAGTTCCCCTGTCTTTACACTGTGAAACTAAAAAGTTTAATTATTTTTTTACTACCTGCAGAGATGTTTCCAGCCACCGCCAGGAGCAAAAGTGTCACTGTCACACACTTCATTATTTACAAATAGTTTTTTTTAGTATTTAATTTCACTAGTTATCACTATACACCGTTGGATATGACGGTTCCGTGTTGGTACCTATGTGGCCAGGTGCGAGCGTCTCTCTGACGGTTTTGCGAGGAACTGCGAGCTGCGCCGGTTTATATGTGACTTCGAAAAGCGATTATTTGCTTTTGAAAAAGTATTATCAAAGAGTAGACTTAACTCGAAGTTGACCTGTGAGACTAAAGATGCACAAGACTCTATTAAAAAAAGTGTGATATTTATTAGTAAATGACATAGCTGGAACACGGCTCAGTTGCAAACATTAAAAAAAATGTGAAATCGGTACTGAATAGGTTTTCCCATAGACATTGTCACTATGGCATCCCCATTTAGGGAATGTTGTAAGACTTAGGATGGAAGGAGAAGAGGGAGAGTAAAGTTGGAAAATACTTGGTCTGATTTAGATCTAATAACCATATATATGAATCTTAAGCTTTTAATGCTACGTTTCGATTCAGAGCGGAGGAAATTTATTATTAAAAAGTGGTTAAAATAAAGTAATTGACTGAGCATAGTGAATTCATGTTTCAACTCGATAATTTGACATTTCAACTGTCTCTAAAGTTGTTTGTTGCTATCCGGTTCCGATTCAAGATATGTGGCATTTTTGGAAACTATCTTTTTATCCCACTAAGAGCTGTCAAAATTAAATTATCAATATTATGGTACCCAACGATCTGAAGAAGGTCGGAAAAAACTTGTCATTGGAGAAATTATATAATTTCTTTATTTTAAATTTTAAGAAATAATGTAAAATATTCATAACCAAGTTTGTAGGTATATAAGAACTTTCTTAAAAATCTTATGATTTCAGAGGAAATTTGGTATTAATTTTTAAATAAGACAAAATTAGAAAGAAATTGTATGCATATTAGTAGTAAAGAACAAATAAAATATCTCGGAATAATTATCGACAATAACATCAAATGGAAAAATCAAATAAACTCCACAGTAGACAGAATGAGGAAACTAATAATATATATATTTTTCAGACTGAGAAATACTATCTCATTTAAAATATTAAAAGAAATTCACTTTGCACTTGCGCACTCTGTACTACAATATAGAATCATGGCTTGGGTGTGTGCGCATATAATTCATCCCTTCTCCCAATCGAAACAATTAAAAAAAAATTTAAAAAAATTCCTAAAAAAACCGTATTACCGTACTACCCAACAATAAATGTATTCCAAGAATTCCCCGTTCCCCCACTTACAAAAATTTACGAAAAAATAGCACTACTTCAGCTACACAAAGATATTTTTAATAATAAATTTATGCTTGCCATATGCTTGCCATACAAGATAGAGTCATTAATACTAAAAATTATAGGAAGCATATCATCAAAGATGCAAATCAAATTGATGATTTATGTAGAAAATGTTTGGCTTTTCCGGAAACAATAGAACATATTATATCGGGATGTTCTGTATTAGCGCCGTCCGAGTATACATTTAGGCACAATCAAGTTTTAAAAATAATTCACCAAAGTTTGGTAATTAAACATAACTTGATTGACTGCCGTAATGTACCATATTATGAATATGAACCAAATTCATTTTTAGAAAATGAATTTTATAAAATTTATTATGATAAAACTATTCTGACAGACAGAACAATTAGTCATAATAGACCCGATATAGTTTTACATGACAAAATTAAGAAAATAACTTATATCATTGATGTCGCTATACCAAATTCTTGTAATATTCAGAAAACTGTTTCTGAAAAAATAAGAAAATATACAGATTTAGGAAATGAAATTAAAAGAATTTGGCATTCTCAGACTATAAAAATATTACCATTTGTTATTTCGGCTACTGGCATTATACCAAGCTCTCTCATTCAAAATTTAGGCGTATTAGATTTGTCAAAAAATTTGTACATAAAAATGCAAAAGTCGGTCATTTTAAATACATGTAGGATTACGAAAGATTTTTTAAATATTTATATTGAGGGATCAGTAGGATTTATCGGACCAGTTAGGATTTCATCAGAGCCGAACCCTCTGATATGAAAATATCTGGAGTCGGTGAAATATTTTCCCATTATGTTTCTGGTGGATTGACGTATTGTTCTTGTATTGTTTTATTCTTATATAGTGCAATTACATTGCGTTAATTTACTAGATATTCATTTGTGGAAAAGTGTGTGGAAGGGTTTAGTCTTTCATTTGGGAAAGATTCAACCCGGACATGAAATCTGGAGCACCGTAAATAAAATATTATATATACCCTACTGCTAAATATTAGCATAAGGAATACTTCTATTGGTGGGCTAACTGTACCACCTGTATAATAATAATAATAATATTTGGACGATTTATATGGCGCCGTTTTTGTGAAAAATCAACTCAAGCGCGCTGTACAAACTTACCATACATGCCTAAAATATAGAAAGACTACAAGCTAGACAAACAATTAAAAACAACTTATGGCTAAAAATTGCATACACCGGTTCATTGATCACCGATACGAAAATATATGTACAATATTTTGACCAATGAACGCGATGCTGCCTAAAAATGAATTAATACAGGACCATACTTACCTGGGAGGTCGCTTGAAATTAACACTGTTTATTGTCTATTTAATGAATATGAACCACAAAAGCACAGAATCACTATGTATATAAAGGAATAAAATTATTTAATCAATTACCCGCTGATATGCGAACAGAAAAAAAACTACGACAAGTATAAAACAAAAATTAAATCTTATTTTGTTTGTGCCACTATATAACTTTAACTTTTTCTTAGATATATTTTTGACTGTTTGTTATTCCTAATGTTTTATGTACACCCTATATACCTTTCTTGTTTAATTACCCTTATAATCTTCAAAAAATATGTTATAGTCTAAATCTCTTCATAAGTTAAATTCTTAAGGAGAAGTGAAATCTTCAGAAAACTGAACTAAACAAGAGTGGGGAGACGACGAACCACATTTTTTTTGTCAATGTGAAGAATGATTTTCTCCATGTTTTTGTGGTCATTTGGTCATCTTATTAGTATTCATGTTTTCTTCTTCGGAGTCGCTTTTTTTCCCATTTCATTTTGGAGTGGCTTGAAGATTGGATTTTAAGAATTTATTTTTATTTTTTTTTAATTTCTTAACATTTGATCTTTGGTCCCCTGAATGTCTGGCCGCTGGGGTTCGTCGGGCGCTTTATACCGCTAGACAAAAGGAGACTTGTGTGGTAATGTGGATTTATCGTATTACATTGGAACCGAGTACCCGTGAAATAAATAAATATTTTAAAGTTAGTTTTAAGTTTGCTCGTGAATGACACGGATGTGTCGAAACCGGTCGCAAAAAAAAATTAAAGTAACAAATGTACATTGAAAATTAAAACTCTTCGGTTTGACTCCCCTGAACTAGTTTCATTAATAAATTATCATGTTCCTAGTAGAACAACTCGACTCAAAACACTTTATTATTGCAACAATACTCTCAGTAATGCAGAACAAAGTTCAATAATACATCGTTTACACACTTAGGTAATGAATTTGCTCATATCGATCATGCCGGAAGTCTGTCTTCATACAAAAGACGTATTAAACAAAATTTGTCTGCTAGTACTACCACGTAATCATAAAATAATCATGTAACCATAATGTGTCCTTCCAGTACGCACTCTAATATCTATGGATTAGAAACATATCATAGTTACTTTAAAACTATTTTATGTTTTTAAAATTTTATATTATTATTTTATTTATCTTTGCTCCTAAGAGCATTTCTAACTCTTTACTTTTTCATATTTATAACTTTTGTGTTTTTTATTATTTTTAAAGATATCTTGTAGTCTATACATTTAACTTTTACTATATTATTTCCTGTATTTAAACTTTTTACTTTTACATTATACCTCAGATTTTATGCTTTATGTTATAATTTCATTTTATACATCTTACTTTTTTACTACTTATTACCTTAACTCCTTTTTTTACCTTTGTTTTTAGATTTAACTCTACATTTATATGTTACTTTCTCTGTTATTGTATTATAATATATATATAAAAATATAATTATGTTAATGGTACATGTTGTGCCGTATGCTTTTGAAATAAATAAATAAAAACAAAATGTCTAGAAATTGTAACATAGTTAATGCACAAGAAATAAATTTAATTGCCATCTCGTTCTGTCGCAGGCTAAATCCTATAAATGTATGTGTTTTTCTCTTTTTAGTGTCGCTCGTTTCCGTTTCATAGAATTTCAAACCACAACTGTGCTGTGCTGTGTTAAGTTTTCACTTAAAGAAAATAATTTAAAAGTGAACATTATGCCGTAAAATGAGAAGGAGGAAATAATTTAAACACAGGGTAATAACCATAATTGTTTTTCTGGATATATCTTTCATTCCTTTTCCACTCAATCACAAAATATGTTTATATTACGCGAATGTGGGAAAATAATTATGCATCTGAACATAGATAAATATTTACAAAATTATGGTAAATATAACTTATTATCTGTTATTGAGGTCATGAATGTATATAAGTTCAAGTTCAATTTAAATCATACACGCGAAGTCGTTAATAATACATTTGTGGGCCGGTATATTAGCTGATTTTAAGCTCAGCTTGGTCGGAACGTCGAGCTTAGCGTAACTTAGCACGTAAGCAAAGATATCACCAATATTACACAAGAAAGTGGTTTTTTTTGGAAAAACAAACTGCGGTCACCGCGGTCGTACACGTAATTCAATTTGTGCATTTTAAATGATTACAAAAAAATATTTGAAATCTTTTTAAAAAGATAGATAAATAAATGCGCTTCAACCCCCACACTAACAAGCAATCATCAATCGTCAATCAATCCTGCCAAAGCATGTCGATCAGCAAGGAATAAACGCATATATTTGACCGATCAGTGTTTGAGTGGGCTCTATCTCTTTCCCCTTCCCACTACCTTCAGCCTCACAACATACCCCAATTGGAGATGCCATAGTCTCACTGGCTTCAGACGGGAGCAGTTGGGACTCTTTTACGGTATTCATATAAAAATAAAAAATAAAAAACACCGCAAAACTGGTTTATGAATAGATAGTTGTTATAAATCGAATAATAATATTATTGAACGTATAAAAAAATATAAAATGGAGTTCTATAAATTAAACTTGATAACAAATAAATAAAAAATGAGATGATATTTGTTAAAGTTCCTTACATTAATCAGCATGGTGATTACTATAGTATTTGTTTTGCTGGAGTCGGTGCACTGAAACTAGACATGTGCATGAAATTATGACGAACTAACCGATGTAAACAAAATGTTCTTATTCGAACTTTTTAAATCCTTCTTAAAATACCTTTCCAGACTATTTTAGAATGATGTATTAATATCGTCGTCTTTCCTTATCTCCCGATGAATATAATTGTCCATATAAATAAAATTAGGCAATTTACGTAAATTTCGGTGACATGAAGGTAAATGTCAAATTTGACATATATCACTGTCAATATTACATTAACAATAAATTTTATTTATAAATAATAATATATTTTATGATTTTACGGTGCTCCAGATTTTATGTCCGGGTTAAATCTTTCCCAAATGAAAGACTGAACCCTTCCACACACTTTTCCATAAATGAATATCTAGTAAATTCACGCAATGTAAGTGCACTATATAAGTATAATAAATACAAAACAATACAAGAACAATACGTCAATCCACCAGAAACATAATGGGAAAATATTTCACCGACTCCAGATATTTTCATATCAGAGGGTTCGGCTCTGATGAAATCCTAACTGGTCCGATAAATCCTACTGATCCCTTAATATAAATATTTAAAAAAATCTTTCGTAATCCTTCATGTATTTAAAATGACCGACTTTTGCATTTAATGTACAAATTTTTTGACAAATCTAATACGCCTAAATTTTTAATGAGAGAGCTATGTATAATGCCAGGAGCCGAAATAACAAATGGTAATATTTTTATAGTCTGAGAATGCCAAATTCTTTTAATCTCATTTCCTAAATCTGTATATTTTCTTATTTTCTCAGAAACAGTTTTCTGAATATTACAAGAATTTGGAATAGCGACATCAATGATATAAGTTATTTTTTTAATTTTGTCATGCAAAACTATATCGGGTCTATTATGACTAATTGTTCTGTCTGTTAGAATAGTTTTATCATAATAAATTTTATAAAATTCATTTTCTAAAAATGAATTTAGTTCATATTCATAATATGGTACATTACGGCAGTCAATCAAGTTATGTTTAATTACCAAACTTTGGTGAATTATTTTTAAAACTTGATTGTGCCTAAATGCATACTCGGACGGCGCTAATACAGAACATCCCGATAATATGTTCTATAGTTTCCGGAAAAGCCAAACATTTTCTACATAAATCATCAATTTGATTTGCATCTTTGATGATATGCTTGCTATAATTTTTAGTATTAATGACTCTATCTTGAATAGCAAGCATAAAGCCTTCTATTTCTGCGCTCAACTCTCCAATACTCAACCATTTGTTTGACGAAAATTTGTCAACATATGTTTGGTTGAGATAGTTGAAGTGAAGTTAAATTTTATTTGACCAGGAATCTAATAATTCCTGGTTGGTACTTATAAGAATGCTGGCATTCTCGTCGTATAAATTTAATGGCGAAATATTTCTATCTGCCTTGCAAATTATTTTGTGCATTTCTGAGCTATCAGCTTTCCTATGGAAAAAAATTTCTTAGCATTTCTACCTGATTATGTTTTAAAGATGTTAATAATGTTAATTTTAATAAAAATGTATTTTATTAATGCGTTTTAAAAATTAAATATCAGCATATACCTAGTATGATTTGAGTTTTATCGAGGGTATAGTATGATGTTGCGCTACCTCATTTTTTAGCCAACGTTTCGGAAAGCGTTACGGTTTACGGCGTTCATCATCATAACACATCTGCCCTGATGATGGATCGTAAGAAATCAACAAAAGTTATTGAAAGTCGACGTGACATTGGATATGAAACCCACAACAGAGATATAATTCCGGGTGGATTTTTGTCTAATTGGAGCCCAATAGTTCCACAGGCTCCGACCACTTTCACTAAAATATGAATGAAAGAGCTAATGGCCTCTCGGGTAGAATCCTCGATATGGTCCATAGTGCAGCTGATCCAGAAAACCGGTAATCGGCGATGGATCAGTGCAGCAAATGAGGCCCACCAGGTGTTGGGTCTCCAGTGCAACCAAGGAGACCCATTAGTGGTTGGGTCTCCAGTGCAGCCAAGAAGAATCACCAGGGGTTGGGTCTTCAGTACAGCCAAGGAGAGCCGCCAGGGGTTGGGTCCCCAGTGCAGCCAAGGAAACCCACCAGGGGTTGTATCTCCAGTGCAGCCAAGAAGAATCACCAGGGGTTCGGTCTCCAGTACAGCCAAGGAGACCCACCAGGGGTTGGGTCCCCAGTGCAGCCAAGGAAAGCCACCAGGGGTTGGGTCTCCAGTGCAGCCAAGAAGAATCACCAGGGGTTGGGTTTCCAGTACAGCCAAGGAGACCCACCAGGGGTTGGGTCCCCAGTGCAGCCAAGGAAAGTCACCAGGGGTTGGGTCTCCAGTGCAGCCAAATAGAATCACCAGGGTTTGTATCTCCTTGGCTGCACTATCCAGAAGCGACATCTCAAATGTATATTAATGATACATTTTCCAAACCGTTCGGCAAAACAAATGATAATTAATCATTGACAACAGGACTGTAAAATATTAAATCAAACTAGCTGAAGCACCCGGCGTCGCCTTGGATTTATTCTGTTTTTAGGCGTGGCAAAAGGGAATGGGTGGTTAGTGGTTGATAAAACTGTAGATTTGTATAAAAAAAATATGCACACTCCCACACCAGAACACTCTTCTGTACAACTATTGATAGATTCAGAGGTAAAATCCCCGATGTTGCCCGGGCTTTATGCAGATTTTTTCGAAATCAGGTGAATATCGTAATTTTCCTCTAATATTTATCTGCAAACGTTCAAAAATTCATTAAAATATCGAAATATCTTTTTAAGGGGTAGGAAATGGGGCTGAGAGTGGTTTTTCGAATTCTCATTAAGCAGTAAGCTTTCCAATGTTTCGAAGGTCAAGTGCGCAAAAAATCGAATTACACGGGATGTAACTACTGTAGATTTGTATACAAATCAAATCCACGCCGCCCGCCACACACTGACAATCAACTTTATATATTATTAGAATAAGATAATAACTACCTATATCGTCACTGCGCGATACCACTACCACTATAAGCTGATTGTGTCATGCTTCATTTCATAGTGTAGTGTGTATGAATACGCATGTAGTTTCTATGTCTTACAACAGATGTCGTTACTACAGGTTATACGTTATCTATATTTTTGAGGTGTATCAACAGAGGTTAGTTAGTAAAGTTTTACTATGTGAGAGTATCAATTGTCACCCGTTCGGATCTATGTAATACCTGAATGGTTACGAAAATAGCCGATGATATCCGATCGATAGCTGGGCATCTTCAGTAACCAATTCCCTTGCCTCAGATGAACATAGATCATTCATTAGAATGGACGTTTACTCCAGTTAAATATTCATTGTAAATTAGACGAAAATAAACATGACGCGTAACCTGACGAACCGTGTATCATTGAAACTCACGATCATCAGCGAAGTAATGTTCATAATCATCAGAGTAAACAACAGAACACCATACATAGAAAACTTTTTTATTCTCCGATCTATCTGGGTATGGCAATTCTTTTAATTCTCTACTACATTTAGTAACTTATTTTTAAAAAATGTTCTGCGATTTTTAAAAATAAAATCGTTATACTAACATCAGTGCCTCTCATATTCCTATAATATTAATTATTAGATCATTTTGTTGTATATATTTAGGAATGTCTCGGAGACTATTACTTGGCTTCCCTATTCATGGTAATCAGCTTATTAATATTGGTGACCGGTTTTATATGTATTTCGTTTGTCAGCTGAGAATTCGGCTGGCTTTCTTCTTTCGAAATTATAATATTCAGATATTTGTATTTCTTGATATTTCTTAACACCGCTAAAAATCAAATATGTATCCAGCAAATAAAATGACAATTTTATAAAAAATATGTTTATTAATAATGTTTTACTCTTAACAATAAATAAATATATAAAAATCTTTAAATGATTCGATAATATCACACAATTTTGTTTACTGTTCTAAAATTTTAGTCACAGTCCTAATCTAAATAAATTTTTGATTTATTGGAGAATAAATTCTCTATCATCCAGTGCGTTATGGTATTGTACAAATAAAATGAGTAAATTAGGCACTTGATTGTATCTTTCTGAATTCAAGTTGACAAAGTTAATTTGAAGGTGTACGGAAGGAAATGGAGACGACGGCCACCAAAAAATCTCACATTTAACAGTTATTAAATACTGTTTACATTCTACAAAGTATGGTCTAGATTAGTTTCTGACCACGTAGGTCGTGACCTTTCCATTATCGTTGATGGTTGTCTGGGCTTCCTTGTGGGAGGTCTTCTTCCCGCCGATGTCTGAAGAGCTCGCGAAGGAAGAAGTGGACACTCCATAAGAGCCACCTGGCTTAGGTCCATCGCTCTGGAATCTGGTGTTTATATTTGGGTTTGCCTGAAAATTCATAAATAAACATTATAATTTGGGTGATATAGTGGACTCTGGGCATTCTTTCAAAGACTCAAAACATTTAACAATTAAAATAATGAATATTGCAGTGACGGTCCGTGACTTTTCAGTGAGCTAGAGTGCCGATATTGAAAAATACGACATTTTTGATGATGTTGTAGCTGAAAATGAATTTTATTTATTTTCAAAATTTTAATTTTTGGTATAAAGATTTTTTAGCTACAACAACATCAATAATGTCATATTTTTCAATCTTTGCACTCTAGCTGACAAAAAGTCTAGAACCGTCCCATGTATGGTCCCATGTAAAATTTCGACACTGACAGTATTTAGGGCCTGTTGTTTGACATAAGGTCCTGCGCAGAAAATTCCCACAATGGCTGCGCTGCAACAGATAGCGAACTTTTCAATTTTGTCAAATGCTTACCGATACCCAGTGACGATGAGCTTACTCTTATAACTTATACAGGCCTACATGAGTCGTTTGATTACTCATTCAGATTGAATTCGAAATCTGTGCTCACCGTAAACTTATTACGTTATTGCAAATGTTTCTGTAAAAATCAAAAATCTTCTGCATTTGTGCTTTAAATTTTGTTTTAATTTATCAAAGTAAAGATGGATCACACGCACGTGTGAATAAATTAAAGAATATAGACAAATGGACAAAGACCGGTCAGTGGTTAAGTGGGCATAGCGCTTGGGTCCCACCCGGGCGTCGCATGTTCGATTCCTCGGCTGGCTAAGTTCTCCATCACAACACAAGCAGCATTTTCGGCTTTCTGTGGTGGTAGTAGGAGATTTTCAAACATTGTTGGATTATTCGTAACCCGGGAAATTTGTCTTACTTTTTAATAAAAAATAGCAACGTTTATAATATTTTACTATTACTTTTTTTTTTGATTTTTAATTTAATAAAAGATTTTTTTAAATTATTTAATAATGAAATAGTATTCTATTCTGAAGACTGAATTTTGTTATATTTCACCTCAAATGGAGGGTGTCAAAATCTGTCATTGCATCATTCAATGTGGTCGAACAAATGAAAATCAGGGTATTCATAAATGACCTTGGCTCGAAATTAAACTGTGATTATGCTTTTTTCGCCGATGATCTTAAAATTTTTCGTAAAATTACGTCTGTTTCCGATCATCAGCTGCTTCAAAATGACCTCGACACACTCAATAACTGGTGTACTGTCAATGATATGCACTTAAATGTTGAAAAATGTTACATTTTAAACTTTACTAGAAATAGAATTATAAAGGATTTTTCTTATGTTATCAATAATATTATTCTCAAAAAAGTTTCTTCAATAAGGGATCTAGGAATCACTCTTGATTCTAAATTCATATTTGATGTACATATTAACAACATTAAGTGCAAATCATTAAAAATGATGGGATTTATTCACAGAATATGTAAACCTTTCAAAGATCCTCAATCAATTCTAACACTTTACAATGCCTTAATTAGAAGTAAACTTGAATATGGAAGCACTATTTGGAATCCACATTACTGCAAATATGAAAACATTGTAGAATCAGTTCAAAAAAAATTACTAAGAATGTTATCCTTCAAATGTGGACTACACGACCATCTCAGATCATACGATGTACGTCGTGATTACTTCAAGATTGATACACTTAAAACTAGAAGGCAATTGACTGATCTAATATGTTTACATAAAATTATTCACGGCCATCTTGATACTACATTATGTCTTAACAGTATTGAAATTAATGTCCCCAATTCCCATTGTTTAAGACGCCATAACATTTTTCATATGAATACATTTAAAAATAATATCGCCTACTTTAGCCCTCTGACCCAGATGTGTCGACTGTATAACAAGATAGAGTGCGCTGATGTGGATATTTTCGTTGTCAATTTGTACGGATTTAAAAAAAAAGTTCTAGCGCTGTTAAAAAGTACTAACTAATTATGTTGTGTGAATTGTCTTTCTATGCATGCTCGCGTATTTCATATGTCTTTTACCACTCATTGCAATGTGTTACTTGATTGACCTTGTATATAATTCTGTATTTTTATTTGTGATGTTTTTGTTTTTCTAATTGTATTTATTTGTATTTAATTGTATGTAATTGTAGATTTTTATAATTGTGTAATAACTGAGTTTTATAACTGGATTGTTCTCATGTAAGTGTAAACATCTGTAAAACCCAGTATAAATAAATAAATAAATAAATAACAATTCTAATCTTCATTGAGAAATAAATAGTAATATTATATTTCAACGAAATAATGAAAATCGTTAATTTAGTGGTGTGAATTTAAAGGTACTACGTATATATAGGTGGCTGGGTCATGTAGAGAGAATGACTTAGCATCAAGCACCATAGTCCCTACTGAACTCAAGACCAACAGGGCGAAGGAGCATGGGAAGACCATATTTAAGATGGAGCGACAACGTCCTCAAAGATTTATCCACCGAGATTGTAAACTGGAGAGAGCTGGCACAAAACCGTGATGGAGGAAGACTCAAGAGGAGGCCAAGACCCACGAGGGGTTGTAGAGTCAAGAGTGATGATGATGATGACGTAGTGTTTAGTAGTGTTTTAGTAAGCGCCTGGACTCAGGCACGGTCTCATTCTCAGTTGGTCTGTGAAGTGAAAGACGTTCACCACTCTAGAACGAAGCTATTTTAATTTAGGTTGTATTATTATTCTTCTCAAGCAGTGCTAGCTTACAACTCTGCATGGACCATAGTAAATTGTTTCCAAGAAGTCCGGATTGTTGATCAATAAATTTAATTAATAAATCCATCGCGCTTCGTTGTCAATCGTTGGGCTCACTGTGTGGAGGATGTTTGTGGACTCTATTCAGTGCCAGATTAGCCCATAAGCAAATTAAGCAATTTCTTAAGGCATCACGTCTTGGGGGGAGGGGATCAAAAACAGTACCATTTTTTTTTTATGGCATCATTGATAAATTATATGTAGATATGCGAAGAAGGGGAGAGTTATACCAAGAAATAGCAAGCAAATTCTCATTCCTGACTAAAATAACAGATATTGATAATATTATGTGTCGCGATCAATCTTCAAAATACAGTCAGCATTGTGTCCTAATGTGGACAAAGCCTTGCGTATATTTTTATGCCTGATGATATGAAACTCCACAACGGAACGATCTTTTTCGAAAATGAAAATAATAAAAAATGTAAAAAGAACAATGATGCTGCAGGAAAGGCTCGATGTTTTAGCTCGTAAAACGTTGGACTTAAAAACTATTTTTCGCGAATTTGATGCCCGAAAAAGCAGCAAATCGCATTTCAACAAATGAATTTTAAAAATACTTTAGTTTTTATTGTATTGTAATACCTACTTCACGTATTTGTCCTTCATACAAGTTCTAAGGTACGTAATTACCTATCTCGTTGTATTAAATACGTATTATTTTAAAGACCGATACTAGTTTACTTATGGATAGGGGGGCCCATAGGCGTGGATTGCTAAGGGCATCAATTAGTCTTAATCCGGCACTGACTCTATTGACAGGTTAGAGATAATTATGAGTACCAGGGAACTATTGGAGAACTTACTGCACTCTCGGGATAGATGTTGGCAGATTGGTGGCCCCCGCCGGGTCCGAAGGACGCGCTGGCCGACGCTCCGGATGCTCCGGGGGCGTTGTCATTGAAGTTATAGCTGTACTCGGGCGAACCTCCGAACCGGTTGCTGGAGGCAGTCTGGAAGGCCTTCTGAGCCGCTTCCCAAGCCGCTCTCTGATCTTGAATATTCTTCTGGAAGACGCTGAAAAATATACACAACCAAAATCTTTAGTGATCCTTAAATGGTGCCCTGGTACATTTGCGGTGAAATAATCTGACTGGCCTTGAACTGATGTACAGAGATTGAGAGCAACAACAACAGCAAAAAAATATGTTATTAGATAAGTACATATGTATTAGATTGATGTACATAGAGGGGGATCAAAGTCGAATAGCTGTATACTTTTCTGCTTCTTCAGATAAAGCAATGGTTTGATTATTGGCCGTGATGGCCTTCTGGGCCCTTTTACAAATCAACTTTCTAGTAAAGAATATGCTTCTGGAAAGGGATGAAAAATACACAATCAAATTTTTTTTGGCATCCAAAGTTTTATAGTGTCTTGGTGTGGTGAAATAATCTGATTGACCTCGAACTGATGACCGGAGATTGTGATAAACAACCACCATTTCTGAAGAAAAAATTTAAAATATTTTTTAGAGTTCTTGTTTATAATGTCTCTTGAAACCATTAAGGTTGAAAATGGCAAGAGACTTAGAGATATCATTTATCACATTATCCCTCATAATTATGTATCACAATTTTATAATGTTTTTCCTGCATTTTAAATTTTTTATATTGCATTTTACTTATAAAATAACATATGAGTACGCGGTACAACACAAAAAGGTTGTTTTTCGATTAAAAATGCATTCAACACGGAGGAGTCGGTGATTATAAACACGTCACTGTTCACTGGTATGTTGTACGTAGAGGATAAATGAATGTCGATTAGCTCATCAAATTTTGGTTTTCAGGTAGGTACAATATCCAAAAAGTAATGTGAATCTTGTTATATCATAACTCTTATCATAATTTAAGTAAGTAATGATAGAATTCATTTGTCAAAATTTCTGTTTCAAATTTTATAACATGTGTATCAAAATTTCGCAAGCCTTTCCTCATCTATTTCCTATAATATATTTGTACTGGGAAAAAAAAATTCATGATGAAAATGATGGTGGCATCTCGAAATTTTGGATCTCTGATTGGAAGTCCGAGAGGGAATCAAAAATGGATAAAATAAAAATTTGCTTTTGCTTTTCAAAATACGCTCATTAAAGTACATATTACATGTTATTATTAAAAATATGTATATCAGGATTAAATAACATGTGTTCCCAATTATGTCCTTTGCGTGCAAACTGTATTTAAATTTTTCTAAATAAATAATAAACAGTTTTAATCTCAATTTACCTCCTTGGTAAGAATAATCCTTTATATTTTCGGCCTGTACATAGTATAAATAAAACAATATATGTACAGTTTTACACAGCATCACGTTCTTGGTCAAATGCATTTAGTTTCGTATCAGTGTTCGACGAACCAATGGATGCAATTTTAGCCATAAGTTGTTAGAATGGTCTAGTTTGTAGTTAGAAGTAAGATTGTAGAGATATTTTATAAATTTGTATATCGCCCTTGAGGTGATTTTTCAAAAACAGCGCTATTTAAATCATCCAAATATTATTATTAAAAACACAGACAAGAAGAAGATCCGTTACCATAAAACACAAAATAAATAAAACGAAAGTAGTAAGCAATTAACTCAATCATGGTATTTCTAGTTTTTTTTTTTAATAAATTGTATAGATGGGTAACATATGTATACATAAGATAATAATATTAATATAGACAAGTGTTATGCATACCTTTCCATCTCTGAACCAGCGCGAATACTCTCCGCAAACGGATCGAATAGACTAGAATCTGGCGTCGGCGAAAACACGCTAGGTGGGCAGAAGAGAGAGAATGAAATAAAGATTGTTTACAGATTAGAAGAACCATCACCATAAAATACAGAAATAAATTAATAATGAAATATTAGTAAGCATTAATAGAACACATCGAGAATTAGATTAGTCATGAGTGCGGTAAAGTGGGTTTCGAAAACCATTATAAATGTCGTTATTCGACTTATAATAGAATGTCACATTTAGTTAGTTATTAAGCGATCTAAGTATCTAGTATCTACATTATTAGAAATAGAAAGCAAGAAGATATTGTTCCATAACCCGGAAAAATGCTTTGTGGGAAGAATCCTCTGGTGATGTGATGAATTTAGAAAAGCGAATGTGCGCTCTTATGGAAAAATCTCTACAATGCTAAATTCTTCCATAATTATTATCCTTTTCTCCTTAAAATGGGACCAGACGTGCTATCCATACAAATTTGAATGGAAACAAATGCTCCGTTTAGCTCTGCCTCTCTTACACTCGCCTGACATCGTAGATCTCCATCCCATTGAATTTGTGTAATTATGGTGAAACACAGTTTTGTATCAAAAACTTAAAGCCCGATTGGCCAAATATTTGGTTCGCAAAACACGCCCACAAGGCATTCTTGTTCTTAATTATTCTACGTCTTTCTCATACCTCTTGTATGAAAAGGAGAAAATAGAGATTGAAGAACGTAAGTTATTTCCGAATTATACTCTAAAAGGAAAAACTTTCATCACCGGTGTGTCAATGTCATACATACTAACCTTGCAAGATTGTTGCTCAACGTTTTGAAGTAACCCTGGAAGAAATTGTTAAATTCTTCCGGATTGGAGAAGGGTGGAACTCCGGGGCCGAAACCGAAGTTCGGGGCGTAGTTGCCAGGAATCCCGGAGGGGTTGTTGTTCCCGTGGCCGTAGGCACCGTTGTTGCTCGCGGAGCCCTGGTTGTCATCTCCGAAGCGGTTGAAGACGGTGGGCCCGTTGTCCGGGGTGTGGTAGGTGCCCCCGTAGTGCTGTCCGTTGACGTACCCTGAGTACGCCCCTGCCGATGCGCGGGCACGTCTGTTGTCACCTGAAGATAATAAAAAATACGGTAGGTATTAAATCGTTTAGAAACCCGTGGTGAGCAGACATATTATTTAGTAAAACCTTTACAAATTACTCAAAATTATATCATCAAAGTTATGTATAACAAAAATAAAACTTTCTCGACAGATGCATTATTATACAAAGAATCTAAACTATTCAGTCTTCGTAAACTATTTATACTGCAAACTTGAAATGTGTCTTTAAAAACAAAAACAAATTCGAAAAAAATGATAACAGAATATTAGAAATAATAATGTATTTTTTACCCCCAAAACAATGCAAACGCACAGCAGTTTCATTGGACCTCGTACTTTCAATCTTTTACCAAAAAATATTCAGGTGGCAACCAAACTTCCCCAATACCTAAAAGAGTTAAAAATATGGCTGTGGAAACATGTGGGTATATGTAGATGTGGAAACTTTATTTTTATAATTTATCACTTTTATTTTTTCAAACAAACTTTACTCTTATTATTACACTATACACTTATTATTATACTGTTTCACTATTCTATCACTTTTTGTACAATCTAGTTAGATAAAGTTAAATTATGTTTTGTGCTTAACATACACTGTTCTATTTTTCATAGGTACAACAAAATATATTTAACTATATTACCTACGCACAGGCTGCGCCTACAGTGGGTCCCATAACTCTTATGATTTTTAAAATATTTAGGTATATTTAAAATGTAAAATTGGGAAAAATAAAGGATTTAAAAAATAAAAATAAAATCATTGAAGAAGAAGATAAAAGACAATACAACACAATGAAAATAGAAAGGTAACGTTTGAAACTGGGAATCGAACCCAGGATCTCTGTATTACCACTGTGACCTAAGTTTTTATGTTATTTTGTCGATCTTATATTTCAATCTTAGAATTCAATATTACCCTCAACTATGTTTTCACATGTTATATTTAAAAAATCCGGTTTCAATTTGATATGGGTACCGCTGCCCCGGGAACATCATATTGGGTAATCTCTCCCCTGCTTATTATTAAAATCAAATTCGGGAGGTGGATGTGGGTACCGCCACATCTGATGGATGCGTCAGCCCACCAGCTGCGTAGCAGGCCAGATCAAAATATACGCAGTGGGAGGGATGGATTCATACGTCCGTCACTCTTGGAATCCATTTTCCTTTCTTAAAAAGACCCTCCAGACAGCATCCATAATGCCTGGTTGACGGACCACCCTTCAACATTAAAGATCGCAATAGCCAGGTAGCTAATTTCCAACTTTTATTTAGCCATCTCCTATCCCTCCGTTTTTCCAGCCCAAAACATACCCGGACAGATGGGATTCTTGTACGATAATCAAATTATATAAGTTTTACTTCGAATTTACCTACGAGATTCTGCCTATTACGTATTTTTCTAGTGAAGATATAGCGATTCAAGTCTATGAACTCGAAAGTAGGCTAAATTATAAACTTTTATCTTGATATATTTCTGTACCCGAGAAGCATACGGATGCAAGTCCAAAATTTGAAGAAACGAGTTTTTGAAGCCGACTTGAAGTAAATTATCATGTTTATCAGTGGCAGAAATATACAAGTCCTATTATGAAGAACAATGGGATTTTCAAAAGTATAAATAGATATGTATACGGATGCAACTACCTTTGATGCAACAACTGTCTTAGAAGCAGAAAGGTGTACATGGACTTGCATCTTTATAAGTTAGTTGCATTTTGAGTATTATAACTCGAATTCCAATTGCATCCTTCTGCCTCGAAAACTAATTAATTTAATAATTACTTTTTTTGTTATCTATCAGCATGGATATCCGAAGAAGTTATGAGACCATAGTTACAGAGAAAAAAGTTATTTGGCTCTCCTGACCATTTACCTTTTTGTACTTGCATCCGTATGCTTCGCGGGTACATATTTGGTTTATTGATTGAACTTTAATATAACCGAAGTGTCTTTTACGTATAGGTAGGTGAATAAATGCCAGGTGTATAGCCAGAATTAAATTAGCCTCCTAAAATCATGGTGCGCTGTACAGGGCCCGCAGATACTTTAATAGTACACAGCTGCTCTAACCCTGTACAAATCGCAAGTGCACCCCACGGTTGAAGTTGGTAGCCACCGGTCTGGAGCTCCAAAATACCTGAAAAAACCCTCGACTCTGTGCAGAAACAGTCGGTCCGTTTTTGATAAATTCTTGCACCTTAACAAACGGAATGCAATATTTAGAGCACAAGGGTCAGGCGGGAATGCTATCCTTGTTCTACCGATATTTGAATGGAAGGTGCTCAGAGTAATTGATCCCCTCCGCACTGGAGCATTGTCGGGAAAATGCCAAACGCGGAATCACATGAGAACGGGTCGTTCTCATGTGATAAATGTCAACCGTGTACATATGTTAGGCGCGCGTTTGGCATTTTTCCCGACAATGCACCAGTGCCGAGGAAATCAATTACTCTGAGCACCTTCCATTCAAATATCGATCGGATTTGCCGGCTTCTGTGTTTCCTCTTTTCTAGAATATGGGTATCTTCAAGACCATTTTGTTAATTTCTTCCTCTCCTCAAAAGACCCTCCACACAGCATCACAGATGACATAGGCCCCGAGGGAAATTATTTTCTTCAGGGTCAAAAACAACAACTTTATACCATCTCAAGACACATTTCGAATTTTGAAATCTTCATATAATTAGAGTAAACTAGAAAATAATACACAAACACATTCGGATTCAGCCCACTTAAAATGCTTACAAAAACAAATGAGTGAAACAGGTTGTGAACAAAAAAAACACAAAACTTAATTACTATTTGCCATGTTCCAGGAATGAATTTGCATATAACTAACCGGATTTCATAGCGATGATTGACGATCCGTCGAAGATCTTGGATGTTTTCTGCGAACACGAGAAGAACCACTCTTTATGTTATTTAAAACGGCACAGTTTCTTTTTCTTATCACGAGAAGATATTGCAAACTATAATGCTCACCAGTCTCACTATTAATTTAATACGAAATAAACACAACACTCTGAATTATTTCTTTAACCATTTTAGGCTGTACAAAATAAGGCAATCGGTTTGAATAGAGGCAAATAACGAATAGTGTTCAACCCATTCAAAGCATGCAGACAAAATGACTTTAGATTTCAGAAATTACTTAATGCAAACAGCAGACGCCAAATTTATGCAGGATTCAATCAATAAAACGTCTCAATCGACAAAATATATTTTTAAGGTGTGACTCAATTTTAGGATGTCAACAAAACAGTTTTCCATTCAAGCTTCTAGACTAGTGACTGCGTTGTTTTAATTAGATTTAGCATGTAAATTACAATGAATAAAAGTGACAGGTGGTGCTTTAGTCATGCAGATTATGATTTCATCAATAGATTTAACGGATGGATTCACACGGATGGATTTACCCGCAGTGAGAATCCATCCTTTGAGCGTGAGAATATAACGAAGCGTTTGATTCTTAAATCCAAATAATGTTTTGTTTACATCCAACTGACCACAAATCGCATGACTCTTCTAAGAACATGCTAATGATAGTTTATTATGGAGTAGACAAAAAATCTGTAATGTATGTCGGGAAATCCCACTGGCAAACTGTAGGCATGGAATCGTGTTCAATAAATAAACGATACATAACGAACGATACATACGAGAACATACGTAAAATAAAGTTCTCACGAGAATTATTCTTATACTATTATCTTGTTAAACTTTTCAATAAACGGAACAAAGATGATTATCATTTCGATTTTTTAATAATAGTACAATGGGGTATTTTCATTGTTGTTTTATTGTCGACAACAATGATCATAATAACGAAATTTTATTTATTTATTTTTATGCTGACGAATAAATTTTTGAAAACGATTTAAAATATAATGACATTTTTGATTTGTCGTGTGAACGGAAGGCATTTGTGATGTCACACCGGCTAACATAGGTTTGTTTTTGCTTTCTGCTGTCAGCCGTCTTAAGCTTTGTCCATTGCGCGGGCAAACGCCAGACTTTTGACAGTCCAACACAACAATCAAGGTCATAAATGTTAACAATTTTTGCCAACACTCAAGGCTATAACTTTACACCAACATCGTTTGGGGTGAAGTTCGCGCGGTCCACACAATTTGACAAGTGGTCTGAGGTACGGACGTGTCCACGGCACGCACACTTGACGTTTATATCAATATTAAAATGCGTTCTGATGACAAAAGAGATGCATCAGGGAGAAAACACAGATATTTTAATAGATATTTATTTATCAGGAAAGATTTCCGACTAATACGCACGACCTAAAGTTACTATTTATTAAGAATTTAGAGTGAATACGTTTTGTTGCTACGAAAATAATTACGTAGCATCTAAAATAGAATATCGATTTACAATGGTCAATTTCTCCCGTGTCTCTGAAACCGATTAATAAATTAATAGAGTTTATTTACAAGTGAGTTCACGAAAGAAATAATCATCCATTACGACAGTGTGTTTATTTACAACTTAAAATCATAATTATTAGGTCCGCGTACCAAAAAATTTGACGTTTATCGTTTGCATAAATGTTAAAATGCGTTCGATGTAGAAAAGATGCTACCTACATCAGGAAGAAAACACAGATCAGGGTTTATCAGGAAAGATTTCCGACTAATATCGATTATTGCACCAATGACATTATATAATAACGTCATTTTATTGCACGACCTAATTTAGAACTATACCTAGAATCTAAATTCTATTATCTATCTAAAATCTAATTCTACTCTAAAGTACGTAAATATTTACGTCAACAACAGAATAATTATAAATATTTGATATTATATTATCAAATATTTCTATTATTATATTATTTTTAGGTATAATAATATTTTAAACTCGTGATTATGTTCGCTCATACATAGCACATAACCACAAAAATCCGTTCCGATTTTTCTACATACACGGACCGCACCGTGCGACTTCTGTCAAAAAATGAATTCCCCCCCCCCCCGCTGGACCCCGCCTGCCTTCCCGCTTCACCCGGGATGAGATCATGATGAGATGTTTCAGTTTTGTTTTCCGACGAACGCGGGAAGCACAAACACTGCGGCCTTGAGTGTTGGCAAAAATTGTGACCTTGATTGTTGTATAGGACTGTCAAGCAAAATTCTGGCGTTTGCCGGCGCAATGGACCCCGCATTAGAAGCCAGTAGCGTTACCTACGACATAGACAAAATCAAATCGCTCGTTTTAGATCATTTTAAAATCATTAAGTATTTTATTAGTAACATATTATTCTATGATATATGTTAGTCAAATAGTTTCAATATCCTTCAATAGATGTCGTTCGTATAATTAGATGCCAGTTGGTATTCTTTGAGAACAGTCCGTAGTTCGTATCTAATGAACGAACGGTTCCGATGATTACCGAAGGCATCGGGTAGTCGGGCGATTAGTCTGGCGATCCGCAGCTATAGAATAACTATGGGTGGTTTGGTATATTTATGGCTAGGAGCCTACCAGAGTAAGAAGGTCTAGTTCAGTTAAATATTCGTTGTAAACTATTTTTAATCTCAGTTAACCTAACCGTAAGTTATTTTTAATCTCAATTAACCTGGATCTTATTTAGAAATAAGATCTAATGAACTTCATATTCAAATTTAACTTTTTAGTGCAAAAATCGGATCCAGACAAATAAACCCGTGCAGTATTTTTTTGGTAAAAAAAAATTCGTTGATCATATTATTTTTGATGTATGAGTAGGTAAACTATATTAAAAAATGACTATTGTAACTAATATAGGTAGGTACTCATTTGTATAAAAGTATTCACGTCAATATCTGCGTCGTTAGTTGTCATAATATTTCTTATCATTACCGATCTCACTATAAAAAACGTTTTTGTATTGTTGGGCGGAAAAATGACATGTTTAAGTACCGACATGGATTTTGAAATTACGTTTATGTGTTGAAATGTGAAAATGATACGATAAATGTACATTTTATTATATTCGGAGATCTGTAGACATTTGCAGTGTTTTCTCAAAGTATATATGAGCAGGTTTATTGCATAAACACTGCAAAGTTCTACAGCCAGGTAGAACTTTGCAGTGTTTTTTTTTTCCCCCACCTTCCTCACCTCATCTCCTTCCCCTCCACACCAACTTCAGCCTCCAACTGTGGATGCCACGGGCTGCAAGCGGTTGGGAGCAGATGGGACTCTTGTGCGGCACTTAGATATTTTTTTAAATATTTATACATGGTGTTAAGGGACGTAGGTACTTGATTTACTTTAATCAGTGATTCCTGACATTATTTGGAGTAAAAAATGTAAAGGAAATTTTGGTCTCCGGTGATTTTTTTTATGACTTTTTTTCAAAATCAAAATTTCAAAATTTAAATAAAAAATTCTTCCACATGACTCGGCCGAAAAACAAGAGAACCTAACCGGTAAATACATACCTTTTTTATGATTTAAATTTGAAAAAAAAAACATAGAAAAAGTATGTAGGTACCCTGTATATTCGAATATTATTCAATATTACATTAGGATACAGGATCCTTTTAAGAGTGATATAACGTACGAGTACCTAGTTTAATTACCGGAAAGATGAGATGAATAAGATATAAACACGATTCCCAGTGCATCAGTTTCTCAGGACGCGACGTGACCCCTAGCGGCCTCAAGGTCAACAATGGTGCAGTGTTTGTAAAACAATCGTCATGATAATACCATTATTCTTCTTTTAATCTGATCTGATCAGACGTCTATTTTAAGATCATAGACTTCTGACTTCATCCTTAGAGGGCCGGCATCAGGATATGAGACCAATAACAATAGGCTAACAACCATGGACACATTGAAGCCCATCAATTAAACATACTAATTTCGGTTGTCTGTTGTGCTTTAGTCCTGTGTGAAATTTTTGGTTTGAAAATTAGATGGCTTCGAAATATTTTGGATGTTTTAATTGGTACTGTAACTAATACTGCCAGTAGAAAATAAAACACACGTTGGCCTTTGAAATGATAAAGAATATTTTTGACAAGTCTTTTAATAAGCCCAGAAAAAAATAAAGTATCAGGCCTATAAAAACTGATTTTGTCTTTTAAATCTCCTACTTACGAACCCATCTTTGGTTGTGATTTTATTGTAAAATTTTGCAAATTAAGTTTTTTATAAAATGATTGTAAAACATTTTAAATATTTGTGCCTGAACTTTGCAAAATAAAATAAAACACACCTTTTGGCGATGTTTTATCTTGCTTAAATCAAAACAGGTTGATGAACATTATCGCCCTTCACAAAGGAGTCTTATTTTTATCCGCCCGATTCCAAATATTACATGACAATAGTGCATCACCTTAATTTTTATTTTCAAAATTGGAAGTATCCCTTAATTTTCACGGGTCTGTCCGTCCGCAACATTCAAAATATCTGTGCTAAGAATGTCATTAAACCACGGACGTACAAAATATATGGACATGCCCTTACGTGTTAAAAAACGTGTTATTTCCCCCTCCCATTGGAACCATTTTTCGGAACCGGCTGGGCGTGTCGGGACCAATGTCGTGCTCTCGTCGTACATTTTACGCGCGGACGCTGTATGTCTATGAAACACATACTTAGACAATGAAGAAGACTTGGCGAATCACAAGTCTCTTTCCTCTCTTCGCCCCGCCATAGTTGGTTTTTACCCCTCATCTGTAAGTTCTCGTCTAGTTATTTGTATGTCTATGCATTAAACATTAAAAAAATAAAATTAAGAAAACACTAATCAGGACGATATGAATATGCCCTAATTTTAAACTGCGTTTGGACAAAGAAACTTCAAATACGTTTCCACTAAGATCTATAATTCATTTTCAACAATAAAGAAAACGAAAAATGCAAATGATTTTATAAAACAAATCAATTCTTAAAGAAATCAAAGAAGATGAATTCAGTATACAAAATTTTGAGAAGGATCTGAAACAAACAGTATTAATTAATTAGGACTAAGAAAAACATTTTGAATTATTTTTTACTCTTATAATTTGATATTATGTATTTAATGGTTAAAAAAATACTTGTATGTTCTGAAATTTTAGATAATTTTATAATTTGAAATATAAGTTCTAAAATTTATAAAACATTTAAAAACTTTTTATTTTTATTATTGTAGGTACACATACTGAAAGTACCTAGATAAAATTTTAAAGGTTGAAGTACCTGTCTACTGGAATGTAAAAATGAATTGCATATGAGTGAGTTTGGGTAAAACTCCAGGTAACGAATGAAACATGTCACTGTAGTACAGATTTAAAACCGACCGTTAAGTTTACCCCAAGATTAATAACAATTATAACTGTACCGTTTATATTTACATACTGAGGCTACAAGATTGAATAAATCAATTTATTGTAAATGTGTCAGGTTTGTTCGAACCATTTTCTTCACAGATTTCTAAGATTTTTCTTGTATAATATTTGGGAAGGTGTGAGGAGATTTATATTAAAATATTGGGGTCCCACCCTGGAAAATATTTATTCCACTTGCAAAAAAAACTGGAATCACGCAGAAAACTTTTTTATTTCAAGCACGTTGCCAGATTTGTTAAAAGTCATTAGATATAGATTAATGATTCTTAATAATATCTATCATTTTTTATCCGATTAATTGTCAACTCCTGAGTAGATAAATATCTAATTTGTACATAAATCCTATTTTTCCAACTTAGTTGAGATCATCTCTTTTCACCAAACGCTTGATAATGATGCATATTATATTTTTTATTCTATTGATTGAAACTTTGTTAAAAAATATATAAAAATAGCCTGCGAACATAAGCCTTATAAAAGCAAATAACTTCTAATTCCACATAAAATTTGATAATTACAATATTAAGGACGGGTTGTTTCAAAAAATTTTATAATTCATCAAATTTTTAAAGTTCTACTCAAGTTCTATACTTATATCATTATACGCTTGTTGCTTTATAAAACTGAAAAAATCACAGTACTTGAATAGAACATTGTATGTTTTTACTATTCTAAGTGCTAATCCTAATACTCGTGTATTGTGCACAATAATGATATTACCTAATACTTAGTGTTCGGTGACCGGATCCGAATGGCCAGTTACTTTCCTTCCTTCCTTTGCCCATCTCTTTTCGTTCTCCATTACCTTCAGCCTAAGAACATAAACATACCCCAATTGCGGATGCCAAAATTTCAGTTGTTCCAGGCAGTTACTCTGACTCTTGCACTGTAGGTACTCACATGAAAATAATCACTAGGTACTATAAATTAAAAACAGTGATCATTATTTTTCTGCAAAACTTGCTGTTGTAACAACAATTTTTTAGACTGTTTTTACTATTCCAAGTGCCAATCTTAAAACTCGTGTGCGAACCCACTGGTACCTACCTATTTAGTATTTACAAACATTACCTTTGTGCAATGAATCGATAGTAGGTACCTACCTACTATGTATCTACCTAGGTACGTAGGATTTGTATTTCCTTAACTCTTTATTAGATCGCAATACAAAAGAAGCAAGGTAGATGACTCGATTGTCTAGAAATTAGTAGACAAAATACATTGGCTTGTTTTAAAGTAAGTCTAATGTCAGGGTGATTGATTGAAATCTCGTGCTGGGACTTAATTAACGTTATAAGATGCTGTGTTTTGTGTTATTTGCCTGTTGTTTTGTTCTAGAGGTGTTTGTTGTGATTTTGAGGAAGCAAAGCACACATTATTATGCAAACTGCATACCCTGTACATATAAAATCGGCCACACATCGGGGAAATTTTAGTTACTCACAAAATACATTTTTGGGTGATGACTACAATATTCATTGTTTTCAGAGCAACAAAGGAATGCTTAGTTAGAAGAAGATTATCAATGATTATTATTTGGTTTCGTTCTAACCACAGCTATAAAGCGTGATGCAAGATCCATTAAATTTAACAATCAGGATTGGCATTGTCCTTTAGTGAAATGAAACATCCTGGTCAAAATATTTTAACGCGCGGTGAATCAAACCCGCAACCCCTATACAGCAGTATTGAAAAGATTTTTTAGGTAATTCGATGGCAGTAAAAATATATATTATTAGGTTCATATTATTTTAATTATTTTTACATTACCTCCACACAGGAGGCCATGAGGAAAATAATTTCCCTGTCATTGTCATCCCTTATGTCATCTGAAATGCTGTGTGGGTGTGGAGGATCTTTTTGACGAGAGGAAAGAATTAAAATTGGTCTTGAAGAGACCCATGTTGTAGGAATGAGAAAACACAGGCTGCCAAATCGTTCCACTGCCAAGCTGTTGAACTCAAGAACGAGTCGAAGAAGCGACCCGTTCTCATGTGACAAAAACTAACCGTGTACATATGCTGTTATTAAAACATTATCGTGTGAATTACTTCTTTGACATTGTGCCGACATCTTTAATTATTTCAGTAATAGTTAAACTGCCCGAGTTGTCAGGTTAGGTTCGTTTGTTTATGTGTTGACTCTTAGAATTCTGTAACGATACCTATATATTTTTTTCTTTTTGAATAAATTTGAAAGATATGGAACAAGTTGTTAAATTACAACCAGTGATAAAAATATGCATATATGCTAACTGATATCTTAACTGATAAAATCCTAATATTTTTTATTGTTTTTGGAATTATAATTCTGAAAATACGAATTTTATTTTATTCAAATATAACTCACACATGAGTTAATTTTTACTGCCTTATAAAAAAAACAAAAGTATACCCACGAGCCGGCGAGGCCCTTGTTAGATTTTTTTGGTATCATATGCAAATTATTATGTTTTGTTATTTGTTTAGTTATTTTCTTTACAATCTAATTTTTAAATAATGCTTGTCCTTAATCTACTAATTTTATTGTTCTTTCTTTTTTACCGTTTATAAAAAGAAATCTTTTATGTGAAAAAAAACAAAATTAAGAAAACGAAAAATTATGCTTTTATGTTTTGCGCTGAATATATTTGCGTTATACTTGAAATTAAAGTTTGGAAAGCTGTGTAAATTTCAAGAGTTTTTTCTTCAAAATCAGCTTTTTGGTTTTCTAGCGTGTTGTACAAATAAAGAAAAAGAGCACAAAAAATCATACACGTACTTATTGTATAACACAATTAAAATATCTGAAAAATGTACAAGAATTTACCGACCATGTTAGATGTAAACAATGATTGTATCTATTTACTCACTTGTATATAATATCATTGTCATTATCTGCCGGGTTATATTTTTAGTTTTTAGACAATGATTCTTATCATTGCCAATCGGAACATAAAAGCATTCGTCCATTGTTGGACAGAATGCTAATGAGTTATACTGATGTAAACAGTTCCTGCGTTCAAATTGGGAAATGTTACGATATACTCGTACCTAAATTAATAACGAAAGAAACTAAAACGTAAAGCTAAAACACTATTTTAGATCAATCTTTACTACGAATCGGTTTACGTTATAAACACAAAAAAATATTTTTTGGATAAATTGAAATATTTCCTATCGTTTCCGTTGAGTAGAATTAAAATAAATTTTGTTGATTGCTTCCTTATAAATATAAGCGTCAACTGCTAAAAAATATTTATTTTCATTAGAAATGTAATAAAAAATTTAATTATTAAATTAATTAAAAATTATTCGTGAATGTTTACTACGGTTATTTTTTTTTCTCTCTTATAAAATTATGCACAAAACAAATAAAAACCATTTTTGCGCTTGAAATTGGGACCAATGGACTCCGTTTGCCAAGCGATTTTTATGCTTATTACCTATTTTCGTGGCGATATAAGGCACACTAAGAATACATACATTTTTGGCTTGTGGATTCTTCGTAACTAATAATATACATACCACATAATAACGCTGATCAACTTCTATAAATTCTTATAAACAGCTACAAAATTTACTTAAAACTCAATATGATATTTTGATAATTTAACGTTTAAATTCTCGGTAGATACGTTTAAAACGTCACTCTATACATATATAAAAGTATTTTAATTTTTATAACTTGAATAATTTCCAGATGAGATGGCACATTGAATGTTGATATTATTTAATAATTTTCATGTAATATTTCTATTCTTATCAGCTTGTACTTGATTACTGTTATAATAATTTTATAACTATAATGTATTTTATCACTAAATGAAAACAAGGATTTTTTTAAATATATTTCGCAAACCAAGAACCATTCTTAGATATTCGAAGCGAGGTCAATAGGTGAACGACTCATTTACGGTACTACTGTGATATATTTTCTGAAAAAAAAAACTCTGTACATAGGCTAGGGGAGAAGTGCCACGGACGAGCCGGGTTTTGAAAGGGACGGTTGCTCCCAAAGACATTGAGTAGTATCAACGATGGATTTGTATTTTTTTAGTAGCAATATTGTACATAGTCATCATCCACTGTCGTTTGACAGTTGGCAGACAAAACGTACAAAATGTGTGTTCGTTCGTAGTTTTCGCCGCTAAAAGAAAAATTTTCATTACAAATTTTGGACTTGTATAGGACTGAGTTGAATCTATTGCTGCACTTAGAATATTGTTTTTTGTACAAATTAAAATAACATAATATTGTTTTACCAACGAAGTGCATGATATTGGGGTAATTTAATATTTTTAGTGTATGTGACGAAAGAGCCAATCGATTCAGCATTGAAGGAGCCGGCTTTTTGCAAAGAAAACTGTCAAAGTCCAGTTGACTTGTTCAAATGTAAAATATGTTAACCATGGGCCCATGAATTCAGTGTCGTTCATGGTCTTAACAACTTTTTTGTGTAAATTACTACTAGGAAAACATATATTTTTGTTATCCTACGCAACTAAGAAAACTTTCATAATTGATTGTCAATTACGTAAAAATACAATATGCTTGTATAAACACTATAATCATTGATGTAATGTGTTTGGTGGGCATTATTTATATTTACCATCTACCCGGCTCTTCCAATATATTATGTGACTTTGTCATCACATTGCACACTGGTTATTTATGAAAGAGCCAAATTTGGAGGTTCTTAAAACATTAGCATTTCGAAAAGATCAGAAGAGAAGATTGTTAAGTAAATTTTAGCTTAATAAGTGTAAATATTTCTTGTTGGCAGCATTTTTTTAAATATTTAAAAAAAATCAGAGTGTGTATTCCACACGCGGTAGAAGTGAAACCTTCAGAAAACTAAAGTAAACAAGAGACGGGATGCTACGAAGCACCGTACAAAGAGGAGACCGATTATACTATCTCATTTTCTCGCAAGCTAAATCCTACAGATGAACGTGTTTATCTATTTTTAGTGTCGCTATTTATTTCGCTTTATCTTCAAAAATATATGACATATAGAAAAAAGCGGCCCCTTCATGCCACCTCTCCCCTATTAAAATGATAAAAATATAAACAAACTATCATGCCTAGCTTGTATATAAGATTAAAAACATTATTTACGATAAGTGGTTATATTTATGATTGCTTTAAAAAGAAGTGATGTTCATGTGGTATACATATAAATCAACAGAGGTGTACGAACCGGTAATTCCTGAGAGGCTAATTGACCCTGGAGCTCCAATAGCCTAACCAATACAACTAAATCATTATTATAATATAAATAAGTCTGACGAGCACGCAACTGTCGGCCATGTATGCAATCCAATAAATTGATCAAAATGTTTTAGTGTCACCATTATGTCGACATTCAAGATCACAGGTAGCTAAGTGCCTTGGATCAGCGTAGAGTTAATTCATTTTGTTACGTTAGATCATGTAAACAACACGTCATTTTAACACACGTCAGAGCAATTGAACAAGTATGAATAAAAAGTTTTATTAATTTTTATTACCTGCAGAGATGCTGCCAGCCGCCGCTAGGAGCAGAAGTGTCGCTGTCACACACTTCATTATTTATTCGTAATTAAAAAGTATTTAAAATCACAAGTTTTCACTGTTCACTAGTGGATAGAACGGGTCCGTGGTGATTTCTTGCCTGGTGCGGGCGTCTCTCAGGCGGTTATGCGAGAAACTGCGAGCCGCGCAGGTTTATATGTGACTCCGGGAAGCGGTTATTTGCGAATGAAAAAGTATTATTCAAATTTGACTTAACTCGGAGTTGACCTGTTGGACAATGGGAAAATTGTGATGTTAATTAATAAGATAATAAACCTAGATCAGTTGCAAAATATAAAAAAGGTTAAAATCGTTACTGATTAGGTTTGACCATAGTCATTGGCACTGTGGTATCTACATTTTTGAGGCTAGGGATGAGAAGGAGTAGAGGAAGAGGTATGTAGGTTGGAAACTACTTGGTTTGATTCAGATCTAGCAACTAAATATTTCTTAAGATTTTTAATGCTACTTTTAGAGTGGTGGTCTCTCATCGGGATTTTTTTTTTTTTTTTTTAACTCGTTTTTTCAGTAATTCCATGCAATTAAGAACAGGTTTTTTTTAGGATGTGACCATCAGACTAGCCACATCATGCCAAAATATGGCTTTATTATGGCGGTCGAACATTTTAAACAGTTAAATTCAATATTAAGAATAGATGTAGATATACAAACAAGCCAATGCCATTGGAAACAATTAATAAAATACATTGTCGCCACACAGGAGGCCTCGTGAAAAAAAAAACTCACCTTTGTCATCTTTGGGGATGCGTGTGGAGGTTCTTTTTAGGGAAAGGAGGGAGAAGAAGGAAGTGGGAAGGAATGTTGATGCAAATGTTGAAAATGAATGTTGTTCAGGAGTGAATTTTGGAAGTTCAGAACCAATCTCTTCCACTGCGGTGCAAGACGATGAGTCGAGAGAGTCCGACTAGAAAGGTCAAAATATTTCCCTCAACCAGTCTCTTCCGATCCGGCCATCCACGAAATAGGTGGTCAAAAGTTGCCGCCAAGACCTAGACAAACCTCACCCCATGAACCTGGGCACCTCTGCTAGGTCAACAAACGTAGCGAACCACTTGGGGTGACCTCTTACCCATTGTTAGTTTTTTAATTATTATTTTTTACTTAATGACTATTGAAGATGCATTATTTTTTAATTAATGACTATTTAAGATGTGTTAGGTTATTGATATGGTATAATAGAAGTTCTTTAACGCCCTCCTCACTAGCGCCACCTGTACTAAGACAGACTGCAGGTTGTTGTGTTGGTACCTATAATAACAATAATAATAATAATTGGATAGTTTATAGAGTAGAGAAGTTTGACATTGTGTGACAAGGGGTATGGGGGGTCATCAGCTCTGTGATGTCACATGTAAAAAAAAATTGAACTTCTGGTTAGATTATTTTTTTTTTTTAAATTGCTAAATATGTGACGTCACACTAAGGGGGAGGGGGTCTCACCAATGTGAAATTCGTGTGACGAAATGTACTGTCATATAATTTTAAGAATTAAACCAATTTATTCAGAGAAATGAGAATGTACACAATACATAAAATATATAGGAACAAAGTTTTCAATTTTCTACTAAAGGTTTATAAGAGAATGTGTCGGAATCTTAGAGAGAGAATCTCTCTTTAATCTTTGAAGAGCATTAAAAAATATGAATTTACCCTTTCGTTAACTAAAGCAAGTGTTTTAAAAAAAATCTGGTTCTCTGAATGGTACGCCATTGAAAGTCACGTTATTTAGTTAAGCATGGCAGATAAACAAATTTGATTGAAAGCGATTAAATTTCGGACCAGTAATCATTCTTAACCATCTCCTGACGTCCTGACTGCTATAAACTGACCTCTGGATCCTGGACTCTGGGGAAACCCGAACGGTCAAACCACAAAACGTGCATTTTTTTATAATTAACTCTAATGCTAATCATAAAAAAGAAGTTTTTCATAAGCCAGACCAGAGTTTCTCAACCGGAGTGTACGTGCACCCCTTGAGGGACCAGCGAAAGTTCTAATGGGCCGCAGTCAGAATAAAATTCTATTAAAAAAAGTAAAATATAACCAGGGTAATATACAATACCAAAAACGTATGAAAGGTCCTCTAGCACGGTCGATCGATTGACAGTATAACTTTCGGTAACTTCTTATCGTTCCCTAGGACAACTGCAGATCGCTAATATACAAAAAAACAGTTGTCATTGAATATATTATTATTGGAATAGTCCGACACTCTGTAAAAAACCCGCTTGCACAGCGCGGGTTTTAACTATGCGACCTAAAGTGTAAGTTAAGACTTACGGAATACAGTATCTACTTTGCTTGTGTGAAAGCACTATGAAACCATACATGATTTTACTCCAAGGGCAATCCAGAGATATTAAGAACACTTTGAAAACAATTGACTTCGAATATATTAAGAACCCTTTTGAACAACATTGTGAACAGTTAATTATTCGTTGACGATCTGCAGTCATGCTAGGGAGCGATGAGAAGTTACCGAAAGTTATCCTATCAATCCTTATTGAGCGACTGCGCTAGAGGTCCTAGTGGCGAATAATTTTGTGAGAGAAGGCAAATCATTTTCATTGCATTTCCCAGATCGCAATTAGCTCATAAACTATCTTGATTTTTTTCTAGTTTGCAGTCATCAGTCACAAATATAATTCAAACAAAGTAATCGTTTGATCAAAACATTTATTATTGAAGAGGAATATATATTTAGTAGTTACTTTTTTTTAGCAGCCATATTTTTGGCAGCTACCTTTTTAATAATCAAAAATTTTAACAAAACAAAAAACGACTTCGTACTATTGTTATTTTTGGAGTCGGTGTCAGCCAAGGTAACTACATACACAGGTAGTTATAGGTGAGATGTGGAGATCTTGGCTGACACCGAAATAATTCAAAAAATAACAATTGAACGAAATTTTTTTAAACTTTTTAGTGCATTTTTTAAGTCGTTTTTTGTTTTGTTAAAATTTTTGTTTATTTTTTGATTTTTAGTGACGAGCGTGCGTAAAGAAGTTTTACTTCAAAAAAGAATCATCGCAATCTGTTGGCGTAATATTGAGTTATTCGTCCATTTGTCGCGCACATACTTATTGCTAATTTAAGACATATATGGTTTTCTCATGAATCTCATTGTTAGAACTGGACTAAATTAAAATGGGACCACACGGGAAGCACCGGATTTCTAAAAAAAAGAATCATTAATATCGGTTCACCCAATCGAAAGTTCTGAAGTAATATAAATAAATAATGAGGTAATATAAATAATGAAATAATAACCAACAAATCGACCATTGCAGAAAGCTTTTACAAATGTAGTACACGTAGTACTTGAATCATCCGGCCTTAATGTTAATGATGCTTATATGGAGACATCTCCACAATTAAATTCAAATAATTAATCAATTAACTCTATAGAATATTTTCCTCCTGTTTCATTTAATGAAATTGAAAAATATATTGATAACCTAAAACCATCCAACTCTAAAGGAAATGATGGATTATCTTGTAATACGTTAAAAAAAATAAAACAACATGTCCTAACTCCATTGCAACATATTTTTAATATATGCCTAAAAATGGTCATTTTCCAGAGCAATTTAAAATTTCCACTATAATACCTATTCATAAATCTGGAGATACGAATAAATTATACAATTATAGACCAATTTTTCTTGTTTCAAACCTCTCGAAAATATTCGAAAAATATATCAAGTTTAGAGTCATTGAACACTTAGAGAAATATAAAATTCTATCGAAAAACCATTACGGCTTTCGTAAAGACCTAAGCACCGAGGATGCGATATATGAATTGACAAAAAAGATATACTCATCTATCGATAAAAAAAAGAAATGTCTTGCCATATTCCTAGATTTAAGAAAAGCTTTCGACACCGTAAATCATGATTTACTCATTACAAAAATAAATCAACTAAGAAAGACACACTAAAAAGACACATTAAAACTACTCTCTGACTATCTTAAAGACAGAACACAAAAAACAAAAATTGGGAATTATTACAGTTCTGAGTCAAAGATAAAAAATGGAGTTCCACAGGGAACTGTGCTTGGCCCGATTTTATTCTTAATTTATTTTTTTAATTTATTTTATTTGTAAAAGATTATACATTTATATAAATTATTTCAGAATTTTTTTGACTGCCCAACTAGGAGGATTCCCGTTTTAGGACAGTCAAATTAGGATGAGTATTAACATACGGAACATGGTCTGTAAATAATATAAAAAACAAAACACAAATTAAAGATTAAAACAAAGTGACTGTTCTTTGTTTAGCCAAGTTTAAAAAAAATTAATATTAATTACTTAGGTAGGTACTTAATTACAGAGGATTAAAACATATAGATATAGAACAAACGTGTAAGCATTGCATATCATAGTCCTACACAGATGGGTTGTATAAAAAAAGGAACAAAGAGAAGAGAAAGAATAAAAATAAAATAAAAAATAAAAATAATAATAAACAATAAATTTATATTAACGATTTATGTAATTTTGTAATCCCTGGTAAAATTGTTTCTTACGCAGACGACACGGCAATAATAGTGGATGGTAATCATTGGAAAGAAACTTTCTCGAAAACAACTTATTGTATTTCACTGGTTTCAACATGGCTAAAATACAACAAACTCATTTTAAACTATAGCAAAATATTTTACTTACCTTTTTATAAAACTATTAAAAATAAACCTAAAGACAACCTTAAAATTAGAATCCATTATACTAGTTGCAATCAAAAAATGTGCTTCATGTGCGACGAACTCACTTATGTCGAAAATATAAAATATTTAGGAGTATCAATAGATATAAATCTTAATTGGAAATCACTTCTAAATTAAGATATCTGACCTACATATTTTATAGACTTAAAGAAGTTCTAAACATTGAGAAATTGAAAATGATCTACTTGTCCCTGGTGCAATCTTCAATCACTTATGGCATTATAGGATGGGGTGGTGCACTTGATACATTTATTAAGCCTCTACAAATAATTCAAAAACACATAATTAAAGTCATATATAACAAAAATAAAACATTCTCGACCAACTTATTATACAAAGAAACTAAAATATTTAATATACGTAAATTATTTTTATTTCAAACTTTGAAAAATGTATTTAAAAACAAAAATAATTTCGAAATAATTGAAAACAGAATGAGCAAAAGAATAAATAATATATTTTACACCCCACAAACCAATACTAAATTATTGCAGACACATAGCAGTTTCATTAATCCTCGTACATTTAACCTTCTACCACTACAAACTCAAATGATAAATAAAATGATAAAATATGTAAAAGAGGTAAAATTATGGTTGAATAATGTAGATATTGAAACGCTTTTTCTATAAATTTATCCATCCTTCTTACAACTCACTTTCTGTAACTTTCTAAACTATAGTACAATATGTTTTCTGTTTATTTATTTTTTTATAATAACTAAAAAAAAAAAAAAAAAAATCAGTATGTTTTCTCCATATTTTTAATTTTATTTTTATAATAGCTGAAAAAATCCTGTTTCACTTATTCTACCTATGTAATACTAACTTTTTATACTAACTTTATATTTTATATGTTTTTTTAAAGTCTATTTTATACTTTGGGTACTTGGAAATATAGTATTTTGTTTTAATATTACCCACACTCAGGCAGTGCCTTAGTAGGTTTTCATTTCTTGTTCATACTAATTGTTATTATATATTATGTTATTATATAATATTTGCTATTATACATTATATGTACAAAGAAATGGGAATAAATAAAGTTAAAAAAAAAAAAAAAAACATTAAACAAAAAAACAAAAAATTGTCGAATTGAGAACCTCCTCCTTTTCGAAGTCGTTTAAAAATGATAACAAATGTTCGAAGAACTGGTAGTAAGAACGAGTAGTAAGAACCTAGATATTGTCTTGGATAAACATATCCGATTTTATTTATTTCGGACACCTATTGACCTTTTACTGAAGTTCTAAAATGAATATTAATTTTTTTTTAAATAACTCTCTTTTATAATTACTACAAAAGGTTATTTATTCCGTTCAATGTAATATATCATTGAAGAAAATATGGGAAAAAATAGTCAAAGATAATGCTTCTAATTCCGAATTTGAAATATTGACAAAAATTACTTAAAAATAAGAGCTCTCAGTGGCCGAGTTGGTAGACTTTTCTCCGGGTAAGATGAGAGATCCTGGGTTCGACTCCCAGTTGCGATCGTTAGCTTTTTATTTTTCTTCTTCAACATTGATATATTACATTGAGGGGAATAACCTTCAAAACCTATTATAAAAGATTTGAATACTTAATTTTTTTCTATAATAATTACGAATCAGGTACGTTGTATCAATTTGAATCAATTTCATAAAGCAATAATCTGTGCAAACATGGGTAAGTACAAAAAAATATTAAACTGAAAGTAGAGCAGCACTTCTTTTTCAAAAAAGGTTGAGGGTCCTTGGGCAAGATAACCACTCTAAATATTAAATTAATAAGTAGTATATACCTAGATTATTGAATTAGAATGCACAAACACCACACTTAGGCAGGAAAAAATAGATGTCTAATTCGCACGACGTGCCACAGATTTATGTTATCGAATTGTATCCACGTAATAGTAACCCTGAAAAAATCATTATTATAGTATTCGTGCTTGTACCTGATTTGTATACAAAATAAAGACTTCCTTCAAAGCTCTTAAAATGCAGTGTTTCTAAGAAAACAAATGAATACTTGATTAACAAAAGCATTAACAATAGATTAGCAATAACACACATCAATCTGATGTAGTTACCAGTCCAGTGCATCATCGTTGACGACTATACAAATATCGAGAATATTTCTGGAAACAGACGCACAGTGGGGCCAAACACCTCATTTCGATACAATAAATAAATTCAAAATTACCAAGTCACTTTATTTATTGGAAAGTACCTAGTTGTGCCATAATTACATAGCAGGTAAATGAAATTGAACCAACCCTTCTACCTTTAACCTTCGACCTTCGATCGCTCTCAGTTCAGGCCTGTCGGTCGTGAAGACAAGACCCCCGTGAAGTGTGCCAGCTTAATCCTTAAGTTTACATATTTATTTAAGAAGATACCACAATAGGTATAAGAATACCAAAAGACATAAGTATATTTTGTTTGAAGAGTTTTAATTTTCAATGTAGAAAGAAATACAAAAAAAGACATAATTATACTTAGTATCACCGTAAATCATCCCTATGAATAAAGGGCATTTGAAGCATTCTTGCGTGCGACGTGAAACACTAACTTGTGATTATTATTCACTTCACCTCTTTAAAAATATAAATAAAACGATGACGGTTTACATAGTTTCCGTGAGCACTCAGGCTTTGGGGCTGCTTTTAAAATTTCCACGGCAACTGACGCGGCGTCTAATTTCTTTAATATGGTGGAGAGACTGGAGAGAGATATATAACAATGATTGCTTTCTCCTTTGGGGAAGCAGACATACGTACATCGTTTTTCTCACTATTATTTAATGTCTAAAAAGGGGATGCAGCATTATTGTGATAATAACCATACGTTTTATGTTTTTTTTTATGGCGTTTCTCATTACATTGACAGTACCCAGATTTGAGTATACCAGGGTTGTCATTAGATATGTGTCTGTCTCCTGGTTCTACGATGTGACTCCCAAGTAGTTGAGCCTTGTTCTCATCAGGACGAGACATTGACACCAAAGGTGAATTAGAGTATCTTCATTATTTTCAGATTTCCTGTATCTATCAGTGTTTTACACTCCCAACTCCTGAGATGGCAGTGTCCCGTTAATAGTACTACCAGTTCCCTCAGTGAGTTTCTATCCATATTAAGTAGTTCCCAGTTCGATGGTTTATGGTTACTTTAGATTGGTATAATTCTGGGTGTCCTTTCTCATTCCCTTCCATTGCTGGGATTTGTCCCACATTTCAATGTGTTGTTCGGTATGGCAAACTGCTACTCTTACGGTCGGTTCGGAATCCGCAAGCGGTGCTTACAACATTTCTTGCTTCTTCCTTAGCCCGCTTGTTTTCATCAATCATTTCACCTCTAATAATTCACAATATTTCGCCATCGAAAACTTTACCACAATGTGGCAGACTACATCTTTCCCATCACAGGTGGATTATGTGAATACCGCACAAGAGTGCCAACTGCTCCCAACCGCCTAGAGCAAGTGAGACAATGGCATCCCCAATTGGGGTATGTTGTGAGGCTGAAAGTAGTATGGAGGGTAAGGAGATGAGAGGAGGAAGGTGGGGAAGTACCTGGCTGTTCAGAGCTAGTCACCAAACATGGATAAAGCTATTTCAAGCAACGTTTCAATTCTGAATGGTGGTCTTACACCAGAGCGATACTGAGAGTATCTTTCGCTCTGAAACGTGCCGCAAATATACTTTAAATTATTTTTAAATTACTAAATTGTGAAAGAACACGAATCAATCACATAAAATTTACCAGCGCAGGCCGGGATTTGATCTTCGGCTCTGGGATGGGACCTAGGATGATTTTTTGGTATTACGTAATTTATTTAAGCTTTCCTGACCGTAATTAAATTATATTGTCAATCGTCCAGTGTCATTCCCTTAATTAGTAGTAAAGACAATGCACATAGTTATAATTCCTGAATTTTACGCAATTTTCAGTCATCTACCAGTTTAAAGATACCTATTATAAAATGCTAATATTCTTTTCGCAATTGCGAAATAAATTTTGGAACTTTAAATATAAACGGCTCATAAATAATAACAAGTTGTGTATTGTTTCAAGTTTATACAGAATAACTGTCAATTCCAAGATGCTTACCATAATATTGACAAACACAATGAAATCATTGAGTTCACGTGGGTTTTTTTCAGAAGTGAACAGTATTATTGATATTTGCATAATGTACCTACTCAAATAATATTATATACAGAATCTCAAAAGCTTTCGCGTAAACAAATTAAAACTTCACGACTGGAGATCAGAAGACAATGAAGACATAGACAGGGCCGGATTTATTCAAGAAAGGGAACCAATTTGACCAAAAAGTATTTGTCTACGAATTAAGAGGCGGGAATGGGTACCGCCGCCCCGGGAACCTTTATTGGATAACCAACACCTCTGCAATAGGTCTCCCCAAGTGGTTCGCTACGTTTGGTGACTAAGCAGGGGTGCCCGGGTTCACGGGGTGAGGTTTGTCTAGATCGTGGAGGCGGATGACCAGGACACACTGAACCCCAGATTCCTACCCACCCCTTAAACCCTCTTCCTTCCCAGAACTCTCCTCCCCCTCCTTTCCTTAAAAAACCCCCACACAGCATCCCTAAAGATGACATAGGCCCTGAGAGAAATTATTTTCCTCAGGGCCTCCTGTGCGGAGCTCATGTAAAAAAAAGGTCGGCAGATTTTTAAGTGTTTAAGTTTTATTAAGAGGTTAATGAAAATTTTAACATTTGGCCTTCAAAACAAGAGGAAGGTCATTTTTTAAATGAGATTTCGAAAACTCTGCGTTAAGGCCGGGCATTGCCGAAGACTTCATCTAATTTTGAGATAAAAAAAGATTTCTAAACCAACTAACTAACCATCACGCCATTTCTCTGCAGGGGTAGGCAGAGAGGACGGACCGCCAAACAACTCGGTCTTGGCACACATTCCTTGCCTCGTTTACATTTATACAATGTCTCATACATGCTCTTCTATTATTCTGACTCTTGACTTGGCCCGACTCAAGTATCTGATTCACTTGGTCGTGCCATGTCTTTCTTGGGCGTCCTCGACTTCTTCTACCATTCACATTTGCGTCATTTATTATTTTTTTTCTATTTACACTATTCTATTTATACTCCTTTCCTCGTTCATTTGCTCTACATGCCCAAACCATCGGAGCGTCCCTTTCTCAATCTTACACATAACGCTTACATAAGCCTTGCATTCTTTGCGTATCTCCACGTTTCTCACACGATCGTACAAGGTTTTACCACACATCCGCCTCAGGGATCTCATTTCTACAGCATTCAGTCTACTTTCATGCCCCAAAAAGATTTCAATTGAAATAACTCGGCCTCGGTGAAATAACTTTGACGTATCATCTTTCTACTGTATTAAATAAAGAGATAAAATATCTGAAAACGGAGCTAAGGAGCTAAATCATTTTTTTGGAACTGGTGACCAAGATTTCAAGCTACGGCTAGCTTTAAAAGAGCTAAGTTCATTCGGCGGCTCTGTAAACGCATGTGACCCCTGGTCGACCTGACCTATTACCTACCTACCTAATAGTTAATAAATATGTATTATAAAATTAAGTCCCAAAAAACGTGCGGACCGCAAAAACTCAGAAACGAGTCCCGGTACGATCAAGGGAGTTATAAGGTGTGGTAGATCTCTGTCCCCTCTAGGGAATAAGGTACACGTTTTTACTTGAAGTTATAAGGGCTGAAAGTTTCGCCCTCTTGAAATTTCTAGAACAGTCTTTCGGAAAGTTCTAGAAGTTTCTATAGAACTCTAGAAAGTTCTGGAATGAGCGGCGGAGTATTTCGTAGAATGTTCAGGAATAGGGAATCGGGATCATCATTATGAAACATTCCATAACACTCTCAAATGTTTTCCTGAGCGAAGCCGGGTAACCTAGCTAGTAGTTAATAAAAAGCGTCCACCAATTCTGCAACATACCGATAATAATTTGAACATTTTAGTCCATAGTGATATCTTCTATAAATAATTTAAGGGAATTTAACCGATTTGGGCCAACTTTTTTTTTCTACACAATATGAACAGTAAAATTTGGCAATTAATGAGAATTTTTTTCAAAGCAATTGTAAAGATAAGTAGGTACCAACTTCAGATCTTCCAGGGTCTCGGAACCTTGGAATTTACGCATAGGGTTAGAGCCAATTATTCCTATGGTAAATCCAATCCTGACAGAACCGAATGAATCTTGTGCATGTTTTAGCATTATACCTATTCTATTGAAATGCTCTACGTACAGAAAATGATGTATCATAGCATAATGACCACGATATGTATCATTCTTAATTAAATCATGCCCATTGTTAATGCATGTATCTGTGTAAACGTTGCATTTGTATCGTTGATTGATCGTTTGATGCTCAGGTTGTCTTGTGGAACCAAAAAAAAACAAAATAGTTTGATTGGTATTAAGAAAATCTACATATTAGATGCACGATTACATGGGTAAATAAGTGTCCGTTTCCTCTCATTAGTTTTGTTTTTAATAATGTTTTGCACAAAGCATGGAGCTATGTACGAAGGCTTATTCGCAGCTCGTGGTTAAAGTAATTTACTTAACACACTTTACTAATTTACTGAAGGCAGGTATGAGGTGTGTTTATATTGTTTTCAGAAGTTTTCATTAATCAACCATTGATGAGTTTTGACAAGTGAAAAATCATGGAATTCTATAAATGTAGGATTTGTGAAATAATAAAATATTTGCATTAGGAACATTGTCTTTCAAAAACCTTTTTTTTTTCTTCTTATTTATTAATAAAATAACTTACATAGGTATACAGTTTTTCGACCACCACACTAGGCACATGCCCGTATTATGGTAGTCGAATACATAATATTGTCTTTTTTGTTCATAGTATTGTAATTATATTTTTTGTTGACAAATTGCAGAGATGGTCAGAAATGTATCTTTCTATAGATTGTTTTTGCCTTTGATGAGTTATATCTTTATTTAAAAAAATATGTTTACTTAAGTATGTATATAATTTTTTATAATTAAATGAAAATGAATGAATTTAAAAATATATCCCTGGATGTTTTTCACGAGTCTAGTGTTCAGCAGTAACAATTGACAAAAATTTTGAAAAATGTTCAACAAATAATTTACAAACGGAGAGAAAATGTAAATGGTGGAGAGGACATTTTGCCTTTTCACATCTCATTACCTCAGTTGGAGAAAGGTCTAATTTTTTTTTGAAAATGGGTTTTTTAAATCAAAACTATTTCTTTTGTTCATTTCTATAATCAAAACAATTTTTACAGCCATCTGTGTTCCTCAGATTCAAAAGTGTGACGAAGTTCTAAAATCAAGTTCTCAAAACCTCTATTAATTTTATAAGGTTCTGACACCACTTTGAACCTTTTGCAATTGCTATTTTGTTTGTATCTGACAGTTTTTCGTTTTTTCGAGGCGCGGTATAAGTTCGTCACTTTAGTTGGATATGTTCTAACTTCGCCTTAAATCATGCACTGAGTGTCAAAGTTTGCAAATATTTTCTTTTAAAACGTTTACATGTTTTAAAAGAAATACTTTACACGAGATTCATCCTCAAAATGAGAAATCGGTAAATAGAAAACGATTAATTGTCTTTGCAAAGTTTGACACTCGTATCTCAGAAAAAGGTAAAATGAAGTTAGAACCCTATCAAACCAAAATGACAATTTGTATGATTGTGAAAGGATTGTTTATTTTAGGTGAGAGGATAATAAATTAATATCTTTATAATGTGCGATTGTGGAAAAAAATAAATGAAAGTAAGTGTCACTATTTTCCAGTTCAGGTTTGAAACTTTTTCATAAAATAATAATGATAAAACATTTATTCATCAATAGATTTTTACAAGTTTATACATTTTGTTTACTTATAATTGATTCTATTGATACAAAGGTCACTGCTTAGCTTTAAATACCTACAGGATTTCTCCTGGAATGTAGCTGGCTTTCAGCAGTGCCTCTACCTATATTAGTAATTGGATTCTGCTAAACCCTCATAATATAATAGGTTATATACCTAAGTGTCATATTTAATATATTTAGCTATTAAAAGAGTGATTCTCAGAATAGCAAGAAGAATATCGTGATTCTTAACTCCTTTTAATTTTTAACGCCCCTTACATATTTCTTCAACCACAAAGTTCTCTGAATCCTGTTAGAAACTTGAGTAGAAATCTCCCATCCTAACTAAAACTATGTAATTACGAGTTATGACTTTTAAGAGAACGATTTTTTAAAAGTATTTAGAAATAATAATTCTCGGCAAACGTTTTCTATCGTCACTACAAAATATCTGTCACCTCAAGGAAGTTTTGTACCAAGCTACAAAGAAACTATTGAAGCTATTAAAACGAATACCGGTGTATTACTTGGTAGTACTGTTGTAAGAAGTGAAAAGAACTTAGATACATGCAATAAAATGTGGAGAATGAAATATATAAAGGAAACAGTATTCCCATATTTGTAAATTGATAAAAAAATATATAGCAGGTATAAAACAGATCTTGTACAACGCTGTCCCTGAAGTGATTCTTTTTTTACTTCTTTATTCATATACATAGATTTTTTTTATATTAGCCCACACAGGAGGCCCTGAGGAAAATAATTTCCCTCATCTTTGGGGTTGCTGTGTGGAGGGTCTTTTGAGGAAAGGATGGAGATGAATTTCTGGGAAGGAAAAGGTATGATCTGGAGGTCAGTGTCTCCAGGAGTGACGGACGTATGAACCCATCCCTCCCACTGCGGTGCACGACGATGTTCCGAGAGAATCCTGCCGGAGAGGTCAAAAGGTCTCCCTCAATCACTCTCTCCAGATCCGGCCTGCCACACAGCTGGTGAAACCTCATCCATGAACCCGAGCACCCCTGCTAAATCACCAAACGTAGCGAATCACTTGGGGTGACCTAGGTAGAGGTGTTGGTTATCCAATAAATGGTTCCCGGGGCGGCGAATTGATGTTTTTATACCAAAAAATTTGCAAATTTTTCGACTAGGCAAATGTCGGTAATACGGTAGCAGATTCTACTTTAATATCTACATATTTATGAATATTAAATATTTTCGCTCCTCTCTCGAACTGACGACATGCTAAAAAATACATCTGGGTAATCATAATAAAAAAACAATAAGTATGTAATTTAATAAAGGCTATTAAATAAGCACATTAATTATAAATTAAAACACACTCCGTGTATTCCAAAATCGCAAAAGAATTTTATGCCAAGTATTTTTACAGGTTACTTTTTCCAGAAGTACATTATTATCGGAATATTTCACGACAAAGCAACTACATAACGGTGGACTCGTCTGCACACGAATTGATTCAAAGTTTCTGCTCTTTCCGAGAATATAAAAACAGGTTCTTGATTTTCTGTTTATCGCCATCTATAGACTTAATCGAAAAACAAGTTTCTCTCAGTCTTAGAAAACTGAATACAATGTTATTAAGTGAGTAGAAATCTGCATATTTACTACTCAATACCGTAGTATTTAATAATATGTATAGTTAAAAATAACAGTTATTTATCACCAGGTCGCGGATTTTTTTCGTGGGTAATTTTTTTAATATATAGATATACCTAAAAATATATCCGTTCTTCCATAGTCCGAATATATATAAAATATGTGTGTAATAAAGTAAATGGGAAATTATGTATTACTAGCTGAATTGCACGGCCTTTTCAGGAAATAAGATAGTAATTTTCGTGAGTTAAGATTTCACGGTGAATAGTAATATAGTGATTTATTTTTGGGTTATTACGCCGTGTTAGGCTACCTTCTATATGTGGCTATAATATTTTGTTTGTGGCGTTACATTGCATCAATTTGCAGTATCCGATGAGATAATAAGCAAATTACAAAGTGATGCAAAGTCACCCCCTCATAGGAGTCATATGCATCATTTTTCAAAAAACCTAAAATAATTTATGGAACTACCATGTACACTTTAAACAACAAAAATGTGTTTTTTCATTCCTCATATTACCTTACCATTAAATTTCAATAATACTACTTACTTATAGCTTTAATAAACAATTTTAGCAAAAAATTATTTAGACGTATTTCAAAGTATCCCGGTTTACGGTACCTATATACCAAAATAAGACGATACAAAAATGTACTCAGAAACTACAACACAGTAATATTATTATTAATAATTATTTTAATATTACGTTAATTTGATTACGCATTTGGTTGTTGTCCTTGCACTATGAACAGCAATATAATTTGTTGTAGGTGAATAATTCATTGATCGTACTAAATGGGGGCCTGATACAGGAGACAGTTTTTAACCTTAGAAGCCCAATCATATTTTTCTATCTAAAAAGCCCAATCATAGGTCAAATTTACCTACACGAATAAATACACACGTAACATAGTTTACGGTGCTCCAGATTTTATGTCCGGGTTAAGTCTTTCCCAAATGAAAGACTAAACCCTTCCATACACTTTTCCACAAATGATTATCTCTTAAATTCACGCAATGTAAGTGCACTATATAAGTATAATAAATACAAAACAATACAAGAACAATACGTCAATCCACCAGAAACATAATGGGAAAATATTTCACCGACTCCAGATATTTTCATATCAGAGGGTTCGGCTCTGATGAAATCCTAACTGGTCCGATAAATCCTACTGATCCCTCAATATAAATATTTAAAAAATCTTTCGTAATCCTACATGTATTTAAAATGACCGACTTTTGCATTTTTATGTACAAATTTTTTGACAAATCTAATATGCCTAAATTTAGAATGAGAGAGCTAGGTATAATGCCAGTAGCCGAAATAACAAATGGTAATATTTTTATAGTCCGAGAATGCCAAATTCTTTTAATCTCATTTCCTAAATCTGTATATTTTCTTATTTTTTCAGAAACAGTTTTCTGAATATTACAAGAATTTGGAATAGCGACATCAATGATATAAGTTATTTTTTTAATTTTGTCATGTAAAACTATATCGGGTCTATTATGACTAATTGTTCTGTCTGTTAGAATAGTTTTATCATAATAAATTTTATAAAATTCATTTTCTAAAAATGAATTTGGTTCATATTCATAATATTGTACATTACTGTAGTCAATCAAGTTATGTTTAATTACCAAACTTTGGTGAATTATTTTTAAAACTTGATTGTGCCTAAATGTATACTCGGACGGCGCTAATACAGAACATCCCGATATAATATGTTCTATGGTTTCCGGAAAAGCCAAACATTTTCTACATAAATCATCAATTTGATTTGCATCTTTGATGATATGCTTCCTATAATTTTTCTCTATAACTCTATCTTGAATGGCAAGCATACAGCCTTCTATTTCTGCGCTCAACTCTCCAATACTCAACCATTTGTTTGACGAAAATTTGTCAACATATGTTTGGTTGAGATAATTGAAGTGTTTTGCGTGAAGATTTTTATTTGACCAGGAATCTAATAATTCCTGGTTGGTATTTATAAGGATGCTGGCATTCTCGTGGTACAATTATTTATTTATTTTTTTATTTTTATTTATTTAATATAGATATATAAGTGTACAAAGGTGTTACATAAATTACATATCGGTACAGAAATTATTTAAAAATGCAATCTGATCAAAGAAGAAGCTAGTTCTTGTGCTTGATGAGCGAGTTACACTAATTATAACAGAAATAGAATAACATTATGCAAAAGGTAAGTATATAATACGAACAATTGAGACTTCTGGATCATCTATATGTGTAGGTGTACATACATAGGATACGGTACGAAATTCGAAAAATCTAAATAAAATAGAGATGAATATAATTTATAATAAATGGAAAGAAAGAGAAAAACAGGTAATTATTTAGTTTTAATTATTCCTGATGAAGTGTAGCTTCAGTTTGAGTTTCAGATTATTGATGTCTTTGGTTTTTTTTTTATTTCAATTGGAAGGTTGTTGAAATACTTTATTCCTAAGTAGATATAATTGTTTTGCATTAGTTTGGTATTAAATTTTGGTATTTTGATGTTGTCTTGATATCTTTTTGATTGGTAGGTTTCAAATTTTTTGATGATATTATCTTTGTAAAGTTGGATAATTGCATTTTTTTTAAAGATATTCTCTACTCGAGGCACCGTAAAATCTGCGAAAAGCGTTTCTGTTGGATATGTGGAGGGTTTCTTTAGGATTACTTTAATGATTAGCTTCTGGATCACTTTAATCGGGTTTAGAATATTGTTGTAAGACCCCCCCCCCATCCAATAATTCCATATTGAATTAATGACTGGATTAGTGCATAGTATACTCTTTTTAGATTGTTGAGTTTTAAAATATTTCTTAATCTTATGAATATATATAGACACTTTCTGATAGTCTTAACCAATTCACAGATATGGCTCTTCCACTTCATATGTTGTTCTATTATCACTCCGAGATATTTAGTTTCTGATACTGATTTCAACTTGAACATAATTTAATGGCGAAATATTTCTATCTGCCTTATTATTATTATTTATTATTAAATAATAAGGTTTTATTATTTTTTATTCGTATTAACTATTTAGGAAATGAAAAAACGCATAATTAGAATAATATTTATTTATTAGACTTTGAAAAAATAACTATTACTAATTAATACAAAAATTTGGTTCAAAATGAGATCCTTCCCGTTTGCTTCTTTTAAACTAAAAGGATATAAAAAAAACTTATTTTTTCTACTTTAACCAGTAAATGTTTTACAACAAATATTTTTATGTAATTATTTTTTCACACGCATCATCAAATCACAAAAAGCCTAAAGATAGGTCAAATTGACCTACAACAGTACGACAACTCCAATATGAAGGGACTTACCAAGGCAACCCCGCCGTCTCCTGTGGGCTCTTGGCGGGTACTCGGGGGGTTCGATCAATCAAGATCAGGGCAATCGAAAGAAGTGTGCGAAAGAGAAAGCAGATATTTGTTTGCGTATAGGTAAAAATGACCCAGATTGGGCTTCTAAGCTTCTGATTATGCGAAATTATCCTACGTACAATGTTACTTTAGTTGGTTTAAATCAGTTTTAGAGAAAGTAAAAGCCAATTTATATCTACCAGTTGTTCGGAAAGTCTAACACAGTCGATCGATAAAACCCTTCATCAATGCGATATTAAATCTGTAATCTATGGTCAGTTATCAATATTTGCGAGCACTATATGATTTCGTTCGACATTCGTTTGACAAAAGCCGCCTTTTTGTGTAAACTTTTTTAACATTGTCGTTTGTTATGCAAAATAACTGGCAAAAAGTACATGCGAAGCGCCAATGTATATTAAAGTTAGTATTTCTATTGGAAATTGTCAAATTATTAGAATTTTGACGTAGCCGTTTGACACGCAGAAAGTTTAATTCCATATACAGATCCACTCTGCCTCTGTTGCCATCGTATATCGAAACGATATACGATCGATTGCTCGGAAAAAACGGTAAGTATAAAATCATCGGTAGTAACGCATATCGATCCGATATTGTCAAGTTATTGATTGCACTGTTCTAGACCCCCTGAACCATTGAAAAGAAAAGAAAAACATCAAATATAATATAATACCTAATATACATAGGTTAATGTAGTACCTATTTACCTACGTAGCAAACTTGGGTTCTAAGTTCTAAGCCTCCTGGAATAATATATTAATACGTGGTGTCCGGAAACTCGTGATACAAACAAGAAACTGGCGAATCTACAACACAGAGAACCCGAAATTTTCTTTTAGAATTGTGCATTTTGATTTTTTTAAAACTCTACCCTTTTATTAGAAATTAAAGAGTTAAAAAAAACTTTTGGAGTCGGATCTACGCTTAGACGCATTTTAAAAGTTCAACGACGACAAATTTAAATAGCTGATATATACCGATTTTATTTTTTTATCGAGTTCATTTAATTTTTTTAATTCGGTAAAAACCATAATACTATTACACGTGTCTCTAATTAGAAACCAAATCGAATAAAACTCAGTAGTTTGGTCTCCCTCCCACAAAATTCCATTAATAGCAGGATTTTAGAAAGAGTCACGGAGATCTTGGTATCATTTTTAATGAAAAATAATTCTAGGCACATCCACTAAATTTTGAACAATTGTATGAAAACATAAAAGTTCATATAAATAAAAAAAACTACGTTTACTAATTTAAAATTAAATTTTCCGCTAGATATATTAATTATCCTCTATAACTTATAAACATACATATGCCCACAAGAATAACACGACACAATACTCTATTCTACTGCAGTATACAATTACATTGCTCATTCTCCGCTACAGTGGTTTCACTCTATGGGAAACTGGGAAACAAACTGACATGTGATATTGACATGTTTAAGGTTAACTTGGTAAATTTTGTATATCATATTAAAAACCTATTCCAACCTATTGCTTAAGCCTTCGGTTGTCTCTTTGTAAACCTGTCTGGTCACTGTATTTTTAAAGTTTTAGTTTCTTGTATTTTTATTTCATGTGTGTCTTTTTTAATTATAGTAATTTTATTTTTATTCTTTCTTTCTGGTGTTCAAAATTATTTCTTATGTCAAAGTTATAGTATCAACATTTTATTTAAAACGTATTCATAACATCACAATGTAGGTAGGTTTTTATCAGATCGTGTCATTTTCGGTTAACATGAGTCAATGTGGCAGAGGTATTCATTAGACATTCTAAAAAAATAAATTTACATATCATTTAGCGTAGGTACTTGCGTAATATGATATTTACTCTGCATAAGACACGTAATATAAATAAATTACAAGTCTAACCATCGCACCATTTGTCTGCAGGGGTAGACAGAGAGGATGGACTGCCATAAAACTTTGTGGCACACACTGTTTGCATCGTTAAAATTCACATACTAAATCTCAAAAATAGATAGATATAACCGACTGCCATTCTTGGCATGAAAATATTATTTTTTTAAATTAACTCGTCTTTAACACTTAGGTACTTGTTCTAAGAACAGTTGATGTTAATAAGATAGATATATACTTTTTGGATGCCAGGTCTACTGTAGGCTTTAGTCCAAAAAATATGATTCTTATTTCCTCTTAGGTATTTAATAAATCAAAACCAAAATTTACTCTGTAATCATGAGATTTGTGAAACGGTACTTAAATACCTTCCTACTTCATTATTATAAACCATTTAATATTTTACAGAAGATTTATTTGTATCAAATAACGAATTATACAATTTGTGAGTTTGGTATCAAAATATTGAAAATCTCCGTCAAAGTTAGCCATCCATTCAAAGTTAGCCATCTAGTCAAAGTTAGCCATCTAGTCAAAGTTAGCCATCTAGTCAAAGTTAGCTATCTAGTAATAGATAGCCATCTAGAAATAGTTAGCCATCTAGTCAAAGTTAGCTATCTATTCAAAGTTGATCATCTAGTCAAAGTTGGCCATCTAGTCAAAGTTGGCCATCTAGTCAAAGTTAGCCACCTAGTCTGTCTAGAGTCTAGACTCTAGACGGTCGTATCTAAACTCAAAAACCTTTCACCTTCACCTTTAATGCCCGCGACACTGTAAATAACTAATTTGTAAAAATATAATTTTTTTATTATTTTTAAGCATTTGTAAATGTCATTTCATGAACATTCTCCAGCTCTAAAGAGTCCTAAATTCTCCAGGCTTATAAAATATAATATCAACTCTACTTTTGCCACTAATCTTTTCATAAATGTAATACTAATAGTGATGGTGGTATCAAATGTAAAATCGTGCAATGTCCAGTGTTTTAAATACAATATTTTTTCCAAGCATGGTAAATGGCGCTTTCGTTCTTTGTACTTGTCTACGTTTTTGAAACTGTACGGCGTTCTTTGCAGTAATATTTAGGTATTGTGTATAGCTACATAGCGCAACCTATCTCTCTTGATATTAACTTTGATTAATGCTACTGTTGTCACAAGAAATGTCAATCTCAGGAGAAATAGGCCTCGCTTAATTAGAGCAAGGAATCTCATTGGGTCGTGGGGATTAGCTAGAGTCCTGAGAGGTTATGTCATGAAGTGAAACTAACGTATTTAGCTCAAAGTGTTGAAAGTATATGTATTGAATAAATAACATGACATATTTTAGGTTTTACATACTACAGGTTATAAATTTACAAGAGACTCGGACCGTTATGGAAAAAAATGATTGCTAGCTACATTAACATTACGCGTGCGCGACAGTATTTTGCTCTCCGGAGTAACGCCCTTCATCCAGCATCCGTGGAAATCCGCTCGGGGCTCGTGTCCGCGACATAGCCTCTCCTATGTCAGCAAGTAGTCACCCGGTGTACCAGGTGAAAGTTGGCCAGGTTCAGCTCCTGGTTGTTGCTCAACAATTGGGACTTAATTCCATCGGGATTGATATGATGTTGCCGGTGGCCAGCGGCATGGATGCGGCAAGGATGCGGCGGCAGATTGAACGAGGTTCTCCGACCTCAGATTCGCGTGCTCGTTACGGGTAATCTTATTGTGGCACTTTCGCGAATCGCAAGGCTGCACGCCTAGCCCGGGATGATCGATCTTATCCAAGATTTGGCATTACGAAACAATGCTCATAGTGACACCGCCACGCGGTATGTTTGAAAATAATCCGACCTACATCGACTGTGGACGGTATAACTCCCGATAATATGAAAATCAACAAATAATGATTACACTGACACGTAAAGCATCATGCTTAACTTCCCGTAAACCGGGTAATTAGTAATCCTGTGGATAACATCGATTTCTAGATATTTAAAAACTCGACCGTCAAACCAAAGACGTTTCCTCGGGCGTCTCTGGTTCAAAGGTGACCGGAAAAGCCCTCTCGCGACCAAAAACCAAAACTGTCGCTAAGTATTGCCAGCATTATGAAAAAAACCCTAATAGACATCATATAGTGTTTTCTTTTCATAACAATCATAAAGTTTCTAATTAAAGTGTGTTTATCGGAAGTGACCTGCCAGGTAAGTAAGTAGATTTCTGTATCTATTTGTAAATAGTAAAATTAGATAGAACCTAAGAATTTTTAATAAATTGTACAGCGCCCTTGAGGTGATTTTTCACAAAAACGGCGCTCTACAAGTTATCCAATTATTATTATCATTAGACAAAGGAATAATAATGTGGATGCAGCAGATATTTGAAACCGGAAACGGAACGTGCAACCAAATTTACAGACAAATAAATTGCCAAACGGTTGAGTCAAAACAGGACTTCGCTACGCTCAAATTACGAAAAAGTTATTCAGTACGAAAGTTGTGTAAGTTTTTCTAGAAAATAACTGCGTAATAGACAATAATAATAAGTACGAATAGTACCTATCTACATGCATAATTTATACATACATAAGTTAATTGAGAATGCGGTGAGAATGATTTGTACCTAATGTTTGAGCATAAAATTACTTCAAAGTGTGTCAATATGAGCTAAGTACAATCATTGTCATCTCAACCATAAATAAATATAATTTTCTTGTGGGTATATTTATATTTCAATACTAATGTTGGTTTCTGCATGTATGTTATTGTAAAAAAACCCATGATGCATAACCCGAAAGTGTCAATTGAAATAGTCATATGTATCTTTGGTATGTAAAATTGTTTGCATTTTAAGAATAATAAATGTGCAGATTAACATTAATGTGGGATACTAATTTCTAATTGTTAAAATCAATTCTAATTTAACGAAAATGTTAACTTTGAACTTACGTTTTTTTGTAGTATATTATGAAGAAAATAAATTTACACTTGAGATGTCATTAACAACTGTATGACGTCATCCCGCCCTCCAAGGTCAAATTTTATTCGATTGATTTGTTTTTTCACAATTTAATCATTTAAAATTATATAGAGAGGAAGATACTCACAGCATCGCCCTGATGTGAGGCCACCATTCAGAATTGAACGTTGCTTGAAATGGCTTTAGCCTTGTTTGGTGACTAGATCTGCATAGGTCTGTATCTGGGTCGGTTTAACCAGTAACAAAATTCGTATATTTTAAAATTATTTTTACTGTGAAAATGGGCTTGAAAAACAAATGGTTGTGTCTAAGTTAGTCGGGAGTAAAAAAATAACTGGAATTTCCCGCTGGTTTATATTTAATGAACATAAACCTATCAAATACCTTCGTAACCCAATTTAAAACTACCTTCAGACAGAAATTCAGAGCACGATCGAGCCTAATGAAGGTTTTTCCAAAAGTACAAAATAAGAACTTGGCACCGAGTTATTATTAATTTATTCCTGTCACGTTTTGGCACTTTACCTTACGTATACAATTTTCTTTATTTACAAAAAAATTGAGAATTCAGATACTACTCGGGAGGTGTTAAATTGACATTGACTTTGCTAACCCCGTTGGTAATACTTCTTACATTTTATTTTATAAAGACTTGTTTCCTACCTGCTTCGCCCAACATGTGAATTGTAATTATTGTAAAATTTTATGGAGTCTTGTCAAATTCAGAGTTCGCTGTTTCTCACTGCTCACGATTTCAGATTGATTTTGTACGAGGTATTTATATACTGAAATTAAGTATCGAGGTGTTCCACCTCAACTGAGGTGACAGTACATTTTACGGTTTTGGATGAGACATTTGAAGAGCGTCTTATGTGAGGTACTAAACTCTACGTGACAGATCTGTTACTTCGAGACATTTACTTTCTCAGTGAAGAAGATGCCTACGCAAAAAAACGTGATGTATTTCTGAGTTCGCACAAGACAAATTAAAAGTGTGAATACATGCAAAGTAATGCGTAATCCATTCGTAAAAAAAAAAAAAAATTAGTCCATTCATGGGCGGACCTGGCCTCGCACCGAACCATAGTTTCGCAGGTAGCCTACGCTCTACGCTCATTCAACTTTTCCTATCTCAGGAGCGGGGTTAAGGTTTCTGTCTCAGTCAATTGGGTTGGGGATTTCAGAAGGAGAATTACTCACTGGTATCTCCATGCGATCTATTAGCTTGGCTTCATCTATATTCTATGCGGACAGCGATCGGCCTCACTTCTGCGGCAGGCTCGCGGGAATGCTAAGTCGGGACCCACCGGCCTTCTGTCACGGGCGATTTATACCCGAACACCGGCAGTGCCGCCTTAGTTCCGATCCAAAGTTGTACAGCCAGACATCATGATGAAAGTGACAGTGACTCTGTTTGTTGTGGCGCTAGTCATCGGGGACAGTCTACAGGCGCCGGTAGACAAAGATGCTATAGTGTTCATCGATGATTCAAAGAAAAACAATGAAGAACCTGTTATAACTCCTCCCGTTCTCCCAGTCATAGAGCATTTAGAAAGGGACCCTACAACGTTGAGAAAGGGGGATAATGAAGTGATTTTAGTGAAAAGTGCTGGAGGAAAGGGGGTTTCCCCTAGGTTCGGTGCGACTGGAGGGTTCGGCGTGGTTCCATCGGGGAATGGAGGTTTTACTGCTTCCTTCTCACACGGGGTGTCGGGGCTCGGTGGACAAAGCCAGTCTGGAAGTCACAGCGTCACGGTGGGCGGAGCCGCCCAGGGCTTCCAAGTTTCTCAGTCCTCCAGTCAAGCTTCCAGCTTCGGGAATAACCAGGGATTCCTTGGGTAAGATATTACTAATAAACTTCATTTTAAATTTTAAAATCTTTGCAATTATTCTAACGCGATGATTCGCTATTTAATGACCTGGGGGTCAATGAACGAATCTTTCACTTTGAAGAGATCATTTCACTATTTTATACCAATTTTTTATTAGTGATGTGCGTTGAAAAAAGAGCTGATCAAGAGATTAAACAAATTGTTTATCCAAAACCCAAAGATTTAAAATATTAAAACAGTACGTACCTATTAATGGTCACCAAATCATAATTATGTACGAGAAACAGAATGACATAATAGCGATTAGAGTAGACGCCGGGTAACAGAAGGTACTAAGTTCAATCCCGGAGCCGGCTATAACCTTTTTCTTTTGTTATTACAAATGTATAAATATTTAAATTTAGTTAAAAAAAACACATACACTTTTATTCAAACACCTCATATGATGCTTTACATTAAACGATATTATTATCGAAGGGTATTATTAATCGAAGGGTTTCGTTTGGAATCTGCATCTGAACTGTCACACCCTAACACTTTCAGACCGTGTGTGTATTTGAAAATACATTTATTTCAGATTTTTTCTCACTATGAATAAACATGTGAACCCGGGGTTATTACCAGACTGGTAATATTTCTAAGTCGGGATGCGCAGTGAACCCAGTGTATCTGACGACACTGGAAATATGTAATACTAGCTGGGTTACCCGGCTTCGCTCAGGACAATAAGATAGTGTTCTGGAATTTTGCACAATGATGTTCCCGATTCCCTATTCCTGATCATTCCACGACATACTCCGCCACTCCTTCCACAACTTTCTACAGCTCTATGGAACCTTCTAGAACTTTCCGGTAGACTGTTCTAGAAATTTCAAGAGGGCGAAACTTTCAGCCCTTATATCTTTAAAAGCACGCCCTTTAGGTAAAAACAGATACCCTTATTCCCTAGGGGGGATAGAGATCTACCACACCATATAACTCCCTTGATCGAACCGGGACTCTTTTCTGAGTTTTTGCGAGCTGCACGTTTTTTTGGACTTTCTTTTATAATATATGCCGTATTCAAATAAATAAAATGTTACTCCTCACATGTCCTTTCCCGTGAGTTCCCCTCCAGCGTTCCACTTCCACCTTCCCCACCACCGCTCTCACGCTCTCCCGTCCCGCCAACCCCCCTGGCACTGCATTTCTTGACTCCTCTCTCGCCCGGCCCGTAGCCGAAACTTTTTTCTAATACTAACAATTTTAAACTCGTGATATCTTTCTAATTAAATATCAGAATTGAAAAATTCAAAAAGTTAAATAAAGGTATTGAAGCTGTCTTGAATATGAAGTAATTTATTTTGATAAGGATTAAAACCAAGATACAAATAAAGAGCCTTTTCAATCGGCGACATTAAAATTAAATTTTTAAAATAAAAGAATACTTATTGTGGCATAACCATAATAGTTAGACATATGCTGTCGCGACCTTTTTTGTAAATGATAATGTGTTCTATAAAGTCGTAGTACATTATTTTATTCTATCATCAATAGTTTTCGCAGCGCACGCGATTTAAAGAATATTTTAGGTAATTTTTTTACACCCTGGGTTACATTATTGAAGTTTTAGTAAGGATCCCTAATTTTTTTGAAAATATAATATAGCCTATGTCACCCGGGGATAGTGTAGCTTCCCAACAGTGAAAGAATTTTTCAAATCGGTTCAGTAGTTTCGGAGCCTATTCGATGCAAACAAACAAACAAACAAATCTTTCCTCTTTATATAGTGTGTTAGATTACCATGTCGAATGCGTGGTGAACTCAGTGCATCTGACGACACTGGTAATCTTACCATGTCGGGATACGGGGTGAACCCGTTGCATTTAACGACACTGGTAATATTTCTATTTAATATTCCATGTCGGGATACGCGGTAAACTAGGTGCATTTCACGACACTGGTAATATTTCCATGCCGGGATGCGCGGTGAACCCTATGTATCTTACGACACCGATTCATGTCAAGATGTCCAAATCAAGACTTTCCATGTCAAGATGCGCGGTAAACCCCGTGCATCTTACGACACTGGTAATATTTACGCGTCGGGATGCCCGGCGAACTCGGTGCATCTTACGATATTGGTAATTTTTTCATGTCGGAATGAGTGGTGATCCCGGTGCATCTTACGACACTGCTAATATTTCCGTATCGGGATGCGCTGTGAACCCGGTGCATCTTACGACACTTGTAATATTTCCGTGTAAGGATGCGAGGTGTACCCGGTGCCTCTTACGACAATGAAGAGGCTCTAAAAGTGTTTACATAATTAATAACGAGTTCCATTAATTTAAAGGAGGATTTATAATAAACAAGTTAGTCGTCCGAAGACACAAAACAATATATAAGAATAATTATAAAATAATAAACAAGCTATTTATGCTGATGACATTTCGCTGACTTTTCCACAAGAGAATGCAAAATATTTTATTGTTGGTACCTGGTGCCTGTATGTTTTATAAAAGGTGACTTTTTTTACATTCCTTGACATTGATTTTGAGCATGTTTGCACACAAAAGCCAGTATAAAAAAAATCAGCTATGTAAAATTAACAGGTTTCATAAAATCTTTTTGCCATGAAAAGAATTTCGTATTCTACATACCTACTTGATATTGGTTTATTGAACGTTTATATAATATTGAATAGGTATGCCAACAATTTAATATTTATTTTAATTTCATCGGTCATTGTTATGCTAATAAGTAATAGCAATAACCATTTATTTAGTGGGAAGTGTTAGTGATGTCACGGACTTTCCGGAGGTTATGTTTGTCTGTAATGTCTCCGAACAAATAATAAAATGTTAATTTGCACAGACACTTGTGAATTCTATTTCGAGTCAATTGGAAGATGCTTCAGAATCGTTAAGTATTATAAAAATTATTATTTTGACCACCGTTAGAGAACTTTTCTTTACATGGATTTAGCTGTGTAAAATGGAAAACTATGAACTAATATATTTCTCATCTTTCCACACACCTCTCATGTGTGGAAAGATGAGAAATATATTAGTGTGTTGTTGTGTTTATTTTGAATACAGTATTTACACTTTGTTTAAAGATTTCATTATGTTTTCCTTTTTTTTGGTTTTCATCAATTTGGCAAGTAAAATACGAGTAACAGAAAATCCTAAAAGACCTATTTAATTTAAAATAAACAAAAATTTTAACAAAACAAAAAACGACTTAAAAAATGCGCTAAAAAGTAAAAAAATAATTTCGTACGATTGTTATTTTTGGAGTCGGTGTCAGCATACATAGGTAGTTATAGGTGAGATGTGGAGATCTTGGCTGACACCGACTCCAAAAATAACATTCGAACGAAATAATTTTTTTTTTACTTTTTAGTGCATTTTTTGAAGTCGTTTTTTGTTTTGTTAAAATTTTTGTTTATTTTTTTTTATTTTTAGTGACGAGCGTGCGTAAAGAAGTTTTACTTCAAAAAAGAATCATCGAAGTCTCTTGGCGTAAAATTGAGTTATTCGTCCATTTATCGCGCAAATACTTATTGCAAATTAAGACATATATGGTTTTCTCATGGATTTCATTGTCAGAACTAGACCAAATTAAAATGGGACCACACGGAAAGCACCAGCTTTCTAATAAAAAAAGAATCATCATTATCGGTTCACCCAATCGAAAGTTCTGAGGTAACAAACATAAAAAAAACTTTTAAAAAATACCGTCGAATTGATAACCTCCTCCTTTTCGAAGTCGTTTAATAAATAAAATAGTGAACATTATCTGAACGTGAAAACTAGAAAAATTAAATATTTAAATTACTTTCTCTCCGTGGATCTAACCGAAATGATTAATCGAAATCATCGATCAGTTCGTATCATCAAGGTTAGGTTAGATATGTACCTTGTATCTTATATGTTATAGGTGCATTACATAAAATCGTAATTTTCCCCAAAACCCAGCGAAAAGCAATGTGTAAACGTCGAAATGTAGTAGGAAAGCGTGTTTTAATTAAGTTTATAAAACCATTATTTATAGACGGTGTCTGTAAACGAAGGAACCTGATGAATCTGTAACACATTTGGATTCGATTTTGTAGTATAACTTTTTTTGATTTGAGCTTTAGTTTTCGAGCAAATCGATTCTGAAATTGGAATTTCTTGGGTCAATTTTGTAAACAATCGATCGCTAAGAGGTTTTTATTTAATCAGCTACTTAAAGTCATTTAAAATGCGTGAAAGCATAGACCTGGCTCCAAAAGTTTTATACCCATTAGTTGCCGGGAAAAAAGGAACAAGTAAAAAAAAACCCAAATGTTCTGATAAAAAAAATATTGTTTCGAGTTCTCTATGTGACGTAGATTCACCAGTTTCCCGCTTGTAGTACGAGTGACATCCGGACACCGTGTACACATACCTATAGAAGTATGTCCGTAGGTTTGTTATTTATTGGATAACCAACACCTCTACCATGGTGGTCACCCTAAGTGGTTTGCTACGTTTGGGGATTTAGCAGGGGTGCCCGGCTTCTTGGAGTGAGATGTGTCTAGGTCTTGGCGGCGAATGCGTCTGCCCATTTACTGCGTGGCGGGACGGATCAGGAGAAGCTGGTTGAGGGAGATCATTTGACCTCTGCAGATTTCTCTCGACCAATTGCTTTGACAGCAGTGGGAGGGACGGATTCATACGTCCGTCACTCTTGTACTCACTGACCCCCAGATTCCTACCCACCCCGCATAAATTCTCTCCTTTCTTTCTTTTCTCCTTTCTTTCTTTTCTCCTTTCTTTCTTTTAAAAGACCCTCCACACAGAATCCCCAAAGAATACATAGGCCCGGGTTATTAAGCTAATTTTACTGGTGAGTGGCAGAGTTGACATCGCATTTGGGTCCCACCCAGACGTCGCGTGTTCGATTCCTCGACTGGCTAAGTCCTCCACGACGCAAGCGACATTTTCCGCTTACTGTGGTGGTAATAGGTGATTTTCAAACATTTCCAGGTTATTCGTAACCTGGGAATGTTTATCTTTCTATTTTTAATAAAAAAAGAATAAATAAGGGAAATTATTTTCTTATGGTCCTCCTATGTGGAGCTATCGTAAAAAATACAAATATACAGTTTTATTCCAAGATTGATGAAATTTTGCACACTTGACCACCAAAATAAGAGGATGGTTATTGTCTACATGAGGTTTCAAAACTCACTCACCTTTTTCCATCCTTAAAACAGAATAAACCCCGGGTAACGCTGGGTTCTTCAGCTAGTTATTAAATTGTAATTGAAAATAAAACAATAACTTTGTAAACACCACTTTTATTTTTATACTTTATGCCGACTGGGTTTCGCTACAACCGTAGCTTCTTCAGAGCAGTACAATCTCGACTAAAATTAATTTGCATGTGTGTTATTGATAATACATGATTTAACAAAATGGGCTGGACTCCTTAAGTAACGGAGGAAGGAGGTATAGGTGTAGATGGAGAATTGCGAAGGGAACAGGCGTGTTCTTTGTCAATAGGGAACAATCTTAGTATGGGACTTTCATTTAAATGTAGTTGGTTATTAACTACCTTACTATTAGTGTTTATGGCTTTCCTTAGTTCAAGTGTCTCTAAATTGTTTTTATGAATTAGTGTGGCGCCTGTATTTCTATCAAATTTATGGTCTTTTTCGATGAAGTGGTTTGCAAATTCCGAAAATCCAGAGCTGTGTAAACATCTAAGATGTTCTTTGACACGGGTATATATGTATATATGCGTGCTGTTTTGCCAATGTAAAAAAAGGGGCAGTCGCTGCATTGGAGTGAATAAATTCCCGAGTGAGATAGACTATTATCTTTGTCCTTACCGTTCATTAAAAGCTTACCTATAGTATTATTAGTGTAAAATGCTGGTTTGATATAACTGATATAACACTTCACATTCACATTCATTGATATAACGATTCACAATTCCTCTAACCACCCCAATTCCCAATATTCCAACATTTATACTAAAGGGTTGTTCCGACCTTTTAATACCACCATTATGTCATCTCTTCAATGTATGCCTAAAAAACGGGATTCTCCCAGACATCTGGAGATTAACTAAAATAACCCCTATCCACAAAAAGGGAGACAAACGCGATATCCGAAATTATCGACCAGTTGCCGTTCTATGTTCCATCATGAAAATATTCGAGAAAATTCTACATAAATATATACTTAATCACATTACTCCAATTCTTGACGACCATCAACATGGTTTTAGATCCCAGATGTCAGTAACATCAAACCTCTTATGCATCTCAGATTTCTTATCACGAACTCTCGACAATGGTGGCCAGGTGGATGTTGCTTATTTTGACCTGGAAAAAGCATTCGACAAGGTTGACATCGACATTCTTCTTAATAAACTAGCTTCATTTGGTTTTTCCAAAAGACTACTCTGTTTTTTTTGCTTCATATTTTCGAAATCGTAGACAGTTTGTTTATTATAAGGGATCCAGTTCTTTTGAATTCGTAGTTTTTTCTGGAGTTCCTCAGGGGTCTATCCTTGGACCACTTCTGTTTTTGATTTTTATTAACGATATTGGTTCAGTCATCACACACTCGCTGTATTTACTATTTGCAGATGACTTGAAACTATATCGATCAATAAAAAATCTTCTTGACTGTATTCTCCTTCAACGTGACATTGACTGCGTCTCAAACTGGGCCAAAATAAATGGCTTGAACTTCAGTACACCCAAGTGCAATATCGTCTCGTATACAAGATCAAAGAAACCGCATGTATTTCAATATACAATTAATGAAATTATTCTCCAACACCTTAACCAAATCAAAGATCTAGGAATTATTTACGACAGCAAATTAACTTTTCACCAACACATCGATGATTTAATAAGCAGAGCATACAGGCTTCTCGGCTTCGTAATTAGAAACTCATATCCGTTTCGTAACACAAAAAAACTGACGTTATTATATAACACACTAGTCCTGAGTGTACTTGAGTCAAATTCGATCGTCTGGGCCCCACACGAATTAACATACACTTTACGCATTGAAAGAGTCCATAAGAAATTTTTAAGGTTTTTATTCTCGCGGCTCTATGGACGTTACCCTTGGCTGTACCCATCGATTTATATATTAGGCATGACCAATTACCACTCCCTAGAGACACGTAGAGGTATTGCTTTGCTTAAATATTTTTTTCAAATAATCAACGGTCACTTATCTAATAATGAGATACTGGCCCAATTAAATTTTTTTGTACCAGAGTCTCACTCTCGAGGACGTCATCACAACCTCCTATATGGTAGAGCAAGCCGCACTAATTTATTTATGAACTCACCTGTGGGGAGAGCTACGTGCTTTCTGAATGAAGTGGATAAAAATATAGATTTATTTTTTGTGTCCTATAGCGCATTTGTAAGATTTTTGGCATTGCATATACACTGCATAAATGGTACAATTATAACGTCTTAGGCTATATTGCCTGTAATTTGTTATAAATATATGTACAAATTATGTAAATAAATAAATAAATAAATAAATAAATTCCCATAAACATTCAGTTTTCCATTCCATGATACATAGATTGGTTACAGTCCCTTTATCAAATACCAACTTTGCATTAGCACTATCTACGATCAAACAAATCGCAATAAATAACGGTTACAATCCAAATATAGTCAACAACATTCTAAATAAAAAATAAAAAAATTATCCACAAGTAAATTCTCATACAACAGTCCAGCTCATAACAATAATATACCAAGTAATATTAATCAACCTTATCAATGGCGTAGAATCTTGTACATTAATAATTTCTCTCAAAAAAGCGTTAAAAACCTCCCATCAGATATCAAACCAGCATTTTACACTAATAATAGTAAAGGTAAGCTTTTTCTTTAAACAAGGCTAAGTCAACCTCCCAAAAGCCTTGATTAGTATTAAGTACTTAAATTATTATATTGACCTACAATTTTACCATCCAATCAATCAATTTTTCGTATTCCACGCCTATATTTTTGATGGGCAACACATTGCCAAACCAAACCTTCAGTTAAAATACGTCCTTCAAATCAAGGACCATGCGTTTGCTAATTTAAATTCAAGTCTAGCTTCCACGTTCTACAAAAATATATCGGGTCATTTAACCCTAGCATTCTTCAGGGCTAAGTTATAATACAGATCGATTTTGCCAACAACTGGTTCTGCTTTTATAGGCTAGTGAGCTCATAGGTAATTATAATTACTTCACATTGGCTGTTACTTTGAGTTCAATCACCACGCAAAATTGCTATTAGATCTCACGCTTGAGGATCTTACAACTTAGAATTAGTTTCGTTTCTTTGATTCCATAACGTGGGTCGGCCAATAAGACACGTAATAAGATTTTGTGGGTTTACAAAAAAGCCCTCATTTTAAAAACAACAAAAGATTTCGTCCAAAATTTTAAGTAACAACACCATTGACCAACAAGATATTGGTAAAATAGTATATTTTTCTATATTAACAAACTCTATAATAAACACAAACGAAATAAAGGTGCTAACTAGAGACTGCGAAATTTTACCTATTTGAGATATTGTGGCGTGTTGCACTTCCGTCTTCTTTACTTTAGCTAACATTTCAAACAGCGTTACCGATTATCATCTTCTGCCCTGAAGATGGACATTGCAACGCTGTCCGAAACCTTTGATAAAAAAGAGGAAGTGCAACACAGCATAATATCCGAAAATAAATCACGATAATAAGTCTCAAATCATATTTACCTATTTTTAACAAAGCATTCTTTTTAGGGTGAATTGCCTATTTAAAAAAAAATCTACTTATTTGATTTATTATTAAATTTCATTAAAAAAAACTGGAAACTTGTGTGGTCGCCATTCTCTCGTGTACCTTAGCGAAGGTTCTTTTGGGATTCTTATATTTAAAAAGTTTTCTTTTATTTGCAAATATGAAACTGCAAGGTAATAAAACTTTACTGTCTTCACTTCACAAAATTTGTTTTCCGAATTGTATAGTAGGTACGTTGTTTAAAAATCTTTATTTTTACTTATTTCAGCTCATCACTGTCCAATAGCCAGGCAAGCAGCCAATCTTCCAGCTTCTCCGCCGGTCTCCACGGAATATCATCTGCTTCTTCGGGGTCTTCTTCCTCCAGCACTTCTGGAAACCTCTTCGGGCAAGGCTTCTCCAACAGCAATTCCCAGAGTCAGAGCGCCGCCAACTCAGCGGGACTGAACGGTTTCTCGTCAGCATTCGGTCAAGGGTCAGGCCAGTCGGCCTCCTATCCGGGAGGTCAATCGTTCTCCAATGGACAAAGCTCAGCAGGAGCCTTTGGGAACGGAGCCGTAGGACAAGCATCAGGGGGCGGATTCAGTCAGAACCAAAACGGCTTCAATCAAAATCAAAACGGATTCGGACAAAATCAAAACGGCTTTGGACAGAATCAAAACGGCTTCGGACAGAATCAAAACGGTTTCGGACAGAATTCAAACGGATTCTCCGGTTCTGCCGCTAACAGCCAGTCGTTAGCTGCAGTCAACACCGGCAGAGGTCCCATCGGCGGAGGAAACCCGTTATTCGATATCCGAAGAAGACCCAACAACAGCAACTATCCGACGAAAAACGGGTTCGGATCTCCGATAGTTTTTCCCGGACAAACTAACAATAATAGTTACCGACAGAGAGATCTACAATTCCCACAACAGCTCAGAACAGGTTTAGTTCCTCCTAACCAAGGCAGAGGGCAGCAATTTCGCCAGAACAGAAAACGACCAAGTTCTTATTCGATTATAAGAGTGGAAGTTTGATTCGCATAGTTTGTTATGATAAGTAATTTATTCATTAAAACGATGTTTTTTTCCTCGTGGTCATGAAGATTTGATTCCATCTATTTATGGGTTTTCATTGCAATTCACAATGTGCCATTTCCTTATTAACTTACTACTTACTGTTCATGAAAGTATTTTTAAATGTAGATATTATTAATTTATTAAAGTACTCTAAAATATTTGTCATCATATTAAATTATTCAGTTCGTCGGAAATTATTGGATTTATGTTAAAAAACCATTCCACGATTAACATATTGAACATTTAGTTTTTAATACCCATTAAATCATTTATTGTTCTAATAAATACTTAATGATTTTTTTTTGTATTTGTATAATTTTATTGACTTCATAACTTCATATTATATTTTTAGCATTGAGACACACGGTGTCCGAAAACTCATTTTACAAGCGGAAGACTGGAAAATCTACATCAAATAGAGGAGAACCCTTTTCTTTCTCTTTTTGTCTCTTTTTCTTTCATCCTTATTTTTCTAGCTGAGCATTTCAATTATTTCTTTTTTTTTTAATTTTTCCATTTTGTCAACAAAAAAACTTTTTAAGCCGGGTCTACGCCTCGACGCATTTTGTGAGACACTAGTTGAGCCGGCCACGCGTTGCTGTGGTTAACGAAACACAACGCCATCTACTGGATGGTTACCCAACCTTTTAACTCACACCGCCATCTGTTAATTTGAATAAAAATAAAATCGATCGGTCGCTCCATTTATATTATTATAACGAGTTCCCAGTATGCGTTGCTCTGCCACTTAATAAAGAAATTGTTTCTCCCTGCGGGTCTTTTCTCATTCGTCCCGTTCCTCTTCCGCCTCACCTTCCTCTCCCGCGTCCCCTCTTCTCCTTGCGTTTCCCCACTCCCCTCGCCCGCTTCCCCCGTCCCCCGAACCCCCCTGCCGGGTTCCCCTTCCCCCTCTCGAGTTCCACTACCTCCTTCCGAGTTCCCCTCCCCCCTCCCGTGAACCCCCCCTCCTGAGTTCCCCTCCCCCATCGCAAGTTCCCCTCCCCTCTTGACATATTCAACATCAACTTGGCGAATTTTGTGGATCTTGTAAAAAACTTATTCCAAAACTATTCCTAAACATATATGTATTTTTGTAAACTTATTAAATCGCTGTATTTTTGTGACTTGTGTGCATTTTTATATAATTTTATTTTTATCATTTCTCTATCTGTTTAAAAATCATCTGTCATAAACATCGATCAATTAAGTCCGTCAATGGCCATACACAAATTGTACTACTGTAAAAGCCCTCTGGGCGTTGAATAAATAAATAATAAACAGCTGACATTAGCCCCCTAACCGATTTTTTCACATTTAACCCAAAAAATTGCAACTTCTGATTCGATTTACTTTTAAAACGAAAGCTCAAATCTATAAGGTGACTCGAACCTAAAATGCGAATATGATATAATATATGTGGATTCACCAGTTTCGCTTGTACCTACTACGAGTTTCCGGATACCGTGTGTACAGGGTGTTAAGGGACGTACATGACTTACTTTAATCAGTGGTTTCAGACATTATTTGGAGTAAAAATGTAAATGAAAATTTGGTCTACGGTGACAATTTTAATGTTTTTAACGTACATGACTTACTTTAATCAGTGGTTTCAGACATTATTTGGATTAAAAAATGTCAATGAAAATTTGGTCTACGGTGACAATTTTAATGTTTTTAACATACATGACTTACTTTAATCAGTGGTTTCAGACATTATTTGGAGTAAAAAATGTAAATGAAAATTTGGTCTACGGTGACAATTTTAATGTTTTTAACTTAAAACATAAAAATCAGTAGATAATGGAGGTTTAGGATCGAGGTGAGAAGTTGGGCGGTTATTCGGCTGAGTGACCAGTGATGACATGTAGAAGAATTATTTTTTGTTTGGTTTTGAAAAAAAATAATTATAGAATTTCATTTACATTTTTTACTTCAAATAATGTCAGGAATCACTGGTTAAAGTACTAGGGTAGGCTGAAAATTAATGCACACATGCTTGTACAGCGCGATCCACCAGGTGGAATATGGAAGTGACATTACTCCTCTATATGTACGCGCAAGTTTGAGGTCGTTGAATTCATCCAGTGTATTTTGAGATGCAGAAGTATGGAGACGTGTTTTAGTGTTATGTCAACGCAAGGTAAACAGCGTGCTGATATCGAATTTCTTCTAGCATGTTCCTTAACACTTTCATATAACCCAAAACGTAATGAATAATATTGGCCAAAACCCGAAACGTAATTAAAGATAGTTAGAAAAAATACAGGTGTATTAATAATTAAATCTCTTCTACACAGGTCAGAAAATTCAATGCCAGACAAGTCGGTACTAAAGCAATGCCAATGCCAAGGACAAAACAACTTAAGTTACCGTGAGATCCAAATCTACACAAGTCTTGAGTCACGAGTCACGAGACCCAGGGAAGGTACGCACGAAGAGGCTAACTACTGGTACCGTGGTACCTGAACAATTAATTATTGGACGTGTACTTACAGATTTACGATTGCCTCTATACACTGCACATAATATATACAAGATTAGATGATTACCTACTTGATAACCATTAGTAACGTTTACTCCTATTAAAACAGATTTAATTAGGAATACTAATTGCATTAGGTATAGGGTATAGATTGTAGAATTTTACGAATAGCTATCGAATATTATCAACCATTGTTGCATTGTTAGATTCACGATAAATGATGATTCTCAGCAATTAACCGTATTTCAAAATATTAGGTCTGTGTTGCTACATTAAATGGTTGTCACAGATAAAAGCATAAAAAAATATTATAAATAATCAAAAAATAATAATAATTAGGCTTTTAACCGTAAAATGATACCAGAGAGCATAAAATGTATAAAAGCTCTAATGGCTATAAAAGTAAAAGACAAGTAAATACAAATTATAATGTATAGATAAGTAAAGTAGACTTAGATATTATTAATATTGATACAAATGCCTTCTTGTAACCTACCTCCCGTGCATTTAAATTGATCCGCCACATCTGCGTATCTATTACTAACTTTATGCAACCTAGGTACAAGCGAGTGTTTGAAATGCTCATTATTCGGTATCGTTGCATTTAAACAGGATCACTCGGTATTGTTGCATTTAAACAGGATTTTGGAACTAATAGCTCTCATAGGTATATGAAATTTAAAGGTATTAATTAAATAATGACTGTGAATACCACCATGTATAATTTTGAACATAAATATTGAATTGTTGGTTACCTACGTCATGTTTTAAAATTGACATATTTTGGAATTTAATAAATGAGATATACCCATTTAATACCCATTTCTAAGTCTGAAGCGTATAAAAAACAATTGACGGTCAAATAGTATGAAATATTTAACAAATGTGAAACATTTTCACTATTTACCCAATGCCTTCCATTTTTATAGCATAATAATCGATAAATGATTTATAGACAAGATCAATTTTTCGAAAGTAGAAAACATTGACATATCGCTGGATGAGAAAATACCATATAAATTAATTGGACAGCTTCGCAAAAATGTTGAATGTTGAACATTTCTTGCAATCATTTTGGAATACTCATCGTAATCAAAACAAAGTGAAGGTATTGCAGAATTGAAAATTGCATGTATATTATCTAAAGATTGTGTCGGGGATATTATAATATTTTATTCATGAATGGTCTTTGCAGTCATATTTATTTGTAAGTTCCCGTTCCCAGATAAGCAGCACCCTTTTTTTTATTCCACACAGGAGGCCCTGAGTAAAATAATTTCCCACATGGCCTATATTATCTTTGGGGATGCTGTGTAGAGGGTCTTATGAGGACGACATAGTAAAAAACTAATTTTGAAAAAATAAATAAATAAAAATAAATAAAGCAAATTCTTACAATTCTGCAGTCTTTCAAATAAATATTAACTCAACTTTGGAATTAATCTTCTTATAAATATAAATGTAAAACCAACAGTGATGAGGGTAGCAAAGGTAAAGTCATGCAATGTCCAGAGTTTTTAATATATTGTCCTCCACGTGCAAAGTCGTACCTTTCCCAAGCATAAACTTTCTAATAAAGTGTGTTTTTCGGAAGTGACATGCAGGTAAGTGTGTTTTTGTATCTTTCTGTAAATAATAAAATTAAATAGAACCTAGGAATTCATAATGAATTGTAAAGCGCCCTTGAGGTGATTTTTCACAAAAACGGCGCTCTACAAATTGTCCAATTATTATTATTATAAGAAGGAGTAAATATCGGCCACTCATGTTGTAAAAGAGAGGAAACACAGAGGCCGGCAAATCGAAGTCGTATAGAAAAGAAAGAAAATGTTGATATATGAACTAGTATTTGTTCTTTATATGGAACTCTAGTATGACAAATCAGATGAGAGAAGTGTACTTGCTATAGCGCTTTAGAGGTCGTCTGCATTCCAACTATGTATAGGTACACGTTAAGGTGAGATTTGTTAGTAGGTACCTACTTAAATACCTATCTTCTTAATTACAAAGCATACCTATACCCTATACGTTACTTACCATTCAAATAAGGATTTATGCAATCTGTCCAAAAAAATCTCAATGACAATTGTTTTTTCAAACTTTCTTCGGGCAGGTAGGTATTATAATATTGAAAATATGCGAAAAAGAACGTCCAAATTAAGACAACGATTTCACATTTGAAAAAACGATCTTTACTGAACCAAAGTATATGTTAACCACTTTGTCAAAGTAAGGCTTGCTCGAATAATAAAGTGAATACAGCATTTTTTTTTAAACAGAAAGGCAAACAAATTTACAGAGATACGAAATGCAATGTCGTAATGCAACATACTTTTTTCTTGTTGACACTAAATTGAAAATTATATAATAAACTGTTTGTCGTATTGTATTATTTTTTTGACAATCAAGTGAAATATAACAATCTCTAAAGTTTAAATAAATAAACAATTGACATTGCGAACTGACAATAGGAATTTTTACCTAGAAAATTCAGATAGAAAAGACATAACAATTTTCAAGACGTCAGAGCGAGGCTAGAATTATGCGTGGATCACACAGACTGAGTAGATGGGCGAGACAGTGCTCTCGGCCGAGTACTCGGTTTAACACATCGGCCGAGCGCTCGGCCGAGTAAAAGGACGAGACAGTCACTCGGACCCTGTTCTACTTACTAGGCCGAGTGTCCACCCCCTCACTTACCTGCACTGACTCGCTTGTCCAATCGGCGGGTATAAACATTTACTTGCTGCGTACTCGCCACTGTCGCTCGCACCACGCTACCGTTTCCTGCGATTTTTGTGATTGTATTTTCATCAAGTTTTTGTGTTTATGTTTGCTACCATGGCTAATAATCTGAAATGGGACTTTGAGACGACGTTAAAATTCATTCATATATAATATATATCTCATGTTTATGGGACTTTCAGTCTACAGACTATAGATTAAAACCAAAACGTGACGCGCATACATTTCAATACTTAAAGAAATGGACATTACCGGATTTGGGATACAAGAAGTAAAAAATAAAATTTAAAAATCTGCGATCCATTTAAACTCAGGAAATAAAAAAAAATCAGGATTTCAGGACTAGTCTGCAACGTCGCAACAGAATTGACTGACTGACTCGGTGCCAAATTAAAAATTAGATGTAAACACCTACTCGTTCAACCAAATGTCTCGGCCTATCATTTTACTGTCTCGCCAATCTACTCGGTGCATGTGATGCAGGCAGTTTCTCCTTTTTCGTTGGTGACGCATTTCCTTAAGATGTTAAGTCATGAACTCATCTTATAAAAACGTGCAAATGTTTTAATAAATTTTACATAAATTTATGATTGTAATCGCAACCCTATTTAGTTCATAACTATAAACAGTATAGTAACAAATATATTGATGGCACGATTTCCATGTATCAAACGATCTACAATAAATTCTACAGTTACAGTTACCTAGTACAAACTACATGGTTTACGTATTCAACTACTTGTAATATCATCATATTGTTAGATATATATACCTATATTTGAATATTAAATCTAATTTATAATGAGAAATCATTATTGATACCTACCTATGTACAATTTATATTTTTATAATAACATAATTGATATCCATGCGAAATAATAATAATAAGAAATTCCCAGAAGAAGATGAGTTCAGTTTTTGCTGAATTGGTTTCTTCTCATCAACAAAAACACATCATAACAAAAACAAGCTGCAAAAAAGGCGAAATGTATTATCAATAAATATCACGTCAGGTACGAGGGTCGATCTGCAGAAAGAAGTCAGTCAACACAAAACTCAAGCACATTAATATTCGCACTTATTTTTAAGTATAACATACCTTCTAAAATGTTAGACGTAACACAAAAACAGTAACACAATAGGTAATCAATTATAATCGCGAAAGTTTGTATTGATGTATATGTGTTTGTTATTCTTTCACGCAAAAACCACTGAATGGATTTTAATGAAACATTACAATAATATAGCTCATACATCAGAATAAAATATAGGTTATAATTTATAAAGCTAGCTAGGAAAGGGATGCTGGAGGGGAACGGGGACGCATGGGAGAGGTGATTCAGGGAGACACAATGTATTTCTTTGAATATATGGCATTGCAACCAACTAGTATATTATAAAAGAAAGTGTGCGTCCAGCTAAAACTCGGAAACGAGTCCTGCTACGATCAAGTGTGTTATATGGTGTGGTAGCCCTCTATCCCTTATCCATGAATAAGGTTCCCGTTTTTACCTGAAGATACTAGGGCTGGAAGATACAAGTGCTGGAAGTTTCGACCTCTAGAAATTTCTAGAATAGTCCAGAACATTCGAGAGTATTCGAGAGCATCCACAAATTTCCAGATAATCCCGGAACATTCTGGAATGCTGTGGAATGTTTGGGAATAGGGAACATAATTGTGGAATATTCCAGAACACTCTTGAAGTGAGCGAAGCCGGGTACCCCAGCTAGTGATATCATAAAATGAAAACATCATGTAAATAGGTAAAATTAAGAATAAAATTATATAAGATTGAAATTAAAAGATCGTCCATCAGTTATCTTCTTAATATATAAAAATAACTGTTTATTTGTTTGTCCCTTAAGCGTTCTTAAACCATCCCCCGATTGCGGTGAAACTTTAATGAGTTGATGTGCGCCGGCCCGCAAAGGATTCCATATATTTGTTAGTTTATAATTGGCATCATTAACCATTTTATAATTGTATTATTGTGTAATTTATGATTTGCTGTCAACTTTCCCAAATAAAAATAAAATAAAAAATAAAAATATATGCCGGTGAGCTCTGGCGTAATGAAATTATTTCCTGTACTATTCATCCGATTGCGATGAAACCCGCGAAGGATTATATATATATATATATATATATACGGTGAGCTCTGGAGTTATATAATTAGTATAAATTAATATAAAATAGGCGGCGAGTTGTGTGAAAAAATGAGTGTATTTCATGTAGTTTAGCGGCAGGGGGAGGAGGAAATTCCAGGAGTAGGGAGGAACGAAGAAGGGCTGGTTCGGATTTTGGTGTTCTTCCCCGTCGCAGCCAAGGTAACTTTTTCAGAAATTTAGTATTAAACATAAAACTGAACGGCAAAGATAAAACGCATATAAAATTTTGTAGCTTTCTACATATATGTGTAGACAATTTCGAGGATAAGTCCTACCTGCTTTTTGCTTATTTTACCTGTTTTTAGTCCATTTATTTTATTTGTTGGCTGATTTATTTCTGCTGAACGACGCCCAATTATTATTCTGCGAAATAAATGATGTAGCGAATGTATCGTTGGCAGTATTCATAACATTGTGGGTGTTTCGTTATCTACCGAGCGTTTTGTAAATAAATCATTGTCAAATGCCTACTTAATAAAAAAATTGCAGTTACTGTTTTGCAGATAGGCACAGTTTGTCAAGTGGTCAAAGCAGAGGCGCACAAACTTGTTATAAATTATATTTATGTTGAATTAATATTGATATTTTATTACTCATAACTCATAAGTCTTATCACTAATGTATGATGCGTCACAGGCCAACACAGGTCAACTAAAATTTAAAACGTATCTGGTTGCCAATTACGGTGATAAGGTTCTTTAGATGTTTTTTTACGATTGCTCCACACAAAATAATTTCCCTCAGAGCATGTGACATCTTTTGGGATGGTGTGTGGAGGGTTATTTTTAGGGAAAGGAAGTAGAGGAAGTTCTGAAAAGGAAAATGCTATGAGGGATGGGTAGGAATCTGGGAATCAATGTGTTTAGGAGTGATGGGTCGAGAGAGTCCGGCTGGAAAAATCTAGGTTAGGTCTTCCCAAACCAGTATCTCTCAATCTGGCCCGCCATGCAGAAGGTATGTGAGCAGACGCATCCGCCGCTAAGTTCTAGACAAACCTCACCCCATAAATCCGTGCACCCCTGCTATCACCAAACGTATCGAACCACTTGGGATGACATATGGCAGAGGTGTTGATTACCCATACCGCCTCCCAATTGTATTAACCTATATTGTTGTGCACAGTTTTTACGTATGTATGATACCTAATACAAAAATTACATAATATTTTGGCAATAAAGTTATAAACTAAGTAGGTACAGTATATAAGATTACAAATTAATCTTTATAACTTATACAAATAAAAATTACACTTCACACATTTCTTCACTTCTTTTCCAAAATTTCCTGCTGTTTAATAATAGCCGGCATTTCTTGGAAGGTCCTAACTGCTCTATACAGTATTGAATTCTGCGATATTGACTTCATTCTAAAGTGAGGTATTTTTTATTTTTTATTATTCTAGACCTAAAGCGATGATATTTATCAAGTTTTATTAATATTGCATATTTATTACTTACTAGCTAGTTCCCGGCATGCGTTGCTATGCCGAATAATGAATAAATTATTTCTCCCTGCGTGTCCTTTCCCATTCGTTCCGTTCCCCTTCCACCTCCACTTCCTCTTCCGCATCCCCTTCCCCTCAAGCGTTCCCACTCCGCCTTCTCCGCCTTTCGTCTCCCCACTCCCCTCTCTTGCTTCCCCCGCCCGCGAACTCCACACCCGAGTTCCCCTCCCCCCTCCCTCATTCCATACATTCAGTTACGGTACGTTCAGTTTTAAAACAACTCGCGTGCCACTTTTATTGCAATTTTTTATACAAATTTCATTATGCCAGAGCTCACGCTTCTTTTATACAATCCTTGTCCTGACAATAGCGTGCAGTCGTTCGGAAGTTATGCGCGTACATAAATTTCAGCTATTCATTATTATTTATATAGATAGATTTTCAGTAGTGTTAAATTATTTTTTTATTGCAGTTGCAAAAAATGGTACTTGCGCCATAGGTTGCTTTCGTCTGAAGCGAGAATGTTATTGTTTGTCTACAAAAACAGTGTAAAAATGCCAAAAGTAAATAAACTTGCATTTTTCCTGATATAGAAAGCCTTGGCAACTGCTCATTGTAAATACGTTTTCAAGTGTTTACTTTTTACTATTTTCAATTATTCATATGTTAAATTGATAAAATATAAGAAAAAATAAGACTAACCCATGCGATAAGAAATAAAAAGAAATTGAAAAATCCTTGGATTTTTGTTGGATTTTAACTAGATAGAACATAATATATTATATTAAAACAAATATGAAACTTATTTCCCGTTTAATTTATTTGAACGTAACCATACATCAATCAAAAATTCCATAGCATCATAAATATAATAACGATTTGACAACAATAAAATTAAGTCATTAATAATTCATATAACTTGTAAGGTATTTCCCGAACAATATTGAAGTCGGCTACAAACCCGAGGTAATTAGCCTACTGGGAATAACCAAAATAATTAAAAATTCGATAGTTAAAGACGATTTAGTAACAAATTAATGTAACAAAATCCAAGTAATTGATTAAAATCCTTGTAAACCGTAGATTAAGAATAATTTGTACCAGTCTGAAGATGGCTTTAACAAGCTGAAACCGGTTACTGTCAAATAAATTAAAATGGAAATAGGTTTCCTATTTATTTCATTATCATATATGTATTATATTGGAATTCCACCATGAATTGTCAGTTTCAAAAATAGAAAAAATAAAAAGCTGGTACATAATTGCTGATCTTTTGTAGGTTACCTTTATTGACTTCCGTGTCATTTGCATAGGTATTGTAAAATGAACTATAATTAAAATACTACGACAAACGTCCAAAAACCGCTTGCTATTTAATAAATTTGCAATAATACTATAAAAGCAATTGGACTAAGACTTTGTAGTAATTCTTAGAAAAAATATATGATTTAATGATCCAATTTAAATTAATGTTTTTATTAATCGGGTATAAAAACAGCCGGTATATTAATACAATACATGGTTTAGTACTTAACTAGGCAGATGTAGATATCAAAGAAAATAACTCTAAACTTCGATATATCAGCTCCAGATATGGCGTTTTAATAATTCGGCTCACCCAGGAGTAATTTTATAACCTTACTTTATAATAAAGCATAATATCTTGGAACAAATTTTTGGTCATAGTAAACCAAACAACAAAAAAAGCTCCTTGTGATCTTTTGACAGCGAAAAAATGCACTTTCTTTTTGATAAATGAATTCGTAGCCTAATTTTTGGAACCAATAATTTTGGTTTCGGTGTCATTTTCAACATCTACATGTCTTGTTTAGACTTTGTTGATCGATGGCGCTAAAACAGTAGAAAATCTGCAAATTACTTTCTGATTTTTTACTGATATTAGCGGTATTTTATTTTATAGGTCGCTACGCACGCTTCGTTGTACAAATAAAAATACTATTTATATACAGTGTACAAAACTTGTATATAGTAAATGTGTACCTGTAAAGTTTTGAACATAAGTTTATATATTGACTATTTCTTATACAACACCAATACACGATACGTAGAATCATGCACACGTACACACGTAATCGGTGTATTATCGAAGTTGTTTTATTTGTGATGCAGAAAAACAAGTTCTATTCTCGACCACGAGATAAATACCTTCTTGATATAAATACCGCGTTCCTCAGGTAGTGCAATCAGTTGGCTTGAACGTCTGCCTGGAACAAACAACATGGTCAGCTTTCAATACATTATCCTGGGAGCGCTTTGCTTAGGAGCGGCGTTCGCAGAGGACACCGAGATCACGAGGGTTCAGACCTTAAAAAATGAAGAAAGGGGTCAAAAATCCGGATCTCTAGATGATGCGCAGAATGTTTACTCCATTAATATTTTACCTCTTCCGAGGCCAAACCAGCCTAGTGGCGTGCAGGGGCAGGATAGCAACGATCTGAATAAGGGTGCGGAAGGTACTCCTCCTGGGAAGGTTCCCGCCCTGTTCTTCCTGCAGAAGGTGCAAAACGAAGGGCGTCTTCCGGACGGTCGTCTGCCTGATGGAATCTATTTCGTGCCGGCTAAAGGTGAACCAGAGCCGAAACCGGTCATTCAAAAGGTACGCACTAATTTCACTTTTACTTTATTTAGATTTGGGTCGAACGTTTTGGTATTTTTTTATTAAAAACCATTTAAATAACTTGAGCATGTTAGATAGTAAATACACACCTTCGAATGACACCTTATTTTGTTTCCAGGATATCACCGACGTCCAGGCTTTCGCCCTGTCTCCTCTGGTTCACAAAACTAAGCGACCAGGCCAGGAATAGAGAAGATGGTACTGATACTTAGCTGGATTAAATAGCAGTAAGTGTAAAAATAATCATTATATCTGTACCTTAAAGGATAAACACACATAGCTATAGACTTAGCTATGGACATACGTGGTTAATCCTTTAGGGTGCAGATATCATCAGAAGTAAAATTCCATGCTTTTTTGTTTATCCTTGATTTGACGGAAGAAAAAATTCCAAACTTCAACCTTTTGATAAATACATTTAAAAACATTACGTTCATATCGATAAAATTTGAAATGCTATGAAAGACAAATTGTTAATTGTTCTGGAGGGCAAAAAGAAAGTTTCTTTTTTTCAAAAAAATCATATCTCCTGTTTTGTAGATCTTTCATTATGATATTTTTTTATGATAATCTTTCAGAATACTTAACTTTTTTTCAAATTCTGTGTTAATTTATAATTAACTAGCTTTTGCCCCCGGCATCGCTCGCATATTCGCCTCCCCCCCCCCCCACACTCTCCCCTCCCCCTCTCCCCTTCCCACCATCAATCAACAATCAAATACGCGCCGTTTAGCATTCATAATATTAGTATAGCTGTTGGCTTAGGACAAAATGTAAATTAGTACCTATTTTATATTTGTACATTAAATATTAATAGAATAGATTAGAATACTCATATTTGAATTTTTGCAATCAAAGAAATCTCCATAGTAACCTAAACAAATAAAAAAATGACAGCTTACGTCAGACATTTACTTAGCAACACGTTTTGCCAATAAACGTATAATAAATAATTTCATAACGCCACAGCGTATTTATAAAGCCAGAGCTTACCAATATATATAGCCTATGTTACTCGCAAATAATGTAGCTTTCGATTAGTGAAAGAATTTTTAAATTCCATTCGACATTTATTGCGTGAAAGAGTAAGTCACATCCATGCATACAAACTTTCGCATTTATAATATTAGTAAGACATATCAGACTTAAAGTCCTCTTAAAGTGCAAAGCGTAAAGGACACACTTATTTTCCTGGAAACAGATTGAAAGTGAACAAAAACGGAGAAAATGACATATTTGACTCATTTTTGGATTTATTTTCCTTTACAGCATTTCAAGTTTCCGCTATCGACATATATATGAAATGTTTGAAAAAAAAAATTTCCAGCAAGTTGGTGTTTTTTTTTTATATTCATTAGTTACGTTTTTTTTAATCTCCATAAAAGCTTAACACATCCATTATTATTATGAGATTTCCTGTCAACTATTTAACTTTTTTTTTAAATTAGCACAACACAGGAGGCTCCCCAGATGAGATGAGGTGACCCCAAAATCTTTAATTTATTTATTTTGCTAAGTCTAGGACGGTGACCGGACAACTCAGAATGAAATCTACTCAGAATCTCCTTTAAAAGTGATGAAAAATTTATATATAAAAAATGTTAAATAGGTTACGTTAGGTAGGGTTATTATGGAACGTTTGAAAATTATTTTTTTCTCAGCTTTTAATGATTTTTAAAGAGGTGTTGAGTTGCCTTGACTCTTGAGTTGGCATGGAACCGACTAGAACACGTTCGTATTCAAATAAATCTCACTAATAAATTTCACCCCTGATTCCAGATATCACCAAAGCGCACAACTCGCAGATTCTCACCTCCTCACGAAGCTGGGCAGATCACGCATCACGCTGGGCATCTGAAGCTCTAAAGGTCACCTCACCTTCATTAGTCAGTACTTGCTCCCGGAAATATAAACAACAATCGCCCGAAGACAGTCATTAATCATCACTCAGAGTCGTGTAGAAGTTTGAACAGAAAAAAAAAACAATCACCGATGCTAGATGGTTCAAAGAAGTATCTTATATTTAATTGTGTACATATAATAGGAAGATTGGGTTTTTGCTGCTGCAAAATTATACATGTCTTGCATTGTAAATAAACAAATTAACTTTAATAAAAAAAGCTCAATAATTTTTTGCGAGCAAAAAAATTAAGAAACCACTTTGTTTTTGCAATTCCATGAAATTAATTTTAACCTCCCATTACTTATCGGGTTTGAGTCATATTTTTCACATTAGGAATATAATAATATCACCATTCTCTTGATGCCTGTCAAAATAGCGTAAGTTTTCGTGATTACTGTTGAACCCATGACTAGTGGATATATTATATATCGGATAAATTAGCCGAATTTTCTACGTATTGCGTCTATTTTTTTATTATAATTAATTTTTTATTATAATAACAATATTGCTTACTTCAATCCACTGTCTCGAATGTGTCGTTTGTACAACACAATTGAATGTGACCTTATTGATATCTTCGCAAACAGTCTCGAATATTTTAAAAAACAAATTAAAAATCTTCTACCATGATATGTCATGGAAGAAGATTTTTGATTATTGTTAATTGATGATATGTCATGATTGATGATATGCTACGATTGTTAATTGCTTTATTATTATGTCTTTTCTTTATTTTAACTTTATTATCCTTTCCAGAAACGTTTCTTTCTCTGTACACTTACCATGTTTTAAATTTCTTGTCTTATATTTCTTTTTTATTATTATTATTATTTCTGTTTTCTTTTCACTACTAGCATCTCCGTCGAGCCACAACTAAACCTTAATTACGCATGCTGTGAACATTTCTAATTGGAGTGTTAATATCAGCTCATATTCCAACGTTATAATATTAATGCAATAATTTGTTAACACTCTGTAAATGTTTCAAACAATAAATAAATAAATAAATAAACTTATTTTGGAAGCTTATCTAGTGGATGGTGAAATACTTCCTTTCTTTGCAATATATTAGGTATTGAACGATATACTTTTATATGCAGTCGGCAGCGTCGCGTCGCCAGTTTAAGCTTCGCTGGATGATATTTAAGGCCCTTAAGGGAATGGATCTGGCTTACTTATCGGAATCGTATATTCCAGAAAATTCCGATTCTCCACAGTCAACCCTCAGGTCAGCAGCGTCATCAGCTATCCGAAGGTTTAAGGAACCAACAAGGAAACCAGATACAAAATTCGGTGAGCGCGCTTTCGGAGTGTTAGGACCTAAAGCTTGGTCGGCAGAATATAGAGCTAAACATAAAACTCACCTTTTCAGACAACCGTACCCATAAAGTAAAAAACATTTCACCTTCATCTCCACACTCGTGAAATTGTTTATATCTAACTGGATAAAAATGTAAGAAAAAAGAGCTGTAAGCGTTTTAATGTCATTTCATAGAAATTCTCCAATCCTACAAAGTTCTAAATTTTCCAGTATTTCAAAATACATATTTTCTTTTGCCACTAATCTTCTCGTAAATGTAATATCAACAGTAATGGGGGTAGCAAATGTAAAATCATGCAACGTCCAGTGTTTTAAATATAGTGTCCCCCGCTTGCAACGTCGTATATCTTCTCCAAGCATAAACTTTCCAATTTAAGTTTGTTTGTCGGAAGTGACCAGCCAGGTGAGTAGGTTTTCTGTATCTATTTGTGAATAATAAAATTAGATAGAGCATAAGAAATCATAATCATGAAGTGATTTTTCACAAAAGCGGCGCTCTACAAATTATACAATTATTATTATTATTATTACGAATTTCTAAAATAAGTCTTTCTTCTTTTGGCCGATTACAGCAGAATGTAAATATCAGCGCCCTTGGGGTGATTGTTCACAAAAACGGCGCTCTACAAATTATCCAATTATTATTATTATCGTCATATGTCCATATAAAGTATGGAATAATTTAGACCCGACAAATTTTGTGCAATGTTTTATTATCTCTAAAAATAGAGGCATGTTGAAGATATTCATAACTCCAAAACAAAAATATCTTTGAAATAACGGTGTTTAGGGTACATAACTAATATAACCATATACCTAAAAAATCGTTGAATCTAATCTTAAAGATTTCCAAATTCTTCAGAACTAATACTAACGAATTATATATAATAGCACATGTTTTTATTTTCTCAATAATTTAGAGAGAATTAATAAATGTGTTTTAAGCAATTATTAAAATCTAATTACTTTTCAACAGTAGTCATAAAATGTCATATTATACAATGACTCACCGAGGGAAACAAGCCTAATAGAAGTGCCGTGATGTAACGATTCCATTTGAATATAAGTACCTGACTGCCTCACGAGATAAATTCAGAAAACTTGTTTGCCTTAATCGATTTTATGTGAGGAAAAATATATATTTCATATCTCGATTCTCTGTAGAGGTGTGCTTGTATTGTGCCATTATTATATTTTAATTTTGTTTGTAAATATGTCTCTCTTTTAGTAACGAGGTTAGCTTTTTTTTCCTTAAGAGCGTTTAACCAGCCAGCGGCCGAAAATCCACATTTCGTCGAAAGATGTTCTAACGATTGTACAGGGCGGTTCCAATGAGAAAGATTAATTACTCTCCGTACCAGCTTTTTAAAATTATAACTCAATATCGATTTTATTTCATTCCAAATTTGCTTTAATTTATACCTACATCCAAAAATGCTGAAAGGCGTGTTGATAAAACTATTAAAATTATGTACTTATTTTGTAATTATTTTTTCATCACAAGTATTTATCATTTTTCAATAATGTCTGAGCAAAATAAGAATGTTAAAAAATCTGAAATATATTAGTCTGTAAGTGCGCAAATAAATACATAAACGGGCCGATTTTCGTCAAGAAACACATGTACGTATATATTTTTTAATGATTTTATTTAAACTAAAATTAAAATTCTGTAACATACGTTTACCAGATAATGTATTGATTTATTTTACTACATGATTATATGATTTGAAATGGGTGTTGTATAATGTAAAATCTTTTTGAAAATTTAACAAATCTGCCATCGACCTGTGGTATAACCTTATTATACTCAAAATAAACATTTTTTCCCAAAATTTAAAACATACGTTTACTAGATAAATAAACAATCTTTCGAAATCCATTTATAATTTTTTGTGGAAAAGTGTCAATACGTCTAAACACTGATTTAAAAATGACGTATTTCTGGTTTTCTCTGGTTATACGCTCTTAAGGCGTGTGGCCTGTCAAAATAAAAATGTACGTCTTTTTTGAGGATTTTTTTTTAAAACCTGATAATATTTATTTTAAAAGAAAGATTCATTATCTGACACGGAAAACTTATAATATTTTAATTGAACCCTTTTTTCAGGTGAACATCGCCCAAGTTCCAACTGCTCTTAACCGCCTGGAGACAGTGACGCTACGGCATCTATGAGCTGTCTTGTTAAATAGAATCACGTATAATGTCGATATGTTTAAGAGGAACCTTTGCGCGGCCCGTTTCGGTCCGTTTCATACAAATCCTAGTTTTGAATTTGAAATCAAAATACCCAACCGATATATCATATACCTTTTGTTTAATAATATATTTTTTCAGTTTGCTGCTTAATCTGCTTAGCTTATCTTAAATATTTTCTCTCTTTTAAACGCTTTAAAATGTTCATTTTGTAATGTTTTGAAATGAATAAATTGAATTGAATCTCCAATTGGGGGAAGTTGAGGGGCTGAAGGTAGTGGGAAAGGGATGGAGATGGATAAGAGGAAGGTAGGGAAGTACCTATTCAGATCTGTTCATCAAAAAAACGGCTAGAGCCATTTCATGATACGTTTCAATTTGGAGCAGTGGTCTTACATCTGGGCGATACTGCGCGTATCTTCCACTCTGAAACTCTGATTAAATTATGAAATTACACAAATCAATCAAATAAAATTTATTTGCCGGGATTTGAACCTGTGACTTCCTGCGTGCTAGTTGAATGCTTGCTCTTGGCCACGTAGGCCGTCGGAATAAATAATAACATTTATTATAATTCTTTGTTCAATCATAGCTGTTCTTTTGGACTGCAAACCGTGCTTTTAGCAGCTCCACAGGGATTTACAGTCTACAACTTTGCTCTCGACCATCGATCATTTTAAGCAAGAAAACTTTCTCGTGTAATATTGGAGGACTTAGCTAGCAGAGGATAAAACGCCTAGGTGGGAAACCGAAGCATTTCTCCATCTGGCTACTAACTGGTCTGACATAAAATTTTTCTCTTGACTCTATACGATGATAATATTGTTAATAATATTATTTAAGACTAGCTGGTCCCCGGCATGCGTTGCAAAGCCGTTCAAAGAAATAAATTGATTCTCCCTGTATGTCCTTTCCCATGCTTCCCCGTTCCTTTCCACCTTCCCCGCCTTCCCCCTCCCTCGTCTCTTACCTCTGTCTTTCCTCCCTGCCGCTAAAAGATATGAAATACACACATCTTCATTTATACTAATTTCATAACGTCAGAACTTTCCATTATATATAGCCTATATGTTATTCTGATGTATGAGCTATATTATTGTAAAGTTTCATTAAAATCCATTCAGTAGTTTTTGTGTGAAAGAGTAACAAACACACATACATCCTTGCAAACTTTCGCGTTTATTAATATTAAGTAAGATTTTAAAATAATACTATGCGATGAAATTAAATGGAATATCACTTAAAACTAATTTATAAACATACTCAGATAGATCTATCCGATCTATAGAGACGCTATCCAGGTTACAAACCAATTCTTAGAATGATTGTTTCCAATGAAAAGGGTAGTTGCCCGTAATATGGAGAAAAATAATTAGTTGATAATAATGTAATTCTAAAATTTGAAAATATGAGATTGACAAATATGACGGTTTGACAGAAGGTGGCAATAGCGAAATTGGTTAACGCGCTCGTCCCGGTTAGACGGAGAGGTCTGGGTTCGAGTCCCAGTTGCGACCATTGTCTTTTTTCTGTTTTTCTGTGTTTTGTTCTCTTTCATATTTTCGTTAAGATTATTATTGTTAACTTATTCTAATTTGATATATTTCACTGATGGGAATAACCTTCAAAAAAGTATAAAGTTTTTCTTATAAAAATTAATTAATAAATATTACAGTGTAATAAGAACAAGTTTAATGCAATAATTAATCTAATAAGTTACATACGAAAAAAAATTATTACTAGCTATCCGGAGGTCACAGGGTCAAATCCCGACGTGCGCAAGTAAATTTATAATAATAGCACCAATCTCTGTCAGCGTAGGTACATTTTACTGTCCGTGACTTAGAAATTTTATGCAGCTGCCCTCAATCTCACAATAAGCGTGCTAATGGGCACTAGTGAATATTTTATTTTTATATTATTGCGTTGTTATATTTCATGCAATGTGCGAGATTAGTGTAGGTATACAAGTTTTAATTCTTAGAACCGATAAATTGTTTTCCATTATCATTCTGCGAATTATTATGCATTGATAACTGCATTCGTAAATCTTAATTTGTTTGAAATCATGTTGTGAAACATGTGCATAAATATTTATTTGTTTTCATTAGATCCACACAGGAGGCATTGGGGGAAAAATCTCTCGTTGCCTGTGCCATCTTTGGGGATGCTGTGTGGATGGTCTATTTAGGTAAAGGAAGTAGAGGAAGTTCTAGGATGGAAATAGATATGAAATGGTGGGTAGGAATCTGGGGTCAATGGATCCAGGAGTGACGCACTTATGAATCCATTAATCACACTGCGTTGCAAGGTGATGGGTCAGATCGGTGGAGAGGTCAAATGGTATCCATCGACCAAGCCTTCCCGATCTGGCTGGTAGGTAATAATCAAATAATAATCTTAATCTTACAAATCTAGTGCAGCCCTGCTAAGTTAACAATCTAGCGAACCACTTGGGGTGACCTATGGAAGGGGTATTATAAATAAACTGTACCGATACTCGCCTCCCAAATTGAGTATATACTTCGACCAAGTATACCCTACGTCAGGGTTTCCCAAACTTTTTCTGCAATGGAGCACTTTGCAACCCCGTAAATTTTAACGGAACACTTAGCTTATATTGTTGGTTGGGTAAGTTGGGTACAAAGCACTCTTTTTAGGGTGAATAGCCTATTTCAAAAATTCCTAATATTAAAAATTTGAAAAAATGTTATTAAACACATTATTTATTTAGTCTACAAAAAAATTGGAATATAAACAAAAAAAATTGGAATAAATAAAGCACCTAACGACCTTGACGATTTTGAATCCGTGAATTGCATATCTTCTTGAGATCAGGCACAATATTGGTAAGCTGGATTCTATAATGAATTCCTAAACACACTCTCATACCATGGATTCCAAAGCACCATAAACACTCCTACACGTGCTATACTGGACTCCATCTCATGTATTGACCACCTCATGGTCAAATCAAACTACCCAATAACGTCTATTGTATACGAATCTACACTAACTGATCACTATACCACCATACTTGCCATACAGTTATACAACCAGAAAGACAAAAAACAAAAAAACACAACAAATATAAAAAAAATTAACTATGATGGAATTCTTCATTCGCTAAGGAGTAAATCATGGTCTGAACTATATGAAATCACAAATCCAGATGATGCCTGGACATACTTTATAAATTACCTACAAACTACCATTAACCAACAGACTAATATTACCATAAAGCATGTTCCAAATAACCTCTTACCAATTAAGCCATGGATTAACCACACTATTATTAAATCTATCCGTAAACGTAACAAACTCCACAAAAAAGTTATTAACAATCCTTACGATATACAACTTCAAATTTTTTATAAAAGATATAGAAACATATGTACCCAAATAATAAGAAAGGCCAAAGAGATATATTATAAACAGAAAATAGAAAATTGTAATAATGATCCTAAAAAAATTTGGAAAACCCTTAAAGAAGCCACCCATTCTCAACCTAATCCTGTAAATGACTTGAAACAACTTACTATAAACAATAAAATAATTAGTTTTTCTAGTCATCCCAATATTATTGTTAATCACGCAAACAAATATTTTTCAAAAATTGGTGAAGAACTCGCAAAAAATATCGGTGAAAGTTCTATCAATTCTAGCACACAAGGCTGTAATACAAAATGGCCCATTAACTTGAGTTTTAGTCTAAAAAATATTTCGAATGAAGATACTAAAACGATAATAAACTCATTAAAGAACTCATCTTCAACTGGCTTGGACGACATTTCAAATATTGCCTTAAAAAAACTTTTACCAGAAATCACCATTCCCCTTACAAATCTCATTAACTAAAGTATCGCAAAAGGCCAATTCCCAGATAAACTTAAACACGGAATCATAATTCCAATACATAAAGGAGGTTCTAAAGTGGATATAACTAACTATCGTCCAATAACATTACTAAATTCACTATCCAAAGTCTTCGAAAAAGCAATCAACGTTCAATTGGTCGAATACCTTGAAAAAAATAATATATTATCCCACAACCAATTTGGCTTCAGGAAAAATAAAGGCACCTCCGATGCCATTGCGACAGTTACCGACTTTTTAAATGAAAACTTAGACAAGGGATCAAAATGCATGGCAATATTTCTAGACCTATGCAAAGCATTTGATACTATCTCACATTCCAAACTAATACAAAAACTATCAAACATTGGAATAAATGGGAATGAACTTAGTATTATTCGTAATTACCTTTCAAACCGTAGACAAAGTGTTAAAATCAATAACTGCCTCAGCAATCAATTGCCAATTAGTTTTGGCGTGCCTCAAGGAAGCGTTATGGGTCCCACTTTATTCCTAATTTACATAAATGAACTGTGTAATCTACCAATAGATGCCAAAATCGTTAGTTTCGCTGATGATACGATTCTCCTCTTCAAATCAAGTAACTGGTATGATGTTTACATAAAAGCAAACAGGGACACAATTATTGTTAAAATATGGTTAGACAATAATACACTAACAATGAATGTGTCAAAAACCAAATACATTGAGTTTAGTATTAATCCGTCCCTAAGTAACCCTGAAAATAATATTCATATATGTGCTTGCCCCCTGTCAAATGCTAATACATGTGATTGCCCCTATCTAGAACGTGTTACAAAAATCAAATACTTGGGTATTATTTTTGACAGTAATTTAAAGTGGAAAGAACATATTATCACTACAGCAAACAAACTAAGAAAATCTATATACTTCTTTAGACAAACTCGTAACTTTCTTAATCTGAAGCAACTCAAAACAATTTACTATGCACTATGTCAATCTCTAATCGAGTACGGTATCATAGCCTGGGGAGGAGCAAATGCTGCCGCCATTGATCCGATCTCCAAAGCCCAGAAACTAATTATAAAAATTATTCTAAAACTACCGATCACAAGCAGTTCGGATGAAATCTTTAGGAGAATCGGTGTTTTGGACATTAGGCAACTTTATGCAAAAAATATACTAACTTACCTATTCAAACATAGAACTGTTTTTGACAATATCCAAACTGTTCGTGATACGAGAACCAAAGGGCAAAATCTCTTACTTATCCCTTTCGCCAAAACAACGTTTGGTCAAAGAAACTTCAGATACTTTGCAACTAAACTTTATAATACACTTCCACTGACCATTAGACAGCACACTAATTATGTAAAATACAAATCAGATACCAAGTCTTGGATCACTAGCAAAGACAGATCATATATTAACAATATTTTTATAACCTCCTAGTGCATGCTTTCCCTTTGGTACAATACTGATTGTCCTTGTACCTTTAAATGTATATAACATTGTTGTTTTTATCCTTATTCTTCTTTTTATATTAAACTACTTATGTTAAAATGCGCCTGCTCTCAACACAGGAATTCCTAGTGAGACAGGCACGGTACAATCACCTATGTAACTTGATAAAAAAAAAAATTAAAAAAATATCTAGTGTGGTATCGAGCCTGTTACTATACGTTGACTTCATTGCAGCATATAATACCCTCGACTCTGTGCAAAAACTGCTGATTCTCCCATTATAATACATTCCACCAACCTACAACTAAAACGACATTTGGACAAAGAAATATGCAGTACTTCTCCATAAAATTATTTAATTTACTCCCTCTTACAATAAAAACAATTTAAAAGAAACATAAAAACATGGATTATGGACATGGGAAAGAAGAAGATAGACACAATTTGGCAATCGAACAAATATTTATGTGTTGTACTTTCTTTTAGATTCAATTTTATAATTTTCATATGTAATTTTTTAACATAGGTACTTACTTTTATTCAAACAAAAAAACTTGTACAATGTGTCCTTAGAACGGGGTACCCCAGTAAGGACACATTTTTTTCTGAAAAAATGTTAAACAAAGAAAAAAAAATAATAATAAACACAGGCGTCGGGTGGGAATGCTATCCTTGTTCTACCGGTATTACAATGGAAGATGCTCCGACGAACTAGCGTCATTGATCCCTTCGGCACCGGTGCATAGGCGGGAAATACGACAAGTCGAAAGTCCCTCCACATAGCCCTGAGGGAAATTTTTTCCTCAGGGCCTCCTGTCTGGAGTTAATGTAAAAAATAAAACACGCCAAACGCGTGCCCAACATACGCAACAAACGCGTGTCACATGAGAACGGGTCTCTTCTTCGACTCGTTCTTGTGTTCAAAAGCTCGGCTGCGGAACAATTTGCCGGCCTCTGTGTTTCCTCCTTCCTACAACATGGGTCTCTTCAAGACCAATGTTCCCTTCCTCTTCTCAAAAAGAGCATCCACACAGCATCTCAGATGACATAGGCCCTGAGGGATTTTTTTTCCTCAGGGCCTCCTGTGTGGAGTTAATGTAAAAAAAAGCATACTTAGAAAATCCCGCTTCTTATAAATAGGTTGTAGAAAATGGAAGTAAAACAATGATAGTTTGTTTTGATAAATTGGGGTACTCTAATGACAAACTCGCACAGAAATCATTTAAAGGTTGATCTTTTTATTTTTGTTTCAAATTATAGTCACTAATTAAATCAATTAGATTTCCATATTCACTTCATTGACATTTATGCACTTGCGCTTGAGCCCACTGCTTTAGCTGTCCCGGAAAATGGATTACGAACCTAGGAATCGTCCTTACCTTACTAGTTTTCGGAAAATATTGCATAATAGTTGATTTCAAGTTATGCAGGTTTTCTAAAATTTAATTCATTCAAACATTCACTTTATTAGATTGGACTGAAATCCAAAATTGTTATTTTTTTCACTTTTTCACCAACATTTACGGCACTACGCACATTTATAGTTCGACTAATTGCTAACAAGGTTGTAAGACTGATTGATTTTTTACATTATTTTACTTTTAGGTAAAGTCGATATCGTAAAAAAGTATGGTTGGGTTCCTTGGGAACTTGGAATTTCGTGAAACACATGCAGATCCGTTATCTCGTTGTTATTGTATCTACATCGCACAGGTGTTCATATTATTGACTCTTACCTCAGTATTATAAACCGTAGTAATAAACTTCAGAGATTTTTTTCAGTATGTAAAATGAAGATTTACTGTAAAAACAGTATAAAGTGCTCTTTCAACTTCCATAAAGCTTAGTCCCTTTACCTGGAAGGATCCCTTATCCTGGAACAACGATTGTGAAATATTTTACAAATAATAATTTCTTGCGAGTAATATCATTGGTGTTGAATTATGAATATGTGTATTTTATATGAAATGAAATTCTTCCGACAAACAGTCGCGGAACCCCTACTCAGGTTCGGCGGAACCCTGGTGTTCGGCGGAACACAGTTTGGGAAACCCTGCCCTACGTCAACGAGTAATGAGTATATATGATAATTTGATTGTAAAGTCTTAAAAAAGTGAACACTTCATTACCAAGTTCTAGACCTATTATCCACTTTTATCTTGACTGTTTCAGATTCAATCACTCGTACGTTTTTTGAAGTGAAACTTCTTTATCCCCGTTAGTGATTTGAAATTCGGATGAAACGGAAATGCGTCACTGAAATTAATTATTTGTGTCCTCGGTTCTAATATAATGCGGTAAATTCGCGCGTCGGCGCGGGCCTTCGATAGCGCAGTGGGCAAGGCGCTCGACAAGTCTCAGCGGCCAGAGAGACATACATAGAGCGTACGGAGGTTCGATTCCTACGAAATCCAAAAAAAAAAACATTTTAATTTTTGTTAAATTAATATCCAATTGTCAAACCACTTTAAAATAAACAGGCAAAAGAAAAGAAAGTGACATCTAGCGACTTTACTAGTTTCACTTCTACCGCGCGTGACTTACACACTCAGATTTTTTGTTGTATTTAGTTATATTTTTATTATTATATATAGTTAGATTAGTTTGTAAACATATAATAAGAGGTGATTCTAATTGAATCAAAACACTAAAAGATCACCCAACATCAAAAGGTAGTAAATGCTGCTTGATCTCATGATCATTTTTTTAATGGCGATTCGTATCGGTGACCGATTTACGAACAATTCGTTTGAATCGTTGAGTTCGATTCCATTCGAATTAAATTAAGTTTCTTTTAAAGTTGAAAACTTATTATAATTGCACATTGTATGAATACAATATACCTTAACCTTTCACCTGCCAATCATTCCACGTGTCTTTCTAATGATTAATGATTTTCTCTGATAATAATATTTATAATATTGCTTATTTTCTTTTACTTACGCTTTATTCTTGAATAGGTTATCTCTGGAACTGGTTTCAGAGATAACCTATTAAAGAAGAAAAAAAAATCAAGATTTCATGGTGTGCTTTGACTGATTTGCTGTTAATATTTCATATATTTCATCGTTTTGGAAAATAAGTTTCATCTTTAAATTTGAAAAAAATATTGGAACACGATTTTATCATTATAATAAATACCAAGGGGAATGATTCGGGTCTCTTCACACGATTAGAATTTGCTACCATTTGGTCTTGTTTACAAAAATACACAAAAGGATTGGTTGTACGTCCAATGGCCATCCGCATTTGGTTTTTGACTCATATTTGGCAGATAAACCATTTTGGTAAAACCAAATTATGTTGATCCTTCGACCTCCAAAGAGATTGCATCTCGTCACGTCAATATTTTGTTTCGCAGACAAAACTTAAACTAGTCAATATATTTATCAAATCTAACAAGAACTAGGCTTCACAAAAAGCAATGCAAAAATTGTTGAAATAATAACCCTTGTTGAGTAATTGGAAAACAACTATTTGTTACCGGAAAATAACTTGATTAGTGTGAAAGCAGCTTCTACTAAATCGTCATCTCAGATGTTTTGCTCATTGCCATACCAAAATAATTTTCAAAGACATCTTCTGTATTGTATTTCCTTAAATACTTAATGTAATTTCCGTAATGACGAACTTTTAACATTAAGTTTTTAAATCTCTCATTTATTTTGCAAGGTATCAGAACGTTGCTAATAAATCTCTTGAACATTTTGTTATTTAGTTTGTACATGACAGTTGATCGTTTTTACTATGCGCAGTAGTTATTTTAATTGGGTAGGGTTCTTATTTGGCGTTATCATGTTCTTGAGGTGCAAAGACGAATTCTCATAATCTATGTAACAATTTCTGATTTTGAAATTCAATAGATTCAAAATTCAACCTCAAAATCCGAAATTGGTAAATACCCAGATCGTCTTTGCAAACTTTGACACCCTATATCTCAGAACAATGTAAAGTGAAGTTAGAAGCCTGTCCAACCAAAGTAACGATATTATGAATTTTCTTTAATGGCTTCCTGAATCTTCAAAAGCTTCATGCAAAGTTTTTGGTCAATCATCAATCTGTAATCTCTTATTAGACGGTAAGTAATCGAAGGACACGACAACAATGTCACATTAAGGTCATATAATTGAGTCGATCAAATTGTAATTAAAATTTTATTGACTCTTTGAAAGGTAAACAATGCGTAATTGAGATGAACACGTCACTGGGGATTTCCGTAGATTGTCCGGGACGGCATTAAAACCCGTCTGCTTGGTTCAATATATTCGCACCTCACAATCCGGAAGCCTCGGTTTCGTCAAACCGAAGTCAAACCGTCACTTTGGATCGAGATTGTAAAATATGTATGCAAGATAGCTTTCATATTTCAAGATAATAAGAAGCATTATTTCGTTCTCTTTCTGGAAAAGAAAAATACATATGTTTGCATGAGAGGAAGAGAGATGCGAGAGAGCGAAATGTGGGACGTTTTTGGTCTTATGAAAGTATAACGCGATTACGTGTTTTGGGATGTATTTATTCCTAAACAAGCATACGGGTTAAACATATTTCAAGACTTCGGTGGTGGTCGCTTTTATTTCTGCATAATTTGAAACTGTTATGATCGAATAATTTTATGAGTAAATCATGTCTTCTAATCTCGTTTTATACGCCGTAATAGAAAAAAAACTCATGGAATCGGTAGGTTAACTAGTCCCAGCGAAAGCTCTCACGGACGTCATCGACGTTCGTTCTCTTCCTTCTCACGCGTCTTGTTTGAAAACGAAAAAGACAGAAGATACTAAAACGATGACGTAACGTACGATCTCTCGCTGGGGCTAGTATACCAACAGAACAATAAACAAGAATAGGGACTAGTATACCCAAAGAAGTATTCTCATTTACTTGTTTATTGTTTCAGGGTAACAGAACAAAACAGAACACTTTTGAAAAGTTATGATAATATATAAAAGTTATTATATAAAATGGTAAAAAATTAATAAAAGGAAACTTGATTAACTAGGTTAGGTAAGGCAAGACTAGTTTTCACTATTCATCACTTTTAATGAAAATATAACAATTTAGGAGGCGGGTGTGGGTACTGCCGCTTCGGGAACCATTTATTGCATAACCAACACTTCTGCCATAGGTCACCCCAAGTGGTTCGCTACGTTTGGTGACTTAGCAGGGGTGCCCGGGTTCATGGGGTAAGGTTGGTCTCTTGGCGGTGGGCACTTCTGCCCACCAACTGCATGGCAGGCCGGATCGAGATAGAATGATTAAGAGAGTCCCTTTGACAGTGGGGGGGATGGATTTATGCGTCTATCACTCCTGTATACACTGACTCCCAGGTTCTTACCCACTCCTAATACTTTTCCTTCCAGAACTTCCCATCCTTCCATTCCTAAAAAAGAGCCTCCACACAGCATCCTTAAAGATGACATAGGCCCTGAGGAGAATTACTTTTATCAGGGCCTCCTGTGTGGAACCAATATAAAAAAAATATATATGTAGGTATATATTTATGTATATATATATATAATTTTTCAAAAGTTCTCTTTAGTCACTGTTCTGTTTTGTCTTCCTCATAAGACCTATTTAAATGTCTTAGTTAACTGTTTCCTTCTTAGTTCTTATTTTTGTTTATAACCTTAAATTTTTCAACAATTTTTTTCTCAATTTTTATAAGAAAAACTTTCTTTTTATACTTTTTTGAAGGTTATTCCCATCAGTGAAATATATCATATAGAATAAGTTAACAATAATAATCTAAACGAAAATTTGAAAGAGAACAAGACACAGAAAAACAGAAAAAAGACAATGGTCGCAACTGAGACACGAACCCAGACCTCTCCGTCTAACCGGGACGAGCGCGTTAACCAATTTCGCTATTGCCACCTTCTGTCAAACCGTCATATTTGTCAATCTCATATTTTCAAATTTTAGAATTACATTATTATCAACTAATTATTTTTCTTCATATGGTATAATATAATGGTCCCAGTTGCGACTATTGTCTTTTTTCTGTTTTTCTGTGTCTTGTTCTCTTTCATATTTTCGTTTAGATTATTATTGTTAACTTATTCTAATATGATAAATTTTTTCCTCGTTTGAAAATCACAATATTACTCGTATTAGTCGTATTATTGACGAACCGTGACGAATTAACCCTCTAACTGCTGAATACTATATATTTATATGCAGCCTGCGATCTTATTCCCTGCGCGGAGTTTACATTAGAATTAACAAATAGGTATTATATAGATATATAATATAATCATAATAATAAAAATAAAGTCTAACCTTTATACAGGGTGTAACAGCACGTACCCGAAAGATTTTAACCAGCGATTCCTGGTCATATTCACGTGGTCAACAGCACGGTAACACACGAAATAGCGCGCGTATCTCATGATCCCATCGCGACGTGCAGGAGTGGGATCAGTTCATGGGTGGGGTTTGTCTAGGTCTCGGAGACGGATGATCAGGACACACTGAACCCCAGATTCCTACCCACCCCTTTAACCCTTTTGCCTTCCCAGAACTCTCCTCTCCTTCCTTTCCTTAAAAAAACCTCCACACAGCATCACCAAAGATGACATAAGCCCTGATGGAAATTATTTTCCTCAGGGCCTCCTGTGTGAAGCTCATGTTAAAAAAAAATGTGGCGATGTGTGATTGATAATTTTTAAAAAAAAATGTATATATATATATAGCATCGGACAGAAGAAAACGACTCATACTCTTTGTACTCGGAGTATATTCAGGAATTGCTATTTAAAATACTTACTTACACCCTAAAGATACTTACACCCTGTATAAGAAGCCCAAATTTATAATTTTTAAGATATCATGAATTTTTTACTTAAATAAAATAGCATAAACATTTTTTTAATATACCGCATGGGGGCCGGCACCCGTCTATGCACGTTATCCGCAGAATTAAATCGTGAGCATCGTGATTAATTACTTCATTATCTTCGATCAAAACTCGATAAATACTCATCACCTGTGAAGGCACAACAACATATACTGAGGCTTCCAATATACACCTCCAGGTGTTATTAATCATTGAAATTAAAAGATGCCTATAATAGACAGACAAATAAATACATAATTATTTGCTTCATGGAAACTGTGGAAGAATACGTAATTTCTTACTGTACTCTTTGAATGATTCAGCATTTAGAAATATCATCGGCCTTTATCCATAAACACAGATGGTATTTATAAAGATATCATTTCCTAAGTACCTAAAATATAAAGGCGAAACAAATTGGTTGTTAACATTATCGAAAATGAACCACACAACTTGTGGTGATTTAATTTTGATTTCTTAGGTACTTGACTATCAGATTGATCTGCCGGAAATCAATATTTGATCATAGCTTAGAACATTATCTTCATTTATTAACTTTGATGATTTCCAGATAAAAATAATTTGCTGTAGACTGTACGTACTCTTCTTGATAAATGCGCACTTTTTTCATCTCTCTATTTGTAAAATAATTTTCTCATATTTACATACTTCTTTTCCATATTTGTAATATGACATTATAGTTTGATAAAATAAAAAACCCGTAGTTATTAACAATAGTCCTGCCATTAGTTTCTCCAGGAAACCGAGGTAATAACCAAGGTAATCGTCTTTCTTGCTTGCTAACATTGAAGATTTATTTATTTTAGTCCTGCATATCGGACAAGGAAACCAATCCTGTCTTCTCAGAGTTTTCTTGTATCTATTGACACATTTTAAACAAAATGTGTGTTTGCAAATTAGAGTGACTGGATACTTTGGGTTGAAAAGACATATTGGACAATGTAAATTCATTATAAAAGCAATATTTGTTTAAAATTATTTTTAAAGCTCTATACAAAATTAGTTGTCGTAAATATTTTTTTTCTTCTTTTCCATATTTATAAGTAAAAATATTTGTATATTTTTTTTATTTTATCTGCTGTTAATGTTAATTCGTGAGAAATAGTTTGGGTGCAGGTGAGTTCTCTAGTTATTGTTTTGTATATTATTGTTAATTGACATCTGTATCTGTATTTTCTCCTAAATAAAAAAAAAAAAAAAAAAAAAAAAAAAAAAAAAAAAAAAAAAAAAAAAATAATAATGATAATTATTACTTATTATTTAACAAAACAAGACCTCGTTGCACGGGTTAAATGCGTGCTTCATTACTATTTGTATTTGATGAAAAAGGTGATGTAATTGTTAGCTGTTTTAAGCACATTAAATTCTATTTTAAACTGTTTGAAATATGATATATATGATATTTGACTAAACTTCATAATATATTATGGTCTGCCACGTGGATAGTGATATGGCGTATATTGCTATATTTAAATAAATATGTGATGAAACATTAGTATGATCTTGGAAACGTTCTTCCCGAATGGTTTTTCTTCTTTATGGAGTATACGGATATATGGATACACTGGTGTGTTCCGCAACATGATCAAAAGGAAATTTTTAAGTGTTCGGTTTGGAAATATCCCGCCCTCATTCAAAAAATTTAACCTCCTAATTTTAATATGAAGACATGTAAACTGCTTATAGTGTTAGAGAGCCGTTGAATGCACCAACATTCGACCGTTTATCTTATATTTTAGGATTTATAAAAAATGAATTCCGCGAATTATTTACTTTAAAATTGCAGTTGTGGTTACTATTTACAACTCTCAGAAATATTAAATATTATGACTTCTGTATGTTGTCTATGGCCTAGTTGATATCACGCATATAACTTTAAATTCCAACATGTATTTTCTAATATATAAACAAATGAGCAATGATTCGTAAGAAAACATATTTAAAAACTTCGGTTCCCGGAACGTTAATAACAAATAATTCATAACAGTCGTATCCATAAGGTCAACAACCTTTCACCTTCACCTTCACTGCCCGCGACTTTGTAAATAACTAATTGCGTAAAAATGAAGAAAAAAAACCTATTTCAAAAAATTCTCCAGCCGTAAAGAGTACCAAATTCTCCAGTCTTTCAAAATACACATCAACTCTACTTTTACCACAAATCTTCTCATAAATGTAATACTAACAGTTATGGGGGTAGCAAATGTAAATTCATGCAATGTCCATTGTTGTAAATAGAATGTCCTCATGTCCAAGCGTAAACTTTATAATTAAATTGTGTATATCGGAAGTAACCTGCCAGGTAAGTATGTTTTCTGTATCCATCCGTGAATAATAAAATTAGATAGAGCCTAAGAATTTATAATAAATTGTACACCCTTGTAATTGTCCTTGATATGATTTTTCATACAAACGGCTCTCTACAAATTACCCAATTATTATTACTATTATTAAAAGACGTGAGACATCTCTTGTTAAACTGTTCGATTAATAAGTTAGCCTTGTGATTTATCGAAGATTCGCGAATACTTTCAAAATAATTCCTATATATTTTTTGAAAGATCTCTCCAAATTGCCCACATTTTCGTAATCGAACGCTCGCAGGTGTTTGAAAATTGGCCAAAAAGTGGCCAACAAACGCTCCAAAATGAGGCCAAAAGAGCTATTGGTAGATTGAAGAAAGATACACTTGAACTAATCGCTGTGGAAATCTGTGAAAAGAAAATTACCCTTCATACCGTCTTTATCCCTATTATTAATCAATCCTGACATTGAGACATCCCTGATTGTTGAGAACATGAAGGATATTAGTTTACGAAGAGGACTGGACTTGAAGAAGCAGATTTCACGGAGTGTGCTGTTATCCAAGATGACAACCAAATCCTTCAGCCACCAATAAACGGACACTTTTAATTATTATTTAGAACGGCATTTATTGATTATTATTAATCTAACACAATGTTCAATTTTTAATAAGAAAAACTCTCTTTTTATAACTTTTGAAGTGTTACTTATTTGTTAATTACTTAGTAAATTAATTTTCATTTAGGCTTTTATAAGAAGCCAATAGTTCCATATAAATAAAATCGGAAATATTTATTTGAGACGCTATCTAGATTACAAACCAATTCTTAGAATGAATGTTTCTAATAATAAATGAACGAATGAGTTTGTTTAGGAGCTACGATGCCACAGACAGACACAGAAAGTCAAACTTATAACACCGTTCCTTGCGTCGGGAGGTAAAAAGGGTATAGTTGCCTATAATCGACTACCATAATACGGGCATGTGCCTAGCGTGGTAGTTGAATCACTGTAAAACTGTACACAAATTATATAATGAATAAAGAAAGAAAAAAAAAATAGTATAATATTGTTAATTCTAAATATTTTCAATATGAGATTGACTAATATGACGGTTTGGCAGGATGTGGCATTGGCGGAATTGGTAAACGCGCACGTCTCGATTAGACGAGATGTTCTGGGTTCGAGTCCCGGTTGCGACCATTACCTTTTTCTATTTTTCTGTGTCGAGTCCTCTTTCATATTTTCGTTTAGATTATTATTTGTATGTTCTTCTTCAATGATGTAAAACAATGTTGCTTAAATCTTACATCAATATTATAAAGTCTGACTGCATCCCAGATGCTGCACTTGGGCATGATTACCATAAAGCGAAGTAGCAACCTAATCATGTGCATTACTCAGTGAGATAAGAAACAAGCATGCCTTGTGCAAGTGCTTAGTTTATGAAAGACTATCAAACACTTGTCGCCATTGCCAGTACGTGTTGCTAGCAATTTCTGTGTTAACGATCGACTGTTATAATTCATTGCAATTGTAACGGTCAGATATGGACCTCATTAAGTTCTTATAGAATAATATGTAGGCACCTAAACTACCAACATTCCTCTCGTTTAGTAGGCATGGGAAGCTGACTGTAACTGTGCTTCTTGCATGAAGTTTTTGAAGTAAAACTTCTTTACGCACGCTTGACTTGGGGAGTAAGCTGGAGAATGCGTGACGAGAGATATAAGTTAGTGAAGATAGAAAGATAGAGAGAGTTACGTTTCGTATATTACTGTAGGGGCAAGGGAGAGAGGTGCGAGCACACATTTTCTTTCTCTCTTTCTCTCATAGCCAGATACGTTCCGAATATCAAGATATAGTACAGGCCTATTGTCTGTATCACACTGTAGGAGCAAGAGAGAGCAGTGTGCGCGCACATTTTCTTTCTCTCTTCTTTTATAAGTTAGTGATGTTTTACTTCATTCGTGTGGTCTAAAGCACACTCATTTTCGGTTCAGGAAGGATTTCGAAGGCTATCAGATTTTTTATCGTATTTCCAAACTTCAGCAATTTTTGGAAGATGTTATTTGTATACACTTTTGATACCATTGAAATTGGTGCATTTTCGGGACTGTCGTTTGAACAATCATTTTTTAATAGACCATACTGTTGTTCTTTTGACCACTTTTATCTATTTATATTTTATAGAGAAGAGTGTCCAGACCAACAAAATGACACCTACATTTTTTACTCCAAATATGCTTAGGATGGCTGGTTAAAATCCTTCAGGTCCGTGCCGAAACACCCTGAATTGAATAAATAGCATGTTTATCATTGTAAAAATATCGATGGATTGGTTTTTCGGATTATTTTGGTAAAAAGGGTAATTCAGTTTGCAGAGGGATTTCTTATCTACAATGCAAGTATTGTATGATAACTTCTTAGAGAGACTGGATAAGGTGACCTTTTTCTGACATCAGCGCGACAAAGTTCAACACCAACTAAATTAGTTTTGGCGTCGCGTTTTCATATTGGGGTGCCTGGTTTTCAGGTTTCCCTGACGGAAACCAGTCCCTACAAAATTATATTTATGAATAATTCTGTTCAGGAATGACAAGTACTAACGTGTAACATGGATCGAATTCCAATCTAACTCGTGCAGGGCCTAGGGGCATTGGAAATTGACAAAGTAGGTATTTCTTGTAAGTTAGACGTTAGTTATATTCAAGAGTTTGTCGTTCATTTCCGTATGGGAATATCATCTTAACCTATCTGCTGATTTTTTGCATCGTTTATTATCTTCTTCGTGCATCAAACACAATTAAATTTTGACTAGCATGTACGGCAATTATCCGCAATATTTATGGTGTCTAGATCTTTCTTTGACGTACGCGAATGCGGCCACGATCGGCTAACAAATAATAATAAACTACTTTCGAGGTTTCAAACTGTGAGTCGTAGCAACAAAAATAATACCTTTAGGTAATATTAAAATTCGTATTATTGTGGCATAGGGGAAGTAACGATATAGGCAGAAGTAGGACAGACCATAGAAACGTGAAGAGTTGAAGATAGATATTATTTTTCTGGAAGATTCACACAGAAGACGACAAAATATGTAGAAACAGGTAATGACAGACGAGGTCAAAGATGTATAAACCTTTATGATTAACATATTTGTAAAAAGCATTAACTTTGTGGCTCGCCATAATTTACAATTAAAACACATATAAATTATTTTGTTGTAGACCACTTTTATTTTTTAAACACTCTACCGGTTTCGAAAGCACCCTTCCTTCGTCAGGAGAATATTATAACATAATATTCTCTTACAGTTATAATATTCTCCTGACGAAGGAAGGGTGCTTCCGAAACCGGTAGAGTGTTTAAAAAATAAAAGTGGTCTACAACAAATTTATATGTGTTTTAATTGTACTTTATGATTAAATTTAATAAACAAGGTAAAATGTTAAGTTCAGCACTTTTTATTCTTCCATGAAATTGAACTGTCCTTCGTCTATAAAATCCAATGGTAAATTTGATAATATTGAAAAGTTTTTGCTGGGTTGACTGAGTTGAATCAGCTTCATGGTTAGATACGGAAAGCAAAACAATCCTTGAAAATGATAAAATTGGCGAAGCGTGACGTTAGTGAATTAAAATTGATGCACTTTGTGAATGATCCGGTCATCGATTACCAAGACTCATTTTTCTAAAAGAACATTTTTCAAATGAAACAAATGGAACAAAAAATACTTAATTTTGTTTAGCAGTTTTCAAACGCGGAATTCTCAAAATTTATGAAGTAAATCAAGAAAATTCAAAAATCAATTGCGTTGACCTAGCAATTCCATACACAACGAGATCGGCAAACTTCACGAGGCCAGAGCCCACCATTCCAAGTTTTCTTCGGTAAGACGAAGCTTAATGCTAAATCACCATTTTAGATAAATCTTTACTACAAATCTGTTTACATAATAAATACAAAAAAATAGGTAGGTATGGCATAAATTGACGCTTTTCCTACCGTTTCAATTGAGTAAAATTAAAAAAATAATTGTTGATTAGTTTATAAAAAAAAGTAAGCTTAAATTAAATGTCTTAATTACTTTTAAAAATACAATTCTATGGATAAAATTATCTGGACAGTTTCCATTCATAAACTTTTTTCTGTCAAAAGAAGCGAAGATAGCAGTCCACGATGAAGTCCTGGTACTTACCCTGATGTATGGCAGTGAGACATGGAACTGGCAGAGGAAGGATAAAAATAAAGTGAATGCTGTTGAAATGAGATCCTTGAGGGGGGTGTGTGGTAAAACCATGTATGATCGTGTGAGAAATGTGGATATCCGCAAAGAATGTAAAGCCGATGTAAGCATAATGAGTAAGATAAAGAAAGGGACCCTACGTTGGCTTGGGCATGTAGAGCGAATGAAAGAAGAAAATAGTGTGAGAAGAATATATGACGCAAATGTGAATAGGAGAAGAAGTCGGGGACGACCGAGGAAGACATGGCACGATCAAGTAAATCAGATACTTGAGTCGGGCCATATCAAAAGTCAGAATAATAGAAGAGTATGTATGAGACGATGTATGAATGTGAGTGAGGAAAAGAGTGTGCGCCAAGACCGAGTTGTTTAGCGGTCCGTGCTCTCCGCCTGCGTTAGTTAGTTAGTTTGTAATTTTTTGTTCTTTCTTATAACATTTTTCACAAAAAAATAAAAAACATTTAAACAAAAACTACAAATTCAAACAATGACTTGGGATATGGCACGCATATATTTTTGGCTTAGCCATAAGCTATACTTTTAAGATTTGGGAACGGCATCCACAATGAAAACTTTCGGAAGCCCTGGTGTTTGAGAAGTCGTTAAGGAATAACGGGAGGTTCCGAGCGAAGGCTTTTATTTTCTAAAAGGCAATCTGCAAAGGCGGGCTTTTACGATATCTGTCATTGCACTGCCATGTAGGTGTACCTACCTATACAGTGTGCGTTAGGCTGGGGCATCAAAGTATTTTCGATTTTAGATACGGCAGAGATCTCAAAAGGTGCGCTTTCGAATACCGAAATAACATTTAAAATATTAGGTATTGCTTTTGGCCCTGTCCCATAGGCCAAAAATTTTGAATACATCTATTTGAATATCACTTTTTTTCTTGATAGAATGAATGTAAAATTGAAGAATCTTGGAATTGGAAATTAAATCACTTCCCGTCATGCGATCGAGGTGGAACTGGGCTTTTGTCATTGTCGATGGAAATGCATTCTTTCAATTCTAGTGTCTGTGGCAATCACGCACACGCACTCACTTTTTCTGAAATTTGAATAAATTTAATAACATTATACACGAAATACATGTCGATCTTACCAACTCGGTGTTTGTCCGGTTGTTGTCACGGTTGATTCCAATCACTGGGTAGGAAGGTTCAAACCTCAATGAAACCAAGTTTTTTTAAGTTTTAAAAGAAATTTTAAAATAGAGTCGACTGCATCTTAGTTCCGATCAGTGGGTAGGAAGGTTCAAGCCTCAGTCAAACACAAAAAAAAGTTTTGAAAGATATTTGAAAATAGACATATTATAGATAGTAAAAAAGCTTTGATTTTTTTAAATAATATTTAATTTTGTGTGACTGCCCTTGAAGTTCTGCAATTATTTGCGGTCTTATATAAACATTTATAACAAAATATATTCCACAACTTGCATGTAGCTAAAATGCTTACTTTTGTATCATTTTGCGTACCTATTATTAATATTAGTATAAAATAAGGAAGGGTTGTTTAACAAAATTTTAGCAATTCTTCAAATTTCAGAATTTAAATTCAAGTTCTGTAAAACTTCTTTTCAAGTTATTTAATTATTCAATAATGGTAGATTGTTGAACAGTACTTTGTAATTAACAAAACATGATTATGAAAGCAGAACTTGAATTTTAACTTTTAAATTTGAAGAATTAGTCAAATTCTGTGAAACATCCCGTCCTACGTGTGACTTTAGATATAACTTTTGAGACTCGTGAGAGAACGGTGTCCCCAAAAAATCTCCAAATATGGACAATCCAGCCTAGTTAATACACAGTCTGCAGTACACTCCATACGAAACTGTTATTCCGGTACTTGACCTACACAAGATAGATTTTTGATTTAGGTATAGGAAATATACCAGCGGAGTCAGCGGTTCGTTGATTTACGATAAATTTATGTTCATAAAAGATGATGTGTTCTTATGCTATTCTCAACAATTTCATATTAGCCTACTTCAGCAAATTGTGTGGAGATATCAGAATTGTTAAATCTGAAACAATATTTCTGTACCCGAGATTCGAGAGGTCAATGTTCATTTTACATATTTAACAGGAGGCCATAAAAAAAATCTCAAAATTAGATTACCTCTGAATGAATTGTGAAACAGGACTTCTTCCCTCTCTGTGCACAGGACTCATTTTTGCAAAGTGATTTCCAAGACAAAGCCCCGGTATATCAGTTGTTTTTAAGCTCTGTTTGGTTGGTGATCAGTATTAAACGGATTGTTTATGGTTTTAATAGAGGAACGTGGTTCTTTTTTCTTTGTAAAACCAAACTACTGTGTACGTGGGTGGTATTTCTATGCTTTACTATCATCGGGAGATAGCGACATACGCGATTTTTCAAAATGTCGATGACGGCAGATTATTTCATGAATCTAAAATATGTTTTCTTGGTTCTAAAATATTTTTTGATAAATTTCCCCACTTCAATCAAAATGGTGCTATAAGCGAGGATACTAATTTTAAATAGTATCTGTTTGTTTTACCGGAGTCGTGCACTATTCGTGAATTTCACCGCTCTAAACTTTTAAAATCCTTTACCCTTAATCCCATACCTCGCCGCATATAAAATTAGGCAATTTACCTAAATTTCAGTGCTTGAAAATTATTACGTAAGTTATGTCAGATTTTAAATGAGACTGCTAGTGCCTCGGCGTGCGTCTAAAAATGAAACTATTCTACGGCGTAGCAAGGCTTGAGCGGCAAATTTAGCCCGCTTAAATTTGAGCGAGGAATTTCGTACATAGCGAGGATACGGACTGACTGATCCACCGGGCCAAAACCTCTTAGGGAAGAGTCATATTTACCCGTGGATATATAATTTTCGGCATTTTTGGAGATAGGACGATGAACTCTCTGTAACAGATTCGTTGTTATGTATCTACTGTAACGCAGAAACCGTCGTGAAATGAAATTTGATGGCTTTTTCTCTCTTGAAATTTATTATAGACCGACGTACCTATTGTCAACTTTTGAGTGAACGTATTTTCTATTGAATTTTAATTTAGCTCTCCAAGGACCCGTAATAACAAATTTTTAAGGTTTTTGCAACTCTGGAAAATTAGGACAGTCTACCTGCGAGAAAGGTACTGTATTTAAAAATTTCAGAGTAGCTAAATTTGGCTAACTATTAAAAAGAGGAAACCGGGCGGCGTTTTGTCGACACAAACGTATTCCCCGATGTCCTAAATTACATTTAGTCATTGACGTAGGGCAGCGATTCTTAACCTCGGGTCGCGACCCAAATTCGGGTCGCGAGAGGTATTGGGTTGGGTCGCGGAAATCGCGTATTGATAGCGTATGTGCCCAAAATTTTGGGCACAATAATCTGGGAAGCCTGTTCTGAGCAATGAAGCTGAAAAAGCCCTGCTACCTTTGCCAACTACTTATTTACGTGAAGCAGGATTTTCATGCCTTTCTGTTATGAATAATAAGTTGTTTTTTTTTTTACATTAACTCCACACAGGAGGCCCTGAGGAAAATAATTTCCCTCAGGGCCTATGTCATCTTTGAGGATGCTGTGTGGAAGGTCTTTTTGAGGAAAGGAAGGAGTGAACATGGGTCTTGAAGAGACCCATGTTGTAGGAGGGAGGAAACACAGAGGCCAAAAAGAAAGTACAGGAATATGTTGGATCCTCAGCATGACATGCGGTGTGCACTTTCTATAAACACAACTCCACGTATACACGATCTTTGCTCAAAAATACAACACCAGGGTAGTCACAAATTATTTTTCTGTAATTTTTTTAACTGTTTTAATGCTGAATTGTCTGATTTTAATATAGAACATTTAAATAAAGTTGTTTATTTTTAATTTTACAACTACATCCTATAAATTTTATAGGATGTATTTGTAATTTTATAGTTTAAAATTACATAATATATCATTTTAGTACCTTTCACTGGAAAATAAAATAAAAAATTAGATTTGGGTCGCGTACTTCAAATATATTCGTACTTTGGGTCGCCAGCCAAAAAGGTTAAGAACCACTGACGTAGGGTATACTTGGTCGAAACATTTAGTAGTAAAAGATAATTAGGCAATAATTCACTAACAATGAATGTGGCAAAAACTAAATACGTACAACCTTACTAATAAAAAAACACCCAACGACCGTTAAATTGTGTTTTTATTTCACACCGTGTAAAGATTGTTCATTTTATTTTTAGAAGGTTACTAACAACGAAATGAAATTTTTCTATTGGCCACACTAGACTTCAGTGGATCTGCGCATGCGCATTCCGCCAAGTTTAAAATAAAAATAACTTGATATATGATGTTTTACGCGCCATCCATATAATGTTTTTGTTGCATATTTTGCATTTTGATGACCAATTCACTATTATAGTAGTATAATTCAACATAATTACTATTATTTGTGTTATTTCTTTCAGATTAAGACCTTTAAATAATGTTTGGTTTTTAATTTAATTTTGCTAACGGTTAAAGGCAGATTATTTCTGAACCATTATTTTTTAAATTTTAAAACTTCCTTAAAAGTAATATTATTTAATAATATAAATGAGGTGCACAGCGGAAGAGTGGCACAACCTACAAAAAATCGTAAACAGCGAAAACATCATTAAATGACGTGGATTTGACAAAAATATGTAACAAATTTTGTCATATCTATGAAGCCACAGTGGCCCAATTTTAGTTTTCACTATTTCAAAGATCCTTTGAAAACAGTGAAAACTAAAATTGAGCTACTGTGGCTTCATAGATAAGACAAAAATATGAAACAATATGATAGATGTTTACTCTGATGTGGGTTGGGCTACCCTTCCGCAGAGCGCCTCAAATGTCTTATGCGCGTATAAAAAGTAGCTCATATCCGTACTAGATAATTGATATAATTTTTTAATACAAAAATTATCTTCAGTTTGGATGGGTATTTTGATACCTTTTTGGCCCATTTCGGCGCGTTTCATAAAAATCTTATTTTTGGATTTGTATCAAAATACCCGTCGAAACTGAAAAATTATTTTTGTTATCAAAAGGCATATCAAATATCTAGTACAAATGTGAGCTACTTTATTTATTTTTGCTTTAAATTATAAGATATGAGCCATTAAAGATTTTAATGTTTCTGGATTTTAGAGGCGATTTGGGCAATTATTTGTGAGTAAATGAAAAACAACAAAAAATATATTTTACTATATTTATCATGTAAATATGATGAAATATAAAAAAAAAAAAAAATTTATTAAAAAAAAATTGATCAATGTAAATTAAAAATACAAATGACTTATTTACGGTGGAATAAGAAATAGTCGTTTATATATTAAAATTACTAACCAAAAAACGCATTTATAAGATTTTTTATTTTTTATTTTATTTTTCATAGTATTTCGAAAAAATACAGTAAAATAGTTTTTTAATGTTTTTCATTTACTCACAAATAATTGCCTAAGTTGCCTCCAAAATCATGAAACACTAAAATCTTTAATGGCCTACATCTTATAATTTAAAGCAAAAATAAATAAAGTAGCTAACATACGTACTAGATATTTGATATATCCTTTGAATAAAATTAACAATTTCAGGAAACTTTATCGGAACTTTAAATATGTACACTCCGTTTCTCTACAAAAGTTTTGCTTAAAAGAGAAGCTTATTATTGTAAATTGTGCTATGAATATAACAAATTTAAAAAAAACTTTTTTCAATCATAAAAAAATACATAAAATATTATATAAAATTTCTAAAGCGTTATTATGTTCAACAGCGTTCAATGACGATTTGGCAATTTATCCCCTCAGCATCGATAGAAATTAGCATTTTAAAACAGCATCGATTAGAAACAGCAATTATTAAATATGGTACAATTTTTTTAGAGTAATAATAACAAAGATGAATTATAAATTGATAAACAACATCGCATACTAAAACTCACCCGATGCGACACATCTACAGACAGTACGCCGACGAAAGATGAAATTCGCGATTTATTTCAATGTTTCTGAGACGCGAGCAGCGAACAAATGAATTTCTTATCAACATAAAAATGACCACTAAGCGATAAATATTTACGAGTTTCTATAAATATGTAAGTTAATGGGGTATAAAGACGAGGCAGTTATTGCAACATAACCAAATAAGAGCAATCTTACAGCGGCGGGACTGATGCAGAAAGATTAAAACACTGTAACACAATATTATTTCTTGAATTTATTCTCCTTTATTTATAATTAACATGTCCACTTTTTTTTGTCAGCGAAAAACAAAATTTACCCAGATCAGAATTATCAATATTCCTTATGACAGCTGACAATCCATTATAAGATCCATCAAACGTAATGCAATCTCATCACAAAACACAGAAAAACCTAGCAAAGTTTACGTCGTGAAAAGCTACACGACAATAGATCCCACAATCTTCCGATTGAAAGTTGAGTCAAATACGTTGAACACTAAGCTGCCGTAGGGTCTAAATTCTCATTCTTAAAGCTTTTGAACACAAAATATTAAGAAGTGATTTGTTTTTTTCAAAAATTTGACATAAAATTTTGATTTCATGTTGACTGGTAAACAAGCCGTTCAAATTATTTACAATGAATTGTGCTTAGGAACCTTGGTACATGAAAAGTAAATCGTAAATAATCTGAGAGGACAGCAAATCCATAAATTTGAGGAACAAGCCAAAAATTAATGGATTGGGATTGTGAATGTGTGATTTCAAAATTGATTAATGAAATTCCTGGATTGGTAAATTCGTAAATTGGAAATAATTATAGGTAGGTTTGATAAAGTTTGATCTTGATTGAAATCTTAGAATGCCTCGCTTTCTTCCCTTGAGATTAATTTGGAGCTTGCGATGCTGCGCTGCATCACTTGGGCGCGTAATCTCCGCGAGTGTCCGTATAAAACCTGTGTTGCGGTCATCGCCATTGGCATTCTCGTTTGCCGATCGCCCAGAAGCTTGCGGCCTCGCGTCAGTGCAGTGGTAGCGTCCGATAGCACAGGTCTTCAGTCCCACCCAGTGACAAAACAAGAGTTCAAGAACCTGCTCTAGCCAACAGCCAATCGCATCGCATTAGAGTGCGCAGGATACCGCAAGGACCCCTATTTAGACCACTACAATACTTTCTCCAGTCTCCCGAAGGATACTGCGTTGAGGGTTACTTATCACCCCCTTGTGGATATATTCTTAGTGCTAACACCACCCTCAAGATTTCTGCGATGATGACTCGTGTATTGGTTCTTGCGTTAGCTTTGGCGTTCTGCAGCTTTTGTGGTAATTATTGCTCTTTTTTATTTTGTTGTGTGGTTACAACAGTTTATGTACAGGATATTTAATCTATTTAAACTAACTTCTTAATTAGGTGCGTTCATGTCGCTTTACATAGTGTAGTTAGCTATTGAAGCTCTAGTCTGAAAGCTTTTCCTGGTTGTTCTTGGTTTATGTTGAGTGCCTTTTAATTTTTGGTGATTTGAGACTCATTTAAAAAGAAGCCATATGTATGTAAATGTTTTAATAATATTTTTGCTTAGCGAAGACGTGATTGTTATTATCACTTTTCGTTTTAGCACTTTTAAACTGGATTTAAACTTTCCTTTTAGCTTTTTAATTAATTTTGAATATTTGGGGCGTTTTGGCTTGCGTCATTCCAATTTGAAATTCATAAAAAAATTATAGACATGTTTATATAACATAATCGAAAATATTTTACTCCCTTACTAAAAAACGTCTTTCATATTTTGCACAACTGATAAACAAATATTTACCATAAATTAATGATTGATTATCAGTTGTGTAAAATTTAAAACACGTTTATTAGTAAGGCCCTAAATGTGAAAATAACTCATCGACGTGCAATATAAAACTAAATTTAATTACTCTGGTGTTATACCTTCCTTGGACGACAATTTCCGTAGAGGTGGACAATGAAATTGATTTTGAGTCGGCAGGTTACGGGTTCGATTCTCGAGCGTCACTTTTGTGTTGTGGATTAACAGGAAAGATTACATCGATTACATAAATAAATACGAATCAATGATCGCAAATTGTAATGGTTTTATTTTTATTTATTGTGGTGTCAATCGACAAATTCGTGAAAAACTAAACGAAAACTATTGAAATCCTAACCTTGATGTTTTTCGGATTTTGTCTTTTCTATCGTCACCTAATAAGGCAACCTAGAATTTTTGCGTGAAGTTTGAGCTAATTTTCCGGTTCACTCAAATAACGGTCAGCATAAATCAGTTTATTCCGTCGCCTCTATCGATCATTCAGAAACTTAAAAAACATCGGTTAGCTTGGAATTTACCAATACACTTTGTACAATACCAAATAATTGGCAGTGAATAACGTTGTTTTATAACTTATGTTACTAAATTATTACTATTATTGTACTTATTTTTATTAGATGATAAGACGTGTTGTTATTTTTTCACATAAATCAACGAAAATTGTTTAAATTATGCTTTCTTATCTTTAAACTAAAAAAAAATATTAGTAATTTTCCGCAGTGTTTTGAATGACAAAAATATTTTATATGGAGCATTTCTAAAAATTAATATTTGTAATAAAAAGCATCATTCGAAATCTTCAAATGGTTTTTGCATCCTCGGACAAATCATTTCCTCGACCATTCTCCGACAAACTTGAACATTCTTATAAAACAAGTTTATCCAAACTCCTGTTATAACCGCTCTGCGAAAATATTTTATTTATTGTTATTCCTGTTTTCAAATCAGCCTATTTGCCAGAAATATACCGACTGTATAGCTTTTTACTAAAAAAAAACACCAATTAAATTCTCAAAATTTATCCGCTCTTCATTATACGAGCGTTTAAAAACATTTGGGACTTGGTGGTAAAAAAATTATTTATTTCAATCTACACAACATTCAAATTTATAGTTACTTTCCCACTTGAATAAATTAATAGATGTTATGCTGCCGACAACGCTTCATTTAGCTTTACTTTTTTCTTCATTGATCATTTAATAAATACGAAACAAACAATTTGAGAGGTGGTTATGGGTACCACTAACCGCGAACCATTTATTGGATTACCAACACCTCTGTCATAGGACACCCAAAATGATTTGCTATGTTTGGTGAATCGGCAGAAACGCCCGGGTACATGGGGTGGGGTTTGTCCGAATTTTGGTGGCGGATGCGTCTGCCCACCAACTGTTTGGCAGGTTGGATCGGGGAGACCGGTTGAGGGAGACCCTTTGATCTCTGCAGCAGGACTCTCTGGGAACATTGCCTTTCACTGCAGCGGGAGGGATAGATTTATACGACCGTCACTCAGACCCCCAGATTCCTATCCTCATACCTTTTTCCTTCCCAGAACTTCCCTCTCCTTCCTTTTCCAAAAAAACACCATCTACAAGTATTCCACAAGTATTTGGAATACTTGTGGATGACGAGCACGAGGGAAATTATTTCCCTAAGAGCCTAAGAGCCTGTGTGGTCTGTAAGGAGCTGGTATATTAATATAAATTTATAATAGAAAATAGTTGCGTTGCCAAAGAAATTGAGGCAAAATATCTTCAATTTTCAAGACGTAAGATCTCACCGTTCAAGAGTTATTGCTCCTTCTCAGACAGTAGACTGCCATAAAACTGTAGTTATTTGAGGAACCATTGATAATATGGATTCAAAGTTATTGTAACTCGCAGACGTTGTATTGTTCATCTCAAATTATTTTTATGATAGAAATGAGGAGTATATTATTAGGTACTAATTACATTTTTTTAAATTTACTCAACACCCACATACAATGCCATCGTGCAACATGCTCCAGAAATTATTATTTCCAAGGTAATTTTTTTTGATAATTAATAGATTTCAAAATAGTAAAAGCTCTTTCGTGTTTTATCCTTCTTTTGGTTATTCTGGCTTTTAAAAATTCATAATCAAGATGTCTGAGAAAGGCGTCTGTATTGTTTAACCTCAGGGAGATTTCGGTTCCACTTAAAGTTAACGAATTGTCTCATCCTTAAAATTATTAACGAATTTTACGAAACAGCGATCCCGGTTCTCTCGGATAGCAGCGAAAAGTCTGCTAAATCACTATTTTAGATTAAACCTTACTACAATTTTATTTTTATTTTTTTATTATTAAAAACATACAACGAAGTTGCACTCCCATGAGTTATCAAAACTCATTAAGGGATAGCCAATTGGTACTTTTGAGAAGTTAAACCCAACTCAACCCAATATGTAGACACAATTAATGAATAAAAAATTTACAAAACATTTCACAGAAGCAACATACAGATACAAACATATGAAGAATCACTTTACAAATATTTCACAGAAACATGTCTTATAACATTTTATGAATTTGTATAACTCATTAACTCATTTGATTTATGTACTTTGGGTTTCAAAAAGTTAAATTAAAGTTTCCTCCATGATCGCTTTACATTATTAATACAAAAAAAATCTTTGGATAAATTGAAGCATTTCCTATCGTTTCCATTGAGGAGAATTTTTAATTACTTAATAAAAAATATATAAACGTAATTTACTTAAAACCAAATTTCATAAGAAATGTACGAACGCATATAAAAAAAACTTTTTAAAAATATGATTTTATGGCTACAACTATCTGCAATTTTTTCCATTGATTAACATTTTTTCTATTTATAAAATTATTCGAAAAATAAATAAAAATCACCTTTGCGCTTGAAATCGTGACCTTTAGACTCCGTTTGCCAAGCGATTTTGATGCCATTACCTATATTCCAGGCGATATATAAGGCACACTAAGAATGTGTACATTTTTGGGCTATGACTTCCTCTTAATTTTAAGGTTAAGGACAATTCCATATCCTTATCTGTGTGTAGAACCGGAATAGCCCCTTTGGTTCTAAACTCATTATTTCTTACATCATCAATGTGTATTTTTTGTAAATACACGAGGTCAGATAACCGTTTTCCGAGAATTGCGATATGTTCGTCATCTTCAGAAAAGCATTGTAAATCCTGCTTATGTTTTAATGCAAAAACTGCATCATTGTACATCAATTAAACCTATCATGATTTGTCATTGCGATGATTAATTTAAAAAAAAAATTGTTCTTTAAATTTTGTAGAAAACAGAAATTAAGGAACTCAAACAATATGCTTACCGACTAAGTCAACCATACTCAACCTGCGGCCCGGCAAGCTTTTGCGTGCGGCCCTTAAACACTTCATTATCAGGAACTTGATTTTTTTAAAATCTATCATTCTAAATTTCGTATATCTTGAGATTCGTTTCGACTTTGACGCACAGATAGTGATACCTGAAAAGGATTGTCATTATGGTCGACATAATCTGGTATAAGAGTGAGATAGTTTTTTAGATTTTCACGGCCAAAAGTATTTTCGTTATTTGTTTTTCGGGTGTTATGCTGTGTTGCGCTACCTCCTTCTTTAGCCCACGTTTCAGTTTTCGACAGCGTTGCAGAATCCATCATCACGGCAGATGTGTACCTAAGAGTGTTGCTATTGCAAACGCCAGATTTATTCCCAAAAAACAAATATTTGACACACAAGTACGCGCGGAAATAATTTATAAATAAAAAAGTGCCACTTCTAGAAACCACTACATCAATTACCAATACATAAAAACTAGTTAATTTCACTGGTTAGTGAGGTACCTACTTGCAAATTTTAACAGCACTTCTTGCTGTCGTATTATAAAGTATTGTTCTGTTATAAATACGCATAATAGCAGGAGTGTCTTCGAAAAATGTCCGACGAAAAGAAGGTACTTCAAGACAAATGGGAAGAAAAATATTAAAATATTTGTTTGCGGGGGGGGGGGGGGGGGGGTGTTGATGATGATTTTTTTCGACATACCAGTATAGTGTTGCGGCCCACGTAACTTTACAAATATATGTATGTGGCCCGAAGAGAAAAAAGGTTGAGTATCGTTGGACTAAGTGATTATTAAAAATGTATTTCTTAATGTACCTACATACAAATTTTCCCAAAAATAACGTAATATGTACAAGTAAAATGATTTTTTTTTCAATATTGTTCTTTATCTTGGGTATACAGTTTTTACAAGTTTTATCGACTATCACACTAGGCACATGCCCGTATTATGGTAGTCCAGAATAAAATGAATTCCCATAGTGGAAGATTCTCTCACTATCACCCTGATGTACCTACAATCATTCAGAATTGAAAAGTTGCTTGAAATGGCTTAAGCCGTGTTTGGTGACCAGACCTGAATAGCCAGGTACTTCCCCACTTTCCTCTTCCCATCTCCCCCCCTCCCCACTACCTTCAGCCTCACAATATACCACATTTTGGGGGTGCCATAGTCTCATTGGCTCCAAACGAGAGCAGTTGGAATTCCTGTGCGGTATTCACATAAAATAATGGAACAAAGTTTCTACGTTCTCTCAAAGACTATTTTTTTAAACTTAAAGCGCAATATGTTATGTACTGCTGTAGCTTCAATCTAGCCACGTACATTAAAAGTTATAATAAATGTTTTTATGGATTTTATTATTCCAAAATTTCTTTAAATTTATTTAACACTCAATGACCCAAATGGAAACCAACACAAAGAGGTCCAGTTGCGGTCACAGTGACCGCTGCTTTTTAAGTTTTCAATGATTTTTAATAAAATAGTAGACGTCTTAAAAGTTTATTATTTATACAAAAATAATTAAGAAACGCCCTTTAACTGTAATATTTAATATTAAAAAAAAAAGTATTGACCTTGTATAACAATTTTTTTCCTAAATTACGAACCTATGTCAATTAATATTTGTATTTACCTCATAAGTTCTTTGAATAATTTAATTAGAACATTATTATTATTTTATTTTTTGCGTGTGAATAAATACTCCTCCCATAAACACGAGCTCCCAGAGCTCAACTTATGGAGTAGTAGAATTAAAAAAAAAAATGTTGTTTAACCTTGCAAATGTTATCATTTTTTAATGTAAAAACAAGTCTTGAAATAAATAAATAAATAAATTAAGGTATTGATTTTTACAAAGAAATACTTTTTATATTCTAAAAAACATCAAAATCGAAACTTATTTCTTGGCTATGAAACGAAACAAAAAGTACGAAACTGTTTTAAATTTGCGTAATTAAAAATTGAACAGACCAAATTATTGGCAACAACTAGAATTAGAAGGCAAACAACCAAATTAGAAGGCAACTCCTACTGAGCATTTTATTGCATTCTACACAAACGGCTGACATGTAAAACAAATGTAATCAGCATTACACATAGAATAAATAATAACACAAGAAGTATCTTGCGGACTTGTTTCGTGGTCCAATCCAATTTTTATACAAAACTTGAGTTTTCGAAATTCAAATGGGATGAAGTTCCACGATTTCAGGCAAGTCTAAGTGAGAACGTTGGGCGGTTTTTTAACATTAACTCCACGCAGGAGGCTATGAAGAAAATATTTAACCTCTTTGGGGATACTGTGTGGAGGGTCATTTTAGGAAAAGGAATGAGGGGAAGTTCAGCAAAGGAAAAAGGCACGAAGAGGAGACGAAAACTGGGGGGGTCAGTACGTCCAGGACTAAAGGACGTATGAATACATCCCTCCAGCTGCAATGCAAGGCGATGGGTCAAGAGAATCTGGTTGGAGAGGTCCATCGGCTTTCCTCAACCAATCCTTCTCTATCCAGAGACATCCACCGCCAAGACCTTGACAAACCTCGCCCTAAAAACCGTGGCACCCCTGTTAAGTCGAAAAACGAATAGAAAATGTGATTCTCTTCGTTTGGTGACTTAGCAGGGGTCACCCCACTTGGTCACCCTAGTGGGTTAACCTATGGCAGAGGTGTTTCCCAGGTTCCCAGGGCGGTGGTACCATTTGTTTCCATTCATATTTGTACGTAAAGCACGTCTAGTGTTATATTCTTTATTCTATGGCTTCACACTTTTTTCGATCACGTGGAACACTTGTTGCGTGTTTTTGACCTTTCATCTATTTGTTTTTTCAGTTTCTCATTTTAATTTTCTTGTATAAAAGCCCAGGTGCAATCATTGCAACTGCACGCGTATCAAAAAAAATGTAATGATAATACCCCCTGAAGATACCTACTCTATTATGAAGTTATAAACATACCGGCAACTAAACTAAGCGTTGGGATGTGCAGTTTAAATCTTTAGATTAGGTATACCTACTCTTTTTACTTACATATTATATTATTTATAAACCCTCATTACAGTCATTATTAATTACATTACATCATAAAGAAAACGCTGCATAATTTTCTCTTTAATATCAATAATCTGAATTTGTTGGTAGACATTAAGCGGCACTACATAAATTAATAATATTGCATGCATCGATAAAATGATATTACATTTGTGTAGGTACACAGAAGGCATATAATATTGTGTACGAGTGTATTGTTTTACAGTTTATTCAGTATAATTTTGTTTAACTTTATGTCCAATAACATTATTATGAATTATGATGAACACTATCATCACAAGACGGCTTGTTCAATTCAAGATTAGGTTGTTTTAGGACGACCGACGTGCGTTGTACATTGTACACTGCGCACTTCAAAGGGGTCACTTGAATTAAAATCGGGTTATCTTTGAAGACGTTGAAGAAATAATATTCGCGATCGAATAATATGGATATGGATCAATAATTGTTGTTATATTCTTGTTGACCTTTTAGGGTTAAGTTAAAGTGATCCGATGTAGTATTTGTATCTAACAAGTGTTTTACAATCATAGATTCTTTCGTTGTGTTTAATTAAATATTATTACCTAACTACATGGCGACGTCTTTGGCGGAGCGGAAAACTTTTTGACTTTTAACTCCGAGATCGCTGGTTTGAAACCCAGCTTTTTCTCTAATTTCCTTCGTATTTATTTTCGTAGCCGAGGGGACTCTCTCTACTACGAATATGGAGGTTGAACCTTACCGTGTTTTAGCCGTATTTGGGGATCAGATCTGAAGAACCAATTACTTCTCTACCTTCATGCTCCTCGTCTCCTTCTCCTCCCCACTACATTCAGCCTCACAACATACCCCATTATGAGATGCCATAGTCTCACTTTCTTTGTTTAGAGCGGTTGGACTTTTGTGCGGTATTCAGATAATAGTGGATCCGAGTTGAAATAAGATATTTGCACTTCGTTCCAAGGTGGAAGAACTTCTCAGTATCCTAAATATCGTGTCCCCCATTTGTTCAGCCCATCGGCATTCTCAAAACGGGGATACCATAGTAACAATAACTCCGGGCAGATGCTCAATGTTATATCACATAAAAAAGGATCAACTTCAAATCTTAATTATAATAAATGTATTGTTACTAAATAAAAAATAAAAAAAATAAAAAAATTATTTCTCTCTACTTCTAGATGCCCGCCCTGCAAGACAACTGCTTCCGCCCATGAAGGGATACGTCCCAGTTTACATCCGTGAGGGAGACACTCCCCTGGAGGAGATCAACCTTGACCTGGCCGAGGCTTTCCACGCCATACCTTCTGGTAGAAGTGCCGGCAGAGCAAGTCTAGGAAGATCTGACATCCCAGAAGACGAACCTAACATCATCCCAGATGTCAAAATCGAACCAGCACCAGTCCCTGACTTTAGCGATGACGTGGCCATAAAAGCTTTAAAAGAAGAGAGCAATAAAATCGCCGAAGATAAACCACAAGACATCATAACGCCTAAGGCTGGTACCAAAATCATTGACTCAATAGCTTTAGATGAGCCTAAAGATTTACCAGAACAAATTGACGATCTCTCCATCGTAGATAATGATAGCCCAATTGAACTCAAAAATGATGATTCGTCTTCCAAAAACATACAGAAAATTCCTAAACCAGAATGATTTTTTTTCTCTTTTTAAACACTCCAACATATCTAATACGAAATCTAGACTGTGTCTAAGAGCCAGGTCATTTTTCTTGTAGGGATCACTTCTATTTTAATTAGTAAGTGTTAAAAAATGGTGTGTTAAAAAATCGAAGCGTCGAGAATATGAGGTGCCAACAGGGAGAATCCAGTCAATTTGGTAAACTAGTTAAAATTATTATTATTCTAAGTATCATCGCAAAGTTCTTTGATTTTAATTAACTAAGTAAATATTATTTATTACATTTTTTTATTAATAGTTAAAAATACACATTTACTTTAAATTTATAATCGAGCTCAATTTGTTTTTAAAATATATTGTGTTCATGTTGTGATTTTATAATAAGATATTAAATAATTAAAAATCTACATCTACGCACTTCAAAATTATTTACCAATCCTTAATTCATGGAGCATAAAAAATGTTGTTTTATTATAAATTATAAGCATATCATCGCACAGTTTATTTAAGTCCTCTATCCACATATCGTCACCTCATTTGGATAAGATACTAACTGAAATTTTTTTCACAAATTACCATTGAATGCCAAAGCATTTCTTTTACTCATTTCTATATCTAAAATAATTTTCACAACCATCTATGTTGTATTTTCGTAGATAGAAGTATTAAGAAGTTCTATATAACATCAAGCATTTTAAATAATCAATTATTGCACGAGGTTTTAACATCACTTACACTCTCGATTTTGTTTGTATCTGACAGTTTATCGTTATTATGAGGTGCATTATAGTTCGTTACAGGGTACTAACTTCGCCTTATCATGTTTACAAAGTTTGCAAAGAGGAATTTTCGTAATCTATGTACTTAACAATTTTTGATTTTGAGTTTAAATCTTGTGTAAAGTATTTTAGTTCATCATACTTTCGCCCTAGCTTGGAATTGCATTAGGGAGATGTAATTAGAACCTATTGCAATGAATTATCGTACCCTAGCTGGTTGCGGATGGTTCTATTTGCATGTTTAGGTATGTTCTGAGATGCTAAGTATACGTCCTATTTAAATATTTTCCTTTCAATTATATTCAATTAAAATACTTTACACAGGATTAAACCCCAAAATCAGAAATTGGGTTCGCAAAAGTTGACACCTCATATCTCAGAACAAGTTAGAACCCTATCCAAATGAAGTGACGATATGTTAAAGCGACAAACTGCTTGTCTTGTAATAGAATCCAATTCATTAATAACATTACAAGTAATAAAAAGTTGCGATAGTGATAGTTCAAGAAGATTGAATGAGGTCGATGATTATTTGTTCCGTGGTTATTAATGCCAATTCAAGACGCAGTGTCAGCTTCTAATCGTACCCAATAATAGCGAATCAGATATCCGTAAATAGCAAAGAGAAATGCATTGCGATGATAGCCTTTCGAACTCGCCAATCGTGTTTAGTTGTTCTGTTCACTAGGTATCGATTTTCAAACTTTCTTGAAATTTCTTATTAGTTTCTCGTTGTTTCTAATTTCACTTTAAATATCTCTGAATTTAAATTAATTAATTTAAAACAGTAAGCGTGTTTTTAGACATCTAATCAAAGTTGAACAGTTTAGGGAAAGATACAAAATATGTAATATCTTTATTAAGTGAAAATCGAAAGAATTTTTATGTGAAGGCAGATGGTAGAACAATTTACGTGGGATATGAATTTAAATTGAGGCGCATTGAACTTCGCTTAAGAATGGTTTAGATATTTTACAGTATCCAAACAAGGTATCCAAACAAGGCTGTGTAGAAGTGTGGATACTATCTTTAATGAAAGTAAAAGAAAGGGTGGAGAGGAAGGCACACAGAAAATAATGTTTCATGGAGTAACGTTTACATAGTGTTACACGAAAAACAAACCCTGTAATTTATAAAAAAAAATTTCACATTTTCATCAAACAGATAACAAGTGTGGATTTTTTAAGTGTGCAAAGCATAATAAAATACAATGATTTACTTGTTCAACGGTCAGACTCGGCTTACCCATTTATTTTTTTATCGACTTGATTGTATAATCGAATAACAAAAAAATACCTTCAAATTTTAGTACAAAAAATAACATAATACTTGATTACAAAAATAATTTTCCAACTTAATACAACCAGTCATTTGCATTCAAGTCACATCTTTGTGATTTTGTTTTTCACGAGTGGAATTCAATAGAGCGAAACAGAACTATTTTATGGGAGAACCATCAATTAAATTGTTAGGTTCCCAAAAATACTACGAACATTCCAAAGGCAAAAAACATCTGCAAAGTCACGTCTTGAAGTGGTCATCACGATTTGTAAGGCTCAGGTATAAAAAAAACTGGATCCCTCTATAATTATTATTTAATTATCATTTACAATGATTTCGCTTCACGTCGCGTTTCACTCGCCTTTTGTGCGAGATTTTTTAGATTCTCACTTGTGGTTGTCCCGGTTTGTTCAACCAATTTAGAAAAGAAACTATTTTTATCACTAAGAAGATTCAACGGGCTGTCAAATTCCACCAGTTTCCCTGCATCCATGACCATAACCTGAGGATAACAAATTATTGTTGAAATTGTTTCAGTTATTGATATCATCATTTGAAAGTTCGTTGGTCACATAGGTAAGTGATATAATGACAAGATAGTATTTGGTGTGTTCTTGCCTTGTCAGAGTCCATAATAGTTTGTAGTCTGTGGGCTACAGTTATGATTGTACACTTGGCGAACTGTATACGAATTGCCCTTTGTATCAGTGCATCTGTTCTGAAAAGGGAAGTAAGGAAAGTATGATTAACTAAGCATTTTGAAAGGATTGAGACATTAAAAGCATCGAGTAACAAAGAGTTCATTGACAACTTATTGTACGGAAATATTGTATTGGTATGGAAAATTTAAATTAAAAACACCTTTACAACTTCCACTTATTTATTTAAAACTAAAAATAAGCAATAAGTTGACAAAAATTATTATGTCTTGAAATTACAATTATTCTATCTCAAAGGAAGAACGAAGTTTCAAAAATTATTAATTTCAAGTAATATATAAAGCAGAAGGCCTACAGTGTACAGTAAATTAGACCTAGCTACCAAAAAGCACAAGTACTTGAAAGCATTTAATTAGTGGTTTGTCATAATTTCAATATGAACTCATAATTTGTTTGAAACAACTTTATTTTGATAATTATGACTGTGCCTGTTTCAGTAGGAGATAGAGCAATAGTAATTAAAATAAAGTGGTTTCAAATAAATTGTACCTAAAATAATGTTCACTTCGTTTCTCCAAAGGGATAGGCAGAAGGGATGCACCTCACTTACTCTCACCACCTTTCATATACTTTCTGACATGTACTCGTCTGTTGGTTCATCTTGTAACATCCCCCTTAAATAATTTAGTACATTTTATCATGCCAATTTTTCCAGGAACATGCCGACTCCTTTCACCATCTGCCTACTCATCTTTTTTTCCTTCTTTCTTTGTCCGCCCGATTTAGTTCCCAATAGAATTAAGAATAAAGATAATCCGATAATATAAAAAAAAATATTGAAATTTTTTTTTTTTATTTATGTTAACAATCGCCAACTGATTTTTATAAACGTAGTTATACGAAACAAAAACATATTAGGTATAAGGTTATTGTCCCTTCACTTTTTCGTTTCACATAAACAAACTTTGACAAAGCTTTGGCAATAGTGCAAAATTTTACGGTGATAACTTTTAGGAATATATTAAAATCATTTGTAAGTATTATAGTAAACAACGTGTGGTTTTTCCTCTTTTTAACACTGCTCAGATCATATATCTCGCCGTAATACAAAAGGAGATACCTATAACGACTTTTACGAGTTCGTCTCAGTTTGTAGCGTTATGTACACAAAATAACCTTTGAGAAGAACTCTTTGGTAGGTAATCGTATGAATCACGCTCATTGTGCTTAATCAATTTCATCAATTACCATCATCTGTAAGCCTGAATTAAATATACATTATGGTACAATACTACATGTTGCAAAAGTTGAATAGAATGCCAACAATAAATTGTTTGAACATACTCATTGTCAATGTTAGCTGTGGCTTCATCCAGTATGATGATGTTGTGTTCGTGCAGGATGGCCCTGGCGATGCATATCAGCTGTCTCTGTCCAACACTGAAGTTGGAACCCCCTGCATCCACCGGGCAGTGTAGACCAGCTGGAAATTCCGAAACGACTGTCTTCAACTCTACCTGAATTGTAAAAAGAAAGCTTTATTAGCTACCGGTATTTTGTTTTCGTTTTATACAAAATAATTTATCTTGAAAATACCACTGGTCATGTACAGTTTTCAGATATGTTCATCACTCACTGAAAAAACCTGCGGGAAGCGCAAAAAAATGTCTTTTAAATTTAAATGAAATTTTTTCAAGCCTCACCTCAGTGTTATGTCATGTCTACAAAGATTTATTCGTTTAAAAAACACCCTTTCCGCAACCATTTTATGCATTAGTAATATTATGACGGTTCGTGGTCATGACTCATAGAAATGATGACCTTACATACTAAAAGGATGTGCAAGCAGGAGGCCATAAGTTCATCATAAACCCGTTTTACGTGGAGCATTAATAATATATCTAAATTTATCGAGTTATTAAGTACATGACCAGTAAATTTCAACTTATTATACCTGTATCTGGTGTCTGTCTAGACAATGTCTATATTGAACGGAATTCAATTAGATCAGCAATATAGATATTTGAAAAGATGAGGTTCCTTTCTAACAGATTTTCCACGTCTAATTAAAAATTACTTTGGTCTTTGGATTTATTTATTTTTCAGAGTACCTAAACCTAAGTTTACTTGCTCTAACATATTTAAAAAGGATTATCTATTGATGCTTCACGTGGTTATTAATGTATTTGAGTTTTTCCAGTTTTTTTTTTCTGCAGCTTTATGCAGGAATATTCTATACGTTATAAATTAATTTCTACGTAAGATTGATTTTGGTTTATTATATTTATGGTGTTCATTCTCACTGTATTTAGCGAGAGAGTTAATCGTGGGATTCAAGTGACTATCTAGGCCAGCGTAAAACCTAGTAGCCTGTGCAAAAATAAAGTTTTTTACCAACGGGACGTTAGATTCATCGTGGAGAGTAGAGATTCTACTCCATCTAGGTGCATTTAAAGCAAGTCTAACGCATTTATTTTGAAGGACTTGAAGTTTATTGATATGGGTTTTTGCTGCGTAACCCCAGATTGGACAAGCGTAAGAGAAACATGATCTGATGGTGGACTTATAAAGCAGTAATTTGTTGTCTGTTGATAGACGACTATTTCTACACATCATGGGATAGAGGGATGATAAATAACGATTTGCAGCTTTTGTTTTTTCATCTATGTGTTTTTTCCAAGTTAGTCTATAATCTAAAGTGACTCCGAGGTATTTTAGTGAAGATTCCCATGGAATATTTTTCCCAAACAGTTTAATGAAAGGCGGCCGTTTCGGCCGAGTTCTATGGAATACTGTCGCGATACTTTTGGTCGGATTAATTGAGATTCTCCACTGTTTACACCACTTTTCTGTAAGAGTGGCTTGTTTCTGTACGCGGCGTGTAGCAGTTGCCTCGACAGTTGAACTAGAAACGACGTTAGTGTCATCAGCGAATTGCGTTATAATAATATTATGGTCTATTAGCTTAGGAATGTCGCTCGAATAAATATTGTATAATGACGGTGAGAGTTGACTGCCTTGCGGGACCCCAGCTGACACGAGGGGTGTAGTGGAGAAAATGTTATCTATTTTCACTCTGAATGAGCGATTTCTCAGGAAACTATTTATCAGTTGAATGATTCTAAGTGGGTACCCTAGGGAGTACATTTTATATATAAGGCCATCATGCCAGACTCTGTCGCATGCCTTACTAACGTCCATAGAGAGTATTACTGTTTTTTTATTAGTGTTAAATCCCTCCGTGATATGTTCCACGACACGGAGGAGTTGACGAGAGGTTGAATGACCTGCTCGAAACCCATGTTGAAAGTCTGGCAAGAATTTACATTTATTTGTGATTTCATTTAATCTTACAAGGATTACTTTTTCCAGGACTTTACCCAAGCAATTAAAAATTAAATTTCACAGTCTCAATATATAAGCAGTGGCAATACCTGTTCCAAAGCGTTCCAGATCCTCTCATCCGTAAAGACGTTGAACGGGTCAAGATTTGTCTTCATTGTGCCTGAGAAAAGCACCGGTTCTTGAGGGATAATGGACATTTGACCTCGCAGGGTGTGTAAACCAAGGCCACTGGTGTCCACCCCATCAATCTCTATCCTCCCCTCTATTGGTGCTAGTCTGAACAAGGCATTGATAATGGAAGTCTTCCCAGCGCCAGTTCTTCCAACAACTCCTATTTTCTCAAGAGGAGAAATGGAAAAAGACACGTCTCGTATAGAATGCTGTCCAGTTTCATCGTATCTTAAACTGACATTTTTGAATTCTATTCTTCCTTCAGTTGGCCAGTTCTTAGGGAGAGTTTTGTCTTCAGGGGTGATTAATGGAGGCTCACGATCCAAATCAATATATTCCTGAATTCTGTAAAGAAAAATAACACATTAATTCAAAACCATAAATATTATTTAAAAATACAATTTAAAAGTTTCCGAAACGAAAATTATTGGGCCGAGTAGTTTGAACCCTCGTCAATTGTGGCCAAATCGGTAATCAACACCATTTTCAAAATGTCACATTGGTTTCCCGTCAGCGATCTCAATTTAATAACAAAGATCATTCAAATGCCGATTTGTGGCGGGAGTTCAAACACCTGGAGGCGGATTCCCATCCAGTCTATTCCAAAGCCAAAATGAAAGACGATAGGAACACTAAGGACAATTCCTTAGCCAAGGATAAAGAACGGGAATTCGCCTCTAGGAACTTTATAAGATCCGACCATGCGCCACGGGTCGAAGATATAAAATCACCATCTAAATATCTTTTAACATATTTGAAAACTTTTAACCTTTCTACACCAATCATCTGATTCTCCAATGCGGTGGTCTGTCGGATCCCCATTTGGAACATGGTTGTCAGTCCGATGACTTGACTCACAGCGAGCCCGATTCCCTCTGGCGTGTTCCCTGCAAACGAATGCCAATGAAAACAACTCTGTGGGACGGCATATTAATTAAAAAACCTATACCGTGTTGGAAAACGTCTCTTCCTCCATAAAATATAACAGAGGCACAAAAGCTTAGGGCCGTCGCGTCGGTGTGGATTTAATATTTTATAAACTTAGTTTTTCTATGTTTTAGGTTAAATAATAATGTTCATCTTATTGGAATAACTTTTAAAAATAATAGACATCAATGTAATATTTAATCTTTGCAGAGGAATATAATATTAATAAATCTAAACGAAACGTGAAATAGAATAAGAAACAGAAAATAAAAAAAGGTAACGTTCGCAACTGGGGATCGAACCCAGGAACTCTGTCTTACTGGGACAACACTCTAACTACAGTGCTATTAAGATCTAATTATTTTCCGTCATTTTGATGGAAATTCTTCTTCAATGATTAAATAATAATGGCTAAGCTTGGCTACGGCTGTTAGCTTCACTGTTTTGTCCCTCCGTTTATCATGGGTTTCAAAGACTCTGTTTCACTCCAATTTTAAAAAGACCCACCCCCAAAGATGACTTTTGTGATTTAAAAGAGTACAAATACGCATATGTTATTATCATGATATCATCGTCAATACGCCATTACGGGTGGAATTTGACCTCCACCCTCCACCATAAATGTTCCCCACTGGCAGCGGTCCCTCGCTATTTGCCTCTAGTCCTCTGAACTTTCCGTCCTGCTCTAATCCTCACGCCATCTATCCACTTCTTTCTCGATCTGCCTCTGGGTCAATTCCATAATTGGTCATAATTTTTTAACGCTGAAAATAGTTAAGATATGATAAATAGTTAAAATTTACCACTTAGCCAAAGGAAATTTAGTGTGACTGTTGCACTGAAGAGGAAACAGATCAGGTCAAGCCAGTAGGAGAAAGCTCTGGCTATCCCGAGGAACATGTAAGTTGCAGAAGTGTAGGGGTCCTGTCGCTTGTCAAACTCCTCGATGACGTGTTCCTGCGCTCCCATAGACCTGATGGTCACCACCCCCTGGATAGTGGCACCGAGGTGGGAGAAAACGGGACTTCTTGCTGAAAACATAGGGCGATTAATAAATTCCTGCTTTGAGATACGGTCCTAATTCAAATGACGTCAAAAACGTAAATTTCTTATTCTGAACAAATTGGTTACGTGCAAATTTACATCGATTATTTTTTTTAAAATAAATATAAAATCAATTACTTATTCCTTCTAGACGTTTCACGCTCCTGGACGTCTTGATGTAGAATTTTCGCAAGTATTCAATTACAAACATAACCACAATTAACGCCAAAGGGATGTAATAATTGACAATCGTTATGATTGAGACTATTCCAATCGATTGAAGGAAGAACTGAAAAAAATATCGATTGAATGAATAATTTATAATATTAAAATGAAATTAAAATGCATAAAAAAATGGTTCCATGCCAGCTCAGAATGAAACCAATTCAGAAACACCCCAGAAAGGTCATTAAAAGCTATAAAAAATAATTTTAAAATAGCCGGTAACCCTAACCTATGTAACTTAACCTATTAAACCAATTTTGTTTTATCGTCACTCTTAATGACCTTGCTGAAGTACTTCTGCTTTGGTTTCATTCTAAGTTGTCCGGTCACCAAAAAAAAACATATTTAAAAGAAGAAAGGTTTAGGACGGATCGTTTCACGGAAATTCAAATGTAACCTGTCAATTTGTCTGTCCTGGAACGGGAAACTTTCCTAGTTGGACAGGCAAAGCTTCCAAATATGTAATTTGTACTTTCCTTTGTATCTATAATAAATAAATAAATAAATAATCATTGTCGTCCATTTAGTTTCATTTTGTTTCTTGACAGTTGAAAGGTCCCCGTTATGGCGAATCTAAGTCTGTTTCAGCTTTTGAACAAATTATGATCACATGTTACAAAAAAATAAACAAAATTACACTAAATGGCCATTTGATGACCATGATACAATTGAATTTCTGTTAAATAACTGACCCGAAGAGATTCGAACGCGGAATTTTCGCTTGCAAGGCGGAGGAAGAATTTTTAAACATGAATATGTTTAAATGCTTCTCAAAGTGCTGGTAATCAAGCAAGATAAATTCCTGATCAATTGGCCGTCAATATTGCCATGTCCTGACAAGATTACCGTAATGTTTAAGACAAATTATCAATGACCAAACTTGATTAATTTATTATTTACGCGTTCTCAATTATGACACAATGCACATGCACAATTCATTTGTAACATGGCGAGAAGGAAATAGATTCGGCGTAGCCGAGCGAACTCACCGACAAGACAGGGCAATACATGGACAAGAATGTGCAATACACGATAATACGGAAATCTTGACGGCCGTAGCTTGCCGTAAGCGTGTTTAGCCTTTACATACTGTGTTATACCTGCTGTATATAACTAGAATTTATTGCACTTCAAAAATAACCATTTTTCATGCACCAGTTCAGCGTTGGTCATGTTAAGAGGAAACTCAGTAGCCCAAAAATTTGAATAATAGATATTTTACCAAACTGTTGCTTTTACTCCCCGAATACTAAGCGAAAGGGACAACTGCACCTCAGGCTGATATAAATAAAATCGAGGTTTTGTATTCCTAGTTTTTCTCCTCCAAAACTGGAGAGTTTTAAAGATTTTTTTTTACCAAATGTCTTGGAAGAAAATATTCTATGTCCGTACGTTTTGCTTTTTAAAACAAAAGTGTTGTTTAGTTTGCATACTAAACTTTTGTTGTTGGCGTTCAAACCAGGCAATTTTAACGGTGTTTGGTGGGTCCTAACTCCTTTAAGAAGTAACTTATCTAAAAAAGCAAAACGAACCGACACGCTAGTGATCGATATAAATATTATATTTAAAAAATACATTTGCAACAGTGTCAAAATCCAGAGAAGAAATTGGTGTATACGTTTGCATAGAAAGAACGCCGCCCGGTTCCTCTTAATATTATGTCAAATGCAATATGCCTAATTGGTATACCTAGATGTTTTTTGTTCTTCTTTTTTTCACAGTCCTATTTTCTTGAATTTACCTGAAATACGTCCAATATAATGATTGGGAGCCATTCGTCCATGGAGCCAACATCCTGAGATAACCGGTTCAGAATCCTCCCCGAGGGGTTTGCATGGAAGAACGACATCTTGGCTCGCGTGATAGACCGCAGCATCTTGTTGTGGTACGTCTTCGAGGCTCGCACGGTCATGGAGAAGAACAGGTCCGAAACAAAAAGGGTAACTATAATCAGAGCCAGCAGAATACCTGAAATTATAAAAAAGATCCAAAAAATATTTGAAATTGTTCGGTTTTGGTGAACCAACTCAATATAGTGAAATAACTTTTAACGTTAGCTTACCACAGTATATCCCAATTAAATTTGTTCTGTTCGCATTTAGTTCTGTTTCCGATATCGAGGATATATTTTGTGAGTTTTTAGTAATCAATGTTGTATTTCCCAATGTCGCATTCAATATTTTTAAGTATTTATTTTTTTCTACATTAACCCTGGAATAATTTTAGTATCAATAATTAAGTGGAGATTGTAGAACCTTGTAGAACCTAATTAAATTTATTTATCTACTTACCAATACTTATTCCAGTAGTCAAATCCAGAAGCCAAAAACTGATTCAAAATAGCTGAAACCAACAAAGTCAGAATGATCATTTTAGACCCACTTGCAAGGATATAACCGGTATAAATCTTCCACTTAACTGTTCCTTTAGCTTGCTTTTCCTTGTTTTCATTGGTTGCTGGTTTTTCTTTAGGTACCACGATCTACAAAAGATATTAAAGATTTAGAATAAAGTTTCATATTTAGTTTGGATAAGTCTTCTACGGATATTAAAAAAAAATCCACAAACTTTTTCATCGCCATTTTTAGAATCTCCCAAGTGGTCATTTTCTCCCCAATTTTCACCTTCAGCGAAATCGAGATTGGATTCCAAATGCACTCCACTTTTCTGAAAGCTCTCGACTTCTCCAGCTTTAAGTGTCACAATCTGAAAAAGGTTATTATTATTATTGTTATTTATTTATTAACGAACTTTCCAATTTACAACATAGTATCACGAAATTTGAGAATGTATATTGTAAGGATGAGGATGGTACATGAAAGCAAAGACAGAGAAAATAGACAAATAGAGAAAATAGAAGTGTCAAGTCAAGTCAAGACTTTGCAAAAATTACAGTAAGTAAATCTAAAATATCTTCAATTTTTTAAAGAGCGACAATAATCATTTAAGCTTACACCAAAAAATCAAGGTCTTGACGTGACTTGACCATTCTACAGATTCTGGACAGTGGTGAGTTATAACCATAATTAGTCGAGTGCTGATTGAGGAAGAGCAGGTCTTTATTTCTGAGTCTACGAAAAGGTATATTGAATGGGATGAGTTGTCGTAATGTAGGTGGACCGATTATACAGTTAATAATTTCGAAGAAATAAATGAGATCAGATTTTTTCCAACGGTCTTCTAAAGGAGAAAGTTTTATGATATTTTCATAGAAGTGGAAATAGATTTGGTCCTAAAATATTAGTCTACGAAATTACGTTAAAAAAATTACGTTCTGAAATAAGTATATTCATCATGTTAACCAAAGTTCGCAAACAAAACATAGACATTTTTTCCTTTCAAGTAATATAAAACCACATTACCACAAAGTTATAGCTACATTCAAAAGTATTAAATTGGCAAGTACAGCCACAAAAGCTAAAATGAATAAAAATTTGACAGTTAAATATAGAATTGCGCGTGTGAATATATATTTTTACCAACAGTGTTTAAAATTTAAAGTTATCCCAAACTACATCAGTGAATATTTCAAGAAAAATACTGTTTCTCCGACATTGTTTAATTCCTCCTCCATGAAAGCCAAGGTGTCGTGGCTTAAAGAAGATCTTAAAAGTGCTTATAAATTTAGAAATCAAATTAAACTAAAATTAATGTCTCTACACATAGAATTGGTGAGTGAGCTCCACCCAATAGAGTGGGATTTGCTGGATGACAAAGTGCGGATGCTTGCTTCAATAAAGGCGTACAATAAACGTGAGATTTTGAATAAAAAGTTACAGAATGTGTGTAATATTAAAAAAAACTCTTCTGATGTTCAACCAACGGCAAACCATAAGTTTTTTGACAGAGTTTAAAATCTGTCTTCGTATCTATATTCCTCGACAAAGAAATAGCTTTATTGTCTTCCTTACAGCAAAGATAATATTGAAGGTGCAATTGAAAGTGTTGCTGTAGACATAGAAACGACCCTGTCGTACTGTCCTAAAACATTTCTGTACAAGAGTGCAGAGACTATTAAAAAGGAAATTACTAAACTTTCCAAAAGCATGAATCCGGATAGCTTTCACCTTAAAAACTTGAAGAAGAAACTTAAAGATGCAGATCTGGTATTAATACGTCAGCGCCCTTGAGGTGATTTTTCACAAAAACGGCGCTATATAAATCGTCCAAATATTATTATTATTATTATTATTAACAAAGACGGACAAAGGAAACACTGTAATCATTATGGACAAATCGGATTACCATAACAAAGTGATGAATTTTATAAATAGTGATAATTTTGTTATTTTACCGAAAGACCCAACATATAAATTTAATGAAAGTGTATCAAATGCTTTAAAATCTTGTAAGTCTAACATATTTAAAAACGATAACATATTATCAAAAAACCCTAAATCACCTAAATTATATGGCTTTCGTAAAATCCATAAAGTACACACACCCATCAGACCTCTGGTCTCATCATGTAATTCCCCAAGTTTTAAACTATCGTCATTAATAACCGATTTAGTTAATAAAATTAATGTGTTTACACCAAAATATGTAATTAAGAACTCTTTTGAACTGATTGACTCATCGAAAAATGTTGTGCTTCCCAGTTATGCTAGGAACTATTATGGGAATAACTTCTGTCTTTTGATGTCATTAACCTATTTCCTAATGTGCCTAATGCTGAGAGTAAAGTAATTGTTTCCAAATTATTGAAGGATTCTAAATTACCTACAGATCTGTCTAGTGACTTAACTCGTTTATTTAACTTTGTTTTAAATCAAAATTATTTTCAGTACGATAATGTCATATATCAACAAAAATAAGGGCTTCCAATGGGGGCCCCCCGCCAGCCCTCTAATTGCTGATATATTTATGAATGATTTGGAAACAACTGTTTTTTAATTCAAAATCCCCCCTTTTAAGCAAAGTTCTACTATGGAAGAGATATGTGGACGACATATTCGTCATTTGGACAGTATCGGAACGCCAACTCAACAACTTTCTTAACCTTTTAAATTCCTTACATAATCAAATAAAATTTACGATAGAAATAGGCAATGAAACATTAATTTTTTTGTATTTAACTTTATCTATTATAAATAATAAAATTGATTTTAGTATATATTGCAAGCCCACATACACCGACATAGTAATTCATAAGACCTCCAACCACCCTGTCTCACAAAAACACTCCGCCTTCCACTCCATGATACACCGCTTAGTAAATGTCCATTGGTCTATCTAAATAGACATTGGTCTAATAATAATTTCCTTTCTGAACTTTCTATAATAAAATAAATTGCTGTAAATAACGGATATGAATCAAGTTTAATTGATAATATCTTAAATAACAAAACTTAGCAAAATTTCAATAAATAAATATCTATACAACTCTAATAAGAATGGCGTAAAATTTTATATATTAATAATTTTTCAGTTCAATGTTGCAAAAATCTCCCTTCTAATATTAAACCAGCTTTTTATACAAAAAAATAATATCGGTAATTTTTTGAGGAATGCTAAAGATAAAGACCATAAATTGACTAATTCTGGAATATATAAACTCAAATGTAATGACTGTTCCTCATTTTATATTGGAAAAACAACTCGTAATTTTGAAATTAGAATCAAAGAACATTTAAGGTGTCTTAATAATAATAATTTTTCCGAGTTCGTAAATAACCATAGTTTTGAAAAAAATGCGGGGATAAATATTCTTCATATCAACCATAAAAGAAAACGCTTAGATAACTTAGAAGCCTTGGAAATTAAAAAAATCCCTTAAAAATAATGAATCCATTATAAACAAACAATTTGTTTTATCTTATAGCCCAATCATGGATATGTTCCCCCACCCCCACTCTTAAATATTCCCTAGCCACACCTCCACCTTTGTAATAATTTGCACAACACTTCGTAATAATATATTGTACCCACCCACAATTTTGTAACTGTCAAATCATTATAATATTTGCCATGAGGAAGGAACGGTCGTTCCGAAACCGGTCGCCTTCAAACAAATATGCAAGTGGTTCAAGCAAAGTAACATTGTTTCATTTATCTATTATGGATTACCACAAAGTTATAGCTACATTCAAAAGTAGGTATAATATAAGACAGTTATCATTTTACCAAAAATCAACTGTTATAACGAGTTATCATTTTTAAGGCGCTTAAACTTACAAGGTCCGCTCTTCTAAGACACTGCACCTGGTGAGTCACAAGGAGTATCGTTTTGTCCTTGAGCATCCCTTCAATACAGCCATGGAGCAGTTGCTTCCCGACTCTGGCATCCACAGCGGATAGTGGATCATCCAGGAGGTAAATGTCTGCCTTTGCATACACCGCTCTAGCCAAATTCACTCGTGCCTTCTGCCCTGAGGTTAATTCAAAAATATTAGGATTAAACAGACACGACAGGAAAAGAGCCAAGCCACAAAATCATTAAATCTGATAAAGTAAAGCGTAGTTCAATACCTCCACTAAGCGTAATTCCTCGCTCTCCTATTGTGGTCAAGTCACCGGCGGGAAATGAGGAGAAATCTTCTTCAAGGGAGCATTCTTTGCAGACCCTTCTGTAACGATCCTCATCCATTGTTGCTCCAAAAACTATATTCTGCTTGATTGTGCCTGAAAACCAGATATCATGAGTAGTAAGTATCTGAAATTTCTCGAATCCAAGCATCGAATTCTATAACACTTGGAGTAACTTAATAGAACTCACCAGCAAAAAGCCATGGTTCTTGAGCCGCGTAGGATAATTTTCCATAAATTTGTATGTCTCCACTACAAGGAAGTTCCTTTAAAATAGCGTAGAGCAAGGAGCTCTTCCCTGATCCAACAGGTCCACAAATGGCCACAAAACTGATATAGAAAATCACAATTGTTAGAATTAAAGTAAAACTAATAATAAAAAGAACTACTAAAATATAGGACGATCTGACTTCAATTTATATGCGTTCATGTTATGTTATTATAACTACAAGAATCTTACCTTCCTTTCGGAATATTTAATGTAATATTTCTTAAGGTGTATTCCGATTGTTCAGGTATCCACTTTGAACTAATGTCATTAATAACTAACGCGTTTTCGTCAACACCGTTGCTTTTGATTTGGGTTTCGTGGATTAACCCATCATTATAATTTGTGACCTTAATGTCACCATTAGTAACACCTCTAGGAATAAGTGGAATGAGTACTTCAGCATTGTCACTGGATTGGTTGAAAGTTGAAGAAACTGCAGTCCGGCCGTGTTCTTTTCTGAATAGAAACAGTTCCATTCGATTAAGGGTTGCAATTATTTCTTCCAATTGGATAATAGCTGTTGGAAAAACAAGTATTAAAACCATGTTAAGGCTAAATCTTTAGCTAGCGGCTAAGTTAAAAATCAGACATGCAACGAGAAGGAATAAATATTTGGCTTTCTCTAATATTTTTCCACCGGTGATTTAACAATTTGCCAAAATGCACCATCGCGATGGAGCGATGCATCGATTAGCCCCGAGGTGATTAATCGTTGCGAATTTGTAGCCTCGCATAAGTGTACCCAATATTCAGTAAATAAACATATAAGTTATTTTTTCAAGTTAATTACTTCAATTACCTTCAGGAAACCAATGTGACATTGATCTTTTCAAAATTTCATAGAAGCTCGCGGTGATGAATAATTTTCGGGCACTTATCTGGTTTCCCAATAACACGTAAGTCACCATGCTTATCGCCATGCACAGTCGTGTATTAAATATTCTTACGGAGTTTGTAATGCCTCGCCAAAAAGCTTTTTTCCTAATTTTCCCAATCTCCTCCCTAAAACCAAATATTGATTTATTATTTGGACAAGTAAAATGTGAATAGGAGAAACGTTTGGTGAATCGCGCAAATGCAATCACAAATAAACACAATATAATTTGTTGACGTCATGATAGGATGCTCTGTCACGCAGTGGCTTGCATTGGTACTCAATACATTGATATTGAGTCATAAGTTAAAATATATATTAAACTGAGACACACAAACTGATTTGTAACAAATTTTGTAATTCCATACGATAAAAGTTGACTCACTTTCTGGCAGAGACCACGAGTTGATTAAAGCGTTCCTCCCAGGCGTACATCTTAATGACTTGGACCCCCGATATGACCTCGTTTGTCAGTTGCACCCGTTTGTCGGTCAAGTTGGCCGTTTGGAGTCTCAAAGCCGAAATTATTTTAGCAATCCGCACTGCAAGTAACACACTGATGATCATTTCTGTTCCAACTGATTCTGAATTCTGATTATTATGTATTACATAAAATAAGAAATAATAACGCAACAATATGTAACAAATTCTCCGCTTATCACTGAGATATCTATTTTAATCAAATATAAATCACCATGCAAATGGATAAAGTTGTAAGATTGAAAGAAGTTGGAAGAGAAAGTACATGGGATGAATAAGATCTGGAAGAACCTGGATATTCCGATCAGGAAATTGAAACAGGAAGGATATGGAAAAGAAAAAGGCTTGGGAATAAACTGTTATTCAGATCTGGCCACCAAATGTGACTAAAAAGTGACCTACTCTGGGAGGGTATCATCAAAACTAAAACCAGAACGCCGATGATAGCAGATATGCCGATCTCTCTCCAGATGAAATAAGTCATGATAAGAGCCTGCACAGGCGATATGATCAGGTAACTCAACAAGCTGATTCCATTGTCAAATTTTCCAATGTCGTTGGACAGCAAGTTTACTATTTGTCCAACAGATGTTTCTCCGAACGAAGATTTTGATATCCTTAGTGACTGAAACAATGAGAAAAGCTTTAGTTTGTGAAAAAGATTAACTATAAAAGAGAAAAAAGTTATATTTAATTAAAATAAAGATAACGTTAGCGAAACTCAATCAAAAATCTGAAAACAGAAAAATTAGAAAAAGATACGGTCACATCTGTGACTCGAACCCAGGACCTTCGCCTTGCTGAGGCGCAACTCTACCAATTGAGGTACGAGGTACGAGTAATGTGTCCCTTACAAATCGGTCATATTAAATGTGACGGATGTTATGTTATGTTTATAGCATAACATCCATCACATTTAATATGACTCCTGGACACACTGACCCCCAGATTGTTACCGACCCCTTACACCTTTTTTCTTTCCAGATTTTCTTATTTTTTCATTTCTCAAAAAAACACTCCACACAGATGACATAGGCCCTAAGCGAAATTACGAGTATTTTTCTCGGGGCTTACTGTGCGGAGCTAACGTAAAAAAATCTGTAGATATTGGACGGTTTCATGACAGTTGATCCCTTGGCAGTTGCCCCCCGGGCGTACCTATATGCAATATGCAGTCGGTTTAGCGAAAGTACCATAACCCACTTACACAAAATAAAACTAAGCGTCCCCGAAGAGGTGTACAGAGAGGTTCCACCGCCGAATAATGAAAAGGACTTTATAAAACATATTTTCATTAAATTTTATTTATTTTCGCATATACGGCACAAAATTTTCCATTAACATAATTAACTTATAAATAGTTTAATGCATTAACATTTTTTACTCCAAATAATGTCATGAATCACAAGTTAAAGTAGTCAACTACGTACCTTAACACCCTGTATGTGTTGTACATGTGTATGTATGTAATTAGTAATTATTAATTATGATTGGTTAACAATAATAAGCTCTGATGTAACATGAGATAAGCGAAACCCGGTTGGCTGTCATTTATTAATTCAATAACAGTGGTCTATCACAATGTTTTTGTTTTTATTAATTTAATAAAGGATATATCCATACCTTCCTGAAGATAAGCGAGCAGCAAGCCACCCGGCACTTGAGGCCCAGGTGGAACACGGCCATGACACAGGGGTGTGCCATGAGGGCGTAGAGGAGGTAGAACAAGACCAGCGCCAGTGCAGGCCACAAGGGGAAAGGGTAACCCTGGTCGTCAATGCGCTCGTAGTATGACATAAAATTACCCAGCAGCAAGGGCTGGGAGACGCTAAAAACAGTAATAGTAATCAGGAAAAACTACGTATTTCTTTTACAATGATCACATTTGAACTACAAAGCCAGATATCTTTACAATGATAACTTTCGAACTAAAATGCCCAATGTCAGACATTTTTACAATGATAACTTTCGAACTACAATGCCCAATGTCAGACATTTTTACAATGATCACTTTCAAACTACAATGCTCATGTCAAATATTTTTACAATGATCACTTTCGAACTACAATGCCCGATGCCAGATATTTTTACAATGATCACTTTCGAACTACAATACGCGATGCCAGATATTTTTACAACGATCACTTTCGAACTACAATGTTCAATGTCAGATATTTTTACAATGATCACTTTCGAACTACAATGTCCATTGCCAGATATTTTTACAATGATCACTTTCGAATGCGCGATGTCAGATATTTTTACAACGATCACTTTCGAACTACAATGCGCAATGTCAGATATTTTTACAATGATCACTTTCGAATTACAATGCTTAATGCCAGATATTTTTACAATGATCACTTTTGAATGCGCGATGCCAGATATTTTTACAATGATCACTTTCGAACTACAATGTGCAATGTCAGATATTTTTACAATGATCACTTTCGAATGCGCGATGTCAGATATTTTTACAACGATCACTTTCGAACTACAATGCGCAATGTCAGATATTTTTACAATGATCACTTTCGAATTACAATGCCCAATTCCAGATATTTTACACTATATATACTTTTTTATGTGAATACCACACAAGAGCCACAAATGCTCCCAACCGCCTGGAGCCAATGAGACTATGGCATCCCCAATTGGGGTATGCTGTGAGGTTGAAGGTAAAGGGGTGGAGAAGGAGATTGGGAAGAGTAAAGTGGAGAAGTACCTGGCTATTCAGCAATGCATCAGTTCTGAATGGTGGTCTTACACCAGGGTGATACTGAGAGTATCTTCCACTCTGGAACGAGCCGAAAATATACCATATATTATTTTTAATGATTGCATTGTGAAATAACGCAATTCAATAAAATAAACTTTATTTGCGCATGCCGGATTTAAACCCGCGACCTTCGGATTGTTAGTACCTTACCCCTCGACCACAAAGTCCGTCAAAAATTGCGTAAAGACATTTGATATTCTAGTATCATCTGTCTTTTTAACAAACAACATAAAAACATCGCGATCTGACGTCATAAGAACCGTTAGGGATGTAATCGGACATGGACGTTGACGGTGTATGACGTTATTTGTCGCAAAACACCACAACGACAACTTCAAATTAGGTTGATTCGGTAATGAAAACGAAATTTATCAAACATCTGGCTTTTCAATCGACCGGATTTTCTATTTCCGCCAGCTCCAATGGGAGCTGGCGGAAAGTTTAATGAAACTATCTTGATAAGAGACAGATACGCCCGAAGACTTGTCAAATTAGCACTAATAGGAGTGCTTTATTTATGAGTATTTAAAATCGTAAAAACTATATTTGCGTTAGACTTACCTAACTATGCATTCCCTAATCAAAGCAATCGTAAAGAAGAGCAAAATTTCCCTTCGAAAATACGTTAAAAGTAATTTGTATAATTTAGGATTGTCTTTATTTTGCATTTCATTCCAGGCGTCGGAAAATTTTCCTCCCAAATTTGCTAGAAAACAAAGTACAACTATTAATTATTATGTTAGTCTCTACACGAGCGCTGTACCTACTCTCGTAATATATCGTCGTTGCACGCACTACGTTGATTTAACATAAGGAGATATAATAATAATAAAAAAATCAGAGACCTGTGTTTTTATTTTTTTAATTGTAAGCTTACATTTGACACCTTGTTTATAAAAAAATGGATTTTATATCAAATTTTCATTAAAACTGTTCTTAGATTTTTCATAAAAGGATTTTTTGTGAGCACTATTCAACTACTGCACGTAGGATATTTTAGGATATTTTTAAACGACTTCGAAAAGGAGGAGGTTATCAATTCGACGGTATTTTTTTTATTTATTTTTTATTTATTTTTATGTTTGTTACCTCAGAACTTTCGATTGGGTGAACCGATATTGATGATTCTTTTTTTATTAGAAAGCTGGTGCTTCCCGTGTAGTCCCATTTTAATTTATTCCAGTTGTGACAATGGGATCCATGAGAAAACCATATATGTCTTAAATTTGCAATAAGTATGTGCGCGACAAATGGACGAATAACTCAATATTACGCCAACAGATTTCGATGATTCTTTTTTTAAGGTAAAACTTCTTTACGCACGCTCATCACTAAAAATAAAAAAAAAAAACAAAAATTTTAACAAAACAAAAAACGACTTAAAAAAATGCACTAAAAAGTAAAAAAATAATTTCGTACGATTGTTATTTTTGGAGTCGGTGTCAGCCAAGATCTCCACATCTCACCTATAACTACCTATGTATGTAGTTACCTTGGCTGACACCGACTCCAAAAATAACACTCGTACGAAATTATTTTTTTTACTTTTTATTGCATTTTTTGAAGTCGTTTTTTGTTTTGTTAAAATTTTTGTTCATATTAGAAAACGTAGCTGCGCGGCCTTTATCAAACGAATCTTAAATTTTAATTTGAGGCCAAAATACCCAACCAAACTGAAAAATATTTTTTTAATTAAAAGGTTGAGCAAATATTTAGTTCGGATAAGTAGGTACTTTTTATCAATTTTTTTAAGTGACACTTCTATAGCCCCGCTGCGATTTTGATTTCTGATGAAACGGAAATGACGATTACTGCACCTGCGACGCATCAACGGCGCTCATTAGCCGCTTTGATTATGATGTTACTTTTAAAGGCTCCTATTGGTTGAGATATGAAACGGAAATTACGTTAGGTCTGCGCTCATTGGTCGCTTTGATTTTGACCTCACTTTTCAAGTATTGGTTAAGATTGTTTTGGTAAAGTTTCGCTTTTACCGCGTGTATACTGCACTCGATTTTTTTTTAAATTGTGATATATTGGTAATAGCAATTTCAATTTCGCATGACTTTGGAGGCAATTTGACATTTTTTTGCGAGTTAATTATAAGTACGAGTAAAAAATATTGTAGCTCTACCTACTGAGTTAATATATTGAAAAAAATTACAGATAATAAAAAACATTTCTTTGCGTAGAAATTTTAGTGAACGTGAATTTAGTGAACGTTTAATTTAGTGAACGACAATTATGTTAAAAACGTAAATAAGTCGTTTGTAATTTGAAATGCACGAAATAAAAATAAAAAAAGTTTAATTATATCATATTTATATGGTTCGCTGACCGAATAAAATATTGATACGATTTATATTGTGCATGATGGAGAAAAAAATCCGAATTGAATGGTGTAAATAACTCAAAAACGTCACATGGGATAGATATAATGTACATGCAACGACGATGTGTAAACTTGCCTTATTAACCTTATATTTTTAGAGTAAAGCACTCGTGTGAGACTAGCATTAGGTTTTTAGCATGTCATAAAGTATTGTGCTATAAAATTTCAAATTATTAATTTGGTAATATTCAAAATTAAAATTTGGAAAATGTTTCACCTGAAGCATGCTCTTTCAAAGGTTCAAAAATGTCTGATTCTTCTAGCGCCCTCTTTCGGCCAATGTTGAAAATACCGAGAGTCCATCTATAAAATTTAGATTCGATCAAAAACACAATCTTGACAATGATCAAACTACTAAATTTCGAGTAGTCATCAATTTCAATGTACCTCAAAGGGAATTTCTTCTCAGAGATGAAATAAGATATTTATATCGAATATACAAAGATGTCGCTGGTAGGAAATAACATGGAAAATGTTTCAGGAAAATCATTTGTTTATTTTTTTAGTTCTATTTTGTTGGGAACGTAACTTCGTTAGAGTTCCTATAAAAAAATATCAGTAAACTTGTTTTGTTGAATGTTTTAAGAGAGCACAACGTAGAACTTTAAGAAAAACATAAGAAAGTATTACAGAATTAAATAATTTTTTTTAAACTCACGTTAAGGTTAAAACTTTGAATAAATTAGATTTTGCCCGCGGGTTTGGCACTTTCCCGCTTCCTTTCACAGTCGAATGTTTTTGGTCCATTTTTATTTTATTGTATTATTGCACCACATATGATAATGGGCATATTCTTCTATCCTGAAAAACATGTTAAGTTTAATTAATTTTGTTTCAGTTTTTGAAGATGATGCACTTTAATAGTTACATATTTCGTTAAAATTAAAATCGATTGTTCACTTGGCAGCCATTTTTATTGAAGGGAAGTCTCTTATTTGATCCAAAATATAAACTTAAGAACCTAAAGTTGGTTCTTAGTTTGGGTTCAATTAAGAAATTAATAACTAGTCCAAAAAAAACTATTTTATGGTATTTTTATCTTAATTACTATTTAGTTTGGATTACTGTAAAAGGAAGCCCTTTGTTATTTTAAAGAGCCGTTGAAGTTTTCAAAAGCATACCGGATGAGAAAGAAAAACTACAAAACTTATAATGTTTCAGTTTAAAAACTTTTATACAATTCTTCGATCCATTTTCGGACCAATTTCCCATTTGCCAATTTTACCTAAATAAATTTTTCGGAAAATAAATTTCCAGGATCAAAAATTTTCCAAGGTGAAAATTTAAAAACTTCACATAACAATATCAAAAGATAAATGTCTTTTATAAAATTTTCCGGTCTATTTTTATAATTAGCGTACATCTAGTAAGTAAAACATGTTAAATATTTGGTCTGTGTCAGACATTCTATGATTTTTAAGTTTTCAATTCCATATGACGATGAGTTTCTTGCTCCCCCCAAAGGATGATTCAAAGTGCAAAACATACCCATACTATTTTGTATAGTTTACGTTTGTTATGTTTAGGAAAATTTGCATTTATTTATTTATCGTTTCTTTATTTGGTAGGTATAATGTTTATAATACAATTTATAACCTCACTAGGACAAGCCTGTGTTGAGGTTAACAATTCTAGAATCAGGATTTTTCATTCTGGCTCAGTTCCAAGTTTGTTGTTGTTGGATCACTCGCGTTTATGTTGGTAAATATACAGAAAATATGAATACCCAAATTTTATTTTAAAAACGCTTTGTTTGCAGTTAGACACATCATATTATCAAACAAATCACAAATAAACTCAAAACAATGCTTGAATGTTTGAATGAATGTTTTTAAACATTATTAAAAAAAAAATTTTGCATTTAGTGAATTTTTTACGTAAGATTTTATTCAACTATTCTATTTTCATGTTGTCTCTCTAACTTAATAAATAAATAAATAGGTACTTACGATGATATACATTTATTCTCCAATAACCCAACTGTAAAATCAAAACCATTTATGAAAAATATTTAACAAGCAATTTACTCGCACAAACCTTGACACAAACACAATTCATTAAACTATAAGTTATTCAACAAAAACATAATCACAATTTAAGTGATAAATTAATTTATTAAGTGCACTTTTCGAATGGTATTTGCCGGCTCACGATGTTCGTAGTTTCGTTCTTCGCCACTGCCGGATTTCACAGTACTGAACACAATGTATTCATCTCGTCACACCAAATAATCTAGTCTACATACACATAAAGGGATTACGCGCTACACACTCAATAAACTCATTCAACATAGACTGACATGTTGGTATACACTTAGCCGGTATATTACACGAACAGTTAAATATAAATATAGGTCTGGTGACGTGAATATAATCCTAATACACTTACCGATTTCACAAACGACTTTTCAGTAGTAAAACTAAAGTGTATTTATACAGTAAACAGTTATAGAGAAATTCTTATCGGATCTGAATTATCGAAGATAATTGAAACACACATATTTATTATCTATACATCTAAAGCCAATTTACATGGACTTTTATCAGTGGTGTGCCGGGAATTTTCTTCCGATTTTTCTTTTTTGTGTTGGATCTTTGGAGGTTATCCACCACTTACCCGCCCTGGTATAAGTTATAAGTTATAAACAGATGGTTACTCCTTCAAGGCTCTCGCAAGATTCTAATTTTTTTTGTTAAACGAAGCTACATTTATTTCTTTTGAACGATACTAGACCTCCAGAGTCCCTGCATACGTTGTTAGTAAGCAGTATGCAAGTGCTTAACAGGAAAAACAAAATGCAAGTAACAGGTTAGTAAACACAGATATGAATTAAGCAAGGCAAAAGAAAAACATATTCCTGAGGCTCCATGAGGCAGCATTGCATCGTGTAAAAAAAATACCTGCAAGCACCTGTATAAAAAAGAGAACATAACATTCCGTGTCCCTTAGCCAACCACAAAGAATGTTAACTGAATATTTGGGGTAAAATACCCAAAGACTAAAATAATATTCAGCGTTGAGTAGTCAGAGGCAGGACAAAGGACAGTCAAGGTCGCCTGATCAAGCCTCAAGCCAGCACATGTCATTGGGGGAGGCGCAAATAGATCGGAGAGAGATCTACAAAATTGATAATGCAATAAAAATGAAGCAGGAGGAGGTCCATTGAAGCAGGGGGAGGTCAAATACTTTGGATCTCGAATACATTCTCATTACTCTTTACGTCTACATTGGTCTCTTACTAATTAGGGCAAGGGATGCTATTGATTAGTTTATTCACCCCGCTGCTTAGGCTTTTAAAGGTGTGATTCTTTTAATAAATGTCTTAGCTCTAGAGAGCAAGTCGCTTCCCGGTGCTTACCGTGCTACTTCAAGTCTGGCAGGACTGACCCAAGATACGCTTCGTAAACCGTCTGCTTCGAAGTTCAGCTAACCCAGAGAGAAAATACTCGTTGAAATCCTTTTGGTAAAACGAACGGTTAAGAGAACATTTAAGTGTCCTTTGGGAGGACCGATACAGGTACAACTTGTTTATCAGTTATTGTTAAAGTTAATCATACTGTATTGCTTTTATTGAACTGATATCACTATACGTGTTTTACTTGCAAATTGATTGTACTCAAAATAAAGCCTAATTGTGTTCTCAGTTAAAATTATTTCACAATCCCGTTACAAGGTATTTTTTCCACACAAAAATACGAATTTTTGAAATATGTGTTACGAAGAGTGGCTCATGTCTCAAGAAAACAAAATATTTGAAGTGTAAATTATGTAAACAAATTACAGATTTACTGGCGTTTGATCTTTCCTAGCTCATACAACATTGTGGAAATAGATATATTTAGAACATTGCTTATAAAACGCAGATACACCAATTTTTCTGTATTTACTGATGTGCATCGTCCTCACCTTCGGTGCAGAACCGCATTTCAACAAGTGTTTTTTAAACAAACGCTTTGGTTATTTATCTTTACATAGATAGTATAAAATGAAGTCGCTCCCACTGTCTGTGCGCTTAGATCTATTAAACTACGCAACGGATTTTCATTTTTCACCAATAGATAGAGTGGTTCATGAGGAAGGTTTTTTTATATATAATTTGTCAAGGTTTTGTGTAAATTGTTTGAAATATATAATATATGCGGGCAGCGGGCAGAGGGCAGCGGGCAGCAGGCTGGAAAGCGAGCGGTGGGGATTTGGTTTAACAGATGGCGTTGGTTATAAATGTTGGGTAATGGCGTGGCGTTATATTTCGTTAGCCACAGCAAGGTGTGGTCGGGTCTGCTAGTCTACCAATAAAATACTTTGTGGCTAGCAAACAACACGACACATTCGCGACGAGATTACCTCTTTTTGGCTATTTCGCTATTTGTACTCCAATAGTGGATACAGACCTTTTTATCCCAGCGATGGGTGTCGAACTAAAAGAGAATTCTTTCTGTTTCCGATTGCCGCCGATTCTACAGCTCGCGAATTGCTTCGTGTTCACTCCCCACTTACCATACGCATGTATAGGTATATACACAAACGGGGGGGGGGGTCCAGCAAAATCTCACGTTACTTGAAAAAAATATACGAATTGGCCCAAATTTATCTCACCGAGGGGGAGGGGGGGGTCTAGATTGGAAGAAAAACTGCTCACGTAATTAATGGATGCCCATATTATAAACAGATATGTGATTAAAATTTACTTAAGTAAATTGTTGAATTCTTACATCCATGGTACATTTATTACTTTATTATTAAAACCGTTGAAGGTGTTCTGCATTATCACACATTATTATCATTACGGACAAGTGGAAAAGAGATCATTGACATACATGATAAAAGGAACATGTGCATACAATTGATGACCTTCGCCGCCGCACAGCGGTAAGATAATTGAGGAAGTGAGTTCAAATCACCGGCAGGACAATAAAAAATAAAATCATATGGGGACTTACATAGATTTTTAAAAAAAAATTTATGTGAATACCGCACAAGAGTCTAAATTGCTCCCAACCGTCTGGAGCCAGTGAGACTATGGTATGCCCAATTGTGATATCTTGTGAGGCTGAAGGTAGTGAGGTAAGGAGAGGTAGGAGACGGAGAAGAGAAAAATGGAAAGGACCTAGCAATTCAGATCTGGTCACAAAACACGACTCAAGCCATTTTTTCAAAAGAAAGACCAATACTCCCGGGTTACGAATAACCGGACAGTATTTGAAAATCTAAAACCACCACCATAGAAAGCGGAAAACGTTGCTTGTGTCGTGATGGAGGACTTAGCCAACTGGAGAAGTGAACACGCGACGCCTGGGTGGCACCCGAACGCGATGCCAACCCAGCCAACTTTCAAGCAAAATTTAATTTCTGAAAGGTCTTACACCAGGGTGATACTGAGAGTATCTACAACTCTGGAACGCGCCGCAAATTGAGAAATAACAAAAATTAATCAAATAAAATTTCCTTGCGCACGCCAGGATTTGAACCCGCGACCTTCGGATTTTCGAGAGCCTTACTCTTGGACCACGGAGTATGTATTAGATATATTCACACATAAAAATAAATTGCATCTAGTTCCAAAGTGGAAGACAATCCCTGTATCGCCACGGTCTAAGATCGCCGTTGAGAAATGAGATGGACTTAGCTATGTTTAGAGCCTAGATCTCAACAGCCAATCACTTGCACTCCTCAACTTAAATTGTGACCAAAGTAAAGAAAATGTAATTACTCCGGGTGAAATGTTAACATGCTTTTTCGTTTATTGAAATTATTTCTTGAATAGACTGGGAACGAGAAGTCGATTGGCACGTGATTAAAACGTGATCTATTACGGCACGTGATCTAAAACGCTCGAATCAGTCGTTGACTCTAATGTAGTCGGATATCACTAACTAACTAAACCATCACGCCGTTTCCCCGCAAGGGTAGGAAGAGAGAACGGACCAACAAAAAACTCGGTCTTGGCACACCTTGCCTCATACACTTTCACACATCGTCTCATACATAGGTACTCTTCTATTATTCTGACTCTCGATATGGTCCGACTCAAGTATCTGATTCACTTGATCGTGCCATGTCTTCCTCGGGAGTCCCCGACTTTTTTCACCATTCATATTCGCGTCCGTTCAATCGCTCTACATGCCCAAACCGTCTTAACATCCCTTTCTTAAACTTACTTACGCTTACATCAGCCTTGCAATCTTTTCAGATCTCCGCATTTCTTGCACGATCATACAGGTTTAACTACACATGCCTCAGGGGTCTCATTTCTACAGCATTCAGTCTACTTTCATCCTTCCTATGCCAGTTCCATGCTTCACTGCCGTACATCAGGGAAGGTACCAGCAATCCATTAGTTTTTTTTTTACGAAAGTTAATAATAATTAAAATGTCGTATTGTGCCTTTATGCTCCTCGAGAATATCTGGAGAAAGGTTTCCAAGCGATGAAGAAAAAAAGGGATTGTGTTATAAAAAATACAATATAAACCGATAAAAATTCTCATGTTTGCAATAAAAAAAAAATCTATCCGAATAAGTCATATCCTGCACTTAATCTGTTCAAATCATATCTTAGCAATACAAAGCAATTCGTTAGCATTAACAATCAAAATAGCAAACACCTTCCAGTGAACTATGGAGTTCCTTAGGGATCCATATTTGTACCACTACTGTTCCAAATTCCATTTTTTTAATAATGACCTTCTAACTTAAATAACTGCATATTTATTTTTATTTTTAGAGTTAGTTTTAATATTTAAAATAATTTTCAAAGTTTTGATTTTTCAAGATCCCTCGAAAACCACCACATCTATGGTTCATCGTGTGACGTCATCACGTCATCGATAGTTTTATTCACTTTCAACAGGTGCTGTCATTTTACTCATTTTGTATTAAAAAATCGATGGACGAATGACTTTAGGTGTGAGAAGTCGAGGCGTTTTTATTCAAGATTTACTGCTATTAATATAGAAAAACATTAGGTAAAATGTCAACATCTCATCGCTACTGTTGTTGTATTGTATCAAAGTGCAATACAATAACAATTAATCATCTTTTTCATTGTAAATACAAATGACATCGTAAGCCGTCGAATTTTGTCTTCAGGTGTGACTTTTGCTTTAACATAATACATTGTATTATGTATAACACATACAGAAACATGATTTGTATAAAAAGCCCTTGATAATAAACCAATTCGAAAATACGATCGATGTTATGGTAAACAAAATGTCAAAATTGACGCGACTTTAACCTCAAATAGGCCACATTTACTGTAGATTATCAAAAATCTTTTTTTAAAGCTTACTACGACTTTCAAAAACAACTAACAGGATGATTTATTTACTTAGTAGCTTTTATCCCACGAAATTCAGCACTTAGGTACATAGTCCGTATTATATTTGAAAAACATTACCCTGGAAATATCAGATTGTCCGCAAATATAGCCCTTTTCCGTCGTAATTTTAATTGTGAAGGCCTAAATAATGTTTCAATAAACACAACAACTATTATATGTCTAAATCTCTATTAACAGTATGTAAATAAACCAAATAAAAAAATACGAAATGTTGTGTTTCAATGACTTGCCCCATTCATTTTAATACAACTTAAAAATGCCATCACCGGGTGAATCATACATGGTGACGTCACCACACAGCATTACACAGCATACTAACTTGACGCTGTGTTTTAACGAGAACATTAAAAATGCACTTTTTAATATTTAAAAAAAAAACTGTACGTTTAATATTATTAAATAGAACTTATATATTCAGAATCAGCGTTTATTGGTCTATGTCTATATGAACATATTTTTTAAAGCCATTATATTTTTCACTGGAGTTCCTTATTAGATTTAAACGGTGGGATGTCCCTCTTACTAGAAAATGCACAAAGTGACGTAAAGGAAATTATCAACTGGCTCCAATCAAATATCCTAACAATGAATGTGATGCCTTGGAATCAAAAGAAAATGTCTAGTCTTACGGCACGCCCCTGTTACAGTACGTAAGCTAATGAATATTGCTGATAGATCTATATCTGTTGATAAACATACTTTGTTTGCATGTAAACAAAATGCATACCTACTACATATTGTATTGTGTAGATCAGGGTTTCCCAATCTTTTTCTGCAACGGAACACTTTGCAAACCCGTAAATTTTAACGGAACACTTAGGTTATTTTTTAGGTTGTATAATTACTAATAGTAAAAATTAAAAAGTGTTATTAAACACATTATTTATTTAGTATTTTAAAAAAATGGAATATAAACAAAACAGAATGGAATAAATAAAGCACCTAATGACTTTGACGATTTTGAGTCCGTGAATTGCATGTCTTCTTGGTATCACGCACAATATTGGTAAGTTGGATTCTAATATCTGATGTGACGTTGAGCCTGTTTCTGCACTTTGACTTGGTTGAAGCATAATTAGAAAATCCCGCTTCTCTTAAATAGGTTGTAAAAACGGAAGTAAGACAATAATAGCTATTTAATATTACAATAAATTGGAGTATTCTTCTGACAAACTCGCCCAGAAATCATTTAAAGGCTGATCTTTGTATTTTTGTTTCAAGTTAGAGTCACTAATTAAATCAATTAGATTTTTATACACACTTGCGCTTAAGCCTACTGATTTACCTGTCATGAAAAATGTATTCCAAACCCAGGAATTGTCCTTACCGGTTTTCGGAAAATATTGCAAAATAGTTGTTTTCAAGTTATGAACGTATTCTTAAAATTCTGTGGAAACCTCTTGAAATATTTTAAAATTTAATTTTCAAACATGCATGTAAGACTGCCGTGATCTAGGGGTAAGGCTCTTGACTCAAAATCCGAAGCTCGCGAAATAGACTCCCGGCATGAGAAAATAAATTAAATTTTAATAGTTTCTGTTATTTCACAATTAATTCATATAAAAATAATATTTAGTATAAATATTTTCGGCACGTTCCTGAGTGGAAGGTACTCTCAGTGTCGCCGTGGTGCAAGACCGCATCATTCTGAAATGAAACGTTACTTGAAATGACTTTAGCCGTATTTAGTGACCAGATATGAAAAGCCAGGTACTTCCACACCTTCTTCTCACCCATCTCCTTCCCCTCTCCCATACCCTAATTGGGGATGCCATAGTCTCACTGGCCCCAGACGGGAGCAGCTGGTACTCTTGAAAGCTATTAACATAGGAAAAAATTAAAAAAAGACAGAAGAACAATCAAAATGACTAGATTGAACTTATGAAATTCAAAAATGTAATTTTTAATTTTTTCACCAAAATTTACGGAACCATTCGCGTTTATAGTTCGACTAATTGCTAACAAGGATGTAGTAAGACTAATTAATTTTTACATTTTTTTACTTTCGGTACAAGCCAATTTCGAAAAAAATATGGTTGGGTTCTTTGGGAAAAAAATTTCGTGAAATACATGCAGATCCGTTTTCCCGTGTTTTCCACATCGCCCAGATGTTCATATTATTGACTCTTGTCATAGTATTACACAGCACAGTTATAAATTTCGAAAATTTTGTTTTGTAAGTAAAATGAAGATTTACTGCAATAACAACATAAACGTCTCTTTCAACTTACATAAAGCTTAGTCTCTGTACCTGGAGGGGTGTAGTACCTAACTTAGAACTATTGTAAAATATGTAAACAAATAATAATTTCTTGTGAATAATTTCGGTAGTGTGGAAATATTAATGTGTGTATATTATATTAAATTAAAATTTTCCGACAAATCGTCGCGGAACTCGTTTAGGTTCAGCGGAACCCAAGTGTTCCGCGAAACACAGTTTGGGAAACCCTGGACTGAAGATAAATTAATACACCGCGGCGCGGTAAAAGAATTTATGACTTGATAAATCAAATTCCCTTAATGGTTTCCAGATAAAGTGATGTTTGCATAGACACTATAAAGCTATTTTTGGGTAAGTACCCTTAATCCGTGTTATTTGTTGTTGATAAACAATTCGTGGAATTAGATAATATCAGCCCTATCATTTCATAAAACTGTTTTATAAAATTTCTCAAATAATAACTTTCAATTTCGGTTTTTTCTAAAGACACGTTTCTCGTTGCTGTGATGTGTTTTCCAGTCAAATTCAAGAGAGAAGTCTCCATTATTGCATACGAATTGTGCTGTTTTATTCTGTTGATTTTCCCTATAAAAATATTAAATACTCCCCAAAACAGTAAATTAAATTAAAACAAAAGCTTGTTCGGACTAGGCTAGTAGTTCAATCGAGTGACGAATAGCTCGCCACTTGACTGGTCAAAAAATGTTACTTTACAATCGAGTAGAGTAGGTACATTGGTGAGTGGCGCATTGGAAAGTGAATAATTAAACAACAATTAAAAAAAGGATAATTAAACTGAATGTTGTTGATGTTTTTAAAGAGGTGGAAGAAGAAATTAGTGCGATGAAAGTAAAGAAACTAAGGATACGAAAATGCGATTAATAGCAGAAAACTTAATTAATTTTAGAGTAGCATCTTCGCTCCAACGAGACAGCATTTCTGCGGATACTAATGAACTCTATTAATGTTTTACGTTGATACGGGTTCGGACTTTTTTAGTGTTTGAATCATTGACCAGTGACACATTGTGGGGACACTGCTCACCAGAAATAAACGAATAAAATGGATTGACTCTACTAAACTCCTGACTAAACTACTTTACCAAATTTATGGTGTTCGGACACGTTTAGTTAATAAATTTCTCGCTACTTGACAAAACTACTAGCCTAGTACGAACGGGCCTCTAATCTCCTTGATGATTTCAACACAGGCGAACCCTATACAATCAATATTTATTGTGAACCGCACATATTTACAAAATATCGTGATATTTATTGAACGTTCAGACTAGCGTATTGACGGATCGCAATATGGATCAAAAGATGTCTACATTCCTGAATTCCGTATCATGAAACTGGAACGTATAGTCACGCCTCAATAGTCTTGATAAATATTAAGGCGTGACTACACGTGCATTATCACGATCCGGAATTCAGAAATCTAGAAATCCCGTGATCCATCAATACGCTAGTCTACATGTTCTATAAATATAATGGTATTTGATAAATATCAACCGATCACAATAAATATTGAGCGTCTAGGGTAGCACTCCGAACCGTATTGATTGGATCGTGATACGGATTATGATAAATATCGAGCGTGTAGCCCACGCCATAAAGAGATGTTTACGACACTATAAAGCTATTTTTGAGTAAGTACCCTTAATCCGTGTTACTTGTTTTCGATAAACAATTCGTGGAATTAGATATCAGCCCCATTAATCGATAAAAACTGTTTTATAAAATTCCCGCGGCTGTAAAATACATCAAGAGAGGACCAAGCGCTGAAATTAATGTGTGTTGTAAGATTACGAAAATTCATAAAACAATAATAATAAATGTTTTTTATTACCTATAGTAGTACATGCACATATTGCACATGCTTTCTCTGAAATTATTAAAATTGCAATGTTAATCGACTTTACTGATATGGAATATTTAGCAGCCAATCGAACCAGTACATTGGAATTAACTATGTCCATATAAACGTATTTATACAAAGGTTTTTACATAGTTTTAAACCAACAGACTAAATTTTATGTACAAATTTATTTTTTATAGTCTTCTTAGAAAGCTTAATACCTTCACCATTATAACAGAAAAGATTACAAATTTAGAACGCATTAAATAGTTAAAAATCTACTCGTAGATATAATAAATTAATGTATACGTGTATATAAAAATAATATCTTCTTCTTTGTGTGTCTTATCAGGTCCCCCCGACGTTGGTGATCACTCTTGAAAATGTCTCTCTCTGTCTTGCGCTGCCCGGAATAGCTCCTCCATACTTCTAATGCCGGTCCACTCTCGTACATTTCGCAGCCAAGATATTTGTGTCCTACCAGGCCCTCGGCGACCCTCTATCTTGCCTTTCTATATAAAATGGAGCAAATGATACCTCTCCCCTCGAAGTATATAACCCAGATATGAAATTTTCTTGATCTTTATTAATGTAAGCAGTTCTCTTTCTGCTCTAGCCCACCTGAGAATTTCTGTGTTAGTTATCAAGTCAGTCCATGGGACCATGGGACCTTGAGCATTCTCCGGTGAAGCCACATTTTAAAAGCCTCTAACCTGTTCATGGTATTTATTTTCAAGGTCCATGTTAGTAAAAATAATATAACCATATACAAATGATTAAATAAATAAAATAAAAATTTCAGTGAAAAGAGTTGTATAACAGCATGTATTCATAAATGCATATAAGGAAAAGTAAGTAATCATATAGTAATCACGTAAGCAATGATTATCAGTCATAATGACTAATGAGAGACTATGCCCTTGCTATTTTTGATAAGTTCTAACTTCTAACTTCTAAAAAGCGTTAAAATTGCTTAGTTTGAATGCCATCTATAGACGTACAGCATACTAACTAGAAAAAGTATTTTCTAAAAAGGCAGGAAAACGTACGGACATGTAGTATTTTCTTCTAATACAGTTTTGGAGGAGGAAAATGGGGAGTACAAAACCTCGAATTTGATGAATTTTATTAGGTATTATCAGCCTGAGGTACAGTTGTCCCTTTCGCTCAGTATTCGGAGGAGTAAGAGCGACAGTGAGAGGTACAGTTTGGTAAAATACCTATTGATAAAATTTCGCGGCATAGGAATTATTTATATCATTTTAGGTTCAAATGACATCATCATCACATTGTTCTCAATCTCCGAAATGACGGCACGAATAGGTTAGAATAACGACGCAGGTGTTTAGAGCTGTTGGTTTTTAAATAGTAGTACGAATGAGTGCATAATATACAATAAAATTTATTCACCTAGATATGTTCAGAATCGATGTATGTAATTCTAGCTGAATATAATTTTTACAGGGAGTCAATTTCCTAGAAGTGTTTTTAGATACCTAGGTACTTATTTTTCTACTTCACATGCACAAATCAGTTTGTCATTTGAGCATATTAAGCCACCAACATAAAATTTATTGCTTTATTTTATTTTTTATCGGTCTGTAAAGCAGTGCATTATTACTATTTTTATGGTATTTACCTATTTATATAGGTTTGTCTAGGTCTTGGCGGCGAATGCATTTGTCAACAAGTGGTGGGCCGGATCGGAAGAGACTGTGTGAGGGAGGCCTAACCTAGACCTCTCCAGCCGGACTCTCTCGAACCATCGGCTTGCTCCACGGTGGGAGGGATCGATTCATACGTCCGTCACACTCCTGGACACATTGACCCCTAGATTTCTACCCACCCCTTATACCTTTCTCCTTCCCAGAACTTACTCTCCTTCCTTTCCCCAAAAAGACCCTCCACACAGACGACATAGACCCTGAAGATTTTTTTCCTCAGACCCTCCTGTGTTGAGCTTAATAAAAAAATACCATACGAAATTACTTACATATAAATAAATATTGTAAGCAGTTCGTTTCGGATTCGGAACAATGGACCATTAAAAGGTAAAAATATTAAATGACGCACTAATACGAAGCAATTACTGGTTGCCAGGGCTGGGCAGTATTTGAATTACTTGTAATTGAAATACGTATTTGAAATACAAATACGTATTTTGTATTTGTATTTCAATTACTTCCTAAAAATGTATTTTGTAATTGGTATTTCAATTACTCGATGCTGAGGTATTTTGTAATTTGTATTTCAAATACTTTTTTAAATTATGGCCTCAAAATACATTTTCAAATACATTTAGCGATCTTAGTAATGATAATGAAAAATAAACTGACGTAGATAATACATGTACCAAAAACGTTAGAATCCAGCGCAATATATTAGAGTAAGTTGGCAACACTATTTGTATCGTATTATATTATTAGTGTCTGACCGAAAAAGGAGTTTCTACCGAAACCAAAACCGAATCTTCGGTACTGTCTCAGTTTTGGCCGAACCGATACTTTTTAAGCTATTGTATACTGAAGTTTGGCTTATTTTTACACTTATACAGACAATAAACACGTTTTAAATTAAATAAAAAAAACAATTAATGAAGTACATGTAAAAAAATTATTATTATTTTTTTATATTACCGCTATAAAACAAACAAAAATTGACAAAACATGTTAACTACTTCTTGGAACAAAAAATTGACAATAATCAACACTCACATTATAAAGGAAGGACCTCAATTGCGTTTATAATCACAATATTCTTAATAAACCTGTTAAATGAAACAAAGAAAATAAAAATTGAAGTATGTGAAATAATAATTATTTATTATTTTTTTGTATTAGTTGCTTTGTGTAGGGTTTTTTAAGGAAAGGAAGGAGAGGCAGTTCTGGGAAGGAAATAGGTATGAAGGGTGGGTTGGAATCGGGGGGTCAGTGTATCTAGGCATAACGGACGTATGAATCCATCTATCCAACCGTGGTGCAGGTCGAGAGATTCCGGCTGGAGATGGATGATAAATGACCTCCCCCAACCAGTTTCTCTCGATCCTGCACACCATGGAGCAGGCAGACAGACGCATTAGCCCCCAAGGCCTGGACAAACTTCACCCCATGAACCCGGGCACCCCTACAAAGACACCAAAAGTGACCTATGGAAGAAGTGTTGATTATGCAATAAATGGTTCCTGGGGCGGCGGTACCCTTACCCGCCTCCCAATTTGGGCGGCGGGTATTATTACCGGTACATTACTGCTATAAAACAAATAAAAAATATAAAAATTAACAAACATGTTAACTACTTATTAGAACAAAAATTTGACGAACGAGCCACGAACTCACCCGATGTCAGCCGAACGACGCGCGATAATTGACGAACGCAGAGATTCGATGCGGCCGAAGGTTCGGCAGATTTTCTACCGAAACCGAAACTGATGCCGAAACTAGATTTTTTTGCCGAAACCGAAACTTCGGTCGGTCACTATATATTATACTTGTCATTGCTTTGTATTGCACATTTTTGTGTCATAGTATTAGATCAAGCACTATGAGAATAATTTGCTGAATACTAAATTATTTTTAAGTTATTTATGGTAGAGCGCATTTGAAGTGAAATGACCCAAAACTGCGCTATGCAAATATCTTGTTATTAAAATAATAATAATTATTATCTGACACTTGGGCAGTGCGTAGTGAAGGGGTGGCGGGGGGGGGGCGGGGGGGGGTCCGACCGACCCGACTGAGTGTCACCCCCCAAGAGCACAATTCTCTAGCCACCAACCCCAGGACGGAGCAATTTTTGATGAAGTCAATAGGGGATGGGGGGGGGTTACCCACCCTATCCGCCCCGGGTGCCACCCATGCTAGCTACGCCACTGCACCTGGGTCCTAAACCACAAAACTTTACAAGTGGAGCGAGAATGAGATGTGTCTTCTAAGCAATATGATTGGTCAATTTTTGCACGTCTCTGTTTCACTCTGCTCAGCTTTGCTTTTATGGAAACGCACCCTTAGATAAGTACACTTACGACAATTTATTACAACCAAAGGTTCTAAGAAAACCAAATGTATTTTGTATTTTGTAATTTGTATTTTGTATTTGAAATAAAAAAAATGGTTAAAATACTGTATTTTGTATTTTGTATTTCAAATACACCACTTGAAAGTATTTTGTATTTCGTATTTTAAATACATGCGAAAAAGTATTTTGTAATTTGTATTTCAATTACAGCAAAGCATGTATTTTGCCCAGCCCTGCTGGTTGCAACAGATGTGTAGCGTTTGGTGAAACCGTCCATTCATTATTATTTTCCAAATTACACAAACAGAATATATTCGTAGCTTCTGAAATTATGTTAATGTGGTTATTATGTAAATAACAGCAAGAGAGACGTGATAATAGCAGTGGCCATAAAGATAAAATGATCATTTATCCACAGCGACAATCAAAGCAGTACACTTATCTACTGTGTGCATAGTGCATACACAGGGCCGGCGCGAGGGATATCGACGCCTCTGTGCGAAAAGTAAAAAGATAGCACCTAATTTTAGATTTGAAGGATAATTAGAAATATTGGTGCACGAACTGTGAAACTCTCCATGTGGACTATTTTAAGACGACAATATACGCTAAAATATATTCAGAATTAAAGAAGCCGTACAAATTGCGACTCGCGACCAGTGTATTGGACGGACTTTACTGTCGAATTTTCCCTATCAAAGAAAAGAAGAAAAAGACAAATAATGTCGGAATCTTAACAGACGTAAATGAAGAAAGCGTGTAAACAAATATACGCGGGCGTATATTTGTTTACACGCTTACGACAGACGTACGGTAGAATTCGCCCTAGCAGGCCCGGAGATTCGACCTTTCCGCCGCGTTCATTTTAATTAATTCTGAAGAACGCGTTACAAATATTTAAAATGTGTTTCCATGTCTCACTCCCGAAGTTATTAATTCATCGTCTAGAAAAATAAAATCTGGTGCTTACCGCTAACTTTATAGTTGAAAAACGTGTTTTAAAGTTTTAAAATCGTTGTACAATACCTACGTAAAATATATTAATGATAAGGTATTGTTTTTATTAATCTTAAATACAAAGAACTTACATCCGCAGTGTTCTGTTGGAATAAAAAAGTTATTATAGTTAAGAATTCGCCGGAAAAGATTAAAATGTGAGTTTTGAGCAAATAAAAATTATTAGGATTGTGTACCGACAAATAAGATGATTCAAAAATTTGTTTTTCGTCCAAAAAATGTTTTGGGTATAACATACAATTCATTTCATTATTTCAGATGAAAATTATTCACGACAATGACTACGCATATTAAGAAATTATGGAAGAATGTTTTGAACTGTAAATAATTTAAATATAAAATTTTGTATCAAAATTTGAGGTTTTACTCATTGAGATATTCCAAAAAAAAAAAAAAAATATATATATATATATACATATATATTATCGAGTTTCATGAACACCTCACGACCTCACAAGGATAACCTGTTCTAAGGTGTTCCCATATTTTTGTAAGTAGTATTGTTGTTCATTGATTTTATTATTAGGTTAAAGAATATCACAAATTATTATGATAAAGACAAAAAATACAGAATGAAAGTGTGTAAGTATGATAATATGTAGGTACTGCAAATAATTTTTAAAATATTATTGTGTGTCGCGAGCATATCAAAAGGAAAACCTATGCTGAGGTGTTGAAGTGTTTTTTAGACAGTCACACTGTAATTACTAAAAATTGTTTTTGGAAAACCTTGAAAAAGAAGAAGATATAGTGCACGCCAAACTTTAATACCGACCTGACGTTGATAGAGAAATCATCGTAGGCGAGTTTAACGTCTGAAAAGTGACCTGTATATTTTATGTATCATTTCTCTTTCGCTTACGGTCATTGTAAAGTCAGCAAAGTGACTGTACATGCGCGAGAATGGATTACATCAAGCTCAAGGTCTGCATTTAAGTACGTACGCGCACTGTACATGTTCATAATAAAAAAATGCGTAAGTTAACACAAAAGTATATTGTGCAGAATGATATGGAAGGAACTGTCGAAGGAACTATGGAAGTACTTAACCGTTTTAGTCCCAGAGCACCGATGTACCTGGGCACCTGTCTAAACTGTGCTGAACGACACTCAGCGCAGTTCTATTGCAGCAAATTTTAATGTAGAATTTAAGAAAAAAAGAAATTCCGTTAGATAAGAGTAAATTGTTATACAAATAAATTCATTTGTAAAACATTATTATTAAACCTTGATTTTCCAAAAGATTTTTCAAACCAGAGATCAATAATTGGCTCATTCAGAGTCAAAATATTAATATAATAGGCCACTTGCATGGATTTCATAACGACTTGGAAAAAATCATGTGGACAGATTTTTTTACTAAGATTACGAAAATGTTAGTAAAAATTTTTTGAAATGTATATATATATTTTTTTTAAATAAATAAATCCATTATTTGAGCTCGTGACGTCACTACTATTATGTTCCCTTAATTTTGTAAAATTCCACACTAAATATTTTTTTTTATATGACAACACTTTGATTTCCGGCGAATTTTTTAATTTTCGTTTAACGTTCACGAGATTTATTGTTTGTTCTATGCGAACTTATTCTTTGGTTTAATTTTTTGATAAAGATGGCGTGTTTTTACAAATGTTACGAAGAGAACCATGTACAATTTATTGCTATTCGTGTGGAAAACGTTCTTTTTTTAAAATGATTTTCGGCTATCGTTTTTTCGCACACATAAAATTATGTCCCGTCTTACCGGTTTATAAAAAATGATCTGATTTATCGGATTGATATTTTCAAAATATCACCAGGGTGTCAAAAATACGATAAAAAATACAGAATGTCTTAGAATATTTGTCTAAACCGAAAATTTAAAAAAAAAATTTTGATGCAAGTGATCCCTAAGATCGGCCGCCCGTGTGCGTCACAAATATTGCACTTGTGCCTGCGATACCCCTGCGCTCAGCCTTCAGTCGTTTCTGTCATTTTTGCCATTGTCATTAATGTCATCATTAGATGATTAGATATGTAGGTACCAACACATCACTAACCAAAGAAACAGGATACGTTTAGATAAATTTTGAGATTAAATAACATAATACACGAGTTTTAAATAAAGCAAACACTGGGAAACAAAGTCATAAACTTTTCATAGTGCCGTAACAATTTTACCTTAATTAAATTTACCAGTTGACTAACATAAATGTGCGACAGTTTGAAATTCAAAGTAATTTTTTAGTGCTATTTCGTTATTTTTGTTTAACATTTTTTGCAAAAAAATTGAAAATGTATGAAGGTTATCTTGTGCACAAATAATGGGGAAAATTATGGAATAAAAATATTAATATCTCCACCTTTTGCATTTCGTCTATCTGTAAACTTATTTGTATGTTCCGTTTCCGTTTCAGGATGGTGGCAGCTAATGGTTCAGTAGAGATTTCACATTTTTTCACTTGTGAAATCATCGTGTTTATTTGGACTTTCTTATTGTCATTTATTCAATACTAGCAGTCCCGGTCACACGTTGCTGTGGCTAACGAAACACAACGCCATTACTCAACCTTTATAAAATCCACACCACCCGCTTGCCAGCTTCCCGCTGCCTGAATTGAATCTTTGAATTTCTCGGCTTTTCTCTACTATAATAAGCATGTATTATACATATAAACCTTCCTCTTGAATTACTCTATCTATTGGTGAAAACCGCATGAAAAATCCGTTGGGTAGTTAAAAAAAAAGCGCACATACCTTTTGAGCGACTTCATTTTATGCTATGTAATGATGATAATGATTATTTATAGTAGGTAGGTACTTACATACCGGCTGGAAGAAAGATTAAAAAAATGAATTGTTAATAAGATAGTGGAGTTTCTTTTTTAAAAAATTAGGTATAAGTTCCTTCAATTTAAGAAATTGAGAAAAATGTTTTATAAAACTGTTTAATAATTAAGCTGGTAGGTATTTCAGTAACTACTAACACATCTGATGATTTCAGAGGAAGTTTTGTTTTTGATTTACGAATATTAAATAAGAGAAAATTTGCAATTTTTAAGTGTTCACAGAACTACTAGTTATACCTAGACATATTATGTCCGAAGTTGCGATGTTGGTGCTGTAATGAAACTGTGATCTAGCAGTAAAGAAAGATAAAGAAAGATTTGTGTCAATGGTATTCAGTTGGATAAACTTGAAATTTTGGAGATCAGAAAGAGTGTGAATGCGAATTTGAATATTATTAATAATCAAAAATTGTTTTTAAATGATCCAATATTAAATTTATTTCCTCTGTAAATTATTCCATATTGTCCCTACCCATTTTCATTTTTACATTGTTACTATTGTCTCTGTTTATTATTTGTCTATGTTTGTTATTTTTCTATTGACACCATGTTCTATGTCTATTTTTTTAAATTAGTATTATATGACTGGTTTATTTATGAGTATTATTATAACCCTTTGAAGTAAAGAAAGATTTAACAATGAGAGGAAACTTTTTCACCGATGTAATCAGTGATTGAGTGCAAAGATTTTGAGCTTATATCACGACAGACACCGAGCGTTTTACCGCTGAACCTGACCCCAGGGTGGCGGCGCTCTATAAATCATCCAAGTATTATTATCATCGGAAGTCATCATTTGACCAGTTCACAATCCACATATTGCTTTACACTTCTTTATGAATTAATATCTAGGAAACCTTCTTCTTCCTTCTCTCAGTGGCGGAGCGTGGGGGGGGCGGGGGGGGGGGGGGGCGGCCCGCCCCGGGAGGCACTATTGGGGGGGCGGCAAAATTTCACAATCAATAATCATCTTGTAAAAATTTGGATTGGGGAAGTCGCGGGTTCGATTCTCGCGTCAGGACTTAAAAGTTTTTTCTAGTTTATAGTTTCTTAACATCTTTCTAAAGTTTTATATACTGTTAAAATCAAAATATTAATGACAGACGTTTTGTTTTTTATTTCTAACACATACATTATTTTTAAATAAAAATGTAAATAGCAACAGTATCATTTTAGCTCTAATTGATAGTCGATTTGTGTTTTATATTTGCGAAGCTTTGTGCGCCCTGCTGAAAGCGCACAAAAAATTACACTTATACGGTTTTCTTCCACGTATATATCACGGTGTATATATTTTAAATGTATTATCACAGAAAAGTTAAATAGCTGACAGGTTTGTGCATACTTATTCGAAGTGCAGTTATAAAATTCTAGATGCACACTATCTATGTGCTGCCAGAATAAAAATAAAAAAAAAATTATGTTCTGAGTGTAGTTTTAATTCACCGCATACATATTTAATTAAAAGCAGTTTTGTGTTCAAAATGTAAAATTCCAGTTGTGGATTCATGTGACAACACATTTCGAAGGAAAACATTATATTATTTGAAGTGCTTTATAAAAGCCGCCAGAATCAAAGAAAAAAACATTTTCATGTTCCGGGTGTAGTTTTTATTCACCGCTTACAGATTTAATTAAAACCACTTTTGTGTTCAGAATGTAAAATTCCAGTTGTGAATTCATCCGATGACACATTTCGAAGGAAAAGCTTATTTGAAGTGCTTAATAAAATTCTTGCAGACAAGTTATGTGCCGCCAGAGTCAAATAAAAATCTTTTTCATGTTCTGAGTGTAGTTTTATTTCACCGCATACAGATAAAATTTAAGCCAGTTTATTGTTCAGAATGTAAAATTCCAATTGTGTATTCATCTGCTGACATATTTCGAAGGAAAACATAACTTTTTTCGAAGTGCAAATGTAAAATTCTAGTTGCAGACAATTTATGTGCTGCCAGAACCAAAGAAAAACCGTTTTCATGTTCTGAGTGTAGTTTTAATTCACCGCATACAGATTTAATTAATAAAAATCGCCCCCCCTTAGAAGAAGTACCTATATAGGGGGGGGGGCGGCAAAATTTTCCTCCGCCCCGGGCGGCTGATACCCACGCTACGCCACTGCCTTCTCTCCAAACCCTTCAGCCTCGCGGTTCCACAACAACTCAACAAAGTGGCATTTCAACATCCCTTTTGAAAGTTTTTTTTTATTTAGAAAAAAAAAGTAAATATTCAAAATTATAATATCATTTCATTACATATCATCCATCAGTTTTTTGGTTACCCAATTAGTAGAGAAATATTCTCGGGTCTAACTGGGGAGCTAGTCTATGTACTTATGTTATATATTTAGAACTGCTTATAGATAAGTTTATGTATAGTTACAAAATGGAAATAAATTACTTTAAAAAATACTGTAAGATATTACAAGATATTGTACAATAAGAAAAATACACATATTAATATATATTATAAAAATAGAATGTCAACAAAACATTAAAGGTGGTTTTTTTTAATAGACTCCAAGTTTTTTTCATAACTTTTAATGACTTAAAAGAAGTCATAAAGTTGCACATTGTTAAGTTTTGAGTAGTCCGGTCCGGTCTCCGTGCCTCACAACATACTTCAAATGAGATGCCGTAATCCTAATGTTTCAGTGGAAAATGTTATCCAAGAAAGTAAGTATTTTTAATTTATTACATTTTCATGATTCTTTTATGTGTTCTGTCTTGCCTTTCAGGCGTCTCGGACCTATTTTGTCGGTAGATCAAAATATTTCCGCTTTGCAATAAAATTCAAATAAATTGAACATTTCTGAACGCATCCGAAAACTAAAAACCGTTTTTGAAAGGTGATGAAAAATATGCCTCCAAATTTTATAATTCGAAATAAACACATGATTTGTGGAAAAAATATTTTTTTTAATGCAAACATAAAAAAGATTTTTAAATTTTAAATGACTCTCCTTACATTTCTTCTAACTAAAATTACTGATAACGACAAAAAAATAAAAACACACACATTTTATTATTATTTAAATATATTTTTATTAGGAGGCAAATATATTATGAACTTTATCGTCAACTCCTTTTTTTGTCGCTTCATGTAAAAATTATGAATAAAAAATTCCGAAAATTTCATAATTTTTTTTTCAAATTGCGGTCGGGAACTTTGGTTTCATAAAGGTGTGCATTTTAATTATTTTGTGGTTAACTTTTAGATATGAATATAAAGCGTGATGTTTTCTCTTTCTAACACAGTTTAGATCATATTTCTAACTATGATAGTAAGGGAGACAACGATTTCTATGAGATTAGCCTGAGGGGTTAATTATCATTGCTTATGACTTATGATAGAATGATTTTATAGAAGTTCTTAGTTATAATTTTAATTATTGCACTGACATTCCAATTTACCAGTCCTAGTCCAGATTGGAATGGATAATTCGGAGACGCTAGACGTCGCTTTCTTTTCGTTCGCCCGCTTCATTGAACGAAAAATCATTTTGGAGTGATTTACTCGAGAAATAAATAAATATTTTATTGCCATCTCATTCTCTCGCAGGCTAAATCCTATAGATGAGTGTGTTTATCTCTTTTTAGTGTCGCTCGCTTCCGTTTAATCGAGTTTCAAATCACAACAGTGCTAAAGAACTTTTCATTTCAAAAATTTAAAAAAAAAATACCTAAGAGTCCTGCCAGTGACAGTAATGTATTTTTAAGCTTTTTTTTATTCTTCAAATACCTACTTATTATATTTTTTTTTAGCTTTTCGATATCTTTGTATAGTATTACTGGCACCAAAGATAAAATATATATATGGTGTATGCGGGGTGTAATAATTTAACAATTTAACTAGCGATCCTTAACTGAGAATATTTGGAGAACAAAAGTAGATTTTGCTGGCGGGTGATTTTTTTTCTGTTAAAACAATGACAATATTTCAATCACACGTCCCAACTGATCCACACTCCTGCACGTATCGTCGACGGGATCACGTGATAATTCGCGCTGCTTCGTGTGTTACCATGCTGCAGGAACGAGACGGAGTGATTATCACACGACCCACTTGGTTATCCCGATTACTCAGTTGTGACGCGTGATGATTTTTTTTGTTTTCAATTGCAAAAAAAAGATTATCTGACAACAAAATTATATCTACGTTTTTACTATAAATATGCTCGGGAATCGCTGGTTAAATTCCTCCGGGTACGTGGAGTTACATCCTGTTTAACATTTATAGTAAGTACCTATCAAAGATTATTGAAACCAAATAATAAAAAGAAACATTTTTGAATTGATCGAATTCTTAAAAATTATTAAACCTTATTAAAAATTGCATAAATCCTGCGGGATTTCTAAATTCTATCCCGCAATCGAGTGACATTTGAAAAAGTTGCGGAACTTGTAATCCCAGTGGAGCGACCACGCAAAATAAATTAATTTGCCTCGATTGCTCGAGATTTCCAGAAATTCATTTTTTAAATTTTTCGCCAATATTAAAAAATAAACATACCTTCGAATTTTAACATGGAGTCATAAAAAATTATTATGACTCAATGAATTAACCCATATTTTACCGTTTACCTCATATTTGTATGATTTATAAAAAATATATAAAAAAATCTTTAAGTTTATAACTGCACGAATCCTGCGTGTTTGTTACTTTCAAACTCCGTGAGAGATACTTAGGTACCTATTACATAGAATATTTTCGTTTTCTGTATGTTGTCTGTGGTATTTTTGATAATGAAAGGTGCATTTATGTGGAAAAGGGACTTAATTTTAACCGAAAACAGCTGATCAAAAATTCGGCGAGAATTTTTTTTTTTTTTAACATCGTTCTAAAATAGTCTACGATGTTCAGATTTGCAACATCTATGGTCATAATAGATAAAGCATTTCAATAGCTTCGTTTTAAAATAAATGGCTGGTTATGGAAATGTTTTAAAAAATTACAATAAAGGTTTTACAAATGGTAGGAAAATGTGGTCCAATTTTGGACCGCTATCAATCGCAGAAAAATAAAAGTGGTCAATTTTAATAAAAATAATAATCGCTCCAGTGGATGTAATTTCACAATATCACTTATCACTTTTACATATCGATGCATTGCCGCCAGTCAGTCTGCGAAATAATTCTTCATTCCACAAGTGGTGCAAAAGGTTTGAATACTGGGCTTAAGAGCGTATAACCAGAGAACACCAGAAATATGTCATTTTTAAATCAGTGTTTAGACATATTGACTCTTTCCCACAAAAAATTATAAATTGGTTTCGAAAGATTGTTCTCTTAACTAGTAAACGTATGTTTTAAATTTTCAGAAAAAACGATAATTTTTAGTATAATAAAGTTATACCATAGGTCGGCGGATTTGTTAAAATTTCAAAAAAGTACATTTATTATACAACACCCATTTCAAATCATATAATCATGCAGTAAAACAAATCAATACATTATCTGGTAAATGTGTGTAACGGAATTTTAATTTTAGTTTAAATAAAATCATTAAAAATATATATAAGTACATGTGTTTCTTGACGAAAATTGGTCCATTTGTGTATTTATTTGCGCACTTACAGACTAATAATATATTTAATTTTTATTTGCATTCTTATTTTGCTGAGACATTATTGAAAAATGATAAATACTTATGATCAAAAAATAATTACAATAAGTACATAATTTTAATTTAATTTATTTAAATATTTTTATCATAACATATATTAATTTAATCTTACAAATAAATAAAAAAAAAACTAAAACAATTAAAAAATTTCTTCAAATTTCCATTTCTGTTTGATATTTTAGCTATTTATGATTTGTAAATAAACCATTTATTTATTTATAGTTGTTCTGTTGTATTTCTTCATAACTCTGAAACAAAATTAATTAAATATTATTATCCACAAAGAAATACATTAAACTTACATAATATTATTATTTTAATTGTGCTAAAATATTTCAGAAAATGTATTTTTAATAGAGTAACAACAAAAACCTTTTTTGCTATTTCTAAGAAAGCTTCCATTCTGCTCTTTCCATATTCCTTGGCCATATTTTGGAAGAAACTATCCTCTGTTTGAAGTAATATGTAAGGGTGGTCATATTCGACCATTCTTCCTGCTTCCATAACTAAAACCTAAAAAAAAGTTTCTAATTTTGTAGTAAATCTACGCTATTATAAATTTCCATATGCATTCTGTAGTTAGAATTTAACACTTTTTAAAAATAGTAACCGTAGTTATTTTTCGTTCAGAAGTTACATCTTCTTACTAATACGTGTTTTAAAATTAACAGATAAACAACCATTTCTGTATTAACAGTTGTTTAACAGATGTGTAAAATTTTAAAAACTTCTATTAGTAAAAACCTGTTCCTATACCATACAATTTTTTTTTTTATCAGTTGTGTTAAATTTAAAACATTTTTATTAGTAAGGGGGTAAATGTGTAACTTTGTGAGGTAACAATAACTATTGTTACTATAATATGAAACATGTCACACATTGTATTAAAAAAGTGTTATACAAATACATATATCTGACAGTATTAATACCCTAGCGACTGTACAGTTGAAATTTAAGAATCCGACTTCGAGTACAAGTTGACGACGCGCCATATGGAAACCATCTGTGAACGTGAAGTTTGTGACTGAGCTACTATCGTAATAGAACCATCTAGTCATTTATTATTTTTAAATGTGAAAACAGTTCTAGCTTCTCCCTGCTAACCGAAGTCAGTAAGACTATGTTACTTCCAAATGGGATGGGTTTGAGGCTGAGGATTGTGGGGAGGCACCCCGTTATTCAAATCACGGGTAAAATTTAATTATGCACGGCGGGATTCAAACCCGCGATTCGTAGTTGAGGACCTTTCGACCATGGAGGCGATAATAAGTATGTTACTATGTAAAGTATTTCCATAAAGATCTTATTATATTACCTTATCAGAATCCATAACAGTTTGTAATCTGTGAGCTATCGTAAGAACTGTACATTCTGCAAACTGGGTCCTGATGGTTCGCTGAATCAAAGCATCAGTTCTGGAACACATTTTTATGGTGTAGTATAACATAAAGGGATGAAAATGACCAAAACTCTCAAAAATATCTTTGTTTTATCTCTCTATCTATCTTTATAAATAAAAAAGAATCGCCGAAATGCATGTACGCGCATAACTTCCGAACGACCACACCAAATTCGATAATTCTTTTTTTTGTGTTTGTTATTGTCAGGACAAGGTATGTATAAAACTACTTATGAGCTCTGGCATTATGAAATTTGTATAAAAAAATTTAGTAGGTGGCACGCGAGCTGTTTGAAAACTGAATGTACCGGGACTGAATGTATGGAATGCAGGAGAGGGGAGGGGTACTTGGGTAGGGGGTTCGCGGGAGGGGGGAGGGGATCTTGGTAGGGGGTTCGCGGGACAGGAGAAGGGGGGGAGTGGTGTGGAGAGAGGAAAAGTGAAGAAGGCGGAGTGGGAACGCGAGAGGGGAAGGGGAAGCGGGAGAGGAAGGGGAGGCGGAAAGGGAACGGGTCAAATGGGAAAGGACACTCCGCGAGAAACAATTTATTTATTAAATGGCATAGCAATGCATGCCGGGAACCAGCTAGTTTCATTTATTTCAAAATCAGCTTGTCAAACAATATAGGTTGAAACGCATTCAATGGAACACACTATTTCACCAGTACTGAATAAGTTCTGGCTAAGGTCAGATATTTAAACAATTGATGTTGTCATCAAATTGGCAGACGCCGCCATTTTTTCACATTTTCCACTTCAAATAACAGCTCCTGTTCCGCCAATTCTATGGCTGCCGGAGTGAGGTCAAATATTAAGTTGTATTGATTCATTGATTGATCAGCTATCAAGCATAGCGTGGCTACAAGTTGAGGGCAAAATATTGATGGATTAATAACTTACTCTTGATCGACATTAGCCGTTGCTTCATCGAGTATGAGGATGGGATTATCACGTATGATGGCCCGAGCAAGGCAGAATAGCTGTCTCTGTCCCACGCTGAAGTTAGTTCCCCCTTCGGACATTACAGCGCTCAATCCACCAGGCTGCTCTGCTAATACTGATTTCAGCTCAACCTAAGAGAAAATACAATATTGAAGTTAAAGAAGACAGAGAGAAAAAAATTATTAAACTTAACATTAATATAATATGAAATATATGGACAGTTCTATAGTGAACCAAGTTCATCATGTTGAATATTGAAAAAAATAGACTTCAAATGGCAGTAAGTATTTAAAAAAACTTATATTGATTTACAAAAACAAAAATGTTTTTTTTTTTTGGATTTCGTAGAATTCGAACCTCCGTCCGCTGGATTTCTTTGGCCGCTGAGATTTGTGACGCATTATACCGCTGCGCTATGGGACACGCGAATTTACCCGTTAAAAGACAAAGCGGCTAATGAGTGCAGGTGCAGACCTATTATCGTTTCCGTTTTATATCCCAACCAATAGGAGCCTTGAGTGCAGTATGCTTTGCAGGTGCCATAGCATTCATCCGAATTTCAAATCACTCTAATGGGGCTAAGGAAGTTTCACTTCAGTAACATCTAGATACAAAAAGATGTTAGGTATGCTAAATAGGTGAAAATTTTTGTTATTGAGGTAGTTTTAGTGGTTTGAAACTAAATTTCACTAAAATACTAAAATCATGTTTTTGGACTTGGACCACTTTAGAATTGACTCCCAGATACATAAGTAATAGATTTGAATAAATTTTCCAAAATTAAGTCAATTAATTAATTAAAATTTATTAGAATAACTTTCTGTTTCATATTTCACTGATATTCGATTATCTTCTTCTTTTAATGGCTAAATTGATTAATTTTACTTTACTTTTTACACTGTTATTACTTCATATCATTTTCATTATAATTATGTGTATTAGAATATTAGTACCTGTTCCAAAGCATTCCAAATTTGTTCGTCACTGTGTTCGTCAAATGGGTCTAAATTGGTGCGGATAGAACCAGAGAAGAGAACAGGCTCCTGGGGGATTATTGAGAGTCTACTACGTAGAGCAAACAACCCAATTGAACTTGTATTGTATCCGTCGATCTCTATGGTGCCCTCTATAAATTCTAGTCTGTGGTGTAAAAAAAAAGCAATTAAACAAATGGGTCATGTCGATTCATCTATCGATTGGTTTATTTATGATCTCTGGTGCCAATTTATTTGGGAAGACCCTTTGACTTCTCCAGCTGGTCTCTCTCAACCCATCGTCTTGCACCGCAGCGAAAGGAATGGATTCATACGACCGTCACTCCTGAACACACTGACCCATAGATTCCTAAAAGCCCATCGGCCCTTTGATGATCAATAAATGAATAAAATAATTTTCCCTGTACTAATTATTGTGACTAGCTGAAAGGGGATAACAATTTTATATGTTCACTAAATTGATCCGCAAAGAATGCAAGGCTGATGTAAGCATAATGAGTAAGATCAAGAAAGGAACGCTCCGATGATTCGGGCATGTAGAGCGAATGAACGAGGAAAGGGGTGTAAGGAGAATATATGACGCAAATGTGAATGGTAGAAGAAGTCGGGGACGCCCGAGAAAGACATGGCACGACCAAGTGAATCAGATACTTGAGGCGGGCCATGTCAAGAGTAATAGAAGAGCATGTATGAGACGATGTATGAATGTGAACGAGGCAAGGAGTGCCCCTGCGGGGAAACGGCGTGATGGTTAGTTAGTTAGTTTAGTTAGAATATTCTAAGAGCGTCATTGTTTATTACTCATTTGAATTCAGCTCTAATGATTATCACATTTAGGTATACTGTATTAAAACTTGCAGTTTTTTTTTTTAATACCAATGAAATAAGACAATATTTGATTTGCAAAAATAGGTTTTGTTTAATCTACTTCAACACACTTTGGTTTCAAACTCGGAATTATTAATGATTTTTTATTAAAGTCTAAAACGAAGCATGCTGATTGTATGTTAATTATGCATCTATGTGAGTACTATGATGAAGTAACATGCTACAATTCTCCTGCCTGGAACCCACTTTATAATATACATGTACAAGCTGTTGAAATAATACAAAACAAATTCTTACCTTTTCTAGATTTTAAATGGGTATTCCAGCAATAATGTTGAACTACAATACTCTGTTAAATAATATGAATATGCTCGAATTGTGAGACAGACAAATTTTCACTGACTTGGTATTTCTATGTAAAATTCTAAATAATTTAGTTGATAGTCCGGTATTGCTTGAATTGATAAGCTTCCGGATACCACTACGTAATACTTGAAGTCAGGATTTTTATCAGTGCAGAAATTCTGGGACTAACTAGCATATGTATTCCTCTTTGCCCAGAATACTAATGGAGGGAAACAATTATACCAAGTCAGTGGACATCTTCACTTTATCTTTAAACAAATGTAAAATATTGTTACTTAGGCAGTTCAGCTATATACTATAAATACTGTACATTTCTTAACATTCATATGTAAAATCAATAAATAAATAAGTCAACTAAGGTTGACAGACTTATACCAATATGTATTTTTGTATGAATGCTCTTTCTAAAATAAGAGTGCCCTAAAACAAACCTGAATATAGCATTGATGATTGAACTTTTTCCCGCTCCAGTGCGACCAACAATGCCAATCTTTTTTTTCGGATTGAACACAACTGATAATTCACGAATAGCGGGTGCTTTGGTCGGAGAATATCTCAAGGATACTTCGTTGAACACTATTCGGCCATCTTGGGGCCAGTTGGGAGGAAGCTGTTCATCTTTCTCTGTCTGTGATGGTGGCTCATGTTCAATGTCTACATAATCCAAAATTCTGAAATAAGACATAAAAATTAGAAGACAACACAATGAATATGTAATGATGTTTCAAATATCATATTATATCTTTACTACCAGTGTGGCTTCAAGATTTATATGGTAGGGGTTTGTTAAATAATTACATATGTAAAATACATTTATATATTTTTATCTATGTATCATACAAAGAGAAAAAGGAAAGTCTTACAAACACGAAAATTAAATTGATAAATGAAAATTTAAGAAATATTCATTTATTTTTTCATTTCTTTTATATGTATTTTACGGTGCTCCAGATTTTATGTCCGGGTTGAATCTTTCCCAAATGAAAGACTAAACCCTTCCACACACTTTTCCACAAATGAATATCTAGTAAATTAACGCAATGTAAGTGCACTATATAAGAATAAAACAATACAAGAACAATACGTCAATCCACCAGAAACATAATGGGAAAATATTTCACCGACTCCAGATATTTTCATATCAGAGGGTTCGGCTCTGATGAAATCCTAACTGTCCGATAAATCCTACTGATCCCTCAATATAAATATTTATTCAATAATATTATTATTAGGTACATTAATAAAAATAGTTTATTTATAAACAAGTTCTGCTGTGTAATTGATTATATAAAAGTATTGAATATATAAAAGAAATAAAAATTAAAATGAAATGAAATTACAAATTAAACTTGATAAACAATAAATAAAAAATCAATATGTGATAACAAAAAAATATCTAATAGTTTTTGACTTTTCATATCTATATCATTTTTGTATCACCCTTGAAATGATTTTTCACAAAATTGTTGTTATATGATTAGAGATTTCATGGCGAAAAGGATTATCATGATTAATTTTTGGGTTTTTATGCCGGGTTGCAATTCCTCCTTCTTTAGACTCTGTAACTCTGTCCAAAACGTTAGCTAAAGAAGGAGGAAGCGCAACACGGCATGAAAACTCAAAAATAATCATGACATCAAAAACTTTCAATGGTTTAGTCAAATAATGTAAATTGACCAAATCGATTCCCATTATTGATATTATTAATCGATAAAACAGAAATATTTTTATTTTTAACTTTATGAGTAAAATCTCAAATTATAATATTTAAGTAAATGAAGACAAAAGCAAAACTCAATTCGAAAATCTGAAGATAGAAAAATCATAAAAAGATATTGGTTCCACTGGGACTCAAACCCAGGGCCCTTTGCTGACATGGAAAGAGCTCTACCAACTGAGCTATGGAACCCATTTCTAATTCGGTCACTTTTAACTGTATCATACTTCGACTAAGAACTACCTACATTATCTTCATTTTCTTAACGCACATATTATTGGCCGCTATCTTTATATATGATTGCAAGATTCAACCCGAACTAAATGCTATCTAGATAGTGTCTGGATAAATATTTATCCATTTTATTTTAACACACGACATCTGTTGACTTTTTCTGTAAGTCTAGGATGAATATTTTTATAAATATTTATGAGCAAAATCTCAAATAATAATATTTAATTAAATGAAGACAATATTAGCAAAACTCAAATCGAGAATCTGAAGACAGAAAAATCAGAAAAAGATATTGGTTCCACTGGGACTCGAACCCAGGGCCCTTTGCTGACATGGCAAGAGCTCTACCAACTGAGCAAATATTTTTGATACAATTATCTTTACCTTTCAACGCTGATCATTTCATTCTCCATCTGTGTGCTGATTCGCAATGCATATTGTAAGATTGTTACTAAACCCATCACTTGGCTTATCACCAGACCCACATTTCCACCCAGAGCATCTGAAGGAAGAAAGAATATTAATTTTTTAACTTTAGAATGGAATTTTTAATTCTAAAAAAAAGGTTTTTTCTTTTTAAAGACTGTTGGGAGAAAATATGTTGCGAAAATGAATGGAAGAAGTCAGCAATAACCAAGGAAGACATGGCACAATCAAATGAATAAAATATTTTAGTCAGGTCATATCAAGAATCGGTACAAAAGTAGGTTATGTATAGTAGGCAGCTGGCGGAGGCAAAATGTATGGCGAGCGATACGCTGAAATAGGCCAAAACCAAATGATCTTTTATCTTTTATAGCTAAGTCTGTTGGCCCCATAAAACAAATTTGACCGGTTAAATAACTATAATTTAATTGTTTTGCCTTTAATAATGAGCGTTTCTGGAATCTTCGTTTCGCCAACGCCAGCCGCCGTTATGTATGAGGCGATATGAACACGAAGGCAAAAGAGCAAAGAGTATAAAGCAGAAGGGTGATTCTGTACCTTTTGCGACAGCGTAACATGTGTTAAATCGGCCTGAATGACACATTTTGACCATTTTCTTAAATACAGTATTCCATATCGCGCTAAATAGCTAAATAGTGCGCTTGTATTAAGATAACAAATCTTAAAATTAGTTACCCTAACAACAGAGATAGATGATGGCGTGTTTTGCCGTGTAATCCTCAGATGTCAGTTGCAGGAAAATTTGCGAATCGGATGTCATCGCGTACAAACATCAAAATAATACGACAAACGGATAGTCATTTATGAATGCCCATTAGGCTTATATGCAGTGGCGTAGCAAGCATGGGTGGCACCCGGGGCGGATAACGTGGTGTCACCCCCCCCCCCCCCATTATAGTTGATAAACTCAAATTCCGACTTCATAAAAATTGGTCTGGGGGTGTGGCTAGAGAATTGTGCTCTTGGGGGGTGACACTCGGTTGGGTGTCACCCCCATCGGGTGGCACCCGAGGCGGGCCGCCCCTTCCACCCCTCCCCCCCCTACCTACGCCACTGCTTATATGTAAGTATTGTTAATAATTAATAAATAGTAATTCGTGTTTTTAAGTAGGTAATTAGCCCACGACAAGCATAAAAAAGCCATAGAAAATCACAGAAATTTGACAGCCGATAAAGCATGACAGATTTTGCCTTTTTGTTTTATTTTCTCTTAACGCTGACTTCTCACAAAATTCTGTGACGGTCCAAACTCTTTGGCCTACCCCTGCAGTGAAACTGCATGATGGTTAGATCATTAGTAATAAGTAATAAGTTGCAAAGGTGTTTTATTTTTTAATCGTGTTCAATTCAAAGTATGTAACTTACTACTTGTTGTAAATACGAAGCTCAGGACAACGGTTGCGATGAACAATACACAAGTAGAGTCCAACCAGAATCCAAAAGCTCTGGAGAGCGCTATGTTAAGGTATGAAGCAGAAGTGTGAATGTTCTGTAAGGAATCAAATTCCTTCTCCAAAGTCCTCTGGTTTCCAAAGGCTCGGATAGTTGTGATGCCTTGTAAAGATGCGCTCAGGTGTGATAAGGTTGGACTGCGGGCTGGAAATAAAAATGTTTAATCATAAAATTTGTTTAAATAAATATTAAAAAAATGAAATCATTACTCGACTTTAAATTAAATTTAATTAAATTAATACCTTATTTCAATGCCACCATTCACATTTGTACATATTAAAAAATTATGTGGCAAACTCGCCAATTTCTCCCTTACACAGTTTAGCAAACAAATACACAAATGATATAGACATTTTTAACTCTTCCGCAGCCAACTGGGGTCGAAGGTAGACCTCAAAATTACTATTTTTTTTTTTTTTTTTTTTTTTTTATTTAATATAGATATATAAGTGTACAAAGGTGTTACATAAATTACATATCGGTACAGAAATTATTTAAAATTGCAATCTCATCAAAGAAGAAGCTAGTTCTTGTGCTTGATGAGCGAGTTACACTAATTATAACAGAAATAGAATAACATTATGCAAAAGGTAAGTATATAATACGAACAATTGAGCCTTCTGGATCATCAATATGTGTAGGTGTACATACATAGGATACGGTACGAAATTCGAAAAATCTAAATAAAATAGAGATGAATATAATTTATAATAAATGGAAAGAAAGAGAAAAACAGGTAATTATTTAGTTTTAATTATTCCTGATGAAGTGTAGCTTCAGTTTGAGTTTCAGTTTATTGATGTCTTTGGTTTTTTTTATTTCAATTGGAAGGTTGTTGAAATACTTTATTCCTAAGTAGATATAATTGTTTTGCATTGGTTTGGTATTAAATTTTGGTATTTTGATGTTGTCTTGATATCTTATTGATTGGTAGGTTTCAAATTTTTTGATGATATTATCTTTGTAAATTTGGATAATTGCATTTTTTTTGAAGATATTCTCTACTCGAGGCACCGTAAAATCTGCGAAAAGCGTTTCTGTTGGATATGTGGAGGGTTTCTTTAGGATTACTTTAATGATTAGCTTCTGGATCACTTTGATCGGGTTTAGAATATTGTTGTAAGACCCCCCCCATCCAATAATTCCATATTGAATTAATGACTGGATTAGTGCATAGTATACTCTTTTTAGATTGTTGAGTTTTAAAATATTTCTTAATCTTATGAATATATATATACACTTTCTGATACGCTTAACCAATTCACAGATATGGCTCTTCCACTTCATATGTTGTTCTATTATCACTCCGAGATATTTAGTTTCTGATACTGATTTCAACGTTGAACAGTCTTGAATACATGTGATTTTATTACATTTGTTATTGTGGATAATTATTTTAGTGTTGGGGAGTGTTTTTAGTTTGTTAATTGAGAAGTGTATGTAGTATGTTTTGTTAGTGTTCAATGAGAGAAGATTTGTATCAAACCAATGTTTTAAGGTATTCATGCTATTATTTGCTTGCTCGTTTACTATATCCCAGTCGATCCCATTCACTATGATAGCTGTGTCGTCGGCATATGATATTATGTCTATCCTTCTTATATTTACTTAAATACATGAAATATTATTATTTTCGAAATATTATTATTAATATTTTTAGTATTTTAGGTATTCCTGCTCAAAGGATTAATACAAAATATGCCGTTTAAAAAAAATGTGAAAAAATCGTTGATCGCAGGAAAAAATATTTTGTCAAATATAGGTAATATTCCCTGCCAAATAAATGGACAAATAAAAAAAAGGAAAAAGGATTTCTATGGTTTAAATGCCAAAAAAAAAATTTCATGGGTTCATCGGCCGACCCACATGGTTACGGACGTTGTGTTTGGCATCTTGGCCTGTCGAGAGTTAATGTAACAATTTCTATGTTTAAAATTTTTTTAATGTTAACGTAATATTTATGATAATTTCTATTTATTATTGGTATCATTTTGTTTTCTTAAAATTTTGTTATAAGAAAAAAATATATTAACCTATTGTTTATTACATTACTAACCCATGTGTAAAAAAATGTTAACATTATGTACCAAATATTAAAGCCCCATGGTAGTAAAAGAATAAAAAATAAAAATAACTAAAATTAAAATAAATTATTAAATTTGTTTTATATCGTTTTAATTTAATCATTTTAACTTTTATAATGGTTTAAATCATAAAGATGTTAAAATAAATAATTGAACTCATTTAAATAAACAAATATGTTAAAAACAATTAAGTATGTATATTTAAATAATAAAATTGTATCAATAATTTTGTTGAGGGCTAGAGGAAGTAAAATTATCTTATTGAATAAAACTGAAATATCTGCACTCCACACACAGGGAGTGAGTTTTTTGTTTTATTTTTAAATATGATATCATAGATTAACTAATAATAATCTTATATTTCTATTAAAAATGTGATAACATCAATTCTCGCAAATAAAAGTAATAAAACTAAAAGCGGGTTTAGTAATCATCAACTATCGGTTATTAAATAATAAATAAATCGGTATATTATATGACAAAAGCAATTGGTTTGAATATTAACCGCGGACGCCCCGATGCATCCATACTCCTTTTGGAATTTTTTCGTTCAGATGAACCGTTTTGTCCAAACACGAGAGGTTAAAAAAAATTATTTGCTTAATTCAAGTAATAATGGTACTATAGAAATACACACTTTAAATAACTACAAGCTAATTATTTATAAGATTTTAACCGGTAGCCAGGAGTACAAGTAAGAGCTATGTTCTTTTGATGGATAAAAGCATACGTAATATGTTTCAACATGATAATGTTGTTTTGTCTAAACATGCACATGCTCCAAATGTGCACTGTGTTTAAACCTTGTACTATTTTATCAGTATATCATGTAAGTTACCCAGAAGCAAATCATAATGACCATGTAATAACTAAAAGAACCACCTATTACCTTTTTTAGTACCCACTGTGATAAATAAATTGATTATAATCAATAATGACAACTAAAAATAATATTTTAATAATAAATTATGTTGCTGGAGAATTTTATTACATACAAGTATGAAAAGTGTTTCACCATTGAAGGCATTATCAAGACCTCCTAAAGGTTTGTTTAATTTATTAAATAATAGTCTAGAAGTCAATTAAAAACAACTTCTCATAATATAAACCTTCCCTCGAGAAAATCCCTCGTGCTCCGGTGATGTACTCTGTACACAGTACATTTTCACATTTTTAAATGAATAGGGTACATTTACTACTTATGTAAATCATTTTATTAATAGTACACATGGACACTTGGGCATAAGTAAAGTATTATGTAGGTATAGTGCTGAAAATGAGGAAAAAACATCGGTCACGCACAAAACGCATGATATGTCCATTTCAACCGTCAAACCACCGGCTGCTACCATAAATAAACCATTCACGCTGCTAATGACAACTGCACATCGTTAAATGGTGAGCGAAACCTTGTACCCCTCTCACTCACTACCGCACCAGTTGGCAAGTTATGCTGACACATGTATGTAGATATGTACATATTACGGTGAGCGTCCATCTGTCCGCACGGATCGCAACGGATTTTTCTATATCTTTATATAGAAAAATCCATTGCGTGCGTTGCGTCAGCGCGGGCAGATGTACGCTCACCATTAACCTCTCTGCGAGTGATATTGGCGAAGAAAACTGTACGTGAGGAGTGAGTTCTTTTGGTTCATTTTTTTGATATTTTTTTTAAATTATCGTAGATTAACTAAAAATAAAAATACATTTATTGTGAATTAAAACATCATCGATATCAATCCACGAAAATAAACAAACATAAAAAAAAAAAATATGTCCATACAAAAAAACTGTTTCCTTCCTCTGACGACCGCTAAATGAAGCAAAAAGAATTTTTAAACTAAAACCGTCAAGTTGGTATTGTAGGTATGTATTCCTAAACTACAAGTTAAATAGTTTCATTAAATATGACGGTATTTGAAAAATAGTCGCTGTCGAAACGTTTCATTTGCACTTTTTCACGTCGCCGAAACGTTTCGCCCATACTCTTGGAAGATTTTTTGTTTTGATTTTTTGTTAAAAAAAATTTTCTGTTGCGTTTGATGAATACCTATATATTTAAATTATTTTATCGAAAACATATGTATTGCTGAGGATGAAATATGAACTCCTTGCTTAGTAAATTTACAGAGATATTGAAATAATTACGCATGGAAATCATCTCAAATCAGTTGACAACACCTGCAAGTGCTGTCAAGGAAGGATCATTACAAAGTAAGTACCTCCTTGAAACATTTCCAAAACCACTTCTATTTATTAGTGTTAAATATTGAAAAGTTCTTACTCATTCCGACCAATCTAAACACACTCCTCGAAGTGGAAATATAGTAGGTTCGAAGAATTACGAAAACTCCGATGCTGAATATTATAGGGATCACTAGCCAAAAGTTGATCAGGATTGTTATTAAGTATACTCCCACAACACTGATAGATATCTAAAACATAAAACATAATAACTGTGTAAAAGAGTTCTTATTTATTCTAACCATTCATAAGGGATCCATGACAACTCAGAATCAATTCAACTCAACACCTCTTTGAAAAGTCACAAAGGCTATGAAAAAAAAAATATTAAAAATTGCTCATAACATAATTTTTTTACATCCCTTTTAATGACTTTTTAAAGGCATTTTTCGTGACAACTGAGTTGATTTCATTTTGAGATGCCTGTTCACCAAAAACATCCCATAGAAAAGGGTTGTAAGTCAAAGTTTTCTATTTAACGTCTTGTCTCTGACCAGTAAAGTGATTGTGATTACCTACGCCCTACAAAAACCGTATTTAAGTTAGATCACTCCATCTCTGCGAGATGTCGCTAGTGTCTCTTTTCGATGAGACCGCTTGTTCATCATTCATCATTTGTTTTCGCTCTTCTGTAAACATTATTTTTTTGACTTACAACACTTTTCGTTGGAATGTGCGAATATATATGAAGAAAATGCATTTCAAGTGTTAAGTGTGCATCAAATAATAAATATTTGATTACCTGCAAAAGATCAATCATGACAGTGGGCAACACTTCATCGACTGCGCTCATGTCCTTTGCAAACCTGTTCAGAATTCGTCCAGAGGGGTTCATATTAAAGAACCTCATAGTCCCTCGGGATATGGAGTCAAACATATTTCTGTGGAAGCTGCTAGAAGCACGGTTTGCAGCCCAAAAGAACAGCTGTGATCGAACAAGGACCATGATGATTGAAAAGATTATCAAAACTGAAACACAACAAAATGGTACTATATTAGGTAATTATATCATTACAGGCCAGTTCATTCCTGGATTTGTCAATAGGCCGTATAGGCCGCGGGCTAGGAGCGGCAAATTTCAGGGGGCGGCGCCAAGCCTACAAGTGAATTTTTATTTATTTTTTTAAAAGAAAGACAAACATTCCCAGGTTACGAATAGCCCGACAATATTTGAAAATCTCCTACTACCACCACCAATGTTGCTTGAGTCGTAATGGAGGACTTAGCCAGCCGAGGACTCGAACACGAATCGCCTGGGTGGGACCCAAACGTGATGCCCACAAACCACTGACTGGTCACCTGATGATTATGATAGGTGGCAACTTCTAAGAAGGAGGAAGGGGCGGCTCAAATGAAGTGGCCTATACTTATAAAAAGTATAAATCCGTCACTGGGCTAGTTGCTTCATAAAACTTAAAAAATAATCACGGAACTTGAATAGAACTTTCACAGTACGTGAAAATTGACCTCAAATTTTTGATGAACTGTTGAAATTTTTTGAAACAACCCGCCCTTAATAAAAAATATAGAATTTTTATAATTCAACGTAACCCAGAAAATGAAAATTGTGACTTTATTTATATATTATGATGGCCTCCGTGGTCGAGAGGTTAGGCTCTTGACTAGCATTTATTCGATTAATTTGTTATTTCACAATTTACTAATTAAAAATAATATATAGTATAACAGCACGTTCCAGCGTGGAAGATAATTTCAGTATCGCCCTGGGGTACAACCTCCATTCAGAAATGAAACGTTGCTTGAAATGGCTATGGCCATGTTTGGTGACCAGATCTGAATAACCAGATACTTTCCCACCTTTCTCAACCCAATATCCTTCCCCTCCCCACTACCTTCAACCTTTCAACATATTCCAATTGGGGATGCCATAGTCTCAATGAAGGGAGCAGTTGGGACTCTTGTGTGGTTTCACAAAACAAAAAATAATAAAATAAAAACAAATAACTTACAAGTGTAAATTTTGATGTATGAAAAAGATGGAATATTTTCACAGCAAAACTGTGATGTTAAATTTTTGCTCGATTCCAAATAAGATTTATTTTCATTTTCTATATTATCTAACTTTGACAGGTAAATAGTTGTATTTTTTAAATCATTTTCTATGGCCAAATCAGTTGGGTAATTGTTTGTGATCTTTTCCAAAGCGCTATCACCAGTGATATCAGAATTCTCTACTACGGCGGACTCTGTAATTCCAGTAGAATCATTCACCTGCATCTGGTTTTCAATTTTTAGGCCAGATGATCTGAGATTGTCCAGCAATTTGTCTAGATCCACCGAAACAATAATTGATTCGGTACTTCCAAGAGCATCTCCCACCAACTTGTGGCTAGCATCATTGTTTGTAGATGTGATATTCTCCAAGATGTTGTTGCGAAAAATGTTTTCTGAATTTAATGCAATGATGGATGCTGTAGTCTCCATATAATATTCAGTCATATTATTATCGCTGTAATCGTTAATTTGAGATATGTTTTCCATCAAAGATGATGGAAGTTTGTAACAATCCACTGCATTCTTCATTTCTTCCGTGTTTACCCTGAAATAAATAATAAAAATATAAGCAAAATAATGCATAATGTAAGGATTTTTTTTTTTTTAGATACTTAAGGTTTTTTTTTTTACAATAACTCCACACGTGTATGTCATCTTTAAAGATGCTGTGTGGAGGGTCTTTTTGAGGAAAGGAAGGAGTGAACATGGGTCTTGAAGAGGACCATGTTGAGCAAGAGCAATTTGGTATGCAACTCAAATGTAAAGCTTCACTTGGTACACGACGAATCTGCAACTGGTTATTTAATTTATCATTGTATTCTGAACACAAAACCAGTTCGTATACGGTGAATTCAAATAACAATCAGAACATGAAAATGTTTTTTTTTATTATTCTGGCATTAAATAATTAAATATTCTGCAACTAGAATTTTATTACTGCACATCGAATAAGAGAATGTTTTCCTTCGAAATGTGTCAGCAGATGAATCCAACTGGAATTTTCCATTCTGAACACAAAACTGATTTAAATTAAATCTGTACCAGTCGAATTAAAAGTACACACACTCATAACATGTAAATGGTTTTTCTTTGATTCTGGCAGCACATACATAGTCTGCAACCAGAATATTATAACTACACTTCGAATAAGATAATGTTTTCCTTCGAAATGTGTCAGCAGATGAATCCACAACTGGAAATTTACATTCTTAACACAAACAATTGGTTTAAATTAAGTCTGTATGCGGTGAATTAAAAGTACACTTAGAACATGAAAATGTTTTTTCTTTTATTATGGCAGCACATACGGAGTATGCAACTAGAATTTAATAACTGCACTTTGAATAAAATAATGATCTCCTTCGAAATGTATCAGCAGATGAATACACAACTGAAATTCAATCGTTACATTCTGAACACAATTCAGGTTTTATTTAAGAGTGAATCTATTTGTGAGTTCCCAGCTTTAATTAGTATTGCTTTCATAATATGCGTACGGTTTTCCTACGAATTGCGAAATTTGTTGCTAAAAATATATATTTATTGACATTTATAATAGATAATAAAAGAAAGAGTTGGATTCGTAAACGAAAGTATCGTAGAACATTTTCAAATAATTATTATACATTTAAACAGAATAACTTACTTTCCTGAAATTTATTTTTCTGATTTCTGAAGTAATGAAAAATTCCGTGCTCATTTCAATCGGTCCGAATCGTAGGTGCGACAAAAATATGAAATGAAATGGTTTAAATTTTTACAACATAATATTATTATTTATTGTGAAAATTAGCCGCCCCCCTTAAAAGTGCCGCCCGGGGCGGGCTGCCCCCCCCCCCCATGCTACGCCACTGTTTGTATGTTCAGTTAATTACCAATAGCTTGTCCAGTAGTCAGAAGATGAGACCAGGAGTTGTGTGGCCAGCGCAGTCAGCAGGACCATTAATACCAAGAACTTGGAGCCAGTGGCCATAAGATAGGCCCGATACACATAACTGTCCACCGATCCATTTTTCGCTTGCTCCTCTTGCCGTTCATCCTCCAATATGTCATCTGAATCGTCCTAGTTACAAATTTAACATAAAATAAGTTCAAATCTACTTTATCAAACATGTAATAAGATAGTTTTACCTACCAATAAAACTTATATTGTGTAACTAACCTCATTTAAAACCTTTATTGAGAGAAGCATTCTCAAATCCTCTTTCGCGTGCCTTCCCCGCTTTTTTTTAGTACCTTGTGTCTATTAAGTGTTCATGATCAGTTTTAACATTGTATTAGGTGTCTATGTTATCTTTGGGTCACATGGTGTCGATTATAACTAGTGCCGAAAATAGTCGACGACGGAAAAGCAGAGTCATTATTTTGCGAGAGCTCTTCAGACCATAACTAACTCCCTAGTTATATGGACATGTGTCCTTAAACTATACTTGTAAACTCCGAAACAACATTAAACAGTCACTGTGATCTCAAAGAACTTTTAAGGCCGGTTGCAGTGCACGACCGACGGTCGGTGCGTACGTCAGTCGCGCTTGTCATTTGTATGAAAATTCATAAATCGTTCGGTGCATGACCGACTGTACGCACGCGTATATCGCTACGCAGTGCGTACGAAAATCGTCGGTCGAGCGCGTGCGCATGCTGACTGTCGGTCGACCGACGAGCTAGACAGTATTGCATCGATCGGTGGACCGATCGTACAGATGTCTGTATCATCATCGTTAAAAAGTGATTTCGTACTGAACATGAACAAATATCAGCTTGTCAGCTTGTTGGTCAAGCGTGAACCGGCGGTACGCACCGACGGTCGGTCGGTGGTATGCGATCGTCAGGACCGACCGTACGCATGCGTATCGTCAGGACCAACCGTACGCACCGACTGTCAGTCGTGCACTGCAACCGGTCTAAGTCTTTTTACTCTATACAAAATAGTACTGAGATACTATTACGGTCTTTGGCTACGACTCCGGGAATTGCGGAATAAAATCCCGGCATGAGCAAGAAAATTTTATTTGATTAATTTTCTGTTAATTCACAATTTATTCTTTGAAAAGAATTAATAGCATATTATTTGTGGCACAATCCAGAGTGGTAGATAGTTTACCAGCAATCAGAATCGAAATGTTTGTTAAAATGGATTTTGCCCTGTTCAGTGATCAGATCTAAATAGATAGGTATTTCCCGACCCTCTTCCTCTCAATCTATCCCCTCCCCACCACCGTCAGCCGCACAACATACCACAACCCGGGATGCCAGAGTCTCACTAGCTCTAGACAGTTGGGAGCATTAGGAACTCTCGTGCGACATATTTATATACAAAGTGCACTCTAACATAAGCTAGTAAAGTTTTCACCGTTCGATTGGCTGTAACCATGAAACAACTGTAATCATAACAATTTATGAACTGCTCACTGATTTGCAACTGTATAGTCTTTCTCGAGGAGTTGGTTCCTCATCCAATTCAGGCACAACTTCAGGTTTGTCGAGCACTTGCGACGAAAGTAGCTTGAAATCGGGGCTGGAGTTTTCCAACTCATCATAGGTTCCGTCTGCCACCACACATCCATTGCTTAGTACAATAATCTGCAAGTTTAAAATATTACAATACCTATTGACAAATACAGATTACGACCATCGATCGGCGAGTTGGTGTTAATTCTTTTTTTTTTAAGTTTGAAATTTAGTAAGAAAGACTTAAGTATTTATTTTGCCGTTCTTACTCTCTCAACTTCATCCAGGTATTGTAGTTGATGTGTCACAAGCAATCTGGTTTTGTTTTCTAGAAATCCTGCCATACAGTCATCAAATAACTGGCGTCCAACATGTGCGTCCACTGCTGACAGGGGATCGTCAAATAGATAAATGTCCGCCTGGCGATAAACTGCCCGCGCTAAATTAACTCTCGCTTTTTGACCTAAAAATATTTGTGAAAATTTATTTCATAGCATGAACTTATATTCTTTTTAAAAAACATGAATGATTGGCAAACAAACCTCCACTGAGATTACATCCCAACTCTCCAGCTAAGGTTTTGTCTCCGTGTGGCAATAATTTGAAGTCCTTGTCCAAAGCGCACTTTTGGATTACTCTGTTATATCGCATTCGATCCATTTTAGATCCAAACAGGATGTTTTCCCTGATTGTTGCTTTAATAAAATAAAATAAAATTAATGTTTGAAGTGTTTTATGGGTATTCCTAGAGAACCAAAAGAAAATTACTAATTAGATGATTGAGGTGCAATGCTTCATAGACGATACCCACCAGAAATACATTTCTATGTAGATTTGAATGGAAACCGATGTCGCCAATGACTTACTATTTTTTGGTTCTGGCTCATTTAGAATGTGCTCTGTCTCTCTTAAAGTAGTCCTAGAGAGAGATTGTATGTATGTCACCGACGATCGTCTTCTTCCTTCTCACATGTCTTGCGTGAAAATAAAAAAGACAGAAAATACTAGAATGATGACATCACGTACGACCTCTCTTTGGGATTACTTTACACTTACACTATCTGATATTGTATACCGCCATTACATTTGATCCAATTGAAAATTTCGTAAGAATGATGAAATGTATTTCTAGATATGAAATTTACAAACAATGGTCGAACTTTTGGATCACGAAACACGCTCACTTCTTATTTCTTGTGTGCTTCTTTATTCTATCAGGTACAACTATTTAATGATATAATGACAAATGTCTTTGGAACCTCATCCACAGAGCTCATTTCTGTAGGTAGCTGAGATTTAAAATAGATAATGCTTTTTGCAATTCTGTAACCCTGATCTGCAATTGGTAAATGAATACATTTATTGAATTTTAAAAACTTGCCATCAAATAGCCACGGATCTTGTGATGCATAAGATACCTCACCGTGTATATCCATGGTTCCCATGTGCAAAGGAATCTCTTTGAGGATCGTATTAAGCAAGGTACTTTTTCCAGACCCCACGGATCCCACGATAGCAACAAAGCTAAAAATATAAATATAAATAGTATGTAGACTTAGTATACACAGCAAAGGCCAAAAATTAATAGATTTTGACAGTAGGCACTGTTTTTTTTTAAAGATTACCAACACTTAATAAAATGCCAAAATATATATTTTTTAATTTGGAACTGAATTCCTTCTACCCTGAAACTGTTTTAAATTTAATTAAAATGTTTCAAATTACCTTCCTCTCTTAATAGTCAGTGTTAAACTACTCAAGTTGTATTCTGAATTAGATGGTATCCATTTAACATACACTTTATCAAGAGTAATTTCATTTTCAACTACAATATCTAAATAATTTGTGGATTTATTCCATTCATCGGTGTTCTCTTTGTTGACACCAACGGTTAAATTATTATCAGAGGTCACGTCGAAATTCATTTTTACTCTAATTTCTTTAACATTGTTTCCCATATGCAGCGGAACAGTGGTTTCTTCTTCAATAGGCTCTTCAACAAATAATTTGCTGAGTTCAGATTTCTTCACAAAGTTGTCTCTTGGCCTTCCAATATTAGTGCTGATTGGTTTAATAGTTTCTTCAAACAATAAAAATCTGTTGATGCGTTTTGTTGCAACCAAAAACTCCGCAACGAAGGAGATGGCTGAAAAAAGGTTTAATTCAGATTTACAAGATAAATTGTGGTTAGCGTTATGCAAAGTCCAGATAAACAATCTTTTAATTTTCTAATATTTAATTTAGTAAGATAACATAGCAATATCTTGGATTCACTGCAGAACACCAAACAGCATGTTTAAAAAAAAATTAAACAACTGTTTTTTTTTTTAATTTGCATTGCTTTTGAGTAGAAATCTATAATTGCGTAATTATGAAGTTAGAACATTAAATATTACGTCTCCATAGAGTAGGAACCATATTATACAGGGTGTAACAGCACGCACCCTAAGGATTTTAACCAGTGATTCCTGAGCATATTTGGAGTAAGGATGTACATGTCATTTTGCTGTCTGATATGAACAAAAAAATATGAAGATCATCCGTAAAGTAGTACGGAGCGCTGGCGAATAGAGTAGCCACCGGATAAGTACTAACACGTTCAGTTACAACGTTACTTTGTTGTTTCTGTGAGTGTTTATAATGTTCAAGAAAATAGAGAACGCCGCCAGTTGTAGAGCTGTGATTAAATTTCTCAACGCAAGTAATGTGTTACCTTGCGATTTCATAGGCAATTGAAGGAGGTGTATGGAGACAATTTTATGGATGAGTCGTCTGTTCGGCGCTGGTGTCGTAATTTCAACTTGGGAAAAGAGAACACTATATCTATATATAACACACTATCGCATCCCCGTAAAATTCTTCAGGCACATGCACTTACATCCTGTATAAGTGAGCTCATACAAGAACTTCATAAAACATGAAGGTATGCTAAAAATTATTACCTCTTGGAAAAAATGAATTCATGCTCTGTTTCAATAATGTGTAGTAACTGGTGACCACAAAAACTTTCTGTGCTGTAATCTGATTGCCGAGAGCAGCGTAGCAAATAATGCTACAAAATAGGGCTAGCCTCGCATGGAACAGTGCAAAGGAAACAATAAAGCCTCGTATGCTGGAAGAGCCAGCTATCCATTTCATTTCTCTCCTGAAAAACGAAAAATTTTGTGAGAGTAGGTCGGAAATTTTTTTATTAATTAAACTTATGTATGTATTTATTATGCATTCAAATTGAAGGTAATGAGTGGGCTGACACATTAGCAAGGAAAGGGGCGAAAGCAGCGATTGCGGGATCCGAGCCGGTCGTAGGAGTGGCAGCTTGCCACACCAAACTTGTCATTGAAAGGTGGGTCAACTTTCAGTTCTGGAAGAGGGCAGCTGGAATGAGACAACCAAAAGTACTCATAAACAGGCTAGGCCCTATACGAATCAGGTAACTAGTCAATGTGGATAGAAACTCTCTGAGGGAACTGGAAGTCTACTAATGGGACACTGCCACATGCAGTTGTTAGGAGTGGACCCCAATAGGTGCGGGAAATGTGAAGAGGATGAAGAGACGCCAATTCACCAATGGTGCCGATGTTCCACTCTGATGGGAACGAGCCTAGGCTACCTGAGAAGACATTTTGTGCAACCTGGAGATGTTGCTGAATATCCAATGACAGTCCTGGTGAACTTTATCTAAGGGATCGGGTTACTGTCAAAGGAATGGGGTAAAATGGGAGATAGCACAATGGCCCATCGCCTGAGCGCTTACGGGAACTAATTAAAAAGTAAAAACTTATCAATTAATTCTGTATTCAAAGAAACAAATACTTACTTTCTGATAAATTCAATCATCTTAGAGAAAGATTCCTCCCAGGCGTACATTTTTATAACTCTTATTCCAGCGATGATTTCGCTCATTCTCTGCATTCGTTCATCTGTCTGACTGACTGTCTTTCTACGGAAGTATGCAATTTTTTTCCCCAGCCAAACTAAAAGAAGCAGAAGTTGTGGTAAAACAAAAGTATCTTACATAATTTTTATGTGCACAAGAATTAAATAATATGCTTACATTGTAAAGGGACAGCACTAAGTAATACCACAATACCGATGAATGCGGATATTCCAATTTCCTGCCACATTAACACCGTGATTATCAAAGTTTGAATTGGCCCCACAAATAAATAATTGCTGAGGTGTGTGATGGTCTCCACTCTGTTGACATCGTTGGCTAATAAATTAACAACTTGCCCCACTGTTGTTGTACCGATGGCAGTTTTAGACAACTTTAAGGACTGTAAACAGGAAATACTTTCATTAAAGTATACATTTCAATTTACATCATATCATAATCAAGTTAATAAATGTAAATATTGAATACAAAACAATATTATCCGAGGTGTACGTATAACTGACTTAATCCTTGGAACACCGACTTTCTGAGACCTAGCACTCCTTAATGTGCCAGCGGTAAAATGTTATTCGGCCGTCGTAAGTCAGCTGATACTATTATCATAATAAATTACTTGTTTTTTGGAAAATTAAGTTTTTGTAAATTTGTACAATTTATACATATAAACTTAATTTTGCAAAAAACAACCAGATATATTTTTTTACATATTTATAAAAAATGTTTACATCTGTCTTCTTTATTTTTTCATGATAGCTACTTAGATTCAGAGAAATGTTTCGTTTTTTTCTCTGTAATGTTATAAAAATGAATAAAATAAAGATATACGAAAATATTCTTGAGTTTTATTATATTTTCCATAAAGCGTAATAAGTGATCTATAACATAAAAAGATTATGCAAGACTTTCGTGTAAATAAGTACCTACCTATAGTACTGTTACTTTGAAAATTGGAAACAGTTTTCACTTTCGCAAATATAAAATTTCGAAGTTAAAATGAATATGTTTGCACTTGACGAAACGAGAGTCTAGAATAATATATTGATACAGAATATGACATTTTCGAGATGCAAAAAATAACGGGAAAATACAAACTACTAGCAAATCCAAGATGGATTTGTCAGCATACTACGTGTGCAAACGTCAGAAATCCACGTTCGATTTCTCACCATATTAAGGGTTAATTCATACTGCTTATTTTCGTTAAACATGAAAAAATTGTTGATATTTTCTAAAAGGTTTCCAAACACTGAATAATTGAATTCCCTCAATATAACATTTTATTTGTGTTGATTAGTTATTTGTACACTTACATTTACAAATTACTAATAATTATAACTTACATAAGATTAAAGTGTATCAATGTTAAAACATTTGTTTTGCACGTAGGTACGAAGTGAATTAGAATATTATAATTCAACCAATGGTCACCATATTACAAATACACCATAATATCACCATATTCCTCTCAATCGTTAGAAGGTATAAAATAAATTCCAATGGCACATGAATTTTAAAATAAAAATTTAAAACTAGACTTGACACTTTCTTTTATATTTAAATTCATAATAATTGTAACCATGCAATGTTAGCCACTCGGATCCATAAGCTTGTTTACATGACAATGTATTATTAACGTATGACGTATGAGTTATTGACCAATAACAATAATGTTTATAGAAAATTATTAATACTTACTAAAATTAATGTTTAAAATTATTAACTTACTTTACGGTATATCAAAGAGCAGCAGGCAATTTTTATCTTCAGGCCCAAGTGCAACAGAGCCATGGCCAAAGTCTGCGATAGAACTACGCTGATCAGGGAGCTCATGATGAGACCAAAGGCATACCAATTCAGCTGGGTTCTTGAGATGTTTTCCTGACCAGCCGTGAAGTAAGAGATAAATTTTCCAAGGAAAATAGGCTGAGATATTCTGCAAGGATTCATTTTTAAATCAACATATAAAAGCTGTTAAAATTGATTAGTTTATAGGAGAATTGTAATGTGAAGTTTATGCCAATAAAAAAGGCATATTAAACCAAACTTTCCTCCCAAATCGATTTGTGAGTAGGTACTGAAATACCTATATAATTTTATATGTTAGGTAATATTTTTTATTTCAAATAAGGAATTACACAATTCGTCCAAAGAAATTTCACTATCTTGATGACAATTCTTTTTTAAACTTTCTTCAGGCAGGTAGCTACAATAAAAAGTTGAGTAGGACCGAATTCTACTGAAAATTCCGAGGTGCGATTCTAGGGAATCTAGGGATCCAGTGGGCTACTCCACGCAAAGTTGGGGGAAACAACTCCAGAAGCTGTGTGAGGAGAGACTGGGCCAACATGGAAATAGGATGCAGAAATAGCACCGGTCAGGGATGCCTGGAGGCGTCTCTTGGGTTTCCAACTCGAATCGGACAAGGGGAAAAGGATAAGATGCGATTTTTATTTTGGTGGTCTCTATCCATCTTTAGCCTTATTTAACTTAACATACCTTATTACACAATCCACTATCAACGTCAAAGAAAAGAAGAAGATAATCTTCCATTTGAAGCACTGAAATATTATTCTGGCTAAACTTGGTGTTCCATTCTTCAATTCTTCGTTCCATAGTTGAGAAAATTTATCCCCCAAACGACCTAAAGAGTGAGAGCAATTACAATTAATTGAAAAAAAGAGGCTATTACGTTATCAGTAGTATCCGGCTGGTGGTGGCAAAACGAAAAATTCCAGAGTCGCTCATTATTAGGCAAAAAAATTAAATTATCGTTTTTTTTTTTTTTTATTTATTTTATATATTCAATAATTTTATTATTAAATTAATAAAAACAGTTTATTTATAAACAAGTTCTGCTGGTAATTATTATTACGCGTGACAGCTGTTTCGCCTTCTGAGGGCATTATCACAGTTTGATAATGCCCTCAGAAGGCGAAACAGCTGTCACGCGTAATAATAATTACCAGCAGAACTTGTTTATAAATAAACTGTTTTTATTAATTTTATAATAAAATTATTGAATATATAAAATAAATTAAAATTAAAATGGAGTTCTACAAATTAAACTTGATAACAATAAATAAATTATCGTTATTTAATTGGTCAAATTTGTTTTATGGGGCCAACAGACTTAGCTATAAAAGATCATTTGGCTTGGCGTATTTCAGGATATCGCTCACCGTACATTCCCAATCGGAATATATGGCGAGTGATATGCTGAAATCTTTGACTGGTTAAATAACGATAATTTAATTGTTTTGCCTTTAATAATGAGCGGCTCTGGAATTTTTCGTTTTGCCACCGCCAGCCGGATACTAGTTGTGTATGTATCAGTAAATGTCTCATAAAGTGCCAAAATGTCTCAAAGTGTCCCAAATGTCTCATAACTTTCATTACAGCCAATTACACTGAAATTTGTTATTTCCAACTTTGATTGGTCATTTTTGAATTACGGCAAATTAAATGACAATGAGTACTGAACATTTTTACTGTATCTCATAATTACTGAATACTTTCATTTAGCTCCCATTAGATCAAGATTCCCTAGTATGTTTTATTATGACGATTATACTACAGTCTCAGGCTACAATTCTGTTATAAATAGATTACACACCATTGGTAACTTTTATACCAATATCGCCGATATTCTTAATATGCCTCTACTGAAGTATAAACTGTACTAATTAAACATTTTAGCAGTACATATTTTAAAGAGGTATAATGGGTTTTTGTTTTTACTCTATTTCTTCTTAACTGCTTTCATTAACTTGTTATAGTACGCTCCAAACTTAAGTGCCAACCTGAACTTGGTACAATCCATTCTTGCGCACATTATTGACTTTACAGTGACCATAAGCGAAAGAGAAAGATACATAAAACATATGTGGGACAGAGAAAGGCGAGAGCCAGGGAGGCATGCCACTTTGCGGACCTCAAACTCACCTATTGTGAAGATTTCTGTATCAACGTCTGGCGCTTATTATCTACTCGAGCGACAATGCGATTTTTAACTTTTTCCTCCAATTGCTCTTGATTTTTTGGTGACCATTTTGAATATTTTCCGCTGACATTAAAAAAAATCGTATCTCTGAATTTTAATACGGAAAAATTGAAAAAAAATTTTTTAAACATCTAGGGAAAATTTGCCTAAAACTGGCAGGAGGTATTTTAAATGGTGCCATATTGTGGAAAATAGCACTCCAGTGGACTGTTGTATATATTCGTTTTCTTTTGTTATGCACCTATGTAATCTTTAAAAAAAATCTTTTCTTTCTTCACTATACTGTGTCTACTATGTGTGTCTATATACATATGTAAACGCCACTTGTGTCATAAATTCTAAATAAATCATTAAAAAAAAGTCAGAGGGTGCAATTTACACGCGGTAGAAGTAAAACCTTCAAAACCCTAAAATAGACAAGAGTGGGGAGATCACAGAGCATTTTTTTTTATCAATAAGCAGGATGATTTTTTCCATATTTTTGCATTCGAATTTTGAAACACCTTTTCCTAAACATTTGGTTATCTTATTAGTATTTGTGTTTTTTTCTTAGGAGTAGGTAGATGTCGCTTTCTTTTGTGTTTTCTTTTCCTGTTCATTTTGGAGTTGTTTGAAGATTAGATATTGATTTTATAAAAAATATAATTTATTTTTTGGATTTCGTAGGATTTGATCCTTGGTCCGCTGAATGTCGGGTCACTAAGGTTCGTCAGGCGCTTTAAACCACTAGACCAAAGGAGATTTGCGTGGGGCCGTGGATTTGTCGAATTATATTGGAACCTAGGACCGTTAAATAAATAAATATTTTATTGCTATCTCATTCTCTCACAGGCTAAATCCTACAGATGTATGTATTTGTCTCTTTTTATTGTCGCTCGCTTCTGTTTCATTAAGTTTCAAATGACAACAAAAAGGATTAGGTTTAATAATTAATTTACCTGCGGAATGTTCATCTAAGGGAGTATACAAGTCCGAAGAGTCCAAATCTCTATTGAATCCAGTTTTGAATATTGGAATAGTCCAACTAAACAAAGTTCAAAGACAAACTCACTTAAAATAAAAAAAGTTACATAAAAAATTGTATTATTTAAAACATCCTCAACACTTACGCATAGGTAATTGAAGAAAAACAGTTTGCACCCGCCCGAGGGTTCGGTAAATCATTTTTTTTCTTACTGGCATTCATTTTAAGACTACCTAATAAAAACACTTAGGTTTAATTTTTTTATAATCTTACTAAATGCATGTTTTATAATACTTGTTCACAAGCTTAAAAAACTGTGTTGGCTTTGGGAACAAAAACTATGACTGGTTTACATCAAGAAAATAATCATAAATGAAAATCAGCTTTAACTTTGATAAACACCTTATCTTTTTTTATCACTAATATTGAGTTGATGATAATAATCAGTAGGTTCCTATTATGAAGTATCATTTTGAAATAGAATAGAGTAAGGTCCAGTTGTTTCGCAATAATTCATGTGTGACAAAGTCATCAAATGACTATTCAGCGCAATTTTATTTTTTAGACAGTTGGAGGGATCCCGCTAAATGTCGATTCCAAGGACAAGTTGTTTCACAGAATTTGAAGTATTCATCAAATTCCGAAATTAATTTTTAAGTTCTGTGAAAGTTTTATATAAGTTCTGTTATTATTTCATAATGATATAATAACAAAACTTGAATAGAACTTTCACAGAACTTGAAAATTAACTTTTAAATTTGATGAATTGTTCAAATTCTGGAACAACTGGCCTTCAGTCCGTTTCTAGAACAAACTGCGATATTGCAATCAGTAAAAGAGGGTAACTATCATGTTGTTAATCCTCTCAGCTTATTGAAGGAAAGCTGAAATGCACTTTAGAATCGAAGTTTAACAGGGACCTTTCAAATGTCAAAAAAACAAAATAGGGCTGAATGGCTACTTGATGACAATGTTACAATTGAATTTTACCAAAACAACTGAGCCTTAATATTATCAAAACTAACTAACCTTAATCTCATAATTTGTTTTAATGACGTGCGACAAAATATATTTCATAAGCGAAAGAAATCCTCAAAAAAATGATAATCTAAAATTATTATATATGTAGGTATATAAAATAATATTATCAATGAATTTATAAAATCTCGTTGATTTTATCTTATATGTTTGCATGCATGGGATGACGTGACCAGATGTTCCGTTTTTAGCGGGACAGTCCTGTTTTCAGGCAGCATGTCCCGGTGTCCCCAACACAGCTTCGGGACGCCAAAATATCCCGTTATCGAAAAGAAAGAAACTCTCAGTAGAATTTTTGAAAATATAAAATAAATCCTCTTAGTAGAATCTGTTACTAGTAGATGAAGACGTGGGCATGTGCAGTATAATAAAACTTTTTTTTTTTAAATCAAAATCTCATAATGCCTCTGACCATAGATAAATGATAACTGACTGTAACATACTCTTTGCTCTTTGATCTCATTGTTTACAGAGTGTAGACGTTAAATTATTAGTAATTATGTTTATTAGTAGAAAAAACCTTTTTAAATTTTGATCAAGGTCCAGAATTCCAATCGTCCATGCGATTGGTAGCTGCAAGGTGAATTGTAATCTAGCCTCTTTTGTACAGCGCTCTTGAGTTTTTCACGAAAACAGCGCTATATAAGCTGTCCAAATGTATTATTACTATAACGTGGCGGGCCAGATCGAGAGAGACTGGTTGAGGGAGGCCTTTTCACCTTTCCAGCCGGACTCTCTCGACCCATCGCCTTGCACCATACTTGGAGGGATGGATGCATACATCCGTCACTCCTGGACACACTGACCCCCTAGATTCCTACTCATCCCTTATGCCTTTTTCCTTCCCAGAACTTCCTATCCTTCCCGTTCTTAAAAAGACCCTCCACACAGCATCCCTAAAATGACGTAGGCCCTGAGAGAAAGTATTTTCCTCAGGGCCTCCTGTGTGGAGCTAATGTAAAAAAAAAGTACCTACCTTATTTTTCGGTGCCCCGGTTTGGGGGAAAAAATAAATGGTCACGTTAGGTATGTGTGACATGGGTGTAGCGTATTCTAATTGCAGGGTGATTGCAACTTAAAATATGAAAATAATAACAAGTCTAGTTCCCCTGTCCGGATTCACTTTGGATGCCGGGCACTGGAATTGTCATTGCACTGGATAATCAATAAGGAATAGCAGCAATCATATAAAAACTATGAGTACTGTGCATGCATAAGTGTCACATGATTTATTTATTTTGTCATAAAAGTACATTCACAGTTTAAGGAAGCTTTGACTGTCCAACTAGGAAGGTCTCCCGTTCTAGGACAGTAAAATTGACAGATTTGGTTTATGGTCGTTAGGTACATGATCATTCATATGTGTAGTAATAAGTAAAGTTAACATTCACAAATTCCATGTACATAATTATAATATATGATACAGTAGGATGGTAGTAGTAGACTAGGTTCTAGAATCAAGCATCGAATATACAAGAAACAGTGTTTTCGAAGTGAGAATACATATAAGAAAAAAAGAGAATGAAAAGAAAATAAATATTTGGGAAACAAAGGAAATATATAAGGCATTGATTATACATAATTATCACATAGCATTTTTTTATAATATTTCTGACTTCTGCTGCATAAATCTAGTGACCATTTTGTTATTTTTTTATGCAAGAAAAACAATACACAAGAAAAACAGTAAAACAGTAAAAGAAAAAAAAAAATATTTTGGAAAAAAAGAGTTATAAGGCGCTCGTATATAATTATCAGATAACATTTTTTAATAATATTTCTGTCTCCGTCCTGCCCAAATATAGTGACCATTTTGTTATTTTTGGGTTGAATATAGGCTTTCACATAGTTTTAGTTGTGAAGGAATTTTGTTATACAATTTCGGTCCCAGGTATGAGTAATATCCTTTGATAAGCCACTATGTTGCTAGTTGGAATAGAAAGGTCATTTCTGCCCTTACTTCTGTTTTGATGTTTGTGTTCGACTGTTTTCATTTTATATTTATTTTTATGAGCACAAATTATTATCTTTTTAATGTAACACTGTCGAACATCTAGTACATTAAATTCCCTGAAGAGAGCATCGCTGGAATATCTGAAAGGTTTCTTCATTATAACACGTAAAATAGATTTCTGTGCCTTCAATAACGGGTTTAATATTGTTTTTCCTGTACCCCCCCCCCCCCCCCCCCCCCATCGAGTTAAATAGCCCGTGATATATATTTTTGAAGTAGTGTGTTTTTTAAATTTCCCGCAATGAAATAAATATTTGAATCAGTGTACGTACTCTTTTTGCTTCATTTTCTATTTGGTATTTCCATTTGAGGATATAACGCCTAGATATTTAATAAATTTAATACACTCAAGAGTTTCACATGTACATGGGGAATGATTATTTCCAAAGCTACAATTAATTTGATGTATTATGAGGTGGTGAAGTGTTTTGGGTTGTCCTGCAATAGTAGAGCTGAAAGTTAGGTATTTGGTTTTTGATATGTTTAACCTTTTAAATGCCAGTAGGTAGAAGTGTAGCTGTGTACAGCAGGCCGTGAACTTTTAATCAAAATAAATCATTTTTACATCTTGTTTAAAAAAAAAAAAAAAAAAACAAAATCATCCCAATGTCGTCTCTGTGTGTTCCATATTTTAAATTAATAAAAAACGGGACATATGTATGATACAGAGGCTCAAAGAACAGCAAGTAAACTCGCTATTTTTCTATGGCCGGCCTGCTGGACACGACCAAGGATGCGAGAAATCTCGCTCTTGGCACAGAAGCGGTTAATGAAAGCAAATTACTGTCCAGCCACTGTTTCACTATGTTAATACCGATGTTCGCAAGGTGGTATGTTTCTTTCCAATCTTCTCCTGACGAATGACGCTGTCATCTGCGAACATAATAATTTTCCCACCTATATGTTGATTACATAGTTCGTTGATGTATATAATAAAGAGGAGGGGTCCTAGTGTACTTCCTTGTGGAACTCCAAAGTTTTTTTCTAGTGAAGTACTAGTAGCCTCATTAATTTTGTTTGTTGGAATCTCTTAGAACTATAACTTTGTATCCATTGGAAAGTTTTTCCTGTTATCCCTGTATTTTGCAGTCTATGTAAAAGTATTTTATGGGATATTGTGTCGAAAGCCTTGGCCAGGTCCAGGAACAAGGCAATGGTTTTCTTGCCACGGTTCATATTTCCTGCAATAGTTTCCGTGAGACACGCGAAGGCATCATCTGTTCCTTTACCAGACCGAAAACTGTATTGGTTTGGGCTTAGAATTTTGTGATTCTCCACGTATTCGCTCAACTTGATTTGAAAATCTTTTCAATAATTTTAGATATCGCGCCAGTGATATTGGCCTAGTTTTCTACAAGAAATTTTGGTCTACTTTTGTGAATTGGGATAATTATTGATTTTTTTAAATGATCAGAAAATATTCCCAAAGTAAAGCTTAAGTTATAGATATACGCAAGCGGTGTAGAAATCGAAGATTATTTTTTTTAATTATGTATGTATTTAGACTATCTGGACCCTTTGCATGTGTAGTTTTAAGATAGTTGATTGTTTTTATGATCTATTCTACAGTAGTTGGTTTAATTTCAAATGAGTAATTTGGATCATTTGTTTAATTGCTGACGCTAAAGTGTCTTCAGTTTTCTGAGTATTTAAAAAAATATTATTTGCTCGCTTAGAGCCTACGAGTACGCAGTACGTAAGAATACATTACGCAGTACGTAAGAATACGCTTTAATATACTTGTGTAAAGGGCTTACATATACACAAATGTATTTATTGACTTTTAATTCTAATACTTTTTGTCTTCACCGAAAATTATGAATTATTCACTATTGTTCGCTTTGTTTTGTTATTGCTTCTTTTAGAAATTCAGTCTGTATAATTTTAACAATGAACTCTGGTAGGCAGTTTTTTGTTTTAATTTCAAAAAACTATTATGATACTTCCGGGTGTTAAAATTGAGGAGGTACCTAAGATCACACGACAATAGCGCGCAAAAAACTACACTGTATTTCACAAACTGAAGTGATCCACTTAACCTTTTTACTACACTTTTGATTAAATTAATGTTGAAGCATTCAAATAGGCGTCAGACGTTTATTGTGTGTTGACTACATTGAATTTTTGTGTTAATATTTAACTTGTACACCATTCTACAAATTAACTTAGACATCGACATATTGCCACTATTTCTTATTTTATTATCTGAAACCTTGAATTGTTTTATCAAGGAAAAAAATGTTTTTATAAAAAAAATTGTATTAAAAACGTGTGAGCTACGAACCCATCCCATACTATAATTATGGTCATAATTTAGGATGTTAAAAAAATAAGGAGGCAAATTTTTTTTTTTTTAAACCAATTTCACTAATAATACCAAAACAGCAACTGCTACCCCCAAAAAAAGAGAAAACGGGGCGGGCGGTAAAAAAAGGAGACAAATAAATGCAGCGGATCCGCTAAAATATTTTTTCCACAAACGATTTTTACTATCAATTTTCAATAAAAATACCAAAACAGCAACCGCTAACCCCAAAACCAGAGAAAACGGGGTGGATGTTGAAAAAAAGTGGCAGATCCGGCTGAATTCATTTTTCAAAGGCCAAATCACTACTTCATTTCAATAAAAATACTAAAACAGCAATTTTTACAGGTACCAACCTACAAAAGGGGCTAGTCTTGTTTTGTTATTTACAGGTATTCTTATTTGTATTGTTTCATTGGAAATTAGGTTTATTTCACATAATTTAGACATCTTCTCAACTCGAAATATTACCTACTTATTATATACCTACCATTGAACATTTTCAACGTACCTTATCTTTATGTCAAGTTGGTTACAAATGTTATATAAATATATATTTTTTTAATCACACCAACCAATATTGGATAACAAACATCTCTGCCATACGTCATCCCAAGTGGTTCGCTGCATTTGGTGACATAGCAGGGGTGCCCAGGTTCATGGGGTGAGGTATGTCCAGGTCTTGGCGGCGGATGCGTCTGCCCACCAGCTGCATGGCAGGACGTATTGGGAGAGAATGATTGAGGGAATCCCTTTAGCTTCTCCAGCTGTACTCTCTCTGAACATCGCCGAGCACCTCAGTGGGAGGGGTGGATTTTCTCTTTCTTTACATCAGCTCCACACAGGGCCTCCTGTGTGGAGCTGATGTAAAAAAAAGTTAGTTCAGATGTAAAATAAAAAAAGATGGTTCATCCAGAAGACTCAACCATCTAGTTTTAATTATTATTTTGATTGATAAAGTAACGTGTAAGACAAGATTTTTATGCGTAGCACAAAGGGTAACAATTATTATAAGCAATAATTATCAGCCTGAAACACTCATCTACATTGAAGAAATCTTCCGAGAAATCATCTTCATCTAGTTTTACTGTGCCGCTTACAATGTTTTGCCTGAACTAAAATTTGAGAACATTAATATACGATAAAATGTATAGGGCCACTAAATTCATTTGGGACTTGATTTTTGGTATTCTCGAACATTAAGGCGGTGCGTCTAGCCGTTTAGAGCGCATACGGTAAAAAAAACGCTGTTTGAGAAAAACTGTCGCTTACGATCTTTTGGCAAACATGGCTCGATACAGTGGCGGACACAGAAAAAACTCATGGGGGGGGGGGGGGCGCTAAAGATATAAGAAAACCAAAAAGTAGACAACAGTGTGGAGAATACGAAACACCGCACAAAGAGGAGACGAACTATACTATATTATTCTCTCGCAGGCTAAAACATATAGATGTATGTGTTTGTCTCTTTATAGTGATGCTATTTTTTGTTTCATCGAATTTGAAATCACAACGGTGCTAAAGAAGATTTCACTTCAATAAATAAATAAAAGATTGGCGGACCACACATTTAAAACGTGGCTGGCCACAGGGAGCAGTAGTGCTGAATTACACGATCAAGGGAATCAAATACTTGAGTCGGGCCATGTTAAGAGTACCTATACATGAAACGACGTATGAATGTGAATGAAGGAAAAGTTTCAAGTTAGGAGGCGAGTGTGGACAGCCGCCATGGGATTTATTTATTGGATAAACAACTCTGCCATAAGTCATCCCAAGTGGATCGCTCAGTTTGGTGACTTAGTAGGGATGCCTGAGTTCATGGGATGTGGTTTTTCAAGGTAGCGGCGAATGTGTTTGCCCCCGTACTGCGTGGCGAGCTAGAAAGGACTGGTTTAGGGAGACCATTTAACTCTCCAGTAGGAATCGCTCGACCCATTACCTCGCATCGCAGTGGGAGGGAAAGGTTTATCCGTCCATTTCTCCTGGACACACTAACCCAGAGAGTCCTAACCACCTATCATACCTTTTTCCTTCCACTATTTCCTTTCCCTAAAATGACCCTTCACATACCATCTCCAAAGACAATTTGTAATAGGTACCCAAAAATGACAGTGGGTGAGTTTGTATATTCGGGAAGTATGTTTACGAGAGATGGAAAAGCTGATAGAGATATTGAAAGAAGGGTAAATGCAGGTAACTCGGCATTTATGGAGGACTGGCGCTATAAAAAAACTGTCAAAAGAAGCGAAGCTAGCAGTCCACGATGGAGTGCTGGTACCAACCGTGATGCATGGCAGTGAAGCATGAAACTGGCAGAGGAAGGACTAAATGCTATAGAATTGAGATCCCTGCGGCGTATGTGTGGTAAAGCCATGTAATATAGTGTGAGAAAAATAATAAAGAATGCAAAGCTGATACAATCGTAGTAAGTAAGATTACGAAAGGGACGCTTAGATGGTTTAGACATGTAGAGCGAATGATTAAAGAAAGATTTTCTTATATGCGCCCCCATATATATCCGCCACTGGCTCGATATGTTACTGTAAATGCCCATACAACGGTAAATCTTAAAATTTTCCAGTAAATCCTAAGATTTACCAACTTTTAATATTAGTAAATCTTAGAATTTACTATTAAAACCTAAGATTTATCAATTTACGGGTTTTTACAGTAACATATACGCTCATAGCGCTGACTCTTATTTACATAATTCTCATTTAGACATATTTTCAAATTGAAATATACTTTATCCATTCTATACCTACCCTTATGCTTTTTCTATGTACCCCATCTTCATCTAAAGTTATTTTATGTAGATAAATTAAACAATGTTACTTTTTTTTTAACCACTTGTATATTTGTTTGAAGCCGACCGGTTTCGGAACGACCGTTCCTTCTTCAGGGCAAACATATACTTTTTATATATTTTTTTAATGTTGTAATGTTTTGTAATATTAAGTTTATAATATATTTCTAATGTATTCCGATATTTTATTATTTAAACAGAATCTCATTCAGTTTTGTTATTTATACATGTTCTTAACTTTTATTTACTATCCTTTGCTGTTTTACAAGCACATGTGCTCTTTATTACTTCCACAATTCTAATTTCACAGGTTATAGTTTAGGTATGCCTGCTTTTTAGAACTATATTGGCATATCGATATAAGACGCTGACACTGACGGCAAAGATGGCTGAAATTCTGGATACTTTTGAAAGAAAAGTATTGAGAAGAATATGTGGACCCGTGAAAGAGGGGAACAGTGGCGCATCCGCCACAACAAAGAACTCTATGATATATATCAGGCCCCTAACATCTCAGCCCATATAAGACTCCTCAGGTTGAGATGGGCTGGGCATGTACAGAGAATGCCGGACACACGCATCCCAAAAAGAATTATGACTGGACACCCAGGTGGAAGGAGAAAAGTGGGAAGACCCAGACTGAGGTGGGACGACGAAGTAAGAGGGGATGCAACACAGCTTCTCCAGGTAACAATCTGGAAGTTAGCCGCTGAGGACAGAGGACAGAGGGATTTGGAGGCGAATGTTGCAGGAGGCCAAAACTCGATATGGGCTGTAGCGCCATCGAAGAAGAAGAATAAGTTTATGCCTGCTCAGTCAGTGCGCTTGTGTCTGCCCGTCTTGCAGTGCTTCGTAAAATCGCGCCCCAATATGAAGCATTAAAATATCAAGACCACAAACCTAGCAAGATAGTTATTGGTTCCCATTCGGCCGTTGCAGGTTCGATCCTTTATTTTTTTAGTTCTCCATATTTGAACAAGCAACGTGTAATGATGGAAGTGGGCAGATTTTCAAAATTCCGAGATTATTTGTAAAAAAGTAAGATACCAGAAACGGAAAAAGAGGAGGCGAATTTTTTAAAGTGATTTTTACATGTTTTTAAATATCACAACCAACCAGTGTGGTATTTTTCGTTAGAAACTTTCGTTCTTAAAAATTTTAATTCATGTTTTCTTCACAATATTGATACCTACATAAAAAAACTATGATTGTGGCCAATAGCTGCCTTATACTATAAGTTATATTATTTAAAAGCCGAAAGGCGTTAATGGTAAAAAAAATTGTGTAATTATTTATATAATAAATAAATAAATTATGCGCAATAAAAAATGATCTAAATTTATTTGTCGGAAAATCGATCAATGAGAAGATTGGTATTCCATTGTGCACATCACTAAATAGCATAGATGATTAGTTTCTTTTGGATTTTGACTTTTGACTTGACACTTGACAGATGCTCAAGTGCATATTTCTATGGTATAAAATTATGACAAGTGACAAGAGACAAGACCGCAAAAAGTACTCTGAAAAATTTGACGTTTTCGATATGTGAGACAATACTGATTACAATATAATGGTGTTTGTGTTCCTAACGTAAAGTGTTCAAATAGTTTTAAATCATGTGTGATAGCGTGAATTCTTCGCCATTGAAATAAATATATTTCAGATAATACCACCACATCATTTCAGGTAAATCGGTAGTTTGCTTTTTTATTATTTTGTTGGATATTTTTGTAACTTTATAATAAATATATAAATTAGAATATGTTGGTATTCTTATAATTCCCAGTTTCATAAATAGTTTTGTCCAACAGTTCCATCCGTGAAGTATTTTTTATGGCATTATGCAATTATGGGGTTATGTTATGTATATTATTCATCCTTATTTTTTTGGAACCTTGTTCTAATATGCTTAATTTGCCTTTCTTTAAAACAAAGTTAGGGTTTTTAGGTTTCCATTTCTAAATTAACAATAAAAATTATGTTTTTTTTTAAATATGCTATCCTTTCCAATCCTCAGAGAAAACATTATTTTTGTAATTACTACAACCTAACAAATGTTACTTTGATATTATTATAACATGCTGAAATAAATGTATTGGTAAAATATAACATTTTTTTCATTTCTTATTTGGGCAAAACACATGTATGTATTCAAGGACAAAACAAATACTTCCATTGAAATTTGAAAGTGCTTTTAATTTTTGGTACCATCCTTTTCGTAGTGTCAGTCACGTGGCATTTATTTTTATGTCATGGTATGTGTCTTGGTTGGGATGTTTAAACTTTTGGCTTGACAGCTGTTTTACCTTTATGCTTTAAAGCTGATCATAATTATTTTAAATGCTGAAAATGGGCATTTAGCGGTTTGAAACAAACATCTTAGTAATATACTATGTATGTTGTTTTCAGACACATTAACCGTAAAAAGATTTTTTATAATGAAGATACATCTTAAAGACGTACTGAAGTTTAAAAGTGTATATTTGATATGTAATCATACTTAAAAAGTTTAAGTATTAGTTTAGGGTTTTTTTACTTCAAATAAAACCAAAATTCATATTTATAAAAAATATATTGTAATTAAGAAAGTAACAAAATGTTGTACACCTCTTACAAATCAACTATAAACTAAGTAGTCTTTTTTTAATGAAAAATAATGTTTTATTTTATGTCTAAATCACCTCATAGTCATAATTATGTCAAGTAATGTTACATAGTCGTGTAAAAAAGCTTATGAGTCCGAGTGGTAAACTGCTAAGCAGTCGTCTAGTAATGTTACATCCTCATGTAAACAAGCTTATGGGTCCGAGTGGTTAACTGCTAAGCAGTCGTCTACTTATCTACTAATGTTAGATCGTCATGTAAACAAGCTTATGGGTCCGAGTGGTTAACTGCTAAGCAGTCGTCTACTTATCTACTAATGTTAGATCGTCATGTAAACAAGCTTATGGGTCCGAGTGGTTAACTGCTAAGCAGTCGTCTACTTATCTACTAATGTTAGATCGTCATGTAAACAAGCTTATGGGTCCGAGTTAACTGCCAATCAGTAGTGATCACATTTTTTTACGCAATCACATTTATAAGAAGTCCGAAAGTTACACAAAAGATAATCACACATTTTTCGAATGCATGGTGTATGTATTTCTCCGTAATTATTGTACTTACTGTGATGACAGAGCCGCCCCGCTCCAGCTCTGCTCAGCAGCTCAGCTAACTGATATAGACAGCGCGCTACATAAAAAAAGACAGCAATACTTGTGTCTAGCTTACGTCGCAGACATAGATTACCTTTCTAGGGTTAATAAATTATTATTATTATTACCTGGGTAAGATGAAATATTTTGTCATCCACTGAAGCAACTAGGTTGGATATGATGACATGTTTCGTAATTGCATGTTCGTTAATACCTGATAATGTTATTCATAATCCTATGAATGGATGAATTCCCTGCTGACTAAACATAAGCAAAATTCCTCAGTTATGGGTTAATAAACAATAAACTTTTTTCTATGTGCAGTAGAAGACTTAGTAAATACGTATTATCAATATTCCATTGTGTTATTTAATCGAGTCTGTTAAATTCAACATATGTATATATTATACATATAACTAGTAGTTCTGTGAATAGTTAATAGACCTTGTATACATAAAAGCATTTTTCTAATTTTCTGTTATTTGATAAATCAAAACCAAAATATCCTCTGCAATATAAGATTTGTAAGTAGATACGTAAATACCTACCTACTTAATTATAAATCATATATTATATTGTTGGGTAAATCCAAAGTAGCGAATCTGCAAAAACATAATTCAGAGATAGTAAGCTTTGAAGCTTAGAATTTATTTTATCACTAAACCAGCTTCTTTTGCATTAATATCCTTCAAATCTCTAGTTTATATATGTATAAGTAATAATAAAAAATAATGGCAGGGTATGATCCGTTGAAATGAAAATTTTTTGTAAATGTAACTTAATAATAATAATAATTTAATTCCTGTAGTAACATTAGATCAGATAAAAAAGGAAGTAGCAGATAGATTGCAATTAGAAAATAATTTAGAACAAGTTAATACGAGTAGTAATGTTATATCAGATACATTGAACGTAGATAGTTCAGATAATATTCTAGTCGAAGAATCCAATGATATTACAGTAGACTCAAATAACTTAGACGTTATTTATAATCTTAGGGAAATCAACATTGCAAATTTAAACTTACTAGATGAAAATATTATAGAATTAGCTAACTTACTTCATAATAATATAAATAGATATATAGATATAGAGCCCACAGTTAGACCAAAATTACCAAAATTACATACGTCAAAGAAATTATCTAAATTAATTTCTGAATTAAATAATATAATTTTACCAAAAATTATATTTGATGACATTAGTTTTTTAGATCTTCATACAATAGTGTACGCTAGTGCTATCACTATATGTAATAAGTTAGGAGTTAAATTAACGTCTTCTGATGATAGATCATATAATTATAGAAAACCGGAATGGCAGAGTAGATTAGAAAATGATGTAGTATTTTTAAGAAGTAGCATAGCTAGAATAATAGAGTATAAAAACGGAAATAGAAGTAGGAATATTTTGAGACATGTAGATGTAATTGGGAGAAAATTTGGTTATAGCATTGGTAGTAATAATAATGAAAATATAATCAATGATTTATTAGATTTGTTAAAACAAAAATTAGGTGTAAAAGCTAGTAGATTAAAAAGATATAATTATACGTATAATAAAAAAAATAATAATAGATTATTTCAGAAAAATGAGAAAATATTTTATTCCAAACTTAACGATAAACAAAATATTATTTCGAATAATAATAATCCGTTGCCATCTGAATCAGATATGCGCGATTTTTGGACAAATATTTGGAGTAAAGATATAAAACATAACGAGTCAGGTCCGTGGATAGAAAATGAAGAACTCAATTGTTCAGACATTGAACAAATGAGTTTTTCTGATATATCGGTTGAATTGTTAGCCAAAATTATAAAAAGTACTCATAATTGGAAAGCCACGGGTTGCGATTGGATACATAATTTTTGGTATAAACGTCTGACTACTTTACATCCCCTTTTGGCAAAAAATCTTTCAAAATTTGTCAGAGAACCTCAAAATTTTCCAAATTTTCTAACTAAGGGCATTACTTATATGTTGCCTAAAAGCGAACATATTAATAATCCCTCTCAGTATAGACCCATTACATGTTTACCGACAATATATAAAATTTTAACCTCTTGCTTGACAGATTTAATATACACTCATTTAGATGAAAAAAATGTTTTATCTGAACAACAAAAAGGTTGTCGCAGAAAACATATGGGATGTAAAGAACAATTAGTTATTGATTCTGTAATTCTAAAACAGATTCAAACCCAAAAACGTAATTTACATATTTGTTATATAGATTACCAAAAGGCTTATGATAGTGTCCCGCACTCGTGGCTGATAAAAGTTTTAAATATATACAAAATTAACCCAATTATTATTAGCTTTTTGGAAAAAATTATGGCATTTTGGAATACCGATTTGCTTTTGAATTTGAAAGATAAGAAAATTATAGTACCGGGCATTTCAATAAAAAGAGGGATTTTTCAAGGAGACTCATTGAGTCCTCTTTGGTTTTGCTTAGCATTAAATCCTCTATCTAAAATGTTAATTAAAAGCAAGTTTGGAATAAAAATTAAAGGTAATACTAGAGAGAGAAATATAATTTCTCATTTATTATTTATGGATGATTTAAAATTATATTCGAATTCTGAACCAAATTTAGAGAAAATGATTAAAGTAGTTAAAAATTTTTCAGATGATATTAAAATGACTTTTGGTTTAGATAAATGTAGAACGATCCATATAGAGAAAGGTAAAATTGTAGATGGAGACGAGGGTATATTTAGAAATTTCAAAATTGAAAGTATGAAAGGGGGTGAGGTTTATAAATATTTAGGATATCCGCAATCAAATAGATTAGATCATACTAGTATTAAAAATGATATTAGGATTAAATTTAAAACTAGGATCAGAAAAATTTTGAAATGCAATCTATCTGCTAAAAATTTAGTAAAGGCGATAAATACTTGGGCAATACCTCTATTAACTTACTCATTTGGCATAATTAAATGGTCTAATACAGATTTAGATAGCTTAGAACGATTGATTAGAACTACATTAACTAAATTTCATTGCCATCATCCAAATTCAGCTGTAGAACGAATTAATTTACCCAGAAATTTAGGAGGTAGAGGTATAGTCAAAATAACATCTTTAAAACATAATCAGGTAGAAATGCTAAGAAATTTTTTCCATAGGAAAGCTGATAGTTCAGAAATGCACAAAATAATATGCAAGGCAGATAGAAATATTTCACCATTAAATTTATACGACGAGAATGCCAGCATTCTTATAAATACCAACCAGGAATTATTAGATTCCTGGTCAAATAAAATTCTTCACGCAAAACACTTCAATTATCTCAACCAAACATATGTTGACAAATTTTCGTCAAACAAATGGTTGAGTATTGGAGAGTTGAGCGCAGAAATAGAAGGCTTTATGCTTGCCATACAAGATAGAGTCATTAATACTAAAAATTATAGGAAGCATATCATCAAAGATGCAAATCAAATTGATGATTTATGTAGAAAATGTTTGGCTTTTCCGGAAACTATAGAACATATTATATCGGGATGTTCTGTATTAGCGCCGTCCGAGTATACATTTAGGCACAATCAAGTTTTAAAAATAATTCACCAAAGTTTGGTAATTAAACATAACTTGATTGACTGCCGTAATGTACCATATTATGAATATGAACCAAATTCATTTTTAGAAAATGAATTTTATAAAATTTATTATGATAAAACTATTCTGACAGACAGAACAATTAGTCATAATAGACCCGATATAGTTTTACATGACAAAATTAAGAAAATAACTTATATCATTGATGTCGCTATTCCAAATTCTTGTAATATTCAGAAAACTATTTCTGAAAAAATAAGAAAATATACAGATTTAGGAAATGAAATTAAAAGAATTTGGCATTCTCAGACTATAAAAATATTACCATTTGTTATTTCGGCTACTGGCATTATACCTAGCTCTCTCATTCAAAATTTAGGCGTATTAGATTTGTCAAAAAATTTGTACATAAAAATGCAAAAGTCGGTCATTTTAAATACATGTAGGATTACGAAAGATTTTTTAAATATTTATATTGAGGGATCAGTAGGATTTATCGGACCAGTTAGGATTTCATCAGAGCCGAACCCTCTGATATGAAAATATCTGGAGTCGGTGAAATATTTTCCCATTATGTTTCTGGTGGATTTACGTATTGTTCTTGTATTGTTTTATTCTTATATAGTGCACTTACATTGCGTTCATTTACTAGATATTCATTTGTGGAAAAGTGTGTGGAAGGGTTTAGTCTTTCATTTGGGACAGATTCAACCCGGACATAAAATCTGGAGCACCGTAATAAAAAAAAAATATTTCACCATTAAATTTATACGACGAGAATGCCAGCATTCTTATAAATACCAACCAGGAATTATTAGATTCCTGGTCAAATAAAATTCTTCACGCAAAACACTTCAATTATCTCAACCAAACATATGTTGACAAATTTTAGTCAAACAAATGGTTGAGTATTGGAGAGTTGAGCGCAGAAATAGAAGGCTTTATGCTTGCCATACAAGATAGAGTCATTAATACTAAAAATTATATGAAGCATATCATCAAAGATGCAAATCAAATTGATGATTTATGTAGAAAATGTTTGGCTTTTCCGGAAACTATAGAACATATTATATCGGGATGTTCTGTATTAGCGCCGTCCGAGTATACATTTAGGCACAATCAAGTTTTAAAAATAATTCACCAAAGTTTGGTAATCAAACATAACTTGATTGACTGCCGTAATGTACCATATTATGAATATGAACCAAATTCATTTTTAGAAAATGAATTTTATAAAATTTATTATGATAAAACTATTCTGACAGACAGAACAATTAGTCATAATAGACCCGATATAGTTTTACATGACAAAATTAAGAAAATAACTTATATCATTGATGTCGCTATTCCAAATTCTTGTAATATTCAGAAAACTGTTTCTGAAAAAATAAGAAAATATACAGATTTAGGAAATGAAATTAAAAGAATTTGGCATTCTCAGACTATAAAAATATTACCATTTGTTATTTCGGCTACTGGCATTATACCTAGCTCTCTCATTCAAAATTTAGGCGTATTAGATTTGTCAAAAAATTTGTACATAAAAATGCAAAAGTCGGTCATTTTAAATACATGTAGGATTACGAAAGATTTTTTTAATATTTATATTGAGGGATCAGTAGGATTTATCGGACCAGTTAGGATTTCATCAGAGCCGAACCCTCTGATATGAAAATATCTGGAGTCGGTGAAATATTTTCCCATTATGTTTCTGGTGGATTGACGTATTGTTCTTGTATTGTTTTATTCTTATATAGTGCACTTACATTGCGTTAATTTACTAGATATTCATTTGTGGAAAAGTGTGTGGATGGGTTTAGTCTTTCATTTGGGAAAGATTCAACCCGGACATAAAATCTGGAGCACCGTATATAATAATATTCAGAAAACTGTTTCTGAAAAAATAAGAAAATATACAGATTTAGGAAATGAAATTAAAAGAATTTGGCATTCTCATAATATAAAAATATTACCATTTGTTATTTCGGCTACCGGCATTATACCTAGCTCTCTCATTCAAAATTTAGACTTATTATTTGTCAAAGAATTTATATATAAAAATGCATGATGATTACGAAAGATTTTTTAAACATTTATATTGAGGAATCAGTAGGATTTATCGGTCCAATTAGGAGTTCTAACGAGCCGAACCCTCTGATATGAAAATATCTGGAGTCGGTGAACTTTTTTCCCATTTGGTCTCTGGTGGATTGACGTATTGTTCTTGTATTGTTTTGTATTTATTATACTTATATAGTGCACTTACAAAGCGTGGATTGACTAGATAAACATTTGTGGAAAAGTGTGTGGAAAGGTGTTGTCTTTCCTGTGGGGAAGATTTAACCCGGACATAAAATCTGAAGCACCAATAATGGTTTTTATTCCAGAATGTGGGGAGGTGAGTGCAATCCCACACATCCTATATAGACTAAAAGTACATACATTAAAAACATAGGTATTTATAAAATAGAGTAAAGATAAAAAAAATAAAAAAGTAGTAGGCAACATTAGATAATAAGTCTTCATAAAAACAAGAAAAAATCTTTAATTGAGCTCTTATTAGTCCATTAATTAGTCCATTACTTAAAACTGGCAAAAATGCGGATTCGCGACCTTGGTATTGGACCGACGATATATTTTATGTAACATTTTTTTAATTTCAAATAAGAAATTATACAATTTGTCCAAAGATACAACACTATCTCAAAGACAATTATTATTTTTTTAAACTTTCTTCAGGCAAGTAGCAGATACCATAATAACACAGACAATGTTAGCCATCTCGAAATCGGAAACTTCAGAACGTGCAAATAAATTTACAGACAGATGAAATGCTAAATGGTTGAGTTTAAACAGGACTTTGCTACTCTCAGTCAATTATATTCGATATTGCATACTTTTATTAGCAAACACATGCTATTTTCTAATGTACATAAATCTTTTCCACTCTCGAGTATTTCCTTTTGCTGATGACTACAATATTTAAGATTTTCGTAGACCTCAATCTTACCTTGATTGTTTTTTTGGGTTATTAGGTTATTTCCTACATAAACGTCTCAGACAGTCTTGCAGAGTTCATCGTCAGGGCAGATGACCTTTCAATCATAGTTATTACTAGGGGATTAAAACAGGGATAGCTTATGATTTCCTTTATTTCTCAAATGCATACCAGAATTTCATATACTAGATTTTCTAATTTACAATTTCATAAATTCCACCTTTCTGTTTTGTTTGGCAGAAAACATAACATTAATTAATAAAGTAAGGAAAATTATTTTTTCCCCACTTCTCAGTATGATCATAAGATTTAAACAATATAACACATTTAAATAAGTCAACAGCAGTCTCATTGTTATTAAACAATTAAGAAAACATTACCATTAATGTGGGGAAAACAGATTTCAAAGTATCCCACAGAATAGAGAGTCACAATTTTTTTCTCAGTAAATCGGTTTAATCGGTAATAAATCAGAGGCACTGTAAAAATTGAAATTGAGGGGGGGGGGGGATATATAGAGTAATGCAAGTAATAATAATAATATAATGTATGGCCTTACCACAGTTTGAAAATGGCCTTGGACGCTGAAACAGTTGTCACAATAATAAAAAACTAAAGTGCTTGCAGACCTTAATAATAATAATATTAAATTATTTTATTTTTTTTAGTCTGAAATATTAAAAAAAAAATCAGACTGCATTACACTGTTCATCATCAGGGCTGATGTGCAGGGCAGGGCAGATGATGGACACAATAAAGCTGTCCGAAACTTTGGCTAAAGTAGGAGGAAGCAAAAATGAATTACAATAATACTTTTGGCCGTCAAAATCTCAAGTCATGGGTATTATGCTCATAACCCATTTGTTAGCATCCTTTTTCTCATTATTTCTTGTATGTTTTAACATTGTTTTTATTTGACATATTATGGTAAGTAAAGCGCAAATATGAAAGAGTACTGATTTATTAATATTATGGACTCCACCTAAATATTTATAGTGCAAATTTGAAGGGGTACAATAATGTTATTCGGGCTGCCTTGGGTCCCAACCGTGTAAATATGTTTTTGTTGGCATCCATTACGGAAACTGCTCTATCTATCTTTATTTATGTATGAGTGTTTGTGTGTGGGTGTCCTTGTTTTTTTATACAAACTACAACCGTACTCCGAGATTGATGAAATTTTCTACACTTGATCTTCAAAACAAGACGCATACTGTTTATGGAAGCTTTAAAAAATTCACCCCTTAACTTTTTTTCATCCCTTAAAGCAGAATTTCGATACTTGACGAAATTTTGCCCACTTGACGTTCAAAATAAGGGTTTTATACAAAACTTCAGATATATTCCGAGATTGATGAAATTTTTTATCATTAAACCTTCAAAATAACAAGAAGGACACTTTCTGCATGAGGCTTCGAAAAATCACCATCATCCCCTTTTCCCACACTTAAAGCGGAATTTCGATACATCTTGATGAATTTTGAATTATTGACTTTCAAAATACTTGATTAAATTACTGTCTGCATCAGATTCCAAAATCTGTGTAAAGCCCTGGTGACGCCGGGGACTTCATTTAGTTAGATATGTATATTATAATAACTGATATTTATTACTTGTGTATAGACATAGGCAGATTCATTCCCAGGAGTGAATTGATTCAGTCTGATTCTCCTGGCCTTTTGAATTGATTTCTTGTATTCATTCCTTTAATTCAATTCCAAAAAAAAGAAGAAAAAAAAAAAAAAAAAAAAAAAACCACAAGAGGAGACCGATTATACGATTATACTATCATACTATAATCTCATTATCTCGCAGACTAAATCCTGCAGATGTATGTATTTGCCTCTAAAGCACTCTTCTTATAGGGTGAATTATGTCGTTCTGAAAAATTGTACTAACGACGCGCGAAGGGGTTAACGTAATATTTTAATGTGTCTTATATTGACAACAAAATGTTTTTTTGACAAAAAAATGTATTACATTAAGCTAGCAATAAAATTTTTAAATATAACAGTTTGTGGTTTCACCCCTAAAGTTTTACTAATTTATTAAACTTAAAATTGTTCCAATTTAAAAACCACTTCACGTGATCTAATATAAATAAACAATTTAACAATATTTTGTGACGGCTGACCACAGCCGATTGGCCTTATAATATCTGCAAATTCACATATTATATCTACCTAACATCTGCGTCTAAAAATATGTAGGTACTTATATTCCAATGGTTTTGGTACGTACCAAAAACCACCAACAATGTAATGAAATTGACGGCCTGGCGCGCGGAGAGGAACGAATGAGGCGGATTCGCGGCAGGCATTCAAGAATGAATTAGTAACTTTTGACTAGTGTCTGCAGTAACTCGCTAGCTGCGGACCAAGCAAAGACAGCATTTTGGACACTCATGATTAGACATCGGATTATATGCACTAACAAAGTGCCAAAATATGCATGCAAATATGCACTAAAAAAGGACGAAATATGCACTAAAAACTCTTGATATGGCTAAAATACGCACAATGCAAAATCAAAATACCATTTTTATGTTTGTATATTTTAATTAAAGACGATACAAAAAGCGAAATATTCTTAAAATTATGCATTGTTTTTGTGACAATATATAATTAAGTATTTTTCCAAATTTTCGGGCAAAAATTTTTGATGCTTGTCACCCAAAATGCCGAAAACGACTTCTCTACGTCAACTGACGTCATCCGACAAAATTTAAAAAAATTGGCGCCATTTCTGGAGATACCTGTTGAGGCAGGGTATGTATGACCTGTGCCGTTGATGTAGGCATTAAAGTTCTTCGTGTCTTCAAAGCTCGGATTTTTAAACAAAATAGCGTTTAACTTTTCACGAATCTTTTCTGATATTGAATTGGGAAGGGCGTTGGCGAGTTCAATCATTGTTTCCAGTATTTCTATTGATTTAAATAGAGGAAGGTTTTTTGTTTCCAATTTTTCTATGGCATCTGGTAATTTGTGGAAATGTGTTGAGATGAGGGCGATTTTCTGTTTAATGGATGCGTCTTCAAATGCTAAATATGTACGATTGGGAAAAAAAGGCTAAAATATGCATTAACGCCGTAATTAGAGAGTTATATGCATTTGCATATGCAAATGCATATTATCCGATGTCTACTCATGATAGATTCGTTTGAACATTTGGTCATTCGGTCGTTTGGTCATTTGTCTGTCAACTGAACAAGACGCTAAAGTTAATTCCCGAATAGAGCGCTTCGGACATAACTCGATAGCGACAGACTAGACACGCGGATCTGGAACGGGTGGGACCTCATATTGACGGGGACAATACTGAATAGCGAATACATGTATTGATTCTTCGCACAAGTGAAAGGGACACGACCATTGGAATTGGAACTAAATCAGTTGACTCGCTGCCGGTTTTTGCTTGTGCGGGGGACAATGGTATACATAAGCGTGATTTTATGAATGGCGGCGCGGGGGTGGGTTAGGTATTTTACTTTAGGCAAGTTCGCGGCGCGCTAAAGAAATAAATTGAAAGATTATAAATTATAATCTTTCAATTGTTTAGGTACACATCATTAATTGAAATAATTTAACAGTAAATAAAATTAAAAATTAAAATAAAAAAATTAATGTGCCGTTAAAAATCGTAGCATACAAGGCCAAAGGTAAGGAATGAAGAATCAAATCCTTTTGAAATTGAGAATTAGATGGAGTGTGTCACAAGATTGAATTTATTCATTTAATTCAGTCAATCAATTTTGCCCACGTCTATTGTGTAATGGCTCCATATCAATAAAACTTTTTTTTAACTTTCAACCATTTATTGGATAACCAATACCCCTGCCATAACCATTTATTGGATAGACATACCCCTGCTATTTTATTAACTGTTAAGTTAGTAAATTTCTTTATCTATATTTGTTATCATTCTTACAAGTTTTATTTTATTTCTTACTTCAAACAAAAAAAGTTTTCTTTTTTCTTTATCTTTTAATGTAATGGCACGACCCCCCAATTTAAACACGAGAAATGTTTTTCTTTATTAAATTGGGTAATTTCATTAACAAAAAATTACTTTATTGTAATTAGTTCCTTGTATTTTTCTTCTGTAAATCTGTCATAATATGTATTTTAAAAAAACGCTACTTTTGGTGACATAGCAAGAGTGCCCAAGGGTGGGCAGACGCTTCCACCGCCAAGACCCGTACAAACCTCACCCCACGAACCCGGGCATCCCTGCTAAGTCACCAAACGTAGTGAACCACTTGGGGTGACCTGTGGCAGAGGTGTTGGTTATCCAATAAATAGTTCCCGGGGCGGCGGTACCCATTCCCGCCTCCCAAATTGAAGCTTGGGAGTAGTTGGGACTCTTGTGCAGTACTCACATAAAAAAGTGTTGTATAATATAGAAAAAAGTCCCTAGTACATCATGAACATGCGTACATATAGATTTGGATAAATCCCTTGGTGTTAAAAAAAGTACGCTCTCACAACTTCTATATACTTAACATAATTATGTACTTACCTAAGAAATTGGGAATTATTTTCTTCATCGAGGACGGAAATACCAACCAAACTGAATAATAAGTTTTTTAATCAAAAAGTTTAGCAAGTATTGGGTGCGGATATGTACCTACTACTTTATTTTGTTGTTTTTAAAATATAGGCTAAAAGAAATCAATTTTTCATTATTTTAGAGTCAACTTTGGCAATTATTTATGAGTTAATGATAATTATTTTTAAAAATAATTTTGCTCCATTTACTACGCAAATATGAATATATAAAAAAACATTTTTTTTGAAAAAAGCATTTTGATTGGCATAAATTTATGTTACAAATGACTGATTTTCCTTAGAACACAAATTTGTCGTAAATAAATTAAAATTTCTACCCAAAAAATATGGTATTTTTAAGATGTTTTATTTTATCATTCATTATACTATAATACTTTGGATGGGATGTATATTTCTGCCTTTTTCCGCCGGTCCCAAGTGTCCCAACTATACGTATGCATATGTATAAAATATATAAATATATATGTATTATTGTAGAAAGCAATCACTTTGTGGTTTAAAAAAAAAAACTCGTGGTTTTAAACAAAACAGTATTTTATTTTATTAAATATACCTATATGTGTATGTGATTCAAGATGGGGAATCTTCATAATTTCTTGTATTTTACGTGGAAAAATATTTTATCAAAGAATGCTTACTCTTTGGTACTGGAAACTGGAAGTGCGCAATTGTTATTTTTTTGTAATTTGTAGTTTGTACCTAAGCGAAAAACATTTTTTTTTGTTATGTAATAGGTATAATATTAACCTTTTTTACGCATAAAACGTCACTAAATGGCCCAACACCGACTTAAGGGGTTATTCCCAATTAGAAGGCCAAAAAAATACGTTTTTTTATTTTTTTTTGTGAAAAGGTATTTTATTACAAAAACCAAAAGTATTGATACACTTATAGTAAGTGGCAACATCTAAGTTTATAATGGCACTAATTATTTGTAAAAATACTGATCCGGTGTGCTCCTGCAGACGATCTCCTGAAGGTCTTCCAAAAAAAAGGTGTTCGGCGGTGACTACGATTTCTCCGGTATAGTTCATTTGAAATAAAAAAAACCTAAAAGATTCTTTTAGTGGATAGATAAACTAGGTATTGACTTAAGGAATAATCGAAATTAAAAATTTTGACAAAATGGCGGCTTCGTAAAAAAAAACCGAATTCTCGACCAAAATTTCCAAGTAAAATTTAAAAAAAGAGGTCTACCACACCATATAATTCCCTTGATCGTACTGGGACTCGTTGCTGGGTTTTAACGGGACGCACGATTTTCAACACTTTCTTTTATTGATATTGATTTCTTATAATTAACTCACAAAAAATGCCAAAGTTGCCTCTAAAAACATGCAAAATTGAATTATTTAATGGCCTATATTACGTAACTATAAAACAAAAATAAATAAAAGAGCACATATTCGTACTAGATATTTGGTATACCTTTCGATTAAAAGAAATATTATTCAGTTTGGATGGGTATTTTGGCCTCAAATCCAAATTTAAGTTTTGTATGAAAAAGGTCGCGCAGCCGTTCCTTATTGATTTGATAAATAGAAACTGAAATGAAAAAATATTTATTTGTTTGCGGAAGTGTTTCCATCTTCCTCCCACATTTCGCCTAAAAGGCCCGGAAGATGCCGATAGCGTGTGTTACAATGTGTGCCTTGACCATTCATGAACCGTTCGATATCTTAAATCCGATCACTTTGCCATTAATAGAACTATTGTTGACCATTGCACTTGTTGATTGGTCAATTTATTCTAGGAAGTCACCCTTAACATATCAATTTATCGATTAACCAGTGCAAATTTGACACGGGTCGGATTCAATGATTTAAATTGCTAAAAAACCGGACTTACGGTTAACAGTTTTCCAATCATTTTGCAAAGGTTTGTGAGTTATCTTAGCTAGACTCAGGTATTTAAACTCCATCAACTCCTACTATTAGAACTCCATCAACCCCTGCTATTCGAACTCCATCAACTCCTAACTCCTACTATTAAAACTCCATCAACTCCCGCCATTCGAATTTCATCAACTCCTACAATTAGAACTCCATCAACTCCTGCTATTCGAACTCCATCAACTCCTACTATTAGAACTCCATTAACTCCTGCTATTCGAATTCCATCAACTCCTACTATTCGAACTCCATCCTCATCACAAATCGTCATTCAGCGTCATATTGATTTTTTGACATTTTTGTACTGTCGGCTGCTGTGTCATTTGAAAATGGCGCTCAAAGTGAAGAAAGTTTACCTAAACCTTATGTAGTTTTCCGGTTAGGCCCAGTTGTGTGTAGTCCCTTCACATTTTACGTCGTCGGTAGTTATCGACCATTTGTTTAAATGTTGATAACCGTCATGCTTGAGGGCTGTGCAAACAACTACAAGATGAAAGTTTTGAGGTAAATATGCAGAGGCGCGCCTCTTCCAATATGCTCAAATTATTTTAAAAAAAAAACAACAAATATAGGTTATTAGCGCGTGGTTTCACTAGACTAAGTCCAATAGACAAAACATACTTTAGCAGGTCGTTCATATAGCTATTTCATTCCTACACACATATTATTTGAATGGCAGTACATATTTTCATTAGCGGTGCTACATAACATGTCTAGTATTTTTATTATGCCATTTTCGTAGCGTACTTTTTCTATTTTTAACTAAATAAACTCAAGCTAAAAACCTAACAACCTGCTTTACAAAAGTTTTAAGGGTGTAATTAAAAAAAGAAAGAAAAACTAACCAAAAAAAACCACTTGTCATATCGTAAGAAAATGGCCATAAACTGAACACCAAGAATTTGGCAAATATTAAATGCATTATTTTTCTTCTCCGTAGAATGAATTTGTTGACTGGTTCCCCATTGTATACAATTGATAATAATTATGTAACACCGCTAATGAAAATACCGCTATTCAAAGAATATGCGTGTACGAATGAAATAACTATATGAACGACCCGCCAAAGTATCTCTTGTCCACTGGACCTAGTCTAGTGAAACCACGCGGTAATAACCTATCTTTGTGAAGTTTTTTAAAAATAATTTGAGTGAATTGGATGAGGCGCGCCTCTGCATATTTACCTCAAAATTTTCATTTTGTATTTGTTTGCACAGCCCTAAAGCATGACGGTTATCAACATTTAAGACGACAAAATATATTCAGAATCTTAACGACGTAACAAAGAAGCCGTGTATACAAATTGCGACTCTCGACCCGTGTATTGGACGGAACTACTGTCGAATTTGCCGTATCAAAGAAAAGAAGAATAATAATTTGGGAATCTTAACGACGTAAGTGAAGAAAGCGTGTAAACAAATATACGTCGCGGCACGGCGTATTGGACGAACGTACGGTCGAATTCACCCTAGCAGGCCTGGAGATTGGACCTTTCCGCCGCGTTCATTTTAATTAATTCTGAAGAACGTGTTACAAATATTTAAAATGTGTTTCCATGTTGTCCTCCCGAAGTTTTTTTTTAAATTTTTTTATAATATGTTTTACATGGTAAATTACATGATAATTTTACATCTTAGGTTTTTTTTTTTACTACTCTTCCATTGAAAGCATCATTGAAAGCATTTGCTTGTGTATGGAAGGGGAGTGTACATACATTTTGTTATTAGTTAGTACTTAAATATTTCATTGTACAAATATTTGTTTGCCGTAGTATTTATTTTGTTAATAGTGCGTGTGTATATAAAAAGAAAGAATCTTATGGAAAACGAAGGATATATGTAAGATTAATTGACAGTACTTTTTTTCTTAAGAATATTTTTTAAATGTCTCTTGACAGAGAGCAGTATACGGGTTTTATCATTAATGCTTCTGATTTCTTCTGGTAGACGATTGAAAAAAGTTCTTCCCTGGTAAGTGTAATGATGTGCGAAAGACGTATTTAGTTTTGGGCATAGAAAAACATGTTTAAGTCGAGTTCTGCTTTCATTTAAAAATTGATATTTATCTTTTTCTTTTATAATTTGCATTAATGAATTTTTACTATATAAATCTTTAAATGTAGGTACTTGAAATTCTTCAAACAGGCGTTCTGTTGGGTAGTGTAAGGATTTTTTTAATATAATTTTAATAATTGTTCTTTGTACAATTTCAATTGGAAAAGGGTTACATTTATACGCGGATCCCCAACTAATAATAGCATATTATAAAGTGGATTGAACTAAGGCATAGATTTTTTATAGACAGAATGTTTCTAATTCTTAAAAATATATATATTAATTTTCTAATTTTGTTTACTACTTGACATATTTGTTCCTTCCATTTCAGATTTTTATCGATAATTACTCCTAGATATTTAATTTTATTTGTTATTTTTAGTATTGTACGTTTGATTTGCAATGGTTTTGGCTGTGAATTTTAGTATTATCATGTATGACAATGTTAATTTTTTTGGGAGCATCGTTTGAATGGATTGCAAATGGAATTACAAATGTTTTTTCACTATTTAGTGATAGTAAATTAGTGTCGAAAAAATTCTTAAGCGTGTTGATGTCTTCTATGGCCTTTAATTCTACATTTTCCCAAGCCTTTTCACTTTTTATTAATACTGTATCGTCGGCGTATGATGTTATTTGACCAAAGGTTGAAAAAATTTATCGTTTACATATTATATGGTAAATAGTATTGGTCCAAGCACTGTACCTTGGGGGATTCCAAAGCTTGAAATCTCTTGATCACTATTAACTCGATTGATTTTTACCACTTGAGGGCGGTTTTTTAAGTAGTTGGCGATCCATTTAATCGCGTTGCCTTTTATGCCAATATTATTTAATTTTTTTAATAGCATCTCATGGGATATTCTATCGAATGCCTTTCTGAGGTCAATAAATATACCGGCATATTTTTTACCTTTATCTAATGATTCGTAAATGTATGGAGTTACGTTAGCAATAGCATCTTGTGTGCTGAGTGATTTTATAAAACCAAACTGGTTTTTGTGTAGTATTTTATTATTATCTAGGAATTAACCAATTGTTTTTTTTACTATTTTTTCAAAGATCTTTCCTATATTAGAAATTAGACATATTGGGCGATAATTCGTTACAGGATGTGGATCTCCAGATTTGTAAATAGGTGATATTATTGTGTTTTTGTAGTTCATTGGAAATATTCCATTTGTTAAACTTAAGTTTATTAAATGAGTGATAGGTTTTATTAAGTAATGTTTCATAGATTTTAACATGTGTGTCGTAATAAAGTCAAAACCGGGAGACGAACCTCCTTTCATATTTTCTATTATTTTTAAGATTTCACATTCTTTGGTTGTTTCAAACGTTGAAAGTATATTACGTTTCTGTATATTTTTATTTTTATGGTTTTCCGGGTTTAAAGGCTTATGAATATTTGTGCAAGATTTTTCCCAACATTTGCAAAGAAGGAATTAAATATGTTTGCACATTGTTTAGGCTGTATATTGGCATCTATAATTTTTTTACTTAATGTTTTGTGGTTTTTTTGTATTGTCTATGGCCAAATTCACAGTTTTCCACATTTGTTTATGATTATTTTCTGAAGATAATATTTTATTTAAAAAAAACTCTTCTTTACTTTTTTTAATATAAGATGTTAATTTATTTTTATATTTTTTATAGAAAATATATGCTTTTTCATCAAGGGGATTTTTTAAAGTTGTTTTGTAGAGTTTTTATTTATTTCTGATATATATTATAAGTCCTTTGGTAATCCAAGGCTTTAAACATCTTAATTTTGATTTTATGTGTGTTGTTATCTCAGTTGTCGAATTTTCAATGTGTTTTGATAGGGTATTTTCGAAGTTACTCGAACATATTTCAGTATCATCACTGTTTAAAACATTGTTCCAATCCTCCTTTTTTAGTTTTTCAGAGAGAATAGTCATATCTATTGTTGATTTTTTGATTATTAAATTATTTTTTTTATGTTTAATATTATTATTATACAGAAGTAAGCATGAATGATGATCAGTTATGTTAGTTTTCCAAACAATTGATTTTATTAATTCATCGTCTAGAAAAATAAAATCTGGTGCTTACCGCTAACTTTAGAGTTGAAAAACGGGTTGTAAAGTTTTTAAATCGTTGTATGTAAAATATATTAATGGTAAAGTACTATTTTTATTAATTTAAAATATAAGTGACTCGCACCCCTCGTGCGGAATGGAAATAAAAAAGTTATTATAGTTACGAATTCCCCGGAAATGATTAAAATGTGAGTTTTGAGCAAACAAAAATTATTAGGGTTGTGTACCGCCTTAACCAACTACCGACGACGCGACGTCAAATGTGAGGTGTTTTGTTTTGTAATAATTTGTGCGCATTAACGTCGAGGTACGCTTCTGCATATTTACCGAAGATGGTAACATCTCTCAAATTTTAAAATTTCGATTATTTTCCCAAAACGTCACTTTTCCGAGACTTATTTAATACCTGTCAGTGGCCCACTTCTCTGTCTGGCCAGTGTGGCCCCTCGCGGAAGTGTTTGCTACCCCCCTCTAGCGCGTGCCGCCCACCGCGTGCACTGCGGAACGACATCATTCAATCATTCAATTGTAGTGTGTTCCTGGTGCATCATACACCTAGCCTCTAGCTCTGGCTCTCGTCTCCTTGGAAGACAATCAATACAATTTTTGCTCCCATGCGTATCAAAGCGGTAATGCCCCATCTACATTGGGATTATTTTGAAGAAATGGTAATTATCCTACGTTCTACGAATCTGACATGTGTGTTGACGTTTATTTGTTGTGGAATCTGATATTTCTATACGCACTGATTCGGTGTGGAATCTAACATTTGTGTATATGAACCCTTAAATATGTAATCTAACATTTGTGCTCACACTGATTTTGTATGAAATCTGACAGTTGTGTTCATGATTTGATCAGGAATCTAAAACTTGTCTACATGGAATCCGATATTTGTGTTTACACTAATTTAGTATGGTATCTGACATGTGTACACAGTACTACACAGTACTGATTTGTTGAGGAATCTGACATCTGTGTTGATAATGATTTAGTTTGAAATCCGATAGTTGTTTTTATTTTATTTTTTATTTATTAATTTGTGTTCACATTGATTTGGTATGGAATCTGTTATTTGTGTTCACTCTAATTTATTATGGTATCTGACATTTGTGTACACACACTGATGTGATGTGGAATCTGACATTTGTGTTCACAATGTTTTAGTTTAAAATCTGACAATTGTGTTCTTAATGATTTAGTATAGAATCTTACAGTTGTTTTCACACTGATTTGGTGTGCAATCTGGCAGTTATGTACCCACAATCTTTGTATGGAATCTGACAATGGTGTTCATGCTGTGATGATGCAATTTAATTATTTACTTTGGAATTTGACGGTTGTGTTCACACAACTGGTATTTAAAAGAATCTTAAATTCTAGTTGGATTCTTTTTCTAGCTAATCACAGCGCTCAAAACTAAATAATCACATTATTTTTTTCCACCTTTATAACTTTCTCCTTCTTTCACCGTGAATAAGGTTTCATAATTAGAAGTACCTAATTATTTTTACTCTGAGGAATTCCGGTCTGAACGATCCTTAATAAGAATAAAATCTTTAATTAAATATTATAATTTGAGTTTTTACTCATAAAAGTTAAAAATAAAAATAATAAAATCCCCTATAGACAACTCAATTTGGTTGGTTCAACCGTTGGGTATTGAATACAATCGACGCGATGGTGGGTTCAGTTTTGTCAGTTATTACTCTGAATAACACATGCAGCATTCATCTTAGTTTACTACAGAAAAATTGCAGTCGCTCTAGTCAAAAATCAAACGTGCTACTAAAATAATTCAATAGTATTAAATATGATCGTCGTATCTCACGAGCAAGTTAAATTCTTCTACAAATGGTCAAAACTCGAAATTCATTACTCATAATACTCGTGCCTGGCATTTTTTTTTTCGTTCACACACAACTATGCACGACACGGCTCCCTATGCAAAGTTGGTTCAAACGTTCAACCACGATACGTACGATCTTGGTTGGGTGGTTGGACGGTGGTTGGAAACTCTGGCGGTATAACCATCCAACTTGATAGGCACACCCCTTTATCGCATGCAAAACATTTCCACACTGTTCAACTGTTCAAGCAGATTGATACAACCACCCAATTAAATTAAATGGTCTGTAGGGCCCATTAATATTACCTGCACTTATAAACTACTACCTTCCTAGTATCTACTAATTCTCCTATTGGTGTTTTTCATGTTAATTGTTCCGCATTTGTTCACATTTGTTGTACTCCCTGACGACCTAATAAGATCAATGTTAAAGAATTGTGTGAATTAATGCAGGTCAATAAGTCTGTTGACTGTCACGTACCTACTTAAAAATGTTCTTAAGAGGAATGGCTGCGTGGCCTATTTCATACATAACTTAAATTGATATTTGAGGCCAAAATTCCCAACCAAACTGAATAATATTTTTTGAATCGAAAAGTATAGCAATATCTAGTACGGATATGTGCTATTATATTTATTTGTGTTTTAAATTATGATAATAAAGGTCATTAAAGATTTAAATTTTTCATGAATTTAGAAGCAACTTTGGCATGTTTTGCGAGTTAATTGTAATTATCAGAAAAATAATCTTGACCTACCTGTTGTGTTAATTAAATGTGAATTAAAAAATAAAATGTTGTAAAAAAATTGTTTTTTCTATTTGTAATTTAAAATCACCCACGTCATAATGCTTTCTTTTGATAAATTTTATTTGTAATTCCAATTTTAGAGGCAAGTATGGGTACCGCCGCGCCGCCCCGATTTAGATAACCAATACCCCTGCCGTAGGTCACTCTAAGTGGTTTGCTACGTTTGATGACTTAGCACGGGTGCCCGGGATCATGGGGTGAAGTTTGTCTAGGTCTTGGCGGGAAATGCGTTTGCCCACCTACAGCATAAGGTGCCGGATCGGAAGAGTCTGGTTGAGGGATAACTTTTGACCTCTCCAGCTGGACTCTCTCGGAACCTCACCTTGTACCGCGATGGGAGGGAAGGATTCATACGTTCGTCACTCCTGGACACACTAAACCCCAGATTCCTCTTCTACTTCCTCAAATAGCAAATAAATACATTTGTGCTTATCCGTACTCAAAGATATTGATATTTATATTTCAATATCTTTGTCCGTAATAGATATTTGCTACACCCTTTGATTAAAAAAATAATATTTCAGTTTGGTTGGTTATTTTGCCAAATTTTAGATTTAGGTATATGAAAAAAAGGTCGCGCAGCCGTTCCTCTCAAAGGTTTACTCACGACAGAAAAGTAGTAGCTGGGCGACTTTTCTGACTGAAAATGGTTGTGTTTTCCTGGAAATTTCAGTTAGATAAGTTGTGCAAATTTTCAATACCACAGAGCTTTCCGTTTAAGTGTTTTAACTGAGAAAACAAACCGATTTAATGTATATCATTACGATCATAGCAACCCAATGTTTTAACACGCTTTATCGCTGAGTCATTATTGGAACTCTCTGTGTTTCCTCGAATTTCTTATCATTTTCTGGTTATTTTTCGTACAATGAATCTTCCTTCGATTTCATTGAAAATGAATTCAATTTGCATAAGCGTATTGATTAAGAACGCATTAAAATATAAATGATCTCATTCTTTTATTTTCAGTTTATTTTAGAGCTTGCCAATAATATATAAATATCTCCAATTCTTTTTAAGAATTTAAATTTTGGTTACCTACAAGAAAAACACTTTATACATACATACTACTTTCCAATATGTTTCTAGGAATCTGGATAATTTCTGAGATAACATGCAATGCACAACTATTTATTAAAACTCGGAATTCCCGTATCAGCCGTGCAGAAATTTGGCTCAAAACACTGACGTCATATTTCATTACTCTGTGATACCAAATGATCCGTTCAAATTTCTGCCATACACGGTTTTTTGTGTGTGTAATTCTTAGGGAAATTGCCCGAGTGGATGATAACAGGGCAACGAGAACAGTCCTTGAATTGAATTATAACACGCCTCAATGACCTGGGAGATCAAACAAAAGCAACCAATTTTTTTTATTTATTTATTTTTTTTTTTTTATCAAGTTTAATTTGTAGAACTCCATTTTAATTTTTATTTATTTTATATATTTATTCAATAATTTTATTATTAAATTAATAAAAACAGTTTATAAATAAACTGTTTTTATTAATAAATTAAATAAACAGTTTATAAATAAACTGTTTTTATTAATTTAAAAATAAAATTATTGAATATATAAAATAAATAAAAAAATAAAAATAAAAAATAAAAATAAAAAATAAAATAAATAAAAAAAAACAAGAAACCAACCTTAGGGGATGACTAATGTAGGTTTTAAACCATCTCTTTTTTCAGCCTGATTCCCTGATTCCCAGACAAAAATGTTCTCTTTACGCGATCGCTATTTTCATATCTACCTACATTAGTCCAAGATAGAACCGTTAAGGCCAGTTGCTAAACTAGTTACTTTTTAACCGTTGAATTTCTACCGATTTCTTACATATTCCCCAAATTTGAAGTTTTTAAGCTCTTAAAAAAATATATGTTATTTTTTTAGAGCTTAGAGCTTTTAATATCTAGACATTCCCCACGTCGAAACGCAAATTATATTAAATTCCCTCGATAGAAAAAAATCGCAAAGTATGCTCCGAAAATTAATATTTTCACGTCTGATTCAGTTATTTTACAAGTTAAATGTATGAAAAAATTCACAGTGTTTGTTTAAATGCTGTTTTCGACAGCCTCCAAAGATATTTGCTATATTTAAGCTTAAGCTCTTATGCCCCGCTTAAGATTTTTTCAGCCGTTAAGTTGCAATCGAGCAGGAATCCTGACGACTTACAATCCGATCATATTCGTAATATTCCTGAGTATACCTATTGAAAAATCTGTTGACGGTGGATGTCAAAAATCAAATTTTTATTCAATGTTCAAAATTTGCCGTAAAAAAGTTTCCTTTACCGTCATTTTTTTGTATGCATTTTAAATTTGCAGTTTCGTTTCAATCTAAATACAAATTACTTAGTTTACCCAAACTTTTAACCTATTTTGCCCCTTTTGAACCTTATAACCCATTTTGTGCACGTAAATAGTTGTTTCTTGTAGTAATTTTTTAAATGAAGTGTAATTTCCATAATCTGTGCTTCAAAGTGCGACGGCTTTTTTATTTTATTTATACATTTAATGAAAGAAAAAAATCAACCTGTAAAAACAAACTTTTTTACTATAATTACCTACATTTATCATCAAATGGCTTTTAAAACATTTAAAAAAATGGTTTTACTGAAGTTTTACTTTCCTACGCAGCGATCGGAATTAACCGCGCAACCAAAGGGCCAAATTCCGAGTTGATAAGACCGACATTTATTTCGAATATTAAGTGCTTTATTATCTATATCCGCGTGTGTGCGTGATTCTAGTTTCAGCTCGATCGGATGTCGGGAAGTGGATTAATTTCCACTTCCAAGATTCCGCTTCACTCAAATAAACAAAAGTGAAATATAAATAGATGTATCTACATATTTAAAAAATAAATAGGGTAATATAAAAATATATTGGTGACGAGATGCGTATTAAAAAATGTGAAAAAAATCAAAATAAAACCCACCAAACCTACCGGAGGGCGGGTTTTATCGGTGTGCGGTTTAAAAAAAAATATATATATATCTTATTATAACACAAGTTATAAATTTTAAGAAATATTTTTCTCGGTGCACAGAATCTCGCTCTTTGACACATCGATAATTTCAAGGTAAAGGTGTCCCCCGGCGCGAGTTGCCCGAGTTGTGACTTGTGACGAAGAAAATTCGCATTTCCCGGGGCCGCCAACCTCCCTCCGCGGTGAAAGACTAACAACATTACGGCCAATTAATACTCGCTCCAAACTTCTCCAACTTCAACATGCTCTGTTCAGCCACTTGCCGCTGGTTTCTACTCACTTCAGTCTTCAGTCTTGAGTTTCAGTCGCGCGCCAACTCTCGTGCCGTTTGCTGCGCCTTTTCCCGCCGAGTGCAGCAGTACCGTGTCTAGTATTATTTCTCGTCGTGTTATTATTGAGCACACCGCTTTTACGGAACAGTTTCCTACAACACATCTCTGTCGGCAGTCCGCGCTGACGGCGTTCTCTATTCAAAAAGTCAGCCGATCTTATTATGTAAGTTTTTTTCTTTCTTCATACTTTGGCAGTATTTCGAATGCACGTGGGTTTTTCGAACGTTTAGTGTTTGTTTTTTTTCAGTTATAAGTTTATTTATGTTTCCAAATAATTTGATTGTAAATCATATTCAATCGTCTTATTTACTCTTAAGTTTCAGTGTCAGTTATACTTTATTCATAATAATATAATATTTTAATCGTGAATGAAAATTTATCAGTTTTAACTGGTTTGTGTTGCTGTTTTCATAATTAAAGAGATATTAATTAATAACAGATAAAATACCTAAATAGATAGCATAATATTAATTACCTTTTAACTGGTTCATCTGATGGGTTCAAATTGATATTATTATTATGCTGCTGTATATAAATACATATTACAATGATTAGTCTCTAGATATTTAATGTGTGAAGAGAACCATTTAAAACTCAAATGCGTCTCATTAAACGTTGCATTTTTGAGCCAATAAAAAATGTATTTAAATCTATATCACATGAATGGTAAAATGGGTGTAGAAAACTCTACGGTCTAATTGAAAAATATTTTTTTATATTGTTCTATTATGTACAATTTCGTCATAAAGCGGTTGTGACTTTTCCCATATGGCACGTACGCTGACTCTCATCTGAATATCGAATCTGCGACCGTTTACCTAATTTACCAACCCGTAATATAAGATTTTATAACTTTAAGAAATATTAAGTAATATTATAGAAACGGATATAGCCATCCACACACATTCCTCTTCCGTGTTGCGACACTAACTAATTATATAACACGAAATAACATCATAATATTTGTCTAACATGTGAAACTTTCTTCTCATTTGGGCAATGTCAAAATATCATCAATTTTAATATCATGCATTAAAAAACGTGATCTGTCATTCTGAGTGGTTTTGAATCGTTTCTCAAACACCGATGAGAAAAATAAGCTCGCAACCATAACAAATAATGAAAAAAAGTTAACATTGAAGAAGGTGTAGGTGCCTATATTTTAATCATGTCTTTAACCTTCAAAAGTTATTTAAAACTTATATTCCAATAAAATTTCAAAAGTATTGTTTTTTACGTTTTCGTCAAATATGCGCATTTTATTTAAAGGTTTTTTTGGCTGGGCTAGACTTTTAGGAGAGCTCTTTTTATTCAATCACGAGATGCAGCCTTCAGATTGTTATCGAAAATGAATACATACATGTCATACAAATTAATGATTTTTTTGTTGCTATCTTAGCAAAAAATAATTTCTTCGTCTGTTACTTCTGATTTTTCGTAAAAATATTGTTTCTTAATGAAATTGTGATATTTGATGTTGATAACGCTGTTGTGGAACGGTTTATATTAAAAGTTGTGTCTTTATGTAGGTATACCACTTTAATTTATAACAATATAACCTCAATTTTTCGGAACAAGTGTGCTCTCATCACAACAGATATAATATAGGACAAATAAACTACATTTTTTTATTAAATACTTTGAATGTATACACTTGAGGATCGACAAAGGATACGCGACTTACGTTTCATTTTTAAATTGTAAATTCGGAATTCGTTTGTTGCAAACTCGAGTTTTCAAATTCAATGCTTAAAACATTCCTTATCGAATCTTTCATGTCAAGATATTATTTCTAAAAGTATTTAGATTATTATATATGTATTTTTTTAAATTTTATCCGATCGTAAACTGTATGAAACCATTGTTTATTATTACAAAAAAAATCTAACTACATGTACCAAATGTAAAAGCTCTATGGGTACATAAAACTTAACCTTAACACGGGCATTAGCCTAGTATGGTAGTAAAAAAAACATAAAAATTGTACTTTCAAGAAATCTATGAAATAATAAAAATTAAATAGAACAGTGGTAAATAATAATAAGCTGTACAGAGAAATGAATAGTTTATAAGTTCCCTAATGAAGGCACGGTTTTGTTGTTATTAATTAAATTAATTAAATTGTGTGGTGTACACAAAGTTACTGTGTTTAGTTTTAAAAATGATTCATCAGTTAAATTGGTGTTTTGTTTTCAGTTAACAACAAAGTTTTTACTTTTTTTCTTTTCTTTTTTTTTTACCTGCAAGTACCTAACCACAAAAATGTCATCAAGGTCAGTATCTTTTCGACCTTGTTTCGCTTAGTGGCTTCCGTAGATCTTCATAAGATGTATATTAATTTATTCCTTAGTGATGAGATGTTCCCTGGTAAACGCCATTGAAAAATATAATAACCTTCTCTCTCCGATTTTGTAATAATAAAGGAAAGATAAGGTTAACGGGTCATGACCATAACCTAAATTAACTTAAACTTTCTAATAAATTAATAAACGTGTGTTTAGAGTTGTGCGTAGCAGAAGATTGCCGCAATATGTACTAAATATTAAATAACCACTCAATTATTATTTATTCCTACTCTCCGTTGAGCATTGTACGTAATGTACGAGTACATATACAGTGTACACAGAAATACGAATTGTGTCTACATTGTGTGCACTATGCTTTATGAATTTGCAGAAAATGTGTGATACTCTGTATATTATATTTATACAAACCTCTACATTATAAAAATAAAGGAGTTTATTTGTGTTATCAATATTTATTAATTGTTTATTATTAAAATCGAAAACGACAGATTTATGTGCACAGCACCACGCCCAACAATCATTTAATTTCTTTCCTTTTTTTGTTTTATACCATAATTTAATATGTTTTAACTATAAGGGATGTGTGGGATTGCACAAACCTTCCCTTATTATTATGTAATGCGTGTTTAAAAAAAATGATGTTTGGCAAGCGTGTATTTTGTTTTCATGTTTATTTTACTTGTGCTTTTGATTTGAGAGCTTACTCTTTTTTTGGGTTCTAGTGAAACTTAAAAGAATTCATAATCTGCTCTTTCATAGATGGGCGATTGTTTAGTTATTTTAGGAAAAAACTGTTTTTGCAAGTTAAGTTAAGCTTTAAAATAGATGGATTAATTGTTTGCACCCATTCATATTATGGAACATGAATAAGTAGTTTTGTTCATAAAAAAAAAAAAAAATTCACGAAAGGCTTCCAAATACAACATTGCATTGAAGATAAAGTTGCAGATTCCTAAAATAATTAAACTATCATCATCTATGAAAGAGCAGATTGTGAATTCTTTTAAAAATCACTTTAAACGTATTTTATATCTTTTTTCTTTATATATTTTATTTGTATTAATATTACCATACAAGTTGTGGATAATATTTAGTATGTACCTATTATTGAAAATCCGTATTTCTTTTCGATATTTGTTTTTGGGGTGTTATGCCGTGTTGCGCTACCTCCTTCTTTAGCCAACACTGTCCGAAACGTTGGCTAAAGAAGGAGGTAGTGCAACACGGCGTAACACCCCAAAAACAAATAACGAAAATACTTTTGGCGTGAAAATCTAGAAACGTACCATTATATTTCTGTTTGCCCTGTAACGATAGCAAGAATATCTATCGATGACGAAATTATAGGTCCTAGTAACAAAAATTAAATTATAATTTAATTGCCTACCGCAACAAATCATACCAAATGTCACTACGTTTTATAGGGCGAATAAATGTATGGGCTAATGGTTCTTAACTGTGATTAAGTGCTTATTTATAATGTCAGCCAGAATACTTTGCCGAAAGATCTATTTTATTTTATAATATTTCGTCCGCCATAATACGCAAATATTCCTACCATACCATTGCCAAGCCCAACTACCTAAATTTAGTAACTTTCATGATGCGAAAAAATATAAAATATTCCCTGCGATAATCTCTTGTTGACCCGTGAAGCCGTTTTGTTTTTTTTTCTTACCCTTGAAAAGCGTTCCGCAACAACCTCTTATTAACGGTCATGGCGATATTAATGCAATTGGATTACTCCACTTTTTGAGCTACCCTTTTACGTGAGCTTCTTATACTTGGCGCGGAATAAGATAGTAAAATTCAATTTGTTATATTTTAATTGTTAGTTTTTTGTGTGTGATTGCTGTACGTTGGAGCACCTATATTATGCACTAAAAGTTGCCAAAATATGCCATATAAATTCCAAAATGTGTGTAAATCTATTTATTTTAAAGAATGTCTTTGTGGTGGGTGAACCGTGTGGCTTTGATTTTTAAATCATCTACAGTTTTGTTCAGAGATTAATGAAATTTTGCATACAAGAAACAAGAGGAAGTCACTGTCTACAGGTGATTTAAAAAAAACTCTACGTAAAGCACAGGCAACACCAGAAACTTTAGTTAGTACACAATAAAAACAGGATTTTCTTTGAAAAAACAAAAACATATCTAAGTAAATTAAGGAAGGTTGTTTAATACCGAAAAATAATATTCAGCATCGTTAAGATTACTATGAATAAGGTTAATTTTGGGGAATGTTATGTCAGATGTATACAATGGAAGGAGGGAAAGTGTAATATTATTGCAAATAGATTTTGTTGGTTTTCTGTGGTTTTCCGTTACACCTTTTACATGGGTTTGTTCTAGGTGCCATATTAATGGTAGTAATAATTAATGTTTTAAACAAATATTCCACAGTCGTCATTAGAGGGAACCATCGATTTAGTTATATAAACTTGTTTGATGGTGGAAACTCACAACAATATTATTTTACCTACTGCAGCCTCATCGGGGAGCGAAATTTACGTATGAATAGGTATAGGAGTGCTATAAGTCTTGAAACATCATTTTCCAATATCTGCTCTACTAACATGAATCTAAGTACAAACACCGTTTTTGACATAGCTATACCAACAATCAGTGACTTGCTTTTTTTTCTAGATGTGGTGTCATCACAAATATTAATATTCAGTATTCCGTGTGTAAAATGTCAATTCTGCGCTAAATATGGTTAAATAAACTGAAATTTGCTTTGAAGTGTCATTTTCAAAATTGGAATCAGTTATGTAAAGTACCTACCTACATAATATAATATTTTAAACTGCGTTTTCAAAATTGGAACTGATTTATCAAGAATTCAGACTGTACCGTGATTTTTCACCTTTCTGCGCTATTGTAAATATCAAAATGTGATGAAAAAATTAAGTGTTACTGAAATATCGTGTAACATAGGTATTTTAAATTTTAAGTAATGAACTGGAAATTGTATCAATATGGATAAATAAGCTTAAATTGAATACAAAAAAGATTAAATGTAAGGCAATTGGACACAGAAGTCATGCGTTAAAATCATGATTAAAATTGCTTTTCAAATTATTGATAATGTTTCTGGAATGAAATACTTAGGAATTTTACCCATTAGATTCAAAACTAACAAGCACGCTGATATACCTATACAAAAGAATTGTTAATCAAAACCACTTCGAACCATCGATCGGGTGCACAAATACGTTCAAAGATGCGCTCTTTAAAATGGCCTTTACAAATGTTACCGTTTACTATTAGAATGTATGAATTCCGCCAACAACAGCTGTGCATTCCTTTGAACAGAAAATCTCCGAATTATTGACTTCAAACCTGACAGAAATTCGAAATTTTAACCTCGACCTACACTAGTCATCAAATTTGTTAAATCATGTAAATTGGAAAATATTTGAAAGCGAATAATGTGTACCTAAATGCCTACTTATTGTCATGTCTGTGATACATAATGTTTTAAAGAGTTAATCGAATGACAACGATATCCTCATAAATAAAATAATATTATATCATTGAAGGAAGAAGAAGATAACACTAATAATGTGATTTGAAACTCGGATGAAACGGAAACGACACTAAAAAAAGAGAATGAAAACTTACCGCATTGGCTGCTTTGATTATGAGCTCACTTTTCAAGGCTCGCATTGGTTGAGATTGTGTGGGCGAAAGTATGACTTCTACCCCGTGTGAACTGCACTCGATTTTTTTTCTGTGTCTTGTTCTCTTGCATATTTTCGTTTAGAATAGATATTAGTGTTATCTTCTTCTTCAATGATAATTACATTTATTTTTTATTTTTATATGAGCTCCACACAAGAGGCCCTGAGGAATATAATTTTTCCCAGGGCCTATGTCATCTTTGGGGATGCTGTGTGGAGGGTTTTTTTAGAGAGAAGAAGGAGAGGAGAGTTCTGGGAAGGAAAAGGGTTTAAGGGGTGGGTAGGAATTTGGGGTTCAGTGTGTCCAAGACGTAGACCCTAGACAAACCTCACCCATGAACCCGGGCGCCCCTGTTAAATCACCAAACGTAGCGAACCACTTGGGGTGACCTATGGCAGAGGTGTTGGTTATCCAATAAAGGTTCCCGGGGCGGCGGTACCCATTCCCGCCTCCCAAATTGATGGAATAACCTTCAAAAGTTATAAAAAGGGAGTTTTTTTCATAAAAAATACTATAATAAAACTTATTTCACGACAGGGATTGAACTCGCCAACCCAAAGTCACGTAGTAGGTATCCAGCCTAGTCAACTTCTTACAAAACGTGAAATGGGTCTTTAAAACGTCCCAATCTTTGATTGTCCAATGTTTATTTTGTGAAATTACAGTCTGTTTGAATGCAGGTGAGCTTTATTCCTTTTCAATCGCGAATTACATAATTCACGTAACGGATTAATGTGCGAGAATGCGGTATTATGGCATACCGACCCGCCAAGGATCGGGCGCCGCCAAGCCAATAAAAGCCTTGCGGCTACCTGCCGAGGTGACACTTCTGCGTGACATGTTTCACGGTGTTTGAAAGAGAAAACAACGCTACGTAAGACACTAAACCTGTCCACAATTTAATGCGTAGGGATGCGCCAAATAGTAACAAACACAATTAATTCATAATTTTTAGCTTTTTTGTAAATTTGTTTAATTGGATGTATAACGTCTTAATGATGTGATGCGCAATAAACAGATTTGCAATGTTATATTATCACTTAGCCTGTAGCTTTGCAGTGATTAATGATTTCAATTGACAACTTGGGTTGGTGATGTGATGATTTAATGAAAAATAACGTTTATTTATTTTAAAAATAAACACATTTTGGCGATGCACCACGTCGTGTAATATTTGGATTTGGGCCGCTAACAATAACACTCCCTGTATAGATGGCGATAAGGTTTAAATTCCTGCTTAAAACCGGCCACCGTTTTGATTTATGCGTGAAAAAACATCGCCCAAAAACGTGTTTTATTTTATTTTGCGAAGTTCAGGCGCAAATATTTAAATGCTTTGCGATCATTTTTTAAAGAACTTTTAAAAGAAAGGTGTTTTATTTACGAAAATCTGTGGCGATGATTAAATTTTTTTATTCTGTGAGTCACTTAGGTACCTTAAAATCTATCCCCTCCCCCCTGTTAATGATGTTAGCAGATTGGTCCTAATTGTTTTATAGTGACATGAATTCTGCCATTATTTGTTACCCCGTTTTGAAAATGAATTTAAAAGTGGTTGGTATATCCCTGAACAATTTTAAGGAATTGATTTGTTTAGTTTTCTTGAAGTTTTTAGAATGGAGAACAGTGATTTTTTTCCTTTATTTATGTGTTATTAAATTTTGCATACATGCAGTCGGTTTAGGGAAAATATGATTTACCTACTTACACAAATTATAACAAACCAATAACATATGTAGGTATAAAACATATTTTCATTCAAATGCATCAACGCTAAAATACCTACTTGTCTATATTATACTGTAGGTATATACTAGTACTAGGGTATATGTAAGTACAAAAAATTGACACTGTAAATAAATTCTTTTGATATCCATAACAACTTATTATTAAAGGTGTTTTTGAAGTCGATTTTAGGTTTTAAATTGGTTAAAACTGCAAAAAAAATTATAATTTGATAATAGTTTTAATTTTGGAGGGCGAACTGTCGGGGTCACCATTAATTATTAACTCAAGGAATCTTTCGTACCTGTATGTGTACCTATTTGTTACGACTTCAGCAATGTTAACAAAATTAAGATGCGCACTGATGCCCGTATAATAAGTTTAGTTGAAATCATTTAAATTCAATATACCCCGATAGAATCTCAATAGCAAATGGACATCCTCAAAAGTGTCATGCACTCAGTTTGTGTGGATTCTATCAGAAATGTTTTCTATTTCGCTTAATAATTGGGGTTTTGCTTTGCACCATGTTAACCAGTTGCATTAATACCTCTAATAAATAATTTATGGACACTGAAACAGCGGTCTTTAGAATTTATCAATTTGTCAATCGTTATCAATTTATATAATTTTACTTTAGTTCTATCCCGCTTGCTATCGAATATCATTCATAAAAATGCTAAAGTCGATTGATATTATGTATGTAAATATTTTTAATGTTCTTTTTATCAGTATTTTGTCCACTTTTGTCGATAGAAGAAAAACGAAATCTCCCCTTATCTTCAGTTGGCATTTAGTTATGTTTTTAATGATATTATCTCGACACTTATAAATAAAAGGCAATGCATGACCGTAAAACCTTAATATCTTTAAGAGTTTAAAATGATGACGGATATTGAAACATGGCAAAATATTGCAAATGGGTTATTTTTTCAATATATGGGAACCGTTAAAAATTTATGATTTTTTTTTTTTTTTTTTTTAATTCTGATCATTGTTCTACGCAGAAATATTTATTGATTTTAAAAACGATCATCATTAAAATGGTATATGACTACAACCTCATTATGACGTAGAAAACGCCACTTATTAGCAAGACTAATGTCACCGACCTTGACTAGCGTGACGTCAACAACTCCATATTCACGGACAAAAAATGAACTTGTTTTTGTCAAAATAAAAGTGCCTTCAATTGTAATTTTTTCGACAGTAAAAAAACAGACAATATACCCTATTGTGGGGTTATTTTATATGGAAAGGGGGAGTTACTTATTAGTTAGCTGTTATAAGAAACGCTAACGAAAAGGCTAACAGTCCACAATATTGTTATGATACTGGCCTGTGGTGTAGCAGTGAGGGAGTGAGGCATGGGATTGATAGAGGTTAGACGAAAATAAACTGATTGCTACCTCATTCTATTGCGAAATGAGATAAGCGGTAATACCATGTGAGACCGAATTACCAATGCAAGGATTCCAGTAATAAGACAGAAATTCGAATAAATACACCTCCGCCTTACTCACAATCTCAGAATAAGATCATTCCACGGTACCTAATACGAATGGGTTGGACAAAAATTGAGTTTTTTTTCGATCGTGTAAAAGGTTTTTAATGGCAACACCATGTACATTTAAAAAGCTCAATGGTTCATGTGCACATTTTTGACATTATCCAAACTGTGATCAAAATTAATGTTACTTTCTAAAAGGAGATGATTCTACGTAGAATTCTCAGACAATTTTATGTTTAAACTGTGTGTATTTCAAGGAAGATAATTAGGCAAGCGACAATGCGATTTTTTTTTGTATTTTTGAAATTTATATACCTAGTCATTTAATAGATCTTAAATGAAAATATAATTCACAGATTAAAATTTTACATTTAAAAAACGAACTGTCAAACTCGAATTAGAAGCCATTTTAACGTGAAGTATAAATATCAAAGATAAAATGAATAAATAGCTCGACGCAATGTAAAATTTTATACCGGTAGAAAATTTTTTTAGAATATTATGAAAAGCTTTTTATTTACTCATATATTATGTGTAATATTACAAGTCGTTAATATTTTCCATATTCAATTCGGTGGTCAATAAAAATTACGAAATAAGTAGATTAGGAATCTATGACGATTATTCTCACTTGACAGATTGTACACCGTCCAAAGCAATGTATTACCTAATATAAATCGTGATTAACCTTTTCACTGCGAACAAACGATACGGAGTATGTGAAAGTTCAACTACCAACGATATTATTATTCATAACATTTCATAGTTGCATTTCAATTCGCATTACAGTAACGCATGACAACAACAGTGCTAAGCTTTCAAATTTTATTTGCATTCTTTTACGTGAAAACTATTATTTCTTGTTTATTATTTTATTTTTATAAACTAATTACTCAACACTGTGTACTATTATTTTAAACAACTTCTTGAAACTATTATTTCTGTATTAATTATTATCTTCTTTTTAATGTTTTTTACAACGTACTTACACCATATACCTACTATATGTAATTTTTTAATAACCACTTGATTCATAATCAGTAACCACCACAAAATATTATAAATGGAACTTAACCGGTTTAAATTATATTCATTATTTAATGTACAATTACTTTTTACACAACTGTATGCTTCCTACATAAACATAAATAAAAAAGTACCTTATAACTTAAATTGTTCACGAAAACAGCCATTGTAGATCGAAGTAAAAAAATACCTCATGCTAGTTATTTAACAATTTCATGACAATTTAACCCATTGGCTTCCAAATTGTGAAGCTAAAAAATTGTCCTTCACATCCGAATTAATTTCATACCAAAAATTTGAAATCTTTAGTGGTAGTACTAAATCTAATATAATTTTTAAACTACATACATGTTTAAAAGTATTTTTTTTTTAAATTTACTTGTATATCGAATCAAGGTACTCGTATGTAAAAAATAGATTTTGTTTTAAAAAATAAAATTATAATATGATTAAATCTGGATATAAAAATGACTTTAAAAAAGGGATATACTAGTAACTAAAAGAATAATTTTGTGTGATAGTCCTCGAAGCAATCAGGGACGTGGAGGGCCACTTTGCAAGATTTGCAAGACTCGTCATTTTGACAAACTCGCAATGACGCAGTTCGCTAACAAAAAATCACTTTTAAATATCAGGTAAAAAAATTTAGGAACATTTTATTGCCAATACTGCGAAATGAATGCTTAAATATTTATAGTGCGTTTGGCATTTAAAATTTGAAAAAAAAAACAGATGTTACGCATAAGTCCGTTTTTCGGTTTTAAGCCGACATATATTATTTCAGTCCCTCCACCCTATCGTAGTTGGAGTTTACGACATTGTGTTGTACACCCGCAAGGGTGACAGGGTTTGAGGCCAATGGGTTAATAACATTTTATAGCTCTTTCGTTCTTTAGATAGGTACCTAGGACCTATCTACTTTGTTTTAGTCCAATAAAATTAATTAGTTGCCCATCTGAAAACGCTAGAATGCTATACCCTTTGATTGTTTTGTAATACATATGAAAGTATGTAGGGTATATGCTTTAAAAGTGACTAAAAATAATAACATTAACAGAATAATAAAAATTACTTTTGCAAAATAAACTTTTAAAATTAATCGCTTCTAGCAAAAAATATCCACGGTTATTTAACGCAAATTGTTTTTTTTTTTTTTTTAATAATAAAAAATGTTACAGCTAAGTTCAGATTTCATATACCTAACACTAGCGTTTAGCTCGTTGCATCCGACGTAGGTTATTATTAAATTTTATTATTAAGTATTCCCAAATGTAAATGTTTTGCTTGCAAAGTATTAAACTTTTATTAATTTTGCTTTTATTCGCTAATTTTAAGTCATGAGTTGTCAGGTACCTGTGATTTGAAACGTTTGATAAAATAGTAGATGTTAAATCAAAATAAAACAAAATGTAATCTTTAACCTAACCTAACTACCCTTGAGGTTATCATAAACTAAAGCATTATTAATTAAAACATAATATTTACATAATGGCATGTGAGTGATAATAATCGCTTGAACCCACACACTTATGAACCCAACCTGAGGGGATAAAAATAATTTGATTTATTGAAATGATGATAATACTACATCTATAAATATTATTTATTTATATATTATTTTAATAGTATATCTTAATTATTAAACTTTGTAAAATAATTTAATATCTCTCGATAATAATATGAGATATCTTTTTTCTCTTCTTCTTTCTTCTTTATTCTGGTCTCTTTCATATCAATTATTATCTATTTGTTATGTTTTTTTTTATTGTTGTCTTACTCTTTCTGAAACTGTTATGTTTTTGTTTCTCCGCCTTTTTAACACGAGTGTTTCTCTAAAAAAAGGTGTAAAATGATTAGTGTTACATATTTGAAAAAAATTAAATATCGGGGGGTTAGTGCTAGAAGTGCCTATGTCCGTTTTGGTAGTTTGATTTAGATGCACTTTCTGGCATCTAAATCAAACATTTAAAACGTCTCACAATTAAATATTATGTATACCTATGGTAGGTACTCTAAGATGGTGAAATTTTGACCTATCTGATGTAGAAGTCAATTTATTGTTTCAGTATTTTTTATGCCAAGATATTCATGAAAAATCTTCAATCCTAAGCGATTCACAATTTTGACATAGGTAGGTACAAATTATTGTTTCAGTGTTTTTTACGCCATTATATCCATAAACAATCTTCAATCCTGACCGATTTTCAAATTGGACCAGAATTAAGCCCCAGATATATTACAAAACGTATTCTCTAAATGGATTTAGAAATCAACTTAATACATCGGTAATTGAGCCAAATATCCGCTGAATTTGGAAAGGGGTCTTTTTTATATAAATAATTTATTCTGCGCATAAATTAAATACACTTTGAAAAAATGAATGCAAAATTTAAACATCTGAACGCATTATTCGGCATTATTTAGATATATAGGTATAAATCGTTCTCTGTTTTTAGTTTTCTGTTTTTCATTGTTCGTTATTTGTTTTTGGGTTAGTTTAGAGATTATTTGGGTTTTGCTATTTGAGTTATGATCGAATTCGTGTAAAACTTTGTAATGAAACGAAGATAGCAGCCAAAAAATATAAAATGATTTGAAATAATCGGGTCTCAATGGCCGAGTGTTTTTTTTTTAATTAGTTCCACACAGAAGGCTCAGAGGAAAATAATTTCTCTCAGGGTCTATGTCATCTTTGGGTATGCTCTTTTTAAGGAAAGGAAGTTCTGGGAAGATAAAAGGTGAGGGGTGGATAGAAATCCGGGTGTCAGTGGGTCCAGAAGTGGGACGTATGAATCCATCCCTCCCACTGCTGTTTGAGGTGTTGTATCGGTAAGACATGATTCGCTGCAGATGCCACCGTTGCCTTCTTTTTTGTAATGTTTTATATTTCGTTTAGATTTAGATTCATTAATGTTATATTATTCTTTAATGATTAAATTTTACATTGGTGAGTTTAACCGTCAAAAGTTATTCCGATAAATTGAATATATTATTATTGTAGCCCTTTCTAGTTCAATGCACATTTTACGACGGCACTTGCGGATTGTTTGCGTTGAGGAAAATGTTGAAAAAGTACTAGCGATCTGAATAGGGAGAGTCATTTCGTTAAAATTTTAAAGATCTTTGTATTTAATATGCAGATTGATTGATGAGTATTTTTTTTGGATTACCTAAATTAAAAGGTATATGATTTAAAAAACGACCTAGATGTAGCAACAAAACCGCAGGTTTGGGGGAAGTATTTCCCACCTTCGGAAGAGGAGTGTTCCACAAGGCACTGTACTGGGTTCCTACTAACTACTCGTCCACGCTTACCGCACTCAGTCAAGGCTGTCCACTTTCTCTCCTACCCGTTCAGTAACCCGCGGGGACGGGGCTGCTGCGCCGGTTGTACATAGGTTAAACCGCGGTCAACCGTATTATTTAATATTTAGATATATTATACATTTCCTTCCACAATAACTTGTACTTAAGTGTTCTTGGAAGGGACCGTTTCGACGGCTCTCTAAAACTGTAAGCAGTTTGAGTCTGTATTAAAATTTGGACTGAAAGCTATAGAAATGAGATCCCTTAGGCGTAGGTATGTTAAACCGTGTATGATCGTATTAGAAATATGGAGACCCGCAAATAATGCAAGAATGTAAGCGTAATGAGTAAGTTTACAAAAGGGACTCTCAGATGGTTTGTGCATGTAGAGCGAATGAACGAAAAAGGAGTGTAAGGAGAATGCTTGACGGAAATGTGAATGGTAGAAGAAATCGGAGTCGCCCGAGGAAGACACGACACGATCAAATGAATCAGATACTTGAGTCGGGCCATGTCAAGAGTCAGAATAATAGAAGAGTGTGTATGGGACGATCTATAAATGTGGCAAAGAGTGTGTGTCAAGACCGAGTTTGGCGGTCCGTCCTCTCTGCCTTGCGGAGGAACGGCGTGATGGTTAGTTAGTTAAAGATAGGATTTTTTTAACGAGGGCTGGAAATTTCCAAACGCTCAAAGCTGAAATTGATTACATAGCGGAAGTCTTTAGAGGATAGGTAATATCATTATTTTCGTAATCAAGAAAGTTTATTTGGTTATTTCTATAATTTTATGGGCGGGAATAAATCCTTGTCCTTGGTTAGAATAAGGCTAAATTAATTAAATATTATTTACAAGTAAATCGGGTAACATTATTATTTGAGCAATTAATTATTTTACGCGCTTTAACGTTGTAATTATGGATGTTCGTGACATTTTTACGTACAGTTTTGTTAAATATTGCTTGTTCACGATAAAACGTTGGTAATATAATGTTTAATTGCAAAATGAACATCATAATATGATTTTAAAGTCTAATTTGTACATAGCCCCGTGTGGACAAAAGGCACCAACCTCAAAAATACAATTAGATTTTTTTTGAGATGATTGAAAAATGTATGTATAATTTAAATATAACCTTATCAAGTAGATAATTATTCGTGTATCTTACAATTTACTTCAAATATGTCAAACGGTAGAGTTTAAACAGGGACAAATAAAGCAGAAGATTGGTGTTCTACATGAATTATTTCTTCTATTATCAAAACTGGACTGTCACCCAATGTCAAAAATAGATTTTAAAAAATCATCCAGGTCATAAGAAAGGCATCTCATAAGTTTAATAACCCAATATTTTTCTCGAGAAATAGAAACAAATCATATATTTTTTAGAGTATTTATAATTTTTTTTATTTATTTTTTTAAACTTAGCAAGCTTAAAATGTCCCAAATGATGGCATAGAGGGATCTGGTAACGGATAGTGAGCTTATTTCCTCGATGCAGCTAGGACTTTACGAGAGTGAGTAGCCCCGGTGAAAGGTCACCTTTCAGAATCGAAACGTTGTTTGAAATGTCTTTAGCGTTATTTGGTGGACAGGTATGCTTAGCCAAGTATATCCCCTCCTTCCTCTTACCCATGAAATTGCCATGTTATCTCAAAACCGTGTTTTAGTAGTTGATCGCTTTTGCCAGAACCTCAACCATTCCTATACTCTCGTGATTATTTTAATTATCCACGTATATGCCATTAAAATTTTCCGTATAAAAGTTAGAATTAGCGTATCACTCTGCTATCCTTTTCACCATGATGACCACCGTTGAGACATCTCTCTGTACCCTATACAAGTTTTTCGTGTCCTCATATCCTGCAGATGCGGAAAGAAAAGTAGGTCCCTAATTTAAGGGTTTTTTTTGTTCTTTTGACTGGGTTTTTTTTTATTTTATTGGTTTCATATAAAATAGTGCATAATATATTAAATATACAGTGGTGACATACGTATATATCAATTAATATTGCGAAAATATCTTCAATATAAATAAAAATCAATTGGTGTTCGTATGTCTCGCTAAAACTCGAGAACGGCTGGGCCGATTTAGCTGATTTTGGTTTTGAAATGTTTGTCGTAGTCCAGGGAAGCTTTAAAAGGTGAGAAAATGTGGAAAAATTGCGAAGATGATAAAAACAACGATTTCAAGTTCCCATATAAACTGTTCAGAATAACAAAATCGAGTTATTGCAAACGTCAGAAAAAAACATACAAATTTTTGCCTTGGAACGATGTTTTTTTTTAATTAGGCTAAAAAGAGTGCTTTGTTGGCGTCGTAGTTAATTATCTCTAAAACGCATAACTTCCGAACGATTGCACCAAATTGGATAATTCTTATGTTTTTGTTCGTTTATTATGTACCTATACAACTATGAAATTTGTATATATAAAATTGTAATAGGTGGCTGAGTGAGGAGAGGGAGGGTGGAGGAGGAGTGGGAACGCGAGAGGAGAAGGGGACGCGGGGGAGTAAGGGGAGGAGGAAGGTGAACGGGACGAATGGGAAAGGACGCGCAGGGAGAAAAAATTATTTATTAAATGGCATAGCAACGCATGCCGGGTACCAGCTAGTTATAGATATATTTGTTGTTGACAAATTTTCTAGTTTCAAATAGTAACTAACTTCAATTCTATCTTCTGATCATTAACTTTAATTATTTATTTTCTTGTATAAAAATATTCTCTTTTAATATTCGATACCTTACGAGTACATAATATTTTTATTTTATTGTTTGTGATACACACAAATAATTTCCATTTACTTACAGTCTAACTTTTATATATTACACTTTGTTTTATGTCAAGTCTTATTAGGTATCTAAATTGTATCTAATAATATTTTATTGGTACCTACAGCTATAATATTATTTATATTGTTGTGCTAAAATTCTGTATTTAATTGTAATTTTTTTTTGTGTAAAAGTCCACAAGGGCGTTAATAAATCACAAATAAATAAGTAAAATGTAATGCTTGTATAAAAATGAAGTTGGAAACTAAAAATAATATTACAAATTAAAACAATTTAAAATTACTCTTCCCGTATTTCGTCAATTATTTTTAAAAAAATTACCCATTTTTCTCTTTATTTATATTGATCAGTATTTCTTTCTTATTTAGTTACATTATATATAATATAATTTTTTAATTAATTAAATTATATAAGCGATCAATGAGTGATATGAGGACAAGAGTCCCAACTGTTCCCAACCGTCTGGAGCCAGTGAGACAATGGCATTCCCAATCGGGGTATGTCGTGAGGCTGAAGGTAGTGGGGAGGGGAGGAAGATGAAGATTGGGAAGTACCACACCACCAAACACGGCTACAGACTTTACAATGGTGGTTTTACACCAGGGTGATACTGAAAATATCTTCCATTCTAAAACGTGCCGCAAATACACCTTATATTATTTTAAATAATGAAAAAACAGCCCATAACCTAACCTGACGTAACCTATTTTACTTTTTTTTGGTTTTTCATCACTTTCAATGACTTTCAAAAGGAGTGATGAAGTGCCACTTTGTGAGTTGTCCGGTTTCCTGTGAAATCATACAAAATAATCAAATAAAAATTATTTGCACTCGCCGAGATTTAAACCCGCGACCTCCGGATCTCTAGTCGAGAGCCTCACCCTTCGACCACGGAGGATTGTTCCGTCACTATCCATATCGATATCATTTTTTTTATCATAATACAGAGTTTTAACTTGGTAGCAGAAGGTTGCATGTTCGTTTCCAGTCGGAACACAGTTATTTTTGTACGTACCATATTAAATGTAAGTTTTGTATACCTTAACACAAACATCTCTACTATCTTAAGATTTACCTGATAAGAAATAATCAGTATAATTGAATGTGTTATAAAATTTCTCAATAAATAGGTTAATAAATTTTATCAACACACATTTTTCGAAATTACTAAACAGTTATATTTTTTTATTTACATTATTAATTTCAGTAGTGAGTAAATTGTACTTAAGAAAAAATGATGTGCACAAGTTAATCAGGGAGTTTATATGAGATTGAACTGACGTTTGAACCCACAACGGATGTTGCTTTATATACCAATGGTCCATAATGTTCCAGAACATTCCACAACATTCCAGAATGTTCCGAGATGTTGTGGAATGCTCTCTAGATTTTTTAGAGGGCGAAACTTCCAGCCCTCATATCTTTAAAAGCATGCCCTTCAGGTAAATACGGGAACCTTCTTCATGGATGGGGGATAGAGGGCTACCACACCATATAACTCCCCTAATCGTACCGGTTTCTGAGTTTTAGCAGGACACACATTATTTTACACTTTCTTGTATAATATATATTGATTATTATTCATTAAATTACTTGTTCGCGGTTGTTCCTTTGTTCGTTGCCGAAGAGTTCGCAAGCTTTCGTCCGACGCGCGCCGATCCGCTGAAAGTTTTTCATAATTCGATTCACAGCATTTGCACGCCCTCACTACGCGTGCAAAATAAACTCACTAACTTTCCATACATTAATAATATTACTTGTAAATATTGCAATTGAAGTGGCTCTCTCCCGTACCGTGCGATATACATCTACGATTACTTCGTGTCTGGTTAGTATCATTCGGCTTGGAAATGATTTACAATGCCCAGAAATAAAACGCGTAAAATGCGCGTGGATTTAAAACATGCCATGAAATGTGCCGAATGCATACATATTTGTTTTATTAAATCAAATTAATATGGGTAGAGTACCTATCAATTTTAGACAGTTTAAAGCAGTGTTTGATGCACGCATAGATACATTTTTCTAATGCTGATTTAGTGCATCCACGCGAATTTTAAGTGTTCCCAGCTGTTGTGGTTTTTATGAAAGGGGGATTTTTTACACTAATGAATAACGAATTGAAAATCTAGTAAACGAATTCCGATTTCAGGGTTTCGACTCTCTTACTTCCCGTTACCTACATATCATTAATCACGCATAACTTAATGAGTAAAACCTCAGATTGTAATATTTAAATTAATTAAGACAATATAGAAAATCTGAAACCGAGAAATCAGAAAAGATACGGTCGCTTCTAGGACTCGAACACAGGACCTATGCCTTGCTGTAATAAATAAAAATGTATAAATTTATCCAAAACATTATCTAGATAGCATTTAGTTCGAAATGAAGATAATGTTATTAGTTCTCAATCGAAGCATGATACAGTTAAATATGAGATAGGGACACATTAGCTTAGTTGGTAGGGCTCCGCCAGGGCGAGGCATAGGTCCTGGGTTCGAGATATAGATGTGACCGTATCTTTTTCTGATTTTTCTGTTTCAGATTTTGGATTGAGTTTCGCTAATATTGTCTTCATTAATTAAAATACTCCTTTTTTCATTAATTCGACTAGACATTTTGGCTTCTTCTTCATAAACCTTCTGGCGTACAAATTTGGACATAGCATAACTTTGGTTGGAAAGAGTTCTAACTTCACATTACCTTGTTCTGATATTTGAGGTGTCGAAGTTTGCAAAGACGATTTCTCTTAATCTATTTGCCGATTTCTGATTATGAGATTGAATATTCTGGATTTTTTTTAAAATTCAACATATTTTATAGGAAAATATTCAAATAGGATAGGACGTGTACTTACCATTTTATAACATACTTAAACGTGGAGATAGAACGATATGCAACCAGCTAGGGCATACAATTTTTGATTCTAACTTGGTAAGGCGAAGTTAGAACGAGTGGCGGCCAGCTTTAAGGTGCGGAGGAGCGCCGCACTCCCAAAATGTATCTATTAATTTAAATCTAATCTAATTATTTAATTTAAATCTAAAAATGCCCGAGCGCCAAAAAACATACTTATTTCCGACACGCCTCATCACAGTTCATAATATACACTCGGTTATAAGTTATAATGCATGCATAATATAGGTGCCTACTGGACTGCGCGCGTAACAAAGCAGATCGTTGTGTGCCTATATTCAGAGTGGTGGTTCGTTTTGCAAAGCGATCACAGGAGTTCTTCTATAATTCTATAATGAGCCAAAATCGTAGGTAGGTTGAATGCTTTGCAAATTTTACGAAATCGCGGGTGACGATCCAAAAATTTCCACCACATCAAAAGAAATGGTTCGTTCTGTAGCATGTTAAACGGGGACACGTTTGTGTCATATTATTATCCATATCGTGACTTTATTTTAATATCTACTCTTTTTCATGCTATGTTTCACTCAGCATCGAACAACGACAGCATAACAACATAAACATTGCGGACATTATTTGTTATGAGTTATGACAGTATATATTTCATTGGAGTTTCGGAGCGTAAGGAAGACTTTCGGATGTGTGATAAACGGAACATTTTTTTAACTCGATTTTCGTGCCAATAAGTATCTACATACAATTTTCTGGATAGGAGTCAACTGTTAATGAATTTGAATTTACAATCGCGGCGACTTTACAAATGGTAATGGATCAATATTTATTTTACTAGAACTCTTTTAAAATAATGGAATATGGAATGCTTTTTCAGTGAGTTGTTCCTCACAATCCTTATGATGTCTGTTTAGATTGAACGATGTTTTTAAACTTTAAAAGAATTTAATCTGTCTTAATAAATACAATTAATTTAGACTCAATGTGTTGCATGCACCCAGCGATAATGGAGGATCGACCTAATTTACAAAAAGATAGGATTTTTTCATAATTGAATTTATTTTAATTAGAGTAGGTATGTCCAAGATTTATGGGATATCTCTATGGGATGTGTGGGATTGCACTCACCTTCCCACATCTTGAAATAAAGACCATTATTATTATTATTTTAGCGCACCACCTATTTTTATGAACACCAGCCGCCATTGGTTAGAACCCTATCCAACCAAAGTGACGAACTACACTGCGCCTTGTAACAACGATCAACATTCCTATACAAACAAAATGGCAATTGCCAAAGGTTCAAAGTCGTGTAGGAACCTTGTAAAATAATTGGAAGCTGATATGAGATTTTTGTCGTACAAGTTTCTACGTAAATACGACACAGATAGCTCTGAAAATTATTTTTGTTATGGAAATGAATTTTGCATTCAAATGTCATTTAAAAAAAGCCTCCCTTAAATGTCCACAGTTTTGCCGATTCTTGGCGACCCTCACCCATTCGACGCGACGGCGGGCAGTTCTCTTTAGGTCATCAGCCCATGTCATCGCCAATCTGGTGACATTGGAATTCCATCGGTCATCTGTTGTGCTAGAGCACGTGTCAAACTCAGTCCCGCTTGAGTACAGATTTTGTTTGATTGTAACGATTGCATACAAAGAAGGTCAGTCTTGAACTGAAGTGACAAATAATGCGCAAGTTAATAATAATTATAAAATCAACCAGTAAAAAAAAACTCAACCCTATCGATGTACAAGTACGTATGATCGAAATTTTAGAAAAAATCCATTCGAATTTAATCTCGGTCACAATCTTCAAGGTGTAATAATCTATTTTAAAATTACTTATCTCCGATTGCTGACATAATTCGATTTCAATGAGAAACTGAAGGTGCGTGAGACCGAAGACCTTCTGGAAAATCTGATATCCACAATTCGAGCGATTCCGCAAGTCCCTTCATCCGCAATACTATCTGAGCGGCCTTGGGAGTGTTGACGAATCGCCACATAACCCAAATAACAAGACTGGTCCGATCGTCACTTTTCGCGTAGTCTATATTGTTATGATTTTACACCCGATAATAATAAATTGATGAATCGAATCTAATAATTTTGGTCCAAATGTTATCGCACTGCTGACTTAATAAGGTCGCAGCCGCTGGGGTTGTTGTCACATGACTACATTATCATTACTGACATTTCTCCTGAAATCTTCATTATTGTTTTTTTTTTTTTAATTTTTTATAAAATTTTTCATATCTCAAGTTTCAGTCGTATTTTTTACATTATCTTTACCCAGGAGGTCCTAAGGAAAAAAATCCTCAGGGCCTCTGACACCTTTTAAGAATTTTTTTCGTTATTTAGAAAAAAATATCATCGGTCATCAAAATTACGTCTACTTTTGTACTTCAACATGCTCAGGAATCGCTAGATACACCATATATGTACACACACAGCACAAAATATATTATAGGTACACGTTGTACCTGGTAGCTATCTCTAGTGCAACATAAGAGTATTTTAAGTCCAAATAGTTTTAGTAGTTAAAATAAAACAATTATTTTGTGCAAAACCACGAGTTTTAAATAATTTATTTACCGACCGGTTTCGCTTTGCTCAAGCATCATCGGGGTATAAATTAATACAAAACTAGAAATATATAGTGTTTGCTTACATATAAACACAGAGGGAGACATCAAGATAAAAATATAACAAACTGTGAAAACGTTTACATCAGTATTAAAGGAAATGGTTTGTTTGTACGTTTGGTATGTAAAGTGATGAAATACTGCTGCAGGTCTGAGTTAAGGTCTTCCGAAATGATGAAGGTATTCAATGTGTGTATAAATATTATGTTGTAAATTATTTAATTTTTATATTTTGGTTTTACGCATAGACATCCAATGGATAATATTTAATATATTTACGATAGTCTTGTAGGTGGTACTAGGTGTGTGATATTAACTACAATACTTTAAACTGTTCGGTAATACTTGTTTTATATCTAATTCGATCAAACAGCTGTACTTCTACGAGTATGTACAATATTTATTGATATGTACATAATTATAATACATACATTATTAGTATACATAATACATGCTTACGCTTGTGTGTGGTATCCGAATTACGAATGTACACATATTTTCGTCGAATGAACAGCCAATTGGTGTTTATTTCCCAATGAACCAAATAAAGATTTACGATGCATGAGGAATATTTCAAGTATTTTCCCGTTCTTACAATAGTCACTAATTGAATAAACCACAACACTCCACCCACTAACAAGTGAATCATTTGAATTTTATTAAATTAAACAATGTTAATAATTATACCTTTTTATATCTCGTAATGTCTTTCGAAATGTTTATCAATATAGTCTAAGCCAGCGGTTCTGAACTTGGGTTCCATCGAACCCCAAGGGTTCGTTGAGTCAGTCTCGCCGGTTCGGCGGAGGTCAAGACACACCCCCGACTCATATGATTCGGTTCGATTTCCAATCAAGAAGGGTTCGGTGAATGCGCATATGATTAAACTGGTTAAGAACCACTGTGACGCAAATGTGAATGGTAGAAGAAGTCAGGGACGCCCGAGGAAGACATGGCACGACCAAGTGAATCAGATACTTGAGTCGAGTCATGTAAAGAGTCAGAATAATAGAAGAGCCTGTATGACCCGATGTATGAATGTGAATGAGGCAAGGAGTGTGTGCCAAGATAGAGTTGTTTGGTGGTCCGTCCTCTCTGCTTACCCCTGCGGGGAAACGGAGTGATGGTTAGTTAGTTTGTTAGTTAGAAAACTTCTTTAGCACCGTTGTAATTTGAAACTCGATGAAACGCAAAATAGCAACACTAAAAAGAGACAAAAACATACATCTATAGGATTTAGCCTGTGAGAGAATGAGATAGTACAATCGGTCAAATCTTTGTGCCGTGCTTCGTAGCCTCCCTACTCTTGTCTACTTTAGGTTTTTGAAGGTTCCACTTTCGCATGTGAATTGCACACTCTGATTTTTTTTAGAATGTGTAAGTGAATTTCCATTTTACACTAATCACAATGTATTTGTTAACATGTTCATGGTTTACGCAGCACTCACATATTATTAAAACCTTAGCAATCGACTGCAATTTAATATGTATTTGGATCAGAAATTCGTTGGTAACATCCAAGTCATGGTTTCTCATTCTTCAACCATTTTCCCACTTTATTTCATTACTATTTATTTCAGCTTACAACTATTGCAGCTAGTACAATTGTCTACCATATCGAATTTATTAAACTTAAAATACTACTACTTCGTGTTGTCTAATATAAACATAAACATACATTTTAACATTTTAATTTACGCCTGGCTTATTTCTATTATTTTTACAGTTTTATTTAAATGTGCGTGCATTAAGTGCATATTTTGTATTTTAAATTTATGGACATGACGTGATTGCAGAAATTAAAATAAGACATAATTTTCATGTTCTTGCTAATTTGCCGATGTCTCAAATTTAAAAGATTTCTTAATGCATTTATGCAGCTAAATTGCATTTTAACAATCGTCAACACTTTACGATCTACCTTGTTTTTGACAACGCAAGGCCTTTGTGAGAAAATCCTCTATATTAGTCTGATGGGACTAAAAATAGTCTGGGACAATTTGATAACAAAAAGGATCTTGTCGATTTTTTCCTCGGAGTAATAAATTTAGTGAAAGTATGTATGTACATTAAATATTTGAATATTGTGTGAATCACCCACATGTTCTACGCCTATCCGGTACTCATATTAATTTTCTTATAAAAAGGCTCCATACGTCCAAATCTGATAATTGATGTAAATAGCTTCGCAATGCGATACAAGTCATATTATTCAAAACTTCACTTTGATTTTTTTACATTAGCTCTACACAGGAGGCCCTGAAGAAAATAATTCTCCTCAGGGTCTATGTCATTTTTGGGGATGCTGCGTGGAGGGTCTTTTTTATAAAAGGAAGGCGATTAAGTTCTGGGAAAGAAAAGGTTGAGGGTTGGGTAGAAATCTGGGGTTCAGTGTTTCCACGAGTGGATGTGTACCTATGAATCCAACCTTCCACTGCGTTCAAGGCGATGAGAGATCTTGCTGGAGAAATCAAAAGATCCGGCCTGCCACGGAGTTGCTGGACAGACGCATTCGCCGCCAAGACCCGGACAAATTTCACCCCATGAACCTGAGCACCCTGCTAAGTCACCAAACATACCGAACCACTTGAGGTGACCTGTTTGGTTATCGAAAAAACGGTTCCCTTTGGATGTTTCGTTATTTGAACAGTTTTATACAACTCCGTTTACTAATAAAATCAAGTCAAGGGCGCCTGAAATGTTTATAATTTTTGTAAATTCTTAAGATACGTTACTTTGACACAATTCTCAAAATGCCTATAAATCGAAGTGCAGCCGATAATGCAATATATTAATGTGGCCTTCCTAATTTTCGTTAATTTATTCATATTCAAATTAGAGATTAAATCGATAACGAGAATTGACTGCGACACCAGTCTTCCAACCTTGCGTCAGGGGACAAAGTGTTCTCACCAATCACCAATCATTGGTAAGATTCGTCACCATTTGAGAGTTCATACGTCAAGTAAGACCCCGAGGCATTTCTCTCTCTCCGTTCCGATGGGTCATTGATCAATCAACAGGCCCGAATGTTATCAAACAAAATGAAAGGGGGATAGCCAAAACCTTGGTTCAGTTCAACAACTCGTCCCCGGGAAGGAAGCTCCTGTTGAAGACTTGAACACTCAATTGAAATGAACTCGCTATTCAATCAAGTGTAACCTTAACTCACATGTTATCAAGATCAGTGAGGTCAAGTTCAGGCTTCACCACCGCTCGAGGGGCGACACGAGACACGAGAGATGAAATACTTCCAGAGCACTTCTTCTGGAATGTTTATCTCGTGGAACAATATACGCAATCTGGCATATTTAGATATGTAAATAAAATGTATCTGACATTCAACCAATTTGAGAACAGGGTTGTATCTGAAAGAAAATAAAATTATTTTTGGTTATTCTCACGTTTGCGATAAACCGGAATAATAATAAAATTGTCTCACCTGAGGTTATTAAACTCGTTTGTATTATAAACATCACCTTTTCTCCGTCAAAGGTCTCTAAATCGAATTGATTTTGTGTTGTCCGTTTGCTTATAAAAAATATCGTTATAGTTTTTCTAAATATCTACCTACATTCTGCAAATATTATATCTAGAATTGGAAGCTTTTGGCGTGGAACAGTTTGGATATTGTTGGAATATAATATTATAAAGTTTAATATTGTTTGACCTTTTGATGCGAAAAATGTGAATTGGGCGGGGTCTAATGCCAGTATGGGATGCAAATATCTAGATAAACTTCCTTGATATAAGGTGACACATATGAGCGTGGTTATACACAAACTAGCCAGTCTACAATTTTGGCAAAGGTAAGATATTGCTGTCATCCGGCAAAGTAAGGTAATTTCGATGTTCTGCTAAAACCATCCAGGTTGCGTTCATACAAAAAATTCATAGTAATCTGCTTCCGGAATATTTGTTGATCGCAATAAAACCATTTAACGCATAAATCGCCAAAAGCACTCAAAACACCTTTAATTTGACTATTTTGCAAAACATATTTAGTAGAACACTGCCAGATTCAACTCGATTTCAACAAAATACCTAACATTCCAACAATGACATTTACCTAAACAGCAAAAAACGTTCACGGCGTGAACACATTCATACATTTTGGTAGCTATGGCTATTTTCTGCAGAATGCATATTTACACATAGTGAGGTCAGACAGTTGATTGCGGAGTTTACACTCACTAACACGTGTTCTACAGAAATTCGCCAGATCTGAAGAAAGGCCAATATCTCTAAAAATCTACATTTAAATCCACTTGAAAGATATAAGAAATTGGTATATCTACATTATTATTAATATTTCGTTGATGTAAAAAACATTATAGATGTTACCAATTGGAATACCGGTGAAATGCATAAAAATCTTGTCCTTAATAATTAGTTTAACAATTAAAAATAATAATTAAAGATGTTGTGTAGATTTGATTATTCAATCTTTATACAAAAGTGCTTTTTTTCAGTTTTAGTTTTTTTGTGGCTGGCTTCTTTCTGCATGACACTTTCAAATGACACATTGGCTTTGTTCACGTGTGAAAATTCGCAGAATGAGTGCAATTTCGTTACGTTATTATCACATAAAAGTCGCGTGCTAAAAGTTAACGCCGAAGAGCGTTATTTTGAGCTCTGAATTTCAGATACGCTTGAAATAATTCCGGCATTCTCCAAACATAATTTCACTCGTCTCGCTAGTACAATACAGAGCAAACAGGTCCTTTGAGATTTAACCTTACGCTTAACAATATTAGCCTTGTTGTTATTTTTTATCAACATTGGCAATGAAGTCAAATTACCAACATCACCAACAACTTAACATGCTTATCGTCTGTGGTTTTCTTTGCGTCAAATAACCTGTAATATTTATATTTATTATATATTACTGGATCAGGAATGATGAATCGTTGAAAAATTATAAATAAATTGCGGTTAGCGTGGGAAGATTAGTGACAAATTTGAAACATTATTCATCGAGGCTTGTTTAATTGTCATTGTTGTATCAAAGTACATCTGCATAATTATTCCGAAATTATTTAAATCACCTTTCCTGTGAACTCTTAACAATGCTGGGATTTCCCTCATCTCTCGTTTGGCATAATGTGTTTCTATGGAAACTCTTGTCCAATGTTGTTAAAATAATCTCTCGCTCGGCAGATTTTCACGGATGAGTTGGCAACGGTGTCACGAAGTTAGCTCCTCTTCAACAATTAAGATTAATGTATCTATGATTTTCTTACACGCACGGATTTCACTTTCGTTATTTCATTCGCGAAGCATTCTTTGTATTGTATGAATCTTGTGTGTTGTCCACCATGAATCTCGTAAATAATAAGTGACGGAGAACTAAGTAATGCTGGGTTTTTGTAGGTTTTTATTTTCATTTGGCATGGAAAAGGCTATGTGGTACGAACCGCAGTGCGAAGTTCAGAACTGGATCCAGACGATTTCGCTAGAAATCTTCCTATTACACATGTAGATATATAATAAAATTGAACGTAATTGATGGTTCATTTTTAAACAGTTATTGGTCAAGATCAGATTGAATAGAATTGAGGCCTACATTGCATAATTATATTTGAAATATAAGATATTATACCAAAAAAAAATTCGGCGTCTCTTGGAGAGCCTACGGTATATAACATACGTATATCATATGTAGGTAACTTATTAGGAGATTATCTACATTTTTATTAGGTGTTTATCTCATTTTCATTTAGCTGCCACTGCTATATTTTCTGTCTGTTAACTTCGCACATTTTGGCATCTTGAGGGACACTGTCTGGCCGATCTTTTGGTAAAATTATAAAATTCTGCTTCAATCTTTATGCACAAATTAATAACACTTGGTTTCAACTTAATTATGTATAAAAAACGACTGTTTTCGTCGAAGTTTGAAAATCATGTAGAAAATAGTTTATTAGGTTCTCAGTTTGGGTTATGAAATCATTTGTGAGTATTTAGATTGAAACGGAACCTTACGGCAAAAATCACATCATACTACCAAAAAAACCTGTCAAATGTTTTGACTCAAAACACGTGAAATTTTGGACTCCTGAAAAAATTTAACTTTAATGCATCTGTTACCATCTCCCTTCGCGTAAATAATTGTTTCTTGTAATAATGAAGTTGAAACGATGTGTTATTGATGAGGAATTCTAGAATTTTACAAATTTAGATATATATGTTGTGAGTTGTGAACCTGTCACGTGAAGCGACCAAGTTCATTATCCGCTTTGACATATTTACGAAAGTGCGAAATGTAAACCATGTATAAAAATTTGGCATGTTGGTTGTCTGCTGGTTGCTTGATTGTGATAAAAAGTGGGTACCCTGTCCTAATTTTGTTGTTTCGGATATGATGATATTCGGACACATGAGGGTTGCCAGCATGCTTGCTTGGCCGCTATTAATTCCTATTATAACTAGACCCAATTCAAATTAATACATTTTTGGTGGGTATCAAAATATTAAGTTGAGTTGTAAAATGTCTTATTTTTGTAATTATTATTTCTTTTTTATTTTAGAAAAAAAAGAAGAAATGAAAAATAGAAAAATGTGAATTAAGTTAAGTTTTGTTAGCAGTTTTTCGGACTCCTTTCTTCCCATGTCAATGGGCCATTTGCATAGACATATGAATCATATGTCTATAGCCATTTAGTATTTTTTAAGTGAAAATTTTTTTAGCACCGTTGTGATTTAAAACTCGATGAAGTGAAAAATAGCGACACTAAAAAGAGACAACCACAAAAGTACCTACATCTATAGGATTTAGCCTGCGGGAGAATGTTACAGTATACTCGGTCTCCTCTTTGTGTGGTGCCTCATAGCTTATCGGTCTCATATTTGTGCGGTGCTTCGTAGCCTCCCCACTCCTGTCTACTTTAGTTTTCTGAAGGTTTCACTTCTTCCGCATGTGAATTGCACACTCTGATTTTTTTGTCAAATTATGATAAATTGCAGTTTCTTACCAATGCTTTTGTAATTATTTGCAGATATCCGGCATGGTGTCGCGGTTATTCCGGCAGCATGGCGCGCTGTGCGCCTCGCACCCCTGGGAGGTGATCGTGGCCACGCTGACGGCGGCCGCGTGCGCGCTGGCCGTGGAGCGTGAGCCTGCGCCCTCCCCGCCGGGCAAGGCGCCCTGCGGGGGCTGGGCCGACCAATGCGGGGGCCTCGAGGCGGAGTACCACGCGGCGGACGCGGTCGTCATGACCTTCGTGCGATGCCTGGCCATCCTCTACACCTACTATCAATTCAGGAATCTCAGCAAGCTGGGATCCAAGAATATTTTAGGTGAGTTTTTATTTTACTGTATTTTCCTTACCAGGTGTGCTGAAACTGATTCCAAGCCAGTTGATCTCCCGACAATTGCCTTCCGGCATACTTATAAACCATATGCATTCGGTTTTGGGAAAATATTGTAAAATTTGAAAATATCTCCATATATTCTAAATTAAACTCCAACGCGTCTGTCTGTTAATAAATAAATTCGATAAACTCAAAAACGACTAAACGGATTTTCATGCGTTTTTCACCAAAAGATAGAGTGATTCATGAGGAAGGTTTAGGTATATCAGTTGTCAAGATTTTGTGTAAATTAGCTGAAATATAGGCAGCGGGCAGCGTGCTGGCAAGCGGACGGTGTGCATTTGATATTTATGCAAATTAACAAATGGCGTTGGTTATAAAGATTGGGTAATAGCCTTGTCAGTACATGGCGTTGTGTTTCGTTAGCCACAGCAACGTGTGGCCGGGTCTGCTAGTTATAAAATAAATATTAACAAATATATAAAATATTATAAATCGTAGATATATCTTACACACGTAGATATATTTTTCACAAAATATAACTAAGTGTCCCCGAAGGGGTGTGCAGAGCCAGAGAGGATATTATACCGCCGAACAACATTTTAAGTATTTTTATTTATTTTATTTTTTATTTATTACATTACATTAGATACCTACATTTATATGGCAAAAATAACACAGTAATAATATTGCATAATAACTGAAAATATTTAATAATATTATGTGGAAGGTGTTATTTATTATGTCTTGTCGGTCGATAGTTCCTAGCTAGACAGATTGCCCGTTCTAAAACATATCCAGTACAAAACATATTTTCATTCAAATTCATCAAGGATAAAACTACTTATCTACATACTGTATATAAATGCGTTTAAGTACAAAAATTCGACGCTGTAAATTAATTCGTTTGATATTCATATCAACTTATTTTTGAAGTCCATTTTAGGTTTGAAATTGGTAAAAAAATAAACAAAAAAATTATAATTTTATAATATCGGGGGCGAACTGTCGGGTGATCAACTGTCGGGTCATCGGTGAAACTTTGACCTAACTACGACACAACTTTGATTCGCTTGGAAAGTTCGATTTTTGCGTAATGTTCTCGCTTTTCATCATTCTGCGTCGTGTGTCTTGTGGTACCTTTTGTCGTCTTTCACTGTGTGCCGTGAATTTCTCTCTCTATCTCTTAAATATTTGGTGACACATGATACATTTTAATGATAATCGAGTGAGATCTCACTTTCATCGTTATTTGAATATTCCAAGTTGCGGACCTTTCGTATTGCACTACTTACTGCCTGTGGTGATTTTTTTATTTTATTCCTGGACCCCTAGCATGGTCGATTGATAAGAACTTTCGGTAACTTCTAATCGTTCCCTATCATGACTGCAGATCACCAATGAATAAATAACAGTCCACAATCACTAAGTGTTCTTAATATATTAGACATCAACTGTTATTTGTACATAATCGATCTGCAGTTGTCCTAGGAAACGATGAGAAGTTACCGAAAATTATCGACACAATCCTTGTCGATCGACCATGCTAGAGATCCTGTTAAATTGGTAACTCAGCTTCACTGGAGAGCAATGTGAACTCTCAATGTAACTGCAGGGTGATTGAAAGACTTCCTTCAATTCATTATGCGTATAAACGTCCGTGGTATTTACGGCCATTCGGTAACTATATTAGAACCCCCGCGGTTGTAGATAAAGCCTTGAAAACGGTCCAACTGCACCTTCTTCTTATTCATACCGTAATGGAAACACCGCAAACCTAGTGAATAATTAAATGCTGATGCTGAACCGAATGGAGTTGGATGCATAATATAACATTTTGTGTAACTTTCACATGATATAAATATTAGCTTTCGCTGGTCTCGCCACTGGTTTAGCCTCTTATTTTTTGCTTAGGCCGACCTGAAAATTTTTTTGGTATCATCGAACCTGGGAAATAAGCGCAAATGTGGCTCTGGAATTCCCGTTTGAGCCTAAAACAATTCATTCCTCTTTAAATCGACCCAGCATAGATATTCTTAATCTGTTAGGGCCATTAACCAGCCAGCGGCCGAGAATTCATATTTCGTTGAAAGATGTTCTTACGATCGTGCAGGGCGGTTGCAATGAAAAAGATTAATTATTCTCCAGCTTTTTTAAAATAATAACTCAATATCGATTTCATTTCATTTATACCTAGATACATTAAAAAATGCTGAAAGGCGTGATGATAAAACTATTAAAATTGTGTAAGTATTTATAATTTTTTAATAATGTCTAGGCAAAAAAGGAATGTAAAAAAAATCTTAAATATATTAGTTTGTAAGACTGTAAATAAATAGACAAACTGAAGTATTTTCGTCACTAAACACGTGTGCGGATTGTTTTAAATGATTTTATTTAAACTAAAATTAAAATTCTGAAACTCAGCTTTGCCAGATAATTCATTGACTTATTTAACTGCGTGATTATATGATTTGAAATGTGTGTTACATAATACAAAATTTTGTTTGAAAATTTAACAAACCTGCCAACGACCTACGGTAAAACCTTATTGTACTCAATCAATTTATAATTTTTTAAGGAAAAGAGTCAATACGTCTAAAATTTTATTCAAAAATGACATATTTCCGGGTTTGTCTGGTTATCCCCTCTTAAATGCTTTACTAAACTTTCCGACCCTTGGAGCTGGAACGTCGTTTGCACATTTTAGAATTCTAAAACACTATCACTTCATTACAGATACATACAACTGACTCTCCCCTAAAAACTTCCCACTAACTACATCAAATTTACGCTAAAAGTTACGATGTAAGAAGAAGTTCGTCGTCATCTTCCAAGAGTTCATAATATCCATGATCCATGAGTAAATGCGATTTTGCCAAGTTTTAATATAAATGCGTTTAACACCTTCACATGTTAAACTGTTTTATCATAATATGTATATACCATTTATTATTATTCACTAAGTAATAAAACTGACACACTATTTGAAAGTTGATTTTCGGAACTAAAAACATTAACATAACATCAGTAGCCTTTTGTAGGTATTTTATATACTACTTACCTTCCAATCAAACACATGGAACGGAATTCCAGATCATAAATAGTTGGCAGAAACAATCTCCAATTTTCGAAAGCTTAATTACTTCAGACTTCAGACAACGCCGGCGCTTGTATCAAAACAGACAATTATTACTCATCGCCCGTTTTTCATTGTGCATATTTACTTACCCGGCTTCGCCATAGATTTTGATTCTTGTAATATTTCACTGGCAAAAAAGAAAACTGCTGAAACAAAGCAAATTCACAATTTATTTTTCGACTCGTTCGTATAAATTTCTCCACACGTGTTCTTTAAAATCCTTGCCAATTGTCGAACTTGTTTTGTCTCTCAACAGATTGCAATGTATTTTAAAATTATGAAACTAAAAATTATTACTCTGTAATGTATTTTTCGTATTATTACGTTCGTTCCAGTAACACTCTTTTATAAATACATAATACCTACATCGGTATCCCAACCGTGTGCATCTGCTCTTCGATAAATATAGAAGTCGAAACGATGCCAATAATAATGTTAGTTCATTCACTTTCATATTGACAGGTTTGCTTTTAATTGAAAAATTCTCGAAGATCGCCTCATTAATACAATGTTATCATATTTAATTAAATGAAGACAATATTAGCGAAACTAAATCAAAATCTGGAGACAGAAAAATCAGAAAAAGATATTAGTTCCACTGGGACTCGAACCCAGGTCCCTAAGTTTACATGGCAAGTGCTCTACCGATTGAGCTATGGAACCCATTTCCAATTCGGTCACTTTTAACTGTATCATACTTCGACTAAGAACTACCAACATTATCTTAATTTTCTTAATGCACATATTATTGGCTGCTATCTTTATATATGATTGCAAGATTCAACCCGAACTAAATGCTATCTAGATAATGTTATTAATTTTATTGGAGTACCTACCTTTAGTTAATGGCTTTTGAAGGATTTACCCATCAATGTAATATTAATCTTTGGAGAAGAAGATAATATGTACTAATTAATTTAAAGGAAACATGAAACAGAAAAGGCCTAGAATGGCAATGGAATAAAAAAACAAATTGGCCGAGTTGGTTGAGGCGTTGTCCCGGTAAGACAGAGATCCTGGGTTCGATTCCCAGTTGCGACCTATTCCTTTTTATTTTTCCGTTTCATTTTTGGTTTAGATATTATATTATTATTTAGGTATTATCATATTCTTAAAGATTAACATTACGTTTTTTTCACTCAGAGACAATATTTTTTTTTAAAACGCCTGTATCTTTATTATTTATAAATTATTGTGACAGGGTCCGATTTACGATATTTATTCAGAAATCGATAAAAACTAATTAATATAATGGCCCACTTGTCCGACCAGATTTTGAAAAATGATATCCACTGTGTTATCCACAAGTTCACGATCTTATGTTAAAATTTCCGATATACGTCAAAGCTCTCAAAATTGCTTAGCTATCTACTCTTTCTTCTTCTTCAATTGCGCTACAGCCCATTTCGTTCCTTGGCCTCCTTCAATGTAAACCTCCACTGCTCTCTGTCCTCGGCCATCGTCTTCCAATCTGCAACATGGAGTAGTCCTGTTGCATCCTTCCTGACATCATCCTCCCATCTCAGCCTAAGTCGGCCCGCCTTTCGTTTACCTCTCGGGTGTCCTGTTAGAACCTTCTTTGGTACTCGTGTTCTTGGCATTCGGTGCACATCTCCGGCCCATCTTAGTCTTTCAAGCCTTAAATGGGTAGAGAGTCTGGGAGCTTGGAAAATATCATAGAGCTCATTATTGTGGCGGATTCTCCATGCCTCTCCCTCTAGCACCGCTCCTAAGATTTTTCGAAGTACCTTTCTTTCTATCTACTCCTCTTCGATACAAAAAAACACCCCACAAATAAATAAAAAAAATATATGTATTAGGTAAATCATGAAAATTTGAGACAAAAAATAATTACAAGGGAAAAATATATCTTGGACTATATTATCATTAACTATTTCTCAACTGAATTAAATTATGTTTTTTTTTCAATAACTAAAATCACTCATAGTAGGTACATAATAATTATACCAGATTCCCCCAGATCTGTCAGCGATTGTTCCGAAAGCACATGGATTTACGTCGTTAACCTAAATTTTTAACCGTGTCAAGATTTACAAGTTACAGCTGGGTATAATTAATTCCGCTTTAATTAAAAACAACTTGCCTAACTTTTGATTGGATGGGTAAATTCGGCTTTGCATTGTCTCGTATTAGAGGTGAAAATTTACAACCGCGAAACGCACGAATCAAAAAGTGTTGAGGAAGAAGGTTCACCATTTACCATGCTTAATCCAAATGTCGATATCTTTCTATCCTACATTCCTGTATTGATGACTGATGAAACTCCAACTTCCTTCCCGTCCTTTGAGCACGTATTGCAAATCCTAAAAATTAGTTCTTTCTAGTATAATATCGGTCGCACCGGGACAGGAGTTGAGCTCCATGAGCCGAATCGAATCGAGACGAATCCAGATATCGTGGATTCAGATCTAATTATCATATTAGTTGTAGTATATTTGCGGCACAATCCATAGTGGTAGAGATACCTGATCTCTGTATCACCCTGATAAAAGACCACCATTCAGAATCGAAACTTTGCTTGAAATGACTTTAGCCGTGTTTTGGTGATTAGATCTGATTAGCCAAGTACTTCTCAACCTGCATCTTTCCAACTACCTTCAGTCGCACAATAAACCTCAATTGGGAATGCCATATGTATCGAACGTGTCGACGAAAGCGTATGAAAACCCTGAGAATTCAAGAATGGAATTTACGCTTCCACATAATACCGTGCCGCTGCGCGTTACCCCTTCCAATAACCTACGAAACAAAGGGAGTGCTCTCATTGGCCAACGAAACACTGTGCATTTGGAATGATGTCTACAATGCTATTACATTCTACAATTAACTTATCAATTGAAAACATAAACGCAATTGATAATAAATACATGCTGCAGCATCATTGGACTCGAAAACACATCTGAATAACCACGTAATACTTCCACCAAGGACCCCAGACAGCAATGATCAAAATCAAGGAAATGATTGAGTATTTACGTTATCCCCACCCTGCTACCAGACGCGGCGCCATTGGTCAATGCTGAACAAAGGAAATGTTTGAATCGTAAATATTTACGACAGCCAATTTACATTCCGAAAAACTCGGAGCTAAATTTCGAGAAATCGGGAATAATTTGAATCAAGAAATATATATCATCACCTAAAAATAGGTATATACTACAATAACACCTCAAAAACTGTCGTCTACCAGTGATTATTGCACTTTAAGAAAATATTTACTTCTAGATATTGTATCTTGTATCACATTTGTAAACTTGTACCTTTTCTTGTTGAAACAATAAAAATTATGTGAGACTTCGGTTTATTGGAACAGGACTGTCTTGGCAAAGGTTATCACACAGATTTTTTACACATCTGCTCGAAAATCATAGCGATTGGGAAAAATACGTAAACGCAAGCACCCTTCAGAAACAGGGAGGTTCTGTGTTCCAAAAGTCCAACCCGGATTTGCCCTATAAAACAAACGGCAAACCGGTAGGAAATCAGTTCAAAAACTACCAGCCAAGAAGTCACAAGTCTCCAAGAAACTGAAGTCTCCAAGTTCTAACCTACTTTAAAAGTGTTTTTGAATCAGTTTAAATTCTGTTCTACCTTTCTCCCAGTATCCCATTATCCTGACCCCAACAGTCTCCAAAAGTCTCCAAAAGTCTGCAAGTCTTTTAAGTGTTTTTACAACAGTTATAGAGTCAGTTTTTGCTAATTTAACTTAGAATCATTAAATCCAGAAGTTAAGGACATTGGCGTGCCAAGTTGTGTCCAGCTCCCTATTTTTGCAATTTGTGTACAAAACGTCTAGTACACCATAGGTCATAATATAATATCATTGGGACTCTTATGCGGTATTCAAACCAAGGAATACTTCGGGATGGGTGGCACATTCCTATCATACAGTAGACACCGCTTAAAAAACACAAGGAAACAGATTTCAAAAACAAAAAGTTAAAGTTAAACTACTTCCCAATAGGCCACTTGCATCGATTTCTTAACGACTTGGAAAAAATCGTGTGGATAGATTTTTTTACTAAGATTACGAAAATGTTACTAAAAATTTTTAGAAATGTATAGTTTTTATTTTATTTTTAAATATATAAATCCATTATTTGAACTCGTGACGTCACTACATGAAAATGTCCCGTCTCCGATTATGTTCCCAATTTTGTAAAATTCCACACTGACAATTTTTTTTTATTTGACAACACTTTGATTTCCGGCGAATTTTTGAATTTGCGTTTAACGTTCACTAGATTTATTGTTTGTTCTATGCGAACTTATCCTTTGGTTTGATTTTTTGATAAAGATGGCGGTGTTTTTACAGATGTTACGAAGAGAACCCCGTACAATTTATTTCTATTCATGTGGAAAATGTTCTTTTTTAAAAATGATTTTCGGCTTTGTAATTATCGTTTTTTCGCACTTATAAAATTATGTCACGTCTGACGTCCGGTTTATAAAAAATGGTCTGATTTTTTCGGATTGAAATTTTCAAAAAATCGCCAGGGTTTCAAAAATACGATAAAAAATACAGAACGTCTTAGAATATTTGCCTAAACTGAAAAAAAATGTGATGCAAGTGGCCTATTCAAAAATGAGAAATGTTTTCTCTATTGAATTGTATAGTACGTATTTTAAATAATAAAATAAAATTTAAAAAATATATCACTGCCTTCTTGATAACACAAATTCAAATTTGTTTAGAATTTCAAACTGCGTTCTGGATCACACACGCCCAAATTTCTTCAGAATTTCTCTGTTTTTGATCGCACAAACGCAAATTGGTTTAGAATTATATACTGTATTCTGGATGAGATACGCTCAAATTTGTTTACAATATCTATGTTTTTGATCGCATAAACGCAAATTTGTTTAGAATTATATACTGTGTTCTGGATCACACGCCCTCAAATTTGTTCAGAATGTCTATGTTTTTGATCGCACAAACGCAAATTCGTTTCGAATTTCTCTGTTCTTCGTCCCACTTGCGAAGATTTGTTTAGAATTACTCTGTTCTTGATTGCACATACCCAAATTTGTTTAAAAAATCTCAGTTTTTAATCGCACATGTACAATTTTTTTTAGATGAGGTTCTGTAATAATATTAGATATTTACTTCGAAGTCCACACATCGCTGCAGTATTATAAATCAATCATTAATTCACTACTCAACATCTCTCATTGCGCAAATTTCACGACCAATGTGTGCCGTTTACCTCCGCTGCGTTGCGCAATTCATTCAACAAGCTGTTGAATATGTAGGTATACCACAAAACAATAAATTATTATTAAGTCTTGATTTAATCATTCTTAATACATGTTTCTAATCTTCGGGATGCCCTCTGGTGTGACCGGTTTTAACTTCAACTTTCCAAACTCCCATGTGCACTAAATTGAACTACAAATTTTAATAAAAAAACCTTGGTGGTTTGTAGTAATATGTGTGTTCCATATTTATACCGTATTATTAATTTACAATATTGCAAAACAGTCCATCCAATTACGGATATGTTCACAACCTAGTTTATATGAATCCAGCGTTACTTCGCAACAAAAAGAAAGGTTATAATTTGTAATGTTTTCAACTATTATGTATAATACGGTGACCGGCCAAATCAGAAGAAAAAAATCATAACCACCTCAGAAAGGTCCTTAAGAGTGATGATAAAAAAATGGTTTAAATAGTCTAAGTTAGGTGATGGTTACCAGCTATTTTAAAATATAACTTTTAATGACCTTTCCGAGAAGGTTCTGAGTTGATTTCATTCTAAGTTGACATGGAACTGTAAAATGCTTGTATTTACTTAGCTGCTTTTTATGTACATACATGTCTAGCAATTATTATTATTTTTCAAATACTTATTTCGGTTGTGATTCCATCTGTCTGTCTGTAACTCCAGTTCAGTGACCTCTAGAACTACCTACCTATAATATTATATTATTATTTATCAGAAAATTGTTTTAATTGCCATTTTCACAGTTGAAACTGATTTTTCGAGAATGAGGTCATCTCCTAAAGCGAAATTTCACGTTTTTGCAAATGTATCAGATTAATAGAGCATAATATTCAGGAAATTACTTTTTAAATTTTTGAGAAATTCCGAATGGTACCGAAAATATAAACCGTCAAATTGTGGAAGTTTGCGGCAGGCCGAAAAGCTTGTGACATCACGGCACACACGCGGTACTGCAGCACTGCCATTCGAATTATGAATTTTACTGAATCTTGTCTCATGTTACGTCACGAGACACAATTGCGTATATGTTTTACCCAAGTTCACTTTGAAAGATAATAACTCCGTGATTTTTGGAGATATCGAAAAATTAATTTTACTGTCTTTATTGACTCTTTAAATATGATGCATTTTCGTCAAAATTAAAATTAGTAGACGACCTTAATCAAACTATCCCGTGATTTTCCACGGATTTGTGCTAGTATAATTTTATAAAAAAGTGTGATTGTGGGCTAATAGCGCATTAACTAAAATCTGTTTTTGTGTCTTGCGTTATTAATTTGAATTAGGTACCTAGTTTTATTTCGGAAATTTCTTGAATGAGACATCTGTTTTTAACGCGCTAGCGTTATTTCCATCATGAGCTATGTAGATTTGAAATATTTATTTAATTTTTTTTTTTTACATTAACTCCACACAGGAGGCCCTGAGGAAAATAATTTCCCTCAGGGCCTATGTCATCTTTGGGGATGCTGTGTGGAGGGTGTTTTTGAGGAAAGGAAGGAGTTAACATGGGTCTTGAAGAGACTCATGTTGTAGGAGGGAGGAAACACAGAGGCCGGTAAATCGTTCCACAGCCGAGCTGTTGAACTCAAGAACGAATCGTAAAAACGACCCGTTCTCATGTGACTAATATCAACCGTGTACAAATGTTGGGCGCGTGTTTGGCGTGTTTCCCGACTATGCACCGGTGCCGAGGGGATCAATGACGCTAGTTCCTCGGAGCATCTTCCATTGTAATACCGGTAGAACAAGGACAGCATTCCCACCTGACGCCTATGCTCTTCTAAAGATTGCAATCCGTCTGTTAAATGTCATGATATAAGTCATTTTTCATTTTTTTAATTGATATAAAAAAGTAGCGTAACCAATTTGTAGAGCTAGCGACTTTAAAAGTGTGCGTTTTAAAAAAAACTTTTTAAATTTATGTGTCTACCCTTTTAAAAAACGTCTATTAGCTTTTTCCGCAATTATTATAAGTAGGTACCACTTGGTGTTTGCTAAACTGTAATCATACCTTTGTTTTGGTAAGAGTAATTGGTTGTTTAATTATTTTTGGTAAAAATATTGTACAATGTTGATAGGGTCTTGATACTATTATCTGCAGGTCCTTCATAATTTATTATTAATTTCGCATAAATATAACAAACTGATCTTATCTACTGGCTTGTTTATTTATTATTACGTCCAAAGGTATATTATTTTACGAAATGTTGTTATTTTGTTAGTTACTTTGTATGTTCATAAAACAATCGTAATTAGTAATTAGTAATTATTGCTACGAGTTGTTTTTAATTTGAATGACAGATTAACATTTTGTAGGTGTGGAATAAGTAGACAAGAATTTAACATACTATTTTCTTTTTTTTTATGTGCATTAATTAGTACAAGCATGAAGTGATTCAAGTTCAACGAACTTTTAAATTTCAAAATTGAATCTGATAACTATAAATTATATAAGATAAGTAATAAAATAGGACCCAAAATTATATTATTGATAAATAAATTTATTTTTCTAAATGTGTATTTCTTTTTTTTTAATGTTTGATAGATCGTAATTTTTTCAAGTTTGCCATCATTCGATTGGTAAATTTCTTTTTTTCGAAGGCAATGATCCCAATGCAGATATTTTATTTGCTTCAAAAATTCTACAATTGAAATATACCGTAACTTTCCACGGATGTGCGCTAGATTAATAATTATAAAAGCGTTTAATTTTAATAACTTGACATTGTAATTTGAATGAAATTTCAGTGAAATATTTCCAGCTTTTGAAATACGAGTAAAGTTAGAATGTTGCTTTATTTTCATGGTTTGAAAAAAAATTACCGTGAAATTTCAGAGCTTTTGTATTGAAAACTTCTTTAGCATCATTGTGGATATGAAACTCGATTAAACGAAAAATAGCGACGCTAAAAAGAGACAAACACATGCATCTATAGGATTTACCCTGCGAGAGAATGAGATAGTACAATCGGTCTCCTCTTTGTACGGTGCTTTGTAGCCTCCCCACTCTCATCTACTTTAGTTTTCTGAAAGTTTCATTTCACTTCTACCGCGTCTGAATTGCACACTCTGGTTTTTTCAAATGAAACTTATTTAGCACCATTGTAATTTTAATCTCGAAGAAAAAGTGAGACAAACACATACATCTATAGGATTTAACCTGCGAGAGATTGAGATAAAATAAAACCTTACCGCATTGGCCGCTTTGATTATGAGCTGACTTTTCAAGGCTCCTATTGGTTGATATTGTGTGATGAAGGTTTCACTTTTACCGCGTGTGAACTGCACTAGATTTTTTGAAGTGAAACTTCTGTAGCACCGTTGTGATTTTAAACTAGATGAAACTGAAACGACACTAAAAAGACACAAACACATTCATACATCTATACGATTTAGCCTGCAAGAGAATGAAGTAGATTGAAAACTTACCTACATACAGTACCTACCTACGAAGCGTTATTGGCCGCTTTGATTATGAGCTCACTCAGTACTCCTATTGGTTGAGATTGTGCGGGTGACGGTTTCACTTCTACCGCGTGTGAACTGCACTCGATTTTTTTTCTTATTCGACCTGATCTCTTCAAACCAAAAATCCGTCGTTCGATCGATCGGTATCGATTTTCAAGTCAGTATTTTGTGAGATGATCAGCAGTATCAGCACCCGGTTGCAGTTCCGAGTTATTGTGATGCCGAATGGTCAGTTACAAGACGAGACGGTGCCAATACGAAAGTTGATAGATTGCATCACAGGGGACCCGTTGCCGTTGCACGTGAGATAAGGAGGTCGCTTTCTCGCAAATGATAAGAGTACGAATATCCAACATTCACTATTTGCAATTATAAGAACACCAGTTTTTATTGTTCATGTTACTTGGTATTCCTCACTAGTGGCATTCTATCTGATAAAGGTACATCGCTGATAGCTCCATTATAACATCTCCATCAACCGGGAACTATTTATTGGATAACCAACAATTTCAATTCAATTTAATTTATTCATTTTTAAAACATTACAATATTAAAATATCAGAGGTGCCTCAACGTATTTCTCCGCGGCAGGATCATACATAGAAGACGCGTGCCAAATCAGAAGTAATAAGTCATAAACAAGATTTAAACGTGCGGAGTTGTAAAGTAACTCTGAACCACGGTCAACAATAAACTTCCTGTGCCGACACGGACTAAAATTGTTTATTAACCGTTGAAGACGCGCTAACCGCGTCATACCGCGTCACAATTCACAAAGAAAGCCGGCGTGACTCGAGGTTCACCAACTGCCGAGGAAAGTGATTCCACTACATTCATAATTATACTTTAGATACTTCTATAGATGATTCTTCGTTCATCGCGTATTATTAATTTCCAACACTATATATTTTATTGCTTTCATTGAATAAGACATAATCATTAGATGCCGTTATTTTTATTGTTACTATAATATCCGTGATGGATGTGATATTTGACGTAATGTGTTGTAATATATATAATCTAATCGCTGAGTGTTGATTGTTTTATTTCAAACAGGTGAATTAGGCAACTCTGACAAATCTTAATTGGTTTTCCCCTTAATTACTTATTCTGGCGAAATTGTGATTTTATAAAATCATTCAAATATTATAATTTATTCCTGGTTACAAATCTTAATTGGTTTTCCCTTTAATTACTTATACTGGCGAAATTGTGATTTTATAAAATTAATCAAATATTATAATTTATTCCTGTTTACAAATTAAGATTGTCACAACAACCGTGTGTTTTTTTTGAGAATTTCCTCACGGTTGTCTCAAAAGTTACATTAGTTTTTTACGAGTATTTCGATTATAACTTTCATTTATTTTTTCTATTCACTAGTACGTTCTTCTTCCCCGAATATGGAACAATTAGAGTAATTTTGCGAACGTTTTTTTAAAATATAATTGTGCACCAGTTCACCACTCGGATATGAAAAAGAATAGGTTTCCTCATTTCTGCTAGACTTTTCTGCTCAAAATCTCTAATCGCCCACTGCTATCAAAGTCGCACTTGCTGACCGCCGTCTGTGGCATCGTAGCTCCTATACGAATGGACCGATTATGAAGCGGTTTTTTTGTTTGAAAGCTGACTTGATCGAGATGTTTCTTAGCTAAAAATTCAAGAAAATCTGTTCAGGCGTTTCAAGGTCACCAGCTCTTTTTGTTAACTGCGGTAGTTGTGTCGGCGGTTACATAAAATTTTAAATTTTACTTATCAAAGCCGGTATTGAAGTTACACGATTCTGAGTTGTCAGGTCAGCACATTTTAGGTATTTCCTGATCGTTGAGGTTGTTATGTATTATGGATATAAACGTAGTTTTTTCAGAAAATATTTTTTTGTTTGGTGTATGGTCAAATAAACAAACAAAAAAACACAACTCTGATAAATTTGGGATCTGGTAGAGACAAAAACTTTTTCTCAATATTGTAAGTTTTCACTATCCCTGTTGAGACCCCTGAGGTATTCACATCGAAAACAATTACATTTGGCGGCCCATCCTGGTGTAAGTTTTATAATGTCATTTGCTATTCGGTTTTTATTCAGGGCGTAAAATCGTTGTAAGGTATATTGTAATAATCTAATAGTGTCAATGTTTACCTCAAACTGATTTTTTATTGATGAAGTCACGCACGTTAGACAACCCAAGGCGCAATGTGGGTGGATCGTAGCTCACTTCACTTGCAACCGGTTGGCATTGAACTATAATAAGTTTGGTTAACCTATTACATTATTTTCAAATTCGGGTTTCCAACCAAAAATCTTCCAATACAAATAATAGTTCAAAACCATATTGCACGCATGCGAAGATGAAAAATTAGATTAACATCTTCACTTAACAATCGGCAAGATTATTCTTCACTTAACAATCAGCTGGCATTGAACTTAGGTACCTTTGGAACCTATTACATTATTTTCAAATTCGGGTTTCCAACAAAAAAATCTTTCCCAAACCGTGCTTATAATTTTTTTGCAAGCATGTTAAGTTATAGATTAGCTATAGATTCTTGAGTTGCATTATCTATAATCTAAAATAATCTCTAAATGTGCATGAAAATATATTGTGTATGGATTATGGACGACAGGGTTCTCATCCGGTTTAATTCATCGTTAGTATATGCTCACCAGGCTATATAAAAGTTGTTTAGGGTGGTAACATTTCAACAACAATTGATTTTATTCAAGATCCAATTATTTTTTAAATTTGATTGATCTTTCTCCGAAATTATTCCATTACATTAATCTTTCATAAGAACATTGCTGGCAAGGTGAATCTTATTATTTACTAGCTGATCCCCGGCATGCGTTGCGATGCCATTCAAAGAAATAAATTGATTCTCCCTGCATGTCCTTTCCCGTGCGTCCCCGTTCCTTTCCACCTTCCACGCCTTCCCCCTCCCTCGTCTCTTCCCTCTCCGTGAACATCCCACCTCCCCCGTTCCTCTTCCCCCTGCCTTTCCTCCTTGCCGCTAAAGCATATGAAATACACACATTTTCATTTATACAAATTTTATAACGCCAGAGCTTATCGTTATATAACCTATATTTTATTCTGATGTATGAGCTATATTATTGTACAGTTTCATTAAAATCCATTCACTAGTTTTTGCGTGAAAGAGTAACAAACACACATGTATCAATACAAACTTTTGCGTTTATAATATTAGTACCTAAGATAAAGACATTTAACCATAGTTCCGGACATTTTTTAAATTTTTAACTAACGGTTTCTGGAAACTTTTGAAACCCGCTGGTTTCAACGTTTAGATGGTAAAAACAATCATAAAATCACATATTTTTCTAGGGTCACTTTCTTTGTTTGAATTGAAAGGCCACAATTTTACTTGTGCCTACTTTTAAGGTACTTCCTAAGTTCCTTTGTAGAAAATATTTAGATCAGTCTCTTCTGCAAATGAAGATTTTTTTCTTCGCTTGAATCTTCGCGTTGACGGTTAAAACAGCTCGCTGGAATGTAGATTTGAAATCGAAAATGTATCGGTCACGTGCCGCCGCGTTACTTTCCCTGTCCATTTTCACTTGCTGGCCATTGTGGGAAGTCTGCGATACTACCAACAATAATTACGTTTACTGCCGTGTGCAAAATATATTACGAGTATTTAATTTAGTTTTGTTATGATTTATTCTCTCGACCTACTCAGCGCATAAACTGGTTTCTGTATCGTATGAATAATTAATCCACGTTGAAAATAGAACACTTTATTTTATCTTTAAATTGTTTTAAGACATTTCTTGTATTTTATTTTCACTCTAATTTAACTGTGTTTTAAATTTAATATTTCATACGTGTTCATACGTGTTCGACGTTCACCAGTGTTCTGAGAATCGTCGATATTGTACATAAACCGATTCAATTTACTTAATTGATTGAATAGCAAGGTTGAAAACTGTTACTAAGGACGTTTTGTTTCACAGAATTCAAACAATTCTTCAAAATTTCAAAGTTAATTTTTAAGTTCTGTGCGCGTTTTTTTCGAGTGCTGTTATTGTTTAATGGCCTCAATACTTCCTCCCTCCTACAACATGGGTCTCTTCAAGACCCAGGTCCACTACTTCCTTTCCACGAAAAGACCCTCCACACAGCATCTTCAAAGATGACATAGGCCTTGAAGGCAAGGAAAGGGAAATTATTTTCCTCAGTTCCTCTTGGGTGGAGTTAACGTAAAACAAAATTTGGACAGTTGATTCACAAAACTGAAATGAAAACAAAACTTTCACAGAACTTGAAAATTAACTTTGTTTTGTTCAAATTCTGTGAAACAACCCGTCCTAAGATGTTGAAACTACCACCCAAAGGACGTCATGGTCACCCTTGTATTTTTTACGGAAAATCCGTTGCTTTAGGTATTAATAGATTGTTGCGGCGAACTTTTATAAATATATAGAGAAACAGCTTGGTATTGGAATGCATAAAATCATTACCCCCTTCACAAAGGCCTTGCCACTAAAGCGCCTCACACAGCGGAAATTTGCACACTGTTACGTAAGGTTCAAACCTTGGTCCACCATTATTTTTTTTCTAATAAAACCAAACAAATTTACTTCTCCATAATATAACAAATGTAAAGCTTTTTAATATTTTCAGAATGGTTTTAAATATCATGACGCTTCTAATTGTGGCGTAATTTTAAATTATAAAATAAAACAAAAGGATCGCAATTTGCAAAATTGGGCGCTGCGTTGTTTCATATTTTTTCTACCAAGTACATGTGGTACAATCCTTTCGCTGAATTTTTGAATTTGGCTACCATTTTATTAATGTTAAAAACTTATGTAAATTAATAAAGATCGCGTGAAAAATTAAATTTGGCGGCCATCTTAGATGTGTCTGGGCCTCTTCGCAGACGGTGACAATTAAAATGACAAATAACGTGTTTAAGGCTCGACGGCTATTAGATATTAGATCAAAGCTTTGTGCGTTTCTCTTCAAAGCATTGTGTGATTATTTTGCAAATCACGCAACAGTCACATGTATTGAACATATTAAGGTGATGCACCACGTCGTGTAAAATTCGGGGTTCAGGCCGCTAACAATAACACTCTTTATGTTGATGGCGATAAGGTTTAAATTTCCGTGTAACACCAGCCGCCTGTTTTGATTTATTCACGTAAAAATATCGCCAAAAAGCGTGTTTTATTTTATTTTGAGAAGTTCAGGCACAAATATTAAAATGTTTTACGATCGTTTTCTAAAGAATATATTTTTCCACAACATCCATTAAAACCATAACCCAAAAGGGGTTTGTAAGTAGAAGATTTTGAACTTTAAAGAAGTTTTTACAGGCCTGATTATTTCAAAGAATGTGTGTTCTAATCGCAGTAATTAATTAAGGCATCTAAAATATTTCAAAGCGATCTAATTTTCAAACAAAAAACACACGATTTTGTATTATTCAAAGCACCATAGTTCATGATATACATATTAGTGTTCTTCACCTATAAATTTCATAAGGAAAAGGCTGTGCATATTTCACTGCTTTTTATTTCTCTGATTATGACTTTTCGCAGGTTGGTAAATATAAATCTTCCCAGATGTGACCGTATCCTTTTCTGATTTTTCTGTTTCAATTTGATTGGGAGTCTTCATTAAATAAATATTACAATTTGAGGTTTTAATCATAAGGTTAATATATATAGGTATATATAAATTCTGCTTTATAGTTCTACTTAAACGTTCATCAATAATTTATTTTAATTGCATAATGGAGATTCTTTGATATTGGATTGTCTTAAATAATTTAGAATACCTTAACAATGACCATATTCGGATATATTTTCAATTTATTTGATAGCTAAATAGTTGTTAATTATATAGACCTCACAAAATTTAATGTTTTCGAATTATTTGCGAAATTTATTATATTTACATAGAAAATTTGATATTCACACAGAAAATTTTAAAAAATCTAAGCATTCAACTTACAAGACAAGTATGTTTGAAACAAGTGATGGTTACTTTACGTGCAATTATGAATGTTCAGTCCATTCGTGGTTTCCCTTCCATTGTTGTCCACCATTTGTCGATTGTTTCAGGCCTTGGCCCAATCCGCGGTAGGTACAGAGGTACAGAAGATCATGTTTGGGTTATTTACGTTGAAACATGAAAATCTATTGTTTTATTTTTGTTTTAACATTTTATTTTCTCACCGTAATCATTTAGTTACGCTAAATCGATATTAGTATCCATAAAATATTAATTTTCAAGTTTTTCTCGCTCTGTTATAATGTTAGTAATTGAGCACGAGCGAGCAATTTGTTCGTGACGTTGTTTCAAGCAATAATTGTTTTTTATTATTATTTAATCATTGAAGACAATATTAGCAAGTCTCAATCGAAAATTTGAATCTGAAAAAGATTTAAAACCCAGGGTTCAATTCCTAGATGCGTCCAAATCTTTTTCGGTTTCAAATCTTATTTTGAGACTCGCTAATAATGTCTTCAATGACTAAATATTACAATAAGCGGTTACTCATTAAGTTATTCCGAAAATTAAAAATATATATAATTCAGTGGCTTAGCGACATCACAGACAACTTGGGTAGCCTCCTTTGCGCCCAAGGATTTAAAGAAAATAAAATCTAAAATTTACTAAACATAATTAATATTGAATTCAAACAGGTTAGCACGGTGCCTGGGAATTTGACGTTACGCCATTGCCAGATACACGTATCTCGCTGACCCTGTTTTAGTGCACATCTTGTCGTTTTCTTAAGGCGCCGTAACCGGCCTCAAAAAGAAGAAGATGGAGAGATATGTAATTACGAGTGTTAGAGGAGCGCGCTAATATTTAAGGCGATAAAATCGATGCGAAATTTGAGAAAATGTTTAAAATGTTAAACACGACTCGTTTAAAATAGAGTAAAATGTCGCGGGGGTTGTCTTAAACAGCATTTAAAGAAACACTGAATTTTCATACATATAACTTGTAAAATAACTGAAACAAACGTGTTTATAATAATTTTTGGAGCTTTTTTATAATTTGCGTTTCGGCGCGGGGAATGTCTAGATATTATCTTAAAGAATAACATATATTTTTTAAGAGCTGCATAACTTAAAGTGTTAAGTGACGCTAGAGTAATGCAAAATCGTGTGTTTTTTGTTTGAAAATTAGATCGCTTTTTAATATAGATGTTTTAGTTAAATACTGCGAGTAGAACAAACATTTGCCTTTGAAATAATCGAGTTTATTTTTTATTCGCCTTTCTATAAGCCTAAAAACAATAAAGTATCAAGCCTGCAAAAACTTCTTTAAAGTTAAAGATCTTCTACTTACAAATCCCTTTTAGGTTAATGGATATTGTGGAAAAATATATTCTTTAGAAAACGATCATAAAACATTTTAATATATGTGCCTGAACTTCTCAAAACCAAATAAAACAAGCTTTTCGGCTATGTTTTTTTCTTGAATAAATCAAAAGGGGCGGCTGGTATTAAACGGGAATTTAAACCTTATCGCCATCTACAGTAGGTACATAAGGAGTCTTGTTGTTAGCGGCCTGATCCAGAATTTCACACACATCGCCTTAACCATGCGTACTCCGTCTGCAACATTAACATTACCATCGGTGGAAAGCCGCGTTTCATAACGTGGTCATCGTTCCATAAAGCAGCGTCCTTGATTCGTTCGCCTATCACTAAGTTATCGACGCTATTTCACAACGAAACAGAATGAGGAGAAGAAAAAAAAACCTGCACCGGCTTTCGTCTCAAAAGTGTGTCACCACGTTAAATGTGACGTAAATCGGCCCGCTAAACACCTAGGTCCTAGGTCATTATAAAAAGCGGGCTATAAAAGCTAAGAGTTGCGTGTGCGTGTAGACTTGTAGACGGTAGTAGCGGAGTAGCCCCGTTCGGCGTAACATGCGTGAAAGTGACCCTCCGGAGTGGCTCATTCACAAACTCGTTCTTCGCCCACCTCGTCACCCCACTCTTCCGCTCTGTTCACTGTTCACTTCAGTTGGCGTTATTTCATATCGACGTATTTACTTTGAAGAAGACCCAATCCTACATAATATCGTAATGAGTCGTAATGCTGAGTGCCTTCTCTCGTATCGTAATATACCCTAGTGTCCTCGTTTTAACTAAATTTACATATATATCTATATGCATATACGTCTATAAGTATATAGATTTTTTGTGTGTCGGATGTTTATAAATTAATGTACAGGGTGTCCGGAAACTAGTAGTAGAAGCGGAAATCTAAGGAAACTACATCACGGAGAACCCACAAAACATTTGTTTCATTTTCATCATTTTGATTTTTTTTAAACTTTGTTTTTCGGCAACTAAAGGATTAAAAACACTATTGGAGCCCCTTAAAAGCACTTTGGTTAAATAGTAAACTATTCAAAAATACTGAATCCCCTACTAGACCGCGTATCCATCACACTAGATCGAATAAAAATGACATAAAAAACATTCCAAGTTATAAAACCTCATTTGGACCAAGAAACTACACTTATTTTGCAACTAAACTCCGTAATATTCTTCCCCAAGACATAAAACTAATAAAAAATTTAATGAGTAGAAATCAAAAATAAATTATTACATATCAAGAATAAAAACATGGCCGAAAGAGGTCAACGAAAACACCCTAATGAAGATACTAAAAGCGACATGGAAGATAAATAAATTATAATTAAACAATTTTAGTCCGCCTCGGCACAGAAACCCTTAGTGAGGAGGACTAAGAAATACAATATCTTTACCTAACATAAGTGACTATATTAAATAATACTTATTTTTGCTTATTCATTAATGATATAGTTAATATTTTTAGTAATGTTAAAGTTCTGTTATTTGCTGATGATCTGAAGATATATAGAACAATCAAAAATGATGATGATCGCGCCATTCTGCAGTTGAACCTGAACAATCTATTTACGTGGTGTTCTGTCAATGATTTACAACTAAACATTGGTAAATGTCAGATTATTAGTTTTTACAAAGGTAAAAATCCTCTTAAGTTTTCCTATGATATGAATGGTGTTAATCTTCTTCGTGTATCACAGATTCGTGATCTTGGTATCATATTCCATGAGAGTCTACAGTTCAATATTCACATCGATGAAATAACAAGTGATGCAATGAGAATTCTTGGTTTTATTTTGAGAATGGGTGCAAATTTTAAAAATGTATCAACATTAAAAAATCTGTATTGCTCTTTAGTACGAAGCAAATTAGAGTACAATTCCACCATTTGGTCACCATATTACAAAATCCATTCTCTATTATTGGAAAAGGTACAAAACAAATTCCTTCGGTATATTAATTTTAAAATGAAAATTCCAATTGAACTTATAAATTATAATAACTTACGCGCAGAAACCAAACTCCTTAAATTATCAGATAGAAGAGTGTTAATTGATTTGTTATTTTTATTCAAAATTATCAAATCTTTAGTTGACTGCCCTAATTTATTAGAATTAATCTGTATTAATGTACCTGCTAGACTAACTCGCAATAAAGATATTTTCAATTTTAACAATACCCTCAATACTAACTATTCTATTAATTCACCAATCCCTAGAATGCATAGCCTTGCAAATAAACATTGTGAATCTATAGATATATTTGGTGTTGACAGTTTTGCAATTTTCAAGAGACAACTCATCTCTATTTTATCTGTTAATAATTAACTTTTCTTATTTTTGTTCTTTTCATAAAACCTCCTCTCATTTAAAATCTTACCAGTAATTTATAACCTTATTTTATTTTATTTTGCTGTTCTATTTAGTTCTGTTTTATCATTGTTCATTATTATACACATATAATTGTTTGTTTATACCTACTAACTAGCTTTTACACATTGCACTTTATTGTATTTCTGGTCTTATTACTGATTTTTTCTTATTACTCATAGTATTTCATTTCTTTTATGATGTTTAATTTTTTTATGTTTTTAATTTCTGTTGTAAAAGCCCACAAGGGCGTAAATAAATAAATAAATAAATAAATAGAATTATTTTATATTATAGCTTAAATTGCTTGAATTGATAAGCTTCCGGATTCCTCTACGTAATACTAGAAGTCAGGATTTATTTCAGTGCAGAAATTCTGGAACTAACTACTATATGTATTCCTCTTTACCCAGAATACTAATGGAGGGAAATAATTATACCAAGTCAGTGGACATCTTCAATTTATCTTTAAACAAATTCAAAATACTGTTACTGAGGCAGTTCAGTTATATACATTAAATACTTTATTTTATTAAATCACAATGTAATTTGTAAATGTCATATGTAAAAGCCCCGAAAAAGGGCGTAAATAAATAAAAGTAACCCACTAGCGTCTATTTTTTTCAAATTTGACCTAAAAAATCCAACTTCGGACTCGATTTAGGTACTCGAAACGTTATACCACAAAATCTACACCAGATCAGATGTAGATTCGCCAATTACTTACACCTTATTTCCGAACACCATGCTTTGCATATTTGAACCTTTTCAAGACAAATTCAGAAACGAAACGTTTATTTACCTTTAATCTTTTTCAACTTCACTTTCGTCAGCCTCAGCCTCAAAAATACAGGGTGGCATCCTAAAACAATATTTTTGGATTGTTTATAATAAAAATAAACATATTTTTTCAAAATTTAAAACATGTCTTTAGGTACTAGATAAATTAACAGCTTTCTTAGAAAAGAGTCGATACGTCTAGAATTTGATTTTAAAATGGTATATTTCCGATTGTGTGATGGCGAATACGAAGTCAGGCAGGGTAAAATAGACATAGTACGCCATGACTAATTCCTAAATCAGTGGCGTAATTGGTTTCCATTCAGATCTACGTGTAATTTGAAGGGTAGTTGAAGGTGTTCATTATCTATTCTATGTTTTATCTGTATTATTGTTGAACTTTTGTTCTGTAAATAAACAAAAATTAAATAACAAAGTAAGAAGAATAATAACAAATGATTTATTATTAGTTATTATGATATGTTTTAGAAATGTCGCAATAAATCTTAACTTCGTGGTATTGGGTTCCAATTATTGCGCGTCTTCCGCTAATCGGCGCAACCTTCCGGGTCGTGACTGCAAAGATGTGTTTATATAATTTTGCAATTGATGCGTCCACAATAATAACTCCCAATTATCGTTGATTTGTCATGTCACCAAATACGACGCCATTTCTCGGTTTATCATTCAATGGCATCTAGTGATATTTAAATAAAACATTACAACATTATTGTATTTTTTTTCAAATTCCATGCTTTTACTGGCTACTTATTCTTTTCCGATCTTATTCGTTTCGTACTATTGCCCCAGGTGGTTGTACCATGCATTAATTATTTAGAATATTCCCCTCAGTGGATGCCGAACTTTTTTTCCTATAATAAGTGGATGATTTGTATAGCACTCAAAGAAAAATCATCTCAAGGGCACTGTTTATATTTCGACCTCTACCTAATGTAAAATGTGCAACATTGGTTTTTAACACGCTCGCGCTGTGGGGACCATAAAAATATGTATAAAATCAATTACATACTACCTGAGTTAAATACATACTCGTGGGGTAAGGTTTGTCTGGATCTTGGCGGCGGATGCGTCTGCCCACTAACTGCGTGGCGGGCTTTCGTCACTTCTGGACACACAGATTCCTACCCATCTCTCATACATTTTTCTTTCCCAGAAATTCTTCTCCTTCCTTTCCCTAATATGACCCACCACACAGCATTTCCAAAGAAGATTTAGGTCCTGCAAGGAATTATTTTCCTCATGGCCTCCTGTGTAGAGCTAATTTAAAAAAATATAAACTACCTGAGTTAAATACATAAATTTAGGAAAATAAATTTGATAAAGACGCGTCTCGCCAATAATTTAATACTAAATTATAGGAATTTAATACTATATATGTTAGATGGAAAGTAGACACAACCCGTTCGTTAAAATTTCTCCATATCTAATAAACTGTAGTTAATTTACCTTGATCTAATAAATAATTCTTTTTTTTTCATTGTACGTTTATTCTGACCAAGAAACTATTGGTTTCGAAACATGTCGATTATTTTTTTTAAATAGCGGCATATACAAAGTGATTTATTTTCATTAAATTATAATAATCATTTAAGCAAAATGTAAAAATACGGTACCTACCTGTTTGCTAAATAACGAATGAAATACAATGTCAATTGTTAAGGACAAATGTATAATAATACACATATTATTTTTAATGCTTTCTTTGTAATTAAACGTGTGGAAAAATTCTGTATGGTGTGTGCGTCTTAAGGGTATGTTAAAATTAACTAGGGAAAGAAGTTCAGTACAGAAAATGAATCTAATCTTTTAGGCGTTTCTCGCCTTCACATAACTAAACAGCGAACAATCATGAACTAGCGTAGGTTAATATATTTCCAACTTCGTCTTCTATTTGACGACCTCCGTAATAGAGGTAAGACTCTCTACTAGCTTTCCGGAGACCGCGGGTTCAAATTCCGGCGTGCGAAAGTAAAGTTTAATTTGATTGATTTGTTTTGTTTCACAATTTAATCATTTAAAATAAGGTATCGCCCTGGTGTAAGATCACTATTCAGAATTGAAAGGTTGTTTGAAATGGCTTTAGCTGTGTTTGGTTAACAGATCTGAAAATCCAGGTACTTCCCCACCTTCCTCTTCCTTATCTCCTTCCCCTCCCCACTACCCTCAGCCTCACAACATACCCCAATTGGGGTTTTGCAAACAGATTGTTCGCTATATCTACCTACATAATATATTGTATAAAATGCTGTATGACCGCACAGGCCTTCAGCGTTTTCTCTAATAGTTGCTATTACTGACTTAAATCAGACGCAACCAATACAATAGTGTATACTTAATGTGACCAGGCATCCCATTTTCACCGGGACAGTCCCGTTTTCAGGCGTCGTGTCCCGGTGTCCCCAAACATAGCTTCGGGGCGCCAAAATGTCCCGTTTTCGAAAAGAAAGAAACTCGCAATAGATTACAAAAAAAAAATGTGAGGCTCCTAAAACGAATAAGCTTATAACATTTTTTATTTTATTCATTAAGGGGCTAGAATTCCAATGATCCCTGTGCTTGTCGATCATCGATTACCGTGATTATCGTAACACACAAGTTAAGTACACAAGCATTACATTTTCAAACCACGTACGTGGGTTGGCATTCACTATTTTTTTTCTAAGTTTTCGATTTCTTTTCTCTCGTGTTAAGCAATTATATTTCCGCAACACATAATACTGCATAATATCTTCGTCTTCCGGTCTACATCGACTAAGGGCCGGTATTTTAATCGATACATAAATGAGGCCGATAGCTGTCCGTCCGATTTTCCCCATTTGTGATATAAGATAATAACTGTTCCTTTTGTAAACACAATAGACTCAAAGTCAGTGATTTGCTAACTACAGTGATTTATTTAAGGCAATGCACCACGTCGTGTGACATTTGGAATCAGGCCGCTAACAATAACATTCATCATACAGATGACGATAAGGTAATTCACGCTTAACATCAGTTTCCTATTTTGATGTATGCAAGAAAAAAACATTGCAAAAAGTGTATTTTATTTTATTTTGCGATGTTCAGGCTATTGTGATATTTCAGGATATTGTGATATTTTACGATAATTTTCTAACCGAACAGGGATTCGTAATTAGGACATTTTGAACTTTAAAGCAGTTTTTATAGACTAACAAAAATACTTAACAAAAGCGCTCGATCATTTCAATGTGTTATATCGATTATATTAATTATGTTAATCAAATTTTCAAACAAAAAACCCTTTTTTTAAATACATATCTACATATAACAGATTTATAAAGGAAAACATATGGTTCTTATAACTAATTACAATAAATTAATTTCTTGTTAACGAAACTACCCAACTCAATATAGAAAACATTTTTCGTGTTTGAATTTGGGAGTAGTGCCATTGTAGAATAGGTACAGAAATTATATTATTTAAAGTTAGATATAAATAAACATATATAGATGATAACAAGTCTACATAATGAGCTTGAATAAAATAAGAGTTACTAAAATTAGATATACAATATAGATAAAACAGGTATTTCATTACTTTTTATTTATTATTATTTTATTTAGCATTAGGTACTTCGTAGTGCTTGGTCTTATATAATGGAATCCACCAATCTCACAGCTATAACGCTGCCGTTGAAGACGAATAAGACGACTATTAGAAAAGTGTACTTCATAACTCTAAACGGGTTATCTTAATATCTGCACATCTATCTGGAAGTTAAGGGCCGATAACCCAAATTTCGTCAAGAGATGTTCTTATGCTCGTACAGGGCGGTTCCAATGAGAAAGATTCATTATTCTCCGTACCAGCTTTTTAAAATTATAACCCAATATCGATTTTATGTCATTCAAAATTTGCTTTAATTTGTATCTACATTCAAAAATGCTGAAAGGCGTGATGATAAAACTATTAAAATTATATACTTTTTGTAAAAATTTTTTGATCATAAGTATTTTTAATTTTTCAATAATGTTTAAGGAAAATAAGAATGTAAAAAAAAACTGGAATATATTAGTTTGTAAGACTGTAAATAAATAGATAAATTGAAGTATTTTCGTCGCAAAACACGTGCTCGGATCTTTTTTAATGATTTTATTTAAACTAAAATTAAAATTCTGAAACATAGCTTTCCCAGATAATGTATTGATTTATTTTATTGCATGATTATATGATTTGAAATGTGTGTTGTATGAATACAAAATTTTGTTTGAAAATTTAACAAATCTGCCAACAACCTACGGTATAACCTTATTATGCTAAAAATAAACACATTCTCATAATTTAAAACATAACTTTACCAAATAAAAGAACAATCTTTCGAAATCAATTTGTACTTTTCAGTGGAAAAGAGTCAATACGGCTAAAATTTTATTTACAAATGACATATTTCCGGTTTTGTCTGGTTATTCCCTCTTAACTCTCTGCACTATTTACATCCGTGTGTGACGTGCATTGTCATTTCGAAATGTCTACGAAAATTTCAGGTTGATAGAAGTCCTTCCGGCAACAGACGGTGACCTTTCCTTTCATTTTCGTTGTAAGATGAGTTCCTTGTTGCAGCTTCCGTAATTTGAAACATTCATTAAAACTATTATTATTTATTTTTAGCAATAACATAGCAACTCAAAACAGCCAAGGTCATAACAAATACATTGTCCTAGCGAGTTCGCGGCATGCGTTGCAATGCCTTGTTGAAAAAATTGTTTCTCTCTGCGAGTCCTTTCCCATTCGTCCCGTTCCCCTTCCACCTCGCCTTCCCCTGTCCAGCGAACCCCTTTCCATACGTTCAGTCCTTGTACATTCAGTTTTCAAACCTATTGCAATTTTTTATACAAAATTTCATAATGCCAGAGCTCACCATAGAGAAGCTTTCGCTGGTGAGCTCACAACAACTCACAAAAGTTTCATCTCAACCAGATGAATGGTGTAGGAAATAATTTCATGACGCCAGAGCTCTCTATTAAATACATATATAGATAGAAACCATCGCGGGTATTCGCACATCAAATCCACAAAATTTCATCGCAATTGGATGAATAGTTTAGCGACAAATAATTTCATGACGCCAAAGCTCTCTATTATACATACCTATAGAAACCATCGCGGGTATGCTCACATCAAATCCCCAAAGTTTCATCGCAATCGGGTCAATAGTTTAGCGACGAATAATTTCACGACATTAGAGCTCCCTATTGTATATATAAACCATCGCGCGTATGCTCACATAAAATAATAATAATAATATAAATCCCCAAAGTTTCATCACAATCGGATGAATCGTTTAGCAACGCGTGAGGAACAAACATAGATACATGAAAGCAAGTAAACATTGACTTTTATGTATATAAAATTGAAAATATGTATATTCAAAATACGATTTTCTTATCGGGAGATTGCAAATATTGTTCAATCTCGTAATCAGCAAGTTTGGCCGTATCAATTTTTTGTGCGATACCGTTGATAGATCCGTTGTAATCTCTATTTCTGTTGCACGCGACTTTTGTTAGATAAAGTTACAAAATTGATCCATCCGAGGTTTTCCGGTATACCTATTTAGCGTTGATGATTAGTGGTTTATCCACCGAGCTTATGATGAAGGTGTGGACTGACAGTAGCAATGTGGGGCTTGTCGGAGAAAGTGAACTCGATAACTTAAAGGGAATTTACGTAGTAGGGCGAGGGCCCAGTTATGAGCGTTCAAGAATTTTATTATTTTGTCTGCTCTTTAAAATTTTGTTGCCAAGTCTATATTTTTTAAGTAAAACTTCTTTACGAACGCTCGACTTAGGGGGTAAGCTGGTGAATGCGTTACGAAAAGTGTGAAGCGAACGGTAATCGATGCGAACGGTGATCGATGCGAACCTCGATCGGGCGTGGCGAACGGTCGGTCCTTTACGCACGCTTGACTTGGGGAGTAAGCTGGATAAGGATAAGGATGAGGATGAGGATGAGGATGAGGATGAGGATGAGGATGAGGATGAGGATGAGGATGAGGATGAGGATGAGGATGAGGATGAGGATGAGGATGAGGATGAGGATGAGGATGAGGATGTGGATAATGATAAGGAGGGTAAGGATAAGAGAGAGATATAAGTTAGTGAAGTTTTACTTCAGTCGTGTGGTCTAAAGCACACTCGTTTTTTTTATTACAAATAACTGCAAACAAACACAGAAGATGTGTTTGTTTGACTAAATTTCAGTGAAAATGGTTAAATTTTTCTTTTGTATTTTGCCATTTTCTAAAATTAATAAAGGTATTTTTTAATGTGAATACTGCACCATTATCAAGCATTATACCGTTAAACCGTGTTTTTATCGGGATGGTCATAATACATTATTAAAGCAGATTGACAATATATCCTGAAATTCATATTTTATTAACTAGACCTGTTAACTTATCGTTAGAGCAAAAATCGATTTCTCTCCGTGCAGAGTCGCAACAGCTCCAACCGTCTGGAACCAGTGAGACTGTGGCATCCCCAATTGGGGTACCTATATAGTGAGGCTGAAGGTATTGGGGAGGGGAAGGATATGGGAAAGAGGAAGGTGGGGAAGTACCTGGCAATTCATATCTAGTCACCAAACACGACTAAAGCCATTTCCAGCAACCTTTCAATTCTTAATGGTCGTCATACACCAGGGCATACACTGAGAGTTTCTTCTACTGTAGAACGTGCCGCAAATATACCTTATATTATTTTTTTAAATATTAAATTCAAAATAACACACGTCAATCAAATAAAATGTACTTAAGCACGTCGGGATTTGAACCCGCGATCTCCGGCTAGTCGGGTGCCTTACCCCTCGACCACAGATCCAATTATCATGTTCAAATAATTTATTTTTCCAATAATTCGTGTACCTACATATTCAAAACGGTTATTGTTTGGGAATGTGGCATAACTGCTAATACCTATATTTTATAAAGAAATAGAGATTTAAAAAAAACCTAGTATTAAAATTAAGGTTTGTCGTAAATTAGAAAAACCGTTATAACAGTTCTTTTATTTAAGGAAAATTCCGACTGTTTTATTTTATAAATATTTGTCCTCGTCGCGCGTCGGTGTTATATGATGTGCTATTATTATCGACAATCCTATTATTTGTGGCACATCATTTCAGATATTACCCGTTTAATATAAGTTATGAGATAAAAAACCTAAATGCAAATCTGATACTATATTTGGAGAACGTGCTGTCGGAATTAGAGGATTCAAAATGCATAAATTTATCAATAACTAGCTGACGAACTGTGGCTAACTAAACACAACGGCATCTACTGGATGGTTACCCAAACTTTATAACCACGATAAATTAACTCACACCGCCATCTGTTAATTTGCATACAGATCAAATCCACACCGCCCGCTTGCCAGCCCGCTCGTCCACCACATACAAACATTTTACTTTATATATCATATATTTCAACAAATTTACACAAAACCTTGACAAATTATATACCTAAACCTTCCTCATGAATCAATCTTTCCATCGGTGGAAACCGCATTAAAATCCGTTAAGTAGTTTTTGAGTTAATCGCGAACAGACGGACGGACACGGCGGAGGACTTTAGTTTATAATAATATGTAGAGATTTTGGGTACAATATAGTTTAGGGTTCTTTCTAGCGTAATTATTGGTACATTCGGATTATTCGGAACCACCAATCCTTCGTTTTGTTATATATATGTTATTCTTTTTACTTATACGCTTCTTACAAATTGTTGATTGAATTATGCGCTGTGCAGAACTAATTTTAATCCTCATTTTCTTGTATTGTTTTCATTGGCCTTTTATCTGATACTTGAGCTCCTTCAAATATGCACTGAAATAAATTTCACTGTAATGGTTTTTCGTATTGCGCTGTTTTTAGAAGTTATCAAGTTGCACAACCAGAATTATTGTTTACTTATGTTTGAATTGTGTATATGCATGTACCAGAAAATTTAATATGAGGCACAATGCCGTGGAAATAATACGGATGCATTCAGTAGCAATAATATTTATAAAATTCATCGATTCCACATTGAAAAAGTCGTGCCTAGTCAGTACTTATATCGGTGAGTAAAAGATATCGTATATATTTAGGATAATTGCAGAACTAACTTGCCAATGATCATTCCAGTCGGGAGAGCTGTCTTGTTGTTAAATAGAATCATTTCGAATATCGATATGTTTAACATCAATGAAGCGCAATTTATACGGCTAGCTTTGTTGCTGTTAGTTTAAATCTGCTTATCTAATCTTAAATTTTAATTTCGTAATGTTTTTAAAATGAATAAATTGAATTGAAAGTAAACCAAATACTTGAGTCGGGCTGTGTTAAAATTCAGAATAGCTGAAGGGTATGTATGATATTGTAAATTAATGTACGTAAATGAAGCAAGGAGTGAGTGCCAAGACAAGCCAAGAGTTGTTTGACGGTCTGTTTACCCCTCGATTGTTGCGTGATAGTTTATGAACTATGTTTCGAGTGGTTCCAAATGCGATTATATGGGAAGATCATTTCTCCATGGATGGTAATAATTTGACATCCGGGATGAGCGCGTATTATATGATATCTTATTGAATGTCAAGTGTCCATATGACACTGTCAAGCCTTGAGTGCCCCAGCCGTCGGTTTGTGTGCTTTGGGTATACTGACCTTGAGTTCTTTAATCCGAGAAACGCAGGCGAATGACTCCTCCTCATAATAAAAATAATTTCTTTTGCTTTTCTTTATTGGTCCTTTCATGAACAACAATGATTTAACTGTAACATAATTGATAAGGGTTGAAAGTTGTCATTTTTAATGATTTTCAGTAGACATTTAATTGTTGTCAATTGGGCATCTTATCGAACTTTGATGAATTCAATTAATGCATGTGATTTATCGTTATTATTGTGTCTTTGTGTTGTTAACAATGTTTGTACTTAAGTGTGATTATGTACGGCCTTTATAATATTCCTCTACCCTTTCTTTTGAAATAATTTCCGTCAGGTCTGCGTTACCGTCTCTATGAGGGAAGCGTTGGGTGGTTTGACATCACAAAAGGTGTTAAGCAAGGCTGCGTATTGTCACCATGGTTATTCAATCTATACATGGATAAATTGTATGCAAGATTTGAAAGATACGGGATTGGGCGCGAAATTGAGTAATCTGAAAGTATGTTGCCTGTTGTATGCTGATGATGTAGTGCTGATTTCTAACAGTGTGGAAGATCTACAGTCTCTCGTGTCTAGGACGAACGAAGTATGCATGAAGAATGAGTTAATGATGAACGTAAGTTAGTCTAAAGTCATGGTATTTGAAAGAGGGAGTACGAAAACAATGTGCCACATAGTTGTGAATGATCAATACTTGGAGCAGGTTTGTGTATTTGGGAAGTATATTTACGAGAAATGGGAAGGCTGATAGAGATATAGAAATAAAGGTAAATGCAGTTAACTCCATGCATGGAGGACTAAACGCCGTTCGCGCCAACAAAAAGCAGCGCGAAGAAGTGAAGCTAACCGTCAACAATGGGGTGCTGGTACCAACCTGATGTATGGCAGTGAGGCATGGAACTGGCAGAGGAAGGATGAAAATAGACTGAATGCAGTAGAAATGAGATCCCTGAGGCGCATGTGTAATACCACCATGTATATGATCGTGTGAAAAACGTGGAGATCCGCAAAGAATACAAGACTGATGTAAGCGTAATGAGTAAGATTAAGAAAGGCACGCTAAGATAGTTTGATGGGCATGTAGAGCGAATGACCGAGGAAAGGAGTGTAAGGAGAATATATGACGCACATGTGAATGGCGAAAGAAGTCGGGGACACTCGAAGAAGACATGGCACGACCAAGTGAATCAGATACTTGAGTCGGGTCATGTCAAGATTGAATAATAGAAGAGCATGTATGAGACGATGTATTAATGTGAACAAATAGTGTGTGTCATCTCTGCCTACCCCTGCGGAGAAACAGCGTGATGGTTAGTTAGTTAGATTCACGTGATTTATCGTTATTATTGTGTTTTTATATTGTTAACAGTGTTTGTATTAAGTGTGATTATGTATGGCCTTTTTAATATTCCTTTACCTTTTGTTTTGAGATAATCTGCGTTACCTTGATTAATATACCTGTCTGCAACATTTCGAAGACTTTCCGGAAGCTGTGTAGTGTGAAGATGTCCTCTTTGTGCAAACATCAGTATCTTCCTACGTAATATATGATTGTATGGTCGTGCCTACATTTTCATCAATGTCAATATTGCCATTGAAACAATCGTCGAAATATTTTATCAATGAAATAAATTATTCTTTAACAGCTTAGTTCACGGGTGATGTTTTCCTTGTAATCAAATTAATTTTATGATCTATTGATGTTGATTGTATTATCCATATGTAATCATAATGTGGACTTACTAACGCAGACCTAAGAAAAATCTCGGGATATTATAATTGTAGGATTTGTGAAGCTGATTTTTTTTATTTATACTTTAATTTTTTTTTTGTTGACAAAGTATAGACGATCAGAAATTTATCTTTCGAGCTAATAGAAATAATGAAATCTGTCAAAATTTTAAACAAAAGATGTACACATTTCAAATATGGATTTATCTATTAATTAATTAAAATAAATAAAAAATAGAATTAGGCTTTAGTAGGATATAGTAGGCACCTATACCTAGTTTATCGCTTGTCTGAATATATGTTCCATAGATAAAAAAACAAAATTGAATTCATTGAACGTGAAAAATTTCACGCGGGAATTACTAACATTGCGAGCAGATAACTAACTGAAATTAGGAAATTAGGTGGGCATCTGTGGGGCAATGGTATACGCACTTGACTTCTTAATATGTAGGTTGCAAGTTCGTTTACTTCTCAGTGCAAACTCGTATTTTATCAAATATCTTGGTTTTTCTTCTTTTGTGTAAGTAATGAGTATTTTAGAACTGTATGTTAACCCCTCAGGTTAATTTGTTAGTTTTTCGGAAAAACGTATGGGTCTAATAGAAATCTTTGTGTCTCCCTTACTACCATAGTGAGAAAAAATAAACGGTGTTGGAAAGAGAACACATCACTCTTAATATTCAAATCTGAAAGTTAACCACAAAAGAAATATAATGTACACCTTTATGAAACCAAAGTTTCGGATCGCAATTTAAAAAAAAAAATAAACTTTGGGAATTTTTTATTATTTATTTTTACATGGAACGACGAAAAGTGAGATGACAATAACGTTTATAATAGATACATTTTTCTAATAAAATATGTTTGTTTTTATTTTTTGTTATCACCAGTAAATTTTAGTTAGAAAAAACGTAAGATGAGCCATTTTTAAAACTTTTTATGTTTGCATGCAAAAATTTTATATTTTAAAAATTTTACGTTTATTTCAATTTATACAATTTTAAACCGTTATTATCATAAATATTTTGAAATATTTTGACCCCCTTCCAAAATATGGTCGAGGCATGAGGGGTTAAGAGACTGCATAATGTATAGGTCCAATCATCAAATTAATGTGATTACGCATCCAAGTACTTTATGTCCAATTGAAGAGTTGGGGAATACCATAGACCAGATCCTGGAAAAGCTCGATGACATCATTAAAACTCTTGGAAACAAGGATTTTTTTCACTCAATCTTATTTAGAGAAATTACAGTACATAGTTACTGTGCTGCATTTGAAGTTCATAGAACTAAAAAAGTTTGGAATTATGTAAGTTTAGATATATTATCGTCAGTATCGTCACATGAAAGCAGTAGTGTTGTAACAGACAAAATATTGAGGTTCATAGATGGCACTAATTTCTTTATTTTAGGAAAAACACCTTTTGCAAGTTATGCTTTAAAATATTAGGATGAATTTGTTATTTTTTGCGGAAGAACATACGGAACATGAATAAATAATAGTTATGTCCGTATAAAAACCCAATTCTTTAAAAAAGGAATAAAAATACAATTTTTCAAGTATAGATTCAATTATATATTGTATTTGCATCCCTGTCTTGGAAGAATCGAGTTTTTACATGGACAAAACTATTTGTTCATATTACGTATGTACTATGTACGTGCGCAAACAAAAAAGTCATTATTTTAAAAGTCGTAATATTTTACAGCGTAACTTGCAAAAGGCGTTTTTTCCTAAAATAATTAAATTACTGCCATCTACGAGCGAGCTGATTATGAATAATTTTAAGTTTTCCCAGAATGAAACACCACACAACTCTTTGGCAAACGTTCTTTGGTTCATTCACATTCACACTCTTCTACTATTGACATGATTTTATAACTATTAGATTCATTTGGTCAGATAATGTCTTCCCTACTTTCACCCAGAAAATTAAATAAGTGTTGTAATGTTTATCATAAAAAATACTAATTTCGATTGGTGTCTGTCTGTAACTCTTGTTCAGTGTACTCTAGAACTCGGATTTGCATTTTCAAAGTAGGAAATGTTTGTGTGAAAAATTCGTACAAGCTATAAAGCAGGTACCAACCTACCTATGATATGTTTTGACAGACATTTTAACTGTCATTTAAAGTGTAATCATCATCAAAAATACCAATTTCGGGTGTGTGTCTGTCTGTTACTCTGGTTCAATGAATTCTAGAACTTTGCTTTGAATTTAAGTTTCATTTTCAAATTTGCAATGCTTTTAATAAAAGAAAATGCTTGTAACAAGGTTAGCTCATCGTGGGGATAGAGCGATGATTGGCTAAAAATTCGTGACATAGCTTGCAGTCCATGTTCCACTGGGAAATTTGAATTAACTGAAATATAAGTGGCAGTGTTTTACTTCAAGCTACGTCACGCGTTCGAAATTTCGAAAGCGGATTGACAAGTTTTTTTCGAAAAAGACCCGTACGAGCTAACCTTGTTAAAAGCATTTTCTACGAACATTGATGTTTACCTAAATATAATACAATACAATAACAGAAAAATATTTTTCAAATTTGGAATTATAATATCCAAAGCGGAAATTTGAAATGCTATAGAGGACAATAAATCTAAAAATGTTTCTATTATATTAGTCGGTTCATTGTTGCGGTAAAACGTTATGCTTTATTTATATAGTTTAGTTATATTTGCACGTCTCGTGTCCGTACTCATATGCGTATGTACACAATACATTACCGTGTCCTCGAATTATCAATGCGGTACATGAAACCTGCGTAGGTTTATAGTAAATACAAATAGCAAATACACATAAAAGATAAATAATCGTTTTGCTAAAACGTCGCATACATTTTAATTAACTCCGTCAACGTTACTTTATCACAAATTATACTATTCTTGCTTTGTGTTGGTTTTTTTCTAAGCGTATTTAATTATTCTCTTTTTCGCCTGTAAAACTACGCACAAATACGGTACGGTATATCGTGAAAACCAGTTAGGCCTACAATACACGACATCTTTTTTCAGCCCGATTCCAATTAGAGACCAAAGTCAACATTTTTCGCTGTACGCGATCGCTATTTTCATCTATATCTTAATATCTACGATTTCAGTTGGCATCACAACAAACAGCATGGTTCATGTGTTGTTTGCATTTATGACAATTGAAATATTAGATATGAAAAAATAGAGATGAAAATAGCGATCGCGTAAAACGAAAAATGTTGACTTTGGTCTCTAATTGGAATCGGATTGAAAAAAGATGTCGTGTATTGTAGGTTTTACAATCGTCACAGATGTCTCCGTGTCCCGAAGTACTATCATCATTGATCCGATGTATCTTCTTCTTGTTGTGCCCTGTCCGTTCAACTGACGTTGGCTATGTGGACTTTGTTTACTGCTGCCCGGAACAGCTCTACAGTAGACTAGCCAAACCACTATCTCAGGTTTTTCAGCCATAAGGTTCTCCTTCTTCCAGGGCCCCGTCTTCCGGCAATCTTTACCTGCATTATGAGATGCAAGATCTCATACTTCTCTAGATTACATGTCCAAGATAGTGAAGTTTTTGGATTTTTATAGTTTTAATAACTTCTTTTTACTTATTCATCCGAACCATAACATGTAACCCAGTTCATCCAGTTTATTTAAGTATTCTTCTGTAGATCCACATCTAGAATGCCTCAAGTCGCCTAATTAATTCTTCAGTCAACGTCCATGCTTCCATTCCATAAAATAATATCGAAAACACGTAGCACCTGACCATTTGCATTCGTAATCCAAGGCTTAAATCATGACTGCAGAACATCTTTTTGACTGCAGAACATTTTTTTCTTCCAATGTATAGTGCACAGAAAACTTTAAGACCTTCCTGACGTTGATCAGAAATCGTCGAAATAGGCAAGTTTAAGGACAGAAAAGTGGTATGCCCCCCCCTGCCAACGCCTTTCTCTGACGCACTTATCTTTTTACGCATCTTTTTCTTTCGTTTACGTTCGTGTACCGCATTGTAGGTGCTCGAGGATAGATCGTTCCATGTTCAGGCCAGTTTTAAAGTTTGGCGTGTACTATACAGCCGGAAAACATTGATGTCCGGGAGACACCAAACATCTGTAAACGGTTGAAATTATTCACTAGGAAACGGATTGTTTTTACGATTCATTGACAGCTTGGCTATGGAGTAATTTGCCAGCTTTTATGTTTCCTCCCTTCTACAACTTTTACATGTTCACTCCTTCCTTTCTCCCTCAGCTTATTAAAAAAATGATCTTTGAAAAATGAAGATTGATGCTAAATCATTATTTTCGATTAATGTTTACTACGAATCAGTTTATATTATAAATATAAAAAATGTGCTTTGAATAAATTGCAGCTTTTCTTACCATTTCCATTGTGTAGAATTCGAATAAATTTGTTAAAAACTTTTTTTTAAATATAAGCGTAAACTACTAAAATGTGTATTTTTGTCATAAGAAATGTATGAACACATAAAAGAAATTTCATTAAAAAACTCAGTTTTATTGCCAAAATAATCCGTGACAGTTTCCGATTAACTTTTTTCTTTATAAAATTATTCACAAAATAAATAAAATCACCTTTGCGAACTCTTTCTTGAACTCTAGACTCCGTTTGCCAAGCGATTTTTGTGCCTATCACTATCGAGTTCCTATCACCTATATTTGTGGCTAAATAAGGCACACTAATAATACATTTATTTTAGGCCTTTGGCTTCTGGAATCGAAAAACTGTAAAGGCAGCCATTGTTATGCTGCCGTGCGTCGCAAGCAAAAAGTCGGCTAGGAAGTTGTAATTTTATTATAATAGGTGAAATGTCTTGCACATCAGAATGTGACTATTGCAAATTCCTGCCTATTTGCTTATGACGGCAGTTTGGCTCTGGAACTAAAGAAGTTGGTCGGGGATGGGTGGATGCTCCTCTTAACCCTTTACAAACGGCAAGTATTTCCGAATTGTGCATTGTGACGGGCCCACTCCAATATACAGATGGGCCACACTAGTACAGTTCTAAGTTATGATAGATAGGGCTGGGAGACTTTCTGGTTGAAACAAGTGCACGTGAAGGTACCCTACATACTTATTCAGCTCCTGCATGTTCGATCGGCAACGGTTCTGTTTCGTAAAACAGATTTTCTGTAAGGATTTTTTCAAACTCACGCTCGTATGAAGCCGATTGTAAATGCCATTGTGATGCAAGATTCTGTGAGACTTTCAAAATACCTCCGGTGGACGAAAACACGAAAATAAAAATAAACAAGCCATTGAATCAAAGAAGTGTACGGGAAACATGGTATTTTTTGCAATTATTGTAAATACTTATTTCCGGAACCTGCGCGTCCCGGCGATTTCCTGAAGCGTAAATGGTTTATTGTGAAAATCGCTTCCAATATAAGCACATGTCTATCCATTAGTCCCGTGATGCTATTTCTGGAAACCGTTGCGAATGAGTTCCGAGCTCCTATTGATTGCACTTCTGTATTTTCTGGAATTCACCGTGACTCATGCAATGGCATACCCACGACCGTGTTCTGCATCGATTTGCACGCATAAAAATGTCTGCCAGGAGTTCCCTAACTTTGCGACCCACTTTTGAAGTGAAGACTTCGTTAGCACTGTTGTGATTTGAAACTCGACGAAACGAAAAATAGCGACACTGAAAAGAGACAAACACATACATCTATAGGATTTAGCCTGCGAGAGAATGAGATAGTATAATCGGTCTCCCCTTTGTGCGGTGCTTCATAGTCTCCTCACTCTTGTCTACTTTAGTTTTCTGAAGGTTTCACTTCTACCGCATGTGAATTGCACACTCTGATTTTTTTATGTCGACATCTTCCATAGATTAGGTCTTTAAAAATTATATTTTATGGATTTCAAAGACTAGTTAGTTTTTTTTTTTTTGCAGTTTGTCGTGGTGATGTTTAGATGTATCAGCCGATAGTGGATCGTCTGAATTAACCCCCCTCGTTTTCTCAATCTGGGTTGTAAGGATAAATCCAGTGTAACGTTTTCTCAATATTTCAGATAAAAAATCAATTTAAATGAAAGTTTTGCTAACTAATATCTGATGGTGCCCAGAGAGTGGCTTACGAACCACAAATTAGGAACATTTGGTAAAAAGCCTTTTGATCATTTTTATCATGAATTGTTTTTAAAAGTTTTCTAATTATAACCGTCAAAATAACATCGATTCTCTAACAAATAATAAACACCACTGCGCTTTTCCAGTAAACAGTCTACCATTTGAAAATTCTGTGTTTGTATCGAAAGCGTAGGCGTTACCAAGCAACTGGTAGGATTGTAAAATTGGATTTATTATTGCTGCTATTTTAAGGTGAAATGAATGTGAAAATACGAATACAATATCAAAATTAATACTTTAGTCAGGTTATGTCAATAGTTGGAATAACAGAAATTAGAATGAAGCAAATAGTTTGTTAATGACAGAGTTATTGTGAAATTTTTACCTATCTGGCTACCCGTACGGAGAAATGATGTGATGGTTAGTTAATTAGTGTGACAGTCGATCCGCCGACAATTGCCCCCCCAAAATGATATTTAGCCTAAATTATAATTTTTTGCACATTATTTACCAATTTCGTAAACATTATTTACCAATTTCATAGGTAAAAATCGTCTTCAAAAATACCTTTTATAATAAGTTGGCATGAATATCAATCGAATTTGTGTACAGTATCGATTTTTGTACTTGTACGCTGGTATATACAGTACATAGACAAGTAGTTTTATCCTTGATGCATTTGAATGAAAATAGGTTTTACACTTTTGTTATTCGGCGGTATATTCTCTCTGCACATCCCGTCGGGGTCACTTAGTTATATTTTGTGTAAGTATTTATACCGTATTTTCCCTAAACCGACTGTCAACGGGTCAATGGAACCGTTAGTTAGTTGTATAAATGATATTATTTGGTGCCTAATTTATTTATTTATAAACAGAAACAAACGGTACATCATATTATCCATTGGAGAGAAAAAATTACAATTAATAAATATACTTCATGGTGGGGGTACCTATTATGTGTTTCATTGTAGTGTCTTATTTATGATGTGCATATTAAGTAATTACCGGGTAATGTGTGTAGTGGGAAGGTGTGTGTATGTGTGAGGGTGAGGGTGTGTGTGTGAATATGTGTGTATGTATGTATGTAAGTATGCGCATTAAACAATTTATAGGATTAACATGATGCTCTTTTTAAATTTGGGCAGTGAATCGGAGAAAATGTCGATGTTAGAATTTAGATTAATATTATTGAATATATGAAGAGCACGATTGATTGGCGAATTAGTTGCTGCATTATTTTTTTTCTGATAATTTCCAGATTCTTGGTGACACGGGCAACTTTAGTTGCAGCAAATATATCAAAAACAACTACAAATTTCTTACAAATTCAAAAAAAGTCTCCCTAGTGTCACGTCGCGTCGCGTCGCCTCGTGTGCGCAGCTCCATTAATCCATCATACCGTAATGGATTTTGATGCATACAAATGTTGCCTGCAATTAATGCTGCTCGTGTGCGCCTGGACTAGCCTAACCAAAATCATTAAATTGAACCTAACCTAAACTTTTCAAAATGATTCCGGAATACATATTTGTTCCAAAAAATCTTCCTTCCAACAATCGTAGTAAATAGACAATGACTCGAGATTAAAATTAATAACAGAACATAATACAGAAACCTAACTGCCTTTTGTTATACATCTGTGTAGTGTATGAATCATTTCATGCATTATTAATTTATGTGTAGAGTGTGACCATATGTTTTTTTTTCAGCAATCGCCGGTCTGTTCGCCGTCTTCTCCAGCGTGGTGTTTACCTCATCCGTCATCAACTTCCTCCGGGGTGACATCTCTGACCTCAAGTGAGTACCACTCTAATTAATTACTACTCTCCGTCATCACCGCCGAGTGCATTACTCGGACATTGTCGATCTATATTTGAGCGTTGCATAATTAAATATTTGAACTCGTGAGGTGATTTTCATAAATAAGTCTTCTCGTGATGAAACGTGCTCTAACAAACGTGTAGAGGTACACAATTATGTGTGCAGGCCGCCAACGGAGGAACAAAAGAACGAGGCAAAATGAACCAACAAACATTTTTTTCCCTCAAATGTCTACAATAGCGAAGCTTTTTACCTGAAATATTAATAATCATTTTTTAACCCAAGGTGCGCTTAACACAGGTCACTCTATGGCTTTTTCTTAATAAATTAGTAGGTACTTACGTAAGTTTTTATTGGTAAACCTATACATAAATATTAATTCTGCTTTATCGTGATTCATTTTCGGGGTGTTATGCCGTGTTGCGCTACCTCCTTTACCCAACGTTTCGGACAGCATTACGGGGTCCATCATCAGGGCAGATGTGTAATCGAAGATGGTGAATTGTGTATATAATTGCGAAACTGTGCTGCCACCTCCAAACCTCTACGAGCTGGTATTACAGTATAATTTAAAATTGTTTTCTGTGTTTAGTTTTATTATAGCCGTCAATTAAAGCCCTGTCAATAAACGCCCGGGTTACCGGCATTAAAAATAAATAAAAAATTACCGGATACCAGGAACTATTTAGCTTATCCCGGTCGTCTTTATAAATATTAATGGTATTTTCTTCCTTTTTCTTGTGAAGTCTTCCCAAGACGTCAGGAAAAAATCCAAAGTAACGGCCGGTTTCAATTAAATGCTCGGCAATTGCCGATTTGTCGGGGTGGCCGGGTTCACATTTCTGTCTTCTGCTTTGTACACGGTCATTATATAGCTTTTTTGAAATAAATTAGTATCTACCTATGTATGTTTTAAGTTTACAGTATACAAGTTATACCTACTTAGATACTATCTCTACTTTTGTTTTTATTTCTTGGGCGTTAACTATGTAACAATTCCGAGACATTTTGTTTTGAAGAGCTTTATTTTACATTGTACATTTGTTACTTCATTTTATTTATTTTCTAACGGTTAATGACACGGATGACGTCGGAACCAGAATCGATACCGATACCGGTAATTACTTCTGCTATTTATTGATTTCCCACGTCAGATATTATTATGACAGAGTATATTTTTAAAATAATATTCTTGGCTTTTATCCTTATTTTCTCTTTTGGGGATTTTTATCCAACATAAAAAGACTATTGTTTGATAATATTTATTTTAAGTCGATTCTACGACCTGTGTTAACTATTTTTCCTTGGAAAATACCCCAACATGTACATAAGCGGTATTTGCATCCTGTAAAAACTGGTTTTCGAATTAAAAGCCTGTCTTCATAAAAAATCATTAATGATCTTGGTGATGATGGTCATCAATGATAGGCGAAACAGCCCATCCCTCCGACGACAAGGAAAAAATGCGAATTTAATTGGTCGCGTAGGACTTTAATGCAAAATATCGTATATTAAGTCAAAACCATCGATTTTTAATTCTACCCGCACCTGCTTTGACTTTACACCTGTTTAAACTTTGAGATTATATATTTAATTTATTCCAACAGGACCCCAGCGGAGAGCGGAGTCTATATAATAATAAAATACCTGTTCTTTATTGATAATTATGATGTGATGCGTATTGTGATGTCACCAAAATATGTGTACTTATCGTATGAATGGAGAAACGTGTGATGTGAATTTAAATTAGGTATGTTTATTAAGATCGCCCGTGAATCATCTCATTATTCAAGTTCTAAGCCAATTGGATATTTCAATTCAAGATGACTTCTGATCGCTTTGCCGAAACTGTTGGAACTCGGATCTCTGGTATAACTTTCTCTGGAGGGGGTTACCCAAGGCTTCTCATTTTGACATTTCCTCGGGCACTTAGATTGCAGAATGTCATGCATTTGCTCCATTCACTTCCTACGTTATTTAAATTACCACATGATATATATAATATAATATGTGATAATACTGATAATATAATAAATACCACAACAGTATTTAATTCGTATAATATTGATGCTCGACCCGGTGTGGTGTGTTTTGTGTGTTGTGTGGTGTCTGATGTTGCTAGCTCATCAAGAAAGTCAAATTATATCATTTTTGCTGCCAATATATTCGGTCTTCTGTTATGCAATGAATAACTGGTTTCTCCACTCATATATTTGCAAAATTATCTTTAATTTACACTTTAATATCGTGGTCTTCGACCTGTTTTATTATATTATTCGACTCATTTAACATTGAATTTCCAGGTATTTTTTTCTGTGGGTAGTCGGAATGTCTACAAAGCCATGAATTTAATTAAAAAGTGTATGTATTATTTTCTATCTAATATATTTATAAGATGTTGAAAATCGCAAAAAAAATCGATATTTCAGAATTATGGCATAATTTGCCATCTCCTAGACAAAAGTTTAAGTGATTTTGAACAAGATGATTTTTTTTGTAAATAAATGGATTTTACTATTTTATGGGCTCAATATCATAATAGTAGTAATAACTGGTCAGTGGCTGAATTGGCATCGCTTTTGGGTCTCACCCAGGCTTCGGGTGTTCGATCTCTCGGCTGGCTAAATCCTCCATCACAACACAAGCAACATTTTCCGCTTACTATGGTGGTAGTAAAGATTTTAAAATATTGCCAGGTTATTTGTAACCCAGGAATATGTGTCTTTCTGTTTCTGTCGTTTTTAGATGGTTTATAAGTAGGTACCTACACAATGTGTAGATGAAAAGAAGTTTCGGTTTTTACTTTTTATTATTATTATTATTATTATTATTATTATTATTGGATGATTTTTATAGCGCCATTTTCGTGAGAAAATCACCTCAAGGGCGCGAACTTATTGGAGGGCCTACTTATTGGTAGGTACTTACTTACTTCAATTTACTTCGATTTTAGTAGACGAAACTTCTTAATTTCAAACTTTTATTCGGGTTAGGGTTTTGGTTTTAATTTTGTTACATTAGTGGCCTTGACCCAATCCTAATCCTGACTGGGCTAGGGACCAAGAACTAGTGCCTAGACCAGGGACAACTAGGGAATAGAAATCACGACCTAGGGTATAGAAATTGAGAAGTAAAAACCGGGGAACAATTGGGAATGTAAACCGGGGCTAGGGTCTAGAAACTGGGAACTATAGAGACCAGTAACCAATAGGGAATGTAAACTAGAGCTTAGGGACTAGAAACGAGGAAATAGAATCAATGAAACGAGGAAATAGAATACCTTCAATATCCTTGTAACTACAATATTCATTTATATACCTGTACGCCTGTCTCGACACAGGTATACCCTAGTGAGACAGGCATATACACAAAACAAATGTAAATATATTTTTATTATAGATAAATAAATAATAAAAAAAAAAAAAAAATGAGATAATTACTATGGACCAGAAACTAGAGACCGCGGACTAGGAACTAGGACCTCGAAATTGGAGTCGAAGAACTTAGAACTAGGAACTAGAAAACTAGAGACTAGAAAACCAGAGACTAGAAAACATGGGATCAGACAAGTGTGGACTAAAAACCGTTGATTATATATTAGGGACTAGAAACTAAGGACTAGAAAACTGGGGTCGAAAAACTAAAAACTGTTGACTATATTCGAAGAACTTGGGTTCTAAGAACTTGGAACTAGGGACTTGAAAACTAGGGACTAGCTACTTGGGGCTATGGACTAGAAGCAGGGCGACCTGCGATCATTGAAGCTTTCACCCACCTATTCCCACCCCGGTATAGGCGACTTATGGTCGCCCCTTCGGAGTTCTCGCAAGAATCTAATTTTTTTGAATGAACGACTCTACATTTAAAATATGTAACGATTCTAGAACTTCAATGTCCCCGCATACGTTGTTAGAGGGCGGTATGCAGGCGCACCTACAGGAATGTACTGTGATGGTCAATTCTACAATTCTAAAGCCCATGAAGGTAATCACTGCTAAAGCAGTGAGCCCCATGGACAGTCAAACAAGGTGTTAGTAACAAAACTAGGTAATAGAGAAAATATAAGGAAAAAAACAAAATGAACGACAACCGTCATGAGTGGGAAGCTCATGGCGGCGAAGGACCACACAATGATCCAGCAGGCAGCACCGTGCACTGTACATAAAAAATGGAAGAAAAAATAAACATATTTACAATGTAGAACTGGTGATACCGAAATCCAGCCACCGGCAGTCCCAGAGACAGTGAAGAAGGCTGGTTGTCAGGCCTCCCGATAACCGGCAGCGTCGTCCGTAAGCCAGCTACCCGGTGGTGCCTAGACGAGGAGTGTGTGGAAATCAAAAAGAAGACCCTAGGGAGAGAAGCGTCGGGTCGCTGGAGGCGGGACGGACAGCTTTCGGATGACGTTTAGCCCTCTCCCCAACCTCTTCATGTCACGGGGGGTAGCGCGGTGGCCGGGTGAAGCCCCACCAGTTCCAAGAGATCGGCCATGGCACGTACACGGGGACACGTTCTAGGGTCCGACCCCTTAAATCCGCGATCAGCGCGCATCGCGTGTAGGTAGGTAGGTACTCGTAGATCAGCGAGCATTGGTCTATGGCAGCAAGCTACGAGGCACTGCGCGCTGCGCCACATATCTTCACATGAAAAGTGAAACTGTTCGGCCCACCACGTAACGTAACAATATGAAAGTTTCCAGCTGCGAGTTCGACGAACCTCGACCGGCCACTTGATCGGGACATTACGAGCACGGTGAATCTTCTAATATAATAACTCGTCCGTTTTCCTGACATTCAGAAGTTACCAGCCATAAGAGTGATGCATACCACACTGCTGTGAACCAATAACGAGCCAACCGCTGATCATATCCGTTCTAATCTCTCACTCTTTCTCTTAAATGTGCATGTAACGTAAAGAAAGGTTACGACGGACTTGTCAGCGGCAGGACCCCATAACCGGCTAAATATTATGACGCTTGACCACCACTACACTAGTGTTGAGCTTGACATTATTTATTGCATGTCTGTCAGTGCAATTGCCACCTCCACAATAATAATATAATGCTTTCTTCGCGCCGTTTAAATTATAATCTAGCAGTCTAGCCATATTGCGTCGCATGCACTTTTTCATGCAAGTATTCGTTTTTATTTATATAATTTATGAAATACGTCAAACCGTCAAGCACCAATTTTCTTCATCCCAAATTGTACGTCAATTTGCACAATTTTTATTGTTTTCTCGGGCGTGGGAAATCTTTTCCGTATATATATATTTTTTTACATGAACTCCACACAGGAGGCCCTGAGGAAAATAATTTCCCTCAGAGCCTATGTCATCTTTGGGGATGCTGTGTGGAGGGTTTTTTTAAAGGAAAGGAAGAAGAGGAGAATTCTGGGAAGGAAAAGGGTTTAAGGGGTGGGTAGGAATCTGGGGTTCAGTGTGTCCTGGTCATCCGCCTCCAAGACCTAGACAAACCTCACCCCATGAACCCGAGCACCCCTGCTAAATCACCAAACGTAGCGAACCACTTGGGGTGACCTATGGCAGAGGTGTTGTTATCCAATAAAGGTTCCCGGGGCGGCGGTACCCATTCCCGCCTCCCAAATTTATATGGGTCTATCAGCATCTTGCTCATGTAGTTGCTTTGCCCAATTATTTTTGTACAATTTCAAAACATTGAACAATCAAATGGGATCTTTTCTCATTAATTTTCAACTAGTGTCGATCATAAAAATCACCGGAAAGTCTGAATTCTTAACATACAAGTTCCAATTTAAAAAATGACAATTAAAATAATTTTCTCTTAAAATATTGTATTGTGTTAGGTAGGTACTTCATCACTCTAATGATTTTTTTTTAATGGACGGTGTGTCCTCTTTTATTTGTTTGAAAATGAATTATCTTATTTTTAGAGCAAAATGGTGTTTTTTACCCGTTCTGCGTGTATATTTCTTAACTTTAAATTTTTAAGTTTCTAAAAAAATATATGTTCCAATAATTATTATAAACCTGTTTTTTATGTTATTATAAAAGTTATATGTATGAACAAATTCATAGTGTTTCTTTGAATGCATTTAAGACATTTGCCACGAGATTTTTTGTTCTATTAACGAGTCGTGTTTTATTAAACATTTTCACAATTTTCGCTTAAATATTATCGTTTTTAATATTAGCGCGTTCCCTTTAACATTCGTATTTACATATCTCCCATTCTTCTTTGTTGAGTCTGTTTACATTATAAATACCAAATATTAGGTCCTTACATATGAAATTGGCGTTTTGTATGGGAGGAACTTTGTATGGGAGCTTATGGGAGTTTTATATGGGAGCTTTTTCACCTTCCCAATTTGCTTCAAGTGGATTAAAACAGTTTTATCACTAACACCGCAGCCTGCAGCTAACTCGGACGTGGTTTGCGATGAATCCGCTTCCACAATAGCCTTCAATTCTTCATTATCAACTTTGGTCTCCGGCCGTTCACGGGGCTTGTTCTGCAGGTCGAAATTTCCAGAACGAAAACGTTGGAACCAAAAACGCACTGTGTTTTCTTTTGCGGCACCGTCGCCATACACATCATTAATCCTTCGAGCCGTTTCTGCAACACTGGTGCCACGGAGGAACTCGTACTCGTAAATAACGCGATATTTCAAGTTTTCCATTTTGTAAACTAAGTGACGCAAAGAAAAAAAACAATTAAGGAAAAAAACAAATGAATTATAATTTTCGAAACACAAATACATGAGTAAATAGCTGTATAAATTTGAATTTGGAATTCCTAACCAAAGAGAAGATATTTGAGATCAAAGTTGCCAGTACTGCAAAACGCCAATTTCATATGTAAGGACCCAATAATAGGTAAGCTTTGATTAAATTGAGACTTTTCCTATCATTTCGCTCGAGTAGAATTATAATAAAATTGTTAATTATATTACAAAAGATATGAGCGTAGACTGCTACTACATAATGTGTTTTTCAATTATTAAATTATTAATCCATATAAGAAACAATTTTTAAAAATACTACATTATGGGTAAAATTATTTGTGACAGTTTCCGTTGATTCACTTTTTTCTTTCTTACAAAATTATTCACAAAATAACTAAAAGCCACTTTTACGTTTAAATCGACTATTACTGAACTCCGATGGCCAAGTGATTTTTATGACCATCACCTATGTTATTTAGTGGTGATATAAGGTACCTAGAATATACATATTTTGTTTCGTTACACATATATAATCGGCACGTATGTAGGTTGTATTTGTGGACGTGTTCGTGATCCAACTATAGTCCGAATTTGGGCCTATATTTCCGTGCAAAACTATGTTTTCCAAATTCAAATGGAATGGAGATCTACGAATTCAGGCGAGTGTAAGTAAGACGGAACGCTGGACGGTTGGGCTATTTCCATTTAAATTTGTGTGGAAGTCACCTCTAGTGATTTATTTTTTGTATGTGCTAGGATATATTACATTTGCACTTTTACTATACGTAGTTTTTGCGAAATGGTCAATTTATAAAGTGAACACGTTTTCCAGGAAACTCGATGAGTTTTTTAAACTCCTGTCATTTATCTTTATGTTGATATTTATTATGTAATTTTATCTAACAGCTGCTGTAATCGCCTACGATGTATTCAAAAAACGTTTTATATTTAATTTACCTTCCTGATCTTGACTTTAATGTGTATTTATTATTGTCGACGCGTACAATTAATATTGTAATCTAGGCGATTAGTACGTTAGTGTAGATATTTCGGTATTTACTTATTTATAATTGAATCGATTTTTATTCTAGCACCATTATTGAAATTGTATGAATCCATAACTGATCTAACATGCCTATCTTCTTCATCTATCTTATATCTATCTATCTTTTATCTAAAGGATAACCAATCACTTACCACTGCACCTCTGCAAAGGAGCCAACAACGCAACAATTTTTTATGAGTCGAAATTAGTGTCTGTCAACTTTAATGGGGGGGGGGGGTGACACCAACCACATTATCCACCCTATCCGCCCGGGTGCCACCCATGCTAGCTACGCCACTGATTATGTACACATTTGTTTTGAAACACAGAAGAAGAATTGGGACTACCTTGGAAGCAAGTTGTTGGTGTACATAATCTCGTCTTTGAACCAAAAGAAAGGTATTTGACCACCTCTAAGGTAAACCATATCGTTTTGTACTTATTCGTGTTGTTGTGGCGATACCTCGCCTCGTGGGGAACACTGTGGGATTATTTTAAAGTTTATTATAGTTAAGCGCACTTGAAGTTAAATAACCCAAAATTGCGCTAGTATTACGTTTTACGTTATTATTATTATAATTGAGGTATAGCGGTGGAACTACAATGCGTTTGCGTTGTTGGCTCCTTTGCAGAGGTGCAGTGGTAAGTGATTGGTTATCCTCTTTCCTTGCATCCATTGTTTTTCCTACACATATTATCCAATTCCGTCAAATAACGTTACGTCTCCTTTAATTTTTAATATTTAATTCGCAAGTGCATCTGAAGCTGTAATTGTAATTCGTAAGCATTTTCGGATGCAACAGAGTGTATAAATAGGGTCCTGTACAATATTTACCAGTTGAACAATGATGGTTATTTCAAAATTCCATAACTCAAGTGGAAATAAATAAGTAAATTTCATGATGCCAGAGCTCACCGTTCGAGAGTTTTTACTGCTCCACGCGACCAGATTTTCTCTAGTTTTATAGTTAAGATTATCTTCGGTAATATTTGATAGTCTTGACTAATTCAACACCTTGCTAAATTGACCACACTGGATTATTAAATTTTATCGTAATCGTAAAAAAATCTTGGTTCTTAGTATTTTTGTAGGTTGCCCAACATATTGAATGATTAAATAGACCTTCGTCGTGTTCCTTGCAGAATAACCTCCGATGTTTGAAGGTTTATTTGAACGTTCTGTGAACTTAAAAACAATTACGAACGGAAGTGGGCAAGACCAAGCATTCCCGCCTGAAGATACGAGTAGAAAGGAAACATGAACCGAGTGGTTTTTAAGTGGTTCAGAATACTTGCGCCAGTTTCACGGAAATATCTCTAAAAACGCGCACAGAAAAGGTAAAATTTTACTAATACGAGAATTCAGATTCTCTGAAATGTTTCTATACATACGCATGGAAAATATATTACTTAAATGATCATTTGAATTCACTTATTAATTTTGAAAATATGATTCCGATTCTCGGAAATGTTTCTAAAACCCGGCACGGAAAAGATAATGTGAGATATTCGAATATGGAATATATTATAATAGTATTATTATTTGGTTGTACAGTTTGTAAACGCAAGTGGCGCCCTCTCTTATTTTCAAAAATAACCGTTGAATTTTTCAAACAACATCAGTTTCAAAAGCTTTTTATATTAAAAATAGCTGAATTAAAAGTATTCTGCCGTAATTATTTTTTAAATTGAATTATTTTTCTTCTAGTTGTTTTTTTTTATATTAGCTCCCCTCAGGGCCAAAAAAAGGAATGGAAGGAGAGGAAGTTCTGAGAAGCAAAAGGGTATTAGGGGTGGGTAGGGATCGGGGTTCAATGTGTCCAGGAGTGACGGACGTGTTAATCCATCCTCCCACTGCGGTGCAAGGCGATGTTCCGAAAGAGTACGGCTGGAGAAGTCATTCTCTCCCGATCCGGCCCGCCATGCGGGCAGACGCATCCGCCGCCACAAACCTCACCCCATGACCCGGGCACCCCTACTAAGTCACCAAACTTAGCGAACTTGGGGTGACCTTTGGCAGAGGTGTTGGTTATCCAATAAATGGTTCCCGGGGCAGCGGTACCCATACTCCCTGATTGAAATTGTGTTACATTATCTAGAACAAATATGTTCCATTCTTTATTCTCGTTAGAAAAAAGCCAGAACTTTGACCATGATGTTTCTTGTTTGGAAGCTTCGGCAAAACGCATTTAGAAAACCCAGTAAAAAAGAGAAAAACCCCGAAAACTTATGATTACTGTTACTTTCGGCTACCGGATATTTGTATTTATCTGGATTCTATGTACGTTGTAACCAAATGTATGCGCACCTATAAATTGATGAAATCAATGTACTTGCCGAAATTTACAAATGGATTTTTTGTACCTACTAAACTTTTGAAATACGCACTAGAAAAAAGGAAATTCCAGTCACTAGTCATCCCTAGTGACTTAAGTTGTATAGTTTTATTTATTTGAAGTCACTAACTTCACACAATTTTTTTTTAATTTTGCTCTGGAGTTTAAGGTTAGTGTGTAGGTGGATTTACTGTAAATATGTATTTGTGTTGTTATATTAATTTCTAACACCCCACGGAGGTCTCATGATGTGTGTATTTTCCCCAGGGACGCGCTCTTCTTCTTCGTGCTCCTGATCGATGTGTCCAAAGCCTCGCTGCTGGCACGCCTCGCGCTAGCCGCGGGCAGCCAGCGCGAAGTGCGCGAAAGTATCGCGCACGGCGTGCAGCTGCTGGGGCCGCCGCTCACGCTGGACACGCTTGTGGAGGCGCTGCTCGTGGGCGTGGGCGTGCTGAGCGGCGTGCCGCGCCTCGTGGCACTCAGCTGGTATGCGTGCATGTCTGTGGTGGTCAACTACGTGGTCTTCATGACCCTCTACCCCGCCTGTCTGTCGCTGGTTTCCGAGGTGAGTTTTAATATAATATCTGACTATAGTTATATAATTGACAACCTCCGTAGTCCAGTGGCTAAGACTCTTGACTCACAATCCGGAGGTCGCGGGTTCGAACCCGGCGTGCGCAATTAAATTTTATTTGATTAATTGTGTTATTTCACAATTAATTCATTTAAAATAATATATAGTATATTTGCGGCACGTTCCAGAGTGGAAGATACTATTAGTATCGCCCTGGCGTAAGACCACCATTCAGAATTGAAACGTTGCTTGAAAATGGCTTTAGCCGTGTTTGGTGACCAGATCTGAATAGCCAGGTACTTCCCAACCTTCCTCTACCCCACCTCCTTTCCCTCCCCACTACCTTCAGCCTCACAACATACCCCAATTAGGGGTGCCATAGTCTCACTGGCTCCAGACAAGAGCAGTTAAGATTCTTGTGCGGTATTCAGTGTAAAAAAAAAATGCAAATACTTCCAACCTTCCTCTTCAATCCTCTCCCTTCAGTCTTCCAACACACAATTCGTGATGCAATAGTCATAGGAGTACACACACGCAATTGCGTCTTGCAACTACTCAAGTCTGCAGTCAGCCGTTCTTATCAGTACCTACTCTCTCACTAATCCGCCACCCCAAAAACCGGGCAAGCGTCCAATTAGTGAAAATTAGATTTGGTTAGGTTGCGCGAACGCAGGTGCACAAGAACTCGCTTGTCCCCACGTTTCGCGTCCTTTTTGAAACTGAAGATCCGTGTAACATAACAACGTACAAAATAAGCTAAAAATTAAAATATATATTTAGTAAAAACTAGCATCCCTTTCAATCTTTCATAAAATTTCCATTTTTTTTGGTTTAAAGTTAAAGTGTCACTTTTTTATTAACTTGAGCAAACAAAAAAAAAGTTGCAGAACGAAAAGAACAAATACGACAGTTGCTACCAGAGGGCTAACTGAAATGTCCTGAAACAATAATTAAGAATTAACCCTGGAGATTGGTAAAATGGCCAGCTCTAGCAAGCTTGACGGCGGTATATTTAATGCATAGTAAGATAATGGATTATAGTAGTAGTTGGTGAAATTTTAAATTATTTGTATATGTTAAATTCATGCTCGGCTTACGATCTCTACAGGAAATGGCTGTGGGTCGCAATTTGCTTATGTGTCGTAGTTTTCGAACTCCTGGTTTTAAGCTACCCATTTAAAATGTATGTTTCTTTCGCGCTTTCAGTTGAACAGCATAAGCCACATTGATTGGTGCTTTCAAATTGCGAAACTGACCAATAGACCACTTGTACTGGGTTAAAGTCAATACTGCTAATGAGCCATCCCCAGTACATAAACAAGCAAGAGCATACATATCCCTGGATAGATTTTTCCCTTCTGAACGTTTTTACATATGGATCTTCCGCAGTATTGGACTTACACCGACGAAGGCCCGATCTAATACCAGGTCTAATACCCGAACGGTTACAAAGATAGCCGATGATATCCGATCGACTGGTGGGCACATTCAGTGACCGTTTCTCCTGCTGCAGATTTACTCAGAGCATCCTTTAGAACGGACATTAAGTCCAGTTAAATATTAATTGTTAATACGATGATAATAAATACGACTCGTAACCCAACGAACCGAAGTATCATTGAAACTCCCGATCATCAGAGTTATATTTTTCATCAGAGGAAACAACAGAACACCTCAATTGAGAATGTTCCAACAAAAATAATATTTTTAGTTCCAATTGTTAAAAATATATTATTTTTTTATCTATACCATTTATTTAAAAAAAAATGTATGTTAACTAGTCAATCACTGAATAAAATCTGTTAACAAAACTAAAATTAGATGCAAATCTAAAATGCATAATATATATAGTGCCAGTGTTATGTGCAATAGTCTATAAAGTATGTACCTACCCACAATATGATAAATCTAAACAATGGAACAATTGAATTGAACTTTTTTCTCTTGATTGAAATGAATGAACATTTTAGTTGGTAGACATATTCATTGAAGTCCCAGCTATGAGGCAATATCTAACTGGCGCATTAATATTTGGGTCACCAAAAATCTACTAGACCGTCACACCACGGAGGTAACTTCAATCACACCTTTGTGCATTTCAGTTGTCAAATGGAGCAAGGAGTGGTGAGGCTCCGGGAGCCGGACTATTGCGGGCTCTCCACGCAGCTGAAGAAGAACAGAAACCCAACCCGGTTGTGCAGAGGGTGAAACTCATCATGTCCGCTGGCCTACTTCTGGTTCATCTGAACAGGTGATTATTCTTCTCATTTCTTCCAACAAGAATAATGTGTCTAAAAAGATAATTGAATGCTTCTGTACCGCCGTTTTCGTGAGAATATCACCTAAATGGATCTTTACAACTTGATTTATCTAACATGTAACTTATCACTTAGATTTATAACTAATGACTTAAAGCTTACATCTAAGATTTATAATTATTAGTGACTTACATCTAAGACTAGCTAGCAACTGTTGCAATTAGTGACTTACAACTAAGACTAGCTAAAGACTTATGACTAGTGGCTTAAAACTAACGGCTACACAGCTATTGACACAGTTAGACTGAGTTAATGCATCCTACAATGGTCTGTCACAGATTTTGTCATTTCATTCAACATTTAAATAAGTGTATTTTAAAATGTATTTTTATCCATTGACAATACGTGAGCCCTAACCTGTTTCCTAATGAATTAGCTAGCTCCATTCACAAAACGCGAGATGTGTGATATTAATATGGCGGAGATTGTGTTAGAGCTCCCCACGCGGCTGACATTCGACTTCTTTAAAGAATAGAAGGAGGATGTGTATATCTCTAAAGAATATCTATTAGTCAGTATTGTCCTCCTGATAAACATCTCTACTGTGATTTTTGAGCCACTTGGAACAGATCTAAATGTTTATGTTGAGACTTATTTATTCTTAGTTTCACCTTGGCTTTGAAGCCGAACCGTTGTGCGCTCCCAAATGCCACATTTTTTTCGAAAATCTTAAAAATAAGTCAAATCTTTATCAAAAACATATTTTTATATTAAATATTGTGATCTAATTTTATTGTGTGTGTTTTTCTTCAGTCGGTGGTCCTTGAAGGGAGACTCAGACCACGGAGGTCCGGGAGATTCCATCACCAATCAACACAGCATTTTGAATAGGACAGAGGAAACACTCTTTCCTTCATACATGAAGTAAGTTTGATCTTTTGTTTTATATATCTAATTTATTCAGTTCTAAAGATTAAATTCATCATAATCAAATGATTAATGATGATTGATTAAATGCCAGAGTTGCTCTACCCTTTGACTCTTAATAATTATTGACCTTTCATAATCAAATCTATTGCAATTAATATCCATTATAAACATTTATTCATATAAAATACGAACATAAGAAGCACGATCCAATACAATGCGCATTATAATAATAATATTTTACATCTCTATAAATAAACAAATGAAGGCTTGTGTTGATGACATGTAACCTGTAACAATTTTTCCTCGTTATCTGTAATTTTCCTGCACTCTAAAACATGATTAAAATAACTATGTAATATTCTGTGCGAACTTCTTAATACGCACTTTCCTCGCTTATGTATATAGAGATATTCATATCATGATCCTTTTCTAGGTGGCTAACAGTCAGTGTGGAGCATATTGTGATATTGATACTTGTCTGCGCGCTGGCTGCAAAATTCATCTTCTTCGAGGACCAAGAAGAACTTGATACTAAACTGATACTATCCACCAAAAAAGTAGAGAGCGAGACTAGAGAAGAAGCCATGAATAACCTTACCAAAGAATCTAGCATGAAGCACGTGACCTCCCTAGCGGACTTGAGGTTAAGCAGTGAACAAGTGAAACCAAAAAGGCCGATATTTGAACTTTCCGATTTTGAATCGGAAGACAAAGAAACTCAAACTGAAGTGAGCACAGTGCCTGCCTTGACTGCCAGTGAAAAGAAAACTAGTATAGAAAATATTCCCCGGTTTCCTCGCACGGAAGCCGAGTGCCTGGAAATATACAAGTCTGAACTGGGGGCCGAGGGGTTGTCAGATAACGAGGTCATCTTGCTGGTCAACAAGGGGCACATCCCCATGTACAAACTGGAGGGCGCTTTGGGGGACAATCTGAGAGGAGTCAAGTTGAGGAGAGAAATCATTACACAGCGTAGTGGATTCCAGTCTGATGTTCTCAATGGACTGCCTTTCTTACATTACGACTACTCAAAGGTAAATCAACCTTTTCATGTTAGTTTACCTTTCCATTCCTATATGACTGATTACTAGGTATATTTGTTTCGCCTCATATTGACAGTGCCGCAATGAAATTTGTACCTATAAAAAAATCATTTTTTCGACTGACCGATAGAGATTTCCGTTTGTTTAGTTTTGGATTCGGCTGCGCTCATTCCAAAATCATACCTCTGAAAAATAATACGGAAACACATAACTTGCTTCTGTGGTTTAGATCAAGCCAATGAATCCACTTTTTATTTAAAAAAATCAATTAATTAATAAACATATGAATTCTGTGTGTTGGTTAGGTACCGAAATTGTCCTACCGTGTACTTCATTGGGGCAATATTGAGTATTACTATTTCTGTGTGAAGTTTATGGTCTATTGAAAATGCCTGTAGTTACAAATAAAATCGCAGATTTCACGAAAAAAACATTATCTAGAATATTAAATGAGACAAAAGTTAGTGACATCTTTTGGTATTCGATAGAAGCTTGATCCAGCTAAACATATTAACTGATTGCGGGAAGTTCAAAATAAATTCTTAAAAATCACCAATGTGTTATGAGTTATGACAAATTAATTTAAAACAATGATATTCATTACGATTAATTATTAAATTTATTATTTACTATAGGTGCTGAACACTTGCTGCGAAAACGTAATAGGATATGTGGGAATCCCGGTGGGTTTTGCTGGTCCTCTGATAGTGGACGGAATCCCGTACATGGTGCCCATGGCCACTACGGAGGGAGCCCTGGTGGCCTCTACGAACCGCGGCGCCAAGGCTTTGGGAGCCCGAGGAGTCACGTCCGTTGTGGAAGATATTGGCATGACAAGAGCACCGGTGGTCAGTTTTCCCAATGTTGTCAGAGCGAGGTAAGAAAAAATTCACAGAATAACAAATAATAATAACAATAAGAATCTTTACAATCTCAAACGGTCACTGCTGCTGAGACCTCTCTTTCTAAAACATCTGTCGTTTATGGCAAAGAGGGAGAGATTGCAAAGGGCCTATGAGCGATACGCCCTGCCGCCATCCATTTCCAATATGAATCACTCTGTCTTGGCAGACTACGTTTCATTCATACTCGTCTTTTTAATAATTTTTGTTGTTTTTCTTTTAATAGTGAGGCAAAAAGGTGGATTGAAGGTAAAGAAAACTTTGAAAAAATCAAGGAGGCATTCGATGCGACTAGCCGATTTGCCCGACTTCAAGAAATCCACATTGCAATCGACGGCCCCCAGCTGTACATCAGATTCCGCGCTACTACCGGAGATGCCATGGGAATGAATATGGTGTCGAAGGGAGCTGAAATGGCCTTGCGTTATATTCACCAGCACTTCACCGATATGTCCATCATAAGCTTATCTGGAAATTATTGTTCAGATAAAAAGCCAGCAGCAATTAATTGGTCAGTACATTTCTCATTCTATTTTATTTTTACAATTCACTTGAGCCAAAATAACAATAATTGCAAGACATAAATTTAATGTTTTTGTACTATAAGTTCAAAACCATTTGAAATTGTGAATATGTAATAATAAAGGTTAAATGTTTATAATTATTGCTGTAATGTGTGTCTTTCTTTGACTTTTATAGGATTAAAGGACGAGGTAAACGAGTTGTTTGCGAAACAGTCATCGATGGAGAGACACTTAGGACTATATTTAAAACTGATGTCAAAACTTTAGTAAGATGTAATAAACTGAAAAATCTATCCGGTTCGGCCTTGGCTGGCACAATCGGTAAGAACAAACCTTATGTTCATCAATAATTTATAAGTATAACATATTATTATAGAGTATACTCTCTTATACTCGCTTATATATGCTTTTCAAGTAGCATGACAATAAGTTTTGTGTTTGAAATTCTTATATTCGGTTCCAAAAGGCATTTGTTAATTTTAATTTCCAAAGAACCGAAAAAAAAAACTTCTCCTTATGGGTGATTCTATGCAGGGGTTATTTCCATTTGTTTCAAAAATATCAAAACAATGTGATATTTTTGCTTCCAAAAACAATTAAATGTATACACGTCACTTTACTTTATCTACGCGTATGTTTCATATGTGATCCATGTAGTTTCACTAAATCACGTACATTGTGTCAAAACTTGCCGCGTGATGAAACAGATTGTGTTGTAAAGGTTAAAACATGTATGAATTAAATAGCTCTTTATGAAAAGTTACCAATTTGCACATCTGACGTTGTTCATTGTGACTGTTGATATTAAAAGGTGTATTAGTAGTACAAAAATATAATCAGTAGGTATGTATTAGAATTGAACGTTTTGTGTTATCCTCAAGGTGGTAACAATGCGCATGCTGCCAACATGGTGACGGCGATCTTCATAGCCACGGGCCAGGACCCGGCGCAGAATGTGACCAGCAGCAACTGCAGTACAAGCATGGAGCCCGCTGGAGACGACGGGGAGGACCTCTACATGACCTGCACCATGCCCTCCTTGGAGGTTGGCACTATTGGTAAGTTCATTTGAACCTTTATTTTATTGATTGATTAGACCACGTATGTTTCATGATTTGCCAGTTTTACATAGGTGTCTTCTTTGAATGTCTAACGACAACTACTGACTAATGTTAAAATTTTTTAATGTTCCGCTCGTTTTCTACGAGTACCGAAACCAAGCATTTAGCTACGAAATATAGTTTTGTATTTTAATATTTTGAAAATCATTTGATCGAGTAAAGAAGTATTTAGTAAAAAAACTGCATACTTTAACAATTAATGTGGTAACACGATGCGTAGAGGAATGTGATGCAATATATTTTTACGAGTTTGATATGAAATTAATTCAGGACTGGAAGAAATAAACGACAAGTGCGGAAAAACCTATCATTATCGGCCTATTGATAACATATTGACTGTACATTGAAATGTAGTTCAGTTTTAACACCATATCACAATAATTACTGAAGGAGCCTATGTACTTCTAGAGTGGAAGATACTCAGTATGGCCCTGGTAGGAAGCTACCATATTTAGTGATTAGATCTAAATAGACAAGTATTTCCTAACTTCTTTCAGCCCCCTAAAGATGCCATGATCTCATTCTGAATACATAATTACATCAATATTTCTACTGTAACTAAGCGCATATTATCACATTGAAATCTAACTTGTTTTTGTATCTTCCAGGTGGCGGCACCATCCTCCCAGGCCAGAGCGCCTGCCTGGAGATGCTAGGAGTGCGTGGCGCGCACATGACGAGCCCTGCGTCCAACAGCATGCAGCTAGCGCGCATTATCTGCGCCACCGTGCTGGCCGGCGAACTCAGCCTCATGGCCGCGCTGGTCAACAGCGACCTTGTGCGCAGCCACATGCGTCATAACAGGTACACTTACTAATTAATCCTCCCTACCGAAGTAGGGATTATACATAATAAGGATATCTAACCTTCCCAGTTTCTCATGAAGAGTTCTCAGTAGCAATACCATTAAGTCTAGTACCTGAATGTTTTGTCCATTATTAAGCTGCCTCCACACACATCCGTCTAGTCCACAGGTTAAGAAAGCATTAGCACAGACCTGTGACAAATCACGGGACATTTTATTTTTTTTAAAAAGAAATACAAACATTCCCGGGTTACGAATAACCCAACAATGTTTGAAAATCTCCTACTACCACCACAGAAAGCCGAAAATGTTGCTTGTGTTGTGATGGAGGACTTAGCCAGCCGAGGAATCGAACATGCGACGCCCAGGTGGGACCCAAGCTCTATGCCCACTCAACCACTGACCGGTGGAGTGGGCATAATCACAAATCCAAAAATCCTATTATAATTATAATAGGATTTGTGAAACTGAAAGTATTTAAAAAATATATATATTTGCCTTGTGGTCATAGTCTTTCAAAAGATGATCATAAATTTACCTCTTGAATGAACACCGTTAGCACTTCGCATTGGTAAACTTGAAAAATTGTGACATTTAACAATAGATTATAGATTAATAATTAATAAAATAATTTTGATACCTACTTTATCGCTTGTTTGAATCGTTACCACAATCAGTTACAATTTTGAAAATCAAAGCTCATTCTAGTTCAATGACCTAGACGTCATTGAGATAATCACCCACCCGCCACAGACACTCTTTAAATAATTAGAAGATTTGGAAAGAGATCGAACAATGGGCTTGATTTTAAGAAAGGACGGTAGGACGGCCGAGCCTTTGACAGCTGTTACTGGGCAAACCAGACACTTTTACAATTCGCTCTGCCGATTTTAACGAATGAATATATATTCCAGGTCTTCCGCCGCCATCAACATCGGCAACAGTCCCCTACGAGTGCCGGCGCCGCAACAGAGAAGGATATCCCTCGCACCGCCCACCCCTGCCCTGCACCACTCACACACGTGATGCTCCGTCTCTCTTCACCATTCTATATCTTCAATGCGTGCTACCAGTTATACATTGTGCAAATTATCCGCAGATAATATTGCGCAACCAAACATTACCTCAAGACGGGACAATTTCGAATATATTTTGTTAATATTAGTGCTGTCGGTTATTTGACTATTGATATTCTAGGATAAATGTATACATTGAAAGTCTTCCAAGTTGTAAAGAAAATAGTGTTTAAAAACTAGTTATTTTAATACTGTAAATTTAATACGAGCGATAGTGATCATTTTCACGCTTGTTGCTTTTTGTTGTCTTTCTTTTATAAAAATCGTTACGTCGAAAATGTCGCCACATAATTGAAATCAACACGTAACGTCATTATGTACCTACATAGTTTTTTAAATGTCACCTTTTGTACGACTTGGAATCAATAATTGGTAATAATTATTGTTTTCAATGACGTGATTTGTGTTTATAAGTTTTCTCTGAATGAAAAGGGAATGTAAAGCATGTTTTCATGTAATTAATTTATTGTTTTAATTTTCAAAAGTTAGTAATAGTTGTTATTTTTAAACTGGATTTTTTTCTCCAATATTTATTAATCATAAAATTGATCTTGTTTTAAAGCCATCATTCATTTACGCATCATTATTTTAGATTTCAAGTAGTTAATCATTTTGGGAAATAGCTGGTAATTAAGTCTTCTAATGAATATTTTATAGCTTAGATGAACCTAAAGAGTACTTAAGCTGGGTGACAGCTCTATGATAAGACATTTTATATTAAAACTTGATGGATTCAAGACAAATATCAGTGAAGCGCTTTATACCAGACCTAACTGGCCCAATGTTTTGTTAAAATTGTAGTTTTTAAGTCAACCAGGGTACTTTCAGCTTCTCTGTTCTACTTACTAATGCAGGGGAGTTTTTCGTAACATCACTACATATATGTTTTTCTTTTTGAAAATACGCCTTTGAAAAATGCAATTGTATCTAGGTTTTATTTCTGTTATAATTTTATTTATGTATATTTCTCTGTGGGTGGACAGCAATTCTTTATGTAAAATTGATTTTGAAGAGTTGCTGCAGAGTAATTAATGTCAGTGAAACTCTTTTATAAGTTTCTTCGAAGGAATGCAAAAAAAAAACTTCTTATCTAGGAAAACTACTTACATGAGAATCTTATATTAGAGTTTTACTGTATATGTATGTAATTGATTCATGTATTGTTCTTATTTTGGCAGAATGTGTTCAATTATTAGAATTAACATATTCCACCTGAACAGGGAAGATACAAAATATCAGTTGGATAGAGCACCCAAAAATTTATACATATTATTGGCAGATTTTGTAAGCATTGATGCCTTTTCTATAAACAATGTATGATGAAGAATGGTAAAGTCATTGTTATTTTGTATAAATTAATTTTGTGTATCATTTAGATGTATTTTTAATTTTATAACATGCTCTATCCAATTTTTATTTCGTCCATGTATAGAATGAAAATTGTTTTATGTTTAATTGTATGCATGTAAAAGTTTGGTGTTTAAAAGTAGCTAGCAAAAGCCATCAACACAGAAGTGTTAAGAAGAGAGTGGACTGTACATAATAATGAAGTATTTATAAGACAATGGGGGAGCACAAATTTGCTTCCACTTAAATTACACATTGTTTCAATGTTGTGAGAATAATATTCTAAATAAATGCTATTCTATCAAATGACAAAGACCCATTTGTTTTATTATTCTTGCCTCCACATTATAGATTGACTACCTACGATATATTAAGTAATGTCCCCATAGTAGCAAATAAGTTTAGATTGAGGATAGGGAAATAAAACAAGAAATGAACGAGGGATGAAACACCAGGCGATTATATCATTGGTGGAATAAATCATCCATTAGTTGAGAAAGGCAAATTAGGGTACGACAAAAGTAATACATATATAACTAATAAGTCAAACATCCTTATATTATTTTATTTTATTACCACATGGGTGGAACACCTTCAGTCTTCATTTGGAATCAAAGAAAAAAACAAGAAATGCCTCGTAGACATAATTCATGATCCAAATATTTGCCCAATCGAGGCTTAAATTTCCAATACAAAACTGTGTTTACGAAATTCAAATAGGATGGAGACCTACAATGTCAGGCGAGTGTAGTGAGATGGAATGCTGGGGGGGTTGAGCTAAATGGAGCATTTGTTTCCATTCAAGTTTGTATGGAAGGCACTTCTAATTTACTTATTTATTTTATGTTTGGAATACATATATGTACTTACATAGAGAGAAACTGAGTTCAAAACCACTTATCCGTAGAACTTACGTGATGAATTTAATTTCCTTTCTCTCGGATAACACTTACATATTTTTGTTGCGCAACGTGTGAACCTCTTATTCGGTCGAAGTGTTCCAAAACACAATAAAATTACAGTATTATGACAATATGTATTACATGACACCTCTATGATCTGAGCATGACACCAATTGTGAGAAATGGGACAAATTAATAACTCGCATTTTTGCTTACTACATGAGGCCTATAAAAGTAAAACTGCCCAAATCACTAAACCACACTTTGGCCTAACGATTGATTAGTAATCTATATCTCACTCACTACACCTTACTATCTTTAAACCAAAGCAAAAACGCATCCAAGCCTGAACACTGGTTAAATGCAAAACTGCCTCTCTCTTCCATTTTCTCTCCAAATGCACTAATCACGAGCCAGAAAACATATACATATGTAAGTACTTCGCAAATCAAACATGCCGTTGAAGTGCAAAAACCGCCACTCTAACATGTTCAGGTGCAAAAACTCCACTAAACTGAGTTGAACTGCGAAACCTTCACTATCCAAAAATACATTTTTAGAGCAGAAAATGCGGATCTAAGAAAATATGCAAAAGCTTGCAATTTTAAAAAGTTTAAGGGAAGTATGCAAATCGTTTCTTTGAAATGCTGAATATTTTGCATTACTGGATAGTGGCGATTTTGCTTTTATACCCCTCACATACATTAATTTATAAAGTGGCATATTAGGAATCAAAGGAGAACGAATCATAATATGTTTACTAAATATTTTAAGTTTATTAAGTATTTTTTAAAAATTTAATTACATATCTTAAAAAAAACAATATTGCATCATAATTTTTAAAAGAACTAAAACTAACTATAAAAAAGAGAGAGAATAGATTTAAATTTATAGAGGAAATGAAATCTTTCAAATATTCAAATAAAATTAAATTATCCTACACGATTTTGTGGAGGTCATTTAGAGACAATGCAGGTTATAGAACCTAAATTGCACATTTCAGGCATAACATACTAACCCTATATTTTTCTGCACAGCAAAAAATTATAACATCAACAAGCAGTTTTGAAAGTTATTTACAATTTTCCAGACACATTTTTATTTATACAACAAAAAATAAGAAACAATACCTATACGGCAATCAAAATAAAGATCCAAATGAGGTAAGATATTATTTTTAATACATTTGAAAATTATCTACAATTTTTGTCTATTTAGAATTCCAGACATATTTTTATTTATACAAAAAACAACAAGAGATATAAAAAAATATCTTATAAGCATACATAATATACGGCAATCCAAATAGAGATTATTTTGAATACATTTTGTACTTATGGCTAGCTGCTTATTTTGGAACGCCGCTTGGTATAAACATGCATTGTTTTCTCAAAATTTTCAGATACATTTTTATAAATTCACATTTTTTCAAATTCTTCTACATATTGACAGATTGTGCACACATGCGTATAAATATCTTTATCCTCATCATAATCCTCGGATCCGTAAATATGCACATGTGATTTTTTAGTTTTGACATACAAACTGCTTCTAACATTCATTCTCAGCTCCTTTAGCTGCTTGGTGTATTTCTTGGACTTGCAGACGTCCTTCTTCTCTAGACGGAGTTCCTTCTCATTCATGATAGCCTCCGGTGAGCCCCAGACCTGAAGGGCCCTCTCCTCTATCTGGATGTGGAGATAGAGCTTCATGGAGCCCCAGCGACTGTTGTGGGGGTTCTTGCGCAACATGCACTTCAAAATAGGCTCCCGGCTGTCCAGATCACAGTCCTTCAGGAGGTAATCACTCTTAGCTTCGGTTCTTGTAATGAGAGAGTGTTTGTCATCATTATCCCTGCAAAATTAAAGCAAACTGTAGAATATTGTTAAGTCTCCTTACTCCACTTACTTCTTAATATGCAAAAAAATATTTAAATAACACTTCGTTTCAACTTAATTACTACAAGAAACAACTATTTATATCAGGGGAGATGGTAAAAGATGCATTCCTGTTTAATAAGTTTAAAAATTTCCCTCATCAAAAAATCTTGTGCCGCCATTTTGGATTTGGTTAATATGAAATGATGTTTACAGATAGGTTCCGTTTCAATCGAATTACGCACAAATTTAAATTACCCAAACTAAGAACCTGATAACCTATTTTGTGCATGTTATGGCGTAAATAGTTGTTTCTTTTACTAATTAAGTTGCAACGAGTTGTCGCTTCAATAATTTTGACATATTTAAATAAGCGAAGTATGGAAACTTTACCAAGGTTAAAATACTATAAATCTTAGTAATATATATGGTAGTTCCAGAGAAGGGTTGACTGTGATGTCATCGTTCTAGTATCTTCTGTCTTTTCAGATTTTTTACAAGACGTGTGAGATAACCTATATATCGTAACTATGTGTCTGACAAAACTTAAGCGAGAGACAGCTTACTCTAAGGTCAGCAGATCTAGATGTCACTAATCAAACTTTCTAGGTCAAATCGAGCCGTTTACTATGATCGCTCTTTTCATGTAGCTGGCCCTCTCATTTTGAATAAACTTCCCTCAGCTTTTAATAATATCCAGAATTTGGCTGAATTTAAACAGGCTTTAAAAACAAAATTATTTAAAAAAAATCATACCACTCATGAATCCTAACATCTTTTCAATATACGTAAAAAGCCATGTTCCCAAGTTTCCGGTAAATGTTTGATTTCGGTTTCCCCATAATTGTATTTTTATGTTTAATGTCCAAATTTAATGTCAGAAAATTTCTCATTTCTGAACGCAAACTGCCTTCCGTTAGTATATTATTACATCTTAGTTCTAAAGTTATTGTTTTGTCCTATGCTCTGTGCTACAATAGCACCATTATTGTCTAATATTATTGTCCCGTGTGTGCTATAACAGCACGGTTTTTTGTTAGTTTTTGTTCTTTTATCATTGTTTTGTAAATACTGTACATTCTTTATTTCATACTAGCTGGGTTACCCGGCTTCGCTCAGGACAACATTCGAGAGTGATCTGGAATGTTCCACAATGATGTTTCCAATTCCCTATTCCAGAACATTCCACGACATACTCCGCCACTCCTTCCAGAACTTTCTAGAGCTCTATCGAACTTTCTAGAACGGGAATCGTCATCCTGGAGGGGGGATAGAGATCTACCACATCATATAACTCCCTTGATCGTACCGGGACTCGTTTTCTGCATGTTTTTTTTTACTTTCTTTTACAATATATATTGATTATTTTATCAACATTTTGTAATGGACTCATAAGGAGCACTGTAGGATAAATTTATTATAGTTAAGCGCACTTGAAGTGAAATGACACAAAACTGCGCTATATAAATATAGCGCTATTATTATTATTATAAGAGGATGATCGTCGATAACTAACTAACGATAAGTGGGACTTTAATAACAATGAACAATGTAAATTTTGGTGACAAGCTACTGTACCTAATTCAAAGTGACTATCGTCTTCATAACAACCTCGCTGTTGAGAGGAAAAGTCAGATAGTTTACCTGCAGCTGTCGCAAGCCTTGTAATCAAATGTTTCCCACAGATATGAAGAGGAGAATTCTTTATCACACTCAATGCAGGTGGGTCTTTCAGTAACATCGATGATGGGTGGTGCTTTTTTTGTGAAAACAGGTTTAACCACTGGCACGGTTGGGTTTTCTTCAATTAAAAATCCACCACCACTATCGATAAACTTTGTTCCTTGTACCTTTACAATGCTCTGCAGCACGCTTTCTGTTTCTCTGAAAGATTATTATTATTATTATTAAAATATTGTACAAAATTTCATAACTGCCTCAAGTTGAAACTTGCAACTTAAAAAATAATGGGGGGGGGGGGGGTAGAAGTTATAAACAATGGTATCAGAAAACATTTATATCTACATATCCAGCATTTAAATAAGTAAGTCATGACTACATTTTGGCTGAAGGATGTGGAATAAGCTTGGCATCCCTTAGCATGAGAGCTTTGAGTCTGTTCCTTTCTATCCTCGCCTTTTGTGCAGCTGTAAGATCTGCGGGAGTTTCTTGAATAACTTCCGAATCCATTTTAAGAGGATGTTAATAATCTTTAGAAATTTTAATCTATCGAAAATAGATACGCTTTGGCGTTCGAATAATAAATAAATCGCAAAAATCAAAATCTCTACTCCATAAATAAACCACTCTACTCCTGTCAGATGTCAGAAATTCAGAAAGCGAGACAATCAGACAATAGAAGAAAGAAGAATAATCATAAATAAACCAATCATAGAGATTATAGACATATCTTCGTAAATACCTACTTATGAAACAAGCAGTAGTGATGAGCACAATCGAGATAAATAAAAATTCTGAAAATGTTCATTTCGAAATTTCTTTGAGACTTTTGCAGTACCGATTAATCAAAATAATCGAATGATATCACTGGCAATAAAAGTTGACAACACGAAATTACCTGTATAAATGCAAACATAAATAATCGCCATGTGTAGTTAGTTTTATGTCGTATTTCTTATTATTAATCGATTTTGTGGTAATTGACTCTAGGTTGAGAGCCGTTACTGAGGACACAAGAGTTTTCAGAGGGGCTGAGGTTGAAACTGACCACTTTCTGGTGGTGTCAAGAGTAAACCTCTTTTGCGGATGGCGCTCTAAAGTGAAAAAGGTATCAACTCCTACCAGAGTCAAAGTAGAAAAACTGCAAAACGCTAATGTCAGAAGTGAGTATGAGAAGCGTGCAGAGACGAGATTGAATGAGAAGGAAATGGATGGTCTAAGCATTGATGAAGCATGGAACCACATAAAGGTTAGTCTTTGTGAATCTGCTAGAGATGTGTGTGGAATAAGTACGCAAGGTAGGAAGAAAGGTGACGCATGGTGGGATGACGAGATTAAAGCACTGGTCTCAGAGAAGAAGAAAGCATGGTTATGTCTGATAGCGGCTGGCAGTGCTTCTAGCGAAGAGAGAGATAGAGCGAAAGAAGTATATAAGGGATGCAAGAAAAGAGTAAGTGTTGGAGTGAAAGTACGAAAGAAACGTCTGGAAGAGGAAGAGGGAATAAAAATGACAAAAAACTTCCAAGAAAACATTAAACTGTTTTGGAAGGAGGTCAAAAAGTCCCGGAGCGGTCCAGAGAATGGGAGCCTAAAAGTGATAAAATCGAAAAATGGAAGAATGTTGACGAATGAGGAAGAAATAAATGAGAGATGGATGAAATATTTTGAGGAAGTCTTCGAAAGCAACCCGAGTGATAGTGAGGCCAGCGGCGAATCGGGTATGAACGATGACGGAGTGAATGTTATCAAAATCAGCATGGATGAAATTAAAAATTCGATAAAATGCATGAAGAATGGTAAGGCTGTAGGTTTCGACAATATTGCGGCCGAATACTTTAAAGGAGATAGCCATATTATTCTCACATGGTTGTGCAAACTTTTTAACCAGTGTTTAGAGGAGGGTTACACGCCATTAGATTGGAGAAGGGCTGTAATCATGCCATTATACAAAGGTAAAGGGTCACGTATGGAATGTGGGAATCATAGAGCTATTAGCCTGCTAAGTTCAGTCGGCAAGTTGTACGGAAGAATATTGATTGAAAGGGTAAGAATGGAAACAAAGGATAAAATATGGGATGTGCAAGGTGCCTTTATGAGTGGAAGGGGATGCATGGACCAGATTTTCTCCTTGCGTATGCTCACTGAGAAGTTTCTGGCAAAAAACCAAAAACTTTTTTGTGCCTTTGTAGATCTACAAAAAGCATACGACCGAGTCGACAGGAAAAAGCTATGGAAGGTGTTGTCCAAGTATGGAGTGAATACAAATCTCATACAGGCAATTGCGTCTCTGTACGAGGGAAGCGTTGCATGTGTTAGGGTGAACGGTGGTTTTACGGGGCGGTTTGACATCACAAAAGGTGTTAAGCAAGGCTGCGTAATGTCACCATGGTTATTCAATTTATACATGGATAATTGTATGCAAGAATTGAAAGAGATGGGATTGGGCGCGAATTTGAGTGATCTGAAAATATGTTGCCTGTTGTATGCTGATGATGCGGTGCTGATTTCTAACACTATGGAAGATCTACAGTCTCTCGTGTCTAGGATGAACGAAGTGTGTATGCAAAATGAGTTAATGATGAATGTAAGTAAGTCTAAAGTCATGGTATTTGAAAGGGAGAGTACGAAAACAGTGTGCAATATAGTTGTGAATGATGAATACTTGGAGCAGGTGGATGAGTTTGTGTACCTGGGTAGTATGTTTACGAGAGATGGGAAGGCTGATAGAGATATTGGAAGAAGAGTAAATGCAGGTAACTCCATTAATGGAGGACTGAATGCCGTTGGCGCTAATAAAACACTGTCAAAAGACGCGAAGCTAGCAGTCCACAATGGAGTCCTGGTACCTACCTTGATGTATGGCAGTGAGGCATGGAGTTGGCAGAGGAAGGATGAAAGTAAACTGAATGCTGTCGAAATGAGATCCCTGAGGCGAATGTGTGGCAAAACCATGTATGATCGTGTGAGAAATGTGGATATCCGCAAAGAATGCAAGGCTGATGTAAGCATAATGAGTAAGATTAAGAAAGGGACCCTCAGATGGTTTGGACATGTAGAGCGAATGAAAGAAGAAAATAATGTGAGAAGAATATATGACGCAAATGTGAATGGAAGAAGAAGTAGGGGACGCCCGAGGAAGACATGGCACGATCAAGTGAATCAGATACTTGAGTCGGGCCATGTCAAAAGTCGGAATAATAGAAGAGTATGTATGAGACGATGTATGAATGTGAGTGAAGCAAAGACTGTGTGCCAAGACCGAGTTGTTTGGCGGTCCGTCCTCTCTGCCTACCCCTGCGGGGAAACGGCGTGATGGTTAGTTAGTTAGTTAGTTAGTTCTTATTATTGTTTATGGTCGCCACGATCCACGATTGCCAACAGTGGAACGAGAATCGTGCTGCCGGAAAAATGTTTTTTTGAAATCGTATTGAAAAAATTTTTATTTTATTATAATGGGTGGAACGCAGAGTACCAGAAAATTAAGTGTCAATAATGATTCTCCAATTCACGTTTCTGAAGCAGCGATGAAACGAATGACCGAGACGGAACCAGTAAACGTCAATGTTAGAATCTTTACATTACATAATGTCAAAATATAATTCAAAATTCGATAAATCATACATAATAATATATTCCTTTACATGATTTGGTAAATAGTTTTTCTTTTACAGCAAATAGTCCTTCCACCTCCAAAGAAGGAATTCAAATCAGATTATGACGTGAAGGGTGGGGATGAATACTGGAGGAAACGAATAGAATCCTTAAAAAAAGCCCATGATGCCATCAACGAGAAGATGGAAGAAGAGTATAACAAGGCTGTCATCGAAACTGCACAAATGTTCAAACGAGCACAAACTGCATGTGTCACCGGCAAACTACCTCCCTGTATGGAATTTAGATCAATGGTATGACACTCAATTTCATTGCTCTCACAATGTATAAGAAATTGTGTTTGGGAGACCCCTCATTAAAAACATCAGAAAACATGATGTCTTATTTATATACAGGATGTTAAGGGACGTACTTGATTTACTTTAACCAGTGATTTCTGACATTATTTGAAGCAAAAAATGTAAATGAAAATTTGATCTCTGATGACATTGTCAACTTCAAACGTTTGGATGATTGTGTGGAGGAGTAGTTCTTGCGTTGGAAGGTTGGAGTTCGAATTGGCCTGGGATCGCCTTCGAGGCGATGGCTGGTTCGTGCGAGTGGGCCCAATACATCAGTCAGCGCAATATTATTACGAGAGAGTGGTATAAATGTTGTTTGAAATTATTATTTTTTTAGCTTTACATCGAAAACAATATTATGGAAACCGAATCATCGCCTGCACTGATAGATAGGTATTATATATTATATAATATTATATATTATACTGTAGGCAACTGATAAGATACATCGCCAAATCAGCTGTTCGACGTCCGCCATTTTCGAGTTCAGAGTTCGGAGTTGGAGGACTGGCCGCAGCCACCACACGATCGGCCTACCTTCCAACTCCGAACTTAGTTTGGAGTTGGAAGGCTGGCTGCTGTTTGGACGTAGCATTTAAATCAGTAGATATTGGACAGGTAGGGTCAGGTTAAGGGGTTGGACAAACCAACTAAAAAAAAAAACAACTAAAAACGGCACCATAGGCAATTTTTTTTTTTTACAATTTTACTCCAAATAATGTCAGAAATCACTGGTTAAAGTAAGTCAAGTACGTCCCTTAACACCCTGTATATTTTGTGTAATCGATATTTTGCATGGGTACACTACTCACAATTTGGTAGGTGGGTAAGTGTACCGCCGCCCCGGGAACCATTTATTAGATAACCAACACCCCTGCCATTGGTCACCCCATGTGTCGCTATGTTTGATGACTTAGCAGAGGTGCCCGGGTTCATGGGGTGAGGTTTTTCTAGGTCTTGGCGGTGGATGCGTTTGCCCGCTTACTGTGTGGCGGGCCGAATCGGGTTAGACCTTTTGGTTTCTCCAGCCAGACTCTCGACCCATCGCCTTGCACCGCAGTGGGAGGAATGAATTCATACGTCCCTCACTCCTGAACACACTGACCCCCAGATTCCTACCCACCCTTCATACTTTTTTCCTTCCCAGAACTTTCTCTTCTTCCTTTCCCTAAAAAGACCCCCACACAGCATCCCCAAAGATGACATAGGCCCTGAATGAATTGTTTTCCTCAGAGCCTCCTGTGTGGAGCTATTGTAAAAAAAAAATTCATCAAGTCAATATGTCAGTTCTCTCTAATCTGTATTAAACAAAATTCTCATCCCGGTAAACTTTCGGGAAGACTGGACATGCTTAACCTGGCGAGCATTATGTTCAAATTTGTAACATCGAGCATAAATGGTTGGGTAATTTTCACCCGAAATTCTTACTTAGATCGTTTTTTTAATTCTTGACCTATTACCCTTTTTAATTCGATGATAGTATGCTTATTTTACCTGTTTTTTAAGTACTTGTTATTAGAAACTAGGAATAAAAGTGTCATAATTATTGGTAGTATAATCATTTTTATTCGAATCTACATTTTTCTTAGAGAATTCAACTTATGGCACTTAATTGCCCATTTTACCTTAGGTTACCCGAGTGCTAGGTGGGTAAAACTCAACCCCTGACAACTTTAACGACGTCGTACTACCTCGCTGAAGGGTAGCTGACTAAATCCTCATTTCTTGTCGATTCCTTATCTCCCCCCGCGCAGTTATTGAGGGGCACGGAACAGTTGAGCGCGGCAAACTAAAATTCTCGAGCAACATTAATTGCCTCGGGTAAATTTTACCCAACCTTACGCTTAAAAACCTTTTGTTTCATCTTAATTGCTATAAAAGACAACTATTTACATTCAGGGTGATGGAAAATACTGGATTTAAAATTTCAATTATGTAAATGAAAATTTGCTTTCATCTTATGGGATGACGACTGACAGTCATTTACAAATGTTCATATTCTGTGACGTTTGTATTAAAATTAATAATGCAGTATTTTCCATCAGCCCGAATGCAAATTTTGAATGTAGTATTTTCCATTGCCCCGAATGCAAATAGGTAGTTGTCATTACGATGAAAGCAAATTGATATTTAAATGATTGAAAAAATTTAGATGATTGAAATTTTGGATGCAATGTTTTCCAACACCCAAATGCAAATAGCTGTCTTTTAAAGTATCTAATTAAAATGAATGAAAAAGTTATATATATATTTGTATTAAGCGTGACCTGTCATCCCAAAACTTTATCCTCACCCATTACTTATAATATATTATATGTTATTATAAAATGAGGTTGTTGCCAATCTTTGATTTATTTCAATACATGCTTGGTGGGAAACAAAGGTCAAGTGTCATTATCAGTAATTCAAATTGAATTTTGCCTGAGAAATACATTATCGTTTTCTGTCATTTTCTGCTAGATCAGGGATAAATGTCTAATCTTATTAAGTAGGTCAACTTTTGCCTTAACCGCTTTTGCAATACTCTAGCACTTGACTCGATTTTTAAAAATTTATTTTACAATAGCTCCACACAGGAGGCCCTGAAGAAAATAATTCCCCTCAGGGTCTATGTCATCTTTGGGGATGCTGTGTGGAGGGTATTTTTAGGAAAGGAATGAGAGGATGTTCTGGGAAGGTAAAAGGTGTGATGGGTGGGTGGGGGGAATCTGGGGGTAAGTGTGTCCAGGAGTGACAGACGAATGATTCTATCTCCCCCACTGCGGTGCAAGGTAATGTTCCAGGAGAGCCCTGCTGGAGAAGTCCAAAGGTCTGCCTCAACCAGTCTCTCCCGATCTTTTCTGCCACGCAATTGGTAGCAGATGCATCCGCCACCGAGACCCAAACAAACCTCATCCCATGAATCCGGGCTCGAGTGCTATGTGACCTATGGCAGAGGTGTTGGTTATACAATAAATGGTTCCCTGGGTGGCGGTACCATACCCGCCTCCCATGGTATTTTGAATCATAAAAAATGCTACTCGGCATCCCGGTAGTTAAAGTTACCCACATTCACAATTAAAATTGGTATAAAAATAGGATGTTGTGTATTGATGTTTTACTCCTTCCCATGAAACAAACGATGCAATCTTAGAAAAGCATACGCACATTATTGAAAAACATTTTATTCCTGTGTTTGCCACTCTATGATTGTTCAACATTTTTATCCTGTTGAATCGGAATATTTGGCATAAAAGTTTGATTTTTTAAATTTGAAATCTGTGGTTCCCGAGCTTACTGCAATCAATCTCTCACTGGTGTTAATTATATTGTGATAAGAAGTATATAAATCAAGTGAAGTGAAGAAATTATTATGAACAATTTGGGAGGCAGGTATGGGTGCCGCCACTCCGGGAACTATTTATTGGATAACCAACACCTCTGCCATAGGTCACCCCAAGTGGTTCACTAAGTTTGGTGATTTAGCAAGAGTGCCCAGGTTCATGGGATTAGGTTCGTCCAGGTCCTGGTGGCGGACGCGCCTGTCCCCCAACTACGTCGCGGGGCGGATCGGGATAGGCCGGTTACGGGAGATCCTTTTATCTCTCCAGTCGGACTATCTCAACCCATCGCCTTGCACCGCAGTGGGAGGGCTGACCCATACGAGTGTCACTCCTGGACACACTGACCCCCAGATTCCTACCCACCCCTCTTACCTTTTTCCTTACCAGAATTTCCTCATTCCTTTCCTTAAAAACACATTCCACACAGCATCTTTTTTACAGGACCATTGCGTCTCGGGTACAGAATTAAAACTCTAATATAAGAAAAAATAACTATTACAAACCTACAAGCAAACCATAATAATTATGTATTTAATTAATAAAGTTGTGTATACATAAGTTTTTATTTTTTATTTAAAAAGTTATTTTTTTAATATATTATATATAAAATTGTAAGCTACATAAACCAAGTATTTGACCCTCCGTCAGGTGCAACTAATCTGTGAGATGAAGTGATCTGTTATTTTTGTGCCAAAGGGTAAATATCGCCGATCTAGGGGCGTGGCCTCCTCACTTTTCCTCCTTCGTCACCACTTCAGAAAAAATAAGATTTTGAAAAATTTTAGGGAAAAATCTAATTTGATCTGTTTTTCTGTGATATAATCTCACAGATGAATTGCGCCCAATCGTGTTAGGATTTGCACGGCACCCGACAGACGGTTAATTTAATTTTTTACCAGGCAAGCAATTCATATTTCATATATTTTATTAATTCAGCATTTTCTTTTCTTTTTCAGGTGACTAAATGTTACAATGAAAATTCCACCCAACCTCTCCTATGCGCGAAATATGTAAACGACTTCAATGATTGTGTGTCGAGCAAGCGAGCTGAAGTGATGGCCACCGGTTCATAAGACCGAGGGTGCTTATTTCTGATTCCATAATATATTTTTTATTAAAATATTTGTTTTTTCTTTTCTTTTTATATCAATTTAGTGATAAAATAATGATTCACTGCAAAAATGATACACAAGCTGTTCAAAATTAGACTTCAAAATTTATATATTTATCATTTTCTTTTAAAATTAGTTGATACTTAATGTAAATATTGGTTAAATAAAACTATGAAAATCGTATGTGTTTTTACTTATATTTTAAGGTAAGCAAACTATAAACGAATCATGAAAAGCCATAAACCTACTAAATGATCACATTACACACTTGATTTTGGGTCATAATACAGTAATATAATGTAATTGAAGTGTCTATTATATTGGAGGAATAATATTAGTTTTTCATTATTTATTTAACAATGTTATTCCTCTGTTAATATATTGGGGCACAGCAATGAATAGACACTTGCAATATAATTCCTAAGATATAGTACAGATTCTCTCACAGAGCTTATTCAGAAAAGATAGTAAGTCAGCACCTGGCGTTAGATAAGATACTCGCGTGGGTGGTTTGGTATATTTATGGTACTCGCTGACTTCATTTTAAGTAATCAAATAAACCAAACCACTCAGCAATCAGTATTGAGCTACTCTCCCATCTCTCCGTTAGAGCACTTGTGTGTGATACTTGGTAGAAAAGCGTTCCGAAGCGAAAAACTGCTTTATTGCTAACATTTTTTTTTAATTACACTTCAATTCAGTTCTTTTGTTAAATGGTATGCTATGGAACTTCGAAATTTCCACATCTACAAACTGCTTTTCCGGCTCTTTGTAATATTTCAATTGATGTACCCTTAGGTATTTTAATGGCGAGAATCAATCAATCATTGCAATCTTTCCCAGCTAACTTCCTTAGCAGGAATAAGGCGGTAAACACAAAAGGTCTTAGTTAATAGACCGGAGGGCAGGATGACCGTAATAAACGATGAGCTCGAAATTCAGTTTTACGAACACAGTGGAAGGGGCTAATAAAATTTGTAAAGCTATGACCTTAAGTCGGCAAACTGCCCTTTGTCAAACCTGAAAAAAAAAAGCAATAAACCTTTTTCGTTTGACCCACGGAGCCGGCGCGACCGTAGGAATACACCAGGCAGTGTTGCCAACTCTACGTCTTTTTACGTAGTCCTACGTATTTTAGGTCTTTCCTGCACACCTACTAACTTCAGTCCAGAATCTACGTATTTTCTGTCAAATTGTACAAATTTGCAAAATAACAACTCATTAGGCTGAAGAAGCATATTTTTCGTTACTTTACAGTGGCGCCTACGTCTGCGGGGAAAATTATGTGGCGCGGACTCCCACAAACGTTCCGTTTCATACTAGAGTCCGCGCTGGGGTTGGGATGTCTGGGGAAATTCCCTGGATCTAGGGGAGAAAATTATTTTTAGAGAAAAGGGAAATCAGCACAAATCTAGGGAAATTTCAAACTATTACCATTTTTTACAAAAAAATTATTGGAGTTGTAATCTTCTACTTCCCAGTAAAATACACAATTTCAGACGAAGGCATCGCTAAGCTATGTATTGCTAGTATTTGACCTACATGATCACCAACACAGAAATTCTCAGGCGGGCTAGAGCAGATAGAGAACTGCTTACATTAATTAAAATCAAGAAAATTTCATATCTGGGTCATATACTTCGAGGGGAGAAGTATCACTTGCTCCATTTAATATTGAAAAGCAAGATAGAGGGTCGCCGAGGGCCTGGTAGGAGACAAATGTCTTGGCTGTGAAATATACGAGAGTGGACCGGCATTAGAAGTGTGGAGGAGCTATTCCGGGCAGCGCAAGACAGAGAGACCTTTTCACGAGTGATCGCCAACGTCGGGGGGACCTGATAAGGCACACAAAGAAGAAGAAATACAAATTATTTGCAATAATGTCTCTATTTAAATGTGCGATGTTCCCTGCATTGTTCATTAAGTGAAATTGTAATAGGTACTATTTTTCGCACAAAACTTCATCGAGAGCCTCTAGGGGACGTTATGGTTCTTTCGAGACATTTGGAATATTTTTGGTTTCAAAAAGTTTGGCTTGTTTTCGAAAGATGTCGCTAAAAAACACTTATTTTAAATGAATAAAAAAAAAACACAAAATAAAAACAATTAATTAAAACACTTATTTCACCGTTGTCATTTTATTTAGTGCGTGTGGTGTATATATACTGTTTTCATTATAAATATTTTTATTTATGGAAATAAAAGTAGAAGAAAACATAAACAAAAAGTGTTTAATTTAAATCACGAAAATATTGACACTAAGGTTCGCGTAATAATATTATATTGATATAAAATATAATACTACTATTATAACAAATTATTTTAATCAAAATTATTATTAAAAAAACTATTTTTTTCAAAAAAAATTCCAAACATTGGTTTAAAGAAAAACCTACATAGAATCTATAAGGATTTTCATAATTTATTTTTAAAAAATCTGATTTGTTTTTGATAAAAGCTAAGCCCCTGTAACCTTAATTTTTTTTCCTGTTAACATTATTTTTATAATGTTAACAGGAAAACTTTACATTAATATTATCGTTATTTCTAATTAATTAAACACTGATCATTACACTGCACCTTATGTCTTTCATGCTCAGTTTATTATTTACTAGCCGAAGTCCCCGGCGATGTCCGGGCTTTACACAGAGTTTTCGAAATAAAATATAGATAGTGTCTTTCCTTTTGTTTAGAAGGCCACATGTGCAAAATTTTATCAACCTCGGCATAAAACTGTAGTTTTGCATACAAATCAAATCCACAGTGTCCACTTGCCACCCCTCTCGTCTACAGACTTTCTCCTTTATATATTATATATTTAAACCTTTACACAAAACCTTGACAAATTATATACCTAAACCTTCATCGTGAATCACTATATCTATTGGTGAAAACCGCATGAAAATCCGTTCAGTAGTTTTTGAATTTATCGCGAACAGACAGACGCGGCGGGGGATTTTATTTTATAATATGTATAAAAATGTAGTATATACTTGTTATGATGCTACCGTACAACTTACCAATGTTACCTGTAAAAGCCTTCAAGGCGTAAATAAATAATTTACATTTCAAAAAACTTTATAAAATCAGTCCACAAATTTTTTTTTCTTTCTATAATCTTAAAACCTACAAAAAACCGTAAAAAAGGTTTTTACCATCTACTTTCAGAAATCTTTTAAAACTTAAAAAAGAAATTGGATAGTCTGGTATTTGAACAGTGTCGACACTTCTACTAGCCGGTAGCTAAAATAAAAAACGGACCATAAAAACATTTTATGTTTCCATCGAGACCCGCATTGTATACCTACAAGTCTACACGTGGCAGAATTCCGACCGAGGGTAAGCAGCCGTAATCACGAATAATAATAATACTAGAACATATGAAAGCGTATAGATATTCCAGACCTCGGTGGTTGAACAGTTACGATCCTTGGCTAGTGGCCAAATGGGGTATGTTGTGAGGCTGAAGGTAGTGGGAAATTATCTCCGCACAGGAGGCCGTAAGAAAAAAAAATCTCTTAGGGTCTATGTAATCCTTGAGGATGCCGTGTAGAGGGTCTTTTTAGGGAAAGGGAAGTTATGGGAAGGAAAAAGGTATGTGGGGCGGGTAGGAATCTGGGGGTCAGGTGTGATGAACATGTGAATCTAACCCTTCCACTGCGCTGCAGGGCGATGGGTCAAAAGGTCTCCCTCAACCTTTCTGTCCCGATCCGGCCCGCCACGTAGTAGGTGGGCAAAAGCATCCGCCGTCAAGACAAACAAACCTCACCCCAAGAACCCCTGCTAGGTCACCAAACGTAGCGAATCTCTTGTTGTTTATCCAATAAATTTGGGGGGCGGGTGTGGGTGCCGCTGCTCCGGGAACCATTTATTTGATAACCAACACCTCTGCCATAATCACCCCAAATGGTTCCCTACGTTTGGTGACTTAGCAGGGGTGCTCGGGTTCATGGTTTGTCCGGGTGTGGTTTTTCCGGGTCTTGGCGACGGATGCGTCTGCCCATCAGCTGCATGGCAGGCTGGATCGGCAGTGAGTGGTTAAGGGAGACCTTTTATCCTTCCCAGCCGGAATCTCTTGGAACACCGTCTTGCACCGCAGCGGGAGGGATGGATTCAAACGTCCGTCACTCCTGAACATTCTTTCCCCAGATTCCTACCCACCCCACATATTTTTTCTTTCCCAGAACCTCCTCTCCTTCCTTTACTACCCGCCTCCCATAACCTCCTCCCAAATTATACCTTGACTATTTTTTAGATTTAAAAAAAAACATTTATGTGAATACTGCACAAGAGTGCCAACTGCTCCCGTCTGGAGCCAGTGAGACTATAGCATCCCCAAATTGGGGTATGTTGTGAGGCTGAAGGTAGCGGGGGGGAAGGAGATGGTGAAGAGGGAGGTAGGGAACTGAATAGTAAGGTAAGTACCTTATTATTCAGATCTGGTCACCAAACACGGCTAAAAGCATTTCAAGTAACGTTTCAATTCTGTTCGGTGGTCTTACACCAGGGCGATACTGGTATCTTCCACTCTGGAACTTGCCGTAAATATGGTATTGGTAGGTATTCAACACATTTGACGTAGGTACTGTAAATACATAAAAATCATTTTTTAACAACACAAACAAACATCACTGAGCATTCTCTTTTTGGCAAACAAGACCTAAGACTCAGACATTTGAAAGCTCACAACCATGTGGAAATAGCATAATTTGTGCACAGTATCATGGTACCTAAATGACCCTGTTGAAAGACCACATTTCAGAATTCAGATTGTAATATAATATATAGACCTCATAAATACCTAATGATAGGTCTACATAACAAAAAAAAAAAGGAACCTTTTTTATTGTGAATACCTCATAAGGGGCCATCCATAAATTACGTCACACGAATTTTATGATTTTTTGACCCTCCATAATAATATCTTCTCACCGTGATTGATTACTGCCATCTTTTGAAATATTTAGAAAAAAGCTTTTAGTTGCAAAACGAACCATAAATGGAAAGATAAAAGGGCGCCACACGACAGAGGGCATTTGCTAGTAATTAAAAATCCCGGATTTCATTGTTAAATTGAAGTTTAAAATTATAAAATTTTCTTTAAAATATGGAGAAATGTAATACTAAAAATGTCCCGTAACGTTTTTTTAAATAAACTTATCCAAAGATTTGTCATAAGCGTTTAAAAATACACGAAAATTGATGTTGATGAAAAAATATTACTAAGAATATACATATTTAATTTTTTTAAATTTCTTTTCGAGGTTTGAAAGACCCGTACACCTATACTTTGAGGATATTCAGCTATTAAAAATATTCTGTATAACATACGCAAAACGGTCAAAATAAGGTCGTATCTGATTTGTTTTTGATAAATGCTAAGCCTATGTTAATTTTAAAAATGTATAAAAAATATTTTTCATATTAAAAACATTATGTTTATCGATTTGCGTAATAATATTAGCATTATTTCAAATTAATAAAGGATTACATTTGGCCTTAATGCCACATTGTTGGGATCATCACCAACACCATCTAAATCTTGTGGATCCAACCTTGTGGATATTCCTCCCCACGATTGATGCATATGTTATGAAAAACTCCACATGTAACTATAACTGCCATTGTGGTGTCGAAGTTCAGTCGTAGGCAATGGCCTAAATGTCTATCCAATGGGATAAGACAGGAAATCATCTTTTCCACAAAACGTACTGCCTTTCTACAACATTTCTTATTATTTGTGTGTATTATATTGTAATTGTGCTGGACGGGTGTTTCCGGTGGATATTTCTATATGGTGTTAGCAGATATGTCTGGAATAAAACACATGTTTGTAATTTTTTTTTTATTCTTTGCGGAGACGGTTTACGATTAGTTCCCATGAGCACTTAGGCCCATTGTGCTATCTCCCATTTTACCTCAATTCTTTAACAACCCGTCAAATGGAAAACGGCTTTTTTAACTCCCATCTTTAAGAAAAGTTGTAAGAGCGATATAAAAAATTATAGACCCATCTCTAAACTTTACTGCATAGGAAAGTTATTCGAATCTATAAATTCGAACTCATGTAAGTAAATATATTGTCATTGAGCAACACGGATTTTTCCCCCGGCGTTCCACAACCACAAACCTTCTTGTATACTCCCAATTCATCCGCGATTGCATTGAAAAACATTTATAAGTGGATGCTATCTACACAGATTTTTGCAAAGCATTTGACCAGTTAAATCAAGCACTACTTATCAAGAAGCTGGAAAAGTTTGGCATTAGTGGAAATACTCTGAAATGGTTTGAGAGTTACATTACTGAAAGAAAACTACGAGTAGTTATAGGAGGATACTCCGCGGATTTTTTACTGCAACGTCGGGAATTCCGCAGGGCTCTCATCTTGGACCCTTGTTATTTTTAATCTTTATCAACGACATAGTTTTAAGAATAAAATTTTCAAAATATCTCCTGTTTGCCGACGACCTCGAGCTGTACAAAAAAATCACACCATTGGAAGATTGCATCGATTTGCAAAAAGATCTATCATCACTGCACGAATGGTGCACACTAAATGATTTGTATTTTAATAAAAACAAATATGCTGTAATTTCCTTTACAAAGAATACAAATAAATTTTCAAACACATATCACATTAACAATGTCGCTTTATTAAACATAACTTTAATTAAAGACTTAGGCGTGATATTTGACTCGTCACTTAACTTCAATAAACATGTAGATACAATTTCAAAAAGTGCGTCACAAATATTAGGATTAACGCTTAGAATCACAAATTGCTTTAAAAGTGCAGAATTAACTTTAACATTATATAAATCAATTGTGTGAAGTATTCTCGAATACAGATCCACTAGCTGGTCTCCCAATTATGAGATTCACAATTATAGAATCGAATCCATACAAAGAAAATTAACCCGTGATATATTATTATTATTATTGCTTATCGCGAAGGTTTATCTGATCAATTTGTAAAGTATAACGACCGAATTCTACACTATAAACTACACTCTCTGACAGGAAGACGGAAACTTTCCGATTTATTGCTTCTGCACAAAATTATACATACATCAGTTAATGCACCAAATATTTTATCCTAAATTAACATCAACACACCATCAAGAAATTCAACAAGGAGGATGCAAGATATTTTCTATATATATTAGGGTGTCCCTTATCTTTCAAAGTTTTTATTTTCTAATGCATAGGTCTTAGTTTTGTTCCTTTACTTCTAAAACATTCGGAAAAAAAAATTTACCTTATTCGGAGCACGATAACCTGTGCCGACTTGCACCCAATCATGTTCATACAAGTTGCGCGGAAGTAGCGGCGCGCCCTCGCGGTTTTTGTCATTTGTTTTCAGTTATTCTCGTGATTAACACGTATTGTTTTACATTTAAAAGATGGCAGTGGAATTAAGAAGCAATAAAAAAAGTATTTTTTTAGTTGGTGACGTAAATTATCAAATAACAGGCGCAAAGTTACCGCCTAACCGGCAAGTTCTTGCAGTACTTTTTTTCAACATTCGCGAAGTTAAATTGACTGTTAGTGAAAGCGCGAATCTCATCATTCTAGAGAGTATTATATCTTGGGAAAAGGCTAGAATCCCTACCAGAGCTATACCTAACTGTGTAAAAAACTTGTGGATCTTCACCATGCTTGGAGGGAGAAAAAAAACACTTTATGACTGGAACCTCAATGACAAAGTACAAATAATGTGCTGTGACACAACTGCGTCTAATACAGGGCGATTGAAAGGCGCTTGTGTACTTTTGGAACAAAGACCAGACAGGGAATTACTACTCTTTGCTTGCCGCCATCACATTAACGAACTGGTTTTAAAATGTGTGTTTGAAACAAAAATACAACAAGTCACTAGTAGCCCTGATATCCCAATGTTAAAAAAGTTTAGAGACAACTGGAAAACTATTAATCCTGCTGCTATTGAAACATACACGATATTGTCACACTTTTGTAATACAAAAAATAGAAGAACTGTTGACATTTCATAATCAAGAACTGCAAAAAACCATTGTACGTGACGATTATCGTGAACTGATTGAACCATCTATTATTTTCTTATTATAATGAGAAAAAAATTCAAATCAGACCTCTTGGAGGGATGCATCAAGCAAGGTGGATGGCTAGAGCTATTTATTACTCTTTAAAAATATGTTTGTTGCAATCCCAGTTCAAAATTAGCGCCAAAGATAAACAAGCACTTCAAGACGTTTGTTTATTCATTGCGGTTATATATGTGAAACCCTGACTTGGATTTAGTCTGCCGGTGAAGGCACCAAATGAAGATTTGTGCTTTTTAAAGAGGCTTAAGGAATATGAAACTGTTAACAAATTGATCTCCAAAGCAGCCCTGAGCAAGTTTAGTCAACATCTTCGGTACTTGTCAGAAGAAATTGCCGTTTTATCACTCTTTGATGATGAAGTTAATGCACAAACCAAGGGAAACATTGTAGTGAACTTACAAAGAGAGAGTTTGTATGATTCTGGGAAGAGATACATTCCATCGAAAGAAAATATGTCTGATTTTTTGTATGGTAAGTAGGAATACATAGTTATATTTTTATACTGTTTTCAATAAACTGATAATAATACTTATTTATTATTACATGAAAATTATTAAGTGATTTTGTGTCTGTCAAAAGCATAAATTTATTTTCTCAATTAAAAATTGATGAGAACTTCCCCCAGAGACCCATTTCTACGTGGGACGAAGATGTTGCCTATATACAGGAAAAAAGAAAAGTTCTTTCTTTAAGGGCAGTTAATGATACAGCTGAAAAAGCTGTAAAACTTATGCAAGATTTTCTGTACGCAAGAGCATAGAAATCTGTATCCAGACTGTTAAAAGGAGACCCTCAAAGGAAAATATCCTGCCTGATGTGTAATTTTATCTTCTTTTAATAAATATTCTTTTTAAATATAAATAGGTAAGCCGCTTATTTTGTACTGTTTATGATTTATTCCTTCTGTGTACTCCCTGTGTGTAATAAAATTTTATTGTTATTATCATTATTTCAATTGATTTAGGTACATAACGAAAAGGGTTAAAAATAGCAATTTTCAAAATCTTCAGAGCTCTGTCGGCACGGGTTAATGTTGACGTAGGAAGATAACATTTTGTATTTAAGTTAGTCTGGGTAGTAGAAAAATAAATAGTGGGTATGCATTTTGATATCCAAAAAAAAAATTTTTTCAACCATATAAGGGACACCCTAATATATATACCTACCACACAAATACAGGATATTTCTCCCCTTTACCTCGAACATTAAGACATTATAACACTATACACTGCTCTAATAATGAAATTGACAATTTTAATAATACATTTAAACACTTCAAAAAAAATATTTACCATCAATTGTATAAAGCTGATATTGTGATGAAGCCTTTTATTCAAAGACAGGAAATATTGTGTCTACTAAATCATTGTCCCATCAGCACAGGTGCCAATAATAAATTGTTCTTGTTTGTCACTCACTTTTGCGTATTTAAGAGTGACTAATTATTTTTGATACTATTTTTGTTATAATTTCTGTTATTTAAATCATCCATGTATATAAATTTTTGGGCATAATGCCTGTTTTATGTACTTAAATAAAAATAAATAAATAAACCCAGTCCCTTTAATAAAGTTCACCAGAGTTGTTATTGGAAATGAAACTATATATTTTGGTTTAACAATGTGTCTTCCCAGGTCTCGTTTCCCTGAAGGCCCCATCGAGGGAAGAGGCCTTTATCTCTCCTCTCCACTCCCTAGTTCCCCGAAGGCTCCACGACGGAGAGTTCACCACTCTTTGGTTCCCTAAAGGCCCCACAAGGGAAGAGCCCACCCCACCTTGGTTCCCCGAGGGCCCCAGGAGGGAAGAGGACTTCATCTCTCCTCCTCACTCCTCTGTGGTTCCCTGAAGGCCCCACAAGGGAAGAGTTCACAGAGATGGTCTCATTTCTCCTCTTCACTCCTCTACATGGTTCCCTGAAGGCCCCACATGGGAAGAGGACATCATCTCTCCACCTCACTCTTCCTTGGTTCCTCGAAGGCCCCACGCTGGAAGAGTGCCCTTTCCCTTGGTTCCCTGAAGATCCCACAAGGGAAGAGTCATAAATATACCAATCCCGGAAGAGTTCATGGAGGTGACCTCAGCACTCCTAGGTTCTCAAAAGGCCCCTAGTTTTCAAATGGTCTAATTTTTTGTCCTACGAGTTACCAGGGAAATAGAAGGTCCACTCCAGCAGAGCCCTGAGTGTTGGAATAAGGTCTAAATACTCTGAGATGCGACCTTGTTTCTCGGAGGCACCGTTCGTGACACTGTTCCCCAGGACTTTCAGCCTGAGCACGATAGCTCACACCTTGGCTTGGCTATTGCAGGTTTGTGTTTCCACTCCCTGAGCGATGGGTTCGCCACTGTTTTCTTTTGCAGAATGGCCTTAAAATCAAGTAAATCCACGTTCGACCGGAGCACCTGAGAATGGTGCAGGCGCTAAGTATTTCCTCACTAAAGGATTATGATTTTTTGAAGTAAAACTTCTTTACGCACGCTCGACACTTGGGGGTAAAATGATGAATACGTTATGAAACGTTACTGTAACCGACGTGTTCACACCCTCGAAATATTTTTCATCAAAGCTCATCGCTTGGCTCGGTCCTCTACAGTTTTGTGATCATTTTGGGAATCAGGAAAAAATGGCCTGCCCTCACAATACTGGAGTACCGTGCCGCCGGCGACGCTTTGATGGAAAATATTTGTGGTGTCGCGAAACTGCGACTCCACTATAAAATTGGCGGTTATGCTTCAGAGCAAAGCCCTGACGCAACCCTCAAAGGACCAGTCCCGATAACTACGCGGTCGCTATGTTATATGGGACGATTAGATAGCATGCACTCGCAAAACCTGATGGATAGTCAGTCGATGTTCAGATCTAGGCTTTTGGACAATTAGATAAGCCCAGAACGGAAAAGGAAAATAGGACTCACCAGTTGCAGATGGGGCCTCTCTGATCTCCAGGTTTTGGTGCACTTCACTATGTTTAGTAACTTGCAATATTATTTTTGCAACAGTATATGCTCAATATGTGCTCCCTGTCTGAGACATTAATTTGTACTGTTTGAAATAGTGTCACCTCTTCTTCATGCAACAATTGCTCTTTTTCAAGGTGACATTTTGGGATAGGAATATTAGGTAGGTGGGATAAAATCAGGAATTTGACATATTATACCCACCAAGTCTGCAAATGCAATACCCAACCAATCCCATATAATAATGCGCAAACATTCTCCCGGCCTTGGAAGTACCTACCGAAACTGAAGGTACTTTCAAAATAAAGTAAAGATTTATAGTGAAAAAATGAAATGTAATAATCTTATATATCCACGATTGATATTACGTAGTTAAGAACGAAAAATAAAAAAATAGAGATAAAGAAAAATAATAATTATTGTGTAGGCAGAGGACATAATTTCACGACTGGTCGTTTAAAGTTCCCAGAAGGGGTTCTTACGAGTGCCACACGAACCACTCCGTCTTTGCCCGGGAATATTTCCTCAACAACACCCACCGGCCAATAAAGTGGACTCGCATCTTCTTGATGCACCAATACTATAGTACCTACTAGAATGTTACTCGCGGGACTATTCCATTTTTGTCTCATCTGCAGAGAGTGAAGATACTCTATATGCCATTTCTTCCAATAAGATTGAACGAGGTGGTCCAAAAGCTCTTTCCTTTTCAGCAGACTAATGCGTTCATTAGTCATATCATAAGCGGGCAAATGCTGAATCGGAGTAGACATTAGAAAATGAGCCGGAGTAAGAGCTTCTGGATAATGACAACTACTTAAGAGTGAATAACCAGCACATGACAACTTCGATTCCGACACTAGCGCTAACACATCAGGGCTCGCGAGCGGGCGTTTTCAGAACTAAATTTCGTTCCGCGGCAATCCGAGTTTTGAGGGTTTTGTTCACTCGAGCTAGGGCTACCCGCTACTATTGCTACTTTATATTACTATTCTCGCTTCCAGAATTTTAATTAGTAGTAGTTATTTGTATATTGAAGTGCATAAACATAAATAGATACAAGTGAAATGCGTAAACACAGTAGGTATTAAGTAGATAGCTACATGAATAAACAATTTGTTATATTCTTTTTAATATTTTGGTTTTTTGTTTTTCAATTGTATTTTACGGCCATTAGAGTGGAAGATACTCTCAGTATCGCCCTGGTGTAAGACCACCATTAAGAATTGAAACGTTGCTTGAAATGGCTTTAGCCGTGTTTAGTGGTCAGATCTGAATAGCCAGGTACTTCCCCACCTTCCTCTTCCCTATATCCTTCCCCTCCCCACTACCTTCAGTCTTACAACATACTCCAAATTGGGGATGCAATAGTCCCACTGGCTCCAGACTTGTGCGGTATTCATGAAAAAAAACGAGTAATATTAAGTTGGATTGTAAAAAATGTCGCATTTTGAAATATTTATTCGTGTGCATAATTAATAATAAGCACTTCAACAAACAGAATTAAAGCGCACAAACCCTTTCTTTCTTTGAGTGGCCTTGCAACGCATGCCGGGTACCCGCTGTATATAATGTTATATAGTGCAGGCGCTTGCATTATAATTCCCGGGACTTGTGATGGAACCATAACAGTTTAGTTGACCGCGAGGTTACAGTGCCCATGAAACGCATGCCGGGTACCCGCTGTATATAATTTATTTATTTATTTACGGACAAATAGTCCATTAACAATATAACAATAACACGAAAAACAAGCGTGCGTAAAGGCCCGACCCGCCGAGCAATCGATCACCGTTCGCATCGATTACCGTTCGCATGTCATTTTTCGTAACTATCACCACTTTTCGTAACCCATTCACCAGTTTACCCCCAAGTGTCGAGCGTGCGTAAAAAAGATTGACCCCAAAAAAATATTTTGGAGCAGTTGGGACTCTTGTGCGGTATTCACACAAGAAAAATTTAAAATAAAAAAAATATTCGAAATTATAAAAATTTTTGCAAAAAAATATTCAATGAACATCAAAAATTGCGTTCGGGCAACCCTGTAGATTTAACAAACATGAATCAAGGAATTCGTGTTTATTTCAAATTTCGTTTTCAAATTTCATTTCCAAATATTATTATTCAAAGCGTCGCGAAGACGTGCTCTCCTGGCCGCGTTTGGGCCCGTAATGAAATCTGAAATTTGTGTTTACGGGCTGCGATAAAAATGGTAAAATGCGATGTTCAAAATTATTTAAAATTAAATACTTCCTGAAATTATTTTACGATCAAATTATTTATGATTTGTCAATAACGTCTTAGCAAAATAAGTATGTAAAAAAATCCGAAATATATTTGTTTGTAAGTGCACAAATAAATGCACAAACCGACCAATTTTCGTCAAGAAACACATGTCCGTATATATTTTTTAATAATTTTATTTAAACTAAAATTAAAATTCTGAAACATACGTTTACCAGATAATGTATTGATTTATTTTACTGCATGATTATATGATTTGAAATGGGTGTTGTATAAGAAATGTACTTTTTTGAAAATTGAACAAATCTGCGAACGACCTATGGTATAACCTTATTATTCTAAAAATTTTTTTTTTTTCTCAAAATCTAAAACATAAGTTTACTAGATAAAAGAACAATCTTTTGAAATCCATTTATAGTTTTTTGTGGAAAAGAGTCAATACGTCTAACCACTGATTTAAAAATGACATATTTCTGGTTTCTCTGCTTATACACTCTTAATAAACATAACGGACGTGAATTAAGTAAAGCCTCTATTTGTGTCAGAACTGTGAGAAGTTCTTCATAACATAAAAGTTGGGTACCCACAACCCTATACAGATGTGATTTAATGGATTTAATATTTGATTCCCATAATCCTCCAAAGTGAGGAGCGCGAGGTGGAATCGTCTTCCACTCAATTCTCCGAATGTTAAATTCATTGCGAAGGACTTCATTAGTTGAATTTGCCTCCAAAAAATTATATAAGTCATCCAGACAATTCTTCGCGCCTATGAAGTTTGTCGCATTGTCACTGTACATACATGAAACCGGTCCACGTCTGGATAGAAAACGTTTGAAAGCGTTTAAAAAATTGTCCGTGCTTAGATCCGATACCAATTCTATATGTATAGCCTTTGTCGTTAAACAAATAAATAGACATATATATGCCTTTTGACTTTTTACCCCCCGACGCCTAGAAAGGGTTATATTTATCGGTCCGGCAAAATCTACACCAGTATGTGTAAATGCTTTTGCTTCTTGAACTCTAGCTGTCGGTAAATCAGCCATTGGTGGTATAATATTAGAAGGTGTGGTTTTAAAACAGAAATTACACGCATGTACTCGTTTGCGTATTAGGTTTCTTCCCGATAAGATCCAATAACGCTGTCTAATTATAGACATAAGGAGATGAGCACCAGTATGACAATTCACACGATGGTAAAAATCTATAATTATATCGACAATATGATCCTGTTTTGGCAGAAGTATTGGATGTTTGTTTTCATAAGGTATATTCGCGTTTGTTAATCTACCACCTATACGTAGCAATCCATTATGATCGACAAACGGATTTAATTTTCGAATCGAAGATGAGCATAGTTTTTTCCTCTGTATTAATTGTATATCGGCATAAAAATACCTTTTCTGTAAAGCTTTTAATACATTTATTTCAGCAATATTTAATTCCGTGGAATTTATAACTGTTGAACGCGATAACTTTCGCGTAAATCGTAAGATATATACGACAATTCTTAGCAGTTTTGGCCATGAGGAAATTTTTAAGGCAAGATTATATATTGGAGAATTATTCTCTATTGACGTTATCGTGAATGTATGCGATTTTTTCAATTCCAAAGTATTCTCCTCCTGAGCAGAGGGAGAAAAGCTTTTGACAGGCCACTCGGACACTGGGTTCGCAGCCCAGGGTGGACCGTGCCACCAAAGAGAATGATCAATAAGCTGAGCGGGCAATAGTCCACGTGATAAACAATCACTAGGATTGGTAACTCCATCTATATGATAAAAATGTTTCGCGGGTAAATTTTCCTGAATTTCACTAACTCGATTAGCTACAAAAGTTTGCCATCTGTGCGGGGATGAGTGAATCCAAGAAAGTGCTATTTTTGAATCTGAAAAAGCAAATATATCGTTTATCGAAACGCGATTCTTATAAGTATCTACAATAGATCTAACAAGTCTAGATAAAATAAGCGCTGCGCATAATTCCAATCGAGCGAGCGAAATTATTTTTAATGGGGCTACCTTGGATTTCGAACATATCAAATTCATAGTAGCGTTGCCACCCTTATCTGTGACATGAAGATATACTACGCACCCGTACGCTTTCGTACTCGCGTCTGCAAAAGCGATAATATTTATCGTGCAGTCCTCTTTTACTCCCAAATATCGAGGTAAATTTAAATTAGAAAGCATCGGTAATTCTTCCTTGAATTTGACATATCGATTAACAATACTTTGGGGTAGTTCTTCGTCCCATCCCACTTTCTCTAACCACAGCTCTTGTAAAAGTAATTTGGCATATAAAATTACCGGAGCAACCAAACCTAATACATCGAATAAACGTGCTATTGTGGAAAGAATTGATCTTTTACATATAGTTTTCTCCTCCATGGGACATATTATAAAACGAAAACAATCAGATACCGGATCCCATTTTAGTCCTAAAATGCTACAATTATCCGAGAAATCCATCGTTGCGCGGTGCGATTCTGGTAATTGAGCGAGCAAATGAGCAGAATTACTCGACCATTTAACTAATTCAAATCCTCCAGACTTGAACATCGCCATTAATTCTGTAGACAAAGTGACGGCTTCACTTATAGTATTTACAGAATATACAAAATCGTCCATATATAAATCATTAATTGCAACTTCTGCGGCTTTCGGGTGACGATTTCTTTCATCGCTCGCTAGCTGTCTTAAAGTTCGCATCGCAAGGAACGGTGAACAATTTAATCCAAAGGCGAGCGAATTAAATTGATAAACTCCAATTTCTTCATCTTCGTGAAATCTATAAAGAATTTTTTGATATTTACGATGGCTTTCCGTTACCATTATACGTAAATACATTTGCTTAACATCTGCGGTCAATGCTATAGCGAATAAGCGAAATTTAATTAAAAGTGTAAATAAGTTAGATTGCAAGTTTGGACCAGTATACAAAATGTCATTAAGTGACAGCCCTGAACTGGTCTTTGTACTGGCGTCTAATACAACACGAGTTTTAGTTGTTGATTTGTCTTTACGAATTACTGCGTGATGAGGAATGAAATATCCCTCATCAATATTAGATGAAGACGGAACTTCATACCTTATATATCCCTTTTCCAGATATTCAGAAATTACTTCATTATAACTCCGATGCAATTCTGGCGACGTATTAAATTTCCGTTCTAAATATTTATATCTGCGTTGCGCGACACTGAGCGAATTTCCTAAATTATTAGGATCTATCTTAAAAGGTAAAGATACAATATACCTTCCCGAGTCATCCCGTTGGACGGACTCGACGTACATTTTCTCACATTCCGCGTCTTCAGCACTCATCAATGACTTAATAGGCATGTCTTCAATGGTCCAAAATTTGGATAACGCATTGTATAAATCCACGTTGGTTATGGGGCCAAATGTCCACGAAACATCCGGCGTACACTTAGGTATTTCACCCATTACAATATATCCGAATACCGTTTGTATAGCGGGTGGGGCATTCATATTATGTTTAGATAAAACCTTATTTCCCAGCATAATATATGGAAATAACTGAGCGCCCAATAAAATATCAACATCAGATGGAACGTTCCAATTTTCATCCGCTAGGTTTAAACCAAGTAAATGCTCACATGACTTTGTGTCAACATATTGTGTAGGGAGCTTGTCCGTGATTTTGTCGACCACTAATAGGCTTATTTTATATTTATCTTCTGAAACACGGGATTTAATTGTCAATGCAACATGCCCCAATATTGGTGTCTCTACCGAACCAACACTTTTAATAACTGAATTATTTAAAGGAATTATTTTAAGATTCAATTCATTACAAGTATTTAAACTAATTAAATTTTGTTGCGAGGCGCAATCAATTAAACACCTGACGGTTACTTGATTATTTTTATTGTCGTAAGCAAATAACTGCGCGGTTGACAATAGTACATTCGTAGTTAAATTACCCGCAGTAAAATCATTATGATGTTTATTCCTTGTTATTAATATAACAGCTTCGTTTTTAGAATTACTTTCGTTGTTCACCGTACCCTCAAAATGCAATGCGGTATGGTGACGTTTTTTACAAATTCTACAATCCGATTTAGATGAACATTTCACCGTCCTATGTTTATCGCTTAAGCAATTTACACATAAGTTATTTAATTTTACAAACTGAAAACGTGCCTTAGGTCTCAATTCATTAAATTGTTCACACTTAAACAATTCAACATGATCGCTTCGATTGCATTTCCGGCACTTATTATTATTAATTGTAGTACGATTATTATCAAACGACTTCGGTTCAACCACAGCGAAAGAATGCGAAACTTTATTTTTATTATTATTAACTTTACTATCTAGTCCGGTTCGTTCAAGAATTTTAACATGCGAACGAATATATTCTATTAAATCGGTATATGTAGGTATATCTTTCTCCCGTATAGACATTTCGAAATTTTGCACCAATTGTATATCTAATTTCTTCAGTGCAATATGTAGAATTATAAAGTCTGTTAGGTCATCAATACCTAATTCCTTGAGCGCAGACATGGAAGACGCAAACCGTTCAATAAAATTATTTAAATCATTTGAGTTAGAAGGTGCCAATAATTTTAAATTTAATATATTGTTCAGGTAAAAGGTACCTAGCACGCGCTTGTCTTGATATTTCTTTTCGAGAGCATTCCAAATTACAAAATAGTTTTTTTCATTCGGAAGTACTCCAGCAAAAACCGATAACGCCTTTCCTTGAAGTTTTCCTATCAAATATTGCATCTTTTGCGAAGTATTCAAATTTTCATTAGAGTGGATGTTTAATTTAAAAGCTTCGTAAAATACTGACCAATTCTCTTGATTTCCGTCGAAGGATGGCATATCGATCGCTGGAAGCTTAATAAATTGCGAATTATTTAATTTCTGCGTACCACCTAAATCTTGCTTCGCCACAATACTTTCGCGTATACTAACTACAAAGCAGTACTTATTTTCGAATTTATTCCATAAATCGAAATTTATATTATAGTTTGGATCCCTTTTTAATTGAAGCGAAATAAAGTCATCACAATACGTGTTAAATTGTGAATAATATGTAGCTACATTAACCGTTTGTTTAACGAACTCATCCGAACTCCTTGTCTCTCTATCAGCGATAATTTTCGCTTTCTCATATAACTCATTGAGACGATTATGCATTAAATTAATCTTAGATTCTAGTAATTTGATTTTAACTAGATACTGAGTACCATCACTCGTCGCCATGATTAATTCTATGTAGGAATTTTAATGCAACAATAATTACAAACGTAGTTCGGTACAAACGAATTTACAAATTATAAAAAGCAAATAACATTAATTTTCGGGTTAAATATATTAATTTGCAGGTTAAATATATTAATTTTAAATACCCCGTTGGTAATCCGGCTCGAAGGACCAAAAATGGTGTCGCGAAACTGCGACTCCACTATAAAATTGGCGGTTATGCTTCAGAGCAAAGCCCTGACGCAACCCTCAAAGGACCAGTCCCGATAACTACGCGGTCGCTATGTTATATGGGACGATTAGATAGCATGCACTCGCAAAACCTGATGGATAGTCAGTCGATGTTCAGATCTGGGCTTTTGGACAATTAGATAAGCCCAGAACGGAAAAGGAAAATAGGACTCACCAGTTGCAGATGGGGCCTCTCTGATCTCCAGGTTTTGGTGCACTTCACTATGTTTAGTAACTTGCAATATTATTTTTGCAACAGTATATGCTCAATATGTGCTCCCTGTCTGAGACATTAATTTGTACTGTTTGAAATAGTGTCACCTCTTCTTCATGCAACAATTGCTCTTTTTCAAGGTGACATTTTGGGATAGGAATATTAGGTAGGTGGGATAAAATCAGGAATTTGACATATTATACCCACCAAGTCTGCAAATGCAATACCCAACCAATCCCATATAATAATGCGCAAACATTTTGTTCTAGTTAGAAATGTCATTTTTGTTATTTACTTATAATTTTCTTATTGGAATTGAAATATTTAAGTTTTTTATTTTCCATGTACATCTCCCCAGTGCGATCAATAAATAATACTTTGAGAAATCGCTACTGGGGAGATTGTAAACTCGTTTCAAATATGTTTGATTCTTGTACTTATTTTAAATTTATATATCTTAATTATTATGCACACGGGCCTTGTAGGACAAATGAAATAATCAGTTTTCATTTGAAATCCTACAAGGTCTCGAGTAAAGCCAAGATTTATCTCACAACATATTGGGAAGCAAAAATAAAGTCATTTTTGCCTACCAAAAAACACTTAGAAAATTTCGAAGGTGTAAATTTTATGTTTTTTCAAATATCAAAACCTGCGGGCCTTGTAGGACAATGAAATAATCAGTTTTCATTCTTGATCCTACAAGGCCTCCAGTCAAACTGAGACTTTGCTCTCAAAATACTTAGAGCTAAAAATAGAGCTCAATTTGCCATGTCAAAAAGACTTAGAAAATTTCGGTCATGACATTTTTACATTTTTACCTTTACAAAATTCTAGGGACCCTGTGAGATGGTGAAATAAACCGATTTCGTGAACTTATCTCACAGGGAACCTAGGAAAAATAATTATAACTTGATTAATCATAAAGTATTTTCTTAAAAATCAAAAATTCTTAAAATCACGGTAAATTCACCAAACAAAAATTCTTGTTATAAATCTTGGCTTTATTTATATGTTTTTTCAATTTAATATGTGTTTTGATTGTTAATAAAGGCTACAAAATCCGTAAAAGTTGCCAAATTTAGACGAGCACTTTTACGGATTAAGCCGACAAAATAGAGAATGAGCAGTTTCTTGCCCTTTATAAAGGAAAGGTGCCGGGGCAAAGTTTCCCCCTCCACTTTCCGTGAGCCACCAAATCGAACTGCCGATTTGGTATAAATACGGCGCATTTTTTCATAATAAATCAGTTCTTACGTTTACTTTAATCTACGTGTTTTACTCCTTCCTCTGGAAGAAACCTCTCTCCTACCTGCCTCCTGCTGAAGCTCTGCCTGAACAACAAGTCTGGTGCCTACCTCCTCAAGACTAGCCGGCCCAACTACTGGACACCGCAAGGCGCCAGGCTCAGGCAGAGACCAAGGACATCCAGGGCTACCACTCACCAGCTCTGGGTGCAGGGAGGCAGATCCAGGGTTACCACCCTCCAGTACAGCAGGGCTGTCACCTTCAAGGAAGGCCAGCCAGTACTGCATTTCATGTCGACATCCACGTGCACAGCCACCGGTGCCCTTTTCTACAGTCTTGTAGCACACGTCTGTTACAGTTACGAAAAAATGTGACACGCTAATCAATATGAAACGTTATCAATGTGAAACGCTAATCAATGATATGGGTTGAGTTGAGTTGAATTGAGTTGAGTTGAGAGCTGAGAGCAGAGAGCTGAGAGCTGAGAGTTGAGTTGATTGGGATGTTGAGGGGATGGGGATATTTTTATTCCTGTTATTGTTATATTGTTAATGGACGGCATAAGTTAGTGAAGTTTTACTTCAGTCGTGTGTCCAAAAGCACACTAGTTTTTTTCTTGTTTTCAATATTCTTCAACCAGTAATCTGGACCATTAAAAGGTAGACACTGACTATTCAGAACCACATATACACCTTAAAAGGTTGATAATAATCTTTGTGCGTTATTATAATGTACGTCACGATAATATTAAATTCTCCCTACATTCTGTTATCTTTTGCATTAAAATAGTTTTGCTTATTTTTTGTGGGAACTTTTCTTTCATTGATGATTGTCATCGTTCCTTAGCTTCACAGACCAATATATCAATATGAATGCCTTTAATGTGTACTTTTTAATCTTTCTTTTGTTTTGCTTTCATGTTGCTGCTTCTTCTTGAATCATTTCCTCTGTTGCCGAGGGTCACGACTCCCACTCCAAACGCCCTGATGCACAAGGATTCTCCACTACGTGCGGTCCTTCACGGCATAGAGAGCTGCGAACACCAACATTCCGGATGCCTGTGATTGGTCACTACGATGTATTGATATTGCTACTTACTATTATTAGGTCATTAAGGGTGATGATAAAAAATTGGGTAAATAGGTTAAGTTAGGTTAGGGTTACCGGCTATTTTAAAATGATTTTTTCATGGCTTTTAATGACCTTTCTGAGGTGTTTTTGAGTTGGTTTCATTCTGAGTTGGCATAGAACCGATTGAGTACTATGTTCCTGGTTAGATACGTTTTTAGATTTTCACGGCCAGAAGCAATTTCGTTATTTGTTTTTGGGGTGTTATGCCGTATTGCGCTACCTCCTTCTTTAGCCGACGTTTCGGACAGCATTGCAGTGTCCATCATCAGGGCAAATCTAACAGATGTGTCAAACACAATGTGTCAAACATCTGTCGGATCTGCCCTGATGATGGACACTGCAACGCTGTCCGAAACGTCGGCTAAAGAAGGAGTTAGCGCAACATAGCATAACACCCCAAAAACAAATAACAAAAAAAAAAAAAAACTATGTTCCTGTTCTATTTATGTAAATTATGTAACTTTCTGCCTAGGTTTTTAACGCTGAATCTTTATGTGGATGACGTTTTTTTGTAGTTTTATCAAAGGTTACAGATAAGAGTTTAGATTAAAAAAAACCTCCATTTAACAAAGCGGTTTTTTCTTTGTTTTTTTTTAATTTCCTGAAAGTTCAACCCTGTAAGATATTTTACGTCGAGTACTGAATATTTAATATTTAACGTACAATTTATTGCTATTCGTGTGGAAAACGTTCTTTTTTTTTAAATGATTTTCGGCTATGTAAGTATCGTTTTTTCGCACCAATAAAATTATGTCCCGTCTTTCCGGTTTATAAAAAATGGTCCGATTTTTCGGACTGAAATTTTCAAAAAATCGCCAGGGCTTCAAAAATACGATATACAGAATGTCTTAGAATATTTGGCTAAACCGGAAAATTTTTTTAAAAAATGTGATGCAAGTGGCCTATTATGTCATTTTCACGCGATATTCTGGTATTATAAGAAAGTAGGTATGTTCTAAATAATTCTCGTTATGGTTTTGACAAGTTTGAATAGCCATAAAATGGAACGCAACTAATTCAGTTTCGTGTATGTCTGTTGGTAACTGTGAATCAGCAAAAAGTGTGGTGATTAGCCATATTATGAGATTCCGCTATTCTGAGGTAGTGTTGTTCTGATTCGATAATAAGGCGAGTTATGATGCTATTAATTATGATTTGAGGAAGTGTCTTTTCTGAGAAAATTTATTCTGAAAACTCAGATGGTGAGTTTCCATATTACCACCTGGCATGGAAACACATGAAGTATAGGTGTTATAGGTTGATACTAAATCAAATAATAAAGCTTATAAAGTTACTTACAAGTATATTTACAATTAATTTCAACACTTATAATTTAATTTGATATTTAACGAGAAGGTGGGTAGGGAACACGGTAGCACTTGGCGAGATGTTGAACCATCAGGATCAGAAAAAATCCATTGCACTGAAGATAAAAGGCCATTTATCTGCTATTGGTGGACATATAGATAGTGTCGTAAGAGCACTGCAGTGTTCCTTGCCACCGGTCTATTAGATCTCAGTGGGTCCAAAGGATAATTTAAATTGGTGTACAGGAACTGCACAGCATAAATTTCTGATTTGAAAGAATACATAGTGTCTGGAAACTCGTAGTACATGAGGGAAACTGGTGAATCTACATCATGTAGAGAACCCAAACAACTTAAATGTTTTCATTCTGAACATTTAAAATACCTGAAAAATACCCTCGACTCTGTGCAGAAACGGGCACTCTGATAGATTCTCCAATCTTAAATTTTTTTCAAATTTGACCTAAAAAAGTCAAATCAAAAAAATTTACCACAAAATCAACCCCAAATGTGATTTCAATTTACCAGTTTACTGCTTGTACTGCTACTAGTTTTCGGACACCGTATATAAATTACAGATACATTTAAAAGTTGTTACAATGTCTAAAGAGTGCAATGAATGTCAACGATGAAGTGGTGCAACACATTAATAAAATTATTATACAAAATAAAACTTAATAAGCAGAGGCATTAGGGAGTCCTACAAAGTGACACCCAAAAATAATAATACAATGTGTAATAATGTTATATTTACAATTATAACACATCGATCAATAAATTTAACTATGGTTGGTTGAAATTAGTATTAAAATCTGGAAAGAATTCCATTGGGACAGGTTCAATATCCAACTGTTTGGGAAGAACAACCATATTCGCGGGGAGTCTTTTTGGTACTAGTTTAATAACTGTGGTTTCTGTCGGTACATCACTTGTATTTTCCAGCTTACGAACAGCACCTGCAATATTATAAGATCATTGTTATTATCTCACAGAGTCCAAAAATCTTTCAAATGCTGGGCCAAGGCTCCTGCTCCTGGCATGTTAAACATAAATTTAAAAACAAAACATTATGATGGTGATAATAACAGCATTAAGCAGAAATAGGAATTTCAGTTTGTTATAATGATTAGACGAAAGTATAAAATACTAGTTCCAGCCATGTAGTATCTTCTGTCTTTTTCAATGATGTGTGAGAAAGAAGAGGAGGATCGTCGATAACGTACATAAGAACTCTCGCTGGGATTATCTGTTATGTAGGTTTAAACGAACTCCAAGATGACAAGATAGTGTCACTAAACATAATATGCATATAATACTTCTGCTCATTACATTAGCTCAACACAGGAGACCTCGAGAAAAATAATTTCCATCAGGGCCTATGTCATCTTAGAGATTTCAGTGTGGAGGGTCTTTTTAAGGAAAAGAAGGAGAGGAAGTTCTGGGAAAGAAAAAGGTATGAGGGATGGGTAGGAATCTGGGGGTCAGTGTGTCCAGGGGTGACGGACCATATCCATCCCTCCAACTGCGGTGCAAGGCGATGGGTCCAGAAAGTCCAGTTGGAGAGGACAAAAGGCCTCCCTCAACCGGTGTCTCTCGATCTGGTCCGTTACACGGCAGGTCAGCAGATACACCTGCCACCAAGACCCTGACAAACCTCACCCCATAAACTAAGTCACTAAAATAGCATGTGACATATGGCAGAGGCATTTACCTTTAGGAGGGCCATGGGTTTCTTCATATTCCTTTAATTCCTTCTTGTGCATTCTCAGTTTGTGATCTCGCAGGTTAGAATTGTCCACAAAGGTTTTTGGACACCAGAGGCAGACGTAAGGCCTGTTCCCCGTATGTCTGTGCATGTGGCACTGAAATTAAATAAATACACTCAAGTTAAATAAAAGTAATTTTAACTGGCTAAAGATGCACAGGACACAACACAGTAATTAATATGTAATAATACTAAGGACAGGTTGTTTCAAAAAATTTGATGGATTCATCAAATATGTGAAGTTAATTTTCACATTCTGTGTAAGTTCTATTCAAGTTCTATGATTATTTCAGTTTTATGAAGCAACTGGCCTAAAATGATACATTAACAGAACTTGAATAGAACTTACACAGAATGTGAAAATTAACCTCAAATATTTTATGAATCGTTAAAATTTTTTTAAACAACCCTTCCTAATACTACGACACCAGTGGGTTAAGCAACATTTCTTTAAATTGAGATTTAAAAGAGGTGGCCAATTTGATAAAGATAACATGTATATACATAAATACATGCATACATAACAGTAGACATAGACCCACTAGTTCCGTGGATGGTGATTACTAGCATGCGGCTGGCGGTGGCAAAACGAAAATTCCAGAGCCGCTCATTATTAAAGGCAAAACAATTAAATTATAGTTATTTTAACCGGTCAAATTTGTTTTATGGGGCCAACAGACTTAGCTATAAAAGATCATTTGGTTTTGGCCTATTTCAGTATATCGCTCGCCATACATTCCCAATGTTTTTGCCACCGCCAGCCGCATACTAGTGATTACATAAGGGACTTTTAAGATGGATCAGAAAGATGGTTCAAATTAATAAATTACTTTGTTTTTACCACTACATTTTATTGTTTATAAACCAATCTTAATGTAAGTATCTATGGACTCTATGGTTATTATCAAACAACCGAACGTCAAACATCGAAGTTCGATGAAATTAACGATGTCTAAATCGTCATCACTCGAAGAAAGTTCGAATTCCATGCTGATAGGTAAACTTATTCCTCCAATGTAATTTATTGCGTCCGTACGTAGCAGATCGAAATCCAAGCAATGTGAAATCTGACAGATGTGTTACTGCCAATAGCGCCACAACGCGCTGCAGCGTCTAGCAAAGGAACTATTCTGCGGCTTACCATGGCTTAAGCGGCCGATTTGGTTGGTTTATGTTGAGCGAGGAATGTTTAGCAAAGACTGATATACCGGCCCAAAGACAAATAATAAACCTAGACAATGGTAACAATGGAAAAAATGAGAATGGGTAAGGAAGAATTTTCAAACATTAAAACAATGGAAACTTACAGTTAAAGCCTTTTTCCTTTTATAGACTTTTTGGCAAAAACCACACTTGTATCTGAAGATATCTTCATGGACCTTCATGTGACAGCGGAGGGTAGCTTTGGAGTTCAAGAGAGATGGACACTGCGGACATTTGTACGAGGTACCACTGTGGCAGTCGTTGTGCACTTTCAAGCGGTGTTTGGTCTTAAATCTGAAAATAAAAACATACCAAAAATGTTATACATATTGGGCATAATATATAAAAGAACGAAATACTTCAGGTGAGTGTAAAATATTGACAAATAAAAAATACTTAAGGTGGGTTGGAATAAACAATAGATAAAACAGATGGTTATTGAGTAAGAAAACAATGTGTACCAAGACTGGATACAGAATGTGCATAAATAAGTCAACATTCACATGAAATTGTTTAAAATACAAACTTTTTTGGGCATTTGGTGCATGCATAATCCCTTTCGTCGGAGTGCGTAGATTTATGGTAGGAAAGGCTGGACGCCGTTTGAAATGTACGTCCGCAGATGTGACACACAAATGACACTATTTTCTTGTGCACAACGTCAACGTGAGATTTAAGTTGACTCTTATTCATAAATCTGAAAAAAAAATCTATGTACTACTACCGCTGATTAAATGAGGTAAATCTGCCACCAAACAGGCTCAGCCTAGTGAGGTGGTGTATACCAAAAAATGTATTTGTATATATCTATACATATATACCTGTTTAATAAATATTGTAGATATTATTCTATGTTACCATATTATTTCACATCAGTCCATTATTAGAGTTTATAAAAGTTTTTGCTTTTGGACAAATACTTTTAATGATTTTATTTTTTCCTACATTCCTGATGTATGTAGAATAATGGATTATATGGCGGGTAATTAATACAACTAGGTAACTCCAAAATCAGCTTCTTCGCACGTTACACACAAGACCATATCTTTATTTCCGCGCATGTGTACGTCACAAACACGTATTGTTGCATACATGAGTGAGGAAATAAAGGTACTAGAAAAGGGTGATTTCGGAGTGACATAGTTGTAGTGATTACCCCTCGATATTATACTTACTTGGTATCGCACAATTCACATTTGTGTATTGCTCTTATTTCATAGGGAAGATGTGATACTTTGTGCTTATCGAGATGGCAAAGTCTTTTAAATTCCTTTGGACATTCGTCGCACGTATACATAGTGCTAGAAGGATGAAGGGCTCTCTTGTGCGTCTTGAATGCTCTCAATGTCGGAAACAGAATATCGCAAGGAACACACCTTAAAGAAACATCCATTACAAGTTAAAAACAGTTAATCGTCCATACAAAATAAATAGATATTTATAAATGGTTATTTTATTTTTAAAAACTGATAAAAATGTAATAATATATGTGATATTATGGTCTATCAAACATGGAAAATAGCATCACTGGCTTCAGGGGTGTATCTTTATGTTGTGGCACCCTAACGAATATTCAAGACAACCTTTTGTTCTCAATTCGATATCACTTGATTGATTTTGAGATTGATTCCCGTTTATGAAAACGGGACATTTTTGCATCCCAATGCTTTCTCAGCAACGGGGCAGAGTACTGAGAAACGGGACAGAGTAAAAAGGTATGAAACCGAGTATCAAGATACAGGACAGAGTACTGAGATATGGAAAAGAGTACCGAGAAACGGGACAGAGTACCAAGAAATAGGATGGAGTACCGAGAAACGGGAGGATTAAAGATACGGAACAGAGTACCAAAGAACAGGACAGAGTACTGAGATACTGGACAGATTACAAAGATATGGGACAGAGTAACGAGACATGGCACAGAGTATCGAGAAACGAGGCGGTATCATCCAAAACAGGACATTAGTTCTATGCAAAAAATGTTATTTGATCATTTTCTCACTGCAAATCCGGGGCTCAAACAAAAGTTTCCCTATTAAATATTTACGAAAGTGAAATACGTCGAAAAGGCAAGATGGCAAGCCAGACCTGTTATCAGATTCCGGAGAGGTGTGATTTCGTATATGACGGATGACATTAGTTCTACTGGTCAGGTATTCTCCGCAAGTGCACAAGATCTTCAAGCTGGCGCAATGCTCGTCCTTTGTATGGCTTTCCAAATGGTTCAAACGCCGAAACTCTTCAGGGCACAGGTGACATTTATACCTTCAACAAATTAATATAAATTAAATGATATTTTTTATTATTAACTAGCGTTCCCGCCATGCGTTGCAATGCCACTTAAATAAAGAAATCCCCGAGTGTCCTTTCCCATTCGTCCCCGTTCCCCTTCAGCCTCCTCTTCCCCTATCGCGTTCCCCCTCCATCTTCCTTGCCTTTCTCTTTCTGCGAAACTTGAAGTTTAAACCGATTCCACACCCTCTTTAGTCCCCAATCTTGCGCCTATCGATTTTTTTTTTTTCTTCTACTCAAGACAGACCTCAAGGGTACAATTACACCTCGGACGATGAGGTGTAATTGAAGGTAGCTGTAAAGTCCTGGATTCGAGAAAAGTCGGAAGAATTTTTCAGTGACGGAATGAAAAAACTTGTTACACGTTGCAAACTTCTCGTGTTGGGAAATTTTTGATCCTGCTTAATTTAATTATTCTGAAAAAAATTCTTTTGGGAAAAAAGGAAAATCGGCCGAGAAATTATATTTTCAACATTTCTCATCGGGGATGCTGTTGGAAACTTCAATGGTTCTTTTTGAAAATAACAGAGGGCGCCAGGACAATAATACAGTCATTACATAATAATACTATTGCCGACTTAAAATCTTACTTGAAGTATGTGTAGTCAGTTATGCCCCGTTTTGTTTTATATTCATATTTTCGAGTAACTTTATTTTTCTTGTTTTTCTTGTGTTTAGGATTGGTGTCCAAACTTTTGATTTTTTTTGGTTTAGAGATGATCGGCTCAAAGTCAGGGTCCTTCTCCTTTTTTACTTTGCCATATTTTCTCAGTTTTTTAACAGCTGAAATTATAAAAAAAATCAATACAAATTCTTAAGATGGTCTCATTTTTCACTCAAAAGAGATGAAAAAAAAAATATGACATTGGAGCTCTCAAAGAATGGCGGTACCCAAAATTCAAAACTTTAATTGAATCATTTCATATTGAAAGAATACTTAAAAAAATATAATACTAAAAGGAAAGGGTATTCCTTACAAAAAATGGAATATTTGGAATGAGCCGGATAAACCGGACGAACGGTCATAATTTTTTAAAATTATTTATGCATTGAACCACTTACTCGTTAATACGGAATATTTTTTATTTAAACACTTAGATTTAGCTTTATTATTACGAAAAGTAAGTATTTATGCCGGAGGAGACAAAAAAACATGCAAAAAATATGGATTTAACATTTTAATTTTGTTAAAATTAATTCACTTATGCGGATACGCCATTTTATATTTATTGTTTTTATTTAACATTTCATAGACAATCAATCAATGCTGCCAATCATAGAAAAAATATTATTGCCATATAAAACAATAATTTATTCATGTTATTAAGTGATTGCATTATTGATAAGTTTGTACCTGTATTTATAACAGCAGAACATGGAAAGATATGTATTAGAATAATTACACAAACCCTGCTTTGCCAAACAAACCATTCAAAACGTGGGATGTATATCTAAATTATGATGACATGCAGCTTTCGTAGTTTGAATCTCAACCCAATAATTCGAAGTAGGTACTTTTTTGTTTTTATTTTAATGAGAATTTATTTTATAAAATTGGTACTTCCGGCAAATGTCATATTTTATTAGTAACTCCCACATGCACACTTCGGAACGACCGAGTCTCGCGCCACTTCAGGCCGCCGCACAGTGGTCCCGCCGTAGGTCATAGCCCTAAAATATTGATGTCCTCATTATAAGGTGATTATTGTACGAAAGTAGTGACTAATTACCAAACTAACTGTAGGTATAAAAACAATCCCGGCTCCCCAAAGATTTCATTAGTATTTCGGCTTCCAAAGTGATCTAATAGAGAAGTCCAGTCCATTTTTTTTTTTATGAAAAATGACCTTCTAACTTAAATAACTGCATATTTTTTTTTTTTTTTAGAGTTAGTTTTAATAATTAAAATAATTTTCAAAGTTTTAATTTTTGGAGATCCCTCGAAAACACCCATATCTATGGTGAATTTTGTGACGTCATCTACTAAAATAACGATTCACTATTTTATGATTTTTATGTTGGTTTTCTTGAATCTCACATAGATTTGCGCAGGCGCGTGGCCATCTTGTTTATTATAACACGTTGATTGGCTAGTGGCTTATTTATTGCAAATGGCGAAATCAAATTCTTTGCAAAACAAAGAATGACGTTGATGAATTTTACTTGCAGTTTTATGTTTTTGATGATAATTTTCGTTTAAATGATTAATTCACTGTGATATTAGTGTAATTCAGCATAAGTACCAATGCTGCCTTTACTTTTTTTCAGTTTTAGTCTTTAAATAATGTTTTGTTGGTGATTTAGTTTCGTTCGGTTTTTAGGTTACTAACATTACATAATCAAAGGTTACTTCTCTATAATGTTTATGACTTTTCAGCGTGAATTTAATAAAACTTCCATAAAAGTAATATTATTTAATAATGTAAAGCCTTATGCATGTGTAAATAAATACAAATTCGAGAAATCAACGCATTAATTGCGTAAAACCGAGTCCAAGATGTCGGATTTTTTCAGTTATTTTTTTGGAATTATTATAATATTTTTTTATCGTTTTTAATTGTATGAACGAGATAAAAAGTGAAGTGACAGTTTTATTCCAAATTCATAAAGTAAGAGGACTGTATTTTTTAAATTTTGAATTTTCCTAATTTTTTCGACCATTTAATAGAATATGTTTACAGTCGGCTGTTTTTTTTTAAATTTTTTCATTTTGAAACTTAAAATACTGCATTTTTCAAACACAATCGTATATGTCTGATACAAAAATCTAAAAGGCAATTCTATCAAATTTCTATAAAGGTATATGCTTTTACGACATCTTCAAAAATAAGAAATATATAGAACATTCGCTTGTGTCATACCTAAATTCCTATATAAATGACCCAAATGAATTACAGTGAATCATCAGTGAATCTTCCATCGTGACATCACCATGACAGCATTACACAGCATACCAACTTAACGCTGTGTTTTAACGAGAATATTAAAAATGCACTTTTTAATATATTTTTAAAAACTGTACGTTTAATATTATTAAATAAAAGTTATATATTCAGAATCAGCATTTATTGGTCTATATCATAGGTTCTCAACGTGGGCGATAACGCCCCCTTGGGGGCGTTTGAGACCTTCAGGGGGGCGGTAGAAGATCCAGAGACAATTGGGGGGCGTTTAGATGTCACCGGGGGGTGTTGGCAAGTAAAAAAATATGGTATAAAAAAGACAAACAAAACACTCTAATCACGTACTAATAAAGCAAAGTAAACCTAATTATTGGTTAATTTTTGTTATTAAAAACTTATGTCGGAAGTAAAAAAGAAGATACGGCAATATGGTGTGGATTATATTAAATACGGATTTATCGAAAATCCCATAAATCCATCATCGTCAATGTGCTTTATTTGTAGAAAAACATTTTCAAATTAAGCGATGAAGCCTTCTAGGCTTCAAGATCATATTAATAAAATCCACCCGGATAAGAAAGACAAAGATGTGACCTATTTTCAAGACATGAAAAAGAAGTACAAAATTCAGCCAACTATATCAAAACAATTTTAAACGGCTTCTAAGCAAGACAATTTATGGACTTCGAGCTTCGTACAATATCTCATTGATGATTACTGAAACAGGCAAAATACATATAATACTATTGGGGAAGATTTAATTTTACCAGCAGTAAAAGAAGTAATAAACACTGTGCTCCATAAACCAGCTGCAGATATTATCCGAATTCCTTTGAGCAATAGTTCTGTGCAGAGACGAATTGATGAAATGGCTGAAAACATTGAAGAATCATTGTGCAATCATCTGCAGTCTGGTCGATTTTCAATTCAGTTGAATGCGTCCACTTTACTAACCAATGAAGCCTTGTTATTGGCAAACGTGAGGTTCATCAAAGATGAGAAAATATGTCAAGAACTGTTGTTTGTTACAAATTTGGAAACAGATACAAAAGGAGAAACCATATTTAATACACTGAAAAAGTTTTGTGACGAAAAGAAAATTCCTTTTAATAATATTTTGTCAGTTGCTACGGATGGAGCCCAGCTATGACAGGGCGTCACAAAGGCTTCATAGCGTGCTTAAAAAATAAAGTTCCTGACTTGCTTGCTGTGCATTGCGTAATTCATCGCCAGCATTTGGTTGCGAAAAATTTGAGTGAACGCCTCCATACATCACTGCAATATGTTATCAGAGCAGTTAATAAAATCAGAAGTAACTCATCGAATGACAGATTCTTTAGTCAGCTTTGCATTGCCAATGATGAAGATTTCAACCGATTGCTGCTTCACACAGAGGTGCGCTGGCTCTCAAAAGGTTCTTGTTTGACTCGATTTTACAATTTATTTGAGTCTGTGATAGAGTTCCTAGGAAACAAGGACACAGAATTGCGCGACAACCTCACCTCACTGAGAAGAATATTATTTACTTGCTTGACCTGTATAAATTGTTTAATGATGTCATTCTCCAACTTCAAGACGGCGACGACTCAAATTTGATTAAGACAAAAAATTGCGTTGCAGCTTTTGTATTCAAACTGCTAGAATACAAAATAAATATTTGCAGACGAGAATTTAATAACTTCCCAAATTTATCAGCAGTATCATTCAAGAACAACGACTTGCTTATTTACTGTCAACACTTGGAAAACCTCCACAATGATTTTAAGGAACGGTTCCGGGATATTTTAAACATGGACATACCAGACTGGGTTTTGGATCCTTTTTCAAATGTCTATTATTAATTAAGCAGGATCATCCCAGTTAGAAGAAGAACTAATAGAACTGACGACAAATGAGGAATTAAAAATTAAATTTAAGAATGGCTACCTAGGTGTTGGCTGCAGAAGCCGATTTCACAACTGTACCCAGGATTATTAATAGCATTCCCATCGTCTTATTTAGCTGAACGTGGATTCAGTGCTGTAGCAACGTTGGTAACTAAAAAGAGAAATAGGCTCCATATTACTGAACGCGGCGACCCTAGTTTTTTTTTTAAAGTATTATCGAGCCTTATATATACAAACTTCTCAAAACGCATCAAATTCAACAATCTCATTATATAAGTTATAAATTCAATATCGTTTCAACGTTAATAAAAATTCTTATCTTTATAATTAAGTATGCGTTTTAATTGTTCTCATTGAAACAATCTTCTTCTCAGAAATAGGATAGGAGTCATAGCCTTTCTTACGATTACATATTAATATTACAGTGGTTAAATATAATCGTGGCAATAGCTGTTTCAGATTCGCGACTATTTTTTACATACTAGGTACTTAGTATGTAAAAAATAAAAATTTTACTTTTAGGAAAAAATATAGGACTTTTAGGAAACCCAGAGAAACCAATCACCCCCCCCCCCCCCATTTGGTATGTAAAAGCAATAGGGGGGCGCTAGAAAAAAATATACTGTCAAAGTGGGCGGTGGGCAAAAAAAGGTTGAGAATCTATGGTCTATATGAACATATTTTTTTAAAGCCATAATATTTTTCACTGGAGTTCCTTATTGCGGGAAGTGCTAAATTACTATTACCTGGGCCTTTTTTAGTCACCGTCTTTACCGTTGCTAATTTGTTGGAATATTTTATTTGCGAATGTTGTTTGCAATGGAATTTCAAGTTGAATGTATGTTAAATTATTTTTATTATTTTTGAACTTATAAATATATAGGCTTTTGAATTGTATGCCTGCTACACGCGTATAAATTTGTTGGTTAAATTTAAAATTTGTATTTGTGTTTGCATAAACTTTCAAGTACTTTAATCAGCAGTGACACAAGTTTTATTTAATGAAAAATGTTCCTTAGAATAAGCAGTTTGTGAAGCATAATTTTTTTGCCGCTAATTTTTGCTTTCTTCTTAATTATGCATCATCTACGCCATTCGTAGAAGTTACGGTCTACGAAAAAACATGGGTATGGCTGGTAATCGGTTTATGTACGCATCACCTACGCCGTTTTACGACGTTCCACGTAAAAATTGATAATTTGTAGAGCGCCGTTTTTGTGAGAAATCACCTCAAGGGCGCTGTACATTTTATTATGACTTCTTAGGCTCTGCCTATAACTATTATTTACAAATAGATACAGAAATAGAAAGTTATAAACCGACAAAAATTTATGGAAATAACACGCCTGTCTATAAAAGGTTGACCCTTAATTCTAGATGAATAAATGATTAGAATTTAACGCAAAATCTCTTAATTTTATCAATTATATATTCATTACCAAGTTAAACATCTCTATTACCATAAATACCTGCATAATTGCAATAAACACTCCATGCATAGTACTTGAAAACTGTTTTAAGTAATTAGTTTACGTACTGAATAATTCCCAAAATATCAATAAACCATTACTTGAGAAATTAGACAATAAGTTCCACCTACTGCGCACTGCATTGGCAAATAACAAATTCATTATTAATATAAACTAATACCTGGAAAATAACAAAGCAACAACGTACATTATTATGGAAAACACAATACGCTAATAATGTGTGTTTTTCCCAATAGTAATTAGTAAAATAAATCGAAATTTTAACAAGTCATTGAAAACAGATAATGATGCTAGTACCAAACAATTTGAAATTTAATTCCTTGAGCAATTAAGGTGGAAAACCCAATAGCATATGATTTGAATGATTATCACAACGTCAATATGCTATAACTGGCCTCCCTTGAGCGCTGGCCCACTGTGCGCTGCGCAGAAAAGTAAAGACTGATAGGTTTACAGCGCAGTTCATTGTGGGACTTTTCTGCGCGGTGGCCTGAAGTGGCTTGGGACTAAGTCGCTCCGAAGGGTGCGTGTGGGAGGTGCTATGGTCTATTAGTTAAAAAATGAATATTCCGTATTATCCGTGCATCAAACTTCGACAACACGAACGTTTCGTATTATCCGTGAGGTAAACTCTATGCATATTTACCAAAAATAATATAAAAAATTAGACAAAAGTTATAAAGGGTTAATCCACAAAAAGGGCGTATCAAAATGGAATTCCACCATTAACTAAAGATATAAAAATTATACATAACATATTTTATTAAACATACTTCTTGCCAGAGGATGTTCATCAGAAGCATCACTCTCCGTAACCACTTCATGCTTAAAATCATCCAGCATGTCCGCATCATGGTCAGACATGGCATTCGCTATCATAGGGTCGTCAATCATTGGGTCGTTAATCATGGAGTCATCAAACTTTATATCTTTTTGCTCTAGGAGAGATTGTAACGCTAATTGGGCAGCAAAACATTTGAAAGCAAATTGCTGAAATGCTTCTACAGTGAATTTGCATTGTTCACACACACTTAACGGCAAAGAGTCCTCGGCATTTATCTGGAAAAAAATAAAGAATAAGTACCCCCAAAATGTCAATATTCGTGCACACTCTAAGACGACTAAGTGAGAAGTTAAATGCAGCCCACCTTTATAGATAAATATGTATTTATCGAATCCCACAACTGCGCATTATCATCCCGTAGTGGATACATTTTTAAATCGGAGATTTCCGCGCAAAGGCGGCAATATTGTGTTAAATCTACCATCTTCCCGCTCCACAAATCCTACTGGGCAAATAAAGCTTTCACTTTGTTAGCGATGGATAAGTGGTGTGACTCGTGAAATACTAATATTATTCGTCCGTATTGACATCGTGTCATAATAAAATTAAAACAAACATTTGTTTACAACAATAGTGACTGTAATAATAAATTAACAAAATAAAATATTATTTGTTTCCCACTGACAGATGACGTTTGGCATCATAGCATTAAAATGTGTCTATAGTCTATACGAGTGGTCTACAACCTGTGGTACGCGTACCCCTGGGGGTGCGCAATAACGTGGCACGCATGTAGAAGCACTGGTTAAAAATGCCTGAAGTCGTGTTACACTCTGTATAAAATTGCGTAAATTGTGTTTGTGTGACTTGATTGTTAAAATCATGTACATAATAAAGAATTACAAATGAAACACCACTTTCATTACACGTATACAAAAGATAGATAGAGGGTACGGGGAACAATAAATTTGAAGTAAGAGTCAAGGGGTACGCCGCTCGAAAAGGTTTAATACCACTGGTCTATACCATAAATATACCAATCCCGTCTATACCATAAATATGCCAAACCACCCATGCCCATGTCTATACTGTCTATGGAATATGATAAAAATGCGATGAGAATTAGCACCGCCATCTTTCGGTGGAATTAGTGATAATCGGTAAATTATGGTAATCGATATAATATTCCATTCCGAATCGGTACGGTATACAAAGGATGCAACTGATGCTAGCACACTACGCAGGTTCCCGGCCGGCCGGTGCTGATTTGTATGACAATAATAATATACTAGCAGTTAGTAAATACCCGCTCCACAAATTTTTGCTGCTAGGCCATGCGGGCTGCTTTTGGTTCGGCTTCACCCAATTTTAGTGTTGGTGACCATTTTATAAATCCGATAGAACTGGTTCCAAAAATAGCCGGTTCCTCGGAACCACTGTGATCCAGTGACAGCTTGCTAGTCACCGGGACAAAGTAACTGCGACAGGCAATGACGTCATACGTAATATACAGATAGCCACATGGTCAGGGTCGGCCCTAGGGCGGTGCGACCGCACAGGGCGCCGTCATAAGGGGGGCGTCAAAAACACCCGACTACTCATTGACTATCTATCGATCGTGCGCTTTTAAATCGTGTGGTCGGTGCGGGGAGCAAGCAGTGTTGCCAACGTAGGCAATTTTTCGCCATTTAGGCTACTCACCATCCCTGTAACATGCCTGTAACTGTCGCCAAAGGAGAACGAAGCTTTAGAAAATTAAAATGTACTTACGTTCGGCTATGTGTCAAGAAAGACTATTAGATCTTGCAATTTTATCAATTAAGAACGATATTGCCCAAGGGTTAAATTATTCTGATTTAATAAAAAAATTAGCAAGCGCAAAAGCAAGAAAAGTTGTGTTCTAGTGTTTCTTATTGATTTCGCAGATTTAATTAAATAAATGTAATAAAAAAAACTGTTATTATTTCTCATCCGTCCTAGAAGGCACTTCAATTAAAGTTGCATAAATGTATAGAAAGAGCTCTATTTTTAGTTAGGGGGGAGGGGCGCCACCAAGTGATTTCGAACCACCTAATAATTTAGCGAGGGCCGCCCCTGCACATGGTATTATTATGCACTGTTGGTTTGTAATTAATTAGACTCAATAAGGAACTCCAGTGGAAAATATTATGGCTTTAAGAAATATATTCATATAGAATATGGACCAATAAACGCTTATTCTGAATATATAGGTTTTTTTAAATAATATTAAATGTAGTTTTTAAAAAAATATTAAAAAGTGCATTTTTAATAGTCTCGTTAAAACACTCCATCAAGTTGGTATTACAAAAAGGCTAATGGTGATATCACTGATCACTTTAAAGTCATTGTACGGGAATGTAGAGGTATGACACAAAACATTTCACATACAGCCTTACTAAAAAACCCCGTGAAAATTTTATTCAATTGACAAACGGCCGCGGAAGCAGTGTTACCGAAGCTCCCGATTTTTCGGGAGATCTCCCGATTTTTCACTTCATCTCCCGATCTACCGGAATGGCATCAAAATCTCCCGATTTTTCGAAGTTCTGAGCGAATTCGTTTCTCCTCGATTCTTTGATTATGGTCCGCTCAACAGGCAACTAATTGTGTATGGTTAAAAAAAAATTCTTAAGATTCGGGTATTGACCAGAATAATTACAAAATACAGCAATCTAAGCATATCTCCATTATAGACATTGGGTCTATAATGGATCATACCGATTATCTATGAATTATGAGGTGGAATTTATAATTTATTACGTAACGCCTCTTCGAATCAGAAGGTTTTTCAGTACTTTGTTCTACGTACTTAATTTTTTTTTTAATTATGTCCACCTTAGACCCTGATGCAGGCGCAGGTACGAGTAGAAGTATTGCAAAAAAAAGAAATATTCCCAATATTATAAAAAAGAGTAGGAAATTTAGTCCGATTATGCAGGTTGGCCTGCTCCTAGCAAAAAAGTTGCAACAAGGACATCAACGTTGCATCTGGAAGAAATGCACTAACAAGGCGCTCAAACTCTTTTCATGTCCTGACTGCAACTATTCTTCTCCTCAAAAAATAACTAAAACGGCACTTGATAACTAACAGTGATGAAAAACCTTTTTCATGTCCCGACTGCAATTATTCATGTTGTAAAAAGGAACTTCTTAAAAATCATTTGCTGACTCACAGTGACATAAAACCGTTTACATGTTTCTACTGCGACTATTCATGTTCTACGAAGAGGCACCGAAAAATTGCATATTTACCCACATTGGACAAGAAACATTTTCTTGTCCCAAATGCAGTTATACAAGTTCTCAAAAGGAAGATTTTAAAATCCACAGTATAATTCACGGAAGAGAAAAACCTTTTTTATGTCCTGACTGTTCTCAAAAGGGATATCTAAGAAGTCACTTGCTGACTCATGTAGAGAAAAACCTTTTTCATGTTCCGGCTGCAACTATTCTTGTACTACGTAGAGAAATCTAAAAATCACATGTTAACCCTCAATGGAGAAAAACATTTTCATGTCCCGACTGCGACTATTCATGCGCCACAAAACGGTATTTAAAAATTCACATGTTTACCCACAGTGGTCAAAAACCTTTTTCATGTCCCGACTGCAAATTATTCATGTTGTACAAAAGAACTTCTTAGAAATCATTTGTCGACTCACAGTGACATAAAACCTTTTACATGTTTCTACTGCGACTATTTATGAATTATTATATTAATGTTTTACAAAGAAGCACCAAAAAATCACATGTTTATACACACCGGACAAAAACCATTTTCTTGTCCCGAATGCAGTTATTAAAGATCGCGAAAGAAAGTTTTTTGCAGTTATTAAAATCCACAGGGCAATTCATGGAAGAAAAAAGCCATTTTCATGTTCTGAGTGAAACTATGCATATACTACGAAGATAAATCTAAAAAATTGCAAGTTTTCCCATAGCGGAGAAAATCTTTTTCATGTCCCGATTGACATTATTCATGTTATCGCAAGGAACATCTAAAATATCACATATTAACCCATAGTGGACAAAAACCTTTTTCGTGTCCCGACTGCAACTATTCATGTTCTCAAAAGGGACGTCTAAGAAAGCACTCGCTGATTCATAGTGGAGAGAAACCTTTTTCATGTCCTGCTTGCACTTCTTCATCTATGGATTCCCTGTAAAACATAAACGAAAAGGTTTGCCAACTTGGGCATTCCCTAGTTTTTTTATTTAAATAAAAAATCCCCCTCCCGCATGGATAACGCACGGTAATGTTAAACAAGACCCCCCCCCCTAAATTGCGTTACGTACCTCATACTTGAACGGCCCCCAAGGTCGAAGTTTCACAAAAATTTGTGCCGAGTTTCCAAACGTAAAGTAAGTCCCCGTTGAACGTCAGGGAAAATTGCGTTATTCCACGGGCAACATCTACAATAATCGTATTGATGGCGCTGCTTATGGGTTTTTCATTTGTTGTTAAGAGGACATTACCAGAGAAACCAGAAATATGTCATTTTTAAATCAGTGTTTAGACTTATTGACTCGTTTCCACAAAAAATTATAAATTGATTTTGAAAGATTGTTCTTTTATCTAGTAAAGTTATGGATTAAATTTTGAGAAAAAATGTTTATTTTAAGTATAATAAGGTAATACCATAGTTCGTTGGCAGATTTGTTATATTTTCAAAAAAGTACATGTATTATACAACACCAATTTCAAATCATATAATCATGCAGTTAAATAAATCCATACATTATCTGGTAAAAGTATGTTTTAGAATTTTAATTTTAGTTTAAATAAAATCATTAAAAAATATATACGTACATGTGTTTCTTGACGTAAATTGGCCAGTTTGTGTATTTATTTGCGTACTTCCAAACTAATATATTTCAAGATTTTTTTAAATACTTATTTTGCTTAGACATTATTGACAAGTCATAAAAATTTTGATCGAAAAATAATCATAAGAAGTAATTAATATTAATTAATTTACAGCTCGCGTTTTACCATTTTTCTTATAGCTCGACGACTCGAGAATTGAGAATTCACTCTGCCCGCAAACGTGGCAGCCGGCGGTTGTCTCCGCGGCGCTCTGTATCGTAATATTTGGAAATGACGAATTTAAAACGAAACAAATAATACGATTTCATTGTTTCGTGTTTGTAAAAACTACAGGGTTTACCGAACGCAAAAATTCATGTTCATTGAATATTTTTATGAAAATTTTGAAATTTTTTTTTATTGTAAATTATTCTTATGTGAATACCGCACAAGAATCCCAACAGCTTCAAAATAATTTTTTTGAAGTAAAACTTCTTTGCGCACGCTCAACACATGGGGGGTAAGCTGGTAAATGCGTTACGAAAAGTGATGATTGTTCCGAAAAATGTCCTGCGAACGGTAATCGATGCGAACGGTGATCGATTGCTAGGCGGGTCGGGCCTTAACGAACGCATGTTATTCGTATTATTGTTAATGGACTATTTTTCCGTAAATAAATAAATAAATTATATACAGTGGGTACCCGGCATGCGTTGCAAGACCAATGTAACCTCGGGGTTAACTAAACTGCAATGGTTCCACCCCAAGTCCCAAGAAACTACATTATATTGCAAGCGCCTGCACTATATAACATTATATACAACGGGTACCCGGCATGCGTTGCAAGACCAATGTAACCTCGGGGTTAACTAAACTGTAATGGTTCCACCCCAAGTCCCAAGAAACTACATTATATTGCAAGCGCCTGCACTATATAACATTATATACAACGGGTACCCGGCATGCGTTGCAAGACCAATGTAACCTCGGGGTTAACTAAACTGTAATGGTTCCACCCCAAGTCCCAAGAAACTAAATTATATTGCAAGCGCCTGCACTATATAGCATTATATACAACGGGTACCCGGCATGCGTTGCAAGACCAATGTAACCTCGGGGTTAACTAAACTGTAACGGTTCCATCCCAAGTCCCGGGAAACTACATTATATTGCAAGCGCCTGCACTATTAAATACAGCGGGTACCCGGCATGCGTTGCAAGGCCACTATAACCTCGGGGTCAACTAAACTGTAATGGTTCCATCCCAAGTCCCGGAAAACTGCATTATAATGCAAGCGCCTGCACTCTATAACATTATATATAGCGGACACCCGGCGGGCGTTGCCAGGCCACTCAAAGAAAGAAAGGGTTTGTGCGCTTTAATTCTGTTTGTTGAAGTGCTTTTGAATAGGTTCAAATAAATTTTTGTGTTTTCGTCCGACACGTCCGCAGGTCGCATACAGCTGTCCGTTTGAGAAGCACGTTTTTTTTTTAAATTTATTGTTATAAGTTTGTTAAGTTTTACTTCAGTCGTGTTTGACTCTAAAGCAGACTAAATTAAAAAAATATATATATATTGTAAATTATTGTTATGTGAATACCACACGAGAGTCCCAAATGCTTCAAAAAAATATTGTTATGTAATACCGCATAAGAGTCCAACAGCTCCCAAGGGAGAGAGGTTGGAGGAGAGTTGAGATGAGATGAAAGGGGCGGCTGAGGGGGGGGGGGGGGAGGGGGTAAAGGAGCCGGGGGGTGGAGAGGTGTTAGAGGTGGGGGGTGAGGGGGTGAGGGGAGGGGGGTTTAGGGGGGGGGGGGTTGAGAGGGGGTGGGAGGGTAGGCCTTTTTTATATCCATTTTTCGTATTACAAAAATAACAAACACGAGAATCGGGTATGGGTACCACTGCCCCGAGAACCATTTATTAGATAACCAACACGTCTGCCGTAGGTCATCCCAAGTGGTTCGCAACGTTTGGTTCGTGGGGGTGAGGTTTGTTCAGGTCTTGGCGGTGGATGCGTCTGCCCACCAGCTGCATGGCAGGTCGGATCTAGAAAAAGTGGTTGAGGGAGTCCTTTTGACTTCTCCAGCCTTACCATCTCGGAACATCGCCTTGCACCGCAGTGGGAGGGATGACCCCATACATCCGCACTCCTGGACACGCTGACCCCCCAGATTTCTACCCACCCCTAATACCCTTTTCATTCTCCGAAGTTCCTCTCCTTCCTTTCCCTAAAACGAGCCTCCACACAGCATTCCCAAAGTAGAGATAGGCAGTGTGTGTCGAGCGATTGTAAAAAAACGGTCTCTCCTGATCCGAACTTCCACGTAGATGAACCTCGCCCCATGAACCCGAGCTCCCCTGCTAAGTCACTTGGGGTGACCTATGGCAGAGGTGTTGATAATCCAATACATGGTTCCCGGGGCGGCGGTACCCATACCCGCCTTCCAAATTACTGATACTACCTATTGACGGCCGGCGTGGTCAAGGGGTAAGGCTCTTGACTCACAATCCGAAGGTCGTGGGATCGAATCCCGGCGTAGGCAAATTAATTTTATTTGAATAATTTGGGTTATTTTACAATTATTTAAATTAAAAATAATATGTTTGCGTCACGTTCCAGAGTGGAAGATACTTTCAGTATCACCCTGGGTGGTGTAAGACCACCATTCAGAATTGAAACTTGCTAGAAATGGCTATGACCGTGTTTAGTGACCAGATCTGAATAGCCAGGTAATTCCTCGCCTTCCTCTTCCCCATCTCCTTCCCCTCCCCACCACCTTCAGCCTCATAATATACCCCATAGTCACGTCATAGTCTCACCGGCTCCAGACGGGAGCATTTGGGTCTCTTGTGCGGTATTCACATAAATATAAAATAAACAAATATGCACACGAATAAATATTTTAAAATGAGTAATTTTTTACAATCCAACTGAATATTACTATTTTTTTTTCATTAATATCGTACAAGAGTCCCAACTGCTCCCGTCTGGGGCCAGTGGGACTATGGCATCCCTAATTGGGGTATGTTGTAAGGCTGAATGTAGTGGGGAGGGGAAGGATATAGGGAAGAGGAAGGTGGGGAAGTACCTGGCTATTCAGATCTGTTCACTAAACACGGCTAAAGCCATTTCAAGCAACGTTTCAATTCTTAATGGTGGTCTTACATCAGGGCGATACTGAGATATCTAATGGCCGTAAAATACAATTAAAAACAAAATATTAAAAAGAATATAACAAATTGTTTATTCATATAGGTATCTACTTAATACCTACTGGGCTTACGCATTTTACTTGTAACTATTTATGTTTATGCACTTCGATATACAAATTACAAATAACTACTACTCATCAAAATTTTGAAAGCGAGAATTTAACATCTTCATCTGACCCATACTGTGGCGTCTATACAGTCCTAGCGCGTGAGCTAGTATATCTCGAAACCAAGCTTGGAGCGGATCGAACTCTAGTTCTAAAAATGCCCGCTAGCGAGTGTGTAGCGCTGACGTCGGAATCTGAATTTAAATTTGCTGGTTATTCGCTCTTAAGTTTCTGCTTCGGAATAATAAAAGGGATTCGGAATATTGACAAGGGGAGAATTTTATTATAATAATTCTAGTAATCTCCCGATTTATTCAAAATTCTCCCGTTTTCTCCCGATTTTTAGGCGTAAATTCTCCCGATTTTGAAATTTTGGGTTCGGGAACACTGCGCGGAAGTGAAAACATTGTAATGGAAGTGAAAACAAGTAAAAAATTGTTCATAGAAATAAAAACACATTGCTTACACAGCGTGAGAGGGTAGTTTTTTTTTTTTTTTTTTATAAAAGAAAGACAAACATTCCCGGGTTACGAATAACCCAACAATGTTTGAAAATCTCCTACTACCACCACAGAAAGCCGAAAATGTTGCTTGTGTTGTGATGGAGGACTTAGCCAGCCGAAGAATCGAACACGCGACGCTCGGGTGGGACCCAAGCGCTATGCCCACTCAACCACTGACCGGTCATCTCTGTTTTATTAATGATGTACAAGGATAATTCAAAATTTTAAAAATACAGTGCTCTTACTTTATGAATTTGAAATAAAACTGTCACTTCACTTTTTATCTCGTTCATACACTTAAAACGGATAAAAAAATTATAATAATTCCGAAAAAATAACTGAAAAAATCTGACATCTTGGATTCGGTTTTATTAATGATGTACAAGGATAATTCAAAATTTTAAAAATACAGTCCTCTTACTTTATGAATTCGAAATAAAACTGTCACTTCACTTTTTATCTCGTTCATACACTTAAAACGGATAAAAAAATTATAGTAATTCCGAAAAAATAACTGAAAAAATCTGACATCTTGGATTCGGTTTTATTAATGATGTACAAGGATAATTCAAAATTTTTAAAATACAGTCCTCTATCTTTATGAATTTGAAATAAAACTGTCACTTCACTTTTTATCTCGTTTATACAATTAAAAAGGATAAAAAAAATTATAATAAATAACTGAAAAAATCTTACATCTTGGATTCGGTTTTACGCAAAATATATGTTGATTTCTCGAATTTGTATTTATTTACACATGCATAAGGCTTTTACAATATTAAATAATATTACTTTTATGGAAGTTTTATTGAATTCGCGCGAAAAAGCCATTAAATTTTTTTTTTCAAAAGTAACCTAAAACCTATCGTTAACGAAGCTAAATCACCTACAAAACATTATTTAAAGGACTAAAACTGAAATAAAGTAACGCCATCATTGGTAATTATGTTGAATTACACTAATATCACAGTGAATTGATTATTTACAAACGAAAATTATCTTCAAAAACATAAAATTAACTGCAAGTATAATTCAACATGTCAAACATTGTTTTGCGAAGCCCATAAATGAACTCGCCATACGACATAAACAAAATAAACCAATCATACGCGTAATTAAACAAGATGGCCGCGGCGCCTGCGCAGATCTATGTGAGATTCAAGGTGACCAACATAAAAATCATAAAATACGTGATATCGGTATTACATAACAATATTTTTTTGGAGCATTTGGGACTCTCGTGCGGTATTCACATAGCAATAATTTACAATGATTTTTTTTTTAAAACTAGTGTGCTTTAGAGTTTTTAGACCACACGACTGAAGTAAAACTTAACTAACTTATAACGGTAAATTTAAAAAAAAAATCGTGCTTTTGAAACGGACAGCTGTATGCGACCTGCGGATGTGTCGGCCGAAAACACAAAAATATATGTGAACCTATCCAAAAGCACTTCAACAAACAGAATTAAAGCGCACAATCCCTTTCTTTCTTTGAGTGGCCTTGCAACGCCCGCCGGGTGTCCGCTATATATAATGTTATATAGTGCAGGCGCTTGCATTATAATACAGTTTTCCGGGACTTGGGATGGAACCATTACAGTTTAGTTGACCCCGAGGTTACAGTGGCCTTGCAACGCATGCCGGATACCCGATGTATATAATGTTATATAGTGCAGGCGCTTGCAATATAATGTACTTTCCCGGGACTTGGGATGGAATCATTACAGTTTAGTTGACCCCGAGGTTACAGTGGCCTTGCAACGCATGCCGGGTACCCGTTGTATATAATGTTATATAGTGCAGGCGCTTGCAATATAATGTAGTTTCTCGGGACTTGGGATGGAACCATTACAGTTTAGTTAACCCCGAAGTTACATTGGTCTTGCAACGCATGCCGGGTACCCACTGTATATAATTTATTTATTTATTTACGGAAAATTAGTCCATTAACAATAATACGAATAACATGCGTTCGTTAAAGCCCGACCCGCCTAGCAATCGATCACCGTTCGCATCGATTACCGTTCGCAGGACATTTTTCGTAAAAATCATCACTTTTCGTAACGCATTTACCAGCTTACCCCCCATGTGTCGATCGTGCGCAAAGAAGTTTTACTTCAAAAAAATTATTTTGAAGCTGTTGGGACTCTTGTGCGGTATTCACATAAGAATAATTTACAATAAAAAAAATTTCAAAATTATAAAAAAAATTGCATAAAAATATTCAATGAACATGAATTTTTGCGTTCGGTAAACCCTGTAGTTTTTACAAACACGAAACAATGAAATCGTATTATTTGGTTTCGTTTTAAATTCGTCATTTCAAAATATTACGATACAAAGCGCCGCGGAGACAACCGCAGGCTGCCACGTTTGCGGGCAGACCGGCAGAGTGAATTTTCAATTCTCGAGTCGTCGAGCTATAAGAAAAATGGTAAAACGCGAGCTGTAAATTAATTAATATTAATTACTTCTTATGATTATTTTTCGATCAAAATTTTTATGACTTGTCAATAATGTCTTAGCAAAATAAGTACCTATTTAAAAAAATCTTGAAATATATTAGTTTGCAAGTACGCAAATAAATACACAAACTGGCCAATTTACGTCAAGAAACACATGTAGGTATATATTTTTTAATGATTTTATTTAAACTAAAATTAAAATTCTAAAACATACTTTTACCAGATAATGTATTGATTTATTTAACTGCATGATTATATGATTTGAAATTGGTGTTGTATACATGTACTTTTTTGAAAATATAACAAATCTGCCAACGACCTATGCACCTATGGTATAACCTTTTTATACTTAAAATAAACATTTTTTCTCAAAATTTAATCCATACGTTTACTAGATAAAAGAACAATCTTTCAAAATCAATTTATAATTTTTTGTGGAAACGAGTCAATACATCTAAACACTGATTTAAAAATGACATATTTCTGGTTTCTCTGGTTATGTCCTCTTAAGTAACCCATGATTCGTTTGACTGCAGCCCAATGCACTTGACCTGGATTGTTATTGAAACGACTCACATAATTAACCGCAAATGAATTGTCAGGTCAGGTAACTTGAGAGACAAATAACAAACTACCGACTGCCTCTTGGTACAGAATATTTTTCATCATGGCTGAAGTGTTCTCATCTTTTTGTGATGCTCTTTTGAGAGTTTTTCATTAGGACTTAGTGGTGTGTCCACAGGGTTACATCCATACATATTGAAGCGCTTCAGAACCTGTTCAATATAGTTCTGTTGATTTATCCACAGCTTCTTGTTTTGCCTGTCTCGAGTCAATTGGAATTCCAAAACATATTTGGCTTCACTGATATCAGTCATTTTGAAATTTTCTCTGAGCTGATTTTTTACAGCATATTTTTGTTATTTGTCGCTAGAAAATCAACATAGGCGACAAATTTTATCAGACTTTTGGTATCCTTCTGGTTGGTACCTACATGTAAATTTCCTCCTGAAGATCGCCCTGGAGAAATGTTGAAACGGCGTCGTTCTGATCTATGTCCAAATCCAGTTCTGCCGCTAATGCCATTAACCCATTGGCCACAGAATTAATGAGCTAAAAAATTGGCCTTCACTACTGAATTATTTTTGTACCAAAAATTGAAAACCTGCATTGGTGTACTAAATCTATTGTAATTTTTGAACCGTAAATTCAAATGAATTAATTTCTTTAAATTTGTTTACATATTGGATTAAGGTATATAAGTTTTTTTTCCTCATTTTTATTCAAAAAGTTATAAAAAAACATATTCATAAATCGAACAATAATAATTTTTGTTTTTTACATATGTATACTAATAAAATAATTTTGTATGATAGTCCTCAAAGCAATCAGGGACATTTAGGGTCACTACCAAAAGCCTAGAACCACTCGCAATTTTGAAGAAATTAAATGGCGTCTGGCTGCATACAAAACTTGAAACACAAATATCAGGGAAAAAACCAAAGTATTTGTATTACATATTTATTACAAATACCTTTACATGGTTCACAGTAGCTTTTCTTGCTGACCACATTTCCTCGGGATATTTATCCACATTTTTGCTGGGCGAACGATACATCAAGTACACTGTAGTGAAGACTGATTCAGCCCAAAAAATATTTGGGAGGTTAGCTTCAATCAAAAGACACCTGGCACCCTCCAGGATTGATCTATTCAGTCTTTCCACCTGACCATTCTGTTCTGGTGTACATATAAGGAACCGTGGATTGGTGTTCAATACCACAATCGTGCAGGATTTTGTCCAATCGCTTGTTGCAAAATTCACCTCCATTATCAGTATGAAGAGTCTTGATTCTCTTTCCAGTTTGCGTTTCAGCATGATTTTTAAATGTTTCAAAACACTCTGCCACCTTTTGTTACATGAAAATAATTCATTCATCTCTTACCTCTACCTGTCAATTAGTGCACAATAACATTAACAGCTCTGCAATTAAATACTGAAAAACCTAATTAAATCTGCTCTTTTCCAGAGAAAACTGTTATTAAATTAAAAAGTAAACCAGTGTAGTGTCTCTGTGTCATAATTAAAACATTTGAAGTTATTAAATAGGCAAAAAACCCTAAAAGAAGTTAAACTGAAACTTGAGCTGTCGCTTTCCAAAACAGTCTTATAATAACTAACAATACGGAATTACATAAAATAGTGCTTAAATCAGTCTAATACCTCAGTGAAACTAATACAATACACAATTTGTGTTTATAAGTGAACAACTAGAAGCAGTTATTTAAAAATAATCAAAAATAATTAATTCTTCACGGACATTTTAAAGTTCAGCGACATTGCAAATAATACGGCAATACGCTACACGTAATTCTTATCAAAGTTAAGGACAGTACTTTCATACCAGTGGATAGCTGTGTGGTTATCATTCTCGCCAGGCAGTTCTGAGGACGTCGGTTCGATCCCACACCAATCCGAACCAACTATTATCGTTGATTTTTTTTTTCTTTTAATAAATCAACTAGAATATAATATAATAAATAGCACCACCTGTTAAATAACCTAAAACTTAACAACATTGCGTTCAAACCTTAAAATATAGCTAACTTAAAAATTAACCAAACAACAATATACATTAAAATACCTCTCAATAGATGGCGGTAATTAATTATACAATAAACGAAAAACGCATCTAACGAGATACGGCTAGTACGCAATAGATGGCACTATATGTAAATAAATAAATACTAATTCAATAAAACAACACACGCATAATTAAAACAATTTAAAATTAAAACTTAGATAAAACAAATATATGTACTCCAATTAAAAAAAATTGAAAAAAATTATAAACATAAAATTAAAAAAAAAAAAACTTTTGTAATAATATTTTTTTAAAAAAAACAATCTAATATAACATATATTTATCATGGCAACTAGAGGTAAAAGTGCATTGGAACTTGAAGACAAAAATATGGAAAAACTTATTCAACACATAGATAAGAAAATGGATAATATGAAAAAGGAAATTCTAACAAAAATGGACCTATTCAAAGAAGAAACACAAAAAAGTATAGATTTCATCAGCAAAAAATACGATGACATCCTAAAAAAAATCGACCAAACCTTACTGCAAAACCAAAAAATAGAAACAGAAATAGAAATGTTCAAAAAGGAACAGCAAGGCCTTAAAAAAACAGTGGAGTATCTTGAAAATAAAATCGACCAACAGGAGTATGAGGCTAAGTCAAACATCTTAGAACTGCGCAACTTCCCAGAAACTCCTCAGGAAAATTTATCAAACGTTTTCCACAACCTTTCCACAAACGTCATAAAAACTGTACTACAACCCGAAGATGTGACGTCTGTGGTACGGGTGGGAGGTAGGAAAGGCTCAGATGAAACTAAACAAAAACCAAGAGACATTATTATCACACTCAGCTCTAAACTGATGCGCGATCTTTTCCTTGCCAAGCTCAAAGATCATATCAAAAGCAAAGGACGAATAACTACTACCTCACTAGGACTACAACATGCTCAGATGGGCACGCCCATCTATATATCCGACCACCTGACACCAAGAAAAAAATTCCTCCTGGCACAAACAAAGCAACAGGCAAAAAGTAAAAACTACAAGTTCTCTTGGACGAAAGATGGCCAGGTTTATGTTCGCAAGTCTGAAGACACCAAAATCCTTAGAATCTCCTACGAATCGGACATAAAAAAAATGTGACTTCCGGTCCACAAAAAAATTACTTCACAAAATCTGCTTACTTATATTATACATTCGATCTATGTTTTTTTCACAATAACTTTTGTTCACATTATAAATCAATTTACTTTTATTATTAACCATATTAACTACATCAACTTATTTCAAATATTTATCCTAATTTACGCCATAATTCTCATTTATATAACTATTCTAAAATATCCAAATATTTCTACAAATTTGATACATGCGATATTTTTAATTGTTTTAAATTATATTATTATTTCAACAAAACTATTATATCAACAAATAAAATTATCTAATTTCAATCAATTTTTCCACTTAACTTCACCAAATAATGATATTCAAAAATTAAATCTAACTATTTTAATTCATTTCATAATATCTAACTACTTGATTGCTTATATCATATTGATTGTTTTTATTATTGCACATTTTTTACTTATCTTAAAATTTTTGATCCTCTTAAATCTCTTATATGTGGTATATTTATTAATTTCCTTTTATTATGACTTAAACGATCCTATTATATGTCTCTATATTCCTTCAATCCAAATCCTTCTCACTACTAACTTTATTTTAACTCCACACATCCTTATTACTCTCCCGATGCTCATGATTATAATGATTACTTTAATCCTCTTAATTGTTCTACTTCGCTTAACTTTCTTAGTTCTTACCATCCTGAAAAAGCTCAATCTCATGCTTTTAATACATTCAAATATCCCAATGATTGTAGTTCTTCTAAGTGTAATTATTCCCTTTATAACTGTGATTTTCCTAAACACTAGAGCAACTAAACATCTGCAAAAATCATCTCAAATATTAATTGCTACGGTTTTCCCATTATCCTCATACATCTACTTAACTTACAATGCCTCTGTTGTATTCGAGCCCCCACTATACACAGACGTTAAAAATGGACCCAGCTAACTCTATCGATAACTTCCTGAACATCACGGTTCAAACGACAAACGATATAAATACATTTAATGAAATTATCTCAACACCTAAAGCACTAAAAATATTTGCAATGAACATCCGTAGCCTCAATAAAAACTTCGACAATTTACTTGTACTCCTAACAGACTTAGGAAATGAATTTGATATAATTGTTCTGTCAGAGTGTTGGATAAATGCAAATTATATCCCGAAGTTAATCAACAACTACTCCGTGTATAATACAACTCGGCACAGGTCCCAATCTGATGGGGTTATAGTTTATGTCAAATCCTACTTAAACCCAACAGTGTCTGAAACTACAGTTGACCATGCAAATTGCCTCAAAATCACAATTGACAACTTAAATATCTTCGCCATATATCGCTCCCCAAAGTCCAACAATGTTTCATCTTTTCTCTACTCTCTTGAAAAAAATATTGTTGACACAACTAAGGATCTCATCATAATTGGTGATATCAACATAGACATCCTAAACGAAGCTAGCCCTCATACTACAAAATACCTAAACCTAATGGGTCTGCATGGCCTTATACCATACATCAAAACACCTACCCGAGTCACACTCACTACTAAGACATGCATAGATCACATCATGGTCAGAACAAAGCGAACCGCTAAATCAATTGTATTTGAATCTTCTGTAACAGACCACTACTCAACCATCCTAGAATTACACAACTCAAAATCACCTCCCCTTAAGTCTTTTAATCCTACTCATAAAATTGTAAATATGGATCATCTGATAAAGTCTATAGAACGAGAAAAATGGGAGTCTACCCTGCTCTCTGAAAACGTAAACACAGCTCTTGAAACGTTTACTGCATTACTAACTGCCCACATTAATCAAGCGTCTTCCCCACCAAAACAGCCTCCAACAAAAAAAAAGATGCTAAAACCTTGGATTACGAACGGCCTTATCTTCTGCATACGTAAAAGAGACAGACTTCATAAACAAGCACTAATTAACCCAGACCCCCAAGTCCTACGTTTCTACAAAAAATATCGTAACATTTGCAATAACCTGATAATAATAACCAAACAAAAATATTATAAAAAAAAAATTGAAGATTCAGGTTATGACAGTAAAGTAATCTGGAACGTAGTCAATGACATTTCAGAAAATAAAAAAACCTCACTCAATATTCAATCTCTAGTTATTAATGGGAAAAATACCCAAGTCCACGAAGACCCAAAAACCGTAGCCGATCACGCCAACCATTATTTTAGTAACATCGGCATGAACTTAGCCAACAAAATTCTTAAAGCCACTAATAAAACCCAAAACCTTCTAACTTCACGGGTAAGACAACAGAACTCTCTTCATCCCTCACTTATCCTAGCCCCCACATCCACTAAAGAAATTCTTGACACAATACTTTCCATAAAAACAAATAGTGCAGCGGGTATTGACAAAATTTCACCATACATACTAAAAAGTATCGCTCACTTTATTACCACACCGTTAAAACATATTGTAAATCTAAGTTTCAATAGCGGCTCCTTCCCCAACCAACTAAAACATGCAACAGTTATCCCAATATATAAGAGTGGCGACAAAACAAATATCGAAAACTACAGACCCATTTCTTTGCTAAGTGTCTTATCAAAAATTATTGAAAGAATTGTTAAAAGTAGACTTATCTCCCATCTTGAAACCCAGAAGATTCTCTCACCCAATCAGTTTGGCTTCCAAAAAAAAATTAGTACAGAATCTGCAATCTTAGAATTGACTGAGAACATCACAAACAGCCTGAACGAAGGCGATTCCTGCCTAGCCATATTCTTAGACTTAGCCAAAGCATTCGACACCGTTTCCCACCCCATACTTCTAGAAAGATTGTCTCAAATAGGCATCCGGGATTCAACTCTTAACTGGTTCTCCTCATACCTAACTGGCAGATCACAATCCGTGAAAATTAACAACGTAGCCCTTAGTAACCCTTTACCTATCCAATTCGGAGTCCCACAAGGAAGTGTTTTAGGCCCAATTTTATTCCTTATATACATCAATAAACTCTGCAACCTACCCATAACGGGAAAACTAATATCCTTTGCAGATGATACTGTGCTTATAGCTCGGCATAAAAATTGGAAAGGAGCATTCGATATAGCCCAATACGACATAGGCCTTGTAAAGAATTGGTTAGATGACAATCTCCTCACCCTCAATGCTGGTAAAACCAAATTCTTAACCTTTAGTCTGTCTGCTGCAACCCAACCTACCAACAACCATAAAATAACAATTCACTCTTGTCCAAGACCCTACTCTTCCTGTACTTGCCCAAATTTGGAAAAAGTATCCCATATAAAATACCTGGGGGTCCTAATTGATCATCATCTTCGTTGGGATCAGCACTTAGCCACTCTAACTCCCCGAATTCGCAAGCTGTCTTATGTTTTTAGAACTCTTAGAAAAATCCTTACTCCCACAGTACTAAAAACAGTCTACTATGCTCTCTGCCAATCCCTATTAGTATATGGCATCATAATTTGGGGCGGCTGTGCTCATACATTTATTGATCCCTTACAGAAAGCCCAAAAAACGATATTACGTGCTATCAAAAAGCGACCTACATCATATCCCTCCACTCGACTATTCACCGAATGTAATGTCCTAAACATACGACAACTTCATCTAAAATCTACCCTAACGTACTTCATGTTTAAATATAAGAAAAAAACCCTTATACATCATAATTACACCACTAGAACAATAACCAACCGACACTACAACGTACCTACACTACATACCACGTCAGCTCAAAGACATTTCATATACCTAGCTCCTAAAATATTTAACCTTCTCCCTGAAAAAATAAAAACCGAATCCCAACCCCACACCTTTAAAAAACTTTTATCACAATGGATCCTTACTTTTAGAAACCATTATATATAAAACTTGTTACTTGAATTGTAAGTTTTAATACTATTATTATCAAATTAATTTGTATAATTTAACAACATTTTTTTTTAATTAACATATAATTTTATAACTGTTACTTACATTGAATTTTATTATCGACCTAATTATTATTACTATTCTTCCGCAATTAAATTGTATAACTTAACAACAATTTTTTAAATTATCAAATAATTTTATAACTTTTACTTACATTGAATTTTTATTATCGACCTAATTATTATTATATACTATTCTTACTATTCTTTCGCAATGAAATTGTATAATTTAACATCAATTATTTAAATTAACAAATAATTCTACAACTTTTACTCACATTGAATTTTATTATCGACCTAATTATTACTATTAATTTTACTATTATTATTATTAAAAATATTTATTATTACATTTAAAAACCATGATATAAAATATTTGCAACTTGATCTAATTTGTATAACTTAAATTTTTACTTTACAACCATAACATGTATAATTTACTTTCTGAAAACTTCACCCGCCATAACACAGGGACATCCCTAGCATGGCGGTTGAAATAACACAAAAATAATATACAATGTACAATATTCTTATATTAAATAAATAAAAAAAAAAATAAAAAAATAAACAAAGGATTTTCTACTGAAATCATCCAAGAAAGTGAGAATATATCTAGAGCCAGATAATGAATTTGTCTGCATTGGTCCTACAAGATCTGAGTGGATCACTTCAAGTAGTCTTGCAGCTCTAGAGTTGCTCGATTGGAAAGGCAACCTGTGGCCCTTCCCTTGCGCACAAACCTCACATACATCTGGTGGGTTACACGAGGAAAACTGAATTCCATGAACTAATCCACTTTTTATTTAAACTGTCATAATTTAGGTGAGCCATCCTTCTGCCAAAGAGTGCTATCATTAGCCTTTGTTTGAACAGCGAAGCCAACATTGCTTTGCACATCCAATTTAAATAAATTATTCACTAGTGATGCTGTTCCAATTATTTCATTGTTACAGTTTAAAATTTTTGCTCTCCAGTTGAATTAAAAATCACAGAATCACTGAGCTCAGAATCAATGACTGATCTCTCAATTAAAAATCACAGAACCACCACATTTTAAGTCGATCCGTCGTATCTCAGTCCAGAGGATCGCCCAACGCTCTGAGCTGATGCATAAGGAATCAAGAAACTTAATTTTGAATTCTGCTGACTTGAATCAGGCCTGCAGGTTTGACAACAGTTCAACTCCAAAATATTCCATGGCTGGCAATCTGATCAATTCCCAATAAAATTGTCAATGCTCAAGTATTGGAGGTTCCACACACCAAGACCATAAATATGGTGTATAAAAGGGTGCACACACCTTGTTACAAATGCTTGTAACAACGTCTAGGAACAAAGGAGGCTAAAAAAGAGCTAAATATTTCCCCCCCCCCCCGCCGACCTAAATATTTTTAGAAATTAAAAAACTAATTTAGGTACCTATACCCATTAATAAAAAATACTTTTATTGGTACTTTCATTACACTTACTTACTTACTAAGTTAATAAGAAGGGTGCTGCTGTTTGGCCTCAATCAAAACGTTAAATTGTGGGATTGTCTTCGATAAGGCAAGGCGCATGTCATCAGCGACGTTCAATCGATTGCGACTTTTTGTTTTTATTGACACCAGAACCGAAAACCGTGCCTCGCAAAGATAAGTAGTAGCAAATGGTATCAAAACGGACAAAGCTCGCTTAACAAGAAGAGGGTAAAGCTTGATCAAAGAACACCAAAACTCGCCAAGATCTTTTGCGTGAAATTCAGCTTCAAAACTTCTTTAGATCTTATGTCAACTAAGTCATCTTTAATGAGATCTTCATCGCTGATATTATCAATATCAATTAAAAATTGAATCCGCAACTACTGCGGACCCCTGATACACATGCTACGGACCTCACTTTAAGAAACCCTGCTCTAAAGGAGCTGAGTTGGCAACGAGAAGTAAGGATTAAATATAAAGGCATTGTAATTTTTTATTTTTTTATTTAGTTTCAAGGTTTCAGGTACCTAGTAAAAATTATAAGGTTAAAATGTAATTCATAATATTTGTTCCCAATCTTCCTCTCTAGAGGTTCCTGTGCTGAGGCGGACTGGGTTTTATTTTAAAACTATTGGTTTCAGCTCCCATGATGTTCTTTCATCTGATTCTAATTTCATCATAACTTACTTGTTTTTTGCAAAATTATGTTTTTGTAAATTACTTACCAGATAATGTGTTTATCTCTACGTATTTTAAATTAAAGTCCTCCGCCGTGTCTGTCTGTCTGTCTGTTCGCGATAAACTCAAAACTAATGAACGGATTTAATGGATTTAAAGGTTTTCACCAATAGATAGAGTGATTCGTGAGGAAGGTTTGGGTATATCATTTGTATAAGGTTTTGTGTAAATTGGTTATTATTATAAAAATAGTATATAATCCACCATATATGTAGTTTCAACAGAATAGTAAGTTAAATTCAGAGAAATGATTTTATAAACATATCCATATTGATACGCTGGAGTTTAAAAAGTTAAGCCAGGTTTTGATTTGTGGTTTTTTTTAAAAATCATTCACATTATCTGTTTTCCTTATTGCTGTGGAAGTGAATTGTAGAAATTAGTGCAGAGGCATTTATAGTTCCTTTGTCCAAAAGCACTTTTAAATTTGGGAATGTTTGTGTATGTATATTCGGTGACCGGACAACTTGGAATGAAACCAACTCAGAACCATCTCAGAAAATTAATTTAGAGTGATGACAAAAATATATTAAAAAATGGTTAAATAGGTTACATTAGGTTAGGGTTATGGGCTATTTAAAAATATTTTTTTGATAGCTTTTAATGACTTTTCAAAGAGGTGTTGAGTTGATTTTATTCTCAGTTGGCATGGAACCGTATATTCATGTCATTCTGGTTAGTTCTTGTGTTATAAAAGAATGTGAAAATTAATTTCCTATGTTTTCAGTAGATATTTTTTTTAAATTTGAAACATCCACTTGAAACATTGACTCTAGATAATATTCGCATCTCTACCTTCTACCTAATTGGAAATAAACTAGACAAAAACAATTAAGTACATATTTTCACTAGTTAAATTCAAAAATTATTTTCACATTTTATGGCACTAAACTGCTTGAAAAAGTATTTGCTTCCAGTATTTCACTTCTGGGGATTTATAACTGATCTCTCCCATTACGAGTAAGTAATTATTTTCATTCGGGTTCATCAATACCTGATTTGGCAGGGTTTAAATAATCAATCTTGGGAAAGGTTTGAGATTTAACAACATCATTAAATTGAATACTTCGAATGACTGTTGTTTCAGATGAAACAATACGCTTTATTTTTTCTGAAACAAAAAAACATTGCATAAAAATTGAAACTATTTGGGGGAAAGTTATTTTTGAACTCTACACTTAATACTCCAAGAAGCCCAGAAACATCTTAGGAAGCAATATTTGTGCAGCGCCTTAAGGGCCGATTCCATGACATCCGGCGCCCGGACAGTTACAAATATACACCTGTGCATGCAGATCATGGGCCTGAAGGGGTCCTGGAACTAATGCCCATAAAACCTAGGAAAACAAGCTGTATTGGGAATAAGGTGTATACAAATATTCCCGATTTCAGATTCAAAATTCCTGTATAAAATGCCTCCCCGAAATCAGGCAAGTCTGTATGTGCTGAAATTTATTCGAACGGAGGTATGGAGTGACATGAAAATTTTAGGAATTAATAAAATATCAGAAATTAGCATAGCCAAACAATTTTTCTAATTCCTTATTTTTGTTATTTTTTTAAATGTTACATAATTACAATTACTAACGTTGTTACGTTACTTAAATGAGAGCTCTTCTTAAATATGCCGCGAAGCAGAGCTTCACGGAGGCTCTGCAAACCACGGCATTGCTGTGGAAGTCCCAGGTCCTTGCTTAGTGCTGCGTAGCAGCCAAGCACTAAACTAGCCGCCCTATTTCTTCAAACTAGTTTCAACATCCAGTGACAACGAAGTCTCCAGGACAATATAACCACTGCAGAGATATCGGATAACAGAGGCATAATCCCATTCTCTAACAAAATTAGAGCATTCTGGTCGATCGTTGGTTTTGAATCGCGTCGATTTTAACGTGAGGCATTTGATAGAAAAACAGGCTCTATACCCAACTAACTATTATTCATATAATGTCAAAATTATAGTTAAAAACCCGCTCTGCAGGTTTGTGCTGCTAGGCCCTGCAGGCGGCTTTTAGTTCGGCTTCGCCCAGTTTGAGGGAGCCGTCACACTTAGCTATAAAAGATCATTTGGCTTGGCCTATTTCAGCAAATCGCTCGCCATATATTCCCATTGGGAATGTACGGCGAGCGATATGCCGAAATACACCAAGCCAAATAATCTTTTATAGCTAAATCTGTCAGCCCCATTGGTGACCATTTTATAAATCCGATAGGAACTGGTTCCAAAAATAGCCGGTTCTTCAGATCCACTGTGGTCCAGTGACAGCTAGTCACCGGGACAAAGTAACCGCGACAGACAATGACGTCCTATGTAATATATAGCCACGTGGTACTATTATTCATAACTGCCAATTACAATAATAATCATACTACCGTCAATCTCTCCACATCCGGAGAGATACTCAAAACTTCAAATCCGTAGTACTTATACCTGCCAGCGGCAAGGTTCTCATGCGATCTGTAACGTAAGTGGCGCCATCCTTTGGCATTTTTTGCATCCTTTGGCTACTTGCTTGAATTCGGTTCTATTACAAAAGTAGCTTTTTAATAAACTTCAAGTACGAAGATGGTTTTGCGTACGGAGCGGCATCAGTTTTGCATTCTTAGCCGGATTCTTAAATTTCAACCGTACAGTCTTTGGGGTTAAGGCTACGACAACTATAACTCTTGGAATTATCTACAGATTCATACATATATTTGGGAATCTTCGTAAAGAATTCCAAAAATTCTCGAGAAAATCTCTAATCATTAAATGTTCAAATTTAATGTATTTCCGAAAGAGAATGAATAAAATCTTTTGGCATTGAAATATCCCAATATTATCCTATTTTGTAACAGAAAAATGTGGAAGTAATTGTTAGCAATGTAAAGCTTCATTTCTGAATACCCTCTGTGCCACCAAACCTGGATAGGTTCTGGTACAAAAGAAAAGTTTTAGTAGTATTATAAACCCACCAGAGTTTATTCCATGTTTTGCTTCATATTCCGCCAGCTCTACAGGGTGTGCTCTTCTTTTATGAATTCTGCAATTTGACCCGTCCGCAAAAGTTTTAGGACACCACGGACAGGAATAGGGTGTTCTGCCAGTGTGAATGTTTAAGTGGGCCTGATATAAAAAAATTCAATACATTTAAATACAATTATTACATCAAATAAATAATAAATCATCATATTTTTTAATTTAACATTAGATTTATCGATCATACAATAGTTAAGAAGTATACCTCGAACGGCTGTTTCCATTTAAAGCCTTTATTGCAAAAACCACAAACAAATCTGCAAATGTCTGAATGAATATGCATATGTTCTCGTAGATTAGTTTCATACGAAAATGAAGATGGACATTTTGAGCATTTATAGATCACGTCATTGTGAATATTTTTATGTCGCATCAGAGTAAAGTTTGACTTATAGCTAGAAAAACCACAAAAGTATACAATTAGAAACTGTGATCATAATTACGTACCCGTGATTTGCCAGTTAGTTTAGGTCTAAATCTTGGTCGGATTATAATTATGGGTCGAATATACGAATATTGAAATAAGTTTGTTTTACGCACGTTTTGGGACAATGAGGGCAGAGGTAGGGCCTCTCTCCGCTATGCAAGGCTCTGTGAGATTTTAATCCTCCTTTGGTTGACAACGATTTGCCACAAATATCGCACACACAAGATTTCTCTTTCTTATGGACTGCATTGATATGAATTTGAAGATTAGAATTAGTTTTAAATCTAGGGAAAAAAAAAACAATCATTAATTTTGTAAAGGACAGCTATAGTCAACATAATATCTCATCGTGATACTGTGTACATATTATAATACATATAGTATGACGAGCATACGTCATTATCTCTTGTTGACAGTCAAATAATTCCCTTAGCAAATGCAATGGATGCATTCATGCATAGTGCTGAAAAGGCTAAAGACGAAAACTATTTATTCATCAAAGTATGTGCCAACAGCGTGTTAATAAAGACGACCAGATAAAACAGAAAGTTATAAAAATAAAAGATTAGCGGCGGATTACAGTGCACACACACAAAATATGCATAAAATTAAAAGAAGCGCCTCATAAAAACAAATCCATTTTCCATTTTTTGGTATAAAGTTAAGATGTTAAATTTATGCTTGCAAGAAGACTCCATTTGGTAAGCTTATTCAAATAAAAAACGTGGCAGAACAACAACAGCAAAACAAAGCCAGAAACACATGCTACAGTTGATAGAATACGCAGAGGACTAACCGAAGGGTCCTAAATCAGCAATATTTAACCTTGGAGACTCATAAAATGGTCAGTGAGAGCGACGGCGGTATAGTAACTGAGTGTGTAAGAATAAGATAACCTAACCCATCAGTATACAAAAGCTTGGCGCTCAAATCTAGGCAAGCGGCGAACAATTGAATTTGATATACGAATACTGGCAAATTATAGAGCTTAATTTTGTGCTTTTGACTAGTAAAAATAATGGCAAATTAAAGTAGTTAACAAAATATAGAGTGGCAGATTCCCGAGAGAGTACTGTATACATTCTTTTTCACTTTTCTTCCATGTTATTATTATTATTTTTTTTAATTTAAGTTTTTTTCCATCAGGACTGGGAGGATAGTGCAATCGCAGTCTGCCATAATGCATATTAAACAACTATAATATAAAAATATAACACATTATGTTTTGTCATGGAAAGGTTAATACCTACTTTTTTCCACAAATGCCACAAGGGCGAATGTTCCTCACTTCGCTTGGTAAATGTTTTCTTTTATGCTGATTCAGCATATAAAGTTTGTGAAAATTATCTCCACAATATTCGCATTTATATTCGGGTGGATTGGTATTGGCATGCTCTGACAAATAATGCTTCGTCAAACTTTTTTCTGCATAAAATGAACTACTACATTGAGTACATCTGTAATCAAAAATGCAGGTAGAAATTTACTGTTTTTTATGCAGTCATCGTCAAATCCAAATATCTGGTAGTGTAATGTTAATGATTGCGCCTACTTAATATCTGATAGTAGTAATGTTAATGATTGCGCCTATTTGATATCCGATAGAAGTAATGTTAATGATTGCGCCTACTTAATATCCGACAGTAGTAATTTTAATGATTAGACCTGCTTAATATCTAATAGTAGTAATGTTAAAGATTACGCCTATTTAATATTTAATAGTAGTAATGTTAAAGATTGCGCCTACTTAATATCTGATAGTAGTAATATTAATGATTGCACCTACATAATTTCCGATAGTAGCAATGTTAATGATTGCGCCTACTTAATATCTGATAGTAGTAATGTTAAAGATTGCACCTATTTAATATCTGACAGTAGTAATGTTAATTTGCGCCTATTTAATACCTGATAGTAGTAATATTAATGATTGCACCTACATAATATCCGATAGTGCCAACTTAATATCTAATAGTAGTAATGTTTTTTTTATTTATTTTTTTTATTAATAATTTTTTTGGTAGATACATTGGTATAATTTTACAATACTTTTTTTTTATGTATAAACATTTAAAAATTAAAGAATAAAACAATTAGCAGATTAAACAAAAAATCCCACATAGGCATCGCCTGTTCGTGGGTATACTTGTGTGTTTTTAAAAGGGTTTAAATTTGACTCATATACATACATTATCTTTGTAGATATTAAAACATAAAATTAAAAAAACAAAAAATAAAATAAAATATTAAAATTTGTGTTTACTGAATTACAGTTCAAACAACATGCTAATAAAGATTAAAGATTTGTTAATTTACATCAGGTCAGATGTTATAGCAAGTACAAAATGTTTGTATCAATGGTATTCATCCAAGACTTTATCACATTTTTATATTTGCTGAAGGAGGATATATTTTTACATTCAATTTCTGTAGTCTTATAGAAAGCATTATACATTTTAGGTGCAATAAAATATGCATGTTTTTGCGCAAGCCTAGTTTTACACAGTGGTACTTCAAATACATTATTCAACCTATTACTAAATCGGTTTTCATTTATGATTGCGCTTACTTAATATCTGATATGTAGTAATGTTTATGATTGTGCCTATTTAATATAAGATAGTAGTAATGTTAAATAGGCAATATTTAATTAATTATTTAATATATGATTGGAAATCGCGCCTATTTAATTTTTCATTTTCAACTTACTTGTGCTGAAAGGAATCACTGTCATGTATTTTAATATGCGTATATACAGATTTTTGAGATCTAAGGTATTTGTCACAAATGCACAGAATCTTGGGTATGTCCTTGTGTATCTGAGTTGTATGTTTCTGTAAACTATTCCATTGCAAAAATTCTTCATTACAGATATGGCAAATAAAACTGAAATTCAATAATTAGATGAGTTTAATTCAATAATAAGATGAGTTAAATTCAATAATAAGATGAGTTTATTAATTAATATTTTTAGCTTACTTACTTGATGAAAGCACAATTACTTAAAGAACTGGGTTTTAGTTCTTTTGGTTTTACACTATTGTCATTCCCATTCAATTCAAATTTAACTTCACTTAAATTAATATTCACATCAGTAGTCACCGCTTGAATGAGTTTCTTTTTTCGTCTAGCGGAGTTCTTTTTCAAGAATAATTTATGTTTTATTTTTCTTTTCGATTTATCTAAAAATATCAAACACATCATATTATTGCTTCTTTTTCGACCCTGCATGCAGCATCCCTAAAGATGACGTGGCAATAGGGGCAAATAATAGATTTTCCCTGGACCATTAGCGTGGAATTGATATTTAAAAGTAAGCAAGTTACAATTATATAGATTTTACCATCCCCTGCTGAGATAAGTGTTTAGTTGGAAATGAAGGAATAAAGTTTCGTACGTTTATGCTTATCCTGAAAAACACTGCTATCTTCATTTTCTGATTTGATAGAAGAATCGTCTATCATGTGGTCATCATAAATAGAATCTGTGTTGCATTCTGTTTTAACCGTTTCAAAAAATGAATCGGTCTTGTCAACTTCCTTATATTCCTGAGACATCGAAGACAAAGTGATCTGCGTGGCAGAACATTTGAGTGCATATTCATTAAACAGTATGACTTTCATTCTGCAGGCCTCGCAGACTTGGATGGGCAAGGTGTCATTCACGGTGATCTAAAATATACACAACTATTCAGACTTGGATGAAAAAGGTTTAATTAATTTTGATCTAAAACATGCAAAACAAATTGATGCAATGCTATCGATTTTATGAGTGTGACAGAATAATTAAATATGGTTGTTATTTAAATTCACGACTACCACCGTAGGTCCTTTTATGGAAATTTAGGGCAATAAGAATTGTTTAACTTCCCTGACACTGTTCTTGCGCTGTTACGACTGTAATTTACACGTAATTTTATACAAGGTAGGTCGAGCAACAATGATATTCATACTTTTTCGTATTATTTTTTTTTAATGTTGGTGCCCTCTTAACGAAATTAAAAATCCGTTCAGCTGCACAATGTTACATTTTTATATGTTGTCCGGACTCGGTAGGGGTAAACGTGAAACTAATAATAACCATAATCAATACAAACTGTAAAGGAATTCAGTGAAGGCCCCACTTTTATTGATAAATATTTGTCTATCAAATCCACGGCAGATTTATTTTCTTCCAGTAAAATGTGATCCAAATCACGATTACACATATCAGCACATAGACGGCATGAACTTTCCAAAGACCACTTATTTTTTGAAGACATTTTCTGTAATTTTATTTCCCTGTTTCAAGACATTTATAGCAGTACAAATCCTAAGGGCTAAGCTAAACACTGAGAAAAAATGTAAACGAGGGAACTGTTTTCATCGATTTTATAAATATTGACTTCTCAATAAGTAGGAAGTGATATAAAATAAACATATTTTAGAAATGCCAATTCCAATTAAACGACTACTGTTTATCTTTTGTTTTTGACATTTCTCGTCATAGTCATAGATGTGTTGTTTAATTAGAGATGTTATAATTCATTCCTGTCCCGATTACATTGATCCGGTGACTTTTGGTCAGAAACATTTCCGTGGGGCTTTTTAATATTATTTATGAACAAAACGTATGAATTTATTACAAATAATTCATGAAAATATGATTATATATCTATTTCACAATAACAGTAAATCGTGTTATTTTAAATTGAAAAATAAGTTAGTCCTTTCTTTTCTCAAAATATGAATCAAATAGAGCTTCAATATGCTTTACATTAGTAGCATAGATGACGTGTGTAGAAGTTAGAAGGAAGTTTGAGAAGAAGAATTATGACGAACAAAAAATCCGTGGATTATACGAACCGAGTAGATGAAAGATGAGCGAGACAGTAAAATGATACTAGGCCGAGAGAGTTGTCGAGTAATTTACACGTAATTTTCAATTTGGCACCGAGTTAGTCAGTCAATTTCGGGAAATGGTGCGAGCGACGTGAAAGTGGCGAGTACGCGGAGAGTGACTGTTTATTTCTGCCGAGTGAACAAGCGAATCATTGCGGGGAAGTGTGGAGGTGGGCACTCGGCCTAGTAAGTAGAACAGGGTCCGAGTGACTGTCTCGCCCTTTTACTTGGCCGAGCCTGTAGATTTCGGGAAGACGAAATTATGCGATATATCAATTATTACTTTTTTAATTTTAAAACCGCACAAGAGTCCCAACTGCTCCCATGGGCGCCCGCAGAAAATTTTCTAGGGGGGGGCAAAATATTTTAACGGGGTTAAAACGCTTGATGCTCACGTCACACTGGAGCGTCGCCAACCTGGCGATGGTGTTGCTCCAGGCTGGCCAACATTCTGTCTCCACACTTTCTTTATGCTAACACAAAGTGATTTAAAAATATAAGTAACATTTTTTTTTATTAATCCCCCCTGCGGGCGCCCATGACTGCTCCTAACCGTTTGGAGCCAGTGAAACTATGGCATCCCCAATTATGCTAAATGTAGCGGGGAGGGGAGGAGATGGGATAGAGAAAGGTGGGGGGCTATCTGGATATTCAGATCTGTTCACCCAGCACGGCTAAAGCCATTTCAATCAACTTTGCAATTCTGAATGGTGGTCTTACACCGGTGGGTACTGATAGCACTTGTTTTTCTCTCTGGAGCGTGCCGAAAATATACTATTTTTATTTAACAAAATGAGAAATACACAAATTAATCAAATGGAATTTATTTATTTTTAACCTAATGAGTAAAACCTCAATTTGTAATATTTAATTAAATGAAGACATATATTAGCGAATTCATCCGATTTATCTGTCTTCAGATTTTCGATTAAGTATCGCTAAAACTTTTATCATTTAATTAAAAAATAAAATTTATTGCTAAGCAAGATCCTCACCCCTTGACGGCGCCATCAAATTCAATTTCAAACGTGTTTGCGTAAATTTAATATCAAATTTGATAGATTATGTATCTCTGCAATTACTTGTTTACGGCTAGCAAGTTTAAATTAGTACGCTTAAATTTTAACAAGGATTCACGTCAAGGGCGGATCCAGCTTTGGCAGCAGGGGAGGGGGGGTCACACAGTCGTGGTCAAGTCACAAGAAGTTATAATTTAATTTCTATAATAATAGATACAAGTAAAAAGTAGGTATTTTATTAAGTACTTTAATAAAATCTATATTGTGACAAATATATATATAAAAACATTATGTCAATTTTAATTAGTGGTCCACGTAGATCCTGGACCCCTTTGATTCACGTACAAGTAGCGAGAATAAATAGCAATTCATATACCGGCCCATAATTTATTTCGTCCTTAGATTTCCCTAGAAACCCCTACTTCGCCATCGTTCCAAAAGTAACTGGAAAGGGATCCGGTTCCATTTCGGTCTTCGGTGGCTGAAACTGCAGTGACAGCTAATTAATTTCAGAAATGGTATCAACATCTCTAACCGTAATTTTTGACAGTTTCGTAAAATCTGTGGTTATTTTTAGTGTTACAGGACTGGGGATTGGTATATTTATGAGGACTGGTTTATTTATGTGTTACAGCATGACAAAAAATTACACAGAACCGTTGCTATTGCTCTAGTCAATGAGTTTTATTTATGGGTTCAGTTTATTTACGTTCACCACTTTTCTGAAAAAAAAAAACAAAAACATTTCGAACAATGTTTTTTTACCACTCACCAACAATATGTACTTTTGAGTGAGGTAGAGTCAATAATAAGAGTAGAAAATATAAAAAAAGGAACTACAAAAATTTGTAGGCTGGCAACACCAATTTACCTGTCAAATATTCTTTAGTGCAATGACACCGAAAATACAGAACAGTGTATACACATTTAAAAATACCTACATTTTTTGTTCAAACAAAAAAAATCAAATTGAAGAAGCACTGTTGTTAAGTTACCTACTTAATGACATAAATTTGATTAAATTGTGTTTTACAAAGTGATTGGCTTTCATTTAATTTAACATAAATTTGAATTTGACAGTAGGTAGAAAGGAAGAATCGTTAATGGTAACTTTAGTTAAACTACTTTTAGATCTGAATTAGTTAAATATATCCAGATCTAAAGTTAGAGACATGATCTAAAACCTGGACAACGCTAGTAGATGGGCGTTTACCAAAAAAATTGTCCGTTACGTAATGGAATTCCCAAAAAAATAATTTTTTTTTAGTAACAAACGATTTTTTATTAAGTTTATAATATATCTAACTTCGTAAAAATAGTAAATATAAATAAGAAAAGTCTACTATTTAGTACGAAATCAATGTTTTAATGAAGTACAGGTGATGGGAAGTTCCATTACGGCACAAACTTTTCTGTGGCAATTTTAATTAATTATTTATTCAACTATCATTTAAATTAAACAGTCTTCAAAAACACAAGAGTATGATAGGTAATCAGATGAAATAAAATCTTTTCCTAATAAAACTATTCCACAACGCTACTATATGGTAAATTCAATGGCATAATTTAGTCTTAACTTTGGCATTTTTGTTTTAAAGTAATATAATTTTAAATGTATACGGATAATAAAATTATCATGTTTTTTATAAATGATATAATAATAATAATATACCTATATGCAATTCTAATTTTGAGATCAGTGGAATGAAAAAAATATTTTTCACTTTTATGCCTTTATAAAAATGTAGGTTACACAACTTTAGATTACCACCATGATTATATTTTTAGTATTGCCATTTGAACAACAGTGGCGCCCTCGTATGTTTGCTACTCTTATTTGACAAACTGTATATAGCTTTTGAACTTCAGTATGGGTTCACAATGTCCCTTTATATAATAATTATTTTTATCAACAAATAATATTATGAATACATCATCAATACTTATATACAGTAGAATCCGTTTATTATGACTCCGCCTATACAGACCAACCGCTTAATATGAAGTAATTACACAGCAAAGTTTGGTTTTCATATAAAATTCTTTATAACAAAGTCGGATATAATGACTTCATGACTTTACTTATACTGACATGTCGCATATTATGACCCATTTTTAATAAATTATATCCTAATATCATGGAAAATTATGTCGGTTATAGTGACCGACACGATTCCTAACACATTCGGCGCGTGCTTGGCAAGTCACGAGTCTTAATAATATACTGTGTTTCTCTCTATTAAAATAAATACATAAGTACATATATAAAATGCCTTGTATGAGGTATGACATGTTTCTCATTTCCCTTCGATGTCATTATAAACGGATTCCACTGTATAACTTATATTTATAATGAAATTAATATTATATCATTTAAATTTAATTAGGTATCTATACTAATGTAATTTGAAAAAGCTTTATAGCTACTCCGCTAGATGACAACAGGGAAGTATTTTTCCGCTTGGTTGATAGGGGCGCCTGTCTCGCCAGCGCTGGCGAAATCGACTCGCTCCAGGCAACGAGCAAATCACATTTACCTTAGGTCGGCTAACTTGTAGCCTTATTATTGTAAAGACGTAATCTCAATAAACCAGATTGTTACTAACGAGAACCGAATATTTATTAAGAAGATCTCCACAAATATATAAGTGTTTTGGAGTATAAATAATTACTCAACACAACAACTGACTACAGTAAATCTAAAAAAAATAAATTATTAGAGTTGTGGGTAATTTGTTCACATAGATTGGAATTTTTTTTTTTTTCATTACATATTTATATTACGTATTATGTATGGCAAGTGAGGCATGGAACTGGCAGAGGAAGGATGAAAGCAGACTGAATGCTGTTGAAATGAGATCCCTGAGGCGTATGTGTGGTGTGACCGTATGAGAAATGTGGAGATCTGCAGAGAATGCAATGCTGATGTAAGCGTAATAAGTAAGATTAAGAAAGGGACCCCCAGATGCATTGGGCATGTAGAGCAAATAAACGAAGAAAGGAGTCTAAGAATATATGACGCAAATATGAATGGAAGAAGTCGGGGACGAGGAAGACATGGCACGATCAATACTTGAGTCGGGTCATGTCGAGAGAATTTTTTATTTATTTATTATAAAGACAAAGTAATACAATACATGACAGGAAAAAAATAAAAATATTTTACAGAAAAAAGAAAAGTCCCAATAAACTACTATTCAGTAGTTTGTCAATGGGTGCTTTTACTTTGAAGATATATAAAAAAAACCTATTTTACTTTATTTTGCAGTTAGACTTTTTTTGTGTTATAATCTAATACAAATTATTTCTTTCGGCGAGCCAATTTTTCAACAAATTTTTTTTTACCATTTGTACATTTTTTAATTTTAGCAGGTAACATATTTAAGCAATTTGGTATCATGTAGTCCAGCGTTCTTTGCCCATATTTGTTTAAATGCTTAGGTACAATAGTCCTTCTTTTAGTGTAAAATGAGTATTGTAAATGTGGTCCAGTTTATGTATGTATACAGGGCTATTCATATGCTGAAATATAATTTTATATCACAGAATTGCTCTCACTGAGAGAATTTTGAGATTTTGGTAAAAGTACGGAACATTATGACTTTATTCGTATAAACTTTTATGTGCTAATAATTTAACTAATGAATTTTGAACTGATTGAACATGATTTACATTTGTTTTACAGGAAAGTCCCCAGGCTGTAATTCCACACCTTATAATAGAAGAGTATGTATGAGACGATGTATGTGAATGAGGCAAAGAATGTGAACCAAGACCGAGCGGTCTGTCCTCTCTGTCTACCTCTGCAGAGAAAACGGCATGATGGTTAGTTAGAGTTCTACAAATTAAACTTGTTGATTGTCAGTAGTAGAAAAATCAAATAAAAACTTTTTGATTTTTATAAGAAAAACTTTCTTTTTACACTTTTTTGAAGGTTATTCCCATCAGTGAAATATATCATATTAGAATAAGTTAACAATAATAATCTAAACGAAAATATGAAAGAGAACAAGACACAGAAAAACAGAAAAAGACAATTGTCGCAACTGGGACTCGAACCCAGACCTCTCTGTCTAACCGGGACGAGCGCGTTAACCAATTTCGCTATTGCCACCTTCTGTCAAAGCCGTCATATTTGCCAATCTCATATTTTCAAATTTCAGAATTACATTATTATCAACTAATTATTTTTCTCCATATTACGGGCAACTAATTCTGAAATTTGAAAATATGAGATTGACAAATATGACGGCTTTGACAGAAGGTGACAATAGAGAAATTGGTTAACGCGCTCGTCCCGGTTAGACGGAGAGGTCTGGGTTTGAGTCCCAGTTGCGACCATTGTCTTTTTCTGTGTCTTGTTCTCTTTCATATTTTCGTTTAGATTATTATTGTTAACTTATTCTAATAAAAACTTTTTGTTTTATTTGAGGACCTGGAAACCAAAGCATCTTACTTGCAAGAATAAATCTTTCAGGCTTACTACAGTACTGTACGAATTAATGTGAACACGTGATACTTAGCACAATAATCTTGTTTTTCGCAGTTGTATGCAGCATATTGTAATAGCGGCCATTTTGTGTCCTTGTTCAATCATTCAATGAGTTACGAGACACACCACACTACAGATGCGTTAAATTTTGTAATTTTTTAGAATTACAGTTTTTTTGCAGAGGTAAACTTAACTAAAGCTTTTTTGTTTCTAATTTTTGAAGATGGACAGTTCTCTTAAAAAACGCACTAAGATTGTTTATATTTCAAAGAAAAAAAAATACATACCTTGAATAGCCAGGTAACTCTCCGGATCTTAATCCAATTGAAAATCGGTGGGCTATAGTTAAAGCAAGACAAGCACAACAAAAACCAAATTGAGACAGTAATTCAGATATGGTTTAGAGACACGCAAATATCAAAAAGCTTGCCGATTCTATACCAAACCGTGTTCAAGGAGTTAAAAAAGTTAAGGGAGAACACACTTGGTATTAAAAAAAATACAATTGTAATTGTTTCTCTATTTTTTTCCTCAATAAAGAATATTTATTATTTTTTCCAATTGATCACTTGTGTTCACATTAATTCGAACAGTACTGTAGCTTCTTGAACCAGGTCTAGGTTATTATAATCGTTAGACATTATATATATAACATTCTAGAAAATTAGTTATTCTAACCTCCTAGTAACTTTTCATATTATTTATTACATTATACATTTTATTATTAGTTAAAAAAATATTTTCAGAGTCTTTCTATTTTATTAATTTTAAAGGGTCTCCACACGGTACTGCCGCAGTACGTTCTGCCGCAAAACTGACTAAAAATCGTATGGTCTGTAGTCAAAACCGCCAGCCGTATTGTTATTATTCGCCATTCATTTTATTTTAAATAATAAAGGCTGGTGAATAATAATAATACGGCTGGCTGGTTTTGACTACAGACCATACGATTTTTAGTCAGTTCTGCGGCAGAACGTACTGCGGCAGTACCGTGTGTAGACCCTTTAAATCATAACAGACAGAGCAATCGACTACCATCTCAAGATAGTGGGGAAAAAGGCTGGGGGTCCAAATCGGATGCTTAAGTAAAAGAGCAGTTATTTGAGACATAAGAACATCTAAATTTATTACTCAAAATTGGTAAACACATATTTGTATAAACATAAATACCTGGATTATTCAAATAGGTTGATACGGAGAGAGAGAGAGAGATTGTTTATAACGAATTAATTAAAGGTACGCCGTTACAGAGGGCCGTCGCGAGTAGAAAGGCCTCAAGAGGCGAGGCTCCAGGACTCTGAACCAGGGGGGCCAAAAACAGGAATCCTTACAGGCCATCCGCGTGTCTAATGTCTTCCTTCTCCAACAGAAAGGAGGCTCCCATAGCCTGGCGTGCCCGAACACGACAAAGTCACCTCTCAGGCAGTATCGGTCGGCGGGTTGTCAAAATTCCACGGCTGCAACAGCCTGGCGTGCACGGACACGACAAAGTCACCTCTCAGGCAGCGTGACAGTATCGGTCGGCGTGTTGGCGAAATTTCACCGCTGCATCATGTCAAAACCATGCGCTGTTCGCTCCCAGAAAATCTAAAGGCATCTGCCGATAGCACGACGCGAAATAACTGGCTCTTTCGCCATTACACTGGATCAGTAACTCGTGATTCGAATTAAAATATATTTAAGGCTTCCAGCACTTAATAAAACCAAACTGGCCCCGAAGGCAGTGTTGCCAACAGCGCTTGGGCTAATTTTGCCGTTTCTCATACATAAAGTAGCCCAAGCGCCAAAATATCAATACGAATAAAATAAAATGTAATTTTGATCAATTTATTTATAACATATTTATAATGTATTGATAAATAGGCCTAAGCTTAATATAAAACAATGTAATGTATCTTAAAAGAAAGTAAAGTAATATATCATTTTAAAAACAAAATTAAAAAATAAATAAACAAAGATAAAGATGATTCCGATTCGTCTGCTGGCAATAATAGGGCATCAACAAGACTTTCGCCGTCGTCAGTAGTATTAGATATATGTAGTAGCTGTGCTAGTAGGCACTGGCGCAAGATCCACCGGAGTGGCTTTTCTACCAGCGCGCTGGTAAAAAAATGTATGTCTGTGTGTGGTTAGTTTGGTGACCGGCCAAATCAGAATGAAACCAACTCAGAACAACCTCAGAAAGGTGATTAAGTGAGGATAAAAAAATTGTTAAATAGGTTAAGTTAGGTTAGGGTTACCGACTATTTTAAAATAATTTTTTCATAGCTTTCAATGACCTTTCTGAGTTGGTTTCATTCTGAGTTGGCATGGAACCAGTTTGGTGACCGGCCAAATTAGAATGAAACCACCTCAGAAAGGTCATTAAGAGTGATGATATTTTAAATTTTTTCGTCGACGATTCTCGTTCCGAGTAGCCTAAATGGCGAAAAATCGCCTACGTTGGTAACACTGCCCGAAGGCCCAAAAATTGACCTCTTGTTCAAAACGCAAACTCACACCCGCCGCCATGATTGTCTGAATCCCGACCATTTACGTTTTCTTTTCCCATCTCCGGTTGTCAGTTTGACCAACCAAACAAAGTTAAAAAATAAAATCGAATTAAATTAAGAAAAATCGCCAGTACCTACTGGCGAAATAGATATGTTACACGGTTAAAAAAACATTTATTTTCAACAACAGTCAATATTTGATTTGGAAGGATTTAAATGATCAATTTTCGGAAAAACCTGAGATTTTATTACTTCATCAAAGTGAATACTTCGAATGACTATATTTTCAGGTGAAGTAATACACTTAACTTTTTCTGAAACAAAAATAAAAATTACATTGTAGAAAAATAATATTTATGTATTTTAGAGAAAGATTATACATTAATTTTTTTTTAAATCAACTCTACACTAAAAAATATCTTCATTATAAGTTGGGGTAAATACATTTTTTAAAGGCAATGTCTGTTCATTCCCCGATATATAGCACACAAATCTTTTTAGCGCGTGCACTGTTTGTAAGCACTTTGTCTACAAATTTTTACTGGTTGTCCGCCGCCAGCGTTCATGTGACAGTTAGACATTTAACCTAATCTGATTTTTACAAAATATACTCAGAAAAAAAGAAATTGAAGAAATCAATGAAAATTAAAGATAAGCACATAAGGACAAAGATTAAAAAAATAATTAGAAGAAATCTTGTGCGTAATAAGCAGGGCACCAGAAGAAGATGCTAACAATCCAAACAACCTTGCAATAGAAAATGCCATTAGGTCACACTGGTTATTAGCTGATACATAAGCAGAGCACTAACGGGGTGCCCGACAAATAGATTTTTGTGCTAGATATCAGGGTGCAACGATGAATAGACACTTCTTTTTTTTAAGTTTTTCCTTTAAATTTTGGATTCCTTCTAAGAACCAATCAAACTTGAACCTAATAACGATTGCGACAAACACAAGAGAACCCACAAACGAATGCAGACTAACTGGAGTTTTAAAAAAAAAAATACGTAGTGTAATTCTATAGAACTCACCACTGCTTATTCCATTTTTAGCTTCATATTCCGCCAGTTCCACAGGATGAGATTTTCTTTTATGAATTCTGCAGTTTGATCCATTTGCAAAAGTTTTAGGGCACCACGGACATGAATACGGTGTTCTACCAGTATGGATGTTCAAGTGCGCCTAAAATATTCAATTAGAATAGAATATTCCACACATTTGATTCTTGCAAACGGTTTTATAAAATCAAACAATGAATGGTCTTACCTCAAACGGCTGTTTCCATTTAAACCCTTTATTGCAAAAGCCGCACACAAACCTACAAACGTCTGAATGGATATGCATATGTTCTCGTAGGTTGGTTTGATAAGCAAATGAAGAAGGGCATTTTGAACACTTGTAGGTAATTCCGTCATGGATGTTTTTATGTCGCATCAGAGTTATGTTTGACTTATAGCTTGAAAATAAAAAAGTGTCATAGACAGATTATGATATATAAATAGATCAAACGTGGTGTAATATTATATTGCTATATGTAATGCATTTTAACTCACGTTTTGGGACAATGAGGGCAGAGGTAGGGCCTGTCCACAGTGTGCAAATCTCTGTGAGATTTCAAACCACCTTTGGTTGAAAATGCTTTACCACAAATATCACAGATACAAGACTTCTCTTTATTGTGGACCGCATCAATATGAATTTGCAGATTAGAATTGGTTTTAAATCTGCAGAAAAAAAACAGAATTGTTAATTATTTTCCAGTGTTGTGATCAACAAGGAAAGCTGACCACACAATTCAATAAATTTATTATTTTAAAATCACGAAAATGTACTTTTTAATGTGTTTTTAAATTACATTTGTAAAAGAGTACTACACAAAACATAAGCAGTAGGTATATCAACTTTACTAACATTAATAGAGCTTGCCTTTAATGCTCTCCATGATAGCAGAGTTTTCAAACCAAAACCAAAGAAGAAATGTGTAGCAATGCGTACATCCCTGCTGATCCGTAGATGGTTCATTACAAGCATACCCAAAAGAGAGTCAGTGGTATATTCCTACAATATCTTCTGAACTTTCTCCAACATGAGGGAGCATTTGGCTTTTACTCCAAATTACCGACCCACTTTTAAGTCTACTCTTTATTAAAGAATTGAAAAAAATTATGAGAACTCGGGTATCTCTAAAATTTCTTGCAGTGCATAGAACAAAGTCCAGCATTCTCAATGAAGTGATCAGTGACATAACTATACCATCTGAGGCCCTTGCAAAATCATTTGATGGGGCCCCCCCAGTAAAAATCGTTACGTAATTGAATCTTAATAAATCACCCAAGAAGTTACTTAACAGTATTACTAATATTGTGTGCATTTTTGTTAAATGTTTATCATCTAATAAATTTTATTTTCAAAAGCATACCTATTACATATCATTACATAGTATAAAAATGAAGTCGCTCAAAATGTTTGCGCTTAGATCTTATAAACTACGCAACGGATTTTCATGCAGTTTTCACCAATAGATAGAGTGATTCAAGAAGAAGGTTTATATGTATAACACATGCTTATTATAGTAGAGAAAAGCAGAGAAATTCAAATATTCATTATTACATAGTATAAAATGTAGTCGTTCAAAATGTTTGTGCGCTTAGATCTTTTAAACTACGAAATGGATTTTCATGCGGTTTTCACCAATAGATAGAGTGATTTAAGAGGAAGGTTTATATGTATGTGGGCAGCTGGCAAGCGGGTGGTGTGGATTTTATAAAGGTTGGGTAATGGCATTGTGTTTCGTTAGCCACAGCAACGTGTGGCTGGGTCTGCTAGTTTATAATAAAATTCTTTTCTCAGAGCTTTCTGTTTTTTTTTTTTTTACATTAGCTCCACACAGAAGGCCCTGAGGAAAATAATTTCTCTCAGGGCCTATGTCATCTTAGGGAATGCTGTTTGGAGGGTCTTTTTAAGGAAGGGAAGGGTAGAAAGTTCTGGGAAGGAAAAAGGTATGAGGGGTGGGTAGGAATCTAAGAGGTCAGTGTATCTAGGAGTGACAGACTTAACAATCCATCCCTCCAACTGCGGTGCAAGGCGATGGGTCGAAAGTCCGGCTGAAAAGGTGAAAAGGTCTCCCTTGGTCCGGCCTGCCATGCAGCAGGAGGGCAGATGCATTCGCCACTAGGACCTAGACAAACCTCACCCCATGAACCCAGGCACCCCTGATAAGTCACCAAACATAGCGAACCACTTGGGATGACCTATGGCAGAAGAGTTGGTATCCAATAAATGGTTCCCGGGGCGGCGGTACCCGTACCCGCCTCCCAAACTGTTCCGCAAAAGTATCAATAAAGTTTAAAGATCGGGCCATAGAATTTTCAATAGACAGAACTTTCCATATCTCGGAGACGCTCATCTTCGCAAAGTTCGTCAATGGTGTTTCACCTTCTTCTGACAAGTTTTCAATTCAGGGTTGATGGACTATTTTTCTGCTTCACTATTTGCTTCATTTTTTAAATTTTCAAATTCATGTTGATACCTTTCCAATTCTTCCAGACAAATTTTCAAACGTTTTTAAGGCATTTGAAAGATCGTGGCTTTAGACTGAAGTGCTTTAGAGGTTGCATCGATAGTTTGTAGAATTTTGCAATGGAAAATCAACAATATAATAAAATTTTAGTTCTCGATTTTCTTGAGTGAAAAAGCTCCATTTCTTTCATCCGATTTGCAATATAACATAATTGTTTTCATTAAGCGCTTTTGGACTTGCGTTCTAAAATTGATCGACATCCTTTTCTTATGAATGTGTTTAAATCTTAGAATTTATTTTAATTTATATGTGGTCTTTAATTGTGTTTAACTTTAATTGATTTTATGTACTAATATAAAATTTATAATTTTTACTAAATTTTGTAAAAAATGTTGGTTTAATTCTGAGCTCGCGGCCTCTCGGGCCGGGGCCCCGGCCCCCGCGGGGCTCGTGGCATTTTGCCAGCCCTGCCACCCTGTAGTTATGCCACTGGAAGTGATACAATATGAGCATGAAATTTTGGGCTACTATCAAACATGATTCCAAGATCCTTCATGGTGGAGACACGTTATAAACTTTGGGCGTCCATTGTATACCGGTAATACCAGATATGACATGCTCTAGTGAATGTCAAAATTAAACATTTAGATATTAATATTCCTATCAATATCTGACAGAAGTCGATTGCAGTCTTCTAAAGTTAGTATTTCTAAGAATAGTTTTAGGTCATCAGCAAAGAGAAGAAACATGGAGTTCAGAATTACTTCTGAAATATCATTAATAAGTATAGAAAAGAGGAGTGGGCCAAAATTAGAGTCTTGGGGTACTCCTGATTGTACAAAAAATAGAATAGACTGGAATAGTCCATGAGATAAATTATTTACTCAAATTAGCTGTTCATAAGAATGATATTCTTACAAGGGTCATCCAGAAAGTAAGGTTCACGGGCTCCTGAGGCGGGGGAAATTTTTCGTTTCAAAGTTGGCGCACCTAGCATGAAGAGAGATCCAAACGGTCGGTTTATTTGGTCCCGCGTGTTTATCGGCCATTTTGTTCAGTCGCAGTTAATTCTTCCGATGGAAAGGTAGTCGCGGGCTCCCGCACCTCCCACCTGCGGGAATTTTTGGATCGTTTTGCACAGGAGGGAGGAGCTTTTCTGGACTCAATCGTGACGGGGATAATAATCGGGGATATATGGAATAAACCCCAGAATCCAAAAGAAAATCACTTCAGTGGCGTCATTCTTCTTCCCCATCCATTAAAAAGACGACCCATTCGGCCGGAAAAGTCTTGGAGGAATTTATGCATAAAGGGCCTACCATTAATGGAGAGGCTTACTGCAATACCCTAAAAAACCTCAGAAGAGCCATTCAGAATCGCTGTCCTGGGGAATCAGCCTCCTGTATGACAACACCAGGCACCACACCGCACAAGTTTCACAGGAGCTGCTGACATCGTTTAGATGGGATGTTGTCACCCACCCCTTTATTCATCCAACTTGGTGCCTTCGGATTATCACCTTTTCACCAAACTAAGGGAGTTTTTGGATGGAAACGTTTTTTCAAAGATCAGGAGGTCGAGGAAGCTGTGAAGAAGTGGCTGAAAGAGCTGGCAGCAGAGGTCATGTTAATGGCATACAAAAGCTGGTGCCCCGACTACAGAAATGTCTCGATCTCGGCGGCGATTATGTTGAAAAATAGTTTAACATATTTGTGAAGTATCTATCTTGTTAATTTTAAATAAATACAAGCTTTTTTCGATCCTACATAAATGTTTTGGTCCTTGCTTTCTGGATGACCCTCGCACGTAGGGAGTAAAAGCAGTAAATAGTACATAATATATTATCAATAAAATAAATCTCTGTTACGAATGAATACCTACTTTTTGCCACAGATGCCACAAGGACGGATATTCCTCACTTCATTAGATAAATGCTTCCTCTTGTGCTGGTTTAACATGTGAAGTTTGCGAAAGGTTTCCCTGCAGTCTTCACATTTATATTCAGGCGGAGTTGCATTGGCATGTTCCAATAGAAAGTGTCTCTTTAAACTTCTTTCTACAAAGAACGAGCTACTGCATTCTGTGCACCTACAAGTCATTAAAGATTGTCAACATCAAGGAAAAAATATCTGCGCAGAGAAAAAAGAACAAAAAGCTTTTATCATTAGATAATTAAGATAAGTATTGAGAAACAAAAAGTTTTACTGTCCCCGGAACAAAAAACAACATTGAATTTACTGAACAGCTAGAAAATACATAGTATAATGCACATAATAAATAAGTGGTGATTGGTGATGAGGATCTTTACTTTATCATTAAATTTATCCTCATCATCAAGTGGTGAGAGGATAAATTTAATGATAAAGTAAAAATCTGCATTATCGATGATCGTGTTAGAATGATTTAATCAAAACATCTAAATTAAATAAATAAACTGAAATCAGTGTTTCCGAAACAGATTTATTGATTACGATCATGTTTCGTTTGAGCCCATAACTAACATGTATCAAGTACAATTTTGAAATTAAATATTTTAGATATAATATGTAATAAAAGTCATAAGAAGTGTAGCTCACTTGTGTTGGAATGCGTCGCTGTCATGTCTCTTTATGTGTGTGTACACAGATTTTTTAGATCTAAGGTATTTGTCACAGATACACATAATCTTTGGAATGTCTTTGTGTATCTGATTTGTATGTTTCTGTAAACTATTCCATTGCAAAAATTCTTCATTGCAGACATGGCAAGTAAAACTGAAACAGAAGATAGTAAAATGATGAATTATTGCATTGTTCATTATGTAAAATATAGTTTTATGGGTTGCTAATTGAAAATTAAACAGAAGCAAATTCTATTGGTAGACCTTCTATTTATAAGATATCTCTTTATAAACATAGTAATAAGAGCTGACTTACTTGATAAAAGTACACCTACTTATAGAACTTGGTTTTGGCTCTTTTGATTCAATACTTTTTTCATTAAATTCAATTTTTACTTCACATATATCAGCACTGACTGATTGAGTGGCTTTTGTTTTACCTCTAGTGGAATTCTTCTTATTTTTAGTGGTTTTTATTTTCAGCTTTTTTTTCACTCTGGGAGTTTTTCTTATTGATTTATCTAAAAAAAAACACAAATCATTCTGTAAGTTAAACCTTCTTATATAGGTTCAAGGGCCTTCGAATCGTTCATAGTTCATGGTCGAGTCTACAAAAAATACATAACAGTATTGGCATAGAATTGATAAAATTTGCTGCATGTGCCCATTGAAATAATTATATTCAGATGAGGCATGAATTGACCTCCAACATTCCCAACTAACGGTGAAAGACCGGAAACTACCGAATCTAGTCCCCATGCACCAGTTATGTGTGGAACACATTTCGGCGAGATATTAGTATGCAATATCGCTTCTAATTGTATAACTCTAAGCCAAGAAAAGTATTTAGATTGATATTATCGTAGGATGAAAAACCATTACCTTTTGGGATGTCCTGATCCAAGATGTCGTTTTCATTTTCTGATTTAATAGAAGAGTCTTCCACCATATCATCGAAACTATCTGGGCTGCATTCTCCTTTCACACTATCCAAATCAGTTTTAATATCTTTATATTCCTGATATCTAGATGATAAAGTAATTTGTGTGGTGGAACATTTGAGTGCATATTCATTAAACAATATCAACTTCATCCTACATTGCTCACAGACTTGGGTTGGTAAGTTGTCTTCCATCGTGATCTAAAACAGCCAAAGTAAATTGTTGTGGTGTTATGATACATTGTAACAGTACAAAGATAGTTTCTGCAGTATTGCGTTGTGTGAGATCATGCAACCTACTTTAATTGACAAGTATTTCTCTATAAAATCCGCCACATATTTATTTTCATCTGAGAAAAGGTGATCTGTATCTCTATTGCTTTGATCGGCACACAGACGGCATGGACTTTCCGAACACCACTTATTTTCTGAAGACACGACTTCCATTCTTATCCTTCTTTAGTAACCTTTATTTGTACATTGAAAAACTGTTGTTGAATTTCAATAAATACACCTTCTGCAAGATCTTTCGTTTTGACCATAAATAATACAATCATTGCCAATCATGTTTTGACAATTTTGACATAAATAGACTAATCCATTATTTTGACATAACATAATTTTACGTACATACAAAGATACCCATACATGCCCATACAATACATAGATATATCACACATAAGTAAGCCCCCCAACACGGACACTTCGGAGCGACCGTAACATGCGCAACTTCAGGCTGCCGAGCAGAAAAGTCACACAGTGAACTGAACTGTAATCCGTTATCTTACTATCGGTCTTTACCTTTTTGCGCAGCGGCCTGAAGTGGCACGTCGCTCCGAAGTGTCAGTATGGAGGGGGCTATTCTTTCATTATTTGACAGTTCCGAGAGATATTCTATGGTTTTAAAAGTGTTTACAGTGCAATAAAATCAGGATGAACAAATCTAAGCGAGCTATGACCTTTGCTTTTTTACTCGCAATGTATATAGCCACGCCTCCGTCATTACTTATAACTATTACTTACTATTACAAATATTTTACGGTGCTCCAGATTTTATGTCCGGGTTAAATCTTTCCCAAATGAAAGACTAAACCCTTCCACACACTTTTCCACAAATGATTATCTAGTAAATTCACGCAATGTAAGTGCACAATATAAGTATAATAAATACAAAACAATACAAGAACAATACGTCAATCCACCAGAAACATAATGGGAAAATATTTCACCGACTCCAGATATTTTCATATCAGAGGGTTCGGCTCTGATGAAATCCTAACTGGTCCGATTAATCCCACTGATCCCTCAATATAAATCTTTCGTAATCCTACATGTATTTTAAATGTATTTTATTAGGTGGGTGGTTTAGTATATTCATAAATAAATGGGTATTAAGCATTCACGGCCTTACTAAAAAACCCCGTGAAAATTTTATTCACAGACAAACGGCCGCGGATGTGAAAACATTACTAATTAAAAAATTGTTCTTGGAAAAAAATACACACCGTTTGCACAGCCTGGAAGGGTAGTTTATCTCTGTTTTAGTGATGATGTTTAAACGAAATTTGGAATATTCCAAAGTATTTTGAATGTTTTATATATTTCTTATTTTTGAAGGTGTCGTAAAAACAAATACCATTTATAAAAACTAGATAAAATTACCTTTTAGATATTTGTATTTGAAATATACTTTAGTTTTAAAAAACTGCCATATTTTAAGATTTAAACACGGAAAAACATGTAAAATAATTTCTTACCGAAACATTTTTGATGAAAGTATACAGAAATATATAAATACTTAAAATTTAAAAAATACAGACCTTTTATACAGTTTGGCAATTAAGTGTAGAAAATAAATGATGGCGCTGCGATCGATTTCTTGGTTTTAAATGGCAACACCGTGATGGCTCATAAGACAATGAATGTATGTTTTAAAAAACCCTTCAGCCAAAATGCATATTTCATAACGTGTTTGTATTTTCATAAATTTTGCACAAAAACACATAATTTAATAGAAGTAAAATAAAACAAAACAGGTTTTAAGTGGGCGTTTATTTTGTTATAAAAACGTAGGAACATAGGTATTTACAAATCTGAGTATATTTATTCAACACCCGACATGTAATAATTATTGTCTTAGTCCTCATATGATTCTTCTTCTTCCATATCTTCATCTTCATCTAAACGTTTTATCAGTTCATCTATATCATCATATAGAGTACTTCATCGTGCATAATAATCTGCCACGATTTTCATCACGTTTTTGCAACAATTTTTTATAATCATCAACACTTATGCTATTTTCTGTTTTCCCGGTGTTTCAAATTTTCCATCTGCCTTTTCCCTTCCTTGACGATTTATCTTACTTTTCAGATTTACCTGTATGTGGAAAACATCATTTAAATGATTATTCTATAGAAGGTAGTTTTAAAAAAGCACACCTGATAATATTCATTTAGAAAGAAAGAAAGAGAAAATTAAGAACAAGTTACATTTCTATGAGTTTAAAGAAGTTGCATATTATTATTTTTTTTTTAAATTGAGTTATTCCATTTTTCTTGTGGCCTAATATTAACTGTCAAATGGAAATGTCAAATTCGGATTTTTAAACATAACCTCAAATCAGATTGTAATGGTTATAATCGCACAAAAATTGGCATAAATCTTGTAATACTAATGAAATTTTATAAAAAAAACTATACCACGTACCATTCATTTCTGCAGTTCGTTTGTAAACTTCTTTCAAATTGGATAGGAGCTTCTTCGCACGATATTCAGCTAGGCAGCGTTGAAACACGCAGTTTACAACTTCTCTTGCACCACTACATATTGGTTTGTTCATTTTAATTCAATTCAAACAATGCACAGGCAAACAATGAAAAAAAAAAACACTAAACGAGCGATTTTCAGTGTGTTCTACATGATTAAAGTCAGTAAAGCCAAGAGCCATACAAAATGTCATTGACAAAACGAGTATTTCGGTGTTACCATAGTAATGAAAAAATTTAGTTCCAAATTAATTAATTTCTACACTTTCTTGCCAAACAATACATATAATGAATTTGGAATAAAACTGTCACCTCACTTTTTCCTCGTGCATACAATAAAAAATAATAAAAAAATTTCAAAGTTTTTTTTATTGCCAAAAAATAACCTAAAAATATCTCTGACATTTCAACACATGATGCATCTTGCACCACTAAAGATGTTAATTTCCTTGATAAGTTTTCACCACATATATTAGATATAAATATTTAAAAAAACACCACTTTTAAGAAATTCTCATAAAATAAAGATTTTAAAACGTAAATTTGAACTTTTATGTAACCCATAACAATATTTTGACATTTCAACTTTAAAGTACTGTTTATTGTGCAATAACTTGATAAAACTGATGTAAAATCACACAAATAACACGGCATATATATTAATTACATGAATAGAAGAGTGAATTGGTCACTATATTAGAAATCATTCAGTAAAATCTCAATATTTACTAAAAGCATTCCCGTCATGCATCAAAACCAACAGCTGTTTTTTGCACGGGCAAGATGGGCAAGAGCGGGCAAGAGACTACAAATAATCATACTACAAATTTGCACTATTTGCAAGCGTGAGCGTGACGCCATCACCATCTACCGGCTATGAATGAAAACAAAATTTTGTATGAAAAATTTCAGTGTTGCCAAATTTAAAACGTGTTTTAGAGTGAAATTCTTTTTTAGTAATATTTCGTGTTTTAGTGTAAATTTGTTTTATTGATGTTGCTGCAAAAACACAGGTTATCGATCGTGCTGTGTGTCCTCAGTTTTATCGCAGGAATCGCCACTATGGGATGAACTGCACTTGAAGCAACGGGGTTCTGATCTGCAGAGTTTCTTCGTGTATCCAAATATTATGTGTCCAAAATGGGTATATTTATGTTCCTTAGGGAGCAGCGATGACCCACAAAAATTTCATCATTCGCCATAATATATATAACCTTAGGTATTTTAATGCCAAGAATTTACAGAATAGAAAAAGATTTGCAATCTTTTTTACAATAACTTGGCTAGCGCAGGAATATGACGGTGGACACAAAAGGGCCAAGCTAGTTAAGGCAGTGGTCCCCAATCCCCGGGCCGTGGACCAAATGCCTGCTTAAAAATCAAAATTACGTAAAAAAATCGAACATACCTACGTAATAAAAAATTAAATAATTATCCACAAAAAAATACAAAGAAAAATCTCATGACGAGAACCTCCCATAACGAGTAATAGGCCACTTGCATGGATTTCATAACGACTTGGAAAAAATCGTGTGGATAGATTTTTTTTACTAAGATTAAGAAAATGTTAGTAAAATTTTTTAGAAATGTATAGTTTTTTTAAATTTTTAAATAAATAAATCCATTTTTTGAGCTCGTGACGCCACTACATGAAAATGTTCCGTCTCCGATTATGTTCCCTCAATTTTGTAAAATTCCACACTGATTAATTTTTTTATATGGCAACACTTTGATTTCCGGCGAATTTTTTAATTTGCGTTTAACGTTCACTAGATTTATTTTTGTTCCATGCGAACTTATCCTTTGGTTTGATTTTTTGATAAAGATGGCGGTGTTTTTACAGATGTTACGAAGAGAACCCCCGTACAATTTATTGTTATTCGTGCGGAAAACGTTCTTTTTTTAAAAATGATTTTCGGCTATGTAATTATCGTTTTTTCGCACCCATAAAATTATGTCCCGTCTTTCCGGTTTATAAAAAATGGTCTGATTTTTCGGATTGAAATTTTCAAAAAATCGCCAGGGTTTCAAAAATATGATTAAAAAAAAAATACAGAATGTCTTAGAAAATTTGCCTAAACCGGATTTAAAAAAAAAATGTGATGCAAGTGGCCTATTCGCATAACAAGCAAAACAGATTTTGAAAAAAAACGCTCCCTTAACGAGCGACTTTTCACATAACAACAAGGGCGTAGCGAGGTACGGGCAGGGGGGGGGCAGCTGCCCCCCCCCCCCCCCCTAGATGATTCAGGGATGCTCACAAACCATAAAGTAATGTCACATCGGTAGCCACAAATTAAAGTAAAGTAATATTAAATCGGTTTGTGTAGTTTATAATTTTTTTGTGCATCGTGGAAAGTTGGGATAAATATTAGAAAAGCTTTTTTTTGTACCCGCATAACTTACGTATCTAACTAAAGATTGTAAGTTTATTTGTATTTTACTTTTACTTTTTTTATGTATTATTTTTACGTGCATTTGTAAAACTTCAACCAAGTACGGTTCCAAATATTTTCAAGCAGTTTAGGTATTTATAATTTATGACTTAATCCATAGGGGCCCTCGAACCCTTTCCTTAGAAATATGTGTTCTCGAAGTAAAATATGTGTCTTTAATTGTTTTATTATTGCTTCTTTTCTTATATTTTAAAATACGGTTAGGGCCCTGATGGCCTCAGACACAGAATTGGGACTTATACTCAAGTTAGTCAGTTAAAATTTTTGTTAGTTCCTCATTAACAAAATGCCCACACAAGCTAAAGGGCCATCCGTAAATTACTTCACACGAATTTCATGATTTTTGACCCCCCCCCCCCCCTGTCCCTATCGTCACATTTGTGAGACCCCCTTCTCCCCCCTAGTGTGACATCACATATTTTGCAATTTTACATCTAAAAATAGTCAAAAGAGTAGTTCAATTTTTTTTTCATGTAACGTCACAGAGCTGGTGACCCCCCATACCCCTTGTCACACTCACCCTACCCCCCCCTTAACAAATTCCTAGCTACGCCCTTGCATAACAAGCGACATTTCGCAAAAAGCAAGGAGAAGTCCCATCTTCACGTCACTCACTTGTGAGCCGGGACTTCCGCGCCAGTTCATCAGTCTCGGATTAGCACTCATTCCGCTAGCATATTAGTATCGCAGTATCATACATTTTTCCAAATTTTTTGTTTTTTGAAATTTGTAATTTTTTTTCATTATTTGTAAAACTTTGGAACATGAAAAAGGTTTTTCTCCACACTGAGTCAACATGTGGATTTTAAATTGTCACTTTCGAGAACACGAATAGTCGCAGTCGAAACATACAAAAGGTTTTTCTCAACTGTGAGATGGCTTGTGGACTTTTAAGTGTTCCTTTCGAGAACATGAATAGTTGCAGTTTTTTTATATTCTGGGTGTAGATTGAAACGACTTCTAAATTAAAAACAGTTTCGAGAAAAGCTTTAAATTCGAGGTGCACACCAGAGAAAAATCATCTGCTTTATCTGTGTGTAACTATTCTTTACGCTTGTGGAGTGGCTCAGTTTTACGAACACAGGGGAAGGAGCGTAATAAAATTTAGAAATTTGGCCATTATGTTGGCAGGGGACAAACAAAGCTAATAAGGCCCAACCCCGAAAATCGCCAAAGGGCAATAAAACCCTCGTCCTTGGTCTTACAAGACGGGCCGATGGGAATGTTTCAAAATTCCTGAACATTCCATCCTATTCCCGAACATTGCAGAATGTTCGGGGATGTTCTGGAATATCTTTTAAACTGTTCTAGAAAATTCAAGGGGGCGAAACTTCCTGCCCTTATATCTTTAAAAGCACGCCCTTCAGGTAACAACGGAAACTTTCTTCATGGATGGGGGATAGACAGTACCGGATTATCCCTAAGGCAGAGTAGGCAACTGCCTAGGGGCCCCGCATCGGCTAGGGGCCCCGCGCCCCAAGAAAAAATAACTTGCGTCAATGACTCACAATAAGTGAGCAACTCCGGCACCCATTTTGGAAAAAGTCAGCTTTCAAGATGTTTTAAATATTTTATTTTTTTATTATGAACATTTTTATAGGTTAATAACTTACATGCATTAAAGAAAATAACAAATTATAATAATTAGGTTACGACCAGAGGCGGCTCTAGGGCTCCAGCTGTGGAAGGTCATTTGAAAAAAAAGTGATTCATCTTTATTTGATATTGAGAAAAATGCCGATACATTATTATCAATCTATTTAAAGAGAGGTAGGGTCATGAATCCGCAACTCAAATTACATAGGTGTTATTTGTAAATTGCAAAGTCGCTACATAATACATGTAGGTACTTGAAGGCACATCATTTTAAAGAGGGCACTTTTCCATATAGTTGTGCACACCAATAGTACCTAAGTATCCAAAATTTAAAAACAAAATTAGATTAGAAATAATACTCAATGTTTATAAGAAAAACTTTCTTTTTATAATTTATTATTTTATAATGTTTTTGTTTTTATGTGTCTTGTTCTCTTTCATATTTTCGTTTAAATTATTATCGTTAACTTATGCTTATAGAAATAATAGGCACCGGTACCTAATACCTGTATAAAAAAAATAAAACAAAATTTTTTTTAAATCAAGCTGTTTTCCATGTCTGTTGAAAATTGATCATAATAATATAATAAATAATCTTTGAAAAGATCTACTTCCCAATGTACTACCAAATTAAAATTGAAATGTCGCAAATTACATCAATAACAATGTGAATAATTATTTCAAATCTCTCCCGAACTGTTCAATACAAAAACAACCATTGTTTCATGCGAGACATACGTGCAAAAAGCAAAACCGACCTATGTTTATATCAGCATCTCTTTCAACAACACATAACATTCATAATGGTGTCTCCCTCACGGACATAACCCAAGCGTAGTTAGGATTTCTTTACTACCTATGCGGGAGAATATCAACTCCAGGCGAAGAACATAGTGCCATCTCATTTGTTGTATGGCGCGCATAGAGAGAGAAGATCGGGCATTGGCAAAATTGACCCAGGGAATACTGTGTGAATGGGAGCTTCCATTTTTTGCAATAGATGTCACTGCTCGTCTATGTCGCCGCTAGCCTGCCGTTATTTCGCGATTCATTTCAAATAAACAATTCGATGCTTTGAGCAGTTTTATCCGTAAAAATGTATTATTATATCTTATAATTTTGGGGGGTCAAACACCCATTGTCCTAAGGGGAGAGCCGCCACTGGTTACGACCAATAACTGTTCACATCACGCACAAATAATAAATAAAAAGTCAATAATCAAAACAAATATTTAAACATAGTTGTATTTTACTTTACTTTCCTTCGTATCAATGGGGATATGATTATAGGTGCCGTGTGTAGTTTATATTGGCAATTGTTTTGTTTTTTTTTTTTTTGCTTTTATTTCTAGTGTTTAAAATATGAATGTTGTACAAGCTTTAGTGTGCACTACCTATCTGCTTGCTAAAATCCTTTGTTTCTCCTCATACCAAGGTTGTCTGGAAGAGATCACTTTAGTGATAAGACCGCTCATTCTACTATTGTATTCGTTTCATTTTTTATTGAATGGGGATGAAGGCATACCTTCGAAATGTAGTAAAAAACAGATTAATTATGAATAAAATTACGTTGTGGTAGAAAAAAAAAAGTTTGGAAGTTAGAAAAGGGTAAAGTGCAGTGGGGAATTAAGCCCGTCAGAGGCCCGGGGCGGAAAGTTTAAGAAGTTGATGTAATTTTACAAGCTTTTTCTTCAGTTCATACGGGCCTCTGACTCTGGGGGGCCTCCAAACGCCTTCCTTTGATCAAATCCTAAACAAGGCTTTAAGGAACCAGGCCACTGTAAAAAAATGTCATTTTTTTTAAATTAATTTTCTGAAGATGCATTTGTTAATAATGCTCTCACCAAATGTTTTAAGGAAATTCGTAAAATTGACGGAGATACCTACAACATTTTATATAAAACCATTTTAAACAGTTTGTATGTTGAATTAACGTTCAGCAAAACTTTTTCAACACGGTTGACAACATATTAGAATAACTATACATCCGATTTACATGCACTAAGTCTTAAACTGTTAGTAAATCCAGTCAGTTTGGCACCACTTAGGGATTTTTTTTTATAAAGGGCCCCCTTCTATTTGAAGAAAATTTCCCATAAAAACAATGAAAATTTCCCATAAAAAATCGAAATTAAAATTCGTTGGTCCGCCATTTTTCCTTATTTTTAAACAAAATTCACCTACGTGGTGAAATAGACACTAGATTTTCAAACAGTTTAAGACTTGCAAATCGGATGTATAGAGGTTAAAAAATGTGTTAACAAAGTTTAGAGTTCAAAGTTTTGCTGAAGGATAATTCAACATACAAACTGGCCTGAAGAACCTACGTTGTAGCGAAACCCGGTCGGCATATAGTATGTATAATAAAAGTGGTGTTTAATAAGTTATTGTTTCGCATAAAATGCCGCATCTCCGTCAATTTTTCGAATATCTTTAAAACGTTTGGTGAGAGCATTTTTAACAAATTCATCTTTCAGAAAATGAAATAAAAAAAATAAAATTCCAAAAAAAATTTTTTACAGAGTCCGCCTTAAGTGGGAATCACCAGACAAAACCGGAAATATGTCGTTTTTAAATCAAATTTTAGACGTATTGACTCTTTTTCACCACAAAATTATAAATTGATTTCGAAAGATTGTTCTTTTATCTAGTAAAGCTGTGTTTTAAATTTTGAGAAAATATGTTTATTTTTAGTACATTAAGGTTTTACCGTAGGGCTTTTGCAGATTTGTTAAATTTTCAAACAAAATGTTGTATTATACAACACACATTTCAAATTATATAATCATGGAGTAAAATAAATCAATGAATTATCTGGGAATGATATGTTTCAGAATTTTAATTTTAGTTTAAATAAAATCATTAAAAAAAAAAAAAAAAAATTATTTTGCTTATTATTGAAAAATTATAAATACATATGATCAAAAAATGATTAAAAAAATTACATAATTTTAATAGTTTTATCATCACGAGTTTGAGCATTTTTGAATTTAGGTATGTATCATAGCAAATTGTGAATGAAAAAAATATCGATATTGAGCTATTGTTTTAAAATGCTGGTATGGAGAATAATTAATCTTTCTCATCGGAATCGCCCTGTACAGTTGCAAGGGTACGATCGCAAGATCATCGTTCGACGAAATTTAAATTCTCGGCGGCTGATTAATGGCATTAAAGCCTTGTTAAGGATTTGATAAAGGGGACATGGAAGCGTTTGATGGCCCCCGAGGACCAGAGGCCAGGGGAAGGCCGCCCCCCCCCCCCCCCCCCCCCCCCGTTAGTCTAACATTGGTAAAGGGGCCCCGAGACGTGCATTGCCTAGGGGCCCCGACATGGTTAATCCGGCCCTGGGGATAGAGGGCTATCACAAAATATAACTCGTGTTATTATACCGGGACTCGTCTTTGAGTTTTAGCGGCATGCACATTGTACACTTTTTTTAATAACATATTGAAGATTAAGATTATCCAAACTTCTAGAACTTTCCAGACCATTGATTTTCAAAGTGGGGGGCGCGCCCCACTAGGGAGGCGCGAAGACATGTACAGGGGGGCGCGGGCAAGCTCATCTGTCATATTGACTCTTCTTATAACAAGTGTGTAAAAGCAATATTTTTATAATAAAACATCTGATAATGTATTTTTCGACTTTATTACCTACCACCCTTATTTTATTTAAAATTGCTCGGCGAGAGCCCACTTGCTGCTACTTGCTGGGCCCTGGGCCGAGGGGAGGCGTGGGCATATTCATTTTAAGCAGTAGGGAGGCGTGATACTTATAAGTTTGGAACCCCTGTTCTAGACTCACAGACATACTCCGCCACTCCCTCCAGAACTTTCTAAAGTTTTATCGAACTTTATAGAACTTTCCAGAACCTTCTAGACTCACCAACATACTTCGACCTCCTGCCAGAACTTTCTGCAGCTTTATTGACCTTATCGAACTTTCCGGAACCTTCTAGACTCACCAACATACTCCGCCACTCCTTCCAGAACTTTCCACAGCTTTATCGAATCTTCTAGAACTTTTCGGAAACTTCTAGACTCACCGACGTACTCCGCCACTCCTTCTAGAATTTTTACAGCTTTATCAAACCATCTAGAACTCCGGAACCTTCTAGACTCACCAACTTACTCCGCCACTTCTTCCAGATCTTTCTACAGCTTTATCGAAATTTCTAGAACTTTTCGGAACCTTATAAACTCACCGACATACTCCGTCACTCCTTCCAGAACTTTCTACAGCTTTATCCTTTGTAAACAGCCCTGGGTAAAAACCGATCTCTCTCGGATGTATCGTAATTTTTTTTTTTTTTTTTTCAATCGTTAGTAAATAGACGGTCACTTTCAAGAATGCTAAGCACCAAGTTAAAGTAAAGCAGGCATATAATTGCAAGGTTGGTCAACTCCTTTGAATTGTGTACAACAAAACCCAACATCTTTGTGGCTGATTTGCAGATTTTCTCAATATGAGCATAAAATGTTAAACAAGTGTCAATACACAATTCCACAAGTGTTTACAAGTCGTCTGTGCTTCAGAGACGAACTTTTCATTTTGTAATTAAAATACAAGGCCCCGTGTGACCTAGTAAAGCACATAACTAAACACATATGGAAGTTAAAACCAAGTTTATTAGCAATACTCCAGTCAATAATTGCACTAATATCTTCCTGGAGCTTTTTAAACTCTTCTAATGACCCTATTCTCAAGAAGAGTTTAATGTCATCAGCGAAAAGAAAAAAAAAGATTAATTTTATATTTTTATAAATGTTGTTTATAAAAATTAAAAATAATAAGTGTCCTAAATTGGATTCCTTTGGCACACCAGAACTGTAGGATATGTGCCAGAGTCAAGGGCATACATAAGGGTAGGGGGTTTAGAGGGTTCAAACCCTCCCCCCCCCCCCCATTGGCCTCGGTATTGCATAGGAAAAAATTTAGTAGTACTCGTAGATTACATTCCTGGAAAATGCAACAACACCATTTGCACCATCTCTTTTATCAATGTGATTCAAATAACAAGTTGCGGTAAGTCGAGGTCCCTTAGGGTCAAACCCCTCCATGTGAATGCTATAGCCAGGGCTGGGCAAAATACATGCTTTGCTGTAATTAAAATACAAATTACAAAATACTCTTTCGCATGTATTTAAAATACGAAATACAAAATACTTTCAAGTGTATTTGAAATACAAAATACAGTATTTTAACCATTGACGTGGGTATACTTGGTCGAAGATTTTAACCATTTTTTTTTAATTCAAATACAAAATACAAATTACTAAATACATTTGGTTTTGGTAGAGCCTTTGGTTGCAATAAATGTCATAAGTGCCCCTTTTTTACATTATTTTTATTTATTTATTTTATTTTATTTTATTTTATTTATTTATTTATGCATCTATATAAAAAAAGTTTACATTTTTTTTGGCCTTGGCTGTCTCACTAGGAAATCCTGTGTCGAGACAGACTAGTTTACAAATATTTTTTAAATATAAAATAAAATACATTTTTCAATAAAGTAAAAATATTTGACAAAAAATTACAGGTTGGTAGGTAGTGGTAACAATAATGGGATAAGAGGATTATATTTGGGTGAGGTGACTAATTATTGCACGACCTTTTTCGATGATCCATTGTTTTATCAGAATTTTGTATTTGTTAATATTATTCGATTGCCTTGTTTTGTCAGGTAGGTTATTTTATATTTTAGACGCAATGTACCTATTTGAAATTTCTTTGCCCAAATGTTGTGTTTGTTTTAGGTGTTTGTATGAGTTCTTTGGTTTTGTGCCGCGTGTTTACAATATTTTGGGTATTTTCATAAAATGTATGTGTTTTATTGTTAAACAGATGAGTTAAGATTGTTTTTGTGTAGATTTGTCGAATATCTAATACATGGAATTTGTTGAATATATCTACAGTACTTGTTATTATGGGAACTTTAAGAATAACTTTCATAATTAATTTTTGTGCCTTCGATAATGAATCTATAGCGGATAGTGTTGCACCTCCCCATGCGATTATTCCATATTCAATGATTGATTGACAAAGGGAGTAATAAACAATTTTCATAGATTTGGAATCTAGTATGTTTCTAATGTTTTTGAAGAAATAAATATGTTTTCTAAGTTTATTCGTGATAAGTAGGCAATGTGTATTCCACTTAAAATATTGATCAAATGTAAGACCAAGGTATTTGATATGATCCGTTCGATCTAGGCAAGGACATTGACAGAGTGTATCGTGAATACAAGAACATTCATGTACTTTTATTTCAACATCTTGATTAGGTTGGCCAACGATATTAATACTAAAAGTAATGTATTTTGTTTTGGTAGTATTTAGTGCAAGAGAATTAATATCTAGCCATTTTTTAACAGAGTTAATTGATTTCTCAGCCATTTTGTATGCGTCTAACCAAGTGTCGGATTGAATGAGTAGCACAGTATCGTCAGCAAAACTTACAATTTTTCCATCTATCGTTAGGTTACAAAGATCGTTTATGTATATGAGAAACAAAGTAGGGCCTAAAACGCTTCCTTGGGGAATTCCGTAGGTTATAGGGATGGGTTGGCTGAATTTGTTTCCGATTTTGACACTTTGAGTTCGATTAGTTAAGTAACTTTGAAGAAATTCTAGGTCTTTCCCTCTTATACCAATTGTGTTTAGTTTATTAACAAGGATGTCAAGGGAGATAGTATCAAAAGCTTTTGAGAGGTCTAGGAAGATAGAAATGCATTTTTTACCCTTATCTAAATTTGAAACAAGAAAGTCTGTAACAGCAATAATAGCATCGGCAGTGCTCTTATTTGACCGAAAGCCAAATTGATTTTCGGAGAGTAGTTGCTGGCTTTCCAAAAATGTTTTCAGTTGTTTGTTAATTATTTTTTCAACTACTTTCGAGAGCGAGTTAAGTATTGTTATGGGCCTATAATTGTTAATGTCCACTTTTAGACCACTTTTGTATATGGGTATGACGAGCCCTTGCTTTAATTGTTTAGGGAAAATTCCCTGTGATATGCTGAGGTTAATTATGTAAGTGAGAGGTTCCAATAGTTCATGAACAAGTGTCTTGAGTAAATTTACGGTGATGCCATCCATACCGGCGGACTTTGTGTCTTTTAATGAGTTAATTGTATTCTTAATATCGTCATGTGTAACCGTTTGAAATTTAAATTGTTTAGAATGGGGTATATGTGGTTTTTCCTGTAATTTTGTATTAGAATTCGGAGAGGACATTTTGTTTGCTAATTTTTTCCCGACATTAGTGAAAAAGTCATTGGCATGGTTTAGAATTTTTTCCGGATTCTTTGAGAAGTCGACAGTCAGTCCATCAATATTGAGTTGTTTTAGGTCAGTGTTTAAGTTAGGCTTAGTATGAGTAGCTTCGCGTAAAATGTTCCACATTTCTTTTGGATTCCCTTTGCTTTCTTCTATTTTGTCTGTAATATAATTCCTTAGCATTCCTGATGACTTTTGTACATATGTTTCTATATCTTTTGTAAAAGTTGTTAAGTATAGTGTCAGAAGGATTCAATGAAGTTTTTTTATGGAGTAAGTTTCTTTTTCTTATACAATTTATAATTTACATTAACTCCACACAGGAGGCTCTGCGGAAAATAATTTTCCTCAGGGCCTATGTCATCTGGGATGTTGTGTAGAGGGTCTTTTTGAATAGAGGAAGGAATGAACATTGGTCTTGAAGAGACCCATGTTGTAGGAAGGAGCAAAAACAGAGGCCAGCAAATCATTTCACAGCTGAGCTGTTGAACACAAGAACGAGTCGAAGAAGCGACCTGGTTCTCATGTGACAAATGTCAACCGTATGCAAATGTTGGGCACGCGTTTGGCGTGTTTCCCGACTATGCACCGGTGCCGAAGGGATCAATGACGCTAGTTCCTCGAAGCACCTTTCATTTTAATACCGGTAGAACAAGGATAGCATTCCCACCCGACGCCTGTGCTCTAAAGATTGCAATCCCTCGGTTAAGATGGGAGAATCTATCAAACGGAACACCCGTTTCTGCAGAGTCGATAGTATTTTTCAGGTATTTTGGAACTCCAGTCCAGAGGTGGCTGCCAAATTCAATCGATTTGTACAGTGTTAGAAGTTGTGTACTATTAAAGTATCTACGAGCCCTGTACAGTATGCCCCGTTTTTGGGAGGCTAACTTTACTCTGGCTTCGATGGAGCCCCCATATCTGAGCTGGTCACTTAGGGTTACACCAAGCATAATAATGGAGGACGTATTCGGCAGATTGCTTCCGTTGAAGGAGACTAGATTTTCATTTTGATCCCTTCTTTTAGACGTAATCAAACAACATTGGGTCTTTGAAACATTAAACTCAACGAGATTATTTTTACCCCAAGAGAAAACACTCTCAAGGTAACAGTCCATTCTTTGCTTCAAAGCCTTCCGAGCCGTCGGAGTTTGTGAGCCCTTTGGGGGCTCTTCAAAAAGCTATCATGGACTGTACTGTCATCCGCGTGATAATGAATTGGTACACATGACAAAAGGTCGTTGATGTGCAACAAAAACAAAGTCGGAGACAGAACCGATCGCTGCGGGATGCCAGTATTTATCGAGTGTCAGGAAGAGGTGAAACCATCGACTACCGTCTGATTGGACCTCTCCCTCAAAAAGTCGGCAATCCACGTACACAAGGAAGTCCGTAAGAAAGCAGTTTGTTGACAAGTCCTCGGTGCCAAACCCGGTTAAAGGCCTTGGAAATGTCGAGTGCAACCGTTTGGGTCTCACCGAAACATTCTTGGCACCGCACCCAAACATGCGTCACATACGCTAGAAGATCACCGCACGAGCGGTTCCGCCGTAATCCGTATTGACGGTCGTTAATAATTTGGTTCTTCTCGAGATATGTGAGCAGTTTGTCATTGATCACACGTTCCATCACCTATGACAGAACTGATGTGATCGCTACGGGGCGGTAGTTGGCCGGATTGGAGTGGTCACCCTTCTTTGGAATAGGATGGATAACTGCTTTTTTCCAACCAAAGGGCACAGAGCCAGACTTCAGGGACATTTTAAAAAGCTTCGTCAAAATTGGAGCTATTTCTGCAGCGCACCTCTGCAGTACCAGGGCAGGCGTGCCCTTATCTAAGGGTGTGTTACCGTAGAAGCAAAACTGAGCAGAGTGAAACAGAGATGTGCAAAAATTAAAAATATTATTGCTCAGAAGACACACCTCATCACCGCTACACTTGTAAATTTTTGTGGTATAGGACCCAGGGGTTATATAATGATTATTATTATTATAATAACATGACATTCGTGTAGCGCAGTTTTGTGTTATTTCACTTCAAGTGCGCTCTAATGTAATTAACTTAAAAATAATCTAGTATTCAGCCAAATTATTCATATAGTGCTTGATCTAATACTATAACACAAAAATCTACAATACAAAGCAATAACAAGTATAATTTAATATTATAAAAAAATGTACAATAACAGTGCTTTTATAGCACAGGACGTCTTGCCAACTCTAAATATTAATTTTTCGAAGAAAACTTCTTCGGAAAGGTTTTCACTTTGTGATGGCATTATTTATTTTAATGAAAAGACAAATAACTTTGTTTACATCATGTTCATCAGGATCAAATATATACATTTAATCCTGATGATGTGAACATCGTTCATGAAACATGTTGATTGTGTACAAATAAAAGTAATGTAAACATATTTATTTGTCTTTTCATTAAAATAGTCTAAATATTAAAATATATTGCTCTGGATTCTAGCGTTTTTAGTCTATGTATTATCTACCTATGTCAATTTATTTTTCATTATCATTATTATGATCGCTAAATGTATTTGGAAATGTATTTTGAAGCCATAAATATTTGAAATACAAATTACAAAATACCTCAGCATCAGGTAATTGAAATACCAATTACAAAATACATTTTTTCAGGAAGTAATTGAAATACAAATACAAAATACGTATTTGTATTTCAAATACGTATTTCAATTACAAGTATTTCAAATACTGCCCAGCCCTGGCTATAGCTCTACCCTCGGCTGGAGTTGTGTACACCGTAAGATACAAATTGTTTAATTCTGTTCAGAGAGTTACTAGAGTGTCAATAATTTTCAGAAAAAAACTATTTCTTCAAGCCTACTTAGGAGCACTAAGTGATCGACCTTATCGAAAGTCTTCGCAAAGTCATGGTATGTTGTGTCAACTTGCTCATTGTTCGCTAGTGCTCTTGTAAAATAATCTGTAAATAATACCATTAAATTTGGAGTGGTTGATCGGCAATATTAATAAAACTTTTTTATACTTTTGTTCAGAGAGAAATATATTTCATTTAAATTGCTTTTCATCGTTCAGAATATGAATCTGAATTGGAAAGATTCATGTTTGTAATATTTGGAAAGATCTGAGATTTAACAACTTCATCAAACTGGATACTTCGAATTATGGTCTTTTCAACTGGAACAAGACTTGTTACTTTTTCTGAAAAAAAAAAAAAAACTGTATTTACATGGGTACACCAACTGAATAGATAAAACACAATAGAAATGTCTTCCATAAGATTTGAATGCAAAACGATGTCACCAATGACTTAGTACTTTTTGGTTCTAGCCCATTTGGCATGTACTCTGTCTCTTTTCCTGCCTGATATCATATAACACCATTACATTTGAGTGAAATCGTCCTTATGAAAATTTCATAAGGACGATGAAACAAATCTCCGTATTTGAAATTTAAGTCTGATCAGTTGTACTTTTGGCTATGAAACAAGCCCATATTGCATTTCTTATGTTCTTCTTTATTCTATGGGTAAACCAATATCAAAATGTTGATAGTACTAATAATTAAACAGTAATCTTGCAACTAAAAAATATTACATTATTATAACAGGAGGGAAGTAGTACAAAATATATGTCAATATATTTATGCAGTTTTGTACTCATTCAATACATTTCTAATGCACTCTTGACAGAGTTTTTATATTTATTTTCGTCACAAATATTACAAGAACGTCTGATTGTTATTGCACTAAATTATGTAAAATCGACCACCATAACACGGGCATCAGCCTAGCATGGTGGTCAAATAATCATCTAATAATGTAACCCTATTTTGTAAGTAATGAATAAAGAAAATTTAAAAAAATAACAAATTTGCGCTAGAGTACAGCACCGGGAGGTCTTGAGATTATATTATATAGTAATTACGTATATGTATATGAATTCTTGGAAAAACTTACTACTACTTATTCCATTTCTAGCTTCGTAATCTGCCAGCTCTACTGGATGAGTTTTTCTTTTATGAATTCTGCAATTTGAACTGTCGGCAAAGGCTTTGGGACACCAAGGACATGAAAACGGTGTTTTCCCAGTGTGGTTATTTAAGTGGGCCTGAAATAAAAAAGCGATTTTATAGTACATTTCATTGTGAAAAATGAATGGATAAATAAGTATTATTAAAAAAAATAAACTACTGATTGGTCTGTAGAAATGACTTATTGTTGCCAGACAATAAAGGAATTTTATATTTGTCTAACATATCATGTTGTGATGTGCTCTGATGTCTGATGTGATGGCTAGCATTCACATCTATATGTCGTGTTCTGACGCTTTCTGACGATATTTTGAATCAATACAGTCGTCACAACACAGCACTGGCACATGCAAACTTGTCTAATCTGTCGTGATGCGGCCGCTCCCTCGCCCCCCCCGCTCGCTCTGATTCAGATCAGGATCGCTTCTGATGCGACACAACACAAGGCGTCGTGGCACATTGTGACACACTAATATAAATCTCACCATTGTAAATGTATGAAACCGATACCATTCTGACGCATCACAACACGTCACGTCAGGCAAATATAAATCCACCTAAGCCGCCCATAATGTGTATTATATAAAAAAAATTGCCATAATGCGCATTATAAGAGAATTTTTTTTTTTTTAAATATACAGTCACACAATTGTTACATATATAGGCTTAGGCCCCGAGGCAAATTATTTTCTGTAAGGCCTCCTGTGTGGAGTTAATATAATATTTATGTATAATATATCACATACACTTTGTTTCTGTGACTTCTCCCCAAATGTTATAATTATAAGTGAACAAATATTTTCAAATACTATCTTACTACATCCCTTTTAATAGAAAGTCATTGAAGATACACCAATAAAATCAATTATTATTGGTTGAAAGTACAAAATAATAATTAAAAACTTACATCAAATGATTTTTTCCATTTAAATCCTTTATTGCAGAAACTGCAAATAAATCTGCAAGTATCAACATGCATGTACATGTGCTCGTGTAGAGTTTTCTTGTATGTAAATGAAGATGGACATTTTGTACATTTATAGATTATGCCGTCGTGAACATCTGTGTGCCTCTTCAGACCCGAACTTGATTTATAGCTATAAATAAGAAAAAGAAGCATTTGGCGAGCAATATTGTGAAACAGGCCAAGCCCACAAAGTACAGGGGTCCTGTGAAACCCAAACTATCATTTTTAACAGCAATGATACACAATTTGGGAGGCGGGTATGGGTACCGCCGCCCCGGGAACCATTTATTGAATTACCAACACCTCTGCCATAGGTCACCCCAAGTGACCTATGGCAGAGGTGTTCATGGGGTGCGATTTGTCCGGATCTTGGCGGCGGATCTGCCCACCAACTGTGTGGCAGGCCGAATTGGGAGAGACTAGTTGAGGAAGACCTGTAAACCTCTACAGCAGGACTCTCAGAACATAGCCTTACCCGCAATGGGGATTGATTCATACATCAATCACTCTTTTTTCCTTTCCTTTCCTCTCTTTCCTTTCCCTAAAAGGACCCTCCACATAGCGTCCCCAAAGATGGCATAGGCCCTGAGGGGAATTATTTTCCTCAGGGCCTCCTGTGTGGAGTTGCGATGTGTAGGTTCAGCTGAAATGGGCTCTTAAACTGGGGTTCTTCGCGCGAAGTGGATCCTACTCCTACTCCCTTTTCAAATCGACTACTCCCAAAGAACCCGTTCCAGTACTTGTACCTGGAACTCGGCAGGCCGAGCCACAGTCGGGTGGCGGCGCGGCGGCAGTTCGCACTCGTCAAACCCGTGCGTCTCGGTCCGAGCCACGCGCGAGTCGGGAGTAGGTCGCGCGTTCAAGTTCTTTTGCGGGCTCCGGCTCCGAGGTCCGGCTAGGGTGGAACCCGAGCGTCTCAGTTCGAGCCATTCACCAGTCGGGAGCAGGTTGCGCCTTCGAGTTCTTTTGCGCGCTCGGGCTCCGTCGGGAGAGTCGGGAGTGGCTCCCATGACCTGCTCTAAGAACTCAAGTACTTTTAAAAGGAAGCACGTCTAGGAGGCCTCCGGCAAAATGCAGAACTTACCCATCTCTAGTGAGGAGCTAAGTAAAAATAAAAAAAGTGGCAAAAAAAACACAAATTTTATTTACTAACTTATGACAACTCGAATTTATAGCGTCAAAAGAACACTTTAAAAATACTTTGACTGTTTCTTGGAGTAATTACTACAATTAGGTAAGTCATTTCATTTTTGTAAATAAATACATAAAAAAATAATCGGCAATTTTTTCATTTCCAAAAAATAAGTATTACGCTTTCCAACACATCAATCTACGATTTAACATTACTTATCAGTAGTAGGCGGTTGGCGGAGGCAAAATGTATGACGAGCGATATGCTGATATAGGCTAAAACTAAATGATCTTTTGTCTTCTATAGCTAAGTCTGTTGGCCCCATAAAACAAATTTGACTGGTTAAATAACTATAATTTCATTGTTTTGCCTTTAATAATGAGCGGCTCTGGAATCTTGGTTTTGCCTCCGCCAGCCGCCTACTATTTATCAGTATAAATGTACAAAAACCGATTAATCAGATAATCTTATAATTCAATTTTCCAACAAAGCTTATTTCAGAGTTACCTAGTTGTAGTAATTACCCCACAATTTAATTCTCACGTTTTAGGGCAGTGAGGGCAAGCAAAAGGTCTCTCATCGCCGTGTGTGAGAATGTGATTTTTTAGATTCAATTTTAAATTAAATGATTTCCCACAAATATCACAGACAAATGGCCTGTCTTTCTCGTGAACAGCTTTAATGTGGCCTTGAACTGCATATTTTGTTCCAAATCTAGAAATAAAAACACAATAATATTTATTTTCAGTTTGAAATTACAACTAAACAAAGAGAGCGAAGCCTAGTTTAAACTATTTTGTATTAGATTTGTAATTGCAAAAATTTGTATTTGAAATTTAAATGTAAGTACGCAAGTACAGTTGTTCAAACATGTTGACGTGATCACATTCTCTCACATCTTACACAGCGGCCAGCATGGTCAAGCGGTAAAGCTCTCGACTCGCAATCCGAAGGTCGTGGGATCGAATCCCAGCGTGGGCAGATAAATTTTATTTGATTAATTTGCGTTATTTCATAATTAATTCATTAAAAATAATAAATAGCATATTTGCAACACATATCACCCTAATTTAAGACCACCATTCAGAATTGAAACTTTGCTTGAAACGGTTTTAGCCGTGTTTGGTGACCAGATCTGAATAGCCAGGTACTTCTCTACCTTCCTATTTCCCATCTCCTTCCCCTCCCCACTACCATCATCATCACAACATACCTCAACTGGGGATGCCAAAGTATCACTGGCTCCAGACGGGAGCCTGGGACTCTTGCGCGGTATTCACATAAAAAAAAATTCAAAAATGTATGTTTTCTCAAAATATTTAACATATCTTTATTACTAAGTATAAAATGAAGTCGGTCACGCTGTATGTGCGCTTAGATCTTTTAAACTACGCAACGGATTTTCACCAACAGTGATTCATGAGGAAGGTTTTTAGGTATACATATAATGTGTGAAGGTTTTGTGTGTTGATACAATACAATTTGTGGGTTGAAATACATAATATATCTGGCCAAGCGGAGGGGATTTGATTTAACAAGACGGCATTGGATACAAAGATTTCTAGTTATATGTAACAATAAGGCATCACTGAATTCAGAAGAGATCGACGATCATTTTGACGAGCTGGAAGCAAACCAAGTGACATTTTTTTGGCACCAGGAGGGTTTGATCATGTCTTAAATAAACTACATCATTCGTTCAGTGACCGCCGACGAACACACACTGAAAAACCAGACTCGGCACAAGAATAATTGCATCACAAACCACTACGGAAATTTTCTTCGCAAGGCCTGAATGTTTATTTCTAACAGCAATGGAAAACAAATAAATTAATAATGGTATAAAAGTTCTAATAATAACGAAAATCACATACTTTTATTTAAGTTTAATGGAATAAATGTGCAAGTCTTTCTTTGCACAGCTCTGAAAAATAAGTTTTTAAGTGAGCTTTATAAGCCATTTTCGAGTTGAAGTTAGTGCCTATGTTTAGTATTTATGTTTGCGTGTGCGTACCCCTTCAAGAAACCCCGCTTACCCCTGGGGGTATGCGTACCACTGCTCCATTCATTTATTGACAAATCACCAAATGGGACACGCCCAAGCCACTTTTTCCTCGTCCTTATGGGCAGCTCTGTCTCTTATTTACTCTGTGTAATGCATCGAAGATTGCGTATTATAATATACCGGCTGGTACCCGGCATGCGTTGCAGGGCCATTCAAATAAAAAAAAAAACTCCTTTCATTTCCTTTCCCATGCGTCCCCGTTCCTCTCCCATGTCCCCGTCCCGTCCCGCGAACCCCACCTTCTTCGTTACCCTCCCCCTCCTTCCTTCCCTCCCTGCTGCTAAAATATATGAAATACACACATTTTCATTTATACTAATTTCATAACGCCAGAGCATACCATTATATATAGAAACCTTTGCGGGCTTGCGCACAACAAATTACCAAAGTTTCATTGCAATCGGATGAATGGTATGGCAGCGCATAAAATACGAACAAACAAATTTTGATTTTTATATATAAGAAGATATATTATTACATAAACATTAAAGTACTAATACATACATACTTTGTTTCACAGATTCCACAGGAATGTATGAATCTCTCTTCTCTAGGGGTATGATATTTCATATGACGTTTCAGAAAATAAATTTTAGCAAAACTTTTGTCACACTGGTTGCATTTATATTCAGAAACTGGATTATTTGCATGATTGGACATGTGTTCAGATAATCTCTTTTCAGAGAAGAAAGTACTCTTGCACATGGTACACCTGGAAAATAGTACAGAATTGGTCAGCTGAAAACTTGGAAAGTTTGGTTGATGATTGCCAACATTTTATAAATATGTAATAGGACACTAAGAAAATTAAGAATTTGTAAAATTATGATTATTCTAATAGGGTATTTCACCACCTCTGAGTAAACTGTTAAGTAACTACTCAACAAATAACTTTTTTCATAGGATTAACATTGTTTAATCCCATTTAAGGGGGGAGCCTGGTCCAACCGATCCAAAATATCAACCTTTTTGCCTAATAATCTTCCTATACATGTAGAGAATATGTTCCCAAAGTTATAGCATCAAATTCGACCTTTAAATATTGTTAGGAGCGGTGCCATCCCAAGCCAATGTGTGAGCTACCGTGCTCAGGCTGAATGTCCTGGGGAACAGTGTCACGAACGGTGCCTCCGAGAAACAAGGTCGCATCTCGGAGTATTTAGACCTTAATCCAGCACCCGGGGCTCGACAATGGTTGTGCTTGAGTGGACCTTCTATTTCCCTGGTAAGACCGCAAAATTGGACCATTCGCAAACTAGGGGCCTTTTGAGAACCTAGGAGTGCTGAGGCCACCTCCGTGGACTTCCTTCCTCGGGCCTATACGAGGAACCAAGAGGAGAAGCCGTGGAGATGAGAGCTGAGGCCACCTCCACGAACTCTTCCCTTGTGGGGCCTTCAGGGAACCAAGGGGAAGGGCACTCTTCCAGCGTGGGGCCTTTGAGAAATCAAGGAGGAGTGAGGTGGAGAGATGATGTCGTCTTCCCATGTGGGGCCTTCAGGGAACCATGTAGGAGTGCAGAGGAGAAATAAAACCATCTTTGTGAACTCTTCCCTTGTGGGGCCTTCAGGGAACCAAGGGGAAGGGCACTCTTCCAGCGTGGGGCCTTCGAGGAACCAAGGAGGAGTGAGGTGGAGAGATGATGTCCTCTTCCCATGTGGGGCCTTCAGGGAACCATGTAGGAGTGAGGAGGAGAAATGAGACCATCTCTGTGAACTCTTCCTTTGTGGGGCCTTTGTGGAACCAAGGAGGAATGAAGAGGAGAGATGAAGTCCTCTTCCCTCCCGGGGCCCTCTGAGAACCAAGGTGGGGTGGACTCTTCCCTTGTGGGGTCTTTAGGGAACCAAGGTGAGGTGGACTCTCCATCGTGGAGCCTTCGGGGAACTAAGGAGTGGAGAGGAGAGATGAAGCCCTCTTCCCTCCTGGGGCCCTCTGAGAACCAAGGTGGGGTGGACTCTTCCCTTGTGGGGCCTTTAGGGAACCAAGGTGAGGTGGACTCTCCATCGTGGAGCCTTCGGGGAACTAAGGAGTGGAGAGGAGAGATGAAGCCCTCTTCCCTCCTGGGGCCCTCTGAGAACCAAGGTGGGGTGGACTCTTCCCTTGTGGGGCCTATAGGGAACCAAGGTGAGGTGGACTCTCCATCGTGGAGCCTTCAGGGAACTAAGGAGTGGAGAGGAGAGATGAAGCCCTCTTCCCTCGTGGGGCCTTCAAGGAACCAAGGATGAGTGAAGAGGGGAAACGAGACCTGGGAAGACACATTGTCGAACCAGAAGATATAGCTTCATTTCCAATAACAACTCTGGTGAACTTTATTAAAGGGACTGGGTTGTTATTAAAGGATTGAGGTAAAATGGGGGATAGCACAATGGGCCTATGGCCTAAGTGCTCACGGGAACTAATCGTAAACTGTCTCCGCCAAGAATACAAAATAAAAAAATAGGAGCGGTGCGCCCAAGCAAGTAGATCGGAAAACAGAACAGCCAGGGTACAAGCGAATACTTTAAACGGCTTTTTTTTTTCAAAACAATGATTTTCAAGTTGGCTGGAATCGTAGCTCATCGAGTTTTCATCAGATTCACTTCATTCAAAGTTTAAATTAAAGAAAAAAAAATTATATGCGGATGAACCTTGCCTTAAGAAAAATTATTTTTATGCGACAAAGTTATTGCAAATTAAGGCTGTTTTTTTTTTCAGCAATTTTCATTTTATGTCCACCAACTTTTTTTCGCAAACTGTGGTTCATGCATATTCTACACTCATAAACGATTTTTTTTCTAAATTTCAAGTTTCAATTGATTTCCAAGGACTCCTCTGCTTGCGGCCGCTATATCTATTTATATACTATAGTGTTTATTCTTATTCGAAAGTACCTTTATAAGTAACAAATGTTTCGTGAACGAAAATAAATTTTATTTTTGCCAAAAACACAATGAAAAAAAACTCGGCTCCCCCCTTAATAAATCGTAGGATTGAGTGCTGAGTGGTTTAAACATACATTTACTTGATGGGTGTTGCTATTCTCGACAAGTGGCACTAGTCCACAGTTTACTTATAGGTGGTGATATACCCTATAGTAAGAATGTTGTATTAACATTTTTTCTAAGATGCGGTGAATGAAAATTAGAGTATTTAAGTGCTGATTAAATAGTAGGGTATGCAACTTACTTGTGACACGAATTACTGTCATGTTTTTTAATGTGCCGGTATATAGTTTTTATAGAGCCTAGGTATTTATTACAGAGACACAAAACTTTTGGTTTAACTTTATGAATCTGGTTTGTATGTTTACGTAGAATATGCCATTGCGAAAAATGATCATTGCAGATATGGCACTCAAAACTGAAAACAAAATAATGTACAATTAATCTTCTATAAATCTGGTACATTGCAGTAGAATGGAAATTTAAAAAAAAGCTTATTTATGTTAATATTATAGTTAATAATACCTAGTTTAGTTTTCTGTTAGGACCTTCTCAGATATTTCATCTAATTTTGTTTAATTTGATTTCATTTCAAAACAATCCATTTAAGTTACATAGGTATATATTTTTTTATCTTACAAAATTGTAAAATGGGGGCCTCAGCATGGGTAAGCACCCAGTGAGGCTCAAATTACTGAATAATGTTTTATAAAAATTTACTGCTAAAGTATCAATAAAAAAAAATTAATGCAGATTAAATTAAATGAATTGTATATGATTTTTATGAAAACAAAAAAAGGTTAACTATTAACTGATGTTTTGAATAATGAATTATCTAACTAACTAACCATCACGCCGTTTCACCGCAGGGGTAGGCAGAGAGGATGGACCGCCAAACAACTCGGTCTTGGCACACACTCTTTGCCTCATTTACATTCACACATCGTCTCATACATACTCTTCTATTATTCTGACTCTCGACATGGCTCGTCTCAAGTATCTGATTCACTTGATCGTGCCATGTCTTCCTCGGGCGTCCCCGACTTCTTCTACCATTCACATTTGTGTCATATATTCTTCTTACATGCCCAAACCATCTGAGGGTCCCTTTCTTAATCTTACTCATTAAGCTTACATTATAAAAGCATTACACATTATAATATCAGCCTTGAATTATAAAAAAAACTTTATTTAGAACTTGGTACAAAAAATGTATCCCAAGGCCTTTTCTAGCCAGCAAAAGTTATTAACCCCTTCGCTTTGCATTCAAATCCAAATAAATAATATTTATGAAAGTATCCGAAAACTAAAAACTGTTTTAGAAAGTTGATGAAATAGGCTTTCAAATTTTATTATTAGAAAAACCATGTAATTTTTTAAGTATATATATTTTTTTAATGCAAACTTTAAAAATGGCACACCTTACGTTTTTTCAAACTAAAGTTACTGGTAGAGAAAAAAAAACACACATATTTTATTAGACAGATGTATAATAAATGTTAGCATTATCTCATATTTGTGTCATTTTATTTAAAATATTTTTTTTTAGTAAGAGATTTCTATGAGACCTATACGAGTTATTCCGAAAAGTGAACAAATTAGCCTGAGTGGTTAAAAACGATAATAACTATTATTTTTTTTAAATTGGTCAATTAGTCAGCAGCAAACAAGCCTATCATCCTAATATTATTTCAATGTAGTGTGAATGCAGTTGACTTACTTAATCAAGGGACTATTAAGAGCAGAGTTTGGTTTCAACTTCTTATCAATCCTGTCACACAGATTGACGTTTACACCTGAAGAAACTGCTTTTATTATTTTTCTTTCCTCCCTTAGAGATTTGCCATTGAGACTTTTGAATGTATGTGTTTTCTTTTTGTACTTTCTTTTGATTCCTAAAAATTAATATCCATCATTATTTACTAAAATCTTCATTCACTACTTATTGTTATAATATGCTATTATTATAAGTGTACCGTACACAAAAAAAGGGATGAACCATTTTGAGGTTGCCATAAAAATATTATTCTTCCTTTTGGATAAAATTATGGTATTTATTTTTAGGCACAGATTACGGCTGTTTTAACAATTACTACAAGAAACAACACTAGTACAAAATAGTTTATTAGTTTGGGTTAATTAGGTAACTCATGCGTATTTAGATTGAAACGAAACTTACCCAAATATCAATCTACACAAAAAAAAATCCAAAATTGCTGCATAGGATTGTTTTATGCGGGAAATTTTGAATTTTCATTGAATAAAGATATAATTTTAATGCACTTTTTACCATCTATCCAAACGTAATTAGTTGTTTCTTGTGGTAATTGTGTAATTTAACTTGTGTAATTTCCAAAATCTGTTTCAATAAAAGTGCGACAGTTTGTAGGGAATATTTACGAAAATTATCTGTTTCTTTGTGACTAAAATAATAGCAAAAGCAATAAATTCAGAATGGAAGTAATACAATACATAATATCGTCCGTTCAAAGGTAATATGTCGTAAGCCACAACATTGACCGGTTAGTGGTTGAGTGGGCATAGCGCTTGGGTCCCACCCAGGCGTCGCATGTTCGATTCCTCGGTTGGCTAAGTCCTCCATCACAACACAAGCAACATTTTCGGCTTTCTGTGGTGTAGTAGGAGATTTTCAAACATTGTTGGGTTATTCGTAACCCAGGAATGTTTGTCTTTCGTTGTAAAATTTAAATTTAAATTTATTTAAAATATTCAAAAATGTTTTTTTAATATTTTTCTAGTGTATCCATCGGTAACACATCGTCTGGAAAAATAATGTAGAAAAATAGTTTGATCTATTTTTTTAAGCGTAACGTAGATATCTTATCCCACTTGGGTTAAAATCGCTTAGTAGTAAGCGACATTATGTATGGTGCAACATATTACGTCAACGCATTATTTTTATTTTTTTTAATATATATTTGGCAATAATGATTAAAAATATATATAAAATTACATCGGTTACATAAGTTTTTAATAATAAAAAAATAAAAATAAAAAATTGCCTTTCCTCACCATAAAGAGACAATGCTGTTGTGTTTGGTGAGGGAATTCTAGCTCAATTGGTAAATTAAAAGATTGTGTAAGTTAGTAATAACGGCTATTGTAAATAATAAGTAAGGTTAGAAAATCATGTATAAATTTAAAAATAAAAATCATGATAAGTTTAAAAAATCATAATATAAATTAAAAAATCATTATAAATTAATGAATCATGTAAGTTAGTAACAAAAATTATTGTAATTAGTAAGTAAGTAAAAGATATGTAAGAAAGAACGCAAGATTTATACAATAGTAGACTTAATCATTTGAGTGCCGATTGTCATCCGGGTAACAATATTTCAAGCAATTGCGGCCACATTCGGCACACAACAAGTTAAAGATATAGATATATAAACTAAGAAATGATAGATAATGAAATGATTTAGATTGTATTTAATATTTTCTACGGTTAAATGTCGGATATAAGGAATATTTGGGTTTATTATTTGTGAAATTAGGCTGTTTTTCACTCCCCGGTAAAATTTGTATTTTGTGGTTCACAACATATTACGGTTGCATGAACGATATACTTGTGCTATGTATTTATTATATGAATTAGAATGACATACTTTTTGCAACAATGTAATCATCATCACTGAAATTATCTTCATATTCAGATTTTATAGAAGAATCGTCTATAATTTCATCTTTAATATCTGCATTAAATTCTAGCTTGACTGTTTCTATAAAAGGATCAACATTTTTAATTTCCTTATATCCCTGAGCAATCAAAGACAAAGAAATCTGTGTGGTGGAACATTTCAATGCATATTCGTCAAAAGATAACACTTGCATTCTGCATGATTCGCAAACTTGGATTGGCAAGGTGTCATCTATTGTGATCTAAAACATTAAAAACAATCGTGATTAATATTTTGATTGGTTGTTATTTTATTATTGTTTTGGTAAACGGCTGCGGGGACATACTTTAATTGATAAATATTTACTGATCAAATGCACCAAATATTTGTTATCATCGGAGAAGATGTGATCCATATCGCGATTGCATAAATCGGCACACAGTCGACATGAACTTTCCAAACTACAGTTATTTTTTGAGGACATACTTTTCGTAGTCTCCATAATTCTTGACATAACCCTGACCTCACTGTCTAATAACCGCAAACTATTATTGTTTAAAATAGTAATGCATATAAATACTTGCTGACTAATTACAATAAGAAAACTACGGTGAAGAATTATTATTAGTTAAAATGTTTATAATTTGTATTATTTTTGACAGATACCAAAACATAAATATACTAACCCCTACCAAAATGAAAACATAGATTGACGTAGATTGTTCAGAATCTATGGTTCTTGTGCATTCTTTAACCATAATGGTTTACACCAAATAAAATTGTAGCACATAAATGAAACTCTGGCTCCTAATGCTACATCACTTATTTTCAAGAAGCCAAACAAAATCAGTGATTTTTTGTTGCAATTTATATTTGGTTGGCTTGCTATGATCAGTCACCAATAAATTATTAAAAAAAATGCAATTGGGGACCACATTTCCAGAAACGAAGAATTTTTCCATAGTGTTGGCTACAAGAATAACTATTTTTTTTTAAATTTCTTGTAGGTAGATACATTACAAACTTAAAATGTAGGTACAATAATAATATAAGAAATTTTGTATTATATGGCAAAAAAGAGATTTGCAGATAAAAATATAAAAGTTTAAAAAAAAACAGGAAGTAGTGTCAATCGCATTGAGGAGAGCTTTTACAGCATATTAAAGGCGATCCACTAGTACAGGAAAAAATCGAAATCGGAATTCACGCCCTTTTGTGGGAGGAGTTTAAAAATACTTGAGAAAAAGCTTTTGGAAAGGTTGGAAAAGATATTTGAGTTTTTTTTTTACATGTTGATTTCGTAAAGGCCTGTAAAAAACATTAATTCCTTTTTTATGCATTGTTTATTGCAAAAAAACGGAATTTTTAAATTGATTTCACGAAAATAAGCGGCGCGGAGCATAACACGACTGCTCTCCGCTCCGTTCGGAGGAGTAATGACGGAAGACAGGGGGGCGGCTGCCAGTCGTTCTTCGGTGGACGGTATAAGGTTCACTTTGATATAACAAATTCGTCGACTGCCGTATTGTCGCCGTGATGTCAAAAATACCAACGCGAAAATGCATATTATATTTTATTTTGTGAGGTTCGGGCGTAAATATAATTTTTTTTCGCGATAATTATATAAGAAACTGAATTTGCCACATTATGCAATAAAACCATATCCGAAAAAGTGTTTATAAGTAGGAGAGTTTTCAGTTAAAAATGTTTTTTATAGACCTAATACTTTATTTTTTTCTAAGCTTATTAAAAGACTTATTAAAAAAAATGACCGATATTTTTAAGGGCCAAAGTATGTTCTACACGCAGTATTTAATTGAAGCATCTATAATACTTCTAAGCGGTCAAATTTTCAAAACTAAAACATACGATTTTGCATTATTTAGTATGGCTTCATCTTAAACATTATTTTTACTTTGTTTACACCAAAGCCCAACCTTAAAATATAAATAAATAAAAATTGGCAGCAAAGCAATCCAATACATGTAATTGGATTGCTTTGCTGCCAATTTTCCCCTTATTTGTAAGTAAAAGTAGAAGTTTATGATTTAATAATATTTTTTTTATAAATCCTACAAATGTGTAACAATCAACAGCAGATAGAGTCTGTCAAATAAGAGTAGAAAATAAATAAAATGGAACTAAGAAATTTTTAGGCTGGCAACACCAATTTATCTGTCAAATATTCTTTAAAAGTACAATGACACTGAAAATTCAAAACACTGTATACACATTTAAAAAAACATTTTTTTGGTCTTAAAAAAAAAAAAATCGATTAAGCACTATTGTGAAGGTACCTACTAAATGACATAAATTTGATTAAATTGTGTTTTACAAAGTGATTGGTTTTCATTTAATTTAACATAGATTTGAATTTAACAGTAGGTGGAAAGGAAGAATTATTAATGGTGAGTTTAGTCATACTACTTTTAGATCTGAATAAGTTAAATATTTTCAGATCTAAAATTAGAGGCATGATCTAAAGCCTGGGAAACGCTAGGTACTTAAGCTAGTATTAAATAAATGTGAGCAATTTCTAAAATGTGCTTTATATTTTATTACAATATCGTTATTCTTCATTATGTTAACACAAAATTGCAAATTTATAATAATAATATACCTAAATGCAATTCTAATTTTGAGATCAGTGGGCATCTATACATATAGCAATGAAAAAATATTTTTTTCACTTTAATGCCTTTTTAATTTTTAATAAAAATTAAGGTTACACAGCTTTAGATTAACACCATGGTTATATTTTTAGTATTGCCATTTGGGCAACGGTGGCGCCCTCATTTATTTTCTACTCTTATTTTACAAACTTGTAGGTGAATTCATTGATTATAGTATAGAACTATAATCAGTTTGTATTTCTCCATATTAAAATTCGGATGAATGATTTTTTTTAATGTGGGTGGAAAATATTCAAAATGATTACCAAAAAACCTCGAGCAATCAGAGAAAGAAGTTTTAAATTGCGCTATCACTCCAGTGGTTAATTACTTAACTAAGAATTACTTAAACTAATGAGACCTTTACCTTTACGGAAATAGCTTTATCTTTCACCTATCATAATGTTTCATTGAATTATTGAAAGAAAACCTTCTCCTCCTGTAAATTTTCAAATGGTCTGTTGGACAAATACGAACTAAGGCGACGATTTATTTGATGGAAAGAGTTTTTACTACGTTTTAAAAATATTTTTGACTTATCACATTCAAAACAGAATATTTTTTTGTAAATTTGCTGCAAGCTGATGCAATTTAGAGAGAAGTCATCGGGGTAGGGCGTCCATTATCAGTTTATGAAGACAGAAACAATAATAACTTTAAATTCAAATAAATTGATCAGGTTTATATCACCATAATAAAATACAGTACTATTTAAAAAAAGTTTATTATATATATATTGCTGACATTTTTTGTAGTCTACGAGTGCTTTTTTTTCATTCTTATGTTATTTCTAACTTGGGAGACTACTGAATGAATATAATATAAACAAATAATGTGGATAATATAAAACATATATATTATATAATTGAGTATGAATTCACTCACCAAACACAAGAGCCTTGTCTCTTTATGGTGAGGAAAGGCTTTTATTACATTAATATTACAAATCTGTTTAATATGTAAAAAAAATGTATAATTATTGTAAAAACAAACAAATATTAAAAAAAATATTAAATAAATATAAATAAATAAAACAATGTAGATTAAATAAATACACAAATTTTATTATTCACTTTCACAGGTGAAAAATCACACCAAAATCTCTAACTTTAGGAGTGCTTTTTTTTTCATACAGCAAATTCTCAAAAAATTACAATAGGTGTGTAAAATAGTAGTTATGGTCCTAGCATTCATAAAAACATAAATTTCAGTTCACAGTCACTATATTTGCTCAGAAAGAATATAATTATTAAAATAATTATATTTGTACATTGAGAGCCATTTGAAAACCAAAAAAGTTAAGATGCAATTCAAATAAATTATGTATAGGTATGTAGCCTTTTGGTTGTGAAAATGTCTTCGAATGATATTTTTTACACTCCAGGTGGTCAGAAGATCATAGAATTCGTGCTTGATTATCCTAACTAATATTGCGTTTGTTTGTCCTTCTATCACGTCACAATGGCGTGACCGATCAATGTGATTTTTTGCGTATGGATAGTTGGAAGTGACATAGGCTACTTTTCATCCCAGAAAAATATTTCATTCCCATCGGAAAATTCTCTGTACAGAAATTTCTCCCTAATACTACGCAAATGAAGCCAAGGGTAAAAGCTAGTAACAATATATCCATAAATTCATTCAATTGGAGTCAGTATCAGATTTGATGGTATTTAAAGAATCCAATTTTGGAAAGACTTGAGGTTTAACAACATCATCAAATTGGATACTTCGAATGGTAGTTGTTTCAGTTGAAGGTCCACGCTTTATTTTTTCTGAAACAAAAACAATTGCCTATTTGTAGAATTATAAAAAAATATATTTCAAAATCAACCTTACTTTGGTGCAAATTAGTGTCGTGCTTAATATTTGGAAATAGATTGACGAAGCTTACGATTGCTTATTCCTTTACTGGCTTCATATTCCGCGAGCTCCACAGGATGGGCTCTCCTTTTATGAATTCTGCAATTCGATCCATCTGCAAAGGTTTTGGAGCACCATGGACAGGAAAATGGTGTTTTTCCTGTATGGATGTTTAAGTGAGCCTAAAATGAAAAAATTGTAATAAAACTGGATTAATTCTTTCACAACAAGCCAGTTTTGTTGCAACAAAAGAGTCGTCACTTACCATATTTGAGGGTCTTCATTCAGATTCGTAGGGTCAAGTCCAAAGTGAGCCATTGGGAAATTATTAACAAAATTCACAAAACAAGTTTGAAAGTTTATTTTAACAATATTCTTACCTCAAATGACCTTTTCCATTTAAACCCTTTATTGCAGAAGCCACAGGTAAATCTGCATACATCCGTATGGACATTCATGTGCTCACGTAAAGTATTTGCATACGAAAATGTAGATGGACATTTAGAGCACTTATAAACCACGTCATTGTGAATATTGGAATGACATTTCAGAGTGAAACTAGATCTAAAGCTGCAAAACATAAAAAATGCACAAAATAATAAATATAAATTGAGAATAATTTAAATGGTATTTAACGGAATGTGTATTGATAATTAATGTTGGTCATTATTAGTAAATTTAATTACATAGAAATATACACACGTTTTAGGACAATGGGGACAAAGGAAAGGTCTGTCTCCACTGTGCACTACTCGGTGAGAATTCAAATTTCCATTGGATGTAAAAAATTTCCCACAAATATCACAGACAAAAGATTTGTCTTTTATGTGGACGTGCTTGTTGTGAATTTGAACAGCCATCTTTGATGCAAACCTAAATATAAATACATATAATACATAATTAAGGATAATATATAGACAATAATATTTATAACTTTTTTGTGAGATTTATTTCTAGAACCATTCAGTGTTTCTGTGACCATGTTCTAAGATATCAAGAATGGGAAAAAAACTGTTATAGCAATATCTAATTACTCTTCTGTGGAAAAGGGTTGATGAGATAAATACGTACTTCGCTCCGCAAATTGCACAAGGATGTATATTCCTAACTTCCTTAGGTAAATGTTGTAATTTGTGTTGTTTTAATAAATATAGTTTAGGATAAATTTTTCCACACTGTTCACATTTATGTTCAGGTCGTGTCATATTTGAATGCTCTAATAAGTAGTGTTTCTTCAAATTAGGTTTTGTGTAAAACGTGCTATCACACTCAGTGCACCTGAAAAATAACAAATATTTTTCGCATAAAAATAAACATATTTATATGTCTGATTGTAATAACAGCTCAGCTGTGGAATGATTTGCTAGCCTCTGTGTTTTGTCCTTCTTACAACAGGTTCATTCCTTCCTTTCACCAAAAAGACCCCCACACTGCATCCTCAAAGATGACATAAGCCCTCAGGGCCTCTAATGTTGAGGTAATATATTAAAAAAAAGATCTCATACTGTATCCAGTGCCGGATTAGCCATGTAGCAGAAGTAGTAAATGCAGCAGGCTCCGCTTTTCTGGGGCCAAGGCCACATAATAGAAATCAGAATTAAAATCTCCCGCATGCTCATGTGGATATCCAAATGTTGATATATCCGCTATACATAATATCTGCTGACCTAGCGCAACCTCGCCTAGCTGAACGAACTGGAATCTGAAACTTGACAAAATTGCAAAAACAAAAATAGGTGATGAGCCGGCGGAGCGATGTGCGGTGTAACATGTCACGCTTTTTAATATTTCAGGATGATTAAAAAGATAGTGTTTTCTGGTTTCACATTGATTTTTTTTTTCGGCTTGTGGTGTTATCGTGAGGTTCATGTTTTATAGGTACCTATATTTAGTTTTCCATTTTGAAAATACTAACAGTTTTTCAAACTAAATATTTTTTGTAAACTGACTTTCCGAATTAACATTTATTGGTTTAAGCGAGGAGAAGAAAAACATAAATTGCAAAATTTTCGTTTGCGATGCATTTTCAGTGTTCTAATTGGTATGACGCACGCCCAGAATTACATGTTCTTTAATATTTCAAGATGAAAAATCTTGATGTGTTTTTTTTATTTTAAATTTAGCTCCACACAGGAGGCTCAGAGGAAAATAACTTCCCTCAGGGCCTATGTCATCTTAGGGGATGCTGCTTGGAGGGTCTTTTTAAGGAAGGAAAGGGTAGAAAGTTCTGGGAAGGAAAAAAGTATGAGGGGTGGGTAGGAATCTGGGGGGTCAGTGTATCAGGAGTGATAGACATATCAATCCATCCCTCTAACTGCGGTGCAAGGCGATGGGTTAAGAGCCCGGCTGGAAAGGTCAAATGGCCTCCCTCAACCAGTCTCTCTCCAGGAGGAGTCATGCACCAGGAGGGCAGACGCATCTGCCACAGAGACCTGGACAAACCTCACCCCATGAACCCGGGCACTCCTGCTAAGTCACCAAACATAGCAAACCACTTGGGGTGACTTATGGCAGAGGTGTTGGTTATCCAATAAATGGTTCCCGGAGTGGCAGTACTCATACCCGCATCCCAAATTGGTTTGATCTTAATGTGGAAAAATTTTGCATGCGGCGCTTTTTGTTGGCAGATACGTTTGTTATATCTGAGGATTTTCTTTTTAAAAGAGATTGAAACATTTCGAGACTAAATATTGTTTACAAGACAAGCAATTTTCTGCCCCGGGTATGCTACTGAGTTTGTTTACAAAAATTGTGTTTAATTTTATATCCCAAAGTGCAGAAAACTGCAATGTGCAATATATATTTGAATGTATATGCGATTAGTACGCACCTCTGCGTTCTAACACTTTACCTAACACAGCTTAATCCAGCACTGACTACATCCCTCTTATTTCTTACATCCAAGGATATGGTTTGACCTCTCTTAAAATTTTGTTATTTGAAGTAAAACTTACTTGTGGGTAAAAGAATCGCTGTCATGCATTTTTATGTGTTTGTATATAGTATTTTTTGAGCTAAGGTATTGATGACACACACACAAAATCTTTGGCTTGACTTCGTGTTTCTGATTTGTATGTTTCTGGAGAATTTCCCAGTGCAAAAATTCTTCATTACAGATATGACAAATGAATCTGAAATAAAAGTTTATTACATTAGATTCCTTGAAGCAGTTAGGAAGCGATGGAGTAGCAACTACCAGGGCCGCCCTGGCAATATAGGGGCCCCAATAAAGGAAAGGTCACAGAAAGGAAGTAAATGCATGTTCATAGTGGAAACTAAAAAGAATAGAGATTATCGAGATTGACGAAAGACTAACCAAGTTCAGAAAAGTAATGCAGAGGTTGATTTAACAATGATGAAATTAATGTGATCATTATTAAATCAAATACAAATGATAAAGTGTGGTTAAATTCACAATTTTAGCCAACTTACTTAATGAAAGAACTATTTATAGCGGAGCTTCGTACTTTTTTCCTTGGTTTATTAGCAATCACCACATCGTATTCAACATTTCCTTCATTATTGCTCAAATTAGGGGACGATTTTCTGGCTTTTTTTTTCTCCCTAAGAGATCGCTTCCTAGCCTTTTTCCGTTCATCTCTAATTTTTAGTGCTTTCAATGAAGATTTTTTTTTGCGTGCTAAAAATATTTATTATACATGTAGGCATAAAATTTTATTTACTTAGAATACAGTAAGATTTTTTAACAAGAGTAGATTAGGTAAAATAGTTCACGAAATATGTGGGCGAACACATTTTGAGGGAATTAATATTTTTTGTAAAAAATGAAAAGAAGTCTATTCGCCACTATTGTTTGTCATTTGATTGTTACTTTAGAGGTATTAAGATTTCATACTCTGTGTAACAAGAATAAGATCATCACTGAAGTTGTCGGTGTCATTTTCAGATTTAATACAATAATCTATTATTTCTATAGATTCGTTTTTGATGTATGTGTCTTCCGTTTTCACAGTATCCGAAAACAGGTCATCAATAGGAATTTCCGTAAACGTTTCAGTCGCAGATAAAGCTATCTGGGTGTTGACACATTTCAACGCATATTCGTTAAAGGATATAACTTTCAGTCTGCACGACTCACAAACTTGTATCGGCAAGGTGTCATTAATAGAGATCTGAAACATATTGAGTAAATTATTATCGTTGAGAGGGGCTTTACAAAACTAGGTAAGGAGTCGTCCATTAATCACGTGATGTTTTTTAGCAACTTTTTAACCCCCCCCCCCTGGTGATATGTGGTGAGGTTTGAGATTACCCCCCCCCCTACCCAAAATCACGTGTATTTTTTTTATTGGCATTTGGTTTAGAAATCGTGCGTTCAACGAAAAATAAATACCTCTGTATATCCCCCCCCCAACCCCCTTGTGATATTTCATGATTTTTTTCTGACCCCCCCCCCCCCCTTCGAGCCTCAAGTGATTAATGGACGACCCCTAATGATAATCAACAAAAAAAAATCTATTATATTTTTAAGTATTATTGAATAGTACACATTTGGTTGCTAATAGCTCATTTTTTAATGATGGACACAGAAATTAAAGTTGTCTTTACAATGACCTATTTTCTCATTTGGTGGCTCATTTATTTTACAGAAGGCTTTAAGAAGTTAGTTCACTTGATCCATTTAGTTATTATTACGATTAAAGTTTAGAGTGGTGTTGAACATTACGTGTATATAGTTAATACAGTGTAATACCTACTTTTATCGACAAATATTTCTCTATCAAATCCACTAAAAATGTTTTGTCATCGGAGAACACATGATCTATATCTCGACTGCATAAATCAGCACACAAACGACATGGACCTTCCAAATTCCACTTATCGTCTGAAGCCATATTTGTTGTGTTGAAATTATGTTCAGAGTTCATATCATTTGAAAATGCGAATTCTTCTAAAATCTCTAAGGCACTGAAAATAATGGAACCAAATATCTACATATCATAAAATTATATTATTGCGATAGCAGTATTCCGGATCTATTGAAAGTAATTTTACTACGCGAAAGCGTTACGTCGCTTTGCTAATTACTTTTGGCTTCTTTTACTTTTGACAGTAGAGTGGTAGAGTTCATGTAGATTTGTTGACAGTTGACATTGACATATTGACATAATCTATGGTTAACATTTATGACAAGCAGGGTTGCCAATGCTCATATTCTAAAATACCCGCAATAAATGTTAAAAATCCCCAAATTGGGGAGAGCAAAATATAAAATTCCCCACAAGTCTGCCTCCAAAATTAAAACACAAAATTCTGTTGAAAATAGCATTTTTTATTTATTAAAATTGATTAAAACGTATTATTACATACGTAATATAAGATTAAAAACAAGTTACAGTGGTGAACGTATGTCTTGCGGTATGAAAGAGACATGCATGTATGAGTGAGACAGCATGAGGAACGTATAAAAGGGTGTAAAATTGTTGTCCATTCGTCCTCTTTACCATTAGACTTCCTTAGAAGAATGAAGAACCATTGTACATATCTCGGAATAAACATCAACTGACTGTATAGCAGTAGAAAAAATTATATGAAAAAGACAAGTATTATTGAATCAAAAAAGAGTTAGTTAAAGAAAAGAAGATAAAATAGTATTTTAGTGTTACAATATAATTTAAAAACATTTTAAAAATTTATTTGGTTAATTGATATTGAGATCAATAATTTAAAAATTGAATTTTAGTTAATTAGTAAGAAATTTACATCGTTATAAGACTTTATTAACAACAATGTACAAAGGATTATTAACGAAATAAACATACACACAGGTGATGTAAAATAATTACCTACTTTCATCAATTACTGCATCATGCTTTTTTTGGTTAACATTTTGATTGAAGGATTAAACTTCAAACTTCCTCTTTGTTTCTTAATCCTTTCTCGAGTAGTCATCAATGCTATCACCGATAATAACAGTATCTGTATGAAGGCGATTTCTATTTTAAGTTTTTTAAGAACACCGAATTTCCTCTCAACGGAAGCGTTGGAAAACGTCAACAGGAGCAATAAACTGGTTACAATTTTTAAATATATTTTTTTAAACAAGTATCGTCTTGTTTGTTTTTAGGCGAAACACAGCCTAGTCATTTTCAGCATCGACATTTACATTTAGACCATGTATGGAGAAATCCAGAATAGCGGGATCCTTATATCGTAGAAATTCTACGACTAGCAAATTCATGTATCTTCGAGTTAGGGTCCCAAACTTCAGGAATCCCCTGACTATTGTTAGGGTGCCTCGATGTCGGCTCCTAAACCAACACCAGGGCCCAAAACACGTCCCTGACTAGCTCTCAGCGGGACTATGGTACTCTCTATTCAGGGGGGTGGGCAGCTCAAGGCTAGGGAACTTCTCTCCATCCTCCGGTGACCCACGGGATCCTCACTGGCCAACAATCCTCCCGCCGTAGCAGAATAATAACAATGTTAAATCATTTAGACATGTATTGTAAACTCACACACATACATAGGTTTCTACAGTACAATTCAATTACAAGAAATGCAAATTACACAAACCTAGCTAAAGTGTTTAACGCTCTCTGACTCTCTCTCAAAACGAAACTCTCCGAGTCGTGATTTCCGCGGGGGCCCTACATTTCACTGAATTACGGACAACATTTAAGGAGGAAATCAAGATACAGCTTACATGTAGGTTGGCAGGAACCTCGTCTCATGTGGCAGCTTCATCAGGCACTTTCTTAGTCTAAATAGACCGAACTATAGTGGCAAAAGACTGATTCTACTCAAAAGTATTTCAATAATACATCGCGGCCCCATTGAATTGGGTCCGCCGGCTACAAGTGAGCAGCGAGCGTGCGTTCTCAAAGGCGCTCAGATCTCTTCTGTGGCGAGCGCAGCGGGAATGCCGAGTGGCAGGGCACGGGGGAGAGGCAAGGAGAAACAGGATACGGGGCGGGGAGAGGCGGCGGCCGAGCCGTGTGGACTTGTGCTGTGTTCTGTGCTCTCGTATTTACTCGCTTCAGGGGCGTATCGTAACACTTCCCCCCGCGCTTGGAAAAAAAGCGACGTGGCAATGGAGCTGTAGGAAAAAAAATCCTCTTAAACTTTCATTGGGGTTTTTGAGAGATTCGTTGCTTGAGAGATGCCTAGCTAGAACATGCAATTTATGTTATAGTTTAGGTCACAATGTTTGTAGGGAATGGGTGAGGGGTACATACAATGTTTGGAAAAGAACAGTTTTGGTGAAAGTACATGGTGTGAAACAACATACAAGATTATGCAATTGAAAGATGACAATACATGGTTATGCAATTGAACAAAATAACAATACATGGTTATGCAATTGAAAAATAACAATACATGGTTATGCAATTGAAAAATAACAATTCATATTTGTACAATCGAAGAACAAAAAAACAAGAACAAAAATGCCTGTGTGATTCTAAAGTTTCATTGGTCTGGGAGCTAAGTTTACGAAGCGTGGATTTGTTTGGTTTCGGAGAATTTCGAAGAGGAGGACGTGGTTTCACAGATTCTAAGGATTACATTATCACTGTAATCAGACCCCTTTGAGATAACACTCAAAAGTACACTTGGGCCTTAGAAAACACTTGGTTTTGTCGAAGACGTCGAAGTTCACGAAGTGGAGACTGTGGTTGCTGTGCCGCGACTATGGTTACAGAGGTCATTGAGGAGGAGAATCCAGTGTCTGCAGACATACCAGTACGAATCCTAAAGTGTTATTAAGGTAAACACGGATCGTATATAATGGTTATTGAAGCATAATGTAGCTCAACATAACTTGTATTGGTACGCATTCAGCGAATACTGGAAGTCAAGGTAATGATGGTTTACACATGACGATATATGCGTCACTGCATGACAGCGCAAGAGACGACATGGTTGGCATCGATAGCAAGAGTAAGAACAAACCTAGGAGCTAGCGTGCCCAAAAGGTGGTTCAGAGTGTCATAATGTATAGTGGGACAACTCAACTTGCTGTGGCACGACAAAACAACATACATATGGGCGGTATGGTCTGTGCTTTCAGGAACAAATGCGTAGAAAAATGGCAGCAGGAGGGACCTAGTAACCACAGCGCGTGCTGTCAGGAAGTGGAGCTCAGCTTGGCTGTTGGTGATGACATCCGCCTGGGCTTCTTTTTAATCCGGGAGAAATTATTATTAGAGCAAAATTCTTGAAGTTTACCTGCCTAGGGACCAATGAAGAAAAGGTTTGGAGAGAAACAAAATGTGTCCAGATAATGAAATAAACGAAGTTTTAACCACCGACCCAGAGAGTGACGAAGAGAGAGTTTTCTAACTAAATTGTGATTACATGAACATTTTCCTTTACCAGGATGACTTGGCGTTTGCCGAGTGACAATATGTCTTGGTTAAAAAAACAACCGGCCTTCCATGGCCTATGTTAACATAAAGGTGGTAACATTTTTGTAGAATTTCAACGAACAAGACAAAGAAGTCGTGAATGAGTCACGGTAAAAGCAGAGAAACCAATTCATGAATAAAGGTTGTCAAAAGGAGACAGACGGTACGCCAAGTGCATATCGTACATATCCAACATTCATGAATGTGTTTCGTAAAATTGAGAAAAAGAACAAAAGGTGAGACATATGCAGAGAGTGAGGGAGAAAGCCTGCTGATAATTGGTTAGTTTACCGATTCGCACTCCCAGTGAGGGCGAATTATGGTTAACCCTTCTAATCACAGGAGACCCAAGTTGTCCCAAAACATCATATGCCGTTATAATAACAAGAGACCCAGATTGTCCCAGAGCGACCGTGCATTATTAAAAGTTATATATCTCTCTTCCTGTCATGCGAATATTTATGATTTCTTTTATGTTAGAGAGCCAAAGAAATAATGCTTCTCATTGTATTAGGATTATATGAGCTATGTTGTTGAGATATTTTACAAACCCGATTATAAGTGACAGTTTTATTTCGAGCCAATTTTTGACGTAACAAACATTTAATTTTAAAATAAAATTGTATGAAAGTGATAAAAAGTGAGGTGACAGTTTTATTACAAATTTTGTTAAAAAAAGGAATCTGTATTTAAAATTTTAAGTTTATTCTATTTTAAGTACTTTAATTCCAATATTCGCAGGTATGCATTTTTTAGCTAATTTACATTTCCAATATCAAAATTTTAATATTTAGAAAAAAAAAAGTTGATTTGTAATAAACACATCGGAAAGATTATTTTATCTAAATTTTAGAAAAATTTTTGTTTTTGCAAAAGGGTTAAAAAATAACCCATAAATAGGAAAATTTAAGATGCATGGCAAGAACCAGGAATTTTGCGCGCGAACCTTGACAGGCAAAAGGTTACAGATATTATTTTCTTATTATTCGAAGGGTTAACAACAGATTTTCCTCTTCATAACATATACCTGAGAACATGATGGTGAGGAGAAAGGAAAGGAAAAGGAAAGGAGTTGAGTGACGAAACTTGCTAGAGACTGGACTAATTTCCACTTCAAACTCCATGTGAGAATGAAACATGATCAACCAGCAGATTTCCTGACTCTTTACAATTGTTAAAAGGATGAGGAGAAATTTGAATACACATTAACAAAGAGACTAATCTTTTGCGTGTATTGGGCAAAAGATTAGGGGTCATTTTAAAAACTCCTGCGTGATTGTGAGAAAAGACAGACCCTTGCTCCAATTTCACAAACCTGGGGGTTTTCTTATCCGTTCCCCAGACAACGAGTTGGGTGGTTTTGTGCTCAATCGATTAACTCCCACAGCACTATGCCCCATAGTTAGCAGTGAAGCTACAAACTAGTCCTTTTGGGATAGTAGATACTCCTGGGCTTCTTTCCTTTTTGCAAAGAAGTAAAAAAACAGGAGGTCCACGGGCATTGGCGTTGAATGACAACAAAGGGTTGTGGACTACATTTCGTAGATCGCACACAAAAGGTTTGATATTATTTCGTTCGCACGACTCATGGTAAGTGTTTTAACGTCTCCACGTATAGTGTACAAAAACATGTAAGTACATACAAGATAAAACTCAATTATAGACAGAAGTCAAGAGTTTATACAATGCCTCTTAAAGAAGATGGCAAGGCCGATATTATGTCGTTCGCACGAATCACGGTAAGTGTTTTAACGTCTCCACGTCTCGTGTACAAGGGTTGTACACAATTATACATACAAGCGGTACTCATGACAAATGAATGACACACGACCAGAATACAAAAGCGGTACTCATGACAAATGAATGACACACGACCAAAATACAAAAGCGGTACTCATGACAAATGAATGACACACGACCAAAATACAAAAGCGGTACTCATGACAAATGAATGACACACGACCAAAATAGATTGTACAGAAAGGGTGGTACTCATGACAAATATGTCACACGACCAACTCAATAACATTTAGCTATGAGCAAAAGTGATTATGACGAACTTCTCGTATCGTGGCAGGTATTTTAAGGATCCCTCCTATAACGGTGGGTGTTCTAAGGATCTCTCCTATGACGGTGGATGTTCTAAGGATCTCTCCTATAATGTAACAGGGTTACGTTTAAATACAACACAATAAACGTTAATGATGCTTGATTTTAACACATTTTATAAAGATTCGTTAGATTAACTAACTCCGTAGCCCAAGAGCGTACGACAGAGAAGATAGACAATTTGATGCTACTTCATGTGTTACAAAATACAAGGGTGATGGCAGAGTATAATTCTACTTACACCAAGTATTTAAAACAAAGACAGACCTATAATGGTTTTACATACTGTCTGTTGTGGCAACCTGTAGTGAGGAAGACCAAAGAAAAGGGACCAATTACGGTTTTACATACCCTTTGTGCAGTTACAAACATACCAGGTTATGTGCAATTTGGGTTGCAAATACTTGGTTAAATGGACACCTAAAAGTTGTGAATTCCAAAATCAGGATGACCATAAGGTTTTATTAACCTGTCTCGTAGGGTTGAAATGTGTCATATAAGACATACGTAACGTACAAGCAAAAAAACAAAATAACAAAAGGTGGTTTTGTTATAACAACCAAAGACCGGATGATTCGGTTTTACGTACTTTAGTTGAAACGAGCCAAATTGATTTATATACAGGGTTATAAAGACCAATGATTGGTTTTATAAATACAAGTTCCAAAATGGACGTGTCGATATCCAATTTTGGTACAAGAGCATGAATTTGGGTAGGACGCCATCAATTTTTAATTTAAGAGGAAAAAATTGAAAAAAACTTATATACACGAGGGGCGACTATGTAAGTAACCACTGTTTGATTTTCATGCTAGAGATACCTCGGAAGGTTTTACAACTCATGATGAACAAAATGAAAGGAAGAAAATTGTAAAAATAGTTAACTGGTTCTGAGTCGGAATTTAACACTTTGGAATTTACAAAACCCGACTTCTAGAACGACACGCCGATGGGCAATTGTCAACTACTTTACATGAACAAAATAAACAGGTGAGAAAGTTCCTTTCCACACGACAAAAATGCAACAAAAAAATAGGAGAAGAATTACAAAATTACATGACAAGGCAGGGTATGACATGGCATGAACATTGCGTAGTGTACGTGTTGAGACAATAAATGGGCTCGCGACTTCCCAAACATTGAAACTCGAAAAGTGTCTCCGTTCCAAAGTGATCAGTTTTAGAACAGGTGAAAAAAAAATAAAAGAAAAAAATTGCCGTGAGGGAAAGAAAAAACAGTGCAAAAACAACATTTGAAAGTAACTTCAAGGAGAGTACGCATTAATTTACAAAATAATTTACAACTTGTTTCATTTACGAAACGATGGGCATGTGATTGACACAATACACGCCTGACGTAGTAAGACTCTATAAGCTTACAAAAAAAATGTGATACATACTGGATCATTTTACGTTTGCTGAGATAGTGGGGGCAGTTTTACTTGACTCCTCACTTCCAGACTTTACAATGTCCTTAATGTGGTAATTACCAATGTGCTTTCCAGATGAGTCAGACAAGGAGTACACTAGGTCTGATATTTTCCTTAGGACTTTGGCCTTCACGAAACGTGGTGCCAGCTTAGCAGAGAAATACATGGCTCCTTGGAAAAGTGTGTTGTTCTTTCTCCAAACTATGTCTCCTGTATTGAAGGTGACATGTTTTCTACGTAAGTTATATCTGTCCGCACTCTTTTGGTGAGCCAGGAGCAAAGCATCAGTGACTTCACTGTAAATGGCCGACAGTTCTTCCAAGCGATGGGCATAGTCTGCGGTAGGGTTGCTTGTGGTGGCGGATGACGTAGGAAAGTTTGTGTCCCTATGTAGAGAACCATGGACGACTTGTTCCATACCGTGTTTTAAGAAGAAAGGTGTGTAACCAGTGGCCAGGTTAACAGTGTTGTTCATAGCGGCCTGAATTTTATCTAGGTTTTTACACCAAGTGCGTTGGTCTTTATCAACTAGAATAGCTAGAGCTGTGTTGATTGTTTGGTTGTAACGTTCGGCAGTGTTGTTTTGGGGAGTGTACAAGGTGTTATAATAAATGTCCTTGATTCCGTATTTGGCAAGAAATTCTTTGAATTCCTGGGCAATAAACTGTTTTCCGTTATCAACAATTACGGTTCTGGGTGTTCCGTAAGGTATAAAAATGTGTTTTTCCAGAAGTTTGATGATGGCGGACGCGTTGGCTCTTTTTAAAGGGAAGATCCAACAGAATTTGGTGAAAACATCCACTACACTAAGTATGTGCATGTGTCCGGCATAACTTCGAGGAAAAGGTCCGACGAGGTCCATTGACAATGACTGTAGGGGTCTGTCGGCGCGTTTGGGGTTACCCATTAGGCCGGCAGGTGCTGCCGTGCTATGTTTATAAGCTTTACAAGTTTCACATTTAGAGATGTAATTGCGAATTTGTTTGAAAAGACCAGGCCAGTAATACTTCAAGGAAATCTTTTTATACGTCTTGAAAGTTCCTGGGTGTATAGAGTCGGGAGCACTATGATTGTCAATTATTATTTGTTCTCTTCCTTCGAGGGGAACGACAAGTTTCCAAGAGTAATCTTCGAGGATGGATAGTGGTGCCTTGCAATTACGGTATAGTTGTCCTTCTTTTATGATAAAATTAGGAAACTTTTGTTGATTATTTTTACAACCTTCGAAGATTTTCAAGTACCATTCATCTTTTGTGGGTGGAGGGGGGGCAATTGTGTCAACATTTAATGAAGCCAATTCAATTCTTGAAAGAGCGTCAGGAACAATATTGTCCGCGCCTTTACGGTGTACAACATCAAAATTGAATTGAGACAAACGGGAGGCCCAACGAGCGAGTCTACCGGAGGGATTACTTAAAGAGATCAACCATTTCAAACTACTATGGTCTGTGACTACAGTAAATTTGCTACCGTCTATGTAACCGCGGAAATGGTGAACAGAATCCAATACAGCCAGTAACTCCTTTTCGGTAATTCCGTAGTTTTTCTCGTGTTTATTTAGTGTACGGGAAAAATACGCTACAGGGTGTTCGCCATCTGGGAATTCTTGAGTTAGGACTCCACCGATTCCTACGTTGGAGGCATCCGTGTGGAGGGTAAAAGAGAGTGCAAAATCCGGGCAATTCAGAACGGGGGCTTTTTGAAGGGCATTTTTTAAAGTTGTAAACGCTTCTTCAGTTTCAGCAGACCATCGGAAGTTGCTGACACCTTTACGGGTGCCGGTAATTTTATTTAAGGGGGCTGCAATTGTGGAAAAGTCTTTGATGAATCTTCTGTAGTAACCTGCAAGTCCAAGGAAACCTTTGACTTCTTTCGCGTTTTTGGGTCGGGGGAAATTTGCCATGGCTTCCACCTTAGCGGGGTCTGTTCTTAGACCTTTTTCGTCGACAATGAATCCCAAATAACGTAAACGGGACTTACAGAATTCAGACTTCTTCAAGTTGATGGTTGGCAATATTAAGACCTCAAGCAAGGCTGCAGTTATAGCCTCCATCGATAAGATGTTGGCTAATGCCTCACGGATGCGCTCAATAGTAGAGGGCAATAAAGATCTCACTAGTGAAAGCTGTGAGATCCAATCACTCAAAGACGCGATCTTGCTCCTGAAAGCGCAACACGCAACCGAATTATTCGAACAGGAAAAAAGGCATACCGATAATATTTTAAAGATCATTACTGGCAAGGGGGACAAAACTTCCTCTCCAAATATTGAAAAGCCCACGGCAAGTCCGGACTTGTCAGTGGATGAAATTAAAGAACCCATGAGTTACGCTCGAGTTGCTCGTGGGAAAAACGGACCATCTCAGTCCACCACAGCTCCGGTCACCGAGAAGAATTTCTCACTTATTGTCTCGGGGAAATCACCAATTGCTAGTGAAATCCTCGAGAAGACCCTTAAAAGCAATATCGATGTCACTTCCTTAGGGATTGGTATCAAAAAGATTAAAAAGCTCGCTAACAACAAAATTGTTGTCCAGTGTGATACCGAAGAACAGAGCGCTAAATACTCTGCTGAAGTATCAAAGATACAACAGCTGCAGTGTCAAAAAGGGGTTAAAATCCAACCGAAAGTCATTCTAAAGGGTATTGCGGCTGATCTTTCAGAGAAAGATATCCTAGCAGCAATTCAAAAACAGAACAGTGGTTTTTCTACTCTCTTAGGAGACGAGAAACCCGAAGAGGTAGTCAAAATCCTGCATAAACTACCCTTTAAAAAAGACGAGACCCGCAAATGCGTGGTTATATCCGTCGCCCCATCTTCATGGCAATACTTCAATAATGTGAAAGTATTAAACGTCGGCTATCACAAAGCCGGCGTTGCAGAGTACATGGCTCTAATCTGCTGCCAGAAATGTATGGGCTATGGGCACTCAATCGCCCATTGTAAAAGAAAGCAGGTCTGCTGGAGATGTGGCGGTGACCACAAAGTCCAGAAATGTACTTCCCCAAAAAGTGGGACTATCTGTTGCCAGAGCTGCGTAGCAGCTAATAAGGCACTCAAAATTACAAAGCCTACCAACCATATGGCTCTTTCCCCTGAGTGCCCCATATATTTGAGGAATCTTGAAAGATATAGGAGCTTGGTGGACTATGGACAGTCCTAAAAATCTTAAATTTGCGCAAGCAAACCTACAAAGGTGTGAAGCTGCAACTGTCACCTTTTTAAAACAGGCAATAGATCAAAAAATTGACATAGCTATTATTCAGGAACCGTATACCGGAAATACGGGAAAAATAAATAAATCATCCTATAATGGACCTATTTTTCAAAAACCAAGTGTGGACAGCCCAGTCAAGGCGGCGGTTATAGTTCTAAATAAATCGGTCGCCGCCTCGTGTGTTCTCATCCACAATTACAGCAACAGTTGCAACATATTTATTGAAGCCCAATTTCAAGGCACTCCTCTGGTTATTGGCTCAATGTACTGTCCCCCAAATGAAGATATCGACGTCAGCCTAGGAAAAGCTAACCAGTTACTAGATGCAAATACGAAGAAAATCATCATCGGAGCCGACGCAAATGCTAAAAGTGTCTGGTGGGGAAGCAAAAAGACAGACAACAGAGGAGACAAATTGAGCGACTTCATTGCCCAGAAACAACTACACATTGTCAACGAAGGAACAACACCAACCTTCGAAACTATTCGACAAAATACACTTCTGAGCAGTGTGATCGACATCACCCTATGTTCCGGCGGATTAATAGGACATATAGATAGTTGGAAAGTTGACAAAAGGATTGCAGCCCTGTCTGACCATAACGGTATAACATTCAACATCTCATTCAACAAACAAAACACTGATGAATTTCCAGATTCGACGTTCATGTACAGAACAAGCAAGGCAGATTGGACCAAATTCGGCAAGACGCTGAAAGCCAGTGCAGAAAGCAGGAAATTAACGTCTCAGGTGATTGACTCAAATATTCAACCTAACATTCTCAACAGGCAGGTGTCCGAACTCATGGATATTATATCTGATGCGTGCAGAGCTTCGATTCCTCCCATGAAAAAACCAAAGCAAAAAATTTGCCCATGGTGGAATGAAGACTTAGAAAAGCTGAAGAAAGAAGTACTCGCAGCGAAGAGGAAGCTGATGAACTCAGGTCCAGCAAGAAGAAACGCTGCCACACTACCAGCATACCTCGAACTAAGAGAACGTTACAAGGAAGAAATTGCGACTGCAAAAGTTCAAAGCTGGAAAGACTTTTGCTCCAGCCAAGGAAAAGAAACCGTCTGGTCAACAGTCCTTAGGGTTCTCAAGTCATCTCAGAAGACTCCCCCCGAAACGCTCACTTTTAACAACAATCTGTCTACCACGTCCGCCCAAGAGACGGCGTCCACACTTTTAGAACACTTTTTTCCAAACGACACTCAAGCTGGTGAAACACCAGAACAAACCCGTATTCGGAATAATGAGGATGCTGCTAACCTCAACGAGATCGATCCCCCGTTTACAAAGCTTGAATTAAAAAATATTCTAACTTCAATAGATATTAAAAAATCCCCCGGAAGGGATCATTTCACCGCAGATATCTGTTCACAAGCTTTCGAAACTCTTCCTGACATTTTTATAGCAATCTACAACGCGTGCCTACGAATTGGCTGTTTTCCGATCCTTTGGAAGATCGCCAGAATCAAGATCATCCGGAAGCCGGGAAAAGAAGACTATGGTAATGTGTCTTCCTACCGACCCATTGGGCTCCTTCCGGTATTTGGCAAGGTCCTAGAAAAACTCCTCATCAAAAGGGTTACTTGGAAATTTACCACGAAAGGAAAACTAAATACAAACCAGTACGGGTTTACGCAACAAAAAAGCACCGAAGATGCAATGCTTGAGGCTGTTAACCACATCAAGCAAGCATTGAAAGAAGGCCTGCACACTTGTCTAATATCCTTGGATATTAAGGGAGCCTTCGACAACGCATGGTGGCCCCATTTGCTATTACAACTTGCCAAAAAAGACTGCCCTGCCAATATATATAAGGTTTTTAAAGACTACTTATCAGACAGAATGGTAGAAACAATATACGCTGGCGCCTCGGCTCGAAAACAATCAAATAAGGGATGCATTCAAGGTTCGGCGTGTGGACCTGTTCTCTGGAACGTAGTCATAGATGAACTCTTAAATTTAAATTTCAACTCAAATGTACGAATTCAAGCGTTTGCTGATGACGTTCTACTCTTGATTTCTCATAAAGAACTAGCTGCTCTAGAGCAAATAATAAAAGATACAATACAAGTAATAACAGATTGGGGAAATAAAGTAAAACTCCAATTTTCTGAAGAAAAAACAAAAGTACTCTTCATCACGAAGAGAAAGTCGCCACCACCTGTGGTTATAATGAATGGCAAAGTTGTCCCAATTTCAAAAGATTGCAAAATACTGGGGATCGTCATAGATGACAATCTAAACTGGAGCAAACATGTGGACATGGTATGTAAAAAAGCAGCAAATATTACCAAAAAACTTGCGTTTATGGCTAAACCAACATGGGGTCTCAGCTCAGAAATTTTAAGGATCATATACATAGGAGTAATTGAACCAATAATTACATATGCCGCAACCGTTTGGGCCTCTGCTGCAAAAAGAAAAAATATCCAAATTAAACTCAATAGAATACAAAGGGCAATCGGGATTAGAATTTGCAAAGCATATCGCACCACGTCACTAACATCTGTACAGGCAATAGGTGGCCTGACTCCATTGGACCTCAAGCTTAAAGAACTTCAGTTAATCGGTGAGACCAAACGAAGTGGAACGTTACACCTACTACCAAGTGACCGGAAATACCAAGGAATAGTGAAGGTGGCTCTACTACCTCACCCGAGCAAACAAATTGGGGAAAATGTAAGCTTCCCCGAAACGCATAAAAGAGTATCCTTTGAAGAAAATGAAATAGACATCTACACAGACGGAAGTAAAGCTGAAGGAAAAGTTGGTGCGGCCTACTCAGTTTTCAATACAAGCGGAGAGATTAAGGCAAAGAAATTACCTATGGCTGACTACTGCACAGTATTCCAAGCTGAACTTTTTGCTATAATGAAAGCACTAGAGTGGGTCAGTGAACAACAGCGACATTGGGACAAAATTAATGTACTAACAGATTCGCAGAGCGCTGCTCACGCACTGGAGTGTGGAACACCTACCAATCCGATGGTATTCGATATACAATGCTCTTCTCTACGTTTAAAAGATAAAGGATCTTTCTGCAAGTTTATGTGGATCCGAGGGCACAATGGACTACATGGCAATGAAAGAGCAGACCAGTTAGCAAAGGACGCAGCTCTGAAAGACAAGAATCGAAAACTCTACTCAGAATTTCCACTAAGTTATGCGAAGCTCAAAATAAAGGAAACAATTCATGAAGAATGGGATCAGAGATACAAAAACTCTGATACAGGAAAAGGAACCCAACTATTCTTCAGAAGTATAAGCGAAGCCAAAAATTTTAGAAAGAAGACAATCCCTACGTTCGAGCTCACCCAAATTCTCACCGGTCACGGAGCAAATCTATCCTACCTCCACAGGTTCAAAATAAAGGACAGTCCAGCGTGCCCATGCGATAAGCAATCGGAACAAACAATACAGCACTTGCTATTGGATTGCCCAATGTTTTCTAAGGAAAGGTGGCACCTAACAAAAGAGAGCCAGAGGAGAAATATCAATATAAGCGATCTCCCGGATGTCATAGCAAATGGATATCTAAGAAAAATCTTTATCAACTACGCTAAAAATATAGTGACTAAAATAAGAGAGCAGAACAAATAACACAAAGGAACGTACAAAGTAAAATCACGCGTAGTATTAGTAATTCGCTATTAACATCTTAAATGCACCGAATGCATAAAATTAAAATAACGTACAAACTAAAAACACGCGCATTATGGACTCGTCAATAAAATTAAATGTATCGTAACCATAAAACTAGAGTAAAAACTTACGTCAGTAATACAGAAGATCGCTTCTCTCAATTTCAATAAAAATCACGTCACCAAAATTAAATGCACATTAACTACAAAATTAGAATCAAAACTTACCTAAGCAACTAAGAAAACTTCCCTTCCCAAAAATAAGCAACATAAATTATGATATTCAAGCAACACTAAAATAAAGTAATGTCAACAGTAAAATCACGCGTATTTGAACTCGTCAATAAAATAAAATGCACCATAACGTCAAAACTAGAAACAAAACTTAAGATGGTAAATAAGAAGAACACTTCCCTTCCAAAAAAATGGCCAAGTTAAATGGATAAGAAACTATCCACTTAACGAGGCATCCAAATTTTTATTACAGATCTTCAACACTGCTCCGGCTGAGGTTTTCCATGGTTCCCTCCAGCTGTAAAATAAATATTGGAGCAGTTAATAGCCCATGTTAGGATCCTCACCCGACCAAATCCTTTCCCTCATCCTCAAGAACTCATGCGTACTAAACACCCACCCCTCTCCAGCATGCAAAGATATAAAGCAAACACAAAGAGTAAAATAAACTCATAGATGAAAATAAACCTTGATAAATAATAAGCAAGGTAAATAATAGATAGCACATTCAGAAAAAAAAAAAAAAAAAAAAAAAAAAAAAAAAAAAAAAAAAAAAAAAAAAAAAAAGTTGATGGTTAAACCAGCGAACTTGAGTTGTTGAAAAACCTTTTCCAACATTAATAGGTGTTTTTCAAAGGTGTCGCTGACGATGATGAGGTCGTCAAGGTAACAAAACAGGCTGTTATCGACTTCAGGACCGAAGAGTTTGTCCATCAGTCTTTGTAATTCGGCGGGGCTGTTCTTTAGACCAAAGGGTAATCTTTTAAAATGGAACATTCCCCTACCAGGTACAACGAAAGCAGTTTTTTCACACGATTCTGCGTCCAAAGGTATTTGCCAAAAAGCTTTGCTTAGGTCAACAGAGGAGATGAACTTGGCGTTGCGCAGTTTGTCTAAGGTCGCGTGGACGTAAGGTAAGGGGTATGCGTCAGCTTCCGTACAAGAATTTAAACGTCTACTGTCGAGACAGAAACGTGCGGAGCCATCTTTTTTAGAAACCAAAAGAGTTGGGTTGGTCCATGCACTTCTGCTGGGAACCACCACACCCATTTTTAACATTTCATCAAGTTCTTTTTCCAAAAGTTTAAGCTTTTGGGGGGCTAAGTTGTAATAACGTTGCTTTATGGGTGGGCCATTGGTTTTAATGTGGTGTTCTACCAAATTTGTCAAACCCAATCCACATTTTTCGAAAGATATTGATTCGAATTTATTGACCATTTCCTTTAGTTGGAGAGCTTGGTCCGTGCTTAAATTTTCGTGAGGTATTATTGTGCGGATCTCACTAATTTGAGCAGCAGTGGAGGTTTCGCCAAGAGTATTAAATACTTGGGGAGCAACGTTAAAAGCCTTCCAGAAGTCAACGCCAAGGATGAAATTCTGGGATATAGAGGGCACTATTAGAAAATTGATTGTAATTATTTTATTGTTACAATTAATTGGCAGTGCAAGGGTACCGATGACCGGCTGGGAAACATTATCCGCAGTCGTCAGGTGTGTTGTTTGTGGCGAAATTTTAAAATCACTGTTAACAAAAGGCAGGTGAGCATTGTTGCCAAGACAGCTGACAGATGCACCGCTATCAAGTAATCCGGAAAAGGGCACATTGTTAACAGAGAAAAGAGCATAGGGTCTCCCATCTTTAGCTTGTTTGCAACAAACCGAGGAAACATTTAAGGTCTGGTTAAAATACTTAATGTGTGATAACCAATCAGTCCATTCTTTAGACCTTGGTTCAGAATGGGTACCTGAGAGGTTATTATTTAGTTTTTTGGCCTCTTCATGTAGAAATTTGGTGGGGGCTTGGAGAAATCCACCTGAGGTCTGACATCGCTTGGGTTTTGTAACCTTTCTGCATTGTGCCTTGATTTCTTGAAAATGTTGCGCAGTTCGTCGCGTGGAGGAGAGCGGTCCCTAGAGTGGTGTCTCTTGGAGGTTCGGGGTTCCTTGGATTCCAGAAGTCTTGCTTGCTTGAAACAAGTAGCGGCCAAGTGGCCTACTTTTTTGCAAAAGGAGCACACTTTTTTGTTGTCGAATTCTGGCTTTAAACCAGACGAACGGCTTGGCACAACCACATTATTCGACACATTCTTTATGTTTTTCCTATCCTGGTACGATTCCAGGAGGAGGCAGACTTCGTTTAGCTGGGCCAGGGATGCAATTTTCTGTGAGGTGATGATGTTCTCGTATTTGCTTAAAAGGCCATCAGTTATGACTGGTAATAGTTCAGCTTCCGGAACAGGATGTGAAAGCTTGATGTTGATGGATTCAGCCCTTTCTATGAATGTAGCCACAGGTTCATCTACTAGTTGTTTAATAGATAGTAGAGATAGTTTGATCCGGTGCTGGGCCTCCTTTTTTCCAAAGCTAGAGATTAGGGCAGCTCTGAGTTTATTCCAATCTTTGCATTTAGTCTTTTGGATGCGGTGCCACGGAATTAATTCTGGGGAGATGAGTTCTATAAAGTTTCTCCGTAGAATCTCGAATGGGATATTTTTGATTGTAGCCGTTTCTTCAATACGGTCAATGAAATCCAGCACATCGGAGACGCCATTATATTTGACTTTCCAAGAGGATAAATCGTAAGTTTTATCTTGTGTCAAGATGGGTGCGACGTCCTGTTTTATCATTACATGCGGCGTAGGTTCTTTGTCAAGATTATCCAAAACTTGCGTAGCCGAACATGAATTATTTTCGTTGGAGGGGGCGAGATTTATTCTCCTAATGTACTTTTTGTTGAATAAAAGTGCATATGCCTTCAATGTAGATTTAGATTTGCTTGATGGCGAGAGTCCTCTATCCCTTAAAGCAGCTTGTAAGTGGGCTTTGGATAAACTATGCACATTGGGAATGGTACCCAAGTTGGATGGTGTAATAGCTTGCTTGTCCTCCATTGCGAGTTTCCTGGGTGGTGAGGAGAAGAAAAAAATTGGCCAGGGGTTTCCTTTAGAAAGCGCAAAAATTAATTTTTGTGAGGCACTTTTCACTTGGTGATCACTGTTGGCACTTCCAAATGTGTTTTGTATACATGACACCAGAATTCTTGTCAAGGAGAGGCAGACGAGAAAAAATTTTGCGTGGAAAGACCTTAGTGGTAAAGGTTTTTGTATTTCACTGACCACTTTTGAGAAAACTGTGAAATTCACAAGTATTTATTTATTTTAGAAAAATTTTGCCAGGACTGACCTTTAGAAAACAGGTTTTTTTATTTTCACAAAACACTTTGCACTGAGAAAGGCACTAAAGTTCACAAAAGGCACATTTCTGGCAAATAAAGGACAAACTTCCGGATGAAAATGACTGAATATGGGGTTTATTGCATCCAACCATATTAAAATTGTTTTATTTATTCATGGAATCAGTCATTGGCTTTATTATTATTCCACTTTTCACTTATGTAAGGGAAAAAACACAATTCACTTTCACTTATGCTGAAAAAAAAACAGTACCTATAATGTACAATGGGGAAAGAAAGTCATTATTTTGTCCATTGGGAGAAACATTAAATTGTACTAATTTGACAGACACAAGTGGGCCAATTGGTATATTGTGCAGAAATAATAAAAATACGTAAGTCCGAAATTTTCATTAAGGAATTCGCAAAATAACTGGGGTTCCAGAATCAATGATTTCCGTTGGTATCCCGGTTCAGTCATAAAAAACGGTTTGGATTTAAAACGCAGCCTAGCAACAGTCGGTTAGGATATCGGCGGGAACAAGGCATTTGCGCGCACAATCCGGAATATCGCGTGAAACAAAGGCCGTTGGATTTGGCGCGGATTGCTGTTGCTACGCGCTCGCTGTTTGGTGACGCGTGCGCAATCAGATTCGCGGCGTTTCGGGTACTCAAAATGGCCGTTGTTTCAACTTGCGATGCAATTTATAATTCCAGTCAGATCCGTTATGGATCTAATTTACATATTGGTTTCTGTGGTTTTTTCACAGGATTCACTGTAGAATAACAAGGCATAATTAATGTTTACAAAATAGTTGTTATGCGGGAAGGATTTCGACAAAGGAAGGTCCCGCAAAGCGACCGGGATAGAGAGAAAAAAAATTCCAACCCCACGATCTGGCGTCAGTTGTTAGGGGGAGGATTTTGACAAAGAAGGGTCCCGCAAAGTGACCGGGATAGAGAAAAAAAATTCCAGGCTCCACGTTGATGCGCCAATTGTTAGGGTGCCTCGATGTCGGCTCCTAAACCAACACCAGGGCCCAAAACACGTCCCTGACTAGCTCTCAGCGGGACTATGGTACTCTCTATTCAGGGGGGTGGGCAGCTCAAGGCTAGGGAACTTCTCTCCATCCTCCGGTGACCCACGGGATCCTCACTGGCCAACAATCCTCCCGCCGTAGCAGAATAATAACAATGTTAAATCATTTAGACATGTATTGTAAACTCACACACATACATAGGTTTCTACAGTACAATTCAATTACAAGAAATGCAAATTACACAAACCTAGCTAAAGTGTTTAACTCTCTCTGACTCTCTCTCAAAACGAAACTCTCCGAGTCGTGATTTCCGCGGGGGCCCTACATTTCACTGAATTACGGACAACATTTAAGGAGGAAATCAAGATACAGCTTACATGTAGGTTGGCAGGAACCTCGTCTCATGTGGCAGCTTCATCAGGCACTTTCGTAGTCTAAATAGACCGAACTATAGTGGCAAAAGACTGATTCTACTCAAAAGTATTTCAATAATACATCGCGGCCCCATTGAATTGGGTCCGCCGGCTACAAGTGAGCCGCGAGCGTGCGTTCTCAAAGGCGCTCAGATCTCTTCTGTGGCGAGCGCAGCGGGAATGCCGAGTGGCAGGGCACGGGGGAGAGGCAAGGAGAAACAGGATACGGGGCGGGGAGAGGCGGCGGCCGAGCCGTGTGGACTTGTGCTGTGTTCTGTGCTCTCGTATTTACTCGCTTCAGGGGCGTATCGTAACACTATTAATGTTTAGAAATAGATGTTACGATTTACAATGCTGCCATAAAATAAACTAAGAATTCTTCCACCGAATATACAAATTTTTCAAAAAGGTTGGATAGTCAAAAAATGCCCAGAATCCCCGCATTTTCCTCGCAAAATGATGTTCCCCGCAAAATACCCAATTCTTGAAAAATCTCAAAAATTCCCCGCAATTTGGGGAATTACCCGCAAATCGGCAACCCTGATGACAAGATATCTAGTGTTACTAGTACTTGAAATATCATTTCCCCGCCTGTATCTTTTCCCATACCAATATTTTTTTATTTAAGTAGGTACCTCCTACCGCCACTACAAGGAACTGCAGTGAAAAATATTAAGGCTTTAAAAAAATATGTTCATATAGAATATAGACCAATAAACGCCGATTCTGAATAAATAACTTTTATTTAATAATATTAAACATACAGTTTTTAAAATAATGTTAAAAAGTGCATTTTTAATATTCTCGTTAAAACACAGCGTCAAGTTGATATTATGCTGTGTGGTGAGGTCACGATGTAAGATTCACCTGGTGATGGCATTTTGAAGTTGTATTAAAATGTATGGGCATGTATGGGGCAAGCCATTCAAAAACAACATTTCGTGTTTTTATTTGGTTTATTTACATACATTGTTGTGTTTATTGAAACATTATTTAGGCCTTCACAATTAAAATTATGACGGAAAAGGGCTATATTTGCGGACAATCTGATATTTCCAGGAAAATGTTTTTCAAATATAATACAGACTAATGTACCTAAGTGCTGAATTTCGTGGGATAAAAGCTACTAAGTAAATAAATCATCTTATTAGTTGTTTTTGAAAGTCGTAGTAAGCTGTAAATAAAGATTTTTGATAATCTACAGTAAATATGGCCTATTTGAGATTAAAGTCGTGTTAATTTTGACATTTTGTTTGCCATAACATCGATCGTATTTTCGAATTGGTTTATTATCAAGGGCTTTTTATACAAGTCATGATCATGATCAGTGTATTATAAATACCAGTGTTTTGTATGTGTTATACATAATAGGTACAATGTATTATGTTAAAGCAAAAGTCACACCTGAAGACAAAATTCGACGGCTTACGATGTCATTTGTATTTGCAATGAAAAAGATGATTAATTGTTATTGTATTGCACTTTAGTAGTAGCGATGAGATGTTGACATTTTACCTAATGTTTTTCAATATTAAAGCAGTTAATCTTGAATAAAAAACGCCTCGACTTTTCACACCTAAAGTCATTGGTCCACATAGGTATATACAATGACGTTTTGGGTATATATATATCAATATTCGTCCATCGATTTTTCAATATAAAATGAGTAAAATGACAGCACCTGTTGAAAGTTAATAAAACTATCGATGACGTGATGACGTCACGTAATGCACCATAGATATGGCGGTTTTCGAGGGATCTCAGAAATCAAAACTTTGAAAATTATTTTAAATATTAAAACTAACTCTAAAAATAAAAATAAATATGCAGTTAATTAAGTTAAAAGGTCATTTTTCATAAAAAAATTAAAAAAATTGGACTGGAGTTCTCTATTTCAAATCTTTAATAAATTAGTAGAGTAGGTAAGTAAAATAATTCACGTAATATAAAACACATTTCAAGGGAATACATTTTTAAAAAAAAGTGTGCTTTAGACCACACGACTGAAGTAAAACTTTACTAACTTGGGATGGAACCGATGTTAAAGTGGCCTTGTATCCCTATCCCTATCCCTGTCCCGGGGACACTCCCCGACACTCCCGACACTCCCGACACTCCCGACACCCCCGACACCTCCGACACCTCCGACGCTCCCTACACTCCCGACACTCCCGACACTCCTGACACTCCCGACACTCCCGACCCCACACTCCCCACACTCCTCACACTCCCCACACTCCCCACACTCCCCATTCCCCATTCCCTACCCCTACCCCTACCCCTGCCCCTACCCCTAACCCTTCCCCTTCCCATTTTCCTATTCCTATCCCTATCCCTATCCTTATCCTTATCACTCCCCACGTTAAAAGTGCGTAAAGGCCCGGCCGTTCGCCTGACCCGATCACCGTTCACATCGATCACCGTTCGCATCGATCACCGTTCGCATCGATTAGCGTTCGCTTCTAAATATATATACTCTTTTTCGTAACGCATTCAACAGTTTACCCCCAAGTGTCGAGCGTGCGTAAAGAAGTTTTACTTAAAAAAAACGAGTGTGTTAAACCACACGACTGAAGTAAAACTTTACTAACTTATATCTCCCACTCAACTTCCGTTCGCCTCGCCCGACCGTTCGCCTAGCCCGATCACCGTTCGCATCACACTTTTCGTAACGCATTCACCAGCTTACTCCCCAAGTCAAGCGTGTGTAAAGAATTTTTTATTCAAAAGAAAAAGACAGACAGGCGTTGACATTCATTATAATATAAATATCGGCTTGTCTGTTTTACTGAAACTGAACCGTCGATCTTGGGGGAATAATATGTCCACCCCGCTGAAGTAAATAAATCGAACGTTTTAAAATATATATATTATACTTTTCCGTTTCAAAAAACTACTTACACTATACGACGTTTAATAAAATGACTTTGTTAGCTTGTGTGTGCTTGGGAAGTTTAAAAAATATATATGTTTTTTAAATGCAATGTGAACCACATAAATGTACCTACTTCCTCTGTTATAAAAGGTACTGTCATTTTTAAATTCCCATAAAATCACGAACAACGGTGTAATAAACGCGAACACCAATGTTTAGTAGGTACGATTCGTATTGATGGATTACGGTGGATCCGAGTTCTCTAGCCCCCCCCCCCAAATTTTTTTATGAGTCGAAATTAGTGTTTGTCAACTTTAATGGGGGGGGGGGGGGGTTGACACCAACCACGTTATCCGCCCTATCCGCCCCAGCTGCCACCCATGCTAGCTACGACACTGGATACAGTGAGTACCTACCTATCACGGAGGAAGGAACAAGGAATGGATCGTTTCTCCTATTCGTTCCTCCGTGGTACCTATGTTAGATAGTGGCCAATAATATGTGTGCTAATCAAATTAAGATAATGTTTGTAGTTCTTAGTCGAAGTATGATTATTCGGTTAAAAGTGACCGAATTGGAAATGGGTTCCATAGCTCAGTTGGTAGAGCACTTGCCATGTAAGTAAAGGGCCCTGGGATCGAGTCCCAGTGGAACCAATATCTTTTTCTGATTTTTCTGTCTCCAGATTTTCGATTGAGTTTCGCTAATATTGTCTTTATTTAATTAAATATTTTAATTTGAGATTTTACTCATAAAGTTTAAAAAATACATATTTATATATTAGTGTTGACTTTACATTACTTTGCAACAGGAATGTACCTACTTTAAAGACGAAATACATTAATTTTCCTTCAAATTATTATTTTGTATTACGGTTTTTTAGAATTTAAATCAAACAAAAAAGATGATCGTAAAACGAGAACGATAAAATCCTCTGTTTGCGATGGCCACTGCGCAAATAGGATATTTGGAACTCGCAATTATTTATTTTTTAATAAGTGAAAAGGAAGCTATAAATCACAAGAAGTGCTAATAGGTAGGTACCTGACTCTATTCGCCCGACTGCTAGCCGTGCCTTCCACCCATGGACCATCCATCGACCATAATCATAACTCTGACCTCAAACGAATAGATTATTTAGATTAGCATATTTACATCGATTACCTTCTGTCGTCTTCGTCTGCCTGGTCAAATCTTTAGCGAAAAACAAACTAATATCTTTGTAATACCAAGAGTGTTTCGGATAATTCAAGATATTGATTAATTATACCGATTAAAGTGATAATCTCATAGGATCTTATTATCTTGAACGTCGAACTGCGTAACTCTAGTAGGTACTTATGTAGGTACATACTCCAAACGTTTTGTAGGTATAGCAATAGCAAATAAGATGGATCAGTCTACAAACAGTAAGCACATATGCTTATGTCAAAATGTTATCACAACAATATAAGATAAACTGATAAAAATATCATCTTGATGATTCAGAAAACGAACTTAAGCCGATTGAACCTCAAACAGAAGTTTCTTCCTCGGACAAAGTGCAAAATAACAAAATAATCATTTTTCCAGAGCTTGGATAAAAGTACATATCTACCTATAATATTTTTTTATCAGTTCCAACTTCACAAAATTTTTGTATCAACATACCTGTCATTTAATTTGCACAAAGAGACAAACATTCCAGAGTTTGACAATATTTGAATTCTCCGCACTTTACTTAGAATGTAAACACTTTCCGCTTATTAATAACTAGCAGACCCGGTCACACGTTGCTGTGGCTAACGAAACACAACGCCACGCCATTACCCAACCTTTATAACCAACGCCATCTGTTAAATCAAATCCACATCGCCTGCTTGCTAGCCCGCTGCCCGCTGCCCACTTGCCAGCCCGCTCCCTTTATTTATATATTTCAACCAATTAACACAAAACCTTAACAAATTATATACCTAAAAACCTTCCTCATGAATCACTGATCACTGTATCTATCTATTGGTGAAAACCGCATGAAATCCGTTGCGTGGTTTAAAAGATCTAAGCGCATAGACAACGGGAGCGACTTTATTTTATACAATGTAAAGATGAGCGGAAAATATTGAGAGTGCAATGATGGAGGACTTGACTAACAGAGGTTTGAACTCGCGACGCCTGTATGGAAACCGTAGGTACTCATTTGTACACTACGCTACAAACCGGTCGTAAACAATGTGATGAAACTAATAATACAAGAATGTATAGTGTACAATTGCATAAAATATTTTGGTGTTCTTCTCATTTCAATAAAGAAAAAAAAATCGAGTGCAGTTTACGCGCGGTAGAAGTGAAACTTTCACCAAACAATCTCAACCAATAGGAGCCTTGTAAAATGAGCTCATAATCAAAGCGGCCAATGCGGTAAGGTTTCATTCTATCTCATTCTCTCACAGGCTTAATCCTATAGACGTATACCTATGTGTTTGTATATATTTAGTGTCGTTTCCGTTTCATTCAAATAACAACGGTGTTAAAGAAGTTTTACTTCAAAAACTCCTTAGATAATAGGCATATATGTATATTCTATGATCTGAAGGCAACGCAACTGTATTGAAACCCGTTCGTTTTTTTAGCCTCGGACAACACGCGCCGTCAGACACCTGTTATTGTTTGGGTTTTATTGATAATTAAATTATATGTATAGTGACCAGCGCATCGTGAACATTGTCGGGGGCCTGGCCAGTCGCGCCCCCGTCCTATCACCAGGAAAACCAAACATCGACGCTGCGTATCAGAGTCCAGTCACCGCGGCGCGGCGCGGCGTATCGCGCGTAGGTATATAAGCGGAAAATATCGCAGTCCTTCAAGCGCTTCTACGCTGGTCGGTGAGAAGAGCGCACGGCGCACGTTTCCTTTATCCATATTTTGTGTCAATAAACTGTGTTATATATTTTTATTTTTATTAAATTAATAATAAAAAAAACAACTAGTATGAAATAAATAAAAGCTGTGCTTTTTTATAGCCTGTGTAAAGTGAAGTTCTGATTGAATTTTTTTAATTATATATTGAGGTAAGGAACTTACTATTTTATGAGCTACTATTGTCATGCTAAATTTTTGATAAATGCTTGTCAATTTTTAGACCATTTATTCGTTTATATATATTTTTTGCTGCATTTACAACTTTCATTAAAATATTTATTATAACACCGTCCTTGGACAATGGATTGTATTTTGTTTTACTATACAAAAAATGTCGTTTCCGTGTTGAAAAAACTAAGATAAAATATTCTTTATCAGAAAGTTTTTGGCATACTTACCTGATATCGAATTTTGGGAAATGGAGAGCTGCCAAACGACAACACATAAGTTTGATACGCACCTATTTAACAAAAGAAAAGACGCAATATTTTGAATGTTCTACTAAACCATTTTATATTATATTTTACACCGGGAATTCAAACAATGGAATTCCGTAGATAAGCACTAAAAATAAAAATTTCCTATTTACCAATAAATACAGTCTATAAGTTGTGGCATTTGCTTTGAAAATCGTTTTGCTAAATCTGATTTTGAAACACAAACATAATAGGTTTAGTAATGAAATTAAATCCCAAACAAGCGTTAAAAAATTAAACGATTTCATAGCTTGATTTAGCAATAGTTGTCAACGATATTTTAAACGCGATATTTTTATCATAATAGCACCTATAAATTTTCAAAGTTTAATGTTATAAGTCCTGAACTAATTAAATAGTATTTAAAAAGTCTTATTTTACATTTTTCAAATAATTTATGGTCCCTGCATATATCTATTTCATAAGTGATTTAAGTTGTGACTTATGAAAAAGTAATACCTAAATTAGTTTATTTTTATAGAGGCAGAGAGGTTTCACTCGTGAACGTACAGATTTCATTTTAAATTTCTAATTGTGGTCAAAATAACAGCGTTTGGTATTAATTTGAGTGTCTACCTAATTATAGATTAGCAATTTGAAAGGAAGTTGTCAAAAGCAAAAATGTTAAGTAGAATTCAAAGTGATAATATATTCTGAACCTTGAGTTCAGTCACTGTACCGAGTAACTACATTAATACATAACATTACACATATGATTAAATAAATGGAGTACCGTTGTAATATGCAATAGCGCGCTAAATATAAGGAAGCTGATAATTATGTCAAATTTTTGGGTCAAAGTGATATTTTGTTTGGTTACTTAGTGGGTCAACGAAACCCATTCTTATCCCAAAACTGCAGCTTTTACGATTATTTTAATTAATTTTAAAATTTAGAAATACGACGTTCAAAGATGATTTTATGTGCCTCAATATAACCCTAGTTAAACTGCAATAAAACCTTTTGGTTATTACACTTTGGGCTGTAATAACCAATGATTTTAACTAACGACGAAAAAATCAAGACACGCCCCTGGTACTCCGACTATACGCAACTCCTTGTGCAGGCCGCGGGCTTTTTTATTTGACATTGAACGCCACTGTTTCCGCGTAATTCAGTTGCGGTTCTGAAGAATAAAAAAATACATATTATCTAGGTAATTAGTCTTAACATGTTGTTGTAATACCTATCTATTATATTATATTATGCAAATTAGAAAGTCTACACTATAGTAAAAAAAAGCTATATTTGGGAGGCGGGTATGCCTTTTATTAGATATCCAACACCCCGCGCGCCGTAGGTCTACTCAAGTGGTTCGCTACGTTTGGTGATTTATCAGGGGTACCCGGGTTCACGGGGTGAGGTTTGTCTAGGTCTTGGCGGCGAATCCATTTGCCCACCTACGGCGTGGCGGGCCGGATCGGAAGAGACTGGTTCAGGGATTCCTAACCTAAACCTCTCCAGCCGGACTCTCTCGACCTATTTGTGCGTCGCGGTGGGAGGGGTGGATTCACGTCGGTCGCTCCTGGACACTTTGATCCCCAGATTCCCACCCATCTTATCCTCTCCTTCCCAGAACTTCTTTTTCTTTCCTTCCCTAAAAAGAGCCTCCATACAGCATCCCCAAAGATGACATACACCCTGAGGGAACTTTTTTCCTTAGGGCCTCCTGCGTGGAGTAAGATAAAAGAAGTTAGATCCCCACAAATTTTTAAATATCTTTTTTTAATTATTTGTACTAATTAGCTAATTGTCTACGATCTTTTAGGTACAGATCATGGAAGAATCCAGTAAGAATCTTATGATAATAATTTTTGTGAATACATCTGAATATATTATAATAATCTGATAGTATTATTATCTGAAGGACTATACATTTTCGTTTGTTGTAAACGGAAGTGGCAGAAACTATGAATTTCTTAGTTTCAAAAATTTTTATTTGATTTCCAGCCCCATTTCCGTTATTTTTTTTATCAATTTCCAAAATTCTCGGAAGAAATTTTTGAAATGTTTAAAACTCCTTATTTCGATTTTTTTCCAAACATCGCATAAAAAACTTAAAAAGATAAATGTTTTTTATAAAAATTTCTAAATTTAAAGTTATAAAATATTCCCAACTCATTTTCCTACTAAAAAATCCCGACTCATTTTCCGACAAATTTTCCGATTTTTTAAATTTTTTCGAAGAATTTATTCAGAAAAATAAAAAGTTTTATGAGAATTTCGAGGAAATTTTCCAATTCTCCAATGTTTTAACAAAAGGTTTCCAATGTTTAGAAAAAAAAAATTCTCAATATGGTCCATATTATAGAGTCTTTTTTTATCTAAACATTGGAAACCTCTTGTTAAAACATTGGAAAATTGGAAAATTTCCGGGGAAATTTTTATAAAACTTTTTATTTTTCTGAATAAATTCTTTCGGAAAAATTTCCAAAATTATAATATGAAAAAAGAATTAAAAAATCCCAATAATAAATAATGTCTAATCAAAGATAACGTTGACCAAATTATATACTGGATCGCCCGATATCCAGGCTCGTAAGTCAATGTCATTTTCGATGAACTTGGCCCGATATTATTTTTATTAAGGAAACCGGCATTTTTGGAATCTGTTCCTTTTACCTTTTACAAAATTCGAAAATTTTAACTGTGCCTGTGAACAATAAAATGTATCTAAAATGAATATTTTATTTTTTACAAATTAATGAAAACTTACTGAAGTCCCCGGCGATGCCCGAATACACAGAAAGTGAAAATGAACTTAAAATATTTTATGAAAGTTCAAATTTTTTGAAACAACCCGACTTAAAATCTAAGGGTACCTACCTAACAGTCATTTAAAAACATTATGTACGTAGGTCGTCGATATTCAGTCCGAATAATTAAAAAAATAGATTAATAGGGGATTATTTTAATTTTCAAGTTTTATAAACAAACCGGTTTTCCGGTAGTTGGATATAATAATTTGTTGAATGAGCTAAACCTATTCGAAGATTTTTTTATACTGCACACTACATTAGCATTACAACAAATTCTTTACATACACGTCTGCATTTTTTTTAGATAGGTATTTATCTCGAATCGTTTCATATAATTTAAATTTAACGTAAGTTATAGCAATAATGCATCATTCTAATTAGAATGTATTACGCACTTACCTGTAGTACCTAGGCTAATGTCGAGTTGCATCACAGAATTTGAACAATTCCTCAAATTTCAAAATTAATATTTAAGTTTCGCGTTTAAGTCCTGTTCAAATGCTGTCATTATCCAAATACTGTGAAAAAACCGGCCCATGATGAAATAATAACAGAACTCGAATAGAACATTACTTTCCTATAATATAACATAATACAGTACATACATGTATCTAGTTCTTGGTCCTCATGCATTATTCTTACAATGAGAAGGGTTTTTACATTGTATTTAAAATTTATTCTTTGTATTCTTCTTCTATCTTAATATGAGTATTTCCCCGTAGCTGGTTTTCCACCTACCTACATATATACTTAAAATATAAAAAAAAATATGGTCATATATTCATTATAGCATTTAGGTATAGGTATAATATATTTGTAAAATGTTTTGCACTGTAACTTCAAAAGCACTTAAAGCAAAGCATTTGTGAGATTGGATATGTTTTTAGATTTTCACGGCCAAAAGCATTTTCGTTATTTGTTTTTGGGGTGTTATACCGTGTTGCGCTACCTCCTTTAGCCGACGTTTCGGACCGCGTTGCAGTGTCCATCATCAGGGCATCCGACAGATGTGTGTCATATCACAAATGCCTAGTCATATCCTTAGTTTTAACCACTTTTAAAGTATTTATAAATTTATACCCTTAAATGGTACCACAAAATAATTTTGCTATGTTTTAGGTGTTATGTAAGTAAAAGTTTTAGAAAAGCACTTGGTTTTAGAAAATATTCAGAATACTGAATTTACTCGCATTTTGGGCATGATACGTTATTTACTTATTTTTGAATAACATAAAATTAAGTAATACCTGCTCATAACTGTCGTAACTCATAAAAGTCATAAGTCACCCCATTGATTGACAACAATCAATTTAATACGGATTTAGATAAAACTGTCAATCATTCTGGCCGCATGCTATAATGTGCGGAGATAAAAAATAAGTAGGTATTGCTATTAATTTTAATCCGTTATTACTGTGCAATTAAATTATTGATTATATAATCAAACAATGCTATACATCACTTTTTAAACTGCCTACTATTATATTTTCACATTATTTTCCCGGAATTGATATCTTGATTGAAGATTGGGAATTACTCTAATGTACATTGGTGCCGTGTACTTTGGAACTAATAGTTTCTCCAGAACAACGATTTTTTCAATATTTACGTAATTTTAAAATACATGTTTGTAGTTTGTAGTACCATACCATATTGATCGCCAGTAAATATTTGTTCCGAAAGAATTAACTTACAATCAATACTTTAATTTGGGCTATTCAAACATTTTCATGGTTAAATACAAATAGCCGAACGCTAAAAAAATTTTTTTTTATCAGTACTGTTTGCGTCAGATATTCCGCAGTAAACCGGCGAATTATTGTTTGTATCGGAATTTTGAAGCGAAAGTGAGAACATTTTATAACGTTTTAGCATCGATCAATAAAGTCGTTTTAGATAATAAATTACTCAATATTATTAGAAACATTAACTTGTGTCGACCTTCTCCCCGATTCTCGCCATTTTCCTGAACAATAATATAATGCTTTTTATTCTTTAGAAGAGTGGCTGCGCGGCCATTTAAAAAATAACTAAATTTGGATTTTAGGCCCAAATTACTTGAAATATAACAAATGAAAAATTATTTGTATAATCAAAAGGTTTAGCAAATATCTAGTACGGATATACCTATGCCACTTTATTTATTTGAATTATTATCTACTGTTTTTAGGGACAACTTTATTTTTGTATGTTAATAGCAATTAATAAAAACGTAACCTTGTCCATCCTGCTATACCCAATAAAAAGTCCAACCTGGTAGTAGTATATTAAAATATAAAAATTATAATTAAAACACCGTAAAAAAGCGTTTTTGGGTAAAAATTTTATAATTATATTCGACAAAATTGTGTTCTTACGAAAATCGGTAATCTGTAAGAAATGTATTAAATCCATAAAAATCGTTTTTTATTTATTTCATAAATCATTATATTTACAAAGCAGTAAGGAAACAATTATTTTTTTAATTAACTATCATAAACTCTTAATAATTGTCAAAGTTCCTCTAAACTCGTAAAAAATCGATTTCTTTAATGGCCCATATTTTATAATTTGGAACACAAATGCAATTAATAAAATAACACACATTCGTACTAGATACCTATTTGCCTTTGATAAAAAAAAGTTTGGTTAAGTAAAATGACCTCAAATCGAAATTTAAATTTTGTACGAAAAAGGCCGCGTATATCCTTTTAAACCTGAAAATTAAGATTACATAGGTACCAACTTTTGCAAGGGAAAAATATGTGGAGATTCAGACACTCTCGCACTTGGATTGGAAAAAAATATCTCGGCAAGTCACTGTTTGTTTGGCAAAACATTAAAACAAGGAACAATCTGCAATGTTATGCTGCGTATACACACGCGAGCCGAACCGCCGATATTACATCCACGACTTATGGGAAAGGAACGAGACAACAAGAAACGGAGCGAAACGCCACTCGCGGTTGCTTCGTTCCTTTCCCATAATTCGTGGCTCGGCTCGAGTTTCGGTTCGCAAATGTATACGCAGCATAAGAAATATGAGGTATCTACCTAATGATATTTGTCGCATGTTGAATTTGCTGATTAGAATATATTATTTTTTGGTTGCTCACAGAAGTAAGGTGACCCAACAACGGTTCGTGTTCAGACGAAAACGAAAACATATTATTGAATATCACCAATTTACACAGATATGAAATTAGTCAAATATTCAACTAGTCAATATTCATAATAGGTGAAAATTCAACATAAAAGAGAGAGGATATCCTATAATTGATGTTCTTTCATATCAGAGAATTTTTGCGTAAAATTAGAAATCATTGTTTTTATTTTTTGTTTTCATGGAAAGTTTTTGAAAGCATTCAGTTTCATTTTATTTTCATTTTGAAGGTTTTTCCTCGTTTGTTTTTTGAATTAAGGGTTGCCAGGACATTAAGAATAAACAGAATTCAATAATTCGACTCTTTTTTATGCCAATATCTCATAAGAGTCCCAAGTGCTCCCATCTGGAGCGAGTGAGACAATGTCACCCCCAATTGGGGTATGTTGTGAGGCTGAAGGTAAGTGAGGAGGGAAGGAGATGGGGAAGAAGAAGGTGGGAAAGTATATGGCTATTCCGATCTAGTCACCAATAATGGCTAAAGCTATTTCAAGCAACTTTTCAATTCTAAATAGCGGTCTTACTCCAGGGCGATACTGAGAGTATCTTCCATTCGGGAACGTGTCGCAAATATACTGTGTGGTGTGTGTAATACCTGCATATTTAATTAAAAAGAAGATGATTTCACGTTTCAAAAAAGGTTAATTAGTAAAACATTAAAACGCCACCATTTTGAAACCGGAACCGAACGCATCAAACACATTTATAGACAGATTAAATGCCAAAATGGTTGATTGAAAACAGGACTTCTCTACGCTCAGCCGAGTAGAGACAATTAACTTAATTTAACGTACGTATCTTTAAAAATAAGGTCAACAATTCCACAGATTTTTAAAAAATCGTTTCGCCTCATTTCTTACAATTTATGCTTACAATTTCTTTGATAATATCAAGATATTGTCGACTGTATGCCGAGTAAATAATTTTGAAATCATTTGAAACAAAACCACCAAAAGCTGACGTAAAAGTTGTTTTTAAACTCGTCAATTTACCATTTCTACTTGTCATTTACACTATTTTAATCGAATAACATCACACGTTTGTCTAATCACTTAGCATCAGCCGAAAAATTGTTTTTAAAAACACGCAGATAAATTATTGACGGGGGGTCGCGCGTTTCTTATCACTCTCATTATAGTACCTATTTGTCCGACAAAAATAAAGAATTATCGTCATCTTCACATTTTGTTATCGATTGAACCTTCTTATCTCCGTGGACTATAATTTTAGTCGTGTTTAAAAAAACAATCAATGACGCAACATGGAAACACAAATAAATTCGGCGGTCGATATATTTCAGTATTTTTCACGCGAAAATACAGATTGTCGGTAGTGCAACAACACGAATGGTTGTCATTAGAAAAAATATTATACTTTTAATCTCTTCACTTGGTTTTAATTACTTTTAGAGACCATGAAGTGTCAGATCACTACCTCGTGTTACTGTTACGTAACACATATTATTACAGTACCTATTAGGTATAAAAGGAAGTGAACATAAAACTAGATTAAGTACATAGGTGCTTGCACTTTTGAGCAGAGTGTTTTCTAAATATTAGTTGTGAAACTGTTTGTCTGAAGCCGGAAAAACTCTCGAACAGCGAGGCTCTGGATTTTGCGGATTTTTGGAAATTAGCACAACTTTTCTTATGTTCAGCTCATCATTTGGATCAGATTTGTGATTCTCTCTGGTAAATAATGAAGTGTACCTCAAACGAAACTTTAAAGGTCGAAGTCAGGTAGTAAATCAATCAAATATGTATTTTTTTATTGGAATATCTGTTTAGGTAATAACTTTTGAATGTTTTACCCATCGTAATATATCATAATATATCTTTGTTGAAAAAGAAAATACTAATAAATCTAAACGAAACATGAAACAGAACCAACAAGACACGAGAAAAATAATAAGTTAAAGGGACTCAAACCCAAGATCTCTTTCCTTGACTTACCGGACTCAGTGCCTCAACCATCTTGGATAGGGACCTACAGTTTTTCCATCATTTTTGTCGTTCTCTTATTTCCAATTCAGAATTAACAATAATATCCTCTAATTTTCCCTTTATTTTTGGCAGCTATCTTTTTGAATGATTAGAAAGTTCTTTGACTCATTTATTTGTTAGCTAGGTAATGTCTCGGATAAACATATCCGATTTTATTTGTATGGGAATAACTTTTTTAATACTTATGAAGAAACATAAATATAGGAAAATTAGTTGACGAAAATATTTTTAACTATATTGATGATTACACACAAAACTTTCCACTCGCTCGAACTAATTCTGTCGACATTTTGTAGAAAACTAAGATACTTGCAGCTAGCTCACTAGCAACTATGATGACACAAGTTTAGTTTACTAGCTAACAAGCCCACACGTTCGCGAATAGCGAGCAAAGTGGCCCCACTTTCAACTTTTTTCGTAGATTGTTCATAATATGCTAGTTAGCAAGTAAATATGATAAAACACCGGGCGAGTTTACTAGCAGATAGTGAATTCGCCGGCAAGTAGCTTGTAAACTCACTCAATTTAATTGAGGTTTTAGTTACGTTACAAATAAAAATCTAGAATAATCGGTTAGCGAGTTAATTAGCAAATCCAAAGTCCATAAAATATGCACAGACGCTAATGAATCAATATGAGAAATCACATTTTAGACAAATGTTTGCATTGTTAATTGCATCGTATTAATTAATTGGTAGACCGGCAGTCTGGGGCAGATACAAGATAATATGATATTTTGAATATATTATTATTTCAAGTTCTCATCGAGAGTACCTTGTCATATTTCAAGTGCTTGTACGTGAGCCGGGTGCTCGTGTATACACTGTAAACTTTACCTATACTGTATACCTCAATAGCAGGTGTAGGTATTATTTCGTATGTCCTATTGTTTAGGCATATCACACAAGATGCTCACTTAGGTACCTACCGACGATATAATCTCAGTGGAAAATCATGTTTGTACGCTAAAGAAATCAGGTAATTAATATCGCTGCCATCGGACTCTGATATAAATCTGGACTTTTAATTTTCATTTCACGTTACCTCACGTCTTTTAAAAATTCCCTGTCTATATAATAAATAATTAGATGGTAGATATAAGTAACAGACATATTATAATTAAGAAACAATTTGTTTTATATTGTTTAATGTACCTACCTATTTATTTCTACAATGTGTAAAACCCTACAGACCAATACAATTAGATATCATAAAAAGATAATTTTTTGAATTGTCATAGCAATTAAACAAACGTGATGACGATGAGCATTGAATATATTTTATGACATTGCCAATCAGGCAAAATCTTGAAACAATAAGATGTTGTCAAAACAAATTTCCCGGACTTGTAGGTGTATCCAAAATTTAATAATATAGTGCTATTATTATCAATATGCATATGAATGCTTACTGCTTTATTGCAAAGTGATTTTTCAAACGTATTCCCCCTATCTGAACTCTGAACATCTGTTGGAATCAACTAAATCATTTAAAAAAATATCATTTCTTAAAGGATTACACTCGATTAAATAATATATCCAAATATCCATTCCTAAACTAGCCAGTGTTCGTCAAGCGTCATAGCATAGATTCACCCCTCATGCCTGGTCTTCATTAAACATAAATATGTCGTCTCATGTGGGTACTGTTAAATGGGCGGGATTTGAAAATTAGGTTGTAATGATAAAATAAATGTATGAATCCAGGGAATGATTTTATATAATATTTTTTGCTTTAATGTATGTAGAACAATAAATCATAATTGCCTTATTAATTGTTTTTGCGTTGAATTCATACAACTCCATTTAATTTTTCTAACTAGAAATGCCTAGGATTCCTTTGTGTTCGAATAATGAATTGCTTTTCAAATATCATTCATTGATGTGTGGTCCTGGTGACATAAAAAACAGTATTGTTTTTGGACTCGCTATTTGGCAGACATTGGAGTAATCAAAATATTAGGAAAATAATTTAATAAACTTCAAATGTAGTTTCTTTGTTTACAGAGCAACACATGATTTGTTTTGTCACTACAAATAAAAAATACAACAAATAGACGAATTGTCTTATATAAATTTAATAATGTTATTATCAAGTTCTGCAAGTATTTTAGTATTTATTTTTGTTACAGCTGTTACGGCTTACAAGGTCATTTTCAAACCGAAGTGAACATTTTCAAACAGTTTAAAAATGGCCTTGTAAGCCGAAACACATAACAAAAATAAATACTAAAATACTTAAATTTCATTTTAAATAAATTTTACATACCTAATTAATAAACTTCATATATTTGGTTCTTTATTCTACAGGAATTCCTTTTAATTTTTTGTTGCATTTTCGATGGCATGGACATTAAAATTGTGTCATAATTCATAATATCAGACAAAACAAACAATGGTTTCACAATATTTTGCTGAGATGTTGACCCTTCGTACGTAACTGGTTGGTATATTAATCAGTAGCCCATTAGAAATAATTGTTTGTTTATTCTTGGAAGGTCCAAAATTCAATATGATCAATGGTTTCAATTATTGTTGGAATTTGATCGACTCTTTACAGTAATTGTAATTTGCAATACGAATGTAAATATTCAAAGGGAATTGGACCAGTAATATCCAGTTAGTCACTACGGATGCTTGTTTAAAGTTCATACATGGTCGCACTTTATGTACGTATACATAATGTTTTAATTCATCATAATGCCCAGTTGCCCAGTATTTGATTTGTGAGTTAGCATAACGAACCAAAAATCAGAAAAAGGTATTTATCATGTTTTAATGATTTCCCACTTCCCCAATGATTTTTTTTCTTCTTTCTTTCACTGGTCTTTATACATCAATTGATTCCCTTTTTAGTAAAAAAAGTAGTTTAAAGTTATTAAATATAAATATAATACTGCCAATTTTCTCCAAGTATAAGAAAAACAGACGACGGCTTCCGTGGTCCAGGGGCAAGGTTCTCGACTACGAATCCGATCTCTGAAAGCAGGTGCGAATCAATTGTTTCACAGCTAGGGCGATGCATCACTTCGTCGTGTAAAATTCAGGATCAGGCCACTAACAACAAAATTCCTTACGTAGATGGCGATAAGGTTTAATTTCTCGTTTAACACCAGCCGCCTGTTTTGATTTATTCAAGAAAAATGTCATGTTTTATTTTGAGAAGTTCAAGCACAAATATTAAAATGTTTTACGACAATTTTCTAAGCAAGTTAATTTTCCACGTTATACAATAAAATCGCAACCGAAAAGGGGTTAGTAAATATGAAATTTTGAAAGAAGCCTGATATTTTTTTATCTGGACTTACAAAAAGGTGAATAAAAATATACTCAATTATTTCAAAAGCGAATATAGATAGTATTTAATCAAAAGCATCTAAATTGATAATGCCTTCTGAAGGCGAAACAGCTGTCACGTGTAATAATAATTACATAGCAGAACTTGTTTATAAATAAACTGATTTTATATATTAAATAATAATATTTTTGAATACATAAATGATATAGAAATTAAAATGGAGTCCTACAAATTAAACTTACAATAAATAAGAACCTATTAGTATTTAAACTTGCGACACTTTCCACAGTGGTAGAAACTTTCAGTATTGCCTAGTGAAATACCACCATCAAGTGTCAAACTTTTCTTGATATGGCTTTAGCCGTGATTGGTTACTGGATATGAATACCCAGGAACTTCAGACTCCCCACCTTCCTCTAAAACACCTCCTTCCCTCCCCTATCCCTAAAACCCCTTGCATTCCGAATTTCTACCGATTTATAACATATTTCTTACCAACACTTTAAGTTTTTAAGTTCCTACAAAAATATGTTTTTTCTAAAGATAATATCTATTCATTTGTAAAGCCTAAAAGGAAATTCTAAGAAATTCCCTGGACAGAAAAAAATCGCAAAATATGCCCCAAAAATTATTAAAAACACATTTGGTTCTGTGATTTAACATGAAGTTATAGATATGAAAAAATCAGTGTTTCTTTTAACTTAGGTATTTGTCGAGAGATTTTTACTCTATTTTAAACGAGTCGTGTTTTATTAAATATTTTCACAATTTTCTCACACTAACATTCGCATTTATATATCTCCCTTTCAAACCATCTTCTTCTTCTTTTCGAACGCTTACTACGGAGCCTTCAACCTCACAACATACCCTAATTGGAGATGCCATAGTCCCACTGGCTCTCAGTCACATTACAAAAGTTGATAAATGATTTCAATGTGCTGTGTGTGATATTTATCGATCAAAGTCACTTTTTGTTTGGTGCATTTTACTTTGGTAGTACATAACAAACATTTTCATTGTCACGGGTCGGCAATGCCACCTTTTCCAATGGAAACAATTGAAGTTTCCTTACCATAATAATTATGATTGCACTTCTATTATTATCTGTCACTATATCAATATTATTACCATCTATAAATATTACGACACGGGTATAAACAGTCAAACACATGTTCATTAGATTTGTAATAGAAATGGGTAGTTACTTCCTTTCTAAGATGTGTATTAGTAACAATTATTATAAGTAATAATTATTGGCCTGAAACAATCATCTACATTGGAAAAATCTCCCGAGAAAAGATACATGCCGCCGACGGGACTTGAAACCGCGTCATTCTGATTTCCGGTCAAATGCTCTGTCCACTGAGCAACGCCGGCTTATCTCCTGCCTGCCAAATAATTCAATATATACGAGTGTTTCATTCAACAATTACTGCTTATTACATTTTTCCACCTGCAAACAATAAACTTTATTTTTATAAGAGAAAGGTATTGTAAGTGCTAAATCTCCCACTATGTGGCGTCGAGACAAATTATGTCTACATTTTTGGTGAAATACCTACTTTAACTCGTCAAATATTAATTATTAATTTTAATTGAAACTAAATTTTAACTCAAGATTATGCATAGCACAAAGGTTGACAATTATTACAAGTAAATTATTAGCCTGAAATACTCATCTACATTGAAAAAATCTCCCGAGAAAAGATACAAGTAATTAAGGGGTCGTCCATTGATCACGTAATGTTTTTAGCAACTTTTTAACCCCCCCCCCCCCCCTTGTTGATTTGTTGTGAGGTTTTAGACTACCCCCCGCTCCCCTACCCAAAATCAAGTGTATTTTTTTAGTACAAAGTATATTGAAATTTTCAGAATATTATCTTTAAATACCTACAGGTAAAATCTGATTAAATTTTGGAAAATTAAGCATCGTGATAAAAATTTCCAGAAAGACATTAAGGTTGCAGGTTGTTTTTGACTGGTATTTGGTTTAGAAATCGTGCGTTCCACAAAAATAAATATAAGTGATATCTCATTATATCCCCCCCCCCCCTTGTGATTTTTTTCCAACCCCCCCCCCCCCCCCCCCCCGCCCTCCCCTTTCGAGCCCACGTGATTAATGGACGACCCCTAAGTGTTTTAAAAAAGAGTTAAGCAGAAGAGAGGATTGATATTGGTTACCAGCTACCGCCAACGAGAGATTAACCGCGGTGAAATTAGGAACTACATTTTAGATCAATGATAATACATAAATTTATATTGAATGTTCTTGGTAACACTCGGTGACCAGAGAAGACCCATAACGTACTACATTAGGTAGAATTCTTCTAAAGGTTCTTGCATAATAAATAAAATCGTTCGTCAAATTTAATTATGTGTGGTTGGTACGAATATCGTAGCACTTTTATCGGTTTATTAGCCCAGTAAACTTGTGGGTGTCTGCTAAGATAATGGAGAATTATTATGCAAATGTTTATATTACGCATACTTAGGTAGGTACACATCACACTTTTTTTCACCAGCTCATACATAGGCAATGAATATTACGTTATTTTTTCATGATTTTAATTTTTATTTTATTGTTTGAAACATTTTTAGAGTTACAATTTTTTCAACATTAAAAATTTTTAAAATTAAATTTTGATAAAAAAAAAATCCGCATTAAAGAACATTTTACAAATTGGGTTGAATGATAAAGGTGAATTGTCGAATGTGGCGTCACACCTATTAGAAAACCAACACTCGTTTGACAAAGATAGAGACGTTAAAATTCTCCATATTTGCGATAAATGCAAAAAACTAGATAGGCTAGAATTCTTAGAAATCACTCGCCTAACTTAAAAAATAGACCCTAACTTTGTAATGAATAAACAATCAGAATCATTTGCTAAATCTCCGCTTCTATATCCATTGTAATTTTCATCATATGTTCTAATATATATAATATGAAATATGTTTACTTTATAATGACCATTATAAGATTATTCCAACTCCAATGTAAAACATGGGTCCCTTCAAAATTCAACAAAAAAATATATTACTTGAAAGGTTTTTTCCAAACAATATTGAAGTAAGGCTTAGCCCGAGGTAATTAAGCCTACTGGAAAAAAAAACAAAATAATTAGAAATTAGACAGCCAAAGACCACTTAGTAACAGTTGTAAGCAAACCCATAAATTCGAATAAAATCCTTGTAGACCACCTCTCTCCCACCCCCCCCCCCTCCCTCCCTCCCCATATTTGTGTATTTAAACCGTGAGTTATGAATAATTTGTACCAGTCTGAAGATAGCCTTGACAGACTGAAACCGGTTAGGGTCAAATAAAATTGTGTTGAAAAAGTTTTATTTTCGTTTTATTATAAAATAATGTTGATTGTGTATTATTTTTATTAAAGAAATCTTTATGTAATTTGCAGTAGTGCAATTTTGTCACAGATTTTCCACCCCCTAATATTAATCTAATATGTGTAACATTCACCATTAGTAGATAAATGTAAATACTTATCTACTTTGTAATAGTATCTATCAATCCTAACTATAAATCTGTTTAATTAATCGTTAAAGTCTTTATTAACAAAGTTGTTAACGTATCATGATAATAAGAAATCAAAACTCTCCATGAAATAGAAGAGCGTTGGGTTGTCATAAAAAATTAAAATAAACCTTTCCGTTCCAGTACCTACATACATACCTACACACACAAGTGAATACAACCATTTTTTCAGTTTTCGTGATTTTTTAGACTTTTTCATTTGATTTTGACCAGACACAACACATTTTTCAATACAAAAGTTTGAATTGAAACACTAACCAAAAAATTTCTCTGAAAATCGGAAGACAGTTGACTGTTACTTACATAACATTATGATTTCACAATTCCAACATTGATTTCTAATTAGTGTTAATAGTAAAATGATTAATGAAGCTTTAATTAATGAGAACTGTGAATTTTTGTTTTCCCAGGCGAGATTATGAACAACAAGGTGACCGGATCAAGGTTGTCAATTCATAAGGCCGTGCACTGTTCGTCTCTCAGCATTCAGAATACATATAACCAGGACTTCAGAGAAAACTTGTAATTTTCATTCGAGACACAAAATACGAGCACCTACCTAAGATTTCAGCACACCATAGTAAGTCCACAATCTTATAATATACTACCTATCCTAAGTCAATTTAATTTATCTTCTTTTGGGACTCATTGCTTCGATAAGGCACCTACATACAGGCTCTTCTCGTATACATTTTACTTCTACCTGTTTTGGCTGTGGAATTATCGATAGAATTTTGCTCAGTGGTCACCCTAAATACCTCACCTTCGATTTTTCTATGAGGAGTAGCAGGGGAACAAACGACCATATCTAAATATAAATATATTGCTTCAACACTATGTACAGATTTTCATTATATAATATTTCTGCCAAAAATAACTGTATTGATACCAGGAGAATAGGTAAAGGGTATTTACTAAATATTTTTTGTTAGTTTTCCCTGCTTAGTTTTCATATTTTACACATTTTAGGAGATTCTTATTTTTTGTGATATAAGACAATACAGTTGACTTTATACTAATATTATTTACAGGTTACCTTAGTTATCTACAAGTCGAATTGCCTGTGATATTAACTATATAACGATAACTTGAAAGATGGCTCCGGCACCTCCAGTTGACAACTCTCCCCTGGCTGTCAAATTGATGACTGCAGGAGTGTCAGGATGTGTGGCAGACTTGATCACCTTTCCCCTGGACACCGCTAAAGTTCGTCTGCAGGTACCAATTCTCACTTTTATCTTGAGACAACAATGCACACACATTTTCCCATTTCCGAATGTACATATTTCATACCTACCAATATACTCGTATGTAGCAAATATTAATTGTTTTAATAATAGATACCTAATATAATCAGTTGTTCCATAATTTCGCTGGAATCAATGGAAAATCTTTGGTCACTTTATAAGTTTGTAGGTGCCTAATTCAGATAGGTACTGTAAATATAAATTACTCACTGTTTTCCTTAGATATCTTATTGCTCTAATTGTCAAACATAATAAGGTAGTTTTCCATTTAATCTTAGATTGTTTTCAGCAACTAATCTTCAATTCCTCCTAAATAAACTAATTTAGATAATTTTATACGCGGTATTCTTATTATGAAATAATATTGAAAGTAGGCTTGTTTTGATGAAAATACGAGAGAAGATTTCGATGACCCCAGTTTATTTAAATTGTGTGGTTACTTAACGACAGAACTTCGGAGAGTAATAGCATTAACAATAAAAGTGGTTAAAAATAAGTATTTAATTAATTTTGTATATTTTTAGTTTATTTTTTTTTATCTTATGAGGGATGATGGAATCACTGTTAAAGTAAGTCAAGTAAGCTCTTTAACACCCTGTATGTCTATACCGATATATTCTTTTTAAGTAACGTGAGATTTTACTGCCCCCCCCCCCCCTTTTGAGCTCACGTAATTAATGTATGTCCCCTATGCTCCATATTTTGTTTGTTTTTATTGTATTGAAATATATCATTTAATACATTGTTCAATACAATACGTGTGCTCAGTGGCGGCTCGTCACTTTTGAGTGTTCTAGAGTGAAAAAGATAAAAAAGATTGAATTAGGTACTGACCAACATCAGCAATATAATTTTTTTTTGATTATTTTGTATTAAGATTTGTGCCACACCTAACCGAAAACACCCTGAAAATCTTCATAGGTACAAAAAAATATTTTTAGAAAAAAAAAATAATTTCAGCTACACATTTAAAACGACGTAATTTCAATACGAGTTTTCTTTATTAGGTCCAGGGCGAGGGAGTGGGGGTACGGCTGGCGGCAGCCGTAGCGGGCGGCGGGGGCGCAGTCCTGGGCGGGGCGCCACCCCCGCCCCTCTATAAGGGCGTCATCTCCACTGTATCCACAATCGCCAGGATAGAAGGGCCCAAGTAAGTTTATCCACCGAATTATAATATCGACTATTCCGTACGTAGAAACCACGCGCACACAAGTGTCGCCAGTATCGTTCACTCATAGGTACTACTGCAAATCGCATCTACGCATGGCAGCACCCGCCTTTGTTTCTACCTACACACCTTACATTGGCTTCGATGCTCTAGTCTGTGCAGTTTTGTCGCAGCTCGGTGACAGTCAGCACGCTTCCATGCCATGCCCCTTTTTGTTTGTATTAAAAATGGAGAAGAGTAAGTGACAACTAGCAACATAACGACCAAGGATATAAAAATGCATACCTATTATAGAATGGAAATCTAATTTTCTCATCCGTATTTCCTAGCGTCTAAGACACCCAAGTGCATGCTTCAGTTTGTCATCTATTTCTCGCCGTGATCTGAAACTTAAACATTCGAAGAATGCCACTTAACATTTTGCTACTGTCAAAGTTTTCACGGAGGTTTAATTTGAAAATTCGTTTGAGTGGGCTGTTACTAGAACTAAAATGTATAAGGCGGAGCTATTAGAATTAACGGCTTTCGGGTGCAGGTAGGTATTGTTCACTATTTTATTTATTTCTATTAATTTATTTCATACATACATATTTTATACGTATTCGTATAATAGTATTAACAATTGAAGAAAACTCTTGGAAAGAAGCCGAAATATCGGCAAATAATGCAATAAATATCATTAAACAATGGTTTGACAAAAACTTACTTTCTTTAAATGTTGAAAAAACTTATTTTCTACCTCTGAGCCTAACAGAACATATTTCAAATATAAATGTAAACATTAAAGTTCACGACAGAAACTGTCTACTTAAAATCACACCCTGTAACTCAAATTGTATACATATTAGTAGTAAAGAACAAATAAAATATCTTGGAATAATTATCGACAATAACATTAAATGGAAAAATCAAATAAACTCCACAATAGACAGAATGAGAAAACTAATATATATATTTTTCAGGCTTAGAAATACTATCACATTAAAAATATTAAAAGAAATTTACTTTGCACTTGCGCACTCGGTATTACAATATGGAATCATAGCTTGGGGGGGGTGCATATAAATCATCCCTTCTCCCACTCGAAACAATTCAAAAAATTCTTATAAAAATTATCCTAAAAAAACCGTATTACTACCCAACAATAAACGTATTCCAAGAATTCCCTGTTCCCCCACTTACAAAAATTTACGAAAAAATAGCACTACTTCAGCTACACAAAGATATATTTAAAAAAAATATTACCCCACTGCTAAATATTAGCATAAGGAATACTTCTATTGGTGGACTAACTATACCACCCATACGAACCACAACAGCACAGAATCACTATGTATATAAAGGAATAAAATTATTCCTTATATATTATATCCAAAGGTTTTATGTACATCCTATATATATTTTGTTTAATTACCCTTATAATCTTTAAAAAATATGTTATTAAGTCTAAATCTATTCATAAGTTAAGTTCTTAAGTTTGTTATAAGGTTTTGAAAAAAAAAAAAGAAAGTTATTATCAAGTTGTCCTCTCCTAAACACAAGCACTAGCTTTATTAGAAGAGTATATAAAATATGTAATTTTAGAATGAAATAAACTTATTGTAAAAAATTTACTCAATAAAAAAAAAAATAAAAAAAAAAACAAAAAAAAAAAACGTATGTAGATTATGAATAATGTTATATTAGTAAGAATGATATGTAGGTACTGAAAATTATTTAAATATTATAGTATTTTGTGAACACCTCACTAGAAGAACCCCTCGCTGATACCATAACCCACAATTATATATATTTTTACTCTTACGACCAAAAACAAGACCCATTCTATGTTGCATTTTACTCGGACGAATTTCTTGCGAATGCGATTTGAATTTGGAATTCAAATTCAAACCAATTGAAACCGTATTCGCACGGATTTCGCCAACGTTTATTTATTTTTTTTAATGCCGGCAACCCGGGCGTTTATTGTAATAATAATATCTTATACAAAACTAGTAAGTAACCCGGGGTGGTTTGGTATATTTATGGTAACCCGCCTCACTAGACTTAAGTCTGTTCCGAGACGGGTACATATTTATATATTTACACATATGTATAGCTTACACATACCTACATATATATATTTATACACATACATACATTCAGGTATTCGCATTCATGTATATAATCATACACATAAATACGTATAAAACATAAGTACATATAATCAAACGAGAATTATTGGGAGTTGTTATAAAATTATCATGGAATTGACATATTTTCATAAAACCAAAAATTCATCATATAAAACATAAGTACGTATAATCAAATGAAAATTATTGAGTTGTTATAAAGTTATCATGGAATTGACATATTTTCATAAAACCAAAAATTCATCAGATATATATAGAAATGCTAGAATCTAAATCTAGAACTATTAAATTTCAACAAAATAATATAAGTATACATATGAGGTAATAAAAATATAGGCATTCGTAAAACAAAAGCAGTATTTATAGGTAAGAATAAATTTCTGTAAGTAACTAACACATAATATGTAAAAAAAAGAGTGAGGATTAAGACTAAGATGAGATTACTAGTAACTTGATGATGCTTGCCCTATTTTTGTGTAGTAACCACGTATTGAAGTGTTTATATTACAAGCGTTACTTATTAGGATCTTACGCGTCGTTTCAGCGCTGGTATAGTTCAACCGGCTGTAAGCCCGGTTTTAGGCCAGTTTAAGGCCCGACTTCCCGCATTTCTACCGTTTTTTTTTACATATTTTCCTTAAATACTTTAAATTTTAAAGCTCTTCAAAAAATATATGTTATTCTTGAAGATAATATCTGTGCATTCCCTACGCCAAAACGGCAATTATATGAAATTCCCTCGTTAGAAAAAAATTGCAAAGTATGCTCCGAAAATTATTATAAAGACGTTTTTTTCAGTTATATGTATAAAAAAATTCACAGTGTTTCTTTAAATGCTATTGTAGACAATCCCCATAGAATTTTTGCATTATTTTAAACGAGTCGTGTTTTATTAAACATTTTCACAATTTTCGATTGAATATTATCGTTTTTTTTTTAAATTAGCACGCTCTCTCTAACATTCGTATTTACATATCTCACCATCTACTTCTTTTTGAGCGGTTACACCGCGTCTTAACCCTACCAACTTTGTGGTATTCAGACAAGGGTTTTACTATTCTGACCTTACGCGCCGCGTTAAATTTACACCGCGATTATAATTACGGGTACAGTAGGTACAATATTAACTTCACTATTTTATTTTATTTTTAAAAACATGTCGAATTCAACACACACCGGTGGGTCGTGATACCTATTGAAGAAGCTTTCGCCGACACGATCGTTATTTTTGCTAAATTATTCATTGACTGAGCTTCAGTTGTTGTGCCTTAGAAGTTCAGCCACATACATTATGTAGGTTGTAGGCATTAGGCAGGTATAGTAATGAAACTTAACGAAGTTAATCAAAATATACTAAAATGTCGACGTAATCTAGGGCTTAACCGCGGATAACTAATATAATATAATAAATTCACACTGAATGTATAAATATGTGAACAACAATATTTTTAAATTAAAAAAGGCTAATATGCGACATCTTTTATACTTTACTCCAACAATATAAATAATATAATGCCCCCAATATAAATTATATAATGCCCCTTCCAATTGAAATTAAGAAAACCATGGAGATACAAAAGTTTAAAAAAGACATCAAATTATGGTTAAGTAAACAGGAAGATGAGGAAATCATTAAAATTATGAAGTAACCCTAATGCAACCTGCAGACAACAAACATAAATACTTTTATTTTATTTTGTGATAATCAAGAAACTGGAAGATGAGGAAATAAAGATCAGCACCCATTCAGCAACATACAGTCCGCATTGGAACCGGAATACCTAGTGAGGAGGACTGTAAACAAACCACATAACTTGGTATTTTTACTCATTTTGTAATTTTACTTTAAATTATATTGTCATTAAATAAATAATAAAATAAATAAAAAAAATACCTGAAAGTAGAAATACTCAAGCGAAAATAAATATTATGTAATAATGTTTTTGTGCCTTAGCACTTAGCATTTGTAGTTTACATTAACTAATTGCGACTGGTTATCATTCCATAACAACCTGTCAAGAGTGTCAAGACCTAAAAAAATTAAGAATTTCCTCTTCTCACTCAACCTCAAACTTAAGACGAAATATAGGGCCAGTCCTGAGACAAACGGCACCTGTATAATTTATTATTTTAATATTTTTTCACTAATGAAAGCGAATTTGTTGTTTTGGCGGAAAATCGAAAATGGCACATTTTAAATCGTTATAGAAAATTTATTCGTCAACATAAAAATACCTTCATTATCATATTTTTTTACTTCGCTTTTTCAAGAACAAAAAAAAAGTGAAAAAACCCCACTACGCCTGGTAAGGACCGGCCCTTTCTGTACATATTCGTGCACACAAGTCAAAGTAACACAACATTCAATAATATTATTTAAAATGTAGGAGTGTCTTCGGAGAATAGTAAAAACAAGTCAACAGTTAAATACGTCACCACTGAATTCTTGTTTTTAAGCTAATTTATTTCGGTAAACACGAATACCTAAAGACACGTGATTATGTTTATTATGCGCCCAACAGGTTATAAAATTTCACTGAAGGTTTCTATTGGAGAATTTAGCGGTTTATTGATTTCACATTAGGTAATGAATATATCAACGTTTCGTAGTACGGATGTGATTACCTAGGTACAGATAAAGGTACCTACCTAAATGCCTTTACTTGTATGGATGATTGCGACCGTGACTTAAGATTTATTCAGAAGGCCTGTAAGCAGGTAGGTACCTATCACATAATATTGCGGCGATGTCTATTTTCAACTAGAATCGATGCCAAGAATCAAGATCAGGAAATTTGCGGAAAATATTGGTTTGCGGCTATTTCTTCAACTAGGAACTAAATAATGAATAAAGTATAATGTGTTAATGAGATGTTTGTGCGTGTGTCCCTGACAAATTACTTTGTCGGGCAGCTATAACATTATTCATATTCGAACTCTCGGGAGAGAATCTGAAAACGCATCTCTTTGGAATTTGGAATGCCTACTTATTTTGTATTACAATACGAGATAGAGTTTATAAGAAGAAAGTAAAGTTATAGATAGGTACCTACCTAGTGGGCTAAATTTTTTAGTTTATTTTGATTTATTCTTTGTAATATCTGTATACGTACTACCAAGTCTGAAAAAACTAAAATTTATTAGAAAAAGCTGTTATTCATTTTGGGTGCTGATATTATTTTCAGTCTAGCGATTTTTTTGGAATTCGAATAACTATGCCAACGTCAACAATCTACCAGTTTTTTTTATGTTTACAAACTAACTTATGTGTTTCTACCGATTTGGTTAAAAAATAATTTTAAAAATGTGTTTGTACGTTATTTGCGTATTAATTAGTGTAGTATCAGGGGTCTGCAAATGATGGAAAACGTAGGCAAAGTGATGATAAAAATAATAAAATGTAAGATTTGTGAGACCGAAAAAAGTTTCACGACCTTGATTTTAAGATAAAATATCGCATGCCTCATAAAATAATTTGTACAAATTCAATAATTATTAATTAAAAATGGATAAGATTAATAAATTAATAAGTAGGTAGTACGTATAACCATTTTCATGAAAATAATATCAAGTGAGATTGTGACCATAATATTTAGAAATCTCTCATAAAAAAGCAATTTGTTAGATTCTCTGGCGACCATTTGTTTGTTTGATTAGAATAATACATTCCCTTGGCAGAAAACCATAATTATGAAAATAAATGGCAAAGTTTATTCAAGTATAGTATCATAATATCATGCCACGTGCCACACCTTTGTTATCTTTGCCAAAAATGCTTCCGAAACACAGCGGTATTAATTTCCTACCGGAACTATCAAGTTGTTGTTATGCGACCAAAAAATGTGTTCTATCTCCGGCTCTAATTGACGATGTAATGTTATAGGTACATCTCTAATTAAGACAATTAAAACTTTTGGAAGCGCAATATTTTTTAACAAATTTTTCTACAAAATCGTAATAATACCATTTGTGATGGTTCCATTTTTCGTAATTGTTCTTACGATTACAACATAATTCTCTATTTCAATAAACATACCTACCAGTCCTCAGTCCTACTATAAGACTTAAATTATTGTCTTTATAAAATTATACTTAGAACAAAGAGTGTTATGCATTATATACCCACAATAACACTGTTCATACTTTGCAATTCTTGGGAGTATTAAACAAGGAACTTTGTGTGTTTCTCACAAAGAAAATTTTCGTAATTTATACATCTTGGAAGTGCAGAAACTGTGCACTGTGTTTTTTGGCAATGAATATAATATGTCACGATCGTTTATTTTGTAATGAAGAAAGTTCTGCCAAGAATTAATGAATTTATAAGTAACTAGCTGGGTTACCCGGCTTCACTCAGGACAATAAGATAGTGTTCTGGAATGTTGCACAATGATGTTCCCGATTTCCTATTCCTGATCATTCCACGACATACTCCGCCACTCCTTCCACAACTTTCTACAGCTCTATGGAACCTTCTAGAACTTTCCGGAAGACTGTTCTAGAAATTTCAAGAGGGCGAAACTTTCAGCCCTTATATCTTTAAAAGCACGCCCTTTAGGTAAAAACGGATACCCTTATTCCCTAGGGGGGATAGAGATCTACCACACCATATAACTCCCTTGATCGAACCGGGACTCGTTTCTGAGTTTTTGCGAGCTGCACGTTTTTTTGGACTTTCTTTTATAATATATGCCATATTCAAATAAATAAAATGTTACTCCTCACATGTCCTTTCCCTTGCGTTCCCCTCCAGCGATCCACTTCCACCTTCCCCACCACCGCTCTCCCGCTCTCCCGTCCCGCCAACCCCCCTGGCACTGCATTTCTTGACTCCTCTCCCGCCCGGCCCGTAGCCGAAACTTTTTTCTAATACGAACAATTTTAAACTCGTGATATCTTTCTAATTAAATATCCGAATTGAAAAATTCAAAAAGTTAAATAAAGGTATTGAAGCTGTCTTGAATATGAAGTAATTTATTTTGATAAGGATTAAAACCAAGATACAAATAAAGAGCCTTTTCAAGGGGCGACATTTAAATTAATTTTTTAAAATAAAAGAATACTTATTGTGGCATAACCATAATAGTTATACATATGCTGTTGCGACTTTTTTTGTAAATAATTATGTGTTCTATAAAGTCGTCCTACATTATTTTATTCTATCATCAATAGTTTTCGCTGCGCACGCGATTTAAATAATATTTTAGGTAATTTTTTTACACATTGGGTTACATTATTGAAGTTTTAGTAAGGATACCTAATTTAAAAAAAATATATAATATAGCCTATGTCACCCGGGGATAGTGTAGCTTCCCAACAGTGAAAGAATTTTTCAAATTGGTTCAGTAGTTTCGGAGCCTATTCGATGCAAACAAACACACAAACAAACAAACAAACAAATCTTTCCTCTTTATATAGTGTGTTAGATGTTAGATGTTAGATATGAAAAGCCAACAATAAAATTTGATTTACCTATTTGTATTCCTACCCAGGATAAATTTTCAAAAAGTCGAAGGGAGAATGGAAAATTTTGGGCCCACCCATCAATAGAAATAGGTATTTCAAGCAAAACACAAGTTACTATTACGGCTTAAGTTACTAATACCATCCTGCAAAGCTTGAACTGGATTCTTTCAGGACATTATTTGACACGCTTAAGATTTTTAACAGATTTGAGGATTCTTGATTTCAAGACGGTGTAACTTCGAACGTGCAGACATTTGACCTTAGCCGTAATAGTAGCCAATCCAGTGATTTATCATCTAGGTATTAGTGTTGACATCCAGGTCACTCACATTTTCACCTGATTTCTTTTCGTGAAAGTATATTTTCATGTGTTGTTTTCAGAGCACTCTACAATGGCCTCTCAGCTGGTCTGCAGCGCCAAATGTGCTTTGCCTCCGTCAGGCTGGGGCTCTACGATACCGTCAAGGCGTTCTACCTGCCCTTATTTACTCGTAAGTTAATAAAAAAAGTCGCAATATTTAGTGGATCAACCATCGGGAGCATGCGTAAGATCCCGCTTAAGCTGAGAAACGATCTTTCTAATGCAAATCATAACTAAATAATATTGTGCTAAATACTACCTAGAAATATTTAATAATTAAAATCTATTATATATCATATAATATCTAGGTACCTAACAAAATTAACCTCGAGCCGACCGCTAGGTCGACCAGCTTCATTAAAACTGAAGGTCACTCGATTCTTCCGCTCGTATTTTAAATGAAACAATTAAATTCTGCGAAATGCACACATTTTGTAGTTTTCCGAAACCAAATGTGCTGGTGCCAATTCCGTATCTTACTGCAATGCATTTCTAAGCCCCAGTAATGTGTACTTCGTATGCAATTTACTTTGGAATTCAATTATTGCATTGGGAATACAATGTATGGATTTATGTAATTTTTACCAAGGCTTGTTAGGAGTGTATCACTGTATCCAATCCCTTGACTTATCTGATGTAGCCAAGATATTAGGAATGTAATCTGTATTTTAATTTTTTATTATTTTTTATTGATTTTATATATTCAATAATTTTATTATTAAATTAATAAAAACAGTTTATTTATAAACAACTTCTGCTGGTAATTATTATTACAGTTACAGTTTGATAATGCCCTCAGAAGGCGAAACAGCTGTCACGCGTAATAATAATTACCAGCAGAACTTGTTTATAAATAAACTGTTTTTATTAATTAAATAATAAAATTTATTGAATATATAAAACAAATAAAAATTAAAATGGAGTTCTACAAATTAAACTTGATAACAATAAATGTAATCTGTAGACTTGAATAATTTATTTACGAATAGAAGAGATTAGATACATAAAAAACTAAAAAAAAACTGTGAAAACTTATTTTGTAATTTATGGTTGTAATCAACATTGTTGTACTTTGTAAACTGGTTAACAACGATATTTGACAACTCTGTGCAACTATTGGGTTACGCTGATGATATCGAAATAATCGCGATAACTCCCGATGCTTTACGTGACGCCTTCATAAATCTTGAAAGTTCTGCCAACAATATGGGTCTCGTAGTAAACCAGCAGAAGACCAAATACATGGCCGTAGGATGCGCCCAACAAACCCCATATCTCTCATGTGGAAGCCAACATTTTGAAACGGTACCAAGATTCACATACCTAGGCTCCCTGATAACAAACGACAATAATGCCACAGAGGAGATCCAGAAGTACACAGTGAACGCAAATCGCTGTTAATTCCGCCTACAAAACCAAATAAAATCCAGACTGCTGTCCAGAAACACCAAGATATTAGTGTACAAAACACTTATCAGACCATCAGTACTCACATACCCAACTGAGACTTGGGTACAGGAATGAGCGTGCACTGGATGTTCTTGAAAGGAAAATTTTGAGGCGCATCTTCGGACCGGTTTTAGAAAATGGATTTTGGCGCAGACGTTACAACAATGAGCTAAATACCCTGTTTAAGGATCTAAACATCACAAAATTTATAAAATTGGGAAGACTTCGGTGGCTGGGTCACGTAGAGAGAATGAACGAGCATCAAACACCAAAGTCCCTGCTGAACTCAAGTCCGATAGGGCGAAGGAGCCTGGAAAGATCAAGATTAAGGTGGAGCGACAACATCCTCAAAGATAAATCTACCTTGGAGCTTCTAAACTGGAGAGAGCTGGCACAAAACCAAGATGAGTGGAGGAAGACTCTTGAGGAGGCCAAGACCCACCAAGAACCAAGAGTGATGGTGATGATGATTTAAACTGATTATGACACCATATTTTTTAAATTTACCCATACCCAGGTAGAAACTAGCCCTTTTGGACCTGAATTAAACCTGGCAGTGATAAAACATAAAACAAGACGCTTGATATCACCATGTAGAATTATTAGAAAAGTGTTGTAGGTAGATGCCTACTTTTTCTCAATGGGTAGATACTTTTTTAAGTTATCGCAGCTTTGTTTTAAAGGGCATTAATAAATTGAATGCAAAAAATAGTAACCTACATTTAAAAAAATATTTAAAAAAACCTTCAAGACATATATTAAAAAACAATTTACAAGGTGCTGTAGTCGATTTTATAAAAATCACCTTTCAAACTATAAATATAGCTACCGCCTGAACGAACAGCTAATATGCAATGAAAAAAATAGCGCGCAAAGCCAGTAGGTAACCTACCTAACGTCAACAATTTATTTGAAATTTTATTCGCTCTCAATAGTGAGGGAAAAATCCGGTATCCATTGATGTACGGATTGATGATTAAAGGATTGAGAATAATAATCTGTGGAGTAATGAGAAAAATCCGATATCCATGTATTTTCTTATTGATGTACGGCATGAAAGGATTGAGAATAATAATGTGTGGAGTATTTTTTACCGAATGTAATTTCTTGATTTACGTATTTTTTACCAAGACAAAGAATGTAATCTGTAGATTTGTGTCATTTTCAACATGATGTGTTTAAGGTGAGGGGCGGGCGGGAGCTGGGATGGACATCAGCGCCAGGATAGCAGCTGGCATCACCACAGGAGCCTTTGCAGTTCTCCTCGCGCAGCCCACAGATGTCGTTAAAGTGCGAATGCAGGCGCAGGCTGGAATGTAAGAAATATATTTCATTTTATTTTTTAATAGTGGTCCTTTTTTTACATGAATACCGCACAAGAGTCCCAACTGCTTCCGTCTGGAGCCAGTCGGACTATGGCATCCCCAATTGGGGTATGTTGTGAGGCTGAAGGCAGTGGGGAGGGGAAGGAGATAGGGAAGAGGAAGGTGGGAAAGTACCTGGCTATTCAGATCTGGTCACCAAACACGGCTAAAGCCATTTCAAGCGACGTTTCAATTCTGAATGGTGGTCTTACACCAGGGCGATACTGAGAGTATATTCCACTCTGGAACGTGCCGCAAATATACTCCTGTCCTGTTCGGTCCTGTCGCAAAGCTGTGGTGTAACCAGTGGCGGCTCGTGCCTTTTGGATGTGCTAGGGTGCTAATATAAAAAAATGGTATCATGAATGTTGTTGTGAAAAAAAATTTTTTTTTTTTTTTAATCTGTGTTTTGTATGAAGATTTTTCAGGAAATCCGTGCGGCACACGGCCAAACTGAAACTTCCTGAAATTTTTCATACAAAAAACTGATAAACAAAAAAAAAAAAAAAAAATTCTGTTACAACAACATCAATAATGTCCTTTTTTTAAATATCAGCACTCTAGCACACCCAAAAGTCGCGAGCCGCCACTGGGTGTTACCCCACTTTCTGAAAGGGGGAAAGGTTACAACTGATCTTTCAGCGATGCGTCGCCATACCTCCCTGTAGCTCATGTAAAGTTTCACCTTTTATGGAGTAGGTAATTACATTTATTTTTTTAAGTGAATATAGCCCAAAAGTCCCCACTGCCTACAACCATTTTGTTCCAGTGATATCAACTATGTCATCCATAATTCAGATATGCTGTGAGGCTGAAGGTAGTGGGGTGGGGATGAGATAAGGAAGGCGAGGAATTATCTGGCTGTTCAGATCTGGTCACCAAACATATCTAAAGCCATTTCAAACAACGTTTCGATTCCGAATGATGGCCTTTCACCAGGGAGATACAAGGGCTAGTTGTTTCATAGAACTTGAAAAAATTCATCAATTTTCAAAGTATTAAAGTTCTGCGAAGCTAATGGCCCTAAATGGAATAATAACAGAACTTCTATAGAACTTTCACAGATTTTGAATATTAATTTTGAATTTTGATGAATTTTTCAAGTTCTGAGAAACAACTGGCTCTGGAATTTTATTTCACCACTTCTTTCCAATCTTTCCAATTGTTATAACATAATAACATTATTTCATTTTAATCCAACAGATATAAGTCAACGATTCAAGCATACAAACAGATTGGGAAGAATGATGGCATGAAAGGACTGTGGAGAGGTAAGATACCAGTTTTTTTCTAAAACTGCCTTGTCATTAGTAAATATTCATGCAAGGTTTTTTATTGTATAGTGGTATTAACCATACATATCGATGATTGATGTGTATTATTATTCATAACTAGGTATGTCATAACAACATCTTTTCTTTATTCCTGGGCAAGATTTGAGATTTTCACGACCAATACCTAATATTATCGTGATTAATCTTTGGGTCATGATACAGTGCTCTACCTACCTTAATGTTGGACACTGTAACGCTGTCCGAAACGTTGGATAAATAAGGAACAATTAAAATTTCAATTGACTTTAATGCATTTTCCTTTTCAGGAACAATTCCCAACATTAGCCGAAATGCGATCATCAATGTGGCTGAAATAGTTTGTTATGATGTTGTCAAAAGCACAATTCTCCAAAAAGATCTGATGAAGGATGCGATCCCGTGTCATTTTGTGTCTGCAGTCATAGCAGGTGAGATCATTGTAAACTTGAAAAAAAATTGAATAAATCAATTTCCGCTTACTGTGGTGGTACTAGGAGATTTTCAAATACAGTCAGGATCAAAGATATTGAAACACGTCAGGATATTCGTAACCCGGGAAAGTTTGTCTTTGTTTTAAAATTAAATTAAATTTAAATGAAAATCAAGCGTACTGATTTCGGTTGTCTGTGATGTTCCTTATTTATTCCTGCGAGAAATCTGGTCATCTGGTTAAATGAGCTCAAATTTGCTTTGATTTTAAGTGTCATTTTCAAAATTAGAGCCGAGTGCTGAAGAATAAAGTACCTAATAAAGCGATAAAGTACCTTCTTATAAGATAATATCTTTAACAGAAATTATTTAAAATGCCGTTTTCTAAATTCGAACTAATTTCTCGAGAATTCGCTAGGGTTTTCGCTAGTTCAAGAAAGTAATAGAAAATCGTCAATTCCAGTGCCAACTGATTTTCGCATAGATTCGTAATAATTCAGATATTTTTTAAACCTTTCCAATTTTACAATAAAGAAAATTGTTTGAATTAAAATGGTTTGATTATAATAAAAACCCACAGTTAATTTGATTTTAGTCAATAGTCGATTTGGCTGATATCAATAAATAATAAGTAAGCTCAAGTACTTATTAAAAAAGTTAGACAAAAAAACTTTTCAGTAAGCAAAAATTCCCATTTTTTTGTCATCTTAACAAAAAATATTACATTATGGTACAGACCTTGAAAATTATTACGTGTGTATGTAAACTACCCGTCTAAACAAGTAAATGAGTTCAGATGGTGGGAGTTTCTCGAAATTTTGTAAAAGAAATAATATAATGACCAATTTATTTTCAGGATTCTGCGCTACAGTGGTAGCATCTCCTGTGGACGTGGTAAAGACTCGCTACATGAATTCCCCCAAGGGTCAGTACAAGGGCGCACTGGAATGCGCCATCAGGATGGGAGTACAAGAAGGCCCATTAGCATTTTACAAAGGGTAAGGTTATTCCGCTCACCCGAGTATTTATTAATGCTAGCAGTTATAAACAGGTTTTTGTCATCTTTTGGCATTATTATTCGGTCCTATTACGATAGTAGCTTTGTCACAAACTATCATCCATATCATATATAAAAAAATAGTTTTTTATGGTTTCCAAAATTGTAACCTGCTCCAATATTCGCGAACTAGGTGTGATTCTCGATAGTAAGTTATAATATCAATGTCATATCAATCAAATAACAAATAAAGCTGCTTAAATGCTTAGTTTCATCGTAAGAAATACAAAAGAATTCACAAACACCGTAATTATCAAACGACTATACTTTGCATATGTACGAAGCCATCTAGAGTTTGCGTCAACTGTGTGGTCTCCATTTTATGCAGTACATATAAACAAAATTGAATCGATTCAGAAAAAATCATAAAATATCTTTCTTACAAATCGCACAATCGATTAATTATCTTGATGCGAATTTTTTTTTCAAAGTGATGCATTTAGTGTACGCAGACAATTCTCAGATGCGATGTTGATAATAAAATCGTAAATAACGTAACTGACTGTCCTGAATTATTGAACAGAATAGTTTTAAAAGTACATACCTACACGGCACACACGTTCGTGTAATATTTTTAAAAGAAAAACACTGTAAAACAAATTCAAACCAAAATGCTTACCTCATAAGACTGTGTTCAACAAATAATAAGATTCTCTTTGATATAGATATATCTTCAATTGTGACGAAAATAAATATAAAAATAAAAATGTATTAAATGAGTCCAAAACTGCAAAATTTTGTTATATATTATGTAATGACATGTATGATGTATGTACTACCTACCACCTGTTATAATAATGTAATATCTTTTAGTTGTTGTAAGATTTTAGTTTGCGTTAATTTTATTAATTTCTAGATAGGTACACAATATAATAGTATAATGAGGAAATCTATCATTATTTTCTCAGTTAGGTAAATTATACATGTATAAATTAATCCAATTGTAAACTGTTGATTTCCCTAAAATAAATAAAAAATATGGCGCGGCGTCAGAGTTGTACTCAAAGTCGGAGTCTTAAAGTTCAACCGTACATTCGTCAGGGTATTAATACTGTCAGATAATGCCACCAATATTTTTTAGGCGGGAGAGGGGGGGGGTGGTTCGTTATTATTTTTCTTGAATTAATTCTTTATTAAATGGCCAAAATATCTGATAAAGAACCAATTTACAATGCGAGATGTCACATAGAGAGTTAGGTCTGAGGGCGGGGGGAGGGGGGGGGGGGTATAATTATTGTATTTATTAGAAAAGTATATTAAGTACATAGTTTTAAAAGTATATTAGCTTATCACACTTTTGGAAGTCGACGAGATAATTTGAAAGGGGTCTTAATAAATTAAAAACAAATACTTATTTTTAATCTGGGTTGAACCTCAATATTTTTGGCACAAATTGGAAAACGTTCAAAGTCGAATTCCAAATGAGATAAATGATTATTGATAACAAGTAGGCGGGTACATTTATAAGAAACAAACATTGGACAAAGTACATACACGGTCATAAACTGAATGTTTGTACATCTTATCCATATTGGGTCACATTCTAATCTCAATCAGTTATTTAATTATACGTGAATACTGAATACCACACAAGATTTCATCTCCAACCAAATTTTGCATTTTCTTAATTATTTTGCAAACATTTATGATAAAAAAAAAATTTTTAAATCTGGGTGGGCATCGATTAAATAAATATCGATGAGGGTGGGATAATAAAATGAGCAAGGGCTGTACACAGTGGCGTAGCTAGCATAGATGGCACCCGGGGTGGAGCGAAATGGGATAGGGCGGGATGGATTCTAACATCTGTGAGGTATATTGGGATGGGGTGGGACGAAATGGGATACCATCATGGACTAGTTGAAGCAGGTATCGGCTCTACCGCGTTCCTGTATATGGCCTAATACACCGCGATGCCTGTTATTACTTGTTTTTTTTCCTACAGTCGGGTGTCACCCCTCATCGAGGTTGGGTGTCACCCCTCGCTGGGTGGCACCCGGGCGGGTCATCCCCCCCCGCCCCCCTTCCTAGCTACACCACTGGCTGTATACAATGCTTGCGTCACACATTGCGTATTTCGGATATCGCTCGCCGTACATTCCCAATGGGAATATACGGAAAGCGATGTGCTGAAATAGGTCAAGCCAAATGATCTTTTATAGCTGTGTGTGACACAAGCATAATACTTATTATAAGCAATCAAATATGATAGGAGTTATTGGTATCAAATTTGTAAACACATGACAATTTTATACAAAACAATAAACTATATTTTGTTGATTGATTTAAAATTTAAACCTATCCCTTTTATGTGATGCAAATAATAAGATGAGATGAATAGAGGTTCCGAAAAACCTATTAATAAAATGCCCCCACCCACGATAATAACGTTAACTAAACATTTGTAAAATTGTTTTTTTAATTTTCTTTCAGATTTACGCCTTCCTTTGTTCGTCTCGTCTCCTGGAATATTTGTATGTGGATAACATACGAGCAGATCAAAAAATATGTGTCTTTTAAGTTACAAAAGAATGACGACGAATGATAGAAATACTTATTAAAATGTGAAATAATTTATGCAGACGAATTATGATGGGTAATTCGATGGTGATTTATAGATATTTTACTCACAGCATAGATGCATAGATACTACAGATAATAAAGATTTCGATGGTTACATAGATAAGGGAATTTATTTATCCATGGAATTAATGAAAATATTGTGGATGGGCTAAATTCTGAATAGGTGTAGGTACTTACATAATTGATGTGACTAAATTGACTATCGCAAATCCCAAGGAAAAAATACAAAAATGTATTTAAAAATAATAAGTTAATTTTAAAGATCAAATTTTTTTTTTAACAGATTCAGGGACTACTTGTAAATAATGTAAACACTATTTTACCGATATTGCTCTATGGCCATGGGCGTAGCGGGGTTTTAATTTAGGGTGGAGCAAAAAATAAAAATCTAAAGTAGGTACCGAATAAAAGTAGGCTTCTACAACATATTCATTCTTTAGACTATGAATACAAAGAATTTTAACGGAAGAAGGAAGAAACATCCTATGAAGTGCTGTAAATTTGAAAACGCGACTCGGCCGACTATCCCAGAGGTAATGCATCGGTCAGCCAGGGTGGGGCATGGGGCAAACGTCCCAACTTGCCCCACCGTGCCTACAACCATGTCTATGACATAGGTATACCTTTATAAGTGGCATTTTTTTTATTATTTTAAGTCGTGAAAAATAATACTAATTTCGGTAAGTTTTGCAATCTTAAAAAATCTTATACATTTTTTTGTATAAGTATAACTTATATATTCGTACATGTGTATATTTTATTTATTGGTGTTAAAAAAAATATATTTATTTTTATTATTCAATTTAAAATAAATTAATTTTGATATTACACATTTTTAAAGTTGATCTACCAAAAAATTTGTAAGCTTTTTAAATATGGCAAATTTTATAATAACTGTTCTAATATTTTGAAACAATCACAATGAACAATATTATTTTTGTAATAATCGCCCGGGCCTCACATTAAGTTTGGTATTCAAAATCAGATGTAGACAATAATTTTCATTTATTTTTGAATACCGAGTGAGCAAAATTTCATCAAGGAATGTCAAAAGGGGAAAGGGTTTATTGATATTAAAAAGTGGAACATATTATAATATTACTTATCTCCCATTTAAAGCATTTGCTTGTGGATGGAAGAAAAGTTTACATTTCACATATGTACAGTTAATACAGTCACGTGTGTTACATATTTAGGTAGGTACAGTTAATATACAGAAATCACATATTCAAGACCCTTTAACTTAAAAACAAAAACGTCCATGTACTCAGTAAATATTTTTTTAATAATGTAATCAGTTGATAATTTCAATATTTTTTTTAATAATAAAGATAGATTACTTTTTTATATTCTTGAAATGTACACAGTTGGTCCTCGAGGTACTTGAAGAGTATCTTATTAATAACTGGGTGACAACAAATCTTTAATTCACTTGCTTGAAGGTAAAAACTTCGTAATATATAGTGTTTTTTTATAGAAATATATTTCTGAAGATAGTTTTTTATTTAGCACACAATGAGCTAGAAAAAGGTAAAGCTAAATTCTCTAGCTATAAAGTGTGAAAGATTGGTTAAGAGTTAGAGCTACAAAGTTGTATAATTGTCTCTGTATTAATAATGTCAGATTAAGCATTGTTTGTTAATTTTATAATAATCTGTGATTCTCTTATTCCATAATATACCTATGTTAATGAGTTAGCGAATGTAAATTATATTATAGCAAATCATAGGTACATAACTAACCTTTTGTCCGTTTTATTTGAATTATTTTTTTGCAAAGCAGCTTTAAATAATCCCTGAGAATAAAACATAAATCTATTTGGCTGGACCAAATGCATTTTTATGAAATGTATCAGTTAATAATACTATTAAAAATAAATGATTATTTTATTTGTACATTTGAATATTTCTTTAAAATATTGTTTTTATAATGTGATTACTGCACAAGAGTTCAAACTGCCCGGAGCCAGCAGTACTATGGTCACTAAGGTGTTCCGAATCTGGGAATTGCTAGGAGGCTGAAGGAAGGAGGGAGGGAAGGAGATGGAAAGTTGGGAACTGTCTAAATCAAGGCTAGTGCCATTTCAAGCAAAATTTTAATCCTTAATGGTGGTATCTCATAAGGATATTATCTATTGCGCTAGAAACAAATGGACCATTTGTATTACCTTGGTTCAATTGCAACCATAGAATAAAGAAGAAAAATTAGGAATGACATCCATACTAAATTTGAGCGGAAACAAATGTTCCATTTCGCTCCGTCTCACACTCGCCTGACATCATAGAATAAAGAATAACACAAAGCACTTCTTATGTTATTCTTTATTCTATGATCGCAATACTACGATTAGTTATAATAATATGGCCTTAGGTATACTAAATTTAATTAAAAATAATGTGTAACATTATAATTTTTGCAGGCAATAATAATAATGTTATACATCAATAACTTTAATAAAAATATCAAAACAATTAAATAATATATCTAAGGCCATCTATTAGTAAAATTTTGAATCACCAATATCATGTGAACATCTTGATGTATAAGAAAAATATAGATAGCTCCATCTTTTGGTGAAACGTGGAAAGCTTTTGTAATTTTCCAAATCTTTGGAAAAACAATTTTTTGGAAAGGTACAATCTTCCGTCGAGAAAGAGTAGACAGAAAAAATGGAGCGCACAAATAAGTGATACTTAAATTAATTCAGATGCGCATAGATGGCGCTAGTTATTTTAAGAAATAACACTTTGGCAAGGTGTGCTTTATAACTTTATGAATTAATCGTTAGCGCCCTTATATATGCAATAGGAACATGAATAACTAATTTTGTCCACAAACAAATTCAAATCTTTGAAGAAAGGCTTACAAACACAATATTGGATTGAATCAACAATGACACTGTAACTCGCATATATTGTATCACTTTTCGTTATTTGCTTCCTTAGTACTTACTTTGATTTTATTTACATATTTTTGAATTATATACTTCTTATATTCTTTCATATTCTATACTTTTAAATTATTTTAGTGCACTATATGTAAATAAAATCGACCACCGCAACATGGGCATGTGTATTAATCGATCGTAATTAATATTCCATATTTTTTATATTCTATTAAATTATTTTAATGCACTATATACAAAATCGACCACCACGACACGAAGTGTCTAGCATGCTGGTCGAAAAATTCTCAACAAATAATGCAATAAACACTACAATGAATAAAGAAAACAAAACTCTTTTCAGCAGGCTACAAAGTGCCTCAAAAAATAAGAAAGAAAAGTAGCTTCGAAGTTGTGTAGTTTGTGGAATCTCTTAATAGCAGACCCCAAAGCGCCTTAAAATGTTATATTCCACAATCTGCGTAGATGAGTAGTGTGGCGCCAAAGCTCCTTAAAAGAATTTCCGCAATCAGCGTAGCTTGGAAGTTGTGTAGTTTGCAGAATCATTTTTCAGCAGGCGCCAAAGCGCCTTAAATAATTCACTCCGCAATGTGCGTAGATGAGTTGTGTATTTCACGGTAACTCTTTTCATCAGACGCCAAAGCACACTGAATTAATATTTTCCGCAACCTGCAAAAGTTCAGTTGTGTAGTTGGGGAAAACTCTTTTCAGCAGGCGCCAAAGCGCCATAAAAAAGATTTCCCGCAATCTGCATAGCTTTGAAGTGTGTAGTTTGCGGAATCTCTTTTGAGTAGGCACCTAGGCGCCTTAAAAAATTATTTTCGCAAGCTGTATGTCTTTGAAGTTGTGTAGTTTGCAGAATCGCTTATCAGAAGAGGCCAAAGTGCCTTAGAAATATTTCCATAATCTGCAAAGCTGAGTTGTGTAGTTTACGGAAACTCTTTTCAGCAGGCGCCAAAGTGCCTTAAAAAAAGAATTTCCGCAATCTACGTAGCTTTGAAGTTGTGTAGATTGCGGAATTTCTTTTCGACATGCGCAAAGCGCCTTGAAATAAGAATTTCCGCAATCTACGTAGCTTTGAAGTTGTGTAGATTGCGGAATTTCTTTTCGAAATGCGCAAAGCGCCTTGAAATAAGAATTTCCACAATCTGCGTAGCTTTGAAGTTGAATAGTTTGTGGAATATGTTTTCAGCAGGCGCCAAACCGCCTTGAAATAAGACTAACTAACTAACTAACCATCACGCCGTTTCCCCGCAGGGGTAGGCAGAGAGGACGGACCGCCAAACAACTCGGTCTTGGCACACACTCTTTGCCTCACTCACATTCATACATTCTCTTCTATTATTCTGACTTTTGACATGGCCCGACTCAAGTATCTGATTCACTTGATCGTGCCATGTCTTCCTCGGACGTCCACGACTTCTTCTACCATTCACATTTGCGTCGTATATTCTTCTTACACTGCTTTCTTCGTTCATTCGCTCTACATGCCCAAACCATCTGAGGGTCCCTTTCTTAATCTTACTCATTATGCATACATCAGCCTTACATTCTTTGCGGATATCCACATTTCTCACATGATCATACATTGTTTTACCACACATACTTGAAATAAGAATTTCCGCAATCTGCGTAGCTTTGCGGCTGTATAGTTTGCGGCATATCTTTTCAGCAGGCGCAAAAGCGCCATAAAATGACATTTTTCGCAATCTGCGTAACTGAGTTGTGTATTTTGCAGGAACTCTTTTCAGCAGGCACCTAAGCGCCTTATAAAAAGAATTTCCGCAATCTACATAGCTTCTTAATAAAAATAATCCTAATACCAAAGTTGACCAGTCAGACAATTGTTGATGATATTCAAATTTATTCGCCAACTTCCAAAACCTCATATAATGTGTCATACACTATGTTCAAAGTAATAAAAGCATTGAATGTAAAAAATCTTATTTTATTTGAAAAGCAATATCTTCCTCAACGTTCTTCTCAATCTGAGCAAAACTGAATCCTTGTTCAAGGAAACTTGTTTTCATCTTCCCTCTTTTGGTACGGAGGAACGGAGGACAGCATCGATGAAACACATGATAAAAATAAATCTTAGATAGATATTATTCAATTTTCAAGCCACTCCAGGTTCAAAATACACGTGGAAAGTTCACAAATAGTAAAATTACAAAGTCTGATAGATTTTGATAAGGGAATTGAAAATTATGGTTCTTTCTGCAACAATTCAAGGTAATATTGTTGAATTCAAAGGTATTTATGACTTTGCCTGGAGTTGATAATCGTTTGATAAGCTGTCTTGCGGCAGCGGTAGTAGGGTTATCCGATAAGGGCTATTGATGTGTTTTATTCCTACTTAGTGAGGGTAGATGCCTTAAAACACCGCTTGTTAAGTGGGTGCATGATTATTGGTAGGTACATATAATAATAATTATAATGGCCATCACAGTGGTCAGCTATGTTCCCGACGGGAACTCGGACGCCAAACCTTGCCAGAGACAAAGTATGCTGACTCAGCGGGTAGGCATGGATTCTCATCTTCAGGGATGGGCATGAGGTGCTTATTCACAAGTACATCTGCATGAATCAATGAAAGGCAAGATCTTCTGATAACACAGTTAATATCTATTTCAATATAAGTGCATTACAAAAACAGGCAGGAATTGGAAACTTACCCCCATCATTGACCGTTTAACTATACCTAATCTATGTAACTATGTTACTGCCGATGGAAGGGGACGCCTTCCTCCAGGGTTCCACGACTGCTCCAGAGCGGCATCCAGCCTGCCAGCCCGTCTCTCGTACAGTTTTCAGCCAAGAAATCTACCGGGACCTCGTGGATTACCTCCGGTAGCCTTCCATACGTAAGTTAGCGCAACCTCCATGGCGTGCGAGGTAAACTGGGTAAAAGGCGGTTTTTGCCTACAAATACCGATTCCATCCGAATACGTAATTAATACTGCTCGTTCCCGACAGCAATCAAGTACCAAGCGAGCGAGGATTACGCCAGAACGCGTTGATTCCAACCCAACGGAAACCTTTTTCCACGGTGTACACTGACACGTGTATCACTTTTCGGGTATGATTTTAATACACGCATTCCGCGTATTTACTTCCGATTCGGTCACGAACGCATTCCGGTAACTTCCAGGATCGGATGCCTGGATTGATTTTTAAAAGAGCCTTTGCTCCGCTCGACTTTAAGATTTACAAAGACAAGCTACTTGGCACTAGTGACGTTCCCACAGAGTCCGTGCCCAATCAGGCTCTGTAGGTAAGTAAAAGGCCTGCAAGAATAAACCGCTTCCTGCGTATTTGCACCGATATATGGCTGTCAAAAAAACCATAGACAATACTAATATATTAGTAATCAGTACCTGATTACAATAGTTATGAACATGTTAAATAGTTTCTTAATAAGCCCGTAGCTGTAATTGAAGAACTGATTTAATCATTTTTGTAAGAAGCAAACAGCTTACACGTAGAATATTGTTACAACTCCAACACAGAATCACATTTGTATACCCCCGTTCGCCGTATACAAAATTTGGGTAATGACTATAAAGATGTTGTTGACATATTTAACACATCATTCACTAAATATAAACAAGCCATAGTAGAATTTATATCAGAAAGAAGAACAACAAATTTAATTAATCCAACTGCATAGCTCTGCTTCGAATTATTTCACATGTTTTGTACTTTTCCCAGTCTACAGTTTTTCCATCTTGCATGGTGGAGTATTTTGTTTTTTATTGTATTTTTGTTTTATTGAAACAAAAATGTATTTGGTTTTTGTTTAGTTTATGATTTTGTTTTTTTTATTTTGTTATGCACATTTAGATTTAGATGTTCTTTTTTTAAAAAAATGCATGTAAAAGCCCAGCCGGGCGTGAAATTCAAAATAAATAAATAAATAAATATTAAAATTGAAAATAGTTTCTTATGCTAAAGTTGCTTGGAGGTGGAGTTTTATTATGTCTTAAAACTAATTTTAGGTATGGGGGAGAGGGAGAGGATTATAGGATAAGAATAGGAGATGCCCCCGATACATTCCATACTTTTAATTTACGATTGTACACATTGCTTTTATTCAATACTTCTGAAGGTTATATCTAAAAATTACAATATTATGAAATTTTGTGTTATATTGGGCGCATAAATGGGGAATTGGGCAATTTTTTCTGATGTTGGTTCTACATGTGGGCAAATGAAAAAAAAAGGTTTCTTTAACAATAGCTCCATACCGGAGGCTCTGAGTAATTTCATTCGGAATGCTGTGTGGAGGAAAGGCTTTTTAAAGGAAAGGAAGGAGAGAAAGTTCTGAGTAGGATAAGGTCTGAGGTCTGACATATCCATTCTATAATTCATAATCCATTCCTCCGACTGCGGTGCATGGCGATAGGTTGAGAGTGCTTATGTTGCCAAATGGTCTCCCTCAATTAGCCATGCAGTAAATAGGCAGACTCATCCGCCGCCAAGACCTAGACAAACTTCACCCCATGTACCCGGGCACCCCTGCTAAATCACCAAACGTAACGAACCACTTGGAGGACCTATGGCAGAGGTGTTGGTTATCCAATAAATGTTGGTTCACGTGGTGGCGGTACCCATATCCGCTTCCAAAAGAGCAATGATGTGCGGTGTTGATCTCAAAGGAATATAAATATTTATTAAGTAAGAGAGTCTAGGCCATTATTCAGAATTTTAAATAGCAAGATTTGAGTTGAAGTGAGTTAAAGTTGAGAAATTTAATGGATTCGGTATAGTTTGGAAAGTGTAATTTCAGTTTATAATGTTTAAAATTTTTTTTTAATTCCTTCGATTCTTTCAATATGGGCTTGATAGACAGGAGTCCAGATTGGCATGCGGTGTTCTAAGTGGGATATTATGTCATTATTTTTGATATACGAATTATAAATCCTAGCATTTTGTAGGCTTTGTTGATGACTTCATTAGTTTGGATAAAGTTTAATTTAACATCCAGTATTATTCCATCGACCCTGATAGATTCAATAGATGATTCCCGTTTAGTGTATACTCAAAAGGAAATTTTATTTTTGTTACGTGTAAATGATAATGTATCGCATTTTGAGATAATTATAACAAGTTTGTTCAATTCACAGTAGACAAAAAGACAATTGATTTGACAACGAAGTATATTTTTTTGTCATCTGCATATTATGCTAGGTAATTAGCGAATAAAAAACATTTGCAAATATCATATACATATACACACATTAAATAATAATGGCCCTAAATGAGATCCTTGAGGCACGCTGGAGGGCACAGAAAAGAAGCGAACTTAGTTTCTTCAACTGAAGTACATTGAAGATTGCAGAAAACAGATTCACAATTTGAAAGCACCTGGCTTGTGTGTTCGACCGAAGGTGCCAAAAAAACGTATTTTGCAGTTATTGACTCTTATGAGGAATTGAACTTACATAGATGATATTTTACTCGTTCTAATGCCCAGTTCAAATTATCAAAAACCTTTTTTAATAGCCAACGAGAGCCTCACAGTGGTCAACGGTGAATGTTTGTGGTCCACATAACGTTTATAAATTTCATTCTGTATCAGTGTCTGATTTATCGGGATTAATTTATCAATTTTTCAAAAAGACCTGAGGTTTCACATTATCATCAAACTGAATACATCGAATGACAGGCTTTACATTTGACGCAATTCGCTTTACTGCTTTATCTAAAAGAAAAAAATATTTTTAAGTAATGTACAAGAAACAAGCACAATAATATAAACTTGTGGGAAATTAAATTAAACTTACAATTATTGGTTTCATTCTTTCTGTCGTGTTCTGCTAGCTCTTTAGGATGCTTTCTTCTTTTGTGAATTCTGCAGTTTGATCCGTCAGCAAAAGTTTTGGGACACCACGGACAAGCGAACGGTGTTTCACCAGTGTGATTATTTAAATGCGACTGAAATAACAAGAATAATAAACATATTTTATGCAATAGACAAGGTACCTATACATGTATACAAGGTATGTATATATCTATGCAGCGTGTAACAGTACGCCCCAAAGGATTTTAATCAGTAATTCCTGAGAATATTTGGAGTAAAAATGTGCATGTCATTTCGCTGTCTGATGATATTTTTTTTAAATTAAAAACAAAAAAATATTTTTCATTCACATGTCGCCCTGATCAGACTTCCAACCAAGAACTACCAACATTATCTTCATTTTCTTAAAGCATATTTTTATTGGCTGCTACCTTTATAGTAGGGGAGGCGGAGCAGGGATTTTGGGATTTACTCAAGCGCGTCAGATTAACTAAGGGGAGATACCTCCCGACCCTGCTATGGACTACCACCATTTATGAACCAATAATATTGGTGGGTGCGGCTAGGGCAACCGATCAGATTAGTAAAAAAAAATCGATACCTGTAGTTACTCGAGCGTGTCAGATTAAGGTATCGTGAGTTAATTACATGCAGAAAAGTTTACATTTCAATAATCTGACGATTTGAACGTGGCGTAAGAAAATTAGCGAGTCACAAAGTTGCAAAAAAAAAACGTCACGTGGATTTACTCGAGCGCGGTTAATTTTTTTTTTATTTCGAAGGAAATAATGTAAGGATCACAGAAATAATATAATCTGACGATTTCAACATGCCGAAGAAGCTAAAATCATCACTGAGTGTGGAGCGTACAGCGGCTGACTGCGCTGAGAACTGCCTACTAACTCTCGACTCCATAGACATAGGAATATTACTAGACCTGCCCTAAGTGATAAAAGTGGTCTGCCTATATTTAAAGAGGAAAGATTTGATTGTTTGTTTGTTTGCATTGAATAGGCTCCGAAACTACTGGACCGATTTGAAAAATTACTACGACTCAAGCAGCGACATTTTAATTAAATTTTAAAAATAAAATAAGACTTATTGTGGCATAACTATAATAGTTAGACATATGCTGTCGCGACACTTATTGTAAATAATGATGTGTTCTGCAAAGTCGTAGTACAATATTTAATTCTATCATCAATAGTTTTCGCAGCGCACGCGATGTAAAGAATATTTTAGTTATTTTTTTTACACCTTGGGTAACATTATTGGAGTTTTAGTAAGGAGACCTAATTTTTTGAAAATATAATAAAGCCCTTGTCAATGTTGCAATGCCACATTCAAAGAAATGAAATGTTTCTCCTTGCATGTCCTTTCCCGTGCGTTCCCCTCCAGCATTCCACTTCCACCTTCCCCGCCACCGCTCTCCCGCTCCCCCGTCCCGCCAACTCCCTTCCGCGTTCCAAATATTCAGTCCTAGCCGGGTACCATAGCCGCACTGTATCGTACCGTACCGTACCGTATCCGGGGACCATAAACAAATCGAAGGTGACTCACCTTGATGATATCACCAAAGATTCGGTTGACTTTTTGGATCGGTGTTATACCCGCCTGGCCGCGCGGCACTTCATTCCTCTCCCGCCCGGCCCGTAGCCGAGCGGGGTGACCGTGACCACGCAACTTTTTTCTAATACTAAAATTTTTAAACTCGAGATATCTTTCGAATGAAATATCCGAATTGAATAATTCAAAAAGTTAAATAAAGGTATTGAAGATGTCTTGAATATAAAGTAATTTATTTTGATAAGAATTAAAACCAAGATACAAATAAAGAGCCCTTTCAAGCGGTGACATTTTAATTAAATTTTTAAAATAAATGAACACTTACCGTGGCATAACTATAATAGTTAGACATATGCTGTCCCGACCTTTTTTGTAAATAATGATGTGTTCTACAAAGTCGTACTACATTATTTTATTCTATCATCAATAGTTTTCGCAGCGCACGCGATGTAAATAATATTTTATTTAATTTTTTAACACCTTGTGTTACATTTTTGGAGTTTTAGTAAGGATCCCTAATTTTTTTGAAAATATAATTTAGCCTACGTCACACAAAGATAGTGTAGATTCCTAACAGTGAAAGAATTTTTCAAATCGGTTCAGTAGTTTCGGAGCCTATTCAATGCAAACAAACAAACAATCAAATCTTTCCTCTTTATATATATAGGCAGACCGCTTTTATCACTTAGGGCAGGTCTAGTAAAATTCATGTCTATGGTTGAGTCGTACGTTGATAGGCGCTTGCTTGTTTTATATTCTGTGGCAGAGCCGGAGGCCCTTAGGCCGCGCGTTCGTGTACAACGCTTTGGTTTATTCATTGTGTAAAGAAATTTAATAAGTGAATTTTTTAAGAAGTTTAATTAAGCGATTTTCTTTTTATCATTATAATAGGTATATATTATTTTTTGTTCATTGTAATTCTATTCAGTAATAAAAAATAAAAAACTTAAAACTGTCAGATTAAGAAAATCCCTCCACATAATTGTCAGATTATAGGTCAGCACAACAAGGACATCAAACTGAACCGTCTGTATAAAAATCTGACGCGCTCGAGTATGTCAAGGTCACGATTTTTTTTTACATTTTCAAAAATCTGCCACGAGTTTAGGTTACGTCCAAATCGTCAGATTATTGAAATCTAAACTTTTCTGCATGTAATTAACTCACATTACCTTAATCTGACACGCTCGAATAAATCCATTTTTTTTCTATTTTCTACCTCTTCATACGGCCACCCCCACCACTCAAGTCGTCAGATTAATATCTCTCCATTACCAGAAACACGTAGGGCGTATACGCTATTAATATCTGACGCGCTCGAGTAAGTCATTGTGACGATTTTTTTTTACATTTTTGAAAATTTATACTCGCTCCCCCCACCACTGAAATGGAATACATCACATAAACTTTTTTTCTTTTTAGCATCTAATCTTTGCAATCCAATAGGTCTCCACAACGCTCGAGTAACTACCCATTTAGCGTTATTTCCTCCCCTACTATTATGTATGATTGCAAGATTCAACCAGAAATAAATGCTATCTAGATAGTGACTTGGATAAATTTATCCATTTTTTATTTAATATGCAACATCTATTCCAGATTTGACCATATCTTTTTCTGATTTTTCTGTTTCAGATTTTTGATTGAGTTTTGCTTATATTGTTTTCATTAATTAAATATTACAATTTGAGGTTTTAGTCATTAAGTTCAAAATAAAAATAAATATTCATCCTAGACTTGCAGAAAAGTCAATAAATATCGCATATTAAATAAAAAGTGGATAAATTTATCCAAGACACTTTCTAGATAGCATTTAGTTCTGGTTAAATCTTGCAATCATACACAAAGGTAGCAGCCAATAAAAATATGCGTTAAGAAAATTAAGATAATGTTGGTAGTTCTTGGTCGAAGAATGATACAGTTAAATACGACCGAATCGGATAGGGACACATTAGCTCAGTTGGTAGAGCACTGACCCGGCAAATCACAGGTCCTGGGTTCGTGTCCCAGATGTGAGCGTATCTTTTTCTGATTTTCATTAATATTGTCTTCATTAATTAAAATATAAGAGTTGACACAAAGTAGATAACATAGAATGGTAACATATAATGGCTATTAATACTGGACAACTCAGTTGCGACATATGATGGAAAATTATTTTTATTGTTTTTAATTTTTTTTTAATTTTTTAAATTTTTTTTTACTTCAAATATGCTCAGGAATGGCTGGTTAAAATCCTTCAGGTACGTGCTGTTACACCTGTGTAGCCGGTTACATTCATTCAATTAAATCTCACCTGAAACGACCTTCTCCATTTAAACCCTTTATTGCAGAAACCGCAAACAAATCTGCAAGTGTCTATATGAACATGCATATGCTCTTTTAGAGAGCTGTGGGCATTAAACATTGATGGGCACTTGGAGCATTTGAAGTTTAATTTACCGTAGTGAATATTTATGTGTTTCTTCAGAGTAGAATTCAATTTAAACCTACAAAACAAATATAAACACTGAAAACTACAATGAAAAATAAATTCATTCATTTCTCAAGGAAGAGAGGTGATTTATACACAATTTAAGAAAAAATCATTTACAATTTGAGTTCGAGCCTCTGTCACAACCCAATCTTGTAATTTTGTATTTTTTTTCTATATGAATTTCATTGAATATTATTATGTAGATACTGCTGAAAAAAACTTTCGGGTTCGGAATGTGTGAATTGAGCAGTGACCATTTCCTCGCCTTAGTTCTTAATTGTCTAAACGACCATTAGAAAATTTTACGGGAGGAGAAGGTTTTCTTTTATTATTCCAATAAAACATTATGATAGGTGTTTAAGATATACTATGTATTTCCGTAAAGTAAAGGTCTTATTAGTTTAAATAATTCTTAGTTAAGCTATTAACTATCATTTTTTATACTTTATTTTTAATTTTAAAGTGGAGATTGAATATAAACTAAAGTGGTCGCATGGACAATTAAGAACTAAGGCGATGGTTTAAAAATATGTACTATCAAATAGATTCAATGTAAAAATGTGTAACAACTAATAATCTACTGACAAATAAATGTTTTTATTTTGTAATATTATTTCAATAATTAATATCAAAACCTATATGTAACAAGATAATTCCATTTAAAAATAAGAATATTTATTTGGAAATGTCATTACGCTTGTAATGTTTGAAGTGTGTTCATTAAAATAGAATTAAAAAGTTAAAAGAGAGATATGTATTAATTAAAGAATATTGATTTTGTTCTGAAAAAGAAATTAAGACTAAGGACGGGTATTAAAATATTTCGTGATATTAATTATTATATCATTAAAATTAATCAAAAAATTCAAGTTCTGTGAAAGTTATATTCAAATTCGGTTTGCCAGTTACCACAGTACAGTGGTAACTCAAGATACGAGTACCCTAACATACGAGACATTTGAGATACGAACCGTCGAGTGAGCGAAGTTTTGCTTTGAAATACAAGCAATATTTGAGATTCGAGGAACAGCCGGCTGTCTCACAGAGTAAAAAACCTTTTGCTTGTTAGGAATGTACGTATTCATATTCTCGTCTTCGAAAAATCATTTTTTTAAAAGGGAAATTTGACGAAACACATGCTGATACACAGTGGAGAAAAACCCTTTTCATGCTCCGACTGTAAAAAATCGTTTAATCATAAAAGTTCTCTCACGAACCACATGCTGACTCATAGCGTAAAAAAACCTTTGCTTGTTATGACTTTATGTAAGGGAGATTTTGGGGGCTGGAACGGATTAATGTCATTTCAATGTGGAAAATTGCTTTGAGATAGAAGCAAATTGATATAGGAGCAAGGTTATGGAATGAATTAAACTCGTATCTCGAGGTATCACTGTACTTGAATAATAACAAAACTTGAATAGGAATTTTACAAAATTTGAATACTAACTTTGAAATTTGATGAATTGTTTAAATTCCGTGAAACAATCCGTCCTAAGAAAATTATATCTTAATTAAGAAATTAATTCTTTAACCCATGCTCTCTGTGAGACACTATTGCTGCTTATAAACTTGCAAATTTGATTTCATATTGAGGCCTTAAAGTCACAAGTAGTAAGTCTTAAACCTCAAGTGCGTAAGCCACAAACATCATATGTATTCCATTAGAGCCTCTGAAGGACAGATCTGACCGGGGCGTTCGTACATTATAAAAGTATTTTATTCTTTTTTAGAAAGAGAAATAATCATTTTTCTCAGTTTTGTCTCAAATATTTATACTTGATTCCAGTGGCGGCTCGAGCACATTTTTGGTTGTGGGGACCGTCATTTTTTGTGTATATACTTTCATGTTTTTTTCTGTTGTTTTTGTTTTACCAAAAAAAATTGAGTTGTTTGCGTTTGTCATGTGCTCCTACGAATTTTTGTGTTTTGTCAAACTTTCTGATACATGTTTAAAATATATAAGATTAAAATTAGTTTTAAATCTTATACCCAGATTGAGTATGTGAATATGTTTGTCAGTTAAAAGTCGACTTCATTAATTCTTTTTAATAGATTTTTTATTTCTTACAAAAAGTATAATAAAAGTATATAAAGTAAAATAGATCAGAAGATAAGTCACACACCTACCAGAAACACCATTTAGGTACCTATTCACATAAATATTAAGTTTAATAAAAATAACACAAGATAATCATAGATAATTCCGTTTAAATTACCTTTGATGTGTATTTACCACGAGAACGGCGCTATAGAAATAATCCGATCAACAATATTATTATTTACTAAACGTCAAATACGATTATAAAACGCCTAACGTGAATTCCATCCCGTGCATAACTGATCTACTTCAATTAGAACTAAAAACAAACATTCACAAGCTTCACACTGGGATTCTGGAGTCTGTCCCCACGATTATGGTATAGATAGTTCAAGTGCGCATGCCCGGATACTCAGTGCGCACAGTCAAGCGGGCGCTAGTATCTAGTACCTATGCGCCGAGTGTCGAGTCCAGTCCGAAGTGGCCGCTCGCGTCGCGTTAGTATTAGTAATTAGTATGCAATAAGGAAGAAAGAAGAGCAGTTGCACACTCGTTCGTAGAATCTTCTCAAATTTCGAGCCTAAAAATTAACCAAATTAATTTTGTAGATTATATTTCTGCAACTGTTAATTACTTTTATGTTGAGAACGCATCAATTATTTTTTGTGAACACAAAGAATTGTTAATTTTTTCAAGGCATGTTTCTGGAATAACTGGTGGGGACGGTCCCCATGGTCCCCTTGTGAGGAAACGCCACTGCTTGATTCCATGGATAGAAACCAAAAAATTGTCAAAGTGTATGATTACAAATAAGCGGATTTTTTTGTTTAAATTATATTTCAAAATTTTTATTTTTATTGTATGAACGGAATAAAAAAAGAAGTGACAGTTTTCTTACTAATTCCCTACGGAATATACGTATATTATGGACGTTTTGAGTCAAAAATTTTGATGATTTTTTTCATTTTCATGTTAGATTTTAATATTTAGAAATGTTAATATTTATTTCAAACACAAACATCTCAAAGATAATTTAATCTTGTTTCTAAAATGGTACATTTTTATTACAACAACTTAAATAAGACATATATAGCACATTTAAAACACGTCAGAAGCATTCTGAAAATCCATGAAATTTTACCATGTCGTTGGGACTTAAGGTGAAACAGAAGCGACAATTTTCATACAATCTATTTTTCAGCCGCATTCGAAAACTACAGATAACACTGTATTTATTTTAGTACAGAAAAATAATACTAATAATGAAATTAGCGCGAACGAAAATTTCACTGTTGTATGACTTATAATAACCAAGTAGTTACATTAACAAAAGTAATTATTTTTCATCAGATTTACGTTCGACACGGGTAGCTAAATTCCGCTACACCATCGGGCGCAAGGCGCGGGGCGCGGGCGCGGGAATAGGTATCCGTATGTTAGAAGGCGACAAACTGTGCGAGCGGTCCCGATATGCTCGTCTCGTGCAAGCTTTCGGCACATTCCTATGGTGTAGTATTATTTGTCGAAAAAATGTCAAGTTGCTATTCTGATTTTATTGTTTCTGGGCGCAGGGAATATTTGCGGTCGAGGCACGCAGTAAAAGAGGCGAAATTAACTACATAATTATAATAAGGGCCACTGTAACAATTTAGAACTTTCATAAAACTGTAACTATCACTAGAGACTTGCCTAGTTATTTTGTTGTTGCGACTTACTAAACAATAAAATGAATAGATCAAGCTGCGTGGGTTTTTACATTCTGTCACATTGTCACATATACTCGATCTGTCAGTCTTCACATATCTCTTCTGTTATTCTGACTGACCGTTTTCAAATAATTGATTCACTTGGTTGCGCCGTTTTTTGTGAAAAATTACCTCAAGACACAGAGATATAGTTAGAGGTGCTGAGCTTTACATAAATCCGATCGGGAGAAACTTGTTGAGGGAGACCATTTGAGCCTTCCTGCACTCTTCTCTTGACCCATCGCCTTGCTCCGCAGTGGGAGGGACGGATTCATTCGTCCGTCACTCCTGAACCCACTGACCCCAGATTCGTAGCCACGCCTCATGCCTTTTTCCTTCTCAGAACATCATCTCCTTCCTTTCCTTTAAATTACCATCCACACAGCATCCCCAAAGATGACATAGGCCCTGGAGGAAATTATTTTCCTATTGTAGCTATTGTAAAAATAAATAAATAACATTATTTTCTCAGAAAACAGTTCAGCGTTATTCTAAAACATTAGGCTTGCATTTTATAAACAAATATTCTGGGAAGAAACGAATCCCAGAATGGGTGAAACACTTACATATTATTTCTACAAACATTTGCTATGTAGGTAAGTAGAAAGGTATAGTTTGGCAAGAAAGTGTAGAAATTAATTAATTTGGAACTAAATTTTTTCATTACTATGGTAACACCGAAATACTCGTTTATGACATTTTGTATGGCTCTTGGCTTTACTGACTTTAATCATGTAGAACACACTGAAAATCGCTCGTTTAGTGTTTTTTTTTCATTGTTTGCCTGTGCATTGTTTGAATTGAATTAAAATGAACAAACCAATACGTAGTGGTGCAAGAGAAGTTGTAAACTGCGTGTTTCAACGCTGCCTAGCTGAATATCGTGCGAAGAAGCTCCTATCCAATTTGAAAGAAGTTTACAAACGAACTGCAGAAATGAATGGTACGTGGTATAGTTTTTTTTAATAAATTTCATTAGTATTACAAGATTTATGCCAATTTTTGTGCGATTATAACCATTACAATCTGATTTGAGGTTATGTTTAAAAATCCGAATTTGACATTTCCATTTGACAGTTAATATTAGGCCACAAGAAAAATGGAATAACTCAATTTAAAAAAAAAATAATAATATGCAACTTCTTTAAACTCATAGAAATGTAACTTGTTCTTAATTTTCTCTTTCTTTCTTTCTAAATGAATATTTACAGGTGTGCTTTTTTAAAACTACCTTCTATAGAATAATCATTTTAATGATGTTTTCCACATACAGGTAAATCTGAAAAGTAAGATAAATCGTCAAGGAAGGGAAAAGGCAGATGGAAAATTTGAAACACCGGGAAAACGGAAAATAGCATAAGTGTTGATGATTAAAAAAAATTGTTACAAAAACGTGATGAAAATCGAGGCAGATTATTATGCACGAGGAAGTACTCTATATGATGATATAGATGAACTGATAAAACGTTTAGATGAAGATGAAGATATGGAAGAAGAAGAATCATATGAGGACTAAGACAATAATTATTACATGTCGGGTGTTGAATAAATATACTCAGATTTTTAAATACCTATGTACCTACGTTTTTATAACAAAATAAACGCCCACTTAAAACCTGTTTTGTTTTATTTTACTTCTATTAAATTATGTGTTTTTGTGCAAAATTTATGAAAATACAAACACGTTATGAAATATGCATTTTGGCTGAAGCGTTTTTTAAAACATACATTCATTGTCTTATGAGCCATCACGGTGTTGCCATTTAAAACCAAGAAATCGATCGCAGCGCCATCATTTATTTTCTACACTTAATTGTCAAACTGTACTGTAATTATCATCTAAATTATTTATTTACTGTGTAACCATCACGTTTCGCGCCCTTTCCCGGGAACCCCGTTAAGTCATTGTTATGTTGGTAATAGTAATGCATCAGCTGTCACATTCTGATAGTTGGCAGGTCTGTCACTTCACTTGATAGATAACCTTGAACTTGTTAACAGTGTCAATAAACGTCTCATATATGAATCGGCTTTTTGTGTTTAATTACAAAATCTGACATTATAGTCATCAAACATAATGAACCACTTGGGGTGACGTATGTTGGTTTTTCGATAAATGGTTCCCGGGGCGGCGGTACCATAACCCGCCACTCAAATTGAAATGTCTTCCTCGGGCGTCTACGACTTCTTTTACCCCTCACTATCGTGTCATATTCACATTCCTACATCGTCTCATAATAATATTATTATTATCTATTAGCAAACTCCTAAATACAAACTTATTTTTTATTACGTATAATGAAGTTATAAATAATGTACACTTGCCGTGGATTGAGCACACGAGAAACTATTTCTCAGATATAGTAATAATCACCAATTTGTTTATTTGATAAATTCGATGCATACAAATATAGGAACAGATCCTTTTGACAAATAGGTGTCACTCATTTATTGCTTTTTGACAAACATAAATCTCCTCACGGCGAAAAGCAAGCACATACGAGGGTACCTACATACAGCTTGCGTCCTTGGCGAAAGAGCCCGTTAAACACGATAAAGCAATTAGGTTTTTATTATTATTAAACTGAAAACTTGTCAGCAAAATGAGGCCTGGTATTAGAAAAAAACCAGCGCTTGCAATCATGTTTGAGTTTAGATGTAAGTCACTAGTTATAATTGTAAATCTTAGTTGTAAGCCAGTAATATTAATTCTTTTATATATTTATTTGTACAGTGCCCTTGAGGTGATTTTTCACAAAAGCGGTGCTATATAAATTAGCCAAATATTATTATTATTGGCTATTTGAGGCTAGTAGCAATGTGAATGGTCGAAGAAGTAGGGGAAGCCCGAGGAAGACATGGCACGATCAAGTGAATCAGATACTCGAGTCGGGCTATGTCAAGAGTCAGAATAATAGAAGAGTGTGTATGAGACCATGTACGTGTGAATATGAATGAGGTAAAGAGTATATGCCAAGACCCGAGTTGTTTGGCGGTCTGTCCTCTCTGCCTACCCCTGCGGGGAAACGGCGTGATGTTTAGTTAGTTAGTTACTAGCGATTTCAGCACATTTTATCCTGCGAATTTGCGGGATTTTCATGTGCGGGTTTTGGGGGAAAAACTTATTTTCATTACCGTTCTATTCTGATTCAGAGTAATATCACAATAAAACTACGTTGAATTTACCCAATACTTATAATAACCCAATAACAAGTTCCCAATTCTACTAAGCCAAAACTAAGGTTCAAAACTACTTAAGCATCACTTAATCTAGACTAAGTGATGATTAAGTGATGCTTAAGCAGTTTCTAACTTTAGTTTCGGCTTAGTAGAATTGGGAACAGCGGCTGTTAGTGTAACTAACATCACTTACACACGAATAAAAAATATATGAATTTTAAGTTGTTTAATTTCACGTAATATAACACTTAAAGCGGTACCACACGTGCAGATAAAATATGTGGCTTGGCCTATTTCAGCATATTGCTCGCCATATATTCCCTTATATATTATATATACTGAAATACTCCAAGCCACATCTTTTATAGCTGCGTGTGGCACAGGTCTTATGTTATACTAGCTGGGTTACCCGGCTTCAGGCTCAGGACATCAATTCCAGAGTGTTTGGAATGTTCCACAATGATGTTCCCTATTCCCTATTCCCTATTCCCCAAAATTACACCACATACTCCGCCACTCCTTCCAGAACTTTCTAGAGTTCTATGGAACCTACTCGAACTTTCTGGAAGACTGTTCTAGAAATTACAAGAGGACGAAACCTCCAGCCCTTATATCTTTAAAAGCACGCCCTTTAGGTAAAAGCGGGAACCGTAATCCTGGAGGGGGGATAGAGATCTACCACACCATATAACTCACTAGATCGTACCGGGACTCGTTTCTAAGTTTTTGCGAGCCGCACGTGTTTTTGGACTTTCTATTATAATATAATATGTATATATTATCTCTCTTATATTAACTCTTCGCGATCTCATTGAACACTATTATAGTATCTAAAATATTTAAAACTGATTAAAATTACTCCAGTTACTTGGAGGCCCTTAAGTGGGTAAGCACTTTAAATTATTTAAAAAAAAAGACTATGCTTTAGATCACACTACTAAAGTAAAACTTCACTAACTTATAAAAGAACATATGACATTGGGGTGACATTAACATTGACATTCCAGACAATATGGTTTGTTGCTTTTCGCACAGTAGTACACACTCATGCGTTTTTTTTTTGTCTTTTTGGGCAAAAGTTGCACTTCGTTTTCCTTTTTTAATGACGTTGATCACCGTTCGCATCGATTACCGTTCGCATCGATTACCTTTCGCATCGATTACCGTTCGCATGTAATTTTTCACAACAATAACCACTTTTCGTAATGCATTCACCAGTTTACCCCCAAGTGTCGAGCGTGCGTAAAGAAGTTTTACTTCAAAAAATATAATTTCAACGTTCTTCATTGAGCAAATGATGCTTATTTTACGTGAAAGGAAGACAAAAAAAATTATGAGAGGTGGTGCATTATTTTGAAGTATAAACAACTTCCACCAAGAAAAAATACTGTTGACGATTTTTCTACAGGAGCGATAGGTATCTACGTCGAAATTCATTAATTTTACAGCTAAAGAGGGTTCTAAAATTACATGTGGCGTTGAAGGAGTGGGAAATTTTCGGCAGCAGCACATAATATTTACGAACACCTCCATAAAACTTGGAACTTTTCGATGGAAAAAATATAATTCACTAGAAAAAAATACAATACAGTTTTCTGGAACCATGTAATACGGACTTCGCTGTTGCCCGAATATCGTACACAGCGAAGAAAGTCTTGCAAGCGGTCTTTAAAAAAAAGGTCCAGTTAACGCCAGCAACCGCAAGATATGCTCTTGTAACCTAGCCGGCCCTTTTTATAAATTATTCTATCTACCCGGGTGTTGATTTAATTTACTGAATCCAACAAACCTCTTGTATTCCGTCTCTTTCGAACTCGTGAGTTTTACCGTTAAATTTATGAAACGCACCTGTTTCGCAAATATATTTCGGTTGGGTAAAATAAAATTCTGTATGAACGCGCGCGGGATTGTAGCAAATGTATTTTTTACGTGTTAATTTTGTAATAAAATTGTGCTTTTTTCACTCGCATTTTAACATTATAAAAGTATAGGTATGCAAAACTATTTAAGCCGATTACTATATCTTATGTACGTTCGCAAACCAATAATTCATCCCAATATTAAAAAGCATAACGTGTTAAAAGCGTTTTATTCAACAATATTGAAAATAACGCCATCTATCGGTGTGAAGTTTCTAAATATATTTTGAGAATACCCTTAAACTTAGGACCCGTTGGGGCAGGTAAAAATATTTTAAAGACTGTAGGGTTAAAGTCAAAAAATGTTATCTATGAAAGTTATACCAATAACTAGTATTAGTATGTTTTTTGTAGAATGTTATTTGATTTCAAGACCTATAATAATGCATAGGTTTTTTGTGGACAAAGTTGGTATGTATAAAGACCCAGATATTCAATTTGACTACAATAACTATTTGCGTGCATAGTATTATTGTTTATATAATGCATGTGAACCAGTATTTGACACTCACGTTTTGGGACAAAGTTGGCAAGCAAACGGTTTCTCATTGGTATGAGTCACTTTGTGAAAGAGTAAATTATATTTGGAAGCGGAAGTTATCCCACAAATATCGCAGATGAAGGGCCTCTCTTTATGGTGAACTCCTTTGACATGAGCCACTACGGCCTGCTTTGTTATAAACCTGGAAAAGATATTTTAAAATGGTCATTTATTTACTTTATTTTATTAATGCCCAATTGGGCTTTTTCATAGGTGTAAAGAAATGTATGTACATATTTATAAAAGACTATATATTTATCTAAGGTTTTGTTAGATAAAGGTAAGCAAAAAAATATTTAAAAACCAGTAACTTGTATGTATTATACAAAATAATGGTTCCAATTTAATATATAAATATAAACTAAAAACCAAAGTTTACACTATTTAACGTTTTTATGTTTAGTTGGTTTTTTTTAATCACGCAAAAGAATTTAATCAGTAAACACATTTTTTTTAGTAATATTTCATCCGCTATGCCCGGGATGTCCCTGTATCATGGCGGGTGAAGTTTGCAGATTGAAATCATTGAATTTATACTTAATATTACAGATAATGCATAATAATTATTGTTACATAATATTCAATTTTGTTTGATTCATAAATATTTAAAATAATTATCGTGATTTCCTTTTATAGCGTGATGCTGTCCCAAACATTGATCCGATAGATCACACATCTGTCGGATCTGCCCTGATGATGGACACTGCAAGAAGGAGGTAGCGCAACACGCATAACACCCCAAAAATAAATAACGAAAATTCAGTTATTTGTTTTTTTGAAGGCAGTGTTGGTCGGTTTGAGTTCTGGTGGTATAGTTGTAATGAAAGAGAGTTTTTTTTTTTATTTGGGCAAGGATAAATTTTAGACAAAGTTGACGTACATTTAAGATATTATATTCGATGAAGATTCGAATAGACAGTATCTTGTCGGTCACTGGTTGATAACATGTCGGTCACTTGTTGATAACATAACCGTTTTTTGGGATTTTTGTAGAGAATAAATAATAGTTTTGAATACAGCCACCCCAGTTAAATCAATATTATATAATAATATCAATTCATAATTAAAAATTATAATATATTTTTGCACATAAGTGTTTGCAAGACCATGTATTTGAGAATGAAAACAAACATCGTATTGTACATTATGTAAATAATTTCAAGTAAGTAAATTTCAAATTTTGACTGGAAACATACATACTTTAGTTCGCAAAGTTCGCAAGGATGTATCTTCTTTACTTCGGCAGGTAAATGTTTTACTTCGTGACTTTTCAACAAATGAATCTGAGTAAAAATTTTTTTGCAATGTTCACATTTGAATTCAGGTGTTGTAATACTATTTGGGTGTAACAATAAGTTGTGTTTCTCCAAATTTTTTGGTGTGTTAAAAGAGCAATCACATTTGGTGCACCTGAAATGGAACATAGATGATTGTAAGTTTGTAAAAAAAAGTAAGTATACAAAGTGAGCACACTGGCAAAAACGATATCTCTAAAATTGCTGTTTTGAGAAAACAAGCATTTAAATTTTGTACCAACTTCAAACTTTTTATCAAATTAAATTGAAGTTTATGTTGATATAAAAATATGATATCATGAAGTGTTCTCATTTAAAAATATCTTTTTCATTTGTGTCTGTTTGTTTTTAATTACGAATAGCCAGTTTTTAAGTTTATTCCCAAATTGGTAGCATTTAGTATATTTTGCCAGACTTTTTTGTTCTGGCAAAAATCACTAAGTTACTTAGTGTCTTTTGCCCTTTAGGTATTTGTTACAAAATTGACTGCTTCACTTTCTCTTCATTAAACATTTGCATTACACCTTCTTTAAAAAATAATATTCCACTCGAACTGTCAAACAAATGCAAAAATATCAAAAGTTATGAGACGATTACAGAAGTATAGACATGCGAAACGCCTACAGGCAAAAACAATTGAGATAAAGTTTTCTACCAGACATGATAAGGGCTTATAGAAGACATAATATAATACATATTAAGGTAAATGGATTTAACGTTTTTTGCCATTAAAAAGGTGTTTGTTTTCGTCTTGATGTTAAATTTATTTTTAAAATTACAGAAAACTTAAATTTAACATGACTTAGAGTGTTCCACCAGTTTATAGAAAGTAAATAAAATATAAAACTATATTATTAAGTCAAATTCGCCAATTAACGTTTTTTACCAGTATGCCTACGATACGAGATTCTTAAAAAAATATTTTGCATTTATGTTCAAAATTATGGCAAAACATTTTAATTTACCTGGGAACAAATTTCCTGTCCTGCGATTTACTGTCATGCATTTTGATGTGTTGGTAAAATTTTTGCTTATTACTAAGATACTGGTTGCATACACACAATATCTTTGGTTTAACTTGATGCATCTTCTTTGCATGGTTCTGTAGTTTTTCCCAAACCAAAAATTCTTCATTGCAGACATGACAAATTAAACTGAAACAAAAAAAAGCACAAATATAATAAAAACACTTAAAATACATAAACCCAATAATTATTCCACCTACAGTATTCACCATGGTATTGTTATGGCGATTCCAGACTCACGGCGAGAACAAGCAATTATTCACACTCTCATTTTTCTCACTCGTAATCTGTTTCCTATCCGGTATGGACGACATTACAGACGATATTCAAATTGCAGCAGGTTTGGCTCTGTGTGCCATGGAATATTGTAATTTTGTGAATGTTGTAACTAAAAATAAAGTTTAAAAAAAAATAGAAAAGCCAGACAATGGTGGCCATTTTCCTGTAACTCGCAAAAAGAGAATCTTTCTTCTTTTTGAGTTCGGGTACTGCTATCTCCATTAACCCATTGGCCACAGAATTAAATTAAAAATTGGCCTTCACCACTGAATTATTTTTGTCCCAAAAATTGAAAACCTGCATTGGTGTACTAAATCTATTGTAACTGAACCGTAAATTCAAATGAATTAATTTCTTTACATATTGGATGGTAAAGAAAAACATAAAAATAAAAATATTAAATATTTGTAAATAAAGTTACAAATATACCCTTCTATTTTTTCGTAAGTTTTTTTCCTCATTTTTATTCAAAAAGTTATAAAAAAACATAATATTCATAAATCGAACAATAATAATTTTTGTTTTATACATATATGTATACTAATAACTAGACATCGGATTATATGCACTAACAAAGTGCCAAAATATGCACTAAAAACTCTTGATATGGCCAAAATATACACAATGAAAAATCAAAAAACCATTTTTATTTGTATATATTTTAATTAAAGACGGTTCAATAACAGCGAAGTATTCTTAAAATTGTGCATAGTTTTTGTGACAATATACAATTAACTGTTTTTCCAAATTTTCGAGCCCTGATTTGTGACGTTTGTCACCCAGTATTCATTTGTACGCTGAAAATTGACGTCATTGTACAAAATTTAAAAATTGGTGCCATTTCTGGAGATACCTGTTTAGGCAGGATATCACCTATACCGTTGATGCAGGCATTAATGTCTTCAAGACTCGGGTTCTTAAGCAAAATAGCGTCTAACTTTTTACGAATCTTTTCCGATATTGAATTGAAGGCCGTTGGCAAGTTCGATCATTGTTTCCAGTATTTCTATTGATTTAAATAGAGGAAGGTTTTTGTTTCCAATTTAACTATGGCACCTGGTAACTTGTGGAAATGTGTTGAGATTAGGGTAATATTCTGTTAAGGTGAAGTTATACGTGAAATCCTATTTAGATACTATTTAGATTAATCTTTATGACGAATTGGCTTACAGTATCAACATCAAAAAATATGCTACGGATAAATTGATGCTTTTACTAGGTTTTCTATGTAACGGAATTACAATAAAATTATTATTTACATAACAAAAAAATAAGCGTAAACCACTAAAAAAAATGTTTTTTCATGACTGTGACAAGAAACATTTTTATAAAAATACCCCTTTATGGCTAAGACCATTTTTGAGGTTTTCTATGTTCTAACTTTTGTTCGCTCTTATAAAATTATGGACAAAATAAATAAAAACCACTTTTTCGCTTACTTGCCGCGCGCAAATAAGACGCTCGATTGCAAATTTTGCCGGCACGAGAATCGAAATATTTCTAGCGTTTATATTCCTCTTAAGTGGTTGCGTTTTCAAATGCTAGCTTGCGCTTGACTGAATTGTGATGGCCTCAGGATTGTCAAATTGACGAAAACGGAACGAAATATGCACGATTGGGAAAAAAGGCTTAAAATATGCATTAACGCCGTAATTAGAGAGTTATATGCATTTGCATATGCAAATATGCAAATGCATATAATCCGATGTCTACTAATAACTAATAAAATAATGTTGAATGATAGTCCTCAAAGGAATCAGGGACGTTCAGGGTCACTAACAAAAGCCTAGAACCACTCGCAATTTTGAAGAAATTAAATGGTGGCTGGCTGCATACAAAACTTGGAACACAAATATCAGGGACGAAAACCAAAGAAACATATTTTTGCCAATTCTATGAAATTAATGATTAATTACCTACAGAGCGTTCGGCATTTAAAATTTTATTAAAAAACGTAACTGTCGAGCTCGTTTTCCGTTTTTCAGCGGACCTACTCTAGCCCGTCAGCTCGCCGGGGTTTGTGGTTAAGTACCTGATTTGCACACCCGGCAGGCTGCCTGGGTTTGTGGCCAATGGGTTAATTCTCCAAGTCTTTTTTTTTTTATATGAACACCGCACAAGAGTCTCAACTGCTCCTGTCTGGAGCCAGTGAGACTATGGCATCCCAAATTGGGGTATGTTGTGAGGCTGATGGTAGTGGGGAGGGGAAGGAGATGGGGAAAAGGAAGATGGGGAAGTACCTGGCTATTCAGATCTGGTCACTAAACACGGCTAAAGCCATTTCAAGCAACGTTTCAATTCTGAATGGTGGTCTTACACCAGGGCGATACTTAGAGTATCTTCCCCTCTGGAACGTGCCGCAATATACATATATATTATTTTAAATGAATTAATTGTTTAATTAAAGTCTGTTCCACGCATCGTGATTTAAACTTTTATCTTTGTAGTTCCGATGTTTAGCATCCCATAAAATAGGCTCAGATTGAAAGTATTCATAAATTGCAACTCTAGTTCCTTATTCCACATTTTTGAAACGAAACAAAAATTTCAAATCAAAAAAATACAATACGCACGTCTACTCTCTGCCGCTCACTAAACAACACTGAGACAAAACGTGAATGTAGTAGTCTTCTCTCTTCTCGCCCGAGAAATCCTTTGAAGCGGCCAATAATACCGACAACGGTCGGAGAACAGGCGAGCCCGAGAATAAGACGGCGAGAAGCTCCTCACATTCACGCTTCTCTGGTGTTCTCGGGCATTCTCGCCGTGAGTCTGGATGGGGCATTATAATATTTTTACATTAGCTCTACACAGGAGGCCCTGAGGAAAATAATTCCCCCCAGGGCCTATGTCATCTTTGGAGATGCTGTGTATCTTTTTAGTGAAGGAAGGAGAGTAAGTTCTGTGAAAGAAAAAGGTATGTAGGTAGTAATCTGAGGGTCAGTGTGTCCAGGAGTGACAGATGTATTTATACGTCTATTGCAGCCAGCAGACTTACTGACAACCGAGGATCGTGGCACGGTGAGCAAAACCCCTCTCCCTTTCTACCGCATTACTCGGCAAGTTATCAACGCAAGCATATGTATTAATGAATTTTTTTTTTAAATTTTGACAATACTTTTTTCTCTACTATAGATAAATTATTATTTTATCCATTACATAAGAGTATTGATGAGGAACAACTAAATTATGAACTCTGTGTTTAGAGATCTTGAAATAATTATGTTATAGACATATGAAATCAGTTGACAGCACCGGCTAGGAAGAGTTACACTCTACAAAGTTTGTTTTCTGCATGCGAACACACTCGAGCTATCCAATCTCTTATGACATACAAGCTCAGCTACAATAAATTTTTTATCTGCATGCACACACACTCCAGCTATCCAATCTCTTATGACAGACAAGCTCAGCTATAATAAGTTTGTTTTCTGCATGCACACACACTCAAGCTATCCAATCACTTATGACAGACAAGCTCAGCCATAATAAGTTTGTTTTCTGCAGGCACACACACTTTAGTTCTTGTGACAATCTACGAGGATTGTCCAAGAATTAAAAACCGTTCTAATTTTAAAAAATTATATTTACAAAAAAAAGATATAGACATTTTAGGTACATGTACCCATTATGTTTTGACATAGTCCTCGTTATGTTCGATGCACTTGGTGAGCCGTGGCACTAGATCCTTGATTCCCTTATCATAGAACTACGTCACCAAAAATGCTCTCACCTCTCCCTCCGCATCCTAGTCGGTCTCCAAAGGGTTTCCGGCCAAATGTTGCTTCAGGTGAAGAAAAATATGCTTGCATATTTGCCTCGAATCCGGTCCAGGTGAAAAACCCATGTTTCATCAAAACAAAGCTTTGCCTTGATTGGAAAAGCGGTTTGAAGAGACCTGAGCGCTTTCCACTCGATTTTGCTCTTCAGCATTTTGGGAATTCAACAAGCATGCACTTTGCATATGCCATTTTTCACTCAAAATCATTTTTTGTCGATGACTTACTGACGTCTCAGATCAAAATTGAGAGCTTACGAACTTTAGCAGGGCGGAAACACTCTTAGTTGAGAAGGCGAATAATTGAGCGTACCTCGAAGGGGGCAGGATTTGATAGCAGAGCGTCCATCTCAAACAGGCACAAAGATCGCACTGAAGCGGTTAACAAGTCATATCACCGCTCATTTTTTAGGGAAAAGTCTGAGCTACACGCTAGTGCCGCCATATTTTGAGAAATAATGTCTTCGTCGCCGAAAATGAGGAACGGTTTTTAATTCTTGGACAACCCTCGTAATCTCTTATAACAGACAAACTCAGTTATAATAAGTTTGTTTTCTGCATATAGATACACTCTACCTATCCAATCTCTTGTGACAGATAAAATCAGCTATAATAAATAAAACGGTTAATAATTTTAATGAACTTACTTGATGAATGTACCATTTGAGCTCCGTGCTTTTTTTGTTGGTTTGTCAAAACTCTTTTCAAATTGAAAATTAGCTAAATTAGTGTTTGAATCAGGAGACACCAATTGTATGGTCTGTTCTCGCTTTCTTGCAATCTCAATTTTATTGTGTACTTTTCTATTATTACTAATGATACCTAAAATGCAAAATTGTCAAAATAAATTAATGGAATATTATCAGTAGCACACTGAAACTTAACCCCTCAGGCCTCGGGTGTATTCTGTCAGTAGGCCAAAAATTTTGTTTTGTTTTGTAATAAAATCAAAATTAATGGAATATTTTTTATTTTTTTTTTTATTTATTTAATATTTGTATGTTTTTACAATAATTATACTTTTTTTTTTACATATTAAACAGATTTGTAATATTAAAGTAATAAAAGCCTATCCTCACCATAAAGCGACCAGGCTCTTGTGTTTGCTGTACTAAATATATTTGAATGCATACCAAAACTAAAAACGTTTTTGAAAAGTGATAAAATACCCTTTCAAATTATCAATAAAATACCAATATAAGTAATTTTTTAAAAATAAAATTTTTGAATGCAAACATAGAAAGGTTTAAAAATGGCTCACCTTAAGTTTTTTCAACTAAAATATTACTGATAATGAAAAAAAAACAAACACACTCATATTTTGTTAGACAAATTTATTATAAACATTATCATCACCTCACTTTTTTGTCATTTCATGAAAAAATAATTAATAACAAAGTTTTTTTTTTCAAATTGCGGTCAAAAACTTTGGTTTCATAAAGGTGTACATAGAAATTCTTTTGGGGTTAACTTTTAGACTTCGATATAAAGCTTAGTGTTTTTTTTTTCTAACACCGTTTAGATCACATGATAGTAAGGGAGACACAAGGATATCTTGAAACCTGTAATTAATATTATATGAGTTGTTCCCAAAATTGTACAAATCAGCTTGAGGGGTTAAAATAAATTAATGCCATATATATATTGCAAAAAATTCCAAACAACACATATTTAATATGATTGTAATACAGTACTCTCTCAGTAATCCGCCACTCCATTATCAGACAACTATTATAATCTGCTGTCATTTTTACTAGCTAATTTTACTAAAAAATCAAGCTCTACAATTCCAGTATTGAATTTGAATATCAACTTTAGTAGTCTGTCGTATGCCCAGATTCAAGCGTCAAGCTTTATACGTTGACGGGTTGGGTTACCTCAATCTTACACACTAAGTTACGATACCGCCGTCTGGTGTCATCTGACTGACCATTTTACCAGTCCGGATTACCTATTAGTAGATTTAATTTTTGCTTAAGGATATTTCGGTTAGACCTCTGTGTATTCTAGCAACTGTCGCACGCGTTTCCGTTTGTTTCATTCTACCACACCACTTTTCTGTTTGAATGAGTTTAAAAAATGGAGTCTTCCCGCAAGCTTAAATCAGACTGAAAACTACGATGTTTTTTTTTTTTCAATTGTTTTCTGTTTACCAGATAAGGGAACATTCACCTTAGGGGGGGGGGGGGAGTAGAGTAGAGAAGTGTGACAATGGGAATGGGGGGGTCATCAGCTCTGTGACGTCACACGTAAAAATCTAAATTATTATAACGCAAAACTTAAATGTAAACGAAAAATAAAAAATAAATTTGAACTCCTGTTGTGATTATTTTAAGATGTAGAGTTGCAAAATATGTGACGTCATACTAGGGGGGATGGGGTCTCACAAATGTGATGATGTGTGACAGGGATGGGGAGGAGAGAGGTTAAGAAATCATGAAATTCGTGTGACGTAATTTATGGATGGCCTCTAATATATCTTACTTTTAAAACGTATTTTGTGTTTATATCGTAACATGTTTCTCCAGAATAGCTAACTTTATCTAAAAAATATATTTATACAAATATAGAAAGTGGTTTTATAATTTCTACATAAACCTGAATATGTACATACTCTACCTGAAAAACATCAAAGTGTTTTCGAAGAAATAATGACCGTTATACTACTTTGAGTAATATTTTCATTTTTGCAACACTGTTTTACGAAAACGAATTACGACATTCATAGCCAAATTATTAAGTTGTCATAGACTCTGACTTAATCCTTTATGTATACAGTTTTCAAAGCACAAAGTTTAAAATTGCATCGCGAAAAATTCCAGCATGGATGGTAATAGAACGGGTCTCCTGAGCACGGGTCTCCTGGCAAGTTCAAACTTTAAAAAAAAGTCAGCACACCATTCGTTAACTTTAAACCAAAAAAATTGAAATTTGTTTTTGTTTTCTTTGTTTTTACGAAACGCTTTTTTTTCATTTTAGCATATTTTGTATGTACGCACTATAATCTACCGCTTTCACTACCAGTGTTTTAGGGGGCAGATTAGTGAGAGAGTAGGTACTGTATTATTAAGGTTTAACGTCACGTATGTTATAATCTACGCATTCACAGATGGCGCCGATCAAATTATTTTAGGTTTTAATGCTTTTTGCACGTTACGCTTTAAAATATTAAGCTATATTAATTGTTCGCGATCGTACATATTTAATTAGAATGTAAATAAATAGTTTGGTCCATAAAAAAACCCAAATCTTTCAAGAAAGGCTGAAAAATACAATATTGGATTGAGTCACCGATAAAAAATTGAACTTTTCAGCCTTTCTCGAAAGATTTAGGTTTGTTTATGGACAAAACTATTTATTTATATTCTAATCAAATATGTACGATCGCGAACAATTAATTTACCTTGATATTTTAAAGCGTAACATGCAAAAAGCATTAAAAACCTAAAATATTTTGATTGGCGCCATCTGTGAATGCGTAGATTATAACGTACGTGACGTTTAACCTTAAGATATCTTACTTTTGCGAATAGGTGTAGCATCATCACTGAGACTATCGGAGTAGTTTTCAGACTTCATATTTTCAGTATCACATTGGCCCATAAATTCACATTTAATGTTTTCTATTTTGCAGTTTATTTCCACCGTTTCGAAAAATGGATCAGTGTTATGAGTTTCTGTACTACCTCGTAACAAGTCTGATAATTTAATTTGCATATCTGCACAATTCATTGCGTATTCATTAAAAGATACCACTTTCATCCTACATTCTTCGCAAACATTAACTGGCAAGGTGTCGTTGACGGTGACCTAAACAAAAAAAAAATTATGTAATTACAGATTGTTAACAACAAAATTATATAAATGAGTAATTTAATTTTACCAATTTTCATGGGACTGGACAATGCACAAAAATGTACAGATTTTTAGGAATTAGAACTGTGTAAATTTTAATTAATATCGTTTAGTTTTCTGTTGGCATACTGCTTCGTATTGATGCAAAAACCAGAAGTGGAAACATATAATTATGAAGAAGGAGAACAAAAAGAAAAGAAAAATAATATAAACACTTGGATTGATAGTAAACTTCCGGGATCCCAGGCAAGCCTGTTATAAATATGTTATTATGCTCAACATGCTAAAACGCGGTGCAAAAAATGTCCTGAAACAAGCATGTAAAACCCAGCAGAGAGAGGTGAGTAATTCATTGAACGGAGGATGGTAAAGTTTTCCGGTAAAAATGTATAAGTCCGCTTCACGGATAATACGAAAAATTCCTTGTTCGATGCATGGATAATAAGGAATATTCATATTTTAATTAATAGACAATCAAATATGACATTTGTCGGAAGTACCACCCTTATAAAATAAATTCTTGTCAAAATAAAAACAAAAGTACCTAATTTGATTTATTTCCGGTACTACTGGTACAGGGTTGAGGTTCAAGCTGCGTGTCATCATCATTTAGACATACATCCCAAGTTTTTAATGGTATATTTAGCAAGCAAGATTTGTCTAACAGGTATGTGTAATATACCTTTTTTTTCCATGCTCTTCTGTTATAAATACAGGTTCAAAGTTGTCAATAATGCATTCACTTCATAGCACGAATAAATTATTGTTTTATATGGCAATAATAATTTTTCTATTGATTGTCTATGAAATGTAATATAAATATGACCATGGCGTAGTACGATTCATGTATCGCATAAGTGAATTAATTTTAATAAAATTTAAATGTAGAATGCAAACTTTTTTGTCTCCCCCGACATAAATACTCACTTTTCATAATAATAAAGCTAAATCTAACTGTTTGAATAAGAAATATTCCGGATTAACTGAGAAGCAGAATAAGACAAGTTTTATGAAACAACGATTTACATCAGGGGAGATGGAAAAAGATGCCATAAAGATGCAAATTTTTTTCTATCAACATTAAAAAATTCATGTGTTTTTTGTTAGTACGATACGACGTTATACATAATATAATAAAGACTCGCCATTGTCTCACAAACTCAAGATAGAATTTGGCAAGTAAGACATATTCTTGTGTTTTCAGTAAATTATTCATCATGATAACGATAGACATTCAAAGAGTATGTGTGAATGAAGTAAATATAGGAATGGGCAGCGTTTCCATATTGAACCGAACACTACATTCTACATCAAGGATGTGACTGAGATGCCTAGATACGCTTAGTCACTCACTTACACTAAGATGAATACGGAATTCTGTATGAGACGACCTACTGTAATAGGGTGTCCTTATATTTAAATGAAATAAAAGTTACGCTTGGTGGGTTAAGGCAAAAATTAGTGCTCGTTCGTTACTCCATGCAGAACAATAATTTGTGAGTATTAACTGTGTACAATTCTGGATTTGTACCTACAATAGTAACATAATGTATATTGTTTTTGATACGAGTAGCCAAGTGGGTGACTGGACAACTCCGAACCTCCTTTGAATTCATTAAAATATATTAAAAAAAATGGTTAAATAGGTTAAGTTAGGTTAGGGTTATGGGCTATTATAAAATTATAAAGAGGTGTTGAGTTGGCTTGATTTTGAGTTGGCGTGGAACCTCTTGACAACCAACGACAGTACTTAGTCCATCAACAGATTATGTATGCTAATGATTGTCCACTTACTTTAATTGATAAATACTTCTCGACAAAATTCACCAAACATTTATCGCCATTGGAGAAAATATTATGATTGTCTCGACTGCAAATCTCGGCACAAAGACGGCATAGTATTTTCAAATTACAATTATTTATTGAAGACATTTTTTTCCTTTGTTACTATTGAATAATTCTTATAAAGCTATAAACATGAATCGTAAATTCTAATAACAAAACATAATATTATTACAAATTTATTTGATCAAAATCAAAACAATTTGACATTTGAATTGAAATGGCACCATAGATCATCCATAGATCATCATAAATGAACTAATACCATAGATATACTGTATATGTATACCACTATACTATAGCTAGTGATGGGAATGATCGATACATTTACATAATCGATACATGTGTAATTATTCTAATACATTTTTCTAATATAGTTCTTATAAAATAAATTCTCTAAAACAAAATCGCATGTCATCATAATTTTAAAAAACATCCAAGGTTTTGAATGGTTTGTTTGGCAAAGCAGGGTTTGTCTAGCGGGTATGTGTAATTATTTTAATACATTTCTTTGCATGTTCTTCTGTTATAAATACAAGTATAGTTTGGCAATTAAGTCTAGAAATTTATTATTTTGGAACTAAATTTTTCCATTACTATGGTAACACCGAAATACTCGTTTTGTCAATGACATTTCGTATGGCTCTTGGCTTTACTGACTTAAAAAGTGTAGAAAACGCTGAAAATCACTCGTTTAATGTTTGTTTTTTCATTGTTTGCCTGTGCATTGTTTGAATTGAATAACAATGAACAAACCAATACGTAGTGGTGCAAGAGAAGCTATATGCTGGGTTTTCAACGCTGCCTAGCCGATTATCGCGCGAAGAAGCTCCTATGCCTAATTTGTAAGATGTTTACAAACGAACTACAGAAATGACTGGTACGTAGTATCGTTTTTTAATGAATTTCATTAGTATTACAAGATTTATGCCAATTTTCGAGCGATTATAACCATTACAATCTGATTTGAGGTTATGTTTAAAAATCCGAATTTGACATTTACATTTGACAGTTAATAATAGGCCACAAGAAAAATGGAATAACTCAATTAACAAAAAAATAATAATAATATGCAACTTCTTTAAACTCATAGAAAAGTTACTTTTTTCTTAGTTTTCTCAGTCTTTCTTTCTAAATGAATATTATCTAGCGTGTTTTTTTAAACTCCCTTCTATAGAATAATAATTTTAATGATATTTTCCACACACAGGTAAATCTGAATCAACGGTAAGATGAATCGTCAAGGAAAAAAGCATGAGGGACAAAACCCATTTGGCTTTCAGCGTGAACCATGATTCAGCGCTTACCTTTTGAAATATCGTGCTGAACTCCAGTCACATATATAGATTATCAGCATTTCTTTAGCTTGTAGGATGAATGGATATAACTTTCATCTAAGTGAATTATATTTTTTTGCAGTTCTTCTGGTAAATTTCGGATATCCATGTTAATTTTTAAGTAATGCTCTCTTTTAGCTGCTATATTTGTTTTTTTCAATAAATGCAGTTCTGTTTGTTTTGCACTTTTTTATAAACAAAGCCAATGGAATGCAAAATTTTTCGTAAATTTTCCCGGCTACCATCAAATTCAATGTCTTCTTTAAAAAAATGATTTTTTTGACGAATGGCACGGACGGATGATTTACCCCCATAAATAAGTAGGACTCGTGTATATGGGGGGGGGGGAGGGGGTTATTTTATTGGTTTAATTTTTTTTTGTTCAATACAAATTTTCGTTGTAATTTTAAGCTGAGTTTTAAATCTTTTTAAATTACTGTTCCTGTTTCTGATTTTTTCAGGTAGTGAATTAAAAAAAATTAACTCCGAGATATTTATGATTTAACTGTCCTTTTGTTTTTTTTACATTTCGGAGTAGGAAGTATTGATGTTTGCCTAAGATTTCTGTTATTTTTAAAGGGTTCAACCACGGACGTACAAAATACATGGACTTGCTAGGGTAAGCGATAAAAGGCGTATTATTTCCCCCTCCCATTGGAACAATTTTTCGGAACCGGCTGGGCTTGCGAGAGCCACGCGTCAATCTAAAAAATGTGACATCATCATTCGTGTCCGGACCAGTGTCGAGCTCTCATCGTAAATAACACGGTAAAATGGTGGCTTGTGCTATAAATACGTGTAAACATAGAAGAGAAAAAGAGAATAAACCCAATTGTGGTATTACATTCCATAAGCAAGCATTATTTAACACTATTTTAAGCTAATTCAGATCACATAATATGATCGTTTTTTAACATACACCATAAATATACCAAACCACCCATACATACACTATCACTCCGAGATACATGGCGTGTGCCCGTCACTGTTTACTGGGGTAAGTAAATTATGAAACATTTGTAAAAGTGTATTAACTAACTACAGGAGCAAAATATTGGACTCGACCTTATAGGCGACCTTACTTTGACGTATTTGAACTTCAAATTTGTTCATTGCATGGCGAGCAATTTGCGCTCCCATGTAAAAGGTCTATTCATTCAAAAGCAGAGTTTACTTTTAAGAACTAAATGATGATTTTATAGTGCGAGATGCCTATATACGGTCAGATTGAGTTTTGGCGAATCACGTATCACCAAAGCCATCTTCCTGCCCTTCGTCCCGCTGTAGTTGGCTTCTACCCCTCACCTTTATGTTCTGGTCTATCAATATTCATATGTCTATGGGTTCAACTATATTTTGAATGTTATCTTTATAATTTTTTTAATGTTGCATGATAAAAGTATAATGCACTTAAATTTCTGACCTTAAATTGTTTGAATAAAAGTTCTGACGAATATGAGTAAGGTTGTTGTTTTTATAATTAATTTTTGTGATACCTATGAAAATTGTTTGTGTTTGATTTGTATATATACCGCCCCATCCTATAGTGCCCCATCCTATATTAATATTATTATTATTATTACCTTATAACGAAATACAAGGCCACTTATAATTTGTTTTGTGTTATTTTATTTATAGTAAATTGTAATTTTACTTCGATTAAATTATAGTTTTTTGCAAAAATTTTGAGAATACAAATACATTATGAAATATGCATTTTGAACGAAGTGTTTTTTAAAACTTATATTCATTGTCTTATGAGCCATCTTGGTGTTGCCATTTAAAACCTAAAAAACCATCGTGGCCCCATCATTTATTTTCTACACTTTCTTGCCAAACTGTACAAACTTGTCTATAATACTAATTACTAATCCTACTTGCAGTACAAACCTTTCAAAACTTGGGGTGTAATTGAAAAGAAAAACGCGTGCGTGTTCTTTTATTTATTTTCGTTCTAGGTATTAAAATAATTACTTACGTAATTAGGCAAATCAGTTATTTTCGCAATAATATTGTCGATATACCGTTTCTAGCTACTCGTTTCGTGAATGCTTTTATATTTTGTAGTTAATGTTTCACATGGCCCAATTTCATATTATTTTCATATTTGATATGGGCTCGCGGCTCGCGTTTCGCGTCATGCTCGCGTAATAAGTAATGATTTTTCGTGTTTATGAAACCGACAAAATAATGATTAATACGCAATATTTATCATTTCCGAAAATTGCAATTCGTACTTCTTATTATTGTCTAACTGACAGAAAGTGATTTTTCCTTTAAAAAGTGCATATTTCATCTTCGTAATTAATAACATGGCGGTCCTTGAAAAATGACATTTCACGTTTTTAAAGATAACAAAATAACCAATAAAACGCAATATTTTTCAATTCCGCTTACTGATTTACTTATTACTAACTATTATCTACCTAGTACAATTCATTTTAAAATTTTAAAGTGTGTTTTGAGCGTGGACTCAATAGCGGAACATTTACCAAACTGTCAAAACATGATAGGTGACAGCTGACATGCATGTGATAGGTATCATCGACAGTGTTGCCAACTTAGTGGATTTTCCACTAAAACTGGTGGTTTTCATACTTCATTTAGTGGCGAAATATTTCTTTTAGTGGCTGGTGGATTTTTTAGTGGTTTCCAAAATTTTTGTTTAATTACTAAAACACAATCACTCAGACACTAATCCACTTCTATTTTTAATCTTATTCATCCTTTTTCGTTCTACTTTCTTTAATTTTAAATGGGATTTACGTTTACTGTGTATGACAAATCAAATATTTCGGTGTTACCATAGTAATGAAAAATTTTAGTTCCAAATTAATACATTTCTACATATTCTTGCCAAACTGTACACGATAGGTCAGTTAAATTAAGGCTCGGTTATCTCTATCAGAAATTGCGAATTGGTTCTTCCCTACAACTAATACTTTGAAAAATGTCCTGCAGAGGTACCATTGTCATATCAAAATAAATAAAGAAATTAAATATGCCTCATTAGAGACATCTGTGAAAAATGACAGCAAACTAAATATGAGTTGGTATATCGTGGTTGTGTTCTCCGGGCGGTCTTCAAGATCAACGAAGATTCACAAACTGTGGAATGAATTAAATATTTTATAATAAAATTTAACTTAATATATATTTAAAAAAAAAATCTAAATGAATGAAAGTTTTTCTCATTCGCATTTTTTACTCCAAATAATGTCAGGAATCACTGGTTGAAGTAACTCAAGTACACGTCCCTTAACACCCTGTATACACTCATACATTTTTGATGCTTATCATATTTTATTTGTATAACGAAGATAATTTATACATTAAAAAAAAACGAAAATTCGAAAAAAGTTGTTGTCTTTTTTACTTCTACCATCATGTAGAATCATCTCATAAAGTTTCTGCACTTTACTCTCGGACATCCTGTCCATTATTCTAATATGAGATATAGAAGATATTATTACAATAGAAGATAAATATACTCGTAACTAACTAACTAACCATCACGCCGTTTCCCCGCAGGGGTAGGCAGAGAGGACAGACCGCCAAACAATTCGATCCTGGCACACACTCCTTGCCTCGTTTACATTCATACATCATCTCACACATGCTCTTCTATTATTCTGACTCTTGACATGGCCCGACTTAAGTATATGATTCACTTGGTCGTGCCATGTCTTCCTCGGGCATCCCTGTCTTCTTTTACCTTTGCGGATCTCCACGTTTAGAATTTATAATAATACGGATTATTTACATTTTGACGACCGGCGTAGTCCAGCGGAAAGGCTCTTTAAACGCACACCGAAGGTGGCGGGATCGAATCCCGGCGTGGAAAATAAATTTTATTTGATTAATTTGTGTTTTCACAATTTATTAATTTAAAATAATATATAGTATATTTGCGGCACGTTCCAGAGTGAAAGATACTCTCAGTATCGCTCTGGTGTAAGACCACCATTTAGAATTCGTTGCTTGAAATGGCGTTAGCCGTGTTTGGTGACCAGATCTGAGTAGCCAGGTACTTCCCCACCTTCCTCTTTCCCATATCCTTCCCCTCCCCACTACCTTCAGCCTCACAACATATCCTAATTGGGGATGCCATAGTCTCACTGGCTCCAGACAGGAGCAGCTGAGACTCTAGTGAGTTATTACTATAAAAAAAATTATTTATATATTTTAAGTTTTTTTTTCATATCAAAAGGATTTGCACACTAGGTAACTCCAACAGAATTCTTTTTTTGTGATTATTTAAAAAGCTGGGGCATTATTTATGCACACGAGAAAATTAGTTTCTACTATTTTTAAGATTTTAAGTTTTCAGAGTGCTTTCAATTTTATTTCGAATTCTTTTTGGTTATATTTTTAGATGTTATTTTAAGTTTTTCAATGTTTTATTATTTAATTTGTCAAACATATTCATTTAACTATACACCTATAATAATTTATAGACGTCAGCAACAACAGGTGCATTAAAGTGTTCATGACGAATGAAACTGAGTGATACGAAAAATGACAGCGTAGTAATAACGCTTGTTATTTGTTGTAATAAATAATAAAACTGGGACCTTTACATGAACCGCTAGAAGTTTAATCAATGATAGGTATTAAGAGTTTATTGAAAATAAATCGCCAATATACAACAAAAAAATATGTTTTTTGATTTCGTAGGATTTGATACTTGGTCCGCTGAATTTCTGACCGCTAAGGTTCGTCAGGCACTTTATACCATTAAACCAAAGGATAATTGCGTGGGACCGTGGATTTATCGTATTATATTGGAACCGAGTACCCGTGAAATAAATACATATTCTATTGCTATCTCATTCTCTCGCACGCTAAATCCTATACATAGATGTATATGTTTGTCTCTTTTTAGTGTCCCTCGCTTCCGTTTCTCGAATACCGCAGAAGAGTCCCAACTGCTCCCGTCTGAAGCCAGTGAAACTATGGCATCCCCAATTGGGTGATGTTGTGAGGCTGAAGGTATTGGGGAGGGGAAGGAGATGGGAAGAGGAAGGTGGGGAAGTACCTGGCTATACAGATCTGGCCACCACACACGGCTAATGCCATTTTAAGCAACGTTTCAATTCTGAATGTTGGTCTTACACCAGGGCGATACTGAGAGTATCTTCCACTCTGGAACGTGTCGCAAATATACTATATGTTATTTTAAATGAATAAATTGTAGAATCACAACGGCGCTAAATAATTTTCACTTAAAAAATCTAAAATACTTGCTATTACAAACATAAAATTTGATAATATATATATTTTTTAAATTTAAATGAAGTTCTGAGAATTAAACACAAAACCAATTTAATAGTTTCGGAACACGTTCCGCTGCCCACGATCCGGGGCCATACAATGATAAAACGTATGCCAATGATAGTTTAGTTCACGTGCGACAATCGAATAATCGATCAGTTAGCGATGTGGAGTTACTTAAAAAAAATTACATCATTCATCGGCCAATACAAACGAACTTTCTCGGAATTTCCCGACATGAGTAGGTACCGATTAATTTTATATTTATTTTTATACAGTGTTGTTCCTTAACGGTAATTTCTAATATTGACGTTGATTTTTTGCTTTGACTGTTTTTATTTATTGGTTTAATTTGTAAAATGAATTTTACAAATGAATATATAAATTTTATAAAAGTACATCTAAGAGTTACATTTTAATTAAACGTATTATTAATCTTAAAAAAAAATCATAATTCATTAAATCAAAATTTCTGAGTCCCCACAGTTTAACAGTGTATCAGCGGCGCAGACCACTATTATCCGGTTGCAGAAGAATAACACGGCCCGACGAACATCTGACTGCGAGACAGAATACCGCGTTTGGTAGTATTCTATTCTACGACAAATCATGTAAAAATTCGGGCATAGGTCCGTTAGGCATGCTCTCCTGGTAGCGACTGGCGGATATTTGAAAGGCACATAGGTTACACGCGCGTTAGACAGAGAGGACCTGTAATAATGATCTTCAGAATTAAAGAACGTAAGCGCCTGTTGTTAAAATATTTAATTAATCACGGTTTATTTAAAAAAGAGCAAAAATCTCGCGATTATTATCTTTAGTTTTATTTATAGAAACGCTGTAAATTTTTTAATACATATAACTTGTAAAATAACTGAAACAAACGTGTTTATAATAATTTTTGGAGCATACTTTGCAATTTTTTTCTATCGAGGGAATTTTTTATAATTTGCGTTTCGGCGCGATAAATTACTAGATATTATCTTCAAGAATAACATATATTTTTTTAAGAGCTTTAAAACTTTAAATGTTTAAGGGAGGTTTGCAAGAAATCAGTAGAAATTCGGAGAACCGTCTCTTAAGCATTTTCATTAAATTAACATAATTAATTTGTTCAATAGGTATGGAGAGTTTGAAATTAATAAACCTTAAAAATTTATGCTGAACTTTCTCAATTTTTATTTTGTGTGCTTTATAGTATGGAGACCAAATAGTAGAATTGTATTCTAAATTACTTCTTACTAAAGAAGTGAAGAGAATTTTAAATGAACAAAGTGATGAAAAATCTTTTACTGTTCTTAAAATAAATCCCAAACATTTCATAGCCTTATTAGTAACTTCTAATTTTTCATCAAAAAGGATACCCAGATCCTTGATATTAGACATCTTTTTAAGAGAAATATTGTTAATACTATAATGAGACATAATAGGATTTTTGTTTCTACAGAAAGATATAAATTGACATTTATCAATATTTAAAAATAGTTCATTATAATTACACCAATCCTGTAAGCGATCAAGATTAGCTTGAAGAATATTACAATCATTAATTGAGGTAATCGTTTTGTAAATTTTTAGGTCATCAGCAAACAAGAGTAGGTTTACTTCTTTAAAAAATTTTACAATATCATTAATAAATATTAAAAATAAAACAGGTCCTAAATGTGAACCTTGAGGAACTCCACTGGAAGCCACAAATTGTTTTGAAATGTAATCTAAAATTTTTACAGAAAGTTTTCTACAAGACAAGTAACTAATGAACCAGTTTAACATAATGCCGTCATTCTGATTGTGATGGGTTTTTGTGGAGAAGTGAGTGTAATCGGGAAGGTGTTTTGGTACATATAGTTCATTAATCCAACATTCTGATAGAATAATTATATCAAATTTAACCTTTAGATTATTCAGTAAAGTGAGTATTTCTTCCCAATTTTTATTTATGGATCGAACATTATGGTGAAAAAATTTTAGGTTCGTGTAGTCTTTCATTAGTAAATTACAAAACTTTATATCTGAAGATAAATAATTATTAATTTTATCAGAAAATACTGTTTCATTATCAAAAATCAGTCTAGCCATTTTTAAGAACAATTTACAATGGAACTTTATTATGTCTTGGGAGCCCCGTCACAGTGGCTAAGTGGTATTATAGGATAAGAATAGGAGATGCCCCCAATACATTCCATACTTTTAATTTATGACTGTACGCATTGCTTCTATTCAATACTTCTGAAGGTTATATCTAAAAATGACAATATTATGTTATATTGGGCACATAAATGGGGAAATGGGCAATTTTTTCTGATGTTGGTTCTACATGTGGGCAAATGAAAAAAAAAAGTTTTCTTTAACAATAGCTCCATACTGGAGGCTCTGAGTAAAATAATTTCCCTCAGGGCCTACGTCATCTTTGGGGATGCTGTGTGGAGGATTTTTTAAAGGAAAGGAAGGAGAGGAAGTTCTGAGAAGGATAAGGTCTGAGGTCTGACATATGAATCGATTCCTCCGACCGCGGTGCATGGCGATAGGTTGAGAGTGCTTATGTTGCCAAATGGTCTCCCTCAATTAGCCATGCAGTAAATAGGCAGACTCATCCGCCGCCAAGACCTAGACAAACTTCACCCCATATACCCGGGCACCCCTGCTAAATCACCAAATGTAACGAACCACTTGGAGGACCTATGGCAGAGGTGTTGGTTATCCAATAAATGTTGGTTCACGTGGTGGCGGTACCCATATCCGCTTCCGAAAGTGCAATGATGTGCGGTGTTGATCTCAAAGGAATATAAATATTTATTAAGTAAGAGAGTTTAGGCCATTATTCAGAATTTTAAAGATTTGAGTTGAAGTGAGTTAAAGTTGAGAAATTTAATGGATTCGGTATAGTTTGGAAAGTGTAATTTCAGTTTAAAACATGTTTAAAAAAAAATTTTAATTCCTTCGATTCTTTCAATGGCTTGATAGAAAGGAGTCCAGATTGGTGTGCGGTGTTCTAAGTGGGTTATTATGTCATTATTTTTGATATACGAATTATAAATCCTAGCATTCTGTTGGCTTTGTTGATGACTTCATTAGTGTGTTGGATAATGTTTAATTTAACATCCAGTATTATTCCAAGGACCCTGATAGATTCAACTTCATTGATGATTCCCTTTTAGTGTATACTCAAAAGGAAATTTTATTTTTGTTACGTGTAAATGATAATGTATTGCATTTTAAGATAATTATAACAAGTTTGTTCAATTCACAGTAGACAAAAAGACGATTGATTTGACAACAAAGTATATTTTTTTGTCATCTGCATATTATGCTAGGTAATTAGCTACTAAAAAACATTTGCAAATATCATATACATATACACACATTAAATAATAATGGCCCTAAATGAGATCCTTGAGGCACGCTGGAGGGCACAGAAAAGAAGCGAACTTAGTTTCTTCAACTGAAGTACATTGAAGATTTCAGAAAACAGATTCACAATTTGAAAGCACCTGGCTTGTGTGTTCGACCGAAGGCGCCAAAAAAACGTATTTTTTTTTTTTATGAATAATGACCTTCTAACTTAAATAACTGCATTTTTTTTAGAGTTAGTTTTAATAGTTAAAATAATTGTCAAAGTTTCAATTTTTCAAGGTCCCTCAAAAACCCACCAATTTTAATATGTATTTTGTGACGTCATCAAGAGTTCACCTACTTAATAACGATACGCATTTTATTATTTTTATGTTGGTCTCCCTGAATCTCACATAGATCTATCTGCGCAGGCGCCGCACAATGGTTTTACTAGTATGGGAGAGTTGGAAACAATTCGAAATTTGAAATTGCAGGGATCACTAAATTTTGTTTCTATATCTTGACACCACATACAGCGCATCTTTCCCCATACCACCAAACTCATCAAAACGTTTCGTCACTGCGTAACACGTCAGCAAAGAATGACTTCCCGAGCAGTCAGGACGTTTGTGTGAAAATGCAACGTTTGTTATATAACATTTAGGGACTAATAACTTTTTACACCGCTTGCTGGCAATCTTTTTTCAACATGGATCCAATACCTTTGGGTGTGTACTAAAGATGTAAAGTATTTTTTTCATATTTAATATGACAAATTTTAAGTATTTTTTTCATATTTAATATGACAAATTAAAGATATCTTTTTTAAAAAACATCTCGTGAATTAAAAAAAAATACGACGATTTTTTGAATAGTTAAGGTTTTAGTTTAATATTCCGTAATAAAAAAAAATCTTACCTATTTTTGCGTCTCTACGGCCCAGTAATTTTTACGTAATTTACTTACTGTAAAATTTGAGTGCTTCATAAATATCATTATTGTCACAGGTTCGGTTTCAAAGGATTTTTTCTTCAGACAAAAGGAGTTATTTGACATAGTGATGAACTCAAAGTGTCAACAGATGGAAAAAGATTTTTATATTTGAAAAAAAAACTTATAAACCTCAACAATTGCCTTAAAGAGGGGTTGGTTAAACTCTGTAAAAAGATCGCGGGCTTCAAATTTTGCTTTAAAATGGACAATTGCTCGTCGAGACGAAGCTAGATTTATGATGGAAAATAAAAAAAAGTGACTTGAGACTCCGATTGGTTTTATATTGCACGTGATTTTCCCTAAAAACGGCACGTCGTGGTCAAAAACACAATTTGAATGTAGTTCTGACCGATCCAAGCGCTTGAAAACCGAAGATCTTCGGAAAAGTGCACCACTTTCTCATTTGGCGTTTGAGAAAGAGGTGAACTTTTCGGTCAATCGGTTGCATCAAAATTATTAGAAGACATTATTCTAGGCGCTCATCTTTTAACAGACAAGTATACAAAAAATTTGAAGATAATCGCTCTTCTTAAAAACAGATGTTCATTGGGACTTGAGAGGATGCGATTATTCTAGTATTTTTATATCTTCAAGTGTACCTACATATGCAATTAGTTTGCAGGAAGTCTGACTATTGTAGCAGAATCCTTGCCCATCATTCACCAGATATTGCCGCCCGATTGAGATTATCATAAGAGGCTCCGGAAGCTCGGTAGAAAGATTTTTTAAAATATCGCAAAAACTATTCTAGAAAATGTTCTAGTGAGAAATTTAATGAGGATGTTCTTAATTTAATGTTAGTTATATCTGATCCTGTCATAACTAGTTACAGGTAACCCCCAAATAAACAATTAAATCGTTTTCCTAAAGAAGTTTTCGATTTAATATTTCCTCCGGATATTCATTATATAAATATCTTTGGCACCGACGATGATGAAGATTGTTCATAGTCTGCATCAGAATGTTGAAAAGCAAAATTAAACATTACTCGGCCTTTATTTTCACATGGAACTGGACATAAATAATTTCAATTTTAAGCTTTAAAAAAAAAAAAATCTTTTTAATAAAATCCAGAAATCGTTAATAAAATCCAGTAAAACATACTTAAATCAAATATTCTTATTTTTTGTAACCACACCGAAAAATAATATCACTTTTTTTCCTCGTTAATCCTGCCTGTGAATTGTTTCCAAATTTTGGGGTATTCGGAACCACTGTGCGCCGCCGGCCATCTTGTTGTAGCCATCTTGTATAGCGAGATCAAGTACAAAATGACATGATGAATTATGCTTGCAGTTAATTTTATGTTTTTTAAGATAATTTTCGTTTAAATGATCAATTCACTGTGATATTAGTGTAATTCAACATAATTACCAATGCTAGCGTTAATTTTTTTTTCAGTTTTAGTCCTAAATAGTGTTTTGTTGGTGATTTATGTTCGTTTTACAAAAGATTTTAGGTTACGTCTGAAATTTTTTTTAATGACTTTTCCGGGTGAATTTAATAAAACTTCCATAAAAGTAATATTATTTATTAAAACTTATATATTCAGAATCAGCGTTTATTGGTCTATATGAACATATTTTTTTAAAGCCATTTTTCACTGGAGTTCCTTATTACATATTGACTCTTATGAGGAATTGAACTTAGATGATATTTTACTCGTTCTAATGCTCAGTTCAAATAATCAAAAACCTTTTTTAATAGCCAACGAGAGCCTCACAGTGGTCAACGGTGAATGTTTGTGGTCCACAAGGTTTATAAATTTCATTCTGTATCAGTGTCTGATTTATCGGGATTCATTTATCAATTTTTCAAAAAGACCTGAGGTTTCACATTATCATCAAACTGAATACATCGAATGACAGGCTTTACATTTGACGCAATTCGCTTTACTGCTTTATCTGGAAGAAAAAAATATTTTTAAGTAATGTACAAGAAACAAGCACAATAATATAAACTTGTGGGAAATTAAATTAAACTTACAATTATTGGTTGCATTCTTTCTGTCGTGTTCTGCTAGCTCTTTAGGATGCTTTCTTCTTTTGTGAATTCTGCAGTTTGATCCGGAAGCAAAAATTTTGGGACACCACGGACAAGCGAACGGTGTTTCGCCAGTGTGATTATTTAAATGCGACTGAAATAACAAGAATAAACATATTTTACGCAATCGACAATGTAGTTTATAGGTATACAAGGTATGTATATATCTACGCAGCGTGTAACAGTACGTACCCGAAGAATTTTAACCGGAAATTCCTGAGCATATTTGGAGTAAAAATGTGCTGTCCGATAATATTTTTTATTAAATGTCGCCACTGATCAGACTTCCATCCAAGAACTACCAACATTATCTTCATTTTCTTAATGCATATTTTTATTGGCTGCTACCTTTATGTATGATTGCAAGATTCAACCAGAACTAAATGCTATCTATATAGTGTCTTGGATAAATTTTTCCATTTTTTATTTAATATGCGACATCTTTGCCAGATGTGACCGTATCTTTTTCTGATTTTTCTGTTTCAGATTTTCGTTAGAGTTTTGCTAACATTGTCTTCATTAATTAAATATTACAATTTGAGGTTTTACTCATTAAGTTCAAAATAAAAATAAATATTCATCCTAGACTTGCAAAAAAGTCAATAGATATCGCATATTAAATAAAAAATGGATAAATTTATCCAAGACACTTTCTAGATAGCATTTAATTCTGGTTAACCTTTAACTGGTGACATGGTTTTTTTGTAATGTAACTGGTGACGAACGGCCTGAGAGGCCGCTACCGTATCCGGTCTATAGCATAGAAATTAGGTAATGCAGCTTACAGCAGTCTTTAAAAACAGTTTAATTACATATAAAACGATAAAATAAAACTAGGCAGTAAACTCTAAATGTAATTTTTAATGAAGAACTTGTTATTACAATGCATGTAGTAACTAAAATAAAAAAAAAAACTAGAGATGAGGTCAGTAATAACAGCAAAAAAAATTAAATCAACATTTTATAACAAAAATACTAATTTTCCTTATAGTAAAGATACTAATCAATAAATAAAAAAATATTGCTTTAATCACTGGTATCATTTTTCAAAACTGGCAATGGTCAAACTTTGGTTATTTTTATTAGCAACCAGGGAAATGTTTGGCACATTGCAGCACACATGTTTTTTTATCCAAATAACATTGGTAATTAGATTTGCGATTAAACTTCGGAGGACCACTAGCACAGGTTTTCCGTGTTTTTGGCCTATCATTATAAAAAAAAAACGAAAAAACAATATATCAAAATTACTTTAAAAAGTTACGCAAGCGTGGACCCAACTAAAGTCGAAGTTACTCAGGCGTTAGAACAAAGCAAGCGCGGGGAAGGGGGTGAAATGATGTTTCACTGATGCTGCTCGGCCTGTGAGACCGCTTGTCACCAGTTAAAGGTTAAATCTTGCAATCATACACAAAGGTAGCAGCCAATAAAAATATGCATTCAAAAAATGAAGATAATGTTGGTTATAATTTTATTTATAATTCTTGGTCGAAGAATGATACAGTTAAATATAACCGAATCGGATAGGGACACATTAGCTCAGTTGGTAGAGCACTGACCCGGCAAACCACAGGTCCTGGATTCGTATCACAGATGTGACCGTATCTTTTTCTGATTTTCATTAATATTGTCTTCATTAATTAAAATATAAGAGTTGACAAAAAGTAGATAACATAGAATGGTAACATATTACGGCTATTAATACTGGACAACTCAGTTGCGACATGTGATGGAAAATTATTTTTATTGTTTTTAATTTTTTTTTAAATTTTTTACTCCAAATATGCTCAGGAATAGCTGGTTAAAATCCTTCAGGTAAGTGCTGTTACACCCTGTGTAGCCAGTTACATTCATTCAATTAAATCTCACCTGAAACGAACTTCTCCATTTAAACTCTTTATTGCAGAAACCGCAAACAAATCTGCAAGTGTCTATATGAACATGCATATGCTCTTTTAGAGAGCTGTGGGCATTAAACATTGATGGGCACTTGGAGCATTTGAAGTTTAATTTACCGTAGTGAATATTTATGTGTTTCTTCAGAGTAGAATTCAATTTAAACCTACAAAACAAATATAAACGCTGAAAACTACAATGAAAAATGAATTCATTCATTTCTCAAGGAAGAGAGGTGATTTATACACAATTTAAGAAAAAATCATTTACAATTTGAGTTCGAGCCTCTGTCACAACCCAATCTTGTAATTTTGTATTTTTTTTCTATATGAATTTCATTGAATATTATTATGGAGATACTGCTGAAAAAAACTTTCGGGTTCGGAATGTGTGAATTGAGCAGTGACTATTTCGTCGCCTTAGTTCTTAATTGTCTAAACGACCATTAGAAAATTTTACGGGAGGAGAAGGTTTTCTTTTATTATTTCAATGAAACATTATGATAGGTGTTTAAGATAAACTATTTCCGTAAAGGTAAAGGTCTTATTAGTTTAAATAATTCTTAGTTAAGCTATTAACTATAATTTTTTATACTTTATTTTTAATTTTAAAGTGGAGATTGAACATAAACTAAAATGGTCGCTTGGACAATTAAGAACTAAGGCGATGTTTTAACAATATGTATTATCAAATAAATTCAATGTAAAAATATGTAACAACTAATGATCTACTGACAAATAAATGTTTTTATTTTGTAATATAATATCAATAATTAATATCACAACCTGTATGTAACAAGATAATTTCATTTAAAAATAATAAAATTTATTTGGAAATGTCATTACGCTTGTAATGTTTGAAGTGTGTTCATTGAAATAGAATTAAAAAGTTAAAAGAGATATGTATTAATTAAAGAATATTGATTTTATTCTGAAAAAGAAATTAAGACTAAGGACGGGTTTTAAAATATTTCGTGATATTAATTATTATATCAATAATTAATCAAAAAATTCAAGTTCTGTGAAAGTTATATTCAAGTTCGGTTTGCCGGTTCTTTCACAGTACAGTGGTAACTCAAGATACGAGTACCCTAACATACGAGACATTTGAGATACGAAGTTTTGCTTTGAAATACAAGCAATATTTGAGATACGAGGAACAGCCGGCTGACTCAGAGTAAAAAACCTTTTGCTTGTTAGGAATGTACGTATTCATCTTCTCGTCTGCGAAAAATCATTTTCTTAAAAGGGAAATTTGACGAAACACATGCTGATACACAGTAGAGAAAAACCCTTTTCATGCTCCGACTGTAAAAAATCGTTTTATCAAAAACGATTTTTGACTTACCATATGCTGACACACAGTAGAGAAAAACCCTTTTCATGTTCCGACTGTAAAAAATCGTTTAATCATAAAAGTTCTCTCACGAACCACAAGTTGACTCATAGCGTAAAAAAAACCTTTGCTTGTTATGACTGTACTTAAGGGAGAATTGAATAACCACTGGAGCGACGGCGCGTTTTATAACTTTTGCCTCGGATTGCTCGTGATATTTTAATGACCGTTTTGAATATTTTCCGCCAACCTTAAAAAAATCATACCTCCGAATTTTAATATGGAGGCATACAAACTGATCATAGTTCTATATAGTCAATGAATTCACCTATATTTGGTTGTTTATCACATATTCCTAGGATTTATAAAAATAATATTAAAAAATCGTAAACATTCAAAACGGAACTATTCTCAGTATTGCCTCCCTTTAAACTCGCCTAGTAAGTTAAAATTTCCCTCCACAATGAATATTTTCAATTAGGTTTCTTTTAAATGGTCTAATTTATAATCACAATCTGAATATGTATATAAGAAAACTGAATTTTGATATGTTTTGAACTGTTGAATGTTCCTTTTGGATAATTTTTGACACAAATTTATTCGAAAAATGGCGACACTTTTAATTAGACTAAAATGAAATTCTTAAACGACTCACCACAAATAGCTGTAGTACATCAAACAGGTACATCAATTATCTTAAATCCACAATACCAATTAACTCGATTATTGGTTTATTTATAGAAAATATTGCATTTTCAAAAACACACGACGATCGGAAAAAAATGTCAAAAACATAACCATAAAACTTTGTTTTATCAATAATCAGTGAAATTTTAAGTTTGAAACACGTTGAAATATGTAGTTGAATGCATTACTCATTCAATTATTATAACACTGGTACACAAATTTGTTATAAATATCCACAAAAATACAATAAAAAAAGCCGAATTTTACACTGACAGGTCCAGAACGCTTAACATTGTGATTTGCAGCGAAAATAATCGATCTAGAAATTTCCACAATTAAATCACAGAAACAAAGAATTGAGACATCTCTGGAGAAAGCGCTAAAGGAATTTGTCGACTACATGTTATGCAAATCACAGATCGCGGGAGTTTTTGAAAATATTTCAAAAATTTTTTTAATGCATCTAGGTAGAATTTGGTGTAATTCGACAACTTAGCAAACTTAGTTTGTGTAAATTGTACCGAAATTCGACAAAAAGCGTTCCAGTGGATAAGGGAAATTTTGAGATTTTGGGGGCTGGAACGGATTAATGTCATTTCAATGTGGAAAATTGCTTTGAGATAGAAGCAAATTGATATACGAGCAAGGTTATGGAATGAATTAAACTCGTATCTCGAGGTATCACTGTACTTGAATAATAACAAAACTTGAATAGGAATTTTACAGAATTTGAATATGTACTAACTTTGAAATTTGATGAATTGTTTAAATTCTGTGAAACAATCCGTCCTAAGAAAATTATATCTTAATTAAGAAATTAATTCTTTAACCCATGCTATCTGTGAGACACTATTGCTGGTTACAAACTTACAAATTTGATTTAATATTGAGGCCTTAAAGTCACAAGTAGTAAGTCTTAAACCTCAAGTGCGTAAGCCACAAACATCACATGTATTCCATTAGAGCCTCTGAAGGACAGATCTGACCGGGGCGTTCATACATTATAAAAGTATTTTATTCTTTTTTAGAAAGAGAAATAATCATTTTTCTCAGTTTTGTCTCAAATGTTTATACTTGATTCCAGTGGCGGCTCGAGCACATTTTTGGTTGTGGGGACCGTCATTTTTTGTGTAGATACTTTCATGTTTTTTTCTGTTGTTTTTGTTTTACCAAAAAAAATTTGAGTTGTGTGCGTTTGTCATGTGCTCCTACGAATTTTCGTGTTTTGTCAAACTTTCTGATACATGTTTAAAATATATAAGATTAAAATTAGTTTTAAATCTTATACCCAGATTGAGTACATCCCGTATCACTACAAAAAAGTACACTGGGAATATGTTTTTCAGTTAAAAGTCGACTTCATTAATTCTTTTTAATAGATTTTTTATTTCTTACAAATAGTACAATAAAAGTATATAAAGTAAAATAGATCAGAGGATAAGTCACACATCCTACCAGAAACACCATTTAGGTACCTATTCACATAAATATTAAGTTTAATAAAAATAACACAAGATAATCATAGGTAATTTCGTTTAAATTACCTTTGATGTGTATTTACCACGAGAACGGCGCTATAGAAATAATCCAATCAATCGATAACAATATTATTATTTACTAAACGTCAAATACGATTATAAAACGCCTAACGTGAATTCCGGCCCGTGCATAACTGATCTACTTCAATTAGAACTAAAAACAAACATTCACAAGCTTCACACGGGGATTCTAGAGTCTGTCCCTACGATTATGGTATAGATAGTTCAAGTGCGCATGCCCGGATCCTTAAAATCTCATACAAAAATATTCAGCGCAGGCAAAAACTCCATTTTAGAAGAAATAAATCACCGTGTTGTCCCCTAACTGCGCAGCACTCAGTGCGCACAGTCAAGCGGGCGCTAGTATCTAGTACCTATGCGCCGAGTGTCGAGTCCAGTCCGAAGTGGCCGCTCGCGTCGCGTTAGTATTAGTAATTAGTATGCAATAAGGAAGAAAGAAGAGCAGTTGCACGCTCGTTCGTAGAATCTTCTCAAATTTCGAGCCTAAAAATTAACCAAATTATTTTTTTAGATTATATTTCTGCAACTGTTAATTACTTTTATGTTGAGAATGCATTAATTATTTTTTGTGAACACAAAGAATTTTTTTAGGCATGTTTCTGGAATAACTGGTGGGGACGGTCCCCATGGTCCCCTTGTGAGGAACCGCCACTGCTTGATTCCATGGATAGAAACCAAAAAATTGTCAAAGGGTATGATTACAAATAAGCGGATTTTTTTGTTTAAATTATATTTCAAAATTTTTATTTTTATTTTATGAACGGAATAAAAAAAGAAGTGACAGTTTTCGTACTAATTCCCTATGGAATATACATATATTATGGACGTTTCGAGTCAAAATTTTTCATGATTTTTTTCATTTTCATGTTAGATTTTAATATTTAGAAATGTTAATATTTATTTCAAACACAAACATCTCAAAGATAATTTAATCTTGTTTCTAAAATGGTACATTTTTATTACAACAACTTAAATTTTTTTTTTTTTTTTACAGCGAATACCGCACAAGAATCTCAACTGCTTCCGTCTGGAGCCAGTGAGACTATGGCATCCCCAATTGGGGTATGTTGTGAGGCTGAAGGTATTGGGGAGGGGAAGGAGGTGGGGAAGAGGAAGGTTGGGAAGTACCTGGCTATTCAGATCTGGTCACCAAACACGGCTACAGCCATTTTCAAGCAACGTTTCAATTCTGAATGGTGGTCTTACACCAGGGCGATACTGATAGTATCTTCCACTCTGGAACGTGCCGCAAATATACTATATATTATTTTAAATGAATTAATTGTGAAATAACACAAATTAATCAAATAAAATTTATTTGCGCACGCCGGGTTCGAACCCGCGACCTCCGGATTGTGAGTCAAGAGTCTTAGCCACTGGACTACGGAGGTGGTCAAATAAGACATATATAGCACATTTAAAACACGTCAGAAGCATTCTGAAAATCCATGAAATTGTACCATGTCGTTGGGACTTAAACTTAGGACCCCTTGGGGCAGGTAAAAATATTTTAAAGACTGAAGGGTTAAGGTCAAAAAATGTTATCTATGAAAGTTATACCAATAACTAGTATTAGTATGTTTTTTGTAGAATGTTATTTGATTTTAAGTCCTATAATAATGCATAGGTTTTTTGTGGATAAAGTTGGTATGTATAAAGACCCAGATATTCAATCTGACTACAATAACTATTTGCGTACATAGTATTATTGTTTATATAATGTATGTGAACCAGTATTTGACACTCACGTTTTGGGACAAAGTTGGCAAGCAAACGGTTTCTCATTGGTATGAGTCACTTTGTGAAAGAGTAAATTAGATTTGGAAGCGGAAGTTATCCCACAAATATCGCAGATGAAGGGCCTCTCTTTATGGTGAACTCCTTTGACATGAGCCACTACGGCACGCTTTGTTATAAACCTGGAAAAGATAGTTTAAAATGGTCATTTATTTACTTTATTTTATGAAAGTCCAATTGGGCTTTTTCATAGGTGTAAAGAAAAGTATGTACGTATTTATAATAGGCTATATATTTATCTAAGCTTTTGTTAGATAAAGGTAAGCAATAAAAATTTAAAAACCAGTAACTTAAATGTATTATACAAAACAATGGTTCCAATTTAATATATATATATTAACTAAAAACCAAAGTTTACACTGTTTAACGTTTTTATGTTTAGTTTTTTTTTTTTTAATCACGCAAAAGAATTTTTTTTGTAATATTTCATCCGCTATGCCCGGGATGTACCTGTGTCATGGCGGGTGAAGTTTGCAGATTGAATTCATTGAATTTATTCATAATATGACAGATAATACATAATAATTATTGTTATTCAATTTTGTTTGATTCATAAATATTTTAAATAATTATCGTGATTTCCTTCTATAGTCAACGTTTGGGACAGCGTGATGCTGTCCCAAAAATTGATCCGACAGATCACACATCTGTCGGATCTGCCCTGATGATGGACACTGCAACACTGTCTGAAACATTGGCTAAAGAAGGAGGCAGCGCAACACGCATAACCTAAAAACAAATAACAAAAATTCATATAGTTATTTGTTTTTTGAAGGCAGTGTGGTCGGTTTGGGTTCTGGTGGTATAGTTGTAATGTAAGAGAATTTTTTTTTTGTATTTGGGCAAGGATAAATTTTAGATGAAGTTGACGTACATTTAAGATATTATATTCGATGAAGATTCGAATAGACAGTATCTTGTCGGTCACTTGTTGATAACATGTCGGTCACTTATTGGTCACTTGTTGATAACATAACCGTTTTTTGGGATTTTTGTAGAGAATCAATAATAGTTTTGAGTACAGCCACCCCAGTTAAATCAATATTATTATAACATCAATTCATTATTAAAAATTATAATATATTTTTACACATAAGTGTTTGCAAGACCATGTTTTTGAGAATGAAAACATACATTGTATTGTACATTATGTAATTAATTTCAAGTAAGTAAATTTCAAATTTTGACTGGAATCATACATACTTTAATTCGCAAAGTTCGCACGGATATATCTTCTTTACTTCGGCAGGTAAATGTTTTACTGCGTGACTTTTCAACAAATGAATCTGCGTAAAAATTTTTTTGCAATGTTCACATTTGAATTCAGGCGTTGTAATACTATTTGGGTGTAACAATAAGTTGTGTTTCTCCAAATTTTTTGGTGTGTTAAAATAGCAATCACATTTGGTGCACCTGAAATGGAATATAGATGATTGTAAATTGTAAAAAGAGCAATCACATTTGGTGCACATGAAATGGAACATAGATGATTGTAAGTTGTAAAAAGAGCAATCACATTTGGTGCACATGAAATGGAACATAGATGATTGTAAGTTTGTAAAAAAAAGTAAGTATACAAAGTGAGCATACTGGCAAAAACGATATCTCTAAAATGGCTGTTTTGAGAAAACAAGCATTTAAATTTTGTACCAACTTCAAACTTTTTATCAAATTAAATTGAAGTTTATGTTGATATAAAAATATGATATCATGAAGTGTTCTCATTTAAAAATATCTTTTTCATTTGTGTCTGTTTGTTTTTAATTACGAATAGCCAGTTTTTAAGTTTATTCCCAAATTGGTAGCATTTAGTATATTTTGCCAGACTTTTTTGTTCTGGCAAAAATCACTAAGTTACTTAGTGTCTTTTGTTCTTTAGGTATTTCGTCGCTTTAGTTCGTATTTGTCCAACGGACCATTAGAAAAATTTTCTGGAGAAGAAGGTTTTCTTTCATTATCTCAATAAAAGATTATGATAGGTGTTTAAGATAAAGCTATTTCCGTATAGGTAAAGGTTCAATAAGTTTAAATAATTCTTGGTTCAGTGAATTAAGTATCCTTTTTTATACTTTATTTTTAATTTTAAAGTGAAGATTGAACAAAACCTCAAATGGTCTGTTGGACAAATACGAACTGAGGCGATGATTTGTTACAAATTGACTTCTTCACTTTCTCTTCATTAAACATTTGCATTACACCTTCTTTAAAAAATAATATTCCACTCAAACTGTCAAACAAACGCAAAAATATTAAAAGTTATGTGACGATTACAGAAGTACAGACATGCAAATCGCCTACAACCAAAAACAATTGAGATAAAAGTTTTCTACCAGACATGATAAGGGCTTATAGAAGACTTAATATAATACATATTAAGGTAAATGGATTTAACGTTTTTTGCCATTACAAAGGTGTTTGTTTTCGTCATGATGTTAAATTTATTTTTAAAATTATAGAAAACTTAAATTTAACACGACTTAGTGTGTTCCGCCAGTTTATAGAAAGTAAATAAAATATAAAACTGTATTATTAAGTCAAATTTGCCACTTAACGTTTTTTACCAGTATGCCCACGATACAAGATTATTAAAAAAATATTTTGCATTTATGTTCAAAATTATTGCAAAACATTTTAATTTACCTGGGAACAAATTTCCTGTCCTGCGATTTACTGTCATGCATTTTGATGTGTTGGTAAAATTTTTGCTTATTACTAAGATACTGGTTGCATACACACAATATCTTTGGTTTAACTTGATGCATCTTCTTTGCATGGTTCTGTAGTTTTTCCCAAATCAAAAATTCTTCATTGCAGACATGACAAATTAAACTGAAACAAAATAAAAACACTTAAAATACATAAACCCAACAATTATTCCACCTACAGTATTCACCATGGTATTGTTATGGCGATTCCAGACTCACGGCGGGAACAAGCAATTATCCACACTCATTTTTCTCACTCGTGATCTGTTTCCTATCCGGTATGGACGACATTACAGACGATATTCAAATTGGAGCAGGTTTGGCTCTATGTGCCATGGAATATTGTAATTTTGTGAACGTTGTAACTAAAAATAAAGTAAAAAAAAAAAATAGAAAAGCCAGACGATGGTGGCCATTTTCCTGTATTTTCTGTAACTCGCAAAAAGAGAATCTTTCTTCTTTTTGTGTTCGGGTACTGCTATCTCTATTAACCCATTGGCCACAGAATTAATGAGCTAAAAAATTGGCCTTCACCACTGAATTATTTTTGTACCAAAAATTGAAAACCTGCATTGGTGTACTAAATGTATTGTAACTTTTGAACCGTAAATTCAAATGAATTAATTTCTTTAAATTTGTTTACATATTGGATTAAGGTAAAGAAAAACATAAAAATAAAAAAAAAATTAAAATATTTGTAAATAAGGTTACAAATATACCTTTCTCTTTTTTTTTCCTCATTTTTATTCAAAAAGTTATAAAAAAACATAATACATATTCATAAATCGAACAATAATAATTTTTGTTTTTTTACATATATGTATACTAATAACTAATAAAATAATTTTGTATGATAGTCCTCGAAGCAATCAGGGACGTTCAGGGTCACTACCAAAAGCCTAGAACCACTCGCAATTTTGAAGAAATTAAATGGTGGCTGGCTGCATACAAAACTTGGAACACAAATATCAGGGACGAAAACCAAAGAAACATATTTTTGCCAATTCTATGAAATTAATGATTAATTACCTACAGAGCGTTCGGCATTTAAAATTTTATTAAAAAACGTCACTGTCGAGCTCGTTTTCCGTTTTTCAGCGGACCTACTCTAGCCCGTCAGCGCGCCGGGGTTTGTGGTTAAGTACCTGATTTGCACACCCATTTGTGGCCAATGGGTTGATTCTCCAAGTCTTTTTTTTAATATGAACACCGCACAAGAGTCCCAACTGCTCCTGTCTGGAGCCAGTGAGACTATGGCATCCCAAATTGGGGTATGTTGTGAGGCTGATGGTAGTGGGGAGGGGAAGGAGATGGGTAAAAGGAAGATGGGGAAGTACCTGGCTATTCAGATTTGGTCACTAAACACGGCTAAATCCATTTCAAGCAACATTACAATTCTGAATGGTGGTCTTACACCAGGGCGATACTAAGAGTATCTTCCCCTCTGGAACGTGCCGCAATATAGATATATATTATTTTAAATGAATTAATTGTTTAATTAAAGTCTGTTCCGCGCATCGTGATTTAAACATTTATCTTTGTAGTTCCGATGTTTAGCATCCCATAAAATAGGCTCAGATTGAAAGTATTCATAAATTGCAACTCTAGTTCCTTATTCCACATTTTTGAAACGAAACAAAAATTTCGAATCAAAAAAATACAATACGCACGTCTACTCTCTGCCGCTCACTAAACGACACTGAGACAAAACGTGAATGTAGTAGTCTTCTCTCTTCTCGCCTGAGAAATCTTTTGAAGCGGCCAAAAATACCGGCAACGGTCGGAGAACAGGCGAACCCGAGAATGAGACGGCGAGAAGCTCCTCACATTCACGCATCTCTGGTGTTCTCGGGCATTCTCGCCGTGAGTCTGGATGGGGCATTATAATTTTTTTACATTAGCTCTACACAGGAGGCCCTGAGGAAAATGATTCCCCTCAGGGCCTATGTCATCTTTGCAGATGCTGTGTATCTTTTTAGTGAAGGAAGGAGAGTAAGTTCTGTGAAAGAAAAAGGTATGTAGGTAGTAATCTGAGGGTCAGTGTGTCCAGGAGTGACAGATGTATTTATACGTCTATTGCAGCCAGCAGACTTACTGACAACCGAGGATCGTGGCAAGGTGAGCAAAACCCCTCTCCCTTTCTACCGCATTACTCGGCAAGTTATCAACGCAAGCATATATATAAATGAATTTAAAAAAAAAAAATTTGACAATATGTTTTTTCTCTACTATAGATAAATTATTATTTTATCCATTAGATAAGAGTATTGATGAAGAACAACTAAAATATGAACTCTGTGTTTAGAGATCTTGAAATAATTATGTTATAGACATATGAAATCAGTTGACAGCACCGGCTAGGAAGAGTTACACTCTACAAAGTTTGTTTTCTGCATGCAAACACACTCGAGCTATCCAATCTCTTATGACATACAAGCTCAGCTATAATAATAATAAGTTTGTTTTCTGCATGCAAACACACTCAAGCTATCCAATCTCTTATGACAGACAAGCTCAGCCATAATAAGTTTGTTTTCTGCAGGCACACACATTTTAGTTCTTGTGACAATCTACGAGGATTGTCCAAGAATTAAAAACCGTTCTAATTTAAAAAAATTATATTTACAAAAAACAGATATAGACATTTTAGGTACATGTACCCATTATTTTTTGACCTAGTCCTCGTTATGTTCGATGCACTTGGTGAGCCGTGGCACTAGATCCTTGATTCCCTTATCATAGAACTCCGTCACCAAAAATGCTCTCACCTCTCCCTCCGCATCCTAGTCAGTCTCCAAAGGGTTTCCGGCCAAATGTTGCTTCAGGTGAATAAAAATATGCTTGCATATTTGCCTCGAATCCGGTCCAGGTGATAAACCCATGTTTCATCCCAACAAAGCTTTGCCTTGATTAGAAAAGCGGTTTGAAGAGACCTGAGCGCTTTCCACACGATTTTGCTCTTAAGCATTTTGGAAATTCAACAAGCATGCACTTTGCATATGCCATTTTTCACTCAAAATCATTTTTTGTCGATGACTTACTGACGTCTCAGATCAAAATTGAGAGCTTACGAACTTTAGCAGGGCGGAAACACTCTTAGTTGAGAAGGCGACTAATTGAGCGTACCTCGAAGGCGGCAGGATTTGATAGCAGAGCGTCCATCTCAAACGAGCACAAAGATCGCACTGAAGCGGTTAACAAGTCATATCACCGCTCATTTTTTAGGGAAAAGTCTGAGCTACACGCTAGTGCCGCCATATTTTGAGAAATAATGTCTTCGTCGCCGAAAATGAGGAACGGTTTTTAATTCTTGGACAACCTTATAACAGACAAACTCAGCTAAAATAAGTTTGTTTTCTGCATATAGATACACTCTACCTATCCAATCTCTTGTGACAGATAAAATCAGCTATAATAAATAAAACGGTTAATAATTTTAATGAACTTACTTGATGAATGTACCATTTGAGCTCCGTGCTTTTTTTGTTGGTTTGTCAAAACTCTTTTCAAATTGAAAATTAGCTAAATTAGTGTTTGAATCAGGAGACACCAATTGTATGGTCTGTTCTCGCTTTCTTGCAATCTCAATTTTATTGTGTACTTTTCTATTATTACTAATGATACCTAAAATGCAAAATTGTCAAAATAAATTAATGGAATATTATCAGTAGCACACTGAAACTTAACCCCTCAGGCCTCGGGTGTATTCTGTCAGTAGGCCAAAAATTTTGTTTTGTTTTGTAATAAAATCAAAATAAATGGAATATTTTTTTATTTTTTTTATTTATTTAATATTTGTATGTTTTTACAATAATTATACTTTTTTTTTTTAAATATTGGATTACAATATTGGATTGAGTCACCGATAAAAAAATTAATTTTTCAGCCTTTCTTGAAAGATTTGGGTTTGTTTATGGACAAAACTATTTATTTATATTCTAATCAAATACGTACGATCGCGAACAATTAATTTACCTTGATATTTTAAAGCGTAACGTGCAAAAAGCATTAAAAACCTAAAATATATTGATTGCAGCCATCTGTGAATGCGTAGATTATAACGTACGTGACGTTTAACCTTAAGATATCTTACTTTTGCGAATAGGTGTAGCATCATCACTGAGACTATCGGAGTAGTTTTCAGACTTCATATTTTCAGTATCACATTGGCCCATAAATTCACATTTAATGTTTTCTATTTTGCAGTTTATTTCCACTGTTTCGAAAAATGGATCAGTGTTATGATTTTCTGTACTACCTCGTAACAAGTCTGATAATTTAATTTGCATATCTGCACAATTCATTGCGTATTCATTAAAAGATACCACTTTCATCCTACATTCTTCGCAAACATTAACTGGCAAGGTGTCGTTGACGGTGACCTAAACAAAAAAAAATTATGTAATTACAGATTGTTAACAACAAAATTATATAAATGAGTAATTTAATTTTACCAATTTTCATGGGACTGGACAATGCACAAAAATGTGCAGATTTTTAGGAATTAGAACTGTGTAAATTTTAATTAATATCGTTTAGTTTTTCTGTTGGCATACTGCTTCGTATTGAAGCAAACACCAGAAGTGGAAACATATAATTATGAAAAAGGAGAACAAAAAGAAAAGGAAAATAATATAAACACTGGGATTGATAGTAAACTCCCGGGATCCCAGGCAAGCCTGTTATAAATATGTTATTATGTTATGTTATCCTTAATGAGTTTTGATAACTCATGGGAGTGCAACTTCCTTGTATGTTTTTAATAATAAAAAAATATAAAAAAATTATGCTCAACATGCTAAAACGCGGTGCAAAAAATGTCCTGAAACAAGCATGTAAAACCCAGCAGAGAGAGGTAAGTAATTCATTGAACGGAGGATGGTAAAGTTTTCCGGTAAAAATGTATAAGTCCGCTTCACGGATAATACGAAAAATTCCTTGTTCGATGCATGGATAATAAGGAATATTCTTTATTTTAATTAATAGAAAATCAAATATGACATTTGTCGGAAGTACCACCCTTATAAAATAAATTCTTGTCAAAATAAAAACAAAAGTACCTAATTTGATTTATTTCCGGTACTACTGGTACTGGGTTGAGGTTCAAGCTGCGTGTCATCATCATTTAGACATACATCCCAAGTTTTTAATGGTTTATATAGCAAGCAGGATTTGTCTAACAGGTATGTGTAATTATTATAATACCTTTTTTTCCATGTTCTTCTGTTATAAATACAGGTTCAAAGTTGTCAATAATGCATTCACTTCATAGCACAAATAAATTATTGTTTTATATGGCAATAATAATTTTTCTATTGATTGTCTATGAAATGTAATATAAATATGACTATGGCGTAGTACAATTCATGTATCGCGTAAGTGAATTAATTTTAACAAAATTTAAATATAGAATGCAAACTTTTTTGTCTCCCCCGACATAAATACTCACTTTTCATAATAATAAAGCTAAATCTAACTGTTTGAATAAGAAATATTCCGGATTAACTGAGAAGCAGAATAGACAAGTTTAATGAAAAAACGATTTACATCAGGGGAGATGGAAAAAGATGCCATAAAGATGCAAATTTTTTTCTATCGACATTAAAAAATTCATGTGTTTTTTGTTAATACGATACGACTTTATACATAATATAATATAGACTCGCCATTGTCTCACAAACTCAAGATAGAATTTGGCAAGTAAGAAATATTCTTGTGTTTTCAGTAAATTATTCATCTATGATAACGATAGACATTCAAAGAGTATATGTGAATGAAGTAAATATAGGAATGGGCAGCGTTTCCACATTGAACCGAACACTACATTCTACATCAAGGATGTGACTGAGATGCCTAGATACGCTTAGTCACTTACACTAAGATGAATACGGAACTCTGTATGAGACGACCTACTGTAATAGGGTGTCCTTATATTTAAATGAAATAAAAGTTACGCTTGGTGGGTTAAGGCAAAAATTAGTGCTTGTTCGTTACTCCATGCAGAACAATAATTTGGGTAATTATCAGTTCGGACTGGCCACGCTTATTACGAATTATTTTTAGAAAAAAACTTTAGATTCGCCTTAATTACTATAAAAGGATACTTTTCGGCTTGGGGGCGGCGGAAAATAATGCATTTTAATTTTCAATTGCATAAAATTAAAATTCACTTCGCGAACCGATCAGTGACTGTCAGCGGCCATTAGGCACGTCGCTGTTTTGTTGGTATCACTGATACATTGCAAAGAACTAACATTTGTTTTTATTTCACAGACAATCAGTCGTAATTACACAAACCCGCTAGACAAACCCTGCTTTGCCAAACAAACCATTCAAAACCTGGGATGTTTTTTAAAATTATGATGACATGCAGCTTTCGTAGTTTAACCGTGTTTTTATGTATCCCACGAAGTTGGCCACAGTAGTATTTAGTTCTTTGCAATGTATCAGGGATACCAACATAACAGTGACGTACCTAATAGCCGCGATTTGACATCGTGTAGATTCGCGAAGTGAATTTTAATTTACGCAATTGAAAATTAAAATGCATTATTTTCCGCCGCCCCCCAGCCAAAAAGTTTCCTTTTATAGTAATTAAGGCGAATCTAAAGTTTTTTTCTAAAAATTATTCGTAATAAGCGTGGCCAGTCCGAACCGATATTTACCATAATTTGTGAGTATTAACTGTGTACAATTCTGGATTTGTACCTACAATAGTAACATAATGTATATTGTTTTTGATACGAGTGGCCAAGTGGGTGACTGGACAACTCCGAACCTCCTTTGAAGTCATTAAAATATATTAAAAAAATGGTTAAATAGGTTAAGTTAGGTTAGGGTTATAAGCTATTATAAAATTGTTAAGAGGTGTTGAGTTGGCGTGGAACCTCTTGACAGCCAACGACAGTACTTAGTCCATCAACAGATTATGTATGCTAATGATTGTCCACTTACTTTAATTGATAAATACTTCTCGACAAAATTCACCAAACATTTATCGCCATTGGAGAAAATATTATGATTGTCTCGACTGCAAATCTCGGCACAAAGACGGCATAGTCTTTTCAAATTACAATTATTTATTGAAGACATTTTTTTCCTCTGTTACTATTGAATGATTCTTATAAAGCTACAAACATGAATCGTAAATTCTAATAACAAAATATAATATTATTACAAATTTATTTGATCAAAATCAAAACAATTTGACATTTGATTTGAAATGGCACCATAGATATCATAAATAAACCAATCATTAGATTGATAACTTCGTGCTTTTTGTATAGACAATTTTTCGACGCTATTTTACGCCTTTATTTTTCAACGAGTACAACCGACGTCACACATACCATCGACAAGGATAGAGGAAACAAAAAAAAAATGGATCGACCATAGACAATATAATTCTCTTTCGGTACCTACCCAATACCACCCAAATCATTAGCCTAAAATATTATTTTAAAAATAAAACTCGTAATTACATGAAGAGAATTTTATTATAAACATTTAGAAACAGGAAATACAAGACAGAATATATAATTAAAATATGATTATGCGATACTGAATTTAAAAAAATTTCATCTTAGAACAGAAAAATGTAAAACTCAGAATTACATGTACTTATTTTAAACAAGAATATAATAAAAGCAGGTTATATTTCTGTAGCAAATTGCCACATGAAGACGTTGTTTTAGATAAATTTCTTCTTTGAACGTACCTATACAAGTCATCCAACGATTATTAAGTTATTTATACCTTTGATGTAATTATGCTCTTGATATACATCAATGTGCTCTTGAGCAACTTCAAAATTCGTGTTGCATCTAAGTGGTGTACGGATGCGGTCTAAAAAATAAAAATGGAAAAAATTCGGTTTAGTGGCGAAATTCCTAAAAATACAAACTAGTTATTTTTATACTAACTATGGGCCGGGGAATACGAATCTGAAAGAATTAGGCGGCGGCAAGCAATTTTAACTGAATTATACGACTTTAAAAAATTTTTTGACACCTCTAGAAAAATGGCCATTTTGGAAACATTCTGATTCCTAGAAAATCAAACTAGTTATTTTTATACTAACTTTGGGCCGGGGAATCCGAATCTGAAAGAATTAGGCGGCGGCAAGCAATATTAACAGAATTACACGACTTTTAAATTTTCAATAAACACAAGCCATCTTTAAAGCATTTTGACACATGAAAACCATAGAAAAAGAATAAAGATGTTACATCACATAAAATTAAGTGTTGCCATTAAGCAGTAATATCAATAACGTAAAACTTTCCGACACGATAATTCTTCACATGATAATTCATCACATAACACATTAACCTGATGAATTATGACTATCTCAACGGCCGTATTCTTAAACCAAAAGTATGAAAATTCGTAGTCTTAAAAAGTTGTTACCTAGACCGGTCACCAATATCAATGTTATTATATAAAACCTAACCTAACCTAACCTAACCTAATCTAACCTAACCTAACGCAACATGGTTTGTGCCCCTTTATACCGCCTGCTCGCGTCAATTTAAAAAAACATCCCAGTTTTCAAGTAGTTTAGCGGCTACGCTAGGTTTGTATAACATGGTTTGTGCCCCTTTATACCGCCTGCTCGCGTCAATTTAAAAAAACATCCCAGTTTTCAAGTAGTTTAGCGGCTACGCTAGGTTTGTATAACATGGTTTGTGCCCCTTTATACCGCCTGCTCGCGTCAATTTAAAAAAACATCCCAGTTTTCAAGTAGTTTAGCGGCTACGCTAGGTTTAGGTAGCATGGTTTGTGATACAAAAGTGAGTAAAATTTATAAAAAGTAAGTACTTAAATTATAAACATGTCATTTTACGTTATTGATATTACTGCTTAATGGCAACACTTAATTTTATGTGATGTAACATCTTTATTCTTTTTCTATGGTTTTCATGTGTTAAAGATGGCTTGTGTTTATTGAAAATTTAAAAGTCGTGTAATTCTGTTAATATTGCTTGCCGCCGCCTAATTCTTTCAGATTCGGATTCCCCGGCCCAAAGTTAGTATAAAAATAACTAGTTTGATTTTCTAGGAATCAGAATGTTTCCAAAATGGCCATTTTCCTAGTGGTGTCAAAAAAATTTTTAAAGTCGTATAATTCAGTTAATATTGCTTGCCGCCGCCTAATTCTTTCAGATTCGTATTCCCCGGCCCATAGTTAGTATAAAAATAACTAGTTTGTATTTTTAGGAATTTCGCCACTAAACCGAACTTTAGCCAATAAAAATAGATACATTAGTATAGATACAACACATCAGGAACACAAAACAATACACAAAGACAGCTTCCCACCTGTACTTGGGTTACACTTACCGATCTTCTTTTCACGAGGAAAATCGGGAAGATTTTTAGCGTGGGCAATGCATTTGGTTTTAACCGTCCATTTCTAGTTTTGCATTCGAATACGAAATGAGATCCACATACACGGGCAAGAGTCCCCATAATCGGGTAATCAATATAGTCGAGTCTGCCAATTCTCATCGACCATTCCCGAAACATATTCTCCTTGTTTTCCCTGGATGGAAGCCTATGCCGGGGTGAATATGCGTCCACACAACCTCTCACACAACACTGAGTTTTAGGCATTTCACAAAAAATAAACCGAATATTTACGTTGAGTCGGAGTTGAGAGCGTCAATTTTGTTAGGTTAGATTTTACTGGATCTTACCGCCAGCTGTCAACAATAACATGAACAAAGGTCTTGCTAACAAAGCTTTCCATTGGACGAGCGAGGAGAAGCGTACAGGTGACGTCACACAGACATGAATATCGATACGGTTGAATTTTTGAATCGGAGTTATACCCCCCTGATAGATATACTCATAAATGAACTCAATGAACGAATGAACTATGCGAACTATGCTAATCAGTGTTGCCAACCCGTTTTTTGAAAAAGACGTAGATCGGACTAGAAAATTACGTAGAATCGTATAATTTGGATTCTGAAAAGTTAGTAGATCTACGTACTTTTTTTCTGAGTGAAATATAGAAGTTAGAGTAGATGAAAGTAACTAGTTATTTCTTGTTGTAATTAAGCTGAAATGTATCTATTATTTTTAATGCATTTTTTGCAAATTTTAATTTTTTTTAATATAATTTATCATACGTTCTCAACCTTGCCTCTCACTCTTGGTTCTCAATTTTGCCCACCGCCCACTTTGAGATTTCTTTTAGAGACCCCCTTTTTTCTTATGGGGGGGGGTTAATGGAATCAATTTTCTTCCACTTCTTCAACTACCGAAACGTGTGAATTTTTGCACACGTGATAAAAATGATTACAATACATAAAATTAACCAATATTAAAGTTTATTTTGCTTTATTAGTACGTGAAGAGCGTGTTTTTTTTTTTGTCTTTTTAGACCAAATTTTTTATCTGCCCTCGTCATAACTGTGCCACCTTAACGCCCCCTCTTTGGGGCTTCTACTGCCCCCTGAAAATCTCAACGTCCACAAGGGGACGTTATTGGCCACGTTGAGAACCTAAGGTTTAAATGAAACGAAATATTGTTTTTGGTAATTATGCAAATGTGGGGTAATAGGTAATAGGCAATATTCAAATACTAGCAATAAATAACTTCGCTTTGCCTTTGTCTGAAATTGTGTATTTTACCGGGAAGTAGAAGATTACAACTCCAATTAAAAAAATGGTAATAGTTCGAAATTTTCCTAGATTTGTGCTGATTTCCCTTTTACCTAAAAAATATTTTTCTCCCCTAGATCTAGGGAAATTTTCCTAGACATCCCAACCCCGGCGCGGACTCCAGTATGAAACAGAACAACGGAACGTTTGTTGGAGTCCGCGCCACATACTTTGCCCCGCCGACAGGAGCGCCCCAGTAAAGTAACGGAAAATATGCTTCTTCAGCCAATGAGTTATGTTATTTTGCAAATTTGTACAATTTGACAAAAAATAAGTAGATTCTGGACTGAAGTTAGTAGGTTTTCAGGAAGGACCTAAAATACGTAGATCTACGTAAAAAGACGTAGAGTTGGCAACGCTGATGCTAATACCGATATACTGTATACTGTATATGTATAATGTATACCACTATACTATACGATGGGAATGATCGATACATTTACATAATCGATACATTTTTATCGATATATTATTTATGGTACCCGCGAATTTCAAATATGTATGCATTTCAAATCGCATTTTCACTAACAATTGAATATTATTATAAATAATTATTAATAAGATTCGAATTATTACCAAAAATTAAAAGAAAATATTATTCAAGTTTTTGAAGTACAGAGAAAAGTACTTTTCTAATTTATTTAACGTTATTTAGGTGCATAAGTTAGGTACTGTAACAAAATTAAATCAGTCACTGGTTTTTATTCCTGGCAATGATTTTTTTTTTATTTACTGGCAACATTAATATTATTTATGTTACCCGCGAATTTCAAATATGTTTGAATTTCAAAACGCATTTTCACTAACAATGAATATTATTATTATAAATAATTAAAATAAATATATTATTATTAATTAAAGTTATTCTACTATAGGAATTGTTTCATTTTAATCACAAACTAAAAGATACCGATGTTAATTTCAAATGAATTAAATATATTTGTTCATTTGAAGCAGATATTATGTTCATATTGTTACGTTTTTAATAACGTTCTGGGTTCACAAACTAATAAAAACAACACGATTGTCAGTCACACTATTTATTTGCATTCCATTTACATTAATACAGCTTTATTTATTTTTACAGTCATCTAACTATACCCAGATTTTATTTGTACTGCTTTGTTATTTTTCGTTTCCATGGTGATATCTTTATTTATAGTTTCCTTGGTGATTTATTTATTTACACTAGTGCTGCCATAGGCACCACAATGTTCTTCCCATTACATTGCCCCCTCCTTAGGGCTGTTTCGTCCCGGAACAGGCCTCGAATTCTCTTCATGAAGGTATCGGCAATCTAGTCCTCGATTGCATCGAGCCGACGCAAAGAAATGACAAGATACAGTTTTACCATCACTTGCTTCTGACCCTTTGTGGTAACAGCATACCAGAACCAATATGCCAGTGTATCGGAAGATCTCTTCGAACATGCTCCGCAAGATCCTCCAGTCCAGCCCAATCCCACGGCCACCGAGCTTCGGGATCTCTATCCGGTTGATATCAGACTGCAACAAGCGGTCCCTCAAAACCATCAGACAGTCCCAAATGGTTCGGTACTCCAGCGTAACTTGGGTTGTCTCCCTGGTCACCAAGCAGAAGATTGGTGGTCCTTCCCTGTTGAGTTGCGCCACCTCTCCGATAGCTGGTGCTTGCCGCTCCAACTCCTGTTACACTAGAAACTTATGCTGCAAAACCCTCGAAATTCCCCGTGACATGTCGAAGTCGTGTGTCACGCAGAAGGCCAGAGCATGCTCCTTTGAAAGCCCGAACAGGTCCTGCGCTATTTCTTGTGTCACTCCATGTCGGGTCTTGTGCCCCTCGCTAGCCTGGGACATGAATTGTTCGAAGGTTATTTCCTCCTCAGGGACCTTGCAGACTCGGACATGCTGTTCCGGATCATCCTGATTGTCACCCAGGAAGGGAGCAAGCCGGTTGAAGTGGACGATCCGTGGTTTCCCGTTGGGCCTCTTCCTTATCCTGTAGACCACATCGTTGATCCGCTTCAGCACCTCGTAGGGGCCATCCCAAGACCGTTGGAGTTTTGGGGAGAAACCTTGGCACCTACGGGGGTCGAAGAGCCAGACTAGTTCACCAGATTGATAGCCCCCCTTCTCTGCCTTGACGTCATAATGTTCCTTCATCCGGTCACTAGCAGCCTCGATATTCACACGGACCCGGTCGTGGGCATCATCCAGACGCCTACGAAGGTCTGACACGTAGTCCTCACCAGCTACGTCTTCTTTCGGTTTACATCCGAACTTCAGGTCACAGGGCAGTCGTAACTCTCGTCCAAAGAGCACTGACCCAAAGTGTGCATTTTCCAAAATTTTACCGAACGGTTTTTAGACGGTTGACATTGGCTTTTACACCTCGGTCGCGTATAAAGCTCCCAGTAAAACGTTCATAAAACATAGAAAAATGGTCCAATGCGCCGTAAAATTGCGTAAAAGTAGTTCTATGAAGACCTTTAAGAAGAAAGACGGCCTTACCTTTCACATATAAGTGTTTAAATATAGCTTAAATATACATTTGATAATTGTCGACGTGTTCATTTCAACCGCCATCGCATGTTATCACGTGAACTCTGAATGCAATGGGCCGAACAGTCAACTAAAATTTTAATAATTAAAAGTTACCAAAAAACTTTTATTTTTTTATTTACATAACGCACAAATATACAGTTCTGATTTACACATGTCGTATGTGCGTGTTTTTTAGCGTTTAGCTTATTCATTTTTAAACGTTTTTACTTCGTCTTTTTTGCACTGTTATTTTTATTTCTTTTCCTACTAATTTAACACTCCTTTTATATACGTTTACAATTTTAATTCATAGTATATAAAATAAAATGAAATAATCACTTTATTGTTATGTAAAAGTCATATTGACACGCCCCCGTGGTCGAGGAGAAAAGCTCTTGACTAGCAATCCGAAGGTCGCGGGTTTAAATCCCGGTGCGCGCAGATAAATTTTATTCGATTGATTTGTGTTCTCAAAATTTAATAATTAAAAATAATATAAGGTATATTTCCGGCACGTTCCAGGTGGAACATACTATCAGTATCGCCCTGGTGTAAGACCACCAATCATAATTGAAATGTTGCTTGAAATGGCTTTAGCTGTGTTTGTTGACAAGATCTGAATAGACGGGTACTTCCCCACCTTCCTCTTCCCTATCTCCTTCCTCTCCCCACTACCTTCAGCCTCACATCATACATGCCATAGTCTCACTGGCTCCAGATGAAGCAGTTGGGATTCTTGTGATATGTATATGTATTATATATTTATACATATATACATATATATTCTATATTCGATATATATACATACATATATATTCAATTATGTGTTAAACATATGTTCATATTCGATTATTTGTTATTTACATATACAATATATATATAAATAAACATTAGAATTTTATGTTATATATACGTGTGCGTGTGTGTGTGTATATATAGGGTGTTAAGGGACGTACTTGACTTACTCTAATCAGTGATTCCTGACATTATTTGGAGTAAAAAATGTAACTGAAAGTTTGGTCTTCGGTGACATTTTTGATGTTTTTTTTTCTACAAAAACATAAAAAAATGGTATGTGTTGAACAGCTAAAGGCGGGGTTAGGAGTTGTTCGGTTACTCGGCTGAGTGACCAACAATTAGAATTAAAACGTAGCTTTAGCCGTGTTTGGAGACTAGATCTGAATAATCGGGTATTTCCCCACCTCTCTCTTCCTCTCCTCACTTGCCTTCAGCCTCACAACATACCCCAATTGGGGATGCCATAGTCTCCAAAATGGAGCAGTTGGGATTCTTGTGAGGTGATTACTTATTTTTCACCACCATTCCTTGTTCAGAAAACAACTATTATACATATATATGTTCAAAATGTATAAAAAATTTACGAACGTTTTTTTTAATAAAAAATAAATAAAACAATGTGAAGCCCATTCCCAATTCGGCCCTTATCTCCTGGCGGCTGCCCTCCCCCCGCACGCTGGCCGCTTTACCGCGCCTGTATCCCCACTTCCTGGCGGCCACAAATTTTTAGAGCTACACTGGTTTTGGCGGTTTTATACATTCCGGGCCGCATATGCCGCTTCTATTCGATATTAGTTCCATGTATCGGAGTGAGTATTCGATGTGATTATCGAAATCGATTGTTCAAGAATCGATTTATCCATGACAATGTATCGATGTACATCGATGGTAAAAAAGATCGATTCAAAATCGATATTCGATCGATTGTACCCATCGCTATTAACTATACCATAAATGCATAAATATACCATTTTTGCATTCCATAGAAAAGCTTTTGCTACGGCTTTTACACACGGGGGGTATAACTCCGCTTTATTTCTTCAACCGAGTTTAAAAATGGTAAATTTCTATGACTGCGTGACGTCATACCGCGAGGACCAATGGAAAGCTTGACAGCTATGCGCATGTGTAATGTGTATCAGTCTATCAGTGTATAATCCAAAATGGTCGCTCTTCAAAATGTCACGGTTTATTTACCCGAGCGCAATCTAAAACTTTAAACATGTAAATATCAGCGCGGTGTGGAATTAGCAGACTTGAATACATTGTTTACCCGATTTTGAGAACTCGTGCATCTGTTTTTGGATAATACTATCGTGAAATGACACATTGCGATTGAATGCATAATCGTCGTGAATTCATAACCTCCAGGTACAAATATTTATGTTGATTATTTATATGGAATTTTAAGCTCATTTCGTACGGCTATTTTAGCGAATAATTACAATCACTTCATAGTGTCATAGGTACACTAATTTAATCTTGTTTTCACGTATTTATAATGTTTTTTTTTATCTGTCTGTCTTTAAGTATCTCACGAGTTTTTCTAATACTTTCAGCTCGAAACACCAAAGTGACGGATATAGTGTCGGGCTGCCTACTTTCTACCACTACAGCTGGCAGGCTGGCGGAGACTACAAATGCTGGAGTACACTCAAAAACACTTTCCTTCAGTACCGTTGTGGTGTCATGCCGGGAGATGGGGGGCTGACTTATTCCACCACTTCCTGGCACCGCTGACCTTGAGAGAACACAAGAAGGAAGAGTCTCCACCAGAACTCGACAAGAACGACACATTCTCAGTACGCCTTTTCTATTCTGTACTTTATATTTTTGTCAGTAGAGGGAGTACGAAAACAGTGTGTAATACAGTTGTGAATGATGAATGCTTGAGAAGGTGAATGAGTTTGTATATCGTGGGAAGTATGTTTACAAGAGATGGGAAGGTTGATAGAGATATTGAAAGAAGGGTAAATGCAGGTGACTATTAATTAATGGAGGATTGAATGGCGTTGGCGCTAACAAAAAAACTGAAAAGTCTAAAGAAGTGAAAATAGCAGCCCACAATGGAGTACTTACTGTACCTGATGTATGGCAGTGATTAATAACTGGCAGAGGAAAGATGAAAGTAGACTGAATGCTGTAGAAATGAGATCCCCGAGGCGTAAGTGTGGTAAAATCATGTATAGTCCCTTTCTGCCTGTACAGAGTATAATTAAAGCAATATATGTATATTTTACGCAGCAAAGCGTTTATTGGTCAAATCAAATGTACGAGTATAGTTTCATATCAGTGAGCGCTGAACCGGTGTATGAAATTTTTTGCTATAAGTTAAAGTGGTTTGTCTACTTTATTTATAAGTTTGTGCAGAGCGCCTTTGAGGTGATTTTTTTACAAAACTGGCGCTATACAGATCATTAAAATATTATTATTTATGATCATGTGAGAAATGTGGAGATCCGCAAAGAATGCAAGGCTAGTCGTAATGAGTAAGATTAAGAAAGGGACCCTCAGATGGTTTGGGTATGTAGAGCGAATGAACGAAGCATGGAATGTAAGTAATATGACGCAGATGTGAGTGGTAGATGAACTCAGGGATGCCAGAGGAGAAGACCTGACACGATCAAGTGAATCAGATATATTGCCTCGGGCCACGTCAAGAGTCAGAATAGTATGTATGAGTCGATTTGTGAATGAGGCAAAGAGTGTGTGCCAAGACCGAGTTGTTTGGCGGAACGTCCTATCTTTCCACCCCTGTGGTGAAACAGCGTGATGGTTAGTTGGTTATTCTTGTTTTTAACTAACTAACTAACCATCACGCAGTTTCTCCGCAGGGGTAGGCAGATAGGACGGACCGCCAAACAACTCGGTCTTGGCACACACTCTTTGCCTCACTCACATTCATACATTGTCTCATACATTCCTATTATTCTGACTTTTGACATGGCCCGACTCAAGTATCTGATTCACTTCCTCGGGCGTCCCCGTCTTCTTTTACTATTCACAAACGTTCATTCGCTCTACATGCCCTTGTATTTCCTTCTTCTTGTATTATTGTTTTGTATTTCCTTGTTTCACTAATTCTTGTATTTCCCTGTTTTTACCTGTTTATAATAAAATATTAAAACATGTTATTGAGTTTTCATTTATTATGACATTCCATTTTATTTTTAAAATAATATTTTAGGCTAAAAAAATAGGGTAGGTACCGAAAGATAATTATATTGTCTATGGTCGAGCCTTTCATCGTTTCCTCTATTCTTGTCGATGGTGTCTATGACGTCATACCGCGAGGAAAAAAAAAAAGTAGTCACATTTATGGCGTATCTATGGTGAAATAGCGTTGAAATTTTGTCTGAGCAAAAAGCATGAAGTTATCAATCTAATGACTGGTTTATTTATGTTTTACACTTTGTGACATTTCAATTTGACAGTTTTCATTCTTCATGCATTCCACAAAATTCGCTTTTACTGTCGTAATAAAACAATTTAGATAACATAATTTGATTGTTTAATGTTTTATTTTGTTTAGTTTCCATTGAAATGTAAGTACGTTTTTATTATGGCCAGCATTCTTTACATACTAATCATAATAATATTGTCCAGTAATGTCATGTCAGTTTTCGTTTATTGCAAATAACTAAAAATTCATATGATTCTGTAATTTCACACCTTTGTTTTTGAATATCTGTGTGGTTTTCTATTGTGAATGTCTAATCCCCAAAGATGATGCGACTGCAGTAGAGAAGAGATATCTCATTACTCAGATTGATGTTTCTTGGTATAGTGTAATGTCATTATTTAAGTATGCCCATACTGCTTCTTTTTATTTGCTGTTTTATGCTAAGTCCCGCGCATTCCCTTGCAATTACATATATGTTGATTTCTCGCATTTCTCTTCAATCAATACCTGCAAATTATTGAAATAAGTTTTGTTTCAACTTAATTACTTACTATAAAAAAAAAATATATATATATATATTTATGTCGGGGGAGACGGAAAAACATGCTTTTTAGTTCGTATTTGGTTAAAACATTTGTAAGTGGAGTTTGTCATTAGAGTTGACACCATGTTAAATCTAAACGGTAAATATTCAGAACAAACGTCAACGGTTAATACGCACTTTTTTTTATAAAACCTTTAGATTCTTCTTAATTACCATAAAAGACAACTATTTGCATTGGGGGAGGTTGAAAATGATACATTTTTAATTTTAGTTACGTAAATTGAAAATTTGCTTTCGTATTTAGACACAACGCTTCACCATATGCAATTTGTAATGATTATTGTCATTTTATTATGTTGGTATTACTGATACTATATGGAAGGCTATGCTACATGATACCGTAACTGACTTCATGGCAATATATTCAAAGGCGCGTAACCGAAAAAACCTATACGCTAGGTTTGTGTAACATGGTTTGTGATTCAAAAGAAAGTGCCCCTTTATAACGCCTACTCACGTCAAGGCAAGAAAAACATCCCAGTTTTCAAGTAGTTTAGTAGCGGCTACGCTAGGTTTGTGTAACATGGAATGTAAAATATCAGTAATACCAACATATTAAAATAACAATAATATTGTTATTTGTATGTCTATGAATATTGCAAACAGAGTTATTTGACAGTGTTAAAGCAAATTTTCAATTTACGTAACTAAAATTAAAAATGTATCATTTTCAACCTCCCCCAATGCAAATAGTTGTCTTTTATGGTAATTAAGAAGAATCTAAAAGTTTTATCAAAAAAAAGTGCGTATTAACCGTTGACGTTTGTTCCGAAGAATTACCATCTAAACTACTACAAAGTGACATTTGCCGATATTAGAAAAATAAAAACAACCTAAGAACTTAGTTTACTTAAAATAGGTTCTTAAGTTCGGTTTTTGTAGTGATTGTTCAAACAATGTGTTTGGTAAATATATCCCCAATTGCTGCACTTTTAGCTAGCCCAGATTATAGAAATTATACATTATTTCAACTTAATGACGACTGGTCAGTGGTTGAGTGGGCATCGCGCTTGGGTCCCACCCGAGCGTCGCGTTTTCGATTCCTCGACTGGCTAAGTCCTCCATCACAGTACAAGCAACATTTTCGGCTTTCTGTGGTGGTAGTAGGAGATTTTCAAATATTGTTGGGTTATTCGTAACCCGGGAATATTTTAAAAATTAAGTTCTACAAGAAACAACTAATTAAGTTTGGATAGATAGTAAAAGACATTCAAATTTCATTTTTATTCAAAGTTAAAAATTTTCCATATAAAACGATCCCTTTGGCACCTTTTTGGATTGCAATTTGATAAGTTTCATTTCAATCTAAATACACACAAATTACTTAATTAACCCAAACTAAGAATCTAATGACCTATGATGTGCATGTAAATAGTTGTTTGTTGTAGTAATTGTTAAAATGAAGTGCAAATTTCCATAATCTGTGCCTAAAAGTGTGGCAGTTAGGAGAATGTTTATACAATTATTTTTGCGTTTTAAGATTGAAGCGAAATATGAGAATTATTTTACCTTACTTTGATCTCACAATAGTAAAATATTAACGATTATTAGTGATTCTATATTTGACGTTAATTGTATCTTACATAATCTCTGTGTTTATTTACAATTCAACGTGAAAAACTCATACTGTAGGAAGGTGAAGCATGAGCATGATGGAATTTTGATGTTTTTTTTTTCTTCAGACTTCAAAATGCATTTGAATTCCGAAATTTCGAGTGCTCTTCAGCAATTGGAGGCCATCAAGACAGCAGTTGATCAAAGTGACGATCCAAAACTACAGGTTATAATACTTTTTATCTCATTTTGTACATTCTTATAATATATTATGATATGTTTTACTGGGGGCGATTGGCTCCTTAGTTTTACACTGTCTATATTAGTTCAATACTATTGTCTATGTAAGGATTCCGGTTGTCTATTGACTATTGTCTGTGTCGGCCTTGTAGTTTGTGCTGCCCTCTCTTAAAAAGACAGCCGGCGCATTAACGTGTCAATTGTCAATTGTGTATTGTATCATTAATAAAACATAATCAAAAACATCTGGACATCTATTATTTAAAATTTAAATAATCTAGTAATCCAGTAAAACACCTAGGTCAAATGATCTTTGACCCCAAAATTAAAAGAACAATTATTGTTCATGTAACACAGTGTTTCTTAACCGTATTACCCCCCCCCCCCCCCTCCGAAACGAAATTTACAAAGTACACATTGTAGGAAATCCATTTACGCAATGGATTTCCTACAAATAAAAAATGACAAGATGTATTATTACATTGACATTGAGTATTGAACCTCAATTTGTGAGAGTGAAAGTGTGGTTTATTTAACAGAAATTGTCAAATCGTTGCCCCTGAAGAAAGTGTGTTAATGTATCAATATGCCTAGCTCGTGGATGAGCTTATTTTCTATATTGACATAATGCCCACTCAAACTTCTGCAGCGCCCCCTAAATTCAAAAAAATTAAAAACAACTATGTAGTCTTATTCTTAATTTATTTGAAATGTACCGCGAAATAGCGGGACAGCAGCAGCAGCGAGTGTCGAGTAGTGACATCTAACTTCTCAAAGAAACTCCCATTCCTACACCTCGCTGGGTCAATTTATAAAATGTCCACGGCTTTTATATCTTCTGTCCCTGTACGTGCTATACAATAAACATTGAGATGACATTGTACCATCTTCCGTCTAATTAAAATTCTCTCACGAAGAGAAAGAAAGAGTGTTGGACAGCCTTTCCATATTCAGTACTAGCTTTTACCCACGGCTTCGCTCGCATAGTATTAGTGGGAAATTACTGGCATAATTATTGGCCCAATTGTTATTATTCTTGCTATTTTGTCTAATAGAAAATAATTATTGTTTTAGAAAATTTCAAAATTTGAGAATGACATTTCGCAAATAAAAATTCTATTTTAGAAAATATTTGAATTATAGAAATATAAATTTATTTTAAGTACCTACTCCCTTTATTAGTATTTTATTTATATTTGAATCCAGAGTAACCTAAAAAAATAAGAAAATGACGGTCCACTTCAAACGCTATGCTTTATAGCAACGTTATGCTTTTTGCCTATGTAGATATTAACTACGACGCCAAAAAAGTACTCATTTTAATCACAACAAAGCACTCTTTTTAAGCCTAAAATTTAAAAAAAAATGTTTCCAAGGTAACAATTTGTTTGACGTTTGCAATAACTCGATTTTGTTAGGGACAGAAAACGTATGATACATAATTTCACAACGCCACAGCTCATTCATAACGCCAGAGCTTACCAATATATATAGCCCCTGTTACTCGCAAATAATGTAGCTTTCGATTAGTGAAAGAATTTTTAAATTCCATTCGATATTCATGAAAGAGTAACAAACATCCAACCAACCATCCATACCAACTTTCGCATTTATAATATTAGTAAGAATACAAACTTTCGCATTTATAATATTAGTAAGATTCCAAACCTTTTCTGAACTGGATAGTTCCAAAAATGTTTGGTTGTTATCAATGTAATTTGCGACAAATTATTAAAATTTCGAAAAGCATATACCTTTATAAAAACTAAATAGAATTGCCTTTTAGATTTTTGTATCTGACATATACGATCGTGTTTGAAAATTGCAGTATTTTAAGTTTCAACATGAAAAAATTTAAAAAAAAACAGCTAACTGTAAACATATTCTATTAAATGATTATGTGTGGTCGGTCTTGCTGTATGGTTGTGAAACATGGATCTTGAAAATAAATACCATGAACAGGTTAGAGGCTTTCGAAATGTGGCTTCACCGGAGAATGCTCAAGGTTCCATGGACCGACATGATCACCAACACAGAAATTCTCAGGCGGGCTAGAGCAGATAGAGAACTGCTTACATCAATAAAAATCAAGAAAATTTCATATCTGGGTCATATACTTCGAGGGGAGAAGTATCACTTGCTCCATTTAATATCCACGGACGACCTCCGTAGTCCAGTGGCTAAGACTCTTGACTCACAATTCGGAGGTCGCGGGTTCGAACCCGGCGTGCGAAAATAAATTTTATTTGATTAATTTGTGTTATTTCACAATTAATTCATTTAAAATAATATATAGTATATTTGCGGCACGTTCCAGAGTGGAAGATACTATCAGTATCGCCCTGGTGTAAGACCACCATTCAGAATTGAAACGTGGCTTGAAAATGGCTTTAGCCGTGTTTGGTGACCAAATCTGAATAGCCAGGTACTCCCCAACCTTCCTCTTCCCTACCTCCTTCCCCTCCCCACTACCTTCAGCCTCACAACATACCCCAATTGGGGATGCCATAGTATTGAAAGGCAAGATAGAGAGTCGCCGAGGGCCTGGTAGGAGACAAATGTTTTGGCTGCGAAATATACGAGAGTGGACCGGCATTAGAAATGTGGAGGAGCTATTCCGGGCAGCGCAAGACAGAGAGACCTTTTCAAAAGTGACCGCCAACGTCGGGGGGAACCTGATAGGGCACACAAAGAAGAAGATTAAAATTTACAAATTCAGTTGATGGTATATTAAAAGAAATAGATGATTTGTGAAGATTGTTAGACATGTATTACGATCACTTTTAAACAAACGTGAAAAAATGGCTCATTTTAATACAATTTTTGTTGTTTGTGTTCACATTTAAAAAAAATTATTTGTGTTTGATTAACAGCAGATTCAATATTCAATAAATATATTTATTATCTAGGTAAGTACTTTGTGAGTTTTTTGGTAGTTTTCAATTTACTGTATGCAATTTGACTTGCGGATTCATGACATACCTACAAATTAATATAGACGACAATGTATATCGGCGTTTACCACAATATCAAATAAAGATTAATCACACATTTTTTCACATTTGTCTGGAATCCTAGAGCCGCTGCTGTGTTTTACTACCACCTATTCAACTCATTTAGACACAATGTCATTAGATCCTATTTAACCCTCCGTCAGGCGCACCTATGGGTGAACCGAAATCAGGCACACCCGGCTTGAGAGGCCACCCTCCCCCCACCCACACTATATTAATTCTAATATAAAATACTTATCGGGTAGTCTTTACTAGATATATAGAAAGGAATTATACCAAATTTAACACAAAAGAACCAGTTTATTAAACATTGCCAACCATAAACTAAATTAAACAATTTTTCTAAATCTTCAACCAAAGCTGGACCTTCAGAAGCATCATCGTTGAGGAGAAGCTTCAGCATATCATCGACAGCATTCGGTTGATAGAGAGCATCTTTTCTAGCCATTAAAAAAAAAAAGCATAAAATATTTTCATATAAATCTGCATATAAAATACCTGAAAAGAGGGCGGAATCCAATCAGGCGCAGGCAATCAGGGAGGTTGTACGTGAGTTGTGTAAAGGCCGACACCTGACTTGAGGCGGGAGCCGTGGCCGCCGTGGGAGGTCCCTAAAGTTAGGCGAGTAAAAGGAGGGATGGGGTGGTGGGCTGTCTTTGAGAAACAATGTCCTTTGTTGGCCTCTGAGGCCAGCTGCGCCCGACGGAGGGTTAAAAAGTATTTGTAAACATATTACATAACACCTCTGCCATAGGTCACCCCAAGTGGTTCGCTACGTTTGGTGATTTAGCAGGGGTGCCCTGGTTCATGGGGTGAGGTTTGTCTAGGTCTTGGAGGCAGATGACTAGGACATACCGAACCCCAGATTCCTACCCACCCTTTGAACGCTTTTCCTTCCCAGAACTCTCCTCTCCTTCCCTTAAAAAACCCTCAACACAGCATCCCCAAAGATGACATAGGCCCTGAGGGAAACCATTTTCCTCAGGGCCTCCTGTGTGGAGCTCATGTAAAAAAAAAAAATCCAATACATATTAACATTTTTTCTAGATATGCATTTTGCCGAAATGTTTGAATTATTATTATTTTTTCAAATTCTATTTCAAAAGTAGGTTACCGCTCCACATTTGTTATTTAGAATCTAAATAATAATTATTTATATATTTTTTAGAATAAGTTAACGATAATAATCTAAACGAAAATATGAAAGAGAACAAGACACAGAAAAACAGAAAAAGACAATGGTCGCAACTGGGACAATAGAAGGTGGCAATAGCGAAATTGGTTAACGCACTCGTCCCGGTTAGACGGAGAGGTCTGGGTTCGTGTCCCAGTTGCGACCATTGTCTTTTTCTGTTTTTCTGTGTCTTGTTCTCTTTCATATTTTCGTTTAGATTATTATTGTTAATTTATTCTAATACGATATATTTCACTGATGGGAATAACCTTCAAAAAAGTATAAAAAGAAAGTTTTTCTTATAAAAATTATATATTTTTTAATTGCAGAACGCAGAGGTATGCAATTGGATTTCTTGCATGTGCAAAATTTGACCGAAGTGCAATTTTACATTTTATTTTGCATTTTGACATAAAAAAACATTGATTTTTCGTCCACAAAAATGTTTTAACTTTGTCAGTTTTGCGGGACTGGAAGGTCAAATACCGTTATAAAAATGAGGAAAGATGTTTTTCATTGCTCCCCACTTAATGAGCTCTAGATTTGTACCTACATATTTATATCCAACATAATTACAAAGTCTTACCATTTTTTGGGCAAGTACACTGAAAAATGTTTGCATTTTTCAAGGCGGAATGAAAAGGGAAACACTTTTTTTTCATACCAAATTACCTTAACAGCTAAAAAAATATAGGTGTCTCTATTTCAGAATGCGACAGCAGACGACTTTGCTTTGATTCTCGGCCTCCTTGACAACCCGGTGTTCCGTAGTATTGTTACCTTGCAAGACTCTCTGGCTCTTCTCTCCACGCAAATATCACATCACCCCTCCATTCTGCCCGGGGACTTTGATATAACACCAGCAGGTGAGATTACTTAGACTTATTATTCATTGACTGTGAATAACATTACATTCATTAGTATTTATTTCAGTCGCTTTGATATACTTCACCAAGTCGTCATTGCATTCCGTTAATTCTCCTGATTCCGTTGATTTCTGGAACATTGGCACCATTGAAATCAAATTGCAATGATTGATGACATTCTGTTGTTATTTGAACACTTGCTGAATTTGGTTCAGTGCTTGTTATTAAATGTTTGAAATAAACAGGAGAGTTGGCCCTGCAAACCCGCGGTCTGTACGGAGGCCTGGATGGTGAGGAAGAGCAGAGGGTGCCCCAACTCTCTCCGCCCAACAGTCTGGGCTACAACGTGCTAGCGGGGCCCCAGGAGGCGGAGAGGATCCTCGGAATAGATAACGCTGCCATCGACACAAACATCTCCCACCAGCAAGTCAGTTATTTACTTGTTCTATTAATTAGTTAACTCTTAACCTTTTCGATGCTAGCCTTTCAATGCTGACGCTATCTATCTTACCACTTGGCACATTTTGACATTATATAAATGTTTTATTAAAACTTTATCGATCACATGTATGTGACAACCACATACGAGGATAGCCACCCATGGATCACATTCGCGACAGCCGTCTAGGTAAGTTTAAAATCAGGAAAATAAACAGTTATTTTTTTTTATGAAAAATGTTTTTGTAGATACGAGATTAAGTCAGATAGCTGTGTTGTGTGATCCATGGGCGACTAACCTCTAGCACAGATGTTGTGTATGTGATCCAGAAAGTTTCTAGATATACGGCATGGTGGGAGTGATTGTGTTAAAAAGGCTAACGTTGAAAAATTTACAGAACAGTGACAAAACGGAACATTGAAGAAAATTGAACAATAAAACTAACAAATAAACATCAAATCTGAACTAAATTAAGTTTTAATATTAAAATTTTAGGCTTTACTTAACTTAGTAACTTAACTTATTCCAAAAAATAAATTAACCTTAACTGAACTATTCTTTTATCATATTCTGTTTTGTTTTATTGTAGAAAACGTTTTATTTAGGTTACTATTGAAAATATTTAATAATAAATCCTTCAGACTGAAAATGGAACAATGTTAATTTTTATTGTACAAAATGAATTACATTTTTTTTGCAATCTTTCTTTTCTGATTGTTTTCTGTATACATAATTGCAGTTGAATTATCTTTGTACATTTAAAATCAATATATAATTTATTTTATTTTATTTTTTATTTATTTATCTATAATATAATATATTTACAATGGTTTTATGTATATGCCTGTCTCACTAGGGTATACCTGTGTCGAGACAGGCGTACAGGTATATAAATGAATATTGTAGTTACAAGGATATTTAAGGTAAAATACATATCACTTTGAATAGAATTAAAACAGAAAGGTGATTGGAAGGGTGGTAAATCTTTTAAAGAGAGTTATTTTATAAATGTTGGAGATGAAGTAGAGAAGTAAATTCTGCCTAATCTATTTAAAGGTCAATTTGACAGGATTCCATTATTTTCATTTATTTTCTAAGGGTTAGGTTGTATGTGAATAGTTATTTTTGTCTATGTGTGATTTATTTTACAGATGTTTGTAATAGTGAGGCGTCCAATGCTTATAATCCATTTTTTAATATCTTGTTTGAATTTTGTAAAGGAGTCAGTTTGTCTGATCGTAGTTGGTAGTGCATTGTATAGTTTGCAAGCTATGTATTTAGAGTGTCTTTGCCCGAAGGTGGTTTTGAAAAAAGGAGTTTGGAGAAGTTTGTTGTTTTTGGCTCGGGTATTGTGTATTGTTTGTGTAGCTTTGTGTAGTGTTTTGTTGTTTTTATGTAAATTAATTAGTATGGATCTTGAGTAGATCTGTTTTATGTCCATAACGTTGAAGGAATTGAATATAGTATCCGTGCTGGTAGTAAGTGGCATTTTAAAAATTATTTTTATGATTAGTTTTTGTGCTTTTATGATGGGATCAAGGGCATTGGAATATGCATTACCCCAGGCTAAAATTCCGTATTCGATGTGAGATTGGCACAGTGAGTAATATACTGTTTTTAAAAGTTTTAGGTTAAGGAAATTGCGTGTTTGTTTGAAAAAGTACAGTGAAACCCTCTTAAGAAGTTTTCCAAGGGACCGGAAAAAACCAACTTCTTAAGCAGGAAAACCTTATATGTGGGAAAAATTAGGCCAATTTTGAGCCGAGGGACCGAAAAAACCAAACTTCTTAAGCCACGAAACGCCTTAAGAGAGAACTTCTTAAGAGGGTTTCACTGTATATAGATTTGCGGATTTTGTTTGTAGTATTATGTATATGTTGCTTCCAATTTAGGTGTGTATCGAAGGTTACTCCTAAATATGTGATAATGTTTACTTGCTCTAGGCATGGGCAGTCACAGTTCCGGTTTAGAGATGAATTTTTACATACGTGTATTTTTAATGGCGGGGGTAGGTTTGACTTTGGGATATTGGTGAGACTAGACAGTAAGTATTTAGTTTTCTGTACATTTAGAGTTAATATGTTCGAGTCAAGCCAATATTTTACCTGTTGAATTCCTTCCTCCGCTTTGGAATAAGCGGTAAGCCAATCTTTTGCTTGGAAGAGTAGGACAGTGTCATCGGCGAAACTGATAATAGTGGCATCGATATCTAGGTTGCATAGCTCGTTAATATATATTAGAAAGAGGGTTGGACCTATAACACTGCCTTGAGGGACCCCGTAACTAATGGGCAAATTCTGGCTCTTTGTGGTACTGAGTTTAACGCATTGGGATCTGTCAGATAAGAAGCTGGAGAGGAGGCCTAATTCTTTGTTTCTAATACCTATATTAAACATTTTGCGTTTTAATTTGTTGTGTGAGATTGTATCAAATGCTTTACATAGGTCGAGAAATACCGATAGACATTTCAAGCCCTTATCCAGGTGGCCAGAACTATGGTCAGTGACTGTGGCTATAGCATCGTTGGTGCTTTTATGTTTTCTGAATCCAAATTGCCGCGGCGATATTAAGTTATTGGTTTCGAGATATTCCATGAGACTATTATTGACGATCTTTTCGAATACTTTTGAGAGGGAATTTAGCAACGTAATAGGACGATAATTACTAATATCAAGTTTGGAGCCAGTTTTAAAAATAGGGATAACGAGACCTTGTTTTAGAATGGTGGGAAATAGCCCTTGGCGGATGCTAATATTAAGTAGATGCGTTAATGGTTGAGTATACCAGGGGCAATTTCTTTAAGAACATTGTTGGGTGTTTCATCAATGCCGGTTGATGAAGAGTTTTTGAGCGAGTTTATTACTATAGAAACTTCCTTCTCTGTGATCGTTTTAAGAACAAAGCGGGTTGGGAAATCATTATTGGTCGCGTGGTCACTTGGACCAAGCGCATCGTTATTTATTTGGATTTTTTTTTGCTAGTTCCGGACCTATGTTTGTAAAGTAATGGTTTATGTAATTGACAATTGTGTTGGGGTTCGATGTAAAGTCTACAGTGATATCTTTGATATTGAGAGAGTTTAAGGTGTCGGTGGCTTTATTTGAATTGGTAGCTTCCTTCAGGACTTTCCATATTTTTTTAGGGTCATTGTTGCATTCGGAAATTTTTTTGTTGTAATATAGATTTTTGGCTTTCCTAATGACTTGTGTGCAGATATTACGGTATCTTTTGTAGAAATTATGGAGTGTGATATCATATAGGTTTGTGGCACATTTTTTATGTATGGAATTGCGTTTCCGAATGCAGTTGATTATAGTATGGTTTATCCAAGGTTTGAGAGGTTTGATCGCTTTAGGAATGGTGTTTGTGGTGATTTCGGTGTTTTGGACAAGGATATCTTGTAGGTAGGTAGAGAAGTAGTTCCAGGCCTCGTCTATATTAGTTTTGTTATAGAGTGTGTCCCACGATTTGGAGTTAATCGTTTTGTTAAGATTGTCATAGTTAATTGTTTTCTTCGTTATTTTAGTTGAAGGTTTGTTTTGTACGTTGTGTTTCGAAATCATTGTGAAAGAGGTGGCGTAGTGATCTGTAATTGATGACATGTGGATTTCGGAGGTGTATTGGTTGTTTGATTTAACCATAATATGGTCGATGCAGGAGGAGAAGTTTGGTGTACATCGTGTTGCTGAATTGATTGTGCTTTCCATTCCGTGGAACATTAGTGTGTTTAGATAGTCTTGGCACTGGGGATGTTCGTTGTTTTTTAAAATGTTAATGTTAAGATCCCCCATTAAAATTACGTTCTTTATTTTGTGTAGATCCGTGAGATAGCAGTTTATGTCCTGCAAAAATGAGGAGATGTTAGGTTTAGAAGGAGAGCGGTAAAGTGCAATGATACATGTGTTGACGTTGTACGTTATTTGAAGACAGTTTGAGTTAGTAATATAAATTTCTTTGACATTAAATGAGTTAAGAGTGTTGTTTAATGTATATGCTACTATGCCATCGTTTTGTCTGTAGTGATTTGAGGTTTGATGGTGGGTTGGTATTGACCAATTTATAACAGTAATAATAAAGTGTTTATTGCAGCGTGGTTGTGTAGAGTGGTTGTGTAATCTGCCCTATTTACATATATATAAAAATTCAAATTATTATGACCCTTTTTTATATTGAGGATTTATATTATTTATAAAGAAGAGTGTCTGGCTTTGTTTTTTATATAAATCTACGGTTTTGTTCCAAGATTGATGAAATTTTGCACACTTGACCTTCAATACAAAAGAAGTCTACATGAGATCTATCTAAAAAGTATGCATAAAGCCCGATACATCTAAAAAGTACGCATAAAGCCCGGGCAACTCCGGGGACTTCAGCTAGTTTTATATAAATTATGATTATCTTCATCACATATTAAAATTCTAACTGGCTTATCTACCAGGCAATCAGCATCTTACAGCAGGCCCGTGGACTAGTGGAGATGGTGGTGGCCAGAGGGGGTGCAACCGATGAAGGGGGGGCTGCCCCTCCCCTGCCTGTTTCCCTCCCTCCGCTTCTGCCCTCAGACTGGGCGCAGGTTGAGGCCATTCACCTGGTCAATGATGGAACTGGTCTTGGTTTCGGTGAGTTATAAAATATGTAATAATCTTCTCTCCGAAATTTACTGTTACTCATTTAAATTTACTCTAGTATTCAGTCAAACGTAAAAAAAAGCGCTCTTAACTGTACCGGAACAACATTTCAGCTTTCCAATTTCAAATAATGATTTTGCATATAGAAACTTTCGATAAGCTATTGTAAGGTGACGATGAACATTGGCAATATGAGTTTTTTTTTCTAAGTTGTTCCGTTTTTTTAATAGAAATCCTTCAGGACTTTGGACGGTTTGGATGAGGTTGATAGAGAAGATTTTTAATGGAAACTAAATTCTTCTGTTGATCATTATTGTTCTTTGCATTTGCAGGTATAATTGGAGCTCGTACAAGCGGTGTGATAGTGAAGACGATACTGCCGGGAGGAGTTGCAGACAGGGATGGTCGCCTCAAGTCAGGAGATCATATTTTACAAATTGGAGATGTGGTACTAGTGGAGATGGTTTCGGAGCAGGTGGCCGGAGTTCTGAGGAGGAGTGGAACCCACGTGAGGCTGGTGGTGGCCAGGCCGGCTGACCCTGCCGGTGCAACCCCTTCTGATGCTCCTGTAGTGCCCACCAGGTAATTATTTTCAAGGTACTAGTGGAGATGGTATCGGAGCAGGTGGCCGAGGAGTGGAACCCACGTGAGGCTGGTGGTGGCCAGGCCGGCTGACCCTGTCGGTGCAACCCCTTCCGATGCTCCTCTACTGCCCACCAGGTAATTATTAGTAAATTTGTAAATAGGGATACACTGGCAGTTCTCCCTCTCCGGTGACCCCTAAGCTCAATCGATCTTATAAGTAACTTGCTTTCCTCTATATATTCCAGGTTGCTGTCGGACCTGGAAGCCCTGGACCGTTATTTGACTGATGCCGGATTCCCCGAGATTTTTAACTCCCAGGCCACCCCCTCCCCCACACCTCCTCCCATCATGGACAAAGCCTTCATGTATGAAATGGACAATGGGGAGGACTCAGATATCGTTGGACTTGCACTGGGTAATCATTTTCATTCAACATTCTTCTACACACGTACATAGTAAAGAATATCGCTAAAGAACATTAAAATTTTTTTCAACAACATGTTTTGTGTTTATGATTCCAGACCGTTTAGACATGGACCTACCGGAAACCGAGAAGTTCACAGTTCAACTTAAGAAGGATGAAAATGGTCTCGGAATTACTATTGCCGGTAATTTGAATACTTAATTATTATTCACACACCTTTTGTGAATTGTGAAGCAGCAACTGTTGACTTTCCATTCAGAACTGTGTGTGAACTAGAGGTGGGTAAGTTCTGCATTTCGCCGGAAGCCTCCGAGGGTTGCTTCCTTTTAAAAGTACACGAGTTCTAGAAGCAGGTCCCGGGTCCGAGTTCTTAGGTGCGGACTGAGCACTGGACCGAGACACACGGGTTCAAAGAACTCGGACCCAGGACCTACTCGTAGAACCCGCACGAGAACTACATATTATTTTATAATGCACTTCACCCGTTAATTAACAATACCAAGATACGCTCTAATTAACAACGACTCCGTGTCTCGTCGAATATACTAAACAATCCCGCGATGACATGACACACGGGCAAGGAGCAGAATACTGTTACGTCAAGTGGTCAAGCACGTGTGTGTTGATCGGCGACCGGCGATCGAATGACCGATGACCGCCGAACGGTCGTGACGTGTCGTGAGTCAAGGGGTGCGGGAATGTATCATAGTTGGCGGGTCGCAGGTTCGTGGTTCACGCAGTTCTGAGGACCTGAGTGTTCTGAGGACCTGAGCTCCCGACTCGGGAGTGGAGTGGAGCGCGAACACGGGGACGCCGGTCGATGGTTCCTTGTTCCTACCACTCAATAGTACCGGAGTACTCGCGACTCGCGAATAGAGCGGAGAGCGTGGTGGCATCTGAGTTTCGGGTTTGGGAACGAGCCCGAGTTCCGGGACAGGGTTCTCTTGGAGTAGTCGATTTGAAAAAGGAGTGGGAGTAGGAACCGCTTCCCGCAAAGGAGCGGATCACACGAGCCCATTCCAGCTGAACCGACACATCGCTAGTGTGAACTGAAGAACTGTGCAGCACAGCTGCTTTATATATGTATATTATTTCCAAACTGCAGGTTCAAACAACAGAGTACTTTACCTGTTGTTTACCAGTTACCCAAGGGCACATAGATGCTACATGATGCGTGCTGAATAATATTGAATGACTGTAGGTTTCCATATTCCCATTGCCTTTGGGCAGTTAGGAAGTGATTGTGATGTTTAAGATTAATAAAAAAAAATTGTTTATTATTTTCAGGTTATGTTTGTGAGAAAGAAGAACTGTCAGGGATATTCGTGAAATCTGTGACGGCAGGAAGTGCGGCAGACCGCAGCGGACGCATTCGGGTCAACGATCGCATCGTGGCGGTGGACGGGGCCAGTCTGCACGGCCGCTCCAACCACTGCGCCGTGGACGCTCTCAGGAGCAGCGGCAACTCTGTCATCTTGAGCCTGGAGAGGTGAACTTTCACTTTGGTTTATATATAGTAAACAGAACACAAATAATATGAAGAAGTAGTCATATCATGGATTGGATGACCTTGGGCACAAAAAGAGAAGTAGAATTTGCCCAAAGATGAGATGGTGACCTGAAAAGAGCTGCTGGCTTCGGATCGGTGAGAGCTGCCAAGAATCAGCAAATATAGAAATTTTTTGCCCAAAAAGGGACTTTTATGCCCAAAGCTGGATGTCAGAAAGCTCACGAAGGAAAATAAGACAAAGTGTACAATATGTTTTAAATATTGTCACCTAAGTTAGGTTTGTTTAGTGCACCAGACCTTCTATGATGGATGAAGTTTTTGATATTGTCTATAGCATAGAAATTCATCCATGACTCCTTTCCCAGGGGTTGTAGGTTGCTTATTTATCATTCAATGTGTATTTAATTAATTTTATCAGGTATCTCCGCGGTCCCAAGTTTGAGCAGCTGCAGCAGGCCATCGCAGCCAACGAACTGCGCCCCCCGCCAGCCCCCGCCCCGGCTGTAAACCCCTTCCTGGATCTGCACCGACAGGACAATGACGATGATAGTCAGGAGATGCACATCCCCTTGAACCACCTCAACCTCAATAAACTAGGGTAAGTTATACTATCAGTATTGTCAATGTAGTACAATCTGCAGATTGAAATGCAAACATTTCTGCTATGAATAACTTTACTTTGAATTTCCCCCATTCCCATCATTATAAGTGGAAAATGTCAGCTTGTGCATTGATGAAGGACTTAGCTACAGAGGGTTACAATGACGCAACTCAACACTTTTTTATTATTAACTAGCGAGTACATGGCGTGAGTTGCAAATCATTTGAAGAAAAAAAGTGTTTGTGTTTTAATTCTGTTTATTGAAATGTTTTTGGATATAGAATATTTTTAGTTTTTCCGTCCGGTGTGTACTTGAGTAAATCAGTCCGGTGCGAACTCAATAAATCAGGTTTTCATATAGCTGTCCTTGTGAGAAGCATTGATTTTCCAAATTTAGCCCTTGCTATCCCCTACTGCTACTATGTCTCCTTTTCAATCCCTCCCTCTGCTCCTCCCTCGACCCCACTCCTCAATCACCCCTCGTCTGCTTGTCCTTTCCCATGTGTTCTTGTTCTCGCCCCTGTTCCCCTACCGTGTCCCCTTCCCATCCCACATTCCCCTTCCACCTTCCCCGCCTTCCACCCCTCTTGCGAACCCAGGTACCCTCCCGCCTTCGCATCCTGCCGATAATTTTTTATTATTTTTATTATCTGAGGAAAATAATTTCGCTCAGGGTCTATGTCATCTTTGGGGATGCCGTGTGGAGGATTTTTTTAAGGAAAGGAAGGAGAGGAGAGTTCTGGGAAGGAAAGGGTTTTAAGGGGTGGGTAGGAATCTAAGGTTCAGTGTGTACTGGTCATCCGCCTCCAAGACCTAGACAAACCTCACCCCATGAACCCGGGCACCCCTGCTAAATCACCAAATGTAGCGAACCACTTGGGGTTACCTATGGCAGAGGTGTTGATTATCCAATAAAGGTTCCCGGGGCGGCGATACCCACCTCCCAAATTGTATGAAATACGCACATTCTTCAAACAACTCCGACCGCGCCACCTCTTTTAAATTATTTATTAAAATTTCATAATGCTTCCATAGAAATCTTAAAATTTCATAACGCTCACCATATATATAGAAACCTTCACGGCTGTGTGCACAACAAATCACCAAAGTTTCCATTATTATTCAAAGAATGGTTTAGGAATGCATAAAAAAAACTATAAACTTTTAAGATTATCACCATCACCTTTAACCTTTTAAATGCCAGTAGGTACAAGTGTAGCTGTGCACAGCAGGCCGTGAACTTTTAATCAAAATTAATCATTTTTAAATCTTATTTTAAAAAAAAAAAAAAAACCAATATCAAAAAAAAAAAAAAAAAATTAAAATCATCCCAATAGATCTCTCTGTGTGTTCCATATTTTAAATTAATAAAAAATGGGACATATGTATGATACAGAGGCTCAAAAAAAGCGAGAATACTCGCTATTTTTCTATGATCGGCCTGCTGGGCACGGCCAAGAATGCGAGATATCTCGCTCTTGGCACAGAAGCGGTTAAGATGTGTTCTAAATTTTATTGTTTTTATTTTAAATAATACATGTTTCTGTTATATATTGACCCGGGATTTCAAATTGAATGTTTGACCGGCCAATTAGGTACTCAATTATCACATGGCGTAGTGGTAAAGTCTGCATTGAGAATTTTTTTTTTTATACTCTGTCTATTCTTTCACTACTTTCAGATGCACATGTTTTGCAAGCACTTTATGGTGATCAATAATCGGAACAGATTTGAATTTGTAAGCCTTTATAAAATACATAAAACAAATTATTATGATATTTTTTTTTAGGTCTTTCGGTATGAGTCAGTCGACAACATCCGGTTCACTACGTTTCCCTGTAAACGAGATGGACATTGAGGATATGATACCCAGCGACCCTTTGGACGACTCTGATGAGCTAGTGGAGACCACCAATCTCGCCCTCAGCCTCGGGAGGGGTGTGCCGCACCCCGCGGGCATGAACGCTCCCGGTTTTGAGATCCCCACCACCAGGGAAATGGAAGACATCATCTGCAATAAGTGGAACCTCATTCTGGGTGAGTTCATAATTCTCATGACTTGACCGAGATGGCAATTTATTCAATTTTCATCAGAGTTCGAGTAGCAGTTATCCCATTCTAAACGTTAATAAATTCACGTTTCTTTTAGGCACATTTTTATCAGCTTCCACCGAAGCTTAAATTATTAGTAAAATATAGTTGTACAACATAATCTGCAATAAAAACTGTTATTATCCTCTGATTAATGCAAAATTACATAGCCCTTTTCACGGAGCAAGAAATAATTTTAGAGATATTTTTTATTCAATAAAATTAATTCTTTGATTTGTAAACTAACAAACAGAATGTGTGTTTGTTCAATAAGGGGCCATCCATAAATTACATCACACGAATTTCATGATTTTTTTACCTCCCCTCATTCCCAGTCACACATCGTCACATTTGTGAGACCCCCTCCCCCCTAGCGCAACGTCACATATTTTGTAATTTATTTTGCATGCAAAAATAATAGTTGGTAATATTTTTTAAAGTTTTTCATCAAAATTTAATATCATCACGGTCATATTTACCCCAACGGAGGAGGCGTAATGAGAAACCACAATGGAGGGGGTGTAATGGGATAAGGAAAATATTTTTGTGGCAGTCGCATGTGTCGCAGTCATTTTGTGCATACAAAGCTGATGACCCCATACCCCTTGTCACACAATGTCACACTTAATTACTCCCCCTCCCCCCCCCCCCCTTAAGGTGTGACGTAATTTATGGATGGCCCCTAATCTATGGTTATTTAAATTGAGGTGTGACATAGACAGATAAGTAAAAAAATGTGGAAAATAGATTTAGAAATGAGAAAGGAAGGGTGATTTATTTTAATAATTATATTTTTGTCTTCCAGGAAGTGGCGTGGAGATAGTCCTGGGCCTGGTGGTGAAGGGGGGGGGTGGGCTGGGCATCTCGCTGGAAGGCACGGTAGATGTGGAGGAGGGCGGCCGGGAGGTGCGTCCGCACCACTACATCCGCAGTGTGCTGCCGGAGGGGCCCGTGGGGCGCTCCACAACCCTACGCTCGGGGGATGAACTTTTAGGTGACTCCATCCCCTAATTGTTCTCTTGTCTTCAATTTTGACAGAAAACTTTTTTTTAATTTCTTGATAAGTTATAACAGATCTATGACATAACTAATAATATTACATATATGGAGCAACGGCGTGTTTTTTATTTTTTTCCTCGGATTGCTCGTGATATTTTAATGACCGTTTTGAATATTTTCCGCCGACCTTAAAAAAATCATACCTCCGAATTTTAATATGAAGGCATACAAACTGATCATAGTTCTATATAGTTAATGAATTCACCTATCTTTAGTTGTTTATCAGATATTTCTAGGATTTATGAAAATAATATTATTAAATCGTAAACATTCAAAACGGAACTATTCTCAGTATTGCCTCCCTTTAAACTCGCCCAGTAAGTTCAAATTTCCCTCCAAATTGAATATTTTGTATTAGGTTTCTTTTAAATGGTCTAATTTATAATCACAACGTATATATGTATATAAGAAAACTGAATTTTGATATGTTTTGAACGGTTGAATGTTCCCTTTGAATAATTTTTGACACAAATTTATTCGAAAAATGGCGACACTTTTAATTAGACTAAAATGAAATTCTTAAACAACTCACCACAAATAGCTGTAGTACATCAAACAGGTACATCAATTATCTTAAATCCACAATACCAATTACCTCGATTATTGGTTTATTTATAGAAAATATTGCATTTTCAAAAACACACGACGATCGGAAAAAAATGTCAAAAACATAACCATAAAACTTTGTTTTATCAATAATCAGTGAAATTTTAAGTTTGAAACACGTTAAAATAGTTGAATGCATTACTCATTCAATTATTATATCACTGGTACACAAATTTGTTATAAATATCCACTAAAATACGATAAAAAAGCCGAATTTTAAACTGACAGCTTCAGAACTTTTAACATTGTGATATGCCACGAAAATAATCAAACTAGAAATTTCCGTAATTAAATCATAGAAACAAAGAATTGAGACATCTCTGGAGAAAGGGCTAAAGGATTTTGTCAACTACATGATTATGCAAATTACAGATTGCGGGAGTTTTCGAAAATATTTAAATAAAAATTTTAGTGCGTCAAGGGAGAATCTTCCGAAATTCGGAAGCTTTTCAAACATATGTTTTGTAAGTGGTTCCGAAATTCGGAAAAAATCTTTCCAGTGGATAATGTATTTGCTCATTCGTAATAATCTGGATGGGCCGCCCCAGGCAATGTTGGAAGAAACAAGTCCGCTTAAGTAGCGTAGGGACAGGACTGTGTCGAGATGAGGGACCCGAATAGGTCAAGAGGAAGAAGATGAGAAATAACTCTTTCTTATTATATTTCTTCCAGAGGTCAATGGACACCGCTTGCTAGGAATGAACCACTTGGAAGTGGTCTCCATCCTCAAAGAACTGCCGGCCCGAGTCTGTCTCGTCTGTGCTAGGGCCCCCTTGCCCCCAGCAGCCGTCGGAGGAGCTCTAGTGAAGGCTAAGTCCGACGGCAGTCTGGCGGGGGCTGGGGCTGCTGGTGCCAGTGGGGGTGTCGGTGCGGGGGCTGGAGGAGCAGAGGGTGCAGCCGGAGGAGCACTAGCGGGGGCTAGATTGAGATCTCGCTCCCTGGAGCCCCTGACGGGGTTGGCCATGTGGTCATCAGAACCTCAAATTATAGGTATGAATCTGTTTCATTTAACTTAACAGTTCGATGTGTCCATTCAGTTTCAGAATGCGCAATTTATTTTGGTTGGAAATCCTTTTACTGTGAAACTGGATAAGCAAATTAGTTAGAAAATAAAAAAAAATCACCATATTAGAATAATATTCATATGTGCTGAGATCTATCTAACTGCAGTAAACCCCTACTTTACATTTTCCTGCTTTTTACACCAAAAGTCCCAATTTATTTATGATTTGGGAGACGGGAATGGGTACCACTGCCCCGGGAACCATTTATTGTATAACCAACACCTCTGTCACAGGTCACCTCAAGTGGTTTGACTGTAAGTGGTGACTTAGAAGGGGTGCCCGTGTACCCTTCATACCTTTTTCCTTTCCAGAATATCCTCTTCTTCCTTTCCTTAAATACCCTTAAATAATATTCATAATATCCAAAATAATATTCAAATCCAAACGGCAACCCCAAAGATGACGTAAACCCTGAGGGAAATTATTTTTGTAAACCCTGAGGGAAATTATTTTGATTTCTTATTTAATAATATTAAATAGCTGATTTTTTATTTAATAATATTAAACGCAGAGTTTATAAAAAATTATTATAAAGTGTATTTTTAATACCGTCGTTGAAACACGCCGTCAAGTTGGTATGCTGTGTAATGCTGATTGGTGACGTCACAATGCAAGATTCACCTGGATGGCATTTTGAAGTTGTATTGAAATGTACGGGGCAAGCCATTCAACCACAACATTTCGTGTTTTTTTATTTGGTTTATTTACATACTGTTAATAGAGATTTAGACATAATAGTTTGTGTTTATTGAAACATTATTTAGGCCTTCACAATTAAAATTATGACGGAAAAGGGCTATATTTGCGGACAATCTGATATTTCCAGGATAATTTTTTTCAAATATAAGTGCTGAAATTCGTGGAATAAAAGGTACTAAGTAAATAAATCATCTTATTAGTTGTTTTTTAAGTCATAGTAAGCTGTAAAAAAAGATTTTTTATAATCTACAGTAAATTTGGCCTATTTGAGGTTAGTCGTCTCATATTTGAAATTTTGTTTACCATAACATCGATCGTATTTTCGAATTGGTTTGTTATCAAGGGCTTTTTATACAATCGTCGTTATAAGTGTTTCTGTAAGTGTTATACATAATACAATGTATTATGTAAGAGCATGTCATATCTGAACACAAAATTTGACGGCTTACGATGTCATGTGTATTTGCATTGAAAAAGATGATTAACTGTTATTGTATTGCACTTTGGTACAATACAATAACAGTAGCGATGAGATGTTGACATTTTACTGTTTTTCTATATTAAATGCAGTTAATCTTGAATAAAAAACGCCTCGACTTCTGACACCTGAAGATTCTTCCATAAAAAATGACAACACCCATAAACAGGGGGGTATAACTCCGTCAGTTTTTGTAACCCGGTCACGTGATCATGACGACGTCATAGTAATGACTACCAATAGGAATCTTACAATTTCCATAGAAAAACTTTTGAGAACTGAGTGGCGAGTGGTATATACGGTGGGATATCTATGGTATTATATGTCAAATAGCACGTTGGCCGAAACAATCCGAACATTCAAAACAACGAAATATTTTGAAAAAATGCTTCCTAAATATCGTTTCAGTGTCGAAGGCTGTGAGGATAGTGTTTCAGTTCGACACAGAGTACCTAACTGCGAAAATAATGAGAGTCGTTATGGGAATGGGCGTAGAGAATCGGCAGATCTGACTATTGCTTATCCGATTTTGGGAAGTTGTGGTTATGTTTGGTTCCCATTTCACTAATAACTGCAAAAATTCCAATAGCACGTTCAAAAAAGACGCTTTGCCGACCCTTAATCTTCATGGAATCGGAACACATCGGGATTTACCTAAAGAAAACGTAAACGATCGTAGGATACCAAAATACAGGTGCGAATCTTTTGTTTTTTCAGTGTTCCTAATATACTTTGTAACTTTTCCCTAACTTCACCTAAAAATTGTATCTATTTTCATTTTTAGACTATCCATATTCTACCTGGAGTGTCCAGCACGAATGGTGCCGTCCAAGACCACAATTACAGTTTAAAAGGTATAAAGTTTTCTCTATACTCTATATGGCATCAACCTATTTTATTCATAGAGATAGATGCGGATTCACTGAGTCTTTCTTATTATAAAGATATTCAATACATTTCTTATTTCTTCAAGCACAGCAATTCCATTATTATTAAGATATTTAATATGACAGGCGCGTATCCGAGACGCGTGGTCGTTGTTCTTAATTTATTTTCTCTTTTATACTCTGCAGTGGTAGGATATAGTTCATAGGATGAGGCTGGGTAATGTAATGAATTTTTTTTTGTTTCAGAACCAAACGTGTTCTACCTGGGCCGAGTACCGTGCGTTTTGCTGCCAAAAAAGTAGTGGAAGATTATACAGGTATACATCTGGATTTATATTTCATTAAAGGAGATAATATTATATGTTTTGCTTGCGAACTTTGGTTAATGTGATGAATATGTTTATTTCAGAACCAAACGTGTTCCCTGGGCTGAGCAGCGTACCGTGTGTGAATTGCACTCTGTTATTACATTGTCTTCAGACCTCTGCAGCCATGCTCGGTCAACCATCGCCTTAGCCGCAGTAAGACGCATAGATTCATACATCCATCACTCTTGAACATATTGACCCCCAGATTCCTAACTACCCCTCTGTACATTTTTCCTTCTCAAAACTTCCTCCCTTTCCTTTTCCTAAAAAGACTCCACACCGCATCCCTAAAGATGACATAGGCCCCGAGAGAATTTTTTCCTCAAGGCCTCCCATGTGGGCTAAAAATCTATCCAAACACTTCCTTTTTTATTATTATTACTTATATTTTCATTAATTATGATTAAGTTCCTTCTAAATGTGTTTGCACATGATTGTATTTCCGTTTTTTGTGTTATTCTGTATAAAGCAATAAAATACTACATGCAATTATGAGTTTTTCATTTTATTTTTAAAATAATTTTTAGGCTAATGATTTGGGTAGGTACTGATATTGTCCAAGGTAGTATCTTTTTTTTTTTTTTTTTTACTTTCCTCTATCCTTGTCGATGGTCCGTGACGTCATAATCGCGGAATGAGCATTATTTATGGTCAAATAGTGTTGACACCCGTTCCATACAAAAAGCCCGAAGATATCGATCTAGGTATTAGTTCATTTATGCCCATAAATAAACCAATCATACAACAGAGTAAATAAAACTATGATGTGATGACGTCACACGATTCACCATAGATATGGTGGTTTTCGAGGGATCTTGAAAAATTAAAACTTTGACAATTATTTTAACTATTAAAACTAACTCTAAAAATAAATAAAAATATGCAGTTACATATTTAAGTTGGAAGGTTATTATTAATAAAAAAAATTTTAAAAAAAATTGGACTGGAGTTCTCTATAGTCCCTCAGCTGAGTAATCGCCCAACCTTTAAAAAAAATATGAAAAATGTCACCTTAGACCAAAATTTCATTTACATTTTTTACTCCAAATAATCAGGAATCACTGGTTGAGTCAAGGACGTCCCTTAACACCCTGTTTTGGTCTTGGATCGTATGCATTTGCCCACCTCCTGCGTGGTGGGCCGGATCGGGAGAGACTGGTTAAGGAAGACATTTTTACCTATCCAGCCGAAATCGCTCGACCCCTTCGCCTTGTACCGCAGTGGGAGGGATGGATTCATACGTCCATCGCTCCTGGACACATTGACACCCAGATTCCTACCCACTCCTCATACGTTTTTCCTTCCATTCTATCAATTTTTGTTCTTTTAATCCAAAGCAAATCTGCCCAATATAATTATACTATGACTAATTAGTCCCAGACTAGGCCAATGTTCGAACTTGATGGGAACAAGGCTGAGATACTTGGGGAGCCATGTTGTGAACCCAGGAGACATTGCCAAATGCCCAATGACAACAGAAACTGTCCATTTTCACACAATGTCCTGAGTGCATTTTAATACATATACACTATAAGGGTCTAATAATATTATTAATGTTTTTTTTTTGTATTTCTTCTAATATTATTGATGTTGACAGAATTGGTGAAAGGGGAGCGAGGCCTGGGCTTCTCCATTCTGGACTACCAGGATCCGCTGCGGCCAGCTCACGCCGTTATAGTCATCAGGTCCCTCGTTCCTGGAGGAGTGGCTCAGCAGGACGGAAGACTCATCCCGGGGGATCGATTGCTCACCGTCAATGATCAGGTTTGTCGAATTCCAAGCATATGATGTGAAAAATTATAGGAATTCTTGAACTAATTATAAATTGTAGGCCACAGGAGCAGACAGAGACGATGAACCTTAAAATAATCTTGTTTTAGCACACACTCATTCTTATTTTATTCATGCTCTATCTTCATCTAACGTATGCTTGTTTGTTAATCAGCCTTTGACATGACCCCACTCTAGAATTGAATTCCCTTGATCGTGCCATGTGTTTAGGTTTTTCCTCACTCCATTCACTTTCTCCATCCATTCGCTCGACGTATCCAAACCATCTAAGCATCCCTTTCTTAATCTTGAATATTTCTTGGATTACCACATTTGTGATACGGTCATAAATAGTTTACCACACATAAACCTCAGGGATCTTATTTCTACTGCCTTCAGTTTACTTTCATTCCGCTTTTGCCAGTTCCATGCCTCACTGTCACTGTATTGCTGCTGCCTTTCTATGTTCTCTTGAATCCACAAGTTCTATTCACAAACTATAATAATTGACCCTTTATATTTCAGAACCTGGAAAATGCGACACTAGACCAAGCAGTCCAGGCACTCAAAGGGGCCCCCCGAGGCCTGGTGCGCATCGGGGTGGCCAAGCCCTTGCCCCTGGCCGACTGTGTGCCCCCCAACGGAATGCCCACCTCTTCCCTCCCACACAACAAAATGAATACTCAGTAAATGGAAACATATATTTAGACTGATGGTAGACTTCTTATTATTTCTCTCAATGTAAAGATAGAATTTTTACTTTTAATATGTAATTATGTATTAAACATTCCATTGCTCATAAGATTGTTATGAATCTTTGTTTCTGCAGCTTAATAATATTTTAGACTGATATGTATTAATATTTCTCTCTTAAAACTTTTTTTACTATAAATACATGTGTTGCCGCTTAAACATTCCGATGTTATTATGAATCTTCTTTTCGGCAGCTAAATAATTTATTGTTCAGACTGATAGTATACTTCTTAGTATCTCTCTTCTAAAATACTGACTGAACAAATTTAATTATTATATGTTATTTGGTAAATCAATTATAAAACATTCCTTTACAAACATACCATTAATTTGTCAGCAAAAAAATGTTACTTTCATTCAGGCAACTGTTGCGATGCGTTGTTTTTATGCTAGCCTTGTGACGAAACAAAAAAGTATTTTGAAATAGTATTTTGGACTTTTTAATAAATAAAGGATAGAACGAAAATTAAGACAACAAAACATTGGAGATTATCAAATGTCCAAGGCCAGCACTGGCAGTGAACCTGTTATAACAAAATTATAGGGATATCAAAGGTAGCAACAAACGCTTTTGTTACCTGTGTATTCTAAATTATGTTATAGTAATATTATTATTGTTAAATGTTTGTTTCCTATTTTGAGAAAACTCTTATTTAGGTCACAGTATTACCTATCTTTATATATAATATATACATTTAGAACATTATATACAATGCATATTTTTTTCATAGATATGTATTTTAATATTTTTCATGTCAATTTTAAAATGTAATTAATGTACCTTATCCGAATTATCCATGTACATTTAGGAATATTAACATATGTTACAAGTAGTAATGCAACCATTACGATACCAAGGCATCGTAATTGCTTGTTATAATTTCAATCACATGCACATTCGTCTATATGATTATTAAAAAAGTATTTGTTGTAGTTTCATCAAATGTTATTTCTCACATTCCATTAAGAGAGGGATTTCCATTTTCTATATCTGACTGCTTGGAATGCAAGCAAGCAAAAGTTTTTACTTTTGACTAGTGACGCACCATACATAACAATAATAAAAATCTGTGCAATAAAATTAATAATTATGCATTCAATTCCTGCATGTTGTATTGTACCTTCAAAGGCAATTTCAAATCCATTCCAAATGAACAATGTTTTCTTCCAATCTAGACCCCCCCCCCCTCAGTGTGATAAATTTGGGCCAATTTGTATTTTTTTTTTCAAGTAACGTGAGATTTTGCTGGACACCCCCCCCCCCCCCTCCCTGTTTGTGCTCACGTAATTAATGGATGCCCCCTAAATTAATAATCTCCATTATGTTATTTTTAAGTTTAGCTTATTGTTTAACAATGCACCTAAAAGATCTATTTTATGTTATTATTATAGTTATTAAAAAATGTATTAAAAGTAAAATAAAGGCAATAAAACATACAAAATAATTACCTTAATTTTTATTTTTTTTCAATAACAATATTATAAATACAGAATTGAAACCAATATTAACAACTACTTCACCCAACAAGAATTAAGATCATTCAAATTAGAATAATATTATATTCTAGAAAATTCTCAGCCCATATGCAACATTTTTGGAAATACATATACATATTATGTAAACATACAATGTTAAAAAAAATTGAATTATGCATTTTGACATAAAACATAAAAATTAAATTACATACATAAAAATTATAGATGATCTTTGTATATTTAGTTATTTCTTACTCTAAAAAAATTGGGAAATCCAGAGCACCTCTTTTATTTGTCATAATTATTATCATATCACAAGAATGGAGCATAGATTATATTTAAAACTATCACAAAAATAATTGGTATTTTTGCTGTAAAAATTATTTAACAATGTTTTGACAAACTATCTCACACAAACACGTCAAGACACAAAGGAAATTTTTGGCTATAGTAGATACTATTACAATGCATTTTATTTTGGCCAATGAAAAATATGTTTTTAATGAATTTGAATATAAATTCGCATTTTTCCCTACATGTTACAATTTACAATATAATGTTTGTAAATGAGCAGATGAAATAGGAAGCAAGAACTAATTAGAATCCATTAAAATTTTTCCCTCATGAGGATATTTTCTGCAAAGAAAATTAAGAATTTTTTTTTACAAATTTAGGGAGGAAATCTCACCAACAGAAGATACCGGAAGGAGGTGAAGAATTACTTTTAACCACTCAGCAACGTAAGCAGATACACACGTTAATATGACAATAGCAGTTGAGTACAATAAGCGTGTTTTCAACGCGTATGTTTCCACAGAAATCGTTATAACTCCGTTATTGTTCTAGTGACATCCTTAAAGGTATAAATTTATTTTGTAATTATTATTGCATTTGCATGTAATAGTATTAAAATTAAATTTCCCTGTCAATAAGGGTGGTTTCACAGCCTTTTTTTTCTGGAATTATTTGATGTCTTTTTCCAACTACATAATATATAGAACAAACATCTCTTTTTGAAAAATCATTTTTGTTAGGCAACATAGAATATTAACACATAATCCATTCACAAATAATAAACACTAGGTAACAGGCAATTCATGAACAATTAATTAAATTATTTAACATTTAGAAAATTGAGCACCACTGATTTTATTTTACAATTATTAGAAACTAAATAAATCTTTTAATTTAAAACATGGCATCAAAGTAACAATACTAACTACATTCTAACCTAATTGCACCCCAGTTCTGGGGAAAATTACTTCAGTCTGTACACGCTTTGCTGTAACTATTCAAATTTAATGATATTAAAACATTGTGCAATAGAATACCAACTAACATGCTGACCGAGGTCCTCCTGTTATTAACTGATAATTTAATAATTATTATTACATAACATTACAATACCTGTTATTACCTGTTATTATTTAGATAATTTAATAATTATTATTACAAAACATTACAATAATAGGCCACTTGCATCACTTTTTTTTTTAATTTTCCGGTTTAGGCAAATATTCTAAGACATTCCGTATTTTTTATTTTTTATTGTATTTTTGAAACCCTGGTGATTTTTCATTCTGGAATAAACTTTCAATCCAAAAAATCAGACCATTTTTTATAAACCGGAAAGCCGGGACATAATTTTATGGATGCGAAAAAAATATAATTACATAGCCGAAAATCATATAAAAAAAACGACGCATTCCACATGAATGGCACAGGAAAATAACAAGGCATAACAAAAATATTACATCTCATAAATATTTGTTTCCTTGATCCATCTTATTGATCATCATTAAAATGTTCAATGTCTACATATGACTAAATCGAATGTAATAAACTTGCACTTGTAAATTACAATTATAATAATATATTATAAAATTTTATTTTGTTAAAATCAGCACTATTACCATTATTCTCGAAAGCATCTATATTATGTAGGTTCACTTTATACACCGCCATCATAATTCCCATCTGTCAAAACATCAAAACAAACATAAGTTCGCAAGGTAACAAACAATAAATCTAGTGAACAAATTGAAAAATTCGCCGGAAATTAAGTGTTGCCATATAAAAAAAAATTGTGTGGAATTTTACAAAATTAATTGAATATTTCGGAGATGGGACATTTTCATGTAGTGACGTCACGAGCCCAAAAGACGGATTTATTTATTTAAAAAAAAAAACAAAATTATAAATTTCTAAAAAAATGTAGTAACATTTTCGGAATCTCAGTAGAAAAATTTATCCACATGATTTTTTCCAAGTCATTATGAAATCCATGCAAGTGACCTATTATTATTTTTGACACAATGATTTTCACAACAATTTTAGTACCGTATTCAGGTTCTGAATTAAACATAATCCCATTCAGAAATAAGGTCAACAGCTAGTTGGTCACTTAAAATACTAATAAAGTGGAAGGTTTGAGTACAACCATCACCATACTAAAATCCGCTATCCATAGACATAGTATGTATTTTAAAATATTTATTATGTATGTACATATATTATATTATGTACATAGATTGACTATCTTTAAAAATAATCTGTTTACGTATATTGTTTTTGTAAACTGATATACCAGGCATCTGTTGGTACATACCCTTTGTATGCATATATTAACTGATATACCAGGCACCTGTTGGTGCATACCCTTTGTATGCATATATTAACTGATATACCAGGCATCTGTTGGTGCATACCCTTTGTATGCATATATTATATAGCTTTGTTTTATGTTATATTATTTAATTGTAAAAATATTATCACCAGCTGAAAGGTAAGTAGTGTTTAGCTTGCGTTTAAAATGTCTATGTGTAGAGCGAGTCAATGATGCTGGCGTACTTGGCGGTGATGACATTTCGCTTCAGTTTCAATGTTGGGCCTGTAAAAAAATAAATATTTTGCTTAATTACAAAGGTAATTAAAAACAATTAGAGTAAAATAGTATGTATTTAATGGTGACCGGCCAACTCGGAATGAAACCAAATCAGAACCACCTCAGAAAGATCATTAAGAGTGATGATAAAAAAGTTAGGTTAGGATTACTGGCTATTTATTTTAAAATTATTTTTTCATAGCTTAATGACCTTCCTGAGGTGGTTCTGAGTTGGTTTCATTCTGAGTTGGCATGGAACCGTCTATACTAATGGTCCACAGCAGAATGTTACATTTAAATTATATTTTAAAAATGTTTTCTATACATTATCTTCTTTGTAGATATTATGTACATAGTTTTTAGTCTCTAGCAACTACCATACTAGACTTGATAGTCTTAAAATCTTTGGTTTCATGTTAATTTTGAAGTGATTGGGGCCCAGTAAACTGTCGTGCCTGTTTTTTTTTGCTATGACGCTTAAAAACTAAATATTTGAAATGCTTACCCAATTCATCGGTTGCTATGGACAGATCGCACGGCAATAAAGCAAACTTCTGAACTCTCTGGGCATTGGAGATGGCTTGCACATTAGCTCTTGTGATTCCATCCTGGATTGCCTTCATGATCTGGAATAAAATAAATAAGAGTTTTTAATATCGTCATAAGTTACCTCAGTGTTGCTAACAGGGAGGAGTGTGTGGCAAATGTAGAAAAAATAGTCAAAAAGGGATCAGAGCGTAAAGCATAAATGGGGAAAGAGATAATTTTATTAGTAGGTAAAATTATTTTACGATTTTCATAAGTTCTGCATTCTTTAATAGCTCTTTTTGATGGAAAATTTGATCCAAAGTTTCAGAAAAAATTGCATAATTATTGATGACCACTCCTGTTTTCATTAAAAAAACATAGAATAAAGAATAACACAAGTGCCTTGTGCGCCTGTTTTGTGATCCAATTATAAGCCCGATTCCAGCCTATATGTCCATACAAATCTGTGCTTCACCATGATTATGAAATTCAAACAGGATGGCGATGTACAATTTCAAGCAAGTGTAAGAGAGACAGACCGAGTGCTAAAAGGTCTAGGAACCAAAAGGTACTAATTCAGTGGAACATTAATTTGTTTCTATCAAATTTGTACAGAAGGCACTTTTAGTGTTACACTTTATTCTATGATAAAAAAAAATTCAACAGATTTCCATAGTTACCTTTTGATTTGGTCCACTCAATATTTCGGCAACGGTGGTGACCTTTTCTCCTAAAGTAGCCACCCATCTGAGGGAATCACTGCTCAGTTTATCCAAAGGAATGCCGGATTCGCTGTCAATTTCCGTCTGCAAAATAATTTTATGTAAAAATTACAAAAGTTAATATTTAAATTTAACAACTACATTAAAACATTTTTCACTTTTGTTTCCAATCAATAATTTTATATACAAGGTCCGGCAGCATAACTTCATTTTTTAAATGCGTGTCATTCAGTTGGTTCATGTTGTAGCGGAGCACTAGTGGTCTCGTTCGAAAGGGAGAACTATAAAATTTTGTCCCGACGCAGTTCAGTCGCCATCATGCGTTGGAACAGTGAGGAGCGTGTGTTTGCCGTTGAGGCCTACTTTTCGAATGTGTGTTCTGTAATCGCAACTCAGCGCGCCTTTCGGAATAGCTTTAAGTTAGCCCCGTTGGCCCCTGTCCCGGACCGAAATTCAATTGTTTTGTGGGTCACTACGTTCCGACAAACTGCAAGTGTGAAAAGAGGAAGAACTGGAGTCCTTCGTCCCATTAGATCACCTGAGAACATTGAGGCAGTAAGAGCTTCAATGTTGCAATCACCACGGCGTTCTGCGCGCAAACATGCGTCTGCCCTTGGACTTTGCGATCGTTCTTTGAGGAGAATTCTTCGTGATGATCTCCATTTCCATCCATACAAAATGGCGACTGTGCAGGAACTTTTTGAACGTGAATTCAATTCTCGGAGGAACGCATGTGAGGTTCTTCTGGAAACTGTTTCTGAGGACGCTATTGTGTTTTTTAGTGATGAAGCCCATTTTTATTTGTGTGGAACCGTCAACAAACAAAACATACGCTACTGGGCTGAGAACAATCCCCGAGAATTGCATCAAAGGCCTTTGCATTCTCCTAAAATCACAGTGTGGTGTGCAATTTCCTCAAGTGGGATTATTGGTCCCTGGTTCTTTGAGGAAAATGAAGTAACAGTGACAGTGAATTCGGACCGGTATGTAAACATGTTACAGAATTTTTTTTTCCACGGCTAGACGAGTTAGACTTAGGGGACACTTGGTTCCAACAAAACGGTGCAACGGCGCACACTGCAAGATCATCGATGGCTGTTTTGAGGGAACACTTCCCAGAGCGCCTCATCTCAATTAGGGGCCATTTGGAGTGGCCGGCCCGCTCTCCCGATTTGACTTTGTGAAGAAGTTGTGACTTTTTTCTGTGGGGTTTTTTGAAATCCCGTGTTTATGTGAACCAACCATACAGGATTTAAAGACCAACATCCATGAAGAAATTGCCAGGATAACGCCCAATATGCTGGCAAGAGTCTTGACAAACGCCAGAAATCGGTTCGCTCAATGTATGGAGAATGGGGGACGGCACCTACCTGATATGATCTTCAAAACTAAATAAAAAATTTATATATGTGCCTACATTATAAAAAAAACATTTAAAAAATCTGATTCATACAATGGGTTTTATTAAGTTTTGAAAAAAAAAAAGTTATGCTGCCGCACCCTGTATGTACAGTTCACGCCAAACTTTAAGACCGGCCTGACGTCGATCAGAAATTGTGATATGCGAGTTTAAGTAAGAAAAGTGGCATACCACCCTGCCCTCGTCTTTCTCTGTCGCACATATGTTTTTATGTATGTTTATCTTTCGCTTACGTACATTGTAAAGTCAGCAACTGCGTGAGAATGCATCGTACCATGTTCAGGCCGATCTTAAAGTTTGGCGTGTACTGTACACGTAAGTATTTTAATATGTTACCTTCAAGGTTAGCAGAACAGAGAGGAATTTTCTTCTGTCACCAATAACGATTGCCTGCGATACGCAAGGAAGTTCCTTCTTGATTTCCTGTTCAATGAGGACGGGGGCCACATTTTCACCCCCAGCGGTAATTAAAATTTCCTGAAAATTAATCAATTAATTATTAAAATTTACCTGTACATAGGTTTTTGTCATTTGTGTTGATACTTATGATTTTGAAACATTAGCCACTTCCCGGGCGATCACGTTAAACGATTTAAGTAATTAATCTTGAAAAACATAAATACAGGCCTCGAAGAGGTTAAAAAATGTATACATACATTTTTATTGTGATTGTTTATCAACACCTTTAAATTAATATCTTAAAATAATTAATAGATTTAAAATAAAAAAGATTATAAGTAATGAAATGTTTTGCTCTGGACGTGGCTTATTAACTGCCAAATGAGTACAATTGTTATGCACGGTGTTTGGAAACTCATACAAAAATCACATAGAGAAACCAAAAAACTTTGTATTTTAATCTGAGCATTTTGATTTTTTTTTAAACTTTTTCGAAATCTTTTCAGCAATAAAAGCCGAGACTGCGCTTCGACGCATTTTAAAAGACATTAAACAGCTTATATTAACCCTCTAAAAACCGATTGAATTAAAAAATCCTACCCGATTTTTCGAAAACAAAAGCTCAACTCAAAAGTTATTTCACAAAATCCACTTCAGATGTGATGTAGATTCACCAATTTCCCACTAGTAATACGAGTTTCCAGACACCGGGTATAAGACTTCTTAGGATATAGCAAAAATAGTTAGTTAGTTATTATATAATAGTTAGTTATAAATAAAAGCACAGTGACAGGAAATTTAAAAGTATCCAATTAATCGGCACCGTAGTTTTTTTAGCGACTATGAACATGCCTTGTCAACTGTCTTCACTTTTTAACCGTCAGTGTGGGCTACCTATTGCACCTAAACTCATCGGCTGCTAACTTTCTCGACTATTCGTTATTACAATAAGTTTTCATGTGTTCATGTCTGTTTTTATGTCTGCACGAAAGGTAATTTAGGTTTTACATGCATTAAGTAAGTATTTTTACAAATGCTTGTGTATTTTCATTTTTATTGGAAAAATATTTTTAAAAAAACCATGGTAAAAATTCAATTTCCAATCATTTTTGTGTGAAACTACGGTTATGGATTGACCAATAAATTCATATTGTAAGAAATGAATTATGAGAGTTACAGCATTATGCAGTGAGTTCGATGAATTCTTCAATATCAAATATGATCTTCCAATATTGATGTGCATCGTTTGATAAATTACCTTTATTCTGCCGGTAATGTATAAGTATCCTTGGTCGTCTATCTTTCCTACATCTCCGGTCTTCAGCCATCCTTCATCATCAAATGTATCCTTGGTCTTGGTGGGCTCATTGAGGTATCCCATGAAGACGTGTCTCCCTCGGATGCAGACTTCTCCTTCTCCCTTGGCGTCCTTATTACCCAACATGGTTTCAACACCGTCAATTGGTTTGCCTACGGACTCTAGGTTGAACCTGAAAATTCAAAATATTCAGAATATAATAATAATGCCTAATTCATTTTCAAAGCCATGACAGTAATGCCTTTGTGCATTACATTTAATAGGTTTCCCATTTGCATTGCTTTATATCAGGAAAACAAAAAGGATTTATATGACATCTGCCCTGATGATGGACAGTGCAATCTGCTCAAAATGTTGGCTAAAAAAGAAGGAAGCGTAACAAGGCATAGTAACCCAATAATTAATCACAATAATACTTTTGGCCGTGCAAATCTCAAATCATATTTCAACTCTAAAAGAACTCATTTGAAAATAATTTAACAAATGAATAACTGAAACATGGCGTTCTCTAATTTATAACTTGTTTCTAGTTCTATAATGAGTACGATTTTTGGGTATTTCTCTTAACAAACATACAAATTTCAAGTGTTTGAGGATTTTTTTTTATAAAACTTACAAACATGGAATAAACGTTGAAATATACATGGTTCCTTAAACCACAGCAGTTTATAACTAGGGACACGATATCAAATAGATAGTATCGATACTGTACTCATGAGTAGTACTCGTAAAAGAATTGAAACAAAAGTATCGATACTTCAAAGTATCGAGTACATTTCATAGGGCCTGATTTACAGCTCTGACCGGGCCAACTATGTATCAAACCCCCCTCCCCAGGATCAAAATTTTCAAATTCAAGTATCTATTTTAGTTAGAAAAGTTAAAAGGACGTCAACGTCAGTGAAATGAAAAAAGAAACAATCAAATTTAAGTACAACTGCAAAACTAAACGTGCGTAATTAAATAAATAATGAAACACAGCTGCCCTGTTAAAACACGAACTAAAAAGTAAAACCAAATTTTTGCAATACATTTTTTTCTCCATTTTATGTTTTCGCAGGACAGTCAGTATGGAACTTTTCAGATTTTTTTCACCTAATGGTGTTTTTCAGTAACTAAATGTTTAGATAACAAAATAAATTTATATTTCTTGCATTAAAAGCCATCTATTCGTTCCATGACACTCTAGATTGCTTGTGCTTGCAATTTTTTTTATTTTTTATTTATTTATTTCAAAACTTTTGTTTTTACATTAAAAATGATAACATATGCAAGGTTTATACAACAATTAATATTTTTTTTATTCTACTACTCCATAAGTTTAGCTATATGAGCTCGTGTTTATGGGAGGAGTATTTATTTTCATGCAAAATCCAAATTATACTAATGCAATGGAATGTTTTAGAAGGTTTGCTATGATTGAACTAGATGGCGTTGCCATAAACATGAGCAGCTTAGCCAAATTTTTATAGGTATCGATACTTGCCAAAAAGTACTCGTTGAGTAATAGTATCGAATACAAAGTATCGAGTACAAAAATATCGTTAACGAAAGGAAAAGTACTCGATACCACAAAGTATCGATACTTTTTTCTTGTCCCTATATCTATATATAATCATGTTTCCGTATTAATATTGGGAGGTATAATTTGTTCAATGACAGCAGGCGAACCCAAAACCTAATGCATGGAAATCTCCATCACTCAAGGCATTTATATTCCCCATTACTAGAATGGATAAATACTCAAGCGATAGCTACCCTATTTTGGGTAGCTGTAGGTAGGTGATCTATATGAATTTATTTTGAACTTCCCGCAATCAGCTAAAAATATGTTTAGAATCCAAAAACGAAAGCCCAGAATTCTCTATTGCTCAAATGGATAAACGATGCAAGTAACAGAAATAGAGGTGACCACAGATTTATCATCGATATGCGTTAAGCATCTAAGATTTGAGCTAAAAATAAAAAGGTGACTTTAAATCTTACGCCACGGGTGTGCAGAAGGAATGTGCACCGGAGGATTCGGACATTCCGAATACGTCCATGATGGGCATATCCAGACTCATGAAGTAGGCCTTGACTTCTGTGGAGAGGGGTGCGGCTGCCGTGAGGTACATCTTGCAGTTTGAGAATCCCAGAGCCGCCTTTACCTTCTTTAAAACTAGATTCTGAGCCAACCAGTATCCGTAAGAATTATCTTCGATACTGCAAACAAAATATTACACATTAGACATATTTTACATTTCTGGGTGGATATCTATTGGATAATTTTAGCCTTAACCACTCCGATCTATCGCGAATATGCACTTTTTACGTCTTAAACGAAATGACAGATTTACGAAAACTTTGTGTTATTTCCGCTTCACAATTAAAGCTCTATAAATGAAAAATTTCTGAACATTGCCGAATACTAAAAACTATTTTTGAAAGTTTACGAGATTAGCTTTCAAATTGTTATATTACAAATAAATATTAACATTTGTAAATATTAAAATTTGGAGTGCAAACATAAAAAAATGTAAAAATGACTCACGTGGTGTTTTTATGTGAAAACGGTACTAAATCACGGATTATATAAAAAATAATACTTATTCTATCATATAAATATATGTATAATTAACAATTTAGTCACCTCACTTTTTTATCATTTCATACAAGAATATTTAATTAAAAAATAACAATGTCTAACGGCGGGAGGCGATTTGTCGGTCTACCATGTATCTGACAGAATAGGTCTTTTTGTTCTATTTCTATGGACCACTTGAATGGGGATGGCAAGCTTGATTTATTATCGACCATTTATATTTTGTTTTAGGGATGTCACTAGAACAATATCGGAGTTATAACGATTTCTGTAGAAACATACGCGTTGACGTGAAAACACGCTTATTGTACTTGACTGCTATTATCATATTAACGTGTATATCTGCTTACGTTGCTGAGTGGTTAAGCAAAAGATCTGATTTTTACACAGGCCTCTTTGTTGGACAAGTTATTAGGAAGTTTCAGAGTTAAGATAGTTTCAGTAATAAATAAATCTTACCCTTTGAAAGCTTTGTTGTAATGGTTAGTACTTTGTGCTTTGGCCCAATTAGCGATGCTCCTTTTGATCACACCATTGGCAGCTCCGATGGAAGTCATCTTCTCGTAGATCTTTTCCCACACACGAGGAACGCCCAGGAATCTGTTGTAACATGAGCATAATAGAATAGGTTGGAGGAGGTAAGAAGGAATTTGTTCATTTTATAGGATATTTTAGCAACATTTACTGTTAGTACAAGGAATTCAAATATTGTCAGTTTAAATTGACCTTAAAGCTCCGCTCTGAACTTAAAGCTCCGAGCGTAATCCTAGAAATGTCCAGCTAAACCCCAACTGACCACCATGCGCCGGCCGACTCTATTTCATAATAACTTACTTGTTTTTTATCAAAATGACAATTTTGTAAATTGTACCACCTTACCAGATAAATTTTGTATATATTACAGTTAAAACTCAATTATAGTTATAACGCGTTTTCTCTAGTTAAAACTAGTTTTTACTAACTGCATTTGTTAGATAAAACGCGTTATAACTAAAAACGAGTTTTAATTGTAACATATTTATATACAGCCTATGTAGTTTCCCCAGACTAACCATTCAGAGATATATTTTTTTCATCTCCAATGATATAAAAAAATATTATATAATGAACAAATACAAAAATATTCTTGAATTTTATTATATTTTCCCACTTAATAAGTGTTCTTCAAAAATAAGTCATTTGAGGCTTTCCTGCAAATAAATACAGCACTGTGACTTTTGAATTCTGGTGGGGAGGGGTAGGTAAGGGAGAAGGGTTAAGAGTGGGTTTAGGGAAGCTCTTTAGTATATGTCTTAAATTGTTTATTAAAGGAAATTCTTCAGAATCACTCTTAAGAATTTAGTAGATGTCTTGCTTTTACGGAAAATTTCTGCACTTCTCAGCGTTTAACTTTATATTTTTCAAAATTCATTGCCTTTGGTGTGATGAAAAACTATGAGCATTAAAGCAAGATAAACGGTATAATACAGGTTAATTCATTGGCTTCACAGCACTATACTAAGTTTTTATGCTTCCATGTTAAAATTCGAAGGTATGATTTTTTTAATGTTAGCAAAAATTTTTAAAAATAATGTTCTGGGAAATCGAAACAAATCGAGGCAAATTTATTTATATCACGTGATCGCTCCAGTGGTTTCATTTTTCATTTCAGAAACAGTTGGGTATTTTTTTAAAACTTTTCGTCCTTATATAATCTGTATTTTCATCATTTAATTCTCTTCAAGAAATAAAAGTCACTTTATGACATAATGTTGGATATTTATCAGTTATTTCGATATTTATATATATATATATACCTAACCCTGCTTATAAGTGATAAGTGAGGTTATCAAACAATAAGATTGATATTATCGATGGAAGGTCTACTGACCTTGTTGGTTGAACTTCTTGAATAGTGCCGATGAGAGAACCTTTGAGGGCATCCTTGTCAGCAAAGTAAACAGTGACTGCATTCATGAGAGGTACAATAATGTCCAATATCTGTGAATAAAAATATTAATTTTATTTTATTACCCATAAAAAAAATCTTAACTATAAAGCAGGAATCTGTAAAAACAGCAAAAAAAAAAACCCTAGAACGGTAAACTCTGGCGACATGAAATTTTCACAGCTTTTTCATAATTGAATTTGGAGGAAATTGTAATACTTTCAGATCGCAACATCATTTCCATCATGAAACATGGATCTTTAAAATATTTATTCAACCATCAAAAATAAGATGCATTATTATTTGTTCCATACGTTTTCAATCTGTAAAATGAAAAGCAATAACTAAAAAATATCTTCGAAACTATAGAGATAAAATATTTTTTTCTATGAAAAATGTAAGGGGGGATATGAAATAAATGTAAACAAAAATATCTTAAATAACTTGGGAAAATTATGAGATCTTATTCCTGTATTTGGAAAGTACGATAAGAACATTTTCATAAGTATTGTTAAATTAATCTATTTGAAGTGTTTAATTACATATTTCGTTTACTGCTCCACTTAATCTTATCTTAAGATTTGCGTAATCTGGCAAAGAATAGAAATTTTTGATGAATCGGTTGGAGAATCAGTTTTGATTCACATAATAAGATATATATATTATATATATGGATCGTGCAATGTACACTGAGATATCTTTATTGTACCGATGTATGTGTTAAATTAGAATGCCATATTTTTTTTAAATAAGCCAAAACCTGCCGCGGTGCCCCTCACTGCTGTCGCGTGTCCATATTTTTGTACAAATTTATAATAATAATAGTCATTTTAAGATTGCCAAAATAGTCCATACTAGTTGGAAGTTCGAACAACCAACGCACCGTCGCCGTAAGAGCTGCGTTCATCCGTAAAACGACGTAAATTTCCGAACCTCGTCCGTTTCATATCGGTTTCGCATGCCCTGCTGCATCGATTACATCGAACACAAGATCGAAACTAACAAAAAACTGTAATCTAGATCATCCCATTCATGATTTCCTTGGTCTGCCGACCAGCAGCCTGGCAGTTCAAAAATAAAAACACCATAAAATCGACTCCAAATGTGAACCACGAGAATAATTACGAAGCAGAATATGTTTATAATAAACTGTTTTTATTCAATACATAACTACGAAATACATAATCACGAAACAGAACTTGTTTATAATAAACTTTTTTTTATACATTAAATAATAATATTATTGAACATTTAAAAAAAATAAAAAACGAGTGTGCAAGACCACACGACTGAAATAAAATTTCACTTATCTTATAAAAGAACATATGACATTGGGGTGACATAGACGTTGACATTCCAGACAATTTGGTTTGTTGCATTTCACACAGTAGTACACACTCAGGCGTCTTTTTTTCGCTGGGCAAAAGTTGCCCCGTTTTCTTTTGCATGCTTCGTTTCCTTTTTTAATAACATTAATCACCGTTCGCATCGATCACTGTTCGCATCGATTACCGTTCGCATCACACTTTTCGTAACGCATTCACCAGTTTACCCCCAAGTGTCGAGCGTGCGTAAAGAAGTTTTACTTAAAAAAAATTATTTATACAATGCATAAATACGAAATACATAATTACGAAGCAGAACTTGTTTATAATAAACCGTTTTTATACATTAAATAATAATATTATTGAACATATAAAAGAAATAAGAAATTAAAATGGAGTTCTACAAAATAAACTTAATAACAATAAATGCACCACGAGATTCCAAACGTCGCGTCGGTAGTTTATAATGGGAGCTGCGCGAGTGTATACGAATGACGTGAACTATGGGAAAAAACCATCAACAAGCAAATAATGAAACATTCGTAAAAAGGATCATACTAAATATTCTACCAAAATAATAAGTTCCATAAATTAAACACACTTTGTTATTGGTTTGGTTTTTACTTCGATATTTAAAAATATTGTGCACGTCATAACATAACACAAGTTGAATGTTGAAGTTTTAAAATTCGCGATGGCATTACTACCGACATCTAGCGATGTAATAATTAATACATTTTGACAGTTTTCGAATTCGGCCGTGGCTAGTACATCCCTTTAATCTATTTAAATATCAACAGATTAGATTGTTTCTTAGTGTATACAGTTTATTCAATGCACATTTGATTTAACTAGTCAAGCCGCGAGCCTATTTCGTCAGAAGGTCAAAATATTTCGGCTTTGCAATAAAATCCAAATAAATGGAATACTTCTAATTGCATCTGAAAACTAAAAACAGTTTTTGAGCGACGAAATGCTCTTTCAAATTTTATAATTCGAAATAAACTTATCATTTTGAAATACAAATATTTTTAATTAATTTTATGTGTAAGTTCAGCTGGAGTGGGCTCTTTAACTCGGGTTATTGGTACGAATCGGATCCTACTCCTACTCCTTTTTCAAATCCAGTACTTGTACCCGGAACTCGGCAGTCCGAGCCACTCACACTCGTCAAAGCCAAATAAAAGATTGAAAAATCCCAATCTCCCTAACTATAAATATACTTAAATACACAACTAACAAGTTTTTAATTTTTTTCATTACTCATTCTATTGCAAGGTGGATGTTTACTTTGATAAACTTATGTCCATAATGCGGGCGATAGCTTATCTTAGTTGTAGAATAGTTTATAGGAACATCACAGGTGCGACAGGGAGTCTATTCATTCCAACAGGTATTTTTCTTGTGGGTACCAATGGTAAATAGTGCTTGTTGATTAAATCGAACCTGCGTCGTTTAAAACCAGACTTCAAATCTCCTGATCCTTATCACAGCGTACGCAACCCACGCTGAATGCAAATCTCACAGATCATTACACATCAATCAGTTATTTATGTCTGTCAGTTGAAAGAAAAAGCATTTTAGATCAGTTTTTTTTTGATTATAATTATTTTTAGTAACAAGAAAACTACATTGATTTGTTGTCGGCAAAGGCAAATGACAGATGCTTTCGTGTGGTCTATGGTTATGTTCAAGGTGTTTATATTTTTTGATGATTTAGTACCGTTCCAAAATATTATATTTTCTCTAGTGGCAACTTCTGTATGAAACGATAGGTATGAAAATGTTAACTACAAAAGCAAAGATTTTCCAAATGAGGATCGGTATGAAAAAAAGTATTGTGCAAAAGTTCCATAACATAGTAAGCTTTTTATCACAATGTAAATAAAGTTATCATTTTAAGAAAACTGCGGTGCGTATGGTATTTAGTTTACCTGTGCTGCGACGTGACTGAGTGGTAGGTACGAGATGAGGGACTCATTGCCGGGGTCAACCTCCGTCATCTGCGATACGCCAAAAGCTTCCCACGTGACGTTGTCGTGTGACAGCATCACACCTTTGGGACTTCCCACGGTTCCTGACTGAAATGTATAAACAAAGCATATGTTTTATTTAAATAAACATACTTTGAAGACTTTCTTTCTGGGTAAATTTGTTAAAGGAAACTAATTGTATACATTATTACTTGGTACTTCTTCTTTAGTCATTGTCTCATTGCTGAAGATAATGACCCCTACTCCAATTTACATGTATTTGTAATAGAGAAAGAACACACATCTTTCATTTATTTTTTTACATAATGTTTAAAAATATAATAATATATACAGGGCGTATCAGCCAGTACCCGAAGGATTTCAACCAGCGATTTCTGAGCATATTTGGCGTAAAAAAATGTACATGTTATTTTGTTGCCTGATGATGTTTTTTCAATTAAGAAGAAAAAAATATTTTTCCATCACCTGCCGCAACTGGGTAGATGGATACAGTCTAGCGCATAGGTTCTCAACGTGGGTGATAACGTCCCCTTGGGGGGCGTTTCAGACCTTCAGGGGGGCGGTAGAAGACCAAGAGGAAATTTGGGGGCATTGCAGACTTGTAGGGGGGCGGTAGGAGAAAAACCCATCCTATCTTGCCTCATTCCATCATTCCCTATCCAATTACACCCCCTCCGTTGTAGTAAATGTAAGCCCATTAACGCCCCCTTCGTCGTGGTATCCCGTATCGCCCCCTCTGTTGTGACAAAATTTAAAACCCTACCGTGGTATCCCATTATGCTCCCTTCGTTAGAGGGCGCTAGAAATAAAAATATTCTCAAAGTGGGATTTGGACAAAAAAAGGTTGAGAATCTATGGTCTAGCAGGTCACGTGATACCCACTCCGTCTCATTCCAGCAGCATAGTAACAGAGGAGGGAGAGCGTATATCACGTAATACCGTCGCGACACGTAGCTGTATGATCAGCGGCAACGTGTGATAGAAACTTTTTTTTGTTTATAACGTGCTGTTACATTCTGTTAGCCACTTCAAACAATGGCCCTCGTTAACTGCTGATTCTCGACCCTTGTTAGCCATTTTGATAATATTCTTCATGGTTGATACAAATTTGCACAAACTTGACTTTAGGTGAGAACTACCAAGAATTGGCAAAACTGCAGACATTTGAGAGAGGCTTATTTCCAAAGATGGACATTAAAAAAATGTGAATATAATATTTGATAAAATAAATAATAATATGGAGTTTTACTTACTGTATAGACTAGAGTGCAGCATTCATTTACAGCTATGCCTTTCATGGCTTCATTTAGTTTGGTATCAGGCTCTTCTTTTCCCCAAGCCATAATTTGGGTCCACTAGAGAAAACAGTTAAATCAGATTAGAAACACTAGTCACAAGATTTATACAGTTTGAACAATTTATTTGGCATTTGATTTTGTTTGATTTTTTGGCATGATTTCTGAATAATGCTCACAGAGTAAATATTATCCTTTGGTTCAGTGATCTTTCCATCTAGTTGAATGGCGGCCTTCAGCAGTGGTAGTCGGGGCCATATTTCTCGGATTTTGTCCATTTGTTTAGAGTCTTCGCACACCACGATGTTGGCGCGGCTGTTGCTCAGCACGTGGTGGCAGGCATCTGGGTTGTTGGTAGTGTAGATACCGGCAGCAAAGCCACTGAAAATGACAATTAATATAAGTTATTATATTATATAATTCAACATGTTTATAAAAAATCACTTGCAGCATTGATCAAAAAAAATCACCTGCATTATTATTGATGCGCTGCTAGTCTTTCAGCGAGAAATTCGGCAAACAAGAGCGGAACACCCGTTCCCAGTTAATGTCACGAGATGTTTCTCCAGCTCTTTCTTATATGTATAACGCATGTGAAACAAGTTACAGGCATTTGTATTTTCTCCCTCATTTACTACGGGCCATTTCAAATCCTGCATGAAAAAACTCCTTCTAATACTAACGTCATATTATTTTTCTATACTATGTAAAATGTTTTAATTTTGTTAATTTTTAATTACGCTGGTAGGCTTAGTAAGATTTTAATATAATTTTTATTAATCACACAGCATGATAATAGATTACGGATGTCAAAATAATGACACTAATGAACTGAAGAGATTAGACGCAAGATTGTAGCCATAAGCAGGACCATTTTAATCCAAGATTGTGTGTATATTTTGGTTTGTCTGTCTATAAGACAGACAAACCAAAATAACAATACTGTAACATCACCTTTTAAGTGAATCTAGCAGTACACTATAGCTGATAGATCCAGGGTCGACCCTGCATAGGCGTTATTGGAGCAGTCCGCTCCGGGCGCCGACGCCCAGAACCTTAGGAGCAAAGCCCATGATAATACCTATTGCTGCGTACACACTTGCGAACATTATCGTGAGCCGAGCTACGAATTATGGGAAAGGAACGAAGAAAGCGCAAAAGGAGTTTCGCGTTGTTTGAGGGAGTTTCAATTCTTTTCCATAATTCATGGCTCAGTTTGAGGAAATACAAAACCGTTTATACGTACCATAACACCTAATACAGCTTGAGGTTTTTATTAGTGCCAGGCGCTATTCGGCTAAAGACTGGCCCTGGATAGATGTGGTATAACCAGGGTCGGATTAAACATGTCAGGGCCCCTAGGCAATGCACGTCTCGGAACCCTTCACCCTAGGAGCCCCTAGGCGATGTGGGGCCCCTAGGCAGTTGCCTACACTGTCTTATGGATAATACGGCCCTAGGTGTAACTTGTCACTATTTGTCATCAATGACGAAGATTACAGAGATCTCTTATCATTATATAAACAAAGGAGTTGGGTCATGGACCAATAATAAAAAGTAACAGCATGCACAAAATTGTCGCCAACATTGTTCACCCGTATAACATTCTGTTTAATCTACACATCGAGTGAATAACTTTCATTGGCTCCGCCGCTTTGTTAGTTCAAGCTGTTTGGTTGTGGCTCTGTGACATTTGGCACGCTTTCGTACTATGTATTAACGAAGATTGAGTTATTATTATGTTTATGTAAATTTTAAAAATAATTAATAATAACATACCCAGCGTGAATAGCTGCCAAATCGGCGATGAACCATTCTGGGCAGTTGAAGGACAGGATGCAAACGGAATGTTGTTTTTCTAATCCAATTTTGAGGAAAGCCTTTGCACAGATCCGAACATTCTGTTGGTAGTCTCTGAAAGAGGAAAAATTGCTTTATGACATTATTTATAACAATAGATAAGTACATGACCTGTTAGCGTTTTATCTAATTCTGATGTCCGTTTTCGCGACAACTGATGAAATAATCCAATTTAAAATTAAATCAAATGCTTACAGAACCAAGATTAATGATAATTCAAAATTGTCTTGATTGACGAATTGATGACAAAAGTGAGGAAGGTTCATGGAACTAGATCTTAGTTGTTTTTAGTAACGATCTGATTAGCCTGGTCCCATCTTTCCACTTTTTCACCTTATTCCCCTTCTCACACTTTCTACAGCCTCACTAAATTCCAAAAAATCGGAGATGCCATGGTCATCAGTCAATTAATATTGATTTAAAAAAAAAGACTCTATATAAGCTGGTGCACCATCGACCAAGTACCTATATCATATAGTCTGTCAAATAAGAGTAGAAAATATAAAAAAATAGAAGGCTGGCAACCAGCGTTGCCAACTCTACGTCTTTTTACTTCAGTCCAGAATCTACGTATTTTTCGTATTTTCTTTAAAATTATCGAAATTTAAAAAAAATAACAACAATAAGCACATTTATTTTCCACTATTTTAGTCCCATTCCATATCCCATTTCACCCCACCCGTTGGAGAAATATATTCGCCACAATGTCCCGCCTCGCCCTATGTCCCATTTCGTCCCACTCGTTAGGGAAAATATATCTGCCACAATATCCCATTTTGTCCCATTCATCAGGAGGATTCAATTTCACAAGAAAATACGTAGATCTCTGTAATTTTCTAGCCCGACCTACGTCTTTTTCAAAAAACGGGTTGGCAACACCAATTTAACTGTCAAATATTCAAGCGCAATGACACTGAACTTATAGAGAACTGTAAATCACATTTTTGATTTAAATAACATAAATTTTTCATTTAATTTTAAATAAATTTGAATTTAATACTGGATAGAAAGAAAGAATCACTAATAGTGAGGTTAGTTACACTACTTTTAGATCTGAATGAGTTAAATATATTCAGATCTAAAATTGAAGACATGATCTAGAACAATGAAAATCCTATATTTTGCTTATGTCCGCAGCTTACTAGAATACGCGTCACAATTTTGGAACCCGCAATACATATCATATGTAAAAATTCTAGAACGTGTTCAAAATCGTTTTCTACGATACTTAGATTTCCGGAGCTACCGCCCACACCTAAGTTACCAAGATTCAGCCGCGCACTTCAATATACTATCATTGGAAGTTCGAAGAAACTCGGCCGATGTACTCTTTCTTCAAAAAATAGCCAGATCCGTCGTTGATTGCCCAGAACTCCTACAACATTTACAGATACGAGTTCCTAACAGACGAACCAGGTCAGACATGATTCTTAGCCTCCCTCGGTGTAATACTAATTCTAAGCAGAACTCTTTCATCTATCGTGCATCCAATACTTTTAACACACAATACAAAAAATTTGACATATTTAATTCTGCACCACATTCCTTAAAATCACACAGACGCTCTCTCGACACTTTATAACAACAATAATTTCTAATACCACCAGTCACCATTATATTAAATTCTTTTTTTTTTCTCTTTTAATTTTTTGTTTACTCATATTTTTATAACTATACCTCAACCTAACCCATTCTCCCCCCCCCCCCCATCCTACCCCCTCCCTATTCCCCCCTAATTAACTTGCCTCTTGAAATGTAATTTTTTTCTTCTTTAGCAAATATCTATGGAACCACTACACTTGTATACAATACCCATGTGGAAACCTGTAAATGGTTCAATTATTGTCACTTAATTACTATTATGCTCTGTTATGAATGTAAACTGTTGGTCTCCCAAATAAAATAAAATAAAATAAAAATAAAAATAAAGCCCGGGCAACGCTAGTATTAAATAAATGTGAGCAATTTCTAAACTGCGCTTTATATTTTATTACAATATCGTTATTCTTCATTATGTTAACACAAAATTGCAAATGTATAACATACCTATACGCAATTCTAATTTTGCAATCAGTGGGCAATATTGCAATGAAATTTTTTTTTTTACTTTTAACTTTTTAATTTTTTACAAAAATGTAGGTTACACAGCTTTACATTACCACCATAATTAATATTTTAAATATTGCCATTTGAACAACATTGGCGCCCTCCTATATTTTCTACTCTTATTTGACAAACTGTACATCAATAGAGTGCACTTAATTCTATTTAACAATCTTTTTTAAATGATTTTGATTTAATACAGTCAAGAAAGTAATAGCAATATCCATTCTTAGAATAATTGAAGTGTTTTTGATACCTGAATGTAACTTTGTCCCAAGTTCCCTCGGCGTTCTTGGAGGCATAGGCGAACTTGTCGGGATAGCGGGCCACCGTGCGGTTTAACAGACCCGGGACCGACATTGGGATCTCCGAGTCGTTCCCGGTCTTGCTGACTCGAAGCAACACCCGCCCGTGGGCATCGGAGGTGGTGTACGCTTCGGCCGGGATGATTTTATTCACTACGATACAAACAAATATTCCAGATTATTACGTTTATTATGGTCCTGCTTCTGAGAGTTACGTTGCCACATTTCTTTCTGTTACGTGCGTCCTCTGAGTTTCCAAGACTAAATTTTTAAAATTTCGAGAATAAAATTGTTTGGTGAATACTTAAAGATATTGCAATATTTAAACTTTTTTGTAAAAGTTAAAAAACTCAACTCAAAAAACTAAAAAAATAATGTTAAACTCAAAAATGTTTGAGTTTTACGAACCGTCTCTACCAAATTATCACCATTTTTATAGTAAATTTTAATAATTTCAATGCGTTGTTGAAGCGTGTATCGTTCCATTTTTATAAATGGCATAGTTTCTACTTGTCAAATGTCAAAAAAATACAGCTTCAAAAGTGACATCTACCGAAAAAGCGGTCTATTCAAAATAACACGTATTTTTGGAAAACCCTTTAGAATGAAGATCAGAATTTATATTAGTAAGCATTTACCTAATAAATGTGAAAATTAGAACTTAAAAAAAAACCAACATACCTGTAGGAACATTATTTGAGTACAGTGTTGAGGGTTTTTGTCTTGTAGGTGTTGAGGAAACCTGCAATTAAAAAAATAACACAATAAAACAACGAATGCAAATTGAATTAATGTTCTCAGGGAGAATGATAAACATCACCCTTATTCACTATAGACATTTTCTCACAGGTAAAGAATATTTCCTTTTATAGAGTACTTTCAGCAGACACCTTCAGTATTTTTCATGTTTTTAAATTCGTAAAAACAACATTGACTGTTATACAATAAAGACATTGCAATCAATTAACAATCAATTTCTTGCAACATTTTTTCTCATTCTGACATTCTATTTTGAAATAAATAACCGATTAAATATATTTTTTAAAATGTACCTACCTATATAGTTACGTAGGTCCATTCTAATACGGTCTAATCGCTGGCGAAGCTGGGGGGGGGAGGGGGGGGCGCCCCCCCCCCGGGTGCCTCCTGATGGGGGGTGACACCTGACCGTGTGTCACCCCCCAAGAGCACGGTCACATAACTTTTCGTATATCGCCTCGGAGAGGTTACGGCGTAAGATCTGTATTGTCTATGGTTGATCTGCGCATAAACCGCTTAGGTGTGACAGGTCTGTTGGGAATTGTATGGAGAGCGTTGGCGTGCGATGATCTTTTATCTGCGCGTGTGGCACCGCTTTAAGTAGGTACCTTAACAACAGTGCTTCTTCGATTTTTTTTTTTTTCTTTGACCAAAAAATGTTTTTCAAAATGCGATTTACAGTGTTCTACATATTCAGTGTCATTGCGCTTTGAAATAATATTTGCCAGTTAAATTGGTGTCGTCAACCTACAAATTTTGTAGCTTCATTTTTAATATTTTCTACTCTTAATAATTAACAGCCTATAAAAATCTATTTATGGCCGAATTTCGGGTTTCTGATACCCATCGTGTAATTCTGGAGTAAATACTAAAGTACCTACTCACTTTTGATTTATTAATGGTTTAATTTTACCTTAGCAATATCCACTTCTTCTGTGGTATCATCGTGGTAACCGTTTGTGAGGCCCGGCGTCTCCATTGTGAAATTATCTGAAAATAAAGAAAAATGTTTTAAACACATGAACATAAATTTAATATCACATTATTAAAGAACGTATTATTCGGTTAACTAACTAAACTAACTAACTAACCATCACGCCGTTTCCCCGCAGGGGTAGGCAGAGAGGACGGACCGCCACACAACTCGATCTTGGCACACACTCTTTGCCTCGTTCACATTCATACATCGTCTCATACATGCTCTTCTATTATTCCGACTCTTCACATGGCCCGACTCAAGTATCTGATTCACTTGGTCGTGCCATGTCTTCCTCGGGCGTCCGCGACTTCTTCTACCATTCACATTTGCATCATATATTCTCCTTACACTCCTTTCCTCGTTCATTCGCTCTACATGCCCAAACCATCGGAGAGTCCCTTTCTTAATCTTACACATCACGCTTACATCAGCCTTGCATTCTTTGCGGATATCCACGTTTCTCTCACGATCGTACATGGTTTTACCACACATTCGCCTCAGGGATCTCATTTCTACAGCATTCAGTCTACTTTCATCCTTCCTCTGCCAGTTCCATGCCTCACTGCCATACATCAGGGTAGGTACCAGCACTCCATTATGGACGGCTAGTTTCGCGTCTTTGGACAATTTTTTATTACCGCCAACGGCATTCAGTCCTCCATTAATGCAGTTACCGGCATTCACCCTTCTTTCAATATCTCTATCAGCCTTCCCATCTTTCGTAAACATACTACCCAGATACACAAACTCATCCACCTGCTCCAAGTATTCATCATTCACAACTATATTGCATACTGTTTTCGTACTCTCTCTTTCAAACACCATGACTTTAGACTTACTTACATTCATCATTAACTCATTCTTCATGCATACTTCGTTCATCCTTGACACGAGAGACTGTAGATCTTCCATACTGTTAGAAATTAGCACCGCATCATCAGCATACAAAAGGCAACATACTTCCAGATTACTCAATTTCGCGCCCAATCCAATCTCTTTCAATTCTTGCATACAATTATCCATGTATATATTAAATAACCACGGTGACATTACGCAGCCTTGTTTAACACCTTTTGTGATGTCAAACCACTCCGTAAAATCGCCGTTCACCCTAACACATGCAACGCTTCCCTCATATAGCGACGCAATTGCCTGAATGAGCTTCGTATTCACTCCGTACTTGGACAACACCTTCCATAGCTTTTTTCTGTCAACTCGGTCGTACGCTTTTTGTAGATCTACAAAGGCACAAAAGAGTTTCTGGTTTTTTGCAAGAAACTTCTCAGTGAGCATACGCAATGAGAAAATCTGGTCCATGCACCCCCTTCCACTCATAAAAGCACCTTGCACATCCCATATTTTATCTTTTGTTTCCATTCTTACCCTTTCAATCAATATTTTACCATACAGCTTGCCCACTGAACTAAGAAGGCTAATAGCCCTATGGTTCCCACATTCCATACGTGACCCTTTACCTTTGTATAATGGCATGATTACAGCCCTTCTCCAATCTAATGGCGTGTAACCCTCCTCTAAGCATCGGTTAAAAAGTCTGCACAGCCATGTGAGAATAATACGACTATCTCCTTTAAAGTATTCGGCAGCAATATTGTCGAAACCCACAGCCTTGGCACTCTTCATGCATTTAGGTAATTGATCTTTTTATTTCATCCATACTGATTTTGGTAACATTCACTCCATCATCGTAACTCCATAATTTACTAATTGGCCACTTGCATCACATTTTTAAAAAAAAATCCAGTTTAGGCAAATATTCTAAGACATTCTGCATTTTTTTTAATCGTATTTTTGAAGCCCTGGCGATTTTTTGAAATTTCAATCCGAAAAATCAGACCATTTTTTATAAACCGGAAAGACGGGACATAATTTTATGGGTGCGAAAAAACGGTAATTACATAGCCGAAAATCATTTAAAAAAAAGAACGTTTTCCACACGAATAGCAATAAATTGTACGGGGTTCTCTTCGTAACATCTGTAAAAACACCGCCATCTTTATCAAAAAATCAAACCAAAGGATAAATTCGCATAGAACAAATAATAAATCTAGTGAACGTTAAACGCAAATTCAAAAATTCGCCGGAAATCAAAGTGTTGCCGTATAAAAAAAATTAATCAGTGTAGAATTTTACAAAGGGAAGAATTAGAATTTTAGGGAACATAATCGGAGACGGGACATTTTCATTTAGTGACGTCACGAGCTCAAATAATGGATGTATTTATTTAAAAAAAAAAAAAAAAAACTATATATTTCTAAAAAATTTTGCTAACATTTTCGTAATCTTAGTAAAGATATCTATCCACCCGATTTTTTCCAAGTCGTTATGACATCCATGCAAGTGGCCTATTGTATCGTGTTTAATTCGTAGAACATTATAAAATTTAATTTTAATTAAATTTAAAAAAAATGAAAGATGTACGTTTATATTTTTTTCTATTATTCCAACTTCATCTCCTATATATATTGATCAACCCATGTCTAGATGTCTTAGATACTAGAATATCTAACCGTAAAAACAAATATTTTATTATTACGAAATTTACATCTAAGATTTTCCAACCGATCGATCTTCTGAATTTCTGAAGCCAATCAATAATGTAGGTACCTAGAGGTATTAAGATAGTAGGTACTACCTATATTACTGTCTTATATTATTTCCCCAAATTATTTGGTTTATACTGAAAACTGAAATTATTATCACTTATCCCCCTCAATTCCATTTGCTTTGCTTTGCAATAAATTTAATATGTAACTAGATGCTGCTTGCTGCTTTTATAATTACCACGGCAACTTCTCACGCATCTCATTCCTTTAATACGAGTGAGGGAAATGCAAAAAAAAAATACTTTTTCCTTTGGAGGAAGGAGAAGTACCTACGTACATTGTTTCTTTCGCTACTATTTAGTGTGTAAGAAAGAGCTGCAGCATTATTGTGATAAGGAGCGTACGTTTAAAAAGCGCCCAATCGTAAACGATACGTAGACGTTAAAAACTAGACTGCGCATTGACTAATCGATCAAATCTTAAAAGAATTTGTATATGCCTCTTATTTAGTTTAGAGATAGGTACATTCATGTATATCTAGTATAATAGTATACCTGCGCATTATAATTGTAGAATTTGTGAAGCTGAATGTAGGTAGGTATTCATATAATAAATATTTTTAACAGGATCATTTCATTTCATTTTACCTATCGAATATTAGTAAACTTGAAAAATTACGGCATCTATCCAGTGACTTATAAACATAAATACAAAACACTCTATATTCATGTTAAGAGAACAAAACACTAGAACCGCTTATGAAAAAGATAGTCATTCAAAGAATATGTATATTAATGGGCTAATAAAGTATGTCCACTGGACCTAGTTCAGGGAATTCACGCGCGTTATCTCTGTCGCACAGGTTTTGATCAAAAAATGAAAATCTAGAGTAGGTACCGAAAAATGTTGACTTCTACAACATATTCATGTTTTAGGGTCTATTCTTTGAAGTGCTGTAAATTTGTAAAACGCCATATACCTGCCAACAACTGAAAATATTTAATTATTCAGTGAAAGCGGATCATAAGGGGGCATCCATTAATAGGCCACTTGCATGGATTTCATAACGACTTGGAAAAAATCCTGTGGATAGATTTTTTTACTAAGATTACGAAAATGTTGGTAAAAATTTTAAGAAATGTATAGTTTTTTTTTATTTTTAAATAAATAAATCCATTATTTGAGCTCGTGACGTCACTACATGAAAATGTCCCGTCACCGATTATGTTCCCTTAATTTTGTAAAATTCCAGTCTTTTTTTTATATGGCAAATAATTTTTTTACAGATTTTACAGATTAATTTTTTTTACATGGCAACACTTTGATTTCCGGCGAATTTTTGAATTTGCGTTTAACGTTCACTAGATTTATTGTTTGTTCTATGCGAACTTATCCTTTGGTTTGATTTTTTGATAAAGATGGCGGTGTTTTTACAGATGTTACGAAGAGAACCCCGTACAATTTATTGCTATTCGTGTGGAAAACGTTATTTTTTTTAAATGATTTTCGGCTATGTAATTATCGTTTTTTCGCACACATAAAATTATGTTCCGTATTTCCGGTTTATAAAAAATGGTCTGATTTTTCGGATTGAAATTTTCAAAAAATCGCCAGGGTTTCAAAAAAAAAGATTAAAAAAAATACGGAATGTCTTAGAATGTTTGCCTTAACCGGAATTTTTTTTAAAAAAAATGTGATTCAAGTCGCCTGTTACGTGAGCAGTTTTTCTTCCAATCTAGACCCCCCCCCTCCCCCTCGGTGAGATAAATTTGGACCAATTCGTATATTTTTTTCAAGTAACGTGAGATTTTGCTGGACCCCCCCCCCCCCCCCGTTTGTGCTAACGTAATTAATGGATGCCCCCTAATTTTATTTAAAGTATTTTTTGTAATTAAAACAATAATAAATTATTATTCTCTTCGCGAGTAGTAATGTAATAGAACAGTGCGGAGACGGACAGATGGAGGAAGTCAGCGGTCGTCACACTTTTCTGGTCAAGGGCCACATAGGACAATGTGAGGTATTACCGCGGGCCGCACACTTATAAATTCGGGGGGGGGGGGGGGGGTTCTGTTGTACCTTTTTGTTTAGCAAGTTAAAAAAGCAAGTCTTTTGTTTTTAAGGGTGACCGGCTAACTCAGAACGAAACCAACTCGGAACACCTCTGAAAGGTCATTAACAGGGTAACAGGGTATAACCGGAGAAAACCAGAAATACGTCATTTTTAAATCAGTGTTTAGACGTATTGACTCTTTTCCACAAAAAATTATAAATTGATTTCGAAAGATTGTTCTTTAATCTAGTAAGCTTATGTTTTAAATTATGAGAAAAAATGTTTATTTTTAGTATAATAAGGTTATACCATAGGTCGTTGGCAGATTTGTTAAATTTTCAAACAAGATTTTGTATTATACAACACCCATTTCAAATCATATAATGATGCACATGCACAATGTGTATTCGGGTATTACCGTAAATACGGATGAAGTTTGCAAAGGGTCAAGATAAAGATATCCCCTGAAATATTGTCTACTTCTACTTCTACTACACTATATAAAGAGGAAAGATTTGTTTGTTTGTTTGTTTGTTTGTCTGCATTGTATAGGCTCCGAAACTACAGAACCGCTTTAAAAAATTATTTCACTGTTGGGAAGCTACACTATCCCCGGCTATATTATATTTTCAATAAAAATTGGGATCCTTACTAAAACTCCAATAATATAACCCAAGGTGTAAAAAAATTACCTAAAATATTCATTACATCGCGTGCGCTACCACAATAAGTGTTCTTTATTTTAAATTTTTAAATAAAATGTCGCCGCTTGAAAAGGCTCTTTATTTGTATCTGGGTTTTAGTCCTTATCAAAATAAATTACTTCATATTCAAGAATGCTTCAATACCTTTATTTAAATTTTTGAATTATTCAATTTGGACATACCATTCGAAAGATATCACGAGTTTAAAAATGTAAGTATTAGAAACGTAAGAAAGTATTAGACGCGGGAGGGGAACGGGGACGCACGGGAAGGTGATTCCGGGAGAAAAATGTATTTATTTGAATATGGCATTGCAACGCATGCCGGGAACCAGCTAGTTTATACATAAAGCTTATCCATAACAGCTGTTGTCATTAAAGAAATGCGATCGATGAAACTCTGATAAAAGCTCTCCAATAATATAAATAATAATTATACCTACATAAATCCTAAAGCGCTGATATGCACATTATGCGCAACACTAATATAGATATTTGTATTTCTAATGATATTCTTGTATTCATTAAACCTGAACGTCACTTTTTGTACAGTTATCAAATTATTGTGAATACTCGTTTTATTAAATTCAAATGTCAATTTATTTTGTTTAAACTTGTGTTTAATTGCAAACAGTTATGTTGTTATGTGCAGTTCTATATGGATACCTACATAGATACTTCAATAAAATATATTATAGCTGACGATTTTGATTTTAGAAAATAAGCATGCGATGTTTATTACTCGTTAGCAAACATTGATGCAAATTAATAATTTTAACTGACAGAAAGTCATTCATTCAGCATCATTTTTCACACGTCTATTATTTTTTTTTTTTTTTTTTTTTTTAAATTATTTTTTATTTTCATTAATATGTTTTACATGTTGCTAAATGATAATTTTACATCTTAGGTTTTTTACTACTTTTCCATTTAAAGCATTTGCTTGTGTATGGAAAAGGAGTGTACATAAATGTGGTTATTACTTAGTACTTAAATAATTCATTTACATAAATATATGTGTGTTGTAATAGTATATAATAGTATATATTTAAAGAAAATAAAGGATATTATGGAAAACTAAGTATATATGTATACATTTAAATAAAAGAAAGAATATTTTGGAAAACTAAGGATATTTGTAGGATAATTAAGTGGCATTAGTTTTTTTTCTTCAGAATATTTTTAAAATGTCTCTTGACAGAGAGCAGTAATTGGGTTTTATCATTAATGCTTCTGATTTCTTCTGGTAGGCGATTGAAAAAAGTTCTTCCCTGGTAAGTGTAATGGTGTTGTGCAAAAGACGTATTTAGTTTTGGGCATATAAAAACATGTTTAAGTCGCGTTCTGTTTTCGTTTAAAAATTGATATTTATCTTTTTCTTTTATAATTTGAATTAATGAATTTTTAATATATAAATCTTTAAATGTAGGTACTTGGAATTCATCAAATAGGCGTTCTGTTGGGTAGTCCAAGGATTTTTTTAATATAATTTTAATAATTGTTCTTTGTACAATTTCTATTGGAACAAGGTTACATTTATATGCGGATCCCCAACTAATAATAGCGTATTGTAAAGTGGATTGAACTAAGGCATAGTAGATTAAATATAGATTTTTTATTGACAAAAAATTTCTAATTCTTAAAAATATGTATATTAATTTTCTAATTTTGTTTACTACTTGACATATTTGTTCCTTCCATTTCAGATTTTTATCAATAATTACTCCTAGATATTTTATTTTATTTGTGGTTTTTAATATTGTACAGTTTGATTTGCAGTAGTTTTGGCTGTGAATTTTAGTATTTTCATGTATGACAATGTTAAAATTTTTGGGAGCATCGTTTAAATGTATTGCAAATGGAATTACAAATGTCTTTTCACTATTTAGTGATAGTAAATTAGTGTCGAAAAAATTCTTAAGCGTGTTAATGTCTTCTATGGCCTTTAATTCTACATTTTCCCAAGTCTTTCCACTTATTATTAATACTGTATCGTCAGCGTATGATGTAATTTGACCATGTAAAGTTTGAAAAAAAATATCGTTTACATATATAGTAAATAGGATTGGTCCAAGCACTGTACCTTGGGGGATTCCAAAGCTTGAAAGCTCTTGATCGCTATTAACATGATTGATTTTTACCACTTGTGGGCGGTTTTTTAAGTAGTTGGTGATCCATTTAATCGCGTTGCCTTTTATGCCAATATTATTTAATTTTTTTAATAGCATCTCATGAGATATGCTATCGAATGCCTTTCTGAGGTCAATAAATATACCCGCACATTTTTTACCTTTATCTACTGTTTCGTAAATGTATTGTTATCGTTATATTTAGAATAATAACAAGTAATAGGTATAATAACTAATAACTATAGTTTTTAAGTTACCGACATAAAACCATACGTAGTTAACTACGGTCATATCTATAGGTACCTACTGTAGGTACTGACTATGACGGTAGGTATTATACCTACCTACTGTTTAGTTTTACTACCTAATATTTCCTCAAATCATTTATATTCTATATATAATCTGAGGATATTTCTGATAATAATTTCTCCATTTGGATAATATCACGTAAACTTTGTATTTTTTAAACATATTTGGGCTTGGTATATGTAGGTACTAGGTAATATTTTAGAATTTTTTTCGATTGGTACTAATTTTTTTCATTACTATAGCAACACGGTACTATGGGTAAAAGTTCCGTAAAAGGGCGTTAATCAATAAATATATAATGCATGTATGTAAACGTTTTCAAGGTGTGAATAAATAAATAGTTAATTTTTCCACGTCTGAAAAAGAACGCCAAACTGCTCACCAGACCTTTCAAATATGTTCTTCAAATTCAATTTTCTTCACATTTGAGTTTTATTGTTCGTTGTAAACTAGGGAAAACAATGTCGATTTTTTAAACGTTACCTATATAAAGGTTGAGAAATTAGCGAGATGGCCTCTGGCAATTTTACCGCAAATATTTCCGTTTATAGCTCTGTTTCTGCTCTGCTCTTTCTGTTCCTCGGCAATATGCATGGATTGAATGAAGGCATTATTATTAACTTCAAATTAATATTTATTATTAAAATAAACATAAATAACACCGTACGTGCACTAACTGCGACCGAAAGATCTACTGTGACGATAAGAGCGGGAAGCCGGGAAACATTGAGGAAATATTATACATATTTTTACAAATATCTTATCTAAATACGCGGTTGACGCTTTACATTATGTACGCTATACCTACTTCTTGGACAAGTAGGTAGTGTAAGTTGTTTACACGCATCGTGCGTGTAACTAATTATCAACTTCTACATAATAAGTACCTACCTATCATCGAAGAAATATAAAAGTTTTAACGTTTGTATTTTTACACTCAAAGAGACAGTTATTATTATTTTTTAAGTAGCTCCATTATAGACGAGTCTAAATAGGTGTTAACCAGGTATATTCAGACCGTCAAAAAGATACCTGTTTGCTTATGGAATGATTTTTGTTCAACAGCTTTAAAATATATACATAATATATGTTTCTAGGTATATGTAGGTAGGTATACATGATAGGGGTGAATGAAATTTATTAGAAAAATTATAAAGAAAAGCAGAATAAAGAATGTTTCCCAATGAAAGTGAAATTGCTTTCGTATCACTGAAAGAATAAAACACACTAGAAATGACGTTCATGTAGGTATATTTGAATGGAAACCAATGTCGCCACTATTCGTAATAACTGCGCTTTATGAAACCTCTTTTACACATTATTTAAAGTTGAGAGGGCCAAAGGGAATAACTAAATGTTCTACACTGACGTCTAGTATGAAAGAGACGGAGTGAGAGAACGAGAAGAAAGGACTACAAAGGAGTAAACGGTTGTCCAATGTATCTTTTTCATCATCCGGTACTTAGATAATGCACTAGGTGTTAATTACGGACTTTTGCTTTTTTCGTTGATTATCTTAATTATTTTTTGGAAAATTAAGTCAGTTTCCGGTCATCAACTTCTTTATAATGACCTCGACACATTGAATAACTGGTGTACTGACAATGATATGCCTTTATATGTTGATAAATGTTACACGTTAAACTCCACTCGAAATAGAATTATAAAGGATTTTTCCTGTGTTATTTTAATAATAGTTCTATTCATGTCTTTCATAAGAGATCTAGGAATCCCTCTTGATTCTAATATCGTATTTGAACACGACCTATACGACATTAAGTGCAAATCACCTAAAATGAAGGGATTTATTTACAAAATATGTAAACCTTTCAAAGACTATCGATCAATTCTAAACATTTACAATGCCTTAATTAGAAGTAAACTTGAATACGAAAACACTAATTGGAATCCGCATTATTGTAAATATGAAAACATTATAGAATCGGTTCCAAAATGCTAATAGGTAGGTACTGTTATCTTTCAAATGTGGACTACAGTCTAAATTCTATAGAAGATATTTCTAGATGATCATCTTAGATCTTACGACATACGTTTTGAATACTTCAAGATTAATACACTTAAAATCAGAAGGCAATTGACTGATACAATATGTTTACATAAAATAATACATGGCCATCTTGACACTACATTATGTCTTAGCATTCTTAGCAATATTCAAATAATTCCCAACGCCTTGTTTCACCTGAGTAATACCTACATTTAAAAATAATACCGGCTATCTTAGCCCTCTGACCCAAATGTGTCGGATAGATATATATAGCTAAAAATGCAGAGTGTGCTGAAGTAGACATTTTCGTCGATAATTTATACGGATTCAGAAAAAATGTTCTGAGGTTGCTAAAAAATATGTTGCGTTGTCAAACTTATGTCTCTTACCATTCTTTGTATTATTTGTCATTTATATATCTATTTTATTTTATTTTAGACTCTTTATTTAGTTGTAGGTATGCAAATTAATGTATTCTAGGTAGGATATCGGAGTAGATTTTTGTAATTGTATGTACCTATTTGCTAATTAACTAAGTTTTTATAATAGGATTATTCTCACGTAAGTGAGAATATCTACAAAAACAAATTCTTACAAAAGAATTATTCTCACGTAAGTGAGAATATCTCTAAAAATCTAGGATACGTAAGTATAAATAAATAAATTCCGTTAAAAGTTCGTTAAAATTAATAACAAATATTTTTGAATGGTTTTTCTATTTTGTATACCTACTTATAGGTACTGTACAGCCACAGAACTGATCACGTAGTAGTGGGCATTAGGTGACTGATAGGGTTATCGCAAAATATTATTCACTGTTCACTGCTAAAAGATAAAAGTGTGTGATTTAATTGACCCTAGATATTATGTATTTGCCATTTGCTGTTCACGACCCCAACCAACCATAGCAACTGATGACAGATCTTATAACCGTTTTACACATCTCTTTTTTCAGACCGATTCCCCTACAGACATCAAAGAAAAAAAAAATCGCTTTACACGATCGCTATTTTCATCTCTATTTTCATATCTACGATTTCAGTAGGCATCACTGCAGACAACATATGAACCATGTTGTGGGAGTGGGAAAGCGAAGGATATTTGTTTAATTGTTTATTACGGTACATTGTGAAACAAGTGATAAGGTATACTAAATATAGTAGGTTATATTAATAACGTTAGGTGTTAGGTATTTTCAACGCCTTGGCTCCTTGGCGTCTTGGCAATTCGGCGCCTGGAGCGGACTACTCCAAGTGCGCCCGCACTGTCCATGCTGTTATCGGTCAAAACGTACAATAAAGTAGGTAAGTAATCAAAATAAAAAAAATCTTAAAATTTTCGTTTTTTTCCTTCATTTTGTAGTTTAATTTATTTCAATATAACAAGTTTCCCAAAAGAAAATTTTTATGGATCTCTAGATCTTTTCTACGTTGATGTTTGCAAATATAGCCACATAGCCAGCAATTTTGACAGACGCTAAATCATAACTCTGATAGTGAACGATCGTTGAAAAAAGCTCCAAATAATCCTGAAAACTCTTTTTTCGGTGTATGTATCAATTAGTCTTAGAGATTGGAGTATATTATTAGTAAGAATTGTTTGAAAGCTAATGTTTTTTTATGTACATAATATATTAAGTATATACTTATCAGTATATTCAGTACTTTAGAATTATTTGTTTTCCATGCGGAACCAATCATCTAACGAACACATCCGACTTATTTATATTTTAGATGTATTTATTTGTATCTTTAATCGTTCCTTGATCACCTATAAGACCGTAATATTATTATGTGACCTCGTGTACGATCAGGACCAATGTCATTGAAACGTTTAGTAGTCATAATATCATATTAATAATTACATAAAACATATTTTGCAATTAACTTGCAAAATCATATTAAAGATTACCATAATTAAAGTAAAAAACAATGCTGATAACAAAATTAATAGGAAATAATTATGAAATATGTACATAATATAGTAATATGTCTTGTAATACACTAATGTTATTTTTTTGCAAGGAAAGTGATAAATGAAATCAATATGTTTTCCCCGAGAAAAAACTTGTAGCCTACTTTCTTAGTAGATTAAGATAAATCAACGTATGTTAAAAAATGTGCTTCATTATTTAAAAGGCTGCCAAAATAACAAAAACATGTCAAAGAAAAAAGACAGAGTTTTGATATCCAAATTCTCCTTAAAATTTCATAATTTATTTTTTAATTCAAGAAATTTATTCATTCAATAATATATACATAGTTGATAACAGAATAATAATTCATATCTCTTATATAATATATAGTAACATTTCATTTTCATAATTATGTAGGTACCTATCTATTTTTTTTAAATATAAAGATGTCCTGCTAAAAACACTATCTTATGTGTGGAGAGGGGAGGTGTTATTTATTATAATTTATCAAATAATTTTGTTCCTAGTTCAGTTAATCCAGAGTTTTTTTTACGTATCCGGAATTAGTAACATGTATTTTTACCGAAATTTGCTGTTTAGGAAAAGTGCGGCTTTACTTAAAATATCTTTTTTGTATGTACTTGTAAAGTTGAGTGGTAGGTAAAGGAACTGCGCATTTTAATTTTCTGACCTAATTTTTTTTAAATATGGGTTCTGAAGGATACACTGAAAAATACAACTAAAAAATATACCTACTAATAACTAAAAAAAAATGTATGAAAAATAAAACTTAAAAAAATAACAGTAGGTAATAAATGAAAATTGGTAAAATTATCTTATTATTATTAGTTTTTGCGCAGAGATTGTGAGTGGGTATTACAAGTTCCACCCCATCCTATTACACCGTATTCATTTATGATTGATAGAAAGCGGAGTTGGTCATTCTTAGTCGTTCTTACTTGGAATATGTCTCAAACAGCTGAAGAGATATAATATATAAAATATATTATGTACGCATGTGAAAACTATTATTTTCTTGCTCTGAACAGTGAAATCTACAATTAACAATTACTTTATTAACGACAAATGACGTCTTCGTTTAGTTTTCATATAGTACTACGACCGTAGGTCAAAAGCTTTATGGTGCGATAAAACTTTGGAAAAACTTGTAGTTGTAGGATTACCGGAACATCAACTTAGAAGGGATAATGGGGCCGACAGACTTAACTATAAAATATCATTTGGCTTGGCGTATTTCGGCATATGGCTCGCCGTACATTCCCAGTGGGAATAAATGGCGAGCCATATGCTGAAATAGGCTAAGCCAAATGATATTTTATAGCTAAGTGCGTTGGCCGTTTAAATAATAATATTCTCTTTTGCTGGCATCTTTAAAAAAGTAAATGTTCTGTTGTTCTTCACGTGCACAGTGACAAATCAATTAAAAAAATCCATTTCTGGCAACCCTAGTTAAATACCTCCATTTTCATTATGGTAAGTGTTACGCGAAAATCCGTTTGATTCGATTTAAGAACCGCAGATAATTTTATGAATGTCTCCGTCGACCTTAATGTCTGATCCCTGGTCCACAGAGACACAGACAATTAGTGTGACAGAATTTGCATCTCGAATTCTGTTTCCTATTATTCGTTCGAACAAAATATTACCTATAAAACAAGAGGCGCGATATTTTTTCTGTGCCGCGGCGCGCTCCGTCAGCAACATTAAGTTTATAAGGATCCAAAAGGATGTATGTGGTCCAATTTTAGGGGTTCGATTGTCGCCCGAGTAGGTATAATAACATAGTTTATTTTATTTTATTATAAGGTGCTGATGGGTGCTGGAACTTTCAATTTATTACCTCATTGGCAATCGGCCGCCTAGAACGGACTGCTCCTATTGCTCCTGCATAGGATCGGCCCTGGATGATAGAAAGATGGACGGTAGCAACACACGCATAGTTCCGTGCAAATAATCCTTTGTAGGACCGAGTGTACGAAGGATTAACTGACAGAGGGATCAAAGTCCGGGGATCAGCTGTCAGGGGACCCTATTGGCTGATCAACAGTCATGGAATCGTACTGGGTAGCGTATAGTCATACAAACCTTAATTTTAAAGGCATTTAATACTTTAATCCCAGAGAGAGGTCATACGTTAAGTCATCGTTCTAGTATCTTCTGTCTTTTTCGTTTTCATGCAAGACTAGTGAAAATAAAAAAGACGATCGTCGATGACATGCGTACGAACTCATTATGGGACTTCTTTAGTCGTAGGTACGTTACATTACGATAACATAATAAAGATATCAAATACGGTTTTATGTCTAGCATGAATTCACCATGACGGTTGAACGTAATACATATATCACCGCGAACATAACATAACATTTTCTCAAGGCTTTTAAAAAATATTTATATAGGTAGGTACACATACCTACTAGATACAACACAAAAAGTACAAACACATGTGAAGCAAGTTTTAGATTCAAAATAATTGTTGTATCTTATTCTCACCATGGCGACACCGAGAGTATAAGAATGATACTAACACTGATAAAAATATGATAACTCGTATATGACAATAAAGTATCCTATGTAATATATGAACCTATGTTATATTTTCAGCAATCAAACACATTTTGTGATTCCACAACAAGTAGATGAGATTACATTTGATATAATTAAATAGATTTAATGTCTTTAAGTATTTGCGATAGAATAACATGAAAATCTTCCTACTGATGATAATGTGGCGTGATGTAGGTAATGTGATTTGAAGGAAAAAATAGTAAATACCTACCTAATTACAGTGTTTGAGATATGTACAAACATCGCGTGTGCGTGTGATATGTATATACATATATAAACGAGTATAGGTACAGTTTACTTGAAAATAAAAAAGGAAATATTATACCTATTCATTTTTATCAATTCCAAGTTTGAAAAGGTGGCATAGCATTATCTTGAAGGCAGATATAGGTGATAAGTGCCGTGTAGGTACTACATTCTTCAAAAATAGTTGAAATTTTAACCTTATGTGTAAATCCTACATGGTATTCAAAGTCGACTAGGTACGTAAACTATGAAACAAAAGTCGACTAGGAATGTAAACTAGGAATTGAGTAAAAGCGTTTGGCTGTAAGTTTGACCGCAAATTCTTTGTATATAGGTACCTACACTACATGTTTTATACGTAAGTACGTTATGTACCGAGATAAGTCATAATCTAATATTATATTAAAATACGCAACACAAATAATATACAACTGGTTTGCAAAACTGAGGTTTCTACCACATCGTGTGGTATCAATATTAATATATTGCATAAAAATCACGAATTAGTTGTACTTCAAATGTGGTATTACTAAAAGCAGCCAATGTCAAAGAACCTATTTTTCTTTGCACTTTGGTATTGTATTTACTTGATACTTTGTTCTATGTAATAAATATGAAAACTTTGACCAGCTTCGATAAATCATGAAAAACATTTGTAGGTAAGTAGGAAGGTCTATGCTCATGTTATAAAGTAGAAGAAAAATCTATAGGTTGTAGAATGAAGAATCGCACAAATAAATAAGAAATAGTTCGCAAGAAAATAGAAGCAGATATTGGAAATAGAGTAGGGTCTGCATCCGCAGCATTCATAAACAAGTTCTGAGTCAGTATAAAAAATGTTTAAAACCAACTAACTAAACCACCACGCCGATTCCTGCAGAGAAAGGCAGAGAAGATGGACCGTCAAACAACTCAGTCTTGATACACACTCCTTTCTCGATTCACATTCATTTGTCTCATACATGACATTTTCCGACTTGTACCTACACATTTGGTTTATTTGATCGTGCCATTTCTTCCTCGGGTGTCCCCAAATTCTTCTATTATTCTCATTCGCGTCTAAACTATCGCGTCCATTTCTTCATTTTACTCGCCTTGTATTCTATGATTGTACTTATGCCTTGTATTCTATGGTTGTACTTACGTCTTGTATTCTGTGGGTTCTATGCTATCTATTATTATTCTATTATGCTATCTTATCTTAGCTACGGTGATCCGACGGTTGTTCCGCCGACAGTTGGCCCCTCGAAATGGTATTCGCTATAAAATTATAATTTTTGCATTATTTACCCTTAATAATAAGTTGGTATGAATATTAAACGAATTTATACACAGTGTCGATTTTTTTGTACTTATGCGCTGGTATACACGGTATACAGAGAAGATTTTTCCTTGATGCATTTGAATGAAAATATGTTTTACACTTTTGTTTTTCGGCGGTAGGTACATCATTTCTGCCCATCCCTTCGGGGTCACTTAGTTATATTTAGTGTAATTACGTTTACCGTATTTTCCCTAAGCCGACTGCACATTGTATATAAGTACGTCGGGGGGAAAATTGTCGGCATATCAACTGTCAAGGAACCCTAAGTTACATCACGTATCTAAAACAACATTGCGGAAAATAATAAATATAAAAGTAATAATAAGTTCTTGGGTTGATCCTATGCCCGAAATAAGGTTTTACTAATGATATGGTGTTCGAAGCAGTGACGGATTTATATTTTTCATAAGTATAGACCACTTCATTTGCGCCGCCCCTTCTTAGAAGTGGCCACCTATCATAATCACTCACTTGTAGGCTGCCGCCCTTAGGCCGCGGCCTATACGGCCTATTGAGAGGACTGGTTCGAAGTCAAATAGGCCTTTAGGCATACCAAGATAGGTAGCGTTTCATGGACAGCGTGCTGGCAGCTGGCACTGCTGGCCGAGTGATGGGTGAAGGTGTTAAATTGCTTGGAGTAAAAGTAAAGAAACGCTCGAAGTGAAAAATGACATCACCATTTATACTTGATACCAATAAAGCCATGATAGTGATACCAGTGGTGAAGCCATGTCTAAAATAAATGTAAAAAAGCGTGATTTTCGTAAGCTTTTTATTGAGAAATGATATAAGAAAACAACGTTACCTAGGTAAATTATCTACAATGATTTGTAAAAAAACAATAAGTTTATTTTTTGAATTTTGAGTAATAGGAATGAAATATTTTTTTAACAAAAAAAAAATTCCCCACAAATGAAAACAAACAAGTTTTTATTGTTATCGAGTTGAATTTTAATAACTCTATTTTAAATAAAATAATAATATTTTTTATTTTTTTCAAATCTATGAGAATAGGGCAAAAAAATTCTCCCAGAACTCCAATAATTATTTCTTCTACATTCTATAAAGGTTAGTGAAGGTACCTACCCACCTAATTAGGAAGGGTTGTTTAAAAAAAATTGAACAATTCATATAATATTTTAAGTTATTTTTCACATTCTGAGTAAGTTCTATTCAAGTTCTGTTAATATATCATTCTAGGCCAGTTGCTTCGTAAAACTGAAATAATTACAGAACTTTCACAGAACATGAAAATTAACTTAAAATATTTAATGAATTTTTAATTTTTTTTAAACAACTCATCATTAAAGTTACATGAATCAATTTTAATTTCATTTAATTAATGTATTCATGTTTTTTTTATATAATATAATAATTATACATATAAAGAGGCATTGTAAACTCGTTCTGAAGTTCAAATATTAAATTTGTTGCTCAAAAGTAGATATTTTTAGTGAACTGCAAAAAACCCGCGGAAATGTAGAAACTTAGAATAACCTTATGACAAATATGTAATATAAAAACCTTATTACTAATATTAAATAAATACATTAAGAACTTATTATGGAAATACCATAAAATCCCAAAAAACCATGCACACATGGTAAAAACCACGCATCTGGCAGCAGTAGTATTACAGTATTACAATGGAAGATACTCCGAGGAACTAGCGTCATTGATCCCTTCGGCACCGGTGCATAGTCGGGAAACACGCCAAACGCGTGCCCAACACATGTACATGGTTGACATTCGTCACATGAGAACGGGTCGTTTCTTCGACTAGTACTTGTGTTCAACAGCTCGGCTGTGGAACGATTTGACAGCCTCTGTGTTTCCTCTTCCTACAACATGGGTCTCTTCAAGACCAATGTTCATTCCTTCCTCTCCTCAAAAAGACCCTCCACACAGCATCTCAGATGACATAGGCCCTGAGGGAATTTTTTTCCTCAGGGCCTCCAGTGTGGAGTTAATGTAAAAAAAAGTAGACGTATAGCCAACGGAAGTAGCGATGTGTAGCTTCAGCTGGACTGGGTTCTTGAACTCGGGTTCTTCGTAGGAAGCGGATTCTACTCCTACTCTTTTTTCAAATCGAGTCGGGAGCAGGTCCCGGGTTCGCCGGCTCTGGTCGAACCCGTGCGTCTCCGTCCGAGTCATGCTACGGGCACACTTGCTCATTTGAAGCCAAAGAGCATGCTACCTAGTAGCATGTGTGTCAGTGACATTGCTAGTAATGAGCATGCTCATTTCAAGCCGAATGGGCTTGCTCACAAATCAACAGACGTTTGATTAATGAGCATGCTCATTGGATTATCGGGTGGAAGGGGAAGCTTTGTAGCATGTGTGAACAGACTAGTTTATGAGCATGCTCATGTCAATCCGATCTCAGTTCGCGCCTGCGCATTCTTAGCAAAAATGTCAAAATAGCCCGCAGGGGAGACGAAAAAACCTTGTGTTTCGTGGTTTATTATGGGTATCACGAATATACTTGGAACGAAAGGTCACTAAAATACACAAAATAGATTTCCGAATTCCCCAAAAGCTCCTTTACCTCCAAAATGAAACCACATTCTATTGAAATTAGCATTTATTTCTTAATATTTAGTCATTTTCGGATTTGTTGAAGTCTTGGACCCAAATCAAACGTCATAATCATATTGCAGCACAAACTTCAGATATAAATTTAGCCATAGTAGACTTTATAACCCTGTTAAACGCTGATAATATGTACAAAGAATCTCCGACAGCTAGATATCTCAATGTAATTTCCAATTTTACTTTAGCCGGAATAAAATAAAAATTTCTGCGGAAGCATTCGTAAATGATTTTTTATCCGTTGACATCTTCTTCTCGTATTTCTACAACAAATGCATTACTTGCTCCAAGGTTTGCTCTTCTCGTGATCCAATTACGAAATCAAATTGACTTCTGTGCGGATGGCACTGACTCTATTATGTCCTTGTAACTGTATAACCGTTGACATTTTGGACTCAAATCAACCGTTTTGTTTTCTTTCGTCAAAAGATTCTTAAATAATTAATAATTGCGTTACTTTGTTTAGTTCTGGGAGAACGGAACTGACACTTGACGATGACGTTTATTTTTTGACATGAGCATGCTCATTAAGTAGCATGTGTGTTCAAATGTTGGCTTTGAGCACGCTCATTCGCGAGAAAGCTCAAACCAAGCCAGCTCATTACTGAGCAAATGTGTACAGTTGACTATTTTTGACAGGAGCGTACTCATTAATGAGCATGCTCATAAGCCGGATTCTGTGAGCATGTGTGTCAGTACCTTCACTCGCGAGTCGGGAGCAGATCCCGCGTTCGAGTTATTTTGCGGGCTCCGGCTCCGGCTCCGAGGTCCGGCTCCGGTCGAACCTGTGCGTCTCGGTCCGAGCCATTAGCGAGTCAGGAGTGGCTCCCGAGACCTGCTCCAAGAACTCGAGTATTTTTAAAAGGAAGCACGTCTCGGAGGCCTCCGATGCCTCCGATGATTATAAATCAGGTCCTCCTTCCCTCGTGTAAGCGCTTTTGTACTCGTGTTGAATACAAACTATTCATGCACCGCCGCGCTGGTAAACATTAAAGATATCCTTTGCCTACCATATTGACTTTTTAACATGCACCGGAAATGCAAATGTACCTACCTACTTCCCAGTTATAATCCTTGATACACGTAAAAGACACTACTCCTTGTAAAAATATATTTAAACCAGTTTTAAACAAACCAAAACCATGCCCATTATACACGGTGCCCGGAACAAGCGCGGAAACCAACTTTTTTTTCGATGTGAGCATTTTGTTTTTTTTTAAGCCTACTTACTCTTTTTCGGTTTATATTTACCTACTCGAAAACGAAAGTTTAATCAAAAAATTTATACCACAAAATCAACTCCAAATGTGATGTAGATTCACCGGTTTCCCACTTGTATCACTAGTTTCCGGACAAGGTGTAAAATCTTCGATCAATTAAGTCCGTCAATGTGTAAAATACAAATTGTATTATTAAGCTACTGCTATAATTATATTTTTTAAGTCTAAAAATAAAAATCATAAACTCATGCAAGCATGGCTCTGTAGGTAAAAAAAAAAACAAATTTGAAGGCGGGTATGGGTACCACCGTCCCGGGTATCATTTATTGGATAACCAAGACCCCGGCCATAGTTCACCCCAAGTGATTCGCTACGTTTGGTGACTTAGGTGCCCGGGTTGTTGGGGTGAGATTGTTTAGGTCTTGGCAGCCAATGCGTCTGTCCACCTACTGCATGGCGGGCCGTATCGGGAGAGATTGGTTGAGGGAGACCTAATCTAGACCTCTCCAGCGAGATTCTCGACCGATCGTCAGCACCGCAGTGGGAGGGATGGATTCATACGGCCGTCACTTCTAGACATAGTAACCTCCAGATTCCATCCCTCATCTCATACCATTTTCCTTCCGAAAACTTTCTCTCCTTCCTTTCCCTAAAAAGATCCTGAACACAGCATCCCCAAAGATTACAGAGACCCTGAGGGAATTTTTTGTTGAACTGATGTAAAAAAAGTAACATGTATTTTTTGCGTATGATTTGTTCTATTTCTGAATGGTGCGGGTTTTATTTCAAATATCGTCGGCCTACTGGCAAAGTCCACTAAGTCACTAAAACACAATCCTGAGATAATCGCATTTCAATATTTGGCAATTTTGGAAAGGCTATAAGTTAATGAATATCTCCAAAATATGTATTTTTAAATATTTTATAATTTAGAATGAACCCTTAAGTACCTTATCAATACAAAATATTAGTTAAAAGCAATAACAGCAACCTTTAATCATAGATTTACAAAAAAATGAGCCGGACTTAGTGGGTTTTACCAGTCAATAATGACTTAGTGTACTTTGCTTGTTAAGATTACTGCTAAATTGTTAAAATTGATGCCGTGAAATGCCTTTTAGATTATTTTAAAGCTGACTTAGTGTACTTTGCTTGTTAAGATTACTGCTAAATTGTTAAAATTGATGCCGTGAAATGCCTTTTAGATTATTTTAAAGCTGACTTAGTGTATTTTGCTTGTGTTTTAAATATTTTAAAGCTGACTTAGTGGATTTTGCTTGCGTTTTGACGGTCTAAATTGATGTATTATTGACATTTAGAGTATAATGTTTGACTTAATGTGTTTTGCTTGTCAATAATATCGGATATATGACTTATGGTAAATTTAAAAACACTTCTAAATCGAAAACGATTAAATATACGACTTAATGGAGTGTGCCAGTCGAAAGAGGACCATTTTTTACATAAGACCTCATACTTAAGTCATTTCATGAAAAAACGTGACTTAGTGGACTTTACCAGTAGGCCGACGATATCTTCTTTACATTTATATGCCTACATACTCGTTCATGTAAAGTTGAGTGAGTTAATACCACAGAGGAGATCCAGAAGTGCTTAGTGAACGCAAATCGCTGCTATAACCGCCTACAAAACCAAATAAAATCCAGACTGCTGTCCAGAAACACCAAGATATTACTCGTAGTGTACAAAACACTTATCAGACCCGTTCTCACATAGGCAGCTGAGACTTGGGTACTAACTAAGAGGAACGAGCGAGCACTGAATATTTTGAAAGGAAAATTTTGAGGCGTATCTTCTGACCGGTTTCAGAAAATGGATTTTGGCGCAGACGTTATAACAATGAGCTATATGCTATATACTCTGTTTAAGGATCTAAACGTCAAAAAAATTATAAAACTGGGAAGACTTCGGTGGCTGGGTTATGTAGAGAGAATGACCGAGCATCAAGCACCAAATTCTTTGCTGAACTCGAGACCAACAGGGCGAAGGAGCCCGGGAAGACCAAGACAAAGATATATCTACCTTGAAGATTCTAAACTGAAGAGAGCTGGCACAAAACCGAGATGAGTGGAGGAAGACTCTTGAGGAGGCCAAGACCCACCAGGGGTTGTAGAGCCAAGAGTGACGATGATGATTAAAGTTGAGTGGTAGGTATTGGAACAAAGTAAACGAAAGGGAAATTTATATACATATTCTTCGATAAATTTTTATTAAATAAATTACAGCAGTCAATATTTTTCATATTTGAATTTACATTTATTTTGTTGTTTACCAACAACAACATACGCCATTGAGTAAGGACTGCAGTAGCTTTGAATGAAATTACAAAATTTTAAAAACTCAAAGGTACTTCTCAGAAATCGTGAGTTGTTTACTAAAGAGATGTTAAATATTTGTATATTCCTGACATCTTGTCTTGGATGACGTTAATTTAATTGCAATTTGTATGCAGGCGTTAACCTTTCATCACTTCAGATGTAGGTACCAACATCAAAGCGAAACTAAAGAAATTGTATGAATTCTTTCATTTAGTACCGAAGTGTATGTTTATATTAAAAGTATTATTATGAAAAGCTTTTAAGGTACCTACATATTCAGAAATTACTGTTTTGCAGTCGTTAAAATTTGTTCACGAAAGTTTTGGAAATACCTACCACCCATCCGCATAATTTAAGCACAGTGGCCAAATAGGTACCCTTTTCTTAAATAAAAAAAAAATCGAGTGCAGTTTACACGCGGTAAAAGCGAAACTTTACCAAAACAATCTCAACCAATACTTGAAAAGCGTAATTTCCGTTTCATATCTCAACCAATAGGAGCCTTTAAAACTGGACCACTGAGCGCAGTTGATGCGTCGCAGGTGCAGTAATCGTAATTTCCGTTTCATCCGAAATCCAAATCACAGCGTGGCTATAGAAGTTTCACTTCAATTAGTGTTATTGTTATTATATTTAAGACGAATCAGGTCATCAACACAATAAAAAGTTACAAATTCATATATAAATTTTATGTTGACATTCTAAAATAATGCTTGTAGAAAATAAGTGGAAAAAATATTATCGGCGTTCTGACGTCCTCCGTTGTCGAGGCTCTCGACTAGCAATCCAAAAGTAGCGGATTCGAATCCCGGCGTGCATAATTAAATTTTATTGGATTTATTTGTGTTATTTCACAATAAGTTCTCTCAGTATCGCCCTGGTGTACGACTATCATTCGCAATTGAAACGTTGTTTGAAATGGCTTTAGCCGTGTTTGGTGACCAGATCTGAATAGCCAGGTCCGTCCCCACCTTCCTCTTCCTCGTCTCTTTCCCTTCCCCACTACCTTCAGCCTCACAACGTACTCCAATTTGGGTTGCCATTGTCTCAATTACTCCAGACGGGAGAAGTTGGGATTCTTGCGCAGTATTCACAAAAAAAATCACAGAAATCAGCAAACACCCCTTTCAAATAAGCAAATTAAGTTACTTTAAATAATGATCTGTCAGATTCACGGTTTATAAATATTCACAGTTGACGATAATTTAAAAATAGTTCGCCGTTTCTGAATCTATCCTAAAATGAAATATTGATTTAAAATTTAAACGAAAGACTTTTTTAGATTAGTACAAACAAACGTATAAATAAATTATGAATTAATAATTCGAATATTAACGAATAGTAAACATTAAAGGAATAACGGTGGACGTAATTGCAAATACAAACCATGGTGTCGCCACTTTCTAACACTGCATAATATATCCCACTGTAATACAAAACGATATAGAACGACTTTTTGTGGCGTAAAGAACATAAAATACTCTACTGACATCGATGTACCGTATATACTAAAAGAAACAAAAGTTACCAACTTTTAAAATTATGTACAAATCACAAAAGTAATATGTCACTTTCGTATGCATACGAGTACCTCTGCCACTCTGGCTAGTGCTTATTTAATGGTAAATATAGTTTCGAAATATTATTTATGAGTTCTCATCAAGCCAAGATGAAATTTTGGTAGACGGAACCATTTGGCATTGGCAGTGATATCGGGGTCACGGGTTCTACGTTAGACTCTAACCAAGTTCAGCATGTCAGTTTTGTGAATTGGAATTCTCACAACTTGGAGGGACGAGGCGTAAGTATCGCCTGGGTTTATTTATAGCTTATGATGACGTCAGAAGTGCTAATGATCTTGCTAGTCATTGATTTTTATAAGCTAAGCAAAAACCACATTGCGTTGTGACGTTGCGTTGGTGGAAAGGCAGTATTTTTATATCATTTTTTAATGCGTGGGTTTAGGAAGACGCTATAAAAACGGTAATAAAATTTTATTTATTTGTGGTTTTTGACTTCTGTCACCTAGCTATTTAAAAAACGCACTTAAAGACATTTATGTCATTTTAAAGCATGCATTTTGGAGAGCATTTTTAGCGTGCATTTAGCATTATATACATTTTTTATTTATTCAAAAATGACGTAATAGATTTAAAAAAAAACATAAGCTTCAGACCTTACTAGAGCATTCTCAGATCTAGGTGTTTATTTTAATTGTAGATATACCTACATTGATAATAGTACCTAGGAAAATCAATACTTATTAACCAATATTAACATTTTGGAAAGCTTATAATGTATTACATTTTGTAGTTAAGTGCAGGTAGTCTATCTATTTAGTTTTATTTATATATGTAAAATAAATAAAAATATGTACCTACATGTGCATATATTATTATCGAAATATGATTCTAAAAATATTATATTTAACCTTTAACATTAAGGTTTATTTTTACTATGTAAAAATAAACATAAACAACTTAACTAAAGTTTTATGTATACAGTTTATTCGAGACACTGTTGAAATATTATTATAAAAGTGAGTTCATTGTTTTTATTTTAATAGATAATATAGACTGTTTTGTGATCTCAAGTGATTTTTGCCAACAATTATTGCATAATTTCAAAATTGTCAAATATAAGATACTTAACAAAATTTTCGTGGATCTCTAATATATAAACATTTAAAGTGACTGGCCGCCCAGGCCCCAGGTCAGAGAAACCGTAAAAAAAATCAAGCCAGCAGTTAAATGTTAAGATCATAAATAATGACAGGAGTTGTAAATACTCTGAGCCAATACCTAAGATTATGGCATCCGCGATTGGGATATGTGAGGTGAAAGGAGTGGGGAGGGAAAGGATATGGGAAGAAAAAAAAGTACCTGATTATTTAGATCTTGTCACCAAATACACGGCTAAGATAATTTTAAACAACGTTTCAATATAATCTATTCAATTTACAATCTTCAATTTCAACGCAGGAACTGTGTATTTACTTACAGAAACAGGAAAACTGCGTCTTTACTTACCAAGAGCGGTTAAATTGCGATAACATCAAGAAAGATTTCATCTTTTAAAAAAAAATTGTCAACATAAAAAATTCGATACTTAATAACTCCCCACACATCATTTATTTTTGCAAATTTTTGTAACTACTGTGGTTCTATAGTTACGACGACGGTAGTTTATCAATGTAGGTAGGTACCTTCTACATCTACAAAAAACTTGTTTCTAAGGAAATAGCAATATAAATGTATTTTAGAGAAATAGTACATTTTCAAATATGCAACTTATTGCCTGTGAAATAACTTTCATAATAGCATTTGATAACTGAGAAAGTATTCTGACCTACTGAAGAGTGGAGAGGCTGTTGTACCAGTAACCCCGGCCCCCGCCCGCCTTGAGACTTGTATTCCTTGCCATGGAGTGGAGCGCGCAGCAAATGGAGCACGACTGACGACTGGCGCTTTCTCGTCAAATGCACTCGTCATCTTCTCTGACAAAACCCATGTTTTCTTCATAATTCAGGCTTTTTAATATAATTGGGAAATTGTTACTTTTCAGTGAAATTCCATAAAAGTAATAATTATTACAAACCAATGTATCATTTCAATAAATATACCTAGTTACTATACAGGGTGTTAGGTACATACTTGACTTGCTTTAAGCAATGATTCCAGACATTATTTGGAGTAAAAAATGTAAATGAAGTTACGGTTTCCGGTGACACTTTTGATGTTTTTTCTTCTAAAAAACATAAAAAAATAGTAGGTGTTGGACAGTTGGAGGCGGGGTAAGAGTTTGGTGGTTACTCGGCTGAGTGACCGGAGACGATACGCGGAAGAATGTTTTGTTTGATTTTGAAGAAAAAAGACAATGAAAAAGTCGCCGGAGACTAAAATTTCATTTACATTTTTTACTCCAAATAATGTCAAATACGTCTGTTAATATATGTATACATTAAAGTACGTAGGTAGGTACACCGTAATAAGTAAAATTTAACTGCTTTTAAAAATTCACATGTACTTATACCCGCGCACTGACTGACCTTGCCTATGTTGATTTTTTTATCATTATACATTATGCATATTATGTTATAATTTGTATATACCTTATTAAACGCATTTTCTACGAACCTTGCTGCAAAATAAACCATATTGTACGCACATTTCAAATATAGAATTAAAAATATTTGTCTGGTAAAATATGTTGTATGTAGATTATTGGCAAGGTTCTTAGTAAATGCGTTTATCAAGTTTAGCCCACAAGGGCCGATTTCGAAAAAAAAACTTGTCGGGCCGCTATCGAAATTTCGAACGCATGACATAGCTTTAAGTAAAACACTGCCACTGTGAACTGTAATTAATTCAAATCTTCCAGTGGAACATGGACTTCAACGTCACGATTTTTTAGTCAATCTCCGCTCTCCCCCTCGATAAAATTTTTCTACGAACTTTGGATTTTATTGGTAGGTACTTGCTTGTCTGGATTTGAGAAGATTCTTATTTGTTTCTTCTCAACAGTTCCAATTTTGAATGGTTTATATCGGTAGGTACCTACGTACTCACAAGGAAAATAATATAATGTTATATTATTTCCATTTGACTTCAGATGGAGGTACCTACATAAATACAAATTATTTCAGTATTTCCCATTCCTTAATCCTTGGTGTATCTGTGTTATCGTGATGTGAAAGTCGTATTATTGACCTACCTAATTTTTAAATAATATGTGAAGCACATGTGATAATGAATGGATATGTGCAATTCGATGGTATCACGTTCCCGACCTCACATAATTTATTACAAAAGCCATAATTTTCATAATGGTTTCATTTAAACTGATTGAAGGGCTGTACGCGTTAGATTATCTTTCATTGTATATTGTATAAATAATGTATATATCATTATTATTTCTGCTGCGTTGTCACGCTTGGCACGCTGTCACCTGTACAACACAATGTCAACAACAGTTTTATATAAATTTGAAGATTTACGACTTTTTCGTATTATCTTGCTCCAGACCCTGGGTAATACAAATATCAAACAATAGGTTATCTACAAAAAAAAACTTACGAGAAGATGACAAATTGATATGTTGTATTTCCATTTATGTGATAAAGGCAAGTTAGATAATGCCGAATATTGTCAGATTAACAGGGCCATATAAGTATAAGTATTATCTGATATATTTTTATTGATAAAAGCTGAAACTGATTTAAAGCTTTAAAAAGAATTTTAAGATTAAAAGAAATTATCTTTTCTAAAGTTAATAATTAATTTACTGTCTATAAATTACCGTATGTTCTTTGTTGTAAATATACGTCATACTTTCGGTATTATATGAAAAATAGCGTTGTAAATATAAAATCCATCGATGATAATCTATATTCTCTTTACAAAGAAAATTACACAGATCTTTCGCTGGAATGTAGGTAAATAGAATTAGGAATTAACTGACAATAAAACTTAATCAAATGAGACAATTATTATATGGCAAAGAAAAGACAATGAATAATAAACAAAGATTTAACGGTGGTTAAACAATAAAAATCATAATTCTGTAAAAAATAAAGATGGTAGCAAAGTTGTTACTAATTCCACAACGTTTTGTCCATGTCAACATTTATATTTATTATTTTACAACAGATTGATGACTACGGAAGAAGAGCAAAAAATGCAAGAATGGCAATGACAAAGTTCAAGAATTGAATCTAATAATATTTATTTATTTATTAACTTACGTCCAATTAACAATAACACAACAAGAATTTTAAATTTAAAGCAAGATAAATGAAAGCAAAGACCAAATCAGAGATAAACATAAGAAAATAGAAGTGTCAGGTAAAGTCAAGATTAGCTAGAAATCAAAATACATAGTTATAAAAATTCGTCAATTATTTAGCGACCGTCTAAAATCATTAATTTAGACTTATACCAATAGTCAAGGTCTTGGCTTGAGTTGACCAGTCTACACATTCTGGACAGAGGTGAATAATATCCATAATTAGTTACATAAATGTTGATTGAGGGAAAGCAGTTCATTATTTCTGTGTCTACGGGAAGGTATATTGAAAGGAATGAGTTGTAGTAATTAGTAGGTAAATCAATAATACAATTGATAATTTTGAATAAATAAATAAGATCAATTTTTTCCGGTGGTCTTCTAAAGGAGAAAGGTTTAGAGTTAATTTCATCATATTCTCTTTCTAATCCTGGCCTCCTAACAGAACCGAATATTAAAAAAATGATATAATTTGCGTGACGACTGATAAAAATCATTCAGACATACACCAACAAATTAAATGCTTTGACTAAGCTGACAAATGTCGTCGTAATAGGCCACTTGCATGGATTTCATAATCGTGTGGATAGATTTTTTTACTAAGATTACGAAAATGTTAGTAAAAATTTTTAGAAATGTATAGTTCTTTTATTTTTTTATAAATAAATCCATTATTTGAGCTCGTGACGTCACTACATGAAAATGTCCCGTCTCCGATTATGTTCCCTTAATTTTGTAAAATTCCACACTGATTAATTTTTTTTATATGGCAACACTTTGATTTCCGGCGAATTATTGAATTTGCGTTTAACGTTCACTAGATTTATTGTTTGTTCTATGCGAACTTATCCTTTGGTTTGATTTTTTTATAAAGATGGCGGTGTTTTTATAGATGTTACGAAGAGAACCCCATAAAATTTATTGCTATTCGTGTGGAAAACGTTATTTTTTTAAATGATTTTCATTTATGTAATTATCGTTTTTTCGCACCCATAAAATTATGTCCCGTCTTTCAGGTTTATAAAAAATGGTCTAATTTTTCAGATTGAAATTTTCAAAAAATCGCCAGGGTTTCAAAAATACGATAAAAAAAAACAGAATGTTTTAGAATATTTGCCTAAACCGGAAAATTTTTTAAAAAAATGTGATGCAAGTGGCTTATTATTGTATAAGTAGTTTATTATCTATAAACTAAACTACCTAAATGTTAAAATAATAAACTAAATAAACCGTTTTATCTATTAAATAATATATTCTTCCTAAAAAATGTCATTGCACCTTCGATCAATTTGACGTTATATCTTTATGACTTCACCCAACCACACAGGATGCCCTGAGAAAAATAATTTAAATCACGGCCTATGTCATCTTAGTGGAGGGTCTTTTTAGGAAAGGAAGAAGAGGAAGTTATGGGAAGGAAAGGTATGAGGGGTCTGGGGTGTCAGTGTGTACAGGACTTGTGAATCTATTATCTCTCCAACTGCGATGCAATGCGATGTCTCAAGAGAGTCCCGCTGGAGAAGTTAAAAGGCTTCCTTCAACCAGCCTCTCTCGATCCGACCTGCCATGCGACATTTGGGCAGAAGCATCCGCCGCCAAGATCCGGACAAACCTCACCCCATTGACCCGGGTACCCCTGCTAAGTCACCAAACGTAGCGAACCACTTGGCGTAACCTATGGCAGAGGTATTTTTTATCCAATAAATGGTTCCCATACCCGCCTCCAAAATTAATTATTATCAATCACTAACACAACATGAGCTAGTGTAGGTACTATTTTATCGGCGACCGGCCAACTCAGAAACCAACTCATTGCAGAACCACCTCAGAAAGGTCGTTAATAGTGATTATAACATTTTTTTCTTTAAATGGGTTAGGTTAGGTTAGGGTTACCGGCTATATTAAAATTATTTTTTCATAGCTTTTAATGACTTTTCTGAGGTGGTTCTGAGTTGGTTTCATTCTGAGTTGGCATGGAACCATTTTTTACAGCTTAAAAAACTATTTAAAAAATAATTTAAATATCCAAATATCGATTGGTGTTAATATCGACCAACAAAATCATCTGATAATATATCGATGAATAGATCAAAATAAATATACAGTATAAAAGCAAAACCACAAATTAAAATCTATCACAAAGAACAGATAAAATGGTTCCATGCCAACTCAGAATGAAACCAACTCAGAACCACCGCAAGCCGTGAGAAAGAGTTAAATCCTAAAATATACTAAACATTTTCATGTAATCACGTTTTTTAAAGACCTTTTAGGTTCGTGCGTTTCGCGAATATTGTCTATGGCGGAGAAGAGCGGCTATGTTTGATTTTTGTGAATCATATTTTACGAATCAGCTAGCTTGTTCCTGCCTCCTGGCTATTCTAAGCATAATCAACAACTGACTGGGAGTCTGGAATTGGAATGAAGACATTGCAGACCGCAGTCTATTTTAACTTTGCTTCATGACCTTATCATGGAATTACAAAAAGCTCTCGACTACACCGGGTGGGTATGTGGCTTATCCGGGATTTTTCAGTGACAAAGCTTTTTGTATAAGTAATGAATGCTTGAAGCAATAATAATAATTATACAAACTTAAGCTGAAGAAAATCTTGAAATCATAAATAAGTTAGCGGGAAGTTACTAAGATGGTAAGTGGTAAATTGGTAGGTTTATAATTGGTAAGATGGTTAGTTAGTAGGTTAGTGGCAAGTTGGCAAGTGGTAAGTGGGAAGTTGGAAGGTTAGTAAGTTGATAAGACGATAAGTTGGTAGGTTAGTCCATTGGCAAGTTGGCAAGATGGTAAGTTGGTAGGTTAGTCAATTAGCAAGTTGTCAAGATGTTTAGTCGGCAAATGGCAAGTTGGAAGGATAGTAAGTTGGTAAGATGATAAGTTGGTAGGTTAGTCTATTGGCAAGTTAGCAAGAAGGTTAGTCGACAAACGGTAAGTTGGTAAGTCAGTTAATTGGCAACTTGTCAAGATGGTTAAACGACAAATGGTAAGTTCTTAATGATTAATAAGTTGGTAGGTACGTCAATTGGCAAGTTAGCAAGAATGTTAGTTGACAAATGGTAAGTTGGTAGGTTGGCAAGTTAGTAAGATGATAAGTTGGTAGGTCGGAGGGCTACCCTACCCATGGATTGGCAAGATGGTAAGTTGACAATGTAAGTTCGTAAGTTAGTAAGTTGGTAAGACGGTGAGTTGTAACGGTTTGGAGTGTGGAGGGTGAAGATTGACCTGATGATAACCATCCTTTGATAGAATAACGTATCAGATAACAAAATGTTAGAATCGATGTATTTTTTTTATTCGAATGGATGAAACCTAACTTTATTTTGGAGATATTTTACATTCTTCATCACCGTCTATCCCAATAAATGAAGAGAGTATATATAGTACACGCCAAACTTAAACCGTCGAAATAGGCGAATTTACGGTCAGAAAAGCGGTAAGTCTCCTCGCCGACGCCTTTCCCTGTCGCAGGTATGTTTTACGCATCTTTCTCTTTCGCTTACGGTCATTGTAAATTCATATCTGCGCGAGAATGGATCGTATCAAATTCAGGTCGGCATCAAAGTTTGGCGTGTACTATACCTACACGTCTTATTTCGGACAGCATTCAGAACATCACTGTTTTTTGGAATTGGTTGCAGAATATAAATGGTAAGACTAATTAATTGAGTGTGCTAAAATCAATGATATTCTAAAAGAAAAGTTTGATTTCATCGATACATCTGCACAACAGGTAAATCTGTTCAAATAATTTATATTTTATTGCAATTTTACGCACGTCTTTAGGATAGATTGTCAACTGATATTTTTATTGTAAATAGAAAATAAACTTTGAGCTCATAAAAATAGGAATTGACTTAACTCTAAAGTCTTTCTGAAAAATAGATAGAATTTTAATGGGCGATCAAAAACCGCATGCCATAGACATAATTTAACAATACAGGTTTAGCGCTTTTTTATAATTAATATTAAAGATTTTTTTTAATTGCATAACCAATAGTGACAAAGAAAAAAAACATTTTTCAAGACCGATGGTGCGCTGTGCCAATGAAAATACATATATGGCTATTTAATCATTGTTCTTTTGGTTTTCTTTCGTCGTTTGTATGCTTACATACAAAACTTGATATTTAAATTCAATGCAAAGTTTAACAATTATAAAAAAATCAGGGTGTGTAATTCACACGCAGTATATTCATAAACTCTTTAGGTAGGTACTCTGCACGATCAAGAAATTGGATTATTATTATAAAAAGCCGATTTTGAGAAAAGCACGAAGGCATATTTGTTTATAAATTCCTACATACCTAGCCAATGTAATAAATATTTAACACGTAAATATTGTTTTATTATATTACTAGCGAATACTCGGCATGTGCCACTCAAAGAAAGCGTTTGTGTTTTAATTCTGTTTATCGAAATCATTTTGGATACACATTTTTTTTTGTTTTTCCGTCTGGTGCGAACACGAATAAATTACCATTTTTCAAACAACTCGCGCGCCACTTATTGTAAATTGTTTATGCAAAATTCATAATGCCAGAGCTCACTATTATACATATAAAGAAACATTCGCGCGGGTGTGCGCATAAAAAATCACCAAGATTTCATCAATAAGCGCGAACTGCAAAAGAAAAAAATTCATAACGCAAGAGCTCTAGATTATGAACAAAAACCTTTGCGGGCATGTGTACGATCAATCACCAAAGTTTCATCGCAATCGGATTAATGTTTTAGGTACCGCATAAGGCACAAACAAAGAAACATTCATTTTTATAGGTATATTAAGATTTTTTTATTGAAATAGGCAATTCACCCTAAAAAGAGTGCTTTGTATCTATACACTTTTTTATTATTACTAATATTTTTCATATGAATTTGTGACATGTAATTAGTGTTTATGGCATACTTATGCCGTTTGTATTAAATAAATATAAATAAAATTGTGGAGAAGTCGGTATAAGAAACTCACCTCTCCAAAGCCACAAATCTTAATTTATATTATTAAGTACTTTCGTATTTAGATACCTACCTAATATCTATCAACACATATAAAAGTGCATAAACATGTAAGTGAATCAACGCAAAAACATGTTTTCAATCTGTGGGCGTCAAATTGATCACAACACATTTGGTATAGGTACCTACCTATCCATGTATCGAATAAATATATATATATATAGTAATGATGAAGCTTCTTAAATTTTCATTTAAAATTAACATTAATTATGCAGCAAATTTGCTTTAAGAGGAAAACTGACAAAAAACACACATATTATTATTTGTGGGTATAGACACGTAAATACTTTATGTAGCATGAATAAATTCTACACGAAATAACCCGACTTAAAAAAAATTTTTTTTCAACCTTAAAATAATAAATAAATTGAATAATAATGACGCAAACTTTTTGACTATTACATGAATATTTCAATGCTCCTCACTCATGGTGGGAAATGCATTGGCTTAAAAATTTCAGACAGAAAAATTATTCACACTTTTTGCTGCATTCTTGGATTATTTTTTTAGGGCCCTGGGATAACTAGCCCTTTTCGTATATGAAATATGTGAATTAAATGAATTTCCAATTAGGATGAGAGATTTATCTTTATTTCTAAACAATGATAAATTTATCCCGAATGTCAACTGTCAATAATTAGTTTCCAATGTTATTATCAAGGACAAGTAAGTATTAGAAAATCAATAAATGTACTTGGTTATTGGTTACAAGTTACAACAGTAACTCAATTCATACCAGGAGTATTAGAAAATCAATTAACGTACTTGGTTCTTGGTTGCAACACTAACTCAATTCATGCCAGGAGTATTAGAAAACCAATTAACGTTATTGGTTCTTGGTTACAACAGGAACTCAATTAATACCAGGAGTATTAGAAAATCAATTAACGTACTTGGTTCTTGGTTACAACAGTAACTCAATTCATGCCAGGAGTATTAGAAAACCAATTAACGTTATTGGTTCTTGGTTACAACAGGAACTCAATTCATACCAGGAGTATTAGAAAATCAATTAACGTACTTGCTTCTTGGTTACAACAGTAACTCAATTCATACCAGGAGTATTAGAAAATCAATTAACGTACTTGGTTCTTGGTTACAACAGTAACTCAATTCATACCAGGAGTATTAGAAATCAATTAACGTACTTGGTTCTTGGTTATAACAGTAACTCAATTCATACCAGGAGAATTAGAAAAATCAATTAACGTACTTGGTTCTTGGTTACAACACTAACTCAATTCATACCAGGAGTATTAGAAAACCAATTGACGTTATTGGTTCTTGGTTACAACAGTCACTCAATTCATACTAGGAGTATTGGAAAATCAATTAACGTACTTGATTCTTGGTTACAACAGTAACTTAATTCATACCAGGAGTATTATAAATCAATTAACGTACTTGGTTCTTGGTTATAACAGTAACTCAATTCATACCAGGAGAATTAGAAAAATCAATTAACGTACTTGATTCTTGGTTACAACAGTAACTCAATTCATACCAGGAGAATTAGAAAAATCAATTAACGTACAAACTTGGTTCTTGTTTACAACAGTAAATCAATTCATACCAGGAGTATTAGAAAACTAATTATAACGTACTTGGTTCTTGGTTACAACAGTAATGCAATTCATACCAGGATATACATCGATAAAAATATATTTGAAAAACGTATTTTATGCGTAAAAACAGATTTTTTATTTATTATTCCTATGTGCCTTAACGAGCAAAAATACTCGAACTTTGTCGTTGACGTCAGAAAAATATTACATAATAATATAACACATAGAAAATGATCGCTTTTGAATAAAACTAATTAGATACGCAATTTAATAATTAACTTAAGCACCTAATAATCTGCAAAAGGACGTTTCAGCGATTGTTTATAAATATAATTTGCTGTTTAAATCTGATAATAAATATGACTTATTTATAAATAATGGTACTGATTTGTATCGGGAGTGAGGTCCAAGTACGGAGATAGTATCGTACAATGTTAAGCAAAATCGATCCATTACATAGGCAGTAATCAGTTACTGTCACCATACCAATTTTATAACTAATTGATTTATCTAAAAAATGGAAAAAAAGTCAACAGACTATAGTGAGGGAAAACGTACTTCTACCTCTATCACCTATGCATTTTACATCATTGATGATCAAATTTTTTAGCCAGAGAGCCAATTTATTCATTTTTAATTTGTCGCAGGGGGGAAAGTACATACAGCACAATGGGGTCGCAAATCTAATTATCGTTTCTAAAAGGGATTTTTTTAATAAAACAATTATAAAATGAAGAAAATAATGCATCGCAGTTGAAAAATGTATATCTCCACGGCCAAACCAGTAAATTCTTTCGACTTTTATCACTCTGAAATAAAAAACGTGCCAAAAATTCCTACTTTCAGTTTTGGACCACAGTTGATTTTTTCGTTCAGAAAGCTAAACGAAAATTAATCAAGAAAACTTTGGTAGGTACGTTAAAAAACGGAAGCTTTTAAAATGCATCAAACATAGATCCCAAGAAGTAAAGCGCTGCTAAGGTGACTTGATCGAACCACGAAATTAGTCAGAATATGAAAGAAAAATCTTATTATTTTGAGCGACCAATTCGAAACTTTCAAGAAAGACTGACGATTTCTGCTCAACCCTTGTAAAAACAACAGAAACCGTTGAATATTCTTTTATCGCAAACTTTTTAGCTTGTGGTAAGTACGAAAAGGCTCGGGGGTCACGGGTTTGCTAATCACTGCTCTATAACCTATCATACAGCTACATCGCGTTATGTTCGGGTCTTCCCATCCATTACCGTACAAGATGTTGCCATTCAAGGAACATCAACGTTCAACAACAATTCGTTTAGTATACAAAAAAGAAAACTATTAAAATGTTCCTTGTGTTTTGGGGTACCTAATACCAATACTTACTTTATTCCACTTCCTCCTCATTGAGCCAACGTTTCGGTCAACCTTGTAGTTAGTAGTGTACATTGGGATTAGATATTCATTTATAATATCACTTCTTAGTTGGTTGATTAGTATCTTCAAATATAGGAACCATAATTCACAAGAAATTATACATTTTTACAGGTTATACAAGGTGTAACAGCACGTACCCGAAGGATTTTAACCAGCGTTTCGTGAGTAAAAAATGTAGATGTCATTCATGTCATTTAGGTGTCCGATTATTTTTTCCAATTAAAACAAAACAATGTTTTCTATGACACGATGCCACTGATCACACTGCTACAAGTCGCGTCGGCTTTGTCTCTTCTGTTACCGTGCTACTGGAACGAGTCGAGTGCGTATTACGTGACCTGCTCGGCTGTACCCTCCCAATAGGGACGCGTAATGGAAAAATGTATATATATATTTTTTAATTTTTAAAACATTCGGTCAGCCAAATGACATCCACGTTTGTAACTCCAAATATGCTCGGGAATCGCTAGTTAAAATCTTGTGGGTACGTGCCGATACACCCTGTATAGGAAATGATAAAAAAATACAAATATATTTTTCTGACACATTATATATGTACACTGTTCACATATTTGAAACACTGTCAAACAGCTCATGTTTTGATTTCAAGCGCCAGTCGTGGCACATTGCCACTTGTGACGTCACTTGGGGGCAAGGTTCCAACTACAATGTACGCATACCACTAATAGATCCGTTGGAACCACTCCCCCTTCTCATAAACGCCATAACATAACAGAGGCTTCGATGGCTCTCAGCGGTAGGACCATTTTCCATTGTATAATTGAAATAAAATAGTACTTGATCGATGAATAAAATACTAGAGCCAGGCACTGGTGGCCAGTGATGGAACTCAATAAAATTACAATATTTAGATAATAATCAATTGTTCAATATCTAAAGCCGAGTACCATCCGTAACGACGATCTACGTGGTATGGATGTGATCATATTTTCTTTTTATTTTGTAGAAGACGAATTTGAAAGGTCTCTCACTAATCATATTCGTACTTACTAAGCGGAACTAGTATAGTAAAATGTTAAATAGTGTGTCATAACTCAAACAAAAGTGATGATGATTACAGTTACTAAGAACCTAAGAACCATTGTCGCATAGGTAGGTACTTACGTAAGTGTGAAATTTTAAAACAAATATAATATTTTCCATGTAATTCCAAAATACTAATATTATCTCTAAGAGGAACCATGTTTGAAAGATTTGACAATACTTTTTGCTACGAATAGTAATTATAAAATGTAGGAAATACACAGAATTATACATAATTCTGAGAATCAAACTATATTCATAAAAAATATAGGTACAAGCACACAGAATTATGAAAATCAAACTATTTTCATTAAAATATAGGTAAAAGTACCTACCTACGTAGAATTATGAGAATCAAAGTATATTCATAAAAATTTAGGTACACAACGTTATGAGAATTAAACTATATTCATAAAAATATAGGTACAAGTACCTACCTACACAGAATTATGAGAATCAAACTATATTCCTAAAAACATAGGTACAAGAACACAGAATTATGAGAATCAAACTATATTCCTAAAAACATAGGTACAAGTACACAGAATTATGAGAATCAAACTATAATCATAAAAATATAAGTAGATACAAGTACCACCTACCTACACAGAATTATGAGAATCAAACTATTATCATTTCGATTTGATTTTTAACAGTGTTATTCATTAAAAAGATTGCACGATTTTGCTTAAATAATGCAGTCGTGGAATTAATACGATGTCGAGTCTAGTAGCGACGCAGCTTATATTCATAAAAACATAGGTATACCTAAATGCACAGAATTATGATAATCAAACAAACAAATCAATAAAAAATCGATGCCTTTGTTTAGGATTTAATTAGATTCAGAAAAAAATCAAATTGTATCACAATAAAAACATAGTTATTTCTCGAGGAATAACGAGAAATACAGCCTTCACAGTATTTATGAGTCGTAGATTGAAGTGTAATTTGTATTATATATATTGACGATAGTCGTGTTCTGATTGCGAACCTTGAACCTTAATCCTAGTCAGGCGTACACGTAGGTACTTACATAGCATGTACTTGTCCACTAAGTGCCCTAGCGGTAATATCATAAAGGCCCTGTCAGCAGGTACCTGCCAGAACATCGCGTTACTAGGTAGTTTGATTGTACCATTATTAATTTATAAAAGCATGCATTTTCATTGTCATTGAGGACATTACTCTTGTACTTGGCAAAGGTTGCGTGTAAATAATTTGTTAATGATGATAATGTACTTAGATAAGTAGGTACTTAAATCGCTTAAGATTTAAAATAAATATATAAATAATAAAATCATAAACGATGATCGGGAAGAATCAACCGTTATCGAAACATTGTAAAATGACTAATTTATTATTTAGTTCTGCATACCTATTACTTATACGATTATAGTGGATTTGCGAACTCCACATTCCAAAACACTTTCACTAAATAATCCTTTACAAGTAGATGTATAATTATTTCCTATGTTTAAATGTCAGAACATTAGTCATGCAACTAATAACAATAGGTAGAAGTAAGTTATGCAGACTTTTCGAAATTTGTGTAAATAATGATAATACCCTTGGGTACATTTATTAGTCTCAATTAGTTTTGAAAAACAAACTCCATAAATTTAGAATAAATCAAAGTATTTTGTTATTTAATGAATTATAATTTGTTTTTACAATAGCTCTACTCAGGAGGCCTTGTGGAAAATAAATTCATAAATTCGCAATCAAAATCGAGGTTTTGTAAGCCCCATTTTTCTCCTTCAAAGCTGAACCGATTTTTATTTTTTTTACTAACTGTATTAGAAGAAAATATTCTACATATGTCTGGTGGCAATCAAACTAGGCAATTTTAACGATTTTTGACTAACCTAACATCTATATGAGGTAACTTATCAAAAAAAAGCAAAACGTACCGATATGCTAGTGGTTGATATCTAGATATATTATATCAAAAAAATATATTTGCAGTAGGGTCAAAATCCAGAGAGGAATAGGCCACTTCCATGGATTTAATAACGACTTGGAAAAAATCGTGTGTATGGATTTTTTTATTAAGATTACGAAAATGTTAGTAAAAAATTTTAGAAATGTATAGTTTTTTTTATTATTTTTAAATGCATAAATCCATTATTTGAGCTCGTGACGTCACTACATGAAAATGTCCCGTCTCCGATTATGTTCCCTTAATTTTGTAAAATTCCACACTGATTATTTTTTTTTGTTATATGGCATCACTTTGATTTCCGGCGAATTTTTGAATTTGCTTTTAACGTTCACTAGATTTATTGTTTGTTCTATGCGAACTTATCCTTTGGTTTGATTTTTTGATAAAGATGGCGGTGTTTTTACAGATGTTACGAAGAGAACCCCGTACAATTTATTGCTATTCGTGTGGAAAACGTTCTTTTTTTAAAATGATTTTCGGCTATGAAATTATCGTTTTTTCGCACACATGAAATTATGTCCCGTCTTTCCGGTTTATAAAAAATCTGATTTTTCGGATTGAAATTTTCTAAAAATCGCCAGGGTTTCAAAAATGAGATAAAAAAAAAATAAAAATACGAATATTTGCCTAAACCGGATTTTTTTTTAAAAATGTGATGCAAGTGGCCTATTGGGGAATACGTTTGTGCGGACAAAGCGCCGCCCGGTTCCTCTATATTAAATAAAAATATCGAATTAATCGCAATGAAAACTGCAAGCCCAACTTTCTTCGCGAACTTATTACATGCATATTGTATGATATTTGGTTTGATTTGTTTAGAGTGAAATTGAGACAGCTTAAAAATATAATTTCAGTTCTTAATTTTTCGTACTTATAGTTATAGCCCTTTCAGAGTACGGGTAACATGTCTAGACAAATTAGGCATTTAAAAAAAATAATACATAAAAATAGTATGATTTAAAAACCTTTAAAAAAATTGTAATTATCTTCATTCCTTTTAGAATCTCCCATACAAGGGTCAACATATTATTCGTGAAGCATTTGAAAATTTCCACGAGATTCAATATGAATAATTAATATCCAGAACAGGTCTACATAAATAGATTGCATAAGTATTATCTCTATGTAATAAAATATTCACTGACAACGTTATCTACATACATCGCCACAATAAACATCTAACACATCATTCACTAAATATAATCGGAGAAAAAATTATTTCAGCAAATAAGTATAACAACTACCTAGCTAAGTGAATAGATTATCAAGCTCTGCTTCGATTTATTTTATTTTTTGTCATGTTGATTTGTTTATTATTTTCTACTCGCTACCAAAAATATTCAGAGTATACACAAATATTAATTGTATTGAATGGAGTTAATTAACTTTTCTTCAAATGTTACGGTTTATATTTTTTTCTTCGTTATATATTTTTTTACAATTAAAATTTATTATATAAAATGCACACTACACTGACAAAAAATTTAAATGTATTATACTCAATTTGTACATTTAAAAATAATAGAAAGGCAAAATGACCGACATGTCCCCTAAATGTGTTATTTCACAGATTAAGTATTTTTAAACATTTATGTTTTGAATTAAATTCATCAAAAAATAAAAATAAACTCTTAAGATATTTCTTAAGTAATGTTTAGGTTTGTAATGGTACGTTAGAATTCTATTTAAAAAATTTAGACGTAAATTTGTACTATCTTTGTAGATATCAATAATAAGTATCAATAGAGTGTTTAATTTATTATTATATACTATAATATCGGAACGAAAATAAAATATAAATTAATATCTAATAATGGAACGAAAAAAACAGAAATCATTAAGTTCTATTAGGATTAGATACATAATATTATGAATATTTCAACCAAATCAGTTACAGGTGGACATGGAGCGAACTTGCTTATACCAAATTCCATCTACCTACTCTGTATGACAAAATAACAATTTTAAAACATATATTATTAAATTAAATAGAAGCCTGAAAATTTATTTGACTTTTTGAACCCTGTACCTATCTACAGAATAAAGACCAGTAGATACCTAATAAATCTATCTAATGATACCATTGAATATAGAAAAACAGTATTAATGATACAATCAGCTGTAAAAACATGGGTTAAAATATGTTAAAAATGGCGTAGGTTTTTGTTATTGATTAGGAAATAATAATTGACATACATAATTTATGAAGGGCTTGATTAGACACACCTTCAAACGTACAAACCATCCCACCACGCACCAGTACAAAGTTGTTACCTGAATTTCTATCCAATAAATAACATCGAACTAATCGCACGTCCGCGTTATGAACACTTCAAAATACCTCATTAAAATCACCCTTTCAGCAAAGGGTATTAAATTTAGTAAGCGGTTACAGGTATCTAGGTTGATCGAACAGCTGCGGAAAATAGTTCGTTATCTGATAAAGGGATTCTCTTAACACTTGTTAAGGTGACATTGGCATATTTGATTTGATACTTTGTATAATAATGTATATTATATTTACAACTTAGTTAACCCTTTCAACAAAGGGTATTAAATTCAGTAAGCTGTTACAGGTATCTAGGTTGATCGAGCAGCTGCGGAAAATAGTTCGTTATCCGATAAAGGGATTCTCTTACAACTTCGTAATGTGACATTGGCATATTTGATTTGATTTGCTCAATAATGATGTTTACATTTGAATCTTTATTAGGAACGCTTTCAACAATGGTATTAAATTTAATAATCGAATTTTACAGGTATGCAGGTTGATAGAACAGCTGCGGGAAATAGTTCGTTATCTGATAAGGAGATTCTCTTACAACTTGTTAAGGTGACATTGGCGTATTTTATTTGATACTTTGTACAATATTGATACATTAACATCTTTGTTAATCCTTTCAACAAAGTTTATTAAATTTATTCAAAGGGTAAGTAGGTTGATAGAAGAGCTGCGGAAAATAGTTCGTTATCTGATAAAGGGATTCTCTTAAAACTTGTTAAGGTGACATTGACGTATTTGATACATTGTATAATAAGTACACATTTACATCTCAATTACTACGTCCGTAGCAGTACAAATGACTGTTGTTTCACAGAATGAAGTCATTAAAAAAAAGCTAAAAAGAAATGTTGAACTAGAATTTTACCATTAAGTAATCATACGTAAAGAAAAAAATGTCAGAATAATTCGCTGAAAGCAGAACGTGCGATTTAGAATAGATGAAGAATGAAACAACTGTCCACAAGAAATGTTACCTACTAATTTGATATTTGATGTGTTGAATTGGGGATTACAAAGTTCATAATATTTTTTTAATTTTTTTTTTGTTTAATTTTTCTTTATTTATTGCTTTTAATGGTTACATCATTTATGGAATTTTCAACCACCATGCTAGGCTGATGCCCGTGTTATGGTGGTCGATATAACTCTAAAATGGATTAAACGGTCATCCGGAAAAATAACTATTTCTAATTGCTTTGATATAATATGAAGATGAAGCAAAACAATGCTGAAATAAAGCTAGACTAATATTATTACATAAAATAAATACCAAGAAGTTGCTATTTTCACCAAAGTATTTTTTAATGAAATATCACCACAAAAGCGCTTTTTAAAATAAATAGGTAGGTGTTTACTCAATTAAAATCGACGAGAATATCTTATCTAATGTGTTTTAACAGTCGTCTACGTTATCTATAATTTAAAGAAAAAACAATAGACATTTACGAGATTTTTAAAATTTAATTATGATACACTCTATCATAAAAACGATAAAATCTCTGAGTTTTTGTTGCATAATTTCATTCCAGAAAAAGATGCTCATATTGTATCATCATACATGTTTAATACGTGAAATAAAAACATTTTTTTAACAAGAGTTCATTCATTGCCCTCGCCGAGACTTCAGCGAATGATTGTGTGTTCTTTTTATTCTATTTGAAATACACATTGTAAATTGATCAAATAAATGTTTAGGTAAACGGCCAATTTTTGGATCGTTCTAGCACGGTCGATCGATTAGGTCTGATAGGATAACTTTTGGCAACTTCTCATCGTTCCCTTGGACAACTAACTGCAGGTATCTAACGCAAAAACAACAGTTGAAGACAAATGTATTAAGAACACTTAGTTATTATGAACATATGAACTGTTACTAATTCGTTGGCCATCTGCAATCATGCTAGGGAACGATGAGAAGTTGCCGAAATTTATCCTATCAATCCTTATTGATCGACTGTAGGATACTAGGGAGGCAGGAATACGTAGTAATAATATTAAGTAATGACGCGACATGAATTTGAACGTCGTCAGGATCTTCCTGACGCGATGAGGATTTGAATGCCGGGACATTCCAAAACCCGACGACAGAATCTGAACGCCGGATCATCTCTACGGGACCGGGAATAGCAATATAGGTGAGTAGAGTACCTATTTTGCTACAACTTGAAAATGATATATATAATCAATTTACCCGGCTTTTGTATTAAGTATAATAGATAATACCTGGAGTAGAATAATGTCGGCATATAAATAAATGCACTATGTTTTAATATACAACACCGACCTACATGGGATAATTATTGGTCAACAATGTCTACGTTTCATATTGAACTTTGAGTCAGAAGATTACGAGTTCGATTTCCGCAGAGAAAAAATGCTTTTCAGCAATTGTTACCTAAAATAACGACAATAAATAAATCAATACCTAACCTAGAAAACTGTTTACAAAAAGGAAAAAAAGGTCCCTAGTATAATAATACCTAGTCACAAGGTCAGCTCATCAATCAGGTAAGTAGGTATTGTAATCCTTTGGCAGGTAAATGCTTTAATATGAGGAAATTGTGCAATTTTAATCCATGGACTGTAATTAACTAAGCAACAATTAAACTACGGACCTGCGGGCCAGGTGAACATTATATTATTTTATGCGAATTAAAAACACTATTTACCTACCTACTTACGTGAAAATTTCAAATAACGTAATATTCTAATGACAACATGCTGCTAACCGATTCAGTTGTGAATGTAACACAACCGTTTTTGTGCATGTTAAGCCTCGATTACTCGGCGAATTCACTATCTGCTAGTAAACTCGTTCGGTGTAAAATATGCTAGTTAGCTAGTAAATATGATTACACTGAGCGAGTTTACTAGCATATAGAGAATTAACCGGCTAGTAGCTTGTAAACTCGCTCAATGTATTCGAGGCTTTACATATATTCACCTTTTTGTACAATAGCTCCACACAGAAGGTTTTGAGAAAATAATTCGCTCAGGACCTATGTCATTTTTGAGTAGAGGGTCTTTTAAGAGAAAGGAAGGAGAGAGTGTTCTGGGAAGGAAAAAGATATGAGGGGTGTGTAGGAATCTGTGGGTCAGTGTGAATCCATCCCTCCCATTGCGGTGCAAGGCGATGGGTTGAGAGTCCGGCTAGAGAGGTCTAGGTTAGGTCTCCCTCAACCAATCTCTCCAGGACCCGCCCGCCACGCAGTAGGTGAGCAAACGCATTTGCCGCCAAAACCTAGACAAACCTCACCCCATGAACTCGGGCACCCCTGCTAAGTCACCAAACGTAGCAAACCACCTGTGTGACTTATAGCAGGGGTGGTGGTTATCCAATAAATGGTTCCCGGGGCAGCGGTACCCATACACGCTTCCCAAATTGTATTGTCTCAAGGTTGGGTAATATTTTCCAGGGCTTCTGAACAATTAACGAAACAAAATATTAAGTAAGTAATTTTATATCAATAACTAGAAGATTTAATACTATTATAAATATTTGCTATTATTGTACATATCTATATTATGTAACCTACTAAATCTAAATTGTCGTTTTTGGAAAATTAAACCTTACTTTTTATTTCTTGTGCAAATTTGAATATGACAACAGAATAAGGTAAACTTTAATTATTAACATATTCCATCGCCCTGAAAGCAAATAATCTAATCAAGCGGTTGTCAACCTTTTTGAGTCTGCGTACCCATTTAACCTTCTTACAAATTTGTTGTATCCTGTACCCTGTACCTACCTTCTACCTTGTGTGCACGTGTAATGAAAGACATGTATCAATATTAATTTTATCACTATTACACGAATTTAACAATCAAATCACACAAAAACAATTAATGCAATTTTGTACAGAGTGTAACACGACTTCGGGCATTTTTAACCAGAGATTCTTCAACCGAAATTGAATAAATTTTGTTCCGCGTCTTTTTATTTCAACGAAAAAAAATTATGTTTTCCAAACTCCAAACTCACAAAGCGTATTGAGATTGAGAGGGTGAATTTTTTTTAAACTCAAAAAAGTCTCGAAAACATTGAGTTTTAAAACCTACATTCGTGTACCCCTATTTTTTGGTTCTTACAGTAATTAAGCCGCCGCTACCCGAATTTCTACCGATTTCTTACATATCCCCCCCTCTTTTGAAGATAATATCTATACATTTCCCACGCCGCAATGCAAATTATATTAAAGTCCCTCGACAGAAAAAAAATCGCAAAGTACGCTCCAAAAATTATTATTTTTACGTCTGTTTGAGTTATTTTACAAGTTATATGTATGCAAAAATACAAAGTGTTTATTTAAATAAATAAAAATTAAAGACAGCCCCCAAGAGATTTTTGCTCTATTTTAAATGAGTCGTGTTTTATTAAACATTTTCACAATTTTCGTTTCAATTTTACCATTTTAAATATTAGCGCACTCTCTCCAACATTCGTAATTACACATCTCTCCATCTTCTTCTTTTTGAGCGGGGATACGGCGCCTTAAGGGGAATCAAAAGGTTATTTCTAAAAAAAAATATTCGTATTAAGCATAGACATATGATTAATAGTATTCATATGTCTATGGTTTTAAGCGCGTCCAGTGTCCAGTTATCCCGAAAGTTTACCCAAAATAATTATCTACATTGTCTACGTACCTAATAAATTCGGAATCCCTTTACACAGTACGATGTAGAATAATGTAGGTTACCGTTAACGTTTAGATACATTTCATGGCCAATTACGAATTAAATTTGCGCATCTGATAATAATATTCAGATACCTTTGGACTTTAAAATGGTAGGAAAAATAATATAAACAGCTTATTTTGCAAGAGTCGAGGTAAAATGTCGTGAATTAAATAATAATAAACCCGGTTTCGAGATGTAAGCCACTCACTCCATTGGCGCCCGAGACATTATTATTTTTAACGGATGTTTGATACGCAAAGCGCGTTACAGTTATTTTCACTTGCAGTAATAATTACATCCACAAAGTTCAACCAACACCTCCATTCTTTGATTCATTGTGCTTTCAAAAAAGCATAACAACCGTATTTTCTATAAATGCCTACAAATAAAATTATTATTGATGCACAAAGTTTTCGCGCACTTATGAAGCAAGTCTCTGGCGTTCTAAGGTTAAGTTACCAAAAATAAACCGGCACTGTGTCAATGGTAAAGAAACAAAAAGCGTATATTATTATATCACCAACACAAGAAAAATATCTTGCAGGAGGTCTCATTTTTTGGCGTTGAATTGTGATGTAGTAAGCAAATATTTACTTAACAACGTACGTAAATATTACAAACGAACGAAGAAAAAAAACAACTACTGACGTATTTATCAACACGAGTTTGCTCATTTTAAATGTGATTTTGAATAATAATTTTTGTATTAATACATTCTAATACTTACATTAGTTTTTTGTTGATAATTTATGCTCCTCCGAAAGGTATTTAGAACTTGGAAATAATTTTTCCTACAACACGTAACACTGCGAAACGGGATGCGGGAGCCGCAGGAACCTGACTGAGCGTACCGGCGATTTGGAACCGACTAGCAACCGTCGACCGTCGACCAACGAGTGAATCCAATACGAAACCGACGGTATCACGGTACATCTACCGAAGACGAGATTATTTTGGTAGTACGTTGACTTGTCGATGTCGACAAGTTTAGTATCACATCTCACGACTCCGGCAGCCACGTGTTCCGGACTATTCGCGCTCGTCAATGCTCGTGTTGTTCTTGCTGCTTTTCTATCGGAAATTTGTGTCAGCAGATTTTTTCTGGATAGCGAAATACACACTCATCATCTTTGGCACCTGCGAATTTTCTTTAAAACCTAATAAGCAAAAAAGCTAGTGTCTAATTTCTTTTTCTATGATTCTCACAGTGAGCTTGAGAATGTGCGCCGTTTTGAAACAGTGGCTTGCTGTGATTTTTCTCGGAATCCATTGATTGATAAAACTTTTTCCGGAAAAAGCTGAAGAGAAAGATATTATTTTGTTACGTTTTTTTTTAAATTTTATATAAGTCTATGTCTATGGTAGTGTTTTTTGTAACTACATATATTGTTATTATTAATAATACGTTTTATCTTTCCCTACACAATAACATAAACACTAGGAAAATTGCCATTATAATAACAAATACCTAAAATACACTCATCCTTTGTATAAAATCACTACACATACCTACATACATACTACATAACTAACATAACCTATGGTTTTTATCACCTATGTGTGACCTGTATACCTACAATAATTCGTTTCGTACGCATAACATAGAATAATATAGGCCGATCAATAATAAAAGGTAATATGCAAATCACAATACCATCTTAGGTACATGGATTTAAAATAGAATATAAAATATGTATTTCTTCACGATAGGGAAAACTCGCGCAATTGCATTATTACGTTGTTGTAAAATGTACCTATATATAAATAAAACCAACCCACTCGCAGTATATACAATCACTGTGTTTGTTGTGTTATTATCACGTTCTATCAGACACGTGTTGTGAGTTGGATTTGAAAGAGAGTTGCTACTAAGTACCTACCAACAGTATTTATTTGGGTAGGTAATAAAAAAAGGCAATAAATAAATGGTCCCGTCCCAGTGGTGGCCAGTTCTGAAGTTATCGCATCTTTCCGGCTAATAAGTCTTCAAATACTTCATTTCAGATTCTCAGTGAATTTCTTATACTTACCTAATAAATAAATAAACCGACTCTAACTGGTTAAAAATGGTTTAATCTATATAATAATAATATAAAAATGTCTGTGGCGGCGTGGCTTCATTTTTTATACAAATCTACAAGTTTTATTCCGAGATTGATGAAAATTTCCACATTCGGCCTTCAAAAGACGAGGGATGTGCCTGTCAGGATGAGATTTCAAAAACAACAACCATCCCCTTTCCCCACCCCAATAACACACGGAAAAAAGCCGGGGAAAAACTGGACAATTAAACTAGTTTTTTTTTAATAATACATATTTATTACAGTGCTTCTGTACTGTCTGTTTTGCAAGCAGTTTCTAACGAACTCACTTTGTCCGTGACTCAAAAATATTGAAACAATTTTTTTTGGCAAGTGCAACTTCATTTTTTTTTTACTTGCGTACAAATTAATAATGTACCTACCAGGTCCCATGCCTGTCACTGTGTCCTAATTTTAGGGAATATCGTGGTGCCAAAGAAAGTAGGACAAGGAACGATAAGGGCAAGAAGAATGTCGGCAATTATGAAGCTATTCAGATCTGGTCATACCTACAATATGATCAAAGCTAAAGCCATTTCAAGGTAGGCAATAGTCGTGTAAAGGTGAGCGTCCATCTACCCGCGCCGGCCGCAACGCACGCACCGCAAGCAACGGATTTTTCTATATCTTTACATGAATTAGTAGGTACAGCACTGCGTCGACACCGGCAAATACCGGTGGTCCGGCTCGCGCAACGGATTTTCCTATGTAAAGAAATAGAAAAATCCGTTGCGTGCGGTGCGTGCGTTGCGGCCGGCGCGGGTAGATGGACGCCCATCTTTAGTGTATTACCAGGGGGCTGCTGAAAGTTTAATATCTTCCACTCTGGAATGGAATAGAAATATATTCACGACATTAAATAACCTGCGAATTTTCGTTATTTGTTTTGGGGGTGTTGTCGTGTTGCGCTTAAGAGCTGCTTTAGCCTAGGTAAAGAAGGAGGTAGCGCAACACGGCATAACTCCCCAAAAACAAATAACGAACATACTTTTGGCAAATTGAATTTGTATTTGAAAAACGTATCAACCTACGAATTATTCATTTTCTCTGCGTGGAAGAACCCGTTTTGTATTATAGCATGTTTTGAACTTGCGACCCCTGGGCTCAAAGCCAAAGAACTTACCGCTCTGCCGATGAGGTAGAGCATTTCATTTGCCAGTACATTAGTAACCAATCTTAAATATAGGTAGGTAGGTACCTACTGGTCTTTTTGACGCTCAGCTCTTGACATTGCAACATAACATTGACAATGGGAGCAGTGGCGGACTGGGCCCGTCAGAGGCCCAGGGCGGCAAAGCTGAATGAGCCCCCCCCCCCTAGTTTAAGAAGTTGATGTAATTTTTTATTCAGTTCACACGGGCCTCTGGTCCTGGGGGGCCACAAACGCCTCCATGTTCCCTTGATCAAATCCTAAACAAGGCTTTAAAGTTGACGATTCACGACATCTTTTTTCAGACCGATTCCCGTCTAGAGACCAAAGACAAAATTTTTCGCTTTACATGATCGCTATTTTCATTTCTATTTTTATTCCTATGATTTCAATTGGCATCACAACAAACAACATGGTTCGTGTGTTGTTTGCTGTGATGCCAATTTCAATCCTAGATATGAAAATAGAGATGAAAACAGCGATCGCGTAAACCGAAAAATTTTGTCTTTGGTCCCAATACGGGAATCGGGCTGAAAAAAGAGTGTATAACGGCCATAAGGCATCAGGACACTGTGAAAAATTGCCTTTTTAAATTCCATTTTCTGAAAGATGCATTTGTTAATAATGCTCTCCCCAAATGTTTTAAGGAAATTCGTAAAATTGACGGAGATACATCTTTTTATATGAAACCGTTTTAAAAAGTTTGTAGGTATGTAGATATATTGAATTATCCTTCAGAAAAACTTTGAACGGGTTTTTCTCGAAACTCCTCAGAAAACGAAAAAAAAATGACTTTTCAATTTTTTTACAGTGTCCTTTATCCTAGTTTAGGATTTGATCAAGGGAACGTGGAGGCGTTTGGAGGCCACAGGACCAAAGGCCATCCCTTCCGCCCCCATTAGTTCGCCACTGCATGGGAGAAGCTGATCGACTGGTTTGTGGCTAATTTCACTGTCTCGTTATTTCGTGATAGTATTTGTTTTTTCGGACTGAAAGCCGTTGGCGCTAATAAAAAACTGTCAAAAGAAGCGACGCTAGCAGTCCACAATGGAGTCCTGGTACCTACCCTGATGTATGGCAGTGAGGCATGGAACTGGCAGAGGAATGATGAAAGTACACTGAATGCTGTTGAAATCAGATACCTGAGGCGGATGTGTGGTAAAACCATAAATGATCGTGTTAGAAATGTGGATATCCGCAAATAATGTAAGGCTGATGTAAGCATAATGAGTAAGATTAATTTATTTTATTTATTCATTTGTTTGACATAATATTTTACATTTAAAAAATAAAATCAACAATGTCGGCCTCACTGGGTAGCTCACCTGTGCTGAGGCCTCCATTTTATAAAACAAAAACAAAATAATCTAAAAATTAAAATTTATAATTAAGTTAAAATTGTAGGATAAAATGAATTATTTTATTACTAAAAAAATAAATTAAAATCGGTATATATTACATATATTATGTGTTGTGTGTTTGTTAGTTATGTCTATTTTATATTGGTTTTGAGTGTTTCGGGTAGTTGTGTTTTATTTTTATTTTGTATTGAAATTTTGGTAATATTGTCTTTTTTGTTCTTTAATCCATTTTGTAATTTTGAGTACGAAATTATTTTTGTTTTCTTCCATTTTAATTTCAAGGGTAAGACTGTTGAATGCTTTTAAAGCATGATATTTATAGTGCCTTTGTCCGAAGCTTGTATTTACCGTCGGAGTTTTTAGGTTATTTTTGTACGATTGTCTAACTGGTCTGTTAGTGATATTTTGAGATTGTTGAAATTTGTTTTTCTGCTCAAAAATGTAGTTTAGCAGTGTTTTAACATATAATTGGCGTAAATCTAGTATGTCACAACTGTTGAATATTTGGTTTGTGTCAGTCAGTCTATGTTTTTTAAGTATTACCTTTAAGATCGTTTTCTGTGCGATTTCTAAGTGATCGATGGCTGAGTTTGTTGCTCCTCCCCAGATAATTAATCCATATTCTATTATTGACCGACAAAGTGCAAAATATATTGTTTTGAATTGTTTTATATTATATATGTTTCTTATGTTTAGGAAAATGTGTACTGTTTTGAGGAGTTTATTTGTGATTTGTTTGATATGATGTGTCCATCTAAGGTTATGGTCAATTATGATTCCTAGATATTTTATTTGTTCTGTTTTTTCTAGAGAAGGGCAACTGCAGATGTTAGTATTTAAACATTCGTGTATTTTTATGGTGTTTGAGTTGTTTCTTGGTTGTCCTGTACTATTTATACTGTACGTCATAAATTTTGTTTTCGGTATATTTAGTGTAAGTATGTTTGAGTCTAGCCAAGTTTTCACCCGCGTGATTTCTAAATTTGCTATGTTAAATACATTATTTCAATCCTTAGATCAATCCTTAGATTTAAAGAGTAAAACTGTGTCATCTGCATAACTAATTATTTCACCGTTTATTTCCATGCTACAAAGTTAATTTATGTAAATAGTGAAAAGAACGGGCCCTAGTATGCTTCCTTGTGGAACTCCGTATGTAATCGGCAGTGGTTTACTAGTATGGTTATTAATTTTGACTTGTTGTGTTCTATCACTCATATTAAGAAAGGGACCCTCATATGGTTTGGGCATGTAGAGCGAATGAAAGAAGAAAGTAGTCTGAGAAGAATATATGACGCAAATGTGAATGGAAGAAGAAGTCGGGGACGTCCGAAGAAGACATGGCACGATCAAGTGAATAAGATACCTACTTGAGTCGGGTCATGTCAAAAGTCAGAATAATAGAAGAGTATGTATGAGACGATGTATGAATCTGAGTGAGGTAAAGAGTGTGTTCCAAGACCGAGTTGTTTGGCGGTCCGTCCTCTCTGCCTACCCCTGCGGAGAAACGGCGTGATGGTTAGTTAGATATCCACCACACTTTCTTCGCATACAGTAATAGATAGCTGTTACATGAAATCTCGGTTTCTCCAACCATCATCAATATCCTCTCGCTGCTCTTCGGAGCAAAATGACCCAGTGGCGGACTAAGGGAGGGGCGGGCCCCCGTCCTGGGGGGGGGGCCCAAACGCCTCAATGTTCCCTTGATCTAATTCTAAACAAGGCTTTAAGGCACCACTGTAAAAAAAAATTATTTTTTAATTTTATTTTGTGATTGATGCAATTGGGGAATGCACTCACCAATTTTTTTTAAAAATAAATTTGAAAAATTGAAGGAGATACAAAATTTTATGTAAACTTTCATCGTTCATAAAAATAAAAATAATAAAAGGGGGCCATTTATAAAACAATCCTTACGTAGGGTCATAGTCAATGCCGGATTAAACATGTCGGGGCCCCTACCCGATGCGGGGCCCCTAGGCAGTTGCCTATACGTCTTATGGATGATACGGCCCCGGCCACAGTGACTGGATTTTCGAACAGTTTAAGACTTGGTGCATGGTGCATGCAAATCAGATGTACAGTTTTTCTAATGTGTTGTCAACCAGTATCAAAAACGTAGTTTTGAGAAAAACGCGTTCAAAGTTTTTCGAATTTCTACCGATTTCTTACATATCCAATTTGGGAGGCGGGAATGGGTACCGCTTCCCCAGGAACCTATATTGGATAACCAACACCTCTGCCATAGGTCACCCCAAGTGGTTCGCTACGTTTGGTGATTTAGCAGGGATGCCCAGGTTCATGGGGGTGAGGTTTGTCTAGGTCTTGGCGGCGGACGACCGTGGCACACTAAACCACAGATTCCTACCCATCGCTTTAACCCTTTTCCTTCCCAGAACTCTCCTTTCCTTCCTTTCTTTAAAAAAACCTCCACACAGCATCCCCAAAAATAACATGGGCCCAGAGGGAAATTATTTTCCTAAGGGCCTCCTGTGTGGAGCTCATGTAAAAAAAATCCCCCTTAAACATTTGAAGTTTTTAAGCTCTTAAAAAATATAAGTTATTTTGGAAGATAATATCGATACATTCCCCACGCCGAAACGCAAATTATATAAAACTCCCCAGCAGAGCTGAACAGAGCCTGAGTAGAGTAAAACAAAAACTTGCAAAAATTGACTAATCATATTGCTCAGAAGACACATCTCATTTCCGCTCCACTTTTTTGTGGTATGGGACCCAGGTGTTAGATAATACCTAGTAATAATTATTATAATAACATGACATTTGTATAGCACAGTTTAGTGTTATTTAACTTCAAGTGTGCTCTTTTTTTACATTAACTCCACACAGGAGGCCCTGAGGAAAATTCCCTCATAGCCTATGTCATCTTTGAATATGCTGTGCGGAGAGTCTTTTTGAGGAAAGGAAGAAGTGAACATGGGTCTTGAAGAGAACCATGTTGTAGAAGGGAGGAAACACAGAGGCCGGCAAATAATTCCCCAGCCGAGCTGTTGAACTCAAGAACGAGTCGTAGAAATGTCCCGTTCTCATGTGACTAATGTCGACCGTGTACAAATGTTGGGCGCGTGTTTGGCGTGAGTCCCGACTACACCGGTGCCGAGGGGATCAAGGACGCTATTTCCTCGGAGTATCTTCCATTGTAATACCAGTAGAACAAGGACAGCATTCCCACCTGACGCCTGTGCTCTAAAGATTGCTCCAAATTCAACCGTGTAGTTTACTTGCGATTTGTACAGGGTTAGCAGTTGTGTACATGTGTACTATTAAAGTATATAAATATATGTGTACATATATGTATGCATGTACATGTGTATGTGTGTATATATGTGTATAAATGTATATGTGTGTAAGTGTTGTGATGGGTCAAGCCCTTACTTGGGTTTTAATACCTCTCCTCTCTCGCGTTTCGATCTCCGGACGGTAGACCCCTCTCTCGTACTGTATGATTCACCAATAATGTCTTGAATCATGACTCGCTTTTCCCACCCCTGTGACTGAACACAGCAAAAGGCTTTCTACTTCCGGGAAAACTTTACAATAAACCCTTTCCTTTACGTTGTGTTTAATTTTTGTTTCAAAGGTTCTAGAAAATCTAGAATAGGTATTTAATGTCTATATGTGGTAACTTTTTGTTCTTTTAGGTAAGGTGTGGAAGAATTTCTCTGCATCTCTTGAACGTATGAAGGATACTTATTGTCTAACTCTATCCTAAAAATATCCCCATTACGTCCCTAATAATTTACGTTGTTTTAATACTCTCGCAGTACCCCCTGTAGTTCTGGGAGTCTATAAGGTTGATTTATGATCCTATACGTCTTAATAGATTTTTAAATACATACCTAGAATGTTTCATTTAGTTATTTGGCGGATCCTTCGCGCCGCTCTCCATGACTGGACCCTATGCATAATTATGATAATATTCTATTGTTAGTAAACGCAAAAATCGTACCTAAGATGGAAGGGATAAGGGAGGGATGGATAGAATGGATCATGCATTTTTTGCAATCTAGTACTGGCTCCTCCACTTGACCAAATTGACCAGGTGGTCGGCTCTCCGGACACAACCTCCCGACCAAAGCATGTCAAGGCTATACCCATGGCACCCAGAAGATCTCTTGACGACCAACCAGATACCCGGACCCTTCCATAACCAAGGAAGGACGGCATGCCTTCAAACCTTTCCCGATCAACCCCAGTATCGAACACCTCCGGGACTACGTTACTGACTCTAGAAGGGGTAATCCAATTCGTCCCTTGTCACGGCTCTACTCGCGAACATGTGGCTACCGCTTGTGATAGACAGATCCTTCCTCCTGCGTGACCGGTCCAACGAATAAACCACCTCTAGTAGCGAACATACAACCTAAGTATTGTCTAGGCGTTATGATTGCTTCTAGGTCGATAGAATTAAAAAATGTGCAGGCGCTGCGGGGTTGTTTCCACAAAATGTACTGCTTATGCTCCTCCCACACTACCTTGCCGGCAACCCGAGATGCTTTTGGCCAAGACGCCTCCGTCAGCGAACCGCGTCCTTGCATACCGTTTGGCAACTCATTTCATATCCGTCTCGTCACGCCCATTCTCTCGACACGGTTCCGCGAAAGGGAATTGCTTCCAGCATCTCGCGTGACCCGATCAGTCTATAGTGAGCATCCCCTCCTAACAGGACAATGTGGGAAGACCCTTACCGATGGACCAGACATTGACACATATGTATAGCCTCGGTGTCATCGTCACATTGTTCAACCATAAAGTTTAAAAGGCGCGATTCAACAAATAGGAATTCAAAGGAGTACCTGTTAGTTTTAAATTTACGTTTGTTTAGGTTGCAGACAGTCGCTTTCTATTGGGTATGTCGTGTACCCCGATGAACTCCCCATTTGGTTGAGGGTACAACACTCGTTCATTTTTTTTGCTCCCCCGCCCGTGCCATCAGCTGTCTGCAAGAAAGGGTCACTGTCCTTGGTGATAACACCGTTGAACATATCCTGAAATATTATGAAATGTTGTCATTTATTTAAATCTTCAGTTTCACGAGGCAGCTTCGGTTCTGGCATCTCTGCATCGCGTTCCGGGATGGCCTGGGAATTTAAATTAGGTATAACACTTACCGAGTACGTAATTGCTAAAAATCCCGGTCGGAGATATACACGACCAATTGTCTTAATTACGTATGCCTTAGACCGGTGGAGAAAACAAAACTTCCTACGAACTTCTAAACTTTTATTTGTAAACTAAATATGGTAGATAACCGCTCGACGCCGTTTATGTGAGCTTTCGCAAATTGAACGTTTTCGTAGATTACTAGATATGTTCTAACTATTGAAATTTAATTATACCAAATTCGATATCATTCCTGACTCCCGAACCCTTGCTGAGATTATTTAAATCTAGTTAAGTTTATTATTAATTTCGTTCTTTCGCGGTCTATCACGACATTTTTATAAAAGGAATGAAATTTATTATCGCAAAACTGGGGCCATTATTGTAAACCTAGAACGACTGTTTATTCGTTGATCCGTTAATACTTTAAATTAAGTTAGTTAAGTCCTCCCCCCATCCGAATCTGCACCATTTATTATTATTATTAAAATTCAAGGCCGATATTTTTCTTTTAGGGTAAATATTTATAGATATCTTTTATCTCTCTACATAATAAACGATAACAATCACGAACTTTTACCGACGATTATTTATGTGAATAATTAACACAACACCAGATAAGATATAAGACCGTCATTCTCATAATACGTATTTTCCGATTTTTATTTCGTTCGATCGATAGGTTAAATATTATTATTAGAATTTATTGATTTAAGTATTCTCCTCTTTAATCAATTTACACTTTTCACCACTGTCTCGTGAATCAAGTCATGTGATTTCTACTGAATTCTAATTCACTAACACTTGCAAAGAAAATTAACGAAGTTAGTTTTAACACTACACAGTCTCGATTTTTCTCTAAGTCCAGCTATAAACCTTAGTCACTCTCCGATACACGCACGATTTTCACAGTCCTTCCTTTCCCGAAATCTAGCACCGAACTTTATTTTCTTTCGACCAAACTACGTCTTTTATAACCTGTTTCTCCCATCAATCAAATTTAAATTTTGCAACTTACAACCTTATGAACGCGTAATATCGTCCTTTTTTTTCCACAATCCTATCCCGCCGGTTATCCCTTTTCCTTTCAACGTCCTGTTCCAACCGACCCGCCTTCTACCGACGTAACTCCTCTGATGCAATCGATCAGGGGCGTATTTGGGTCTAAACATCTGATTCCCACACGAATCTCCGCATGATTAGTCAATATAATCTACCTTTTATCATGTGACTAATTAATTCAACTTTTCTCTAAAATCTATAGTGTCCGTTCTACTCCTTTTTAATTTGCTTCCAAATACGGTGTATCCTGAATATTCGATATAACTGCCCTACTTTCTTGGCTTAACCCAAATCCAATTTCAACCCTTTAACCTACAACATATCCCGACAGTTATCTATTAAGCATTCATTATTATAAAATTCTCCCAACACGTCACTGCCTAGATATTCCGACGTTCTAACATTTGGCTATGGATTTTCTAATAAATTTGTGACTGAATATCCCTTATCGAACGTACCGCTAGTGTGCACACTCAGCTGTGTTCGTTCCTGGCTATATGTCGCGTTTCTGTAGGCGCGCCTGCATACCGCCCTCTAACAACGTATGCGGGGACATTGAAGTTCTAGAATCGTTACATATTTTAAATGTAGAGTCGTTCATAAAAAAAAATTAGATTCTTGCGAGAACTCCGAAGGGGCGACCATAAGTCGCCTATACCGGGGTGGGAATAGGTGGGTGAAAGCTTCAATATATGTCGCGTTTCTTGTGTTCGTATACAATTTTAATATTTCTCGCGTTTGCAAATGCCCAAGTGCAAACTCCAATCACTGGACCCACTTACCCGCAAAGTCGTGATGCTCGTAGGACGTTATTTTTAATAATCTAACCTTTTATGACCTCGATTCTCCTTTCTAACGGGCTATAACCTCTGCCAAGATCCCATTCCAACACTGCCTTCGAACGTTTTTTTCCCCCATTTCCTAGTTCCTCCTACATTTTACATCCCTCTCTGGCACCAAAACCGATAAATCTCCCGTAGTTTCTCGCCTAGTGATCAAGAAAATACTTGAGTTTTCAAATAATTTAAAATCCTGACAGGTCGTTAAATTTTATGCTTTTTCACTAATTTCTTTCTCCTATTATCTATATGTAAAATCAAGTGGTGATTTCAGCTTAATGCGTACCTTAGAGACCCAAAATCATGTCAGATGTTTCGCACTCGAGACCCACTTAAAGAACAAGAGATCGTAAACCTTCCCTCCCCTCTAAACTAACGGACAAAAATCCAATACAAAATCTTAGATTTCATATGGTCACTAACATGAATTGATTTCCCTCGACTACCTCGAAGAGATCGGCTCCTGTGGGTTTTCCACGTCTAACACTTTCCCCCATCGGCTACCTGCAGAATCTGCTAGATATTTGTCTGGAAAAGGTGGTAATGACCTTCAATGCCTACTCCCGTTTCACGATTACTAAGTAATCGAGATCGCTTGCTACTTTAGTTACTCAGTGCATGATCTTTTGTCCTTTTGAATTTTTCCGCCACCGAGATCCCCGCAAAACTTCCCGATTCCAGACGTGAAATCAACTGTTGCCGATTTCCTCCTGCTCCCATAAAATGCGATTTATGACCAAGTTAGAAGTGGTTAAACCCCCTTAAATTACTGTCTGGCCAAACCGTGAGATAATCTTGGAATCTTAATTTTGCAAATCCCTCATCCCACGCCCCCAGCCTGTGATTGGTTTAAGACGCACCTACTGTCCTCATCTCTATTCTGATTGGATAGTCGGTTTTTTTTCTAACTGCTTACACCCCTTCGTGGCAAGGAAACCCCAAAAGTTTAAAGAAGATTCCTTTAATATTGATTTTAAAACCACCCGAAAGATGTCGATAGTGTGATCATATTCTATATTTAAAAAAAAAAAATTACCCACCTATACCGGAGTGAAACAGGTTCATCACAGTGTATGCATCTGTAAATATACGTACATGTACCCGTCTCAGAACAGAAATAGTCTAGTGAGGCTGGTTACTTACTTGTTTGTATACAATAATAACAATAAACGCCCGGGTTGCCGGCAATAAATTAAATTTAAAAAAGTATCTGCGGGCCCTGTACAGTACGCCCAGTTTCTGAGATCTTTCTATTATTTATTAATTGAATTACAGCTGAATTACTAGTTGTTGGTAACGTGTAATTATACGGGAGCTCTCAGTTTAGAAGTGATTAGAATTCAAGCGGCGCCGGCACGAGCACCCAGCGGCTGTATGTTCGGCAGCATTCGGCTACGCCCGAATGTCTCCGAACGAACGATAGACATATACAACACCAACTTAACTCTGGTTTCGATGGAGCCCCCATATATGAGCTCGTCACTTATATGGGGGCTCCATGCTAACACGAGTTACAACAAGCAAATCAATGGAGGGCCTGTTCGGAAGATTGCTTCCGTTGAAGGTTTTCATCCCTTTTAGACGTAATCATCAGACATGATTGGGTCTTTGAAACATTGAAATCAACGAGATTATTTTTACCCCAAGAGAAAACACTCTCGAGGTAGCCGTCCATTCTTTGCTTCAAAGCCCTCCGAGCTATTGGGGTTTGTGTCCCCTTTGGAGGCTAGTCAAACAAAAATCTATCATAGACTGTACTGTCATCCGCGTAACAATGAACGGTGCACATGACAAGAGGTCATTGATATGTAACAGAAACAAAGTCGGAGACAGAACCGATCCCTGTGGGACGCCAGCATTTATCGAATGCGGGGGAGAGGTGCAACCGTCAGCAACCGCCTGAAACGACCTCTCCCTCAAAAAGTCGGCAATCCACGTACATAACGATGCGGGAAGTCCGTAAGAAGGCAGTTTGTTGACGAGCCCTCGGTGCCAAACCCGGTCAAAGGCCTTAGAAATGTCCAGTGCAACCGTTTGGGTCTCACGAGAACGTTCCAGGCACCGCCCCCAAACATGCGTCACATACACGAGAATTCGCCGGAATCCACATTGACGGTCGTTGATAATTTTGTTATTCTCGAGGTATGTGAGCAGTTTCAAATATTTTTTTTACATTAACTCCACACAGGAGGCCCTGAGGAAAATAAGGCCCTGAGGAAAATAATTGATAACACGTTCCATCCCTTTTGACAGAACAGACGTGGATCGCTATGGGGCGAGTTGGTCGGGTTGGGGCGGTCATCCTTCTTTGGAATAGGGTGAATGATCGCTTTTTCCAACCAGCACAGATCCAGACTTCAGGGACATTTTGAAAAGCTTCGTCAAAATTGGAGCTATTTCTGCGGCGCACCTCTGCAATACCAGGGCAGGTATTCCGTCAGGCCCGCTGTACTGTAATTAACTACTGTACTTGCTCTACTGTAATTCAGTGGCGGCGTAAGGGGGTGGGGCGGAGGGGGCGGTCCGCCCCGGGTACCAAGCACCAAGGGGGTGACAACGACAACTCACTCGTATAGCCAAAGAATGCGCACAAAATCTCCCTCTATACAGACGTATCAAATAATAACTGCCTATTCTTGTGCCTACCTACTTACATGCTAGTATCATATTTTGAACGCATCGCCAACTATATTTTAATTATTTTTCGAATATAATTTCTAATTCCCTAAAAAAAAGAATTCATGTTGGGTTAGGTCTGACCTTATACCGCGCGTAACATCGAGCGCGAAATGTCCATCGTGGCACTCGAGTGAATAACAATAAATCGTACCTACTGTGAATTGCGCCGCTCACTGCGCGGATGGAAAGGGTAAAGTAAAGACGCGCAATGGGATAGGATGGGGCGGGATGGGATAGTGACAATATTTTTCGTAAGTGTTTTTTTCTGGGTTTGTCTTGCCTTACACCGAACCGAGGTTAAGAACCACTGAATTAGACCATCGTTACAGTGCAATAGATTTTATTCTGGTTACATACAGTTATTCAGCCTAAAGCGTTGGTAACATCAACAGAAGAAGATCTTCGTAGAATGGTTCCAAATCTGTTAAAAATTTGGGATGAATTTTCATCAGAGGACGTCTTGTCGTGTTGGAGATTTTATGCCATTACAGATTGAGAGGCCATTTGGAAGCCGCTAACATTTCTGCCCAAGAAGCGATTCAATGGACCACATTGGAGCTTCTCAGATTCAATGTAAAATGCGGCTATTCTGAGTCTGTTCCAAGTTAAGCGCTGTCTTAGATTTTTTTTAACAATTTGTTTTTCGGTGGCTACATATGAAAGAAGCTACAAATACAAAATAGTATTTGTATTTCAAATACGTATTTCAATTACAAGTAATTCAAATACTGTCCAGCCCTGCCTGTAGGTAGGTACATATCGGTGGGGCCAGCGAAATTATACAGTGGACTTCCCTTCGGAGAGGGTGTCGATGGAAATACCAACGTTGAAACTTACCTGCGCAGTAACTATTTTTGTATTCTGGATCATGATTCTTTTAACTGAGATCTCATTTTTTGTTTGAATGACTATCTTCTTCAACTGATGCGATTTATTGATTTTCGCTGGGTCTCCGATATTGGGAAACCCAGCAATTTTGAAAAGTATCACTCCATGACTCCATCTTACGGCCGGTATTTAGTTGTTTTGCTTGGCGCGAGAGGTAGTTATTTAGGTAGGTAAGTACGTTAGACAACTTGCTCTGTGGTACAAACAAAAAAGGTAAGCCATATTTTAACATATTATGACTATGCTAAAATACCTGCCCTTCGAGGGTTTGACATTCACTTCTCTAGTCCCAAAGAGTTTATTCAGGCTACTTGGGTAATTTAACTCGCAACTGAAAAAATAAGCGAAATATTATAACAAAAATGTAATCAAAATTTAAAAAATCGTAATTTAAAACTGGACTTGAACACTGACACGGAAACGAACTTTAATCTATTGGATAATATAACATAAGTACCTATCTACCTAATCATTAATTCATTTAGTCCAACTTAATAAATAGTACCAAATCACAGTCCACGGGGATTGGCATCTTGATCTTGTTATCAATTCACTGTTCAATGCCTTATCTAATCTATGTTCAAAAATTTGTGATAGACTACCTGCCTGGCCAACCCAAATTGCACCACGGGCCGCATTGACGATCTAAAATTTTCCAAAGGCAGCCGCGGGCCGCGGGTTGGCTGGCGGCATTGTAGACCTTCCGCAAATTACGGGAGTAAAAAGCGTCTTGGAATCACTTTCTTCAAAAATAATAATTCATATTGCTTACTTCAAAAAACCTTCACTGCTTGGCCGTCTTAGAAAACCCGCGATAACTGATTCCACCCTACTTGATCCTCTGTATCCATTATAAATAATATGTTTATTTTACTGCTTTCATATATTTTTAAATATATTATTTTTATTTATATTGCAGATGATAGCGCAGAACTATTACTTTACATCGGGTCACTGTAATTAGTATTACAGTTCAAACAAATATGTAAAAATACGATAAAATTATGTAAAGGTACTTACTAATTTCATCACAGTACCTACTTACTTGAAAACATAAAAAAATAAAAATGCCCACATTATGTTTTTAGAATGTGGGTGGGTAGGTACCTACCTACCTTCCAACTTTATTGTTTTTTTAATTTTAGTACGAACATAAAAGCTTCAAGAAAATTTCGCAAGGTGTCGTAAACCATTAATCGCAAAGATCATAATAATAATTTACATTTTTACCATCTCATGTTCTCATACATAAATATTTGTAATTATTGTTATTTCTCAAGCATGGTTTATTTTTTTTAAGGTAGTTTATTTTTAAACAAATCATATTAGGTCGGGTACAGCGGATGCTACTGCCCAAAAACTGTTACACTGTTGTACTGTTGTTATTTGTTACAAAGACACCTTCAAAATCTGTAAATTCAAAGGTTTATAAACAAATATTGGAACCATCGCGATTGTATTATAAGAAAATAGATACTTGCATATTCTTTTGTTTGTTTTGAATCTTCCACCTAGATTTGAATCAATCGCAAATGGAAAGCTCGCTGTTTTACCGACACATTTCCAGCTGAGAAATGAAGAGCGAAGAGCCACCGCGGCCATGTTTTTTAGCTTTCATGTCGGATAGTAAACGTCAACAATTCCATGGTGTTGCTAATTTGGCATTTTAGAATTATTTCTATGTATATTTTTCCATTTTAATCATTCTAAATCCAACATTAATTTGATCGCCGTAAAATGAATCGTTCGGACGGCTTAGTGCAACGGAGGAATGTTTTGAAGGAAAGTTCGGAAGGTGTGACAAGAGAAAATCAGGATGCAGACGATAAAAAGAATGATCGTAATTCACCTTCTGAAGATGGAGATTCGAAGGAAACCCGCCTCACACTCATGGAAGAGGTTTTGCTACTTGGACTGAAGGATAAAGAGGTATTGCATAATTAAAACCTCATAATTAAAACCTGTGTAATGTCTACCTGATTGCCTACGTCGGATTTTAATATAAATGTTTATCTACGTAGGGTTATACGTCATTCTGGAATGATTGCATATCCAGCGGTCTCCGAGGCTGCATCCTCATTGAACTAGGACTGAGAGGCCGTGTAGAACTGGAGAGGGCTGGCATGAGGAGAAAAGGATTGTTGTCCAGGAAACTTATTGTCAGATCAGGTAAACCCACTTCCGATGCTTTACAACAAACACTCCACAAAATCTAACCTCAACTTGCAAACATCATGTCCTACGGCTCGATTCAAGTCTTTCACGTCTAGAAGACAGTTTCCTAATGTAGAACTATTGAAAAAAAACTATATGTTTATTTGACATCAGATAGCTTTTTTGTCCATTTTATGGTATAATTGGCAGGACATGTCAGTATAGAAAATTGAATCAGGTTGCAACCACTGATTTTCCTCTAAGAAAATTTATTGGTAAATATTCGGAACAAACGTCAACGGTTAATACGCACTTTTTTTAATAAAACCTTTAGATTCTTCTTAATTACCATAAAAGACAACAATTTGCATTGGGGGAGGTTGAAAATGATACATTTTTAATTTTAGTTACGTAAATTGAATATTTGCTTTCGTATTTAGGCACAACGCTTCACCATATGCAATTTTTAATGATTATTGTCATTTTATTATGTTGGTATTACTGATACTATATGGAAGGCTACATCATACCGTAACTGACTTCATGGCAATATATTCAAAGGCGCGTAACCGAAAAAACCTATACGCTAGGTTTGTGTAACATGGTTTGTGATTCAAAAGAAAGTGCCCCTTTATAACGCCTACTCACGTCAAGGCAAGAAAAACATCCCAGTTTTCAAGTAGTTTAGCGGCTACGCTAGGTTTGTGTAACATGGAATGTAAAATATCAGTAATACCAACATATTAAAATAACAATAATATTGCAAACAGAGTGATTTGACAGTGTTTTAAAGCAAATTTTCAATTTACGTAACTAAAATTAAAAATGTATCATTTTCAACCTCCCCCAATGCAAATAGTTGTCTTTTACGGTAATTAAGAAGAATCTAAAAGTTTTATCAAAAAAAGTGCGTATTAACCGTTGACGTTTGTTCCGAAGAATTACCAATTTATTTTCATCCATGAATTTGTGCACTCTCCATACTGTATGTACAGATTGTATATTTTCACTTGTTTTCAATTTCAATCATAGTTTTTAATAATTTATGGACTTTATAATGAAAGTAGTAGGTGTGGTGAACACAATTAGGTGCTTGTAAACAATTGTTATGTTTGAGCAGGTTAGCAACACTTTTGCAACTTGCATCTCTAATCTATGAATGCAATTACTTTAGTAATTATTGCAAAATTTTAATTTAATGGTTCTACTTCCTGTTTTGCGCAAATAATAATGTTCTGTTTTTAACTTCATGACTTTACATACAACTGAATTTGTACAGAATTGTTCAACTTCATGGAGAACTGTCATCATTAGGTTAGAATAACCAGTCGTAGTCTGTGTTCATTAAAAGGTATCATTAGTACAACTTTGCACACGGTACTCCATTTTATTACATGTTCTGAGTTTGGTGGACATGAAATTATTTTTAGCATTACAATAATTTCTAACAGTTTAGCATATAGCAAATTATTCCCTCTCTAGCGATAGCTACCTTCATTTGGGTAGCTGATTTTTATGAATTATAAATTTAACTTTTAAAAAAAATAATTTGGCTTTAAACCGCAGTAAGAAGTTCGTATGTTCCATATTAATATTTGGAGATTTGATTTTTGTAATGAACATGGCCGAATCGAAAACCGAACCCTCGGAAATCTCTTTCGCTCGGGTGGTTAATTGTAGTGTTTATTATTGCTATTTTATTACTTGTTTATATCCCTCCCAGTATAAGACATCGAAATATATGTTACGATATACCTAGATACTATTTAAGAATGTTTTTTTACATTCTGCTTTAGGTTGGTACATCAAAATTTTAATTAAAAAGTGAAGTGGCGATGAATTTTGAATAAGGTAACAAAAGTAAGACATTTTTAACTCCTCCAATCTCAGTAGAATAATTTTGTCAATCTCATAAACACATTTTCTTTTTTGTCTGATTCTGTTCATATTTATGGTTATGTGTAATTCCAAAATGTGTTTGTTGACTTATCAATTTTTGGCAAAAATACCACTATGTAACCTTCTGTTTTTTGTGCACCTTCTGTATGTTGTTATACAGTTTTTCCTGTATTTTTTTTGTCTGGTTTGAGAAAGAAAATCTGCCATTTATATTGCTATAATTTCAAAATGTGTTTGTTAACTCATCTATTTTTTAACCGTTTCTGTGCCAAGAGCGAGATATCTCGCATTCTTGGCCGTGCCCAGCAGGCCGGCCATAGAAAAATAGCGAGTATTCTCGCTCTTTTTGAGCCTCTGTATCATACATATGTCCCATTTTTTATTAATTTAAAATATGGAACACACAGATACATCTATTGGGATGATTTTAATTTTTTTATTTTGATTTTTTTATTTTGATTTTTTTTATTTTTTTTTTAAATAAGATTTAAAAATGATTTATTTGGATTAAAAGTTCACGGCCTGCTGTGCACAGCTACATTTCTACCTACTGGCATTTAAAAGGTTAACAAAACACCATGATGTAACCTTCTGTTACCGATTCCTTATAAAAACATTGGTTTTTCCAGACACTCCAACGGGAGATGTTCTGCTCGATGAAGCTTTAAAACACATGAAGGATACAGAACCTCCAGAGACCATTCAGAGCTGGATCGAATATCTCAGTGGTAAGTGGTTATAAACATTTTTTATTGAGAACTTTCTGTTAGATAACAACACTTCATGGTTTCACAAGTTTGATGACAATTCCTGTATTTGACCTATTCTCCTTTTACCACATGTTTTACACAAACGATTTGAATGTATAATCCATAACTGCATTTGCATCAATATCTATATAAGTATATGAACGAAATGTTGCAAAAATGCGAGTTGATTGATTGCTTTGTGTTTTGAAAAAATATACCATTCAAAAGCTCGGAAAGGTATTACAACCTCAATATGTGCTCATTTTTAAAAATGATTTTTATTTATTTATTATCTGGTGCAATTCATTCCAGACAAGTAGGTGCGATGCATTATAATCAACCGTTTTTTTTTTCAGGAGAGACATGGAATCCATTGAAGTTGAGATATCAATTGAAAAATGTCCGCGAAAGGCTTGCCAAAAATCTCGTAGAGAAAGGAGTTTTGACTACTGAGAAACAAAATTTTCTTCTGTTTGACATGACTACACATCCACTTACAGACAATGTTATTAAATGCAGACTTGTAAAAAAGGTTAGTACACTGATTTCGTAGAGATGTTGCATCAAAGTGCTATCACAATTTTTATTTTTTAGTTAATTTAATTGGTTTTTTTTTTTTATTCCATCTTTTTGGCCACGGTCACAATTAGTTCTAGGCATATTTTGTTTAGTTGAATGGAAGGTATCACCATTTAGGAGGGACTAACATAAATAAACATAATAAATTATAAACACAATAAATCATGACCATAATAAATAAAGTTGAGGGCATCACTTCTGTAGATACTGGTGGCTGGCTACCAGTAACATTTTTTGTTTCAACTCCACACAGTAAGTAAGCCCTGAAGAAAATATTTTCCCTCAGGGCCTATGTCATATTTGGGGATCCATTGCAGCGGGTCTTTTAAAGGATAGGAAGGAGAGGAAGTTCTGGGAAGGAAAAGGTATGACGGAGTGGGTAGGAATCTGGAGATCAATGTGTCCAGGAGTGACTTATGAATCCATCCCCCCTGCTGCGACGCAAGCCGTTGGTGTCGAGAGAGTCTGACTGGAGAGGTTAAAGGTTTTCCATCATCCGGCCTCTCCAGATCCGGCCCGCCAGCAAGCTGTGGACAGTCGCATCCTAACCTGAAGACCTGAACAAACTTCACCTCTGCCAAGTCACCAAACGTAGCGAACCACTTGGGGTGACCTATGGCAGAGGTTTTGGTTATCCAATGAATGATTCCCACTGCGGCGGTACCCATACCCGTCTCCCAAGCTAATTTATTTGTAAATTTATCTTTTAGCTGTCTGCATCGGATAAGTTCGTAGATCTGTAGGTTTTTGTATGGTCAATTAAACGATTCTTTTGAAGTTATTATGATAGAATTTTAATAACATTTTTCTATATATATTTATAAAAGAAATTTTCTACTAATGCGTACATCAAATTATATCTGAGAGGGCAGAACGAATGTCTTTTTGTTTTTATAATGAAATTATTATTATTTCCAATGACAACAGATTTAGTTCAAATTAATTGACCCATCTGATTGCCGTGAGCGCTGTTTTTGAATTTCAAAGATTTGCATAATTTTATTAATTCTTTTGGCCGCTGCCACACTGATTCAAATATATTGTTATGTATATATGTATTATATTCTAACAAGCACATGTGAATTGATATTCAAATGCAAACTTCAATGCATTTTTTTTCTGCAGACGGTTTCCGAGAGATAAAGTTAGTTAAAATATTTTCTATTTTTTCCATATTTATGCTTTACGGCAGTTCCAAATATTTAACCCTAAAAATGTATTAATTATCTAGCCTTTTCCAATCGCTACCAATTAACTTATCTAGAAATATAATCCATATCAATGCCGAATCATTTATTTGACTCAACAAGCTGAATTATTGGTGACTCAACAATGAAACTCGGGAATTTTAATTAAATTAGTTAAGGAAAATGAACCCATGTAAAATAACTGTTACTTTTTCACATAAGTCGGTAACCAGGGCATTAGAATTCCCTTGGACTATTGAACAAATGCAGGCTTCAAAGCAAGAACCAAAAAATTTTGATGCATAGAATAGTGGCAAGTCGTAGAATGCAATATATCAACATGTTGAACATTTGAAAACTTCAACCAATTCATTTGTTGATCCCAGAGTTTTAGTAGGATGAGGTGGGTCTTGTTCAATTCTTTTTCAGTTTATAAATAAAATAACTAATTCTTTCGCAGTGGTCATTTGCCAAACAGTTTTATAGCAGGTTATGAGACAAGGATACTTACATGATAAAAAAAGGATATGTGTTTACTGAAATTGCCTTTAGGTTTATTCTACATCAATTATCATTTTGCGTATCGTGGATTGGGTTGGAAATTGCTAGAGCACAAAACTGACTGCAATTTTATTTTGAAACGTGTTGAAGATAGGACCTTTCCCATAAAATGGATAAACTTGATGTTATTTCTACCGGATTAGAGTCGGTAAACTAAAGAATGTTCTTTGCCTTTCATGTACCGCAACTTTGCCGATTTTATTGGGTTTGTTTCTGCAAAACAGAATGGTGATTATTAGAGACCTGAAAATTTCGCATTTGTGATAATGAAATTTTCTTACCCAAAGTTCATACTTTATACGGGAAAACGAGAATTGTCCATTTTCATGAGAATTTGCACTTGTTGGAAAAAATGCCATTTTTTATATTCTTACTTGATTTTCTTGTTTAAAATAAAAAAAAAGTAGTATTATGCAATACAGTCTAAATTTTTCTTTGTTTGTGAATGCAGCTACATTCATGTCAAAAATGCAGCTGATCATAATTTTTCCGGTTTACTAAAAAAATAAGGTGCTTTTTTTGCTGCAAATTACCAAAAAATTCATTGTTGCTGAAAATACCACCGCTTTTACTGAAAAATAACACTATTTTAAAAAAAAATTCCACAAAAGTAATGCGAAATTTTCAAGTTCCTATTGGTTTTTTCCAGTTGACCCTGCCTCCTAACAAATTGTGTTTCTGTGCATCAACCATAAGGCGCTTGCCAGACTCTAGAACTACTTCTTTTGTCAAATAGCATTTAGGGATGTAGTGATGGATTTGGATGGACAGATAAAAACGCTAATATTACAAATCCTGATTTAGTCTCGACATATGCCTTGTGTTGAAATGCGTTTTATATTGTTCTATGGCATACTTAATTAATAACACAAAAGTGAAGCATGTACAAAAGTATAGTGGAATACAGATAGCTTATCTGTTCCGTAGGCACATTAATATTACATGATACCAGATTAGGTTTTATGGATAATTTGCTTTGAAACAAATAGTAACTAGAAGTTAGCAGTTCACAATGGGCTTTTGATGCCTACCTGGCAGTATGGCAACGAGGCATGGATTTGGCAGAGATGGGACGGAAGTACACAACTGTCTTATAATCGAATTGTCAATGTAATGAATAAAATCCAGGGACCCTTAAAAGTTTTGACACTTATGGCAGATGGGCAGAGGAAGGAGAATATAATATACAATGACATGAGGAGTCAAATGCTTGCATTGGGCCAAGAGTCAGTATAACATAATGTACGAATGTGAATGAATCAAAGAGCTTGTAGCAAAACATCAGTATGTGGTGTACTCTCCTCTCTACTTATGTTTGCACAGCAATATAATTTTTTTGTTACATTTTATTTACAATAAATTATTTGTTATCTTTGATAATGCATGTTTTAAACATAAATTTTTTGCACCACTAAAAATTTAATGGAGCATAACTTTGAAACATTATTTATATCTCAGTATTGCGTGAACAATTTTAGCTAAGATTGTAAATTTGACTTGACTCTTCAATATTTAGTAATATTTCTTATCATTTTCCAAGATTACTACTTAATCAGGGTTTTGGTTAAGATTATAAGTTTTTGTTACGTATTATTATTTGAATTGCTATCTGATGGGAGACGTGCTTAAAAATAGTTCTTGAAATATCATTACTACACTTATATTTGATATAACAAACAAGAGTGCGGGCATAATATTTAATTTAATTTTGATAATTGTCCACTTTTTATGATCGACGCAAGATTATTGAGACGTGTCATTCAAACTAATGGGATATAACAATATAATATATGATAGAGAAACATATCATAGGTTATCCACCATGAAATATTACTTAATATCTGTAATTTTTCTCAACTCTTTATAAATAAATAAATAAATAAGAATCTTAATATATGTACATCACAAAATCATTATCAGGATTAATTTTTGGGTTATTATCCCATGTTGCGTTTCCTCCTTCTTTAGCCTTTTTCGAACAGCGTTACAGAGTCCATCACCAGGGGAGATGTCATATAAAGTAATAACTAGAGATGCCACGAATATTCGGCTGCTATTTGGTATTCGGCCTATTCGGCTACTTTTTTAACTATTCGGTATTCGGCCGAATAGTTCGCAATATATATATATATTTTTTAATAATATTGGACTTTTTTTTTTCACGATTTGGTATTCGGTATTTGGCCGAATAGTTCGCAATATTCGGCCGAATACCGAATACCAAATCATGAAAAAAAAAGTCCAATATTATTAAAAAAAAATATATTTTATCAAAAAATCAGCATATTTAATACTTAAAATCTATCAGTGTTAAGTTATGATGAATGAAAACATTTTTTTCAGCATTTGTTGGTAGCAAAGGATTGCACTTTTCATTATAAGTAGGGAGATGATAAATAAGTCTTAGCATATTCTGTTAGGCTGTTTGTAACTATACTGTTTTGCGTTTGCTAAACATCACTTGTAAGGGTCTGCTATCCGATCTAGGCCAACAGTTTTCATGTATTTTTTAAGACATATACACTACAAGTTTCAACGTATTTTTAAACGACTTCGAAAAGGAGGAGGTTATCAATTCGACGGTATTTTTTTTTTTTTTTTTTTTTAATGTTTGTTACCTCAGAACTTTTGATTGGGTCAACCGATATTGATGATTCTTTTTTTATTAGAAAGCTGATGCTTCCTGTGTAGTCCCATTTTAATTTTGTCCAGTTCTGACAATGGGATCCATGAGAAAACCATATATGTCTTAAATTTGCAATAAGTATGTGCCCGACAATCGGACGAATAACTCAATATTACGCCAACAGATTTCGATGATTCTTTTTTTGAAGTAAAACTTCTTTAGGCACGCTTTGCACGTTATTTTTGGAGTCGGTGTCAGCCAAGATCTCCACATCTCACCTATAACTACCTATATATGTAGTTACCTTGGCTGACACCGACTTCAAAAATAACAATCGTATGAAATTATTTTTTTACTTTTTAGTGCATTTTTTGAAGTCGTTTTTTGTTTTGTTAAAATTTTCGTTTATTTAAGATATACACAATGTAAGTAACACAATTTAATGTAACAATCAACAAATAATGCATGTTGTGGCACGACCTACTCGCAAATGAAACAAATACGCCCACGGCGTAGTTACCAGAGGCGGCCCCTCCCTCAGTGCATTTGTGCACTGCACTTCCAAACTTCGATATCCGTCAGAAGTGTAAATTAGTATATCCTCTTACGAAGAATTCCCGCCAATTCGTTACAAAATCCATACCAATTGACTAGACTCCCTTCCATGAGAGAAAGGAATTCGTGCACATTTTGTTATGCCTAGGCGTGACGTCACATGAAGGTATATTTCTACTGGGGTCATCTCCAGATGCTGAAGTGCCCGTGCCCGTGAAATGAGCATGACAGTGATAGACCCATACGAAGATTGACGTGTGAAAGCAGATAAGATATATGGTGCTGGCGTGCATTGCCGGAGCAAATGACAAAACATTAAACTTGCGTAATGCGGTCCCGAACCTTCGGAATGAAATAGTTATGTTTAACGAATTTAGAACTAATTAACAATGTTATGTTTTAACGCCATCGGTCGCCAGCCTGGCGCATCATCCTCGGTATTTTTTCGGGGTTTTAGCAAGTTTTATTCTGTAAAAAAACTTATTTAAAATGAGTGCTACTGAAAACATTGCGATTAACGTCGAATTCATCAAATGTAACTTAGTGGAGTGTTTTAGTGAAACGGTTAAACTTTTAAAAATAATTTGTACTATTCCAATGACAACTGTTGAGTGCGAACGGTGTTTTTCTACGTTAAAACGTGTAAAAACATTTGTGAGGAACACTTATGTCCCAAGATCGACTTAATGCTTCGTCAATGATGAGCATCGAAAAAAGTTTGATATCTTCTATACCAGAGTTTAATAATCGTGTCATTAAAGTATTTTCACAAATGAAAGAGCGACGAATGGATTTTCTCTACAAGTGAAGGTTTGTACTAGGTATGTCGCGCCCTTTAAATCACTTTATTTTCCCATGTTAATGCTAACATTTTTTTGTGAAATGCACTGCTCGCAAATTTTGTCACGGGCCGCCTCTGGTAGTTACCGCACGCACTTCAATGACCTGTCACCCGCGAAATGTACTAAGTGTCACCGAATATTCGTCGCTTCGGCCGAGAGCCTAGCCAAATATTCGGTATTCGGAAAAATCACTTTTCGTGGCATCTCTAGTAATAACCCTTAAATTAATCACCATAGTACATTTGGAAAATCTCAAATCATATCATCATAATAACAGTTTGTTTGTCTCACTAAAAATAACCCGCAAACTTTGAGCTCTGATCTCATGAAATTTTCACTGGTATTTTTAGTGCAACCATTTTTAGCTCACAATTTCTCCCAGGCGCAATGTTCATTTCCATCAGCATAGTAGAATTGAATGAAAGAATTTTAAAATGAAAGAACTTGCAGAACTTGAAAAATTTGGCTGGCAATTAAAGTTGCCACCTCTTTATATATGTATATTTTTATTACATCCTTCTAATTGGGTATTTTTGCTTCCTAATCGATTTTTTAAGTAGGTAGGTGATGTTTCTGCCTACTTGTCTTCTTTGTGTATTTTTGAATGCTCTATTCGTCACTTTATCAACTTGTTTGTTCAATATGAATGTTTTAAAAACCAAAGGTAAACACCGCAACAGCAGATGTTTCAGAAATACTGTTAACCTAAACATAAAGTTTTGTTGGTTGAATGTATTATCGGTTTATTGGTCTGCCATTGATTATATTATATTTACCCAGTATTTTTGTATCACTTGTTTTGGATAAAGTAATTTCTATATCTAATGAAAATGCATTAGTTATAAAGTTACTTATTTACTTCATAAACATGATATAATTAATCTATGCTGAATATAAGAATATCGATTTTCACGTGTAATGTTAGTAGTAGATGGTAAAAAAAGATCTTGCTATTTGTTGCTATCACTTGATCTTATATTGGGCATCCTGTTTGTAAGTTGAAATATGGATGATCTTTAAAAATGTGTTTCTGATGGTCTTATGGTGGATGGTGATGAAATCTCTTGTTTGTGATGGATGTTTTTAGAAGAAACAAAACTTATTGCTGACAAACCGTTCTGAGAAATACATAAGCCATGAAGTTCGCCTTCTGCCAGTTGTTATTTTGCCGGGTGTGTTGCATTATGAGCTGAAGCTAATGAATATATTTTAATAGCAGGTGGTTTTTGTGATAAATAAATACCTGTCTTGCTGATACTAGTACAATGTAATTCAGTTCACTGAAGGTTATTATGTTGCCAGAGGTGTACTTAGTAATCTCACGCATAAAATTTTAGATAAATCACACATGAATAATAATTGATGTTTTCGAGAAAGGACTCAATAAACTTATTCATCAGAAAAACTCATTGTTTCATCAGCTGCACACAGTATGACTTATTGAAAACATTAAAACAGGACATTTTGGTGCCCCGAAGCTTTCCCCGGGGATAACAGGCACTTACTTAACTTTGGGCAATATGATGGTAAATATGATTTTATGTTTCATTTCAGATTCAAGAAGCGGTACTGACTCGGTGGGTGAACGACCCCCAGCGCATGGAGCGCCGTACTGCCGCCCTGCTGCTCCTGGCACACGCCTCCGACGTACTGGAGAACGCCTTCGCCCCACTGTCGGACGAGGACTACGAGCTGGCCATGCGGCGTGTGCGGGAGTTGCTGGATCTGGACTTTGAGCAGGAGAGCCTGAAGCCCAACTCGCTGGAGGTGATGTGGGCCGTGTTTGCCGCCTTCGCCAAATAGCGGCCGGCTGGTGCCGGTCACTGGTGGTAGCCAATCCGCGCAGTGTCACTCCCTCGAGACTTTAGTGTTTGTTGCCAACCAACTCACCAGCCAACTGACCAGCCAACCACCAACCCTCCAGTGCTATGACCTATTGACATTTGCCACGGTTGGTCCCTTATTTCTTTATCAGAACCAGTCACCGGTCACGTTAGGTCCTCTGCAAAAATAATATACCATCTCTCATCGTAATTAATTATTAACCTTCCTCTTTTTATTTTTAGGTTGGGGTGTTTCAAATTTCGTCACATTTGATGACTCGTTCATTTCATTAAATTATGATCAGCTGACAAGCATAACATAACTGTTATGTTTGAAAACCAATAACATTAATCAAAAGTTAAAAAGAGCTGGGAATCAGCATTTAATGGGGACAGTTCAAAAGTAAAAAATAAAAATGGTGCTGATGGTCGATTTAATTGGCAACGAATATGATGGAGTTTGAAATAATCCAACCTTAAATCACTGTAGGATCTCACAGGTACAGAACCTTATGGTGCTGGATTACCGGAATGAATGGGAAACTAGAAAACGTGACATGAAATGTGTAATACATAAACTGCCTTTCTTATAAACAGTGGGTCTATATATATATATAACACCGCGTTTCTGAATTCTGAAAAATTTGACATAAAACCACGGTGCAGGTATGAGTAAACCAGCCTGACATCCGGTTTAACTATACCGAAACAGAACCGGCGCGCGAGGATCTAATAAGTAAGACAATTGTTTATGTCTGATGTTTCATGTGTAGTAGGAGAACATATAATGTTTACCGAAATAAGCTTCTTATCAACAATTGTTTTGTCACACTCGAGTCTCAACTCCGATAGTGCTGGATTACTGGATCTGTCGGGTGCTGTGCTGGATTAGTGAGATTCTACCGTATAATATTTCCACATTCCTTTCATAATTTATAAGGGGTTGATTTGAAGAGAATTTAAAATTTATTTTTGTCATCCATTTTCTGATGGGAGCGTATTCTTTAGGTAAAATTGTTTTCTATGAATAGATTTGAAATCATCAGTTAGTGAAATTAAAAGTGTACATAATGTATTTAAACAATCATCTTTAAACTTTTACCTAATAAATTCTATTAGCTGAATTTAAACTATTTGGGGTTTGGAATATTAATGAACAAGTTTCTTGTTGCAAATATGATGTCGCAAATGGCAGTTTCCGCATGGGAGGAAGTCCGAGGCAGTTCTGAGAATAGAATTGATATTGTATGTAACTATTATAATAAAAGTGTTAGTTTTCATATTAGACAAATAAAATAAATATTTGTGAGCCCAATTTCATATCCTAATTTGTAACCCACTGTCTATGGGTTTCGTGAAATTGTGAAGCAAATAAAGTATTTTAAAAATTGTTTGAATAATGGCTTTGCATATTGATGCATTAATTATGTATACTAAATATGCTTTATTTATGCTTAGCGAAGGTGATGAAATTTAATTTCATGAAGGGATCCACATTTATTAATGAAGAGATTACATATTTAAATTTGTTCAAAGTTTCCGTCTTAGTTCAATAGTTTATTATATTTGAATGGTTTGTCTAATACCATATTATGTGTACAGGGTGAATGGTACCTAATGCGAAATATTGAAGTAGACAATCATGTAGACATACACATACAAGCACAAAAGGTCATTTTGACAATTATGTAATAATGAATATTTCAAGAGGTTAAGTACACAAATTAAAGTAAAATTCAGACATAATGTTCCCACATAAGTTTTGTTATTTCGGTTCTTGTTTTTTTTAGATTTTTATTTTATTTATGTTAATACCGCACAAGAGTCCCTACTGTTGTCGTTGCTCCTAACCAAATTATAATACATATGTCAATACTTTTAGGAGTAATAATAATGCTAGTTCGAATTTATGAAAACCTGCGAGCATAAACGAGCTTTTGTATTGAAAGGCGTAACTAATAGTTTTGCTGACGGAAGTTGGATTTTATTACAAAATTTTTAAAAGTATCCATTGTTCGTAATAGGTTTATGGGTTATGCTCGCCAAGAATTTTTTTGGAGTTTATAATTTTTGTTAATTAATGAAATCCACATTTCTGACTTTCAACCAGTTAGTATGTAAATCTACTATATATATTTTATGTACTTAACATGACCTTTTTGGCTTGGTGATTCGCCCCTAGTATGTCAATTTTTCCATCATTTACCAGTCACCCTTGCAGTTGCACAAGTACAGTTAGACCTATTTTGATTTCATTTCAATGTTGAGTGCGCATACTTTGCAGCGTCTAGTGTACACTTTTCAGTGTTGAGAATAATTCTCGCAGCAACCAATAAATCTCATATTCAACACTTCAGGTTGTATTATAAAGTTCATATTATGTATTTGCTAAAGAGATGGGCAACTGTTGAGAATGGTCCAAGAAGTCAATCAAATTAAACAGAGTATTAGTTAACTTTGATTATATTTGGTGATACTTTTGTTGTTTGGGATTAGCACTCCCATCAGAATAATAGTGCCTTGGTAAGCTTCTGGACCTCTCCCAACAGCCTTTATGTTATATTATATTCCTAGTGATTAGCGTGGCTGTATTATTTTGTAGTGCATATTTTTATATGGATTACTTTTTTTCCTTAGGGCACATGCAGTATGAATTTTCTTTATTTATGAAAAATAAAAAAATGTATGATATAAATTTGAATAAAATATTAATTATTATTATTGTATATATCCAATGAATGAATGTCAAAAATATATTATAATTGCATCAATTTTAATGGCCATAAATACACATTAAACAAAATGTCTTAAAGCTTTTTTCTTAAACCATTATACTTACACCCATATTTAAATTTCAATATCTATGCCCATAACCACATACTCTCGGATTTTATAGCTTTTCTAGTTCGTAAAACTGATTTGAAATATTATGAAGTGTTAAAAACCTCTGTCTTATAACTAGTAGGCGGCCGGCGGAGGCAAAATGTATGGCGAACGATATGCTGAAATAGGCCAAAACCAAATGATCTTTTATAGCTAAGTCTGTTGGCCCCACAAAACAAATTTGACCGGTTAAATAAATATAATTTAATTGTTTTGCCTTTAAGAATGAGCGGCTCTGTAATCTTGGTTTTGCCACCGCCAGCCGCCTACTACTTATAACCTTTGGTCTCAAAATGCAATGTAAATAATTTCAGAAATAATATGCTTTTCAAATATAATTATTTGTTTTCTGTTTCAAAAGGTCAGACGTCACATTTTATTCAATTTATTATTTTATCGCAGAGAGGAAATTAGTGTTAAAAAAATTGTGTTTGCTCACATTCTATGGTCAAAGTTTATGCAAATATTTTTATGGTTTTGTATTTTTTTTGTAGCTTGTCTAACAAAATGTTGGTTGTCCACAGTACACATATACAATGTAAAATGGACAACAGGCATGTTTTGATTTCACTGAGGACATTCTGTCTTTTAAGATTTGTAAGAACCAAGAAAGGCGTCGTACATTACATACATATTTATGTTTAAAAAAAAAAACTGGACAGCCTAACTTGATCTTTGACATCTGAGGAAAAGATTTAAGTATTCATCCATATATAATATATTGTTGAAGTGTGAAATAATTTTGATGTGTTTTGAAAGCATTGTAAATTCTAATGACACCCAATTCAATATAAATGCATGTACATATTATGTAATAGAGAAAACTTAACAATCTGACTTAAATCTAACAATACCACACCAGTTCCATTAAAACTATTCAACAATGGTATGTTTAATATCTTAAGAAATTGACTTGAAATGACTTAATTTATTTATCGGAAAGATGTGACGTGGTATATATCTATAAACTGTTGATGAAGTCCCAATTTGCTTTCCAATATTCTTTAGCTTTCGTCCAACACACAGTTTTACATACAACTTTGATGTTGCCAGTGTGGAAAGAACAGCTATTTCAAAAAATCGAAGTGCAATTCACATGCGGTAGAAGTGAAACCTTCAGAAAACTAAAGCAGACAAGTGTGGGGAGGCTACAAAGCACCGCACAAAGAGGAGACCGATTATAATATCTAATTCTCTCAGGCTAAATCCTATAGATGTACAATTATACACATGTGCTTGTCTCTTTTTAGTGTTGCTATTTTTCGTTTCATCGATTGACAAATAATATTACAACACCTACTATCCGGAATCATTCAAACCAATTTAGTTTATAATGTAATCGAAAATCAAAAATTATGCAAATTTTCTTCTTTGAGAGGCGTTTCAGTGCTTTGATTTATCTCCCTGGAGAATGGGGCAATAGGGCAACAGGGCAATAACGCCATCCGGATGATTGGCAGTCCACCACGATGGTGTCCAAATAACCTGCTTTCTACCAAAAGAATAGTTATTATAAAATACCTACAACTTTCCATATTTCCCATACATTTTGATGGCAGTATGTTACACTAGCGGCTTGAGTTAAGCCCTGTTCAAACACAGCTATAAACCCCAAGCAGATATCTGTCGAACCGCGAGCGCTTATATTTTGTACCATTCATACGAAGCTATCAAATATTTCTTTCTATGGTAGGAGAGGGGGTCAGATGAATTAGCAAGCTGCCACGGAATGCACATTTTCTGTACTAAATCTGTCAACTTCACATTATTTGTCATCCACCGGTCTAGGCGGCTCCGTAATTAAAATAACCCCCTCTCCTGTTTTCGTCGGAGAGGGGGTGCTTAACTTCTGGTATATCGCCTCAGGAGCGGTTACGGCATAAGATGTGTATTGTCTATGGTTGATCTGCGCTTAAACCGCTTAGGTCTGAAGGGATTGTATGGAGAGTGATATTTGGCTTGCTATGATCGTTCATAGTTTGTAGCTGTGTTTGAACAGGGCTTAAAGAGTTGTTTACCTTTCTTTCAGACGTTTTAATGGATTTTATGTGAAATATTTTCTTTATTATATTATTATTAAACTAAAGAAATTGAAAATTAAAAAGTAAATATTAGGTAACCCGTGTATGACCTCACTGCTTTTTTGCTAATACATATGTTTGTATTAACAGTTATAAATCTACCACTGCCACCAAGTTCTATGTAAATTCAATTATTTGCATCCATTATCAGGAAGGAATGCAACATGCTTCACCAGCGTCTCAAGTGACCAGCATTACCATCCAATGCAAAATTCTGCCAAAATATTACTGGAGTTGGGTGAATTATTACTATTCTAGGGTACTTGGTTTCAGTGGCATAGCTAGCATGGGTGGCACCCGGGGCGGATAGGGCGGATAACGTGGTTGATGTCGTCGTCGTCGTCCCCCCCCCCCCCCATTAAAGTTGACAAACATTAATTTCGACTCAAAAAATTGGTCTGTCCTGGGGGGGGCCGCAACTCGTGCGCGCCGCAATCCACAAAGTGTCAGTTTTTTCGCCGAACACAAAGGGGCGCGCAGTGTGGACGGGTTGTTTGTGTCTATACCGCTGAACACGCGCGAACAATGGAGGACTTGTTCTCAGCAGACTGAGCTACGTTCACTGTTCGATGTCGGAAACAGATGCGAGTAGGTACATGCTCGGTTCGTGCGCGCGCTGCGTTCACACTTATGAAATGTTCCTTTCATATTATATTTCATGTTACGTTACAGCAATCTGCACCCGGCTTAAGAACTTCACTGTGAAATTTCATTTCTATTGCATTGATTGCTGAATTACTTTTTGTAATGGCTTGCATCAGAGTGATTTTTTATGATAGATTTTTCGTGGTAACGTCCAGCCGAGATTTAAGTCTATTGAAAATTTGCATTTTGGTGATGGATTTGAGAGCTATCTATTGTGGAATTCCTCTAATATAAAATAGTCTTGAATGTTTTAGAAAAAAATTTAGCGGGGTCCAAAAAATGATGAAATAATTTTTTTACTGAGAAAAAAAGTCTAGAAACTATTTCAAACAATGTGAAGTCGATGGACACTGATGTATTATTATTTGATATAAACTCCTAATTATGTTATTATTTTAAAATTAATGATTACTATTTCAAATTAATATAATCATATCTGACTAGACAAAATTCGTATACATATTTATTAAATGTCGACATTGTATCTATATGTTATATAGCTGTAAAAGCTTATGAAAAAATCTGGATTCATTTTATAGGGATTGCTTTGTAATATTTTTTGTGTTTAACCACTCGAGTGATGGTGATTTCTGGGTGTTTGGTTTTAATTAATATCATACCTCCAAATATTAATATGGAAACATATGAACTGCTTACTATGGTTTAACCTATTTTAGACGAACGTCATGTATACATGCCAACTGATCGCGTGCCTAAAAGACGAGCATCATCTATACACGACGCATATTATGTTATTATAATTGTTTAGATAACGAAATGTTTGTTGGGTTTGATTTGTTATCTTTGAACTGTTTAGATTACATCTACATATACTATATAAAATTAAAATGATGGATCGCAAAAAATCTGCCCTTATAACGACATTGTCGTAAAAAGGTTAAAGCCAATTTTTAGGTTTTATAAAAATCACATATGTACCTAAATTTGGTTAGCTATCGCTCGAGTGGTATCGCTCTGATAATAATTTTAATTTTTATGGATAAGAATTAGGCATTTAAAATTCCTGTAAAATATTGAATTATGACTAGAGAAAATTGACAGTAATGAAGTGTTTGGGATACTATTTTATTATGTATTTGATTTCCTATTGAAAATGTTCATATTTGTAGTTTATTTTTTATTCTTATTCAGCCTTTTGGCTCTTTGACAACATTCTGCAATGCTTATTTTCTGAGAAGACAGTTCACCGGGCTTCAGAAAACATTTCTGTTATGTTTAGTTCCATACCTGCAAAATTTTGAGGTAAGCTGCAATGTATATAAATGTGACGGCACTCTGAATGTTGATAATATTTTATTCAATCTAATTTAGTTAAAATTTCATTGAATGTTTTGTTTAAAATATTTTAAATATAGATAATTAAAAATATATGATTATAAAAATAATTACTTGTGTCTTATTTCATTTGCTTGTCCATCCCATCCATCCTTCTATTTTTTACGTTATCTCCACACAAGAGACCCTGAAGAAAAAATATTCCCTCTATAGCAGGAGTGTTGGCTATCCAATAAATGAAGGTCGGGGGGGTGGGGGGACGAATATGTGAGCGAAGCCGGGGGTAAAAGCTAGTTTATTAATAAATAAAAGTTTTCCTGTTCTGTTTCAATTTTAGCCCTTTGATTAGTGAGTTATTTTTTTATCATTTACATCATGGGAGTGATTGAGTGACATCATTGAGTGTAAATTTTTCTTAATTTTGAGTACATAATCGATTTAATCAATTATCTTCTTTCCTTTTTTTACTACACAAGTTAATTTCGGAGCTTTTTTTATTACTATAACCTTTTCTTATTGCATTATAAATTATAGTTGGACAAATTCAGTGGCTCTCAACATTTTACAAATAGAAAAATTGGATAAAGTCATATGGCTGCACGCATAAATGAACTTGACTAATACCGCTGCACGTATGCGGCGATACTCTAAATCAACCATACTCAACCTGCGGCCCGCCAAGCTTTTGTGTGCGGCCCTAAACACTTTATTATCAGGAAAATTTCATTCTAAATTTCGTATATCTTGAGATTCGTTTCGACTTTGACGCACAGATAGTGACACCCGAAAAGGATTGTTATTATGGTCCACATGATCTGGTGTAACAGTGAGATACGTTTTTTAGATTAGATAAGCCAAAAGAATTTTCATTATTTGTTTATGGGGTGTTATGCCGTGTTGCGCTACCTCCTTCTTTAGCCAACGTTTCGGACAGCGTTACAGTGTCCATCATCAGGGCAGATGTGTAAAAGCGTTATTTATTTATTTTTTTATTCACACGATAGATTTATTGCCAAAAAACAAATACTTGACACACAAGTACGTGAGCAAATAATTTATAAATAAAAGTGCCACTTCTAGAAACCACCGCATTAATTATAACTTATAATACATAACAACTGGTTAACGTCACTGGTTATTCAGGTACCTACTTGCTAATTTTAACAGCATTTTTTTACCTTTAAAGTATTGTTTTGTTATAAGTTAAATACGCATAAGCCGGGAGTGTCTTCAAAATGCAAAGGTTGAGTATCATTGCTCTAAATGGATCATTCGAGTGCCGATCGATACTCCTCAAAGGGTTAATATGAATAAATGAATGAAATAAAGCTTTGTTCTTTGTTTCAAACCATATAGTAAGGATAGCCAAATATAAAAACCTAATTCCAAATTAAGGTGATTTCAGTCGGTATCAACAGGCACAGTATTCAGAATTTACTAAAAAATGTCTGATTCATTTTATTTTGAAATATCATTAGGTATATTAATTAAAAAAAACAGATTCAAAGCATGTCTATGTCTCAAAAATTCCTTAGTTAATCTATTTTGTCTTGAAAAATGCATAAACCTCATCTCCTTCCTCTTGACTATAGCTCATCTCGGATCATGATCATCATCCTTATTCAATCGCACTTTGCAACTTCTGCCACTCCTCTAAAGAATCTCATTTTGGCAGCTTGGATCCTGGAACCTGCTCTTTCATTCATCTTCCAGATTTAGTAACATGTAAGCGTGGGGCCATAAACTGATTTACATATACATTAATAACGTTGTCTCGATATTTAGCTCAGCTTTCCTCATCATTGAGCTGTAAAGAGAGCAGGATACTGCTTGCCACACCTATTCTTTGGTCAATTTATTTGTCTTGTCAGCCATCACTTGAGAAATGGAAAGAGGAAATTAAGGAAGAACATGTAAAATTAAAACCAAAAAATATTTGCAGTAATTTTGTATTTGAAGTAAAAGTAAATGCTACACTTAATAGTTTTGTGCTAGTCTAAATATGTATCATAGAATAATAATTACGAATACGGTTGGTTACAAATATGCACACCTGTTCAGATTAACACTATCTTAATAAGAGGCCACTTTCTTGCAATAGTAACACTTAAAAATACAATCAGTCAAATATTTTAAGATATTAATAATTTAATTTAATATTATGCATGAGTAACTTATCTACGACATTGAATGTATGAAAGCGCTTTATTAAAACTTACACAAACTCTATTTCTGAGGTTGGTGATCTTAGTGTAGAATATGCAATACATTAAAGTACATAATTTTTTTAAATGAACCCAAAACCCATGATGATGTTGTTTAAAAAAATAATTATATGTGAACAACATTATGTTACGGTGAAATTAATGATAGTTTTTTTGTTTGCTGTTATACTCTTACGCATTTTCTAGTTATTATGTTTGACTTTCTCAGTTTCTACTACAATACATATCTGTTCAGATTACTAACCATCTCCACCAAACTCTAAAAATAAACTGTTCCAGATTTGTTAATTTGTAATATAAAATTTAAGCCACCAACCGTCAGATTTATCGACTGTAACCAATTATATATACAGATTGAGTTCATTACAACTTTCTTCATTGGAACAATATCTCCAACGAATCAAAATGTAAAATCCTCACAAAACTTTACCGTGTTATTATTTACAATGAAATTGTGTTATGAACTACCTCAACACATATAGATATTTATATAATCACTGCAAATCCACCACCGCCTATGTCAGTTTGTTTCCAACTGCAATCCAGCTAAGAACCAACCATCACTAGGTAATCATCTTTTCATTTATTAACAGCTTATATGTAATCTTTACATGGCCGACCTTTTGGACCTCTACATGCTATGTGTTTTCTGCAACATCCACGTGGGGATAATCGCCGCTGGATCACACCACGCATACAATCGCTGCATAGATAAGGTGTATGCATTGCAAAAACTTGTAACATGAATAAAATTATTGGTCTAATTTTATTAAAAATGTATTTTAACCTTAACACTGCTTTCCTCGAGTACGAATAACAGTTGTGGGAGGCACTCTTTACAATGATTGCACACAATGTCTGGAAATGTGTGATTAGATTATGCACTTAGAAGCGTATAAGTTAGAAAGCAGTTTAACTCTAGAAAAGTATACAATGACTTGTGCAGAGATGGATTCGCATTGAAGATATATTTATTGATAATAGTATGTTTACAATCTCAGTAATGACTAGTATAATTGACAGTTATTATTGGTTTAAGACCTACAACAATAATATATAAGGTTCTACATTATACCAAGGGATAGGGGTGTGTATTTTAGCAGCAGGATAAATGCCCAATATAAATAAGCTAATCATAAGACTGATCAAGATTTTATTTGCCTATCCTGTAATTTTTTAAACTAAGGTGGCTCTCTCAATAATCGAATGCTGAAAGACCCTGGCACACTGGACTGTCCCACAATGGACTGCGCTGCAAACCGTTACCTTACTTTAGCAAACATTACTTTTCTGCGTGTTGTGCAGGGTTTACGGCAATCGGTTTATGTCGATTCCATACCGGCCAGTGAGGGAGCCGCCTTACTTGTAGATTGAACGAGTTTTGTGTTTTTTTTTTTGATGGATTCTTGTACAATATAAGGAAGGTTTCGGGAGTAAAATGTAGAGAAATTACAACAGTTATTCCCTGCTTATAAAGGGAATAAAAAAGCTTCTGGAGTCTTTTTTAAGCCTCAATAACGTGTTGCCAATGGTCGCTATTCTTACCGCAAGAAGAAAAAGACACCAGGAACATTCTCTTTCCCAATGTAAACAGCACAATAAAGAAAATTAATATTATTTCTTTTTCAGGAGACAAATCTAATAAAATCTTTGAATTTAGTTAAAGTTTGTATAAAATATTCTTACTTTACTTGGACTATTATAGCTTACGTCCAAACGGTAGAAGAGAGATGTTAAAAAACTGAACTCATTGTCAAATCAATTTATGTTATAAGGTATCCGAAAAAACCAAATAAAATTGTTTTTCGATATTTCTAAATTTTCCGTGCCTTTCACAGTGCATTATTTCTTTGATCTACTTTTAATGTTATCAATGAATTTACCCAAATTAAAACAAAAGAGACGATCCTGCTATTGTTGCAGTATGGCGAAAGCAGAATTTTAACACCTGTCCTAATATAGCGGTGGCCTAACATCATTTGCATTTCCTTGTAAAAAGATTTTCAGTAATTAAGAATTGATTGTGCTAAAGTTCAGTTTAGATGGAATACCTGTTTAAGGCTCACATTCTATATGATATAAGTCTTATATAAAATGGTACTTTACTTGATTCATTAGGCATTGTGTTCAAATCGTACAATTATGAAGAATTTGTGGTTTATAATAAAAACATTAGAAAGCCTTCTACATATTTGCCACTACCAAATTTTTGGCATGTAGTCAAACAAACGTTTAGCACAGTTTTTTCCTGTCAATTCTCTAACAAACATTAATTAAACAAAAATACACATAGAAGATTCAACAATATATATTTGCAATAAAATTATCGATCTTCTTCTAAAACAAACTATTTGGTATGTAAGCAGATATCACGGAACATGTCCCTCACTGGCAGGGTTGGTAACAACTCACATTTCAAACTGGTTATGAATATTACTTTGTAGTGAGTGCGAAGTAGAAATGACTCCTGTGACACCTTTATGGTTCTTTTAAGTGACTCAATATATAAAATATAAACAATACTATCAATACCTTTCGTACGAATATGATAAATAATGTCATTCTATTTGTAATAATTTTATTCTTGTATTTTAGTATGTTCAAGCTCAGTTTTGTTTTCATGGTTAAAATGTAACACTGCCTATGTTCTCTCCCTTGAACAATTTGTTTCATGTCGTTAATGCTGCATTGCATCACCAAACGAAAATGTTAAGTTTTTTTTATCGCCTATGAAGAAAAACACCACCACATGAGGGACAAAAGATTTTTGCCCCTCATGTACTTTGCCATCACACGAGAAGAAAAATACGTATGAAACAAAAGAAATTTGCATAACAAAGAAAAATTGCTTTACACAAGCTAAAATAAAAACATCTTAAATCTAAATTCATTCTTATTAAATAAAATATTATTTTACACAAAATAACTATAAAATAATACCACATTATTAAGACAGACGATATATAGTAGACATTTATTCATATAAGCGTAATGGGTTTATACATAACATTATTCGTACTATTTATACTTAAAAAAAAAAACATTTATCTAACAACTGGTTCCAATACATAATGTAATGTTTTATGCTGAGGAATGTGTTACACAAAACAATGATCCAAACAAAAGAAAACTTCTAATTAATAATAAATTATAAATACTTTCGTGGGAGAATGTGAATAAATAAAATCAAAGTTCATAAACAAAGTAAATAGACAAATAATAAAACTAATTACCTCAGAAATAAATCATTCAATTCCAAATCACTCAGAAAAAATGTTTTGAGAACATCAGACATAATTTTGCCAAAATTTGCATTCTTAGAGAAGTATCTCATAGCAGATCTCTCAACCACAATAAAGTACCTACACAAAAATGTTTAACACCATTATTTGATTTATTTATTTAAATATGTGGGAGACCAGCTCAAGTTCGGGTATATAAAGAATATTTGTGCTGTTAGTATCTTAAAATTAATAAAATTATCTTTATATCAGACAAACTAATGCTTACTCAATATTATTACAATGAAAAATGAATTCATGCAATCTGGGAAAATTTGTGTGTAATTTGTTTTTATTCCTAAATAATAAAAAACGATTCATAAGCATTTTTGAATAAGTAGATACAAACTTCACAAAAAAAAAATATATAGGTATGTATAGTACACGTCAAACTTTAATACCGCCCCTAACTCAGTGCAATCCATTCTCGCGCAGGTATATGACTTTACAACGAACGTAAACAAAAGAGAAAGATGCATAAAACATATGAGCAACAGAGAAAGGCATGGGCGGAGAGTTACGCTGCTTTTCTGACGTTAAACTCGCTTATTGCTACGATTTCTGTATCAACGTCAGGTCGGTATTAAAGTTTGGTGTGCACTATAGACATTACATGAATTCTATATTGCACAGTTTTGCAAAGGAAAGTAATATTATTATGATTTACTGTATTTATGATACTGATTATTCTGGAATGTTACAAAGAAGATGCGTCAACACATCGGTAAATACTGTTTATCACAATTGTAAAATTAAGACATTGCACAAACAAAGATGAATGGCACATTTTTAGATACAGTATTTTTGGATGAATATACAGATCATAAATAAAATGTTTCAGTACTGAAGTACAAATTAGAACCACCAGATGGCAGATGTAAAGCCCCGTTTCCACGCTTGCAAAGCCTACGCAAACCTCCACAAACGCCAACGTGGAAACAGGTCATTTGTCTTGGCTTGCGTAGGGTTGCGTAGGGTTTGCGTAGGCTTGCAAGAGCTTGCCGCCGATCCAGTCGGGGTCGGATCCAGCGGCAAGCTTCGGCAAACGCTCAGTGTAATTTCCGAATTGACGGCGAATGCACGCCGTTTTTGCTCCATGCGGTATATCGATAATTAACATTACGAGACATATGTATGACGTAAGAGGCATGTCTGACTTATTAAAATGTATAAGTACATAATTTGAATGCACTAATTTAATTTATTGGATTTACCTAAAAAGTCAATATAAATAAATTTAATAATCTTTTATTGATGATTTATTATTTATTACAATAAAAAAACACATGATTTTTTATACTTTGCTTATATTATATTGTTTTTTTATACTTTGCTTGTATTTCAAATAAAAGTATGTTAAACCAAACGCAATAGCCGACACAAGTTCGGCGTCCGCCACGCTTGGGTGTTGGTAGCGTACTGAGGCAGTCACAAGCGTGTAAACGGCTTCCAAATGCCAAGCGAGAATTGCGTACGCTTGGAGCTTGTGGAGGTTTGCGTAGGCTTGGCAAGCATGGAAACGGACCATAAGATGGTAGAAATCTACTTTACTGACAAACAGATCAAATATGGTGGAACCATTAGCTCCATCCTGACACCGCGAAGCCTGTGACGCATGACTACAAGTGTGAGCAAATATTTTCAAATAAAAGAACATTTGCAAAGGCCTGAAACATTATTCGTTGTTCACAATTAATTTCGTTGACCCTTCTGACTGCAATTTTTTTGCTTGGTTGGGAACTCCTCAAACACTAGGAGAGCGGTGTGTGGACAGGGTTATTGATTAATTTGTGTTATTTCACAATTTATTAATTTAAAATAATATATATATAGTATACTTTCGGCACGTTCCAGAGTGGAAGATACTCTCAGTATCGCCCTGGTGTAAGACCACCATTCAGAATTGAAATGTTGCTTGAAATGGCTTTAGCCATGTTAGGTGACCAGATCTGAATAGTCAGGTACTTCCCCACCTTCCTCTTCCCTATCATCTTCCCCTCCCCATTAACTTTCAGCCTCACAACATACCCCAATTGGGGATGCCATAGTCTCACTGGCTCCAGACGGTAGCAGTTGGGACTCTTGTGCCGAATTCACATAAAAAAATATTGAATTATTAAAAACGTGCCATTTATTGTTCTTTGTACAATATTTTCGAAAACGAAAATGGCATGATAAAGTGTGTAAGTTGGTTTATTGTGATATTTAAAAATAAAATTATTATTGCAAAGAAAACGCCTGCACAATTTTTGTTCTTTTTTTACTCAATAGCATTATAGCATTAGCTTAGGCCAGAGATCGGCAAAACGCGGCTCATTGCATTCTTGTGTGAAACTCTTCAGACATCAATTCCAATTTCACCTGTGAGATGGAGCCGCCGAATGACCCTGGCTTAGGCAATTACCAGTTTGGTTTTCTAGAGAAATAAATTTATTTATCGATAAGTCTGTAATTTGGAAGAATGAGAATTAAAGCGATTTAATTTGTGCAAATTGAAATAAAATTAATATAACCACTTACATATCTAGCAAATTGGTTAAAAAAATCCCACGAGGAAATAACATCAACAGCCAGTAATAATAATAATTATTTTTGTGCTGTTTTGCATGGTAAATCAAATTCAACGACAATCTAAAAAAACCTTTCTTTTCCCAAACAAAAAAAATGAGGCTTAACATTGTCTCGTTCATGTCATAATGCTTACCCGAATATCCAATTACTATTACCTGTTTAAATACTACATAATACGATAAGTGTGGTAACACGAACTTTAAAGTAAGAGTATACAAATTGTGTATTCTGACATGTTAGCTAATTAAAATGTTTAATAGTTCAGGTTTGAAGTCATGATGGAATTTCATTGTTCGTGTTTGTAAAATTTTAAAATGACCTATCTGTTAACATGTTGTTTGTTACATTAATGGTTGGTTCTCTTGCCTGAAGAAGTAATGCCTACAAGTCCTAGTACAGATATCTATCACCAGGCATCCGTGTAGCGAACATCGCTCTCTTGCAAGGCGGGAAGACAGGGGCGAAGGCGGGCCCAAGTGGCGGCCGTCAACTTGGTACTGTTTAAATTCAATTTTCTAAGGCTGGGCAACCCTGAAAACACCAATCATTCATTTAATTATCCGGTAAAACCATTAAATTATCAAATAAAAAGAGATTTTTTATCTTTTTAAGCATTCAACGCTCAACATAATCGGCGAAGACAAAATTCAATTTGCATACTTTCTTAAATTCATTTCAAACCATAGATCACAAAATACAAAGCACATTATATATTAACCTATGAAATATTGCTGATGACCTTTCCGAGGGACGGGTTATATCATGTACTACTTACTACTTTCAATATTTTGTACAAACATGAAAAAAATCTGTTAAAAATGTTTATTTCGATATCTTTATTAATTTGAGGCGGATGTAAAAACCTCTTGAGTAAATAATCATAGTGAGTAAAATCCAAATATTGTAATACTTAATCATTGATGACAATATTAGCAACTGTCAAATGAAAATTTGAAACAGAAAAAGATATTAATTAAATAATTAAAAACACTTTGTTTGTACCACAATAATCTTTATTTAAAAAGTCGACATGTTTCAAGAGCGATGTTCTCTTCATCAGGACATTATATGTACTAAAAACTAAATTATCAAGCATAGAAAGACAGGCGTGGGTGGAAATGGAAGTAGTTGGAGTGGGGGGGGGGGGGGGGGGAAGTGGGGTGGAAAGAGGAGGAGCTTAGAAGATAGACAGGGGGGAGGGGGTTGCTTAGAAGATCATAGACAAAATTACAAAGGAAATATGTTTAAGATAAAGTTATTCACAAAATTAATTTGGTTATTAATAATGAATAATAATAATGAATAATAATAATAAATATAATAATGAATAATAATAATGAATAATAATGAATAATAATAATAATTAATAAAATGAAGAAAAATAATGAATAATAATAATAAATAATAATAAATAATAAGTGTGTGGAAGGGTTTAGTCTTTCATTTGGAAAGATTCAACCCGGACATAAAATCTGGAGCACCGTAATAACAAGGACAAAGACCAAAAAATGAAAAAATCTGGAGTTTACCAATTGAATTGTAATGATTGCAATCATTTTTTCGTAGGTAAAACTTGCAGAAATTATGAAACGAGGATTAAGGAATATTTGAGATGTCTAAATAGCAATAATTATTCGGAATTTGCTAACCATCTAATTGAATTTAACCATTCATTTGATATAAATACTGATTTTAAAATTTTACACACTAACGTTAGTGGTTTTCAATTAGATCTTTTAGAAATATTAGAAATTAGGAATGTCAATAGAAATTTAAATATTATTAATAACCAACTTAATTTTGTGAATAACCCTATCTTAAACATATTTCCATTGTAATTTTGTCTATGATCTTCTAAGCAACCCCCTCCCCCCTGTCTATCTTCTAAGCTCCTCCTCTTTCCGCCCCTCTCCCCCCCTCCAACTAATTCCATTTCCACCCACGCCTGTCTTTCTATGCTTGATAATTTAGTTTTTAGTACATATAATGTCCTGATGAAGAGAACATCGTTCTCGAAACATGTCGACTTTTTAAATAAAGATTATTGTGGTAAAAACAAAGTGTTTTTAATTATTTAATTAATAAAATGGTGCCACAAAGTGAATTTGCGAAATTTGAAGAAGAAAAAGATATATTTATCCAAGACTACATCTATGTAGATTGCATTTAAATAGGCAAGAATCTTGCAATCGTAGATAAAGGTAGCAAGCAGCCAATAAAAACATGGGTTGAGAATATAGTTGAAGTATAATATAGTTAAAATATGGTTGAATTAGCTCAGTGGTTAGAGCAGAGCCCTGCAAGCCGGCAAGGCCAAAGTCCTGGATTCAATTCCTAGACAGACCTAACCTTTTTATGATTTTTCTGTTTCAAATTTTTATTTGAGAGTCGCTAATATTGTCTTCAATGATTAAAAATGATGTTATTGAATGTTTACCGCAAACGGTTCTTTGATACAAATAGTTATCCACTTAATCTCTCCCTATCTCCTTTAATCCTCAAATTACACTTATTGGATCATCTACACAAAACATTACTCTACTTCTAACTTATCCCAAATCTTTCCCAGACCCTTAATTTTCCTAAAGGTTTTCCCTTCACTAATACATCTATTAAACATCTTTGGTTTTACTTAGTAAACTTTAAATTTACAAAAATGAAGTTAAATCTCATGGGAAGGTATTTACCCCATTACAGCGTAAGAATATGTCAACCAAGTACATAGAAAAACATTAGTTAATTTGTTGGTTGATAGGTACCTGAAAGAGCGGCGATTCCATTATCAGAAACCGGGGTCTCACAGAGGTTTAATACTTGTAGATGCTGCAAATGTTCAGCTATCAATAGAACACCGGCGTCCCCAAACTGCGTGGCCCACAGGTTCAAGTATCTCAGTGAGGGTAACTACAAATAAAAAAATACGCAACATTCATAAACAGCTCACAACATAATGGAAGAAATCAACATCATTAAAAAAAAATTACATTATGCTTTGTGATAAGTGAAAAAATGTGTAGGTATAAGCAGGAAACACTTAATAAGCAGGAATTCTTGTTAGTTCAAGTAAAATGACAAATTAGTGATTGAAAAATTTTATGGAATTCTGGCAATTAAAAACAATAAAAATAAATATACCTGAAATAGTCTTTCATCAATTATAAACATTCAGCAAAACAATTTCAATTATGACATACCTATGTTTCAAGCTTATTGACTTTTGATGAAAATGAATTTTGTCATGCGAAAGGTGAATAAAAACATTTATATCACAATAAGTTATAAACGTTGTCAAATATGCATGACTTGTGCTGGACTTCAAATGACGCAAAATCTCTCTTATGATGGGTTATTTTGTTGACAAGAGAAAAAGATTTCATTATATTTTGATTTTATACATTTGCTAATCGCAGGTTTTCATTTCAGAAAACCCATGAAAATGTAATGCTGGATGCTGCCGGCACACGGGAGGTTAAGGGATAAAATACTTACATCACAAGTGATTGTTTTTTTACAGTTTAACAATATGTAACCACTTTCCCATTTTATGAAAACTTACCGGCATTAAAATTTGTTATTTTGCTATAGAAATAACACAGTCCAAACACACAATTCTCTATAGCTTATCATAGTTGCTGTTATCTTAACACTTCAAATATGGTTGCTAACACAGTCATCAATGTTTATCATGTGAAAAAGCCTTTATTATGTGTAAAACAAATCCTATACAAAGTAGGCATTGATACAATTGGTTACCGAAATCATATGAATCAGAAAAGCTCAGAGAAAAGAAAAAAGGTTTAGGGACTGAGAAATTAACACAGAATCTTCCTCTCCTCTCCGTTTTCCGGATGGGTGTGTTAACAAATTCCACCGTTTTACCAAAATTGATAGATTTTTACCATTTTACCAAAATTTGTAAGAGTTTTTTGATAGTGATACGGAAGAAGTGCAAATGTATTAGGTTCAAGAAATAATATTTGAAATATTATAAAATTATATTTTTAAAGTAACGAAACATTGAAATACACCAAATATAAACTTTTTATATTGTTTACCTTGATTAGTTGTTCAGCAACAGCTGAGGTGACGTGTGTGAAGGCCAAGGAAAGGCATTCGAGGTTGCCGAAAGACCCCGCCGACAGCAGTCGGGCGACGTCAGCATCGGTGGCCCGGGACGGTAGAGTTAGGCGACGTGGTCCACCTTTTTGTTGCTGGGAAAAATAGATTAAATTATAATAAAATGAAAATCAATAGACAATATTTCTGCTAAAAGGAGATGAAGAAATTAATTTCTGTAATAAGCTGCCAGTACTGGGCATATTAAATCACCTTCGATTTAAGTAAGCCTGAAAAAAACTGTTCTGGAGGTGTGCAACCTAGAGGGTTCTGCATTAATGGGTATGGAGTTGTCTCCTACAACGAAATTTAATGTTATATACAAATGTATCATATAAATTAATTGGAAAGCATTTATAAGCTGGAGTACGCTAGTACATAAAGATGATTGAACAAATTAAAAAAAAAATCCTAAGATATGTTTACATGCGATCACACGGAATATATCAGAAATTCATGCATCACATGGAACTGCTAAAGGAGACAAATTATCAAAGCCTGGAGACCAGCCGTAATGCCGGACTCATGGTATTTGAATTAAAGTAAAACATTATCGATTGTCCATATCTCCTGTCATGCTGTGGCTTATTCGCTCCTGATAAATACTGTCGAACTCGTAGCCACGCCCTATTCTACATACCGCAGGGTGGGACAGATGTCATGGCTCAACATAGCATGACAAGAGGTATGACATTGCTTAAAATGCTCTACCAGCAGATATAGATGTGTTTAATATCACTATACCATGTTCAAAAAAAAATTATGTACATGTATTGCTAGTTGTAAGAAAATTGTATCATAATTGGACTTACCTGTCTGTCGTACAAAATAAAATAAAAAAATAAAAAATAGTACCTAAGATATAAGTCGTCAAAATGTTGATATTTGCAGCCGACGGAAAAGCGTGTGACATTACAGTATATGCGTAGCCGGTCTGCAGCTCTGCCATTCGAATTATGAATTGTACTGTTTGAGTTGTCACAAGGCACAATTGTATACATTTTACCAATGTTCACTTAGAAAGCTCATAACTGCTTCATTTTTGAGAATATCGAAAAACACATTTTACTGTCATTATTAACAACTGTTTAAGTACAATACATTTTTCGACCACCACAACACGGGCATGTGCCTAGCATGGTGGTCGAAAAATCCCCTATTTTATGTTAAAAAAAAATTTCAATGAATAAAGAAAACTTAAAAAAAAAAAAAAAATTTCATAAGAAAAAAGAAAGAAGACAACCTCATTGAAAACCATTTTTTTAACCAATTAACGTGATACGATATGTAGAGCAAATAAAGGCATACTAATTTTATCAACCTAATACATACTTGAGAACAGATTCGAAAACTACAAACAAGAATGAAGAATAAACAAAATAAAAGTTACCATCAAAAAAGTGCACTTAGAAAAAAGTAAGAACTCACCAGTTTCTTGAGGTGTACTTGTTTCTGGCAGGTCTGGTGCAGAGCCCTTCGGCCAGGAGCTGAGGAGCGGAGTGCTTGCACGGCCTCCAGGCGCTGCTGCTCGTCTCCCAGCAGCTCCCACTCCAGCATCAGGCATAGCGCTTCCAGGCCTGCTGGCTGAAATCACACAACATTGATGATTTTAACCACAATAATAATAATAATAACATAGAATTTATATAGCGCAGTTTGTGATATTTCACTTCAAGTGCGCTTGAGCCATAGACATAAGAAATTTGGTTTTATAAAGTCACTTAGCACACAAGATGCTATTGCTAATGTAACCTCATACATCAACGAATCATTGGATAAAGGTGAAAAATGTGCCGGTATATTTATCGATCTCAGAAAAGCTTTTGATAGTATATCCCATGAGATTCTCCTAAAAAAACTGAACAATATAGGTATAAAAGACAATGCGATTAAATGGATTTCGAACTACCTAAAGAATCGACCGCAAGTCGTAAAAATAAATCAGATTAATAGCGATAAAGAAATATCAGACTTTGGAATCCCGCAAGGTACAGTAATCGGACCAATCCTCTTTACCATATATGTTAATGACATTTTTTTTCAACCACTACATGGCCAAATAACTTCATATGCCGATGATACGGTACTAATAATTAGCGATAAAACTTGGGAAAAAGTAACATTTAAAGCCACCGAAGACATAAATATTTTAAAGAATTTCTTCGACGTAAATTTACTATCACTAAATGGTGATAAAACATTTGTAATTCCATTTGCAATACACAAAAATGATACCCCTAAAAACATTGATATCATCATTCATGATAATTCTACAACACATAGTAAAAATTATTGTATCCAAAACTGCACAATATTAAAAACAACAAACACAATAAAATATTTAGGAGTTATTATCGATAAAAATTTAAAATGGAAGGAACAAATTTGTCAAGTTGTAAAAAAAATTAGAAAATTGATTTACATATTTTTAAGAATCAGAAATTTTTTATCTGTAAAAAATTTATAATATATTACGCTTTGGTTCAATCAACTTTACAATATGCTATCATTAGCTGGGGATCCGCATACAAAACTAATCTTTCCCCAATTGAAGTTGTGCAGAGGCTAATTATTAAAATCATATTAAAAAAACCATCTGACTACCCAACGGATAAATTATTTAAGGAATTCCAAGTACCTTCTTTCAAAGATCTGTACAATAGAAATACATTGATTCAAATTATAAAAGAAAAAGAGAAGTATCAATTTATAACTGAAAATCGTACTAGACATAAATATATTTTTTCATGCCCAAAATTAAACACTTCCTTCGCACAAAATTATTATACTTATCAAGGAAGACTTATTTTCAACCGATTACCGGATGAAATTAGAAAAATTAATGATAAAATCCAATTAATAAACTCTATTAAAAATTTTTTTAAAGATAATCTCAAAAAAAAAAAAAAGTTTCCGACTAATCTAATCTAATTAGTTAATTAATTAATAATTAATCTAAACTAATTTATTGATTAATTTTGTTTTGTTTTTAACAACTAATTACAATAACTCAAGATACCTTATTCTAATAGTAAAATTGTTTATTAGTAGAAAAATACTTTTAATTACATATCACCGAACTTACAACTTATTGTTTTTTACATTCACATAGTAATTTAAGAACTCATAACATAATATAGCATTAAAAAATGTACACTACTCTTCCAGACACAAGCTAATGCTTCTATGGAAGAGTGGTATTAACATTCGAACATGAACATGTATGCTAATTATAACATTATCTAAAATGTATACTATAACTTATATGCTAATAAAAAAAAAAAAAATAAAAAAAAAAAAAAAAAAAAAAAAAAATCAACAGACCTGGGCATAAGAGAAAGGGGAACAAACCAAGTTGCACAGAGTGGGGAGATGGCGTGGCCGTCATTTTGTGGCCGGCATTTTTATCACTAGTATTTAGTTTGAGCTTTTCATATGTTACTCATCCACAGTAAACGAACTTGTGAAAAACATTTGTATGGGCTGTTTAAAATTCCAGCACTTTCGATGACCGTCAAATTGATGATCAGAACCATTTAGAACTTTTAATATTTGAACAGCCCCGTTATCACTCGGTCTGTTGACCCGTTTCAGTTTTTGTCATGTTGTTGCTTGTCAGGTGATTACAATTTTATAAAGGTTGAAACAAACCGAGAATTGACATTTTTTGACAGGTAACTTTCAAATGTCCATACATAACTGAAATGGCGCTAATTATCGACTGGAGGGTGACTAAATGCGATGGAGTTTCAAACACCCCCACCATAGCTTTTAATTAAGCTGCCACCACATTAGGGTCACTGAAATTATTTTGCGATTGAACACTGTGATTTCTAATGTTAGGATTTTCGCGAACTAACTCATTGAGTTTTGTAGATACCTAAGGTCGTTTAGCTATGGAAAGTATAACTTACATGAGCTCTGAGAGCGAGTAAAAGGCACGCCGGCAGCATTTGCGTCAGTTCAGTGAGGAATCTTTTTCTTTTGCAGCAACAATTCAATAGTGTCTCCAACTGGAATAGAATTAATTCATCACATATAATTCATTTACATCAGAGCGGATTTCTAAATCTGAATACGAACTATAAAAAAACTAGCTGTCATTGTAAAATCTTTTTCTAACCCATTTTTAATTAAGCTTCGAACTGTACATTATTTTATATCTTAAAATATAATGTAAAGGGTTTTGGGTAAAGCTATTGGGTTGCAAAAAATGTCAAAGAGGAGCATCTTTCTCTTTTGACACTCTCATGAAGAGTCAGAATAACAAAAGAGAATGTATGAGACGATTTATGCATGCGAATAAAACAAGGAGTGTGTGCCACTGGCAGTGTGTGTGGAGATGTGTGGCGGTCTATTCTCTCTGCTTACCCCCGAAACAGCAAGATGGTTTCTTAGTAAAGTAGTTATGTATGGTCCCTACCATATCGCCCCAAAGCTGCGCATGATCGGGGTGCGCCCCGGGGCGCGTGGGGCAGAGCAGGTGCAACCAACCGGGTCGTGGGGGGCGCAGCGGTAAGACGCGGCGGTGGACGGCGCAGCGGGGGTCGCGGCCCAGAGCCAGGGCTGCGGCGGCCAGCGCCCTCCCCGCCCGCCCCTGCTGCAAGGCGCGCACCGGTACTGGCACCGGCTGTAGCAGGGCCCCCAGACCCTCTGCCCAGTCAATGTATTCAGACCTACAATAAGAGATGGTCAATTATTTAATCATTTTAAATGCAACTAAGGTGGCAGTATTTCAAACGCGATCACATTTGATGACCAGCAAATTGACAATCAGGGCCATTACAATTTTTGATAGTTCATGACTTGTTTCAGCTCTTGATCAGATTGTATCAGTTCTCATTCATAATGGTCATGTTGATATTTTTTTGCGGACATTTTTTTCATTATTTCCAACAAAAAGACATTTAAGGTTAAACGTCACATACGTTATAATCTACGCATTCGCAGATGGCGCCAATCAAATTATTTTAGGTTTTTAATGCTTTTTGCACTTTATGCTTTAAAATACTAAGGTAATTAGACTATAAGTAAATAGTTTTGTCCATAAACAAAACCAAATCTTGAAAGGCTGAAAAATACAATATTGGATTGAGTCACAAATACAAAATTGTATTTTTCAGCCTTTCTTGAAAGATTTGGGTTTGTTTATGGACAAGACTATTTATTTATATTCTAATTAAATATGTAAGGGCGTGAACAATTAATTTACCTTAATATTTTATAGCGTAATGTGCAAAAAGCATTAAAAACCTAAAATAATTTGATTGGCGCCATCTGCGAATGCGTAGATTATAACGTGCGTGACGTTTAAGGATTATACGGGGTCCGCCAAATAACTTTTTTTTTTTGAAAATGCTATAAAAAAAAAACTACTGAATATTTTCTCAAATTTCTTTTTTTATTTATAAGTACAATCCTTCCGGTTAATAATGGAAAATAATTTCATTCAAATGGCTGCCTCGGCTGGCCATGCAGTAGCCTACACGATCGGTCCAATTTTTAAGCACATTATCGATTGTGTGCAGCTGTATTTCACCAATGGCTTCACGAATATTGTCCTTTAAAGCGTCAATTGTCTCTGGCTTGTCGGCGTAACATTTATCTTTGAGGGCACCCAACAAATAATAGTCCAACGGTGTCAAATCGCAGCTCCGAGGTGGCCAAACGACATCAGCTCTGCGGCTGATAATGCGATCTTCAAAAACAGGGCGCAAAACATCGAGTGTAGCTTCGGCTGTGTGGCACGTAGCGCCGTCCTGTTGAAACCAAATGTTGCCAATATCCTCCTCTTCAATTTTTGTGAACAAAAATTCGTTCAACATGGCCCGATAACGATCGCCATTGACTGTAACGGCCACTCCTTGCTCATTTTCAAAGAAAAATGGCCCAATTATGCCTCTGCACCAAAATCCGCACCAAACAGTGACTCGTTTTGGGTGTACCGGCTTTTCAATGTATGCGTGCGGGTTTTCTGTGCCCCAAATACGACAATTTTGCTTGTTTACATACCCGCCAAGATCAAAATGAGCTTCATCCGAAAAGATGATTTTTTTGGCAAAATCGGCATCTTCTGTAAGTCGATCGCAGGCCCACTCAGCGAAGCGAAAACGCATTGGATGGTCACAATATACACAACCATATTCGCTCAGCGGAAGGATAAAACTAATTATCTGTCAAATCAGACATGAGCTAAGTGTTACCATTCACGAAATAAGCACTAGTTGAAAAAAAAAACTTTAGATGGCGGACCCTTTAGATTATAACGTCAGGCACGTTATAATCTACGCATTCACAGATGGCGCCAATCAAATTATTTTAGGTTTTTAATGATTTTTGCACGTTACACTTTAAAATATTAAGGTAAATTAATTGTTCCCGATCGTACATATTTAATTAGAATATAAATAAATAGTTATGTCCATAAACAAATGCAAATCTTTTAAGAAAGGCTGAAAAATTCAATTTTGTATCGGTGACTCAATCCAATATTGTATTTTTCAGCCTTCCTTGAAAGATTTGGGTTTGTTTATGGGCAAAATTATTTATTTATATTCTAATTAAATATGTACGGGCGTGAACAATTGATTTTCCTTAATATTTTATAGCATAATGTGCAAAAAGCCTTAAAAACCTAAAATAATTTGATTGGCGCCATCTGTGAATGCGTAGATTATAACGTGCGTGACGTTTAACCTTAAGGATTATAGATTATAACGTCAGGCACGTTATAATCTACGCATTCACAGATGGCGCCAATCAAATTATTTTAGGTTTTAATGCTTTTTGCACGTTACGCTTTAAAATATTAAGGTAAATTAATTGTTCGCGACCGTACATATTTAATTAGAATATAAATAAATAGTTTTGTCCATAAACAAATTCAAATCTTTTAAGAAAGGTTGAAAAATTCAATTTTGTATCGGTGACTCAATTCAATATTGTATTTTTCAGCCTTCCTTGTAAGGTTTGGGTTTGTTTATGGGTAAAATTATCTATTTATATTCTAATTAAATATGTACGGTCGCGAACAATTAAAATACCTTTATATTTTAAAGCGTAACGTGCAAAAACCATTAAAAACCTAAAATAATTTGATTGGCGCCATCTGTGAATGCATAGATTATAACGTGCGTGACGTTTAACCTTAAGTAATTTTTGGTGATACTGGTAGGTAGGCATTTCAAGATTTTGAGTAAAATAGTGGTTCAGTTGGCAATGTGTTGACTACATTATAATATTAGTCTTGATGGCAACTTACATGTATTTGATAACATTTGCAAAGCAAACTAGGTCCTTATCATCGGTCCAGGCAATTTCACTTCCAGTCACTGTGAGAAGGTTGTTTGTCACCTCCATTACTTCAGCAGCGGAATATTGCGAAGAAGAATCGTTGCGTACATTCTTCGCCATTTCCGTGGTCATGTGGAATATGTTATTGTTATGGGCTTCTTCTTCGTCTTGAATGGACGCTGCGTCGCTTTCTCTCGTCGGGCTTATCGGAGGGGTGTAGGAAATGGTGGGGATAGTGGCGAGGGTAGAAGGAGTAGAGAATGCTGTGGGATCTGCAAACGAAGAACATATTGCGGGAGTATCAGATGGAGACTCTGATCTGAACGAGGCGTGCAGGGAGTGGGTAGCCGGAGTACCAAAAGGAGAAGTGTTGTTTGAAACAACGGGTGAAACATTTGCCGAAGAGATGGAAGGACATCCGGATGCACGGCGTGAAGCGGGAGTCGCCGGGGGAGAGTTCCCGACAGACATAGCTGGAGATGCATACATTATAGGAGTTGGAGGAGGAGATAACGTAACACCATCAGTCTGTAAGCGAACTGTAGGGATTGCAATTGGCGATGAGTTTGTTGGCATGGGAAGTTGTGAAGTGGATCCGAACTTGCGAGAGTCTGCAGGATGTTGGCTATCTTCCTCGGGCGGTGGAGGGAGTTGGTGCAAGGCGGCCAGACATGCAGCAGCCAGGTTGGGTAGCACACGAGGATGGGGGCAGATGGGGCCCGCACCGTGCACGGAGCGCACCCACGCGCGCACTACTTCTTCACCACCATTTTGATGATTAAGGGCACTGAAAAAATCATTAAAATATTCAAACTGAGAAATGGTGTCTTAGTCCATAGTTCTACTAAGTGATTAGTGGACCATGAACTCTTCAAGGAATTAGTCCAAGATTATGAGATTCTCAAAGAATTACAAAACTTTGGTTGCCTCTTCTGAAAAAACATTAGATTCTATGTCAGATAACACCAGGAGTCCAAAGATACCACATCAATCTGTCATCCAGCGGGTCTTGAGTTGAATTGTCGAGTTGTTCCGAATTTCAGCCTGTAAGCTGAAGATTACTCTGATGCTAGCTAAACTTTAATGGGAAAGGGCATCAGAAGAAGAAGAAGAATGAGAAGTAGTCCGACCCCGACGATGTTACTGGATGTAAACAGTGGACGTGGCATGGTTTACCTTATGTACTCTTGAACGAGCCGCCTGAGATGGGGCGCCTTGCCGAAGTCGACGTTGTGCTTGAGGATGCGCGCGGCCACCTGCGCGAGTGTGTCCCTGAGGCGGGGCGAGCGCGGGTTCGTGCGGCAGTGGCGGGCGAGCGCGGCGGCCAGAGGGGCGGGCAGCGGCGCGGCGGCCAGCAGGGGGCCCGACGCGCGCAGTGCGGCGCCACTGCTGTCCTCTCCACCGCTCCAGCGCTGTTCCTGCTCAATACAACACAACGAACTTAGAATGGGCGCGGGGTGTTTCACAATGTAAATATTAGGACCTGTGGATCACAAATAATTAAAATGAACCATGAAGGTCGAATGTCGCGATTGGTTGGACATGTTGATAGAAAAACGGTTAACAGGAAACCAAAGCATAACCAAAAGGGTGGCCTGGTAGAAGCGACCTAAATATATGAATCAGGATATAAATCTAGGGACTTAGACAAGGGAGTAGCTATAGCATTCATATAGGGGAGGGGGGGGGTTTGACCTCCCCCTTAAGATCAACCCCCCCCGACCTGAGGATATAAATCTGGGGACTTAGACAAGGGCGTAGCTATAGCATTCATATAGGGGAGAGGGGTGGGGGGTGGGGGGGGGTTCGACCTCCCACATTAAGGCCAACCCCCCCCCCCGACCTGAGGATATCAATCTGGGAACATAGACAAGGGCGTCGCTGCAGCACTCATATAGGGGAGGGGGAGGGTTCGACCTCCCTCCTTAAGGTCAATCCCCCCCCCGACCTGAGGATATAAAATCTGGGGACTTAGACAAGGGCGTAGCTATAGCATTTATATAGTGGAGGGGGGGGGGGGTTCAGCCTCCCCCTTAAGATCAACCCCCCCCCCCCCCCGACCTGAGTATATAAATCTGGGGACTTAGACAAGGGCGTAGCTATAGCATTCATATGGGGGAGGGGGGGTTCGATCCTAAGGGGGGGAGGGGGCGAAAAGTGAGAGGAGGGATATTATTATTTGTATCACATTAAGTGTATAATTAAGTATAATTAAAATAAAAGAGACGTGCAAATAAAATTGTTGCATTTTCCGGGAATGTAATCCATGAGCAGATATTTTATACTATTCTCTTTTTTTCCTACGCAATATTGAGGCCAATGTGGGAGGTCGGTTGAACCCCTAACCTCACACCCCCCCCCCCCCCTTAGGTAGAATAAAACAAATGGACATAATATATTACCTCGGCCAGTAATTGAGAGATAATTTCCAAAGGTTCGCTGGTGATAGATTCGTCCTGAAGCGGCGTACACATTACATAGTCCACCATGTTCTGTAATGAACAATAAAAAATAAATTACTTAATAACAAAAAAAAAAAATTATCCTGCCAAAGAAACCATTGGTGTTTTACATGGAGATTTGTTTTCATTTAATTAAATTAATAAGAATTCATTATCGTACACATTTTATTGAATATTTGCAATGAAATAAAAATTAAACTTTTATTCACCCTCAGTTCTTTCAGGACAACTTCCTTCCGCGTACTCTGCAGAAGAATATTCCGATATTTATATAGATTTCTCTGAAAATAAAAAAATTATACAATTATTAATAAATGAGTTATGAATGCAACTTCTTTTTAATGTTGGTATGAAATATTCATTTAATTTACCTTCCATTGGATTGAATGAAACCATTGGTCTCTGGTGTAAGCATTCTTTGCCTGAAAGAAAAAAAAAATATAAATCTTTCTACACCTGGCAATTAAATGTAGAAAACAATAGGAGACGCTGCTTCAGATCAGTATTACACAACCTTTTTAGCTGAGGGGGCCAATTTAAGTCGGTGAAATTCATGTTGTCACATTTCTAAGGGGCATTCAATTCATCGAATTTAAAAGTTACTTTTCAAGTTCTGTGAAAGTTCTATTTACCTTCTGTTATTAGAGCATTTATTACCCTTTCACTTTAATAAGACCAGGATACTAACTTATCGAAATTTCCCAATTCCCGTAACAATCTCGGAAATAAATATTTCTGGGAGATATTTATTACAATAATTTTATTTATCTAGAATCTAGACACAAATAGACTTATATAGGTACTTTCTACTATTTTTGTTATATTGAATATCTATTTATGTGAGGATTCTTCGTCTTTGTTCACATTTTTATCTATATGTTTTATTTTATGCTTTTGTAGTTATATATTTTTTAATTATTTCATATTTTATTTATTGTTTCATTTTTAAGCATTTACAATAATAGTTAACTTATAAACTAAAATATAAACGCCTATTAGGTCCATAAATAATTACGTAAATAATTTCACCTTTGTGAAGCAACTGGCCCATAATGACATAGTTATAGAACTTGAAAAGAACCTTCACAAAACATGAAAATTAACTTCAAATTTGATGAATTGATCAAATTCTGTGAAACAGCCTGTTCTAAAACTTTTTGATTTCCATGCGAATCGGTCCGAATTTTTAATTTTTATTCAAATATTCCCTGAAACAGTATATTTATCCGTACGTTTGGTAGAGAGTGAGGTCTAAAAATAGGCGCTTCGGACACTATTTGGAATATCATTCGGTAAATCATGGGGTATGGTTAAGAAAAAGTATTTAAATTTTCTCAACCAGGGTTTCAAATCAGAACTATCGCAAATAATAAATAATTTGAATTTTTATCAAGCCAAGCCAAGTGGGCCGTACGAATTGGCCCACTTTCCGCGGGTTGTTCAACACCGCTTTAAATGGCAACACCAACATATATTTTAGAAAACCATATCAAGTATTTACCTGATCATGGGCATATGTAAAAACAATTAGGCAGGAAAGAAAATAGGTAGGTTCATAAAGATTTGAATTAAAATTATCAAAATTAGAACAATAAACAGACGAACTCAAAAAGACGAGGCACTTTTGGCAGACAAATGAAACTGCCGATGCCGTGAAAAAAGTTCATTGCATTTTTGATAATTTTGTGAATAAATTCGATGCGATACGGTGATATTTAATTAAATATTATTTGTGAAAATGTGGCTTGTGAAAAAGGCTCTGATTTTTTTACTCCAATTACTGCCGTTTATATGGGGACAAGAATTTGAGAGCACGGTTAGTATCATCAATTTCTAGTAATTTCTATTTTTTCAAACAGGTAAAAATATTATTGCTTTTATTTTATGAATGCAACTAACTACTCCCAATGCCGTTCCGTTCCCCACGCTGGGGTAGGCCGAGAGGATGGAACGCAAAAAAACTCGGTATTGGCGCACCTTGCTGCATTTTCATTCACACAAATTGTCTCACACATTACATCTCGGTAGGTACATACACCTTGCTTTCGAAACTACAAATTTTTAATTCATTCGTGCGCTTCAGGGATTTCATTTCTATAGCATTCAGTCTACTTTCAGCCTTAGATATTTATTGGGGTTAATATTTATCAGTACTCTGTTGTGGTCTGCCAGCTTCGCTTTTTAAGGCATTTTTTATTATAGCTAACTTCATTCGGTCCTTCACTTGAAGTTTCCTACATTTACCTCTCCTTTAATATTATTTTTATGTTTCATTTTATTAATTAATATGTAAACTTACAGGTGATTATTTTGAAATACGAAAAGGGCTCATTATTTCACACTGGGTTATGTACGGGATCACAATTGGACAAGGGTGGTGTAGTCACCGACAAGAATTGTTTCAACGACTTTTCAAAATTGGATGGGGCCGTAGGAATTTCTAGGTGGGTATTTTAAAATTATAATATTGAATAATTTGCATTTTGTGTCGAGACTGTCGAGGGCTTTCCCGAAAGCAAACCAAGCCTTTTACCATCGCAAATAAAAGTGATTTCTATATCTGGCGGCTCTGGCGCATATCCGTAAATTTACGCAGGTAAAGTTATAATTTTCTTAATGATAACTCCATCACAAGGAAATAATTTCCCTTAGGGTCTATGCCTTCTCTCTTGGTACTGAGTGGATTATCTATTTGAGCGACCTATGGGTAGTTACCTACGTACCAATCAGGCAATAGGAATAATTGTTTTTTTTTAAAATTAATTTCAGGGTCAGTTACAATTCTCATGAAGTAAGGTTCTTCAAAACCTGTGTTTTCTTTGAGGGTTGGTCGGTGTTGACGACTTCGAGGCCGTTCACTTGGCAGGCTAACTCTGCAGCCCGATCCAAGAGAAGCCAACCCTTGACAGAACAAACCTCGTGCATCTTTGACATAATCATCCATGAACCATTCATCGACACGGTGAATACCCCATATTATTATTATTATATTTTTAATGTGAATACCGCACCGTGCAGAGCCAGTGGGATTAAGGCAATACCCAACTGGGCATGCTTTGAGGTTGAAAGGAGCGGGGGAGGATATCGCTGCACGAAGCACATACAGACACTTTACTTATGACCAGAATAACACTTTATCTAAAACATATGGACTTCAGCACAGATTAACCTAGTGAGGTGTTCACAAAACACTACCACTAATCCACTTATATACAGTTACTGAATATGAACTTTTTTTATGTTTTAGCGCCGTTTTCGTGAAAAATAACCTCAAGGGCGCTGACTTAACTAATTAAACTATAAAAATACAGCGCCCTTATGGTAATTTTTCACAAAAACGGCGCTCTACAAATTATCCAATAATTATTATTATCTGTAACCGGATACCGTAACTCAGAATCATTTAACTTCAACACATCATTTGAAAAGTAATAAAAAATAATTAAAAATGGTTAAATAGGTTACGTTAGGTTAGGTTATGGTCTATTTTCCTTTTTTTCACAACTTTTCAATTAAATAGGTTACGTTAGGTTAGGTTATGGTCTATTTATCTTTTTTTCACAACTTTTCATGACTTTTCAAAGGGGTGTTGAAATTGTAAGATTCTGAGTTGTCACGGGACCGTTAACTGTGCATAAAATAATAGAAATAAATAAATATAAAAAAATACACACAACCTATGAAAAGTGTCGTTCGCATCAATTATGACAGCGTTAACTATAATAATAGTAAGTAGAAGCCAGTGTAGAGTTAGGGGGCATCCATTAATTACGTGAGCAGTTTTTCTTCCAATCTAGACCACCCCCTCTCCCTCAGTGAGATAAATTTGTAGGGCCAATTCGTATATTTTTTCAAGTAACGTGAGATTTTGCTGGACCCCCCTCCCCCGGTTTGTGCTCACGTAATTAATGGATGCCCCCTTAGGTGACACATTAATTTATTTTGTTTTCAGGAACCGAAAAAGGGAAATTTAATGTGTGACAAAGAACTTACAGCAATTTTTTCTCAATCCGGACCGGAATGGTTATTGAGGCAAATGCATAGCAACTTCACAGTATGTTTGAAAAGAAACAATAAGAAATGCAAGGATAAAAGACTACGTGAAAGTAAATTTACTGAATATAAAAACAAAGATTTGAAGAAGCAAATTAAATTGGATTTAGGTAGACACCCTGATAGATTTCGCAACAAATTGGTTCAGATGAGCGACTATGACCTTTTTTATTTGGGATACGAAATGAACAATTATCATGGCATGCGTGTTTCCGAAAGGGAACAAGGGAAACCAATTGTTCATGACATACACGTGCAATTTAATCCCGAATCTACGAAGGCATTAGGAACAGGTTCTCGTGACTATAACGCATTCAGGGTGAAACGACTTATAGCTCCAACCCCAGCTCTCTCACACAATTCACAACCGGTGATGAATTTTAGGACCAATCCCAGTGGAAACTTGACATATTATGACGATACAACTTCTGACGCAGAAAATACAAGCGAGGCTATTTTAAATTCTGCCGTAAAAAACCCTCCACAAGGTCTCTTCTTAAAGGATTCTGTTAAAGTGATCCGTTCAGCAGAAGATTTGAAAGAGAGTTCGGCCAACACTGTTACGAACACAAAATCACTTTTAGGAAACTCGACCTTCAATTTTACCGATATTCCTACCAGAACTTCTAAATATAAACCTTCCGCAACAAAGACAAAGCCCAACCCTTCTTCGGACCATCTAAATAACACGGAAACTAGGAATGATGACGACTTCGGTAAAGTTAGAGAAAGCGATTTACCCATTTTAAGGCATGTACGAAAAGAGGAATCTACAACCACGATAATGAAGTCAGGGGAAAACTACGCGCAAGGAAAATTATCTGCGAGGAAAGTGGATTCTACGAGTAACGTCACGGAAATTCCTTCTCAATCAAGTACTTCAGTTCTAGCAGCTGAAATCACACAAGTTAAAGAAACTACAGATGGCAGTAAAGTCAGAGCTCGTGATATTCCCATTTCAAGGTCTGAAAAACAAGAAAGATCAACAACCAAGATTACGGAATTATCAGAAAGCTACACAAAAGACAAGTTGTCTGAAAATAAAGGGGATTCGGTGGGCGTAATCACGGATAAATCCCCTCACTCTCCAGAAACAGTTCCACACCTGTTAGATGAAGAAAGGTCAGATGACACTGATAATGATTACGGCAATGTGGAAGATCTAAGTATTCCCAGTTCAAGGCTTGTATCAAATACATCTTCTCCAACAAGAGAAACAAGCTACGTTGACAAAACGATTTTACAAGACTATATCATCCAGCGCGACGGGTTCGGAAGCACAAGAAATACAGTTTACAAGTCGGCGGACAAAGATAACCTGATGGAGGAAGATGAGGATTACGACAACTTTACGTACCGCGAGGGCGAGGGCGAGGGCGGAGTTAAAGAAGGCGAACGAGAATATCATAGTCGCGCCAGTTCCCAGGAGCTTCATTTAACAATAATATTATTTACTTTTATAATACGACGCTTTTTTGCTTTTACTACTGAGGTATTATAAATGTAATTGCTAAATTATAACGTGGATTACGCGGTGATATAAGTGATTAGTGATTAATATTCATTACATAATATTTATATAATATCCTAGAAACTTATATAATAATAATAATAATAATATTTGGACGATTTATATAGCGCCGTTTTTGTGAAAAATCACCTCAAGGGCGCTGTTATGATTTGTTACTATTTTTTTTCATTACTATGGCACCACCAAGAGCTACTCATTTTGTGAAATTTGTTCTTCGCATTTAATCTTCTTCACTTTCGACTTTGACAGTTCGTTTTAAGTAAATAGCGGAAAACAACATAACTCGATTTTTAAGGTTTTTGAAGTGAGACTTCTTTAGCCCCGTTGTGATTTGGAATTGGGATGAAACGGAAATGACGCATTACAGCAGCTGAGAAACATCAAGCTGAGTTCATTGGCCGATTTGATTATGATGGCACTTTTCAATGCTCCTATTGGTTGAGATATGAAACGGAAATGACGCTAGGTCTGCGCTCATTGACCGCTTTGATTATGCCCTCACTTTTCAAGGCTCCCATTGGTTGAGATTTTTTTGGTAAAGTTTCGCTTTTACCACGTGTAAACTGCACTCGATTTTTTTTTATTTATTCATAAATTTCAGAAATACAAAAAAATGACTTAAACTGTTTTTCGGAAAGTACCTACCACTAATTTCTGAACACCGTTTGGTTAAATTCGTTTCAATTTATTCATTTTAAAAACGTTATAAAATTAAAATTTCAAAGGTTTTTAAAAGAGAAAAATATTAATATTAGATAAGCAGTGCTATTGTGCTTGATTAAAGATCATCGACCAACATAATACGGGACACGTGCCTAACCAAAAAAAATTGCATATTTAACTCATTTTTGGATTTACTGTTCTTTATAGCATTTCAAATTTCCGCTATCGATATGTAATTGGACCATTGCCTAAGAGTTATCTTGGTGTTGCCATTTAAAACCTAAATTATGGTATTGGACTGTAAACGCAAACTAGAAAAATGTTCTATTGTTATGTTTAGTTTTAGTTAGTAAATTTGGTTCGATAGCTCATCTCATATTATGCGAGTGTGCCGAGATGCTAGAAGGCACAAACTGTTTCTTTCTTAATAATTATCAATAATACTTATTATATCTGTGGTCTGGTGCGCTAATATGGCCAAAGTACGTTTTTTGTATAAAATGAGATAAAAATTCCTGTTTATTGAAAAAGTATGACATTTTTTTGTGCTCAAAGGGCGTTAATTTATCAACAATATTTCAAAAGTTACTATGAAAAAAAGGCCAATATAGTCTGCGGTTTCATACCGTTTAGTAAAAAAAAGTGATAAAAGGGCTGCAGTGTACTAAGCCAATAAGGAATATTATTTTTTCAATTTTCTAGTAACAGAGTAAGAACTAAAACGATCCAAGTTAACATTGGCCCTTTTTTGTGACAGAATCTTAGCTTGCTGCTTTATTTTTAATAAAACAAAATAGACCAATGTTGCTTAGACTTTTTATGCGTCGCTGGAGACTGGCCCCGAAACGGAGGATGTTATGTGAGGTTCAGATGAAGAAATATTGTAAACTGTGATTAAATTTATAAGAAAGATAACATTGGCCTTTTTAATTTTGTACATAATTAGGAACTAACATTAATAACCATCAGTGCTAAAGGAGCTTACGTAGTTAATTTTTTCTATAATACCCATTTTTTCTTAAAATAGAATTTCATCCATAAATCAATTTAAAAACATAAATCAAATAACATTAAAAAATGGCCATAATAATAATATAACAGGTAAATGCCTAATAACTTTCAATGTGGGTTCATTGTTCTAATGTTAATTACTGAAAGTATTTTCTATTGATATTGGCCCTATTAGAACCCGACCATAGATATATAGGTATTTATGTTTTCAAGCTTAGGTATTATGTAATCTTATGTTAGTACATAGAAACCTACCCATTTTCTTATCATTCGCATATCTGGAAATTGATTGTTCGACTCCTGTTATTGTGTTAACATCTCAAATAAATAATTACAAATAAAACTAAAGGAAAAGAAATATTTTTATTTAATTTCAAATTATTAGAAAAGTAGGCAGGATGTATCATCGTACCTAACAGTCTTCAACCGGACAGTAAAGTGACATATATAAATTTTTTCGTGTATGTCCCTATTCAGCTGTTTATAGGACAGGAGATGTTTTAAGAATTCCATCTGAAGGTGAATGTAAAAATCATTGTTTTAAGAATTCCATGACGAGGTAATGGTATAAATACCTGCAATAGTAAAGAACCATCCCTGACGACAATCCTGAGGCAGTACTTGTGGCTGGCGTCCCAGCGGGAGATGGAGTACACCTCCTCCATACAGGTGTAGGGCAAGAGGGGCTCCAGGAATCCACACGGCTGCAAACAAACAACACACATTCAATACAATGCAATACATATTACATATATATCAACATCATACAACACATTTCAAATTTAAATATTATGCACGACAATAAGGAAGTTGAGAGAAAAATATTTTGACTTATAAAAAATATGTTCATGTAGATCAAAAATATCGATTCTAAATATATAAATATATTTCTATATTGTTATTCTTAGAATTAATTAAACCTTAAAAATCCATCAAAAAGCTACGAACTACAAACGCTTCATGAATGGTCGAAAGAATTATGACGTCATCGGAACTTCAGTTTGTATGAAGAGTGGATCACCGAAATGTCTATGGTGCATCTCTTTCTATTACACGAGAGATGGTTTGTGTATGATGAGAGAGGTGTATAGGCCAAACGTCGTTTACTTATGGGCCAAACGGTTTTGCATTCTATCCCCTAAAAGTCTTTTTAAGTTTAGTAATGGGTGGTTTGGTATATTTAATGGTTTAGTAAACAAAGTTTATGTAATGCAAAATCTGTTTAAAAAACCACATACCATGTCAGAAATCCGATATATTCAAGGCCAGTCCGACTACCTACCAATCGTTGATTCTGACATGTTGATTTTATATTTAAGAGATAATACTGATCACATTAGTGCTGAAATTTGTTGAGTTAAAGCTTCCAAGTAAATACATCAAATTATTAATTGTGTTCATTTGTATGTTACAATAAATATAATACCTACATTTTTACAGAATTAAATAATAATCATTACGTATTCTACCCATCTGACATCTGATGTTCCGTCATAAACCTCACTAGTTTTGTGCAAGTATATTAAATTTATTGATTGCGCAGAAAAGTCCCACAGTGAACTGCGCTGTAAGCCGTTACCTTACTTTCGGTCTTTACTCTTTTGCGCGGCGGCCTAAATTGGCGGGTGGCACTTCAACCAACGGCAATCGGCCAGCGACGGCAATACAGTGTTGTAAAGAGTTTAGGCGCGAGAAACAAAAAATCTACCTTTAAATATTAATTTAACTATGAAATCTTGATCAATTTTCTTTTTTTTAAATATCATCAATTCTGATAGACGGTTAACATTGATAAAAAAAAATTACTGGAATTCCTTATGAAGAATTTTAAAAATCTCCATACAAAATGCCCAAGCGACGCGGTTTTCTCAGTTTAAATGACGTCACACCCACACCCCGCCTCTTACCGCTCGGATTCCACTCGTTTTGGCGGGCTTAATAAAATTTAAACTTTGAGAATTAATTTTACTATGAAAATGAACTTTAAAAAATAAAAAAAATACCAGTATTTAAGTTTGAATGCGAACATCGATAAAAAAAATGGATTCAACTTCCTTATTTCGAAAAAATCACTCAATACGTGCTTTGCTACAAACACAATGCGCTGTTCTTATTTGATTTAGTTTACAGTAATAATAAATTGAAGATATTTACATCTAATCCATACGCTTTCACGCTTAAACCACTAAACTGATTTTAAAAATTCTTTCACCGATAGAAAGCTACTTACCAGCGAGTAAGATAGGCTGTATATAATGGTAAGTTCTGGCGTTATGAAATTTGTATACATAAAAATGTGTGTATTTCATATATTTTAGCGGCAGGGAGGAAAGGCAGGGGAAGGTGGGGTTTGCGGGAAGAAACGAGGGAAGGGGAAGGCGGGGAATGTGGAAGGGAACGGAGACGCACGGGAAAGGACATGCAGGGAGAATCAATTTATATCTTTGAATGGCTTAGCAACGCATGCTGGGTACCAGCTAGTAATCTCATAAAGCAAGAATATCGTTTACAATTCATTTTACAGTAGTTCTTAAAAATGAATAGGATACAGTATTTAACCATTATCTACCTAACCATCATGCCCTTTCCCCGCAGAGGTAGGCGGGAAGGATGGACCGCCACGGAGATCTTAGCCTACAATTCTGGCTTCATTTATCATCATCTCAAATTATTATAATATGAACACAGATACGTTAGTAATGGAATACTAAATTGGAATATTTTTTTAATTATATAATTAAATCCGGGCCCCCCTTAGGCCCTGGCCCCAAGTTTCAGTCTTGGCCAACTTGCCCTCTCGGCGGCCCTGAGTACCTACAATATTGAGTTGTGAGTGAGTTCCAAAAATTCAAAAACGTCAAATGTCAACGCGTTTTTTTTTTTGCTTTTGTTAGTAAACATATAATGCTGCCTCTCTTTCTTACACACTAAATGTCAATAATAGTCGAAAATGAGACAAACGGTGAACATATTATGTCTCCACCCATCCAAAGGAAAGATACAATAATTATAATAAAAATCCCTCACACGTATAAAGAAAATAAAAAGCATTTTTTTGTAACATCAGCTCACACATGAGGCCCCGAAGAAAATTATTTTCCTCAGGACCTATGTCATCTTAGAGGATGCTGTGTGGAGGGTCTTTTTAAGGAAGGGATGGATAGGAAGTTCTGGGAAGGAAAAATGCATGAGGGGTGGGTAGGAATTTGGGGTCAGTGTGTCCGGGAGTGACGGACGTATGAATCCATCCCTCCAACTGCGGTGCAAGGCGATAGGTCGAGAGAGTGCAGCTGGAAAGGTCAAAAGGCCTCCCACAACCAATCTCTTTCGATCCGGCCCGCCACGCAGCGGGTGGGCAGACGCATCCGCCGCCAAGACCCGGACAAACATCACCCCATGAAGCCGGACAACCAAATGTAGCGAACCACCTGGGGTGACCTATGGGTGACGTATGACAGAGGTGTTGGTTATCCAATAAATGGTTCCCGGGGCGGCGGCACCCATACCCGCCTCCCAAATTCCCGTAAGTAAATAAATCCGTACACAATGCCATCTCTGATACTGACAAAAACTAAAAACCCAAACAGTTGCGCATTGATGATTGCTTAAATGTGTAATTTTTAACTTAATAAAAAAACTGAATTTAATTCAACAGTTATTTATTCTGAGGCGGTACGAAGTTCGTCGGGTCAGCTAGTATGATATAAAATAACACAATATGACATTTTTAAATATTTTACTTGTGACCCAAAAAACATTAACATTTGTTTAATTCACTACAAGTTTTTCGGCGTTAAAATTTATTTGGTGGTGTTTCGATTTTTCGGGGTTGTCCGATTAATCAACCGGAAAATCGATATGCGTAGAGCGGATGTACGGGAGAATAAGCCCCAGGAGAAGATAATGATGGGAAAGTGAACGGTAAAAAAATCAGTGGCCCCGCAGAAAACATGGCACCAACTAAATGAAGAGTCTGATAACAGAAGAGTAGGTTTGTATGAGACGAAATGAGAATGAATCAAGAAATCAAGAAGCATTTGCCAACACAGCGTTGTGTGGCGGTATATCTTCTACAGTTAGATATTTAAAAAAATGTCTGTAATAAGGTAATAGGCCACTTGCATGGATTTCATAACGACTTGGAAAAAATCGTGGGGATAGATTTTTTTTACTAAGATTACGAAAATGTTAGTAAAAATTTTTAGAAATGTAGATATAGTTTTTTTTTTTTTTTTTTTTTTAAATAAATAAATCCATTATTTGAGCTCGTGACGTCACTACATGAAAATGTCCCGTCTCCGATTATGTTCCCTTAATTTTGTAAAATTCCACACTGATTAATTTTTTTTATATGGCAACACTTTGATTTCCGACGAATTATTGAATTTGCGTTTAACGTTCACTAGATTTATTGTTTGTTCTATGCGAACTTATCCTTTGTTTTGATTTTTTTATGAAAATGGCGGTGTTTTTACAGGTGTTACGAAGAGAACCCCGTACAATTTATTGCTATTCATGTAGAAAACGTTATTTTTTAAAATGATTTTCGGCTATGTAATTATCGTTTTTTCGCACTCATAAAATTATGTCCCGTCTTTCCGGTTTATAAAAAATGATCTAATTTTTCGGATTGAAATTTTCTGAAAATCGCCAGGGTTTCAAAAATAGGATAAAAAAAATACAGAATGTCTTAGAATATTTGCCTTAACCGGAATTTTTTTTTTTAAATGTGATACGAGTGGCCTATTCTGGAATTTTTAGGCAAAAACCAGATTATTATATTTTACCAGTGCAGATCCGTGATAGTCATAGAAAAGTGTTCCACTATTATCCGCGAACAGCAGTGCGTGGGGACCGTATTCGGTAGTTTTCGGTCGTTCGGCGTTAGGGCGTTTAAGGCAAAAAGTGGAACCTTTTTTTTTGCTTCGTGACTCATCTAAATTCTAAAAATATAACACAACAGTGAGGATAGTTTGAATTCTCAACAAATCAGTTCCAGTTTTGAAAATAGCAATTAAAATTATTTTCTGTTGAAAACGAAATATTTACAATTTGTAATATGAAACTTAAATTCAAAGCAAAAATTCTAGAGCTCATCGAACCGTAGGCGTAGTAAGAATTATTACATTTTTGTGGGACATTCACCGCATTAAGTGATTTATTGTGGTGCCGCTCAATTCCTCTAGCCTTAAATTTGGCAGACAATTGGGTCAGAGATTATCATATTATTGTACGTGTATAGCAAGAAGACATTCGTTATGAGTAATGACTAAGTCAGATTAAACTGCGAGAATTATTCGTCAAGTCATTTCCACTCGATTGTTGACAATTATGAATTAGGTATCCCATAGTAAAACGCGTCTTTTATTTTACTCCCACTCATTGTAATAGATAGATATTAATCTAATATTAATGTAAAATAAAATTGTTAAACGTATTGATTAAAAAATATTTGCCTTGTGATCACTCTCTTTCAAGAAAAGAAATTTACGAGTACCTATCGAATGTTAGGCGTAGGCTACACGTTCAATATTTATGACAATCATCAAATATCGTAATACAATGAACGTGTGCATTAGCGTATTGACGTACTGATGTCTGATGTATTGATGTCTAGATTCGTGAATTCCGAATTTTAAACCCACGGATCGTCATAAATATTGAGGAGCAGGCTATACGCTATATGTTCAATATTTATCACAATCCGAAATTCAGGAATGTAGAATTTATTTGATCTGTCAATACGCTAGTCTACACGTTCAATAAATATCATGATATTTGTTGGACATCTCCGGATCACAATAAAAATTGAATGTCTAGTGGTCGCTAAACGCGGCTTAAAGTTATTTCAAGCAACGTTTATTTAATTTGGGAGGCGGGTATGGGTACCGCCGCCCCCGGAACCATTTATGGGAAAACCAACACCTCTGCCCTATGGCAGAGGTTTTGGTTATCTTATGTAGGTAACCTATGTCACCCCTAGTGGTTCGCTACATTTGGTGAAATAGCAGGGGCGCCCAGATTAATGGGGTGAGGTTTGTCCGGGTTTTGGCGACGGCTGGGTCTGCCCACCAGTTGCACAGCAGGCCAGAACGGGAGATAATGGTTGAAGGAGGCCCTTTGACTTCTCCAGCCGTACTATCTCGGAACATCGCCTTGCACCGCAGCGGGAGGGATGGATTCATACGTCCGTCACTCCTGGACATGTGCCAGATTCCAACTCACCCCTCATACCGTTTTCCTTCCCAGAACTTCCTCTTTTTCCTTTCCTAAAAAGACCCTTCACACAGTGATGGTCGTTCACCAGAGCGATACTGAGAGTAGATATGTATCTTCCACAGAAAAATAAACCTAATTTGATCGGATGACGTCACTATTGAAAATCTGTCCACATTACTCCGCAAATGGCGTCTCGATTCGATTTATCTACTTCTACTATACACTATATAAAGAGGTAATATTTGTTTGTTTGTTTGTTTGTGTGTTTGTTTGCATCGAATAGGCTCCGAAACTACTGAACCGATTTGAAAAATTCTTTCGCTGTTGGGAAGCTACACTATCCCTGGGTGACATAGGCTATATTATATATTTTTTTTAAATAGGCATACTTACTAAAACTTCAATAATGTAACCCAGGGTGTAAAAAAATTACCTAAAATATTCTTTAAATCGCGTGCGCTGCGAAAACTATTGATGATAGAATAAAATAATGTACTACGACTTTATAGAACATATCATTATTTACAAAAAAAGTCGCAACGGCATATGTCTAACTATTATGGTTATGCCACAATAAGTATTCTTTTATTTTAAAATTTTAATTTAAATGTCGCCGCTTGAAAAGGCTCTTTATTTGCATCTTGGTTTTAATCCTTTGAATTAGAAAGATATCACGAGTATAAAATTGTTAGTATTAGAAAAAAGTTTCGGCTACGGGCCGGGCGGGAGAGGAGTCAAGAAATGCAGTGCCAGGGGGGTTGGCGGGACGGGGGAGCGGGAGAGCGGTGGTGGGGAAGGTGGAAGTGGAACGCTGGAGGGGAACGCACGGGAAAGGACATGTAAGGAGTAACATTTTATTTATTTGAATATGGCATATATTATAAAAGAAAGTCCAAAAAAACGTGCAGCTCGCAAAAACTCAGAAACGAGTCCCGGTTCAATCAAGGGAGTTATATGGTGTGGTAGATCTCTATCCCCCCTAGGGAATAAGGGTATCCGTTTTTACCTAAAGGGCGTGCTTTTAAAGATATAAGGGCTGAAAGTTTCGCCCTCTTGAAATTTCTAGAACAGTCTTCCGGAAAGTTCTAGAAGGTTCCATAGAGCTGTAGAAAGTTGTGGAAGGAGTGGCGGAGTATGTCGTGCAATGATCAGGAATAGAGAATCGGGAACATCATTGTGCAACATTCCAGAACACTATCTTATTGTCCTGAGCGAAGCCGGGTAACCCAGCTAGTATTATGATATAAGCCAGTGGTTCTTAACCTAGGTTCGATCAAACCCCAGGGGTTCGGTGAGCCAGTCTCGGGGGTTCGGCGGAGGTTAAGACACACCCCCGGACTCATAGTAAAAATTCATTTTTATGTTATGTTTTTGTAAGAAAATCATGTTTTACTGGTTTTGTTCATTTTGTGCATGTATACATAATATACCTATATCTATCTACCTTTGTATTGAATTCGAAAAATAAAAATATATTTTTCCAATTAAGAAGGGTTCGGTGAATGCGCATATGAAACTGGTAAGGGTCAGTATCTCCAACAAGGTTAAGAACCACTGATCTAAGCACTTGTCAAAACTATCAATATAAAGTTGTACATTTGCAAAACACCATTGAGGTGACTTTTTCGCGAAAATAGCACTGTAAAAATAATTAATTTATAATACATTTTAAAAGTGAGAATGAATACTTCATTGTGGTAAATTTATCGAAAATTTATCAACGGGTTTTATCAACGTTAGTGCGTGCGTACTTCGTTACAGTGACATTTCTAGGCAATGTTTCATAGAAGAAAAAATAATTCATACCGTGTGAATGAATTTGTACGCGTGAATCACACGTTTGTAAAATTTGCGGAAATGTGGTTAAGCAAGTCATATCTTAATTCCTTACTTGGAACTTGAGTAAATTATTGAAATATTATAACGCAGGTATCTAGGTGTGTGGTCAGTGGAGTAGCGATTTGGTGACTTAGCAGGGGTGCCCAGGTTCATGGGGTGAGGATTGTCTAGGTCTTCGCGGCGGATGCATCTGCCACCATCTGTGTGGCGGGCCGGATTTTTTTGGGGACTAGATGAGGGAGATCTTTTGACATCTCCAGCCAGACTCTCAACCCATCGTCTTGCACCGCAGTGGGAGGGATGGATAAAACATCTGTAATAAACTCTATGATACACTATTTTAACATGATCTTCACACGCGGAAAAAAATTCCTTCAGGGCCTATGTCATCTTTGGGGATGCTAGGTGGAGGTTCTTTTTAGGTAAGAAATGAGTCACTTCTGGACACCCAGATTTCTACCCACCCCTCACATATTTTTCCTTCCCCAGAACTTCAACTCCTTTCTTTTCCTGATAATACCCTTACACAGCATCCCCAAAGATGACATAGGTTCTGAGGGAAGTTTTTTTCCTCAGGGCCTCCCGTGTGAAGCCAATGTTACAGATAATTATTACAGATGTTTTATATTTTGTAACCACTTCACTAGGTACACAAAGTAAGTTAAAAAAACCTTTTTTTCGTGGATGGTTTCCTCCGAAATATAATTACTGATGCATAACGCCTCGTGTGTCTAAAGAAAAAATAAATTCATTCTTGTAACTAATACATATCGCGATCATTGACAGGATCAGGGGGCCTAGTATCTATCTTTTATTAACCTCAGTTAGCGCGTTAATTACGTCATAAACACGTATTTTGACAGTTACGCTATTTTTGGTTCTGTCAAAATACGTGTTTGTGACGTAATTAACGCGCTAACTGAGGTTAAAAAAAGATAGAGACTAGGCCCCCTGGGGGCCTAGTCGGCTATTCGAAACTCCAAGTTAAGGAGGAGGAACACGCTTTTTCCACCTTTTCAACTAATGGTCGCCTTAGTTAGTGTTTGTCCAACAGACCAATAGAAAATTTTACAGGAGAAGGTTTTCTTTCATTATTTCATTGAAACATTTTTTTTATTTTTTTTATTATTAGTATCTATAGCAAAATTTGTACATAATGTATTTATAAATTATATTATATTAAGGTATTGTAAAGTACATTATTTTTTTTTGGTATTATAAAGTACATGTTTTTTTTCACAGTCCTCACTAGGGTTTCCTGTTCTGAGGCGGCCTGAAGTTTTTCCACATTTGTATTTAGTATCCAGTTGTCTTTACATGGTCTTCAGTATGTTTGATAGTTCATTTTCACTTTTTTCTCTCAACCATAATTTTACTTTTGTTTCAAATTTATTTATTTCTGTTATTTTTTTTGTTTGAGTTGGTAGAGCGTTGTATAGTTTTGTCGCATTGAATTTCACATTTCTTTGTCCAAAAGATGTTTTCAAACTGGCTGTAGTTAGAATATTTTGGTTTACTGTCCTGGTTGTGTATCTATGTTGGACAGTGGAGTATTCTGATATGTTTTTTTTTTAATTTTAAATAAAATATTTTTTGCATAAAGTTTTTGTATGTTGTAGACTTGAATGCTTTGAAACAAATCTTCTGTCGGAGTTCTAACCGGTAATTTCAAAATTGTCTTTAGTACTCCTTTTTGGGCTATATTGAGTCGGTCCATGTGAGTGCTCAAGGCAGATCCCCATCCAGTTATCCCGTACTCTATTTGTGATTGACATAAAGCGTAATACACTTTCTTAATGTCGTTTATGTTGAGGATGTTACGGTTGGCTCTAAAGAAGTAAATGTACCTGGTGAGTTTTTTTGTGATTACTTCAATGTGTGCGTTCCATCGGAGATTATCATCAATTTCAATACCAAGATATTTGATACTTTTGGAGTGTGCTATGGTAGGACAGTGGCATGATAAGCCTTGATTTTGATAGTTTTCTTGGCATGTATGCAATTTGAGATTAAAGTCATCCTCTGGCTGTCCTCTGGCTGTTATAGAAAATGTCAGATATTTTGTTTTATTAACATTAAGTGTAAGGTAATTTCTCTTAAGCCAGTTTTGCAGTAGACCAAGTCCATGTTCTGCTTGTTTGTAGGTACGTCTCCAATCTTTTTCGTTGAATACAATTACTGTATCGTCAGCAAAGCTTATGATTTTTCCTCTCGTTCCTAGGCTACCGATATCATTTATGTATATTAGAAATAATATCGGTCCTAGTACGCTTCCTTGCGGTACTCCATGGTTGATTAGGAGAGGTTTGCTTTTTTTCTTGTTAATTTGAACGCTCTGTGTACGCTCCGTCATATAACTTTTTAATAAGTTAAGAGTTCTATTTGACATACCAATTTTTGAAAGTTTTGCAAAAAGGATTTTGTGATCTATTGTATCAAATGCCTTTTGTAAGTCTATGAAGATTGCCAGTGTTTTTTCTCCTCTGTCTAAACTTTTTATGATCATATCTGTAATAGTTTCTATGGCGTCACCAGTACTTAGATTCTCCGTAAATCCGTACTGTGTTTCTGATAATACTTTATTTTCTTCTAAGTAGGATAGGAGTTGTTTTTTTAGTATTCTCTCCAATATTTTTGAAAATGTATTGTGAAATGTGTTCAAGATAAAGCTATTTACGCAAAGCTAAAGGTCTCATTAGTTAAAATAATTCTTATTTAAGTGATTTAGTATTTTTTTTTTTTTATACTTTATTTTTAATTTTAAAGTTAATTTTAAACAAAAACTAAAATGGTCTGTTGGAAAAATAAGAACTGAGGCGACGTAATCTAAAACGTTAAAAAAACTTTTGGATTCGGGACTATTAAAGAGCTTATATTCATCTCCCGGCGACCGATTGTTTCAAATTTGACTTACAATATTTCAACTTCGGACTCGATTTACTCGAAAACGAAAGCACAAATCAAAAAAGTTATACCGAACCGACTCTAATGCATATTCACCAGCTTCCAGGTTACACTGCGAGTTTCTGGACTTATTTTAATGAATAGCTTAATCTATGTAATAAATGATAGAATTAGGTATCCGAAATGATTGTTTTTTGAACTGTTGTATTTGAAAATTATTCAAAGCATACCAACTTTAAGAATTTTTTGTAGAAATAACCGGATATGTCTTGTCACAAGAATTCGAGTATTTTTTTCTATTTTATATAATAGGCAACGATTAGCAAACATAAGAAATAATACGGATAAGATTCACAAGGTCACAGTTCATGACGCGGTGAGTCTGACAGTCTGACGTACGGAATACACTTTACGAGAAAAATGATGAATAAAAGATACTACACGCTACACGTTGTCTTGAGAAAAATGTAAACACGTCATGTGCCAGGCAGGAAATCGAGGGGAATCTTGCATAACTTGCCAGCTGTTAGCTGTTAGAAATATCCTAACAATATTGACTTCCACTTCAAACACAGAAATGCTAAACAAAGTCCGTCGGTGACACTAATATATATGACAATGGTTAAAATGCTGTTACTAGGTGAGTGAGATAACAATGCGATCTTTAACGCCCATACTTTGACAAAGTGCATTAAATGCATGTATTGTTTGTAAGTTTATTAACAACATCCCTGCAAAGGTTGAAAGAAAACTAATTTCGGCAATCTGATTGCCAAATTTATTATTTTTTATTTTTTTTACATGAATACCTCACAAGAGTCTCAGCTGCTCCCGTCTGGAGTCAGTGAGACTATGGCATCCCCAATTGGGGTATATTGCGAGGCTCAAGGTAGTGGGGAGGGGAAGGAGATGGCGAAGAGGAGGGTGGGGAAGTATCTGGCTATTCAGATGTAGTCACCAAACACGGCTAAAGCCACTTCAAGCAACGTTTCAATTCTGAATGGTGGTTTTACAACAGGGCGATACTGAGAGAATCTTCCATTATGGAACGTGCCGCAAATATAGGTACTATATATTATTTTTAATGAATTAATAGTGAAATTAATCAAATAAAATTTATTTGCCCACGCCAGGATTCGATCCCGCAACCTTCGGATTGCGAGTCAAGAGCCTTACCATTAGACCACGCCGGTCATCAAAGACCGCTTTGCTTCAAGACGGAATTTTGGATCAGGATGCGGATCTCTGGAATCATGAAATTCGTTCAATTACGTGGATTTCTCCGAAAAGCTCGGCGTTGGTCTCAGAAACGCCCTGTTGCAGCAAACTAATCGATAATTTGACGAAATAAGTACCTAGCAAGAAATGTAAAAATATAGAAGCTCTTTAAAGAAACTTGGGAGAAAGATAATAATATTTAAATTTTAAAGTTATCATTTCTTAAATTGCTGTCTTATAATTTTGACATATGAAGAATTTAAATACATAAGAAATATAAAAAAAGATGTAGAATATTTTCTTAATCCCACGGCTAAAAATTTAGAGCTTATACATAAAATATGTCCGAAGGTGGTAATAATACACTTATGTTTATTTAGCTTGTCTATTTGCTTTGATATGCTTCTATGATTACGTGAAGTGTTTGGCTCTTTGTCTTTTTTGGAGTGATGAACCAGAATATCGTTGTCATAGATTTTTTATATACTTGATATTATTACACATCTTATTTCGTATATTGGTGGCCAAAAACAAAGTTAATGGCAATGAAATTACAAAACTTTTGTAATGTCATTGATACGGAGTAAGGCGACCACCTGGTCGAACAAATGTATGCGAAAAGTAATACTAATTGATTTAACTGACGATTGAAAGAAATACATTATTTCAATCACAAGCCTGATTGCTTTGTTTGAAGTGGGATACGAGGCTAGTGGTGGGTGGTGTTCTAACAGATTATTGTGCTTACATACTATCAAAATGATTCTCAACAAACGTCAACATAAAAAGTGCGGATCCTTGAAACTGGCCGTGGGTGGATGGATAGCTTTATAACGTTTTAAAACAGTTGTATGCTTATGATGATAGAAGTAAATATTATTTTTCAACTTTGTTTTAATGAGACGGAAAAATACTAAACATCAATGATACACTTGTTGCTTAAACCATTCAATTCTTAATTTACAGAAGTGGTAAGAAGAAGGAAGGTGATCATTTATTACAGCAGAAAAATTAATGCATGATATTTTTACATCATTATTTTGATACAAATAAAATTTCACATAATAGTATTTATTTCACGTAGAATTTGTGATTTATTTGATTTTGGAGACAACCCCCGCGAACATTTTGCTCTATTTTAAATGAGTCGTGTTTTATACACTTTAAATATTAGCGCGCTCCTCCAAAATTCGTAATTTCATATCTCTCCATCTTCTTCTTTTTGAGCCCGGTTGCGCCGCCTTTATTAAAAAAAACGTATTATATTTACGGTGTGTAGGAGAGTGGAAAATACTATCAGTATCGTCTTAGTGTAAGATCACTATTCAGAATTGATGACAGCTTGTGATTAGTAGGATTGGGAACAGCAGCCATCATTCTATGAATCTTAAGCTGCATTCAATCTACTTCGGTCGTTCTATTTCGGTCATTCTACCCATAATGGTAATTGAGGCTAAAGTCGTTTTACTATGGACGTTCTACTGCGTCTAATCTACTGTGACGTCTGAATTTATGGAGACCAACTGTCGGGGGATCAAATGTCGGTTCAGCAAAAAAATATACCTGAAGTTTCAGTTTCGCTTCTTCAATTTTGTCTAGAATTTATTGTAAAACACGTATAGGCGGTCTAGGTATGATATGATTTTAGATTATCACGGCCAAAAATAATTTCGTTATTTATTTTTGGGGTGTTAGGCCGTGTTAAGCTATCTCCTTCGATGTGCGACACGGTGACACTGTCTGAAACGTTGGCTAAATAAGGAGGTAACGCAACACGGCATAACAAACTAAAAAATAAATAACAAAAACGTCCAGCTGAGCGATTCTATATCTTTGGTGGGATCGTTATGAGATAACGGACGTGATCTCCTGTCAGATTTCTCTGATTTTAAATATTTAGGTACCTACTGTCATATATTTTAGTGCAGATCGTTTTAAATACGAATTCCTGCAAGTATGCATGATTATTTATTCATTTAATGTACGTTGTACATAGAAAAAGCAAAAAAATCACACAAATCTGACAGGAGATCACGTCGGTTATCTCATAACGATCCCGCAAAAGATATAGAATCGCTCCTCAGGTATGTATACGAGGGCCAAACAAAAAGTAATTCCTCCTGTTTTTTTGCACTTAAATAAAGTTAGTTAAAATTTTGAATTTGGTGCTATTCCTAAAACCTTCTACAATCTGCTGCAGTAGTAACTTTTTGCGTCAACAGGTGGCAGCACTGCAGTCGCTTGCAAAATGGCCGACATCGATGTTCGTATTAGAGAGCGTTAAATGATTGATTCTTGACTGTAGAAGGTAAAACGCCCAATCGCATTCACGTAAGACTGAAAAATGTGTACCATGTTGCAACAGTGGATGTCAGCACTGTTTGACGATGAGTTAGTCGCTGTAACGAAGCTGAAGGACAAACAACGCTGGCCGACAAAAAGCGGAGCGGCAGGCCGTTGATTTCGGTGAGTGCACGCAACATTGAGCGAGTTGATGGCATCGCTCGTCCACCCCAGATAACTACAGATGTCGCATGTCGCATTCTCTGCATCAGTAAAGGCAGTGTGATGACGATTATTCGACAACTGATTGTTCAAAAAAAGTTTGTGCAAGCTGGGTACCGAGAAAGTTAACCGGCCAGAATAAAGAAAAAAGTAAAACAATAACCTCACAACACTTGCAGCGCTTATTTTTTTGTAAAAAATAGAAGAAAAAAAGACAAAATATGGGTCAATTTTTTTGAACCTGAATCCTGATCAAAGCTCTGTGATTGGGGGGAAAGTTATGGCGATTGTGTTCTGGATGTGACAGTGCTATTTACAACACTGTGATACCTGCCCTTGTTAAAAGAAGGACCAAAGCTGTGATTATATTGATAAGTAACAAATTAATCGTCAATAGTGTGGTTTTCAACCCATGTACTCGCATTTACAAATTATTATTTCTTGACAATTAAAGGAGAAAAAAATAGGAGGCATTACTTTTTGACTGACCCTACTATAATTAATTTGGAAGATAATTTTAAATTCTACAATTTGAATGATTCCGGTCTGCAGTCTGAGTGTGAAGTTTACATAAGATACTCAAGTATACATTTTTTATGCTTATTCCCTTTTTTATCAGAGGTCCCATTATAGGTAAGATCCAAAAATCGAACAGTATTAATACGTTGGCGTCTGCGTGGTTGAAATTGAAGAACCCGGCTTCAAGAGCGTGTCTGACGCCGCGCCGTACGCACCTCGCCATATAGACATATGTGTACGTGAAATTTCAAATAAAGCTACCGTTGTAATTCGGTTTCGAATTCAAGAATTCGTCAAAGGATGGCACTACTTCCGTTAGCAGGTCGTATGAGAACGTGCCCCCCTAGGTATAAACAGTACTACGATTTTGTAGATTTGAGTATCTCTCCGGATACGGAATGATTGAAGGTAATACTTAGTTGTATTGCGCGGCTATAAATTACACATGACGTCATTGCCTGTCCCGGTTAATTTGTACTGGTGACTAGCTATCACTGGATGACAGTGGAACTGAGGAACGGGCTATTTTTCGAACCAGTTTCTATCGGATTTATAAATAGGTCACCAACACTCTAACTGGGCGAAGCCGAACCAAAAGCCGCCCGCAGTTTTTAACTGCTAGTTTGTAATTATTATCATTTTGGCGAGTCTGTCCATTTTCGTAGCAACTACTAACATCGCAACCATAACTATGTACGGAAGAATGCCGTTGTAAATTGGCGTTGTAGAACACCTACCGCTCCGCGCCATAAATCACTGGTGTGACGTGCGCGTGACGCACGGGATGACGTCACGCGCACTCAGAAGCAACAATAAAATTTTATTTCAATTCGAATGTCAGAATATTTGGGTATGTTATTAGAGAGACTGCCAACTATCAAACGATAGAGCGTGCCTAGAATTATTGGAAGTGTCGGACGAATCAATTAATATGTCAATAAATTGTACTATTTTTTTTGCAAGACCCAATTATCAACATTCTTACATAGGTGTATGTATGTCAGAAAAGAAATACTTTTTTTACAATTTTTTTACGTCAACACTCCGCTTGACTTGTGATTTTTTTCTGGTCAACAGTATGCAATATATTTGTGAATGATGAATACTTGGAGCAGGTGGATGAGTTTGTGTATCTGGGTAGTGTGTTTACGAGAGATGGGAAGGCTGATAGAGATATTGAAAGAAGGGTGAATGCCGGTAACTCCATTAATGGAGGACTGAATGCTGTTGGCGCTAATAAAAACTGTCAAAAGAAGCGAAGCTAGCAGTCCACAATGGAGTCCTGGTACCTACCCTGATGTATGGCAGTGATACATGGAACTGGAGGAGGAATGATGAAAGTAAACTGAACGCTGTTGAAATGAGATTCCTGAGGCGTATGTGTGGTAAAACAATGCATGATCGTGTGAGAAATGTGGATATCCGCAAAGAATGTAAGACTGATGTAAGCATAATGAGTAAGATTAAGAAAGGAATCCTCAGATGGTTTGGGCATGTTGAGCGAATGAACGAAGAAAGTAGTGTAAGAAGAATATACCTACGACGCAAATGTGAATGGTAGAAGACGTCGGGGACGCCCGAGGAAGACATGGCACGATCAAGTGAATCAGATACTTCAGTCAGGCCATGTCAAAAGTCAGAATAATAAAAGAGTATGTATGAGACGATGTATGAATGTGAGTGAGGCAAAGAGTGTGTGCCAAGACCGAGATGTTTGGCGGTCCGACTCCGGCCACCTCTGCGGGGAAACGGCCTGATTGTTAGTTAGTATTTCTATAACCTTCTATTCTAAGTTCATTACTGTTACTGTTATACAATGGACGTTATAAGACATATCGAGCCAGTACTGTTTTACTACGGTAATAAAAAGTAACAGTTTACTAATTCTTAATACTTTTGGTCGTGAAAATCTAAAATCATATCATACCTCGACTGCCTAGACGTGTTTTACAATAAATTCTTGACAAATTGGAGAAGCGAAACTGAAACTTCGGGTATATTTTTTTGGTGATACAATCCGACAGTAGATACCCAACAGTTGGCCTCTCGAAATTATAATAATTATAATTTTTTGTGCATTATCTACCAATTTTAAAACTAAAATCGAATTCAAAATTACCTCTAAGGGCCATTAACCAGCCAGCGCCAGCGGCCGAGAATTCATACTTGGTCGAAAGATGTTCTTACGATCGTACAGGGCGTTTCCATTTTCCAATGAGAGAGATTAATTATTTTCCGTACCAGCTCAAAATTTGCTTTAATTTATCCCCACATTCAAACATGCTGAAAGGCGTCATGATAAAACAATTAAAATTATGTACTTTTTGTTATTATTTTTTCATCATAAGTATTTTTCATTTTTCAACAATGTCTAAGCAAAATAAGAATGTAAAAAAATCTTAAATATATTAGGTTATAAGACAGTAAATAAATTGACAAACTGAAGTATTTTCGTCACAAAATACGTGTGCGGATTTAAAAAAATGTTTTTATTTACACTAAAATTAAAATTCTGAAACATATTGTTTTCCCAGATAATTTATTGATTTATGTTACTGCATGATTATATGATTTGAAATGTGTGTTGTATGTATAATACAAAATTTTGTTTGAAAATTTAACAAATCTGTAAACGACCTACGGTAAAACTTTATTGTACTAAAAATAAACATATTTTCTCAAAATTTAAAATATAGCCTTACTAGATAAAAGCACAATCTTTCGAAATCAATTTATAACTTTTTGTGTGGAAAAGAGTCAATACGTCGAAAATTGTATTTAAAAATGACATTTCCGGTTTTGTCTGGTTTAATAAGTTAGTATGGGTGTACGAATTTATTTACAGTGTCATTTTTTGTACTTTTATACGCTGGCTTTTACATTATTTTCTCGTTCTTAGATAATTAGTTTTATCGTTGGTGCATTTTAACGAAAATATGTTTTATACTTGCGTTAATCGGCGGTACATCTTCTGTGCATACCCCTTCCGGACACGTTATGTTTTGTGGAAGTAGGTACAGTATTTTCCCTAAACCGACTCCACACTGTATGCCGTGGGCCAACTGTCATGCAATCATTTTTTTAAATTAATAGAAACATAAAATTCAAAGCTATGGGTAAAAAACACAGTAAACACTAGGAAAAACATATCTACGCTTTGCCCAATTCGGTTAAAACCGAACATGATATAAAAATAAGTTAGATTGGGTGAGGTTATTTTAGATTAGTGTAGTGTACTGATTATTCATGTAGTTTCAGCTTTCTTCAATAGATATCGATAGCATAGGTAATAATACGAAGTTTTGCTACATCCCAACGGATGGCAGTTGAATATTATTCAAAAGTGTACCACCTATCTTCGTTCGTGTCTTAGGCACTAACGGTTACGATGATTGCATCACAATTTGGGCGGGCACTTCCAGTCCTCCAGCGGGAGCAGCAAAGCAGTAGCAGAACTACACGGAGTCTAGCCTAGTAAGGTCGTCTGTCCAATTTAATATGCATCGTACATATTTACGATAACTAAATAAGTCAACTAGTAAATACTAAATACACGAACCTCATACTTATTTGGAACATACCCAACTCTTTATTTGTTTTATTATAATCTATAATCTATACCCAACTCTTCTTAAGTTGTATTAAAATTGGAAACTATGAAATAAACAATTACGTAAGGAATATTCTGTTTTGTCATTGTTCTGTTTTGACATGAAAGCGTCTAATTTAATTCATAACTTTTTAACATTGGCATTATTCATGGGAAATAGTGAAGAATGGAGTAAGTTGCGAGTAAAACGAGAGAGGAGTAAAATTGCAAGTTTTCGTGTCGTACTGCGATAAGAGAACTGTTTCAAAATTATCTTGTAACGTAAAATTCAGCCACCAGATACATCCATATCCAGGCATCACATCAGTGCACTCGGACAAAGCTGCCACACAGACCCCAATACTAAATGTGCACAGCACACACACAAATACTAAATGTGCACAGCACACACACCAATACTAAATATGTATCACACAGACCAATACTAAATATGTATTACGTTATTGGACACCGAGTTCTATTAACTGAAATACAATATACCAGATAAACCCTTCGCTCGTAAACAATCAAAAATGAGAACAGGCCAAATTCCAGAATGGAAGATACCCTCGGTGTCGCCCTGGTGAAATACCAACAGTGAGAGAAATGAAACATATCTTGAAGTGACTTTAGCAGTGTTTGGTGACCAAATACTTCCCCGCATTCTCCTACCCACTACCTCAGCTTCACAATAATCCAATCGGAGCAGTTGGGACTCTAGTGCGCTACTCGTATAAAATAATATATAACTATATAAATATATACCGAGGGTCTGAACTACAATATTACTGTTATATGGCCCCCTTGGTCGAGGGGTAAGGCTCTACACTAGCAATACGAAGGTTACGAGTTCAAATCACGACGTGCGCAAGCAAAGTTTATTTGATTAAATTGGGTATTTCACAGTTTAATATTTTAATATGATATAAGGTATATTTGCGGGACGTTCCAGAGTGGAAGATACTCTCAGTATCGTCCTGGTGTAAGACTACCATTCAGAATTGAAACTTTGCTTTAAATGGCTTTAGCCGTGATTTGGGACCAAATCTGTATAATCACGTACTTCCCCACCTTCCTATTTTCAATCTCCTTCCCCCGCCTATTACCTTCGGCCTCAGAACATACCCCAATTGGGGACGCTTGAGTCTCACTGGCCCCAGACGGTTTATAGCAGTTGTGACTCTTGTACGGAATTCACATTAAAAAAAACGAGTGTGCTTTAGACCACACGACTGAAGTAAAACTTCACTAAATATACGAAACGTAACTGACTATGAGAGAAATAAAATGTGTGCTCGCACCTCTCTCTCTTGCCCCTACAGTAATATACGAAACGTAACTCAATCTCTAACTTATATCTCCCTCTCAACTTCCGTTCGCCTCGCCTGATCATAATTTTCGTAACAGTCTCGTTACGCATTCACCAGCTTACTCCCCAAGTCAAGCGCGTGCGCAAAGAAGTTATACTTCAGAAATTATCCTAAACGAATCAAATTCATCTTTAAAAACTTACCGAACACGTGAGGTTCGACATCATTGTAATTCGGCAAATCAACATAATTTGAACAGGAAACAAAGGCAGATTATGGCGTGCGGTGAATCGCATTTTTGACGTAGTCTAAAATTCCGTAACTTACGTTCTATTTCATTCGTGGATTTCATATAAACCTATGTTAATAAGGTACCTTTTTATAATCTCAAACCAAAAACAACAACAGTACACATTTGCGAAAACGCTAGACGGCAAATAATGATGAAAGGATGATGTTCAAATATTTTTTTATAGAAACGTCATCTTGATGGAAGATACCATAGTTACACTTATTAACTACAGTATTTTGTTATTATCTCGTAGGTAAGGTTAGTATGAACTTAGTTTCATCTGGAACTTCTAGATAAAACTAAGTCTAGAACCGTTATTGTTGTGGCAAATGTCCTGGAAATGTGCAGTGATTCGGCAGTTTTACTCTATAGGTTTTAGATGTTTGTATTTGAAATAAATATGATTTCTAAATAATGAAATTTTAATATCAAACGTCACTTAATGTCACTTCACTTTTATGCAGCTTACATAATAAATAAAATGTAACTAAATAAACATTATATATTTTTAAACTTTCAGTGGTTAACGGAAAAATCCCAAGAAATTGTAATTATACATTTTGACAATTTTGAGGATTTTATCCATGCAATCGAGTAATCTTTGAGACAAACTGAGAAGAATTAATATTTAATTTTCTAACAGGGAACCAACACACATCTGCGCGAGAATATAAATAAGATAAATAAAAATACGTTTATAATGTACGGACGTTTGATTGTTTATAATGTATGGATGCCCGGTCAGATCTGTCCCTAGGAGGCTCTATTATAATGTGATCTTTGTGGCTAATAATTTCCTTCTAAGGCTTAAGGGGTTAACGGATAATTTGTCCATAAATAATAAATAAATAAATGTTACGAACCTATTCTATTCGCTTCGTACCAATAATGACTGAACTTGTGTTAGTTGGTTAATCAGCAAGAATGGTTAGATATAATGATGCATATACAATTACGAGAAAGGAATGAAGCAACCGCAAGCGCGTTTCGCGATATTTATGGTTGCTTCGTTCCTTTCCCATAATTCATGGTTCGTCTCGCGTGTGTACGCTACCTTAGGAATCTAGACCACATGGGCATTGGGCACACAGGGCACTCGAGAGGCCCTCATTTCGTAATTATGTACTTGGCCGTAGAATAAAGAAGAACACAAGAAAGGCCACATGGGCCTGTTTTATGATCCAAAAGTCTGCTTGAAAAGTTTGCTTAAATTTTAAATATGCAGAACTGTGTTTCACCATCAATATGAAATTCAAATGGGATAGCGATGTATGATCAGGCAAGTGGAAGAGAGGCAGAGCGTGTGCAGAACTTAAAGGTACTGAGTCAGTGACAACATTGGTTTCTATTCAAATCTTTATGGAAGGCAGATCTGGTGTTTATTCTATGTATTTAGCTAACGAGGCACGAGGCCATAATATCGTTATTTCATGAGACAGGGTGGATAGCTATTATTATTTAAGGGAGGCCGTTCACCGGAACATTATTGAGGACGTTCTAGAAAGTAAACAGAGAGAAAAACCATTGTAAAAGTATCGCAAGTTGAAAAACTAGACCCACATAGGTCTTTCGTCTTCATCGATCAAACAAACAGAAACAATAGAATTTTTAGCGTTAATTTAGAATTTCATTGAAGCACGATATTTTCCTTTTCAGCCTACTGTGTTTATGTGGGTATTTAGCAAGTACGTAAAAGTTGATGAATATTTCTAGTAATACGGGCAGGGAAAATTCACATGTTTCATTTCTCGAGTTTGGATGTACTTTATATTTCAATATCTTTGGATGTACTACATTAGCGATGAGTATTCAAGGTATATATGTACATATACATACACATACTGCATATTTGCACCATAGTTTACGTATTATAAACTTCTTGCTGCCACATTTAATTGGAGTAATCTGCACCTAGGAATTCTTAGTTTTACAACCTTCATTTGGAAATATGGGTCTTTGAAAAGATTATTAATATTAAGTCTGGTCGCCCTTCTATAGGTAATATTCATATTCATACTATTGAAAGAATTCAAAGAAAATTTCTACGTTTCGTAAATTTTAACTTAACATCCCTTTAGAGCACATAAATTACCCGTCGTTAATGAATATTTTAAATATTCCAACTTAAGAAAACAGAAGAAAAATAACGACCTAACCTTTTTATTAAAATTATTACCTAAACTCTAAATTCGACTGTTGTGAACTCCTGCAATTAATTAATCTACATGTACCTACACGAACAACTAGACGAACATTAACATTTTATATACTTACATCTCATTCCAACTATAATTTTCATTCTCCAATACAACGTTTACATAGACTCGATAACAAATACTTAAACAATATGAATGTATTTGTCAGTAACTTGAACTTAGCAAACTTCAAACGCTATATTATGTGCCAACTATGTATTTCTACCTATCCCATAAACTAATTTGAACAACAATTTTAAACAATAGGTAGGTACCTACTTTATGTCAACTCCTTTATTTTATAGACTATATTGTGTTTCTCATATTTTATGTTACCTATTTTATTTGTTAAAGCTTTATTATTGTATTTTGTTAAAGCTTATACTTTATGTAACTTTTATTTTGTTTTTAACATATACAATGCTACCTGTATTTTGTAAACTGATTATTTTCACTGTAATTTAAAAAAAAACATGTACTGCATTCTATGTAAAAGCCCTATGGGCGTTTAAATAAATAAATAAATAAATAAATAAGTGCTTTCTACTTTAAACTCATTACCGAACAACTTATTTAATATAAGGCTTATAAGTATTAAGAAAAATAAATTTATTACCTAAAATCTAATTATTTAAATATGTTTTTATGTAAAAACCGCAGAACTACTCCCAGCTGCTTCCGTCTGAAGACAGTGAGACTATGGCATCCCCAAATGGGGTATATTGTGAGGCTGAAGGTAGCGGAGAGGGGAAAGGGTAGATGGAGAAGTACCTGGATTTTCAGATCTGCTCTCCCAGAATACGGCTAAAGCCATTTCAAACAACGTTTCAATTCTGAATGGCGGTCTTGCACCAAGGCAATACTGAGAGTATCTTCCACTCCGGAGCATGCCGCAAATATACTTTAAAAGAATAAACTTTGAGATAGCACAAATCAATTAAACAAAATTTATTTGCGCACCCCGGTATTTGATCTCGCGACTTTCGGATTGCTAGGTGAGGTTAAACAAAGCGAAACAATTAATTATTGCCAATATTATTGTTTAAGTCAGTATTTAGAGAAAGCAAGCTACAATGTTTAAAAATGTTTTACGTCCATCGAATTCGGGAAAATTTAATATTCAATTTGATTGACAGGACTAATAAACCTGTAATTTCTTATCAAAAAAAGAATTTGTGTTTTCTCCGAAAACAAACCAAAGCTAAATTAAAAAATATTATATTGAAAATACATAATGAAGAAAAATTTGATATTTTCTTTATCTTTTTCTCTTTTCCCTTCCCTTCCCCACCTCCTCCTATCGGTTCATAGTATTTTCAAATATGTGAATTCCACAGTTTAACTGGCTTCTCAATTCTCATAGTTTAAACTCTTGTGGGTATCAAAGTAATTAATTATTATGTAGAGCATTGAAAATATCAATAGGCAACTTGCCAAGAGAAGTTGTGTACGTCAAATGTAAATATGATAAAAATGTTGCATTTATTTAATCATTTGGGGAACATGAGTATCATGGTCGATTTCGGCATTTCTGACTCCTACGTCCGAGCACTAAATTTATACCTGTTTAATGTACCAACCTAATATTTTAAATATCTACGCCTGTCAAATGTAAAAACATTGTATTAAAATGTAGTACTCCTCTAACCTTTCGGGAATATGTTCGGGATTATGTTAATTTCGATATTTACAAACATAACACAGACCGCGCAATTATTATTGATGCGAACAACACATACTTTGGAATCTGAGTAATGATACAAAAATATATGTATACACTTTCGACAGTAGTCTCAGGTAGTCTCCTAGAAAAATATCACTGAAAAATAGCATTTTGTGCTTATGCTTTTGCTTATTGTTTTTAGTACAAGAGAAACGGGAAAAATCACATACGCGCATTAAGTGTCCTCCATACCAGTGTTTCCTAACCTGTGGTCCGCGGACCCCTGGGGGTTCGCGAATATATGTAAGGGGGTCCGCTGTATCATCTCTGGACCATTTAACAGTAATAATTAAATGACACCAAAAGTCTCGTTTCGTCTTCGTTTCTGGATTATTTTCCAGTACCCTACCAAATAAAAATTGGATATAAGACCCTTTCAACACAGACGTTATTGATATAGGCTTGAAAACGGCACACGAAAACCAATTAATAGAAATATCTTGTGATTCAGCTTTGAAACGTAATTTAAAAGAATCCTCTTTATCAAGTTTTTCGGTGCATGTAAAGAAAGGTTATAAGGAAATATCAGAAGAAGCACTAAAACATTTACTGCTTTTCTCAATCGTATACCTCTGTTAAAAGGCATTCTCTGCTCTTGTTCATACTAAAAACAAATACAGAAACAGATTACAAGTGGAAATACCTCTGTTAAAAGGCATTCTCTGCTCTTGTTCATACTAAAAACAAATACAGAAACAGATTACAAATGGAAATACCTCTGTTAAAAGGCATTCTCTGCTCTTGTTCATACTAAAAACAAATACAGAAACAGATTACAAGTGGAATCCAATTTGAGATTACAACTTATATAGTAGTAATTAACCGTTAATTAATGTGAATTTTGGTGTTGCGGTTGAACGTTAATTAGTAACGTATTTTTTTTATATTCTTAGTACTTAGATACCTATTAAAATAAATGGTCCAAAATTTATTAAGGGGGTCCTTGAAAATTGTGTTTGATTTCCTAGGGGTGGCTGATAAAGGTTAGGAAACGCTGCTCTACACACCTCCACCGAAGGATGGTTTCCGTATTTTATGCCTGAAAAAAAAAACGGCTCGATACTTTATAAATACATTTGTGTAGATATGTTATATTTTCCAAAGCGAATACCGCACAAGAATTCCAAATGCTCTCAACCGTCCGGAGCCAGTGGGACTATGGCATCCTCAATAGGGGTAAGTTGTGAGACTGAAATTAGAGGGGAGGGAAATGAGATGGGAAGAAGAAGATGGGGAAATCACCACCAAATACGGCTAGAGTCATTTCAAAGAACGTTCTGAATGCTGAATGATTCTGAAAGGTGGTCTTTTACCAGGGCGATGTTGACAGTATCTACCACTCTTAAAATATGAATGTAGGTACTAAAATTGTTTCTACTATTTATATTTACATTTCGCGAGTCGAGTATGTTCGATTTCGGTATTTTGGACACCCACACTCGAGTAATCGTAGGTACTTGTTCATGTTAATTCCGGGTAATTGTGGCTTACGTCCCGTGCGGGCGTGAAGAACATATGACGGTGGTATCGCGTATCGGGTTCAACACCCGGCGACCGACGTTTCCGCGTAAGATTAACGCAAACATAGTATCAAATGGCTGCCGGAATAAAAACGAACGAACAGTGACCTCAGCTATACCCATCCTACGACTCAGTTTTGCTCTTCGTTGTACGTTGAACCTATGGATTATAAAATATACTGTAGATCTGATACCTATCTGCCTAACCATAAATAAACATAAAATAGTGGTAAGAGTTCCATTACAAAACAGAATATTGAAGAAAAGTGAAGATGAAGAACAAACAACAAACTTAACCTAATCTGACCAAACCAAACCTAACCTAAAACTTAACCATGTTCTGTTTAGTCACTGATCTGTTTATTAACTTTTCTGTTTTGTCACTGTTCTGTTTTGTCACTGTTCTGTTTTATCCGGTTACCCGTTATAAGTTATTATGTATTTTTTAGGTGGGTTATGAGAGTATATATATATACCAGATACCAGGGTACAAATGGTTATGTTAGCTTAATTAGGAGTAGAAAATCTTTTGTGCGACAGCTGAATGAGAAAAAACTCTCGAATATTGAGTTCTGGGTAATTAAGTTTGCACAGATTTTCAATCTGAAATGCGTTGACCAACGCAACTATTTTCAGCTCGCTAAATCATTTCAATCATGAGCTGTGGAGACTTGAAGCAGGTTGTCTAAAACACCACGAGAGTCTGCTCAGACTGGGAGTAAAAAATTAAAGCCTCGAAGGATGTGTTGTTTTTCAACTTTATACTTTGAACTCAGTTCTAATATTAAAAACTATCATTTTGAACTATCTGAAATGGGTACATAATCCAAGCTCAAAAATAATGCAGTTCAAAATAAAATTGATAGCGGAAATTTAAAATGCTCTAAAGAATAAGAAATGAAAAAATTAATTAAATATGTTATTTTTCTCCCCTTTTTTCTGGAAAGTTAGAGCATCTTTTACGACGTGCATTTTTAGAGTATTTTTTTTCTGATAATAAAGAAATCTACCGAAAGATCTATATACTATATACCTACAATGTTATTTCATAATAAATCGTAATTATTTTGTAGGTTTACAAAAATAGGATATTAGATTTAAAAAATAAAAAACAATCTTTTGGTTCTTTTATCACGGTCGATCGATAAGAATTGTATCGATTACTTACGGTAACATCTCATCGTTCACTAAGAAAACTGCAGATAGCTAACGTACAAACAACAGTTAACGGCGAATATATTAAGAACACTTAGTCACTGTGAACTGTTATTTATTCATTGTCGATCTGCAGCCATGCTTGGGAACGATGAGAAGTTACTGAAAATTATCGATAGAATCCTTATCGATCGACCGTGCTAGGGGTCCTGAACAATTAACATTTAAGTCCTTTACAGCATTTCAAATTTCCGGGATCGATATGAAGTTATTTATCCATAGACATATGACTATTTGGATGTCTGTGTATTTATCATAAAAATTGTATCACCACATTTTTCTACCATATCATACAAAATATTTAAAAAAAATTAACTAAGTCTAACGGCGCATTATGCAAATCTGAGTGGTTTATTTGGAAAACATCTCCCAAGTCTTTAGTGTTTGCTATCGGCTAGAAAAATATTTCGGCGTCTTTAAATCGGGCTTGAATAGGGCTTAATTTAGTCACAAAACCGCAAATAAGATTTCGAAAAACAATATGAGCTTTTGTACTTTTATTCATGCAGTGCATACAATTGCCTGTAAAATAACATGTGAATCGTTTCATGAATACTAACTAAACTGGCTTTGAAATGGGGCGAAATAGTTTCGCCCGGCAGTAAGTAAGTCTAGTCTCTGAGGTCTCTGATCTCAGCAAGGAAAGTGCGTTAGTAAAGCGTACAGCCTTGTTTTCATTTCAGGGTGTCGCATGTCCGGTAAATGTCACAACACCTCCGTAAATTTGTAAAGAAATACAACCGTTTAACAAATCTCTTATAATGTCACAAGTCACACCCCTAGCTAAATACAATAACATCTCAAAACACCTAGTTTTGATACAACCAAATTTAAAGTTATTATATAATGAATAATATATCACTTTGTTTAAACCACTATATTATAAACAATATCTAACATGTAGAGTATAAACAATATAATTATAAACAATATCTAACATCTAGTATTAAAGTTTTTATTTGTGGAATTAGAAACTTACAGAATGCTTCCGAATATCTAGCGACCTAATTATTATTTTTTTTTTTCTCTTCTTTTGTCACTGTAAATGGTATTAGTTATTATAGGCATATTTAAATATTTTTATTACTGATAGATAATACGTATTTTTATGCATATTTTGGAATGTAAATTGTAGTTTTTGGTAATTTTGTGCATCACTCACCTAAAAAAATTCTTTGACTCGTCTTCTAGGTGTGCTTATTTAATATTATCCATTTCAGTTTTACCACATTCTGCAAAAAGTTTTAGATAAACGTGCCCATATCTCAGTTCTCCGCTAAAGTCTTTCATTCTGCAGAACGCTTTACATAAACGTGTTCATATCTCCGTTATGATTTCATTATTTTTTTTTTTTTAATAATGTTATATTTTTTATTGTCGTCTAAGTTTTAGTTGTGGCATAGGATGAACGCGTAAATAAGAAAATCTAAAAAATCTAAACATAAACATCTTTATTAATAGACAATTCTGATAAATTTTGGTTACATCCAGCGACACTCCTTTATAAATCAATATTTATTTATTTATTAGCGCTCTTTTCAGGGGTTTCCGAGCTTTTACAGATGGCTTTTCACAAACATGCTCATATCTATTTCTGCAGAACACTTCACAGAAATGTGCTTATTTCGCCTTTTAAGTACTCCATTCCGCAGAACGCTTTTCTTAAAAATGTACTCATATCTCCTTTGAAGTGTTTGATTCTGCAGAACGCATTTTATAAACGTGCACAATACCTAATTCTGCAGAACACTTCTTACAAATGCGCTCATATCGCCTTCTAAGTATTCTATTCTGCAAAACGCTTTTCATTAAAAAATGTGTTCATACCTCCTTTTAAGTATTTAATTTTGCATAATGCATTTATTTCATATTTAATTCTGCAGCAACCTTCTCATAAATATGCTTATATTGTCTTTTAAGTATTTAATTCTGCAGTACACTTCCCAAAAATGTGCTCATATTGCCTTCTAAGTATTTCATTCTGCAGAACGTTTTTCATTAAAAAATGTGCTCATACTTCCTTTTAAGTATTTAATTTTGCATAATGCATTTTATGTGCTGATATTTAATTCGCAATCTTCTCATAAAATATTGTCTTTTAAGTATTTAATTCTACAGAACGCTTTTCATAAAAATGTACTCTTACCTCTTTTAAAGTTTTTCATTCTGCAAAAAAACACATTTTCCCACTATATCTACGTGAATTGGATCAGAAAAATGTAAGTTGTTACACCACTTCACCACGCCCGTTACAAAGCGATAGCGGATATTTTTGTTACCACCAGATAGTAATTAATCCCATGTGTGTTATTGTCACTTTGTTTATCAGGCGTGTAGGGAAATAATACACACATATAAGGACGCGCTAACTAGGCAAATGGGTGTGGCTGCTGTTATCATGACTTTTAGCGCATGTTAAATATCACGAAATTAGCGACCGTCAAATTAGAGTTAATTGACCGGCAAGATTATTTGACAGTTTATTACAATTATAAGACGTAGTAAATAAATGGCAATAATCTGATAGATTTTCTTTTAAATACTAATTTTGTAAAAGTTATATAAACTATAAAGCAAAAATTTGTTTTCTGAAGCAGCACCAACGATCTTTGGCGTCATGATATCATTTAAGCTAAGCTATTTCTATAGGAATACATCCTTTCTTTTCTCACCTTGAATTAATATACATATATTTTTTTACATTAGCTCCATACAGGAGGACCAGAGGAAAAAAAAACCTCAAAGCCAATGCCATCTTCGGGGATGCTTTGTGGAGGGTCTTTTTAATGAAAGGCAGGATAGCAAGTTCTGGGAGGGAAAGGTGCGAGGAGTCGGTAAGAATATGAGGACAGTGAGTCCAGGATCGACGGACGTATGAATCATATTGTTACGATAAAATGGATAGTTTATCTTATTATTACGTTAAAATCTAATGGCCAACTTATTATTATGAATTGAAAGTTCATTTTTTTAACATTATCTCCACATAGGAGGCCATGAGGAAAAATACTTCAGGGCTTATGTCATCTTTGCGGATGCTGTGTCTTTTTAGTGAAAGGAAGGAGAGGAAGTTCTGGGAAGGAAAAAGGTACGAGGGGTGGTAGGAATCTGAGGGTCAACACGTCCAGGAGGGACAGACGTAAGAACCCACCTGAAAAGGGCAAAAGGTCTCCCTCAACCAGACTCTCCCGATCTGGCCGGTCACGCAGTAAGTAGGCAATGCATCCGCATGGACCCGGGCACCCCTGCTAAGTCACCAAACTTAGCGAACATTTGGGGCGACCTGTGCTGGGGGGGGGGGGGAGGTTGGTTATTCAATAAATGATTTACTGGGCGGCGGTACCCATACCAGCCTACCAAATCAAAAGTATATTATAATATATATATATATATATATATATATATATATATATATATATATATATATAAGTAAGTAAGTATTATAGATAAGTAATATTACTATATGTTCCATTTTTTAAGATCAATAAATAAAAAAATAAAAAATATAACCAGCAGATAAATTATTCAAAAATAGAACCTTCTCACAAAATATCTGAAACATAAATAATAAATAAACATTGATTGATGTTAAAGCACATTAAAGGATTTATCGTAGGAGATAAATCTTTTTGAGGTTTATTTACAATATTAAATACTTTCTTGATTAAACAAATAAGATCGGTGCTGTATTATTTATATTTCATCACTTTCTAAGGATTATTTACGCTATTAACACTGGCTGAGAGATAAACGTGGTACCAAATATACAAAAAGTGCCATAAAACCTGCCTTAATATTAAAATTTAATTTTCTCATTTTATCCGTCATTCAGATTACCTAGGAATTACTTAGTTATGAAGAAAACTTGGATGAGTGGCGTAATTCCAAATTTTCGGGCCCAAATCATTCAAATCAATTTAATTTAAATATACACCTTGTTGCATACATAGCGTTAAACCATTTGTAGCGGCTGTCATTAAATAAAATCCAAACTATTTTAGGGTAAATACAATTTGTCTTCATTTGGGTACAATTAATTTGTAATTATGACACAGTTCAATAATAGTAAATCAGTACAAAACTATAAAAATAACTTTATGGGTTAACAATAAATAACCCAATCGCTCGTTAAACCTTCCAGCAAAAGGATTACTAGTATTATTCACTCTGGATTAGCTGACGTATTTCAGACCTGGCAGAATTTTTTTCCTGAAGCTGCGCGGATAGACCCAGAAGGCAACTTAACTTACTCGAGGTCTCAAATGACCTTACTATAAACTATGTCTGACCATCTGTTAACCTGAGCGGCAGGGTGCAATTCTAACCAATAGCATACCTCGTCCCTAATTAGTAAGGGACGAAGCTATGCAAGAAAGAGAAGGTATTCGAAATTGAATACTTATAAATATACGCTCCAAATAATAACATATATAAGATGGTTTTGTTACACATTGGTAAAATGAATTTTTCAAAGTAAGTTAAGGAAAGATGTAGCGCCACAGACGAATATTTTAGAATTGTGGAAAATGGAAAATAGTTCAAACAAAGCAAAACCCATTAAAAAATGCAACGGAGAGAAAATGCTTGCAGATGAATTATTATTAATTATTACGTGGTGCAAGAATTGAGGAAAGTTTTCAAATATAATTTCTAGTTAAATAGAAACTGAATAATCACAATCTTTAAATACAAATTCAATTATCTGTTAGACATGATGAATAATAAGAAAACTTTATTAATTTGTGAAATGCTATCTTCATTTAAAAATAAGTTAAAAAGTAAGAATTTTGACAAAAGAGAAATATAAAAAAAACTATTTAATAAAATTAAGACAATATTACGAAACTCAATAAAAATCTGAAGACAGAAAAATCAGAAAAAGATATTGGTTCCACTGGGACTTAGTCGAAGTATGATACAGTTAAAAGTGATCGAATTGGAAATGGGTTCCATAGCTCAATCGGTAGAGCAGTTGGCCATGAATGCTAAGGTATCTGGGTTCGAGTCCCAGTGGAACCAATATCTTTTTCTGGTTTTTCTGTCTTCAGATTTTGATTGAGTTTCGCTAATATTGCCTTCATTTAATTAAATATTATAATTTGAGTTTTTACTCATAAAGTTAAAAATAAAAATAAAAATATCAAGATAACTAGTTGAAAAAAAAATCCAAAACGCGAAATACCGACACATTTTAGCTCTACAATAAAATTATTATTTTTAATAAAAGCAAAATTTAATATTTGCCTTATCTTTCAAGGTTGGCATCTGATTCCACCTTTAAATAATTATATCTATTTATTAAAATTATAATACCCACCTCCCACCTTTAAAACGTACATAAAGATATGCATAAGTAAATAAATACCCAGATAAAAAATTTTGATAGGGGATCAGAAATAAAGTTTATTTTTTATATAATTAAAGGCCTACTCAACAGCATTGAAATAAAAAAAATTCACGACTCTTTTAAATTATATAACTAGATTGTTATTTCAATTTTATATAGATGTAGGTATGTTTTGGTGTTTCACTTTGTGAAAATTTATCATTTTCTAGAACACATAAACCAGGTATACAAGTATACATATTGATTTTTGAAAATCTTAATTATACATTTCGTACACACATACAAAGAAAATAAGAATAAAAAAAAACGTTTTAGGTAAATAGACACTTTCCTTCGTGAAAACGCTCCTCGATTTCAGAATGCCGCCAAACCTGGTGGCACATAATTGGCCACTTGCATGGATTTCATAACGACTTGGAAAAAATCGTGTGGATAGATTTTTTTACTAAGATTACGAAAATGTAAAATTTTTTAGAAATATATAGTTTTTTTTTAAAAATAAATAAATCCATTATTTGAGCTCGTGACGTCACTACATGAAAATGTCCCGTTTCCGATTACGTTCCCTTAATTTTGTAAAATTCCACACTGATATTTTTCTTTTTATATGACAACACTTTGATTTCCGGCGAATTTTTGAATTTGTGTTTAACGTTCACTAGATTTATTGTTTGTTCTATGCGAACTTATCCTTTGGTTTGATTTTTTGATAAAGATGGCGGTGTTTTTACAGATGTTACGAAGAGAACCCCGCACAATTTATTGCTATTCGTGTGGAAAACGTTATACTTTAAGATGATTTTCGGCTATGTAATTATTGTTTTTTCGCACCCATAACATTATGTCCCGTCTTTCCGGTTTATAAAAAAAATGGTCTGATTTTTCGGATTGAAATTTAAAAAAAATGGCCAGGGTGTCAAAAATATGATTAAAAAAAAAATACAGAATGTCTTAGAATATTTGCCTAAATCGGAATTTTTTTTAAATGTGATGCAAGTGGCCTTTTCCTCTGTGTTTTGACCACACAGACAGGGGCACTGTTGAAACATGAAGAAAAAAAATCCAATTGTACAGGAACAATGGAACTATTGTGAGGCTATTCAGATGATCACAAAATATTTAGCCACGTGACTGAAGCCATTTTTAATTTAGATTTCCTCTCACCAGAGCGATAATGATTTTCCACTCTAAAACGAAGCCCAAGTTACTAATTTATTTATGAACTAGGTACACGTGTTGTAACGCAAATTATTTATTTATTTGCAAACAACGGTTTCGAATTAACGCCCTATTGGTCCCAGAACCAGGAGACATCAGAGCAAAATAGTATGTTTTTCACAAAAGGAGCATATTTTTGTAGGTGTTTTACTGAACCGTTTTTATTTTGTGCCCGGGGGTTGTTTTTGCGGTCGGTGCGCCACTAACACTACGTGCCGTCCATTAGAAAGCCATAAAGGCTGTCATATTTATTTTTGTTTGTTATTTAAAATTTACAGATATTCTAAATATAGGTTTTCGTACCTAGTAATATTTTTAAATATCTCCCTTTTGACGTAGGCTGTTGCTACCTACTTATCGCCGCGTTAATCACATTTCTGAGATTGGCTTATTTGTGTTGAAAACAAAAACAAGTAAATGGAATTTTGAGATTATTATTTTGAACATAAATATACCACCCCAGCCCGACGATGACGTACACAAAAATCTACGATATTGTTAAGAATCGACTTTGCAGTAATCATTTATAGACATGTTATACAGACATAAATCTCATAATTTGATCAATTTTTTAAGTTGGGTTGAGGACCCATTGCTCTAACAAAACACTTTTAGCCGGTTGGTTGGGGCAACCAACCGGACAACTGGACAATAACTCGTGCAATTTAATATTTTTACACAAATAAATAAATGTTGGATTTTCCAACAATTTTTTGTATGTGGCAGGATTCTCGCATAACAGATAAAGAATATAGCTAGCTTTAGGAGGCTCGACCTCGTTCTCAATATATTTGTCACAGTTAATACAAAACAATACACAATTTTCCGATTACAACATGTACACAATTATTATAGGAATAGTAAATAACAATAACCGCATTTCATCGAAGATATCAACAACTATATATATATGACGAACATCTCCAATTTATTACTAAGCAAATACAAAATGTTTTTACTAAGGTATGAATGAAAAATACTGTATAATTGACTATTCAAATCTACAAACTATATTTAGTTTCCACAACCTGATTGATAAGCAGGGACCTAAAAAAATCGCATTGTCTTGTTAAATTTTCTGGAAAAGCAGTGTTATTTTTCAGCAAAAGCCTATTATAATTGCGTTATTTCAAGAATTTATTTCTCCATTGAGTTGGGCAGTCTCGTTAAAAAAATTGTAAATAGTCTTAAGAACTTGTATTTTTAAATCTATTTATTTATTTATTTATTTACGCCCTTTTTCGGGGCTTTTACATATACAATTTAAAAATTACACTTGATTAAATAAAATATAAATACTATATATTTCTTTTACCAATAAATATAAAAGGTATATATTTCTTTTACTAAGAAATATACAGTATTTATTTTACATAACTGAACTGCCTCAGTAACAGCATTTTGTATTTGTCTAAAGATAAATTGAAGATGTCCACAGACTTGGTAAAATTATTTCCATCCATTAGTATTCTGGGCAAAGAGGAATACATATGGTAGTTAGTTCCAGAATTTCTGCACTGAAATAAATCCTGACTTCTAGTATTACGTAGAGGAATCCGGAAGCTTATTAATTCAAGCAATAATGGACTATCAACTAAATCATTTAGAATTTTATAAAGAAATACCAAGGGAGAATTGTACTCAAGTTGACTTCTAACAAATGCAAAATATAACAGTTTAATACACTTTATATTTTTAAAATTTCTAGTTAGCCTAGTTATAAATCCCAACATTTTTAAGCCCTTATTAGAAATTTATGTTAAGTATGCGTATAAAAGATTTGCAGAAAAGAGATGTTAGTTAACTTTTGACTGATTTGTAGCCAATGTGGTGGAACTGGTTTTATTAATTTATAGAGGAAGATATATTACAACAAACATACCCGGGTTACGAATAACCTGACAACATTTGAAAATTTCCTACTATCATCACAGATAGCGGAAAATGTTGTTTGTGTCGTGATGGAGAGACTTAGCCGGCCGAGGAATCGACGCCTGGATGGGGGCCCAAACGCGAGCCTTTGACCGGTCGAATGCTTAATATTACTTTCTTATTTTTTATTGTAAGTATAGAAAGTATGAAAATTCGCGTTATTCGCTAGAAAATTATAAATTTCTCGGTATTCTCGAGAAAATAGCAAAATTAAGCTTTTTCGTGTAAAAATAAAGTACTTTGAGTAAAATTATTTTCAGGTCTTTAGTGATTAGTGATACCACCGGTAGAGGGCGGTTAGCACTGAAATAGATAGATAAATGAGTTATTGATTGGGGGCGGAGTGGGCGGGTATATCGGCCGTGGCAGGGGGCGGGAGACACCACCTGCTTCTATGAAACAATAAACCTTTGCACTCTCCGGGTGGTGGAGGTGAGCCTGTTGCTAGGAAAGAACCACACACGACCTGCACTTATACTCACCTAATGAACGAACCAGAAACAGAATAAATATAAGCCGCAGGCAATGAAATAAGCTTTCAGGCAATACGCCAGACCACTCAGGAGTATGCACTTAATTTGACCGTTGAAAGTTGGAAGCACGCTGTATCGGGAGAGTTAAGAGAAATTTTGCCGGCGGGCGTTTTGTGCATTTGCATTTGTATTCCTCAATTCCTCCCTGGATTTTGACACTGCTGTAAATATTTTTGAAGTGAAAACTTCTTTAGCAGCGTTGTGGTTTGAAACTCGATGAAACGAAAAATAGCGACACTAAAAAGTGACAAAAAATATCTATGGGATTTAGCCAGCGAGAGTATGAGATAGTATAATCGGCCTCCACTTTGTACGGTGCTTTGTAGCCTATCGATCTCCTCTTTGTGCGGTGCTTCGTAGCATCCCCACTCTCATCTACTTTAGTTTTCTGAAGGTTTCACTTTTACCGCGTGTGAATTGCACACTCTTTTTTTTAAATAAAATATAGATATCGACTATTAGCGTGTCGGTATGTTTTGCTTTTTTGATAAGTTACTTCTTATAGGAGTTAGGACCCTCCAGAAATCGTTTGCCTGGTTTGAACGCCATCAAAAGACGTTCAGTATACAAACTAAACCGCGTATAATAACACACTAAAAAAATCTTTAAAATCGGTCCAGTTTTAGATGAGAAAAATGGGGAATACAAAACCTGGATTTTGATGATTTTAGTTAGGTATTATCAGCCAGAGGTGCAGTTGTCCCTTTCACTCAGTATTCGGGGGAGTAAGAGCAACAGTGACAGCAACAGTTTTGAAAAATACCTATTTTTCAAATTTCTCCATTACCGGGTTTCCTTTTAACGTCTCGTCTTACTGCTTTTCGTAGAAATCCATAGAGACAACGTTCAATAACGCAATTAAATATTTAATTGAAATGCATTCTGTCTAATGTTATGTGACTGTTATAGAATGTCTTTCTCGTGTCCAAATATTATTGCATTACTGTAGTCAGTTTAAAAGCATATTTGACTATAGTGAAAATATACTCATTTTAATATGGTTTTTACAACGAAAACAATGGTTGATGTTTACCTTTGGGGTGTTTTTATTTTTATGAAAATAAAAATTGACTGCATTAATAATTACATGTAACTCAAAATTCTCGAATTAACCTCCAAAATAAGTATTTTAACCGGTATTTTTAATATCAGTAATTTAACCGCAAAATAATTAAAATGTACACCTTTATAATACCAAAGTTATAGAATGTCTTTCTCGTGTCCAAATATTATTGCATTACTGTAGTCAGTTTAAAAGCATATTTGACTATAGTGAAAATATACTCATTTTAATATGGTTTTTACAACGAAAACAATGGTTGATGTTTACCTTTGGGGTGTTTTTATTTTTATGAAAATAAAAATTGACTGCATTAATAATTACATGTAACTCAAAATTCTCGAATTAACCTCCAAAATAAGTATTTTAACCGGTATTTTTAATATCAGTAATTTAACCGCAAAATAATTAAAATGTACACCTTTATAATACCAAAGTTTCCGACCGCAATTAGAAAAAAATAAGAAACTTTGCGAATTTCTTATTAATTATTTTTAAATGAAACAACAAAAAAGCAAGTTCACGATAACGTTTATAATACATTTGCCTAATAAAATACGTGTGTGTTTTTATTTTTTTTCGTTTTCTGTAATTTTAGTTAGAAAAAACGTAAGGTGAAATCAAAAAAAATTATATTTAAAAAGTTATACCTATGTTTATTTCGAATTTGAAAGCGTATTTTATCACCTTTCTAAAACAGTTTTTAGTTTTCGGATGCGTTCAGAAATATTCCATTTATTTGAATTTTATTTCAAAGCGGAAATATTTTGACCCTACGACAAAAAAAAATTGATTGCTGAGGAGTTCAGTCTGATCATGTTCTTAGCGTACATAACAGAAATAATTATTACAAACCTCCTCTTAACCATATATCTTAAAAATATATATTTTCAAAATACTGATCCTTTGAAACAAATAACTTATTACGAAACCATTCATCAACCTTTTAAAACAAAAAGATAAAATGTTATTATAAATGTTTTCGTAAATCGTTAATATCGATAGAATTAATCCGATGAGACAGTGCACAAAGATAAAAATGCCTACCGCCGGTTGTTAAGGAGTATTAGTAATAATTTCAGAAATTAAAATATCGGTGTCTGCGTGCTGCGATCAGCATCAGCGCTCCCCTCTTCAGGATTTAGTATGCAGGTTACAAAATCACCCAACCAAAAGTTTCATTTTAGGTTCAGGATTCTTATTCAATAGGATATTTATTCAATAATAATTTCAGCTGACATATTACATTACACCAAGAAAGAAAAGGCTCATTTGAAAGGTAGCTATTTATTAAAGAAATTTATTGGACTGAATAAACAATAACATTAACACCGGTAGATTTGGGATCTATTACAAAAACGATGCAAACCTAGCCAATAAGACAACTCACAATGTATGTTTTTATATTGAAATATTTATATATATATATATAATTCCTTAATAAAAGATATCAAATGTTTTTTTAATTACCTATCCAACAATAAAACATCAGTGATGATGTGATATGTAGGAAAAAGCACAATTTCGTAATAATTCCCCCGTATCACATAATGTCGTTGTTTTCAGAAGCGGGAACTTTAAAGCAAATGTTGCTTTTGGTGTCGAAATGCCATTGCTAAAATTGATGATGAAAAATATTTTATTAGTAGGGCCGACATTTAGGGGTTCGCACTTGTACGTAGATATCTATAATGCAATTAGTAATTACGTACATAAAACAGATACGTATCAGTTGCGGTCCGTCAGTATTCAGTGAGCTAGAGTGCTAAGATTATAAAATACGAAGTTTTTGATGTTGTTGTAGCTGAAAACGTTTTTTTTTTCTAAATTTCAACTTTTTGGTTGAAGATCTTTCAGTATGTGGATGCGGCGCATCACCAAACTGAGAGAATCCTTAAAATATTCATACAAAGTATTAAAATTTGAATACAATTAATTTTCAGCTGCAACAACATCAGTACCGTCGTATTTTTCAATATTAGCACTCTAGCTGACTGAAAATTCACGGACCGCCACTGCTGTATATTATTATGGTCACTAGGAAAATAGGTAATAGAAGATATTCGTTTTATCAGATCGATTATGTGGTTTTTCGATAATATTGGCTACAACAGGTTCTAACGCATTTGGAAAAAAACTAAGCTATGACAAAAGTATACCTACACATTTCTTTGCTTTTTTTTAATTTAAAGTTTTTCAAATTTAATAATTTTATCTTGAAGTTGTGCCAGTATTTCAGATTTTATGAATTTAACAGCGGTTTCGGCGTTCAAGGCCATTATCAAACTGATACTTATTTATAAAAAAACGTTTTTAGTTAAAATCCTCCCCAATTTTTATTTGCACACAATTAACCACGGTTTAATAGCGATTTTGAACGCCGAAAAAGCTGCCACAATAATAAAAACTTATATTCACGTAGAACTTATTAATAATGTTGTTAAATTTGATTTACTTTACATTAAAAAATAAATAAATGGAGTATCACGAATTAAAACTAAAACAGTAAACCAAAAATTTCTTGACTTTTTTTTGATAAATTTTTCGTAGATTATTTATTTATAAGAGAAAATAGCATGGAATGGAAGTGGTTTACATTATAAATTAACAAAAAGCTTGCCTTTATGATCGTGATTATTCGAACGAGTATCTCGGGGTGTTATTTGTTCCTGGTATTTTGGCCAATTTTCCTCCCCCCGGAGTGGAAATGTTAAATTAAGGCTCTACTTTCCTCCCCCGCCCCAACAACCACCTCCCCTCAATCCGTCAGTCCATCCGCTGTTGTCTACTCGTATCACTGGGAGAATCGTAAAATGTTATGGCGGCCGGCCTTTGTTTAGAGATTAGACCTTTAGAAAGACCCGATGCTAAAGGAACTTTGGATTTGAGGCCAAAATACTCAACCAAACAGAATAATTGAAAAAATAATCAAAATGTAGGTACAGCAAATATTTAGTATCGCTGTGAGCGTATGTTGTGAGCTGTTTATATTTATTTGTGTTTAAAATTATAAAATATAGGCTAACAGACTTCGATTTTTTACGATTTAGAGGTAAGTTTGACAATTAACTCAAATAATGAAAAGTTTAAAAAAAAAATCTTTTAACTTTGTACCTACATATGTAAAGACAAATAAAAATAACAACGATTAAAAAACCATTTTGACTGGCTTAAATCTAAATTAAAACAATTGGTCTATTTTGGAACACAGATGAGTCATATATAAATTAAAATTTCAACCAAAAAATGCAGTGTTTACGATGTGTTATTTTATTTACTTCATTATATGAACACAGTAGTTTGGAAGAGTTAATATTTTAAAAATTATTACTAATCATTGTCAAAGTTTCCTCTAAAATCTAGATATATCGTTTTTTTGGCCCATATATCATATAACTTAAAACACAAATAAATACAGTAACTCACCTCCGTACTAGATATTTGCCGTAATTTTGATTAAAAGTAATTGTCCAGTTTGGTTGGATATTTTGGCCTTCAATCCAAAGTAAAGGTTTGTAAAAAAAATGCCGCGGAGCAGAGGCTGTTAGCGTTTCGGAAGAGGACGACTAGTGAAAACGATCATGCACATATGAGTATTATCCTTCGCAGGAAAGATTGCAAATTTTTTGTGTCAGTTTATTTTTAAATATACGCTTACAAAGGCATTTAAAAACATATGATATACTCGTACTGGCATATTTCTTTTTAAAGTATAAATCATAAAATTTCATTTAATAGTGGAACAGTAATCATGAAATAAATTATGCGAATAAAATTATGTAGATCCCGTGCAGAAAGAATAGTAGGTATTATGCTAACATTCATTTATCTAAGTATGTTATTATAGCCTGTTTGTAACTACAGTCCGTGCAGTTAAAAACATGTTTTTTAAAAAGCATTTCCAACTGCATAACAATAATAATTATTATTGGATGATTTTTATAGCGCCATTTTTGTGAGAAAATCACCTCAAGGGCGCTTATAATCAAGGTACAAGTGAGATGCGACTAGGTATATAACTGTTTCAGTCCAGATATTGTAGTGGCAACTAAGCCGACACAATACCCTAAAACAGGGGTTCCCAAACTTCTCCAAGTCGCGGCACCCTTAGAAAATTCGAATTTTCTCACGGCACCCCTGTCATATAATGTCTATCTGTGGTAGCCTCGGGACCGAGTGTCACCCCCAAGAGTACAATTCTTTAGCCACCCCCCCCCCGCAGGACGGAGGATCAATTTTTTACCTACTCCACTGAATAATACAACTCGTAAAATGAATAAGTGCATTTATTGATAGGAAAACTTACAAAAAAATGCAAATATAATCTGCACAATTTTTCAAACCGGGGAATAAGGCTTGATACAGCTACTCCTCTTTTTTTTCCACATTTATTTTTGAGCGATATTTGCTCTTTATAACCGCAACCGCTGAAAATCCAGCTTTGTACAGATATGAAGTAGCAAAGGGAATGAGGACCCTTACAGCTTTTCCACTTAGAATCGAATACTGATTTCTGACTGATATCCAAAACTCCGTCAAATCCGAACAAGCGTATTTCATTTTTAGGCTGCTGTCGGTCGAGAGGTCAATTAATTCTTCTTTTTCCTGCGTAGTAAAATCTTGGGGAGCTTGAGCACGGAATGGATCTTGGATCCATACAAACTTCTCCACTTGGAAGTACTTGGCAAACCAGTCAGTTAACTGTGATAGGTGCTCTGTGAAAAGGGTCAGCAAGTTATTTGAAACCTTAACTCCGCTATGGGCCATGTACTGTTGCAATATTGGAAAACAATCTTTGCCTCCATCATCACCCATTTTTCTCTTCCACACTTGTAGTTTTTTCCTGAATGATGGAATCTTAAATGAAAAAAGTACAAGTGAATGCGACACGCGGCCGCTGTTAGCGCAGCACCACAACTGTATCCCCACTCCTATGCCTCCCACCCAATCCATTCACAGAGCGCGGACCGGCCACGCGGGTGATTTTCCATTCCATAAAATGTTTGTATTCGTTCAAGTCAATTTTTATTTTTAGTAGAGACATCAGGGGGGCCTCGCGGCACCCCTGACCTCTGTCCGCGGCACCCCAGGGTGCCGCGGCACCCACTTTGGGAACCTCTGCCCTAAAATATAGTCAGAATCTCAACGATCCGATATATTGGAACCGGTGTACTGTCTAATTTGTCATAGAAAACATTCTAAAATAATGTGGGAATTTTAACGAAGTAAGTGAAGAAAGCGTGTTCACAAATATTCGGAGCTACTGTCGAATTCTCATAACAGGCTTGGAAATTTGATCTTTCCGCCGGGTTTGCAATTAATTCTGATGAACGTGTTACTAATATTTCAGATGTTTCTAAACGAATCCCTCCGAAAGTTATTAATTCATCGTCTAGAAAAATAAAATCTGGTGCTTACCGTTAAATTTAAGTTGGAAAGGGGGTTATAAAATTTTCAAACCGTTTTACGTAAAATATATTAATTGTAAGGTATTGTTTTTATTGATCTTAAACATAAGTAACTTACATACCAAAAATTTTTGAAAAAAATCTTAAGAAACAAAAAATATTAGGAACACTTTACAATTCAATTTGTTTCTATAATTAAATAATCAGTTTTTTAAAAATTAAATTAGTTTAAAATCGCTACTTCTAAAAGTGACTTCTCGTGTAATTAGCAACTTCTACTCGGTTGATACAGTTTGTAAACATATTTTTCAAGTGACGTTGTGTTTATAACACCGATGTACAGATTTTAACCCTAATAAAATCGTTGAGTCGTAGAGTAATTTCATCAGGCAAGTAGGTATAGAAAATAAAGCACAGAGAGGAAGTGCGGCGAAGTGGCGGGGTGTTATGGGAAATCAATATGCATAATTTAATATCAGTCTAATTGGAAAGCAATTATGCGCTCTCACGTCATTGGCTGCATCCACATAGTGCTTCTGCAAACAGAGATTGCTCTTATCGCCACAAATGAAAGTCTATTAATATAACATAATACGTGCAGTAGAACAAATTAAGTTTTGCTGTTAAAACACGGTGTAGATATAAGAAAGATATTGTGCGCGAACGTATTTTACCTACTGTAAATTCATTCAAAACAACCAAATCGCTATGTAGGTATTTTACAGCAAATTATATCTATCTACCTAAGATCAATTTATGCGCCGCACGCAAACTACTGATTTTCTTTTATAGTAGTCCCAGAGCGAGGTCGTCCGTGACGTCATCTTTCTAGTATCTTTTCGTCATGCAAGACTTGTGAGAATGAAGAATTTTTATTTAAGCATTTTAGGACGGTCATCGATTATGTCGCTATTACGACCCGGACTACTACCTGAACAAACGGATACTTTTTTTTAAAGTTATTCTTTTATGTATTCAACCAAAGTATTATTCAATTTATAAAAAAAAAACAGTTTTGTATAAAATCTAATATATAAAGTTCGGCTGTGTATTATTATTGCGCGTGGCAGCAGAAACAGGTGAAACAGCTGTCACGCGTAATAATAATTACACAACAGAACTTGTTTATAAATAAACTATTTTTTCTTTGTAAACAAATTTGAATTGAATACGTACAAGATAAACTTAAATTAAAATGGAGTTCTACAAATTAAACTTGATAATAAGAAATAAATATGAAGATGTATTAATAAACAAAGGTTTCATTCCAGGAGAAGGCAAAAATCGAACACGTAATTTATTTTTGTAGGTTTATCGTTACATTAAGTAAGTTACACGTACTAATATTACGTACATTTTGATTCGTTAGGCCCGGTAGTAAGCATTCAAAAAGAAGCAGAAGGTGGCTTGAAAGTGAAATATGTAAATATGAATGTTAGAGGGAGCGTGCTAATGTAAGAAAAACGATTATCATTAAGTGAAAATTGTGAAAATATTTATTAAAACACGGTTCGTTTAAAACAGAGCAAAAATCTCACGACAAATGTCTTGAGTAGGTACCTAGCACTTAAAGTGATTTTTTTCATAACTTTAACAAGTTAAATAACAGAACAAAATGTGTTTTTAATAATTTTCGGAGTATTCGTTGTAATTTTTTTCTATCGAGGGAATTTCATATAATTACCGTTTCGGTTCGGCAAATGTATAGACACTATCTTAAAAAATAACATGTAAGTTTTTAACAACTTAAAGTGTTAAGGGTTTAAGGTTTTAAAACTTAAAGTGTAAGGGAATTATTTTATAAATCGGTAAAAAATCGAAATGTGGGGTCTTAATGACCGATGACAAATATAGGCGAGCCGACGACTGGCAATACTTTTAACCAAACCTAACTTAACTAGTTATACTTATTTTGATGATATAAATAAGAAACTATCAAATACGGTAGATATAGTATAAAAAAATCGTAGGCGACGAAATTACGAACTAACGAACAAACGATTTTTTGCATTGTACCTACAATAACGAGGTACGGTTCGCAGGGTTAATTATCTGTAATGTTTTATTTATAATGTAAATAAATCTAGGTAGAATAATTCAAAGTACAGAGGTGTATATGTATATTGTATATACCTACTGTAGATCAGTAGTGTACAGGTATTTTTACTTATTTTTCTAAAGGTTTACGAGATTGTGGCTATGAAAATCATTAAAATCTGTGACGCGAATGTGCGCCGATTAACCCCGGGTAGAGATCGGGGTAAATACGCAATTTATGGAAGTTAAAGTTTATTTTGAAAAGCTGTCGTAAACATCAAACACTAAACACAATGGAAACCAGATCCGTGCACTCAAGTGGCGGTTGAAATAAAATAACAAAGATTGGCCTTTCAACTGAAAAATTGCCCTTTATCTGGCTACAGTATAAATTTGATCAAAAATATCATAAGAGTATCACCGGACATTCATAAAGTGAATCAAGTTACTACGGTAATTTACGAGGGCTGTCCGTAAAATAAAGTCTCCAAGAAGCTACGGTCGCGAGGAATACATGCGCGAGATCCGGCAACACTGGCGTGTAGCCTGGTTCCCCTATGCCAAATCCCCACCACGTTGCACTCTCTGCGACGCTTAGTCTCGGCGTGGCAGCCATTCGCGATGACGCGTCAACTCACCGCATCCGCCAGGTGTGAATTACGCTCTGCCATTCGTTTGATTCGTTATAATATAACTGATTTATATTTTGGACGTAAATATTCGAATCCACTCTATGAACTATTCAGATGCTTTATATTAAGTATTTATTCGTATATTTTTGATAAATAATGAAGTAGATAGGTAGGTACTTATTGGATATCGCCAAATGATTAACCACATGTTTTACTTCAATAAACTACAGCGAGAATAGAGAAAACAAAATAACCCGAAATTCAGTGTACCTACCTTTATAGTAGAGTGGTGCGTAGATACCTACTCTCAGTAACGCCCTTGTGAAAGACAACTATCCAGAATCTAAGGGTTGCTTGAAATGGCTTTAGCCGTGTTTGATGACCAAACCTGAATAGCTAGGTACATCCCGACTTTACTCTTCTCCATATCCTTCTCTTTCCCACTCCCTTCCGCCTCACAACATGCCCCAATCGGGGATGCCATAGTCCCACTGGCTCCGGACAGTAGTTGTGCGATATTCGGATCAAATCCATTTATATAAAATCTATTTATAAATCTTGTGCGATATTCTCACTAGCATCGGACAGATTGGAGCAGTTAAGACACTTGTGCGATATTCGTATCAAATCTATTTATAATAAGAGTAAATAAAATGAAAAAAGTGAACACAGCAGTTACAATAACTCTAATAAAAATACTTCATCGGCGCAATCTAGGAAAAGACATATAAAATAATAATCGATCATGAAATTTGAAAAGCTGTTAAGGACAATAAATCCAAAAATGAGTTAAATATGTCAATTTTCTTCGTTTTTTTCTCTCTTCGATCTACGTCTTCGAAATATTTCAAGAAAAGCAAGTGCGTCTTTTACGACGTGCATTTTAAATGATTTTTTTTCTGTAAAATTAAAAACAGTTAAAATTTTTTTTAAGAATTCTGAAAGACCTATTCAATGTTATTTTATAATAAAAAAATCATAATTATGGATCTACAAAATCAGGACCAAAGATTTAGCAAAAAAAACTTTCTTCTCGCTCTCCTGAGATAAAACCGTGTTGTCCTTTACACCATTTCAAATTTCCATGATCGATAGCTAAGTTTAAAATTTGAATAAATCTTCAGGGCGTATAAGAAAAATAGATTATAAATTATAACACTCGTGGAATATCCGCGGATCGTTATTGGGAGAATATTATTTTGCGCCTGTGAAAGCCAGAACACATTCAGAAGAGTGAATCCATCACGATAAAAAATTATATGTGTATCCAAGAACACGAGATTTACAGTTGTGACGCACAACTAGACTCAAACACCGATTTTAATGGCTCGTATGATTTTATCACGCGATAAATTAATTCAGAATTATATTTTCATACAAATTATGCATAATATAGAAATTATCGGACAGTTTAATATGGTACCGTGGAAGTGATGGCATAATGATGTGAATAAAAAATAATATCGATCTGAATAATAATATATGCAAAAATCTATTTGAAAAGATCGCTTGAGAGGGAATAAAATAAATACGGTATACCTACTAACACAAAACATGACTAACGGCCGCTGTTCCCATTCTACTGAGCCGAAACTGAGGTTCAAAACTGCTTAAGCATCACTTTTTCATCACTTGGTCTAGATTAAGTGATGCTTAACAGATTTGAACCTTAGTTTTGGCTTACTAGAATTGGGAGCAGCGGCCGTAAGTGTCCCGAAGGGGTGTGCACAGAGGATGTACCGCCGATTAACACCAGTATAAAACATATTATAGTTAAAATGCACCAACGATAAAACTAATTATCTAGGTACGAGAAAATACTGTAAAAATCAGCTTATAAGTACAAAAGATGACACTGTAAATAAATTCGTGCACACATACCAACTTATTATTAAGAGGGAATAACTGGACAAACCCGGAAATATGTCATTTTTAAATCAAATTTTAGACGTATTGACTCTTTTCCACAAAAAAATATAAATTGATTTCGAGAGAATGTTCTTTTATCTAGTAAAGCTTTGTTTTAAATTTTGAGAAAATATTATTTTCAGTACAATAAGGTTTTACCGTAGGCCGTTGACAGATTGTTTAAATTTTCAAAAAAAAAATTGTATAATACACCACACATTTTAAATCATATAATCATGCAGTAAAATAAATCAGTAAATTATCTGGGAAAGCTACGTAATTTTAGTTTAAATAAAATCGTTTAAAAAAAGATCCGCGCACGTGTTTTGTGACGAAAATACTTCAGTTTGTCTATTTACGGTCTTACAAATAAATATATTTAAGATTGTTTTTAACATTGTTATTTTGCTTAGACATTATTGAAAAATTATATACACTTATGATCAAAAAATAATTACAAAAAATAGTTTTCATAGTTTTATTATCACGCCTTTCAGCATTTTTGAATGTAGGCATAAATTAAAGCAATTTTTTAATAAAATAAAATCGATATTTAGTTATTATTTAACAAAGCTTGTAGGGAGAATAATTAATCTTTCTCACTGGAACCGCCCTGTGCGATCGTAAGAATATCTTATTATTTAAAAAAAAAATAAAGATGTGTTATTTATTTTAAAAAGTTTACCCTTAGCCTTACCCATAGACTACAACCGGCGTGGTCTAGGGATAAGGCTCTTGACTCGCAATCCGAAGGTCGCGGGATCGAATCCCGGCGAGGGCAAATAAAATTTATTTTTTAAAATAAAACAATAACTTTGTAAACACCACTTTTATTTTTATACTTTATGCTGACCGGGTTTGAAGAAGCTACGGTTGTATTGAAACCCGGTCGGCATAAAGTATAAAAAATAAAAGTGGTGTTAACAAAGGTATTGTTTTATTTTAAATTATAATGTCACATCACTGTAACTGCTTCATATGAACTATTTTTTTTAATCATTTTTGTTACTTCACAATTATTTAATTTAAAATACGTTCGACACGTTCCAGAATGGAAGATACTCTCACTATCGTCCTGGTGTAAGACCACCATTCGGAATTGAAACGTTGCTTGAAATAGAGTAAGCCGTGTTTGGTGACCAGATCTGAATAGCCAGGTACTTCCCCATCTTCCTTTTCAACATCTCCTCTACTTCACATACCCCAATTGGGGATACCAGAGTCTCACTGGCTCCAGACGGGAGCAGCTGGGACTCTTGTGGTATTCATATAAAAAAAAATGTTTCTACATATTTAATTTACAATTTATGTTTTTTGTTTAGGTTCTGACTGATAATATGTTAATTCAACTCTCTTGCCACTTCCCTAAACTCTAAATACGCAATTAAAAAAAAAAATGCATTCTTTAATTTAAAAATTTAAAAAAAAATTACATATTTTTATTTATTTAGAGATTTGATAGGTCACGCGGAAAGAGGTTAAAGGTTAAGTTGCCACTTTTGGACCACAATGAGAACAATCCGGGAGTAGGTACGTGAATTTCGAATATATGAAAAGGAACGAAGGAATGCCAAAATTTTCGTGCGTAAAGAGTATTTACGGGAAATGGTGGTACTATGGCTTTGATAGGGAAGCTGTTTGAACTCAGGCAGAGTGGGATCTTTTATATTATTTGCTATTACTATGCCAATATTGCGTCCTTTAGGCGCGGGTCCGGGTTGGAAAAATATCTGGAAAATATTCAATCGCGATCTACTGGTCGAAGGCAAACCATTTGGAACGCTTAGTAACATAATGTACGGTATGCGTACCGCCGCCCAGAGAACCATTTATTGGATAACCATTTTTTTTTGTCGTAGGTCACTACAAGTTTGGTGTCTTGACAGTAGTGCCCGGGTTCATGGGGTCAGATTTGTCCGGAACTTAGCGGAGGAGACGTCTACCCATCGACTGCGTGATAGGCCGGATCGGGTGAGACTGGTTGAGCGAGACCTTTCGATCTCTCCAGCACGACTCTCGGAATTACCGCAGTGGGAGTGAAAGATCCATACGTCTGTCACTCCTGGACATATTGACCCCCAGATTCCTCCCCAGCCCTCATACAGAACTTTCTTCCTTTCCTAAAAAGACCCTCCACACAGCGTCCCCAAATATGACATAGGCCCCTAGAGAAATTATTTTCTTCAGTGCCTACTGTGTTGGGCAATGTAAAAAAATGAATGTGCGATTTTTTTTACCTTAGCTCCACATAGAAGGCCCTGAGGAAAATAATTTCCCTTAGGGCCTATGTCATCTTAGGGGATGCTGTGTGCAGGGTTAAAACTGAAATCTCGTATGATAGAAACGGCATAAAATGCTAGAAAACTGTAGTAAGTATATAAAGAGAATGCATGGTTGCCCGGTCTCTCTTCATTATCACCTGTCATCAGACATAATGCACAGTATCAAATACAAATCGATAGACTATCATTCCGCCATCTTAATTTTTAAAAATCTTATTAAAGTAAAACCTCAATTATTTAAGTAAACGACAATTGACGCTTTTTCGTCCAGTTTCCATATGGGTGTCTTTTCGAAATCGGAATGATAAAAAGGACCTGTTCTATTTTGGTATCTACAGATTTTCGTACAGTTTAGACGGCATACTTGACATTCATCGTCTGTCATTGTTTTACGTATATCTCAATAGTATACCTATAAATATTTTAAATATAAAGGGAAATTTTGCATGGATATTTCGTTTTATATTCAAAATATTGACAAAAATACTATAACGCGTGTTTTTGACTGATTTACTGACAACTGTAAAGACAAATGAGAGATACTTTTATTTCTTATTTTGTAATTATACATTGATAAATAATAATATATTATGTTATTATTTTGAACTACTTGGCACACCTTGTGATATGTAATAAAAGACTTTAAAATCACTTTTATATTCCAAACAGGTAATATTTAAACGCCGATGACAGGTATAGCTAAAACATGTTAATTCCAAAGCATAACTTTTTATATCCACTATTTAGTAAAGCGAAATAGATTAAAATTGCCACAAGCTTTTGAAAATTCCTCGCAAAATGCAGAATGATTTACACTCATGCATAAAAAATGTATCAACAGTTATCTTGTTACGTAAATATTTACATACTGCCACAAATAGGTACGCACAGAGATCCGCTAAGTAAAGAACAACCGAGGTAAAGTAATACGCAGGTACGGGTTTAGTTTACGATAGCAGAATAGTATTCAAGTTTAGCTTACGATAGCGGTGGTATACTGTTCAAGTTTGGTTTACGATAATATAACACTGGTATTTACCAATCATAAAATGTACACGTAAGAAAGCTAACTAACCTTGTATTCGAGAAACCCGAGATAAATAGAAACCCGAGATAAATAAAGTCATTATAATGAACATTACCCAACATTGATTGGTGTTTATTTTCTTGGATTTTTAGGACAATTTATAATATGTAAAAATATTCAACGGATGCATGGTAGAGGTTAAACTTATACAAGTGACACGGAGTTTTATGCCCTTCTTTTAGAAAAGAACTTTTAGTTTCACAACTCAAGTGGAAAAGTTATTTGCAGTAATTAGGAAATGGATTTTTTAACGAGAAATGTTGCCGCAAAATTCGGAGTAAAAAACTCAATATTTACGCTTTTATGTGAAACACGATGACCGGACAACTCAACAATGTGCAATTTCTTCACTCCTTTAAAATTCATTAAAATCTGCTGAAATAGGTAACGTTAGGTTAAGCGGTTTTTTTTCATCACTTTTAATGACTTTTCAAAGGGGTGTTGACATACCACCTTGTTGAGTTGTCATGGAACCACGAAAAACATGTAAAATCATCACTAAAAAATATGTAAATATCAAAAAGTAGACAAGAGTAAATAATGTTTGACTCTCTACTGTCGCATCTATCAAGGACCTTGGGGTCACTCTACACTGCAAACTTTCTTTCCGTGATCACATCAATAACATTGTAAACAAATCACTTAAACTACTTGGCTTCATTCATAGAATTACCTCTGACTTCAAACATATAAGTACACTTAAAACTCTTTACTGTTCGCTGGTTCGCCCTCACCTTGAATATGCTAGTGTTATTTGGTCTCCTTTCTATGCTGTCCACATTTATCACATATAATCTGTACAACATCGCTTCCTGCGAGGGATTGCTTGGAGGTTAGGACTTGAAAGAGGCGAGTACTCGTATGATGAAATCGAACAAACTTTAAATATTTCTTCTTTAGAAAAACGTAGAAAGGACTCTGATCTTATATGCATTTTCAAAATTATCAACAGTATTACTGACACACCTGCTTTGTTACAACTCATCCAGTTCAACATCCCTTCCCGCAGACTCCGAAATAATGAATTGCTGTTCCTCAATCAACATTCTACTAATTATGGATATCATTCTACTTTATCCAGAATGTCGAGACTTGTCAACGCAAATCAAAGCACTGAATTTTTTGGTGTAAGCCTAAATGACTTTCGGTAGTCGATACGCAATGTGATTTTTTAAAGTATTTTAAATCCATCTTCAAGCTACTTATGTACTTTTATATTATATGTATTTATATTATACTATCTTCTATATTTACTTTTATATTATATGTATTTTGTCAATGCTTTTCATATATATGTATTCTCCTTCCATTGTCACCTCTCTTTTTTTATTCTTGTTATTGTGATATTGTTAATGGACTATTCGTCCGTAAATAAATAAATAAATAAGAGTGGGGAGGCTATGAACAAATAGGAAACCGATTATTCTTTCTCATTCTCTCGCAGGCTAAATCCTATAGACTATAGATGTTTTGTTTGTCCTTTTTACTGTCGATTTTTCGTTTCATCGACTTTCATAACACCAGACAGCTTATTCATAACACCAGATCTTACCAATATATATGGCCTATATTACTCGCAAATAATGTAGCTTTCTATTAGTGAAAGAATTTTTAAATTCCATTCAGTATTTATTGCGTGAAAGACTAACAAACATCCATAGAAACTTTCGCCTTTACAATATTAGTAGGATTAAATACTCACGGTTGCAGGAATATCACCGCGAATATCACCATCGACGAATTTCGTTTGATAAAAACGGGATTTTGAACTTACCTGAAAAGAAAGAAAGTAATATTATTAACAAAATAACATTGACTTATATAGAAATTTAACGTAGAGTTCAAAATAAACACAAGAAGTAAAACAAATCAAACTGCGGAAATTTGTTTATGTCAATACCGTACAAGAAATCCAACTGCTCCCAACTGCCGGGAGCTAGTGGGACTATGGAATTTACAATTGGGGTTATGTTGTTACTCGGAAGGGGGCGGGGAAGAGAAGGATACGGTAATATGAAGGCTGGTAAGCACCTGGTTATTCAGATCTGATCAACAAACACGATGTAAGTAATTTAAACCGTTTCAATTCTGAATGATGGTAACTCGCTAAGCGCGATACTGAGAGTATCTTCCACTTTCTAATGGTTCAAAAGTAAAATTTCTGCGGTAGTCTCAAATAGCTGACCCGGCACTTTATAGTAGATAATATTATGAGTTACCGAATATTAAAAGATATTCCATTGGCAAAACCTTACATAACAAAAAAATATTTTCAATGTTTTATCGCGTAACCCAAAAGTAAATTATCCTAGAAAATTATTCTAAGGTAAGGAAGTGTAAACATCTCAACAAATAACAATGATAATAAAAACCCAGAATGACGTCAAACCTACATAATTTATAAAATAATAATAATGAAAATGCATAAATATGTTTTTTAACGAGTTGATTATTTTTTATAAACAGTAATTGCAACGTAATCAATAAAATATTCTTGCAGTATTAAAGATATTATTCGAGATTTGTTATTAGAAAAATGCTTGCAAGGTGAGTTCATTTACAATAAAAATATTATTTTATTCCCCTTAAGGCGATTCAATAGTCCACGAAAAAAACGAAATCGGAATTCACGCCTCTTTGTGGGAGAAGTTTAAAAATATTTGAGAAAAAGCTTTTCGAAAGGTTGGAAAAGGAATTTGAGAATTTTTTTATAAGTTGATTTCGGAAAGGCCTGTAAAAAACATTAACTCATTTTTTATTGTAATAACATGGAAATTTAAGATTTATTTCACGGAACCAAGCGACGCGGAGTCTAAGACGCCTATTCCCCGCCACAGCCGGGGCCGAACTGATACAAATAGGGTGTGGCAAGTCTGTATTCCTTAGGTGGGCGGCATAAGGTTCACTTTGAAAATCCAAATTCCTCGACTGGCGGCCGCATTGATTAAAATGTCAAAAATAACAACGCGAAAATGCATTTTATTTTATTTTGTGAAGTTCGGGGGTAAATATCAATTTTTTTGCGATTATTATAAAAGAAACTGAATTTGCCACATTAAACAATAAAACCATATTCGAAAAGGGGTTTATAAGAAGGATAGTTTGCAGTTGAAAGTGTGTTTTTATAGACCTAATACTTTATTTTTTTCTAGGCTTATTAAAAGACTTAACAAAAAAATGACAGATTTTTTTAAAGGTCAATATATATTCTACACGCAGTATTTAATTGAAGCATCTATAATAATTCTAAGCAATCAAATTTTCAAAACAAAAATACATGATTATGATTTTGCATTATTTCGCATGGAACTAATGTTATAATAATTTATGTAGGAACACATTTTACGAAGGCCAGATAAGATGAAAAACCGTTGAGAAGTGCTGACAATTCCACTGTCTCAAATATATCATTGATACATTTTTTATTTTCTGTGGACGTCTGCCGTATTCATTAAATTAAATTATATCTGTCGTATAAAAACAGCCCTATTCTAGAGGAAGATAAATCCCGCTAAGTTGACAGATGCGGCCTTGCGGAGAAACAACCAATGACTTGATTTCGTCGACATAATTATTAATGGTGACCGATTACGGGTTTTTTCTCCGCTCAACACGGAACTGTTTCGTGTTAGTAATATCGACCTGCCAAAAATAGGTCACGCGAAATAAGGGAGAATGGGGAGGGACCGGCGGCGGGCGCTGGGAGGCAGGAGGTAGGGCGGATCGCCATTTCTCGCATTATCACAGATGATAGGCCAACTCGGGACTTCAAGGACACTGGACGAAGGCTAATTAATAGCCGTTATCTATTGCTGGAAACTTACTCGTATACAATCAACGAGAGATGGAATATACGACATTTGGAAAGGCTGATGCTGGTAGGGTTATTCCATGGAGGGTAAGTTCAGTAAATACAGGAAACTCCATTAATGGAGGACTGAATGCAGTTGGCGTTAGCCAAAAAGTATCCAAAAAGTCAAAGTTAGCAGTCCACAATGGAATGCTGATACCTACCATGATGTATGGAAATAAGGCGTGGAACTGGCAGGGTAATGATAAAAAGTAAAAGTTAATGCCGATAAATGAGATCCCTGAGTCAAGGTGCAGCAAAACCATATATGGCCCAGTGAAAAATGTGGAGAACCGCAAATTATAAAAGGCTGTGGGAACGTAATAATTAAAAAAAAATCTTTTGTGAATTCAAAAATATTATTATTTAATTTATAAAAACGGTTTATTTATAAACCAGTTCTGCTATGTAATTATTATTACGCGTGAGAGCTGTTTCGTCTTCTGAAGGTATTATCAACAGTTTGATAATACCTTCAGGAGGTGAAATAGCTGCCACTCGTAACAATAATTACGTACGCAGAACTTTTTTTTTATAAATAAACTGTTTTTATAAATTAAATAATAATATTATTGAATATATAAAAGATAAATAGAAAATCAAAAAATTAAACTTAAGAAAGGGAAGATTATTTGGTTTGTGCATGAAGAGCGGATGAACGAAGGTAGGAGGTAAGAAGAATATAATATAACGCGAATGTGAATAGTAGAAGAAGTCAGGGACGCCTGAGGAAGAGATGCTTCAGTCAGATCATGCCAAGAATCAAAATAACAGAAGAGGATGCAACGATGTATGAAAGTGAATGAAACAAGGAATATGTGCAAGCTGTTCGGCGGTCATCACCTCTGCCTACGTTCTGCCTACCTCTGCGGGGAAAGGGCGTGATGGTTAGTTAATTAGTTATACAATCAATTACGCCATCATGATCTGCCGCATCGTATGGCCTGTGACATATACACTACATACAGTCTGATCTTAAAAGCTGGACATTGATTAAATTAAACTCTAAGAAATTACTTGAAAAAACTTTATTGAAATAATGACAAAAAAAACAAAATATATTGTATTCTATTCCATCGTCACATCGTATAAACTTGAAGATATTTTTTGCGTATATTTTAAAAGACATTAAAGGATAAAAAATAATAAAAACAATTTTTTAAACTTAACTCGTAACGAAGCGACGCGACGCGACGCACGACGGAGAAATGATTTATTTTAAAGAGAGGATCACGATTGTGTTAAAAAGCTATTAATTGTAATATTTTAAGTTAAAAAAAAAAACATTACAAACACAAACGATTGCAAATAAAATTAAAGGAAACCTAATCAACTCGTTATCATTTTAAATTATGATTAAATAAAGTAATACCCTTCAATAAATGCTACAAACATTAAATCGTGTCTAATGTAATGATTTTCTGAGAAAACCCCATAAATGACATTATGTACAGCTATAATCACTTACAGTTCTTCCTAAATGACATGTTCCAAACATAAAATAACGATGTACGTTCCTTGAAATAAACATTTAAAAATTTGGCATTAAAGCCAGTCACCGTATCACATCACAGCTGCTGTGGTATTTGGCTGGGAGGAGTACTGTGTAGGAACCGAATAACTCGCTCGCAAACACACAACGTCACATCACGGCGGGACCGACGCGACGCGGCGACGGAAAAGTAGCGTCGGAAAGTGGCGTCAGATTATATAGCGCCGTCTGTTGGAGATACTTGAATTCCACACGAGCTACACTGAAACCATTTGAGACACTCTGCCCAAACCTTTGTTACGATGATTGTTGGAATAGTTCAAAGCTTTGAAGAGAATGACTTTGTCAGACACACAGACGCTAGTCATTATACAGATTAATTTCCAAAATTCCTAGACTGTGTCAAACTTGTCCCAGCAGATCAGTGTTAGGCGCATCACATTATTACATGGGTAGGGTGACAGGGTAGACTGGGATATGAACTCAATTTCTAAACATTCTGACTTTTAATTAATATTTTTTTTAAACCCTGAAGTAGCGCGTGGAATAAATCCAACCATATGCATTACGTTGAGGAACACACTGTGGGGAAAGTTGTGTTATGCAACCTTGACCTCTGCAGGGCAGATATACACTTTACCAAAAATAGATTTCATAAGCAAACGCAGATGGTTAAAACATCTAAGGTGGAAGAGAGAGAATTACGAGGCCAAACACGTCGGGTTTTCACCCAGGCGACAAGGGTTCAATCTACTTCTATCTACTATCTGAGTCCCCCATTATTTCAAAAGCAACATTTTCTGCTTAGGTACAGTGATGGTGATGATTAAAAAAAATTAAAGAGGGGAAGAATATATTTCGGTGTACACCTCGAACTTATGCCCGGTGCACATGAGGCTAGTATTTCAAGCCAATATAGCAAGTATTCCTAGTAGCCTAGTAAACTAGAAGCACTACCACATTTAGACAAAACTAACTTTGTTTTTAACCTAGTACACTCGAGAGGAAGCAAGTAAGCTGTCGTCTCTAGATAGATAAGGATAGTTTAATAAGATGTGGTTCTATTATTTGAGTTAGTAAAACCCCCCACCACCGAAGTTTCTATCCTAGCTTTATGTTTAGCTTCGTGTGGTCGCCCAAAGCTAGTAAGTGATTGGCTAGTTGCTAGTTCACGTTGAAAGCGCGCTGCGTTCATTCTGACACAATATACGAATCTAAAAATGCCAAAACACAGTAACGAAAATAATTTAAAGTTTGTACAATTGTATCGTGATAAAGAACGTCTGTGGAATGCTAATTTTCCATCTTATAAATATAAGTCTATACGTAATTCAGCTATACAAAAAAAGGTTGCCAAATTAATGACAATTGGCAAATTAATTACCTTCTACGTTTAATGTTTCTTTTACGTAAGTTATTCATTTTTCCCCAATGACGGACTGTGCGTGAGGTTATCGTAGTAACATCAATGATACTGGCTTAAAATTTCCTAGCATCATGTAAACCGCTCTAGTAATATTGTACAACCTCTATTTCGGTTTCTTACTAATAAACATGTCTTTAACTGTGCTGCGAAATAACTGGCAACGTCGCATTATGGCAAACTGACGCAAGAGATTCCCATCTTGAAAAAGTGAGGTTATTTCTGACACCTACTTTTTTTATTTGACCGTTACCGCGTGAATTTAATAAGAAGTCCGCGAAAATGTAGTTTTTTTAATAACATGAATGCCTTATGCATGTGTAGGTAAATATAATTCTAAGAAATCAACGTGAATTTTACGCAAACAGTGAAGCCAAAATATCAAATTTGTTTTTACGAAATCTTCATAAGAAGAAATATGTTGCACATGTAAAATACCTTTGAAATATTCCGAAATTCGATGAGAAATTTCAACTTTATGCAATAAATAAACTACCCTCTTCCGCCGTATAAACAAGGCGTATAAATTTTTATGGCTGTTACATATAAATTTAGTCAATTTTATTTTATTACAATTTTACCATATACGGTTGTTTATCAATTGTATTAAATTAATACCACGTTTATTACTAAGGCCGTAAAAGTATTACAAGGAGGAAATCGAAACCAAACAATTACCGGAGACCTAAGAACATGCATTTATTTTGGCTCGTAGCCTAATTTGATTACATCATTGTTTTGACGATGCTTATGAATTTTGAGATCACTGTCAAAGTTTCAGTGAATAACCTTTATTGCAAACAACTACCCGAAATGTCACTTTTTTTTTACACAGACCAAATATTGAAAAAATATCTTTGAGACAGACATTTTTTATCGTTCGCCTAGGGCCCTAGGGAGTAAAAATCTCCGGGCCGTTTACCCAATGCCTAGCAGTTCCTAAGGTGGCTAAGGTGACGGCCTCGCGGCGCCCGACGCCTGACGCGTGACGCCAGGGTCGGCAAACTGACAAATCTCGCCAAGATATTTGACACTATTATTTCCGTTGTAAGGGTTACCATGTGACATGTGAGGGTAATAGACTATCTGTATTCTCATTCTCTATTCACCCCGGTGACTCTGGCGGTTTTCGAGTTCGTCGGGTTTGATCCGCCAAGGCTTTTGACAAGTAATGTGTAAGAATGTACGAGCTTTTAAATTAAGTTGGTGTGTAAAATTTAAATAGATACGCAAAATTTTTTTTTGTAGGACAGGACGAAAATTTGTTGATGAATAGCCCTAATATTTTTTAACTGGTTTTAGGCGGTTATAACAGAAAAAAACTTCAATCAACCATGAATTTGTTCGCTTTCTAAGAACATAAAATTTATATTTGAGGCCCTCAGTGGAAGAGTGGCCCAACCCACAAAAACACAATGTTTTATATATTTTTGTCATATCTATGAAGCTACAGTGGCCCAATTTTAGTTTTCACTTTTTCAAAGATTCTTTTAAATCAGTGAAAACTAAAATTGGGCTACTGTGGCTTCATAGGTCATAGGTATGACCAAAATATATTAAAAAATATGGTGTTTTCGCTGATGTGGGTAAGGCCACTTTTCCGCTGAGCTCCTTATTTAACTAACGTTTTTCTTTTTCATTTCATGCCTAACCCTGAAAATCTAGCAATTAACTAGACTTATGGGGGTACATCAAATATATCTACCATGTAATTAATTACTGAATAAAATTTATTTGTAATTTATGTATCTATATGTTACTAATAAAAAAATAAAAAATAATAATAATAATTCGGGTGAATATTGTTAAATATCACGAAAAATTGATGTTAACAAAGCTTCGTAATCATGACTGATAAAATTAATAGAACCTGAGAAGTTTGCTATACGTCCAAATGTCCATGCAGACTAGCCGCAGCCATAAACTTATATTAAAAAAATTATACATCTACATAGGTTGGTAAAATACTCGCATTACTTTGGTTGGGTAATAGTTTTGTGACAACACAAAATTTTTATTCCAGAAGTGGACTACGCTTCGACATCTTTTTATAAAAATCTAGGAAAGCTTAGTTAAACATATTTTTGCACGAGACAGCTGTTTCACCTTTAAATTTTATCATCTTATAGTGACTCGGCTACATTCATAACACAGACACAAAAGCACGAAGAATGAAAGCAAAATATTTTGTGTAGTTGAAATTGACAGTGAATGAATCACAACGGACAATCACAATAAACAAGGTAATGGCCGAATTCAATGTTCTGCCAATTAGCCAGTACATGACAGAAGAAACAACAGATACTAGCAGTAAACAACCCAGGCATGTGACTTGTCAATGATTTAGTTACAAACAAACGTCGTGCCAACGTCTGTTACGTGTTGCAAGAGAATACTTTGAATTATTATACCATTGTTGTGTCTAAATGTTTTTACAACCAAGTCAAAACAAAAGTGTATTACATTTTGAATTGCAGATCAAATTCCAAGTGGTAATTAAGGTCCAAATTTCAAGAAAAACTTTAAAGACATGAATATATCAGTTTTATCCGGTTTAACAGTTACGGAACATCTAATGATAATCTTAACCATAAATCTGTGAGTTTCAGAAAAAAAACTTGAGAACAGTGAACACTGGCATCATGACATTAGTATAGTTTTTCAGTCCGAAATTTATAGGTCAACGCATTGTTTCCAGCTAACATCGCAATTTCCATCATGATCTATGAAGGTTTACATAGATAAGACAAAGTAATGACGCCGTTTGATGTGTTTCACATTTTTCACTTATTAAATAAAAAATGTACCTATATATGGCATAATCGCATGGGGAAGCATCTAAAAAATTTTTATATAAAAATTTAGGTTCCTTGCTTGCTTGTATCCGCAAATCTCGGAAAGTAATCGGTGGATTGACAAAAATTTTTTACGGAACATTGCATTTTAGCAGAAGAGTGTTTCTATATATAATGGAAAGTTCTGGCGTTATGAAATTAGTAAAAAAAAAATACTACAGGTGGTGCGCGAGTGGTTTGAAAATGTGTGTATTTCATATATTTTAGCGGCAGGGACAGAAGGCAGGAGGGAAGGCATGAGAGGAAGAAACAATTGTTTGAATGGAATCGCAACGCATGCCGGATATTTACAGAAAAACAAATCTACCGAGAAATAAAATAAATTGCTGGACCATGTACTTAAACCTGAAAAATATTGTTTCCTTCTAAAATGTTACAGGTTTCACCATGTTTCAAGAAATATAATTACAAATGAAATTCAAATACAATGTAGATAATATACGAAAAATTAAAAAAGGCGAAGCCGGGTAACCAGCCTAAATAATGAAATTGAAAAACTTTGGTTCCAAAGAAAATTACAAATGATTGGCTAATGCTGTAATAATATCTCAAGAAAAAAATGTATTTGAACTTGACATGAACAAATTCGCTCATGTTTCTTAGATGACCTTTTCAAATTACATTCTTTGTATACCTATAATAACTCTTTCCCTAACAATGTTTTTAAAATCCAGCAAGGTTGATAACATCGGAATTAATTCAGGCATGCTTAACGAACAACGAAGGCGAAAATAAAAATGGATTTAACCACGATCAAGTAGAAGATAAACACTTTACAAATTAATCTTGTCAGGTTAGTGGCGGCATTAAAATATTGACCGCAATAAATAATTCCTGTTTTTAATCATATTGTGCGATACTGGACGGGAATCAAATTTGTACCAGATTAATGATTCGAGTAAGATAAAAGGGGTTAGGTTACATAATGCTAATTTACTTCTTTTCCCCTTTCTATTTTCTACTTTTTTATTATAATGTTTTCCATTTTTAGCATAATTTATACTAAATTTATATATTTATACTAGACTTCATATTTAACACAAAGTGTACTCTATTGGTCACCATGAAACAGGCAGCCGCCTAGTATGGTGATCTTATATATCTACTCTATGTAAATGTCTTAATTATGTATCATGTGTTTTATAAATAAAAAAAATATTATGAATACCAGCAACAAAAGAAACACAGAAAAAATTACAACTAAGAAAACATTTTCAGAAAATTTTGTATTCCATCACAAGGGTTACCTATGCTATGATGGAACATTAGTACAAAAAAAACAGAGAAATAAACTCTATGAATTCTTTTCACGATGGCGGACTTCGTTTAAATTTAGATAGGTTACCTATGATCTTTGATGAAAACCAGCAAAAAAAGAAACTGAGTAGCTGTCTGTGTGTTAACATCATTAAATAAATATATTTTGGTTTTGGTTTTTAGACTTATTAAATAGTTCCCTTCCAAGGAAAGATTTATTTGTTATTCGAGGGAAACCAGGGTAAAACAATTGCTTGAAAATGTGTAGGGGCCTCAGCACGGGTAAGCCGCCCAGTGAGGCCAATATTATTAAAATATACCTATTAAAAATGTAAATTATTTTATCAAATAAATAAAAATATGGATGATATTTTATTGTTTATTTGGAACATTTAACAGAGTGATAAAAAGTTCATAATGTAGGATTCAATAATGTGTTTTTGTAAATAAAAAATGCGTGTGTGTGCATGAGTGCGACCAAACAGTTAATAGAATGCATTTTCATCGACATAATCTATCTGCCGAGTTTCAGCTCGATCGAACTTCGATTAACTTCCACTTCCAAGATTCCACTTCATTCATTTACTCAAGGAAACGAAAGTGAAAATAGATGTACATAAAAATATACAGCACTTAATCTTCGAAATAAATGTCGGTCCTATTCAATTGGGATGAGGCTTAGGTATTAGCGAGATTAGCGGTGGTTACTTATTTTAATCAGTCCCCGGGGAGGAAGGTTCAATCTTCAGTTAAACCATATATTTTTTTAAGTTTTATGTACATTTTAAAAGTTAACAGCAGTTAAGAGCCAGTCTCCGAGGAGGAAGATTTAATCCTCCGTTAAAAAAAAAAAACTTTGAATTTGGCTACTAGCCGGGAAAGAGGTGAGCAAAATACAATTATTAAATCCCTTTTCAGAGAAATGTTAATGCGAAAAAATTATTTCCATGAACTTTTAAAGATATTCAGAGATTTTTATAAAATGTTTCCACAAATAAGGAAAATGTGTAATATATCGTAACAATCGATTATGGATGTGACAAAAACAAACAAGGTTGAAAAAACGCTCTGCGTCACTGGATACCAATACTGGATAACTAAAAAAAAACTTCTAAACAGAGTCCGAGTCTAATACCGGTCAGTGGCTAAGTGGGCATTGCGTTTGGGTACCTCCATCACGAAACATGCAACATTTTCAGCTTACTGCGGTGGTAGTAGGAGATTTTAAAATTTTGTAAGGTTATTCGTAAGGGTCCATATTCCTTGAAAAAAAAAAAAAAAAATAACACATTTTTTTCCAAGTACTACTTAATATCAGTTGTACCTACGTAATACGATGCAAATTACGTATTTAAAATAAAATATAGTATTTAAATAGTATCGATTACATTTCTCAGAATTGATGCTTACGTTAACGGAGTGAGACATCTGTCATATTAGAAATAAAATATAGAATCCTAGAAAAATAATAGATAAGGGAAAACCTATGACGTTAATGCAACAGTTACAAAATGTAGGAGAAGAAAGCGTGTGTCATGCAAATGAATGAGTTTTTTTGTCTAAATCCATAACATGATTCACAAAAACGTTTTTGTCCATTTTTTTCCCGAAAGCAATTAATATAGGTACATTATAGATTTCTTTGTTCTAATGTTATTCTCATTTCATGTGAAAGACTTATCAGAATGAATTGTTAGCTTTTATTTATATACAAAAAGTTTATCGAATAAAAATATTATTTTACACCTAATTATTTAATTATAAATTTCTAGAAATCGATGCGTACAGGCAGATTCGAACAGGTTGATATTATGGAGGGGAAGTTAAATCTCAATAGGTGCCTACATGATAAGATATTGAACGACGTGAAAAAAAAATTGCATATATTTATCATGTAGTCAATTTGCGACAGGTTCCAGGGTGGTAGATACCTATACTAAGAATCGACTGGTGAAAGACAATCATTCGGAAACGGAACGTTGCTTGAAACAGCTGTAGTCGGGTTTGGTGAACGAATCTGAATAGCCAGTTATTTCCCAACCTATCTCGTTCACAACTTTCCTTCCCCATTCCCTTCAGCCACCCACTATATAGTCCGGTCAGTGGCTGAGTTGACATCGCGTTTGGGTCCCACCCACGAGTCCTGTGTTCGATTCCTCGGCTGACTAAGTCCTCCATCACGACACAAGCAACATTTTCAGCTTCCTGTAGGGTAGTAAGAGATTTTTAAATATTGTGAGGTTATTTGTAACCCGGTAATGTTTGTCTTTCTTTAAAATAAAATCTATAGTAAACTATACCTATTCATGTGCCGTAGTACCTACTTTACGTATATATGCCATAATCGCACTGGTTCCGTACAGTTGCGAATCTTACGCGGAACCTATTCACACATGTACCTCTACATAAAGTTTTTATTTACATTTGGAAATACCTATGACTTTACGAATTACCAGATTTTCAATTGATAATATTTTTCACTGTCATTTTTGACAGGCTTCAAACAATATAAAACATAGAATATTTTTTCAATGCACGTGCCTGATCATTGTAAAATACCATTTATTCGAGTTGGATTTATTTCTTTTTATAACACCCCGAGTCAAGCCAAAATGTCAAATTCAAAGGAAACGTATTTGTTGATTGAAATATTATTTATAAAACATAGTCTAAAAGGGTCGTGTGACGTAAATGAGAGTATTAGTGTTTGACTTATAATGGAAATGTCAAGTAATAACAAGTAACAACATGGCAGTGTGTTTATAAAAAATATGAAATTCATGTGCTATTGTTATAAGACCTTGGCTTTATGTCGTACCGGGGGATTTCTTGATATGCCTGCCTAAAGGGAGAATAAAGAATCTGATATTGTGTTAACCTTGTTATTAATAGATTGGGGACCTTACGAAAACAGCCTTCGTATTAATGAGATGTTCAGAACTCTTTGTAAAAAAATAATAAATTGTTTAAAAAATATATTTTTGTCACTTTGATCACCAATGGTTCCATTTTGAGTAAAAATTTATACAGGTACATCGTGTCGATGGTATATTAACTATTAACCGATGGTTTGGAGCACAGATATTATTTTCCATCTGTATTTTATTTCAGAAAATTTGAGATCAATTATGGATCCCCTGGAAAATTGATTTTTACACATTGAAATATTATAAAAATGGAAGATACCATTTAGGCTCCCCGGATATGGGCAATATATTTTATGAGTAAGGTTTCAATCAAACTTCTCATCATTCACCGTCAATGAGAAGTCTCAAATGGAAATAGCCTCAATTGACTTTGTAAACCATCAATATTTGGCATTAATAAGTAACGTCGACAATTTATTGTCAGTCTCTGTGGCGCTTTAGAGATGCCATATTTTGTAATAGGATTAAACAGAACAACAAAAAAGAACATAATTAAATAATGGTTTGGTTAGGTTAGAAAGCGTTAGGTTAATGTTTTGTCGTAGAACCGCCATAATTCATAACATAACTCGTTTTATTGTACGTGCTTTAAGCCATCGAAACACAGTTTTCCTACAGGCAGTCAAGTGGAGTCGTACAATCCGTAATCAAGTATAGCATAACTTAATTACTTTAGTATGTAAATCGGATAGAATTATTAAATGAAAAGCAGTTAATAGCTTACTTCATGAAAGCAAAGATCCTTTAGTCGAATAAACCTAAAGGTTAACCAACGAATATAATTTATTATAATTTTTATAATTGTGTAATAACTGAGTTTTATAACTGGATTGTTCTCATGTAAATGTAAACATCTGTAAAACCCAGTATAAATAAATAAATAAATAAATACGAATCTTCACAATTTTAGTCAAATTGTCTAGTTCTCGAAAATGTCATAAATGTATTAAAGTATGCCTAGTAAGAAAACTTTATCTACAACTATCATGTATTTTTAAAGAGACTGATATAATATTATAATGAGAATAGATAGGTTCTTCCAAGCAAGTAAAAAAAACATAGAAAACTAAGTGTTAGAAAGTAAGTTTTTTTTGCCTAGTAAGAAAACTTTATCTACAACAATCATGTGTTTATAAAGAAACTGATATAATATTATAATGAGAACAGACAGGTTCTTCAAAGCCAGTCTGATAAAACAAAGAAAAATAAGTGTTAGATAGTAAGTATTTTTTTGCCTAGTAAGAAAACTTTATCTACAACAATCATGTGTTTATAAAGAAACTGATATAATATTATAATGAGAACAGATAGATTCTTCCAAGCAAGTAAAAAAAACATAGAAAACTAAGTGTTAGAAAGTAAGTTTTTTTTGCCTAGTAAGAAAACTTTATCTACAACAATCATGTGTTTATAAAGAAACTGATATAATATTATAATGAGAACAGACAGGTTCTTCAAAGCCAGTCTGATAAAACAAAGAAAAATAAGTGTTAGATAGTAAGTATTTTTTTGCCTAGTAAGAAAACTTTATCTACAACAATCATGTGTTTATAAAGAAACTGATATAATATTATAATGAGAACAGATAGATTCTTCAAAGCAAGTCTAATAAAACAAAGAAAAATAAGTGTTAGAAAGTGAGTTTTTTTGCCTAGTAAGAAAACTTTATCTACAACAATCATGTGTTTATAAAGAAACTGATATAATATTATAATGAGAACAGATAGGTTCTTCAAAGCAAGTCTAATAAAACAAAGAAAAATAAGTGTTAGAAAGTACCTAAGTTTTTTTTTGCCTAATAAGAAAACTTTATCTACAACAATCATGTGTTTTTAAAGAAACCGATATAATATTATAATGAGAAACAGATAGGTTCTTCAAAGCATTTCTAAAAAAACATGGAAAACGAAGTGTTAGAAAGAGAAAACGACTAAAAATCTAAAAGTTAACCACAAAAAAATAAAATGTAACCTTTATGAATCCAAAGTTTTGGACCGCAATTTGAAAAAAAAATGATAGTTTGGGATTTTTTTAAATAATTATTTTTAAACGACAAAAAGTGAGTTGACGGAAACGTGTATAATGCATTTGCCTAATAAAATATGTGTGTTTTTCGAGGTCAGTAATTTAGTATCATTAATTTTAGTTAAAAAAAACGTATTGTGAGTCATTTAAAAAATATTTTTAACGATTGCAAAAAAAAATTATGTGTATTTCATCACTTTTCCAAAAAAACATGTTTTGCTTTTCGGATTCGTTAAAAAATATTCGATTTATTTGAATTTCATCGCAAAGCGGAAATACTTTGAACTTTTGAATGTAGAGTTATTGTACACTGAGTCAATCACCATCAGATAATCTCTTCAAAATGTCTCTTGAAAACGATGCACTCGAGAAGTAGCGGTCAAGTGGTTGTGGCTTACAGTCTACATGGCGCCAACCACTGGACACTTTATTCTTAGAAGTGTACTAGAACTAAACCGGTGTTTCTCCAATAGTCCAGGAAGAAATCGAAATCGAAATTCACGCCCTTTTTTGGGAGGAGTTTAAAAATGCTTAAGAAAAAGCTTTTGGAAAGGTTGGAAAAGGTATTTGAGAATTTTTTTTACAGGTTGATTTCGTAAAGGCCTGTAAAAAACATTAACTCCTTTTTTACGCATTGTTTATTGTAATAACAACGAAATTTAAAGTTCATTTCAGTGAACCGAGCAACGCGGAGCCTAATACGTCTGTTCCCCGTCCCAGCCGGGGCCGAACTGATAGAAAAATGGGTGTGGCAAGTCTCTAGTCCTTGGGTGGACGACATAGGGTTCACTTTGAAAATCCAAATTTGACGACTGCTGGCCGTATTGTAAAATAACAACGCGAAAATGCATATTTAATTTAACTTTGTGAAGTTTGGGCGTAAATATAAATTTTTTTGCGATTATTATAAAAGAAACTGATTTTGCCACATTAAACAATAACACCATATCCGAAAAGGGGTTTATAAATAGGAGAGTTTGGACTTGAAATCATTTTTTATAGATCTTATACTTTATTTTTTTCTAGGCTTATTTTTTATCTAGACACATTGCAAGTTCCAGCTTTCTCTACCACCTTTGGACAATTCGGTTTTAGATACTTTGCCACAAAAATATTCAACATGCTTCCTGATAATATCAAACTGAGTCAAACACAGAAAGAATTAAAAAAAAAGTTAAAATTTGGATATGTTCTAATGATCGATCCCTTTACTGGTGCCCTCACCCAAAAGCCTTGTCATTGACGGTTATTGTAGTAATAAAATTGCTGTTTTTGTATTGTGTATCAGCAAGCAATAATGTAAACAGAAACAAAGTATTGCTGTATAAGAACATATGTTATACATTCATAAGTAAACCACAGACAAAATTACGAGAAACAATTTTACTAAAAATTCTGCCTCAATACAGGTTCGCCTAGTGAGGCAGACTATGCACAACTAAAAATATATATTGTGTTACTTCTATATAACAGTTCTTACCTCCATATCTTTTTTCCTATTTTGATACTCCTTTAATGGCACAAATTATTATTATAACATTATTCTTATAACAATGTAATTAACTTATAGATATTAACTTAATAACGCATCATTTATTACCTTATGTTTTTAACTTTGTAAGTAAGATGTTATTGTCATTAAAACTGTGTTATTATTACTACTGTGTAAAAGAAAAGGAAGAAAATAAAAAGGGAAAATGTAACCAATACCGACTGTAATATGATATTATATTATGTATTCATATATTTTTTGGATGAAATAAATAAATTTAAAAAAAGACTCCTAGGCCTCAGACATGCCAATGAAATAATTTATCTGCTCAAAAAGGGATTGAACAAGTTCACCAAAAGTAAGGGAAAATTGAGCTTACCTCGAGCACACCGACACGATCACAACACACTCCCATCGGTTTTCCCCTTCAGTGATTTAGTCCAATAAATCTAAAATTATTAGTCGTTAACATGTCAAATGACGGTTATGCCATAAAAGTTAATACTAAGAATGAATTATGTTAACATCTTCACGGGTTTAGCGATGTTATGTGTGAGAAAATAATAATATTCAATAATGGTGGGTTTAGCTAGTAGGCCTTCTTTCAAAATATATGTTTCAAATATTCTATAATTTAATAAATGAAAACCAAAATTTTATCTGATATCATGAGATTTGTAGGTATTTAATTATAAACCCTACTTATATTTTTATTTAATTTGACACGACAATTATTTTTTCAAACTTGCTTAACTATTTTTTGTTGATTTCAGAAAAGGTTTATTGTTTAACGTACATTCATCACTTATTTTTTAATATTTTGCGTACAATAATATTGAAATTCTCGGTTAGCCATCTAGTCAAAATAAGTTAGTCATCTAGTAAAACTAAGTTAGCATTCTAGTCACAATAAGGCATCGTAAATAACAAAGTGGATGTAGCAGATTTTGTAAAACGTAAATCGGTCAAAGTTAGTCACCTAGTCAAAGTAAGCCATCTAGTTAAAATAAGGCTTGCTTTAATAATAAAATGGATGAATCAGATTTTCGATGCTGGAAACGGAATTTACAGGCGGATGAAATTCCAAACGGTCGCGTTAGACCAGGACTTCGCCGCGCATAGTAAGTAAAAGCTGAGACGTTCTCTTTAAAATAAATAAATAAAAAAAATTGGAAAAGCTACGAGTTTGACTATAAAGCAATAAAAACAAATTTTTGTACTGTTCTTCAGTCAAAATAATGTAAAATATAAATATGTATATATATAGTCTTAAAGAAGAAACATTTGCGTAAAAAATAATTAGACATACGTTTACAAAAATTACTTTCATGAAGTTATTGTTTATATTTAATAACGTTCCAAAAAGCTATTTAAAAAATATGTTTTTGTTTTCATGGAACGGAAGGTACGCCTGATATTAGAAAAAATGTGTACCGAACGTTGCCCCATAACAGTCAATTTCAATCACTCTGGTATCACGTGAAGGGAGCGTCGGCGTCTGGGCGCCAACAAAGCGACGCAATGGCGGAGAAACATAACATTTCCTGATTGCAAATCTACATTCAATTATTTATATATGTTCCTAGCGATAGGTATACATTGTACAATCGCTTGGTCAGGTTTATTAGACCTCACAATCAACATCAGAACACTCAGACTTGCAGCGTCAATAAATGGGTAGAGAAATTGCAAAGAATGAAAGCAGAAATCACCAATTAATTGTCAAAGGTAATCAAAATTTCGCCAGGGAGTCCTGATATTATCAACCTTGATCTATGGCAATACGATTTGGAATTGGTAGATGTAGTGTATCTAAAAGCTTCTAGCTTCTGGCAGTGCTAAGAGCTGTCCTTAAATTCCGCTAGATAGCAGGTAGCTTAGTACCTGTGGTGAGCAACAGAGGGTCAAGCAGTTCAGGAAGAGTATTTACTGGAACCCTCTCATCAAAATTAAATTTAGCCAGATTCTAGTTAGGTCGACTAACGAGGTCAATATTGTAATATGCGAAATATTTAATAAAACCAGATAAATATCAATAATCTATTATTCCCAAGAAGTAATCTCCATCCATGGTATGTTGGAGAATCTGTTAGTGTTCCTAGTAAAACTACAGAACACTACAGTAGACTATTGAAACTAACCTCAAAGGGTGTGATTTGGAAATTAAAGTAAGATAAGAGAATGAGAAGATAATGAAGGATGCTTAATGGTTTGGATAAGGAGTCGAAGGGGTGGTTGTCTTGTAAATAAATGAAAGAAGAAGTCGGATCCGTCCAAGTGAACCAAGTACTTACCTACTTGAGTTGGGTCATGTCAAAATGCGGAATAATAAAACAGTACTTAGAAGATTAAAATAGATGAAGCAATGAGTGCGGACTAGAACAGAGTTGTGTGACATGACGGTTAGTTAGGTCGTTAGGCGCATGTTGCCTAGATTACCAGCTTAGGCCAAATATTTTCGTGGTATATCGTTTTGTCAGACAATTTATTTTGTCAGACAATTTTTGAAAACTATCAATAAAATTACTGGAAATTAATCAAAGTACGTGACATTTTATAATATTACATTAACGAATCCAAATCATCTCTCGTAATATTAGCCGCAAACATTATATTATCTACAATGAATAATGTCACGCAGTTGAAGATTTATTGTCCTGTTGACGATTGCCAGCCATAGCCATGAGACACGATCAAAAGAAGTGCTTATTGTTTGCAGTGCCTATTTTTAAATAAGTAAATTAAATGTTTCCATCCTGTTTTCCGCATTGGTCGGAGTTCAATTCTATTAATATAGGAAATAAACATACCTAAAGATGAACGTAATAATTTACGAACAGCGGTCTAATTTATTTCGTCATTAAAATTATAATCACAAACCTGGAAGAAATATGTAAATTAAACGGACAAAGCAGGATAATTGTGCATCGTTGTTATAATTCAGAAATGAAACAAAAAATCAGAGTGTGCAATTCACACGCAGAAAAAGTGAAACTAGAAAGTCGCTTTCTTTTCTGTTGCCTGTTTATTTTAAAGTGGTTTGAAGATGGGATTTTGATTTTACAAAAATAAAAATGTTCATTTTTTGGATTTGATAGGTTTCGAACCTCCGTTCGCTGGATGTCTCTCTGGGCGCTGAGAGTCAGGCGCTTCATACCGCGGCGCTACTGGAGGCCCGCGCGTATTAGTGAGTTTACCGCATTAGAACCGAGGACCGTCAAATAATAAATTTTTGTGGCGCATTTCCGTTTCACCCGAATTTAAAATCACTAAGAAGTTACACTCCAAAAAATATTTGCATTTTTTCATACAAAAAGTTTTTTGTGCACCCAAATAACTAATATAAGTAAACTCTCGATTTATTTCTAATTTTTATTTGTATTCTGTCCTGAAAAAAGGCGCAAATGCGACCAAAACTAGTTAAATAAAATGTTTACAACAAAGATATCTATATAGAAAAAATCATAACGTGTCATTGAAAATTCGAAATCAAGGTAGTAATATTCTAGTAACTGTATAACGATCAGCGACATGTTTCTGATTATGTGCAATATAATTCAACATATTATTATGAAGTTCACACATAAACCTATGGTTAACCTTCATCAATAAATCATAGGTCTTTGGAATATTAAGTATAGGATGATATTATTACAAAAAACGACTTTTCAGTAAGCGATGTCTTGTCTACCTTCAGGAGGTATGTCGTGTGCAGTCAACAGTGCGAGTGTGCCAATTAAATGTACATCTGTCATAATTAAATTCATTGGAAAACGTGACTACTTTATTCAGAAGTACTTTATATTGTAGATGAATAAATAACTTAAAGAGGATGCATTTAATTATATATTCTTTCTTTCGCTGCTCACTAGAATACTAAGTCTACACGCACGAACTATATTAATAATGTAACAGAAGCAAGGTTGCTGTAGCAAGGTTGGAAGATAGTCGACCATCAAAGAGCCTTCTTTATGATAAGTCTGCAGGTCGAAGGAGCGTTGGGAGACTTTCCTAGGAAAACGGTGCTGTTTTATAGAGGCCGTGATATGTGATATTTGTGAAGTGGTAGGCGTAACAAGACGGCCGATGACCAAAGATGTCAAGTTAGAGTGACGTACTGCTGTGGTCAATGGACCATCTAGAGAAAATGAAAACTATCTTTTGGAGGACAGTGGGGTGACAAATATAGAAGCGCGTTTAAAATTTTTGTGCATCGGGTTCATGTGAACTAAAAATATTTACTTACTATGTAACATTATTCATAATTTTTAAAAATACACTTTATAATTACCTAGTGTACCCTAAACTTAACAAAATAACTTATAATACCTTAAATTAACAAAATAGAATCATTCAGCATACATAGACAATGTTGTGTACCCCTGCCTAAGTTTGTATAAAATCAATAGCATAAGAGTTTCAACTACCAGTCTGAAAATGTCCGTAGTAGGATGAAACCGGTCCTGGTAATAATAAATAAGTGGAACAAAGTGAAAAAGTTTTTTAATTTCAATTCTATTGCATCGGGTTCTTCTATAAATAGTCTACTCTTAACATTAAAATGTACCAAAGCTTCGTAATTTCTCACAAAATTAATCAAAATTTCTTCAATTTCGCCGGTCTAAAACACATTTCTTTCATTCACCCCCACACAAGGAAAAAACTTCTACAAAATTATTTGTCACGTTTATGACACCTGGTTTGCATAGACAACGTTTTAGTGACGTCATCGACCGCTAGATAACAGCATGGCTTTCTTAGGAAACCACAGCTTTAACTAAGTGGAAACGAATTTTAGCATAGATAACCAGAAAGAGACATCGGGCGTTTCTTAGAAGTGATCAGGATCTCTACATACAGCATACGATAATAATAATTATCTGGCTAACTCCGTTGAAGGAAAAGTTGAAAGAAAACTGACATAGGAATAAAATAGAAAACTAACCATTTGTTTCTTATATCGTCTTAGAACATGTTAAACGTGATGCTTGTAGGTATCTTCTACGCCTGTAATACAATAATCCATGTAAGTGGATAGACTGAAGTAACTGACGCCAAGGCCAGTGGCGCACGTCGCTGGCTCCTGAGTGCTAATAAACGAATAATGCTCTATTAATAACGCAGCAGAATTAATGAACTCCTTCTGTGACATTTGACCGATATTATCCGCACACTCCGAGCTCCACTGGCAACTGAGACACTGTGAATCGGACTTATAAAACCGTTCAAGCATAAACCAACCGCGATGGCATAATTTTTATTTAAAAAAAAAATTTAAAACTTTTCGTGATAAATTACGTTCAAAATATGTGGTTGAGTTGCCAAGTTAGGACAAAAACCGCACGGAATATCAAGGCGGCCAAGTCAATGAAGTTGTCGAGACTGTTGTATGTGCGGCTTCACACCAATAATGATTCATCGCCTATTTCACTTGTTTCTTTTATCTACGGTCATCCTAGGCGAGGCTATCATAGATGCCTTTTAATGGGTAAATTTTGTACATTTTTCTTAAGACTCCGAAGGCTAGCCGGGTGGCTTTATTTTGAAAAATATTTGTGTCGGATTCCAAAGCTTGTACGGAACTACCCAGACAGGGCTTGTTAACTTGTAAATGAGAAGTTTTTTTTCTAAGGGATATTATTAATGTTAATATAACGAACTCCCCTTCTTCGACATTGGGTCGCTCATGCTCCACTGTCGACAGGCGACATAACTAGGTATTTATTGTCGGCAACTAGGTTTATTGATCAGGTTTATAGTTTATATCAACCGTTGTTAGATCCATAAAGCGTCAAATTAAACGTGTCACGAAGCGGTCGTTAAAACATAGAAACGAAACAACTGGGTCAAAATTTATTTCTTCTCATCATTAAATTCAATTGTTCTGCTTTATATCAGAAATTTATGAATTACATTACTTGGCATTAAACTGTAAGCCATTTTATCGAAAAATTATCAAGCTTTATAATAAAACATCACAATACACCGAAAATGTTAAACATATTTTGAATGCAGAGAAAGCCCGTCTAAAACTTTTTTTTTACATTAGCTCCACACAGGAGGCCCTGAGAAAATAATTGCCCTTAGAGTATATGTCATCTTTGGAGATGCTGTGTGGAGAGTATTTTTAGGAAAGGAAGGAGAGGAAGTTCTGGGAAGGAAAAGGGTGAGTGGTTGGTAGGAATCTGGGGGTCAATATATCCAGGAGGAACGGACGTATGAACTCATCCTTCCTACTGTGGTGTAAGGCGATGTCCCGTATATAAATTAAGCAAAAACTCGAGTTCTCTGAAGAACTAAAAACTTTAAAACAGAGAGAACCTGGTGTCATTAAATTTGCACAGATTTTTTTGTGGTGAATATAAAGGTCGACGCAAAAGATTTTTAGCTCATATCGTCCTTATGTCATATAAGTTATGTTAATAATAAAAATAACATAGAATTTATACGGCGCAGTTTTGTGATATTTCACTTCAAGTGCGCTTTTGTGCATAGTCAAAACAATATTTGCTTTCTAAACCCATTTTCCAGCAATGAAGATGACAAGAAATCCAAAATCTGGGCGAAACCGAGTCGTATAACTAACAAAAAAACTAGTTCTAAATATTTATTGTTATATAATTTTGTTTGTAAGACTCAATTTTTTTCTTTTATACATTCAATAATTTATATTTCATTATATAAAAACGGTTTTATTATAAAAAGATTCTGCTGTGTAATTATTAATATGCGTAACAGATGTTTTGCCTGCTTAAGGCATTATCAAACTATTCTAAATAAATGCAAGTAGCGCTCGGTTTAACCGGAACACTAACGGTAAAATTTCAGTCGCAGATTCAGGGTAGATTTGCCCCAGGTAGATATAAAACGTGGCAACGTCACTGATCTTGACCATAAATATAAAATATCATTATAACTATTAACTTGATAAAATGTACATAATTATCAGTAACACCGTTACTTCGCGATGCATTTAATTAGATATTTCACACAGGTATAATGTGTAATAGTAGGTGTTGTGGGACCTTGCTGGGATTAATGAATGGTTTCCCACCCAGAGCAGGTGGCGCGGCAGGCAGGTACTTTGATTGTGATAAACGGAGGCACTTCACCATTTTCCGGATATTGAATTACTTCCTGTAACGCGGATAAGAATGCTGGAACGAGTTTGGATACCAGAATTACCTAAATCATAACAGTATCGGACAGCGATGGATATATAGGGACACGATATCGAATAGAAAGTATCGATACTGTACTCATGAGTAGTATCGGAAAAAAGTATCGTACTCGTAAAAGTATTGAAACAAAAGTATCGATACTTCAAAGTATCGAGTACATTTCATAGGGCCTGATTTACAGCTCTGACCGGGCTAACTAGGTATCAAACCCCCTTCCCCAGGATCAGAATTTTCAAATTCAAGTATCTATTTTAGTTTGAAAAGGTGAAAGGACGTCAATATCAGTGAAATGAAAAAAGAGACAACGAAACTGACGAAATGTAATACGAAATAAACCTCAGCTTCATCCAATTAGGATTTGATAAACATGTAAAATATAACAATACTATATTTTACAGTTCTTGCCATAACATTCAAGTCCAATGTTGAAAATATCAAGAAACCTAGAGATAATATTTAGTATAACCATACAGGAGATGCGCCGGGCCAACACATCCGTTCTACCACGTGGAATACATAGCAGGTAGTGTTGTCGAACCTTGCGGTAGTTGTTCGGTAAGAACAATATATATAGCGTTCCGAGAAAAATTGTCTTTCAATGAAATAGTTTATTTTAAATGTTTTTTTCCGAAAGCGTCGCAATCCATCACACTGCAGACTTTCGTAAAGCGTCTCCGAGAGCAAATCCAGGTGATGCATGAATCGCGGGTACTCATAGAAGACCAAAGACTTAAAAAAGAATACCAAAGATAAAGTAATAAGAAGTCCTAATAAAACGAATATAAAACTTTTTCCCATAAAAAAGGTCACTGGTTCAGTCTGAAGATGGCCTTAACAGGCTGAAACCAGTTACGGTCAAATAAAATTAAGCAGAAAAAAGTTTTGTATTCGTTTTACTATAATACATAAGAAAGAATATTTTTTTAAATTCATCCAGCCTTTTTTCAATTTTAATTACGTTTGGAAGGCAATTATATTAGTGGCGCCCTTTGTAACCAATGGATTGCTTACCATAGTTAATGTGGTTGCTTCGGGCTTGGAAAATTATGTTTTCTAAGCAGATTTAAAAACACAGAAACAATAAAAAAAAATTCAAAATAGTTATGAATTCAGTCAATGATTAAAGCAATCACAAGACGTTACAGTAATCGATGACTAAATACATAACTCTTTCGAATGAAATGTTATTCTTTTACACCGCTATTGCAATTCATTACTTTACGTACCCTTTGCACTTGTTATTCAGGAAAAAACGTTTCTTGATTCATATTTAATGACCACATCTGCATAATCACATAAAAAAACACACGGGAATAACATCAACCAACATGTTTGTAGAAGCAATGAAATTTACAATTAATATTAGTAGAAAATGTAATTTATATTGGACAAATAAATAAAAAACCTAATCTTTGTATAATTGAAAAACACAATTTCTTGGTAAAACTAGAAAATACGCAAATATTTCAGACATAATTATTTTTCTCCAGTCTCTAAACAGAAAAACTTTATTCTAAACACAAAAACACAAAGAAAACCGCGAACTTTTATTTAGAGTTATCAACGTCATTTCGGCTACGGAGCTTTTAAATATTGACGACACCGAAATTCTGCATTTGAGATTTAAGTCTAAACGATTCTTCTTTTACTGTACTTGTACTGCAAAGCTAGAAATATAACGTATGACAGAAAATGAAGTACCTACGCTGTTTTGCAAAAATTTAAAAAAGAGTAATAATTTTCGCAACGCAAAAAAAATGTTAAAAATCATGTAAGATGTTTTTTTGCTTTGGTGGGTTGTGTAAACACTCACGCTGGAATTTTATTACCATTATTATTTTTACGTAACCGGATAAAACCGAACAGTGACCAAACAGAGAAAATATTATGAATATTTTTTTAAAGAAAGATCAACATTCCCGGGTTACGAATAACCCAACAATGTTTGAAAAACGCCTACTACTACCACAGATAGCCAAAAATGTTGCTTGTGTTGTGATGGAGGACTTAGCCAGTCGAGGAATCGAACACGCGACGCCCGGGTGGGACCCAAGCGCTACTCAACCACTGACCGGTCTAAAATAGTATAATAGTTAAGAAGGTTAGGTAAGGTTAGGTTTATTGATGTTTATTATTTTTTTTACTTTTCTTCAATGTTGAGTTTTGTCAACGTTCCATATTGTCAATGTTCGGCTTAGTCGTGGAATCTTATGTGATAAATATTTTCAAATTAATATTATACTGCCCTGAAGAAGCTAGGGTTATAACGAAACCAGATCGGATATAGGTATTTTTAAAAAATAGGTTAATAAAGTTGCTTTTGTTTTTGTAAATCAGCATTATCCACAGAATCGTATTGCCGCCGACATGCACTGCACGACCTGCCGGCGACACGGCTCCGATGTTCGCCACGAGGTGTCGCGGTAGAGATATCGACGGTCTAATTTAAACCTCGGAAAATACTTGCTCGTACAGAATAGATAGGTACCACTTGTAAACAAGGGCGATATTAGAGTCGAGGGAGACAGACGATCCATGACATTTAGTATTCAGTCTCCCCGACGACTGGGGGAAGGAGATGGGAGTAATGGTCAAACATAATACTGGAAGGCACACAGTTTTTCCATTTAACTTCATATATATGAGAAAGTTGTGTGGCCATGTTTGCGAGACTAATACAAGACTTCTATATATTTTTATTATTTGCAACAGTCACTTTTGCAAGTTGTATTAATTCTTCCTCTCCTTTTGTATGGTTGAGTGGTCAGAGGGGATGATATCAAAGGGGAACATCTACGTCCGCAAGCCAGTTTAGACCCCGCCCTCTGGAGTCTTTTAAAAAGTTGCCTCTTATAATAATAAGAAAAATAAAAAATACATTTTTTGGAAATCGACGAAATTGAACATTTTTCGTAATTTTTTGATAATACGTGCTTAAATTCTACGATCGTCACACCATAGTTTGTTTACAGAAAAGTTGATGAATTAATATTTCAATGTTTTCCAGTCGCGCAATGAGAATTTTTGCAAGTCTCATTGTGCAGCTCGTCGCCCGTTTTGTCAGAACAAAAGACATTTATTTTCTTTAGCACAGGTTCAATAAATCCAATTTCCACCCCTGAATAAAACGACACATCGAAGAACTGCTGAGCTGAGCTGGATTCCACATTCTTCCGGTACAAGTTAAAGTCCATTACGGAACAGGAAATTGCGCAATCTTTTGTATAGAATATCATCCGGAGATCTAAATCTTATTTCATAAAAGTCGAAGTAAGATTTATGCAACACAATTGACTGTCCCAACGAAATTATACATGCTTAATATTAATATAATACAACATTGGGCGACGCAATTTGGGCCTATAAATTCTATACTAAACTATGTTTTCAAAATTCAAATGGGATGGAGCTCTACTATTTCAGGCGAGTGTAAGTGAGATGGAACGCTGGGGGGTTGGGCTAAATGGAATATTTGTTTCCACTCAATTTTATATTAACGGCACTTTTAGTCTTATATTCTTTATTCTATGTTCCAAACTAACTTCTTCATTAGTTGATTACTCCGACTTAACAGCCCGCAACAGCTCTTAAGTATTTTATTTATCTATTGCGCGACAATCGCAACGCTCATGCGCTATGGTGGAATAAAAAGGTACTATCAATCACGGCTACCATGTTGACAGGATTGACCGGACACGAAACATGTAAACAAATTTACAGCCAGACGAAATGCAAAGTAGTCGAGTCAAAACAGGAATTAGCTTCGATCCAACAGCTCTCTTAACTGTCCGGAGGAAGTATGGAATCCCCAATTGCAGTATATTGTGAAGCTAAAGGAAGTGGGGAAGGGAAACATATGGGAAATAGAAAGATTGGGAAGTACCTTGCTATTCAGATCTTGTCACCAAACCCGGCTAAAGTCATTTCAAAAAACGTTTCAGTTCTAAATGGTTGGTCTTTCACCAGGACGATACTGAGTGAAACTTTTTTTTAAATATTAACTCCACACAGGAGGCCCTGGGAAAAACAAATTCTCTCAGGGCCTAGTTTGTTTTTGAGGATGTTGTGTGTTGAAAGTCTTTTTTGGAAAGGATGGAGTAAACCTAGGTCTTGAAGAAAACCGTGTTGTAGTAGGAGGATGTGAAAACAGAGGTCAGAAAATTGTTCCACAGCCAAGCTGTTGAACTCAAGAACGAGTCATAAAAACGACCCGTTCCCGGTGCCAAAGAAATCAATGACGCTAGTTCTTCGGAAATAACGGTAGAAAAAGGACAGCCTTCCCACCCGATGCTTTTACTCTAAAGATTGCGGTGACCGGCCAACTTAGAATGAAACCAACTCAGAACCACCTCAGAAAAGTCATTAAGAGTGATGATAATTTTTTTTGGTTAAATAGGATACGTTAGGTTACGGTTACCTACTATTTTAAAATTATTTTTTCATAGCTTTTAATAACCTTTCTGAGATGGTTCTGAGTTGGTTTTATTCTGAGTTGACATGGAACCAAAGATTGCAATCCGTTTTTAAGATAGGAGAATTTATCAAACCAACCGCCCGTTCCTACACAGATTCGAGGGTTTTTTCAGGTATTTTTATAATTATCTACCATCCTAGCATTTTTTTTTGTGTTACATTTGTACATACTGTAAGTGTAGACAATAAATTAATATTGTTATTGAATCACGTGTTCTTTCTGCATTTTAAACATATTTTTCAACCTAATGCACGTGTATCTAGGTATATCAACGTGCAGTGTGCTGTGTACCGCATAAATATTAAAATAGCATTATTCCTAAAGCTAAATCACTAATAAATATGGTCATACGGCAAATATGATTTCTAGGTAAATTAGATACATTCATGATATTCCTAGCACTTGATAAATAAGTGACTGTATTTTTTAATCAATATCATAAATTATTCCGAATAGAAAAATAATAATGTGGCTCTACTAAATAATAACTTATTGAAAAAATAAATTTGAAATATTATCTATAGATAAATCAGAATAAAGAGATTCTTGTTTGTGCAGTAGTGTACTGTATCGTTGGACTATTGCGGGGTAAGAGGGGACTGCAGGCGGATGTTCCAAACTGGTTTGAACCAGTTTGACGCATTCTCGCGATACTATCGGCACTATTCTCGGCATTAGGTATTCTCGCAATAATATCACAAGTACAAAAAAAAATGCGGCGCTCTAAAATGATTTGCGTATACGTGGAGGTTATTTATTTTCAAATATCTTATTTTCGTATTAACATTATCAAAAGTATATTTTCAAGTATTAACGTTATCAAAAGATTCCAAACAAAATTGCAAACATTTCAGGGTTTTTTTTTTAAACTCTAATTTTGAATGTCAACTGTAAAAAATTTCGGTAGATAACAAATATTATAATCAATAATTATCAGCCTGAAATACTCATCTACATTGAAAAAATCTTCCGAGAAAAGATACTGGCCGCCAACGGGAATTGAACCCGTGGCCATCTGATTGCCGGTCAGCAGCTCTGACCACTGAGCTATGGCGGCTTATCAAATACCCGCCAAATAATTCAATATATACTAGTGTTTCATTCGACAATTACTTATTATTACATTTTTCCAACTGAAAACAACCAACTTTATTTTTGTGAGAGAGGTATTTTTAATACTAAATCTCCCGCTAGGTGGCGTCGAGACTAATTATGTCTGCATTTTTTGCTGAAATACTTTAACTTGTCAAATATTAATTATTATTTTTAATTGATAAACTAACGTTTAAACAAGATTTTTTATGCATAGCACAAAGGGTAGATAACAAATATTATAATCAATAATTATCAGCCTGAAACACTCATCTACATTGAAAAAATCTTCCGAGAAAAGATACTGGCCGCCAACGGAAATTGAACCCGTGACCATCTGATTGCCGGTATAAGATTTTTTATGCATAGCTCAGTGGTCAGAGCTGCTGACCGGCAATCAGATGGTCACGGGTTCAATTTCCGTTGGCGGCCAGTATCTTTTCTCGGAAGATTTTTTCAATGTAGATGAGTGTTTCAGGCTGATAATTATTGATTATAATATTTGTTATCTACCCTTTGTGCTATGCATAAAAAATCTTGTTTAAACGTTAGTTTATCAATTAAAAATAATAATTAATATTTGACAAGTTAAAGTATTTCAGCAAAAAATGCAGACATAATTAGTCTCGACGCCACCTAGCGGGAGATTTAGTATTAAAAATACCTCTCTCACAAAAATAAAGTTGGTTGTTTTCAGTTGGAAAAATGTAATAATAAGTAATTGTCGAATGAAACACTAGTATATATTGAATTATTTGGCGGGTATTTGATAAGCCGCCATAGCTCAGTGGTCAGAGCTGCTGACCGGCAATCAGATGGTCACGGGTTCAATTCCCATTGGCGGCCAGTATCTTTTCTCGGAAGATTTTTTCAATGTAGATGAGTGTTTCAGGCTGATAATTATTGATTATAATATTTGTTATCTACCCTTTGTACTATGCATAAAAAATCTTGTTTAAACGTTAGTTTATCAATTAAAAATAATAAGTAAAAAATTTCGTTAAGAAAAAGGTATCTAAAATCTGCTTGGCATTAGAAAGTGTGATGGGGGTGGCTTTTCCGAATTTCATATAATCAGTGACCTTCCTCTTGTTTTAAAGTCTGGCGTGCAAAATTTCATCAAACTCGGAATAATACTGCACAAAAAAACAAACCCACACGCCACTAGAGTCCATCTCCTTTATATAAATGTTTTATCGATCACGAAAATATGGAAATTGGTCAGTAGAGCATAAATACCTAAACGTTTTTTTTTCTTTCAAAAAATCATATCTCCTGTTTTTTTAAACCTATAATTATGAGATACGTTTTTAGATTTTCACGGCCACGGATTTTCGTTATTTGTTTTTGGGGTGTTATGCCGTGTTGCACTACCTCCTTCTTTAGCTAACGTTTCAGACAACATTGCAGTGTCCATTCATTTGGGCAGATCCGGTAGATAATACATCACATAACACATCTAATAACAAATAACGAAAAAACTACAATTGTGAGTTTCTATTATAAAATAACATTGAATAGATCTTTCAGAATATTAAAAAAAAACTTTAATAACAGCATTTAAATTTTCAGAAAATATACTATTAAAATGTACATCGTAAAAGACGTACATATTTTTCTAGAAATATTTCGACAATGTAGATCGAAAAAGAAAAAAAAAGTAGAAGAATGACATATTTAACAATTTTTTACTTATTTTTTATTTCAAATTTCCGCCATAGAAGTTGTAGATAGGATGCATTTAACCACTCGGAATTTGAACTTGATACCTCCATATGTCCCTCCCACCAAACTGTCGACAACCTCAATAAATGTATGGCTTTATTATGCGGATATTACTATACAGCAAGATAATTTTTAACATCGAGGTCATAATTTAAACATGGGTTTGCGATGGATGCTTTAAAAAATACAGATTATAAGGTATCCTCAGAACGTAACACGTTATCAACATGCAAAACAAAGTTTGTTACGTAACCAATTAGAGTTTGTTGATTTAATTTCACCTTTATACACCCAAATAATCTGAATCAGTTTTAGACGAGGAGGTCAACTATAAAGGAATTAAACAGATTTCAACATTTCTCGATATTATTGTAGGTAAACATGAAATCAGTAAACATCTCACTTGTGAAAAATACAGTATCTAAACTTGTATAACGCTTAGTAAACGGTTCAACGTTAAATCCATCTCGCGATTTAAAACAGTTTCAGTCTAATTATTTACAATCCAGAAATAAATTCGTAAACAAAACGTGAACGGATTTCCCTTGGCCAATATATTAAGCAAAGTTAAACTAATAACATGTTCTGGCATTTACATTAGAATTTGAAAATATTTTGCTGAGGTATTTACATAATAATGTTTAACCTTAATCTGGAAATTGAGAAGAAAAAAATTACAGGTAGTTTAATGAATTTCTCAGTAAAGAAATATTTTTAAAATACGCTTTCGAGGAGTTGAAGAACTCTTAACTATTTATAGGGCACAAATTTGGGATCAATCAATTTGGGAGGCGGGTATGGGTAACGCCGTCATGGGAACCATTTATCGGATAACCAAAACCCCTGCCTTACCCCATGTGGTTCGATACGTTCGGGTTTTTTAAAAAAAATATTTTTTTTTACATGAGCTCCACACAGTAGGCCCTTAGGAAAATAATTTTCCTCAGGGCCTACGTCAGCTTTGGGGATGCTGTGTTGAGGGTTTTTTTAGGGAGAGGAAGGAGAGGAGAGTTCTGGGAAGGAAAAGGGTTTAAGGGGTGAGTAGGAATTTGGGTTCAGTGTGTCCTGGTCATCGCCTCCAAGACCTAGACAAATCTCAAGTGGTGTGATGCATTTGGTGACTAAGCAGGGGTACATCTGTCCACCTACGACGTGGCTGGCCGGATCGGGAGAGACTGGTTGAGGGCGAGCTTTTGATTTCTCCAACCGATTCATTACCTTGCGCCGCAGTGGGAGGAATGGATTCATACGTTCGCCACTCTTTTGACCTCAACTTTCTCGTCCTTTCCTTTAAAAACCCACAGAATCCTTAAAAATGACATAGGCCCAAGGGAAATTGTTTTCCCGGGGGCCTCCTATGTAGAGCTAATGTAAAAAAATGGAATTTCATAGATAAGTGGCAAGTATACTAACCAGCAAACCAAAAGGCTTAAATAGGCAAAGGGCTTAAATTGAAAATTTGTAGAAAATCGAGAATCGAAACGTTCGCGTTGTTTGAAATTAATTCAGTCCTGTTTGGTGGCCAGATCTGAATAGCCAGGTACTTCCCCACTTTCTTCCTCCTCATTAACTTCAGCCTCACAATATAGATAAATTGTGGATGACATAGTCCCACTGGATCCTGAACGATCAAAAATATTATAATAAGTAACAACAGTATGTCGAAATAAATGATCAATCAGAAACCACGATTTGTTGTCTTATATGAAGACAGTAATATATTTAAATTTTGCATTAAAACGATAGAGGAGCTCATTCCAATAATTAGTTTTCGACTATCGATAATTTCTCCGAATAGTTCCGGGAACAAACCACCGGGCCAGTGGGGAAAATCACGAGGCGATCATAAAACTCAAGGAAACTATAAAGCTTTGATAAAAAAAATGCTATATACTTGTACCATCACTACGCGGTTTATACAATATCATATCGAGACGAACTGTCTTTAAATAGAGCAGTGTATTTGAAAAAAGGTTCTAGATATTTAAGACGAAGGTTGACTTTTTTCAAATCTTCAATCGATCAGATCAAAGCGAAAAGAACTTGAAACATATTTTTAAAAATCTGCTTTATAGCGAAAATATTTTTGTTCTCTGTAGGTGCCTAAAAGTGATACAATTGATATAAATGGAGAATTTCACAATAATTAACTCCTTCATATGTCGATGTGAGGAAATAACGTTTTATAAACATATTGATCGTCCATTTAATTAGTCAGACATCTCCGAAAAATCGAAAATTCAGTTGAGTATGCAGTTACGAATCATCTTGTCAACTAGGTATTTAAAGAGAGAATATTATGCTTTATGCCACTCTCAATTGGAATATGGAGTGATAGGATGGGGCTCAGCAGCATCTGAACACATAACACAACTGAATTTAACTGAAAATTGCATCATAAAGACCATACTAAAGGTCCCCATAAGTACGTCAACAACAGAAAATTTTAAACAGTTTGATTTTCCAAGCAGAGAGAAAATCTATGCTAAAAACATTCTAGTACATCACATAAAAAATGATTCAGAGGCAGACACCTCACATACTTATAAAACCAGAGCCAAACAAACAGACATACTTAATATACCAAAGTGTAACTCTACATTTGAGAAGTTAAAGAAGTTCTCAATTTTTAGCAGTAAAGTTATATTACAAACTTCCACTTCGTATCAAACAAAATAAAACAAAAAATAGCTACATTAAGGACATTAAATGTTGGCTGAAGGAACTATCAGAAAATGAACTTACTAGTATACTTAAAACATCGTCATAGAAGTATCTGGAAAACCTTATCCAAACCATGAAGTCAAACCATAGAAGTCGCTAAAAACCTATCCAAAGCATAGTCCCCCTCAGCACAGGATCTCATAGATAGGAGAAATACTTATATAACATTTTTATATAAAAAAATTTAAAAAATAATTAATGTGTATATAGTTACTAAATAAAATAAAATTAAAAAAAAATTATATGCAAAAGTGAACCTACCATCTGATACAATACTCAGATTACTCACAAACACCACCAAATTAATTATAATGCGGAAAAACTTGTAGTGAAATAAACAAAAAAAAAAAAGTTTTCTTTGTCACTAGTAGGAAATATCAAAATGTCATACTAATGTCATCAATGTAAGACTGGTCAGTGGTTGAGTGGGCATCGCGTTTGTGACCAACCCGGGCGTCGCGTGTTCGATTCCTCGACTGGCTAAGTCCTCCATCATGACACAAGCATCATTTTTCGCTTGCTGTGGTGGTAGTAGGAGATTTTCAAACATTGTTGGGTTATTCGTTACACGGGAATGTTTGTCTTTAAAAAAAATGTACAGGACCGTTATGCTTCCAGGCCCCCTAGCACGGTCGACCGATAAGGATTGACAGGATAACTTTCGATAACTTCTCATCGATCCCTAGCATAACTACAGATTGCCAACGAATAAGTAACAGTTCACAATGATTAAGTGTTCTTAATATATTTGACGTCTACTGTTGTTTGCGATGAGAAGTTACTGAAAGTAATCCTATCAATCCTTATCGATTGACCGTGCTAGGGGGTCTGGTGTTATTTTATAGACTACTAGCAGACCCGGCCACACGTTGCTGTGGATAATGAAACACAATGCCACGCCATTACCCAATCTTTATAACCAACGCTATCTGTTAAATCAAATCCACACCGCCCGTTTGCCAGGTCGCTGCCCGCTGCCGCTTAGCCAGATATATTTTATATTTCAACCAATTTACACAAAACCTTGACAAATTATGTACCTAAAAACCTTCCTTGTGAATCACTCTATCTATTGGTCAAAACCGCATGAAAATCCGTTGCGTAGTTTAAAATATCTAAGCGCACAGACAGCGGGAGCGACTTTATTTTATACTATGTAAATATTTAACGCGTATTGTAATTGCTTTCCCCATTATCACATAACTTTATAACATTTAAAATTTATAATATTATTATCCGTAGTAATAGGATAACTAAGTTACTTTTTTTCTTTATTGCGTTTTATGTTTTTCTTTTTTATGTTGTTCCTTATTATGTTTATTTTTTTGTCACATAAGTTGAGTAGATAAAAAAAATAAAAATATATCAAAATTTTAACTTAATGGAACTTAATTGGTCTACAACATATGAATGTTCATTGTTATATTATCATTTTGTATGACTGTTTGTTTCCTAAATAAATAAATAGAAAATAAAATAATAATAATAAAAAAAATAACTTAATATTTGGAGATGTCTGACTAAACAACTGGACGACCGATATAGACAATAAATCGACATACGCATACAAATATATATGTCGTAAAATCAGGCAGATCATGATGCGCCTACCCACTTCGCGAAGTGCCGCAGGCACATCATAATCGGACAGATTTTACGATTTGCCTGCGACATCTATATTGGAAGAAAGAACAAAGATAAAAGTCAACATAGTTACCTACAAAGCTGGAAGAAGCTCATCACTAATTATCTTCGATCGTAAGGGATAAAGCAATTTAATTTAAATGTCAACAAAGGTCGGTCGTAATATTTTGTAAAAGTCAACGAGTTATTGTTTAGAATATCAGGTGCCTATAATCATTTCCACGGGAAAATAACAATAGATAAGTACCAGTGGCGGTCCGTGAGCTTTCAGTGAGATAGAGTGCTAAGATTGAAAAATACGACATTATTGATGTTGTTGTAGCTGAAAATGATTTTTTTTTTATAAATTTCAATTTTTTGTATGAAGATCTTCATACAAAAAGTTGAAATTTTGAAAAAAAAAAAATCATTTTCAGCTACAACAACGTCAATAACGTCATTTTTTTTCAATCTTAGCGCTCTAGCTCACTGAAAACTCACGGACCGCCACTTATAAGTACACACTTTCGTAGAATTTTCCGAAATCGTGAATGCGATAGTGAACGATCTACGAAATACTAAGTATATTAAAGATTATTCTCATAGAAAGTTAATATTTGTTGTGTGTGATATTTAAGTTGATTTGTGAATGTATTGCAAAGTGTGATTTTAGGAAAGAAAAAAGTAAGGGTTCAAATGACGTATAGGTACACATGTTTATATTTTGAGAGAAAACAAAAAATACCACATAAAAAATTAATTAAGGGATTTCCCTTTTCTAGGGTAGAACTTTCTTAAAACCAATTACAGGTTACAGGCAAACCGGTTTCTTAAAATCAATAATGGTGAAAAATCCAATTTATTTCGTATTAGTAAAAAATTTCCTGTTTCAATGAAAGTAATGTTATCTTAGAAAAAAAAAATCTTAATAGAATTAAAAATAATAATAGTGCCATAACCAATCGGGAGAAGTTTTTTTTGTCACTCGTCAAAATCAATTATCAAAATACTCATTTTGGTTGTGTCAGTCCGTGTAACTCTGTTTCAATGGTGACCGGACAACTCAGAATGAAATCAACTCAGAACCCCCTTTGAAAAGTCATTAAAAGTAATGAAAAAATTGGTTAAATAGGTTACGTTAGGTTAGGGTTATGGGCTATTTAAAAAAAAATCATAGCTTTTAATGACTTTTCAAGTTTTTTTTACATTAAGTTCACACAGGAGTCCCTGCAAAAAATAATTTCCCTCAGGGCCTATGCCATCTGAGATGCTGTGTGGAGGGACTTTTTGAAGAGAGGAAGGAATGAACATTGGTCTTGAAGAGACCCATGTTGCAGGAAGGAGGAAACACAGAGGCCGGCAAATCGTTCCACAGCCTAGCTGTTGAACACAAAAACTAGTCGATGAAGCGGCCCGTTCTCATGTGACAAATGTCAATCGTTATTGAGTTGGCATGGAACCCAGTTAAACTTAAAATAAAATAATACTAGTCCGGATAAAAAAAAGTTATTATGAATCAGTGAAATAAAACTATAAGTTTACTGTAACATGGGTTACTGTCGCCTGTCGGTTTTCTTCATATCCACCAAGAGAGTGTACTCGTATTATTAACGAAACGATGGTAGGTACATGAAGCCAAATATATGTAAATAAAATATAAGCGTAATCATTGAAGACAATAAAACCACTCTCAAACGAAAAACGTGAAACGGAAAAGACAGAAAAATATTCGGTATTAGAATTTGAGGTTATACTCAATAAGTGTTTACGTCCGAATGTTGAAAAACAGGAAGAAAAGTTAATAATTTAATAATGGTATGAAATAATATTGGGTCTATGAAGACCTTGCTGCAAGATTTATGCTTAAAGTTTTATTATTACGGTTGGTATTCCTTCGAATAAAGGTTTGCTTTATTAAAACCACCGCGCGTAGGTTATTTGGCAAGAATCCTTGATTCTAACCTTGGTCCCAATACAACGAGAAATACGAACTCACGATAAGGAACACTTGTCGGTAACTTGTGATAAGCGAAGACGTCTACCCAGTTACTCAGTACTCTTAGATATGTTTTTTGTAATAAAAATACCTGATTAATTTTCATATTTTACTCTTACCTACGAAAACCACCAGGCAACACGTCCTATTATTTCGTTCTGCGGTTTCGCGAAAAAACTAACAAATGAATGTCTCTCCCACTGAGGAGAGATACCGGATTTACTTAAGGATAAGGAATTGTCATTAACCTTAAAATGAACGAGGTTTTCAAGGGTCGATTCCGGTTCTACGTAAGTATACGGAATTGTCCTTAACCTTAAAATGAACAAAGTTTTTAAGGGGCGATTCCGGTTCCACTTAAGGAAACGGAATTTTCCTTAACCTTAAAACGAGCGAGGTTTTCAAGGGGCGATTCCGGTTTTGCTTAAGTGTTGTCCTTAAAATTTTTCGTGAACTAGGGGCGATTCAGTTTTGCTTGAAAACAAATGAGTTTTTCGTGAGCTAGGGGCAATTCCAGTTTTTAAGGATACAGAATTGTCCTTAACCTTAAAATGAAAGACTTTTTTGGATATCTAACTTTACTGCAATTTCGGTTCTCTCGGATGACAGCAAAAAAGTTGTTATTTGAAGGTTAAGGATAATTGTCCTTAACCTTAAATTTAATAATAATATAATAAAATTAAAATAGCGGTTTAAAAATAATTAATACTAAGAAACAAAGACGGGTAGGTATATTAAATAGTTAGTATTGCGTGTCTACGAATGTAGATATTGTACATAGATGATTGTAGGCTTTCTATAACCGCAAATGTAAACCTTCGAAGCGGATTTTGGTCAAAAATAACAACCGTACAGGCGGTATTTTTAGATCTACGGAGAGGTGTGACGTCAATATAGCTTACACGTGTGTGCACAAAGATGCCGCTCAAAGACAACTAGTTCCGGGAGAGCAATGTTGCAGGTAGATAGAATGTACCAGGCCCTCCATATGTAATTACTCATGTGGCTAGAATGTACTCGGCACTGTATGCAGAATGGTACAGGCAGTAGAATATATCTACCCCACCAGGCACTCCATACATATTGGTGCAGGTAGTGCACCAATGCACCAGACAATTTAAACGTCATAATGGTACTTGAAGCTAAAATGTACAAGGCACTCCACAAAGACTGGTATAGGAAGCTAGGGTGTACCAGGCAATTTATACATCGTAATGGTGCATGTAGCTACAATGTATCAGGCACTCCATATATAATGGCACAGGCAGCTAGAATGTACCAGTAATCTATACGGCGTAATTGTGCGCTTAGCTAGAACGTACCAGGCACTCCATATAGAAAAGTGCAAATAAATAGAATGTACAAGTCACTCCATACAGTCTTGCATCTTGAATACATATCATTCTGAAATAATCTTATGATAATAATAATAACGATAATGATAGTATGGTAAAAGCAATTTTTTTAATATGAATAAAAGTTCCAACTGCTCCCAACCCGGTTTCTGCAGTTAGTGGGACCATTGAATCCCCAATAGGGGTATGTTGTGGAGCCGAAGATGTGAGGGGAAGTAACTGGGTAGTCATAAATATCAGCTCACTTAATTTGTCTAAACCCATTTCAAGCACTCTTTAGATTCTGAACGGTGGTCCTTAACCAGGGCGACATTTAGAGCTGACCACCCGGGAACATGTCGCAAATATGAAGATCACAGAGAACACAGAGATCGTCAAAAATGGTTTTGAATAAAAAACGATCGTAAAAGTTGTATTTTGGGATATCAGGAGAAGTTTGACGTCATGCCGAAGAAGATATCGATCAAGAACTAGATCTGGAAGACCAAAATAGTATATTTACAGTTTTTTTTTTAAATTTTATTTTATGTTGACGAAAATATTTTCTACGATAAAAAAAAATCATATAGGTATAAAAATTCCGCAAAAACAATGCTCGTGCGGAAGACGGCCGTGACTTCACACCCGCCAACCTTTTATAGGCGGTCCCTGTTCCCGATGACAGCTGTTAGCGGCCGGTAAACTGCGTAGGCGGAAACTACGTCATCATGCCATCAGTCAAAAAATGCAGTTGCAGTTTCAGCTGAACAAATTGTTAATGAAAGCATCAAAATCATGCGTATTTAGTGCGACGATCAGAATTAGAAAATTTCAGGTACGCCTCATACGTCGTACATATTTTTTATTTTTTTATTTATTTAATATTTGTTTGTTTTTACAATAATTAAACATTTTTTTTACATATTAAACAGATTTGTAATATTAATGTAATAAAAGCCTTTCCTCACCATAAAGAGACAAGGCTCTTGTGTTTGGTGAGTGAATTCATACTCAATTATGTTATCAATGTTATCATTTGAGTAGGTGAATAATAATATTGCAACTATTAACAATAGATATAGTAAGAGAAACTTGAGATGTATCGATTAACAGATTTAAATGAATTATTATTTTTAATTGGTAAACTAATGTTTAAGACAAGATTTTTATGCATAGCACAAAGGGTAACAATTATTATAAGCAATACGGCGGCATTTATCTTTTCTCGGAAGATTTTTTCAATGTTGATGAGTGTTTCAGGCTAATAATTATTGCTTATAATAATTGTTAGATTTAAATGAAGTGAAATAGTAATGTAACTCTTACAGTTGTTTCAGGTAATTTTTTAATTTAGTTTGGAATTTACTTTTATTTTCAATAATTTTTACTTCTAATGGGAGTTTGTTGAAATAATTTATACCATGATACAGATAGGAATTTTGGATGTGCTTGGAATTAAATTTTGGGATTTTAATATTGTTTTGATATCTTGCTGAGATATTGAAATGTAATTTTTTTAGCTGTATTTCTTTGAAAGTTTGTAGAATTGAACATTTTTTATATAAATTGTCTATTGTAGTTACTTTGAATATTGAAAAGATTTTTTCGGTAGAAAATGTAGATGGTTTTTTCAATATAATCTTAATTATTAATCTTTGAACTATTTTGAGAGGATTTAAAATAACATCATATGTTCCTCCCCATCCTATAATACCGTATTGTAATATAGATTGAACAATTGCATAGAACACTCTTTTTAGGTTTTCCAGTCTAAGAATAATTCTGAGTCTTATAAATATATATATACATTTCCTAATTCTTTTGACAAGTTCACAAATATGTGTTTTCCATTTAAAATGTTGATCTTTATATACACCAAGATATTTAATTTTGGAAGTTGAATTAAGTGTAGAACATTCTGGAGTGCAATTAGTTCCACTACATTTACTCTGATGTATTAGAATTTTTATTTCTGGTTTAGATTTAAATTTATTGATAGAGAATGGGATAAAGTTTGTTTTTTCGGTATTTAAAGAGAGGAGATTTTTATCGAACCAGTTTTTCAGTGTATTGATGTCAATATAAGCTTGGTTGTTCACAGTATTCCAATCAGCACCTTCAATTATTATGACAGTGTCATCAGCAAAAGATATTATTTTTCCGTTTATTATTTGTGTGAATATATCATTTACATAGATGATAAACAGTAACGGCCCCAGGACTGTACCTTGAGGTATACCAAAATTACTTGTATCTTGTTAGCTAAGCACATTGTTGATTTTTACGACTTGAGGGCGTTTGAAAAGGTAGCTTTTTATCCATTCTAGAGCTGTACCGTTTAATCCAATGTTCCTTAATTTAGTTACGAGTTTGTCATGTGATATGCTGTCAAACGCTTTTTTGAGATCTATGAAAATTCCAATACATTTGAATGATTTATCTAATGAATTGAGAACAAGGCTAGTTAATTTTGCAATTGCATCCTGTGTGCTTCTACCTTCCATAAATCCAAACTGATTTTCATCAATTATTTTGTTACATTTTATAAACTGGTTCATTCTTTTTTTTACTATCTTTTCAAAATTTTTTGCTATATTTGAGATTACTGATATTGGTCGGTAGTTGCTTACTTCTTCTGGATTACCAGATTTAAATATTGGAGTAATGATAGTTTGCTTGTAAATGGATGGGAACACACCGCTTTGGAAACTTAAATTTACTATATGCATTAATGGTTTAGAAATTTGATTTTTAATATTTTTATAAATATTAACCGTAACTCCATCAAATCCCGGTGCAGAACCTCCTTTCATATCGTTTATGATAGATACTATTTCATCCTCTGTTGTGACTTGAAATGTTGCTATTTTATTTTCTGTATCAATATTGCAATCTGAAATTGGGTTGGTATTTATGTGATTTGCAAGATTTTTTCCTATGTTTGCAAAGAATGTGTTAAATATATTTGCAGCTTTTGACGGGTTTTCTTTACAGCATATTTTCGAGTTATCGTGAGTAATAGCATTGATTTCATTATTCCTGCATTTTTTCTTATCAATTATTTCATTTATAACCGTCCACACTCTTTTACTATCATTTTCCGCCTGATCAATTTTTTGTTTATAATAACTTTCTTTTCTGTGTTTTATAATATATGAAAGTTTGTTTTTATATGCCTTAAAACTGTTTAGTAAATTTTTATTATTTGGTTGTTGGGTAATTAACTTGTAAAGGGCTTGTTTATGTCGTACAGATATTATAAGACCATGGGTAATCCACGGTTTTATAGGCTTGTACTTAGATTGTTTGGATTTGGAAATATTAATATTTTTTGTCGAATCGTTTATGTATGTAGATATTTTTTCTTCAAACAAATTGCAGCAAATATTGACATCATTACACTGTAGTAATTTATTCCAGTTTTCTGATTCAAATTTATGTAGTAACGTATCCATATTAAGTATTTTTTTGAGGCATTAATTTGGTTAGGTAATGGAGAAGACGGATTACTGCATTTATAATTAAATATACATGAATAATGATCAGTGATAGTCGTATGTATGAAAGCTGAGGTTATATTTTTAATGCAAGGGATATTTGTAAATATATGATCTAGACACGAAGGCCGTTGTCCTCGGACGTTTCTTGTATAATGATTTATGCATGAGATGTAGTTTAGTTCGGCCAACATATTAAGGTAATCATCATTATTCTTACTAGAGGAATCGTTTGCAATATTTAAATTCACATCTCCCACAAGAATATTATTTTTATTTCTAAAATTTAGTAAAATGTTTTTTAATCCATCTATAAATTGTGGTAGTATCGATTTATGTGTACGATAAATAGCAATTATATTATAATATTTATTTACATCTTTAATTTCTATATTTAAAATGTTAACATTACTAATATTAATTATCTCTCTAATATTGATAATATTATATTGGTTTGAAATGAATATTCCAATACCAGAGTTTTTGTTAATTTTTGTTATTGTTGTATGATATGAGTACCCAGAAATAGAGTAGTTCAATTCGCCTGCAGAATGTGTTTCAGACAACACAATCAGGCCCGGGAAAAAAATTAAATCTTTTAATGATATTATTAATTCTTCTAGGTTTTTTTCTATGCTTCTAATATTTATATGAAATAGGGTAAATCCTTTTTCAGTACAAATTAAATTGAAATCTCTTAAGGAGTGACATAATTTTTCTTCTGTACACATTTTTTTATCTAGTGCGTTACATAAAAAATCATTCATTTTTATTTTTTTTTTAGAATTTGAGTAAATAAAAAATTTATTCATAGTCAATGCGCTCTCTAGCAATTTGAAGCATTTTTTGACGGTATAGACATTTTATGCTATCGACTCTATGTTCAGTGGAATAATTTGTATCAAACCTTTTATTTTGGATACAGCAATTGTTGCATATTGGCATTTTTTCTTTATTTTCACATTTTGAAAGTGGTGTGCTCCTTAGTGCAATGTGGGCAAATGGGGGGCTGCGTCCTGGCGAGACATCTTTGTGCTGTGTGACCGAATTTGAGGCAATGGTAACATTGGGTGATCGGATTGCAGTCCTCTACGTACACTCTTTGGAATTTGATATATATATTTTTTTATCAATAAGTATTTTTCTTAATTTACCGGTTGTTTCAATAATGTAGTTGGTGGTGTTATTTTCTTTTCCTTAATTGTACTTGTTTTTTAATTCCTTGATGAGTTTAATGTTATTTTTGTCGTCTATGGTTAATCCTTCATTTTGTTGAACAATCCCATCTATAATTTCCTCTTCAGACAATTGGCATTGTAGCCTTTTCAACATTAAGAACGGTTTCTTTTTTTTTATTTCTTCGGCTGATATTTCTTTTCCAATTACCTTATTTATTTCTTCAGTTAATTTTTCTGCTTCTTCTTTTTTTTGGCATGAAATCAGTAATTTCTGTTCTCCGAACTTTTTTACTCCATTAACTCCGACTTTTATTTTTAATAAATTAATATTTTTTTGAATTTTTATTTTTATATTCTCGGCCTTCAAGGTGTTTTTTGAGGTAACTAATATGGCATATTTCTGTTCTGTGTTGTATGATGTATTTACAAAGTTTTTATTGTCACCTGACATTTGCGTGACATTTGCATGGGATTTTTTGTTATTAGGATGAAATTCTTCAAGTTTCTGTGTGTAGTGATGATTATTTTTAATATTAATTTCTTGTAAATCTATAATCTTCTTTTGTAGACTAATTAGTTCGTGTTGAATTTTTTCTTCCAGTGTTGTAATATTTTGTTCTAGTGATGATTTTATTTTTGAGTCCTTCACTGAAGTTATTTTATTTATTAACTCTTTGATGTTTCTAAATATTACTTCTGTTTCCATATTGGTTGGAATGGATCGCCCAGATGGGCGGGTTATTAATGTATGTAATAGTAAACTATATTTATTGTTTTACTTGTCACAAAAAATAAATAAATATGTCTGGTAATGTTATATTATCATGAAAACAAGATTATGTGTCCGAGTGGTTTAAGTTGAGTTTTTTGACAATTTAATCAGTTCAAATAATATATATAGTATATATGTATATAACGTTCCAGAAAGGTAGATACGACCATCATTCAAAATTGAAACGTTGCATGAAACGGCTTTAGCCGTGTTTAGTGACTATATCTAAATATTCAGGTACTTCACCCCTTCCTCTTTCCATCCTTACTACTTTCAGCATCACAATGTACCCCAATGGGGATGTCTCATTGTCTCCATTGTCTCATTAGCTCCAGACGGGAGCAGTTGGTTTAGTCGGTTCGGTATTCACATCAACAAAAAATAACTGCAGCTCATTTGTGAAAATACCCAGTTATGGAGGTGTAAGTTACTTAATTAGAAGGCTGTTCGTTAAGTACAGGGCCCCTAAGGTGATTTTTCAGAGAAAAGGCGCTATACAAATTATCAAAATATTACCTAATATTTCCCTCGCATCGAATAGGTGTAGCCCGACGGCCTTGATTTTATAAAATCTTCACACTTCGCAAATATTGCTTTGTACCACTTTGTACCTTGCAAGGCCAAAACGTAACGGCCCCCTGGGATATTAGCCGAAGCGAATTTCGGGTGGGGATCGTATTCTCTCGCGAAAAGGTTTTTTAATCGGGTCAATTTAGGGGACCTTCACCTTTTCCTGGTAGTTACCTAGATTTCCGTACTTTGGGAGTTTAAAAAAGGGAACTTGTACTGCAGTCATAAGCAAAAAGACACTTAGGAATTTGAAAAAGTTATACTCTTATATAGCAGGCCTTTCACCTATTGTAATAAAAACATCATAATGTGACTTCATAATGCGGTTCCATACTAATAATATATCATGAGGTTTATTTGGAAGTCACCTCTGGGCAGAAGCCCCAAAATACCTGAGAAACCTAACTGATTCTGAAACTTAACGGACACTAGCGGAACACAAGTAAGGCCCAGTAACATTGTTATAAAATGGCCATTTAGCGCCATTTTGTTTTTGACATTTAAAAGGCCCCCATCAAAAGTCGATTCCGGGAACATTTCTATCTTGAGCTTTCTATCAATTTGAATAAGCTGACAACCTTGACAACAGGGGCGACAAAAAATAATTAAAACGTAAATAAAATTTAAAAAATCTTTGTGCACAAAGAGGAGACCGATTAAACTATCTCATTCTCTCGCAGGCTAAATCATATGGATGGACCTATGTGTTTGTCTCTTTTTAGTGTCGCTATTTTTCGTTTCATCGAGCTTCAAATCAAAACGGTGCTAAAGAAGTGTTCACTTCAATAAAAAATTCCATTGCTTCTAATATCTACAATCACGACAAAATAATATGTTTCCACACAACTTCATGTTTACTGAGAGTTACTAACTAGGAACTACTGGCCCAACTGTCAACGGCGCTCGAACTAGCAGTCCCCGAAGTAGCATAATATGCAAAGTACTGAAGAGATTTGGTCCCAGGTACTCTGCAACACACACCCACGACAAAAGACCGCCATCACACCATGTTGCGGCACGGTGGAGAAATCACGTAGGCAGTTTCCCCAAACAGGAAAACAAAAGGAAATCAAATATACTCCTCGCTAGTTTGGCCGCAGCCGAACCTTCCGTTCAATATTGGGACACAGACGTCATCGCTGTTTTCCTGCATCACACCATAATATTATTTTAACTTATTTACCCTCATTCTTGATTGCATATTTATCTAACACCTTCGATAAGGTCATCCTGGTAATTTAAGATATTCGTAAAGACGTAAAAGATGTAAGACGAGTTGTTTCACAGAATTTGAATAATTCTTTAAATTTCTTAAGTTAATTTTCAAGTTCTGTTATTGGATATATTCGGCCAGTTTTTTCCACAAAACTGAAGTAATAAAAGCTCGAATAAAACTTTCACAGAACTAGAAAATTAACTTTGAAATTTGATAAATTGTTAAAACTCTGTGAAACCACCCGTCCTAAGTAAAGATGAAAAACTTAAATGGGTACTTCACAATTTAAAAATAATTTCTGTGGTTGGTGCTGGGGTAATAACTTTATTCAAGTTCAATAAAATTTCAATTTTCAAAATTGGAACTGATAAGTATATACATATTATCAGACAAGAGATGAAGTAGGCATCAAAATGTCTGCACTAGTTCTAAATGATTATCAAACCCCAAAATTAAATCTTTATTTGAATTCTTCTATTAGTTACTTTTAAAAATAAAAATATGAAAGAAAACAGATATCGTGATTATTTTTGGGTTACTATGCCATGTTGCGCTTTCTCATTCTTCAGCCAACGTTGCAGGAACCATCATCATTGCAGATGTGATGCGATTTGCCACACATCTGCCCTGATGATAAACACTGTCACGCTTTCCTAAACGATGCTCGATGACTAAAAAACAGGAAATGCGAAACTGTATAATAAATAATAACCCGAACATTTTTCAGGATAATATTTTGACTTAAATTTCAAATGTATTCCAAGAAAACAGTCGATTTATCTGATTAAGTAAAAATATCAAAATGAAGCACAAATAGAATTTTTTAGTTTTTTTTTTTAATAAATTTATTTGATAATTAACATTAATATTAATATAAAAAATATAAATATAAATAATAACAGAGTAATAATTACATGTATAATACATGAAACATTTCATCTTCATAATTTTATAATTAATTACTATAACAATTATTAATGCGTACCCACATAAAATAATTAAATTTATACTACGTCATTTTATGGATTAACATAATATTTCAGATTTAATGAAACACTTTAATTAAATACATAAAATCTTACTATTTAATCGTTCGATATTAATTTACACCAATGAAACCCCTCTCGAAAATGTATGTACATTAAATTAATTTTGGAAAATTACCTGTAGATTTTTCCAATCCAATTTATTTAAGCGAGATTTTTATTTAATAAATAATATTTTAATAAATTAAAAACATGTTGATATATTTATTAGGCAACACATTTCAGATTGAATAAAATAAATAACTCTGTGATCGTTAGAGATCTTTACTTTTGCGGAGAATTGACTTCATTTCAATATTTAATCGAAGCCTGTATTTATTTAAAAACCATCAAATCCTCACAATAAATGCCGTTCGTTGGATTTAGACTCATTTAGAGGAGGAAAAAATTAACCATTATCGAATCTTATAAACAAATCCTCACTCTTAACAAGTATAAAACATCTCTCCAAAAGGTATCACATTAACAAAGCCACCGAGGAGGGGTTGTCACGAAGAAGAACAACAATCTATCATTTCTGTCTCTTCCCGGAGAGTAGACCGTTTCACGTTTCACAGAACGAGCCAGTTATGTAAAATGACTTCTTGACAGAATGATTACTCCATCTATCACGAGCAAAGATTGAATGTTCTGTCTTTTCAAACTAAATTGCTACTCAGTTCATGGTCATTGTTCTGAAGGCCATTGTAGGGGATGGCTTTAAAGGGAATCATATTCAATTTCACGTAATGATGCCGTATAAAAAAGGTTTAAAGGTAAGGTCGTAAGGTGTTTGTGGAATATATTTTGAACGAGGATATTAAAAAAATGATAAGCAAAAAAATATAAACGAAACATTTCAAAAAGATTCAATTTTTTAAGGCAAAATACGGCTCCGATTCGCTACAAACGAATATGTTGGGGGTAGGTATATTATATTAACAAATAAAAATAATCCTCAAATAAGAGAAGGTATACCTACCCAGTGGCGTAGCTAGCATGGGTAGCACCCGGGGCGGATAATGCGGGGTCACTATACCCACTGGCAGATTTACGTTTTTTTATTGTTTACAGTTAGACAAAACAAAGTGTACTCGTATATATAAACAATCTAGAATCCGGATTATTGAAATCCTGCTGGAGATTTTGATAAAATTCATCATTGTTATCACGAAAATAGGTTTTTAAGGAAACGAAGCAAAAAAAAAATTATAAGAAAAACTATATTTTTATACTTTTTTGAAGGTTATTCCCATCAGTGAAATATATCATATTAGAATAAGTTAACAATAATAATCTAAACGAAAATATGAAAGAGAACAAAACACAGAAAAACAGAAAAAGACAATGGTCGCAACTGGGACTCGAACCCAGACCTCTCCGTCTAACCGGGACGAGCGCGTTAACCAATTTCGCCATTACCACCTTCTGTCAAAACCGACATATTTGTCAATCTCATGTTTTCAAATTTTTAGAAAAAAAAAAAATTCTAAAAATTTGAAAATATGAGATTGACAAATATGACGGCTTTTAATAAAAATTCTTTATAATGTTTTTAATACTTTAAAGCGTTTTTCTCAGAAAGAATCTTCTGCTTTCATATGGATGTGTGGACACGTAGAGCAATCATATCGAAAAGTTTTAATAGAACATGCAAGTTTTCATGAACAGTAAAAATTTGAATCATAATAATAAAATCACAACTTTGAAAACGTAGAAGTGGCTAAGTTGGTCGTTGACTACGGCCTCGGGAGGGAAATAAATGTCAAAGAGGAAGGTGGGGAAGTACCTATAACATACGGCCACTAAGTAGAGAGCCAAGGATCTAACAGCTCCTAGGTTAAAAATTTTATCTCCCGAGGTCTCCTAAGTTCGGTCTTCTAACTCTGAGCCTCCAGCCTTTTTTTAAATGTGAGTACCACACAAGAGTCCCAATCAGTCAACTGCTACAAACAGCCTGGAGCTAATGAGACTATAGCCTCCCTGATCGGGGTACGTTCGGAGTTTGAAGGTAGTGGGGAGGAAAATGATATGTCGAAGAGGAAGGTGGAGAAGTACCCTGACTATCTATATCTGGTCACCAAACATGGCTAAAGCCATTTCAAGCAACGTTTAAATTCTGAATGGTGGTCTTTCACCAACATCTAATGAAACTCGATTTTCTCTTTAATCCAGAGGGATTTATGGCTTTGGCCCTATTATGTACCCACAACAAAATAACGAGATTCGTCCATCGGTTGTCAATCCTATTACTGATGTGTCTTGCCCATTGTCAATTGCATTTTATTATATACTTAAAATTACGTCGTTTATTTTTATTTGTGTTCTAATTCATTCATACTTTCCTATATTTCATTTCGTTTCATTATCCGTGATGTCCAGTCTTTAAATTCTCCTGACTAAGTAAATGAACAATTCGCAGTTAGGCTTGGATAGCTTAAGACTTGTACTTTTTATCAGTCATATATTCTAAAAAATATATCATATCAGTTATAAACTTGTACTATTTCCGTTCTAATCAATACATATCTTTAACTTAATCAAGCGTTATTTATATACCCGCCCTAAAAGTTATTTACGCCTGGCGGCTATAATTATAAATATGACTCTAATAATAACATTATAGTGGATAGGTACTAGATATGTCATTGCCCGAACAAACTCGGTTCTGAATTCTGAATGTCAAATGGCATCATGGAATTAATACTCGGCGATTATTATTCGAGATAGCTTAAAACTTATTGGCGAAATGAAAGCTTAAGCTCTGGCAGAACAATACTGTAGTCATTGACGTCATATCACCAGTCGCGCGTCGCTCTAACGGGAGTCGGGAGAGACGTCCATATAATATTATTTAATTTCATCACCGCCCGACGCCGAATAAATCTGAGCGTTTGTTTATAGTTTATGGCAAACTGACACTGAATCTAAAGATCTGAAATCGTCGGATACAGATTTATGTGAGAAGAAGTGTACACAAGAAAGGAGACATACAAGATGGCGCAAAAGTCGTCACACTATCGGAAGATTATGTTTTTTTTTCTCCTGCCTCCTCCGATCAATGCCTCCCAGCTCACAGGAGGCCTTGTCGAAAAGTAATTTCGGGCCCATATCATCTTTGGGAATGCTGTGTGGAGGGTTTTTTAAGGGAAGGAAGGAGAGGAAGATCTGGGAAGGAAAAAAGCCTGAAAGAGGCCTGCTGAAGAGATAAAAACGTCTCTCTTAACCAGTCGCTCCAACGCGCTACACAGTAAGTGGGTAGATGCATCCGCCGCCAAAACTTAGACAATCCTCACCCCACTAACCCGGGCACTCCTGCTAAGTCACCAAGACTTGTGGCAGAGGTGTTGGTTATCCAATAAATAGTTCCCGGGGCGACGTTAGCCGTACGCACCTACAAAATTGAAATAAAAAAGTTTGCTCTTATTTTTGCAAATGGGGTCTTTTGTCATAACGACTTTGATATTGTAAAGTAAAGTAAACAGAAGCAGAATACACTTTGACAAATCATTAATCGCTATAGTACCCCCTCAAGAACGCGGAATAATTCTGTGGCATTAAATATTTTTTATCAACAAACAAGTTGCCTTAGGAAATCGAGTGAGACTTTTGGGCCAACTTGTAGAAGGGAGGGGAGGGTGCAGAGAGTAGGAAGCGAGGGTCAATGCCCTGTGGAATAATGCAGGTCGCTGCACCGAGAAAGAGAGAGGAAGGCAGAGGGAGGGAGAGAAAAGCCACTGGGAAATTTCAGCTGGAAAAAAGTGGAATGCACGGCACGTTTCAATTCCAATTGAAAGCGCTGGGTGGAAACGAGATAAAGAGGCTTCTCCGCTCCGTCCAGAAGTATAGAGATTCAGTCGGGAAAGTTTTTCCAATATGCTCGGAAGGTAGCTACATATTTTAGCCGTAATACTACGTAATAAGATCGTTACTTTCGGGACCGTGAGGGCTGAGGGCTGAGGGCATCGCGTCGTTAGCATAACGGAGCGATGCATAACGCTTTTATGCTGAACTTTAGATGCTCTTAAACTTCGGGGATATTTTGTCCTTGAGATATTATGTCGAGGGATATTTTGTCGGGGGATATTTTGTCGGGGATATTTTGTCACACAGTGTATTTACGAATGTTGAAAATTATTGTTTCTCCGCAAACGTTTGGCGTACTCTCACATTTAGTGTTTAGTAATAAAAATAAAAATAAAACTCAGCTTGATATTACGTTTCCTTTGTAGGTAAAATTGAAAAGGGGAAAATATTCATTACAATGTATTGAACAATCTATTCTCTTCATTAATTTTTAAGGTTAATTAATTTCAAACTATCCATAACCATTGAACAAATTAATTGTGTTAACTCAATGAAAATACTTAATTTAATTGACCTATCGTGTAGAAGAACCAAGAGCGATTTGGTTATTTTATTCAAATTAGTTAATGGATCACTTGACTTAACAAAACTAATAACATTCCGAGTACCAAATCATGACACGAGACTTCCGGAGCTGTTTTTTGTTTATCAGTCTAAAACTAAGTATTGCATTAACTCCCCAATCCAAAGATACATAGGCTTGGAAATAAATTTAGTTCGGTTGATATTTTAATTTATTCCTTACCTAAATTTATATCAGAAATTCCTAAAATTCTGATGTAAATTTTATTATTATTCTTCTAATATTGTTTTTGTTGTTATTTCTTTTTAATTCTGCTTCCTTCCTATTAGTGTAAAGGAAGAGAAATAATAATGTAAAATAATTGGTATTTTATTGTTTCTATTTCTATTATTACTATGTTATACGATTGATGTAAATGCTCCAAGGGTTTTACTTCTGAACGCGAAGAGAAGAGAGAAAAGAGATACATATAAGACAATGCAGAGATTTATGTCAATATTTGTAGAGAATAGAGATATAAGACAAGATTTTTTTATTTCAAGAAAACTTAGCCTTGCACTTATAATATCACTTTGTTGATATTTAAATTGGAAAGGAAACAAATGATTGTTCATGTACCCAAACTATCAGTTTTGACAATGTTTTTAGGCGAGCGTACCCTAAGAAGCAAAATAATAGACAAGATTGTTTTATTTAGTATTTAAAAACAGACACCTACGCATTTGATCGAAAACAAAGTTTATTGCGCAGGTACATAAAATGTATAAAAACCCACGTTTGATCATCTTGCGATATTGATTTTATTGTATCGTTTAAAACTGCGTAGGTTTCTATAAAGTGAATGGCGTTATTTTGTCAGCAGTTGTTTTGGTCAAAATTTCGTGTAAGCAGTAATTTTGGTTGTACGTCATTTAGCATGCAGTGGCATTTAGTATATAAGCTGAGAACAGAATTATTTCAGTCGATCGAAGAAAAGTCAGCACTAAGAAAATCTGTAAACATTTAGTATTTACATAATATAAAAGAGGAACTAAATATACAAAGGATGAAAACACTTTTATTATTCGCGTAAGATCATTGGTTTTTCTTATTCCGAGTAAGTTAAATCTGGGTATGTTATAAATAACATGATGAATACTAAGGAGAAACACTTACACTCCAAGCAGTTTGCTATGTTTCGTGACATAGCAGGAGTGCCCGGGTTCATGATGTTTGTATAGGTCTTGGCGATGCCTCTGCCTAACAACTGTGCGGCGGGCCGGATCGGCAGAGGCCAATAGAGGAAGTCCATTTGAACTCTCTAACCGGACTCTCACCAGTCGTACCCCACCAGTGTTGTCAACTAGATTTTCAAATTGAAGCCATACGTCACCCGAAAAGGAGCTAAAATCTTGTACATCATAAGTTGGGACCGAAAATACATCCTAGGGTGTAGGAGGGGGGGGGGGGGGAATTGGATGAAAAAATAATGGCGGCTAGATAAATTCTGAATTAAAAACGAAAATTTTCAATACGAATATAACCTGTTCCTAAAGAAATAGCTCTTATATTTGTTTATGAGTTTTGTATAAAAAAGGTGTTAGATTATCTGAAAAGATGAGCTAAAAAGCTTAACCTCTTTTCTTTGAGCTAACAGTATCAATTTGGAGCTAAATCTAGCTCTAAAGGAGCTGTGTTGGCAACACTGGACCCCGCGTCTTTCACCGCAGTGGGGGTTGGATTCCTACGTCACTCCTGGACACACTGACTCGTATGTCTTTCCTTCGCTGAACTTTACCTAAAAAGACCCTTCACACAACATCCTCAACGATGGCAAAGGCCCTAAACAATAGGCCATATAAAACTGGATGTTGGGCTAATATAACCAAGCAAACTGAGAGATTTTTTAAAATCAAAATGCAAGGCTGAAACTCATTTTATTTACTTTTGGTTTTAAATACTAAAATAAACGTCATTAAAGAAATAGATAGGCAAATGGGTCCCCTAGACCTAGACGAAGCGACCCATATGTAGATCGAAGAAGACTAGAAGTAGAAGAGGATGGGAGTAGAACGGGAAAGACTGGAAACGAACGCGAGGGGCCACAGCCAGTGGATAACATTATTTGTGGAGGCCAAATCCCATCTTGGAACGTAGCGCCGAAATTTCAGAACTGCCGATACTTCTAGATCGATCAGCAAGTACCTACTGTTAAATGCTTTTCTAAAATATTATACTCGTCATGCTTACAACAACCTTATATTTTCCAAAAACAATATTAAGTCTTGGGCTTATCTATACTGATGCGGTACCCAGCTATCAGATAATCTCAGTATCCAGGCGAAAAGTCGCACTGTAATCGTCACAAATGCGAGAGATTAACATGTTCTATGTATGTATAGTCAAAATGCAGTTTTCTTATAAAGGCCACTCGCGTCACTGATCTAACTTACCGACAGATACAACTTTATTATTATAAATAAAACCTATGAATAGAACTGACTGAAGATTAAACAAGTCTTGTTTTAAAAATAAATTGAAATATCATCATCATATTATGTAATGCTGATGACGTATGACACTACATTTTACAATAATAAGCCCTGGGGGGCCTAGTCCCTATCTTTTACGTTTTACTAACAGCCTGTTAGCTTAACTTGGTGGTTTGAGCAAAGTTGTCGCAACTGGCCAAAAATGGTAGTCAGTAACTTTTCTGTTTCTTTTCTGTCAGTCGCGACGATAAAATAAACTAAACCTTAACAGAAAAGTTACTAACTACCATTTTAGCCAGTTGCGACAACTTTGCTCAAACCACCAAGTTAAGCTAACAGGCTGTTAGCAAAACGTAAAAGATAGGGACTAGGCCCCCTGAAGTTTAAATTTAGACTTGCAGAATTCAATACTTCGTTTGTGTGAAAGCACTATTAAACAAAGCATGATTAATAATTAAATCATTTATGTTGAAATTCGGTTTTAATAAAATCATAAGATTGGATTATTTTTTATGTAACGTAAAATAACTTTTTTTTAAATTTACTTTTGACCAAGCTCTTATGAATAACCTTGCTTAAGTTTTAAATGTACTGGTCTGAAGTTGTCAGTAGCGGATTTAACCGGTCTGTCTGAAATCTAACATTTAGAAAATGAAAAAATTGTGTTTTTAATATAGATGTTACCTATTGTGACACACAATTCTTTAAATTAAAAATTACTTACGAAGTTCATTTTAACGGTGAGCATCCATCTGTCCGCGCCGGCCGCAACGCACGGAAAAATCCGTTGTGTGCCGTGCGTGCGTTGCGGCGCGGGCGGCGCGGGCGGCGCGGACGCTCACCATAATTCGACGTCATTAATTTTGCCGAAATTTTAATTTAAATGAAATACAATAACGAATGAAGTGAAAAATGTAAAATCATCTGAAGAAAAAAACGCAATAGTCCAGTCCAATATATTTTTTTTTAATGAATAAATGACCTTCTAACTTAAATAACTGCTGTCATGAGAATAATTATTAAATTCGAATAATTATTCTCGTGACCTATTTAACTTTCACCTGGCCGCTCGTGTTATTTGTTGAACCGCCTTTGGTTTTATTTTTGCGGGTGGCAACATTAGTTTCTAGTTTCCGGCACTTTTTGAATATCCGCCGTTACGGCAGCCGACGGACATTCGACTCGTCAATTAGGTGTCAGTTTTACAAGTTTTTAACATGGGATAATCCCTTATATTGTTATTTTATTATTTAAAACCACGAGCCGGATCATTAAAGATGATTTTTGATAAACGCGACCCGGAGTAATTAAGCGGGCGTTACGGCTGTCGGTGGGTGAATTACTTGTGCCACGCGATGTTTGCATTTTGATAAATCCGCGTAATCGTTTGTCGAAGAGTGACATGAAACGCGACGGAACACCTTTGTGCCCTTGCCTGCCGTCTGCCTCGAGTAGTTGTGGCGAATTCCTGGCGGAAAGCCTTTGACGTGGATCTTGCCTTGTGCTTGACAAATGCCCAGAGTCCCTTGACGACTTCAGCCGGAATCCTGGTCATCCGGTGGAACCTGCTGCCCGGCTGTCCGGATAGCCAGAGTCAGCGGGATATGCGCTGGCGATTTGCAGTTGGCGCAGTTGCGTCCCATGGATGCGCTCCCCGATTACTTTCCCACGTCTTCGCGGCGACAGTTCAAATAAGCGTGCTTGAGTGTTAGAATTATTTTAGGAAACATGACTTGGTCCAACAGGTATGCGATTTGCTTTTTGTTTCATTGTAGATTTGGTCGGCCTTACCGGTGTTGTATTGGGGTAATTGAAACCCCCTGGCTATATGTTTTTTTTGAAATACACAATTAATATTGTTATTTAGTAAAGAACTCTTTTATTTCAAACAAAAATGATAAACCTAATCATGCTGGGGAGAATCCCGTATTTCCATCCACAATCCTGAGGAGACTCGCTTGCTCTACCTATTTATGTATAATACTAGTAAATGGTTCCCCGGAACTATTTACGTTACACTGCATTTTTTTAGAGTTAGTTTTAATAGTTAAAATAATTGTCAAAGTTTTAATTTTTCAAGAACTCCCGAAAACCACCATATCTGCGATGGGTCGTGTGACGTCATTAAAACGTCATCTACAAAATAACGATATCACGTATTTTATGATTTTTATGTTGGTCCCCTGGAATCTCAAATAGATCTGCGCCAGCGCCGTGGCCGTCTTTTTTTATTAAAGCGTATGATGGTTTATTTATGGCGTATGGCGAGTTCTTTCTGGACGCCGTAAAACAATGCAAATTTATGAAACAATGTTTGACATGATGAATTTTACTTGCAGTTTTATGTTTTTGAAGATAATTTTCGTTTAAATGATCAATTCACTGTGATATTAGTGTAATTCAACATAAGTACCAAGGCTGGCGTTAATTTTTTTTTAGTTTTAGTCTTTTAAATAGTGTTTTATTGGTGATTTATTTTCGTTTTACGATAGGTTTGAGGTGACATCAGAATTTTTTGTAATGACTTTTCAGCGTGAATTTAATAAAACTTCCGTAAAAGTAATATTATTTAATAATTTAAAAGCCTTATGCATGTGTGTAAATAAATACGAAATCGAGAAATCGACGCGTTAATTGCGTAACACCGAATCCAATATGTCATATTTTTTCAGTTATTTTTTCGGAATCATTATAATTTTTTTTTTCGTTTTTAATCGTATGAACGAGATAAAAAGTGAAGTGACAGTTTAATTCCAAATTCATAAAGTAAGAGGACTTTATTTTTAAAATTTGAATTTTCCTAAATTTTTCGACCATTTAATAGAATATGTTTACAGTCAGCTGTTTTTTTTTTTAATTTTTTCATGTTGAAACTTAAAATACTGCAATTTTCAAACACGATCGTATATGTCAGATACAAAAATCTAAAAGGCAATTCTATTTAGTTTCTATAAAGGTATATGCTTTTACGACATCTTCAAAAATAAGAATTATATAGAACATTCAAAATACGTTGGAAAAATTACAAATTTCGTCCATACATCATTAATAAAACAGAGATAAACTACCCTCTCACGCTGTGTAAACAATGTGTATTTCTTTCCATGAACAATTTTTTTTAATTAGTAACGTTTTCACATCCGCGGCAGTTTGTCAATTGAATAAAACTTTCACGGGGTTTTTTTAGTAAGGCTGTATGTAAATAAACAAATATTGCTTGTGTCATACCCACATTTCCGTACAATGACTTACAGTGATCAGCATAGTGACGTCACCATGAACCTTTTTGTAATACCAACTTGACGGCGTGTTTTAACGAGAATATTAAAAATTTACTTTTAAATATTTTTTTAAAAACTGTACGTTTAATATCATTAAAAAAACTTATATATTCAGAATCAGCGTTTATTTGTCTATAGTCTATTTGAACATATTTTTTTAAAGCCATAATATTTTTCATTGGAGTTCCTTATTGTAGAATGAAAATGATATTGTGATTTATACTACCATAAAAATATCAGAAGAAAACATTAATAACTTTAGTTTTAATCACTGTACTCCCAATTAATTAGCATTGATTTATTTATTTATTTATTTATTTATTTACGCCCTAGTGGGCTTTTACAACAGAAATTAAAAACATAAAAAAATTAAACATCATAAAAGAAATGAAATACTATGAGTAATAAGAAAAAATCAGTAATAAGACCAGAAATACAATAAAGTGCAAAGTGTAAAAGCTAGTTAGTAGGTAGTTAGCTAGTTAGTTATGATGTAGTAGTACGTCATTACCCGAGTAAAGTTATTTTTAAGTGTTTATCAAGTATTAAAATAAAATTCTAAATGAGAATACCGAGAGATTACAGCCGGAGCAGAGCTTGACATTTTGATTTGTTATATACATATTGAATTTCCAATATTACCATTCATGATAAACGTAGGTGATCTAAACATAAGCATGTTCAATTTCATCGCCCCGAAACAAAAACAAAAAATAAAAATGTGCAGTTCATACGCGGTAAAAGTGAAACCTTAAAAAAAATGAAGTATACAAGAGTGGGAAACTACGAAGCACCGCACAAAGAGGAGACCGATAGACTACGAAGCACCGCATATTTTTATGACACAACATTCATTTTTTTATGATACAAAATCGGAATTTAATCAATACGAATAGATCATCCGACTGCACCCCTGAGCAAAAATTTTGCTCAGTGGAGTAGGTGACGGACTTGGAAGTGCGCTTTTGCAGGCTAAGTTTTTTTTAACTATGTTCCCAAAAAAAATATAAGCCTCATCAGATATATTACGAGTATTAAACTAATGATAAGCGCATCATAATCAATTTTATTTATTTATTTATTTAGTAACTATATATTTATTATTTTTTACATTTTTACAATCAATCTTTAGTTAAGCAATTCACTGTATTATAACAGCCACCGTGGTCGAGGGGAAAGGCTCTCTACCAGTAATCCGGAGGTTGCGGGTTCAAATCCAGGTGTCCGCAAGTTAATTTTTTTGATAAATTTGTGTTATTTCACAATTTATTCAATAAAAATAATATAAAGCATACATGCCACACAGCGGATGATAATCTAAGTATAGCCCGGGTGTAAGACCACCATTCAGAATTGAAATGTTGCTTGAAATGGCTTTAGTCGAATTTGTGACCAGCTCGCTCTTCCCTATTTCCTTCCCCTTCCCACTAGCTTCAGCCTCACAATGCGTTACATAGTCTCACTGGCTCCAGACGTTTCGGAGCTGTTGAGACTCTTGTGCGGTATTCACATTTAAAAAAAATATAGCATTAGCAGTCACAAATAAATCAAAACACACAAATCACATTATTTACAACATACAAAACAAATAAAATACATAATCTCGAAATTTACTTTTTTGTTTAAATTTTCACGTATAAAAAGAGGTTTCTGACGCAAATCGCAACAATTTTTTTGTATCTTTGTCTAACATAGTGCAAATACAACCATATTTGCATATTAATTTAAGGCTTGCTGTTAAAACCATCACCTCCGTAGTATTTTGTAGTTTATACACATTAATATAAAAATAAAATAGACTGCCATTTGCGACAGCGAAAACGTTGCAAGTTGCAATATACATTTTTTTTTAAAGTTCATTTTTAGAATTACAATTCCGTAGTCATGTTTTTCCTCGTAATAAAGATTTAAAATAAAAATTAAATACATTTTATGCACAATAAATAAAAATAAAACTTTCATTCGTTGAAAAAAGACCAATACAAAAAAACTGAAAAGACGGTAAAACTTTGTGGGAAATGTTTGACATTAACTATTTTTGTGTGATACTGCACTCTAAACTGATTTTCTCAAAACACGAACCAAATTATGTTTAAAAATTTCCAAAAAAAATCACTATTGGCAGGAATAAGAAGATTCCTGAACAAAAAATGTATACAACGAAATCGTACCATTTTGTATTCGTATTTTATTCTTAGCTAACGATGGATATTGTATATTTGTCCCAGGGAGAGATCGTATGCGAAATTTTCTTTCGGCTGACGAAGCAACATAAAAAAAATTAAAATAGTTGAAAAAACATTAACGCTGGCTTGTGGAAAATCAGGCAACTTGCGCAATATTGATCATAAGAGAGTCTGTTAGTAACCCGTCTCCCTTCTGTTTACATTACGCCTCTCATAAATATCTGACGGGGATCGTATTCATGATCTGTATGGGATGTGGCCAACCGATGAAAGATTTTTACAAGAGAGTTATTCGCAGGTTACGAAACTCCTTTGTGCTATATATAAACAGGTGGGTATTTCCGCGAACTGAACCACAAATTTTGGGAACGAACAAAGCAGCCACTTTGTTGCTTCGGTTGCTTCGTTTCATTTCCATAATTTGTGGCTCGGTTCGCAAATGCATACGCAGCCTTAGGTAGTTTTAGTCATTGAAAAAAACTTTAAAAAAATAAAATTACCTACTTCCACCAATACAGGGTGTCCTGGGTTAAAGTGTACTAACATCGGAAGGTGATTCTATATGATGGTAGAAGTAAAAAAGGTGAATATTTTTTTCGAAAACCCATCGTTTTTTTCCCATCCAAAAATATTTTATAAATTTTATTTCCTTGCAAACTATTCAACTTTTGTTTAAACTTGAAACTGCCTAACGGTGGAATAAGGAAAAAAAGTTATTTATCTTTATTACTTGTATCATGTAGAATTAATTACTCGCCGAAGTTAGTACACTTTATCCCCGGATACTTTGTATATTGTATAACGCCCCGAAGACGGTCATGCTCATCATTCGCCCTTAATGAGAAGTTTTAGACATGAATCGCTTCATTTGCCTACCTACATAAACGACCGTTTCGGCATATCAATAAGCATCATTGACACAAACATTGTCAATCGATATTTCCCGTAATATCCGGTGCGCTTAAAAGAGGAAAAAAGTTATATGTCAATTTTTGAAAACATCTTTTGGACAAAGAAATATGAAATTCAATGCGACAAAACTATATAACGCTCTACCAACTCAAACAAAAAATATAACAGAAATAAATAAATTTAAAACAAAAGTAAAAATATGGTTGAGAGAACAAAGTGAAAATGAACTATCAAACATACTGAAGACCATGTAAAGACAACTGGATTCTAAATACAAATGTGGAAAAACTACAGGCCGCCTCAGAACAGGAAACCCTAGTGAGGACTGTGAAAAAAAAAAAACCTTATAATACCTTAATATAATATAATTTATAAATACATTATGTACAAATTTTGCTATAGATACTAATAAAAAAAAATAAAATAAATGCAGGAGGCTATAAGCGCTTAGCTAGTGAAAGATTGAACCTATGACGCCCGGGTATCATTCAACGCATTTGATCTCTCGGTTACAAACCGGTAAAATTAAACCAAATTATTTAGACGGCGACCACTTAAAGTCTTCACTGTGGTATTCATTAATTTGAGCGGTTTGTGGCTTCGTAGTCATACATAATCGCATGATCGTCATTGATACAATCATCAATAATAGCAATGCTTCATTAACTTTAATTTTCACGTTTTACATGTCACTACATAATATATAGCTACCGCATCAACACATACACTTAAATTTCATAACTAAAACTATAAAAAAACATTTAAGGGTCAGCAATTAAAAATACACAGTAAATTTGTAATTAAATCTATACCACGAAAGATTTAAATACTATAAATAAGGGAAGTTATGAAAATGTCTAAGGTTTTATGTAACAGTTAATAAAACACCTCTCTTCGTCATCTTTATAATTCTATATGAAATACAGACAAAAATTTTAGGTTTACACTGTTTTTCAATTTGCACCTATTAAAGACGTTTTAGTTCGTATTTCATAGAAATAAAAGATTACAGTTTAAAAAAATTATTCATTCGAAACTTTTGACTTTCAGAACTACCCGTATTGATGCTTGAAATTGTATTAAACTTGTTTAACTCTCTAAAGAGCCAGGTACTTCCCAACCTTTCTCCTTTTCATCTCTTTCCATTCCTCGCAGCCTCACAATACACCCCATGATTAAAAAGGCAATCCGCTGGCGTCGGGCAGTTAGAACTTTTGGGCGGGAATCCTGTGATAAAAAAAATCTTGCACAAAACGTCCTCTTCGTATATTTCGTCACTGTCGTAGTAATACAAGACTTAAAAGGCGACATATCGCCGTTAAGGCGACGCGATGCGACGATGGGAGTTAATGGGAACGGAGGTAGATTAGATATGCGGTTGCGAATCGGAATCGGTGGTTCCTGTCTGGGCTTATTATTAAATCTAAGGTGCACAATGTACAGTACTGCGAATGATGTCTTCATAATGATTTTCTAAGGTATACACCGCAAAAGAACCCCATTGGCAGGAAATAGTAGGTTAATGGAGCTATTTCACAATCTCTCAGGAAGCTGTTTGTTAATGCTACTCGCAGAATAACGTAAAATAATTTGTTAATCTACGAAGAAATAATATTATGCCATTAAATAATATGCTTTTCTATTCTAGCGCTAACGAACAGCTTGCAGAAAGGTTGTGAAATGATTGGTTCCGCGACTTTCCGTCCCGCGACAAAATTCTCCCCTGCAAAACAATATCCCCGACAAACTAACCTACGACAAAACATACTCCAACAAAATATCCTAAGGATAAAACATTCCTTAACAAAATATCAACTAAAACCTAACCTAACCTAACAATATGGAATAGAAAAATAATACAGATAATCTGTAAAAACAATAAATTTTTGTTCAAAGATAGTAAAATGGGACAAAAATAATACAGACATCCCGTAAAGACAAAAATTATTGTGCAACAATAGTAAAATGTAAAATAAGATTAGGTTAGGATAGGTATTAGTAGATATTTTGTTGGAGGATGTTTTGTCAGTAGGATATTTTGTCTTTGGGATATTATGTCGAGGGATATTTTGTCGCGGGATGAAAACGCGCGGTACCGAAATGATTCGCGCCGGAATATGAAAGAAGATGGGAGGTAAAACGTAATAGAAATTCTTTTGTGTTTCTTTTGCAGAACAGAATGAATTATTTGACGGTCTTACAATGCCTTCAGTAGGTGAAGTAACTGCATGTTAGAAAAAACATGCCTAGGTTGGTATTTATCAAGCAATTTTTCTTATTTTCTACAAGTACCAACAAATATATAAAATATTTTGGAATTTTTCTTGTGCCCTCCGAAAACGTCTTTTGAATAAAAATTAGTCCGGAATAAAAAATATAATTCATTGAAATTATTTTTCTGATTAAAGATGCCTGTATGAAAAACCTTCAGAGGCATTGTGGTAGACTACCTCATTGATCATTTGTCTTCATTGTTAACAACTAACGTCCCGTATAGTTAATAAAAAAACATCCATTAATTATAACATCTGATTTATATGCTGACTTTAATTGTTGTTTAATCTTCCCATGGTGATTCATTTATCGGGGTTTATCTTTTCCATGAGTATTTTTGTCAGATTTTCCGCACCCAACTTCCTCCTTAATCTGCTCACTGTCAGAATTAAGCATTGTTATCTGTAGCCTTGACATATTTCCCGATTTTTGGACTACGTTTCTGTTTACCGCGAGAAAGTCCAATATTCTTATACAGTACCTACCTACCAACAATTACATGGCTCCAAATGATTTGGCTGACGGAAGCGCTTTAAAGAAAAATATTCATGACACACATTAAATCAAAAATAATTATTACTAATATATTTTGCAGTGGCGAAAGCGACTTAAAACAATGTTTTATACTTGAAGCTACTAAAGACGTTTGTAAGTATATCGTAAATATGTATACATATGTTTAATAAACTCCTCCAAAATATTGACGTGTAAGGCGATGTTCCGAGAGAGTCTTGTAGGACATGTCAAAATGTCTCTCTCGACCAGACTCTTCCGAACCGGCCCGCCAGGCATCCGGACAAACCTCACCCCATGCATCTGGGCACCCCTGCTAAGTCACCAAATGGAGCGAACCACTAGTTTTTAGTACGTCCAGAGATTTTCAAAAAAATATTAAAAATAACCACGCCTCAGATTTAAGTAGATAGTTTAAAGTTAAGAAAAAAAGTCATCAGAAACGTAAATGTGATTCGTTTCCCACAAAAGTTTAAAATATATCATTTTATCCTTTTGCGGGTAAAACATACATATTTATTCTGATAATAAACCTAATATACGCTTGTATATATTCCATAGAATGATATTAAGTGTTTACATATATGGGCGATGCAAAAAATATTACTAAAATCATTTTAATTTTCACATAATTTTGTGCTGGAAATAAACATCCCTCGTCCTTGAACAATTCCCGAAAAAACATATGGTTTTTCTTTCAGAAGTCTGAATTATGTATGTACGAAATATAAATACTTTATTGGAGCATTATTTCAGGAAACACATAGGAATTCAACAAGGACAGAGAGAAAAAATACAACAGTTAAGGCGATAAAATAAACTAGACTTGGTCAGGAAATAAACAATATAATTTTGTATCACCTATATACGAGTTGACATTTTCAAAATTGGTACTAAGGTATGTGTTAAGAAAAATATTCAAAATATAAAAAAAAGTATCTTTTCAAATATTATTCCAAAGACAACAGTCAAACTTCTTGGCGTTAATTTAGATTCAGACTTTTTGCTTAAAAGTCAAATAAATAGGACAGTAAGCACCGGCTTTTTTCACCTAAGACAACTCAAGTCAGTTCGAAGAAACCTTCCTACAGAGGCGACAAAACTATTAATCAACTCTTACGAGTCTCACGGCTTGATTACTGTAACGGCATCTACGCTAGTCTTCCAAAATACCAAACTGACAAACTTCAATCCGTGTTTAATGCAGCGGCAAGGCTCATAACCGGGGTCTCTAAATATTCACACATTTCAGAACACCTTCGTAACCTTCACTGGCTCAAGTGCCCTAAAAGAATCCAGTACAAATTGTGCTGGATGGTGTTTAAATCAATCAACGAAATGGCCCCACCTTACATCTCTGAATTATGCGTCCCGGAAAATACCGGTCCGAGGCAATTAACCCTTAGATCGGCAACTTCATCTGCTAAAGGCAGACTAATAGAACCCAAAAGAAAGCCAAGTACTAAGTTCGGAGATCGTGCTTTCGGAGTATCTGGGCCTAAGGCTTGGAATAGACTCCCTCCGGAATTAAGATGCATAAAAAGCCCAACAGAGTTTAGGTCCAAACTAAAAACCTACCTTTTCGAGCTCTCATACCCTTAACTTAATTTAAATATACCTATCTGAGAGTATCATACTTGTATTGCCTGTGATATGTCTTAATCACACTTTTCTTACTGAATTAAAATTACTCGAATCCTTACACATCAATCTGTCTCTCGGAAGATCAAATCCTTGTACTACTGCACCGTCCACCATTAAATGTTGCTTTTACTTTCCAAAATACACTCATTAAAGAATATATTACATATTAATATTAAAATATTTTCAGGATTAAACAACATGTGTTCACAATTATGTCCTCTGCGTGCGAACTCTATCTAAATTTCTTTAAATAGACAATAAACAGTGTTCATTTCAAGCGACCTCCCAGGTAAGTATGGTACTGTATTAATTCATTTTTAGGCAGCATCGCGTTCATTGGTCAAAATATTGTACATATATTTTCGTATCGGTGATCAATGAACCGGTGTATGCAATTTTCAGCCATAAGTTGTTTTTAATTGTTTGTCTAGCTTGTAGTCTTTCTAGATTTTAGGCATGTATGGTAAATTTGTACAGCGCCCTTGAGGTGATTTTTCACAAAAACGGCGCTATATAAATCGTCCAAATATTACTATTATTTATTATTAAATCTCCACGGGCCATAAAGTAGGTATAGTATGCACATAAATGACTCAAACAACACAAAATTAGGATTGTACACACACATTTGCACACGTACACCCACACTGACAGAGTTATGTCCTTCCGAAACGTCACTAAGAAAGAACCATTTATTTTGCATACCCCTGCTTATTGTATTTTATCGATAAAGTGACAACAAGTGAAATGGATATCGAATTTGAAACACAGAAATTTTCGTCTACGTTAAAAAAGATTTTTTCTTAATTCCACAAGAATACAATAATCTCGATTATTGTACCTACACGTACAGACCTATCATCTCGTCAATTTGGGAGCCGAGTAGAGTTACCGCCGCCCCGGGAACCATTTATGGATAACAAACACCGCCCTAAGTGGTTCGCTACGTTTGATGACTCGGATACCTTTTGCCACCTGCTGCATGGCGGGCCGGATCGTAAAAGAAGGAGGGATGGATTTAACGTTCCACAATCCTAGTCTCATTTTTCCCAAGATTTCTACCTACTTCTCATACCCTTTTCCTTTTCAGAACTTCCTCTCCTTTCTTTACGTAAAAATGCTCTCCACACAGCATCCCCAAAGATGAAATAGGCCCTAAGTGATTTTTTTTCCTCAGGGTCTCCTGTGGGGAGCTAATCTAAAAAAAAATCAGGATTGTCCGGAATACTAACTTACAATACTCACTAAATCTAAAGGGCATATCTCTAACGCTAAAACAACATTTGTCAAAAGAAATTTTAGATAATTAACAACAAAGCTAAACAATACACTTCCACTGGCTATTAGACAAAACACAAATTACGCTAAATACTTAAATGGACATAGGTTTTGGATCACCAGACAAGACAGATCAAAGAATAGCGATTTTTTTTGAATCCCCTTATAAGTATTTTCAATAGTGCGGTATTGTGTGTCTTTTAATGTGATTGTAATATAACTACGATGTTGATTTAATTTTTATTTTGTTTGTAATATTGTGTTTTAATACACATCACCAAAGATGATTAATAATAAAATTAATTTTTAATAATTGTTCACCCGGATATAATATATAATGACTCCAGAATTTTGAGCAATTTCATCAGCCACACGTAGTGTTACTGGCGATTTACGTACAGTTGAATGGAAATGTTGTGATAACCTTTCCACACTTGATAGCAACTCACTGGAACAGGATAAATTCAGGTAAGATGAATACGTCTTTGCGATTATAAAGTTCATTTGGTGACTACACATCTTTACAAAGCCACAATCAACGTCATTTGACCAAATCAATATGTGACCAAAATAGCAAAAACGGTCACAGAGATAACAGCGGAAAACCCCCGCAAAGAGGACAAAATTGGCAATCATACATTTGATTTGGTAGAAAAATAATATGCATTCCCATCACGATCTATAGAGCTTTAAAATATCTATAGATAAAAAAACATTTTAGTGTCCCTCGAATCAGATAAAGCTATCCTTCCTGAAACAAAGATACAATTGTACACGAACTTTATCTCTCCTTTTGTGGATGTTCACGGCCAAGAGTATTACATTGATTTATTGTTGAGTTATATGGATATTGCACTTCATCTTCTTTAGCTAAGATTTTTTACAGCGTTACAGTGTCCATCATTTCTCCAAAATGTTAGCGTAAGAAGGAGTAAGCACAACACGGAAACAAATCCATTTTTTTAAAGAAGGACAAACATTCCTGGGTTGGAGGGGACCCCACCACTTTCCCAACGGCGTTATAATCAAACATTATGGTTTCCTCCTTCACCTCACACGTCGAGACTCTATTTTTTTATTGAACGAAGCTACATTTAATTGAACAATTCTAGACCCTTCAATGTCCATGCATACGGGGTTAGTAAGCAGTATTACATTAACACAATACAAAAGAGAAATAAATGTGGCAGTCCGTGTAATAATTCTTTTGATCTATAGAAAAAAAATATACAGAGATAAAAGTGTAGTAAATATAAATAAAAATAAGAGCTGCACCCGCCTGAAGAAGCCTGGGATAAGAGAAATAACGAAAAAAGAATATTATATAATATATTATAACTTTCCCGGGTTATGAATAACCTGACAATATTTGAAAATCTCCTACTATCACCACAGAAAGCGGAAAACGTTGCTTGTGTCGTGATGGAGGATTCAGCCAGCCGAGGAACTGTACATACGACGCCTTGGTAACGCCAACTCGGTCACTGACCGGTCTATACATTTGAAATGTTAAACATTGTAATCAGTAGACATCGGAATATGAATAAAACCGATTGACGTCTGCATAATTTATTTTTATACAATTTGTTAAAATGTTTTTCAAAGTATTAAAAAAAACACTTTAGATGAGTAAACATCCAAAAAGTGTTTTCTTCATCATATACATTTTGCATACCATGGCGGACCGGTTAATCCATATAGTATAAGAGCCCGTGACGATCAGACCGTCGTTATTTTATAAAACCTGAAAGTTTCTCTGTGTATGTCCCTAATACAGGTAAAGACGATCCCCGACTACGAAGTTTGGATCACGGTGGCTTTGAAAGATATTATTTTAATTAATTATATTAGTACTTACGTTAAAGTATAAAGGCTGAATTTTATATATGTTACTTGAGGAACTATCAACATATGTTTTCTCAGTTATCAGACTGTTTCGATCATTCCTTCAACTTGTCAGACACATTAAAAGTCTACCGTAGGTGCGAGCGCGATGTATACATGCAAGAGGGTGGGAATGAAATAGTGCGAAATTTCGACGCTACCACTACCTTGTAAAAGTGCGAGCAAAATGCTCTTGAAATTGAGGTGCAATTTTATACATCTTTGCTACCTGCTATCTTCCAATGCCACCGTGATCCAAACATAGTAGGGGATCGTCTTAGCCTGTATTAGGAACAAACACAGAGAAAATTTCAGGTTTTATAAAATAGCGACACGGGCTCTTGCTCTAATAGGCCAATTAATGTGACCAGCCAATCGCAACCAAAAATCGAGCACTATAAATTGTACACGGGCTCCATGACTCAAAACAACAGTAACAAAACATAACGTAGAAGAAAAATGTAGAAAAAAAACACAACCTTTCCAATTATTTTATGTTCTGTTTTGTCATTGATCTTTTTTATCCGCTTTTCTTGTGCATTCACTCTATTTCTCCTATTCGGTGTTATTTTCTCCCGGTTCGGGATTCCGTGCAATATGCTTCCTTCAGTTGGCATCGCTCCAGCCCCAGCCCCAACGGAACAAAGCTCTGACGGTACAGAAGCTTATGTCATAGGATACTACCGATAAACACCGAACTGAACAGTCTTGCCACTGATGTACAAAACACTAGATGGGGTTGGCAAGTTCGGGAAATTGGGCTCATGCACTGAACAGATAGTTCCAAGAAATGTAAAAAAAAATACACCAATGAGGCGGGTATGGGTACCGCCGCCCCGGGAACCATTTATTGGATAACCAACGCCTCTGCCATGGGTCACTCCAAGTCGTTCGCTACGTTTATTGACAGCAGGGGTACCCGGGTTGAGGAGGACTTTTGACCTCTCCAGGCAGAATCGCTCGACCCATCGCCTTGCACCGCAGTTGAGGGGATGGATTCGTACGTCCGTCACTCCTGAACACACTGACTATTATTACCCACCCCTCATATCTATTTCTTTCCCAGAACTTCCTCTTCTTCCTTTCCTTAAAAAAACCCTCCACACAGCATCCCTCATTTTGACACAGGTTAAAAAAAAGTTGATTTGTAGAGCACGTTTTTTTATTTATAGATATAATAGCAGAGTCGCCGCAGAAAACTGATTTCAAAATTCTCTCATAATTCCAGGTTTTCCAGAGTAGTTTCTACATTTTCCCTAATTTATGTTTTTTGATATGGAGGTATATCTATCAAAATTTAATTTTACAAAACTGCAAAATTTTACGTAATTTTGACTATATTTTTTGACGATAAATTTACACCAGAAGATTCAATATAATTTAATTCATATAATTTAAAGAAAACCGCATTCGAAATTTTTCCCAAAAAAAAACGTTTATTCGAAATTTATTTTTGTCTGCGCATGAAAATTTGTCCGTCTAATTCTAAAAAAATCAATTTGGGCGAAAATATATCGTACATAATATTATTTTGCAAACCTTTGACAGACCAGTTTTTTACGAAGACATGTAAAGTTTGGTTACGCGGTTATAAATCGTTTGAAACTTCGATTTACACAAAAATAAGTTGTCTTATTACGAATTCATTTCGAATACCTTAACTGAATTTGAAGAGGTATCCGTGGAAATCGAATTTTCTGCGAATTTTTTTTATCTTAAGATTTTGAAAATTCCCTGATATTTAAAAAAAATATTTTTTAAATTCTCTGACATTTCCCTGATAATTCTCGGCTCAGTAAAATTTTCTGATAAATTCCGGTTTTCCAGGTCTGTGGCCACCCTGAATAGGTATCACAACCAGAGTTGAGTGAGATTATCAGTGATAATTCCCGAAATGTTTGACACTATCCATCCAAATTCTGTACAATTTTTCTTTTGCCAAAACAAAGTTACAGATATCGCATTTGGTAAGCAAGAACAAAACTACAAATCATGCACACAAAAACATTTCTTGCAGCCACAAAGCACATAGATAATTAGGTACATAATTTTATAATATTATAATGAAGCGATAATCTAGATTCTACTTACATCAAAACGATCACTTGTAGGGAACCAATGTATGTAATTTAAGGTTCCATAGATGCCAACCTGATGTATGGTAAATCAATGTTTTGAGGTAAATTTTTATGATCTGACGCTGAGTTAAGGAATTTGACGCCATAAATCAAATTTAATTTGATATTTGGAAATGCTATTTTTGCCTCGCGGTACAGACTTGCAAAACATTTTCAAGCAGACAGACATTTGAGGTAACGGATATAATTTCTTTGTTTGGATTTGTTTTTCAATTTACGTGTAAATAGTTTGGCAGACTTCGTATACAACATTACATTTCGTTAAACTGTGATTTAATTAGAAATTACAAATTATTTATATAAATTAGACAGCCAAAGTGAATACCGCACTAGATTCCCAACCACCTGGAACCCGTGAAACTTTGGCATCCGCAGTTGGGGTATATTGTGAGGCTTACGGTAGTGTGGAGGGGGAGAAGATGGGTAAGAGGAAGGTGGGGAAGAGGAAGGTGGGGAAGAATCTGGCTATTCAGATCCAGTCGTCAAACACGGCTAAAGTAATTTGAAGCAAAGTTTCAATTCTGAAAGGTGGTCTTACATCAGGGTGGTAATGGTGGTATCTTCCACGCTGGAATGTGCCTCAAATACGCTTTACATTATTTTGAATGATAAATTGTGATATAAGTCGATCAAATAAAATATACCCTGATTTTACCCGCGACCTCCGGACCGCTAGTCGAGAGCCTTACTCGTCAACCACGGAGGCCGTCAAAATGAGCTATGTTATAATCATTAAGATGTAAAAAATAAGATAAAAATGATGATTATAATAATAAAAGTAACCCCCTGTTATGCTATGTTATTATCATTAAGATGTAAAAAATAAAATAAAAATGATGATTATAATAATAAAAGTAACCCCATGAGGAAAATAATTTCTCTCAGAGCCTCCTGCATGAAATTAATGCAAAAAAATAATCTTTTGGGAAGCTGTGTGGAGGGACTTTTTGAGTAAAGGAAGGAGCGAACAATGAATATGGATCTAGAGACCCATGTTCATCGTTCTCTCTTTTCAAGGCCTATGTTCATTGTTCAAGACTTGTAGGAGAAAGGGAATTCAGAGGCCGGCAAATCGTTCCATAACCAAGCTGTTGAACTCAAGAATGAGTCGTGGAAATGACCAATTGGCATTTAACAAATTATGCGATATGTATGTTGGCGACACTTTGTGCGCGCGATTTCTAACTAGCACTGGTTCGTGATCCATCAATCTTGTTTCTATCATCTACGCTACCAGTCATTTATTATTAAGATTTTTCGTGAAACAAATATAAAATTTTTAGAAAAAGAAAATTCTCGGTGACTTTTGACGGTACGAAACTGCCTATTGCGATATAATCATAGTTTGAAGCCGCTTACAAAGAGATTTTGTGAACGGAAGGAATATCACAGAATTGATTAAATTGATATACTTATAGGAAAAATGTAATTTATAATAATAAAAGCCTTACAAACTTCCAAGTATATTGAAGTCCCGGATGAGATTACAGATTAAATCCCATTTTCCTAGTATGTTACGCACAAACATGATGCTCCGTATTATTCATGTATAATAAATACTTTATTGATTATGACAATGACAGAAGTGCAGTTTATATTATCAAGTACCCGGTTCGTTCGATGTTATAACTTTTGTCCTAAAATGTATTCGTATTGAAGAATTATTGATAAATATGAAGAAAAGAAAACAAGGTAACGTCATGTTTCATTTTTGGGATGGATATATTAAGTGGACGATGGAAATGATACGTTGACATTTTCCGCATTTCTACCGATTTATTACATATTTTCCTAAAACACTGTTTTAAAGCTCTAAAAATATTAATATTATAGATAGTTATTATTGAAGATAATATCTATACATTGCCCATCCCGAATGGCAATTATATGAAATTCCCTCGATGGAAAAAAATCACAAAATAAGCTTAGAAAATTGTTTTAACACGTTTTTTTCAGTTATTTTATTAGTTATATGAAGGAAAAAAAATCACAGTGTTTCTTTAAATGCTATTTTAGACATTCCCCGCGAAATTTTTGCTCCATTTTAAACGAGTCGCGTTTTATTAAACATTTTCACAATTTTCGCTTAAATATTATCGTTTTTAACATTGGCGCGCTCTCTCTAATATTCGTGCTTACATATCTCTCCTTCTTCTTCTTTTTGATCGGGTACTACCGGGCCTTAAGGAGTGAACATTATTTCATGACGCCAGGGAATTTAGAGGGACACATATTGCTGCATTAGAGTTTTGCTCCCATATAAAAAAAAAAATTAGAGAAATCAAATATTTGGACTACATATGTAGCAAGCCATTCTACCTTTTATAACTAATTCATCATAGCAATTTTAAATGTTTTAATAAATGAAATTAGTGAAAAAAAATCAGTAATGATAAGCGCATTTGATGCAGTGTCCTGACCTGGGTTGAGGTGGTGTTGGCCAGACTAGATATATTTAATTAAATATTATAATTTGAGTTTTTACTCGTAAAGTTAAAAATAAAAATAGATATATTTAGCTTTATCTTGTTTATGATGCGGATATAAGGCTCGTTGACGTCAAATTATTTTGGAACCAAACGATATGTATACCTCTTTATATGTATACAATATTATAATTTTCCTTATAAATAATCGTCGCAAATGAACATCTTTAAATAGTATAAAGCAAAGTCGCTCCCGTTGTCTGTGCGCTTAGATCTTTTAAACTACTTAACGGATTTTCATGTGGTTTTCATCAATAGAGTGATTCATAAGGAAAGTTTAGGTATAGGTATAATTTGTCAAGGTTTTGTATAAATCGGTTGAAATAAATAAAAAAAATATATACCTACATTATATATTTTTATATGAATACCTCACAAGAGTCTCAGCTGCTCCCATCTGGAGCCAGTGAGATTATGGCATCCACATTTGGGGTATGCATGTACCTGGCTATTCAGATCTGGTCACCAAACACAGCTAAAGCCATTTCAAGCAACTTTTCAATTCTGAATGGGGCGATACTTAGAGTATCTTTCACTCTGGAACGTGCCGCAAATACACTATATATTATTTTTAATTAATTAATTGCGGAATAACACAAATTAATCCATATATTTATTTCCCCACGCCGAGATTCGATCCCAAGAACATCGGATTGCGAGTCAAAAGCCTTACCGCTAGACCACGCCAGCCGTCAAATATATAAAGGGAGCGGGCTGGCAAGCGGGCGGTGTGGATTTGATATGTATGCAAATTAACAAATGGCGTTGGTTATAAAGGTTAAGTAATGGCGTTGTCAGTAGATGGCGTTGTGTTTCGTTTGCCATAACAACGTGTAGCAGTGTCGGCTAGTTTAAAATAAATACCCCTCAAAATCTAGATATTCCCTTATTGTTAAAAACATATCTAACCTAACATGTCGTTTGGTTCTTGGTAAGATTAGTGTGTATTGCACATTCACGCCAAAAAGAATTTTTGTTGAATGTGTGATATTTTTGGATGATAACGATGTTTGATTGTGGTATGCATGAACAAATAAAAATATAATCTACGAACAAGAAACGCTAAATATGTACAAATTTTTGGCGAAAACAGAAGTATTGTAGTAAAACTACACAATACAACACTACACATTAAAAAAAAATCCACGAAACCCCTGGTGAGCGCAGGGGAAATTCTGTTCCAGATACGGATACCAACTCTAAGCTTGAAGTTGAAGAATATATCATGTGTCTTGGCTCGATCACATTTTAGCCGTCTTTAGGAATTGAGGCATTATACGTATAAGAATTATGCCTTCGATTTAACAAACTTTTTCAATTTTGGCAGCTGGTATGATATCGCCGCCCGGAAACAATTGGAATTGTTATTGGAAAATAAAAACCTTTTCCATACATTTGGCGAATTAGCAGGGGTGCCCCGGTTCATCGGGTGAGGTGTGTTCAGGTGATGACGGCGGACGCGCCTGATCACCAGGTACGTGGCGGGCCGGATCAGAAGAGATCGGTTAGGGAGGTCCTTTGACCACTCCAGATTCACTCTCTCGGCCCATCGCCTTGCACCACAGTTGGAGGGATGGATTCAGAGTACCTGTGTGGAGCTAATGTAAAAAAAAATATATATATATTTCGGTTGTCAGTTCATGCGTAATTTGAAATTGTATTCCCAATAACGCTAAAATTATTCAAGTTCAATGAACTTTTAATATATACCTAACATATCAGACAAGTGATAAAGCAAAATTATTTTATTAATTAATAATTCTTTTATTTGAAATTTGTATTTCTTTTGATTAAATGTGTGATAGATTTAAATCTGAATCCCTAATTATTTTTAATGTTCACTAACGGTGTTCATTGGAACGGTATTTCTGGTCGGCTCTCTAATTTTATATTGAACTTTATACTCTTTAATGGCGCCGTATTTGCTGGTTTTAAATAAATATGTTAAACCACAACTTGTAGTGTGATTATCACACAGGAAATAACCAACGATGGCAATTAATGAATTAACGAACGTAGATAAAATGAGGTTTCTGACTAGTTCTTTTTGCGGTTTAAACTCATCAAGAGGAATGAATACCTTATAAGGAAAGCTAGAGCGAATTTTAACAACATGTTATACTGAACCATGTTGGTACATTATGTTGTTGGTGTTTATTTATACTATAAATATGTAAAAGTAAATTTTTGAGACGAGTGGCAGGAATCACAAAACGGGTTTAAGAAGTCAGAAGCGCGACTAGGTTTTTTCACTTCAATTAATTTATTTATTATTTTTTTAACATTACAAAAATGATTATTTTAAAGGTCTCTTTTAAAAAAATTACATAAATTTTACAAAAATTACATTGTAGATCTCTTTAATTATAAACTAAAGTCCTTTGCCACATCTGTCTGTCTGTTCACGATAAACTCAATGCAGTTTTCACCAATAGATGGAGTGATTCGTGAGGAAGGTTTAGGTATATAATTTGCTGAGGTTTTGTGTAAATTGGTTGAAATATCTACTACATCTACTACACTTCTACTACACTATATAAAGAGGTAATATTTGTTTGTTTGTTTGTTTGTGTGTTTGTTTGCATCGAATAGGCTCTGAAACTACTGAACCGATTTGAAAAATTCTTTAGCTGTTGGGAAGCTACACTATCCCTGGGTAACATAGGCTATATTATATATTTTTTAAAATAGGCATCCTTACTAAAACTTCAATAATGTAACCCAGGGTGTAAAAAAATTACCTAAAATATTCTTTAAATCGCGTGCGCTGCGAAAACTATTGATGATAGAATAAAATAATGTACTACGACTTTATAGAAAACATCATTATTTACAAAAAAGGTCGTAACAGCATATGTCTAACTATTATGGTTATGCCACAATAAGTATTCTTTTATTTTTTTAAATTTAATTTAAATGTCGTCGCTTGAAAAGGCTCTTTATTTGTATCTTAGTTTTAATCCTTATCAAAATAAATTACTTCATATTCAAGACAGCTTTAATACCTTTATTTACCTTTTTGAATTTTTCAATTCGGATATTTAATTAGAAAGATATCACGAGTTTAAAATTGTTAGTATTAGAAAAAAGTTACGGCTACGGGCCGGGCGGGAGAGGAGTCAAGAAATGCAGTGCCAGGGGGGTTAGCGGGACGGGGGAGCGGGAGAGCGGTGGTGGGGAAGGTGGAAGTGGAACGCTGGAAGGGAACGCACGGGAAAGGACATGAAAGGAGTAACATTTTATTTATTTGAATATGGCATATATTATAAAAGAAAGTCCAAAAAAACGTGCAGCTCGCAAAAACTCAGAAACGAGTCCCGGTTCGATCAAGGGAGTTATATGGTGTTGTAGATCTCTATCCCCCCTAGGGAATAAGGGTATCCGTTTTTACCTAAAGGGCGTGCTTTTAAAGATACAAGGGCTGAAAGTTTCGCCCTCTTGAAATTTCTAGAACAGTCTTCCGAAAAGTTCGAGAAGGTTCCATAGAGCTGTAGAAAGTTGTGGAAGGAGTGGCGGAGTATGTCGTGGAATGATCAGGAATAGGGAATCGGGAACATCGTTGTGCAACATTCCAGAACACTATCTTATTGTCCTGAGCGAAGCCGGGTAACCCAGCTAGTATTATATATAAAGGAGAATGTATATATGTGGTGGACCAGCGGGCTGTTAAGCGGCCAGTGTGGATTTGATGTGTATGCAAGTCTACAGTTTTATGCCGAGGTCGATGAAGTTTTGCCCATGTGACCTTCAAAATAAGGTCATTGTCAACATTTGATTTCGAAAACTCTGTGTAAAGCCAGGGCATCGCCGGGGACCTCAGCTAGTAGCAGATTACCAGCTTCCACAAACACGCCAATCTCTCTCTTTTTGGTGAAAAAATGCCTTCCTGTGCTTTTGAAATGTGCAAAAATCATTCACGAGCAAAACACACATCGCATGGAGTTTTTTTCCACAAGGCACTTATTATTTCAACAAATACAATAATTATTCTCAAACGATACCCGAAGACGATAAATATAGTAAAAAAAATAAAGTGAAATAACAAACGTAGCAACATAGCATAAGAACTAAGAACAACCTACTCACAGTAGGTCGTCTCATTCAGCGTTCAGTTTTCATTTTAGTGTAAACGAGGAAGCGTATCTTGTCATCCCAATCACACCCATGATTCGAATGTAGTAATTCGCCGCAACTTTTAAATACGTAAATGCCGCCCGATCCTAGTTTAAATTAAGAATTTAATGGAAACATAAGAGCGTTTGTTACTTTCCACATTTTGGGTTAATTTTGTGAGGCAATAACATGTAATATCATTGTCAATGCCATTTTTAAAGACGAACTGCCGCTGTTCTTAATCCTACTAATCAACTGCTAAGCCGAAACTAACGCTCTACACTGCTTAAATTCACAAATACGCTCTTTCCAACACGCAAGCATCGCTAAGAATCGCTTAATCTAAGGAAGCCGGACACGTGGATTAAGTTCGACTGAGCAAAGCAAAGTTATAAAAAGTGTCAAGAGAGTGGCGCTAACTCCACGAGGTACCGGCGCGCCGGCGGCAAAGGTCAAGCTGACACTTTATTTTTAATACATTTTTACATTTATTTAAAAAATATAAAATGCAAGTTTATGGATAACAGTATTTAAAAGAAATTAATATGCGTACAATATTTAAGTCTTTAATATTAATTTGACAACAAAAGTTTTTACTTTAATGCCATTTTAGGCGGGGCCAAAGTGGGCGGGGTCACTTAAGATAATCAACGATATAATATTTGGGAACAATGAGAATCGAGCGTTACCTTTAAAATACTTAAAAATCCCTTAGCTGATGGTAGACTAAGATTGGTCGATCAAAAAGTTGAGAACAACGGCCGTTAACATTGATTGAATTAGGAAAATTAGAATTAGGATTTATATTGAGGGCGCTTAACATAATAATGAAGTAGTAAGTTATTGTGTGGATGTATTTACCGTTCTAGAAGAGATGGAGGTGGCGGCCAGCGTGAGGTGATGCATCTCCCAGCGGCGCAGAAACTTGGAGCTCAGGATCTTACTGATGAGGGTGCGCGTATGGTTCAGTTGGCAGAGCTGGATGTCCCCCTCGGGCAGCAGCTTGAAGCGGGGGCCCGGCGGGGGGGCGGGGGAGGCCGAGCAGGGGGGATTCATCTGGAAAGGAAGGAAGTTGCTAATTAGCATCCTACTATTATTAAACAAATTTATTGCAAATAATGTTACCTCAAGTAAGCTAACTTAATATCTATTCCAAGACCAAATATAACATTGAAGATAAGTGAAGAAAACTTAAGAGTGTACAACCAGAGAAACCAGAAATATGTCATTTTTAAATCAGTGGTTAGACGTATTGACTCTTTTCCACAAAAAACTATAAATGGATTTCAAAAGATTGTTCTTTTATCTAGTAAACTTATGTTTTAGATTTTGAGAAAAAAAAAATGTTTTTAGAATAATAAGGTTATACCATAGGTCGTTCGCAGATTTGTTCAGTTTTCAAAAAAGTACATTTCTTATACAACACCCATTTCAAATCATATAATCATGCAGTAAAATAAATCAGTACATTATCTGGTAATCGTATGTTTCAGAATTTTAATTTTAGTTTAAATAAAATTATTAAAAAATATATACGGACATGTGTTTCTTGACGAAAATTGGTCGGTTTGTGCATTTATTTGTGCACTTACAAACAAATATATTGCGGATTTTTTTACATACTTATTTTGCTAAGACGTTATTGACAAATCATAAATAATTTGATCGTAAAATAATTTCAGGAAGTATTTAATTTTAAATAATTTTGAACATCGCATTTTACCATTTTTATCGCAGCCCGTAAACACAAATTTCAGATTTCATTACGGGCCCAAACGCGGCCAGGAGAGCACGTCTTCGCGACGCTTTGAATAATAATATTTGGAAATGAAATTTGAAAACGAAATTTGAAATAAACACGAATTCCTTGATTCATGTTTGTTAAATCTATAGGGTTGCCCGAACGCAATTTTTCATGTTCATTGAATATTTTTTTGCAAAAATTTTTATAATTTCGAATATTTTTTTTTATTTTTAATTTTTCTTGTGTGAATACCGCACAAGAGTCCCAACTGCTCCAAAATATTTTTTTGGGGTAAATCTTTTTTACGCACGCTCGACACTTGGGGGTAAACTGGTGAATGGGTTACGAAAAGTGGTGATAGTTACGAAAAATGACATGCGAACGGTAATCAATGCGAACGGCGATCGATTGCTCGGCGGGTCGGGCCTTTACGCACGCTTGTTTTTCGTGTTATTGTTATATTTTTAATGGACTATTTGTCCGTAAATAAATAAATAAATTATATACAGCGGGTACCCGGCATGCGTTTCATGGGCACTGTAACCTCGCGGTCAACTAAACTGTTATGGTTCCATCACAAGTCCCGTGAATTATAATGCAAGCGCCTGCACTATATAACATTATATACAGCGGGTACCCGGCATGCGTTGCAAGGCCACTCAAAGAAAGAAAGGGTTTGTGCGCTTTAATTCTGTTTGTTGAAGTGCTTATTATTAATTATGCACACGAATAAATATTTCAAAATGCGACGTTTTTTACAATCCAACTGAATATTACTCGTTTTTTTCATGAATACCGCACAAGTCTGGAGCCAGTGGGACTATTGCATCCCCAATTTGGAGTATGTTGTAAGAATGAAGGTAGTGGGGAGGGGAAGGATATAGGGAAGAGGAAGGTGGGGAAGTACCTGGCTATTCAGATCTGACCACTAAACACGGCTAAAGCCATTTCAAGCAACGTTTCAATTCTTAATGGTGGTCTTACACCAGGGCGATACTGAGAGTATCTTCCACTCTAATGGCCGTAAAATACAATTGAAAAACAAAAAACCAAAATATTAAAAAGAATATAACAAATTGTTTATTCATGTAGCTATCTACTTAATACCTACTGTGTTTACGCATTTCACTTATATCTATTTATGTTTATGCACTTCAATATACAAATTACAAATAACTACTACTAATTAAAATTCTGGAAGCGAGAATAGTAATATAAAGTAGTAATAGTAGCGGGTAGCCCTAGCTCGAGTGAACAAAACCCTCAAAACTCGGATTGCCGCGGAACGAAATTTAGTTCTGAAAACGCCCGCTCGCGAGCCCTGATGTGTTAGCGCTAGTGTCGGAATCGAAGTTGTCATGTGCTGGTTATTCACTCTTAAACTGAGTTTTTTTTTATATTTTTAAGTTAATGAGTAAAACCTCAAATTGTAATATTTTAATTAAATGAAGACAATATTAGCGAAACTCAATCGAAAATCTGAAAACAGAAAAATCAGAAAAAGAGCTCCTTCCCAGCAAGGCGTAGGTCCTGGGTTCGAGTCCTAGATGGGACCGTATCTTTTTCTAAATTAAACAGTTTATACATACCTACCTACTTTACTATAACATCACAAACAAACGTAGCAGATATGGTATAGCATTACAAACAAAAAGTAAGGAACAGTTTAGTCAATTATTATTATTATTACAGTGGAAAATGTCGCAGAGAGTCATGAAATTTGCACATGTTTTGATTTAAAATGTGGTATACTGTATCTAATCTTCTTATAGATAGATATTATAAAGGCGAAAGTTTGTATGGATGAGTGTTATTCTTTCACGCAATAAACACCGAATAGAATTTAAAAATTCTTTCACTAATCGAAAGCTACATTATTTGCGAGTAACATAGGCTATATATATTGGTAAGCTCTGGCGTTATGAATAAACTGTAGCGTTATGCAATTATTTTTCATACGTTTTCTGTCCCTAACAAAATCGAGTTATTGCAAACGTCAAACAAATTGGAAAAAATGTTTTTTTTTAAAATTAGGCAATTCACCCTAAAAATAGTGCTTTGTTGGCGTCATATTTAATATCTACCTATCTCTAAAAATGTTTATTGTCCGGACGAAAAGCATAGCGTTGCTATGTAATTATTTGACGTGGGCTGTAATTTTGTTATTTCTTTAGGTTACTCTGGATTCAAATATGAATAAAATACTAATTCCTACTTGAGGCGAAATCATCAGAATAAATTAGGGGAGTAGGTACTTAAAATAAATTTCAATAATTTTAATATTTTCTAAAATAGAATTTTTATTTGCGAAATGTCATTCTCAAATTTTGAAATTTTCTATTAAACAATAATTATATTTTATTAGACAAAAAAGCAAGAATAATAACAATTATGGCAATAATTATGCCAGTAATTTCCCACTAATACCATGCGAGCGAAGCCGCGGGTAAAAGCTAGAACTAAATACATCTGTTCGATCTGATGTGGCGTTCAAGGACAGTTTGCGCGTTTTTTTTACTTAAAAAATAAATTGTAAAAAAAGATTTTGTAAGTAAAAAAAAACACGGTCCATCCTCTCTGCTTACCCTTCTGTAATTACGGTCGTCACCCTCACAGAAATAGAGAGCTACAAAGCGCGAAGGCGACTGAAAGGCGATAGTGTTCGTAAGGTGATTTATGCATTCCGATCCTTAACGCATTTCAGTCGGTAGAGCGAACTGAATCGCGGTAGGGATTGGGAATATGCGTCCGGCCCGCCACACAGTTGGCGGGCAGGCGCATTCGCCGGTAAAACCTGAACAAACCTCACCCTATGAATTCGGGCACCCCTGCTAAGTCACCAAACGTAGTGTACCCCTTGTGATGATCTCGCCTTTGGGCCTACGAAATGATTCTTTTAAAATTGAGAGATCAATTTGGAATTATATTCGATTTTGTAACAGGGAATGGTGTCAGCATACGACCCTCTGTTTCCAATTCATGGGGGTGATTTATGGGTCCTTACCACTAAATAACCACATGTGTTTACGTGGCCCAAGTGCATGAGAGCCCCGGCAAAGGCCATTCCTCACAAAACTAAGAAAGGACCCAGAATAACATTTAGAGGGATTTTTTTCAGGTTCATTATCAAGTCAGGGGCGGCCGATGGATATTTGCCCGAGTGGTGACTGACTTTAACGCGAGCAGATTGGAATTACGAAACAATTATCGGGTGAATTTTCTATGGCAGTAGGAAAATTGAAAATTAGTCAATAAGGATTGCTCGTTGGTGCATTTAAATATACTAGCGCGACGCGCCGATTACGGGTTGAAATATTTGACATATTTGTCGAAATAGGATTGCAGAATTCGTTAAATAGTGACGCACGTAGAAAGGACAAAAGCGTGTTCGGACAATGAATATATAATGTTATTATATAACCAATAGTCAACGCAAGTATTGAGAAAGAGTATTAGATTGAAGTACGCCACTGAGCTCTTCTTTTAAGCGCTATGGGGATAGTTTATGACTCCGGCGCAGACAAAATTAGTTTGTATTCTGTTATCTAAAGGTTACACACAAAAAAATAGCAAACATGAAAGTTGCACGGAATTCTTGAAATTTGGGACCTAATGTGACAGAACACTATTAAAAACGTTGAAATATGCATATTGGGAGATGTGCCCACTTGAGGTTTTAAAAAGTGACTAAGAAATTATTGAAACCACACAAGGAGATGGGTTACGACAGTCGGGGTAGAGGAGTGTTAGAGGACAGTCAGGGAAGGAACCTAGGGCCGCGCAGACGGGATAAAAATCATCGAGTTTTGATAAACGGCAGAGTAATAATTTGGTGCGCGTAAACCGGGAATAATTCAGATAGTAATATATAATAATTGATAGTCGGGGCAGGGAAGTGTTAGAGGACAGTCAGGGAGAGATCCTGTTGAGAATTAAGATCGTCAAGTTCTGAGAGTCGCGAGGAGACCAGCTCGGTGCTTCTAAATCATTTTAATTAAACAAAGGAAATTCCGTTTTATTAAACAAAAAGAGTCCACGCGAATAGGGAAGTCAGAGATCGAGGCTTGCGAGTTCATATCGGTGAAGTTAAATAAGATAATTTGTAAATTGAGGCGGTCGGGACGTACTTTCGGGGCGTCTATCAGGGTCAGGGTGAAATTTAAAAAAAGAAATCTACGCGAGAATTGTGTTTGACGGCTGCATCTTGGAATAAATAACTGCATGACGGGTTGTGGTTTATAAGTGCTTGTTTGAATTAAATATTATTGTAGTGAATTGATTTGTGAAATTATTTTGTGCAACAAGGCGAATTTGGTAAGTTTGTATAAAATTATTAACATATTTAGTACGGGCCTTGCAGGAAAGAGTCAATTAGGGTTTATATACAAGCCTTAGGAATCTAGGACCTTTTTTTTAAGTCGAGCGGAGCTTTGCACGTTTCCGGGTTGACCGGCTAGCAAGTACCTTTGTTGGGTGAAGTTATTCTTGAGACGAGACCGTTGTAAAAATAATAATTTGGGGTTCAATGGACTAAAATAGCATTTGAAGCACAAAGTGCGCTTTCGGGCAATAAATCTTAGACGAGAGACTTCATTTAAAAGACGGGATTTTGAAACCACAAAACAATAATAAAACCCTTTAAAAGTGCTTTGTTGGTGATCTAGAAAATTAGGTTACTGGGTATTCTCCAATACATAACGGGTACCAAAATACATAGGTATAGAATGTAGGTATAAATTAATTTGTAAAGCGCCTTGGAGGTGTTAATTATTATTTACGAGTTTCGTAATAATATTTTTAAACGTAGCTAGGGGACTATATTTAGGAAAGGGTTTTTGAAAAGGCATTGGGTAATTTAACAGTTTATAGAATGGTGCGTAGCATGGGCATCTTTGCTTACTAACAAAATCTGACATAATTAAATTCCCATTCCAAAAGTTTCCCACACCTTATTCCAAATTTTAGGTATCACAACAAGTCTACTACATAGGACTTTGCATAAACTTGGTTCGATAATTTATCATATAATCACTTTTGGTTCACGTTTAGGTATATTTCTTTCGACTTAGCAAAAAACTTTCATATTGTCGGTTGAATGCAGCCGTCGGTAGGTATTCACATTTAAGCGTAATGCGCTATATCCACCTACTTAATTAACAAACTCTTTTTCTTCAAACTTAATTGAGCGGGTTACGACTCGAGAATGGACGGCGGTTGTCGAATGGATTAACGGGTCCGGCTTTCCTATTTCACCATGAGGAAGTATCTCACGCGACTTTATCGGGGGCGATGTGATCGAAATGCAGGTGGGCTTACACTATTTTTCTAATGTGGAGGCGAAGTAAGCGATGGTCGTGTCTGGTCCGAGCAAATTGGAATCCCTTGTGATCACTTCTCGGTAACGTGGATCTCGTACCCGCTCTAGACTGGATTGGAAGCGTGGCCGGAGCCATTTCATGATGTCGACGTATGTACGTCACTAAGGCATTGGGGGACTTCAGGAGAACAAAGGACGTGCACCCATTTCCTCCTCCCTCTACCGCCGCTCCGAGGTACCAGCGGATAAAAGTTGTCGTCGCGGGAGGCCAGTTTGATGCAGGACGAAGATTACGATCTGGCCGGACTACCTTCGTCATGGGGGAAACGAAGTGACGAAATTTGCGTGGGCTTCACTACCTTTTAGGTTACGCTCGTGTGGGGTCTGCCTTGTCGGCGGAACGAAGGGAACATGACATATGGAATCGTTTGGCAACCGATCGGCGGTTCTTTGTTGGAATCCGGATAAGTTTTCTTAACTACTTTTGGTTTACGCTTAGGTAGGTATATTTCCTTCGATATTCGATTTAGCCAAAAACTTTCACATTGTCGGTTGAATGAAGCCGTCAGTAGGTATTCATATTTTAAGCGTAATGCGTTATATCCACCTACATAAGTAGCAAAAGTTTTCTTAACTACTTTTTGGTTTACGCTTAGGTAGGTATATTTCATTCGATATTCGATTTATCAAAAACTTTCACATTGTCGGTTGAATGAAGCCGTCGGTAGGTATTCATATTTTAAGCGTAATGCGTTATATCCACCTACATAAGTAGCAAAAGTTCTCTTAACTCCCTCACACTAGGAATAGGGATCATCCAGCATCAGGGTGGGAAAGTACTCTGGACGAAAGTGCAGCGGGGGAAATAGAAGGGAGGGAAGCCAGATTCACGACCTGGTGCCTTTCATTCTTGGACCCAGCACCCTGGACGCCGAGCTTGACCTTCCTTCTTTGAGCTGATTTTTGAGCTTGAGGTTGGGGTACGCCTATCGTAGAGCATATGCCCGTAACACATATAGGGGAAGGTCCCAAGTTACGCTTGTGTATGTTATGCGAGGGGACGTATTTTTCATTCAAATCAAATACCGATGACCATCGCGATTGCAGGCTGGCGCATGTTTCTGTAGCGTGCCTAGGAAAAACGTAATCATTATTTCTACTGGTTCGAGGCGGCGTGCTGGACGGAGAACGGGACTTTTGAGGACATGAGTGACTGCCAAGGCGAGGGTCGGTGACATCAAAATCTTCCTTAATTAAATTCATACAACGCCAGATCAGAGGAGAGAGCGGCCCCACCGATCTCCTGACATTGCCGATTGTCTAATCAACTTCGGTTTAATGTTTATGCCGGTGCTTTAGGAGTTAATGGAACTCAAGTCATCGGCATGCTGAAGAACTTCAACATCATCATCAATCCAGTGTAGGATGTCTCGTTCCAAAACCTCGTGCCACCCACACATTTCCTGAACAGTTCCTGACATCGGCTATCACGCCATTAATCGGAGCAGACCCTCATATCAAACGGTATGAGATGACCTCTCATCATCATCATCTACATATTTATAATTTGGCGGCGTAGTGGTCGATATTATTCCCATTACCACTCTATGATCCAGAAACACACATCAAACCCTTTCCCGACAGAAGGCAAAACATGTCGATTTTCATTCGTCGCTTGCGACCTTAACATTCTCCGGAGGCGTTGGAATTGGAAGCTGATTCGGCGGTCTATGACCATCACCTTATCAGTTGGGCTATGGAGGAGTCCAATTATTTAAACAGCACATGTTCTGTCTCAAGTTAACCCAAAATACCTACCCGTAGAATCAAATTAACAAGATAAAACAAGCTAGCTAACTAACAAACTGCATCTAGAACTGTGAGTGTAGAATCATTGCAATCCGTACTGCTTGAGTGTAAATCTTTTGTTAGAATGTACAAAAATGTCAAATTATCTTCATGATAGCATTTTATAGAGCTGCAGAGAGTACGTGACATCGCATCGAAAGGTAGGATCTTCTCAATTCGCCGTTTGAATGTAAATTTTATATATTAGATGCTAGGAGGGAAAATGCAGATTACTTCAATAAAAATAGTCGTCGATGAGCGTAGGCGTATAACAGGTGCTAGGGGAGGAAGCTGGATGAATATAGATAGAAAATTAGTTATTTTTCAAGCTAGTCAGACTCAGTCATTGTTATTCGAAGCCTTGCAAATTGTAACACGCCATACCTAAAAGAACAAGGGTTTACCACAAATAAATTATTAATTAAATTGGATTAACTATACCAAACCACTCAAACAAAAAAGTACACAACGTTGTGGGGTTAATTACAATTGATTAATTAAGAGCATCTCGTCACGTTTGCATAAAAGTATTACGTGATGGGGTTGAGAAGGCGCTTCAAAAGAAATGCAGGGGAGAGACGCGAGAACGGGCGAGCTACGAGCTTTTTAAAGGCCGGGCGGGGTTGCGCCTGTAGCTGTAGCAATGTAGCAGCATTTGGAAATCAAGTGGTAGAAATTACTTCGTCGTTAGGGGGGGGGGGGTTTATCACACCCTTATGGCGAAGGAGTTGGTTATCAAATGATTTGTTTACATGGCGGCGATACAGCTACCCGCATTCCAGATTGAAGAAATTGTATAAAAAAAAATATTTTTTAGTTGTTTGTTTTTGGGGTGTTATGCCGTGTTGCGCTACCTCCTTCTTTAGCCGACGTTTCGGACAGCGTTTCAGTGTTCATCATCAGGGCAGATCCGACACATCTGTCGGATCTGTGTCGGATTGATTGATTTGTGTCGGATCTGCCCTGATGATGGAAACTGCAACGCTGTCCGAAACGTCGGCTAAAGAAGGAGGTAGCGCAACACGGCATAACACCCCCAAAACAAACAACGAAAATGCTTTTGGCCGTGAAAATCTAAAAACGTATCCAAAAAAATTCTGTCTGAAGATGTTATAGCAGGGAGAGCCAGTCTGATTGAACCAAAAAGTCGTTATTATAAACATATATATGTTTTTACATTAGCTCCACTCAGGAAGTCCAGAGGAAAATAATTCCACTCAGGGCTTATGTCATCCAGGAGACGAAAGGAAAAGGTATGGGAGGTGGGTAGGCATCTGGGGGTCAATGTGTCCAGAAGTGACGGACGAATTAGTCCATCCTTTCCACTGCGGTTCAAGGCAATGTTCCGAGAGAATCCTGTTGGAGAGATCAAAAGATCTCCCTCAACCAGTCTCTCCCGATCCGGCGTGCCAAGATGTTGGTGGGCAGACACATCTGCCGCCAAGATCTGGACAAACCTGACCCGGGCATCCCTGCTAAGTCACCAAACCTACGGCAGAAGTGTTGGTTATCTAATAAATGGTTCCAGGGACGACGGTACCTATACCCGCATCCCAAATATATAATGTGTTTACATAATATGAGCAGGAATTATTTGTAAAGTTACCTGTATTATAAATAAAACGGAGAATCGATTGCCAAGATAGAGTTTAATGCGGTTTCGAATGACGTCAAGATCTAAAGCTGTGGTTTTTAACGATCATTAATTGAAAAGAAACTGAAATACAAAGTATATCTAATAATAACGGATTGTGAAGAAAAATCTAATAAATTAGTTTCAAATGATACGTGGCATTGATGCTCGAAAATAAGAAATCAAATTTAAAAAGCATATTCCGATGCAAGTTAGCTTGTTAATAATTAAGATCAGAACAGAATATTGTTGTGAAGTAATAATAAGTAAGTAATATTAAAATTAGCATTTTTAAATACTTAGGTAGTAACAACATCGAATTGCAAATAATGTCATGCAATGCATAATGCATTTTAGAGCCCATTTACGTCATTGCATATTTCAACAAAACAATTGAATTGAATATGTGATTTTTGGGAGTAAAAAAATGCATCGACAATTATTTGTCTTTTAAATTATACTTTACGTACAAGTTTTTAAATAGTTAGGGCCGGTTTTATAACCATCCGTTCGTTACGCTTGATATTGTTTTTAACAATATTCGTTTGGCAGTAGGTACACTAACCGTATATTTGTTAAAAATGGTATCAAGCGTAACGAATGGATTGTTATCTGGGAAACAAATTATAAAAAAATAATGTATGTTGAAATAAGAGCTGGGCTTTACGATTGATGAAATTGTTGATAACGTACAAAACAATTTGCATGTATTTTCTCGGACTTGGAAATATTTTTCCACTCCAATTCTAAATGGCTAGAATGAATTGCAAGCTTTTATAGCTTAGGGTTCGTGCTAAACCATTTGTAAATTTTTAAAGTACAAAAAGAAAACTCAAAATAAATAATACATTTGCTATTCCGAGATACAAACAAGTTTGTAAGTAACGTAGGTAAATATTTGGCATGAATGTTGAAGTAATGCGGGGTCCATTGCGCCGGCAAACGCCCGAATCTTGCTTGACAGTCCTATACAACAATCAAGGTCACAATTTTTGCCAACACTCAAGGCCGCAGTGTTTGTGCTTCCCGTGTTCGGCGGAAAACAAAACTTAAACATCTCATCCCGGGTGAAGCGGGAAGGCAGGCGGGGTCCAGCGAGGGGGGAGAATTCATTTTTTGACAGAAGTCGCGCGGTGCGGTTCGTGTATGTAGAAGAATCGGAACGGATTTTTGTGGTTATGTGCTATGTATGAGCGAACATAATCACGAGTTTAAAATATTATTATACCTAAATATAATATAATAATAGAAATATTTGATAATATAATATCAAATATTTATAATTATTCTGTTGTTGACGTAAATATTTACGTACTTTAGAGTAGAATTAGATTTTAGATAGTTAATAGAATTTAGATTCTATAGTTCTAAATTAGGTCGTGCAATAAAATGACGTTATTATATAATGTCATTGGTGCAATAATCGATATTAGTCGGAAATCTTTCCTGATATAAACCCTGATCTGTGTTTTCTTCCTGATGCAGGTAGCATCTTTTCTACATCGAACGCATTTTAACATTTATGCAAACGATAAACGTCAATTTTTTTGGTACGCGGACCTAATAATTATGATTTTAAGTTGTAAATAAACACACTGTCGTAATGGGTGATTATTTCTTTCGTGAACTCACTTGTAAATAAAGTCTATTAATTTATTAATCGGTTTCAGAGACACGGGAGAAATTGACCATTGTAAATCGATATTCTATTTTTGATGCTACGTAATTATTTACGTAGCAACAAAAAGTATTCACTCTAAATTCTTAAATAGTAACTTTAGGTCGTGCGTATTAGTCGGAAATCTTTCCTGATAAATAAATATCTATTAAAATATCTGTGTTTTCTCCCTGATGCATCTCTTTTGTCATCAGAACGCATTTTAATATTGATATAAACGTCAAACGCCAAGTGTGCGTGCCGCGGACACGTCCGTACCTCAGACCACTTGTCAAATTGTGTGGACCGCGCGAACTTCACCCCAAACGATGTTGGTGTAAAGTTATGGCCTTGAGTGTTGGCAAAAATTATGACCTTGATTGTTGTGTTGGACTGCCAAAAATCTGGCGTTTGCCCGCGCAATGGACAAAGCTTAATCTCAACAAGATGAAAACACCAAAATGGAATTCGCAATGTTTCTAGCGTCACAATTACGAGTATTTATATTGAAATTATAAAAAATATTGTAGCTAGTATTATTTACCAATAATTATGGGGCGTGCTTCTAAAAGGACAAATGTCGGTTTTTCAAATTTCACGAGCCCTGTAGAATTTGCCGAAATAAATCGAAAAAATCTTTCCCAATATCTTTTTTAACTCGGAATACAAGTCAATTTTGATATTCGTCGATAAAATAATGTAGAGTATGTCTTTGATACTCTCTTATACGTGATATAAATACTAGATAATATATTTATTTATACATTTTTTTACTTTTTACGACTCGTTCTTGAGTTCAACAGCTCGGATGTGGAACGATTTACCAGCCTCTGTGTTTCCTACCTCCTACAACATGGGCTCTTCAAGACCCATGTTCACTCCTTCCTTTCCTCAAAAAGACCCTCCATACAGCATCCTCAAAGATGACATAGGCCCTGAGGGAAATTATTTTCCTCAGGGCCTCCTGTGTGGAGTTAATGTAAAAAAAAATAACTAGCTGTGACCCGGCGAACTTCATACCGCTATAACTAATAACTGTTATGTTAACTTATTAGCTGAATTAACTTCAATTTTTTTATCAAGTTAAATTTTTTAAAAATTAAATAGTTAAACAATGAAGCAATTATCGATGCGCAACTGTCCGTGTTTTGTTTTTGTCAGTATCAGAGATGGCGTTGTGTACGGTTTTATATTTTTTGTGTTTTCTTACTTTTCCACTTGCTTACGGGAATGGCGTTTCATTTTCTTTATACCGGAGTGAGGGAGATTCATTATAATTATTGTATTTTTCCTTTGGAGTGGTGTGGACGAACGTTCGCCGTTTGTCGCATTTTCAACTGATGACATTTAGTGTGTAAGAAAGAGGGCAGCATTATATATTTAAGAATAAAATCAAAACAATTAGCGCATTAATATTTATCGTTTTTGAATTTTTGGAATTAACCCACTACTCAAAATTATACTTATCACAATATTGCTGCAGCTCTTTCAAAAGATGAGAATTCGTTCCATACAGAATGTATGGGGAAAAGAATTTTCTTCATATTTTTTTCGTAAATTTTCCGATGTTTTAATAGCTATTCTGCTATTCGTGGCGGAGACAAATACAACAAATCAAAGATCTTAAAAATCGGTTCAGCCTTTCTTGAGTTATAAATGGTGTAAACAACTAACCCGACTTTGTTTTATACATTAAAGGCAGAAACATACTTGCGTGTCGTGGCGTGTCGTGACGCGCCAGAAGCACATCGGTTTCATACATTAAGGCGAACAAATATGTTTCTAACCATAATAAATGCATGAAACCGATGTGCTTCTGGTGCGTCACGACACGCCTCGACACCAAGTATGTTTCTGCCTTTAGATTGGATTATAACAATTATATTATATTCACTGTTACTGATTTTTTGTTGTTGTAAGCCCTGCAGTAGTCATGGTTTTATTCGATACTGGATTCAAATCTAGATTCTCAATTCAAATAAAGTGCTGTAATAATTGACACAAAATGAACTGTCAAATTTAACTAAGTGTCCTCGAAGGGTGTGTTCGTAAGAGAGGATATATCGCCGAACAACCAATATATAAAACATATTTTCATTCAAATGCATCCAGGGTAATAATCTAAATACTGAATATACAAGCTTTTAAGTACAAAAAACGACAATGTAAATAAATTTGTTTGAAAATGATACGAAATTATGATTAAAGGTATTTTTTAAATTTGTAAATAATGCACAAAACAATTAAAATAATTATACTTAAGGGGACCAACAGTCGGGTGTAAAAATCAAGTGTATTTAATTATGTAAATTCAAGACACGGATAAAAGATAAAACAGTAACCAGTTATTAAATTGCAGAAAGCACAAAAACATAAAATATTAAGGTGATCGGCAATTGGCGGCCCGCGGGTTAGATGTGGCGCGCGAAGGGTTTCCGTCTGACCCGCTTGGCCAGGAGGGAGTGTCTGAACGGATGATTATTCCTTTCCACCATACTTAGCGCACCATCGGTCACAATCATACCTTTTTTTTCATATCGAGTTAGTCGTGATATTTCAAAACAGGATCACTTGACAAAATTTCGCCTGCGGCGCTTTTTCCGTATGTGCTGTCAAGCTTATTCAAGGTGGTGCAAAAGTCATCACCTTATCGGAAGATGCATAATTTTTGCAAATGGAGGTAAATTTCAGTTCTGCTTTGACGTTTGAGAAGTAAACAGATACCAAATACACGTCAACACGACATGAATCGCTATATGTAGGCTATAGGTACTCCTCAAGAACGCGAAAAAAAATTGAAAAACGCATTTCCGGGTTGCCCAATCTTTCGTTTTGGTGATTTGTTCTGGCTGGCAAGATCGCTTCTTTTGCGGGGTTTCTTGAAAGCATGAGTCATGAGTCTATGCCAACAAGCCTCAGACTGTTGAAACCCTCAAAGAAAATATCCGGCAAGAATGCGAAAATCTATCGCCGGAAGTTCTGGAAAGAGTGATGTAAAATGCCATAAATCGGGCTTATCATTTATGGCAGTTTCAGCATCAGGTCATCAAGTCTGGCGGTGGCCACTTGGCCGATATCATTTTCTCGACTTTATAGAAAAAATATTAAGACATCAAATAAACACAATCCAAAAGGAGAACCAAAATTTTTCATTCATAAAAAATATTTCAGTCAAAGAACATCTGGTGACAACTTTTGCGCCACATTGTATAAACAAAAATTATCGTTGTTAGTTTTTGGGGTGTTATGCCGTGTTGCGCTACCTCCTACTATAGCCATGGCTACCTCCTCCTACTCCTACTATGGCTATAGTAGGAGGTAGCGCAACACGGCATAACACCCCAAAAACTAACAACGAAAATGCTTTTGGCCGTGAAAATCTAAAAACTTATCAAACAAAAATTATCTCAAAAATCCACCATTTCCATAATTATAAATGGAAAGTGTGGCCTGAGGAGCTTTTCCGTGTTTTCCAAGGGGGGGAGAGGAGGGTTGAAGAAAAATATACTTCAGATAAGGTTGGGAACCTTTGCGCTTTACGATGCTGCTAGGCACGACACGAATCACGATGATGACCGGTGGTCGATCGGATAACAAGCGCACTGACTGAGCAGTCTCGCACGCGCACGAATGACGTCGACGGTCGCGTGCCCCCGAAACATTTTTACATATTCATAAGGCCTGTAACCTGCCTAAAACTGATAGCCGACCGCTGGTCTACACTCTATGTAGAGAAATATAACTTTCGCCTCATTCCATTTGACGCACTTTAAGAGGATTTAATAAATTGATAAATAATTTTAAAAAAACTTTATTTTTATTACGGTGTGGTTGGGCTGAGTAATAAATACATAACCCGCCATAAATAGATATTATGCAGACAGGAAACAATTTGTGTCTCATGGACTATTCCAGTCTATTCTATTTTTGTACGATCAGGAGTACCTAACCCAAGATTTTAATTTAGGCCCACTCCTTTTTCCATATTGTTAATGATATTTCAGAAGTAATTTGCACAGTTTTCGTCTTTTTGCTGATGACCTAAAACTATTTTTAGAAATACCAACCCTAAAAGACTGCAATCGAATCCATTCAGATATTGATAGAATTATTGACTGGAGTAAAAGGAATCGGATTGAGTTCAATGTATCAAATATTTAATTTTTTCATTCACTGGGGCGTTTCATACCTGGTATTACCGGTATACGATGGACGCCCGAATTCTAAAACGTGTCTCCACCATGAAGGATCTTGGAATCACGTGTAATAATTTTTTTTACCTCATAAGAGTCCCAGCTACAACCGTATGGAACCAGTGAGTATGTTGTAAGGCTGAAGGCAGTGAGGAGTGCAAGGAGATGGGGAGAGGAGGGTGGGTGTGGCATCAAGCACGGCTAAAGCCATTTCAAGCAACGTTTCAATTCTGAACGGTGGTCTTACACCAGGGCGATGCTGAGAGTACCTTACACTCTGGAATGTGCCGCAAATAAACTATATATTATTTTACATGAATAAATTGTGAAATAACACCAATTAAACAAATAAAATTTATTTGCATACGCCAGGATTCGATCCCGCGACCTTCGGATTGCGAGTAAAGAGCCTTACCTCTAGACCACGCCGGCCGGAGACTGGCATTTCATATCCATACTCACGACTTGGCTTTTAGCACTTTATTGAGAATGCTTGGTTTTGTTCTGCGTACTGCAAGGAATTTTAGAAACACCCGGGTGTTCATAATTCTATTTAATTCCTTAGTAAGGAGTAGATTTGAAAGTGGGTCGGCAAGTGGGCGGTGAGTCCACACTAAGTAAAATATTCCTCCGTGTTCATTCAGAAGACAGTTCAGAAGAAATTTCTGAGATTTCTCTACATGAGGGAGTATGGCTAACACTCGTGGCTCTATCCAACCGACTTTCTTTTGGGTAGGTATGCTCGGAATTAACCATCTGCAGGTCAAAAGGGATGTAAACATTGCTGCGCATTTCAGATTGATTCGCGGATAGTTTGAAAACTTTGCTATCATGGAGAGCATTTATTTCTATGTTACCGATCTATCATTGCCACCGACAGCATAGACTGTTATATCTTCCGGCCTGCAGGATTAACTTGCCAATGGCCATGCCGGTCGGGAGAGCAATCTTGCTGTTGAACAGAATTAATTCGGATATCTACATATTTAGCTTAGTGAAGCTTTATTAATGCTTGTATAGTTTGTATGCCTACCACTTATATTAAACTGTTACAAATGTATTTTAAAAACATATTAATTTGCTAAATTTTGTAATGTTTTTTAAAGAACAAAAATTGAATTGAAATGAATTATTTTTTATTTACAACATATAAGGTTCACAGTAGGTAGGTACCATGAAGGTATAGGTAAATGATAAAAAAGTTAAATACTTACATAACGAATTTAATTGAAAGAACAAAACTATTTACCTAAGTAAATTTTACAAAACACAACAAATAACCCTGTTCTAAAAACAATACAATAATATTTTATGATAATAAAAAATGTCTAGATAAGTACCCAGAATCCACAAGTTAATTATTTTTTTATGAACTCACGATTCAAGAAGATGATCAATCAATGACTGCTAACGATTAATAAATTTGAGGCACTCTATAAATTTCACTCACAAAACGAACATTTAAAAATATAACACCAATTGTCTAACAGAGAATAAATAATAAACTAATCGGCACAGCTAGCTTCTCTGTGGCCAGTACACAAATGACAGCTAATCGCTATGTTAAATGACGCTACGAATGACGCTAATGTTGTTGGAACAATTACCATTTGCGCTTCTTACCGTGGTCGTTAAATCCGTATCTCTTTTTTTATAGAGTTATTTGGTGATACATGTACACTTTTCGGAAAAAATGTTTATTTATCCATGACCAAGTGGGATTTTACAATTGAATGATAATTATTATGAAAGTAACTGTGATAAAAAAATGTAAAAAATTTAATAAAAACGAGTTAAATTATTGTGGTTGTAGCATTGACGTATGATATCGAAGGGTTGTAGTTATCAAATTACAAAAAATAATGATTTCGCTTTTAGAAAATGGCGAAAGAGAGAAGATACATATCTCTGGCAATAAAACAAATGATTGTACAAAAAATTTACATTATTCCTTTATGAAAACTCATCAACAGTGTCACGAAAATAATTATTCCCTTCAGAAATAATTATTTTCCTAACCTAAAAATCTTTAATTATTTATTTTGAAATAATAAGCCGATTTTACTTGCTCTTTATCTGGTCAGTGAACAATTAATTAATCTTCATTTTTTTTTCTTTATGAGTAAAATCCAGGACCCAGTCCTGGGTTCGAGTCCCAGTGGAGCCAATATCTTTTTCTGATTTTTCTGTCTCCAGATTTTCGATTGAGGTTCGCTAATATTGTCATTTAAATTAAAATTAATTAATCCCACAACACTGTTTGATCGATTTCCGGAAGAGCATATTTTTAATTGGCCCCTTTTTTAAGCTGGAAGACGGACATTAGACTATGTTATAAAATAGTGATAAACCTATTTAAAATCAAGGAATCCTTTTTGTATAAGGATATTTACTGCCGTGCGTCATTTATTTACTCGGAGAACAAAATAGTTTTGATTCCTTATTCGCGTGGAGAGATTTTACGCGAGATCGATGTACTTGTTAGTGATACACACATGGTGCCGGTGATTGTAAAATGGTTAACCGAAGCCATCCGTCTCCTTTCGTGATTCGGATCGATGCATGTTAAATTGTGCTGAGGCAATTTTGAGGTCGTTTCTCTCCCGAAGTCTTTATTTGTGGCCCCTTCGATGAATGGCGTCTTTTATGGATTCAATAGGCTGCGAGCTTCGGACCTCCATGGAGGCCCTTTACATGGACAAGCTCGTTTGCATGAGTATTGCACGAGTTTGCATAAGCTTTGCACGAGGTTGCACGAGGTTGCACGAGGTTGCTGCGGTTGGTTTATCTGTCTAGGACCCTGGCTACTGGTTTCTTTTTTAATGCGTTCTACGTGTTCTCTTCGAAGTATGTAGCTAGTTTTTGAAATCATGGTCCAGAGGTATGTTTTACATTTTTCTCAGGACCACCACTATTTTATTTGTTAAGGACTACTTTTGTATTTTCCACTATGCCTACTTGTTAAATACAAACGACTACCACAGGGCCTCCTGTGTGGGGCTACGTGGGTAAAATAGATTGAATGATTTTATCTACAAATTTTATTTCCGCCGACTATTTCCGACGACAATTTATTGGCGTTTCTGGATGACTTAGCGGCGATCAATTTGCAGCGAAAATTAAGTTCATTGTTCATGCGCAATAAAATGTCAAATTATCACGCCCATTCAATAATGCTTCGTTCAGACAATGAGTATTTAAAACGCGGTGCAGATTTCTACATGATATTTTTTATGGAATATTACAACTAACCAGGGCCGTATTTAGATCTGTAGGGGGGGGGGGGGGTAATTCATAAACTTCTTTAAAACTGGGAGCCAGCCAATGGAATCTTCTATAAAAAACGTAAACAGAAAATTTTTAATTTTAAGAAAATTTTAATTTACCGTGGGTATTTAGAAGTTGATGAAATAATGAGATCAAAATGAAAAGTACCTACTCAACATGGTAATGTCCCTGTTCCCAAATACGCAAAACGTGTATTTTATTTTCAAAATAACATGCATAGAAACGCATTGATAAGAAATTGGAGTCATTCGTCGGATAAATGCCAAAGTCGCGAATCTGCAAAACATCATTTGGAGATACTGATGAAGTTTGAAGTATAGAATCGATATTATAAATGTATTTAAATTGTTAATAAACCAGCTTAAATACATATGTATTTTATACATGTGTAAAGAAAAATAAATGGCGGGGTACCTATGCTCCGTTTAAAACTGAAAAATTTTGGTATATTTAACTCAAAATTGGCAAAAATCCGAATTCGCGATTTTGGTATAACCTAACACGAAAATAGCTAAGTGACTAAGAGGTTTGCGCCCACACTTCACACTAATGGAACTTATCCTTTAAACTTTAAACAAATGGTGAGAAATTGGTCAAACAAAGTGTTGCGGGCCTATAGGCTGCAGCCTTGGTAGCTTGAACATAAGTACGGCCCAGCAACAATCTGACATAACCTATAAAGCTCATTGTTCACGTGCAATAAAATGTCAAATCAAGCCTCGTTCAGAGAGCGAGTCTTTTGGCGAGATGCAGATTTCGCCGACATGAGTTTGAATGTAATATGAAAAGAGTAGATATGTAAGAGGTAGATGAATCTCCGAGATGTAAATAATGTTTAGTTGTGTACTGAAAACACCTGAGGCGAACTACACGGCGAGCGGTACAAGTACTAGACTCCGGATTCAGAGGTCGCGGGTTCGTAACCCAGCATGCGCATATAAATTAAAAATAATAATGTATTTAGGTACATCAGTTATTTAATAAATAACCAAGGCGTAGGGTCGCTATAGATGGCTTTAGCCGCATGTGGTGACCAGATCTGCAAAGCCAGGTTCTCCAAAACTCCCCCCCCCCCACCTCTTCCAATGCCATCAGGTTCATAACGGTTCCATGCCAAATCAGAACGAAACCAACTCAGAAACACCTCAGAAAGGTCATTAAAAGCTATGAACAAAATAATTTTTAAATAGCCGATGACCCTAACCTAACTTAACCTATTTAACCAATTTTTTAATATTTTTTAACATCACTCTTAATGACCTTTCTGAGTTAATGGTGAGATGGTTTCATTCTGAGTTGGCCGGTCACCCTTCATAACATATGTCGGGTGACATAGTTCTACTGACTCCGGATAATTGCGACTTTTGTTCGGTATTTACTTAAAAAATCTCATTATTCAAAATTGAACTTTGGTACACCTCTAGATAATTAATTTGATAGTTAACAAAAAATTGGAATTTAATCATCTAAATAACACAAGGTACATAATAATACAACTCTGAAAAATGTTTGAAAATCCACGATAAAAAAAGTGTGCATACTAAACATGTTAACGTCAAACTGACATGACAGCACGGCGCGGCGCCGAATCATTTCACTCCTGACTGAATGCGGCTTTTTTCACAATAGTGCCCTGTCAAAGTCAAACTGAAACCAGAGATACATAAAACATAGAAGTGTTTTGTGGGCGTTTCTGTGAGCCAGAAGCAAGCTTATTTTTTCTTACTTTATTGTAGAAGAAGATAACAATAATAATCTAAACGAAATTATGAAAGAGAACAATTTGAACAAGAATTTATTATTTCGGCTACTGGCATTATACTTAGCTCTCTCATTAAACATTGAGGCGTATTAGATTTGTCAAAGAATTTATATTAAAAATTCAAAATTCAGTTATTTTAAATACATGTAGGATTACGAAAGATTTTTTAAATATTTATATTGAGGAATCAGTAGGATTTATCGGTCCAGTTAGGATTTCATCAGAGCCGAACCCTCTGATATGAAAATATCTGGAGTCGGTGAATTATTTTCCCATTACGTTTCTGGTGGATTGACGTATTGTTTTTGAATTGTTTTGTATTTATTATACTTACATAGTGCACTTACATTGCGTGAATTTACTAGATAATCATTTGTGGAAAAGTGTGTGGAAGGGTTTAGTCTTTCATTTGGGAAAGATTTAACCCAGATATAAAATCTGGAGCACCGTTAAAAATACAGAAAAAGGTAATGGTCGTAACTGGGACTCGAACCCATAACCTCTCATTAGACCGGAACGTGCGCGTTTACCAATTCCGCAATTGCCACCTTTTGTCAAACCGTCATATTCCGCAATTGCCACCTTTTGTCAAACCGTCATATAAGTGTTGGAGTGAAAGAACGAAAGAAACGCCTGGAAGAGGAAGAGGGGATAAAAATGACAAACCACTTCCAAGAAAACATTAAACTGTTTTGGAAGGAGGTCAAAAGGTCCCGGAGTGGTCCAGAGAACGGAAGCATGAAAGTGATAAAATCGAAAGATGGGCAAATGTTGACGAATGAGAAAGAAATTAAAGAGAGATGGATGAAATATTTCGAAGAAGTCTTCGAAAGTAACCCGGGTGACTGTGATCCCAGCGGTGAATCGGGTGTGAACGATGATGTAGTGAATGTTACCAAAATCAGCATGGATGAAATAAAAAGATCTATTAAATGTATGAAAAATGGTAAGGCTGTGGGTTTCGACAATATTGCTGCCGAATACTTTAAGGGGGATAGCCGTATTATTCTCACATGGTTGTGCAAACTTTTTAATCAATGTTTAGTGGAGGGTTACACGCCACTAGATTGGAGAAGGGCTGTAATCATGCCATTGTACAAAGGTAAAGGGTCACGTATGGAATGTGGGAATCATAGGGCTATTAGCCTTCTTAGTTCAGTCGGCAAGCTATATGGTAGAATATTGATTGAAAGGGTAAGAATGGAAACGAAAGATAAAATATGGGATGTGCAAGGTGCTTTTATGAGTGGAAGAGGGTGCATGGACCAGATTTTCTCATTGCGTATGCTCACTGAGAAGTTTCTTGCAAAAAACCAGAAACTCTTCTGTGCCTTTGTAGATCTACAAAAAGCATACGACCGAGTTGACAGGAAAAAGCTATGGAAGGTATTGTCCAAGTATGGAGTGAATACGAATCTCATACAGGCAATTGCGTCTCTATATGAGGGAAGCGTTGCATGTATTAGGGTGAACGGCGATTTTACGGGGTGGTTTGACATCACGAAAGGTGTTAAACAAGGCTGCGTAATGTCGCCGTGGTTATTCAATCTATACATGGATAATTGTATGCAAGAATTGAAAGAGATGGGATTGGGCGCGAAATTGAGTAATCTGAAAGTATGTTGCCTTTTGTATGCTGATGATGCGGTGCTGATATCTAACAGTATGGAAGATCTACAGTCTCTCGTGTCAAGGATGAACGAAGTATGTATGAAGAATGAGTTAATGATGAATGTAAGTAAGTCTAAAGTCATGGTGTTTGAAAGAGAGAGTACAAAAACAGTATGCAATATAGTTGTGAACGATGAATGCTTGGAGCAGGTGGATGAGTTTGTTTATTTGGGAAGTATGTTTACGAGAGATGGGAAGGCTGAAAGAGATATTGAAAGAAGGGTGAATGCAGGTAACTCTATTAATGGAGGACTGAACGCCGTTGGCACCAACAAAAAACTGTCCAAAGACGCGAAACTAGCCGTCCATAATGGAGTGCTGGTACCTACCCTGATGTATGGCAGTGAGGCATGGAACTGGCAGAGGAAGGATGAAAGTAGACTGAATGCTGTAGAAATGAGATCCCTGAGGCGTATGTGTGGTAAAACCATGTATGATCGTGTGAGAAACGTGGAGATCCGCAAAGAATGCAAGGCTGATGTAAGCGTAATGAGTAAGATCAAGAAAGGAACGCTCCGATGGTTCGGGCATGTAGAGAGAATGAACGAGGAAAGGAGTGTAAGGAGAATATATGATGCAAATGTGAATGGTAGAAGAAGTCGGGGACGTCCGAGAAAGACATGGCACGACCAAGTGAATCAGATACTTGAGTCGGGCCATGTGAAGAGTCGGAATAATAGAAGAGCATGTATGAGACGGTGTATGAATGTGAACGAGGCAAGGAGTGTGTGCCAAGACCGAGTTGTTTGGCGGTCCGTCCTCTCTGCCTACCCCTGCGGGGAAACGGCGTGATGGTTAGTTAGTTAGTTAGTTAGTCATATTCAATTTAACCCCTATTGGGTGGCAGGCTACATTTGCAGTCCAGTGAAATAATGACTACCTTGAGGTGCACTGCAGTTTGCAGTGTGTAGAGCTAGGTTTTAGAAGTTTTTTTATTGTATTTCATTATCATTACCGTCAAGAAAATTTTAAAGTTAAATATGTTGATATTGTAGAAGTTTTTCTTTATTTCAAATATAATTTTCAATGTTACATTTGGCTTTGAGATATTTGATAAATTCTACCCGCCCAATAAGGGCTTATATTTCAAATATTAGAAATAACAATATTACTTATCTTCAACCATTTTTTTTCATATTATAGGCAACTAACCTTTATATTGGAAACAATCTTGGAGTTTTTCTTATAAAAAATTGAATATTCATTTATACTTTTATAAAAGTTCAATAGTTCCATAAAAATAAAAATCGGATACATTTACCCGTGACGCTATCTAGGTTACAAACCAATTCTTAGAATGATTGTTTCCAATAAAAAGGGTAGTTGCCTATAATATGGAAAAAAAATTGTTTAAGATAATATTGTTAATTCTAAAATTTGAAATATTAGATTGACTAATGTGACGGTTTGACAGAAGGTGGCAATGCTGGAAATGGTAAACGCGCACGTCCCGGTTAGACGAGAGGTTCTGGGTTCGAGTCCCAGTTGCGACCATTATCTTTTTCTGTGTCTTGTTCTCTTTCATATTTTCATTTAGATTATTATTATTATCTTCTTCTTCAATGATATATTACATGATGGCAATAACCTTCAAAAGTTATAAAAAGAGAGTTTTTTTATATATTTTTTTCCTTATTTCTGCTGAAATTCTTTCTTGAGCAGATATTCAATTTCATTGACCTGTTTGGGGAATAAGAGAGTCGATAGCAAAGGTCTTATGCAAATTGGCGACATTAGCTTTCTTTCAAATCGATGTAGGGGCATTTTCGTCAAAGTTTGTACATGCTTTTATCATTTTTATGCTTTCAATTTCGATATTTTTACATTTTATTTTTTTTTTTCACCAATAGGTAGTTAGGTACCAAATTCATAGTAGTCGGGTTTTTTTTAACGAAGAAATTCGGAGACTAACTACCATAATATGTACTCCTCATTTACTAGAATACTAATAATAGGTAAAAATGTGGATTTTTCAGTATGTATCACTTTTTAAAAATGCAAAAGATCGTTGCCGGGGCAGTTCAGTTATGTATAATTTGTATTAACTATTCCCATGTAAAAGCCCCTAAAAACAGCCTAAAAATGTATATCTATATATATATGGTCACGTAATGAAACGAACGTCCATACCCGAATGTTAAATGTGTTTTTTTTCTCAATGTTGGTCGATATTTGAGTAAAAGCTTTATACTTTCCAAAAATATTTAAGACACATATTAAAATGAATTGCAAAATCAGACTTTATTTCATTGAAATTAGAAATGGGGCATGATAAAACACACTTCCATTTGACAAAAAAAAAAAAAAAAAAAACAGCTGTATCTAACTGACTAAATAAAGTAAATTAATAAATTTCATGATAAAAATATATAACTTTATATATTCTATAACACAAAACTGTGAAAAATCCAATCATCATCGTGAGATATGTCAAAAATTTAATTGCAATGTACAAACTTTGGCAAAAATGCCCACAGATCACTTCTAGGGGATTATACGTTCGGTGCTGAAAATCCATTAAGTACCATGTTACGTTGCTCCATGTTTGAAGAGAAAAATAAAACTTTCTACGCAGCTTTTCCTCATTATATTCTGTGAGGAAATTTCATAACAAAACTATTCAAATCTATATTATTTCTCAGTAATTGGAATGCAGAATATAACCTAACATATGAAACATTAGTGAATTTACGGTAAAAGTAAAGATATAATACATATTTTTCTAGAATAATACGATTGAAAGAAAAGTGTCAATGCAAACCTCCGTGGCCTAGGCTCAGTGTAGTATAATTTTTTTTTTTTAAATATAGTTTTCATAACTTTTAATGACTTTTCAAAGGCGGTGTTGAATTGAATTCATTCTGAGTTGTCCGGTCACCGTCCGAAATGTTGGCTAAAACGGAGGAAGCGCAACACGGCATAGTAACTCAAAAATTAATCACGATAGTTATATTAAATATTCATGAAAAGGGTTGTGGAAAGCACGTGTCATAGGGAGAAAATGACGTATATAAGGCTTTGTTCTGAAATATCAGAGATGTACAACACACCATTTTTTCCCTCCAAAATCACAAAAAAAACAAATATCTGTTCTCTAGTTTTCATATCTGAAAGAAAATGTGCGCATTGTGCGAATACATTTTAAAATTAACTTATCTTGTTTTATCAGAAAAACGTAATCAATAATTTATTATATCTATAAATCAATAGATACGGAAAGGAAACGGCCTTAAAATTCGCCCTTCCATACAACTTATCAACGAGCTATCGAAAACTATAATTATTTTCATATCGTGTTGATGGAGAATATGGTAATATGTCGATAAGAAACAAAAACAATCAATAAGTGCCTATCTTTTGGCGAAAAAAACTGATTACCGTACACGAAGTAATCATTTCAACATGCCGAGTTTTGAAATGCATTATAACGTACACACCATAGACATATATGAATATTTGTACGTCCGTGGTACACACACAATAAATTAATAATTGGCAAAGTTTTATCTAAGTTTAGTGGATCGAGTCTTCTGAGTGGCGATTCATAATAATTAATCACTACAACCTAGTGACGAATCGCTCTCTGGCAATTCCTAGCAATTTAAAGAGCAAATAACATATTTCACCTGTGGATGGAAAATGTGGTGCTGCCGGGGACGGTGTGAAGGTTTTGAAGGACCACCTTCCCGTCCCACTGCTCACCGTCTGTCCTAGGGACTGCCTGTAGCTTGCCAAAAGCTCTAGATGCTGTTCTTGTGCTGTACGCTGCCGTGGGAACGTGTTTCAATTTGCTTTTACTTTGAATGTTTCTCTGTATAAATGCTGCCTCTCCACTAGCTTCAAGAACAGGAACAAACTGACTCGGATGATAACACTTAAAAGTTTTTGGTATCTATAAATTCATGTATGTTGTGCCGTGTAGGGACAGTCAGGGGCTTTTAGAATCATTTCATAGTAGCTTTGTGTTAAAAACAAATGTAGAGTCTTGATGTGAGAACCGATAGAGGGACCCATCTGGTCCTTGAAACGGTTCGGGAAAGTGGTGGGTGCCCTCGACTGCGGATGCAAAATTATGAACATTTAAAAAAATATTAAAATCAATGAGCCAATGGTAAACATGTTATACTTACATCAGTCTTTAAATCGTTGCTGAAGGTAGATTCCTCGCTCTCCTGGCGGGTGTAGAGCAGCTGGCTGCCGAGGCGGTCCGCCAGGTCAGCGGAGGAGGCCGGGCCCCGCGCCCCCACGCGTTCCCCGCTCAGGTTGTCGATGATGCGAGGCCTGGGGCAGGAGCAAGTCCCCCCCGGGCCCCCGTTGTTCAGGCTCTTGTTGGACCCCCATTCAAACAGACCGGCCCGCGTGGGAGCTATCTTTATCACAGTGTCTCTGATTAGTAAAGCTTCATTTAGGCCTGGATAGATGTCTTCGTCGATCCCCCCGCACTCAAAGGCTTCCGTGTCGTCGGTTCCATCGACGCTGTCTTCGTCTTGCTTGTCGCTGTCGATGTACCGCAAGTTAGCTATGTTGGCCAGTGTGAATTCTTTGGGGGTCGGGATGTCGATCTCGTACTTGCCGTCGCTGCTGATGTCTGAGATGACGTCCTCGGCGTTACCCCACTTGGAGGCGGGTGCAGGCGGGGAGAGGGGCGTGGAAGGCCCCCCGCGCCCCTCGATCGGCTGCCGCTCTGCCACCCCTCTGCCAAAGCAGAACATGTCCCAGACGGCAGAGCAGCAGTTGGAGAACCGTCATAAGACGAACTCCGCTTTCTGCGGCATCTAGAAGGCCGAGCGGATCACCGCCAACTTCAAACTCATTCAACGGTCTCTTTTCAGTTATTGGCCTCACTTGGCGGGATGAACTGGAACTGGCACTCACTTAATCAGTTTTTAATAAACATCACCATATTATTATAATACCGGAATCGCGTGACAGCACGGCACAAACTGTAATTTCAAAGGAGAACTTTAAATTATTATTACCCACGAGAATAAAGTTATTGTTTTATGTTTGGTCAAAATGCAAATACATGATTTATTACTGGAACGCATTTGCATTGACGTCAATGCTAAACAATAACATTAACAAAGGTCTAGAAATGTACAACATTACAAAGATTAATTCAACATTGTTTTATTAATAATCAAGTTTTAATAAGATACGTAAACTATGTACATACTTAAAACATAAATCCGGCGGGTTGAAGATATTATTGTACCTAGGACCTGTTTTATGACGCTAACAACGTTGTTTCTAACGAAGAAAACAGTTTTTGTAAAAGGAAGAATATTTCAACCATGGTTTTAAAATTATCATACTAATTACCAATTTTAATTCCACAATTTTCAGAACATGCTGCAAGGAAGGTTTGTATCATCTATAAATCTAAGAAGAGTGAGTTATGAAAAAGTTTTTATTCATTCGTAAGACATAATTAAAAAAAAAAAAACAAAATAATTCTCAGATAACGAAAAAGTTACAGATTGTATTACCTCACTTCTGCAAAGAAATAATTCGCTGGACTACAAATTGAGGAGCGTAGCAAGATTTTTTTTTTTTTAATTCATGTATTTCAATTTATTGATAGTGAGGGGATAATACCTAAATTAGCATGGCATGGGCATATTTGACGTCAATGCATTCTGTGTAAACACGGCGGATCCGCTATTACCAAGCACAATAGAATGCCACAAGAGTAATACAACTACTCTTATAGATAACTTTTTCGGTTAACTAGGTCTTGCAAATGTTTAGATCATGTAAAGTAAATCGTTTTTATTCGCCGCGGCATACCCCATTTCTACCGATTTATTTCGTATGTATCTTGACAATTTAAGTTTTAAAGCTCTTAAACAAATATATGTTATTCTTGAAGATAATAACATATATACATTCCCCGCGCCGAAACGATAATTATATGTAATTCCCTAGATAGAAAAAAATCGCAAAGTATGCTCCGAAAATTATTATAAACCCGAAAATTATTATAAACACGTTTGTTTCAGTTATTTTACAAGTTATATGTATGAAAAAATTCACAGTGTTTCTTTAAATAATGCTGTTTAAGACAACCCTCGCGAGATTTTTGCTCTATTTTATATCAGTCGTGTTTTATTAAACATTTTCACGATTTTCGCTTAAATATTATCGATTTTAACATTAGCGCGCTCTCTCTAACATTCGTAATTACATATCTCTCCATCTTCTTCTTTTTACCGCGCTGAGCGCCAAAATTACCGAAATGCTCTAATAAAAGCACTGTCAGTTGGTTAAAAGCCCCAATACAAAAAAATGCGTCATCGACCATCATAAGATAAACTAACAATGCACCTTATACAATATAATTTAAATATAATTTTTTTTTTGTTTGTTATTTCTCTTGTAAAACTTTTTTGTTATTTAATATTCCTATATTTGTTTCATTATATTTATCGAATGTTAATTTATTTCCTACTTTTCTTATGTTTTATATTTTATTTTACGCCTTGCTAGAAAGTTTTACATTGCACTTTACAATGCACAACGCCTGAATGTAACACGGAATAAAAAAACACTGTCATTTTGAGGACCTGTTGCCCGCGCTACTGCTCAGATAAACCCAAGTGGTTGCTACGCCGCCCTTTTCCAAAATCCACGAAAAATTACTGAAGGAGACGATCATAATTTATGTGAACACCAAAATATGCATAGTAATTCGCCTCAGACGAAAATTCAGTTCGGAAAGCATTAGCGAGACGCCCCGTAAAACATGGCGAAAACTCTGTCACTAAGCATTAACCACTAATGGTTGAATAAGTCACCACGTGTGACGATAAAATCGATAGTTTTATGGGAAAATTCCGGTATAAAGCCATCTACCTAGAGTACCTAGTTTATTCGAGACATAAGTGGATCGAATAAACCATAAGCCAAAATAATCTATTCGTTCGCGTCGCTTGCAAATTGCTTTATCTTATCCAATAAATGCACATTTATTAGTATTTACTTAAGAACTCAAATGATGAAAGCCAATTAAATACAACTTAATTAAAAACTATATAATTATCATTATAAATAGCACCAGAAAATCATGAGAAAATAAAAAGCAAAAATCGTTTCAAAACTGGACCACTGGACGACTGCTCTAATGGCAGCTTTTATAATTCCAACGGCAATAGCACGGCGAAGGCAACGGCTTGTCTTTTCTTTATTATGAGTGAGGGAGATGCAAGAAAATGATTACCTCTTTCCTTTGGAGGAAGCAGACATGCGTGCATTGCTTGTCTCACCATTATTTAGTGTGTAAGGTGCAGCATTAATGTGAAAAGGAGCGTAGCTTTATTGCTTTTTTTGTGCCGTCGCTGTGCCGTAATATTAAAATCATTTAATCAGTAACGCGGTTACCTTCAGATCAACGGTAATCTTTCAGCACATAAATACTGAAAATTTATTTTAGTGTCTAAAGTTTTGACCAATGGAAGCCACAACTTAGGTTCCATGCCAACTCAGAATGAAACCAACTCAGAACCACCTCAGAAAGATCATTAAAAGCTATGGAAAAATAATTTTAAAATAGCCGGTAACCATAAACAAACTTAACCTATTTAACCAAATTTTTTATCATCACTCTAAAGCCTTGATTACATTGAGCGAGTTTACAAGCTACTAGCCGGCGAATTCACTACCTGCTAGTAAACTCGCTCAGTGTAATCATTACTAAATATGAAAACAGTGAGCGGAGTTTACTAGCAGATAGTGGATTCGCCGGCTAGTAGCTTGTAAACTCGCTCAATGTAATATAAGTTTTAATGACCTTTCTGAGCAGGTTCTGAGTTGGTTTCATTCTGAGTTGGCCGGTCACCCAACTTATAATGGCTTAACAGAAAGTATCCAACAGACCAGCGTTTCCCAGGCTTATTTTGAGTAAAAAGGGAGGCGCCATTTTGCTCTTACACTGTGTGTTTTTTGGTTCCATGCCAACTCAGAATGAAACCAACTCAGAACCACCTCAGAAAGGTCATTAAAAGCTATGGAAAAATAATTTTAAAATAGCCGGTAACCCTAACCTAACTTAACCTATTTAACAAAAAAAAAATTATCGTCACTCTCAATGACCTTTCTGAGGTGGTTCTGAGTTGGTTCTGAGTTGGTTTCATTCTGAATTGTCCGGTCACCGTGTTTTTACATGCCACCGTCACTGTCTCTTTTGTCTAATGCTGCGGTAAAGGGACGGCGTGTACCTGTGGCACAATGTTCTAGCATGTGACATGTGAAATATTATATTTTAGGGTAAAATTTCAGAAAAGCACGAACATTTTTTCTAAATAACACCATTCAATGGTTTCAAATTATGATGTATCTATAATTATGTAATACATGGTAACACCGTCACTTTTCTGACCGGCATGTTACGTCAGTTATGTAATGTGGGCAGGTACTGGTACCATGAGAATAGCTAAAGCATGCCAGCATTGAAATTGTGCCCATTACGTTTAGCAAGGTCAATACGCCGATTGCAAGTTTGTTCTGAAGAACAATAGTCAATTAAACTCTATAACTCTACACAATCGCGTTACAAATCTTAAGGTAAATCAATTTAATTGTTCTGCAAATATTTTCCATCATTCCGTAATGTTGACGAAGTTTATTGTTCAATAATATTATTATGGTATTCATCTCTGTAATGTATAGCATTTTAATTTATTTTCCTCCAGAATTTAATTGAATTTGAAAATGAAAATGAAACAAATAATAAAAATGGTATGTTGTCAAAATTTTGGATAGTTTGAGGAAATACGTTGGAAAACAAGTTCCGTGCTAAAAATAGTTGATACGAAGTTTCAGACAAAATAGCACTTAAAATTTCATGGTTCCAGAACCAACAGATTTTATTTCTTAGCCATTCTTATAACTATGTATTACAATATAAAAACAAATTAAAATATTTCGCAAAACATCTGTAATATGCATATGTTGGTATATAGGTGTAGGTAATTCCGAACCTAAAAATAGTAGTACTTATATTTAAATAATTCGTGTATAAATATATTTAAAAAGTTTGAACGTAGATTTAACCCTCTAATTTGTTTATTTGTTAATTTGTTCGCTTTTCGGAACAACTCATACATGTCTTATAGAAATCATTGGGTCTCCCTTACTATCATGATTAGAAATAAGATATAAACGGCATTAGAAAGATGAAACACCACGCTTTATACTGAAATCCAAAAGTTAACCACAAAATAATTCAAATATACACCTTTATGAAACCAAAGTCTCCCATTACTATTTGAAAAAAAATTATGAAATTTTTGGAATTCCTTATTGATTATTTTTAGACGAAACGACAAAATTTAAAACGTGAGTTGATGATAACGTTTATAATACGTTTGCCCAATAAAATATCTGTGTGTTTTTATTTTTTTCGTTATTGGTAAGTAATTTTAGTTAGCATAAAAGGAAGGTGACCCATTTTTAAAACTTTTTAATGTTTACGTTAAAAAAATTTATACCTATTTCAAAAATTACCTATACCTATGTTTATTTTGAAATATAAAATTTAAGGTTAAACTACGCGTACGTTATAATCTACGCATTCACAGATGGCGCCAATCAAATTATTTTAGGTTTTTAACGCTTTTTGCACATTACGCTTTAAAATATTAAGGCAAATTAATTGTTCGCGACCGTACATATTTTATTAGAATATAAACAAATAGTTTTGTCCATAAACAAATCCAAATCTTTGAAGAAAGGCTGAAAAATACAATATTGGATTGAGTCACCGATACAAAATTGAATTTTTCAGCCTTTCTTGAAAGATTTGGGTTTGTTTATGGACAAAACTATTTATTTATATTCATATTAAATATGTACTGGCGCGAACAATCAATTTATCTTAATATTTTTAAGCGTAACGTGCAAAAAGCATTAAAAACCTAAAATATTTTGATTGGCGCCATCTATGAATGCGTAGATTATAACGTGCGTGACGTTAACCTTAAAGCCTATTTCATCACCTTTCAAAAATAATTTTTGGTTTTCGAAATATTCTATTTATTTGGATTTTTATTACAAAGAGGAAATATTTTGACCTTGGTTAAAAAAGGATAAAAAAAATAATGATAAGTCGAAGTAAATATGTTAACATTGAAACAAAAATATACTTTTCCATCGCACCATCGCAACTTCTACTACAAACGCTAAGTATGACATTTCATGATCAGATTTACGATTCCAGCAAAGGAAGAACCGAAAATCTAAGTTTCATTATAATTATTATTTTCTGCCATCAGTTCCCACAGGACAATTGGAGGAGCAATGTACTTCGTGGAACTGGCGTTTTTTCCATTCATTTCCCCAAATTCCTCTCTCTGGATTTTTACACTAATGCAAATATTTTTTTTTAATATAATATAAATATCCACCATTAGCATGTCTGTACGTTTTCCTTTTTTTGACAATTTACTATCTATAGGAGTTAGAACCCGGCGAAAGTAATTAAAGTTGCCTGGTTTGAACGCCGACAAAAGACGTCCACCATATGAAAACTAGTCAAAGTATGCATAAAAAAGCAAAACGTACAGACAAAGAATATTTTATAATATAGTTGGTAAAACAAATCTTACAATTTTAAAAACCTTCCGAAGGAGAAAAATTGTGAATATAAAACCTCGGTTTTGACGGTTTTATTTAGGTATTATCAGCCTGGTGTACAGTTATGCTCAGTATTTGAAAGGTGCTGGGGGGGGGGGAGGGGGGGGGGGGGGTAGAAGAATTTTGGATAAATACGTACCTATACAGTCAGCGAAGTGATGTGACTTAATCAGTTATTATACAGTATGTTGCAACTCTTCACCAATATTATTTTCCGTTAATATTTTATAAAAAGCTTGTTTACGTTTCGCGTTAAGTTTTCATCCAAGCATTCAGTTTTCCCGATTGCCTCAAGTCGTTGGATAGTTTTATAGTGGCATGTGGGCGAGCATATAAATTATAATTAAATAATATTTTCACAAAAAATACACGCCGGTGTTACATAAGAGATGTTATGTGACATGCGAAATTAAATGGTACCCATGCCAAAAAAATCGAGGATTGAACCCAATAATTTTATACACGATCTGAGATGGATTTATCGTCTGTTTGCGGAACACTATTCTTCTGTTGATGCGAGCGATAAATTTATCTACTTAAGATGAAGCCATACTAAATAATGCAAAATCATACAAAATCGTATGTTTTAGTTTTGAAAATTTGACCGCTTAGAAGTATTATAGATGCTTCAATTAAATACTGCGTGTAGAACATACTTTGGCCCTTAAAAATATCGGTCATTTTTTTTAATAAGTCTTTTAATAAGCTTAGAAAAAAATAAAGTATTAGGTCTATAAAAAACATTTTTAACTGAAAACTCTCCTACTTATAAACACTTTTTCGGATATGGTTTTATTGCATAATGTGGCAAATTCAGTTTCTTATATAATTATCGCGAAAAAAAATGATATTTACGCCCGAACCTCACAAAATAAAACATAATATGCATTTTCGCGTTGGTATTTTTGACATCACGGCGACAATACGGCAGTCGACGTATTTGTTATATCAAAGTGAACCTTATACCGTCCACCGAAGAACGACTGGCAGCCGCCCCATTCTTTCGTCATTACTCCTCCGGCCGGAGCGGAGAGCAGTCGTCTTATGCTCCGCGCCGCTTATTTTCGTTAAATCAATTTAAAAATTCCGTTTTATTGCAATAAACAATGCATAAAAAAGGAATTAATGTTTTTTACAGGCCTTTACGAAATCAACATGTAAAAAAAATCTCAAATATCTTTTCCAACCTTTCCAATAGCTTTTTCTCAAGTATTTTTAAACTCCTCCCATGAAAGGGCGTGAATTCCGATTTCGATTTTTTCATGTACTAGTGGATCGCCTTAAATGTTGCAAAGCCTGACTTGCGAGTGTGCAAGTAGGATGCAAAAAAACGGAGCCTTGTGCATATTTTATTAATTTATTGCCAGACTTACGGCCAGTGTTTCAGTATACTCAGAAAAGTTATCAGCCCGCTTATCTTGTTAGGTTCCTAGTTCCTACCAGAGAGCAACTTGACTAACGGGAATATCTCCCAAGCCGAGCTTAAAAAAAACTTAACTACAGCCCGGTACGTCAGTTGATTTTCAGTTCGGCTTGGTTGGAATGTCCGGCTTAGCGTGGTTTAGCTCATAATCCGTATATAGGTCGTAAGAATAGATATCACAAATATTACACGAAATGTCTATGATTTTAATAGAGGAATTCGCATGTGTGTTTCTTTTTAAATATACCTAACTATTTAAATATCGACTTGGTTTTCTTGAATGAATTAATGCAAACCTTGGAAGTGGAATTAACACACTTCCCGACGTTGATGATAATGCATTCTATCAACTTTCTATTTTGATGGCACTCTCGCACTCGCATGCGTACATACACGCATTTATTTCTTCCAAGAGATGGTGCAAGTAGGTCGAAAATCGAAAACATATGTTTTATGATTAAAAAAACTTCGTTTTAACGGGTAATTTCCTGTACGCAAAACCAATAGCCAACTACTATCATCGCGATCTTTCAAGATGTCAACGACCGCAATTTATTTTTACGGAGTTTTTTTTTACGAGTTGATTTTTGATAAAGTTCCCCACTTCAATCAGCGTGGTGCTAAATCGAGGATACTAAATGTAAAGAATATAATCGTCTCTTATTATAAAATTAGGCAATTAATGTAAATTTCGGTGACAACAGAGAGCACCTATGATATCATTTACGTAAATGACACTTCTAACGCCTCGGCATCTCAAAAGGAACTGCATGGTTTTGCGGTTTATCAAGTGAGCGGCCGATTTAGCCCGCTTAATTTGAGCAAGGAAATTCGTACAAAGCGAGGTAACGGACCAACTGATATACCGGGCCTTAGTTTACTTAGATTACATAATAAATTATAGCTCATTGCTTATGGATCTGACAATATTTGCAATGTATCTACAATAATAAATAATGAGCAGAAAACGTCGCTAGTGCAATGATAGAACAGCGTAGAATCTGAGATGCCTGGTTGGAAACCTGACGATTTGGATACCGGCTGATCGATCTACGTTCTAGGTCAAACATGAGATAGAGAAGGTATCTTGAGACTTGTGAGTAAAAAGGTTGGCCATCTCTGGTTTAGTTAATAAGTGGGTAGGTACTCGTACCTACATTCGTGTACCAAGCGGTTGTTATATGAAAAAAGGAGCCTTACTTTCAATATATTGCAACTGGTTCTTGCTACATTCATAACAAAAAAGAGTAAATATTATTGAAAAAATATATTATTGTTTACACGTTTCTTGCGTGCACGTTATTCATAAAACTATCTACTGTTTGGCAAGAAAAGCAAATAAGTTATTCCCAGATGGTCCGCATTCGAAGAATCATGAATTACTTTATTGGTATCAACAATCAAACTTTATTATGATTGGTTTAATAATGGCGATACGCGGTAATACCCGGCGACTTTGGTGGGTCAACAATATTTAATTTTTAACTGTAAAAATCGTTGGCATAAAATTGGAGTTCGGACTTCCCCTTGGATGACGATAAAAATAGTAAATACAATCAAGATTTGTATTTTTTAATATATAAGTACTCGTATTTTTTGTGAATGATGAATACTTGAAGCAGGTGGATGAGTTTGTTTATTTGGGAAGTATGTTTACGAGAGATAGGAAGGCTGATAGAGATATTGAAAGAAAGGAGAATGCAGGTAACTTCATTAATGGAGGACTGTACGCCGTTGGCACTAACAAAAAACTGTCCCGAGAAGCGAAGCTAGCGTCCATAATGGAGTACTAGTACCTACCCTGATGTATGGCAGTGAGGCATGGAACTGGCAGAGGAAGGATGAAAGTAGAGTGAATGCTGTAGAAATGAGATCCCTGAGGCAAATGTGTGGTAAAGTCATGTACGACCGTGTGAGAAACGTAGAAATCCGCAAAGAATGCAAGGCTGATGTAAGCGTAATGTGTAAGATTAAGAAAGGGACGCTCCGATGGTTTGGGCATGTAGAGCGAATGAACGAGGAAAGGATTGTAAGGAGAATATATGACGCAAATGTGAATGGTAGAAGAAGTCGAGGACGCCCAAGAAAGACATGGCACGGGCAAGTGAATCAGATACTTGAGTCGGGCCATGTCAAGAGTCAGAATAATAGAAGAGCATGTATGAGACGTTGTATGAATGCAAACGAGGCAAGGAATGTGTGCCAAGACCGAATTGTTTGGCGGTCCGTCCTCTCTGCCTACCTCTGCGGGGAAACGGCGTGATGGTTAGTTAGTTAGTTACTCGTATTTTAAATCGAAACAAAATTTATTTGAATGAAACAGTACCTAATCAAAAGTGTTTTACTTTGCATTTGCGGTTGTTTCGAAATCGATGCCCCCCACCCCAAAGGAAGGTACCTAACTACTTTTATTTTCAATATATAATTTCTATGGAATACAAAGGAAGGGGTGTTTGGAGGCGTTCTAATGCAAGGTTCGTAGAAAATGCGTTTATATTTATACCTATACATAAGGGTATTTTTCGAAAAAAAAAATCGAGTCGGGCCGCTTTTGAAATTTCGACGCTGACGTAGCTTGGAGTAAAACACTGTCACATGTATTGCTGTTAATTCCCATCACCCAGTGGAATATGGACTTCAAGCTACGTCACAGTTTTTTATCCAATCACCGCTATGCCCCCTCGATGAGCTAACCTTGTTAAGCTCATTTTCTACGAACCTTGGTTCTAATGCTGGGTTTCCACCTTAGTTAATATTAATTATTAATTTATTAACTGTAATAAATAATTAACTAATCTATGTCATTGAAGAAGAAGATAAAAATAATAGCAAGACAGAGAAAAAAAAATTGTCGCAACTGGGACTCGAATCCAGAACCTCTCGTCTAACCGGGACGTGCGCGTTTACCAATTTCGCCATTGTCACCCTCTGTCAAACAGTCATATTAGTCAATCTCATTTCAAATTTTAGAATTAACAACATTATCTTCAACTGTTTTTTTTCCATATTATAGGCAACTACCCTTTTTATTAGTTGCGACCATTATCTTTTTCTATTTTTATTTGTCTTGTTTTCTTTCATATTTTCGTTTAAATTATTACTATTATATTGTTCTTCAATGATATACATTGATGAAAATAACCTTCAAACGTTAAAAACGATAGTTTTTATGGTATTTCATGAAGAAAATAATGATGAGTACCTAAGTCGTGGGATATAAAATATAGGAGAAAACGAATCATCATTCGATTAAAAAAATGTTCCGGAAAAGTAGATAGGTACATAGCTGAGGTTACCCTTTATAACCTGGTTGATACAAGTGGAAAGTAGGTACCTACCTAACTCACAAACAGAGCTTATTTTATTAAAATATTACAATAAATATGTCTTTTTACAATCTATTCATAATGTTAAAAACAAAAGATTTATCACGAAAATTTTCTAAATTAGTCAAAAAATCTTTAAAGAAATGAATTCTGTTATTCCGAACATGAATATAAGGCAACAAATAATACATTATATCATAATATCATAATGTAGCAATATTTATACTGAACTACTCCCATAACACAACACTTTACCTAATTAGTGGGTGGGTAGGAAGGTACCTAACTACTCCATAACTATTTAGGGATACAAAATGTGACGTTAGGTGGACAGTTTTGGGTGACTATTTTTACAATTTTGCAAAAGGGTTCTGCAAAGGTTAACTTTATTTACACGAAAAAGAATATTTTAGTTCGCACTTTTTGTATGTAAAAAAAATGTCTTGCCGGTTCAAAGATAGTAAAATAAAAATACGTAATCAAATACGTAAACAAGTAAGTACCTACATAATGTAGGTTGATATAATATTTTAAAATCACCGATATCAAGGGCTCGTGCAATGAAGAATATATAAATCGCAATGAAAAATTTATGAAATACCTACAGTCCACATTTGAGTAGGAAAATATGTTGTAGGTAGATAAATCCTAAAAGTATGAATAATTCTCTTGAATCTGCCGTTTTCATCAATAATTTTAGTAGTTTTAGAGTGCAGATAGCAAACAAGACATTGTTAGACGGTAGATTTACAGGCTAACGTCAAAAAATTATGCCTAGGTACAAATAATAAACAACTCGAAGTACTCAAGATAAAATCGGTGTTACTGCTAAATAATGCGAATTACCCAAACATTATTCTAATTTTCATGTTCGTCATCGAGAAAAAAATGCAACAATTTTTTAAATTTTCAACCCCTAACCATGAAAACACGGGGTGCGCGATCAGTAAGTATTTAGAAAACCTACCCCTGTTGTGAGATATAAAACATTATTCTCGATCTTTGAGATTTTAATATTGCCAAATAACTTTTAGATAACAATCATCACAATTGCTCAAAATAACATTTAAAAAAAAAAGAATTGTCTAATTTTATAAATAGGCTTTACAATTAAGATCAACTACTCCGATAATAACGATATTATCATCTATTTGCGCGTGCCGCAAATACATACGAACACTTACATGGACCTAGACTAAAAAAAGGGCATAACATTTTTTATCGGACTGAAACTGTGCACTCATATTACTTTTTTAGTGTAGTATGTATTATTCACTCAATGCCAACAGTATGTGGATTGTAAACGTTCAAAATAATCATTCAGTAAATCGGCACCACTGTTATATTTCTATCGATAATAAATTCGCAGACGCGGCGCGAACCAACCGCGTCACAAGATTTCAGAAGACTGAAAGCGTGAACGCCGTGAACCCAACAGTTTGACAGCTAGCTACCGAAATAGAGCGACGCGACTGCCATCTGAGGCCGGGCGTATGAAAGAGCTCTAGCCCGTTTGTGGAGACTAACGACATCTATTGGGGAAAAGTCAAAGCGCGTCTTGATAAGGAAGGTCGCTGCAAATATTATAAACGGGTTAGTAAAAATTTACGTGACGCAAAATTATAAAACTTGTGAACATGTTACACCAGATATTTAATATTATTATGCTTTTTTTACATTTTTATCTGTAATTTGGCAAAGAATGTCGATTTGTTTTGTAACGTAGAAAGAATCAGAAATCATTAATTACAAAGAAACTTTTTCAAATAAAAATTTTGTAGACAAATAGAAATAGGTGTATATAATATATATTTTTTTAAATATTATGGTTAATTTGAAGGTTTTTAGAATACATTTATTAACAAGCTGGGTTACCCGGTTTCGCTCGGGACAACATTCGAGTGTCTGAAATATTTCACACTCATGTTCCCGATTCCATATTCCCGAACATTCCACCATTTTCCAGAATGTTCCGGGATGTTCTGGAACGTTGTGGAATGCTCTCAAATACTCTGACTGGGGTGTCCGACTCAGTGGCGGACTAAGGGGGGGGCGAAGGGGGGGCGGCCGGCCCCGGGCCCCCAGTCCTGGGGGGGGGCCCAAACGCCTCCAAATTCCCTTGATTAAATTCTAAATAAGGATTTAAGGCACCACTGTAAAAAAAATAATATTATTTCATTTTGTGATTGATGCACTTGTTAAGAATGCTCTCACCAAATTTTTAAAAAATAAATTCGAAAAATTGACGGAGATACAACATTTTATATGCAACCGTTTGAAACAGTTTGTATGTTGAATTATCCTTCAGCAAAACTTTGAATTCGTTTTATTTTTGGATGAATTATATTTTCGATTTTTTATGGTAAATTTCCATCGTTCATAAAAATAAAAATAATATAAGGGGGCCATTTATAAAACATGTCGGGACTCCTAGGCAATGCACGTCTCGGGGCCCCTACCCAATGCGGGGCCCCTAGGTAGTGGCCTAAACTGCCTTATGGACAATAGGGCCCTGCCAGAGCCGGCTTAAACATGTCGGGGCCCCTAGACAATCCACGGGGCCCCTTTACCTTATGGGCCCCTACCTAATGCGGGGCCCCTAGGCAGTTGCATATACGTCTTATGGATAATACGGAATATAATGAATTTTATTTTCGATTTTATATGGTAAATTTTCATCGATCATAAAAATAAAAATAAATGGAAGGGGGCCATTTATAAAACAATCCCTACGTCAGGGCTGGATTTAAAATTTCGGGGCCCCTAGAAAATGCACGCCTCGGGGCCCCTTTACCCTAGGGGCCCCCCTAGGCAGTTGCCTATACGTCTTACGGATAATACGGCCCCGGCTACAGTGACTGGATTTTCGAACAGTTTAAGACTTGGTACATATGGTGCATGCAAATATAGTTTTTCTTATGTGTTGTCAACCAGTATGAAAAACGTAGGTTTGAGAAAAACGCGTTCAAAATTTTGCTGAAGGCTAATTCAACAAAAAAACTGTTCAAAACGGTTTCATATAATATACAGTATCTCAGTCATTTTTTCGAATTTCCTTACAATATTTGGTGAGAGCATTATTAACAAATGCATATTTTAGAAAATGATATAAAAAAGTGACCTTTTTCTTGTGAGCTGGTGCCTTTAAAATATGCTTAATACCTATCTAAGAGGTGATTTGGAGTTGGGAGGTCCCATACAAACATCATCCCATACAGATAAAATAGGAATAAATAAATACAGCCTGAACTGGTAATTTACAATTTTTAAAAATAAAATTACTACTACTAATTTTTATAATGTCTATACAGTTTTAGTTCTAGTTTCACTTACGTATTAGATACACTTTGTATTATTTTTATTAACTTAGGCCCTTTGCTAAAGGTTATCTTATCATTACAGATAAAATAGATAGTAATAAAATAGGTAAGTAATTAAAAAGATTCAGTAGCGGACAAATGGAGGGGGGGGGGGGGAAGGGGCGGCATCTGGTCCCCGGGGGCCTCCAAACGCCTTGACGTTTCCTTGATCACATCCTAAACACGGCTTTAAGAGGAATATAAACGCTAGAAATATTTCGATTCTCATACCTGCAAAATTTAAAATTGAGCGTCTTATTTGCACGAGGCAAGTAAGCGAAAAAATGGTTTTTATTTATTTTTTGCATAATTTTATAAGAACGAAAAAAAGTTAGAACATGCAAAACCTTAATAATAGTTTTAGCCATAAAGGGGTTTTTTGAAAAAAATATCTTGTATTTACTTCGTAGTTAAGTCATGAAAAAACATTTTTTTGTGGTTTACGCTTATATTTTTTGTTAAGTAAATAATAATTTTATTGTACTTCTAATAAATTGAAATGCTAGTAAAAGTTTCGATTTATTCGTAACATATTTTTTGATGTTCATACTGTAAGCCGATTCATCGTAAAGATTAATCTAAATAGTGTCTAAATAGGATATCACGTATAACTTCACCTTGCGCGCCGCTACCCGAATTTCTACCGATTTCTTACATATCCCCATAGACATACTATATTTTGTACGTCCGTGCATATCCCCTTTAAAAATTTGAAGTTTTAAAGCTCTTAAAAAAAATTCATTTTGGAAGATAATATCTATACATTCCCCACGCCAATAGAAAAAAATCGCAAAGTATGCTCCGAAAATGATTATAAACACTTCTGATTCAGTTATTTTACAAGTTATATGTATGGAAAAATTCAGTGTTTCTTTAAATGTTGTTTTAGATAGCCCCCGAGAGCTTTTTTCTCTATTTTAAATGAGTCGTGTTTTATTAACACAATTTTAATAATTTTCGCTTCAATTTTACCGTTTTAAATATTAGCGAACTCTCTCCAACATTTGTAATTACATATCTCTCCATCTTCTTCTTTATGAGCGGGGATACGGCACCTTAAGGCACCAGGACACCATAAAAAAATATAATATTTTTTAAAATTTAATTTTCCAAAATTAACATTGCTCCCACTAAGTGTTTTTACAGCATTTCATGTGAAACCGTTTGAAATTGTGTATGTTGAATTATCCTTCAGCAAAACTTTGAATGCGTTTTTATCGTAATTTTTTTAACTCGTTTTTCAACCTGGTTGACAACATATTAAAAAAACTATAAATCCGCCTGTATGTATTTTTATTGCATTTGCATGTACCAACTCTTAAACTGTTCGAAAATCCAGTGTGTATGGCACCATGTAGGGAAATTTTCATATCTAAAAAAAGGAAAAAATAGCGGACCAGCGAATTTCGTATTCGATTTTTTAAGAAAAATAGAAGGAGGCCCTTTATAAAAAAATCCCTATGTGGTGCCATAGTGACTGGATTTTCTAACAACTTAGAAAACAGATTAAAAAAATCGCAATGTTTGCTCAGCAAATTATTATAAACACGTTTGTTTCAGTTATTTTATAAGTTATGGTTGTGAAAATAATCACAATGTTTCTTTAAATGATACTTAAGACGCCTTCCACGGGATTTTTGCTCTATTTTAAACGAGTCGTGTTTTATTAAACACTTTCACAATTTTCGCATCGATTTTATCGCTTAAATATTAGCGCGCTCCTCTAACATTCGTAATTACATATCTCTCCAGCTTCTTCTTTTTGAGCGCGGATGGGGCGCTTTAAGGCTTGGTGCATGCAAATCGGATGAATAGTTTTTCTAATATGTTGTCAACCAGGTTGAAAACGAAGTTTCGAGAAAAATGCGTCCAAAGTTTTTCTGAAGGTTAAATCAACATACAAACTGTTTAAACTTTCTTAAATTTTTTAGAATTTCCTTAAAACATGTGATTAACAAATTAATAACAAATGCATTTTTTAGAAAATGGAATACAAAAAAATTACAATTTTTGTTTACAGTGAGTCCCCCCAGGACCAGAGGCCCGTGTGAACTGAATAAAAGTCTTGTAATATTACATCAACTTTTTATCCTAGGGGAGGGGGGGCCTCATTCAGCTTTGCCGCCCCGGGCCTCTGACGGGCTTAGTCCGCCACTGGTCCGACTTCGCTCAGGGAGTTGATGTGAGATTGAATTGATGTTCGAATCCATGACGGATCTTGCTTTATGTACCCCATATGGGTAGCCCCATACAAAAAAGACTTATATTCCAGATCATTCCACAACATTCAGGAGTGTTCTGGATCCACAATGATCTGGGATGCTCCGGTATGTTCCTAAACGATACACCCTATTCCCGGATTTTCTATCCCGAATATTTAATCCCGAATTTCTAATCCCGAAGAATATTCCGGGATTTTCTTGAATGTGGTAGAATGCTCAAGAATAGGTACTCTGGAATGTTTTGAACTGTTCTAGAAAAAAAGGGGGCGAAACTTCCAGCCCTTATATCTTTAAAAGCACTCCCTTCCGGTAAAAATGGCAACTTTTTTCATGGGTGGGGAATAGAGGGCTACCAAACAATATAACTCCCCTTATCGTATAGGGCCTCGTCTTTGAGTTTTAGCGGCACGCACACTACACTTTTTTAATAATATATATTGAAGATTAAGATTATCCAAACATCTAGAACTTTCCAAATCCTTCTAGACTCACCGACACACCACTCATTTCTGAAAGCTTTCTACGACTTTCTTTTATAATATATATTGATTATATAAAAAAATTGTTAGTTAGTTAGTTAGTTAGTATATTTTTAAGTACTTACCTATATAAATTTTCTAAGAATATTTTGAAGAAAGTTTACCATTTTGTTTTCTGGTGGCCGCTTCTAGAACGTAAGAAAGAATAAATGCTAACAACCATAATAATGGGTGTTACTATCTTGAAGTGCAATAAAATTTCAAACAAATAAAGTAAGTACCAATCTACTAGGTACATTATTATTTATGCATTGAACCTCTTAGATACTCGTTAATACGGAATATTTTTTATTCAAACAGTTAGATGCTTCATTATTACGAAAAGTGAGTAGGTATTTATGTCGGGGGAGACAACAAAAAAACATGCAAAAAATTTGCATTTAATATTGTTAAAATTAATTCACTTACGCGGATTCGCCATTTTTATTTTTATCATTTTTATTTAACATTTCATAGACAATCAATCAATGCTGCCAATCATAGAAAAATATTATTGCCATATAACACAATAATCTATTCACCAAAGTGAATGCATTATTAACAAGTTTTTAGGTAGATACCCATCTTCTCGTAAATAGATAATTGGAATGAAAAAGCCATCGATTCCTTTCATAAATTGTATTCATAATTAGTGTTGTATATACTCACAAATATGTAACAACAATTTATTATCCTGCCTTTTTAGAAATTTCAAAATTGGTATGCTAGAAGGTTTGCGACATTAGACTGCACAGTGCACACCGGCCATTAGCCGTTTTACATTATGCCTTTTTCATACCGATTCCCACATGGAAACTATATATGGATCCATACGAAAAATATTTGCTTTACACGATCATTATTTTAATGTTTATAATTTCATCCAAATATTTGCCATTAGAGAAATAATAATATTTTGGGATGGTAGGTACTAATTCGTAAAAAGAGACAAAACTTTGAACATAGCTATATACAAGGGCGGATTTAGGGGGGGGGGGGGGGGGCATGGGGGCACGTCCCCCCCCCCAGGATGATATTTTTGTGTACCTACTGTGGAGATTCCATCACAGTACATACTTATAAGCAAATCAAATTATCAGAGTTGTTAAAATAACAGAAAGAACATGAGTCAAACTTTTGTCTATTTCTGACTGGAATTGCGAATTTTGTTCGTTGCATCCCATTCATGCACTTGCAAATGAAAGATGAAAATCAGCGTTTGTGAGAGCGGTACGGTCGGGGGAAAGCGCGGTCGGAAATGCCCCCCCCCCATTAAAGTCGACAAACTCAAATTTAGACTTCATAAAAAATTGGTCGTCCTGGGGGGGGGGGGGTGGGGGGGATTGTGCTCTTGAGGGGTACCCCCCATCCGCCCCTTGTGCCCCCCCCAGAAAAAAATCCTGGATCCGCCCTTGGCTATATAATATAATGATTATAATAGAATCATCTGTTATTTGACCTTATCTTTGCCGTCAACAAATCATAAAAAATACGCGCAAAATTCACAATACAGGTATTCGGTATATATACTCAATACATTCACAATCAGTAGGTATTAGAAAGGTAGGTACATATTTTGTAGATGTTTAATAAATATTTTTAATATTAATGAAAAAACTTGAAAAATTTGCACATCGTAATATAATTATGTGCATCAAAAACAATGACAGACGACAGATATCAAATGACGACCTCTGTGTTTCCTCGCTCCTACCACAAGGGTTTCTTCAAGACTCTCTCACTCTCCTTCCTACGCCGATTCGCCGAAGGAAATTATTCTGCTTTGGGCCTCCTACGTAGAGATTGTAAAAAATAATGTTAGCCATCTTAAACTGTACGAAAATTAATATCGAAATAAAAGTCCCTTTTTATCTCGAATCGATGTTGTTATATGGAAACTGGTCGAAAAAATGCATCTCGTAAAACGAACATAAGATATCTACTTCTTTAAGACTCCGTAGTAAGTAGGTATTCAAAAAGAACAAGAAGATAGTTTTAAAGGTGATGTATGGAGCTTGCTAATATGAAAAATTATTATAATTAAGCAAAAATTGTGAAATAAAATTAAAAATAGTCAAGTCAATAGTCAGTAAAATTATAATGTCTAAAGCAGCATTTATTTATTAATTTTATTTTAGGGAAATTAACAGTTTACAATAATGATTATTTTTTACATGTATAATTTACCTAACTGAGAAACCAATTATAGATTTCCTCATTTTACTAAGTCACGTGGGGTAACCGTACGCGGAGTGTAAGTGTTCGCAGTGGTGTTTCCGACAAGATCGTACCTGTTTCTCGTCCGCGCGTTCCTTAATTAAATAGCGTTTTGGGTCGCACTAAAGCAGGACATGTGTACAGTGAATCCTAATTTGAATATAAAAAATGGTATTAAATTCTTAAATTTTTCATCTCCGTTACCGATGTGTGCTGTTGTGTAACTAATGCGTCGATGACACAGGGCGAGTTTACAAGCTACTATCTCGGAAATTCACTATCTGTTAGTAAACTCGCTCAGTGTCATCGTGTTACTTGCTAACTAGCAGATTGTTGACAATCCACGGAAAAAGTTGAAAGGTCCTCAACTTTACACGCTACAAGCCGACTCGTGATTGGTTTATTTGTGTTTCCAATATGGCTGCCAAAAACCAGCTGATTTCGACTGTCAACTGTCTGAAGGATTAGTTCACGTTATTTCAGCTATTGGCGCTAGCAGCTACGTGCGAGTCCAGTTTCCTACAAAAATGTCGCGAGCTACTGAGCGAGTGGACAGTTTTGTGTGTCATCATGACAATCTCACTCGCCGATTCACCCGCTTTTAAATTTAGTAGATAGTAGCTTGTAAGCTCGCCGTGTGTCATCGAGCCTTAACTGTGTCAGAGCGATCTGGTCTATGATAATTTTTGGTGAAATATGGTTAGTTATACGGGTGCAAAGTGGTAATTCTAATAAAAATAACCACTAATCTGATTTTTTAAGATTATTGAATTTCGATGTGAAGGGGTAAGTGTGCTGGGGTAAGCGTACGCAATTAAATGAGTGCGAACACTTACCACTCTACATAAAATTGATTTTGTAGCGTAATATTTCAACTCTCGTTATTAACAAATCAGTCCTATACGTCCCAATATTTGATATAAGCCATCTGCCAAAAGAAACGCATGCACAAAACGACGAAAAAATGTTTGAAGTCTGAAATAAGTCCCTATAAAACAAACTTTAGGAAACACAGAGAGAGGCAGATGCAAAAATGGTCCGAAAACCAATAAATAAAACCATTAAAATCGGACGACCACCATTGCAAGAAATCCGCACCACAAAGCGTAAGGCGAGAGATTCCAGAGTTCAAAACTGTTTTAAGAGGGCACAAAAGCAGGCTGCTGAGGACTATTTTGCCCACAATGAAAGGAGAAATATCAAGATCCGCCAACAGAGGATTGGATGGAATGTATTCTCTGTAAAGCACGGTGGCATGAGAACTGCACAGACCACGATAAGGGGCAATTTAAGTGTGATTATTGCAATAGGGCGTAACTGTTCGCACTGCGAACAGTTACCCTACGGTATGCGAATACTTACCCTACACACGGGGTAAGTGTACGCAATCGACATGCATGTAAACTTTTTTATATAACTTTTTGATTTATGAACCGTATGAGGTTTTTATGTTTGTTTGCGATGCCTTAATAATCAATCATCTTAATAAACAAGAGAAAAATGCAAAATACCTAAAGATTTTTAATACAAAAATCCCAATGTAAAAATTGCGCACGGTTACCGCACGTGACTCAACCTGTATTCATAACAGCTGAACATGGAAAAAAATGTTTTACATAATTACACTTACCCGCTAGACAATAAATGTACCAAACCACCCATCGCTAGACAAACCCTGCTTTGCCAAACAAACCATTCAAAACCTGGGATGTTTTTAAAATTATGATGACATGCAGCTTTCGTAGTTTACCTCAATCCAATAATTCGAAGTAGGTAGGTCCTTATTTGTTTTTATTTTGACGAGAATTTATTTTATAAGATTGGTACTTCAGACAAATGTCATATTTAATTGTCCATTAGAAAAAAGGAATATATTTCGTATTATCCGTGCATCAAACTTCGACAACACGAACGTTCCGTATGATCCGTGAGGTGGACTCTATATATATTTACCGGTTCATCAACAAAATCAAAACTGCAGGTGGCCAATCGAAAGTAAAAAACTTCAAATAAATGTAGTTGGGAAACTTGATGGTTGTAAATTGTACCTAACAGGGAGCGAATTTTATATCTAATGGAAACATGAAAAGCAATTTCTACCTACTTAATAAAATAAAATATGCAATAATCTACGCATTCACAGATGGCGCCAATCAAATTATTTCAGGTTTTTAATGCTTTTTGCACGTTAGGCTTTAAAATATTAAGGTAAATTAATTGTTCCCGATCGTACATATTTAATTAGAATATAAATAAATAGTTTTGTCCATTATCAAACCCAAATCTTTCAAGAACGGCTAAAAAATTCAATTTTGTATCGGTGACTCAATCCAATACTGTATTTTTCAGCCTTTCTTCAAAGATTTGGGTTTGTTTATGGACAAAACTATTTATTTATATTCTCATTAAATATGTACGATCGCGAACAATTATTTTACTTTAATATTTTAAAGCATAACATGCAAAAAGCATTGACAACCTAAAATAATTTGATTGGCGCCATCTGTGAATGCGTAGATTATTAAGATAATTTGATTGGCGCCATCTGTGAATGCGTAGTTTATAATCTACGCATTCACAGATGGCGCCAATCAAATTATTTTAGGTTTTAAATGCTTTTTGCACGTCACGCTTTAAAATATTAAAATAAATTAATTGTTCGCGATCGTACATATTTAATTAGAATATAAATAAATAGCTTTGTCCATAAACAAACCCAAATCTTTCAAGAAAGGCTGAAAAATACAACATTGGATTGAGTCACCGATACAAAATCAGCCTTTCTTGAAAGATTTGGGTTTGTTTATGGACAAAACTATTTATTTATATTCTAATTAAATATGCACGATCGCAAACAATTAATTTACCCTAATATTTTAAAGCGTAACGTGCAAAAAGCATTAAAAACCTAAAATTATTTGATTGGCGCCATCTGTGAATGCGTAGATTATAACGTACGTGGCGTTTAACCTTAATCGTGTAGAACACACTGAAAATCGCTCGTTTAATAATATTTTTTTTCATTATCTAGTGTGTTTTTTTTTTAAATATTAAATTCCTTTCTATAGAATAATAATTTTAATGATGTTTTCCACACACAGCTTAATCTGAATCAACGGTAAGATGAATCGTCAAGGAAGGGGAAAAGGCAGAAGGAAAATTTGAAACATTTTTAACGGTGACTCAATCCAATATTGAATTTTTCAGCCTTTCTTCAAAGATTTGGGTTTGTTTATGGACAAAGCTATTTATTTATATTCTAATTAAATATGTACGATCGCGAACAATTAATTTATTTTAATATTTTAAAGCGTGACGTGCAAAAAGCATTTAAAACCTAAAATAATTTGATTGGCGCCATCTGTGAATGCGTAGATTATAATCTACGCATTCACAGATGGCGCCAATCAAATTATTTTAGGTTGTTAATGCTTTTTGCATGTTACGCTTTAAAATATTAAGGTAAAATAATTGTTCGCGATCGTACATATTTAATGAGAATATAAATAAATAGTTTTGTCCATAAACAAACCCAAATCTTTGAAGAAAGGCTGAAAAATACAATATTGGATTGAGCATTGAAATGGCAACACCAAGATGGTTCATAAGACAATAAATGTATGTTTTTAAAAACACTTCGGCTAAAATACATATTTCATAGCGTATTTGTACTTTCAAAAATTTTGCACGAAAAACTGGAATTTAATAGAAGTAAAATAAAACAAAACAAGTTTTAAGTGGGCGTTTATTTCGATATAAAATCGTAGGTACTTAAAATTTTGAGTCTATTAATTGAACACCCGACATTATTGTCTTCGTCCTCATGTGATTTCTTCTTCTGTATCTTCATCTTCATCTAAACGTATTATCAGTTCATCGATATCAACATATATAGTACCTACTGCCTCGTGCATAATATTCTGCCTCAATTTTCATCACGTGTTTTGCAACAATTTTTCCAATCATCAGCACTATTATGATATTACATATTATTATTATGCTATTTTCCGTTTTCCCGGTGTTTCAAATTTTCCTTCTGCCTTTTCCCCTTCCTTGACGATTCATCTTACCGTTGATTCAGATTTACCTGTGTGTGGAAAACATCATTAAAATTATTATTCTATAGAAAGTAATTTAATATTTTAAAAAAACACACTAGATAATATTTCATTCAGAAAGAATTCAGCTAGGCAGCATTGAAAAACGCAGTATATAACTTCTCTTGCACCACTACGTATTGGTTTATTAATTTTAATTCAATTCAAACAATGCACAGGCAAACAATGAAAAAAAATATTATTAAACGAGCGATTTTCAGTGTGTTCTACACGATTAAGGTTAAACGCCACGTACGTTATAATCTACGCATTCACAGATGGCGCCAATCAAATAATTTTAGGTTTTTAATGCTTTTTGCACGTTACGCTTTAAAATATTAGGGTAAATTAATTGTTTGCGATCGTGCATATTTAATTAGAATATAAATAAATAGTTTTGTCCATAAACAAACCCAAATCTTTCAAGAAAGGCTGAAAAATACAATATTGGATTGAATCACCGATACAAAATCAGCCTTTCTTGAAAGATTTGGGTTTGTTTATGGACAAAACTATTTATTTATATTCTAATCAAATATGCACGATCGCAAACAATTAATTTACCCTAATATTTTAAAGCGTAACGTGCAAAAAGCATTAAAAACCTAAAATTATTTGATTGGCGCCATCTGTGAATGCGTAGATTATAACGTACGTGGCGTTTAACCTTAATCGTGTAGAACACACTGAAAATCGCTCGTTTAATAATATTTTTTTTCATTATCTAGTGTGTTTTTTTTTAAATATTAAATTCCTTTCTATAGAATAATAATTTTAATGATGTTTTCCACACACAGCTTAATCTGAATCAACGGTAAGATGAATCGTCAAGGAAGGGGAAAAGGCAGAAGGAAAATTTGAAACATTTTTAACGGTGACTCAATCCAATATTGTATTTTTCAGCCTTTCTTCAAAGATTTGGGTTTGTTTATGGACAAAGCTATTTATTTATATTCTAATTAAATATGTACGATCGCGAACAATTAATTTATTTTAATATTTTAAAGCGTGACGTGCAAAAAGCATTTAAAACCTAAAATAATTTGATTGGCGCCATCTGTGAATGCGTAGATTATAATCTACGCATTCACAGATGGCGCCAATCAAATTATTTTAGGTTGTTAATGCTTTTTGCATGTTACGCTTTAAAATATTAAGGTAAAATAATTGTTCGCGATCGTACATATTTAATGAGAATATAAATAAATAGTTTTGTCCATAAACAAACCCAAATCTTTGAAGAAAGGCTGAAAAATACAATATTGGATTGAGCATTGAAATGGCAACACCAAGATGGCTCATAAGACAATAAATGTATGTTTTTAAAAACACTTCGGCTAAAATACATATTTCATAGCGTATTTGTACTTTCAAAAATTTTGCACGAAAAACTGGAATTTAATAGAAGTAAAATAAAACAAAACAAGTTTTAAGTGGGCGTTTATTTCGATATAAAATCGTAGGTACTTAAAATTTTGAGTCTATTAATTGAACACCCGACATTATTGTCTTCGTCCTCATGTGATTTCTTCTTCTGTATCTTCATCTTCATCTAAACGTATTATCAGTTCATCGATATCAACATATATAGTACCTACTGCCTCGTGCATAATATTCTGCCTCAATTTTCATCACGTGTTTTGCAACAATTTTTCCAATCATCAGCACTATTATGATATTACATATTATTATTATGCTATTTTCCGTTTTCCCGGTGTTTCAAATTTTCCTTCTGCCTTTTCCCCTTCCTTGACGATTCATCTTACCGTTGATTCAGATTTACCTGTGTGTGGAAAACATCATTAAAATTATTATTCTATAGAAAGTAATTTAATATTTAAAAAAAACACACTAGATAATATTTCATTTAGAAAGAATTCAGCTAGGCAGCATTGAAAAACGCAGTATATAACTTCTCTTGCACCACTACGTATTGGTTTATTAATTTTAATTCAATTCAAACAATGCACAGGCAAACAATGAAAAAAAATATTATTAAACGAGCGATTTTCAGTGTGTTCTACACGATTAAGGTTAAACGCCACGTACGTTATAATCTACGCATTCACAGATGGCGCCAATCAAATAATTATAGGTTTTTAATGCTTTTTGCACGTTACGCTTTAAAATATTAGGGTAAATTAATTGTTTGCGATCGTGCATATTTGATTAGAATATAAATAAATAGTTTTGTCCATAAACAAACCCAAATCTTTCAAGAAAGGCTGATTTTGTATCGGTGATTCAATCCAATATTGTATTTTTCAGCCTTTCTTGAAAGATTTGGGTTTGTTTATGGACAAAACTATTTATTTATATTCTAATTAAATATGCACGATCGCAAACAATTAATTTACCCTAATATTTTAAAGCGTAACGTGCAAAAAGCATTAAAAACCTAAAATTATTTGATTGGCGCCATCTGTGAATGCGTAGATTATAACGTACGTGGCGTTTAACCTTAATCGTGTAGAACACACTGAAAATCGCTCGTTTAATAATATTTTTTTTCATTGTTTGCCTGTGCATTGTTTGAATTGAATTAAAATTAATAAACCAATACGTAGTGGTGCAAGAGAAGTTATATACTGCGTTTTTCAATGCTGCCTAGCTGAATTCTTTCTAAATGAAATATTATCTAGTGTGTTTTTTTTTAAATATTAAATTACTTTCTATAGAATAATAATTTTAATGATGTTTTCCACACACAGGTAAATCTGAATCAACGGTAAGATGAATCGTCAAGGAAGGGGAAAAGGCAGAAGGAAAATTTGAAACACCGGGAAAACGGAAAATAGCATAATAATAATATGTAATATCATAATAGTGCTGATGATTGGAAAAATTGTTGCAAAACACGTGATGAAAATTGAGGCAGAATATTATGCACGAGGCAGTAGGTACTATATATGTTGATATCGATGAACTGATAATACGTTTAGATGAAGATGAAGATACAGAAGAAGAAATCACATGAGGACGAAGACAATAATGTCGGGTGTTCAATTAATAGACTCAAAATTTTAAGTACCTACGATTTTATATCGAAATAAACGCCCACTTAAAACTTGTTTTGTTTTATTTTACTTCTATTAAATTCCAGTTTTTCGTGCAAAATTTTTGAAAGTACAAATACGCTATGAAATATGTATTTTAGCCGAAGTGTTTTTAAAAACATACATTCATTGTCTTATGAGCCATCTTGGTGTTGCCATTTAAAACCTAAAAAACGATCGCAGCGCCATAATTTATTTTCTACACTTTCTTGCCAAACTATACATCAGATTGTAAGTGGGTACTATATGAGATATCCAAATTACATAATAAAAACAAAATATCACACAACAAGATGAAAAAATGTAAAGTATAGGTAGGTGAAATTCATATATTTAAACATAAATATTAATTTAAAAAAAATTAAAATAGGTATAAAATTTAATAATGTTACCTACTATGTTTCGAGAGTAGGTATTTCGTTTTGCATTTGCTTTTAAAATACACAAATAAATTAGATAACAATAAATAAATAAACAATAACAATAAAAAAATTATTTCTCTCATCTTTAGGGATGCTGTGTCCAGGTTCTTCTTGATTTTTAAGTAAACTACACTGTATTTCAGCAGGAGTGGGCAGAGATAATGGAACAAATAGTTTTGAAGTGAAAACTTTTTTAGCACCGTTGTGATTTGAAACTAGATGCGAGAGAATGAGATCTCCTCTTTGTGCGGTGCTTCGTTTCCTCCCCACTCTGCCTACTTCGGTTTTCTGAGGGTTTCACTTCTACTGCGTGTGAAGTGCACACTTGTAATTTTTTTTTATTTATCGTGAGACATCACAAGAGCGCCTCTATCTGTACAGTGTAAAGACAGGTGAACTATGTCGCCACCCGGTTGGGTAGCGTTGTGAGGTGGGTTAAGGTAGGAGGAAAACAGATGCTGGAAGCTCGTTCCACATATGAGCCGACTTACACAAAGACGAGTCGAAGAAAGACCCGTTCCCATGAAGCCAACATCATATGTGAATGGGTATCCCGCTCGTGTCCGTCGAGTTTAACGCACCGGGGCACCAGGGATCAATGATGATAGCAACCTAGTGCCGGCTTCATTAAAATACATACTCTCGTTAATTCAAACCTGCGATAATTCGAACCTCTCTATAATTCAAAGTTATCACGAGTTCCCTACGAAATCTCTTTATATTTCGAACTAAATCCATACATTTTTGTACACTTGGTAATTCAAACGAAAAAATCATTGCTATATAACAAAACGACGCGTTAATTCGAACTCATCGGCGTTTAACATTCGACAATTCAAAGTTGCAGAGAGAAAGAGGCGGAAAGATTGTTACACACACGTTAGTACAAATACAATTTTGCGACAAGTTCAAACGTGTATTGTTTGTGTTATGATTAGTTTGTGACACACAAGTCTGAGCAGCAGCAATGTGCTTTGAAGCAAACCAGTATAACGGAGTTCTTTCTTTCGAAAGATTAATTAATTCACATTATGATTACATGTATGTACACGAATGTACCTATAAACTTTTGTCATTGTTATAGAATAGGAGTTAATAAATAATAATTGATCAACACTTAAGAATTCGAAGTTTTATTTATTTACTCTCACAAATTTCGAACCATTTGATATTTCAAACACTCGATAATTCGTAATATTTTAAGAGTCCCTCGAGTTTCGAATTATCGAGAGTCGACTGTATAACAAAATCAGCATACTTACAATTCATCCGTGCGTTAGGGATGGCAATTGGTCTGTTAACAACGGATTGTCAATCAGAGAGCGCCCTACTTCGCACATAATAAACTATTTCGGGGCTCCAGCCCAATAGTGGATTCCAAATTAAATTGTTGGGTCAAGTTAAATCCCCATTAAATAAGCTGGTCGAAGAATCTGCTAGCCCTACATACAAGTACAAGACGCACAGTCAGAGTTACTCAGGCTTCCATGGAGCCCCGATGTTTGAGCCGGTCTGGTATACTTTCTTCAATAATTTCAATTGTATCTTTATTGGGGAGGGTGTTCCCATAAAATTGCACCCGACAGTCAAAATTAGAATCTGTTGGGTTTTTAAGTCGTTGAAACTGACCAGGTCAACCTTACCCCAGGCATGCACGAGTCGTCTAGTGGTGGTAGTCAATGTTTTCTCTCAAAACTTCCCGATTTGCTCGGTAATCATAATTGGAAGGGGGAGTCGTTAAAAGATAACCCTCATGAACGCCATGAACGGTACCTACTGTCGTTAGGGAGCGATTTCGGTCGAAAAATGGACCACTTTTATTTTTCTGCGATTGATTTCGGTCCATAAATGGACCACATTTTCCTACCATACGTAAAACCATTTATTTAAAACATTTTCTTAGCCAGCCGTTTATTTTAACACGAAGCTATTGAAACGCTTTATCTATTATGACCATAGATGTGGCAAATCTGAACTTCGTATACTATTTTAGAACAATGTTAAAAAATAAATTTTTAAAATATTGTTTTCCCGCCGAATTTTTAACAGCTGTTTACGGATAAAATGAAGTCCCTTTTCAATGGATATGCACCTTTCATTATCAAGTATACCATAGACAACATACAGAAACCAAAAATATTCTGTGTTGACCCGAATAAGTATCCCTCACGGCAGTTTCAAGTAATAAACAAAAATTTTAACAAAACAAAAAACGACTTCAAAAATGCACTAAAAAGTAAAAAAATAATTTCGTACGATTGTTATTTTTGGAGTCGGTGTCAACAAAACAAAAAACGATTTCAAAAATGCACTAAAAAGTAAAAAAATTATTTCATACGATTGTTATTTTTGGAGTCGGTGTCAGCCAAGGTAACTACATATATAGGTAGTTATAGGTGAGATAGTGGACCAAATTAAAATGGGACCACACCAGCTTTCTAATTAAAAAAGAATCATCAATATCGAATCACCCAATCAAAAGTTTTGAGGTAATAAACATAAAAAAATAAAAATAAAATACCGTCGAATTGATAACCTCCTCCTTTTGAAAGTCGTTTAAAAACACTCAAAATTCGCGCGATTATAAACTTTACGATTTTTTTATAGTTTTTTTATAAATCCTACAAATATGAGATAAACGGTTAAATACAGATTAATTCATTGGCTATATTTCATTTTTTTTTTTCTTTATTTTTTCCCATTGTATCTACATACATACAAAAGTAATTTTACATAATTTCTAAATACTAATTATAATTTTACATAATTTCTTAATACAGTAAGAGTAAATATAAGGTACAAGTAATGTAAAAGTTAGCAATAAGTAAAATATATAATAGAAAAGAGTAGGTAATGGGAACCCACTAAGGCACTGCCTGTGTGTGGGTAATATAAACAAGATTGCTATATAAGTTTTTAGATTTTCACGGCCAAAAGCATTTTCGTTGTTAGTTTTTGGGGTGTTATGCCGTGTTGCGCTACCTCCTACTATAGCCGACGTTTCGGACAGCGTTGCAGTGTCCATCATCAGGGCAGATCCGGTAGATCCGACGATGTGTAATTGTTAGTGTAAACGTGTAAAGTGTGTGATTATTTACTTGGAAGCGATACCGTGTCGCCAGCTTCAATTCACTACGAGCTGGTAGGTATTTCAGGAGAAAGGGAACTGCGATTTTAGTGAAAGCGCAGTATTTACGTTAGCCTGGGGTCCGTCCATGTGAGAATTGCCGACGAAAGTGGCGCCATCCTTATTCTAGAATTAGTTGCGATGGGCAGTCCGTTGTCGCCAGTACTAGCTAACTTTTTTATGGAGAAGTTTGAAGAAGTGGCACTCGACACAGCCTCGGCTGTTCCCAAGGTATGGTGGCGTTATGTCGATGATGTCTTCGCCATTTGGCCTCATGGAACAGAAAAATTAAACAAATTTCTGGATCATCTTAATTCACTCCACAGTAAAATTAAGTTCACAATGGAGCTGGAAAACGACGATAAAATCCTGCCTTTTCTAGATGTGGAGGTGATGCGAAAAGAAGATGGTAATCTAGGACATACAGTATATAGAAAACCAACGCATACAAATCGGTATCTACATGCCGATTCGCACCACCACCCAGCGCAGAAGAGAGGACTTATCCATACTTTGGTGACCCGAGCGACCAGAATATGTGAAGAAACAAAACTTGGAGCAGAACTTATAAAGCTGACCGATGCACTGGAGCGCAACGGTTACCCGGCAAGTCAAACAAGACAAATTATAAGAACCAAATCTACACCGAACGAAGACAGAGTTGAACAAGAGTCAAAAGCCTGTGCTTTCCTGCCTTTCGTTCACAATGTGACAGACAGAATTGCCAGGCTGTTGAGAAAAGAAAGCATCAAGACTGTCTTCGGAACCACTACTAAAATCCACGACCTACTGAGGTCTCCAAAGACCAAGTTTCCTCTGGAAGCAGATGGAGTGTATAAACTCAGCTGTTCCGGATGTGACAAAGTTTATGTAGGACAAACAGAGCGGACGATTTCCAAAAGGATAGCTGAACATTTTCGTGCTTGTAAACTCGGCCACCCTGATAAATCGGCAATCGCCGAGCACTTAATTGAGACCGGCCATTACTTTGGATTCGTTCCTGAGGTCCTGGGAAGACCCAAAACTTACAGATCACGCCTGATTACGGAGGCCATCGAAATCTACAAAAATCCAATTAATATTAATAGAGACGACGGAGCTAAGCTCAACAGCTCTTGGTATCCGGTAATTGACGGCTACACCAAAGCTAAACGCAAAAAAAATACCATGTCTAAGTATACTGTAATATCATATAATAATACAATATAAAGGTATAAAACCTTTTTTGCTTATATTGGCTACTTTCGCTTTAACCACTTGAACTCTGTTGTCTAATTCTAGAATAAGGATGGCGCCACTTTCGTCGGCAATTCTCACATGGACGGACCCCAGGCTAACGTAAATACTGCGCTTTCACTAAAATCGCAGTTCCCTTTCTCCTGAAATACCTAACAGCTCGTAGTGAATTGAAGCTGGCGACACGGTATCGCTTCCAAGTAAATAATCACACACTTTACACTAACAATTACACATCGTCGGATCTACCGGATCTGCCCTGATGATGGACACTGCAACGCTGTCCGAAACGTCGGCTATAGTAGGAGGTAGCGCAACACGGCATAACACCCCAAAAACTAACAACGAAAAAGATTGCTATATATACATCAATAAGTATATGTAAAAAATGTAAATTTTAAACTAAAGGTTTAGAAATATAGTAATCTGTGAAAACATTATAGTAAAATAAAATAAAATAGTGAAACATAAATTTTTTTGTTAAAGTAAATAAAGTTAGAATTGTATTGAAAAGTGAAACATGAAGGTTTTCAAATAATTTATAGAAAAAATGTTCCAACATCTGCATCATTCAACCATAATTTTAATTCTTTTACGTAAAGTGATATTTTATCTGCCATTTGAATGTGTTTTGGTAGAAGATTAAAAGTACGAGGACCAATAAAGCTGCTATGTGTTTGCATTAATTTGGTATTGGTTTGGGGGGAGTAAAACATATTATTAGTTCTTTTGCTAATTCTATTTTCATTTTTTACGAAGCAATTTTTATTTTTATAAATATATTTCATAGTCTGCAATATAAATAATTTACGGATATTGAATATTTTTGTCTCTTTGAATAATAACTCTGTTGAGAATGTTTTTTTTCTATTATACATAACTTTAATAATGCGCTTTTGAGTGGTTTGTAAAGGCTCAATAAATGCATCAAGCGCACCACCCCTTATATTATAATAAGTTTTTATATCTCCATGCTAAAATTCGAAGATATGATTTTTTCAATGTTGGTGAAAAATTTTAATAATTAACTTCTGGGAAATCTCAAGCAATCGAGGCAAATTTATTTCTCCCTACGTAATCGCTCCAATGGTTAGCATAAAGCAATGAATTGGGGCAAGTGCACCGAGATTGTTGATGTGCAACAAAAACAGCGTTAGCGACAGCGCAGATCCTTGTGGCACTCCCGCATTGATTTGGTGCGGAGAGGAAGAAGAGCCGTCAATTGAGTATCTGGATGCAAAAACGACCTCATTGCAAAAATCGTCTTTTGAGATATTCGCGTTTAAACCTTTTCAACTAATATAATTCATCAACTGTAGTACTTTTGTTCAACAGTATTTAATCTTATAATTAACACATCTTTCTTCTGTTATATTTTTAATGTTTTTGACAAAAAAATATTAACCCTTTGTTTTTTAAATTAAAGAAAGTAGGTATGATATTATAGAGGTCGTCCTTGAATAAAACCGTTTTTATCCTTATTTATAGGGATAAAATAACTAGAACTTCATTGTTTTTCTTATTTTAAGTGATTAAATAATAAGAACATTGTTGTTTTTATAATATTTTATTTATTATAAAGTATCTAAAACAATAAAACATGAGTTTTTAAATAAAAATGAAATTATTCAAGAGATGTCATTTTTTCATTTTGTTTTATAATATTAATCATCGGTGTCTGAAGACTCGTCTTCTACAACTTCTGGATTATTAGTAATATTGACAAAAGATGAAATATTCTGAAGCCAATTTGCATTTTGCGGCTTCATGAACTTCAAAAGACTCAATAAGTCTTCTTTTTTTCCTTTTTTGATTCCGGGTTTCTTCGCATCAATCAAATTCAGGTTTTCTTCCACTTATTTTCATTTCTAGGTTTCTTTAAACCTATTTTTTCGGGAGAAGAATCAGAGCTGTCAGATGCAGTGGACGCCATTTTGTATTTGGTATAGTAGTAAGTTAATCTAGGATTTCAATCCACTTGACGTTTTATATGCAAAAACTACTCTCCAAGTAGGACAAAACCAATGCTTATAGCACAATCTAATTTTAATACAGTGGGTAAAGAAGGAATCGATCGTTCAAATAAAACGTTTTAACGAAAAACGACCTCCGGTCCCTGAGGTCGTTTTTGCATCCAGGTACTCAATTGAGGTATGATTTTTTTTTTCTTTGAGAAAGTTCGCAATCAAACTATATGTTGGTAACTTCCCGAAAAGGACAGCCGGTGCCAGACTCTACCGAAGGCTTTGGAGCTATACAACCTGACGACGATTTGAGTAAATTCCAAACTCTCCAAGCATACGATACAAATATGCGTCCCGTATCGTCACATACCAATGTTTGGGACCACTCTTTGCTGCATTCACATTCGTACTTACATCAATATTGAATTCGTCCTTCTCTGCGGAATTCCTGCTCCGCTGTTACATGGGTAGCTATCCAATATAGGCTACCTATAACAATAAAAAATATACCTATTTTATACGGTGGCGCAGCTTGCGATCAAAATGATAAATAATTTAATTATTTTAATATTATGATGGAGGTTAGGTACTTTATTTGCACCTTCCATACGTCCTCATTCTCATTAATAATAATAAATTGTTGTCATTCTCCGTACTTGAACCAGATTACATCTAAAATTAAATCCAAATAAATAAATTTTCCGGAAACGCGGCAATTGCCAAATAAATTATAATGGTTATGCATAAATATTTGTCATATTTCATCATTTTCACGCGTAGGTACCTATATATCATTCGTCGTAGGTGTCTACGTATATTTTTGGTAGGTGTATCATAAAAAAATGCCAATTTCGGTTTTGTGTCTGTCTGTAACTTTGTTATAATGAGTGGATTTTAACCAATCGGAGGCTGCAATCGTCACTGCCATGACTTCCTGGATGGAGTCCCCCTGTTCGCCCTCTGTAGACGAGAGATAGTCAAATTTCCCACATAAACGAATATTTACATATATGATGGTAGATACATATTTATTTTTGAATGACCTTTATCACTTCTCTTCTGTTTATATTTTATTCAATGTATGTGTTATTATTTTTGTATTAGGTATTTCGAAATGCGGAACGTATTGTATTGCACTTCCCCCGCATAAATTCTGGAATAAACTGTTATTATTAACAGCTTGCTTGCCACCTATTGCATTTTTTTTACAAATTTCATAATGCCAGAGCTCACCAGTAGTTTTATACAAACCTTGTACTGACAATAACGAAAACAAAAAAAGAATTATCCAATTTGGTGTTTCAATCCAGTCGTTCGGAAATTATGCGTGTACATACATTTCGGCGATTAATTTTTATTTATATACCTAGATAGATTTATATAGATGAGCAAGGTATATCTTTCAATAATTTAACAAAATTTAATTATTATTTTGCATTTCGCTGGGTTTTTCACTCGCAGAAGAAGCCCGTGGCCAAACTAATCTCAGAGTTTAAATATTTGTTTATTTACTTAGTTTGGACATTTTTTTTCTTATTACTAAACTTATTCTCTATGTAAACCTATGTAATAATCTGTAATGTGTGTGTTCAAGAATAGAAATAAATAAATAAGTCATCTCACCGCTTTGACAATTTTATCTTTCTCAAAATATGATATCTACAGTTATATTTTTAAACGCCTTCAAAACAGGACGGAGGACCGAATCAACCTTATTTGTAACGTTTATTTAGTATTATCAAGTTTTATTTGTAGAATTAACTTTTTTCCTTATTTAAACAATTATATAGATATTAATCAAATTTATAAAAATAGTTTGTTTACGAATAAGTTTCGCTGTGTAATTAGTATTACGCATGACAGCTGTTTCGCCTTCTGAAGGCATTATCAGAACGCGAAATACCTTCAGAAAGCGAAACAGCTATCAAGCATGATAATAATTACATAGCGGAAATTGTCTCGTGAACGAACACTTTTTATAAATTGACCGGGACTTCAGCTAGTTATAATAAATTATAATATTATAACTAAGTCCCCGGCGATGCCCGGACGCGTATTTCCAAAACCTATACCGGTTCAGTCACGGTAACATTTTAAAAATCAAAATTTAAATATTCAGAAATAAAATTATTAATTTCTACAATATTAGAAAACTAAAAAAAAATGAATGAAATAGGGTCGTTCTGAAGTTATGGCCTGACCAAGGGAAACAGGGATTCATTTATATATTTATGACGGGAAATTGGTTAATAGTAAGCAATAACCGATTTTTACATGTTATTTATTATTACGGGAAATTGGTTAAAAGTAAATAATAATAATATTTGGATGATTTGTAAAGCTCCTTTTTGTGAAAAATCACCTCAAGGGTGCTAAAATGGTTAATGGTTAATAACCTATTTTTTCGTGGATAATCTACTACACTATATAAAGAGGTAATATTTGTTTGTTTGTTTGTGTGTTTGTTTGCATCAAATAGGCTCCGAAACTACTGAACCGATTTGGAAAATTCTTTCGCTGTTGGGAAGCTACACTATCCCTGGGTGACTTAAACTATATTATAATTTAAAAAAATATATGCATCCTTACTAAAACTTCAATAATGTAACCCAGGGTGTAAAAAAATTACCTAAAATATTCTTTAAATCGCGTGCGCTGCGAAAACTATGGATGATAGAATAAAATAATGTACTATGACTTTATAGAACACATAATTATTTACAAAAAAAGTCGCGAGAGCATATGTCTAACTATTATGGTTATGCCACAATAAAATTTAATTTAAATGTCGCCGCTTGAAAAGGCTCTTTATTTGTATCTTGGTTTTAATCCTTATCAAAATAAATTACTTCATATTCAAGACGGCTTCAATACCTTTATTTAACTTATTGAATTTTTTCAATTCGGATATTTAATTAGAAAGATATCACGAGTTTAAAATTGTTAGTATTAGAAAAAAGTTTCGGCTACGGGCCGGGCGGGAGAGGAGTCAAGAAATGCAGTGCCAGGGGGGGTTGGCGGGACGGGGGAGCGGGAGAGCGGTGGTGGGGAAGGTGGAAGTGGAACGCTGGAGGGGAATGCACGGGAAAGGACATGTAAGAAGTAACATTTTATTTATTTGAATATGGCATATATTATAAAAGAAAGTCCAAAAAAACGTGCAGCTCGCAAAAAATCAGAAACGAGTCCCGGTTCGATCAAGGGAGTTATATGGTGTGGTAGATCTCTATCCCCCCTAGTGAATAAGGGTATCCGTTTTTACCTAAAGGGCCTGCTTTTAAAGATATAAGGGCTAAAAGTTTCGCCCTCTTGAAATTTCTAGAACAGTCTTCCGGAAAGTTCTAGAAGGTTCCATAGAGCTGTAGAAAGTTGTGGAAGGAGTGGCGGAGTATGTCGTGGAATGATCAGGAATAGGGAATCGGGAACATCATTGTGCAACATTCCAGAACACTATCTTATTGTCCTGAGCGAAGCCGGGTAACCCAGCTAGTGTTAGATAATTTAAAAAAAAAAACACAAGAAATACGATATGGGTGTATTTCTAATGCTAAAATTAATTTCATTATCTTTATGAAGTTTTGATTTATATCAAATAGAAATTAAGTCAGGGCCAACATCGGTTTCCAATCCCATATTCAGAGAAGGTATCTCCATAGTGTGTAATTATTACATTGTCTATTCAGAAATTCCGGTGAAAATGATGGACTTGAAATTTAGGACAAAACATCCCAGAAAGTTTGGTTTATACTTATTATACCCCTCTTGGAATACTTCAGTACCTATGTATATTGGGCTATATTACCAACCCTAATACTGACACAGCATTTCCATAACTTATTTATTAATTATTTCTTTATTTATTAACTTTCAGAATAAGTATTCACATTGAGTGTCGGGTTAGCGACGCAGTTACGTTGAATCACAACTTTTTATTCGATTTAATATAACAATCATCTTTTGTAGGATATTTCCCCATTTTCCCCGAATTCTGATAATACGACCTTATTTGTTAATTTTCCATTAAATTATAGAAAATCACCGTGCTCCCACGAATATAATAATCGACTTATAACAGATTTAATCGGTTATTTCACACATTCGTGCACATCCTGACCGAGAATCGGATCGGTTAAAGCAATTGTGAGCAAAATATCCATTGTGGAGACCAGATCATTGGTCATCATCCATTATGTAAGCAGTAGCGGGAAACCCAAACAGAATTATCCTCAGTAAATAAATAATTCGAGAGGATATAATGATGCGGCGGAAGTGCATATAAAGCGCTGGGAACGCTGGGAAATTGTCATTTCCACTTATGGTTCATAATCAGTAGTGTTTTAGTTCTACGCAGCATAGTTGCGACAGTGATTTTATGGAATATACCAAACTCAGGTTAATCTTTTTTTTTTGTTTACATAATTTATCGATTATTATCGATTTGTGCTTTTTTCCAGAAATATCTTTAACCATTACGGACCACAGAATTTTAATATACCTATTAATTGAATTTGTGTTTAATTCGTAGAACTACGTTTAATTTTATTTATTTTTAAATGTAATTATAATTATTTATTTATTTATACTGGGTTTTACAGATGTTCGCACTTACGTGAGAACAATCCCGTTATAAAACTCAGTTATTACACAATTATAAAAATCTACAATTACATACGAGAACAATTAAATATAGATACATACAATTAGAAAAAGAAAAGAATTATATACAAGCTCACTCAAGTAACGCATTACATTGAGAGGTAAGAGATATAAGAAATACGCGAAGCATGCATAGAGAGACAATTGACACAATATAATTAGTTAGTATTTTTTAACAGCGTCAGTACTTTTTATTATTTTGACACATCTGGGTCAAAGGGTTAAAGTAGGCGATATTATTTTTAAATGTATTCATGTGAAAAATGTTATGGCGTCTTAAACAATGGGAATTGGGGATATTTATTTCAATACTGCTAAGACATAATGTAGTATCAAGATGGCCGTGAATAATTTTATGTAAACATTAGATCAGTCAATTGCCTTCTAGTTTTAAGTGTATCAATCTTGAAGTAATCACGACGTACGTCGTATGATCTGAGATGGAAATATAGCCCACATTTGAAGTATAACATTCTTGGTAATTTTTTTAACTGATTCTACAATTTTTTTTCATATTTGCTTCGGATTGCAAATAGCGCTTCCATATTTAAGTTTACTTCTAATTAAGACATTGTAAAGAATTATAATTGATTGAGGAATATTGAAAGGTTCACATATTTTGTGAATAAATCCCATCATTTTTAATGATTTGCACTTAATGTTGTTAATATGTACATCAAATAATATGAATTTAGAATCAAGAGTGATTCCTAGATCCCTTATTGAAGACACTTATATTGAAGACAATTAAATTTGATAAAGTTATTATCAAGCTCTGCAAGTATCTTAGTAAGTATTTTTGTTACAACTGTCTCTGTTTACAAAACCATTTTCAAACTGTGGTTGAACCACATTAAGACGACGTATTAATAAGAATCTAAATGTCAATTTTGGAAGCGTCTAGGTAAATTGATTTATTACTGGTCAAACCAATTTGCTGAGAAGTTAAGTAGAGAGAGTAGACACTCCATTGTATGGGAGATCTGTTTTCCCCCACCAAGTGTTATAAGGTTTCCTTAATTGTTTAATAATCACTTTACTGCTACGACTCATTTAAATGCAGAGCTTGATAATAACATTATCAAATTTAATTTTAATTAAATTTAAAAAAAAGAAATTTAATGTAATTAATGTTCCGTATGATTGTCAAACCAAACCAGCTCTCCGACTTTTCATGTACAAAACCATTTCAATAAGTTTTCGCTGTTTTACAATAAAATGCGAGGGATGGCGTATTTCATATTATATTATTATCACACATATTAAAGCTGTGTGTGTATAGTCGTACACAGCATTATGCTATGGAAGTATTACTGCGAATGATATGACCGGGTGAAGCGTTTTGGCATTATGTTCCCAGGTTGCTCTGTTCCTGTAACAGTGTAAAAATTAATTGACATGGTACTGATGTTATTGCGTTGTCTAGGTAACCCTTAAACTCACCGAAAGTGGAGTTAATTTCTATAAATATTTCCTCAGTATTTTCCAAAAGTATTTTTTCAGGCTTTGTTCACCCTTCAATTTTTAAAAATTATCCAGGTGTAAGTATAAAAAAAATCAAATAAATGCTTTTTTAAAACATTTACGTGGATGGTTTTCAGCTCTCCAAAGAAACAACAGTAACAGTTGTTCATCACTTGACGGCCTCCGTGGTCGAGGAGTAAGGCTCTTGACTAGCAATCCGAAGGTCACGGAATCAAACCCGGCGAGCGCAAATAAATTATTTAATTGATTTATGTTATTTCACAATTAAGTAATTCATTAAAAATAATCTTACTAATTCAAATTAATAAATTATTTTGTTTTTACCACTATTTTTATTTATAAAAAACCGACATGTTTCGTAAGCCAAGCTTATTTCATCGGGGTTTTAATAATACTAAATAATAATAATAATACAAAGTAATTTTTCAATTTGAATTAAAATGGTGCATCAAAATAAGTTTGCTGTTTTAGAAGAAGTAATCTTACTAATATTATAAACGCGACCGTTTATATGGATGTATGTGGGTTTGTTACTCTTTCACGCAAAAACTACTGAATGGATTTTAATGAAACTTTACAATAATATAGCTCAAACATCAGAATAACATAAAGGCTATAATTTATAAAGCTAGCTAGGAAGGGGACGTAGGAGGGTAACGGGGACGCACGGGAAAGGTGATTAACTGAGAAACAATGTATTTCTTTGAATATGGCATCGTAACGCATGCCGGGAACCTGCAGTATATAGTATGTTTGCGGCACATTCCAGGGTGGAAGATACTCTCAGTTTCGCCCTGGTGTAAGACCACCATTCAGAATTGAAACGTTGCTTGAAATGGCTTTAGCCGTGTTTGGCCAGATCTGAATAGCCAGGTATTTCCACACCTTTCTCTTTCCAATCTCCTTCCCCTCCACACTACCTTACACTACTAAACTGTGACAATAACTTTTTTTTATTTATTTTTGTTACAGAATGTGTCTATGGATACTTACGGCGTGCCTCGGGGTTGCGGGAGCACCACAACCGTATTATAACCAATATAACGGCTATGGTTCCTACGGAGGTATAGTTGCTGGTGGACCTGCTCCTCCAATCATCCTCCCTACCACCGCACCACCAATACCCACGGCTCCACCAGCAACCCTACCACCAGTTACCGCAGCACCAACTCAACCAACACTTCCACCGCTGACTCCAGCACCCACCCTTCCACCCCTCACGCCTGTCCCGACACAACCCACAGGGCAGCAGACCTTCCCTACTGCACCCCCAACAGGAACGACCACTACAACTACCACAGCCAGGCCTACTTTACCTCCTTTGACTCCTGCTCCGACCCAGGCTTTTCCCTTGATAGACCCTCGAATGCAAACTCAAGCTTCTATCAGAGACACGGAGACTCTCTTCAAATTTGGAGGGGAAGATGTTGATTATTCAGACGTGGTTATTGAAGTTCCTGGAAACAATGAAGACATGTCGTTCCCTAGAGACAAGAGACAGGTGGCAGTGGTTGCAACAGCCTCTGGCTGTGCATGCTATGTTTCTACGCAGTGCGGTGCAACTCCCAATACTGATGGTACTGGACTCATCGATTTCAGGATTGTAGTAGGGGTAAGAAGAAAATCAATCGTCAAAATGTAGGTACTTACATAATTAATATCGTTTGTCAGATTAGTTGAAATTTTAAAAATATATTTCCTCAGGGTGGAACAACATGCGCAGCTGGCTTCCGTTACTGCTGTCTTCCCACCAACTCTGGGCAGCAGTCCTGCGGGTCCCGCATGACAGGAACCTCACAGTACCCTATTGTATCTGGACAGGCGCGTTACGGAGATTACCCGTGGATGGTAATTGCTGTTGATTTGTATTTTTTTTTACACAATTACTCCAACTTAACTTTAACTCCACACATGGGGAAAATAATTTCGCGTCATCTTTGGGGAAGCTGGCTGTAGGGTCTTTTTGAGGAGAGGCAGAAGTAAAAATGGGTCTTGAAGAGACCCATATTGAAGGATGGAGGAACCCAGAGGCCGGCAAATCATTCCACAGCAGAGCTGTTGAAATCAAGAAGGAGACGTAGAAACGACCGATTCTCATTAATTTGTCAACCGTGTTCAAATGTTGAGCGCGCATTTTACGTGTTTTACCGTCTGTGGACCGGTACCGAAAGGATCAATGGCGCTAGTTCCCCGGAGCATTCCAATATAATACCGGTAGAATAAGGAAAGCATACCCACCTGACGCCTATGCTCTAAAGATTGCAATCAACGGACCGCCCGTTTCTGCACAGAATCTAGGGTTTTTTCATGTAGCTTTGGCTTCCAGACCAGAGGTGCCTGCTTAATTCAACAATAGGGCACATTTGCGATTTGTAAGGGGTCAGCAGTTTTGCAGACCCTTTATAGTATGCCCAGCTTCTAAAAGGCTAACTTTATTCTGTGTTCTATGCAGTACCCGTGAGCTGGCCACTTAGAGTAACACCAAGCACATCGATGGAACGCATATTAGGAAGATTGCTTCCTCTGAAGGAGACTAGAGACTAGATAGTTTGTGGGTACGGTTAATATCCCAAATGTCTCTTAATTCTCTAGATTTATTCAAACTTCCGTTTGCTGGGCTTACGGCTATCGGACATCTCACCCTAAATAAGTCCTAGCGAGAGCTCGTATTGACTTCATCGACGTTCTTTCTTTTCCCTCTCACGTATCTTATTTGAAAACGAAAAAGCTGAACATGCTAGAATGGTGACGTCACGTACGATCCCACAATGGGACTAGAATATATTGAATAGCTAATACTTGTTTCGAATTCAATATTCAATATTTTGTCTCCTAGACGTTAAACATTTTTATTTATTGCAAGTAAGCATGCTGTTCATGCCAATTCCCTGCTATATGCAGTTTGGGAAAATGATTGTCAATTGGTTGCTGAGCTTCATTATTTTGTATAAAAATCTGTTATCAATGTTGGACTCATCGGAATACATCTTGACAAACACTTCAACGCTTTGATCAATATCTTGATGTACTTTCCAGGCAGTAATAATGACGACAACAAATCAGTACATTGGTGGGGGTGTTGTGATTGATTTGCAAAATATTTTGACCACTGCACATCGAATTTCTTCTTATCCGTGAGTACTCTTCGATAACTTATCAAAACTTACTGTTTCTTGGTTCATTTTTATTACGATTTTCCACTCTTTTACCATTTAGAAATATGACTTTCAGACGTGATGAGTTTCACGTTTTAGATCACGTGGTATTTTGTTCAAAGCTATTGAATCTGATTTCTCCGAAAACGTGATCCATAATCCATTGTGCCTTTTTTAGTTTGGAAATCGATATTATGGAGGGGTGTTCTCTCAACTTATTTTTATCCTTTCAGAAATGGGGTTGGCCTTAAAATCCGCCTCGGAGAATGGGATGGCTCGGGTAACTACGAGCAATTCCCCTACAGGGACTTCAATATCGCCCGCGTGTGGGTGCACGAGGCCTTCAACCCCAACACGCTGCAGAATGACGTGGCGGTGCTGAGGATGGTTGGGGGAATACCTGCAGGCACTGCGGGCGTGATCCCCATCTGCCTTCCGACAGCAGGACAGAGCTTTGAAGGACAAAGGTAAAGAGAGTATCTAACAATTTTATTTTTAATTTATAAATAATAGTTTTACAGTGGTTAAGATGAAGCCATACTGAATAATGCAAAATCATACAAAATCATATGTTTTTGTTTTAAAAATTTGATCGCTTAGAAGTTATTATATGTAGATGCTTCGATTAAATACTGCGTGTTGAACATATCCTGGCCCTTAAAAATATCGGTCATTTTAAAAAACCTAGAAAAAAATAAAGTGTTAGGTCTATGAAAAATCACTTTCAAGTGCAAGCTCTCCTACTTATAAACCCCTTTTCGGATATGATTTTATTGTTTAATGTAACAAATTTAGTTTCTTTTATAATAATCGCAAAAAGATGATATGTACGCCCGAATTTCACATAATAAAATACAATTTGCTTTCATTTTCGCGTTGTTATTTTTGACATCACGGTGACAATACGGCCTTGTGAACCTTATGCAGGCCACCGAAGAATTACTGACTTGCCACACTCATTTTCTGTCAGTACGGCCCCGGACGGAGCGGGGAATAGATGTTAGGCTCCGCGTCGCTTGGTTCCATGAAGTAAATTTTAATTTTCCGTTTTATTACAATAAACAATGCGTAAAAAAGGAGTTAATATTTTTTAACAGGCCTTTACGAAAACAACCTGTAAAAAAAAATTTCAAATACCTTTTCCAACCTTTCCAAAAGCTTTTTCTCGAGTATTTTTAAACTCCTCCCATAAAGGGGCGTGAATTCCGATTTCGATTTTTTTCTGGACTATTGGATCGTCTTAAGTCAGTTATTATTTGTCGTGGAACGCGCCGTAGATTTCATGACAATATTCGATAATAATAATAATAATAATAATAATATTTTGACGATTTATATTGCGCCATTTTTGTGAAAAATCACCTCAAAGGCGCTGATATAACCTAACCTAACTATAACATAACCTAACAGAAGCTCCTACCTTTGAATCATTTAATCCTCCCGTCCTAAAATGAGTTTATAACTCATAGGGATTGCTCTCTAGGAAGAAATAAAAATGATAAAAAATATAATAAAACTCTAATCTTGCCAAATCTAACTACCAACAGAAAGGAAAGGCGTCAAGACAATTTGTTGGATGAGAATTGGACAATGCTCATTGCCTCTTCCTCACTTATTTCGTACAAGGTACTTTACTTTTCACCAAGAATATATATGTTATTTTTTGTATAAAAAAGTCTATCTTCCTTAGAACAGGCCATATGACTATGAATTAATATCGAGTAGACAAAAATAACGGCAATTCAACAATACGAACCTAAAATAATAATAAAGTATTATGTTTTGCATTTTATACAAATGTTAAGAAAACATCAATAAAAAAATGAAATAGGGTCCTGCAAATTTTTACCAGATTTATTTATAAAAAGGTTATCCCGTTTTCTGAAAAAACACCTTGATTATAAAATACACCATTTTACAATCAAGGATTCTCGAATCAAGCCCACAATGGATTTGTTTTATTTATCATGTAGTAATACTATCTAATATACACAGGTGCCATTATTTTTTTATGATACATTTATTTTTATCGGACGATTTAATCAATTCGTTCGCATTATGATGAAGTTATCTATTATCTGATGCGTCGAGTCATATTTTCAATTTCACACAAACTATATAGAAATGTTTCACACTACGTGATCAATTATGTTGACATTATCTCATTTTGTAATTTAATACGTATTTAATAACTACCTACCCGGTGTTGCTCTGGGTTATGCATGATACGAGTATAGATCAGCGATCGGCAGAATTTGTTTAACTTAATCACGCCATGTATTCATCGGTTGCCCCGGTTGCCCCGACCTGTCCTACCATTCATTACTGGATACATGGTTACTGTGAAAAAACTTTATATCGGCTTTAATTCAACTCCGTGAAACTTTGCTAAAATCGGGAGTCTATTGATACGTCTAGAAAAAAAATTATTGGACCGTCAGATACGATCTGAGTCAGTGGCATTGCGGTGGGGGGGGGGGGGGGGGCGGCCCGCCCCGGGCGGCACTTTTAAGGGGGGCGGCAAATTTTCACAACAAATAATAATATTATGTTGTAAAAATTTAAACCATTTCATTTCATATTTTTGTCGTACCTACGATTCGGGCCGATTGAAATGATTTTCATTACTTCAGAAATTAGAAAAATAAATTTCAGTAAAGTAAGTTTTTTTTTTTCAAATTTTTAATAATTATTTGAAAATGTACTACGATACTTTCGTTTAAGAATTCAATGCTTTATTTTATTATTTATCATAAATGTCAGCAATTATATTTGATAAGAAGCAAATTTCGTAATTCGTACGAAAACCGTATGCATATTATGAGAGCAATACGAATTAAAGTTGGGAACTCGAAAACAAATTCACTATTAAATAAAACCAGAATTGTGTTTAGAATATAACGATTTAATTTCAGTTGTGTATTCATCTGCTGATACATTTCGAAGTAGATCATTATTTTATTCGAAGTGCAGTAATTAAAATCTATTTGCAGACTCTGTATGTGCTGCCAGAATCGAAGAAAAACCATTTTCTTGTTCTGAATGTACTTTTAATTCACCGCATACAGACCTAATTTAAACCATTTTTTGTGTTGAGAATGTAAACTTCCAGTTGTGGATTCATCTGCTGACGCATTTCGGAGGAAAACACTATCTCATTGGTAGTGCAGTTATAATATTATGGTTGCAGATATGTATGTGCTGCCAGAATCAAAGAAAAACCGTTTACATGTGCTGAGTGTACTTTTAATTCAACAAGTACAGATTTAATTTAATCCAGTTTTGTGTTCAGAATGGAAGATTCATCTGCCGACACATTTCATCTGAGGTAAAAATTCTCTTTTCGATGTGCAGTTATAAAATTCTAGTTGCAGACTGTTTATTTAATGCCAGAATCAAAGAAAAACCATTTTCATATTCTGATTGTAATTTTAATTCACCACATCCAAACTGGTTGTGTGTTCAGAAAGCAACGATAAATTAAATTACGAGATTCATCGTGAACCAAGTGAAGGTTTACATTTAAGTTAAATGCTGCAAAATTCTGAGAAATTGATTGTTCCGTGTGTTTTCTCGATTTTTGACAGCAGTTATAAACTTTGCAGTAGAATTTATAAACACGATTTTCTTCGGAAGAATACTGGTCAACTGCGATTATTAAAAAAATTGGCTCGTATAAAAATAGGTCGTACTAAAAAAATAGGATTTCACTTTCCCCTCCCCCCCCCCGCTGGCACTTGAAGTACCTTAATAAGGGGGCGGCCAAATGTTCCTCCGCCCGGGGCGGCCGGAACCCACGCTACGCCAGTGATCTGAGTCACCCAATTTCATAAAATACGAGTGTGTGCATAAGTGCCACCAAAATTTGATAGAATGCATTATTATAGAGAAGTCTATCTGCCGAGCTTCAGCTGGATCGGATCTCACTTCATTCATTCATACATTCAATTAAGGAAACGAAAGCGAATTTCAAAAAAATGTATTTAAAAAATGCTTTGAAGTGCGGATATTGTTTTTTACGTTATATAGATTATGGCCGGAATAATATGTGTCCCTGAACTTCACAAAATAAAATAAAGCATAGGTTTTGGCGATGTATTTTTGGATAATCTAAGCAGGCGGCTGGTGTTAAGCGGGAGCGTTTTTTTTTTGGGACATTGGGGGTCAAGTTTTGTTTAATTAAATGTAGTGACGTTCAAATAAAAAAATAGCTTCCTTGTGAGAGCCCTGAAGGAGTAACCATAAGTTACTTATACCGGGGCGGGTATGCGGTGGATAACCTCCAGTGTGGTGTTAATTTTCACCATATGGAGTGCGTGATTTCGCCCGATTCCAAATGTTGCACGCCGTGGTGGATCGCCTTAAGAAGAAATTTTATTTTGCAGGTGTTGGGTGTCTGGTTGGGGCAAGGACTCCTTCGGCGTGAACGGCCAGTACCAGAGCATCCTGAAGGCGGTGGACGTGCCCATCATCGCGTCGGGCTCCTGTGAGACCACCCTAAGGACTACGCGGCTGGGCACCGCCTTCCTGCTTGACCGTTCTGCCTTCATCTGCGCGGGCGGGGAAGTCAATAAGGATGCTTGCACCGTGAGTACCTTTATACTCGTACTAGCACGTGTTGAGGGTCCTGTTAGACCAAGGACTCGTCGGACGTGAACGGTCAATACAAGCGATGCTTGCACCGTGAATACCCTTATACTCGTACTAGCAGGTGTTGGGGGGCCTGTTAGACCAAGGGCTCGTCCGGCGTGGACGGTCAGTTCAAGCGATGTTTGCACCGTGAGTACCTTTATACTCGTACTAGCAGGTGTTGAGGGTCCTGTTAGACCAAGGACTCATCCGGCGTGAACGGTCAGTACAAGCGATGCTTGCACCGTGAGTACCCTTATACTCGTACAAGCAGGTTTTGAGAGGCCTGTTAGACCAAGGACTCGTTCGGCGTAACGGTTAGTATAAACGATGCTTGCACCATGAGTACCCTTCTAATTTAATCAAGTGATTATTTTGATAGCCTGTTATGGCGCTTTTGTTCTTTGTAACAGTCAACGTTTTTGTAAAATCTGTACGGCGTTCCTTGCGGTGACATTTAGGTTTTGTGAATAGAACACTAGCGCAACCTATCTCTCTTGAGATTAACTTTCAGAAATTACGTTCATTTCTACTCGCCAATTCAATGTAACTGTTGTCACATGAAATGTAAATCTCAGGAGACATAGGCCTCGCATAATTAGAGCAAGGAATCTCAATGGGTCGTGGGTACTAGTTAGAGTCCTAAGAGGTTGTGTCATTAAGTGAAACTACTGCATTTAGCTCCAAGAGTTGAAAGTATCTGTATTGAATAAACAACATAACATATTTTGGGTTTTATATCCTACAGGTTATAAATTTACAAGAGACTTAACCTGGACCGTTATGGAAAAAATGATTAGCTAGCTACAATAAAATTACGCGTGCGCGACAGTATTTTGCTCTCCGGAATAGCGCCCTTCATCCAGCATCCGTGGGAATCCGCTCGAGGCTCGTGTCCGCGACATAGCCTCTCCTATGTCAGCAAGTAGTCACCCGGTGTACCAGGTAAAAGTTGGCCAGGTTCAGCTCCTTGTTGCGGATCAAAAATTGAGACTTAATTCCATCGGGATTGATATGATGTTGTTGGTGGCCAGCAGCCTGGATGCGGCAAGGATGCGGCAGCTTTGGTTAAGGCAGATTGAACGAGGTTCTCCGACCTCAGATTCGCGTGCTCGTTACCGGTAATCTAATTGTGGCGAATCGCAAGGCTACACGCCTAGCCCGGGATGATCGATCTTATCCAAGATTGGGCATTACAAAACAATGCTCATAGTGACGCCGCCACGCGGTATGTTTGAAAAATAATCCGACCTACAACTCCTGAACAAAATCGATATTTTTCTGATTTGACATATCGGAAAGTACTCGAAAACTTGACAGGTCGTGAGCCGCTACCATGGCAAACTGTCAACAAGGCAACTGACACGCGACCAGCACTGCTAGCCACTGAAACGCGCAGTTCCCTTGACAAATTTGCCATGGTACCGGCTCACGGCCTGTGTGCGGACCGCCAATGAAATTCACAAGTTCCTTTCCCGGGGATAACGATTGCGTCCCCAACTCTTTTTTTTCAGTTTATCCATGAGCGGATGGCCTTATGTAATTTTTTTTTATCTGCAAAGCCATTAAACACTTCAAATGTTAATAAAAACACTGCAAATTATTCCTTTTATGGAAAATAGAGTTTATTCAATATATAAACATTATTACTTCTTACCTGAATCATTCGTTTATAAATCGGCCGGTCAGTGGTTGAGTGGGCATAGCGCTTGGGTCCCAACCGGGCGTCGCGTGTTCGTTTCCTCAGCTGGCCAAGTCCCCCATCACAACGCAACATTTTCGGCTTTCTGTGGTGGTTGTAGGAGATTTTCAAACATTGTTGGGTTATTCGTAACCCGGGAATGTTTTTCTTTCTTTTAAAAAAAAAAAAAAAATTAACTCTATCAAAAACTTGATCAAGTACGATTTTCAGTCACTTTCCAGTTAATTAACGGTATTTTTTGTCATTTGTTCCTGTTTTTTTCTCTCATTGGAAAATTGATACAGTTGCATTCGCTGCGTACTAAACAATGCAAGCAATTAGTGCATATGATAAGACCTTGGCCCAGTCAACAATAAACATAGTTCATCTGATTATATTTGTAGGAGTTATTAGTTATACTACCAGTAATGGTCTGCATCTAGAACCGTCACCTTACTGTCATGTTGAATACATACTTATTTTGATAAATCTGGGTAAATATTCTATTATTTAGAAATTTTAGGAATTAGAAAAAGTGTTAATAGTAAATAAAATATTATAAATAACCAAACATTTAAAAAAAATATCCATCTTTTAAATTTATTTTGTTTTTTAGACTAATTATTTTCATTTTTGGTTTTTAAAAGTTTTTTATTATCTAAATGCAATTTTTTAAATAATTTTTATATTTAATTTTATATAACTATTTTTATGAGATTTTTTTTTAGCAATGAATCACCTCTTCTTTTAAATATATTGTCTTTGTTCTAATTTATTCTAATTTGTCTATAATTGTTTGTCATTTTTTTTTTAAATGAACATCTTGCCCTGATGAAGATAACATTGTTATTGAAACATGTTTATATTGTTAATTATATAGTGGTTTAAATGAAGATATTTATTTTTCATTATATTAATAATGATGCCACAAAGTAATTTTGCTAAGTTTGAAGAAGTAAATATTATTTTGTTTAAATACCTGGTGACCCGAATCCTGGTCCCCGATAGCAGATCCACTGGATAGTTGATATCCCGATCAGTTGATCCCTCGTACAATAATTGGTCCCACGATTTTTTTAAAAGTATTTATGTTCATAAATACCAGCATCCGTGAATCTTATAAATATATATTATTTTTACTTAATTTAGGGTTGAAGCAAATTTGTAAAAATATTCCTCTCGTACGAAATTATACACCAAATGTTTTCGTATTTAAAATATATATATATTTTTTTGGTTAAATATTATTATTTTTGTGCATTTTTAGTTCCCCTAACCATTTTTAGGTTCCTAACCATACCCGCCTCACAACTTAGGAGGCGTACCACCGCCCCGGGAACTATTTATTGGATAACCAACACCTCTGCCATAGGTCACCCCAAGTGGTTCACCATGTTTGGTGACTTAGCATGGGTGTCCGGGGTCATGGGTTGAAGTTTTTCCGGATACGTCTGCCCACCAGCTGCATGGCAGGCCGGATCGGGAGAGAATGGTTGAGGGTCCCCTTGACTTCTCTAGCCGTACTCTCTCGGACCATCGCCCTGTACCGCAGTGGTAGGGATGGATTCATACGTCCGTCACTCCTGAACACACTAACCCTAAGATTCCTACCCACCCCTAATACCCTTTTCCTTCCCAGATTTTTCTCTCCTTCCTTTCCTAAAAATACCCTTCACACAGCATCCCCAAAGATGACATAGGCCCTGAGCGGAATTATTTTCTTCAGGGCCTCCTGATGTGTGTGTAGCTAAAGCAAAAAAGAAAAGTTTATTGTTTTAACAGTTTTGTTGAGTTGTAGGTTTGGTTGAAAATATGTATAACTCAGGAGCTTCAAATTTCTATTTTTCTTAACGATTTGAAAATAAGACAATGTACTAGGGATGTTCAGAAAGAGTGTATTGTGACCATAGGGGGCTGTGGTTTTTTGTTTTGTTTTTTGAGGTTTGGCAACACTGAGACGTAGAGGGGGGTCTTATGAACAGAGTAAGCATCGCAGGAACATTGCAGTACGTGGACTCACGTTGTAGTGACAAGTCGCGTAGAAGATGTCGGTTAAAAATCCCGCCAAGTGCTTTGATCCGCTTTTTACTCACGAAAGGAATAACATCTACAAGAAAAAAAGGTGTGGATTTCTGAGCTCTATTGTGACTGGAGATGATAGTGGGTGACTCATTACATGTCTGGAAAAAAAAACAGTCGTCAAAGGGGCGTCACACCAATTCCCCAACTGTCAAAAAATTGAAAACCACAATTTCGGGCAAAAAAAATCATGGCCTAAGTGTTTTGTGACCGCCTTAGATTGAGACCACCAATGCCCAACAATATTGTGTACCCTGAAAAAACTCAAAAGGAGGGGAATGCTGACCACACAACCTTAGCCACCAATACGATCATGGACTCATTTGATTGGGATGTTTTGAACCACTCCCCGTGATCCCCTGACTTGGCGTCTTCAGGATATCATCTTTTCACCTTCTTAAAGGCATGTAAGGATGAAAATAAATTTTCAACCGACGAGCAGGTGCAGAAAGTAGTCCTGAAGTAAGGGAAGGAGCTGGCGGGAGAATTCTTCGAGGAGGGAATAAAGAACCTTGTGCCACGGCTCACCACATGCATTGAATGGGTTGTCAATTATGTGGAAAAATAGTCAACAAGTGTATAAACAATATCCTGCAATTATTTTTCTAAGACACTTTTTCAAAAAAAAAAAGTAAAAAATCAGTACACTTCCTTTCTGAACATTCCTGGTATGTATATACATACTCCCACCTTATTTAATTTATAACATTCACGGATGCTGGTATGTACGAATATTATAAACACATGAAGAAACTTCGGGGATCAATTGTCCGAGTTATCAACTGGATGGAGGGATCATTTGTCCGGGGGATCAATTGTCCGGGGATAAATTGTTCGGAAATCGAAATATCTATTTTATTACTTAGGGTGACGGTGGGTCCGGCTTGGTCTGCGAAACGACTCCGGGAAGATGGACCCTGGCAGGGCTGGTGGCTTGGGGACTTGGTTGTGCCACACAGGGCTATCCCGCCGCCTATGTCAACGTTCCTAACTACATGACATGGATTGCTGCTAGACAGGCCTCGGCTGTATAACTCACATCTTTTCTGAAGGCTACATCAGTACAACACTTCAGTAAAGTTTTTATATATTTTTTTTATATTAAATCAATTTGTAAATTGTATTATAATCTAAATTTCTCATTGACGAGATTGCAACTCCAGATTTCAGTGTTTAGGTATCTATTATAGTATGTTAGTTCGCCTTAATATTTTAAAATTCTTAAATGCATACTAGGTGATCCGGCCACGCGTTGCCGTGGCTAACGAAACACATGGATGGTTACCCAAACTAGATAACCAAGTGTTGTGTCGATAAATTAACTCACACCGCCATCTGCTAGAAACTTATGGATCTCACAAACAATTACAAAGCATGATCCTATAACAAACATTTAATTCGCAATAATAAATATCTAGGTCAAAAATCGAGATAAAAACTATCCTATCTTTTAAATTGGAACAAATTACATACAGTTAGGAAAATTTCTTCAAAATCGGTTAAGTAATTTCGGAGTTTATCTCGAATAAACAGCGTGATGTGATATTTTATATATATAAAGATATAAACTATAATAGATAATCAAAATAGGTATGTGAAATATTTTCATGTTTTTACATATGCATTATTTTTGCAATATTCTTACCTTAGTGTATTAATATTAATATCTCATGTGTAATTATAATTATGTATTGTTTTAGTATATTTTTAATTTGTTTTAGTGTAATAGCTTCCGGTTTTTACTTTCAACTATATAGAAGGTGATATTTTTCATTGAAAATGTATTATATATGATTTTTCAAATGGAGTTGCTAATATTAATATATAGGATAAAAAAATCTATGTATATATTTTCGGCATGGGCAAAGTACCCAGTGAGGTACATATTATCACACAATGTTTTAAAATAAATAATATTATTGTACCATTAAATATATCACAGAAAATGATTTAATTTTCTGGCTTTTAGCTCCTAGTAATGTATATAATTTATTATTGTGTATTTTATAATAATGTAATGTATTTTAAAATAAAAACAAGTTATTTTATTTAATGCTTTGGTTTATTAAGAACAAAAATAAATACATTAATCCAAGTGACACTCGTCCGCTTGTTGGTAATAATAAATTTATTCACAACTCATAATATTAAATATTAACGAACTATAATAAAATGTAAGAAGTACGGATTATTTATTTCATACAATAGTAAGTTCACTTTTAAACATGTTAATAAATAAATAAAATGCTTAACGATACGTTTTAAAACAAAATGTTTACTTTAAAAATTATACTAGTGTGGCAGAAAGACAATAGTTTTTGTTGTAAAGTTCACATTACGCCGTATAAATTGGGAATTTCAATTTGGGTCTACATACTGTGGAACCATCTATTGAATGACAAACATCTCTGCAACAGGTAACCCCAAATGGTTCGCTACGTTTGATGATTTAACAGGTGTGCCCAGGTTCACCGGGTGAGGTGTGTTCAAGTATTGGCGGAGGATGCGCCTGCCCACCAGTTGCGTGGTGGACCGGATCGGGAGAGACTGGATTAGGGAGACTTTTCACCTCTGCAACTGGTCTCTCTCGACTGATCGCCAAGCACCGCGGCGGAAGAGATAAATTAATATGTCTGTCACTCCTCTGTACATTGATTGAACCCTAGATTCCTAGCTAACCCTCATACCTCTTTCTTTTCTATAACTTCCTCTCATTCCTATCCTTAAAAAGACCCTTCACACAGTATCCCCAAAGATCAAGCAGGACCTGAGGGAAATTATTTTATCCTGTATGGGGTTAATGTAACGTAAAAGAGGAATCAATTTTATAATTATTAGTGATGCAACGACTATTACTGAGAAGGTTAGGTAGCTTTTAAAGTATTTCAATAAATAATAAAAAAATATTTTAGCAATAAAAAAATAGGAATATACAAAGCATCGTAACGGTATTATTTATGTTATTAGAAAAAAATACAATATGCCTACAGATTTCAACGAATAATTTAAAAAAAAAAAAAGCCAAGTTAAAAAAAATTATAATTATTTACTTGAAGGAATTAATAGGTAGGTAAGAGCCTACCTACCTAAGTTTATTTTATAATCTTAATTAACATAAGCCTGGAATGATTGGGTTGTTTATAAACTAAGATTGTGCATTTATATGGAGAATTTTCAGTAACACTCATATCTATTTTTATTTGGGCATTATGAAAAAACATGAATAATGTATTTATAATGCTTAAAATTAAAAACTTCGGAATGTATGTAAGTGTAGGAGTACTTATAAAATATAACTTTGGTTGTAGTAACATTCCCGGCAACCTGTGCATAAAATAAATATGTTATGTTGTATATGTATATATTGCACAACCTATTCCATATTGAAGCAGTTACTCGTTGCTTTTACAAATTAAACAATGCTAAAAAACATATATTTCATATCAAATAACAATCAACATTGAAACAAACCAAACGTGAACAGAAAAAAACACTAAATGTTTAATAGTACTTATAACACTTTAGTGCAACAGATAATAAATGTGATTTATTGTACGCATGGACATAATAATATTTATTTTCTAATTCAAATCGTAGTGCACCTTTACTCCTTAAAGTTTATTATAAATTAACCGATACATTTGTCTACACTAGATAAAAAAATGGATGGTGCAACTTCTTTGCTAAGAACTAATTTTGTTAATAACCACAGATCCTTATTATCATAAATAATATACCTCATCACGAAGCAATATTAAATAAATTTAATGAACATTAAGCTTTTCTTAATATTTTACATAGCTCTAAAATTCTAAACAGAAAAATCGTATTGATTCTTAACATGTTAATTATGTATAAGCTAAATAATTTTCATTCTTCGACTGCCTCCAGTTTTGGACTCAAGAGGGGGGTGCTTCCGTTGGAAGCACTGAGGTCTTCAGCAATGTTTCCGTTATTTTCAGGCTTCGCTATTGGAGAACTCACTTCTATATACTCGTCCCCTTTTTCTTCCGCTTCTTGTTTCACAGCAACGTCTTCATTTTTAACTTGAGTCACTTCCGGAGTTGCGCTTTCCCTTTCTGCGCTGTGCTTTCGTTTATGAGCGTGTAGACCGAGCATGTTGTTGAAATCTGCAGGACATTCAGAACATTTATATGGACCTGGACTGTTTGAAACCTTAATTTTTTTGGAACTAGGCGATGTTGAAGTGTAAAATGCAACACTGTCGATTCCGTGGAAACCATTTTGTCCCATGAAGTAGGAATGCTTCAGAGAGTCAGAATCGGCTAGTTTCATTCTTACATCGTCCTCGAGGTGAGAGTAACTGTGGTTATCCAGTTCGGCTCTGAAGAAGAATTTTAATCCGCACCTTGCGCAGTCATAAGGCCGGGCAGCCAGTCCGTGGGCCAGCATATGGTGCTGCAGTCCTGAAGCTGCTGTGAACACGGCAGAGCACAAATAGCAAGTGAAGCCTCCACAACCTGCGAAAGTATGTTCGATCAAGTGAGCCTGCAACTGCATGGGAGAGCCGAGGGAGCGACGACAGAGCCGACACTCCAGTCCACCTCCTGACACGTGAGCTTGCACGTGCACACGAACTTCTTGTTCCGATTCAAAGGTCGCTTGACACTCGATGCAAGTGTAAGTTTTTCTGTGAACCGTTTCCACGTGGCTGTCCAATGCCGAAGACGATTCAAACTTCATGTGGCATTCCCCACACCTACGTTCCGTCGCCGCAACTGCACCGCTGTGTTGCCTGTAGCACTCTCTGCACACATGAGTTGTGGGTATTCCGTTGTTAACTTCAGCTCCTGTGGGTATGACCTCTTGTTGTGAAAACGACTTTAAGCAGAGAGCGCACTGAAAATGATCAGGTGATAAACCTGAATTCTTCAAATGGAATCTAGCATGAATTCTTGCTTCAACATCGGATACAAGAGTTTGGCGGCAGACTACGCAAGACGTCGGCAAGTTGAGAGGTGACGGAGAATGAGGACTGCTTGGTGCATTATTGTTATTAGAGTGCTGCGAAAGATGTGAAAAGAATTGTTCCTCAGTAGTAAGAAGCGTTTTACAATGAGTACAGTTGTTTCCACCGAGAACTTTACAGTGTGTTAGTTTATGTTCCGCCAATATTGCAGATGAAGGGAACACTTCATCACAGATGAGGCACTTGTGCTTGCCACCGGTAGCACTTCCCTGGGAGTGACTCTTCATATGATTTTCCAATTCTGCCCTCGACTTGCAATTTTCACTACAGTAAGCACAACTCAGGCTAACCGCTCCATTTTTAGCAGCACCTTTGACGTGGTGAGCCAACTTACGATGGGCGAGTACTTCATTTTCAGAATGAAAATCGCTCCTGTCACAGATGTCGCATATATTTGCTTCTTTCTTGGTGTTATTGTTTTCTGTCGGTAGAGTTTTCACAGTTACTCGGTTTGTGGGTGATTGTTTCGGTTTTGGACTGTCGCCATTTATACTCTGTAAAGACAAGAAGAACTCAATAAATATATGGAAATGATGTAACAAGCACGACACTCAAATTTAATAAAATACCGGTAGTCACAGTTATTATCCAAACCCATCCGCTAGTATCTCATACTATTAATTAGGATTTGCTCTAAGACTCTAACACCGAAATAGCAGTGGAAAACATCGCACCTCATGGCTTCGAGATGAACGTGTCTGGTGTAATGTATCTACGAGTGCAGTTACGTTGAATAGTTTCATTCTGAGACTAGCAGGGCGATTAATACACGGAGCCAAACTTGGACAGGAGAGGGCATCCGAAGTAGAACAAATTACCTACTTTCTCTCGAGTTTTGATCGTCATCATCACACCCACAAAATTTTCTCGAATGTTGCTAATGCATTTATACATTGTAAGAAATTCTACCTGCTGGTGGTGTTGTTGCATGTGCTTATCGAGCAAGAACTCCACGTGGAATCCCTCCCGGCAGAGCGGACAGCGGTACTGCTCCGCGTGGGCTGCGAGGTGGAACTGCAGCTCCAGGTCCGTGGCGCACGCCGCGTGGCAGTAGGGGCAGCGCGCTGCCCCTGCTGCAGCCGTGCCCACGCCCGCGTGCACTCCGCGCACGTGCAGCGTGAACTCGGCCTCGGAGCGAAATGTGGCGGCGGGAGAGGCGCACGCGGTGCACTTGTAGACCTTGCACTCGTGACTGTGCTTTACGGCAAAATGAACCTGAAAAAAACATATGCATGATAACTTTTATTTTTACCCCAAATGTTTCTACTACTGGATGCCTGCAGGATTCTGGTATCCCCATGTAGAGATTTTAATGAGGAAGAAAAGACGTGGAGAGTGGAAGGAGAACTGAATGTGGAAAGTTTTAATTAGAACTAAAGCTATTTCTAGCAACTCTTTGTTTCTGATTTGTAGTTCCGTACCGGACAAACAGTGATTTTCTTTTACTAAGGATCGAGGTGCAAATGTATCGGACATTAGAGAAAAAATATCCACGAAAAAGTCTTGTTTCGAAATGAAAAACGAAATACAGGACAATAAAAGAAAAACATTTTTTTTTTCATAAGTAGCAATTACTTTGTAGTTAGACATTATATTATTAAAATAAATAAAACAAACACTTTGTATTTAACCACGAATTTATTATGTTATATATCGAATGGTTTCGCTTCAATCAAGCTATAGGTAATAAAACTATGTCCTAGAGAAGCTAGATCGAAGCGAAACCGGTCGATATATAACATAATAAATTCGTGGTTAAATACAAAGTGTTTGTTTTATTTATTTTAATATGAAAAATATATTTCAAGTGATTAATGTATTGCTGTTTTTCAACTTTTTCATGATATGTATTAAAAATATATATATAAATAAATATTTTCCTATTCTGCATCACAATTTATTTTATTTGTATGTAGTTGTAACTCATCTGCGGAACTAATCTCCTGCTGACAAGCCACTTGCAGTAGCTTAGCGGGTAAGAAATTCCAATTGTATGCAAATTTTTATACAATAATAAAAATGAAAAAAAGTTATTTTGAAAATATCTGAAATTAGCAAGATGGATACTAACTAAATTCAACAAAAAGGCGAGTTGTTCTTACCTGTATTGCAACTTTGGAGTCGAACATCTCTTTGCAGATTGCACAACGATACAGGTGATGAGCGTGGAGATCCATCAAATGTTTCTGAAGTTCATCAGGCTTCGGGAAAGCACGCGAGCAGCTGGGGCAACCGAACTCTGCCCCAAGCGCCAGCAAGTGGGCCGCAGCGTGACGCTCCAGAGCACCGGCATCAGAGAAACGCGCCCCACACGTGGAGCATGAGAGACAAGCACCACCTTCCAAATGGGCACGCAAGTGTACGCGGAACGACTCAAAATCCGGGAGAGCCGCGCCACACTGATTGCACAACAACGTCCCAGCAGCCATGGGATCTTCTCCACTTCTCGGTCTTTTCATTGGACGGTCTACAGTGGTCTTCTTGCTCAGATCAGTAGGACGGAGTTGTTCCGATGGTCCTCCATGCACGATTAGGTAATGCTCCGCAAGCCCAGCTGGTGACGCAAATGGAATAGAACACAAGTTGCAGGACAGAGGAGATCGCGGACTTAACTTCGAATGAGCCGAAGCGATGTGTTGATGCAAGGAAGAACTCGACGGAAAGCGCATGGTGCAAGAATCACACGAATATGTCAGAACCGGTGACTGGACAGGCGTTAAACCGTTCTGCTCCGGAAGTAGCGGTGGTGGCGGTGGAAGTAGAGCAGAGTGCATGGAGTGGACGTGACCTTGCAGCTGCTCCATGGTGGTGAAGGTGTCCCGTGTGCAGTACATGCATGCCAGCTTGGGCAGGCTGATGGAGCGAGGTCGAGGTGATGGGGGAGTCAAGGCAGGCGGAGCGCGAGGACTGCCTGATGAACTCACATCTGACGAGTGAACTGCAGTCATGTGACTCTGAAATTGAAAGATTTACAATAAACAAAAATGTAAATTCTAAGTAATTATTAAAGGATAGCTTAAGGCCGGGGCATGACTAATACGAAATGGATTGTGTCCAGTGCATGGTTTTTGTGCTCATGCCATAAGAGTCACTTCAAGATTCAAATTCGTAGAGTGCGGGCTGTATTCATTGATGTCAAAAATAACAAAGAGAAAATGCATGTTTTATTTTATTTTGTGAAGTTCGGGCGTAAATATAATTTTTTTTTGCGATTATTATAAAAGAAACTGAATTTGCCACATTATACAATAAAACCATGTCCGAAAAAGGGTTTAAAAGTAGGAGAGCTTGCACTGAAAGTGATTTTTCATAGACCTAACACTTTATTTTTTTCTAGGCTTTTTAAAATGACCGATATTTTTAAGGGCCAGGATATGTTCTACACGTAGTATTTAAAAAAAAAGTAGAAGAGTTTGGACTTGAAAGTTTTTTTTATAGACCTTATACTTTATTTTTTTCTAGGTTTATTAAAAGACTTAGAAAAAAAATGACCGATTTTTTTAAGGGCCAAGGTATGTTCTACAGGCAGTATTTAATTGAAGCAACTATAATAGGTACTTCTAAGCGATCAAATTTTCAAAACAAAAAACATATGATTTTGTATGATTTTGCATCTTGCAATCTTGCTATATTTTGTTCATTGTAGTATTAGAGAGGGTCATAATCGTGTTTTCCACGCGCTTTATCTAGGGTTAGGACTTAGTCCTTTTCATAAAAATGTTTATCTCGAGTATTTAGGCTTTCCCAATCTATTCTCTCAATGACTTTGAATAGCGGATCAATAAAATTTGCTAACAGAGACTCACCATGTAGGTATTCATTTATTTATTTTTGCGTGTGTTACCTACGCCTTAATACAATCCTTATAGGTATGTATATATTATGACTACCACAACACGGGCTAGCCTAGTATGGTAGTAAAAAATTGCTAAACTGTAACATGTAAACATTTATGAAATTAAAAAAAGAAAAATTAAAAATGTACATATATTTCGAAAATATATGAATAAATCACACATTTTCGAAATTTAATCCTAACGATTGTACTTTCTTCTAATTTTACTACTTTAGTAATTTACCAAATATCTTAATTGCTCCGTGCATCAGCGACTTTAGACAACAGTTATTTTTTCTTAAGGAGATACTTATTTCATTTATTTTCCTCGTCTCATGCGTGTGTTTTACCTGTGGTTTACAATTTTTCTTAGAAATTCAATTGATGTATGACAATTAATTATTTTGAAGACTAAAAATAAAGAATTTAATTAAATAATTAGATTACATTGATTTAAATGACAAGATATATAACTCCTTCAACATTTCATTATTTTTCTTCCGTTTAATTCTGGTAGCTCTATTTTGTAGTTTTGTCATTTGTTTCATTAATTCATCAGCAATCATTAGCTAAGAATAGAATGCTGCTACAGTAATTAAGGTGTGATACAATGATTGCGATGAATACATTTTTAATGCAGACTGTGTTCAGGAATCTTCTTATTCTTTCGAACGGTGAGATTTTTTGTCAATTTTCCAATAATTTGTTTAGTGTTTAGAGAAAGAGTCATTTTTTTAAATCATCACTTTATTACGCAATAGTCTTAAACCCCCAGTGATCAAAGTGTATAAATGATTAGAGGATCTTATCAACATACCTGCAATAAATCCGGTCTCCTGAACCTCTCCCCGCACTGCAGGCACCTGTACCCCCTCCCAGGACCGCCGCCTCTCAGCGGAGAGCGGCCACCACTCCCGCCCCCGCCCTCCGCCCGCTTGTGGTTCTGCATGTGCGAGGTAAGGGCGGCCGCCGTGTTGTAGCCGCGGTTGCACACAGTACACTGGAACGGTTTCTGGTTGTCGTGGGTCTTCATGTGGATCTTCAGGTGGTCACTGAAGACAAAAAGGTCATCATAAATACATTGGATAATCATCATCAACAATACTGGTTGCAGGTCTGTCTGTGATTGTAACTCTGGTTCAATGGACTCGATTTTTTTTTGAAATTGGAACTGATCGTGTCAAGACAGACAAACGATAAGCTACCTAACTACCTAATATTTTAACAGAAAATAATTTTATATGTCTTTTAAAATTTTAATTTATTTATAATAAAAAATAGAAAAGGAATTTACGTAATTTATTGAAAATGATGAGGCAAGAATTCAGATAAGCGATAAAGTACCTATCCAGTGGCGTAGCTAGCATGGGTGGTACCCGGGGGGGATAACGTGGTGTTCCCCCCCCCACTCCCCCATTAAAGTAAAGAAATGCAAATTTCGACTTCATAAAAAATTGGTCCGTCCTGGGGGGGTGACACTTAGTCGGGTGTCACCCCTCATCGGGTGGCACCCCTCGCTACTCCACTGTACGTATCTATAACATAATATTTATATAAATTCAATTTCAATGACGGCAACCCGGGCGTTTATTTTATTTTCATTTTTGTACACGGTTTCGTACCACCGTTTCACCGTGTCAAAAGTAGAAACTAAGCATGCCAAATGATTTAGACGTCATATTATTTAAATCTTGACTCTTTTCTATACAAAAGATATACCTAGATGTGTGCGCAAGGGACGACACATTTGGGATAGTCGATAATGGCTGTAAAGATCGTGTTTTTCGGCAATGCCTGCAAACTTAATAATCAGTGCCATCTATTGGTACCTACAATACCTACATCTATTAATTAGTACAACTTTACTGAAGAAATAACAATAATACACAGGTATATCCTAGAGAAATCGCATGTAAATAAACTTTATATAGATTACTAGCAGACCCGGCGACACGTTGTGTGGCTAACGAAACACAGCCATTACCCAACCTTTATAAAATCCAAACCACCCGCTTGTCAGTTGCCTGCTGCCTGCTGCCCGCTGCTCGAATTGAATATTGGAATTTCTCGGCTTTTCTCCACATAATAAGCACGCATTATACATATAAACCTTCCTCTTGAATCACTCTATCTATTGGTGAAAACCGCATGAAAATCCGTTGCGTAGTTTAAAAGATCTAAGCGCACAAACATTTTGAGCGACTATGAAGTCGCTCAAAATGTTTGTGCGCTTAGATTTATATATTTTTTATATATTTATATAATTTCATACTATGTAATGATGAATATTTGAATTTCTCGGCTTTTTTCTACTATGTATGTTTAAGCATGTTATTTTACATTTAAACCTTCCTCTGGAAACACTCTATCTATTGGTGAAAACCGAATGAAAATCTGTTGCGCAGTTTAAAAGATCTAAGCGCACAAATATTTTGAGCGACTTCATTTTATACTATGTATAGATTATAAATAAAAATAAAATGGTAATATCATGTTGGCATTATTTCAAAATATTGTCTGTGCGTATTTTACGGAATAGTACGGACGTTTGTTATATTCAACAATTAAATTGTCTCGTGCCAAAATAGGCATTGCTTTGTATATACTGTACTTATATATATGCTTTGTATATTCTATGTTTCATATTAATTGATCAATATTTTGTAAGGACTCGTAAAAAACACTATAGGATTACTTTTTATAGTTAAGCGCACTTGAAGTGAAATATCACAAAACTGCGCTATACAAATGTTACGTTATGTGTATTACATTAAATTGAATTATTATATTAATTATTGCTCACGCATAAATAACCGCTTTATTAGGCAATCCCAACTAACATCAGCTAAGACTAGCAGCTTAAGCCATTATTAGCGAAAACTTGCACGAAGGGTGTTATTTAAAGGGGTAATTTTATGAAATATCAGTTTGTTCACTGTTTTTCCTACTGCCTACCCCAATTAAAAACTCTGCGCCCCAATGCATGCTTGTCACATGTAACAGGAATTAGAGAGAGATCGCGGAGTAGCTATGTTTTCAAGAGATGGCCAGGAATCTCCAAGAGTTTTATCGCACAAATCCACAGTCCACCATCCAAGACATGGATAAAATATATAATATCAAAATTAAGCTTATTTCAAAGAATGATTTATTAATCTGCTCCTGCTACCAAGATCTCCCATTCGTGATCGTTTATCCATATCGCAGACATCAATAAATCTTTCCACGTCAATCAATATTAATCCATCAAAGAGCGTATAAAAACAGCATCACGGGGATTTCAATTACATACCTCGAGGTTTGTGATACCCCAGCGCTAAGCGAGTACCGCGAACATTGGACAAGTTGAACGTAGAACAATTTGAATCAATCATCTTTTTGTGGCCGGGACATTCCATTCCAAAGGCGGGCGGGACTTTGATCGCGGCGGCACAGAGTTATATGATTAATTAATTATCATCACCTCAATGTCTGCTCTGAGGAGACAAGTCGCATTGGTCATGGACGTTGGACAGTTTGTCAGCAACGGGGAGTGGTATAAATTTTTTGTCGTGTTACCAATTTAAGTTGTCTATATCGCTGTTTTATTTGTTTATAGTCACCAATTTTACAGTGGCATAATTTTAAAAAATGTAGTCCAAAGTTTTTTGAAGTGAAACTTTTTTAGCACCGTTGTGCTCATAAACTTGATGAAACGAAAAAGAGTGACACTAAAAAGAGACAAACACATACATCTATAGGATTTAGCCTGCGAGACAGAATAAGATAGGATGAAACCTTACCTACGAAGCATCGCGCTCTGTCAAGCTGCGCGCATTGGCCGCTTTCTATTGGTTGAGATTGTGTGGGTGAAGGTTTAACTTCAAACACGTGGGAACCACACTCGATTTTTTATTTATTTATATTGGAATCTTAACAATATATATACTTTAAAAACTGAAATATTCGGAGATTAAATAAAAGAACAGTTAACAAATAGAACAGTTAACAATATAGGGTACTTTAAAATCTGAAATATTCGGAGATTTCATAATAACAACCTGAATTCTTTTTTTTTTACTTTTGAAATCATGGCACACAGAGCTCCGGGCCAAAAAGGCCTCTTTCTCTATCATCATGAGTTATTTGATTATTGAAAAAATAAATACTTTTTGGTTTGTTAAAATTTCCTGAATCCTAGTGGACACGAGATATACCGCAAAGCATTTAATTCGACTTTATGTCTTACCTTCATAATTAAATGTTTTTTGACTATCGATCACTTTCTAAGGAATCAAAATAATTTGTGAAATACAATCAGGAGATGGCGGACAGCAAATCAGACAATATACCATATATATATTGAAAAATCCACTTTTCTTACAAAATCAAAATCAGTTCCTCATTTTTTTTTTTTTTAATTTTTTTTTTCATTTAAAAATATGAAAAGGTTACAGTTTTACAACATAATATATACAATTAATATTTCAATCACTCTCCTAATAAAGCAGCTGCTTGTGTTTAGGAGAGGACAACTAAAAAAAATACTTTTGTTTAAATTAAAACAAAAAATATTAGTAATTTAACAAAAAATATTAGTGATTTCAAGAGAAAATACAGATAAAAGTAATAAAAATATAGGTTAGTTAAAATAAATGATTTTAAGTATTGATAAGGCAAAAACATATTTCTAAGTATGCAATACATATTTCTAGATATAATATACATAATTTAATATACATATATAATTTATCACATTAAAAAACGATTATTCGCAATCAAAGAAATTAATCTGAATTAAATGTAGAAATAATTAAAACTATTATTATCGTGAGATCCGATTTCAATACTATGACAATATTATTTTACTTCTTCAAACACAGCAAACTTACTTTGTGGTACTATTTTAATACAATACTTAATTTTTACCTTTTTTATACAATAAAATAAAAGAGGTAAAAACTAAGTTTTCTATTAATTCGGACAATGACAATTCATTTTAATATGAAGTAACCAGGGCTGGGCAAAATACATGCTTTGCTGTAATTGAAATACAAATTACAAAATACTTTTTCGCATGTATTTAAAATACGAAATACAAAATACTTTCAAGTCATGTATTTAAAATACAAAATACAAAATACAGTATTTTAACCATTTTTTTTATTTAAAATACAAAATACAAATTACAAAATACAAAATACGTTTGGTTTTGGTAGAACCTTTGGTTGCAATAAATTATCGTAATAAGTGCCCTTATCTAAGGGTGCGTTTCCATAGAAGCAAAGCTGAGCAGAGTGAAACAGAGACGTGCAAAAATTGACCAATCATATTGCTCGGAAGACACATCTCATCTCCGCTCTACTTGTAAAGGTTTGTGGCACAGGACCCAGGTGTTAGATAATAATAATTATTATAATAACATGATATTTATGTATCAGTTTTATGTTATTTCACTTCAAGTGTGCTGTGCTGTATTAACTTAAAAATATTCTAGTATTCAGGCAAATTATTGCTATAATGCTTGATCTAATACTATGTCATAAAAAGGCACAATACAAAGCAATGACAAGTATAATGTGATACAAAATGTTCAATAGCAGTGCTATTATAGCACAGGACAATAATAATAATTAGCATGACATAAAAAAATGTACAGTACATTATAAAGCAATGATAAGAGAACTACAAATAATCATTAGTAAGAGTGCTATAGCACAGGACAATAATAATAATAAACAATTACAGTGCTATTATAGCACAGGAAAATATAACAATATTAAATCTAAAATACTCATATAATATAAAAACAGGAGACCATTTATGTTCAGACATAAGAACATTCTGAGTAGACATTAAACATAATGCAGTATCATTTAGATCTGCTGACTAAGCTGTAATAGTAGGTAATGTAAATAGAAGTAAACAGCTAACTAACTAACTAAACAGCCTATTTATCAGTTAGACAAGAATTTCCTTTCAGGAACACTAAATTTTTAAATGTATCATCAGACAAACAGCCTCTTGTTGGGGAATGAATAAAACCTGCCAAAGAAAACAACCTTTCTACAGGTCCTGATGAGCACAAACTTGTGTTAAATTGTATGAATACTTTTTTAATATTTGGATAACTTTCAAGAATAGAAAGTTCTTTGCTTTTGTCATTTAAGAAGCTGACTAACTCTAACTCCATTGTTGATGTCTGTGGTTGATCACTGTCTCTGTTCATAAAAACAATGAAATCATCATCTTCTTTACTCGTACTACTACTCCTGCTACTCCCAGGCATAAGATCATGTTTTTTGTAATTAGCTTCTAAGGCATGAATTGCAAGATTTTGGATTCTTTGCCTCTCGTCTGCTGTGATGCTTTCTGGCAACCAACGCATTTTGTAAGTAGGGTGGTAACATGACGCCAATATGGCTCCATTTATTTCCGGTGACAGTTTAAAAAACTTATCGAATCTTTTTTCTAGGCTCTCTTTTAGTTGTGGTACAATACCAGTAAAATGCCTCATATTTATATTCTGCAGCCGATTTAATCTGGTTCTTACAGACATTAAAGTAGGCAGAAGTTTTCCATAGTAACACTCATTGCCCTGAACATAATCTAGAGCTGTAGCAATTGGTTTCAATACTTCAATGAATTCCTCTAAATATTCTAGCTCTACGACAGAGAACGCGTTAGTCTTACCCAACTTATCAAATAATTCATTTAATTTTAATTTGCTTTTCATGAGCTGCGCTATAGAATCGTAAAGAGAGTTCCATCTTGTGGGACAGGGATATATTAACTGATGTCCAAGACAGTCTTTTATGATTTCGGCTGATTTGGGCCTTCTGGACATATTCCATAACAAAGTACATTTAGCAACTGCTGAATAGTGAATCCTGCTAGCACGAGAATCTTTTATGAAATTATTCATGTCTGTAGTGGCCAAAAGACTTAATGTGTGGCTGGCACATCTGAGGTGTCTCGGCAAACTAAACTCTCTGGTTTCATCTTCTCCTTCTGTTATGTTTACTGGTAATAATACCTCCTCATATAAAATGTTAGAGGCACACGTTGATTCCGCTACACCTTCAACAGTTTCTAAAAAAAATATATGTATAATTATTTAAACAAAACAACAACAATTGGTAGAAGTCAAATGAACATTATTCAGAAGAAAAAAAATACAACAAATAATGTGATTTGGTTAAGATTTGATCGATACTTCAAATAAAACAATATTAAAATCTGATTTTGATTAATTATCCGTACTATATCTAGGTATAATCAAAATAATATTTTTTTACCTTCAACATCAATATCAAAAAAATCAGGCACATAATCAGTAAAACCAAATTCTCGGAAAGCCTTCACGAAATTTGACCCATTATCGGTAGTGGTTGATACCACTTGTTCATATTTTAATTTGAAAGAAGACTGTATTTCAAAAAGCATTTCAGCAATCTTATCATAAGTATGTGATCCTTTAAAGCGGTTAAAAGCTAATACACAACTCATACATTCCAGTGAAGTTGTATTGATCTGAAATGAAAACAATGTTTGATTACTGCTCCAATTTATATTAAATTAAATGAATTGTGTAATATGCCATGACTCTCTACACATTTAAAAAAATAAAATAAACAAAACAAAACAAATAAATATATGTACACATATGAATATTTTTTATACAAATATTCGCAGAAACTCCTGTAAAATCAATTCACATTAATCTACTATAGATATTGTATTATTTAATAAATCATCTTTTTTTTTCAACCACACTATAATGCCCACGCACAGGCTTCGCCTTTGTGTGATCTTTTTTTATTACTATATTGTATTTTAAATTACTATGTATGTACCTATATGAATAAAAAAAAACTTTGCCAATAAAAAAAAAAAATAGAAACTCTGATTAGATCAAAATCACTTTAATCGTGAATACAGAAATGATAAAAATTATGACTCAATGAAATCTTACCCAGTGTGCAGTTACACCTATAAAGCTTCTAGTTTTAGTTGACCATATATCTGCAGTGGTTGATACGTACTCCACATTACTCAAAATGGTTATGAGTTTTTCCATCATTTCTTTTTTAGACATTTCAATTTTCCTTCCTAATGTTCTTCTTGACATAACATTTAACTTTTGTGGAAGATCATTAAAAATCTTTATAAAATTGGGATCATCAACGGTACTTAAGGGTTTCATACTCTGTACAATGTAATTCATGATGTTTTTATCAAGTTTTTTTTGGCATTCATTTTCATTTTGTAACTTAAAATCCAGTTTAGATTGTTTCGTTTTTTCTTCACTTTTTAATGACAGTTTTCTTTTTCCAGAGACATGTTGATTTATTTTGCTGTTTTCATACTCACTAAGAATATCAGGATGCTTTCTCTGAAAAGAAAAACGACAAATAAATTGCATTGCTCAGAAGGCATAAGCAAAACAGACTCATGAAAATATTATATGTAGGCTAGGCCCCATTCCCATCAATGTAGTTTGTTTATTTTAGGTTAGGGTAGTTTTATGACAGAACAATCGTAAATGTATGTTCTTACAAGCCCAAGCTCTCAGCAGAGTAATGTATATTGTATAAGGTGTGTGCAATAATTTCATAACCTACAAATCCTACAATAACATAACACAGGGTTAACAGGTTTATAACTTACCTTTAAATGCAATCTGAAGTTGCTTGTAGCCTTTAAACTACCTTTGATGGTGGCTTTACATTTGACACAAGTTGCATGGACATTATCTTGATCATTATTAATGTCGCGATTGATCACTGCGAAATACTTTCCTGCAGTTAGAATTAGTGGATAAATCACAGCATTCACTTGGCTCAATCCACCTCCCGCGCCGTCATCATCCGGCGTCGTATATGATGATGTTGATGGAATTTGATCATCCATTATCAATATTATAAATTAACCCACGTCTTCGTGAAAATACCGCGAAACGATGAAAACAACAACAAGATTCTAAAGATGCTTGCTTTGACGTACAGTGTTGCCAATTGCCAACTCTAAATATTAACCATAAACAAACCAATCATATTAACATATATTTTTTTCTGGATTCTACCCTTTTTAGTCTATGTATTATCTATGTCAGTTTATTTATTTTTTATTTTAAGATCGCTAAATGTATTTGAAAATGTATTTTAAAGCCATAAGTATTTGAAATACAAATTACAAAATACCTCAGCATCAGGTAATTGAAATACAAAATACAAAATACATTGTGAGGAAGTAATTGAAATACAAATACAAAATACGTATTTGTATTTCAAATACGTATTTCAATTACAAGTATTTCAAATACTGCCCAGCCCTGGAAGTAACTTGAAAATCACGTACTGGAGGATATTCTTAAAAAATAACGTGCTAAAATTTCCATTAAAAATTAATGATGCACGTCTCTGGCAACATGACAAATGACAGTGTGGTGGGCACAAATGCGCGCTCAATTAGTCAGCGGTTATCCAACACAGCATCTTCGACTCTGTTGATCCCAGCCTCTTTGTTTAGCCGTTAGTCCCTGGTCCACGGGCCGCCCCTGCCACCACCCACCCCGCCCCACCCAACCCTACGGATCATGACTCAATTATTGGCCCTGTCTGACTGACGACATTTTGATGCTAGAAGATATTATAATAAATTATCTGTCTACGGTTTGGGGTTTGAATAAAACGGTTATGTTACTTTCATTGTCTTGCTTGTTGTGTGCTTTTATAATAAATGGATATAATTTATCACGAAGAAAGGTGAGATTTTATCTGACTTAAAAGTTACATTTGCGTAAAAGATTAGAAGAAAAACAATGGTCTGATCTCAATATTAAACAAAACACTAAAAACTCTTCAATCAATTTGGGAGGGGAGAATGGTATCACCGCGTGGAACCTTTATTGGATAACCAATAACTCTTCCATAGGTCACCCCCAAGTGGTTCGCTAGTTTTAGTGATTTAGCAGGGGTGCCCGGGTTCATGGCGTGAGGTTTGTCTAGGTTTAGGAGGCGGATGATCAGGACCCACTGAACCCCAGATTCCCACACACCCCTTAAACCCTCCTTCCTTTCCTTAAAAAAATCTTCACACAGCACCCCCAAAGATGAAATAGGCCTTTGGGGAAATTATTTTCCTCGAGGCCTCCTGTCCTCCTGTATGGAGATCATGTAAAAAAAATGAGTGTGCTTTAGACCACACGACTGAAGTAAAACTTAACTAACTTATGCCGTCCATTAACAATATAACAATAACAAGAATAAAAATATCCCCATACCCTCAACATCCCCATCAACTCAACTCTCAACTCTAAACTCTCAACTCTCAACTCTCAACTCTCAACTCTCAACTCTCAACTCTCAACTCTCAACTCTCAACTCTCAACTCTCAACTCTCAACTCTCAACTCTCAACTCTCAACTCTCAACTCTCAACTCTCAACACTCAACTCTCAACTCTCAACTCTCAACTCTCAACTCTCAACTCTCAACTCTCAACTCTCAACTCTCAACTCTCAACTCTCAACTCTCAACTCTCAACTCTCAGCTCACAGCTCTCAGCTCTCAGATCTCGGCTCTCAACTCAACTCAACTCAACTCAACTCAACTCAATTCAACTCAACTCAACTCAAATCATATCATTGATTAGCGTTTCACATTGATAAGCGTTTCATATTGATTAGCGTTTCACATTTTTTCGTAACGTGTGTCACATTTTTTCGTAACGTTTCATATTTTTTCGTAACGTTTCATATTTTTCCGTAACGTTTCATAACGAATTCATAAGAGAATACTATGCATCGTTTTTAGTGTCTTAGGTATGAACGGTTACGATGATGGCCGAAGGCATCGCATCGGCGAGATTGGGCGGTCTCCTCCAGTCCGCTCGCAGCAGCAGCAGAAAGTCGTAGCTGTCCAGTTTGATATTCATTCCAATATTAAGGCAACTCAAGATGTGACTTGAGTAAACCTGTAACTTATTTGGTATGTTGAGTATATAAAAAATATGTTATAGGTTTGAGAGATTACTTGTTTATTTATTACTAAAATAAAGAACAGACGTCCTTACAATACTAGGCTCTAAGTAGGTTCGTATAGCTCGTATTTTAAATGCGAACAACGATTAGACTACCTATCCATCGGAAGTAAGTACAGTCCCATTGACAGTGTAAATTTTTTTTCAAACTGTTTCGAACAGCTCATTACCACAGAAAAAAATCTTTGCTTGTTTTCGGAAGATAGGTACCTATCTAAGCCATCTTTATATTAAGGATTCTGAGGGCATAAAGATCAAGTATTCGTTGTCCACAGTGTATAGAGTATAGATGAAACGTCACCTGGCTAAGTCCGTGGGTCATGATATATAGTGTCACCTTCCTTTGACAAGAGGAAGAATGGCGGTCCATGGAACAAATACGAGTGATGGACGGGGCAATTTGTCTTCACGGGGTCATTCTGACACTGGCAAGAAAGACATTTTTAGTACTTACTCGCACCTACGTTCTTAGAGATCAACCTTTACATATAACTTTACATAAATTTTAAAAATTAACTCCAATATAGAGTATAAGAGTCCTAATTGAACTGAAGGTTTGGAATTATAAATGCATCCCGATTTAGGACATGATGGAAGAGAAGGAGCAGAAAAGGAAAATGGGAATTTGTGAAACAGATATTTTGATCCTAATTAGCAATACTATGAAACTATGTAAAACAGGTGATCGAAATTTTGGTATCGATAAAAAAATTATTTAGGACCGGCATTCAGAATTTCTTCTTTTCCTTAAATAATAATACACATTTATTGAGCCGAAACGGTAATTATATGAAATTCCCTCGATAGAAAAAAAACCACAATGTATGCTCCGAAATTTTTAAAAAATCACTTTGTTCTGTTATTTAACATATTATATGCATGACAAATTCAGTGTAGGTACCTTTAAATGCTGCTTTAGACATTTGCCAAGAGATGTTTGCCCTATTTTTAATTTTATTTCACAATTTATGCTTAATTATAATCATTTTTATTAGCGCGCTCCATCCATTACCTTTAAAACCATCTTCATCTTCTTTTTGAATACTTACTACGGCGTCTTAAAGAAGTAGATATCTTATGGGCGTTTTACAAGATGCATTTTTTCGACCAGTTTCCATATAACAACAACGATTCGAGATGAAAAAAGTGATAGGTATGTTCCATTTTGATACCAATTTTCGTACAGTTTAAGATGGCTAATATTATTTATATATTTTTTTAACATTAAACTCCACACATAAGGCACTGAAGAAAATAAATCCATCAGCGAATTTTCCTCATTTCGATGCTGCGTGGAGGGTCTTTTGGAAGAGAGGAAGGAGTGAACATGGGTCTTGAAGAGAACCTTGTTGTAGAAGGGAAGAATTTAATATAGGCATGTAATCTGTCATTGTTTTATGTAATTATACGATATGGAAAATTTTCAGGTTTTTCGTTTAATATTAAAAATATCTATAAAATATGTACCTATCTAATATATACTGATTGTGAATGTGTAGGTATTCGGTATTGTGAATTTTGTGTGTATTTTTGATGACTTCTTGACGGCAAAGACAAAGGCAATTATTATTAGTACAGTTATGTTCAAAGTTTTGCCTCTTTTTACGAATTAGTACCATTCAAAATCTAATGGGAACTATCTGAATGAAACCATAAGTATTAAAATGATGACCGTGTAAAACAAATATCTTCGTACGGGTTGAGATATTCCATGTGGGAATCGGTATGAAAAAGGCATAGTGTAAAACGGCTAATTGCCGGTGTGCACTGTGCAGTCTAATGTCGCAAACCCTTTAGCGTACCAATTTTGAAATTTCTAAAAATGAAGGTTAATAAATTGTTGTTACATATTTGTGAGTATAAACAACACTACCTATGAATACAATTTATGTAAGGAATCGATGGATTTTCATTCCTATTATCTATTTATGAGTAGATGGGGAGGTACTTTTTACAAATTTGGAAAGCCTTTGAAATATGTTATTACCGATGCCTTCGGGTTTTTTCTATAGATTTTATGAAAACAACATTATTTGCCATGTTGGTAAATGCTACTAAAAAGGAAAATCTTTTCATTTTTGTGGTTGAGCCTCCATGTCAAGGCGACCGCGGCCCCCGTCTCATCAATCACCCTTTCACCTCGTGCATTGTCCGCCCGAGGACGCGGCCATCTAATATGTGAGACCTTGTCACTAATTTGTGGTGCGCTTAAGTCCTAAATGGTTAATCCGCCTCACAATGGGAGGTTTTCAATAGAGGGGCGATGTCGCAGTGTCCTGGTGTCCTTTTACGGCCGCGCGGTGACGGAAACCACAATATCTTGACTAATTGATCGGTGGTTTCCGAGACAAAGTAGTACCAACCTGACTACGTGAGAAAAAAACTGACTTACTCGGAACAACTCAATCAACCAACAAATAGGTTCGTATAAAATGTAGGTACCACTTGTTGGTGTTGGTGTCTATGCGGTGTTTATGGTTTCTGTATCCCCGTACCCCGCATTTACTTTTATTTTGTATAGGTACCCTTAAAACAAATAAATTCCTTAAACTTATTATAATATCAAAAGATAATATATAAGAATATTCTCGATAGTAGGCGTTTTCCTAAAACCATTGTTTCATTGATTTTTTCCAACAGCAATATTCTTATATCAATAATTTTCTCATATCAAGAATATTTTTACCAAGATAATATTCTTATATCAATAATTTTCTCATATCAAGAATATTTTTACCAAGATAATATTCTTACATCAAGAATATGCTTTTATCAAGAATATTCTTATATTAAGAATATTCTTATATCAAGAAACGCTCCGTGCTTTACTTCCAATCCAAAGCTCTGGGCTTCATAGTCTGACCGAAGCCTCTCCTCGGAGGGTTAGGATTTAGGATTTAAGAAGCGACATCAACGAACGGTAATATAAGAAGCCCTCTAATTTTACAAAAAACTACCATGAGATTACCTATGAGCATAAAATTTGTTAATAAACCATTTCATTTACTGCACATTCTTTATAGAATGCTATAATTACCGAACAACTACCACCAGAGTCGACACAACGACCTACTAAGTATTCCACGTGGCCCAGCATAGTACGACAAGAGGTATTTTGCTGCTAAATGATAACTCTAGATCTCTTGACATTTTCAACATTGGCCCTGAAGATTTCAATAGTATCTAATATTAGGTAGAAACTATTGTAAACTATAGTAGGTATCGCTTCATATATCTTGAGTTATTCAGATATTTTTCACAATAAACCGGAAAGTATATATATTTGGGTAGCTTTTAAAATGTAATTTTTACAATTATCTTCTGTTGACGGCTGTGGTCAGGTTGAGAAAAGATATTCAAAGTCGTTTAGCTATATAAAATCTTCCTCTTCAAATTGCCTTTCACAAAAAAAAATATCATCACGAAAAATTCCCGTGACATTTTTGAAGGTAGGCACAGATTTTTATCAATTATGGACTGCTTACCACTGCCTCACCATCACGTAGGTACCTAAGCACGTATTACCTACACACAATTAATTATTTTTAGTGGAAAGTTTGAAGAAATTAAAATTAAATTCAGTCACCGAGATTGAAAATTATTGAGTTCCTACCTAGGCGTCCTTAGTTAATTCCTCTGCCGGTTATAGCCTCCATCGTTACACAAGTAACAAGATTTTCCAAATTTGTTAGTTTATTTGTAACCCGGAATATTTATTGTCGTGATAAGAAATTGCCTATCGTTACAGATTTTTTTTTTCCTAAGGTTGCTAATATAAAATCCTTAAAAAATGCTTTAGGAAAGGTTAAAAACGAAATACACTAGAGTATTTTGGCATCGAGAAAAGTACATTGCTCTTCCGATCTTAAATCAAATAAATTAAAAAATTTCATTTCAGAAATATTAAAAGTTGTGTATTAGCCTATATTTTCGTCAGACTTAAGTTTTTGGGTTCAGATTGTTGACTTATAAAGCCGTCTATCTATTATTATATTAATTAGGTGCCTACCTAGATGTAAGCCACTAGTTATAAGCCTCAGTTGCTATCCTATAAGTCTCAGTAGTGCTAAGTCACTAGTCATGAATCTTAGTTGTAAGACACTAGAATAAATCTTAGCTGTAAGTTATTAGTTATTAGTGACAATTTATAGGTTAAATAAATAAAGTTTTTAAGAGCCCTTGGGGTGATTATCTCAACGACGCTATATAAATAATCCAATAATAATAATGATTACCTCCTGGAGAAGGCAGCCTCGCAGTGAGCGCAGCGGTACTTGCGGTCCCCAGTGTGTAACTTGACGTGCCGGTCCCGCGACCGCTTGTGCTTGAACAGGCGCGAGCAGAAGTCGCAGCGGAAAGGCATCTGGTCCGAGTGCGTCTGGAAAGCAAAAACAAAATACCTATTACATTAAGGCTCCGTTACCGGCCCCAAAAAGAAGAAGCTGGAGAGATATGAAATTACGAATGTTAGAGGAGAGCGCTAACATTTACAGCGCCAAAATCGATGCAAAAATTGCGAAAATCTTTAATAAAACACTACTCGTTTAAAATAGAGCAAAAAGCTCTTGGGGGCCGTCTAAAACAGTATTTAATGAAACACTGTGAATTTTTTCATACATATAACTTGTAAAATAACGGAAACAGTCTTGAAAATAAAAAAAATTCGGAGCATACTTTGCGATTTTTTTCTATCAAGGGAATTTCATATAATTTGCGTTTCGGCGTGGGGAATGTATAGATATTATCTTTAAAAATAACTTTTTTTTTAAGAGCTTAAAAACTTCAAATGTTTAAGGGAGGTTCGAAAGAAATAGGTAGAAATTCGGAGAGCGGCCTCTTAATAGTAGATATTAAATATGGTTACCGATCGGATGCTGCCCTGAAAGAAGATTTCAATACGATTGGGAAAACTAAAAAAAGAGTGGTTGATGATTCTGTATTTGAAGCAGAAATTAGTCAGTTCACTACGCCGCAAATTGAAATAAGCCATTAAGTTTGCCAAAGGACCACTCTGGCCTATCTCGCGGTGTTTGGGCAGAGTATTGGTACATTGCTAGTCAATTCAAGGAAGCCTGCTATACCTCAATATAAATGAATAAACGTGGTTTTGACAATTTTCTCATTTATCCAAAAATACGTTTTTCTTCACTTATTCGAATGTGAATTGGACACTTTTCCTTCTCATCCTTTTAAAGTTCACGAGCTTGACTACTCAGATTATACTTTCAGTGGTCTAGAAGTAGATTGCATATTTTTTGGTTGTGCCTTTCCATACAAAAAATATTCTCTCTTCTTTCAGGCTTTATCTAAAATTTCCCCCCCTCCGTTCAAAATCTCATCTCTTGTAAGCCTGAAATCGATTCCAGTCTTCCAGATATTTATAAAATTTTCCCATTTAAATAAAATTACTATGTACATCACCTTCGCTCTATTCATAATTTGAAATGATGGCAAAGTTTGACAAAAAACCACACTGGCCAATAAATTCTGTTGTGTTATGTTAGGATACTTGAAGCAGTCCGTAAGGAATGGAGGCGTTTTCTATGGCAATGATGAGGATAAAAAATATTGGATTTCTCAGATCATTAGCATAGTTTATATAATAGATATTTCTGGGATTTAATGTAATTTGGGTTCCAAAAACAAATATTTTTACGGATTTATATATATGTTTCATTTTATTAGGATTTACTTTTTTGTCATAAACCTAATTGTAATATTATTTAATCATTGATGAAGATAATAACAACTCTTAATGAGAATACGAAAGAGATAAAACACAGAAAATAAAAAGGTTACGGTCACAATTGGGACTTGAACCAACATCTTCTAGTCTTACCGGGACTGGCAATTCTACGAGCTGAGCAATTGCCACCACATTCTATAATATTTAGCCATCTCATTCTTCCATTTTTTTGTATTTTTTATATCATGTTTTTCGGCTAATATCTTTTTGGTGTGATTGCAAAGATTTACCAGAATATTTTTACAATCTATGTGGTGTCTTGGATAAACCCACCAATTTTATTTAAATGCGACATCTTTAATTTATTAGGATTAACTTATGAAAGCTTAAAGCTACTTACAGTAATACTTGGAATGTACTTCGAAGACAATAGCTCAATTGGTAGAGACGCCAGTTCCTTTGAGACTAGACGATATGGTTTGAGTCAGATGTGACCGTTACCTTTTTATTTTCTATGTGTGTAACGTAATTGTTAAAATAAATTGTTCTGCTAAAGGGTCCTGAAAAATACGTCTTCAAGTGGTGTATTTGTAACAGGCTGATAATATTATTAGATGATAGATATATTTTTAGAGGTGTGGAAAGCAAGAGATAAAGAATTACTTAATCCTTTTTTTTAAACGTGACACGGTTTTGAAATCTAATGTTAAGCCAGTGATATCTGAGTTTAGTTATGATGAAAAGTAAGCATCGTAATAATATTATGATTTAAACAACAAAATAATCCCTTATCCAACACCAATCACAAACCCACACGTCCAGAAGTGTCATCATGATGGGTGGAGGTGTTCCTAACGCCTTGATATGGATCCATGTAAAACAGTAAAATGTGACAGGTTTTCGTGCCAAAGATTCCGTGATATCTAAGAATCTACATAAAGATACATTACAGACTCCGGGAGAACATACAGATGATGTATATTACGGCCAAACACCCTATTATTTTGTGGCTTGTTAAGGGTGTCATAAATATTCCCTCTCGTCACGCGATATTACGTTCCATATCAAACAAATATTTACCTACTCAGTAGGTAATCTCTCCGTGTTTTTATGAATGTACTCGTATACATTAATTTTATGCTTATCGTAAAAAGGCTGGAAATCTCTAACAAGATTTTTTTGTAATGAAAATAATTTGTGTCTATTTTTATACATTTAATTTGTAGCTGCATATTTACTACCATTACTACCCCTTTTATGTATTTAATCATATCTTTTGTGGAATTTAATAATTTTTTTTCCAAGCTCATGGAGGAAACAATGTTGCGATCTTTTGCGAAATTTCAGACAGAAAAGACATTACAAATTTTGCTAGAGAGTTTTTGCTATTTCAGTACTGATAATAAATGTAGTATGTTATAAACACATCTCTATATAGATTTGAATTTGTTGTTTGAAATTTTATTACGCATCTGAGGCCAAGAGGTACGGAGATGGCTGAAAGAGATTTAAATTTTTGTAAATATTCGTACATTCCATTTAATCTATTGACTTTTGAGTGAAGAAGTTTCATGCTTTTTATTAACTCACAAAAAATACACCTGTCTGGTAATTAAGTTAATTATTTACTACCATCACCGAACTATTTCATCTTGGGGATATTTAAAAGCTGTTATTACGACAGGAGTCGTATGCTAGATATTCAATTTCATAAGTGTGTGGAAACTCTAATCTCTACACTTCAACATTTTATATGAGTGACGATTGTAATGAACTGAATTTATTTAGTCTTGGGTCGGATCCTTTGCTTGCGTCTCTATTACAACAGAGTACAGGGCACAGAGATGCCGAGGAGATGCAATCACAGACGATCTGAATGAGGATTTTGAGGTGTACGAGATGATGTTCAGATAACCAGGGAGACGTGCAGACCAGTCTACTAGTCTCCGCGATGAGACAAAACTGCTTTATGAGGGATTTAGGCTAAGTTACTGAGAATAAGGCGACCCGACGTTGGATTAGGAGAATTTTACAAAGTATTGTATTGTTTCACAGGACTTTGTTATATAATCCAACGTAATGGGTGAAAAATAGAGTTTCATACATCAAGAAATGAAAAATTTTATGTAGCAGTATTACCATCTAAATAGCCGTGGATTTCCAAATTACATGAGACAAGACTGCTTTATAAAGGATCAAGGTATAGCTCTGAGAATAAGGCGACCAGTCATTGGGTTAGGAGAATTTTATCAAGTATTGTATCGTTTCACAAGATATTGTTATGTAATCGTATCACAGTTGCAGACATTTTTAATTTCACTAATTTAGAAATTATAAATTGCATGAATCATAAGTCATATTATCAGTAAGTATCCCCATCTAAATAGCAATGAATTCCTACAAATATAACTTATAACTAATCCATTTTTTTCCATATTCACGTATTTTGAATGTGCACATCGGACAAAAGTAAAAAAAATTATAGAAGACACACAAGGGCTCATTAAACATCGTGAATCGAGAAATAGTAGTAAGTTAAATATTGCTATTAAAATTTTATTGAAAAATATGGCAAGATTAAGTTAATCGAATACTTTTTAAGTTAGAAAAACAAAATATAAGAAAATATTTGACAAGGTTTCGTCTGTACCCAAAAAAAAATATGTTTTTTCAATGCATATAATGACAATACATATAAGTATAATAGTATATAAGTAAAATCTCTTTGGTGCATAAATTATTATTACACAGTTGCGCTAAAACAAATGCAACAGGGTATTCATTTAATTTATAAACTGTTCAAATCAGAAAAAAACATAAAATAAATATATCTACTACCTACCTAATTAGCAGAACCTACAAACAAACCCACGTACGCAACTGCCCGATTTCCGTAGGCACACATGTTATAAAAATAATATCAACGATAATATTATATGCTATGCATAGACCCGATTCTGCCCACCATCCACGGCATCCACTGTATAGTGTATAATACGCAGTGTAGGATCCCATCCCCCGTCGAGATCGCAGTTAGGTGTTCCTGATAAACCTTGCCTACCTTACTACCAGCACGGTCCACGCCGCAGCTTCATACGGAGATGCCCTTTACGATAGCGGTGAGATGAACGGTGAATAAAGGAAGGAGGATGTGTGACTTACTATGATTTTAACTATAGAAAAAGTGAAAAAAAAAATTAGGTACACAAATTTTAATGTTATTTTATAAGCACTGACGTTAATAATTTATTTATTTCTGTGCTCGTACATACCTACAGTTTACATGTAAATAAATGATATGGGCAAGAAATACCTACAATTTTTTTTTTACTTAACGAGTAAAACCACAAATTGTAATATTTTAACTAAATGAAGACAATATTAGCGAAACCCAATCAAAAATCTAAAAGCGGAAAAATTTACGGTCCCATTTAGGACTTGAACGCAGGACCTGCCTTGCCGGGGCGGAGCTCTACCAACTGAGTTAATGTGTCCTTACCCGATTCGGTCTTATTTAACTGCATAATAAATACTTCGACTAAGAACTACCAACATTATCTTCATTTTCTTAACGCAGATTTTTTTCAATATCAGTCTTACAAAACGACCTTTTAAAAAATTACTCGATTATTTTTAAGGCGAATATGTGTTCTATTTGCAGTATTTAATTGAGGCATCTATAATATTTCTAAGCGATCAAATTTTCAAACCAAAAATACATGACATTGTTAAATTTTGTTTCGCATGAATTCATAGAATCGAATTTTATATTGGATCATGGAAAAACATAGGTACTTACTTTTCATCTAATAAAAAGATGAACTCGAAGACGATGAAGAAAATTATGGGGGATGAAATTATTCAGTTTATTAATTGGCTAGACCGATCTTGTTGTAGTGAAGACGAATTATTTTCAACGAACATATTTGACTTTTTTTAAAAGCTGCCACTTTAAACGGAAGTAATTTTAAGTGGCAAGTGTTCTAAGGTTATTATTTTTAAATCAATCCACTTTCCGCATTGTTTCGAGCTCGGCAAAATGAGTATATCCCAATTTACCATAAAAAGCGCTATGAATTCCTGAAGGTTTCATTTCACACGGAATATCATTACATATACAATAGTCCAAGGATATTGGCGACCTCTACACGTCAGTGATCCATCGCGAGATATGCCTCCGGAGAGAGCGTCTCTGATTAAATTGTTACCAACCGTTCCGCCGTAGTATCACTTATCGACACACAATTAATCATTTCACGAAATGGTATTTACCGACGGAACGAGTAGGTAGTCTAAACCTTCATACTTTGTATTACCTACATAGCTTCCCTTAGCTAAACACGATCATCATACATTACATGGAGATCTCATGATCTCCGAACAACAACATATTATGGGATATGGTTTGATGGTATAATAACACAATAAAATTAGATGGTAGCACTGGTAGCTATAACATTTGTCATTATTGCTTATTTCGAGGAGATGTCTACATTTTGTGAAAATAAAGAAGTGGCTTGGCTAGAAAAACTAAAATTACATACATTACAACAAGAATTACATAAATCACAAGTTTTAAAAATTTACGAAAAATAGTAAAAAAAAAAACACCATCAACTCTTTAAAAAAATGCTCAAGAGCGTACCACAAAATTAAAAAAAAAAAAAAAATGTACATCGTACATGTATGAGTTCCAGGATTTAAAGCTCTATTAAGGACCAGGATTGCAGGACTGAGGGAAAGGATAAACTACTCCAGAAATATTCTCATCATAGAATCCCGTCTGTCTTCAGGTGCGAGCATCGAAGAACACTGGAGAAAGAAACTGGCTCCCACAATATGAAATCCGATAGACCAATAAGAGCGCAGTAAAAGATTTTATTATATATCTTTGACTCCTTATTATTATCTAATGATATTACTTCTTTTATTTTATTTTTATCTTTCTAAATTCAATCTTACTATATTATTGTCACTTTCCTATTTTTCTTTGCTCTCGATTTTTATTTTTAATCTATTTTATTATTTTTTAGCCTTGACTCTGTTTCATCCTAACTCTTATTTATTTATAAATACCTATGATTTTATTATATGCTGTAGGTACTTATACTCTGTATGCGGGATGTGTGGGATTGCACTCTCCTCCCCACATCCTGGAATAAAGACCTTTATTTATTTATATTTATAGTGAGAACTTGGACTGTACCGATTTGTCAACAATGTGATTCATGTCTATCTATATTTTTTATTAGAAGTCTTTCTCAATACGGAAATATCTTTACGCTTTTCCATTGAAAATTTCAAGTCCTGAATGTCGAGCGTTTGAAAATAATTAAATGATTAGGAAATAGAAAATTTCGAAAAAAAGTGAGTCAAAAACTATTATTTATTACAAAACGATGAGAAATTTCGGAAACTAAACTACGGTAATAACCTGAAAAATTGTAAGTATCAAATACTTCATGATGCTCACATCATTGAAAGGTTAAACTGGGTATTTAAAAAACATTAAGCATTACAAAGAGCGTCGTAATTACATAGTAAAATCCTTGAAGACTCGGCGAGAGGAGACGTTGTTTATTCAATTTCGTCTTCGGCCATTGTCAGCCACATAAAGCGCGCCTCATTTTTTACACAACACCTCCGCTACAAAGCGCGGGATGCTGGATACGGAGTCATATGAAGCCGAGATATTCTGTGACAATAATACGAGCTCAGTCAGGGGCGTCGCCACCTTATGGACAAGGCGTACAATGCACAAGGGCGGGCGAAGCAAGGGGCGGCCTTCCGAAATGCGGCGAAATTCCCTTTAATTTATTTAAGATGTATTCTTATTTACTAGTGTTTATTAAAGTTTTACGATAACGATAATTTCATTAAACAAGATCTATCAGTTTTGGGGTAAAACCATGTACGAGCAAAATATAAAACAAAATATTGATGTTAGTATAACGAACATGATTAAGAAATGCTTGAAAAAATGGTTTTAAAAAAATTTCCATTTAATCAAATATACAATGAAAAATTTTCAAATAATGACTAATATTCCCGTGTTACGAAAATTTGACAAAATTTATGCCTACATACATTAAATGTTAAAGCAGATTTAATTATTAGGGGCTTTTTATATGGCAATTAGAGGATTGGAACTGGGACGTCTGGATGCAAATCGGACGATTTGGAACACTTCTCAACAAACATACTGTGGGCAACTAACTCCTTTTGCATGAAGCAATCTTTCATACACTGTTGCTAGATCTTGAAAACTTGCAGCAACTACCTGACTCAAAACAAATGTACGTTACATAGAAAAATGTAGTGTTGGATAATTATTTTCTAATTGAATATTTGCATACGTCTGCCACCAAGTGACATGTCCTCACGACTACATAAAACTCTTTCCATCTATTGTTCTATTATGATATTATATAAACGTTATCCGGGGGAAGAGTGCGCTAACTTAGGAAGGGGATTTTACATGATAGTTCAAGTAGGTACATAAGACACACCCTTTTCCTAGTTCCAACGCTTTAATTTAGGTTTCAGGCACAAAAATCAAATTGTTTGCATGGAAAAAATATCGATATTTTTGATGAAAGAAAAAATGAAATTCCATGAAAAAAACGTCATTAATTTTTTTTACTTCTACCACCATGCATCATGTGAAATCACCTCCCGAAGTAGTGTACTCTATCTCCGAACACCCTGTATAAAATAGATTATCTAGCGGGAATATTTCTAAATAAATCTTTAATCCATCTTACTCGTACATCGTCAAGAGCCGGCCCTGCTCCCAACACGCCAAGAGCCCGTTAGCCACGGTCTCGATTTTTCACCACTTCCCCACAATGGAGTAATGTGTGACCGAGCAAAGACAGATTGCAAATTACAAGTAAATATCCGTGAAAGAGCAGCGCGACATAACGATCCGTTTTTTAATGCAAATCATTGTGCGCGAGTCGGAGAGAATTGCACATTAGGCGACTAATGCACTGTTAATTTACCCATCAGGCGCATTGTGTCCCGCACCGGAGCTATTGTGGGCTTTTTGCTGCACTTCGCCAGAAAAGCTTGAGGAATAACGCTATTATTGTGCAGGGGATAAAAGAAGTAACGCGACTTATACCTGCATTGTCTGTACTCTATCATTGTCAATACGACTTACCATGCACCTACGTATACCAGAGTTACAATAATTTATTGTGGTGTCTTCCTTCGTATGTAATTTCGAAACATCAAAACTGTTTGAAGAATATTGTTCATGTAATGGCATGGAAAGGCTGGTCGAATGGGACCAAAAATATTTTGTCATGTTACGGTTTTTTAGTAGGCATATACGAGTATACTTATTTCACGACGGTTGTTTTGCGTCCCAGAAAACTTACAATGCTTTATTTACCACGTAGTGTTTTTAGTCTAACCACGTTACCTGATTTCTTAATATCCTTACTACATGCGTAAAGATATATTGTATAGGGTGGGCCAAAACAGCTGAGATTTTGAAATAATCATGAAAAAAATAGACAGATTGTATTTAAATAAATGATTATTGATAAGAACAAAAATAACCTGGAAAATCATTTCGTAAAAATAATTTTGTCAAAATGGCCGCCATCTCGCCGCTGGAATTCCTCAAAGCAGGCCCTTATATTTTCGAAAACTTTTCGACACAAATCTGGTGGATGTTGACCATTTCTTGATGGATTTGGAGTATAGTCTCTGGTTTATTTAAGCAGAATTGACTTTAAGATAAAATATATATATATATATATATATACACCAATTTATTCCATAAAAAAAGTCAGCTGAGGTTAAATCCGGACTGCGGGGAGGCCATGGAATATATCCTCTGCACGAGATCAGTTTGTTAGGGAAAATTACTTTAATCAATTTTTTTTAATCCATGGCCGCCCTGTTTTTTTTCCTGCTGGCTTCTTCGAAAGTTTTAAACCATGATTTAATTAAATTAACACTTGGGCATTGATTAATACACTGTAATTGGTGGTGCAAACGAAATAGGCGGCGTGCATCATTGTTTTGTAAAACAGAACAGAAGAGAACAAAATCATTGTTATTGTAAAAATGTTTTACCCAGAAAGCGCGTTGCTCTCCCGTAGAGCGATCTATTGTGACTAAGTTTCCAAGAAGCGAGGAACCACGCATAAGTGACCCCGCTCTCCTCCCACGTTCGGAATCGCCGCTAGCACGATTACAAAAGTGCATATGTTTATGGCCCACCCTATATAATTCTGTAAAAAATACATTCTTTTATTTCCTTTAAACGGTTACAAACTGATCAAGATAAAACTTAAAATTAATCCATATTGTAGATGACATTAAAAAATCTGCTTGTGAGCTTTACCGAATTCATCATTGCTTAGTCAATGTGTTGCTTGTAATTTACAAAATGATGGATGAAAATAATTTATATGATTGGACAAAGGGGAAGAAAATCTAAAATGTCAAAAATGGTAACCCAGTCTGGGTCCGCGGAGGATAAATATGCTGTGTATATGGGTTGTATACGTTGTCGTTCATATACCCTCTCAGCGTCCTCGTGCAATATACAAAGTACTAATTACTTAATGACGTAAACCAGACGATTTGATCCGGTCCCAAGCGCATTGCGCCCAATACAAGATGTACCCACCTAAACTAATTGCAACAGAAAAGAGTGTCATTTGCCTCGGAGCCTTCTTTGCAATGCGCAACGGTGCCAAATTGTAGTTTTGTTGCAACACCTAATTTGAGCGACACATTGATGGGGCGATATAAGATGCGCTGTGAAATAAATATATTTCACAATGACAGCTAATGCTCGGGAATTGATGGCGATTTGACCAAAATTACGGTTGATTTAAAGAAACGACGGCACTTAGCATTGTTCGCCGAGAAGTTGTCACGCCAACTCCTAGTTTAGTATGTCTTGTGCGTCCATTGAAAATTCGACAATTGATTCATTTCGTACATTAGACATAATTTCACAGCCATGAGAAAAGCTCACGATGTTATTTGTGTAGAAAAAATATTAATAATCTGAAGGTATTGTGACACCGGGATGATTTGGGTCACCTTTGCCAATAGTAATTCGAATGACACACATGACTCCTCAATGACGACTGAACCTATGAGTAGATTCATCACTTTTTTTTAAATCGGTAGTGTAATAGATAGCCAAGGAAAAAGTTGCACATAATATTATTAGAAGAAAAAAATTTCGACAGCTAGTTATTTATTTTATTATGAAGGCCCTTTTAGAGGCTTTTACAATAGTAAAATTATAAAAAATTTTCTTCTTTATACTTACATAACCGACTTGTCCCAGCAACAATATTTTGTATTTATTTAGTGATAAATTGAAGATTCCCCCCATTTAATTAGTAGTTTTGATTGTAATGGTATCCGAAAGCTTATTATTTAGCAAGCAAGCAATTCTAGAATAATCTAGAATTTGATATAGGTGTATCAAATCAGTGAAAATCCTAGTCGGACAATTTCAACATAATCTGATAATATAAAATTTTAAATATGTGTTATTTATGAAGTAGGTATTTAAATTAAATAATTAATGTCTGTATTTGATCAGCGCCGTCTCATTTAACTAATTAACACGTTATTTCAAATCAGATAATACTCCCGATGTGTCACGCAGTTTTTGAATACTTGTTTGTTTGAGTATTTGTTATGTGATACCGCACTAGAGCCCCCCCTCCCCCCCAAACTTCTCCAATCCAATTATACCATGGCATTTCCCTTCTTATGGGGAATATTGTGAGGTAGAAGTGTATTGAGGAGGGGGAGGAAAGAGGGATTAGGATGTTCGGGAAGTACCTGGATGTAAACTGATGAATAAACAAACCGGCTTTATATGAATGCCGCACAATAGTCCCAATTGCCCAAAGTAAGAGGGACTTTGGCATCCCCAATTGGGGTATATTGTGTAGCTGAAGAGATCGGATAGGGAAATAAGATGGGGAAGGTTAAGAAATATTCAACTGACTATTTAAAAATGACTATGCAATTGGGGATGCCATAATCACACTGGCTCCAGACGGGAGCAGTTGCGACTCTTGTGCGGTATTCATGTAAAAAAAACGGTGAGAAGTTACCGAAGGTTACCCTATCAATCCTTATCGATCGACCATGCTTGAACCCCAGGTCCTTTTTTCATCCCGAATCTGTAAACAGGACAAAAAAAGCATAATGTAAAACGCTCCATATCTCTATCAAGTAGTAGAGTAAGAGTCTTGTTCCAAAGGTGAAAAAATTATCCGTAAAAATAAACACTTCTTTATTTCTCTTTTTGCTAAGTGTAGGAAACGAAAACCTATTTGCTGAAAATGCTAAGTGATAGTAATTGCACCGTTTCCCCCTTGTAAGATGTAGGAACCGATACCCCGCGACCGGCCCCTTGTTAAGTGCCGGTTAATTTGAGGTGTTAACCCTTTGAGACCGTATGTATGTTCAAACGAACACTAACTTTGAGAATTATTTTTTCCCAAACTTCATCGAATAAAAGAATCGGGTTTTTGTTTTCTAATACCTGGCAATCTTCTCTGTGGCGTCTATTTTTGTCCGCTATGTTGTCACTCGTTATCCCGCCGAAAATATCAACAACATTTTGACAGTTCTTGTGCTTTCGACGCTTCGAATTCCTCTCGCTATTATTTGCATCATACAAGGTAAGTTATCAATGGTTTTTACTCAATTTACATTTATTTTGTTGCCCAAAGGCGCATTACAAAATAATAACAATAGAAACATCCATCTTACAGAGATTTTGACGAGAATATTATAAGTGAAAAAGCATGTTCGGTCAACCTAACATTCGGTTTCAATGGTAGTTTTTTTACGAATATGGCGAATTTTTCTTTATTATTGTCATTCAAAACCATTTAATTTCTGTATGTATTTTAGCACAAATGTTATTTGTTAATGCATTATTGATTTGTCATTATATTTTATGTGGTGTTTTACAATTTACAGATGAATAACGGTCTCAATGACATTGAAATAGCACTTTTGCTAGAAGGAGATGTTTCTGACATTGAGCTGGAGCGGGATGAGGAAGAAGACGAAATCCAAGACCTTTATCATGCAGAAGAGGGCTGTATTGATCATCAAACCCTCGCACGTGAAGTTGGGATGGCCTTTGAAGTCTTAGTAAGTCATGAAGTCTTTAAAATCCACATTTAAATGCATATTTATGAAACAGTATTATCCATTAATTTTATCTTGTGTTCAAAACATAACATTTTCTATTTTCAGGACACTGAAGTGGACAGTCAGGAAGAGGATCCTCCCCTGAACTTCTCTGATGAGGCAGAGCACACCCAGGAAGCAGACAACGAAGAGGATCCTCCCCTGGACATGGATGAGGCAGAGCACACCCAGGAAGCAGACAACGTTGCCCCAGTGGCATTTGCGAGGGCCGATGTACGCTGGCGACGTCGAGATTTGGATCCGGTGAACTCTGAATGCATAGTCAACTTTTCTGAACCGAGTGAAGTAATAACAGCTCTTCAATACTTCAAATATTTCATTGATGATAAAATTATTTTAAATATGGTGGAACAGACCAACCTTTACTCTGTTCAGAAAAGTTGCAGGAATATTTGCACCTCAATTGAGGAAATGGAAAGGTTTCTCGGCATGCATATTATGATGGGCATATTTAGGCTTCCTCATATTCGCCAATATTGGCAAGAGGGACTTAGACTACCCATGATGTGTGATGTGATGTCGAGAGACCGATTCATCAGCCTCAGGAAATATTTACACCTAAATGACAACACAAACTGCGTGGCAAGTGGTCAACCTGGGCACGATAAACTATTTAAAGTTCGCCCATTTATAGATGCTCTCCGTCACAATTTATCTTTGATCGAACCAGAAGAATTCAACAGTGTAGATGAAGCCATGATCCCATTCAAAGGGAGGAGCATTTTAAAACAATACATGAAAAATAAACCCCATAAATGGGGTATTAAAATGTTCGCCCGAGCAGGAGCAAGTGGCTTCGTTTATGACTTTGAAGTCTACACGGGCAAAGACACCAATGTGGGTGAGAGGACTTCACTGGGAATAAGTGGAGATGTTGTCGTACGACTCTGTAGAGGCATTCCCCAAAATGAAAACTTCAAGGTTTCGTTCGACAACTGGTTTACCTCTCACTCACTTATTTCTAAATTGAAATCTGTAGGCATATGGTCCATTGGCACTGTTCGTAATAACCGACTACGGGGTTGTACCTTCAAAACAGACCGTCAGTTGCAGGAAGAGGGCCGTGGGGCATATGACTACAGGACTGAGATTGAATCTGGTGTGTTTGCCCTGAAATGGTTCGACAATAGAAATGTTCACTTCGCATCTTCGTACGTCGGACGAGAACCAGTTGGTACCGTCCGTCGGTGGTCGAAGACTTCCCGCTCCTACATAGACGTACTATGTCCTGCCATCGTGGCTCAGTACAACAGATTCATGGGTGGTGTTGACCTCAACGACATGTTAATTGCACTATACCGGACAGATATCCGATCGAAACGCTTCTATTTGAGAATAATTTTTCACCTCGTTGACATGTGTGTGGTGAATGCTTGGCTATTATACAGGCGTCACTGCACACAAAAAGGTCAAAAATATAAAACTCTGTTAGTGTTTCGATCGGAGATTGGGCGTGCCCTGACATCTAGTAGTACAATCAACCCACGTCGGAGAGGTCGACCCTCAAATGAATCGCAGGAGGAACTGACGACGTCTAGTAGGCATCGGGCGAGACAAGTCAGACCTGTTGATGATGTGAGGTTTGGTGGTTGGGGGCATTTTCCTGAATATGTTGAAAACCCCTTGAGGTGCAAACACTGTATCAAAGGCATTATTCAGGTCAAATGCCAACGGTGCCAGGTACATCTATGCTTTACACCTACTCGCAACTGCTTCAAGGACTTTCATGCCCGGCCTGAGATCCAACATCATTGACCAACATCTTTTTTTTGTTTATTTCAATTATGTTTCTTGTTCATTATACCTATATGTTTTTAAATCTTTCATTAAAAATATTAATTATTAATAAATAAAATACTTTTAGTGTGTATATGTAGTGAGTATATTTTCCGATACAAATAAAAAAAACCGCCCTTTGATAACTAATGTTTAGTATTCAACCTAACATAGCATAACTTTTATTTTTGTATCTATCATAAAATATGTTAATTTTCATTAAATAAAATCCATTTTTGTATGTATTTGTGGTTATTATTCTTTTCCCATACAAATATAAAAGTACCCTTTGAGACCTAATGTATGTTCAACCTAACATAGCATAACTTCCAAAACATATAAAAAAAAAAATAAAAAAAAATTTTAAAAAATTCTAAATAATTCCCAGAGTTGTAATCAAGCTTCAAATATTTTTTTGCACTGCCAGTTTTAATTCAGGTCTGAAAGGGTTAAAATGATGCTGTGGTAAGATTAGCCAAGGGAACACAACACCCACATTATTAGCGCGCGTTATAAGAAACAGTAACACTTAAGAAATAAAGAAACTCTTAATTGGTACACGGAAATCTCTATCTGCAGTAGGAACGAGTACCTGCCTATCTGGATGGAATCAAACATTTAACGTTGGAGAGCTAAATTTAAACGGTGGGATTAAAAATATTTGCTTACTAGCACCAAACTTGATTGAATGAGAAAAGTAGTCGAGCCTTTTCAAGAACACAAACTCTAGTAGTCTTTCGCAGAAAATATATTTGTTACGATAGATAATAATTATTGTAGGTACGAAAATATGCCTAAAATGTATGGCCGTTAGGGCCTTACTAATAAAAGTGTTTTACATTTTACACAACTGATAAACAACCGCTAATTTAGGGTATGTAAATGGTTGTTAATCATTCGTGTAAAGTGTAAAACACGTTTTTCAGTAAATGGGTAAATGTATGATAAGGCAACGATTAAAATCAACACCTGGTGAGCTCTATAATCGAAGATTAGATTTGAATTTGGGAGGCGGGTATGGGTAGCGCCGCCCCATGAACCATTTATTGGATAACCAATACCTCTGGAATAGGCCACCCCAAGTGGTTCGCTACGTTTGGTGACTTAGCAGTGGTGCCCTGGTTCATGGGGTGCAGTTGGTCCGGGTCTTGGCGGTAAATGTGTCTGCCCATCTGCTGCATAGCAGGACGGACCGAGAGAGATTGGTTGAGGGAAGCCTCAACCTATTGACTTTTCCAGCCGGATTCTCTCAACCGGAGGGATGGATTCTTACTTCTGTCACTCCTGAACACTGATCCCCATATTTCTACCCACCCCTCGTACCATTTTTCCGTCCCAGAATCTCCTCTCCTTCCTCTCCTTAAAAAGACCTCTACACAGCATCCCCTAAGATGAAATTATGTTCCTCAGGTTATCCTGTTTGGAGCTATAGTAAAAAAATCCCTCAAACGGTAAGTTCTGGCGTCATAAAATTTGAAGTGCGTTTACTATTGATGTCGATATCGGTTTCGAAACACATTGATAATTTAATTAATTAAGTGATATTATATACACAGTGTTGGTTTTCATTTATTTAAAATGCCGCCGCAAAGTGAATTTGTGATTATTAAAGAAACATAAATATTTATAGAGTTTTCAGTATGAAAAAAGGTGTTAAAACCTATGGCGAACCTGTGTAGTGGTAGTTTCTAGTTATTTATAATTAATAAAAATAATAATAATAAAATTAAATTAACGTTTTTTCCGGATTGGTAGGTAGGTGCAGGGAAATTATTTAAAAGAGAATACGTTTGAAAGTCTTTTTGTTTTGAAGAGTTTTACTTTCAAAGTACGTTTGTTACTTAAGAGCGTTTAACCAGAGAACACCAGAAATATATCATTTTTAAATCAGTGTTTAGACGTATTGACTCTTTTCAACAAAAATTTATAAATTGGTTTCGAAAGACTGTTCTTTTATCTAGTAAATGTTTGGTTTAAATTTTCAGAAAAAATGATAATTTTTAGTATAATAAAGTTATACCATAGGTCGTTGGCGGATTTGTAAAATTTTCAAAAAAGTACATTTATTATACAACACCCATTTCAAATCATATAGTCATGCAGTAAAATAAATCAATATATTATCTGGTAAACGTATGTAACAGAATTTTAATTTTAGTTTAAATAAAATCATAAAAAAATATATAAGTACATGTCATTGTGTTTCTTGACGAAAATTGGTCCGTTTGTGTATTTATTTGCGCACTTACAGACTAATATATTTATATTTTTTTTACATTATTATTTTGCTGAGACATTATTGAAAAATAATAAATACTTATGATCAAAAAATAATTTAAAAAGTACATAATTTTAATAGTTTTATCAACACGACTTTCAGCATTTTTGGATGTAGTAAAGCAAATTTGGAATAAAATAAAATCGATATTGAGTGATATTTTTAAAAAGCTGGTACAGAGAATAATTCATTTTTCTCATTGGAACCGCCCTGTACGATCGAAACCTCTTTCTACGAAATGTGGATTTTCGGCCGCTGGCTGGTTACACGCTCTTAAATTTTAATTTTTCGCTACCGGTTTCGATACATTCGTGTCATTTACTAGCAAACTTAAATCTAACATAAAAATTCTATACAAGTACTAAAATGATTATATTTATTTAGGTGGGAATAGTGGGAGGGATGATTTTGTGACATGGAAAGTAAAATTCTTCATAACAAAATGTCTAGAAATTGTTACATAGTTAATGGCCAAGAAATACAAAAACGTTCGAAAGTATTTGTGCACACTGGTAGTAGGTATAGAAAGTTTTATAAAAAATTTTGGAAATAGTTTGAAACACCCGCCCGCAGCCCCCTTTTACCCCGCAAAATGTCTAAATATACTGAGTGCATTGCGACGTTACTAAATTACGTTGAAATTTAGAACCTTGAATCAAATCAACGATGTTCTTTCTAAGCTTTTTTGTTTCATTTTTTAGGTTCCTTGCAAAAACAAAATTATTATTAAATTAAATTATTTATCCTTATATTTGAAATTATTATATTTTATCCATCTAGTATACTATTACACAAGCAAGGATATTTTAAAAATAATTTTTCTGTACCTATTTTAACTATTCTATTTCATAATATCTTTCAAAACAGTAAAATAAAAACTGTTGCGCGGCGCGGTGATCTCAATGAATTACGGCTTAATTTAAAATTATAATGAACACCCGAATAATATGCTTGTTTTCGCGGCGGTATAAATTTACATGTTATTATATTAAAACTGCATTCATCGCACGAAATGAGCTTTCTTATCAGTGGCTAATTTATTATGAGGCGCGAACTGCACACGAATTAAATGTGCAGTGTACTGTGATTACCGCATTGTAAAATGAGCGGAATATCTTATGGATTAAGTGACTAGTTCGGAAACTAATTAGTTGCTAAGATTAATTTATCTCGGTTGGTTCTAAATAATATATTAGAAAAAAAAAACTGTATTAGATCCATTAATAAAAGCCCAAAAATTGATAATACGCACTATTTATAAAGTACATTATGTACACCCCACGAAAGACCTTTTTAAAGACTTCAAAGGTCTTAATATAAAATCCATATATGTAAGAAATATTACCTCTTATTTTAAATTCAAATTTACAAAAAAATATATTATAAATTCAAAATACAACACAAGATATTCAAACCAATCGAATTATATTATTCCAAAAACAAAAACTTCATTGGCACAATCACAGTTTAACTTTCTTGCACCTAAAATTTTTAATAACTTATCAATTGAAATAAAGTCTAAAGCCAAATATCTCACTTTCAGAAAGGCGCTTCTGATGAGTGACTATGATAGTGTTTACAACTTGTTTCATATACTCAGATAAAGATATAAATTTTCAACATCATTACATACTAGTACCATATGTTTACAGGTTTATTTTATTTACATGTTTGTTTTATGCACTTATTTTTCTCTTTTCTATTTTTTATTATAACTTTACCAATTTAACCATTTGTTTACACTAGACTACACTCAAAGTTACTATCCTTAATAAATCACCATGAAACAGGCATTCGCCTAGTATGGTGATTTAATAAATCTTATCTATAGAAATGTCAAATGTATGTAACATGTTATATATAAAATAAATAAATAAAATAAAAATATCTTCATTCGTTCCACTCATTTTAAAACTGAAAATCAATGACAGATAAAAAGATTTATATATGATTGTGGGTTTTATATTTTTAAAACAATATTAGAGCTCAAAACAAACTAGTCCGGGTTGTTTCATTTGTAAACTTTGAAACTCCGCTTTAAAACTAAGTATCGGCGTAGAAAAGGCTACGATCATAAAAATATGATATTTTCTTCCATTCTTTTTTTTTCATTTAGTTTCAAGGAAAACTTTTTGAAGTGAAAACTTCTTTAGCTTTGTGATTTGGAACTCGATGAAACGAAAATAGTGACACGACAAATACATGTATCCGTAGGATTTACCCTGCAAGAGAATGATTTAGTATAATCGGTCTCGTCTTTGTGCGGTGCTTCGTAGCCTCCCCAATCTTGTCTATTTTAGTTTTCTGAAGGTTTCGCTTCTACCGCATGTCAATTGCAAACTATATTTTTTTTGTTTGTTCAACACTTTTCAAAGTCAAAACTTTTTTAGGACCGTTGTGATTTGAAACTCGATGAAAGGAAAAATAGCGTCACTAAAAAGAGACAAACACATACATCTATAGGATTTAGCCTGCAAAAGAATGAGATAGTATAATCCGTCAAATCTTTGTGGGGTGCTTCGTAGCCTATCGATCTCCTCTTTTCCCACTCTTTCCCAGCCTTCCCACGCTTGTCTACTTTAGTTTTTCTGAAGGTTTCACGTCTACCGCGTGTGAATTGCACACTCTGATTTTTTTAATGTCGTCTAGAAGGAAATATATGTTGCCCGCCCCGGTAGCCAATGGATTGCTTACCTTATCATACGGGTATGAAAATTTATTGCGTCTTTGGTATTTTTTTGTGTTGATTACCAACTAATAAAACATAACACTTTTTTTTACTAAAAAAATATTTTAATTTTTAATTCGATGTTTCTAATTAAATTAAAAAAAGAAAGAAAAACTTCCCTGTACATATATATAATAACCTAACAATAATTTTAAAAACTTCTAGTACCAACGCAGTAAGCGGAAAATGTTGCTTGTGTCGTGATGGAGGACTTGAACCAACCAGCCGAGAAATTGTGAACTCATGATTCAACTCCTGTTTCAATCAATCTTAGTAGAATTGTGAACACATAGCACAATTTTCGCTATATTTTCCACTACGTACCTAAATAAAAACCAATAGGATTCTAGCGATTCTAACACGTTACTAATCTTCGACTAGTCTTGTCGTCTTTTTATTTAATTGCTTATTTTATTTTATTCAGTTAGAAAATGCGTAGAATAATCCACATCATGAGGAGCGATTCCGTATCTTTTGTGGATACGGGAAAGATCCCACATACGGAATCGGCTGTCAAATTTGTGTGATTTTCTATGACTTTCAATTGCTTGGGCTATGGTGACGTGAGCCGATGTCAGATGTAGCATATTTTAGTTTAGAGCGTTTAAAACACGAAGTTAGAATAAATGATTATTTATTCACCTAAGAGGCCGCTATCCGAATTTCTACCGATTTATATCAAACCTCCCTTAAAAATTTGAAGCTCTTAAAAAATATATGTTATTTTTCAAGATAATATCTATACATTCCCCATGCCGAAACGCAAATTATATGAAATTCCCTCGATAGAAAAAAATCGCAAAATATGCTCCTAATTTTTTTTATTTTCAAGTCTTTTTCCGTTATTTTAAAAGTTATATGTATGAAAAAATTCACAGTGTTTCATTAAATACTGTTTTAGACAGCCACCAGAGATTTTTGCCCTATTTTAAACGAGTCGTGTTTTATTAAAGATTTTCGCAATTTTTGCATCGATTTTGGCGCTGTAAATGTTAGCGCTCTTCTCTAACATTAGTAATTTCGTATCTCTCCATCTTCTTCTTTTTTGGCCGGTAACGCAGCCTTAATGTCCGTTTTAAGTTGTTTACCATGGCTTAGACATTTGCGAATTTTTTCCTTTCAATCTATGCATGAATTACTTGCTTTGCCCAACCTAAGAAACTATTTTGTGGAAATGTCAAATTAACGGAATACAACTTTAAACGTATGTATATGAAATGAATAAATAATCGTTTAAACTTTACAATACTTCGTGTTTCAAACTAGTTAAAATCGGTGGCGGCAGCTGATATCACCCATTGAAAAACCAATTGACAGTCATAGAAAATTACACAAATTTGACAGCCGATTCATGGCCGATTCCGTATGAAATCTTTTCCGTGTTCACAAAAGCTACAAAATCGCTCCTCCGAACCTACTATTATTATAGAAAATAATTTTATTTTGTAATTTGCAAGATTTCACAAAAATGTTTCGATCATAAATGTCCCGCTTCAGCAAAATTTATGTATGTTCGTACATTATTAAGACGGCAAGACAACATAATAATAATAATGATAATCTTGCCCAACCTGCTGTAAGGTGATGACTAATTTAAAATAACAAAGAAAAGGATAATATTCTTGAAAACAAGCTGATAAAAGATAGCATCTTGTCATCAAGTTGAATTTCGGTGAAAGTTTTTACGGCCGTTTGTTTTGATGGACTGAACATTAATTTACTTTAAACGCGTATGAATAATGAGGAAAGCGTTGAACGGCCGCAGGCCGCAGGTTTACATTGCCTCACCGTTAAACGTAGCTTAATTAAAATATTATTCCTGGTTTCTGAGAATTTTTGTGATAACTAGAGATGAAAAATATAAATGAACTAAATATAAAGATTTTTTTTTCACGTTATTTTATTAAAAATATTTTTTTTCCGAATGTAGGAAACACGTTCAACATCGTTTTCGTGGCGATTACAATAGATTTGGTCATTTTTTAAATATAACCATAAATACGTTTTTTTTAGATGACCATAAAATAAACATGTGTGCAGTTCACACGTGGTAGAAGTGAAACCTTCGGAAAACTAAAATAGAAAAGAGTGGGGAGGCTACGAAGCACCGCACAAAGAAGAGACCGATTATTTACGAAGCACCGCACAAAGAGGATACCAATTATTTTATCTCATTTTCTCGCAGGCTAAATCCTAAATATTTATGTGTTTGTCTCTTTTCAGTGTCGGGTTTTCAGTTTCGAATCACAACGGTGCTAAATAAGTTTTCACTTCAATTACATTTTCGGTTTCTAAAATAGTGGTTTCTCATTGTTAAAAATCCGGTACAAAGTTTTTGAGTTTTTTTTTTTGTATGTATATTCAATAATATTATTATTCAATTTTTAAAACAGGTCCATTTATGAACACGTTCTGCTGTGTAATTATTTATTAATAAGATACGAAGTGTTTTTAAAACAAAATGTGCCTACTAACCGTGTCCTTTTCTGTATACATATTTACCAAATGCAGAAGGATCCTCGTTCAAAAATAAGATTGAAAAAATGATCAATTATGTACCTTGCGTAACACACAGTAAAATATCGTTGAATTGTCAGGATTGGCAACACTCGAGGAACGCAAGCAAATAATATATAAATATAATATTCCAGTGATATTAATCAAATTCTAGCTCCCCGCAAACCTTCAAAACTTGATGAAAGTGATCAAAATATAATATCTGACAGGTCACTTCATGGAGTTCGCTGAACGACTTTTTTATAATAAAATTATGTTAGGTTATTTTAAACCTGTCAGATTTCAAATAATTCCAAATGAACACATTTCTCAGCAAATGAAAGAGCAAATTTAGTTCTTGCCTTTGTAGTATGTGGGTAATAGTATTAAAAATTGTAGCAACTAGCGTTGTTTCCGTTTTATAACCAGGATTGCAGGACTGAGGAAAAGGATAAACTACTAGGTACTGTTTAAATATGAAAAGGGTTTGTAAATCCTGCCCTTGGGTAAAGTAAAGATAACTAAGATTATTTAGAGTTTAGAGTGATATAGGTCAATATGATGACGAATCCAAGAGCCTGCTCAATTTATTAAAAATAACTTGTTAAACTTAATGACCGAATTTAATAAGGTCTCAATAGCTCAATTGGTAGATATTCCAGTCCAGGTTAAACTAGAGAATCTAAGTTCTGGTCTCAGTTACGAAAGTTTTACCTTTTTTATTTTCTGCGTTTTTCTTGATCATGTTTTCATCGAAAGTCGTTGATATACCGTCCCAGGGACAAATCGTATCTACGTCATCGAATATCGTCCTAAAAACCGTTCATAAAAATCTTTTTTTTTCACACATCTTGTATGAAAACGAAAAGGGCAGAAATTACTAGAACGCCGAATGACTTTATTTATATTCCTGTAGACATTTCGCGAACCTTAAGATTTGTAGAATTTTTACAGTATTACAAAAAAAAGCTTTATTTCATGAAACGCACACTATGGTAATAAAACCAGCAAAGGATTATGTAGACAAATTAATTACATAATTATTTGATAATAATTTTACCATAAAAATAATCTGATACTATCGTTCCAAAGTATAAAAGTTCCTGTCCGGGACGATTTATCTATAGATTTGTAACATCTCGAAATCAAATGTCACCTAATGAAATGTATGCGACGTTTCAATTTTGAATCAATTAGAATTTTTAGAATCCTTGAAATAAAAGATTAATATACCTACCTCCTGTTTTTTTTATGAAATTATTATTTAATTCATAATTATTTCTTCAGACATACATATTAGACTATTAAATAAATAAAATTCTTGCCCTAACTCGCACTTTTATTTCGTTTCGACAGATTTATTAATGTAATGTATAAATATTACATATCTGAATCATCGATGCAGGTACTTATTAATGCAACGTTATTAATATAAATATATTGTATTGTAAAAGTCTTGTCAATTATAGAAGTATGGTCATTTTTACACGTTAATATTATTAGAAGCAAGTCAGGAAGTCCGTTCCTTTCGAATGCTCCATGATGACGGGGATACGAACTCTGCCTGGTTTTACTTTATTATCTTTTTCAATGATTACAGAACATAGGTTCTACGCATTGACGTAAATTGATCGAAGGTTCTACGCCTATTTATGGATTTTTACCCTTTTCGTGTAAAACTGAAACAAGTTGGAAAATAAAGATTATTTGGCAGGACGTGAGAAAATCTAAGCATGATTTTAATCAAGTAATCTACCACTATATACAAAAATTATCATAAAAATTAAGCATGTTCTTCTAGAAAATCGTGTTCTTTAAACAATGGAGACACTTGCCAGATAAAATAATTTGACAAAGGCCAATTTTCCTAGAACAAGTTGCCATCTATGGTTTCCTTTATCTAACCTATCTAATCTAATAAACTGACTAATTAGGTACCCATCTCATATTTTCAATAAACCATTAATAATTACGTTCAGACGAAAATATACCCTAAAATATAATCAGAATCTTAACTACGTAAGTAAAGAAGCCGTGTATACAAATTGCGACTCGCGACCTGTGTATTGGACGGACCTACTGTCGAATTTACCCTACCAAAGAAAATAAGAAGAAGACAAATCATGTGGGAATCTTAACGACGTAAGTGAAGAAAGCGTGTAAACAAATATATCCCCTAGCTTGCCTGGAGATTCGACCTTTCCGCCGCGTTAATTTTAATTAATTCTGAAAAACATGTTACAAATATTTAAAATGTGTCTGCATGTCTCACTTCCGAAGTAATTAATTCATCGTCCAAAAAAATAAAATCTGGTGCGTAAAATATATTTATGGTAATGTATTGTTTTTATTAATCTTAAATACAAATAACTTACATGCCCAGTGTTCTGTCGGAATAAAAAAGTTTTTATAGCTACGAATTCGCCGGAAATGATTAAAATGTGAGTTTTGAGCAAAAAAAATTATTAGGGTTGTGTACCGCCTTAAATATATCATCTTGAGGTGTTATTACACATTTTCTTTATAAACACGTAAATAACATTACGTGCCTATTACGTTTGAAAAGCAAACGTTTAACTCGTTTCTGATCAATTTTCTCAGATATACTAGATAAATTATTCATAAAGACAGTTTCAAGGATTAACAGTTTAATCTGTAATCTAGTGATGCATTTTCCCATGTGCTCAATACTTTCTAAGTGAGTGCATTACACCGTATCTATATCTGTTTATCTGTAATGAGTTATGAGTGAGTACGCCTAATGGATAAGCTAGCAGAAAATGCTATGATTTATGACTGGATACCTACTTGAATAGGTACGGTAATAGTGCACACCGGATAGGATTGCTGGTAGCGGTTCAGGTAGATGGTCATTAACAGGCAAGGGAGATATCCTGTGCCAATCTCATTGCAGCATCCGGTTCCCAAGGGTCAAGACCGGTAGCGAGAATTATTATAGCGGAGTAAGCGACACCTTATATGCCTTTTACCTGAACAGTACCTAACAACTGGCGTAGGGAAGTATTTTATTCAAATGTTACCTACAGTTTATTAACCTACTCGACAAACTGTGAATTTTAAAAAGATATTTTATTTTATTTTTTGCTAAATCGTAAATTTTTTAAACATCATACTACGCTAATGCCCATGTTGTGATAGTCATATGTTAGAAAAATGAATCTTTTTGGATAGGTAATTTTCATAAGTAAATATTTTTAATTAATTCTATTTGCATAAGGAATTGTTTTGTCATAAGCGATACATAAGTTTATCGACTATATTTTAATTTAAAAAATTATACTTTGGAATATTAAGTTCTTAATGAAATATGTATAGATAATTTTTAAAATGTTTTCAATCATTGAATACATTATTGGAGACTGTCAGTTGAAATTTGAAACAAATGAAGGATTCGGTCGTATTTAGGAAATGAACCCGGAACTTAAGCCCTGCCGGGGCTTTGCTCTAACCACTGAGCTAATTCGACCCTATCGGATATATTTAACCATGTCATAATTCGACTCAGAACTACCAACATTATCTTCATTTTCTTAACGCACATTTTTATTAGTTTGCTATCTTTATGCAGGATTGCAAGATTTTTGTCTGTAATGTATATACATATATTTTTATTGTACAACAACATATTTATTCTCATTACAGTACAATTTTGTCGCCATATCACGTAGGTTTTTAAGGCATTTCACTAGAGTAAGTTTCGAGACCATTGGGGAAGGGAAGGAGATGCAAAAGAGAAAAGTGGATAAGTACCTGGCTATTCAGATCACCAAACACGACTAAAGCCATTTCAAGCAACTTTCTGACTTGTGGTGTTACGCCAGGGCGATACTGAGAAATTCTTCCGCTCTGGAACGTACAGCATATATGCTATATATTATTTTTGATTCATTATAGTGAATTAGCACAATTTAATCAAAATAAAATTTATTTGCCAACGCTGGCATTTGAACCCGCGACTTTCAGATTGCTAGTCAACAGCCCTACAGGCCTTCAAATTGTAATAACTTGGTTAAGTTATTGCTAAAACTTTTAGGAAAAAGGGGGAACGTGATAAATGGCAATAGAAAAATGCCACTCTATTCAAGGTATCTATTGTTTTCTTTTTATCATGCATTTTTCCTTCCCAGAACTTCCTCTCCTTCCTTTCCCTAAAAAGACCGTCCACATAGCATTCTCAAATATGTCCTCAAGGGAAATTGTTTTCAAATTTTAAAATTTAGTTTCGCAACTGCCTTGGGCAAAAATTAAAAATAAACAACAAGATTAAACAAATAATAATACGGAGCCCTGGACTTGCCAGTCAGCTAATAGCAAGTTTATTGGTTGGTGCAAATTGTAAATAAAATTAGCACGGCTTTATAGACTAACTGGGAACAGTGTCCGCTCGTGGTTAAGTGTTTCATAATCATGTCCACCGCGTTGCACAACATGGCAACTAAATATCCATACAAGGCGTGGAATATCAGGATTAGCGGGAACCATGAAGCTCCGCATCAATGGTCACTGAGCGCGGGCCGTAATCCTCCGATACACGAGGCTGTAAAACCTATAATAGTCGGTGAGTTTAGCCTTTAGCTGAGAGAAGAGGGAGGCTGCAGAGTGTAGAGTGCGGGCTGAGGGAGCTTCCTGTCGCCACGGATGCCGACAGATCTCCCAAGATTCTTTCTTATCACATCTTGAAGAGGATGGAAGCCGGTTTAGCGAGATGTTGGACGGACATTGCCAGGGATGGAGCATTTATTGCAGTTATAAAATTGAATGACTTATGTTAAATAGCAGGTGAAATGAATGTCTAAAAACTAGCTGTATATATTTAAGTTCTTTCATATAAAAATGAGAATGGGAATTAATTATTGAGAAGTGCTAAATTGAAACATGAGGGAAGTTACAAATGACGGAAAGTAATCAGGTCTCATTAGCGTAGTGGGCATAGTAAAATTAAAAAGATAAGTCGTGGTAAGACAAGTGTCCTTGATTTGATCGACAGTTGCCTTTTTATTTTGCGTGGTTGGTTCTACTTATTTTAGATTTTAGATTTATCGATATTATCTTCTTCTTCAATAATCATTGTTTTATACTGTTTTCAAAAGTTTTATTTATTCCAATAATTGGAATAAATTTTAGGAAAAAGGTTGCTAGGTAGAAGTAATGTACCTTCATTGTTAGATTTACATTCTTATTTTGTTTAAGTAGGTACTTATCGTATTTTTAAATTAAACGTTGTTATTAAAATAATAAAATTGTAAAAATGGACAAGCTATACATATACAACCCCAGGTATATTGATGTTAACGTCATAAATTTACGCGAGCGGAAAGAAGATTATGTTTTCATTTTTTAATTAAAATGGTTTTATTTTCAAAGGCACCGACATTATTCTGAATTCAATCCTGTTCGTACCTACGGAAATGTTCTTCTTGAAACTACATCGTACTTACGTTGTGTGCTGCGACTGTTAGACAGTTACAGTTTAGCATTGCGGAAGAATGTCCTCTGGTTTTTATGTCAGTGCGTGCAGACAATAAAAAGTATCTGATCACATATAGACGGCGCATATCCTATTAAAATCCTGCGGGAGATATTCGCACTAACGATCATGATCGAGTGTAATTGTTATTCTCGCATTTGTAACATTTTTTATGGAAGTACTCGGTAAGTAAGTTCATCAACACGGACAATATGCTGACCGATATAATAATTCAAAATATTTGATGATATCTACAGACTCCTGATTAAAGAGATATTCAATCTTGTTCGATCGGTCCCCGTAAATAGTTTCCTTTGTCAGTGCGGATATCTGTCGCAACAAGACCGTCGGCGAAACAGGAGCGTCTTATCTCCAGCCAACAGTTGTTGGAGAGGAACGGTACTCAGCTTCCAACAGATCGCGGCTCCTTTGTGGAGATCCGAGTGCAGATAGGAAAACTGCCTCGCTCACACAGCGATGTGGTTCGGGCTATACGAATCTGTTTCCGAGTTGCCTTCCAGCAAGCAGAAAGGGATAACTGTCGTCTTTGACCGTTAGAAACTTAAACCGAGGAGATTGCTGGATTTGTATCCGAGCCGGTAGCTTGAACGGAAGCTTTAAACAATCGAGCTTTAAGCGGACAGCCTCCCGCTGATCTAATCGGCAAACCGAGGTTTGAAAAGAATCCAAACCTACGTGACCCGCCGCGGGCCCCGGAGTATGGCGGCCTAGGCCCCCGACCCGGGGAGGTGTCGCGCAGGCTTCACGTTACAGATTACCGTAAATTATTCGGGTTCGGAGTATCTCACGGGTCCGTAGCGATCCGCGCTCATTTTGCCTCCAATTGACCCGACACGTACCACTCTAAAGTGTGTTGACACGACTATTAAGAGCTCTTCTGTCGCGATAGCTCTGGTCCGTTCCGGATCTCACCAACTTAAAGAAAATACGCAACAATAACACCCACTTCGTAAAAAGAATTCAACCGTATCTACAGTATCTCGGAGAGCTTAATCGTTTTCATCAAGCTTTTTGTGAAAGCCTCGCGGTGCTGGAACGGTCACGAGTTGCTCGCGGCCGAGGCTTTACGAAGCTTTCTCGCGACAGTGTGACGGAATGTCGAGTAGACTATTCTCGTTCTAAGTTTTTTTCTCCGTCAATTATACCTGTCACAGGATTGTGGCTATTGTAACTCCGGATGATGAATCACTAAACACGTGAGCACGCGGCTTATAAAATATGGTTTCTAGGAGAAAATTTCTCCATACGTGTATCATCATAATACGAGTGTGCAGCTAAAGTTGCGTAAACTGGTTTTCACTCAAAACACACAAAATAAATAGGATAGGCGAATATGTTTTTATAAAGCCAAAATTGAGTTTGACAACAAAATTACAAAATCTGAAGTATAAGTTGTTTTGTGAGCATTGTCGTTATTAGGAATTATATATGTTCTATGGAAGATATAGGGGAGACTAGGCAAATTCTGATCACCAATGATTTTTTCAGGTAGGTATTATATCAGTTTGATGAGAACATAATACATCCCGTATTACCTTTATGATTGAGCGGTACCACATCTTTGGCTCATGATGAAATAATAAAAGTATCTACCAGGAGCACATGAATGAATGGCGGTATTTGCTGACCTGCTCATGCTTCTTGAGGTAAAACAGCCTGGAGAGTGGGGAAGGCCTTGTCACAGAACTGGCACGGTAGGGCGTGTTCTCCATGGCACCAAGGGTGGAGGTGACCTCCAGCTCAATTGAGCAATAATAACTTGGCTTGTGTAACATGAAACATTCTACCAGGAGCACAAGAATGATTGGAGGTATTTTCTGACCTGCTCATGCTTCTTGAGGTAAGACAGCCTGGGGAAGGCCTTGTCGCAGAACTGGCACTGGTAGGGCGTGTGCTCGGTGGCGCCCAGCGTGAAGCTGAGCTCGCGCTCGGAGTGGGGACTGGCGTTGGAGCCGGGAGAGCCCGGGGACCCGGGAGACCCGCCCTCCGGGGTGGACGAGCGCCAAGAGCTGCCGGGGGTTGTGAGCGCCTCTGAAAAATAATCAAATTATTTTAGCTTCATAAATCTAACAACTGTTAACATTTTATTTTTATTTTAGTGGCCATATAAAACATTGTACGAGTATATACAAAATATTACGGTGAATTTAAATATAGTAATAGCATAGTTTCTTAATCCTCCTCACTAGGGAAGCCTGTATTGAGGTGGACTAAAGTTAATTAATTCTATTTTATTCGTCTACTGTGTCGTTTTTAGTGTTTTTAAATAGTTTCTTCGTTGACCTCGTTCAGACCTATTTTTATTGTTGATTTGTACTCAACTTAAAATGCAACCAATTCGAAGCATTTCAATTAACCATCAAATCATCATTGCTTGTTCGGTATTGTGGCTATTTTATTTGTTATCGTTGATTACGTATCCATGCAAACGGTACCTACATGCCAAAGGGGGAACTGACAATTTTCTTAAAAAATATAAAGAACTTAAGAAATTATACATAATTGTATGAATAAAAAAATACAATTATATAATTTGGTAAGTCCCTAACATATATTTTTTTCTCTTATTATTTTTTTCATGTATTCGTCTGTTATTAGATATTCAGTTGTTTGCATTTGATTCATTATTTTTTTGTCACCCACGCACTTTAATGGATGAATCATTTGTTTAAATACTTAGGACGAGTTGTTTCAAAAAAATTGACGGATTCCTTAAATATTTGAAGTAAATTTTCATAATTTGTGTAAATTCTATTCAAGTTCTGTTATTATATCATCATAGGCCAGTTTCTTCATAAAACTGATATAATCACAGAACTCGAATAGATCTTACATAGAATTAACTTCAAGTATTTGATGAATTTGTCCATTTTTTTAAACAACCATGCTAAATAATTCACATGCAGTCAAATATTTTAAAGACAGATTATAACTACTTCATTGTTTTTGCATCATTGCCTTTTAAAATATTAGCACTCAAAAATAACTATTTGTAGTCTGCTAACATAAGAAATATTATCTTTACATTTTGTAGGTACATATAAATTGGAACATGTAAGATTTCCATTGAAAAAAGTTCTTAAACGCTAAGCAGATCTTTGAAATATGTGCTAAATTTTAACGATTAAGCACAGCCGAAAATGTCTTCGCCAGTTTTCATACTGCACCCATTATAAACATTTTGGTATGTGTTTCATATAATAGGCCACTTGCATGGATTTCATAACGACTTGGAAAAAATCGTGTGGATAGATTTTTTTACTAAGATTACGAAAATGTTAGCAAAAATTTTTAGAAGTGAATAGTTTTTTTTTATTTTTAAATAAATAAATCCATTATTTGAGCTCGTGACGTCACAACATGAAAATGTCCCGTCTCCGAATATGTTCCTTTTATTTTGTAAAATTCAACACTGATAAATTTTTTTTTATATGGCAACACTTTGATTTCCGGCGAATATTTGAATTTGCGTTAAACGTTCACTAGATTTATTGTTTGTTCTATGAGAACTTATCCTTTGGTTTGATTTTTTGATAAAGATGGCGGTGTTTTTACAGATGTTACGAAGAGAACCCCGTACAATTTATTGCTATTCGTGTGGAAAACGTTCTTTTTTTAAAATTATTTTCGGCTATCTAAGTATCGTTTTTTCGCACCCATAAAATTATGCCCCGTCTTTCCGGTTTATGAAAAATGGTCTGATTTTTCGGATTGAAATTTTCAAAAAATCGCCAGGGCTTCAAAAATACGATAAAAAAAATTAAAAAAATACAAAATTTCTTAGAATATTTTGCTAAACCGGAAATTTAAAAAAAAAATGTGATGCAAGTGGCCTATTAAAAAGATTACAGGGTAAGGATTTGAATTTTGTCAATGGAAACTTTGACTTTTTCCTAATACCGTATAGATTTTACAGATACATCATTTGTAGCAATGTATAGTGACTTTTTTCTGTAACTATAAATTTTACAATACGTATCTAAAAATGTTTTATTGGTTTGATTAAAATGAAAGTAAATAAGCCATCGGAGAAATCGCCTTTGCGGTAAAATATCACCTAAGGGGTCGTCCATTAATCACGTGATGTTTTTTAGCAAATTTTAGGTATTGAGGTAACTAGTTTAAATGTCATTTGATTTTTTTTAAATTAAAATATTGAAAGTAAGAGGTCCAATAAAACTGCTGTGTGTTTCCATTTCTTTGGTATTCGTTTGGGGGATATAAAATACATTTAGGTATTATCAAAAAATTGGTTCTATGCCAACTGAGAATAAAGTCAATATCTCGTTGAAAAGTCATTAAAAGCTATGAAAAAAATAATTTTTAATTAGCCGATAACCCTAACCTAACGAAACCTATTTAACCATTTTTTTATCACTCTAAATGACTTATCTGAGATGGTTCTGAGTTGGTTTCATGCAGATTTGTCCGGCCACCCATAAAAATATATATGATTTCATAAAATCTGTTTATCATTGCATAATATCACATAAATCGACTTCTGTGTGTAATTAGCACGCAATCTCTGCTAATATTCCTCTCTTACTAGCATATTATAACACCCCAGGCAGAGGCAAAGGCATCAGGCAGCAGGTAGCGAGTTTCAGCCTAATAACGACGGTATCATAAGGTAATAGATGGCCGCGGCCGGTGCCGGCTCTCGGAATAAAATAAATATCACTCAGACACTTCACTCCGCCGAGGAAATCTTGACAAATGATGTCGTGAAGTGAATCCCGACCAACATTAGGGTGGTATTTTATTTTCATTTTGCACTTTTATACAAGCATAATGTGGCTCAGCGGTGGCACGTGGCTTGTATAAAAAAAAACGAAAATAAGTTGTTAACATGTTTTTTCAATGTCTTAATCAGTACGTATATAAATTTATAATACCTAATTACTACTTTTTGTATTTAAATTTTGGTTTATCATAACATCATATTAATGTTTCCTATGAGGTAGCTAAAATTAAAGAAAACTTAGCTTTTTAGAAATTTCGTTCAACATTGATAACTTCCACTTCTAATGCTACGCTGTGTTAGAACATTTATACTGCCGTGTGGTATCCTGAAATAAGCCGTTGTCAAGATACCGAATTGATACCGATTGCCAAACAAGCAAGTTGTGAAAATACCTACTTAGTAGCTAAGACATTGAAAAAGACAGCCGAAAACTTATTTTCGTTCATTTCTCTGATTAAATGACACTGCAAGGCAGTCCAAAATCCAAAACGTTGGCCCAAAAAAGAGAGAGAAGTACAGCACGTAAATCAAAGAGTGAAGAGTCCACTATAAAATTGTTTTCTAATTAATAAGAATTTGTAATATATATTTTTTTATAATTCATCTTTATTAATTCTAGACTTACAATTTGTGATGTCCTATGCCTGTCTCACTAGGAAAACCTGTATACAAACAAATATCCTATTTCCTATTTAAATGAAAATACAAACAAATATCCTATTTAAATGATTTTTTAAATATTTATATTGAGGGATCAGTAGGATTTATCGGACCAGTTAGGATTTCATCAGAGCCGAACCCTCTGATATGAAAATATCTGGAGTCGGTGAAATATTTTCCCATTATGTTTCTGGTGGATTGACGTATTGTTCTTGTATTGTTTTGTATTTATTATCTTATATAGTGCACTTACATTGCGTGAATTTACTAGATATTCATTTGTGGAAAAGTGTGTGGAAGGGTTTAGTCTTTCATTCGGGAAAGAATTTAACCCGGACATAAAATCTGGAGCACCGTAAAACACAATATTACATTTAAAGTAAATATAATATCTTATTATCTATACAAATAATTTGTAAGTTACTAATAAGTTAAGGTAACCTACATAAATTATTAACTTTATTAATTGGAAGGTTATAAAATATGTTCGATTTAATATCATAATTTGATTGCTGTAAAGCGTTCATGTTTTTTTTTTTTTTTTTTTTAAACGGCCCTTAATAAATAAATTGTTAATTAACAATCAAATCACCAATATCATTGACCTCTTATTACAGTTTCATTTTTAGATGTAATAAGTATGAACCAGGTAAAATGTCACCCTAAAACGTAAAAAATCAATAGGTAAGTAGGTAACACACCAATTTCGTCATTATATAAATTGTAAATATGTAAAATGCCTCAAGTCACAAACTTAAAAATTAACCTATAGGAGACAATACCAATGAATATTTACGGTTTCGTAAAACTTTTTACGAAACCGTAAATATTCATTGGTATTGTCTCCTATAGGTTAATTTTTAAGTTTGTGACTTGAGGCATTTTACATATTTACAATTTATATAATGACGAAATTGGTGTGTTACCTACTTACCTATTGATTTTTTACGTTTTAGGGTGACATTTTACCTGGTTCATACTTATTACATCTAAAAATGAAACTGTAATAAGAGGTCAATGATATTGGTGATTTTATTGTTCAATGAGTTGATTGATTGACAAGAGTGATCGCCAACGTCGGGGGGACCTGATAAGGCACATAAAGAAGAAGAAAACTTTTTAAAAATCTTGACGTTTGTATGCCAGTGATTATTTCTCTTCAAAATTTAGGTTTAGAATGTTGCAATTCTATTTACAATTAGGTATGAGAGATTTGAGCGATGAATAATTTATCGAAATAACCTAAAAAAATACGCATATACTTAGTATTAGTACTGAAAATGCCTTAATCAGTCAAAATGACCTTATCTTTTATCATGCTGTATTTTGAAGACTATTCTATAAGGAAACCACTGGAAACTAATATTTCCAAAAATGTGGCTTGATTTGTTTTACCAATTTACAGTCGATCAAAAGAAAATGACACTACATCATGCCAGTGTAAAAAGTATTAGGATTTTATTCGATTTCACCCACGGAGAAAGTGTTAGACGTAAAGCAACACTTTTCTTTATATCAATAATAATAATATTAACAATGTGAATCGAATTTATCTGATTCGGATTTCTGATTTCTGATTTGAATGGCATAGATCACGTACATACCAAATCAGAAGCGAGTACCTAATTACCTACCATAATAGCTACAACCTGCCGAAGTGAACTGCACACCTTCCTGCCTTTCGAAGCGGCACTAAATCTAGACTAGAAATTTATTGTTCTTGCCGATTTATCAAGTGAGACGAGATTCGATCGGGCGATAGACTGATACGCCCGTTTCGCGCGAATTTGTATCCACATTCCGACGTGATATTCTGTTCAGATTAGCGTTGGACGATGTAGAGATAAAAAATCACTCAAGAATTTTTAGCGATTTCTTCAGTGAAACCTAAACGTTAACTTTCACAGAAGTCAAACGAATGATGACAATTGGGGATTTTATTTGCAGTTTAGATACCTACACGAAAATGAACTGAATGACTTCTCATTCTGTTTGTTTTAGTGAAAGAAAAAGTTTAATCTAAAGAAGCAAGAATATATACACAGTACACAGGGTGTTTAACGAACTGACTTACTAATTCCTGACATTATTTCTAGTAAAATATGTAAATAAAATTTGGACACATTTTGTTTTTTTTCTTAAAACATAAAAAGCGGTAAAGAGCCGGTAAGGCTATGATATCTCCAGTAGGGGTATATTATGAGGCTGAAAATAGTGGAAGAGGACGGAGATTGAGAAGAGAAAGGTGGGAAAGTACCTGGCTATTCAGATCTGGTCACCAAACCCAGCTAAAGGCCATTTCAAGCAAAGTTTCCATTCTGAATGGTGGTCTTACATCAGGGCGATATTGAGAGTAGGTATCTTCCACTGCGGAAGGGGAAGGTGCCTTGTATTATTATAAATGTACAAATTCAAACAAATGAAATTTACTTGCAGACGCCGGGATTTGAACCCTCTCGACTTTTGGATTGCTAGCCGAGAGCCTTACCTCTCGACGACGAATACCGTGTGTGCCGTGATATTTACTTCCAATATCTTACGAAATCCTAAAACAAAATGTATTCGGTTGAATCTTTACATTTTTCAGTTCAAAAATACTTAGGACGGATAGTTACAATTTTATTTTTATTTTTCAAATATTTGAAGTTACACCCGTATTCAGAGTCGATCCTTAAAAGTTGTCTAAGTCAAGTGTCGGCCTTACCTTAGCAAAGGCAATTTTCACGTTCTGGGTAAGTTCTTTTCAAGTTCCGTTATCATACTATTATAGGCCTGTTTATTCATAAAACTGAAATAATCAGAGAACTTGAATAGAACTTTCACAAAACGAGAAAATCAACTTAATATGAATATAATGAATTATTCTAATTTTTGAAAAAAAAAATCCACCCTTAAAGAAGAACGCACAGAACAGTATCAAATTTGCGAAAAAAATGCTGCATCAACATCAATGCGAAATAATTTTTTTTTAAATGCAGAGATCAATAAAATTTTCGAAAAATTAAAACTAAAAAAAAATCCAGCCGCCCTTGTCCTATTCCGCGAGTTACGAGCACCTAATAAATGGCACATTACTTGCCGAATATAAATGATCCCGTATCTATTACAGGGAGCTCCTCAGTCCTCACGCTGGTGTTCAAAAGAGGAGATGGAGACTTACACACGATGTACCGACACAAATTGTGATTGATGGCTCGGCCGGGGAATGGATAGAGCCATTTCTCCTAAGTGCCTCCCATCTCCTTGGCTGGGTGTTAGGTTAATGGGCGAGTGGGGCTGATAAGGAAGAATGATATTTATATGATTTTTTCGCATCAGATTGTAAAATATACAAATTCGTTTGGTTTTTAGAAAATAATGCTCAGATTTGCGGTTTATTGAAGCGTTGAAATTAAACATATAATTTGGGAGGCGGATTTGGGTACCGTCACCCCGGGAACCATTTATTGGGTAACCAACACCTTTGCCATAGGTCACCCCAAGTGGTTCGCTACGTTTGGTGACTTAGCAGGGGTGCCCGGACGAGTTGAGGTTTGTTTTAATCATGGCGGCCAAAGCGTTTTCCCACCTACTGCATAGTAGGCCGAATCGGGAGAGATTGGTTAAGGGAGACCTAACCTAGACCTCTTTAACCATCTCTCGACCTATCGCCTTGCACCGCAGTGGAAGGTATGGATTCATACGTCCGTCGCTCCTAAACACATTGATCCCCAGATTCCTACCTTATATCTTTTTTCTTGCCAGAATTTCCTATCCTTCCTTTACATAAAAAGACCCTCCACACAGGATCCCCAAATATGAAAAAAGCCATGAAGGATTTTTTTCCTCAAGGCCTCCTGTGCGGAGCTAATGTAAAAAAAAGTTGATTTTCCGATCATAACAAAGCTTGAAGTAAGGATGATAAAAGGAACTTTGACTTAAAATTGGAGTATTTTTACGATTTTTAACATTAGAAATTAAAATTCACGTAAATAATTCCTATCTCTGTTCGATGAATTAAGAACAAAAAATGAAGTTGTGCCGTTATATGAAAATAATAACAATGATAAAGTCGGGTCCGCTGCGAAAAAATATTTTCAGAACATCTGACAAAAATAAAAACACTGGGTCGGGGGCTTCGGGCCACATTTTTTTTTGTTTTCCATTGATTACATGTGGCGCTGCCCCGATGTTTTAATTTTTGTTGGATGTTATGAAAACATTTTGCTTCAGGAGACGCGCAATAATAATACGTTTTTGTGAAATATTACCATAACGGCGCTTAATTTTTCAACCGATTTCGATTTTTTGATTATATATTTATTTTTCTAAATAACTTAAAATAGAAATCTTAATATTTCCCTACATAATTCAGTAGGCTACAAAATTGATAAGACAAATTAATAGATAGATTGGAGGCACTGCTGAAAACCAGCTGCATTCCAGGTGAAATCCTTAATTGTAGCTGAGCAGTGACCTTTTCATAAATAGACTCAATGATAAAAGAACTCAATGTATAATACTGAAAAAAATCTATTGATGAAAAAACGTTTTTATTTATTATTTATTTAATAGAGTCACTAGCTTTAGTAGGTACCTGCCTAGCCCGACATTTGGGTAAAATTATGGAACATACCTTCCTGTAGTATTTTGACAATAAAATTTAAATTATTTTTAATCTACATTGTTAATGACAGAAATGATATGGGATCTGAAAAAAGTTCGTAAATTTCCAACATAAAAGTTTTGCAATTTTCATGACGCTAGAGCTCACCAAACTCAGATAAATTGATTCGTTCTTTAAGACTATCATCTAGGTACATTTGTGCAATAAACCGCTCGAATTAAACGCAACTGGGTGTCCCGGAGTCGCCCGCGTCCAAATGAATAGATCAGACCGGGTATGATATCACCGGACGCGTAAGACAGGAGGTGAGCCCTGAGTAGGAAGAGTGGCGCCGGCGCATCATCCTTTATTGCCCAATTACGTCCCCGCGAGCCGCAATCAAATGCTCGTTGGGATTGCTACCAGCAATAGCACTATTGCCGATATGTATCGTATTAATGGTTCCATGCTCAACTCAGAATGTGAAATTTAATTTTACGCAATTGAAAATTAAAATGCATTATTTTCCGCCACCCCCAAGCCAAAAAGTTTCCTTTTATAGTAATTAAGGCGAATCTAAAGTTTTTTTCTAAAAATTATTCGTAATAAGCGTGGCCAGTCCGAACCGATAAATACCAAAAAATTAAAACAGATTTTTTTTTTACATTAGCTCCACACAGGAGGCCCTGAGGAAAATAATTTCCATCAGGGCCTATGTCATCTTTGGAGATGCTGTGTGGAGGGTTTTTTTTAAGGAAAGGAAGGAGAGGAGAGTTCTGGGAAAGAAAATGGTTTAAGGGGTGGGTAGGAATCTGGGGCTCAGTTTGTCCTGGTCATTCGCCTTCAAAACTTAGACAGACCTCATCCCCATGAACCCGGGCACCCCTGCTAAATGACCAAGCGTAGCGAACCACTTAGAGTGACCTATGGCAGAGGTGTTGGTTATCCAATAAAGGTTCCCAGGGCGACGGTACCCATTCCCGCCTCCTAAATTGTGATTATTTCTAATGACGGCACATCGTCGTGTCTAGTGTTTATAAGTCAAAACCAATGGATTTATTTTTAAATAAATATTTTTTTATGAACATAAGCAACCTATTTTAAAATATTTTATTGATTCACGGAGATAATTCGTGAATTTGATATACTAAAAACAATTTGTGTAGATGAAAAAATGATGTTTTAAGTAAAGTGTGTAGATTTTGATGATTGATGGACAGCACAGGAAATGATGAATTAGGGTCAACCGCTGGGAATAGCGCTATACTTCCATAAACCAGACCTTATATACTCCCATGGGAACAGGACTGGGTCCTTTCATGCTATTATAAACTTAGGCATTTATGACCATTCACCTCGACTCGACTCGAACGTTGAAATTTTAAATTTAAGCAATTTTAGTCTTCTGTGAATTATTTTTATGTTTTGTGAAAATCTGGAAAACCTTCCTAATAAGTTATTAGGAAATGTATGTTTTCATTGGGTTAAAACTAAACATGTAAATCAAAATGCTATTTTCGGTTATGTTATGACTTTGACTCTGTCTGTAATTCGAGTTCATTGCACTCTAGAACTTTGCTTTGAATTTTAACGTTTTTTTCAAAATTGGAAAGTTGGTTTTAAAGAATTCTGACACGCTTTAAAGTACCTAAATATCTTTAATGTTATGTTAAAGAAAATAATTTTAATTGCCATTTAAAAAAATTGGAACTGATTTGTCGAAAATTCTGATTACCCATGATTTTTCACGATTCAAATACGAATTTCACTTGTGATCCATATGCCTATCGGCAACTCCGGTTCAATGAACTTTTGCTTTGAATTTGTGTCATCATTTTCAAAATTGGTAGTGCTTGTTTGGAGAATTCAATAAGTGATAAATATTTTAATTGCCATTTTTAAAATTTGTCGTCTCTTACAACAAAACGTCATTTTTAATGATACATAAAGAGCACGATGTTAGAGCTTTGTGACTAATAATGAGAATTTTTATTTAATTTTTGGAAAATACTGAATAATATATATAAGCAATATGAATATATAAACCGTCAAAATGTTGATTTTTGCGGTCGACTGAAAAGCTTGTGACATCACAGTACATAGTACCTACTACCAATGGAATTATAAAAATAACTTAATATGGAAATGAACACTGCGTCGATTCATTCAATTAACTAACGAGATAACTCAGAATTATGCCATTTAACCGCAAAAGTAGAGTGAAAGAATTGAACGCCACACACATTTTGTAAATATAATTTACAGGTAAGAAGGTACTTATTTACGAAACCTTTTTTACAAAATCTCGTGTCCGGCGTATAGAATTCTTAACTCTCAAAATGATTTAAATAGATATGTTTGGTATGAAGTTTAAAATATTTATTTTATCACGATAATAATTGCATTTCTTTAAAAATAACAAAAACGCATGGGTTTTGTGAAAAATCACTTCAAGGGCTCGAAGCAACTAAGCCAAAAACTTGAATTTCGCTTCCGTTGCTAGCAGATCACAATTTCTTTGAAATATGCATCAATTGCTTTGATTTTCGATAGTCAGATACAATAAAAAATAGCTTAAGCATTCAATTTGGTATATCGGTTCACCGGGTTCGTGCACTTCCGAAAAATATACTATAATATATAACGACCACCATAACACGGGCATCAGCCTAGCATGGTGTTCGAAAAATCCACTTACAATGTAAATAATTTATGCAATGAACAAAGAAAAAAAATCTATATATCTATATCTAATATCTTTGATAATATTTTTCTGTGGTATAACTACGATCATTAAATGATTTAATCATAACAGTACAGGAAAAATCATTAAAACTACAAATTAATTTTTAAAAATCTCGCTGACGCTGATCCCAAACGACCTCAGCATCTCCCAGAGAGCAAAGCAGTTAATTCCAAATATTTAGCGGATAATTCGCCAATTATAATTTATAGCCTCGGTCTCCTTCCTCTGGGGCTTCCGTCGCCCACCACCCGCGGCGCCACTGACGGAGGAAATGTCGTTTGAGGCCATTTCAGACGTTTTAGCCGTTTTACAGGCAATTTACATCATTTGCTTAAGTTTGTAAACTAACCTACTCACTTTTAAAACAGGGATGACATACATTTTGCAAAACAATATTTTTTAACTCTTTTTTTACCCTTTTTTACATTAGCTCCACACAGGTGGGGACCAAAGATATTGAAATATAAGAGATGTGGTATCCGCAGTTTTTACGAGGTGAGACTGCGCTTCCGGTTACAGCCAATATTTATTTATGCCCTAGTGGGCTTTTACAAGCATTGAAGGAAAATTATAATAACAATAATAATTATGTACTCATATGTTACTAAACCAATAAAACAGAATAAATAATAAAGCAATCATCATCACAAGGTATAGAACATCATAACAGAAATTAAAAACATTAAAAAAAATCAACATCATAAAAGAAATGAAATAGTATGAGTAATAAGAAAAAATCAGTAATAAGACCTTAAATACAATAAAGTGCAATGTGTAAAAGCTAGTTAGTAGGTATAAACAAACAATTATATGTGCATAATAAAGTAGGATGATAAAACAGAACTAAATAGAACAGCAAAATAAAATAAAATAAGGTTATAAATTACTGGTAAGATTTTAAATGAGAGGAGGTTTTATGAAAAGAACAAAAATAAAAAAAATTTAATTATTAGCAGATAAAATAGAGATGAGTTGTCTCTTGAAAATTGCAAAACTGTCAACACCAAATATATCTATAGATTCACAATTTTTATTTGAAAGGCTATGCATTCTAGGGATTGGTGAATTAATAGAATAGTTAGTATTGAGGGTATTGTTAAAATTGAAAATATCTTTATTGCGAGTTTGTCTGGTAAACAAAAAATATCTTTATTGCTTACCAATTAACGAATAAACTAAATGAACGAATAATTAACGAATTAACTAAACGAACGTTAAACTAAATGAACGAATTATTTCCGTATTCAAACTATATTGTTAACCAATACTAATGCACAACTTCAAAAAATCAACGAAATGCACAAATTGTTTTCGTATACAAACTACTCCGATTAGGTAGTAGTCCGCCGACAGTCGCGCGGACATCATAGCATATTTCTTTTGTATTTGAATATCTTTAGGTGGGCCCTTAGGAAGGGACTTATGTCATTTTTGGGGATACTATGTGGAGGGTTTTCTGTATTGAAAGGCAGGAGACGAAGTTCTGGGAAGAAAAAGATATAAGGGGTGGGTAGGAATGAGGGATGACTATGTCCGCACGAGTGACGGACGTGCGAATCCATTCCACCCACTGCGGTTAAAATCAATGGGTCGAGTAAGTCCGGCTGAAGAGTCTCCTCAACCAGTCAAAAGGTCTCCCTCAACCAGTCTCTCCTGATAATACGGTCCCCCACGCAGTAGGTGGGCAAAAGCATCCACCGCCAAGACCTAGACAAATTTTCAGTGAAACTGGGCACCACTGCTAATTCATAAAACGTAGCGAACCGCTTGATTATTATATTTCAACAACTTTGATTTTTATCAATAATTAAATAGTTTTTTTTATTTTTTTTTTATTTATTTAACATTTAAACCCGCTAAACTACTTATGTAGTTTGTCAGCAGGTACATAATGACAACATTGGTACATTTTCAAACATTGTATATATATATATATATGATTTTGATGCTAAAATATCAATTAAATAAATTCTTTCAATTCTTATATAATAAAAAAGTACAAATAGATTTAGTATATAACAAATGAATATGATCAACAAGTAAATGAATGGTTTCATATATATGGCGTATTACAGAAATTATAATGAATTTTCCAATCCTTCGAATGTGAGTTTCAATAAAGAATACAAGGACTTCGGGAGGGCATCAATATAAATCATCCCTGTCTATAATATCCATTTCCTTAGATTATATTTGACATTACCATTAAAAACGTTATTATTTTTGATTGACATTGGTAGTTTATTAAATATTTTGGGTACAATGTAGTTTAGGGTTCTTTCACCGTATTTATTGGTACATTTCGGAACCACCAATCCTTCATTTTGAGTGAATCTTGTATTATGTTTATGGTAAACTCTTTCCCTATACAATGAGTCGGACAATATAACATGTTGACTTACAATATTATAGAACAACAATCCTCTGACAGGTAAGACATTGAGAGACTTGTATATTAATTTAGTGTCGCTTCTGTGTTCATTAGTGTACTTATGGATTAATAATTTTGTCAAGGAGTTTTGCAATGTTTGGATATAGTTTATATTAGTTTTACAAGAATGTCCCCAAGAAGTAAGTCCATAACGGATGGTGGATTCAGCCAGAGATACATAGATTAGTTTTAAAGTACTTATAGGCATGAAATATTTTATTTTATAAATCCTACCCACAATAGCCCGTAGACGTTTACAAACATTAGTAATGTGTACATCCCATTTCATGTAGCAGTCAATAGTAACACCCACATATACATAATTTTTGACATAATCAATGGTTTCACATGAACAGGGCTGTGCAACATTTTTATGTAAGCAGTCAAATGTGTGTGTATATAGCGAAGGAATTACACTATATCTGGCGTGTGGAGATCTTATGTGCATTATTTTAGTTTTTTTGGCATTTATTATGAGACCTGCGTCATGAGACCATTTCAAGAGGGCAATAAAATCAAGCTGCATAAGTTTCATTGCAGTAATCAGGTCTTCGTGCGATATTACGAGTGCCGTATCGTCTGCATACACAAAATGTTTAACAAATGAAAACAGTTTACTCATAATTGAGACATATATAATATAAAGGGTTGGCCCTAAAATTGACCCCTGTGCAACACCTGTTGAAACATATTTTTTTTTTGCTAAATTTTTTACGTATTTTTACTGTTATTTGTCGATCAGTTAGTAATTTTTTTAACAATACTAGTAGCTTTCCTCTAATTCCTATTGCCTCCATTGTTTCTAATAGTTTATTTGTATCAATGGTATCAAACGCCTTCGAGTTATCTATGAACAAAACCAATACATGTTTTTTTAAATTTAATTCATAATTTATGTGATTTGAAAATTCCTGAAGCAACATTTCCGTACTATTTTTCTTTTGAAATCCATACTGGTTGGGATCTAACAGGGAGAAGGATTCTAAATATTTGTTAAGTTTTATGGAAATTTATTTTTCAAGGATTTTTTCTAGGGCTGGCAATATGCTGATTGGCCTATAATTTTGTATATCTGAATGTTTGCCACCTTTGTAAATTGGTCTAATGATACTAGTTTTAAGTTCATCTGGTATTACTGCTTGCTTTAAAATTACATTGATAAAATGGGTTATGACAGGCCCTAAAATATTAATATGTGTCTTAATGTCAACCATTCGAATGTTGTCAATCCCTGGTGACTTAGAATTGTTTATTTTGCTAACAATAATATTGATTTCTTCGCAGGTAGCTCTTGGTAGGTACATACTATGTTGCACTAGGTGAAGTAGGTGGATACCTACCGAATGAAATGTGATAAAGCAATAAGCAATTTGTTTTTATAACGGAATTTTGCGCAAATAAAAACAACATAACACATTTTTAAATATATCTAGAATCAACATGTTTTACGTTTTACATAATTACATAGTTAATCCGAACCTCCCCAAGAAATCATCTGATCTTTATGCATTCGAACTCATATGAATATAAAACATTCGTATGCGCTCTATAATTGTATTTATTGTTATAAAATAATAAGTGCATTAATTTGTTTATTTCGATATTATTGAGTTCAGATGTTTTTTCTTTATTATTCGGACAATAGTTGGTTTCTTCGAATGCATTGTATGGCAGTTCACTTATTATGTACCTAAATGCATTTCTTTTGCATTGCTTTATACATAACATAGTTTTTATACAGGAGATGACAGAGCAAAACTCTTCACAGAAAAAAAAGACTTTCTTCATAAGATGTTTTATCTAATTGATATGAAACTATTCTTCAGAATAGATTTTACGAAATCACCAAAACAATCGATGTTATCTCTTATTAGTAATTAATCGGTAAACAAACGAGCGTAGTACCCAATACAATAAATCAAACAAATTAGGCAACAAACTGGGAATCTTTATTGGATAACCAACTCCTCTGCCATAGGTCACCCCAAGTGGTTCGCTACGTTTGGTGATTTAGCAGGGGGTCCCGGGTTCATGGGATGAGGTTTGTCTGGGTCTTGGTGATGGATGACCAGGACACACTGAACCCCAGATACCCACCCACCCCTAAAACCCTTTTCCTTCCCAGAACTGTCCTCTCCTTCCTTCCCTTAAAAAAAACCCTCAACACAGTATCTCCAAATATGACATAGGCCCTGAGTTAATTATTTGAAATTATTTTCCTGAGGGCCTCCTCTGTGGAATTCATGTAAAAGAACAGTCTAATAATGTAGTCGAGTCATATTTATTACAAAAATCTTGGGATGGCAAAAAAGCTGCAACTTGTATAAATAACAAAAACCAAGCAAAACTCAATTTAATTCAGTAACCTAAAATCTCAAGCAAAATCCTGCCCACTTGAGATATTATTATTTTGTGGAAATAATTCCCCGCATTAATGTTTTAAGGCGCAATATCCCCTTCAAAATTAAATCCCACCGCATTTTATAAAGCTTCACCGTAGACGTGAATGAAAAGTTTATCCTTTTATTTCACCCCTTCCAACACATGTGTCCGGCCGGGCTGAAAGCAGGGGCACTTTTGACAACCCTAATTGACCCGTTTAACACTCTTCTCTCCCCCCCCCCCCCCCGTGCCCTCACACCCCTCAAACCTCTCTCACCCCAACAACCTTTATACTCTCTACATCCCTGGTACCTGCCCAACCCAACCCCCCAGCAAAGGTAAGTTAGGGGATCGGAAAATGGAAAATGGGTTTGAAAAACTTTTCAGAACTTTTAGAATTGGACCTGGCCGCGGGGTGATATTTCACCCACGTATATTTTGAATGGTGGTTTTCGAACTTTTGAAATTCAGATAGGTCTAGAAGTTTGGATATGGGAGTGTCAATAAATTTAAACGAGTCACCTCCAATTGCCTCGGAATAAAACACGAACGACTCGTTCTTTAGTTCAAAAGCTCGACTGATTTGCCTGCCTCATTCAGATGACATAGGCCATAAAGGAAGTTATTTTCCACAGGGCCTCCTATGTAGAAACGTAAAGCCTGAGAAAAACGTGATATTGACTTTTTCAAATTTAAACTTTTACAAATGGAAAAAAAACAAAACAAAATTATATCCTAAAGAATTTTTTTTTTTTTTAAAGACAGATTAAATCATTGATTTAATAAGCGGCCACCAAAAATATCCTGCCTAACACAAGTACATAGGAATAAGAAATTAAATTAAAATTGAAAAAGATTATTTTAGATGGATGTTATTAATTAATGAGGAAATAACAAGTTTTCGGCCATTAATGTGGTTTAAATTAATAATACTAATCGAGAAAAATAAAAAAAAGGAATATTAAAAAATATTATATACACAAATTTTTGTTGTTGCGTACTTCGGTAGGTACATTAAATTATTTGTTAGATTCACAGGTAGGTAGTTATGTATTTCATTATTCTTGCATGATTTCCTATCCTGGGAATCCTGCCGAAACCAACAAGATTTTGAGGAATAATTCAAATTTAAATCGTAGGTTGACATATATATATTTACAGATTTGTTAATATCAATTAATTTTTTGATTACAGTCTCCTTATGACGTTTCGAAGATACGTAATTGTAATATTTATCCCCCGACGATAGAAATGCTAATGTAACAACAATTTCGTGTTCATCAAAATTAAATTTATTGGTTCTGCATCTACACGGGCATGTGCCTAGCATGGTGGTCGAAAAATCCCCAATTTATGTAATAAAAAATTCAAAAAATAAAGAAACTTTAATCTAAAAAAACGAAAAAGAAAAGTAGTATGAGTCAGACTTTTAAATATTTCTTCAAATCATTTTTCTAAGCAATATCCTAGCATGGTCGACCGATAAGGATTGATAGGATAACTTTCAGTAAATTCTCATCGTTCTCTGGGAGAACTGCAGATCGCTAACGTACAAACAACAGTTGACGTCGATATTAAGAACACTCAGTCATTGTGAACTGTTGAAAGGCGATCGATAAGGATTGATAGGATAACTTTCGGTAACTTCTTATCATTCTCTAGCATGATTGCAGATCCCTAACGAATAAGTAACAGTTCACAATGACTTAGTGTTCTATATTCGACGTCAAGTGTCGTTGGTATTTTAGCGATCTGCAGTTGTCCTAGAGAACATTGAGAACTTACCTAAAGTTATCCTATCAATCCTTATTGATGGTGTTAGGGGGCCTTTTGGGTTATAGTATCTACTGTACATAATTACCGGAAGAAAATTTTAAATCCTCTAATCTAGTAAAATGGGTTTCTCCTAGAAAATATTTGTGGCAGATTTAGAAGGTTTCCACATTATCCTTATCTGGGCATTGAAATCCCGCCCATCGAAGCACAGATTAGGTGTTCCAAATGACCCGCCCAGGGCTGTGGGCGGGCGTGCTGAGCGCAGGGTGGGCGGAAAGGAGACAGAAGGGCGAGAGGGTGGGCGTGCTCACGCGTGGGCGGATCAAAGCCTTCGGTGAAGGAGTTTACTATCGATTTAAATAATAATCGGTTTGAAAGAAGTTCATTGTTCATCAGTAGGTACCTATGATGTCATGTTATAATTCACATGAATTCGTCAATTCATACTGTCGTTAACATTTTACTTTTTTTTAAAGATCATACTTTAATTCTGCAAATCAATTTATTTATTACATTATCTATCCTTTAATTAAACGTTAACACCATTTACCATGACCACAAACACCTTTATAAAAATCGTTTCCAAAACACAGAGAAAAAATAAATATACTACAATAAATAGTTACGTACTTTGCCTGACGATTGGAGTACGTCGATTTAGTTTTGATATATAGGTTATATTTGAAAGAGGTACAGAAAATACTACTTCACTGCTACTAACCTAATAAATGTACGACACGCCATGGATTTAACCAACCATTCTCATTTAGTGTTTTTTATGATGGCAGAACAACTGTTTATTATCATTCTAAAGCATGCGAACACAAGTTCTCCTAGCAAAGTGTTCATAAAATTACACCACCAACATTTACGAACAGTAATGTTACTGATTGATTAATAACAATTTTTATGTAATTTGTTCCTTATTGTCTATATATGTAAACTGTGAACATCTGTAAACTGTGTGAACAAGAATAGAAATAGGTAAATAAATAGTAATTTTTCTAAGAAAATTTCTTCGGAAAGATTTTCACTTTGTGGTGGCATTATTTATTTTAATGAAAAGACAAATAAATAAATATTATTTACTTATTGTGTTCGGATTTGTTTGAAGTTATAAAATTACCAAAGTTACCTATTTACCTACGTAGGTGTCTGCACGAAATTACTTTTAAATGCATTCCTTAGGTACGTATTACATCGTGACTTACATTCCGAGAAACCATAAAAAAAGCATATTACATCTAAATAACAATAGAATTTCTGGAAGACATTTAGGGCAATTTCATGAAATATCATGGAGCATGACAAACCTTTGATATCGTCCGCTGAGACCTCGTGGTTTTCCTTATTAGCCTGGATCTTCTCTATGAGATGCTCCAATCTGCTGCTGTTTCCTTTGAACAGCATTATCATTATCTTTTCACGATACTTCTCGCCTCTTCAAAATCCAACATCAATACGAACTATCAGCAGCTTCAAATGGAATATTTACATTAAAAGTTACAGAATTCACCCAACATCAAAATGATTGTTGTTTCAAACTTTAAAATCTTTCTGAATCAATGCAGTTATATAGTTTTTTTAAAACACTTATTTATATGGGTGATAAAACTTTTTAAACAGTAGCGTGTCTTGACAATTAATTAGTGTCCCATTTGCCAAGACGAAAACTTTCTTTATCATTTATTTGGGCTCCCCTGGGTGCTGGGCAGACAGGTGCAGCGCACAGGTGAGGAAGATTGCTCCCGGTCAGGTGTTGACCCCCTTGGCAGGAGATGGGATGCGTGAGACAGGTGCGTTACGGTGTCCAGCGTGACGGACAAGCCAATTATTATTTCGCGCGATTTTTCGACTTTGTTTTTGACAGGTGCTCCAAGTTAAAGATCGACACGGCCACGGTTCGGGGACCAACCGCGCATCATTAGAGCGAAAAATAATACTTGAATCATGGAAATTCGAGGATACACAAATCAATGTAGGTTGAAATCATTTGAAAATATTCTATCTTTAAATTAGTTCATTTACAACGCAAAAAAATGTTTGTTGTACGAAACACAACACACTGAATTAAGTTCTAATATATTTGAAATAGCAAAATCAATTCTTTATAACAGATTTAAACTCTGAACGATTTTTTTAAAGGGTCGGATAATTCGATTCCGATTCGAATCTCGCGGTTCTTAGCTGAAACGCGCGTTTCGGTGTCGTCCGTCCGGCGTGCTAGGCGCGCAGTCACTGGGTTGGTTGCGGGTCCCTTTGCTCCGTGGACTTCCCGCGTGGGACCCGCGCGGGGAGGTGGCCGGGGAGGGGTGCTAACAGGCTCTACTGCCCCTCCCCTCCCCCTTCCCTCTTCGCTGTAGAGCCTCCCGCCCCACCTGCCAAAAGGGTTAAATGAAAGGATTCAATTTGGAAGTGTTTTTTAACACTGATACTCCGTTTGTTTGAAAGTTTGTTACAAGCTTTTACGAAGTGTCCATCTGCAAATGGCAAATCCCTGCAATGAATATTCGAACGTAGTTGAATACTTTTTTATTGTTCCTCTACCTTCTTGGAAAATCGTACCAAATCGTGGTATAAAATGACACTATTAAATTTAAATATTGTACTACTTTTTAATGTAGGCATATGTCACTTTCGTATTATAAGGAAATTAATCAAAATAACTTGGTTAAACCACTACATTGTTTTAATCGAAGACTGCCTTCGGAAAAGCCGTTCCTTCATCAATGAATTTATACTAACTTAACATGTTCAAAATTGGAGCTGATTGTGTGCAGCATTCAGGCAAGCCATAAAGAACCTACCTACCTATGATATATAATATTTAAAACAAATAACTATTTTGGTGATTTTCGAAATTACAGCTGATTTGTCAAGAATTCAGACTTTCCCGTGATTTTGTATGGGTCTGATCTAATTTACTGAGAATTTTGTTAAGAAGCTGAAGAATAAAATAAAAATAAAATATATTTCGATTTGAATCGCGAGTGCAAATTTGAACTGAATTGTTAATCTTAATTGTCACAAGCAGTCAGGGCTGGGCAAAATACATGCTTTGCTGTAATTGAAATACAAATTACAAAATACTTTTTCGCATGTATTTAAAATACGAAATACAAAATACTTTCAAGTCATGTATTTAAAATACAAAATACAAAATACAGTATTTTAACCATTTTTTTTATTTAAAATACAAAATACAAATTACAAAATACAAAATACGTTTGGTTTTGGTAGAACCTTTGGTTGCAATAAATTATCGTAATAAGTGCCCTTATCTAAGGGTGCGTTTCCATAGAAGCAAAGCTGAGCAGAGTGAAACAGAGACGTGCAAAAATTGACCAATCATATTGCTCGGAAGACACATCTCATCTCCGCTCTACTTGTAAAGGTTTGTGGCACAGGACCCAGGTGTTAGATAATAATAATTATTATAATAACATGATATTTATGTATCAGTTTTATGTTATTTCACTTCAAGTGTGCTGTGCTGTATTAACTTAAAAATATTCTAGTATTCAGGCAAATTATTGCTATAATGCTTGATCTAATACTATGTCATAAAAAGGCACAATACAAAGCAATGACAAGTATAATGTGATACAAAATGTTCAATAGCAGTGCTATTATAGCACAGGACAATAATAATAATTAGCATGACATAAAAAAATGTACAGTACATTATAAAGCAATGATAAGAGAACTACAAATAATCATTAGTAAGAGTGCTATAGCACAGGACAATAATAATAATAAACAATTACAGTGCTATTATAGCACAGGAAAATATAACAATATTAAATCTAAAATACTCATATAATATAAAAACAGGAGACCATTTATGTTCAGACATAAGAACATTCTGAGTAGACATTAAACATAATGCAGTATCATTTAGATCTGCTGACTAAGCTGTAATAGTAGGTAATGTAAATAGAAGTAAACAGCTAACTAACTAACTAAACAGCCTATTTATCAGTTAGACAAGAATTTCCTTTCAGGAACACTAAATTTTTAAATGTATCATCAGACAAACAGCCTCTTGTTGGGGAATGAATAAAACCTGCCAAAGAAAACAACCTTTCTACAGGTCCTGATGAGCACAAACTTGTGTTAAATTGTATGAATACTTTTTTAATATTTGGATAACTTTCAAGAATAGAAAGTTCTTTGCTTTTGTCATTTAAGAAGCTGACTAACTCTAACTCCATTGTTGATGTCTGTGGTTGATCACTGTCTCTGTTCATAAAAACAATGAAATCATCATCTTCTTTACTCGTACTACTACTCCTGCTACTCCCAGGCATAAGATCATGTTTTTTGTAATTAGCTTCTAAGGCATGAATTGCAAGATTTTGGATTCTTTGCCTCTCGTCTGCTGTGATGCTTTCTGGCAACCAACGCATTTTGTAAGTAGGGTGGTAACATGACGCCAATATGGCTCCATTTATTTCCGGTGACAGTTTAAAAAACTTATCGAATCTTTTTTCTAGGCTCTCTTTTAGTTGTGGTACAATACCAGTAAAATGCCTCATATTTATATTCTGCAGCCGATTTAATCTGGTTCTTACAGACATTAAAGTAGGCAGAAGTTTTCCATAGTAACACTCATTGCCCTGAACATAATCTAGAGCTGTAGCAATTGGTTTCAATACTTCAATGAATTCCTCTAAATATTCTAGCTCTACGACAGAGAACGCGTTAGTCTTACCCAACTTATCAAATAATTCATTTAATTTTAATTTGCTTTTCATGAGCTGCGCTATAGAATCGTAAAGAGAGTTCCATCTTGTGGGACAGGGATATATTAACTGATGTCCAAGACAGTCTTTTATGATTTCGGCTGATTTGGGCCTTCTGGACATATTCCATAACAAAGTACATTTAGCAACTGCTGAATAGTGAATCCTGCTAGCACGAGAATCTTTTATGAAATTATTCATGTCTGTAGTGGCCAAAAGACTTAATGTGTGGCTGGCACATCTGAGGTGTCTCGGCAAACTAAACTCTCTGGTTTCATCTTCTCCTTCTGTTATGTTTACTGGTAATAATACCTCCTCATATAAAATGTTAGAGGCACACGTTGATTCCGCTACACCTTCAACAGTTTCTAAAAAAAATATATGTATAATTATTTAAACAAAACAACAACAATTGGTAGAAGTCAAATGAACATTATTCAGAAGAAAAAAAATACAACAAATAATGTGATTTGGTTAAGATTTGATCGATACTTCAAATAAAACAATATTAAAATCTGATTTTGATTAATTATCCGTACTATATCTAGGTATAATCAAAATAATATTTTTTTACCTTCAACATCAATATCAAAAAAATCAGGCACATAATCAGTAAAACCAAATTCTCGGAAAGCCTTCACGAAATTTGACCCATTATCGGTAGTGGTTGATACCACTTGTTCATATTTTAATTTGAAAGAAGACTGTATTTCAAAAAGCATTTCAGCAATCTTATCATAAGTATGTGATCCTTTAAAGCGGTTAAAAGCTAATACACAACTCATACATTCCAGTGAAGTTGTATTGATCTGAAATGAAAACAATGTTTGATTACTGCTCCAATTTATATTAAATTAAATGAATTGTGTAATATGCCATGACTCTCTACACATTTAAAAAAATAAAATAAACAAAACAAAACAAATAAATATATGTACACATATGAATATTTTTTATACAAATATTCGCAGAAACTCCTGTAAAATCAATTCACATTAATCTACTATAGATATTGTATTATTTAATAAATCATCTTTTTTTTTCAACCACACTATAATGCCCACGCACAGGCTTCGCCTTTGTGTGATCTTTTTTTATTACTATATTGTATTTTAAATTACTATGTATGTACCTATATGAATAAAAAAAAACTTTGCCAATAAAAAAAAAAAATAGAAACTCTGATTAGATCAAAATCACTTTAATCGTGAATACAGAAATGATAAAAATTATGACTCAATGAAATCTTACCCAGTGTGCAGTTACACCTATAAAGCTTCTAGTTTTAGTTGACCATATATCTGCAGTGGTTGATACGTACTCCACATTACTCAAAATGGTTATGAGTTTTTCCATCATTTCTTTTTTAGACATTTCAATTTTCCTTCCTAATGTTCTTCTTGACATAACATTTAACTTTTGTGGAAGATCATTAAAAATCTTTATAAAATTGGGATCATCAACGGTACTTAAGGGTTTCATACTCTGTACAATGTAATTCATGATGTTTTTATCAAGTTTTTTTTGGCATTCATTTTCATTTTGTAACTTAAAATCCAGTTTAGATTGTTTCGTTTTTTCTTCACTTTTTAATGACAGTTTTCTTTTTCCAGAGACATGTTGATTTATTTTGCTGTTTTCATACTCACTAAGAATATCAGGATGCTTTCTCTGAAAAGAAAAACGACAAATAAATTGCATTGCTCAGAAGGCATAAGCAAAACAGACTCATGAAAATATTATATGTAGGCTAGGCCCCATTCCCATCAATGTAGTTTGTTTATTTTAGGTTAGGGTAGTTTTATGACAGAACAATCGTAAATGTATGTTCTTACAAGCCCAAGCTCTCAGCAGAGTAATGTATATTGTATAAGGTGTGTGCAATAATTTCATAACCTACAAATCCTACAATAACATAACACAGGGTTAACAGGTTTATAACTTACCTTTAAATGCAATCTGAAGTTGCTTGTAGCCTTTAAACTACCTTTGATGGTGGCTTTACATTTGACACAAGTTGCATGGACATTATCTTGATCATTATTAATGTCGCGATTGATCACTGCGAAATACTTTCCTGCAGTTAGAATTAGTGGATAAATCACAGCATTCACTTGGCTCAATCCACCTCCCGCGCCGTCATCATCCGGCGTCGTATATGATGATGTTGATGGAATTTGATCATCCATTATCAATATTATAAATTAACCCACGTCTTCGTGAAAATACCGCGAAACGATGAAAACAACAACAAGATTCTAAAGATGCTTGCTTTGACGTACAGTGTTGCCAATTGCCAACTCTAAATATTAACCATAAACAAACCAATCATATTAACATATATTTTTTTCTGGATTCTACCCTTTTTAGTCTATGTATTATCTATGTCAGTTTATTTATTTTTTATTTTAAGATCGCTAAATGTATTTGAAAATGTATTTTAAAGCCATAAGTATTTGAAATACAAATTACAAAATACCTCAGCATCAGGTAATTGAAATACAAAATACAAAATACATTGTGAGGAAGTAATTGAAATACAAATACAAAATACGTATTTGTATTTCAAATACGTATTTCAATTACAAGTATTTCAAATACTGCCCAGCCCTGCAAGCAGTATATTATTTAGAAATTTGCGGAATATCGAAATGGTGTTCCAAGCTACTTCGGAAAAATTTTTTGAAGTGAAAAATTCTTTAGCACCGTTGTGATTTGAAACACGATGAAACTGAAGCGAGCGACACTAGAAGGGAGACAAACACATAAATCTATAGAATTTAGTCTGCGAGAGAATGAGACGGACTAATCGGTGTTTTCTTTTGTGCGGTGCTTCGTAGCCTACCGGCTTCCACCTTATGCTTCGTACAATGAAATGCAAAATATTTTTTCAACTTGGTAACAATATTATAATAAATAAACCTTTCAATTATCCTACTCCTGGTACTCTGCTTCCATCTCATTCTCTCGAAATTTCGTTTTACGTTAGTTTATGGTTTAGTTACCTCTTTTCTGAAGGTTTTACTTCTACCGCGTGGAAACTACACACATTATTTTTTAACTTTAGATTCTATTTATGTGCACAAAAACATTCAAACGTGTCCTCATTAAAATGTTTTCCCTGTACTGATCGCTTGCCTGGATTTGAAAAGATTAGTTTCATAAGGTGATAATTTTCACAACACATCTATTGCAATTTTCGAGATGTCACACACGTAGCCACAAGAAAAAATATTGTTTAATACAGCAAGAACTGTACTTCAACTTAGATACCAAAATAAAAGTACCTCCATTCTTTAAATCATGAACCTTTACAATGACAACTGAAAACACTGGAACTATTTTTTTTTTTTTAAATAATCTCTAGTTAGCTCACGTGTTTTAATAAATGGACAAGTGTAACTTAATAATATTTACGATAATAAAAATATAATGAAATGTTCTGCTCGGACTAACCTCAATCACTGTTAGAAGAACCTACTAAAAAATGGAGAAATAAATTAATTGAGCTAATCATTTCGTAAAACCAGTAAAAACCAAATATCTGCAGCGAGTGATCTAAAAATACCAGTGGTGTCGGTTTCAGGTTTTCAGGAAACGCTGAAATATTAAAAACCAGAACGCGCCTAGGGCCGCCAATCTATTTCCGAACAGGCGGGAGGCATACGAGTAGCGGCCAACTACCAGCCACCATTACTGCCAGGGACGTAGAATATTTTTTTTACTTTTTCTCGTTTTTAGGAATAGAAAAGGTTTGTTTTATCGTATAACTATATACTTGGTCGATGATTTCCACTCATAAATTTTTCTCATCTGACATATGTAAGTATTTTTCTTTATACGAGTAGATATTCACTAAATAATTAATATACGCCAGTGAAAACCTATTAGTGATTAAACAATTTACACTTATTTTATCATACATTATTGATTTGATTACTTTATTGATTATAACTGTTGGTTTTTCAAATGAAAAATAATAATAAAGCACCTTGATAACCTACTTTGATTCGAGCGATACAAACTTAACCCTAGAAAGATAATCTACGTCTTAGAGACGTAAGCGATACACAAGAATTGCTGTCTTTTTTTATGTTTTAACGTAGCGCGTGTCTCAGTTAGCTCATTTGCCGAGCAGAGCTTGCGCGGGCGGCTTTGTCACCACGGTAGCTACAAAAATTACGGAGAAATACATACACCATAGATACGTCCGAAAGACGTATGATTATCTTTTTTGTAACTTTAGGACTTGTTCGTATATATGTGATTTTTCGATTAATATTTTATAGTTGATTTGTAAGAGGTTTATAGAATTTAGTATTTTTTTTAAATTACAATGTATTTTGGTTTTATTTAAAGTACAAAACCCTAAACTAATTATTCAACTACCTTTAAACTGTTAGTAGGTATAATAATATGTCAAATATGCACTATTAAACTTCAGTACGTCTCTTACTCTTAACGTAGTAGTCTTTAACGTAGGTAAAAATAAGATTGTCTTCCTAGGGTTAAGGTTAATTGCGGTAATGCATCATACGTCAACATGTTTTATATTGAATTTCAGAATCTTTTGTGAAATTTGCGAATGTTGAAGATGTTAAAATTGTTTAATGATAAAATCTTACGTGGAGGTGATGTGAACTGGCCACCGAGATCGTGCGATTTGACCCCGTTAGACTTTTCTTGTGGGGTTATCTTAAGTCACAGGTTTATGCGAATAAGCCACAAACTACAGCGGCCCTCAAAGCCAACATAACCCATGCCATCTGTCAAATTCAGTCTGATTTATGCGCCAGAGTGATGGACAATTGGACATTTCGGGTGGGCGCCACCCAGAGAAGCCGCAGTGGACATTTGAACGATGTTATATTCCATAAATAATGGAATCAATATCGATAGGCCTTTCAAATGAATAAAAAAAATCGATGATATCTTACACACCTTGTTTTATTTAAATTTAAAGATAGGAAGCGCTTAATGAAAGACCCAATAGTTTGAATGTGTGTCAGAATTTTTTAGGTCTACCATATATTTTTCAACCCGTAAAATCATTTCCACGATTAGTTATGGAGCTATGAAAATTTCATCAATTGTCAAGGAATATACGCCATACTTTTATATTAGATAATATCTATTAAATAATATTTAATTTGTAAAAATATTTTGATTATTGTGGAAAGATATGTTCGAAAATTGTACTACATGTAAATCTTCACCCATAAACGAAGGCAAACGTAGGACTTCATGAAAATTTCTTAAAAATCTATTTTGAAATTTTTGTAGCGAGAATCACGCGAAAAAAGTTGCGGCCCGTCCTTGGCAACATTTTCTACCTTCGCTACTTCCGTTACCTCTCCTGTCATTGACTTTTGCCACAGTCTCCATTGCAGCCGTGAATTGTGTCACAGTGGCGGTGAGTGCAGCGCATATTCATATATTCAGTTCGGAGTGGCAGCAGTCGTGAGCCAAATCATCGGGAATTATTGATGGCGAGCAAAAACTGCAAGCGCAGCCGCCGCGGTTGGTTTTTGGATCCGTATATTCGATTTGGTTGGGCGATAACTCGGAGAATAAGTACCTACCTAGGTACTGGTTGGTAGTTGGTATGGAGTGGTATTTAGTTACAATGCTATACAATGTAGAAAATTGGTATGCTTTGAGATAGGTTAGATACGAAATAAAGATATTATGTACTATACTTATCATGATACCCATTTATAATCGTGTTACGAAGGTAAGGGATAGTGTCAACCATGATCGTGTATTGAAACAAACGTTTGGTATCTACTTTTAAAGGTTTTTGGCTACCCTGATGTAATCCCAGTAAGTCTGAGTATGTGTGTTGCAAAAATTTTAAAAGAAAAAAATATTTGTTAATCTTCAAACCGTTTGTGCCGTAAGTGATTATAACCTGATCTCTTTGCGGGGGGATATTCCATGCCCCCCTCGCTCTCCCGATTTGACCCCGAGTGACTTTTTTCTGTGGGGATACGTCAAAGCTGAGGTAAACAAACTTCTACCTCGAAATCTGAACGAGGTGATTGAGGACGTCATTGTTGGAATTCCGCAAGACATGCTAGGAAGATTGGCCGAAAACTTCACTGATTGACTTAATATGTGTATTGCTCGCCAAGGCCGCCACGCCAGACGATATCATTTTCAAAACATCATGAAAAAAAAAAACGGCTTCATTTCCCCGACCTAACGGCACCCGCCCCACCCCTTTGCTCGGTCTGGGGAGCCTTCAGTGATTTTTCTAAAATAGTAACTCCTCTCTGCCCCACCTTGTATTTCCACTAAACTCAATTTGAAACTAAAATCTGTATGTTTTATGAATTGGACAACCTTTTGTGTAATGAAATAGATGTCCATTATTCATTAGACATTTGGCGTTCCTTAAAATAAAAACCAAAAAAGTTGCAGAACATAATAATAACATTATTATATTTAATTTAAATAAAAAAATTTAAAAAAGCATTCGATGAATCCAGCATAGATATTCCTTTGAATGACATAGAAAATAATTTTGAAAATGTCGTTTATTTGTAAGGGTTAGGTGAAAATAAAAGGAAAATGGAAAGGGCAAAGGGAAATACGATGTGCCCGACATGGTAATCTCAGATATAGGTCGTACGTATGTCATCGACGACCGTTTGTTTTCTCACACGTCTTGTATGAAAATGAAAAAAACTGTCCTTTTCAATAAATACACGTGTGCCAATAAATCGGAAAAAAAATTTTTTAACGTCTGTAAAATGTATGTATTAATTATCTTTTTTTTAAATAATTGTAATAATACAAATCAACAAATGGTATAGTCAAGTTATATTTTGCCTATCAAAAACAAAATACGAATGATTAAAAAAATGTCCGATGCATTGACACTCTCCCTTACATAACCTAGTAGTAGGTTTCAGTCAATTTACACAACAGTTTCACTAAGCTCTTACCTACACATATAAAATGATCATTTCATGTTTTTCACAAATCAATGGGTAAATAATTTTCTATAATTCACGTAGCCTAAAGCTAACCTAATGATTACGAGTAAATGTTTAATATTTTCAGTTCAAATTCGTTTATTAGATGGTTAGATAGTAAATTTCCTTATTTATTTCTCGTATTGTAGATAGGTCATTATTCCGGCTATTCCCAACAGAAATATCACTTAATCAATCCTCACGTAAAGAAATAATACAACCTGCGCAGATGCATACATCAGTCACTCGTAGATATATGTACAAAAAGACAACTAGGTTCATATTTCAGAACAAAGGAAACGGATTGAAAATTAACCTCTTTTATGCCAAGGGCTTATTTTGTCAGAGGGTCAAAATATTTCCGCTTTGCAATAAAATCCAAATAAATGGAATATTTTTGAAAGTAGGTACTTATACAAAAACTGAAAACTATTTTTGAAAGGTTATAAAATATGCTCTCAAATTTTATAATTCGTAAACATATAATTTTTGAAATATAAAAAAATTGATTCCAAATATATATATTTTTTTAATTACATATAAGTCAGATAATAACCTCACCTTTTATTTCTAACAAAAATTACAGAAAAAAACATGAGTGCAGTTCACACGCAGTAGAAGTGAAACCTTCATAAAACTAACTTAGGGAGAATGAGACGAATGCAGAGTATCATTGCAGGAGTAGGATAATTGTGGACAACTCAGCCACGACTGGTCAGTGACTGAGTTAACATCGCATTTGGGTCCCATCCGGGCGTCGCGTGTTCAATTCCTCAGATGGCTAAGTCTTCCATCACGAAACAAACAACATTTTCCGCTTAGTGTGGTGGTAGTAGAATATTTTCAAATATTGGGTTATTCGTAATTCGTAACCCGGAAAAGATGTTACAAAGTTTAAAAATTATTTAACATTTTATTCTACGAAGCATCGCACTAAGAAGACACCGATTAGTCTATCTCATTCTCTCGCAGACTAAATTCTATCGATGGACCTACGTGTTTGTCTCTTTTTAGTGTCACTCATTTCCGGTTCATCGAGTTTCAAATCACAACGGTGCTAAATTAGTTTTTATTTAAAAAAAAACGGAAAAATTGTATTAGACAAATGTGTAATCTACTAAAGGATAGTCGACTTTCTGAAAAATTATAAATTAAAAATTCGCAAAGTTTAATTTTTTTTTCAGAATGCGGTCGTAAACCTTGGTATCATAAAGGTGTACGTTATAATTATTTTGTGGTTAGCTTTTAGTTGTGAATACAGAGCGTGATGTTTTCTCTTTCTAACACCGTTTCGACCATATAATTTCTCATCACAGTGGTAATAAAGGGAAACACGATTTCTATGAGACCTACCTAAATAAGTTGTTCGCAAAAACGGACAAATTAGTCAGAGGAGTTGAGACATATTATAAGAATAAAGAATTAACAATAGGTGAATGATTTTTTAACATTTTTTTATTTATTTGAAAATGTGTTTCCCAGAATGTAATTTTTTGAAAAACAAAATCACAATTCGCTGGCTGTGTATTTTATTTTTATTTTATTTTATTTATGTGTATAGGTACCTATCCATGTACCTACATGGATTTGGCCAAAAATCCTGGCCATGTAAAACAACCAGTAAATAAGGCTGTATCCAAAGAGGTTCAGCAACAATAGGCCACTTGCATGGATTTCATAACGACTTGGAAAAAGTTGTGTGGATAGATTTTTTTATAAGATTACGAAAATGTTAGTAAAAATTTTTAGAAATGTATAGTTTTTTATTTTTAAATGAATAAATCCATTATTTTAGCTCGTGACGTCACTACATGAAAATGTCGCGTCTCCGATTATGTTCCCTTAATTTTATAAAATTCCACACTGATTACTGTTTTTTTATATGGCAACACTTTGATTTCAGGCGAATTTTTGAATTTGCGTTTATAAAAAATGGTTTGATTTTTCGGATTGAAATTTTCCAAAAGTCGCCAGGGTTTCAAAAATATGATTTAAAAAAAAAAATACAGAATGTCTTAGAATATTTGCCTAAACCGGAAAAAAAATAAAAAAAATGTGATTCAAGTGGCCTATTCTTCGTGCGGTTTCATAATTTCTAATTAACTTCAATAGTTGGCTGAACCGTCACAAACAAAACGAATATCGATTTCTGAAAAGAAGTAATCTTTTTCAAATCGTTTCTAAAATGTAAACACTTATATTTTTTTCTTCTAGATATAGGGGATTTCCTTTTAAACACCCACCACCCATAAACCTACACCCATAATAACCGCTCCACGTCCTCGAGCGAGACAACCTTATACGGTTTCCCAGCGGCGGGAGTGGGCAGCTGCAGTGGGCGCGGGAAGGGCGCCCATTGGTCGGGAGGCGTGCCCACGGGACGGGGATTGGTCGCTGGAACTCCCACTCAAATCGAATCGAAGCCTATTCGAAGTTTGAATTATGAACAGTGGATTTTACGACTATACTTTGTGGAATTTTTAAAAATTTATTGCTGTATTTTATTGAGGAAGTCACATTATGAGTTTTGATAAAAAGTTTTCAAGCAATACAAGGAAGGAAAACTTCATGAGAACTTGCTGAAATTAATTGTAATACTTATCGTTCTCATGGAAAAATAGGAAATTAAAGTATGGTGAGGGCAGATATTATTTTATCTTCCAGGTAGATACTAGGAAGGTACCTGAAAATAAGTCTAATAGTATTAAAATCTGCACCTACCCACATTCTTAAATGTTGAAATGTCTACCTGCAAGAGTAGAAAAATAATTTGGGTTTGATCGAGATCGCAATGGAATCTATGAAATTACCTAATACATTTTTTATGAGAATACCTCACAAGAGTCCCAGCTGCTCTCGTCTGGAAGCAGTAAGACATTTTATCCCTAATTGGGGTGTATTGTGAGGTTGAAGGTAGTGGAGAGGGGAAGGAGATGAGTAGAGAAAGGTGGGTAATGTCCTAACTATTTAGATCTGGTCACCGAACACGGTAAAAGCCATTTCAAGCACCATTTTAATGCTGAATGGTGGTCTTACACCAAGGCGATACCTACTATTATTTAATATGAATTAATTGTGAAATAATACAAATTAATCAAATACAATTTATTTGCGCATGTCAGAATTCGATCCCGCGACCTTCAGATTGCAAGTCAAGTGCCTTACCCGTCGATTACTGCGACCGTATAAATACCTACAAACAAAGAACACCACTTATTTTGCCTATACCTACAGTAAAATCTTAATCAAAAAACCTTCAATACCAACGATAATTTTTTACGGGAAAATAAGTACCTAGATACAGAATCCTTGACTTGCATTGACCACTTAAGATCATGTCTTTGTAGGTAGGTAAGTACGGGAGTAGGTAAGTTGGACTAAATAAAATTCTTCTTCTTCTTCGATGGCGCTACAGCCCATATCGAGTTTTGGCCTCCTGCAACAGTTGCCTCCAACTCCTCCTGTCCTCAGCGGCTGACTTCCAATTTGGTACCTGGAGAAGCTGTGCTGTATCCCCTCTTACCTCGTCTTCCCACCTCAGTCTGGGTCTTCCCACTTTTCTCTTTCCACCTGGGTGTCCAGTCAAAATTATTTTTGGGACGCGAGTAGGTATCCGGCATTCTCTGTATATGCCCAGCCCAGTGAGTCTCATATGTGCTGAGATGCTAGGGGCCTTATATATATCATACAATTCTGTGTTGTTATAGTACCCGGCATTCTCTGTATATGCCCATCAGCCCATCTCAGTCTGAAAAGTCTCATATGTGCTGAGATGCTAGGGGCCTTATATATATCGTACAATTCTGTGTTGTTCCGGATGCGCCATTGTTCACCCTCTTTCACGGGTCCACATATTCTTCTCAGCACTTTTCTTTCAAAAGTATCCAGCATTTCAGCCATCTTTACCGTCAGTGTCAGCGCCTCACATCCATACGCCAATACAATGGTCTTATAAATGGTTGATTTTGATTTTTCTGTTGATAAAACTTGACTTAAACACTTGCAGCAAAGAGAAGTATGTTTTGTTGGCTGCTGTGATTCTCCTTCTGATTTCTGCTGGATCCTCATTGCTCTCTGTCAGACTAGAGCCCAGGTAGGTGAATTGATCGACCACTTCATATGAGTAGTTGTCTCTAAATTGTGCACTACTTCTTCTTCTGTGTGAAGGGTTCCTGCTCTGTACCATCATTTTCGTTTTAAATAAAATTAACATGCCGAAATTAAGTCTTTATAGGTACCTATATATTTATCGAAACTGTATGCACTCTTGAAATACCGGTTTAACGTAATCGAATCTTAGATCAGCGATGTCATCAGGTATTGGGGAAGGGACCAAAACGCTCACTAGATAAAGTTCGGTGAGCTTTCGAAGTGTCTGGACCTAAAAGCTCGGAATAAATTTTTGACACTCAATGCATGATTAGAGACTCGACGGAATTCGACTCGATAAAAGGAACATAAAGTCACATACAGAATATAATATTATCATCTGATACACTGCCATACCATTACACCAACAATATGATACTTTGATCTATTTTAGAATCAATAGAGCTTTAGGTAGGAAGGTACGTAATTTTCTATATCTGTTTGTTCATAATAGATGCTTACTTGAGAAAAAGCCTTGTAAGAAAAAAATGTACAGCGCCGTTGAGGTGATTTATTACAAACACGGCGATATTCAAATTATATTTACAAATATTATTAAAGACTAGCGAGTTCCCGGCATGCGTTGCTATGCCACTAAATAAATAAATTGTTTCTCCCTGCGTGTCCTTTCCCATTCATACCATCCCCCTTCCACCTCTCCTTCGTCTCCCGCATCCCCTTCCCCTCACGCGTTACCACTCCGCCTTCCCTCTCGATTTACCCCCCCCCCCCCCTCCCGAGTTCCCCTCCCGCATTCTATACATTCAGTCGCGGTACCTACATTCATTTTTCAAACAGCTCGCTTTCCACCTATTGCACATTTTTTGTACAAATTTCATTATGCCAGAGCTCACCGCTTCTTTATACAAACATTGTCCTGACAATAACGAACACAAAAAAATATATATCCAATTTGGTGCAGTCGTTCGGAAGTTATGCGCGTGCATACATTTCAGCGATTAATTTTTATTTATATAGATAGATACTCGTAGATAGATAAAATATAAAAAATAAAGTACAAATAGAATATCTTCTAAAAACCTCGTATTCCAAGGACGAGTTGTTTAAAAACAGAATTTTAAAAATTCATCAAATTTCAAAGTTCTGTTGAAGTTCTGATATTATTTCAGTAATGTGAAACAACTGGCCAATAATGATATAATAACAGAATTTGAATACATCCTTTTCAGAACAAGAGAATTAACTTTGGTATTTGATGAATTGTTTAAATTCTGTGAAACAATCGGCTCTAAGTATCGTGCCTGAAAATAAATGATATACATAGGTACCTACAATAGAAGTGATTGTATCAATAATCGACGATAAAGAAAATGTTGAAGTAAGAAAAAAAAACAAAACGCAAAAGATGACTTATTGCTTATGTGAAACTATAAACCTTGTCATAAACTTAAAAATTAACAATAATTTGGTATTCTCAGTGAACCCACGGGTACCTAACCTACGTACTTCAAACTCGCCCTTTCGCCCTTTTGAAAGTGGGTGGGTTTGAATGTCTTCGAACATCGGCAACCGGAACTTCAAAATAAATGGCTTTTGGGTTATTTCGGAATCTTGGGAAATTCTCCATTGTCAAGATTTGGGAGAGTTTCCAAAGTTTGCGCAGGAACCAACACATTCCTCCTTCGCATACCTCAATACTCTCAAACTCCCAATACTCGGAATCCAGTTAGAAGATTCCACTAATATTACATTCCTGATTGAGGACTTTGCTCAGAATCACATAGTTAAATTGCTACCTCTGTATCGATAAGAAACCACAGTTACTTAGCGACAGTTTTTTCAAACTGTGTTTTTGAGAATTAAAAAAATGGATACAGTTGGAAACTCTTTGTATTATGAGAAGTTTCACAAAAAAATTTGAATACCTCGTTTGTATTCTGTAATTTTGAATAGCTGTACAAATAACCAAATTCACCTATCTACAGGTGAATTTATTAATTCCTCAAAATTGTATTGATTTGTGAAAATTTCGACGGTACCATTAACGAAGAAAATCGTTTGTATTAAGTAGTAGACATTTTTTGAATTTGGGAGGCGGGTATGGGCACCATTGCGCATTGTTATGAAACCAATTATCGGATAACCAATACTCCCGCCATAGTGGTTGATTACGTATGGTGACTTAGCAGGGATGCCCGAGTTCATTGGGTGAGGTTTTCCTAGGTCTTGATGGCGAATACGTTTTCCCACGTACCGCGTGGCGGGCCAGATCGGGAGTGACTCGATCCATTGCGCATCGCCTTGCATCGCAACGGGAGGAATGGATTCATACTTCCGTCACTCCTGGACACCTTGACCTAGATTTTCCTAAAAAAAAACCTTTTACTCACCGTCCCCAAAGATGGCATAGTCCCTGAGAGTTTTTTTTCCTCGTGTTCTCTTGTTTTGAGCTATTGTGAAAAAATGAAAAAGTTAAGCTCTGGCACGGATACATTTGCACAATTTTTTTCTGTCTTCTAGCAACCAATTTAAGCTCACACCTTATAGAGTAATGTAAATTTTATCAAAAAATTAGACAATGTTGGATTCACTATTTCAATTGTTCAGCTCGGAAAAATATTTCATAAAAAGATTATTGCCTAATACCTATGTAGATCTAAGCGGGGTAGCCTACTAAGTAGGTAATTTACCTTAAAAGCATGCTTTAACAAAACACGCCGGTTTTTATACAAATAACTTCATTTTATTATAATGAAGGCATTTGTCATAGTGAGAAGTTGGACTGTGACGGAAATTTCCGTGCAATCGAATTCTCCACTGCTGAAAACCCGTGCTCAAACATGATCACTGAGCACTGTGCACTGTTTGGGAATGCTCCGTTATAGGTCCATTCTATATGGTCCCTGTGGGAAACCGAAATTATTGCAATTTTCTGAATTTTTAATACGAGTCTCAGAAGTGACTATTGTTGTAATATAAGTGTTATGTGTTGTGTACTATTTGTTTACTTTTATTTCACATTTCGTAAAATTTCAATAACAGAAGAAAAAAATCTTTTTTGCAATTGATTTAAAAAGGAGAAAGAATTCTAGGTACAACATCTTTGATCTGCTGAGCACACTGCTTTCCGAATTAAACTTTTTTCTCAACATCTGAAAGTAGTACCTAGGAAAGAAAATGTGTTTTTTTTTTCGAAAAACAAATCGAATTTATCTGCGGTGGAACAAGCAAAGACCATAATGCTTTTTAAGTTTAATTAAGATGATGCCATTTGAATTGTTGCAAAATCAGGTGTCTTTGGTTTGAAAATTTGATCGCTTAGAAATATTATAGACGCTTTAATTAAATACTGTGAATAGAACACATTTTGACCTTGGAAATAAACGAGTACTTTTTTTATAAAGTCTTGTTATAAGCCTAGAATAAAATAAAGTATCAGGTCTACAAAAATGCTTTCATGAATCTCTCTTCGCAATTTGTTTTATTGTGTAATGTGGAAAATTCTGTTCTTTAGAAAGTAATCAGTGTATATATGTAGGTGTGTTTTAATTCCTCTGCTGGCTAAGAGTTTCAATATCTTTCGCTTATAAAAGGAGGGGGAGATGTACTTATTCAAATATATACTTATTCAAGGATATACTTATTCAAAGGAGAAATTCAAACATTGTCGAATATTCGTCTTTCAATAAATATAACAGACCGCCCAGCAAATATGAGTTGGCGTTGGTCGCAACGCCACTGTTACCCATATGAATATTACCCCTAAGGGGTGTGTAAACATTATAAATTCTTAGCAACTGACAGTAATTACTTAACCTATTTATTTTCTGAGCGGTCCGGAAGGTGTTCCGGTGGAGAAGGCTCTCATATCGGGAAATAGGTAAGCCCAGCTTTAAGAATTAATCCCAAGATATAAATCGATTTAAGCTTGTAGAGGACCTATCTACCCTTGGAAGCTTAACCATTCCCTGCGATATAATACAAAGTGGGGAATACAAATTAATTTATAAAAATTACAGAACCTAGTTGAAATATGGGAAAAACTTGAATAGAACCTGATTTCATCGATATTCTGCCTTGTATTACAGCATTGTTGTTCATCTTTCGAGTCACACGTAGCTTATGGTGCAAAAACGCCAATCGAATAATAAAACTGCCACGATTGCCTGAATGGAGTCCTCCCTGATGTCCATCTAGAGATGGGATACAAATTGCTGTACGGCATAATACCCTAGAAATAAATCACGATAAGATCGGAAGCAAGTTTCTACCAATAATCGACTGAATTTCCTCCCCTCGTTTCACACTTTTCAGTTTTTCACAATTTTATTTCTTTACTGTGTGGAATCTTAATTTCTTATTTATTGTTATTTTTCTACATGCTTAAATTAAAATAAAAAACATAACCCCTCAACTAAAAAAAAAGTACAGGGTGTACCGGTAGTTAAAAAACCTTTTATTAAATTACCTAAAATTAAATCCATCCCCCCGTTTTGTAGAACACATGAGGTCCGCATGGGGACAGATTAATTGAATCAGTATTGACACATTAGTGCGACACGCCTTGACCAGCGTTCCCGATGTTATCCCAGATTATCCTTACAAGTCCCGCAGGCGTGTTGGGGGCCGCGGGTGGGGGGCATGAACACACACAAGATACGGGGAATTGCCCCACAGGCAGCTATTATAAAGAAAATAACGATGACAAGGTTTTAGGCGGAAGAAAGGGAAACTTATAATGGCTGGTTTTATTTATTAATTATATTACCTTTGGAGGTTATGTTCATAAACCAGGCACAAATCCTAACAGTTGCCTAACTTATAGATATGTAGTAGCATAATATTTCGGTGTCTGGGGATTAGTTGTAGCGTATTTTAGTTAATCGGTAATTATTAATTAAAATGATGTAACTACTTACTTAACTGTATTTTCCAATAGATTTTTAATTCATTTTGCAAATTTTTACACCCCAATAAAAACGTTACATTATTAAAGTGTTTCTAGAGTATGTTTAATGAGTGTAGGATACTAAGACTTGAAAGATTTCCACAATTATTTCCACTGCTCCAGAGTGGTAGATATTTTCAGTATACTTTCAGTAAGGCCACCATTCACAATCGAAATATCGTTTTAAATGGGTATAGCTGTATTTGGTGAACCGATCAGAACAGCCAGTTACTTCCGCACTATCCTCTTTCCCATCTCCTTCTGCTTCCCACTACCTTCGGCACTACATCATACCCCAATTGGGGATACCAGTCTTACTGGATATATACGATTGGAAGCAGTTGGGACTCTTGTGCGATACTTACATAAAAATAAAAAAACTGCCTCTAATTGTTCCCCATCTCCCTCCCCCCCCCCTCTCTCTAAAATCTCACGACATATCTACCCCAATAAGTAACTCCAGTTCAATTTTTTTTTTTTAAATTAATACCTTCTAACTTAAATAACTGAATTTTATTTTTATTTTTAGATTTTAGATATAATAGTTAAAATAATTGTCAAAATTTTAAAATTATATTTTAAGTGTTTCATTGACTTGAATTTTGCATGATCTAAATGGAGCCACGGTGATAAACGAAACCTACACTAATATATATACAAAAGGTAGGTAGTTACTTTCATAACAAGAATTGAGTGTATTATGCGGAAAGCGTGCTCTGTCCGTCGTGGCAATTAAGGGTAATAATCATTTAATCAACCATTCAAAATACGACGCCGCCTGTCGGGGACCGGATGGGAGTTAGTGGTAGATCACCGCTGACAATGCTCGGGCCCAACTTTGACAGCCGTCGCACTCGCCCTAACAACATCATTGATAATAATCGTAAATCACTGGGTCGATGATTTCTATTGAAAATTGTGAGTTTTTTAGGTTCACTGAAAGCGTAAAATAGCATTAATGTGTAATTAGATTGAGAGTTCAAACTCTGAATAATGAAGTTTGAGATTCTGAACAAAAATGACGTAAGCTCGAAGCTGGTGTATCTGCTATGCTGATGTGTAAGAATAATTCTTAGTATCATCCTAGCAGTAGAGAAGTGACAACGATTATCCGAGTTGGGCTTATCATTGAACCCCAGCATAGAAAATTCATAGAAATTTCGCAAATAAGGTTACTTGGTCTCGTATAAATAGGAGCAACTGAACGGCATTTTACATACACTCGATGTTTATTTGAGGCTAACGTACCCAACCAAAGTGAATAGATCTTTTATCAATTATTATATGCAATAATTATTAGCCTGAAATACTCATCAACATTGAAAAAATCTCCCGAGAAAAGATAAATGCCGCCGACAGATCTTTTATCAAATTTTTATTTTTATTTTTAGTAAATATTTGGTAGGTACGGGAATGAGCTCCTTTAATTATTTATGTTTTTAATTACAAATATGGGCAAAACACAAAGAAATCGATTTTTCATGATGTTTTGGGAGTTAAAAGTATCTAATGGTTAAAAAATAGTATTATAAAATTTTTTAATGTAATTTATTCTTCCACCAAAACAAAATCAAATATTGATAAGGATTAAGGATTGACTCCATAAACCTAACATATCAACTGACGTAAATAAGTACCTTGAAACCAAAATTCATTCGCTATTTTTTTACGAATTTGAAGATTTTTTTTTTAAGTTAAACCGATAATCCGTCGAACTTTAAATATTCAGATAATATATTTTTAAGTAAGTACATTATTGTTTGTATGCCTGTGAGTATGTTCCTGTATTAGATTTCTGTTTGTGTATTATATGCCTTTGTATTGTAGTTAGGTACTTGTGTTTTTTAATTTTTCTGTATCTATTTTTCACATTGTGGTTTCTCGTTATATGTGTGATTTAGTGTTATAATTAATATTGTGAAATTGATCTGTTAATGGCACTTTAGCGGATGCTTGTAATGAAGAATAAAAAAATAAAAAAAATATTGAATCCTGGATTGGTCACAGCAAGGATATCAACGCACCCTCTGCCCTGAAGGTTTGGGGCGCTTTGTGCCCTTCGGCGGGGGGTTAATGGACTACGGTGGACCTGGGGCACTATGGAGCCCCGGGGATGCGTGTAGGGCCCTCACTTGGGTGGGCCGGACGGCCCTTCATTCAAAAATTCAATGAGACGATGAGGTTTTTTTTACTGTTTTTATCATATTTGCAACTACGGCATGCTATTTATTTGTAGATAATCTATTTTTATTTCAACGTTTTCATACATAAAATATAATTTTAATTTTTAAGACCCATTAATAGCCAAAATCTACGAGTACAAAAAACTACAAACAGCCGTATCTACTAATAAACATGATGAAAAAATTAGACAATAAGCAGCTCCAGTCCACATAAAAATTCTACCACTCGTTCAACAGAAACGATTTACCGGTCTCAGTGTTTCTTCCCTCCTACAACATGGGTCTCTACAAGACCCAGACTTATTCTTTTATTTCTACAAAAAGACCCTCCACAAAGCATCCCCAAAGATGAAATAGGCCTTTAGGGAAATTATTTTCTTTAGGGCCTCCTGTATGGAATTAATTGACTTGAAATTTCCCATCGAATTTCGAATTTTTCCAAAATGTTTAAAATGTGCTAATATATCTTATTTTTGAAGATTTCGTAAAAATAAATAAATTTTCAGAAACCCTTCGACCAAGAATATCCTAGATGAATGCAGAATCCAGATAAAATGACCCCTAAGATTTTTGTGTTAAAATATATATTTTTATATTTATAAATTGGAATATTTTAATTTCAAACATAAAATATTTACAAAAACGTCGTAAAGTTCGTAGGAAATACGAAACTTAGAAAACACATTCCTCTTATTTAGGAAATCTGCAAGGAAAACTGTCAATTCACTATTTTTATCTTTTATGCAATTAAAAATATATTATAAGCATTCCCAGAGAATAACAAAAAATGGCATTTTGGATGTATTGTTGCGCAATATAAACTTTGTTTTCTAGAATTTATATTTACCTGTTATAATATCTCCTGTGAACTCCAGAGACATTAGTAATTTGTAAGTACTGGGACCTGTATTCTTCGGTACTATAGGATGCTCATTGAAAGATTTAGGTTCTTAAGACACATCGACTGCGTATTGTTTATCGTAATTAATTTACTAATAATAATACTTCGGAGGACAGATACGCTTACTTGCTAAGGCTGGGTTTGATCTGCGAAGCTCCTGAACCATATCGACTCTGCACATTTACCTTCGGTCACCTTCGGCACAACTCGGCAACGAGACCACGAGATCATGTGCCCAAGGACAACTATAGTAATATAGGGACTAAATGGTAGACTAATATGATGCATTACACCTAAACACGCATAAGATATTTATATTTTTGTTTACACATCATATTCATAGAATTCTTATTAAATTCACGCGATAACAATTAATTAAAAAATAAATGTTCCGAAAATGTATAAGTTACTACATGTCATACATGTAAAATACGCCTCGGTGGGTTGTACACAGATATTATGTTTATATTTATTTATATATCCTGTAAGAGAAAGTGGGCAATATTTTTTAAGAAATACCCACTGTTCATGAATCATTCGTTCCGTCCACACGCGCATGTAGCGCGCAACGCTCTGAGCTCCAAATTAGCAAGTAAGTTAATAGATAGTTAAAGATTAATGGAAGGCCTGTACGTTATATTTTGTCCTTTTGCTAGTTGGGAGTGGCTCAATATCAGAACCAAAGATATTGAAATATAAAAGATGTGCTATACCCAATTTCTACTGACTGGGTCGCCGATATTGTTTACCAAATAATGAATAAACTAAATTAACGAATAAACTAAACGAACATTAAACTAAATGAACGAATTGTTTCCGTATTCAAACTACACTGTTAACCAATACTAATGAACACTTAAAAAAAATCAGGGAAATGAATAAATTCTTTTCGTATGCAAACTACTCCGATTAGGTAGTAGTTCGCTGACAGTCGCGCGGACATCATTTCATATCTCTTTTTATATATATATTTCATATTTTATTACATATGTATTTCAATATCTTTGGACAGAACCATTGACGATAGCAATCCGTTTTTAAAATATTCTTGTAGACAGATAGGTACTATCTACCTATAAACAATAACAATCTTAAAATATTGAAGGAAAATTAAACCCCTTACCTATCTAATTAAAAAGATAATAAATTATTGTAAAACCAAGTGTCCGGTCTCTGAGACTCTGATCCCAAGTGATAGGGATTCTTGTTTTAGAAAAAAATGTTGTTTTGTAATATAAATTATTGTCATCTGTTTTTGTTTCGTCGGCTCCGTACCACTTCAGTTGAAATCCGTGACGTTTTTTGGAGTCGTTGGGTGGTTTGGAGAGGAGAGGGGGTATGGTGGGTGGTATAGAAATTCAGGCGCAAATCCCGCTGTCAGGACAAACCCCATTAAATATTAATCGCGTCGCTAACCCGGACTTAACCCTTGCAGGGCCATCTTTTACGAGATTCGAGAGACTCGGTACAGACAGGTACCTATTCGCCAGAAAAGTGAAGAGAGGGATATAACTACGTGAACCTCCTTTCTAGAAACCACTTTATGAATTTATTTTGTGAAAAAAAAGTGTAATCCTAGCTAAAACCTATATCATTTTGGCCAGTAAAATAAGAAAATATTTGCCAACGTGCAGCGTATTAATTATTGACTAACTAACCATCACGCCGTTTCCTGCAGGGGTGGGCAGCCTAACAACTCAGTATTGACAGATACTGAGTAGTTCATAAATCTTCTCATATATACTCATGTGTTATCCTGTATTTTATCAAGTATCTGATACACTTGAACATGCCATGTCTTCCACGGGTATCCGGACATCTTCTCCCATTCACGTTCACGTAATTTATTCTCCTCACACATCTTTTTTCGTTCATTTTCTCTACTTGCCCAAATGTAAGATTCGCTATCTTAATCATTAAGCTTACATCAGCCTTGCATTATTTGCGAATTTCTACATTTCTCACACGATCTTATACAATATGTTTTAAATATATTTATAGGAAATTCTCGATTTAATGCGGCGCCCTCTCAAAATTAAGGCAACAAAAATAAGAGACTTAAAAATCCTGTGATATGTAGGCACCTGCTATGTACGTATAAGGCATTAATAAAATTGGTAGCTCACAATTTTCTTTGTATGATGTAAACGACCAGATGTATGAAATGGTTGAAGATTTTCACGGCCAAAAGCATTATCTTAATTTGCTATTGGGGTATTATGCCGTGTTACGATACCTCATTCTTTAGCCAACAATTCGGGCAGCATTACAGTCCATAATCACACATAACTGCCTTGATGATGTACAATGAAACCTTGTTCGAAACAATGGATAAAGAAGGAGGTAGCACAACATGGCACATCACCCCATAAACAAATCATGATAACGGCAAGATGTATGTTTACCACCGAACAAAAATATTAACTAAATAATGATTCTACTTCAAAACGGAAAAGCTTTTGTAGAATTTTTAAAATGAACAAGCAAGACTTATTAAATTAATTGATTAAATTAGAAGCGTTTGTTAATACTTTTGTTTGGTGCATGATTCTATTTTGACTTCTGATTTTAAAATAATATACAGTTCAAAACATTAACCAAGGAAAGAACAGTTGCTAAAATTTTTTTGAAAAGCAAACATTCTTGGAGTTGATTTCATGGGAAGGCATCGAAGACTGATTTCCACGGCGCGGCGGAATAAATTCAATTACAGATCTTCTGCCAAACAAATTCGTTTTAATTGATCGGTGTGAGAAAAGTAGGTTCACCCACAGCTGAATTATTAAATACCGTTATTCTAGTGGAATCGGAGTCAATCTTGTTCATGTTCATTTTAATTTTATTTTTTAAATTTGATCTGGTTCGAGTTCGATTTTTTGGGAATCTGACATTATTAATTTGCTAATCATTTATTTATAAAAAATATATTTTAATCATTTTAGAAACAAACCGCAAATAGATAAAATTAGTGGTAAATGCAAAAAAATGTTAAATCATTAAATTTCTAGTGTTTTAAATATAAACTTTCTAATAAAAGTGTGTTAAGGCGATCCAATAGTCGAAATCTAAATCGGATTTCACGCCCTTTATGGGAGGAGTTTAAAAATACTTGAGAAAAAGCTCTCGGAAAGGTTGGAATATGTATTTGAGAGATTTTTTTACAGGATGATTTCGTAAAGGCCTGTAAATAACATTAATTCCCTTTTTACGCATTGTTTATTGTAATAAAGTGAAAATTTAAAATTGATTTCACGAAAGCAAGCGGCGCTCAGCCACACGTCTTTTTCCCGCTATGGCCGGGGCGTGACTGATAGTCTTGGTAGTTGTATAACATAACCGTTATAATGGTTATTTAAAAATACCTAGAACTACGTTAGCGTCTGCTCGGGTATTTGGTTATTAGGTTGTGGCGGTTGTAGGGGTTGTTGGTTGTTGGTGGTTATGAATATTTGACTAGCAGAGTTGTTCAAAAAGGTTCATACCGAGACAAAAAGAGACAGCGCTATATGAGCTGCATGTTTATCTTTCTTTTTTCTTTTGATGAGGTGAAACGAGATAGATGTATGTAGTTCGTATAGCGCTATCCCTTTCTGATGGTCAAAAACTACCTGGTGTACCCAACCATTCCCACCATTGACAAAACTAATACCTGCACAACCATGATAACTACTGACAACTAGACAACTATCACAGCCTCATACGTCATACATAACCAGTAGTTGGCAGTTGGCGGCAGTTGGCAACTGGCACCCAAAGCCGTCAGTTGTGTGTGGGCGTGCGGAGCTATGTTTTTGTAATATTACATGTATTTTTTTGAAAATTTTTACGATTACGAATATTTTAGAAGTAAAAAATAATGTTTAATTTTTTTAGTTTATTGCTTTGCTCCGAAATTATTAGTATAGTTAGGTAATAAGTTTCGTGTTAAATTTTTATATATTTTGTATGCAGATACGTTTTTTGATTTTCACGGCCAAAAGTATTTTAGTTATTTGTTTTTGGGGTGTTATGCCGTGTTGCGCTACCTCTTTTAGGTAACGTTTCGGACAGCGTTGCAATGTCCATCATCAGGGCAGATCCGATCACACATCTGTCGGATCTGCCCTGATGATGGATACTACAACGCTGTCCGAAACGTTGGCTAAAGAAGGAGGTAGCGCAACACGGCATAACACCCCAAAAATAAATAATGAAAATATTTTGTATGTAAATTGTGAAAGTTTTGTTAAGAAATTGTGATTTAGTAAATACGGCAGGCAAAATTTTTACCTATTTTGAAAAACATAATGTGGGTTAAAAACTCACCCGATACCCAATACACACGTGTTCAAAACCAAATACCTTCTTAATCTGATAACTACTGAAAACTAACAACTAGACAACTAGCAAGTATCCACTGTAACCGGCAGACACGTTGCCGACCGCCGAAGTTGCTATAACGGAATAACTTAAATAACCAAATAACCGTTTTATAACCAGGTATTTACATACTGATAACCAGTTGGTTATGTTATTGAAATTCCGGCCAGTTACCCAAGACTGACTGACACGAAATGGGTTGTGTCCAGCGCATGGTTCTTGTGCCCATGGGATAAGGGTCCCTTCAAGATCTAAATTCGTAGAGTGCGGACCGTATTGATTGATGTCAAAAATAACAACGAGAAAATGTATGTTTTATTTTATTTTGTGAAGTTCGGGCATAAGTATCAATTTTTTTTGCGATCATTATAAAATAAAATAAATTTGCCACATTATACAATAAAACCATGTCCGAAAAGGGGTTTATAAGTAGGAGAGTTTGCACTGGAAAACGTTTTTTATAGACCTTATACTATATTTTTTTCTACGCTTATTAAAAGACTTATAAAAAAATGACCGACATTTTTAAGGGCTAAGGTATGTTCTACACGCAGTATTTAATTGAAGCATCTATAATACTTCTAAGCGATCAAATTTTCAAAACAAAAAACATATGATTTTTTATGATTTTGCATTACTCAGTATTGCTTCATCTTAACCACTGTAAAACTATTATTTATAAATCTGCCAGGGAAGTATGTTTTCTTTATCTGTTTTTTTTTTTTTAAATTATAAAATAAGATAGAGTCTAAGAAATCATAGTAAAGTGTACAGCACCGTGAGGTGATTTTTTTCAAAAACGACGCTCTACACATTATCCAATTATTATTATTATTCTTTAACAGTTTACAAAATTTTAGAAATAATTTTAGAAGGTTCTAATAATTCAATATATATTTTACTAAAAATTGTGTGGTTTATGAGTGTATCTGTGTGTGTATGTGAACGTGTATGGGTATATGTATCTGAATATACATATAAGTGTATAGATAAGTTGTGGCGCGGTGTGAGTGCGAATTACGGCCCTTCCTCCCGTATTTCTACCGATTTATTACATATTTTCCTTAAAGACTTAAAGTTTCAAAGCCCTTAAAAAAATATGTGCAAATATTGAAGATAATATACATAAATTTCCCATGTTGAAACAGCAATTATATGAAATTCCAAAAAAAAACGCAAAGTACGTTGCGAAAATTATTATAAACACGATTTTTTAATTATTTTACAAGTCATATGTATGAAAAAATCTCAGTGTTTCTGTAAATGTTATTTTATATATTCCCCGTTAAGTTTTTGCTCTATTTTAAACGAGTCGTGTTTTATTAAACACTTTCACAATTTTAGCTAAAATATTATCGTTTTTAATATAAGTGCACTCCCTCTTGAATGATATATATCTCCCTATCTTCTTCTTTTTAGCAGGTACTACCGGGCCTTAAATTACTGGTAATATTTTTCTTTAAGACGGAAGTCAAAAAAATTGTCGAGCGATGAGTTCGGAGTCGGACAAAGATTATTGAATGTTTGGAGTTTGGAGAATACGGGAAATAAGTAGTTTACTGCAGGGTTTGTTTTGTTGTTTAATATATAAAATAATTAGTTGTATAATAGATCGCATCAGCTTTCAAACAAAAAAAACCGCATCGGTCGAAAATCGGTTCATTCGCTTAAGAGCTACGATGCCACAGACATATACACAGAAGGTCAAACTTATGACACCGCTTGTGTCGGGGGTTAAAAATTTAAGACCACCATTCAGGACCAAAACGTTGCTTTAAATGGCTTGAGCCGTGTTTGGTGATGAGATCTGAATAGTCAGGTACTTCCTAACTTTCCTCTTCCCATCTCCTACCCCTCCCCAATCCATTAACCTGATTGACTTCGAGCGTTTGGTAGCAACAATTCTTGACACACTTTTGTGCGGTTTTCACGTGTACAATAAAAATATCTTGATCCAATACACACTAACAGTATATTTCTGCTAAACCAATTCACACACAAATTAAATTTTCAGCAACAAAAAATCAATTTCTATCTTCAGTGTCATTTTTAGGTTTACTTTTACATACCTTGTATTTCAAACGGTAACAGATAGGAACTTAATACCTACCCAATCAAAAGAAGCTTCTACATATTTGCATAATGGAACATCCACAATTCTAACAATTACCCCTAAACCAATACCGGTAATAATAATATAACGAATTTGCAGAACATAATCTCACACAGAAAAGGATAAATGTTTGTAAAAGTAAACGTTGTGTCATGGGTGATCGAATCGTTAGAGAAAAAAATCTTTCCTTTCTTGTTCGAACGCTTTTTGTGGTCCGTTTGGGTTGGAAGTGGTTGAATGAGATGTCTGGAATAGGTTTATTCCCTTGGGAGGGAATTTTCAATGTGAGTTTAATTTTTATTTAGACAAATATGAAATAAGGATGATATGGACAATTTTTAACAACAGAGCGATTTCTTCCTTCTAGAATTTCTGATATAAAGTAATCATAAATAAGCTTGTACAAAGCAAACAGCTGTTATGAAATATTGTTCAAAATTCGTAAAAATTATAACTGAAAAGGAAGATGGATTAATAAAAGATGTTGCTTGAACTTGCATCTGCATTGTAAGATGAATGGGATGAGTTCATCGATAGGCACAATTAAATTTCATCGGTAGGCACCCGTCTAACTACTACTAACTACTACTACCTATAAATTCCAGATGTCAGCTGTTTTACCATATTACCCACTCTGCAATAAATTTATGAAGGTTTTATAAAGTGTTTTTTAATGAATTTCTTTCCTATTATGAGGTTAAAATATTTCTTTATTTATTTATTTTTGTTTTTAACCTAATGAGTAGAAACCGTAAATTGTAATATTTAATTGGATGAAGACAATATTAGCGAAACTCAATCAAAAATCTGGAAACAGAAAGGTCAGAAAAAATATGGGCAAATCTGGGACCATATCTTTTTCCGATTTTTCTGTTCCTAGATTTTCGATTGAGTTTCGCTAGTATTGTCTTAATTTAATTAAATATTACTGAATTTAACTGACCAAATCTTGCACAATAATTGTAAAACAAATAATTTTACTATACCTACATACAATTTTATTATTATGATTTGAAACTATCAGTTGCATACTAATAATTATATCTGGCATCGCAGCCCTTGTCCTTATTACAATCTTCTAACTTTATCTAGTGGAGACATTTTTTGCTTCGTGGCTACCATAGAAAACAGAAATAAGGTAGATGGACCATGAACCTAGGTCTGCCATTTTAGATAAAACTGAGACCATAAAACTATCGTCAACGTCGATCACCCATAGATACCCCCTTCTGCAAATCGCAAAAACCTACATTACATACCATGTTTCGCCTTTATTTCTAACTACACATATTTGGGAGGCGGGAACGGGTAGGTACCGCCGCCCTGGGAACCTTATTGGATAAACAACATCTCTGCTATCATAGGTCACCCCAAGTGGAGATTTAGCAGGGGTGCCCGGGTTCATAGGGTGAGGTTTGTCTAGGACTTGGAGGCGGATGACCAGGATACACTGAACCCCAGATTCCTACCCACCCCTTAAACCCTTTTCCTTCCCAGAACTCTCCTCTCCTTCGTTTCCTTAAAAAAACCTCCATACAGCATCCTCAAAGATAACATTATTCCTCAGGGCCTCCTGTGTGGAGCTCATGTAAAAAAAACGCGTAATTTTCGTTGATTCCGCCGTTTTGATATTCCGTGCAGTTTGGTCGTAACTCGGGGATAGTCTCTGGCTGGCAGTAAAAAAAGTTTTTCAAATTTTAAGTAAAGAATTCACGGTTAAAACGATGATAAAAAACCCGAGCATCAGGATAGCGTATCGAAACGTCACTTGGGCGAAGTTAATCTCTCGGGATGGTGTTTTTGTTGGTGTCGGGAGAAATGTCCGCCTGTGTGCCCTTTGTGATATTGTGAGGACTGACGAGTCACTCACTCTCACTTCTCAGTTCCCATCTTCCCGCATTCCTGGCATGGACCATGGACTGGCTAATGCCCGGACACCAATCTCTGGACCCATAAACGTTATGGGTGACAAACCAAAGGTACGCGCCGTGAAATGACCATTTGCTTCGCCTTCATTTTCATTGAACTGTGAGTGAACTCAATCATTATTCTGAGCCTTGGAAAATACCTACGCATTATGAAAAATGTGTTAGTATCTACTTGTAGATGATTCCAACTTTTTTAAGGAATGAAATATCTTACCGAAAAAAGTTTCCAAATAAAAAAAAAAACACAAAGTACCTACAAGTAACCGTTTTGGTAGTAATTCTAGATTACTTACAAAACTCCTGGTAAGCTATGTATTCGGAATCACTGTGTTCTAGAAACTATTAAAGATTTTTGTTTAAAATAATTATTAAGAACGATTTACAAGAAGTTGAATATTTATTACCCTTTTCAATTCCGTGAATCTAATCGAAATACCTGCATGAAAATTACGTCGTCAGAGTTAACAAAAGTACACAAGCTACACAATTGTCCACAAAGTCAGAAATAATTTTAACTAGTTTGAAAATGACAAAGATTTACTTGCAGACAAGGCAACTCAACGTAAAATTTTCATGAGACATAAAAGTGAATCATATTAATACTATTTTTTTAGATATCTAACAAAATAAAAATTTGTTGAGAGGGGTTTTGCGCGTCCAAAAGTGATATCAAGTTTTTCTTACATTCAATAATATTATACACATCTGCCCTAATGATGGACACTGTAACTTTGAGGTAGCGCAACATGGCATAATATCCCAAAAATAAATCAACCAATGTTATGATTCGTTTTATAAAATACAGTTTATTTGTGAAAAAGTTCTGCTGTGTAAATATTACTACGTATGGCAACTGCTTCGCTTTCTGAAGCATAGTTATGAAGGCATTTTGAAATAATAATTACGCAGCAGAACGCGAAGATACATTGAAGAGTAATAATATTTAGAGAAAAGAAATTACATATTAAAATTGTTTTTTTTCTCAATAGCTCCACATAGGAAACCCTGAGGGAAAAAATCGCTCTGGGCCCATGTCATCCTTGGAGATGCTGTGTGGAGGATCCTTTTAGGGAAAGAAAGAGGAGGAAGTTCTGTGAAGGAAAAAATAATGAGGGGTGGGTACAAGGGCGGATCCAGGATTTTTTTCTAGGGAGGGCACAAGGAGCGGAGGGGGGGCGGCCCGCCCCGGCTCTTGAGGGGTACCCCCCCGATGGGGGGGTACCCCTCAAGAGCTCAATCCCCCCCCCCCCCTCAGGATGGACCTTTTTTTTATGAAGTCGAAATTTGAGTTTGTCAACTTTAATGGGGGGGGGGAGGCATTTCAGACCGCGCTTTCCCCCGACCGTTCCGCTCTCGCAAACGCTGATTATCATCTTTCATTTGAAAGTGCATGAATGGGATGCAACGAACAAAATTCGCAATTCCAGCCAGAACTAGACAAGTTTGACTCGTGTTCTTTCTGCTATTTTATTCATATAGTTTAACAACTCTGATAATTTGATTTGCTTCTAAGTATGTATCACCACAGTACACAAAAACTGCGATCTAAGGCGATGGATTGAGAGTCTGGCTGGAGGGGTCTAGATTATGTCTGCCTTAAGCAGTCTGTCCCGAGCAGTTTAGCCCAACGCATTCGCCACTAAGACCTAAACAAACCTCACCCCAAGAACCCGGGTACCTTTGCTAAATCACTAAACGTATCGAACTACTTAGGGTGACATATGGCAGGGGTATTGGTTATCCAATAAATGATTCCCAGAATTCAAATTATAAATGGAGTTACACAAATTAAATTTTATAACAATAAACAAACTACAAAAATCTCAGCACTGTCATTACGAGCCTCTGATCATTTACAGTTCCCACTGAATATTTGCAATTTCACTAATGCGGAATGGACCCGCGAGCATCGCACTGTCTTCGTTCATTCCAACACCTCCATCAAGTTTTTATCAGTTTCTCCCAGACCTGTTTAATATTGCAGTCGAAATGGAAATGTACTCCGAATACTGAATTAAAATTAGGCAGATTAACAATTCAGAGGATTCGTTGGGTGACTTTCGTTCGGGAAAACATTAACACCTGTAGGAAGAGTGTCAAGGGTGGAGGGGTGTTATTGTTTTCCGGGTAAATTGTAAACTGACTGAATTATTTATTCGATTGCGGCATCGGGATCTGCGCGCCCCCACTCTCCCCAGCCAAGGAGGCAGACGCCTAATTACTCAGCTGACATGTTTAATCGGAACAATTTATAATTTACTGTATCGCGTTGAAATTTGTTTATTTTCGATTTCCTGAATAATACACTTGTAATATCTCATTCGTAGGTATATGAATTCAAATCAAATTATCATGCCTTTGAACGTGAAGATAAAGTTGTCTACCACACCTTGTAGGGTTGGGTTACGTACCAACGCATTGTGCGTAGATATATCCCCTAATGTGTTTTGTATGACAGCATAGATAGGGAGAAGATTTATGAAATACTCCTAAATTTTGGAATACCGCCCAAAATAGTCAAGCTTGTAAAAGCAACAATGGTCGGCTCACGGTGTCGAGTAAGGATAGGAGGTGAAACAACGGAGGATTTTAACGTCTCCCAGGGGCTGAAACAAGGTGATGGCTTAGCACCTACCCTTTTCAATATTGTACTGGAGCACGTCGTTAGGAAGACAATGATCAGTACCGATTCAAACATCTGCTACAGAAGCAATCAAATAGTTGGCTACGCAGATGACCTTAACATTGTCGGAAGATCCCTACAGGCTGTAAGAGATGTGTTTGACCCTTTGGAGACTGCGGCAAAAGAGGTGGGGTTGCAAATCAATGAAAATAAAACAAAAATCATGATGCAAACCAGAACCCCTCACCGCAGAATAAAAGATAAAGTGAAATTTAAAGACAATTATAATTTCAAAGTGGTCGAAGAGTTTACCTACCTGGGCTCCATCATAACGCAGGACAATGAAGACCCAGTAGAAGTAAGAAAGCGCATCACAGCCGCTAACAACACTTACTTCGCGTTGCTGCCAGTGTTCAAATCACGAAACGTCCATAGGAAAACCAAAATAACCTTATATAAAACAATTATCAGAACGGTCTTGGCCTATGGATGTGAGGCGGGAACACTGACAGCAAAGTCAGCAGAACAGCTGGACATCTTCGAAAGAAAGGTACTGCGAAGAATCTTAGGAGCGGTGCGAGAGGGAGAGGCATGGAGAATCCGCCACAACAATGAGCTCTATGATATTTATCAAGCTCCCAGACTCTCCACCCATTTAAGGCTCCAAAGATTAAGATGGGCCGGACATGTGCACCGAATGCCAAGCACACGAGTACCGAAGAAGGTTCTGACAGGACACCCGGGAGGTAAACGAAAGGCGGGCAGACCTAGACTGAGATGGGAGGATGATGTCAGGAAGGATGCAAGAGGATTACTCCATGTTGCAGATTGGAAGACGACGGCCGAGGACAGAGGGCGGTGGAGGCTTATTTTGAAGGAGGCCAAGGCTCGAAATGGGCTGTAGCGCCATTGAAGAAGAAGAAGTTTGTTCCTGTTATGTTCAGATGGTTTATATATAAATATTATAAATATATGCACCTCCATCACTTTTTAATATTTTTAATACTTTTTGTTAGTTTTTCTTCAGATTTCAGTATGTTGGTTCTCAGCCATACCACCCTTTGAAATTTTTTTTGTAAAAATATAGATATGTTAGGTAAACCCCGGAGTGATGCCATATTCTTAATATCTTAGTATGTGGTAGTCATACAACGATATTACAAAACCACTTCGATAGCGATGAAGTCAGTACTACCGTGATGAGTAAAAACGTAGTACCTTCCTTGAGGCTCTCTTTTATTTACCATGGCAGAGTACTTGTTCGGCTGTGACAGCGAGTTGTATTTGCGTCCATGAGATACCCGTGTTGATTACAAACGTGACGTGCTGCTTAAAATAAAGTAAGTGATAACTTTTACTAATATGTGAAAAAAGCCGAGAAAGTACATCCGAAAGAACATAGGTTTTCATGGGGGAGTGGACAGAGAAAAATCTGAAGTTTAAGTGTGAGATATCAAAGCACGGCGGAGAGAATATATGGAATTCCGACCCCAATCTGGAAATTCAGTCAAATCTGCGTTGAGACCGCAAGGTAACATAATAATGTATTTTCATGTCATGGTTAGCATAGAAAACATACATTTTTCACTACATACCTATACCAAAAGAGACGCTTATTGTTTTAGCTTCACTATATTAGTGAACTAAAAATGACTTATGGTCTAAAAAATGGCTTGCCGCTTCTGTCTTTCGAACTCTAGCCTATCAGTTAGTTGTAAAACTAGGTATCGCCCAAAAGTTTTCGAAGAAAAATGAAAATGCAGCTTACCAATGGTTAAGATCTTTTCTCAAAAAGAACCATGATATTCCAATCCGACAAGCTGAAGGTCTTTCCGTCGCAAGAGGGATCTCAGGGCATAAACAGAAATTATGGATTTTTTAAACTGCTTGAGGAACAATGAAAACAATTTATTTATTTAGCGTCTCTCCAGGTTGTACCCTAGTAGGTATGTATGGGTGATGATTGAGTTTTTCTCCAACGTTAAGATAAATCACGCCGATTTTTCTATGGAAACGTCGCTAAAATAAGCAAAGCAAATCGCTTGACTTGCTCGTGAAGTAGATTGGTTGAACGATGAAGACATTTGGCTGATCGTTTAAGTAGAAGCTCACGTAGCTCCACAGCATTTCTTATAATATCACGACATTTCAGTACTGTATTCATGTTTCGGGCCACATTTCGATTTTAAAAATAATGATTTAGAAATCTAATAATTCTTTTGGCACGTTCATTGCAATAAGAATAAATTCATAGTGAGAGGTTTGACGAAGGATTGGTAAATTCCACCTCATCAACAATTTTTTGAATGAGCGTCTGCAAAATTCATTTAAGTGCCTATAAAACATTGCAATACGCATTAACTGCATTTACAAAGGTATAACGTATCATACACAATATTACCTAGATTATCTAGGTGCTCTTTTCGTATTATGTTTTAAAGAATTTGAGAGATTCGCCAAATTTCAAAGTTAAAATTCTATTCAAGTTCTGTGAAACAGTTGGCCATTAAAGAGGGTATCGGCTTTTATCATAATTAACGTAAATATATTTGTTTTTCTTTTACATTAACTCCACACAGGAGGCCCTGGAGAAAATAATTCATCTCAGGGCCTATGTCATCTTTCGGTATGCTGTGCAGTAGGGAAAAGGCAGGAGAGGAAATTCTGGGAAGGAAAAGGGTATAAAGGGTGGGTAGGAATCTGGGGATCAGTGTGTCCAGGAGTAACGAACGTATGAATCCAACCCTCTTATTGCGGTGCAAGGCGATGTTTCGATAGAGTCCTGCTGGGAAGATCAAAAGGTCACCCTCAACTAGTGCCCTTGAGGTGATTTTTCACAAAAACGGCGCTATGCAAGTCATCCAAATATTATTATTGTTATTAGTCTCTCCTGATCAGGCCTGCCACGCTAACTTGATATCAATTATTTATTAAAAGTAGGTAGGTATAACATGAAGGTGGGTGGATTAGTACGGATTAAAAATATTATTTCCCTCCAATTGACCGTAATGAGTTCGATTCTGTTCTTAATTCATCCTCTCATCAGCAGATCACACAAAAGAGGCGCCTTTTTCACAGAGCCCCGCCGGCGGGGGAGAGGGGCGCAGGCCCGGGGGCCCGGTTCCCACGCCAGCCGCACAATGGGGCTCCCACAATAGCGGCGCGTGATACCCCCCACCACCATAACACACCGATAAATCAACCCTGCCACTACTCAACTCGGAAACCTAAACGGTAGTCTATATGAAATTGTTTGTAAATATGCCAAAGTCCAAAATTTTTAAGGTTTCTTAGTTCGGGCTGTCTCTCATTGAGAAATATCGACTGCCGTTGATGAAATTTGGTCGTGAAGTTCTGACTTTTTATTCATTTATTGTGTCGGCGATTTGCCAAACAACTTTGAAAATATCGATCCGTGGAAATAATGTTTTTTTTTTTTGCAAAGTTTTTTTTTCCTAATTTTATTTTTGCCACCTGGGTAACATGTTTCGATAGATTTTTACAAACTTCTGAAGTTCAAAGGCACTTGCTTGAGTGAAAACTTGGTAACGGGAATATTTTAATTAATATTATTGTGGGGATTCTTTATTCATCTCAAAAAGTAAATTGAATGAAGATTTTGAGGAATCTAGCACAATGCTTCAAATATCAGGTAACATTAATGAATATGGCTTAACGATACAAATGTTAAAACTTTACTTTTATAATTTACATCACTTTTATTTTTTCACATAAACTTTACACTTATTATTACACTGTTAACTACTGTATACCCTTTTTGTACAAACTATTTACACAAATTTTAATTATGTGTTTGCTTAATGCCTACTGTCCTGTTTTTCCTAGGTACAACAAAATATTATTTTAACCATATTACCCACGCACAGGCTGCGCCTTTGTCGGTCCCATTACTCTTATGATTTTCAAAACATGTATGTATAAAATGTAAAATTGGGTAAAATAAAGGACATAAATTAAAAAAAAAAAAAAACAAAAGTACTGCGATTGAAAATGTGCTTAATTCTAAAAAGGAAATGAGATTTTGATGTTGAGCTGGTGAATATATTTAAATTAAAAAAAAACATATTGATGTACAGGTTTGCCAAATAATGTCAATTGTTATATATTTTTTATGCCTCAAATTAGGTATTAGAATACACGATGATGTGATCTAACTTAAGATAAATAAATAATTCGAAACAGTCGTCAGACCCGCAGCTTTAAGTTTCCTGTATTGGTTGTAACACTCATACAAAAATATTTTTGTGGTTTTATAGTTACTTGGTTACGTATGTCGTAATACAATCCTTATACATAGGTATATTATTTTTAAGATTTCTTAGTATGAATTAATCACATGTTTAGGCGTATTAATTTAAAATGTGTGTATATTTTCTTATAACTTAATTTATGTTGGTAATTAGCCAATTATTATTAACTGATCCTTGATGTCAAAGACTTTTGACTCTGGGTTTGTTTTATGAAGGGAAGCATTATTTCATTTCTTTTTCTCGTTTCATGTGGGTGTTTGGGTTTAGGTTTCCATTTTTTCTTAGAAATTCAATTGATGTATTGCCATTCCAAATTATGTAGAATAAAAATATAGCATTGTATTCACAATTTTTTTTAAATTACAAGATTACTCCTTCAACATTTTCTTATATCTATTTTTCTTCCGTATAATTTCTCTTAGTTCTATTTTGTAGTTTCAACGGAATAACACGTATACTCCGCACGGTGTCTGAGACCGAGATTTGATCTCGTATATATTATTTTAATTATATACTTTTAAGCATTATTGGTATTTATTATATAGAAGGGGTTACAATTGAATTAAAAAAATATATTAAAATTCTTACTTAATTTTGGAGAAACAGACTTTTAACCCAGCCTCTTAAAAAGAACATAATATTTTGTACTCTAACTTTAATAATAAAAATATTTTTTTCATGATTTGATTAAAAGAAAAACTCTTAAATCTAATAAATAAAAGTATCAAGAATAATAAAATATTATAAAAACAAGAATTAATCAACATAAGGATTTTTGGGTAGTTATTGTTACTTACCTAAAAGGGCGATAACACTAAATAAGTGTCCTAGGTGTCACACGTCCACTCAGCACCAACGCGCGCGCCGCAATAAAAAAATCCCTAACAACGAATTAAGAAGCTACTAAAATCCTCACAGTCCCGTTGTTGTTAATTTTTGAAAAAACAACGAATTATTGAATTGTCGGTCTGAGAAACCAACGCGCGAGTTAGGAAGGTTAATCCATTGTTGACTATATTGACATACCAAAAATCTAAGTGACAGTAATCTCTTCAGTCATCCAAGAAGTTTCTAGCACTTAACACCTTCCTTTAAAAATAAAATGAACGCGGCATCCTGTTTTCTTGTAACTGTTGAACCTATGTCAAGATTACATAAACGGAAGAGATTAATGGATACAACAGTGCACAGAAAATTAAAAACGAAAACAAGTTTTGTTGAGAATATCGACCCCGAATGAAAGATTATAAAAGTATGGGTCGGGTTTACCCAAATAAGCAAAGAAACAAAATATAAAAAAAAAATTAACAAAATTTTAATGTTTTACTAATCAGAATTTAGACATAAAGGTGCAGGTAGCATTCGTACCGAACTACTCAGTGGAAATGTTTGTACCTGACCTTTCAGCCATCTTCCCATTCTTTATCACGTCATCAAGATTGGAATTTCTAGAAATTCAAGAAAAAGTAAGTAATTCCACGGTTGGTAATGTATTAATTAAAATTAATAATTTAATATCAGTGATTAATAAGACTACGTGATACTTATCTAAACGAAAACATTTATACAAGATAGGTGTTAATTTCCGGGATTCTTAAACTAATCTCAAGGTTTAACCGACCGAATCAAAGCTGCTTAAAGGCTTAGCGTTTGTTTTGATACATCGTTCTGACAGGAAGCATCACGCCTTACAAACACCTTATATTTACAACTTAGTTAACAGATTAATTATTATAGCATCCTCTTTATGAACTAGTAAACCATTATCAATAAAAAATCAAGTCAAAAAGTTTGGCGTGCGGGTTCTTAAATTGAATGTAAAGAAAGCGAGTATGGAAATTTCTTCAAACACAGCCAACTTATTTTGTGGTACCATTTTAATTCAAAATTAATAGATTTATTAGTTTTAACCATGTTTATTTTTTATAAAAAACGGACATGTTCCGTGAGCGATGCTCACTTCCTCAGGGTTTGCTGAAAACTAATTACAACAATGGATTTAACGGTGTTAATGGAAAGGAGTGGGAAGGGGGGTAAAAGGCCACTTTACAAAGGGAACAAGTTTAATAATAGGTCATTTTAAAACACGTCAGTTTTTAATAAACTATAAACGTGGTTAAAACTAAGAAATCAATTAATTTTGAAATAAGGAAATCTTTACCCGTTTTGTCCCTATTCGGAAGTTTGCGTAAGTGTTTACAATTTGGGAGATGATTATTTATTGGATAATCAACACCTGTCATAGGGTCACCCCAAGTTGTTCGTTATGTTTGGTACTTAGCAGGGGTGCTCGGATTCATGGGATGAGATTTGTCAAGGTTTGGTGGTGGATGAACTGGACACACTTAACCCTAGATTTGTACCCATCCCTCTTACCTTTTTAAAATGAAAATATCCCTGGACTTCCTTTCCTTAAAAATACCCTCCACAAGGCATCCCCAAAAGATGGCATTGACGCTGGGGGAAATTGTTTTCCTCAGGGCCTACTGTGTGGAGCTAACGTAATTTTTTTGTTGTTGTTTAATTGTTAGGTCCTCTTCCAAAGTTGGTCGAGATGTGGCGGCTCCTCGAGCGGTGAGAATTTTATGGCATATAACATAAAATTTTATAATTGATTAAATATTGGAACGTGAGTAAAAGTGTAAAACATTCAGCTAAGCAGCATGATTGGCATTAACAGTGTGTAGATATCAAAACACATAATTATAATCGGCAGACTTTCAGAACGGTAGTTAGTTAGCTTCGCAGTATTTAGCTCCTTGAAGCAAACAAACTGTTTAGATTTAAAAAAACTTATATTGACCTGACAAAACTTAATATACATGGAACGCATTTTCATCAAGAAATAAAACCGTATTTTATGTAGTTATGTTATTACTATTTTATTATGTATTCAACTGCCATCCAAATTAACATTCTAGTAAATGATTGTGAGGAAGACAATTTTTTCCACAATTTTAAACTCCGTCGTTCGGGTTCACTTGAAACGTGGGGTGTTTTAAACATCGAAACGCCGTTTGCGGTTGACTTTGCAACCGTACAACAGTTCTGAGCTCAATAAAGAACAACAATATGGTCTGTGGCAGTCAAATTACCCGTGATTAGAGTACTGATTAGAGATCTCCAATGGCGGGTGAAAATTGCAGCTGCTTCTTGGTAGGTGGGTACCAACAACTACCTACTTAACTTGTCGGCGATTGTTGGGTTATTGAGTTTATTGGATTCGTTGGGTTTATTGAGTTTATGTTGCGCGACATTCAGTCACGGTGTGGAACGCTGACACCTGTCTCACCTGCGTAAGATAATCGATTCACTTAGGTACCCATTTGGTACATACCTGAATTTGTATTGTACGGCTTAGTTGGTCAGATTTAACAGTGTTTCATTATTTCAAGATGGGTTCTTTTGCGTGGCTTCATGTTTTGGTTGTGAATTATTTATTTTGATAGTAGATATTAAAACCCTTCCACAAGTCATGATGTAAAACAAAACTAGTGTTACCATGAAGGGCATGGTACTATATCCTGCTGTTTCTCATGGTACATGTTTACCATGAGAAACAGCAGGAATAAAAAAACAATATAATTGGTACATTCACCATTCTAACCATGAAGCAATTACAGAAAATTTGGTTCTGTTGACAACGGTAAGGTTAAGAATTTTAAGTGATTCTTGTGTGCTTTATAAGCAAGCCAATGCAAACAATAAAATAGATGATTACGAAGTGATTTTTTATTGTGTGGATATAAAATTTAACCTAGCTTCATAATTATTTGCACCAGTAGAACGAAATACTGGTATGTATGTAACTATAATATTATACATGCATTAGTATGAAGAGCAACAATCAGAGGAATTTATGACTAATAATACGGGAAAATATTGATATAAGACGTGCTGTCGCTAAGTAAACATCACTATTTAAAATAGTCTAATCACTCTGTGTATGTAATATTGCGGTAAAACAACGTACACACAGTAATAACAAAAATCAACAACAATCGCCACCATATGCGAAACTGTCAATGATCGATGGCACTGACTTGATCACGTGGCACTTCAACATCCGCAAGCAAGCCTGTCCTCTAGTCCGCCTTATTAAGGTATTGTGTGACTGATACAAGTGCTGTTTAGTCGAGTTGAGCGGGCCGAGAAGTCTGCTGGGGACAGAATGCCCTTAAGAAAGACTCCAGATACTAATATCTACAGCCTGTATGTCGGACGAATATCTACAGCTCAAACTGCTGACTAATATCTATGAGAATCAAAGTGAGGACGAATATCTACAGCTCAAACTGCTGAATAATATCTATGACGGTCCCAGTGGTGACGAATATCTATGGAGCGTAGGTGGGACTAATATCTACAGAGGGCAGCTGAGCAAGAGGTTGTACGGAAAGCATAAATTACTTCAATTACGTAATACTAACCTAACTTAACATAAATTTAGTTTTTATAAGAAAAACTTAGTTTTTATACTTTTTTAAGGTTATTCCCATCAGTGAAATATATCATATTAGAATAAGTTAACAATAATAATCTAAACGAAAATATGAAAGAGAACAAGACACAGAAAAACAGAAAAAAGACAATGATTGCAACTGGGACTCGAACTTAGACCTCTCCGTCTAACCGGGACGAGCGCGTTAACCAATTTCGCTATTGCCATCTTCTGTCAAACCGTCATATTTGTCAATAAAATAATTAGTTGGTAATAATGTAATTCTAAAATTTGAAAATATGAGATTGACAAATATGACGGTTTGACAGAAGGTGACAATAGCGAAATTGGTTAACGCGCTCGTCCCGGTTAGACGGAGAGGTCTGGGTTCGAGTCCCAGTAGCGACCATTGTCTTTTTTTCTGTTTTTCTGCGTCTTGTTCTCGTTCATATTTTCGTTTAGATTATTATTGTTAACTTATTCTAATATGATAAATTAAGTTTTTTAAACTGCGTACCCAATATTACGTTATGTCAATATACTATACATAACTGCAAATTCAACCTCTGCCAGTGCTGTAGATATTTGTCGACATCACCTGTTCCGTAGATATTAGTCAGCAGTTTGAGCTGTAGATATTCGTCCTCACTTTAGTTCTCATAGATATTAGTCCGATTTGTTCAGTTTTTGGAATTCCTGTAGATATTAGTAGACGCCTCCTTAAGAAATTCAATCTCCATTCCAATTGGAGAGGAGACCAGAAGATATAAGTAGGTATTTAATAAATAATGAGAAAGTAGGAAGGTACTATAATATTACGGATGAATGTACGAGTCTCCGGAACTGATCCTTCTCAGCTGAGGAGAGAAGAAACAAGAAACACCCTCTTTACCGGAAGTAGAGAACCCCGTCTTAGTTTGCGGGCGTGTGTACTAGCCGTTTCCGGCAATGGCTTTCCCGCCATTTCAACCGCTCACCACAGTCCATCTTGGACATCCGGTTTAGAAGGAGCGCGGGAAACCGCTGAAAGGGGCTGGGAGAGTAACTTCCTGTTGGTACGTTGAACGCATTCAGGTTTTGTAACAAATCTTGACCGGGAAGATATCTTAACCTTGTCGAAATTCATTGCTTTGTTCAAATGCCTCCATAAATATAAGGTTTTTTTTGTCTCGGTCAGTAAATTTGTGTGTATTCAAATATTATACTGGGTCAAGAAGTAATATTTTCCGTAGATATTAGTGTTGTGTTAATGGGGAGGTAATAAATAAGGACTCTCTTCTAAATCCTCGGGTTATGTTATAATATAATCAAGAGTTCTCATTAAGTTAATCCAGAAAAAAAAATATTTTCAGAACTCGAAAGAAGCTCAGTCTAATGAGGTGATTTATATGGTTCCATGCCAACTCAGAATTAAGTAAACTCAACACCTCTTTGAAAAGTCATTAAAAGCCATGGAAAAAAATAGCCCATTTTTTTAATCCATCACATGAATACCGCACAAGAGTCCCAACTGCTCCCGTCTGGAGCCAGTGAGACTGTGGCATCCCCAATTGGTGTATTTTGTGAGGCTGAAGGTAGTGGGTAGGGGAAGAATATAGGGAAGAGGAAGGTGGGGAAGTTCCTGGCTATTTAGATCTGGTCACCAAACACGACTAAAGCCATTTCAAGCAACGTTGCAATTCTGAATGGTGGTCTTACACCAGGGCGACACTGAGAGGACTCTGGAACGTGCCGCAAATATACTATTTATTATTTTAAATTAATAAATTGTGAAATAACACAAATTAATCAAAAAAAAATTATTTGCCACGTCGGGATTCGATCCCACGACTTTCGGATTGTGAGTCAAGAGCCTTACCGCTGGACTACGCCGGCCGTAACCCTAAACTAACGTCACTTATGTAATCAATTTTTTGTATTTTCTTCATTACTTTTCAAATGTGATGTATAGTTGATTTCATACTGATTTGTCCGGTCACCGGTTTATATAAATAAAATGTATTTGTGTACATAAATTACTTATTTTGTTTAATAAATAATAATAAAAATAACTGGTTACTTGCAACAACGATAGATACAGTGTCATCTATTTTCAAAAGAAAGCTTTACCAATTAATAAAAGTTGATGGGAGGAAATTTATACCTATAGTCTTTCTCTCCATGAACCTAGAAAACCGTCTGTTTTGAAAATTTTCTAACAGAGAGTCCACAAAAATATGACTTGCAGGTATATTCCGAGGAGTACCAATACATTTCATTCATTGGTTTTGAAAACTAAAAGTATTTAAAATTTACATCGTAAGGTAAACTAGTAAACTGCAAACTGTTACATATTGGAGTAAAGTGAACATCCCATAAAATGGGGGAGGTCTTGCAACCATCGTCACCAATAACATTGATATACAACTTTAAGTTCAATGAAGTCAGAAGACAGCTGTATCATTCGTCTTGCTTTATTTTAAACAGGAACGCTTTACAAACAATTACTTCTCCAAACGCTTCCCTTTGTTTTCTTGAAATAGGTTGAAATCAAAACGCCGATGGAACCGTAATGAACGAGATTGAGAAAATGACTCCTAGATAGTTAGGGCAATATGTTCCTACAGCAAATAGTTGGAGAAAGGAGGATCATTAGAAAATATTAGGTGTAAATGAATGGAAAAAAATAAATCCGTTGTGTCCCACGGAGACATGAAATTAATCAAAATAGTACTGGAGACAAATCTAAGTGCAAGGATATCTGTCAGAAGGCGTATGGACCACGATGAGGCGAGGAGCGTAGATATATCAGGGTTGCGTTGTGTGGTGTATAGCAGCGGTCGGCAATTAGTTTCGGTTGCAGGTCTTATGATTATGTCAAAAAAAATTGGGGGCCACGCGACTGTCGACGTCACTCGTAAACGGAATCCACGAAAAAATATTAAATAAAAATTACGTATTTTTAAATAATATTACACTAACTTGTTGGTAGTATGGTAGTTATGGGTTTCCAGTGGCGGGTTCGATTCTCCACACTAATTTAGTCCTCCATAATTTTATCTTTATTTTTATTATTTATTAATCTATATACGGGATGTTTACATTATATATTCGATGCCTGTCTCGCTAGGGTATACCTGTGTTGAGACAGGCGTATTAAGCCACAATTAAATTATAATTAGCTCCCTTGAGGTGTCTTTTCACAAAAACGGCGCTTTACAAATGATCAAATTGTTATTATTATTTTTATAATGATGGAGATGGAATCCCACTCGGGCGTTACGAGTTCTTAAAAACTTATATTAATATTTTCTCCACAAGAAATAGAGTGAAAAAAATTACAAGTGCGCAGTTCACGTGCAGTAGGTACAAGTGAAACCTACAGAAAACTAAAGTAGACAAGATTGGGGAGGCTACGAAGCACCGTACAAAGAGGAGACCGATTATTCTGTCTCGTTCTCTCGGAGGCTAAATCCTATAGATGTTTGGCTCTTTTTAGTGTCGCTTTTTCGATTCATCGAGTTTCAATTCACAATGGTGACAAAGAAGTTTTCACTTTAAAAAAAAATATTGTAACCGATGGTGCGCCAAGTATGATGGGAAGGAAAAATCCTCTGTCCAGGGATTTTTCTTTTCGGCTCTGTGGGTAAGAATTTTTTTTTCTTCGGCGGGCGGATCTGGCCCACAGGCCGCCAATTGCCGATCGCTGGTTTATAGACTCACTTGATTGCTCCCCTTTACGTAATCGGAAATCTTTATTAGGTTTTTTTTAGCTAACATGACTCAGCTACCGAAAATGGGATAGACTCATACAACCGATTAAAACAGGGGTATTTAGGGATTCAAGCGTTTAAAATACGGTTCTGTTTTACGGATAAATAATTAGTAAAATGAGAGACCCCTGATTTTTTCAATCACTACTGCGCTACGCCACAAGTCCAATTATTCGGGTATTTATTCTACAAAGCAAACGAAGTCAACCCTTTGCAGACCACCGGACCCTCAGGCCACCTGAGCACCTGATGCCATCTGCCGCCTTGACGGGTGGTCACTCCTTTGAGCTCGCAATCAAACCGAATCACAAACACTTCGCAGTATCATTGTTACGAAGGCACTTTATTGGGAGGTGACCCTCTCAACCTGTGGTGACAATGGTAACATAGTACAATGAAAAACGGTTGCTAAATCCGCTTTTAAAATAGGTTAATTGAATAAATTAATTTTAATAATATTTCCGGTTTTGTCTCTGAAACTCCGATTCAGTGACCTCTCTGAATTTTTATTTGCTTTACGAATTTTAATTTTACAGAACTTTGAATTGCTTTGATTTTCCTTCAAAATATGAACTGATTTTGAGAAAAACTCAGACGATCTCTTAAAGATGAGATTATTCAATATGTCGCGAACATTGGAATTTGTATATAAGTACTTATCTAAGTATTCACTTAAGTAAGTATAAACACTTTTAAAAAAGCTTATCAGTACCGAATTCGAATGTTTGAGAGCCTTATGACTTTGACGCATGAATTTAATTCATCCAGATTCCCTCACGCCCTTTGAGTCCCTTCCTTTTATTAACACCTTTGAAACGTTAAACTATTTTTAATAAAGATATCTCCCAAAGCAGGTAACTTTATAAAACAGGTTGCAACATCAAGCTTGCGTGGTAATAACACATTAACATTAGCCAATACTGATTACCACTGCACGTTTTTTTTTTGTTTTAAATTTATCCTGCTGTTAGTAATACGATGTTTCCATATTATCATGTATGTCAAGGCCTCAGGGGGGTTACACGGGTCTCGTAGCCAAGAAAATAACACATTTTCTCGATTTTTCAAAAATGTAATAGAATAATTATGTTATTCGAAGTGTTAGATTATAAAATAACACATTCTCGACAAAATTATCATAAAAAATTCAGCCGGTGGGGCCTGGTTTCCAAAATAATTCATTTTTTGTTTCAATTTACACTACGTACAGCCTTGTAAAATTATTTATAGTCGAAAAAGAAATCCTTCGTTCAGGTACTGGTAAATGTTATTTGGAAGAAGTGTGCCAAATTTCAATGAGATCCTTAAAATTACCCCAACAATGGTCCCTACTTCGTAATGTATATTATGTAACCTAAATTAAAATCGGATAAAAAAATAGAATAATTTTTATTTTCTCTACCGAATCCATCTGGAAAACGACCTGCAGGGAATCTATGCGAAAATATGTATCTATCGTTTAAAACGCTCATAGGAACACGATTGCGATGAATGTCGACTCTATAATATTTTAAAAAGCTGGTTGTCGGTGGATGTTGTAAAAAAATCAAATAATCGGCTAACCTTAGCGTGACCTTTTTTCTGATGTGCCTACATGTTCATTAAACATTTTTTCGGCAAAAAATGGAAAATCTCTCACCTCGGCGTTCTCTTACTTACATACATATGTATGTAGGTACTGGATATTATTTGAGATTTTTTTTATGTATTTAAATACTGTTTTATTTATTGAACGAGTGTCAGTGCATTTTAGAATAATTTGATAATAAATGGTTGAGACATCGTTGATTTAGTAAAATAAATATTTTTGTATTTCTCCTATAATCCATTGAACTTTTAGCCATTTTTAAAGTATCTCTAAATGTTTTTTCAGGCAATTATTTTAAACAATATAACTCATGTTCATCCCCCAAAGTATAGAAAAACATATTATTTAATTAAAATCTAATTTTATTTTGTATAAACAAAATAGGAATCATCTAAACTTAGCATCAAACACGGCTGTTTTGCGGGTCGTGCGGATATTAGCATGTTAATACGCATGCGTTCTAAATGAGGTCTTCATTGGTTCACACGAGGGGTGGAGGGAGAAAACACCCTAATGTAGGCGTTATGGCCACAGTGTTTGACTCACCCACTTACAAATTGTACATCGAGAAACAAAAAATTCCAACATTCATAATTAAAAAAAATTAAGATGTCGCCATAATACGGGCATGACTGTCTGTGATCTAATTTTCATTTTCAAAATTATCAACAGTATTACTGACACACCTGCTTTGTTATAACTCATCCAGTTCAGCATCGCTTCTCGTAGATTCCGAAATAGTGAATTGCTGTTCCTCAATCAACATTCTGCTAATTATGGATATCATTCTTCTTTATCCAGAATGTCGAGACTTGTCAACACTAATCAAGGCATCGAATTTTTTGGTGTAAAGCCTTTTAAACCCATCTTCAAGCTACTTGTAGTTATCTTCTATATTTACTTTTATATAATATGTATTTTGTCAATGCTCTTCACCTATATGTACTCTCCATTCATTGTCATCTCTTTTTATATTCGTGTTATTGTTATATTGGTAATGGACTATTTGTCCGTAAATAAATAAATGTGCCTAGCACGGTTGTAGAAAAAATCCAAAAATACTCTAACCATCAAAGCTATGAATAAAGAAAAAATCCGTTCAAAGCCGTTCACAAGCGGTAGAAGTGAAACCTTCGCCCACACAATCTCAATCAATAGGAGCCTTGAAAAGTGAGCTCATAATCAAAGCCTCCAATGCGGTAAGGTTTCATTCTGTCTCATTCTCTCGCAGGCTGAATTCTATAGATTTATGGGTTTGTCTCTTTTTAGTGTCGTTTCCGTTTCATCCGAGTTTCAAATCATAACGGTGCTAAAGAAGTTTCACTTCAAAAAATTTCAATCCTCAATGGAAGCTTTATAGATAAAAATTAAAGAAACATTTCGGAATCTAATTTTTATATTGATATTTCGAAGCACATTTAAAAATCGGGTTCAAAAAATTACGATGATTTATTTTATTTTTATGTTGACGAATAAATTTTATACGGCGAGTTAAAGTTTCCCATTTTTGAATTACCGCTAAAACGATATTTTGGGGCGTGGCTATCGTGTGACGTCATGATTGCGGAAGCTCCCTGACGGTGTTTATTTATGCTGTTTCAGCTGAGCTACGCTTGTGATGTCACAAACCTGTTTGCAAAAAACGGGCCATTTTGATTTTGTTAGTTTTAGAGCGTTTTTAAAATCAATAATATTGAATGAAAACATAAAAAAAAACAAACATTTTTAGTAGGATGATTAAAATCAGAACAATGATCTTTAAATATTCCGTACATTTTCAACAGAATCCCTCATTTGTGGAAATACCCCATTGCTTCGTCGTGGAAACTTGAGACGCCAATTTCATGTCATCAGAGCTCAGCGTTCGAGAGTAATTGCTGCTTCAGACAAACAAACAGTTGTCTACTTTATCGTTCACAAAAGCGAGGTACTCATATTGGATAGGATTAAATGCTTTTTACTTGACTTTATTTGATTTTTGTAACAATTTTCCCCTGTTTCTTATTATTTCGTGATTTCCACACTCGAGTAGCAGTTATGTGCACGTCATAGGCGAGAAGTTACTAATTGGAGGCAACAATTAGAAAAATCAGAAGAGGATGGCTTATTCTGGAATAAACTATTATTATTATTATTAAAACTTAATATTATGTTACTGAACATAGCTGAAGTCATTTCGAGTAATTTTTCGATTCTAAAAAATACCTCCCACTTTAGCATGAGAGAACGAGAAGAAAGGTCTTTAAAATAATTCTTAAATAATTCATAAATAATTCAATTAATTAAAGTATACTGACTATTATTCCGCCATCCCATTGCAATTGTTATAATTGTTATAAAACAAGGATATTGCGAGTGCAGTAGGTATGGCACATAAATTACTAATAATAACTATAAGTTATTATTTTATTACACTTAATTATTGAGGCCAACTGTACTCGGCGGTGTGTTTTGCGAAACAATCACTAGATGCCCCTAGGATGAGCAAAAGTGACTTTCCATAGTACCGCCTCTTCCGCCCGGAAACTTAGCCGAGAACCAAACCATTCTTGGAAAACTCACTTGCAAATTTGGCCGCAAGGTTTGCGACAAACAAGTTAGTGGACTAAAGAATAAAATATGTTTGACTGACCATTTTAAATATTTTTAATTGGAATTATTTGAGATTAATTAAGAACTGGTTGGACTATCTGAAATTTGAATTCTTGCATAATTATTTGCTTTATGGGTGGATATATCTTTGTGAAAAACTGAATACTTAAAATAACAATAAACTTTTCGCGTTCACGATCTCCAATACCAAGGTTCTTTCATAAGGAAGGGCAAGGCTTTCGACTAGCGATCCGGAATTTGCGGGTTCAACTGGCTTTAGCTGTGTTTGGTGACTAGATCTGAATAGCCAGATACTTCCCCACCTTCCTCCTCCTTATCTAATTTCCCTCCCCACTACCGGTAGCCTCACAACATACCCCAATTGGTGATGCCAAAGTCTCACTGGCTTCAGACGGGAGCAGTTGGGACTCTTGCGCGGTATTCATATTAAAAAAAAATCTCACTGACAGGAGGAGTGGAGACTCTTGTGAGGTATTCAAAATAAATAAAAATAAACAAAAATAATACTTTTTCCAATTTATCGATAAATAATAAGATACAAATAAAATTGCGTCTTATTTTATTATGTGACAGGCCACTGAATGTTACAATGATCCATAGCTGACGACGGAATGATAGTTGAGAAATTGAGAGCCAAAACGTATTGCCTAAAGAAAAGTTTTCGGCTTAACAATTTAAAAAAAAAAAAATTCTAAAATATAAAAAAATGGGAGGGTAATATTATATTGTGCATCACTTATATTTCTCTTTGTGTCTCGTGTGTATCTTGTTTACTTTGAGTGAGTCTTAACAATTTTGTAAATTTATGTGGATATCAGGTTTCCTTTGGCCGAGTATATTATTGCAATTTTATTTAGCTATCATAACTGAGTTATAACAGGATTGTTCTCAAGACGGTGAGAAACCAGTATAAATCAATAGGTACATATTCTAAGATTCCACTAAATATGTTTCAAAACGAATCAGGTGTATTTTTAGCATGATTACAAAATTATCGCATCATTGGATCATCAGCTTTACTTCGAGAAGTCATTTCAATTACGTAAAACGAAATTACGTGCGTAATCTTTACAGTCGGACACGTAATTTAATAATCACGCAAGGAGCATTTCGACGATTCAAGAAACAATAAAAAACACCATAGTACCAGGAAAACAGCTTAGACGGGGAGGTGAGGTTTTATTGTTCGTTGAGCCTTTACCGGGTATTAGATATTGAAAGTATCGAGTCATTCACCTGTTAAATCGCTAAACACCCGGTGACGGCTTCTTTAAGCCGGGATATCTCAATCATCGTACGTTTTGTATTAAAACCAAGCCCAATTGATTGCGGTTAGCACGACTGGTGGTAGCCAGGTGAAAAGGCTCGTTCTTTTTACTGTAAATCACGATGTTTTTGGTATCTATGTACTAATTGTGTAGATTTCTATAAAAGTGTTGGGGAGTTACTTGTACTGTAGCATCTACTATGTACGTGTTTTTAGACTATTGCAACCAACAATTTAAAATGTTTCCAATGTTGACATCAATTTTTTAACAATTTTTTCGTATTTTTATAATGAAAACTTTTATTTTGAGTCCTAACTGTTCCGGTGAGACTATGGCATTCCCAGTTTGGGGTATGTTGTGAGTCTGAAGGTAGTGAGGAGGGAAAAACGATGGTAAAGAGAGAGGTGGGGAAGTACCTAAATATATAGATCTGGTCATCGAACACGGCTAAAGCCATTTCTTACAATTTTTTTTAAAATTCTGAATAGTGGTCTTATGCCAGGGTGATATTGAGAATATCTTCCATTCTAGAATGTTCCGCAAATATACTATTTATTATTAAATTAATAATAAATATATTATTTATTAATAAATTATTATTAAATTAATAAATTTTAAATATGTTCTTGCGCACCCCGGGATTCGAACCCCCAACCCCCGGGTTGCTAGTCGAGAGCCATACCCCTCGATCACAAAGGCCGTCATTATATATATTTTTCATTTTTTTTTTTTTTTATTTATTTATTACAATCATAAAGGTACTTAAAATAACATGATAATAAACTAGACATGTTTACCTTTACGAGAGTTAAAAACTCGTGTGTAAAGGGGAAAAAATAAAAATTAATAAACAATTAAAATGTATAACTTAACATTCAGTGTGAAGAAAAAAAGAACACAAAATTTTAGTTCATGTTATAGTGAAAAGAACTTTTTGTATATAATAATATAAAGTTAAATATTCAAAACCAATTATTTAAAATAAAAATAAAAAGTACTAGATACACTTAAAAGTAATAGAATAAGAAAAATAAGATGTCAATTGATTCTAATTAGCTAAATTATTTATGATAGAATAGTTATTAACACTTAAGCTTTTCCTCGGAGGCCATGCCATCTTTATCACATTTGCCCTGTACGGTCATGATGGACACTGTGACGCTGTCAGAAACGTTGGCTAAGAAGGAGGTGGCGCAACACCCAAAAAATAAATGACCAAAATACATTTGGCCGTGAAAATCTAATTATTATTTTTTTGTGTTTAATTCGCAGAACTCCATTTTAATTTTTAGAAATTTACTTGAAATTAAATTTGATAATGTTATTATCGAGTTCTGCAAGTATTTTAGAATAACTGTTTTTACACAGTTTGAAAATGACCTTACAAGTCGAAACAGCTGTCACTAAAATACATTATAAAATACTTGCAGAACTCTATAATAACGTTATCAAATTTAATTTTAATTAAATTTCTAAAAAGTGAAAATCTAAAATCACACCTTGGATCAAGAGACCTATTTTTCAGGAGCGAAGAAACACAGAGCTGTTGACCACGAGAACGACTCGTAGAAGCGACCCGTTGGCAAGTGACAAAAATGTGAACCGTTCACAATGTCTAGCGATGTTACTTACCTTTTGGGATGTCGCACAAGATTCCCAACTGAACTAGTTATTCTAGTGAGGTCGTGAAATGTTCATAAAACATCATGATTCACCATACACTGATACCTGCGATGGTCTGGAGTAACCGAAGTAAGAAAGGGAAGACTATAATGCCGAAGATTATCTTGTCTAAGCAATGGCTCCCCAAATCATCAACTAAATGGAAAAGAGGTTGAACAAGGCTATAATGTTATCAATAAAACTGATTGTCAAAACATGTATGATAATTCAAATAAACAACTTTTTTGTAACCTCAAAGTAATTATGACCCTTTGACCACCCTGGGTCCCTGGTATAAAAAGCCAGGTAGTCCAGTACCTCGGAGGTGGGTAGCCACATCCGATTACAAAATCCGCCTCTTCACAGCGAACAGTAGGGTTCTGAGATGACACCACACTTTTAGGGCAAATAACTTCATGGACCTCATTGGAATGTTACAGTGTGGGATGGATCCGAGAAAATGTGAATCCCGTGAATTTAAATTTAAGTAGATAAAAGGGGGGCAGCTGTAAATATTTGTTTTATTCATTTGAAGTTGTTCTTCAACAAAAGCAGTTTATTTGACCATTTCTCTATCACGGGAGGAATTTTACGCATTATCAATACTTTACCAGAGCTAATATTTGGTTTAGGACTGAAATAAAGGCAAGTAACAAAATCTGGCGCAAAGAACAATGTAATTTAAAAAAAAAAAAAAAAAAATAAATTACAAAGAGGGAATACCCAACCAGATAAAACCGAAAATAGACGTTTTGACTCTTTTCCACAAAAAAATATAAATTGCTTTCGAAAGACTGTTCTTTTATCTAGTAAAGCTAGGTTTTAAATTTTGAGAAAATATGTTAATTTTTAGTACAAAGGTTTTACAGTAAGGTCGTTGGCAAATTCATTAAATTTTCAAACAAAATATTGTATTATACAACCCATATTTCAAATCATATAATCATGCTGTAAAATAAATCAATAAATTATCTGGGAAAGCTATGTTTCAGAATTTTAATTTTAGTTTAAATAAAATCGTCGAAAAAACGATCCGCACATGTGTTTTGTGACGAAAATACTTCAGTTTGTCTATTTATTTACAAACTTCTTATAAATATTTAAGAATTTTTTTACATTCTTATTTTGCGTAGACATTATAGAAAAATTAGAAATACTTATGATAAAAAAGTAATTACAAAAGTACATAATTTTAATAGTTTTATCATCACGCCTTTCAGCATTTTTTAATGTAGGTATAAAGTGAAGCAAATTTTGAATGAAATAAAATCGATATTGAGTTATTATTTTAAAAAGCTGGTACGGAGAATAATTAATCTTTCTCGCTGGAACCGCCCTGTACGATCGTAAGAACATCTCTCAATGAAATATGAATTCTCGAGCGCTGCCTGGTTAATGGCCCTTAACTAAAATAAGGTGTTAGAGTCAGATATTTTGGGTATGGAAGTTAAAAGGTTATACGGGAAACGTAAGGAATTCAGAATTGAAGCGTTGTGCGTTGGCATCACTTTAACCCCTGTAGCTAATTTGTTCGGTTTTTGGAACAACTCATTTAGGTCTCACAGAAATCGTTGTGTCTTTCTTACTATCATGGTAAGAAATGTGGTCTAAATCTAAACGATAAAAAAAGAGAAAACACCACGCTTTATATATTTTTAAATTTTCACGGCCAAAAGCATTTTTAAACGTGCGTTTCTAAAACAGTTTTTAGTTTTCGGATGCATTCAGAAAATTCATTTACTTAGATTTTATTGCAAAGACGAAATATTTTGAACTGAAGACAAAAAGGGCTTGAGGTTAAAATGGTCGATAGATATTTGTTACGCGTGGTTGCTTTTCAAATGCATGCACTTCCCAATTCCCCATCTCCTGAACATGTCCCATTTAAACGTGTACCAAATTTGTGGCCCAAATTTTTTCACTACTTCATCAATCACGTCCTTACACCAAACTAACATACATGCACTGTCAAAAAACCCGCTGAAAAACAATCTTAAGTCACATTATTATTACAAGGTTTTTCCAATTATCTACGTTAGGAAAATGCAAAGTTTTCCCTTGGCGCCGCCTCGCCCAGCGCGATTGTAATCGGAAGATTAATCTTTGCATTTCTTGTTGTAAAACAGGTTTTTATCAGCGAAGAGGGGTGGCCGAGAATCCCCCTTACCACCCTTAATGTCGCCCAGTTTCTAGGCCCGGGACCTTTCTGAAGCCTGACAACTTTAACCTAAGACATTGCTAATTTGTTAGAATTTTCTGCTGAAGAATTAGAAGATCATTGCAATTGAACCATTTAGTATATTTATTATACTCCACAGGGCCGGTACACAGTTTCGGATCCACCGTACTTAAAAAACAAAGCGCGTAACCAGGGCGGAAAATCTTATGAAAAGCTGCTGGGAATTGTTTGTTATTTTTTCAAATATAAGCAAAAATACTTTAAATCTCTTGCGTTTAATTTTGCCATCTATGGATACTAATGTGATAAACTTCGTGTGTTCTTTATGTTTTATAAATCGTCCTATGGTATAACCTTATTATACTAAAAATAAACATTTTTTTCTGAAAATTTAAAACATACGTTTACTAGATAAAAGAACAATCTTTCGAAACCAATTTAAATTTTTTTGTGGAAAATAGTCAATAATTCTTAACACTGATTTAAAAATAACATATTTCTGGTTTTCTCTGATTATACGCTCTTAGGTAACAAGACAGAAGTCCAAGACAGTCTGAGAGGCGTTAAGTTGGACGGCTTCCGTGGTCGAGGGGTATGGCTCTTGACCAGCAATCCAGAGGTTGGCTGTTCAAATCCCAGCGTAAGCAAATAAATTTGATTTGCTTTTATTTTTTGAACCTTTAAAACCTCAAATTGTAATATTTGATTAAATGAAGATAATATTAGCAAACCTCAATCGAGAATCAAGAAAAGATATTTGCACCTCTGGGACTCGAAACCAGAACCTTTTGCTTTCCGGGCAAATGCGCTGATCACTGCGCCAAGGTGTCGATATCCGATTCGGTCATTTTTAACTTTATCATCACAGTCGAAGTATGATACAGTTAAAAATGACCGAATTGGATATCGACACCTTGGCGCAGTGGTCAGCGCATTTGCCCGGAAAGCGAAAGGTCCTGGGTTCGAGTCTCAGAGGTGCAAATATCTTTTTCTGATTTTTCTGTTTCCTGATTTTCGATTGAGGTTCGCTAATATTGTCTTCATTTAATAACATTTTATTTGATTAATTTGTATTATTTCACAATTTAATCGCTTAAAATAATATAAGACTTATTTGCGGCACGTTCCAGGATGGAATTTGCTGTCAGTATTGCACCACTCTTCAGTTGGTCGTAGCTTGAAAAGGCTTACGGCGTATTTGGTGACCAGATCTAAATAGCCACCCCAGCTTTCCCCGCTTTCCTCCTCCTCGTCTCCTTCTTACCCCCACTATCTGGCTACTCACTACAAGGCATTTCTTGTGTTTATTATCTATTCACTGCTCATCAATACAATCAATATTCACACATCTAATTAAACTTCGAACAGGACCATTTTTGTTTAACAATTCTTATCACCGCCATACAAAACATAACGGGAGAGATTTTAATTTGTCGCTTCTATTGCCATTTAAGTTACAAAAGTAACGCTGTTATCTCGTAACGAAGTTTCCGACCACCTTTGAAGCCAGGCGACTAAACTTGGAATCGCAAAGTTCCCGTGATATTGCAAAAGAGCTTTAGGACCTCTCCCTTCATTAAGAAACGCGGGAGAGATAAGGAAATAAGGGGAAATTGTTGGGAATATTATACAACTACTGGTTTTACTTTCTTGTTTTATTTTGGTTCACGTTATAATTATTTTGTTAACATTATTTACTGGATTGTTAATTAATAATTTATTATTTATGAATCTTTCTAATGATAGGTATATCCAGCCTTATTAGAAAGGATTGCATTTATAAAAAGTCTGGACTCAATACCAGATCCAATAGCTTATGTTAAATATGTACAACATTTTAAATAGAAACACTCACAAAACTCTTTGCTCGGGCGTATTTGCAAATCTGACAATGCCCTAAGAGATATTGACATTTTCCACCGTACCTTTGAAACTTTTAAAATCATTAAAACCTTTTTATTTATTGAACTTCATTAGAAATTTTAAAAACATTACAATGGACTTAAATCAAAACTGTTATTTCTTATTTCTGTAATTTTTTTATTTTTATTCAGTTTTACTTATACTTTGTAATATTATAACTTTTAATAACTATTTGCTTCCTAATCTCTAACCACAATAAAAATATTATAAATAGAACTTAACCAGTTTATGTATTATTAAATTAATATAAAATGATGTTTTATTTATATATATATATATATATATATATATAAATATAACTTTATGTTAAAAACTGAAATAAAAAAATATAAAAAATAGCGGTTTTTATGATGTCAGTGTAAAGAAAGACTAAAAATATTATCTAATAAAATCATATACAAATGGTTTAGCTTATGCAATTTCCGGAACGCATTGAAGTTAACTATAGATGACATGAAAGTATCTGTCCCCTTTACCGTTGCAGTCAACAAATCATCAAAAATACGCGTGAAATTCACAATACCGAACCTTAATACACGCTCGAAATCAGTAGTAGCACACATCACAGTACTTTTAAAAAGAATATTGCAAATATAAAACGAAATAAACATGCAACACTTCTTTGTACTATCATAGTTACCTACATAAAAAATGACAGATGTCAGATTTGATGTCTAAATAATATCTGCCATCTTAAATTGTATAAAAAAGGTGCCAAAATAGAACACGCCATTTTCTTCATCCATATGAAAAGACCCAATCGGAAAATGGACGAAAAAATGTCATAGTGTAAAAGGCCTACAAAAGAAGTCTCAAAATAAGTTTAATTGTGAATGTAATTCATCTAATCTGACCCACTGTTTCTGTTCCTTTATTTAGTGCCAATTGCCAAGTCGGGAGGCCAAATAAAAACTATCTAAAATTCATGCCCGCTGGAAAATGTGCGGCTCTAACGGCGGGCATAACGACAATTCCCATTTGAAGAACGGGCCGAATGACTACCATTAAAATTACGTTATAATGTACCGCCCATTGAACAAATAAATGGATAGGAGTGTGCTTTGGAAGTGTCTGTATGCCAAAATAGAGACATTTTTTCCTTACTTCTGATGAAATGAATCAAACATTTTGAAATAAAAAATTTATGTATATTTGTTGATATACCGCACAGGAGATCCTGAGGAAAATCACTTCCAACAGGCCCTTTTTCATCTTTGGGGATGCTTTATGGAGGGTCTTTTTAAGGAAAGGAAGTAGTGAATCCGTTGTAGGAGGGAGGAAACAAGTTCGGGAAGTACGAAACGTAGAAACGACCCATTGTTACATTGGTAAATAATATCAACCGTTTGGCGTGTTTACCGATTACACCCGGTGCCTATGTAATCTATGGCGTACTCGGAGCATCTTCCAATAAGATATTGATTAAACGAGGATAGAATTAGGATCTAGAAGTCGAAACGTCTTATGTAAGCTGGCGACATCAGTTTTCTTTTTAAGCAGTGTAGATCACACTCATAGTTAATAGACACAAAGGCGAACACATCAAACGCCTAACCTTCGTTGGCTCCGTAGCTTTGATAGTCCGTTCATTTTGGTCGCAGCTCGGCGACAGTCAGCCTGCGTTCATGCCATATCTCTTTTTTTCCATTATCTATGATCACACTACTTCTTGGGATAATCTGTTCAGTGTTGCCAGTGGATGGCGCAGGGTGTAGTGGGTAGAAGGTAGTGGGGTGGCCAGTACGTGTGGGTAAGTATTGCTCGCCGGGGAACCCCACAACTTCGGTGTTGCAATATGATCAAGTCCCCCGGGGAAGGCCCGCCATAATGGGCTGTGGGTCGCGCGGTGTGGCAACCCCACGGAAAATACATCTCTACCAAGCGACGATATGAGCAAAATGGGAATTATCACGAGTTTTAACGAAATGATTGCAATAATAATAAGCTTTGGTGAAATTTCAAATAAGTTTTCAAGTTGTCGGTAACCATGAAATGTTGCAACCTGGTTGTAGGTAACACAGTGAGAGTTGGCTGCAATAAAAAATACAAGTTTGCAGTTTATACGTGGTAGAAGAGGAACCTTCAGAAAACTAAAGTAAACAAGGGTGTGAGGCTACAAAGCACCGCACAAAGTGGAGATCGATTATACTATCTCATTTTCTCGTAGGCTAAATCCTAAGTATGTGTTTGTCTCTTTTAGTGTAGCTATTTTTCGTTTCATCTAGTTTCAAATCACAACGGTGCTAAAGAAGTTTTCACTTGATAAAGCATAGTATTGAATTTATTTGAGCATAGATATACTCTCATTATACATGCTATTCTGTAAGGCTCGTAAGACTCTGTAAGGCTCGTAATCCGAAGGTCGCGGGATCGAATCCCGGCGTCAGCAAATATATTTTATTTGATTAATTTGTGTTTTTTTCTCAATTAATTAATAAAAATAATATATAGTATATTTGGTCCACATTTCAGAGTGGAAGATACTCTCAGTATCACCCTAGTCTAAGACCACCATTCAGAATTGAAACGTTGCTTAAAATAGCTTTAGCCGTGTTCGGTGACCAGATCTCAATAGCAAGGAACTTCCCCACCTTCCTCTTCCCCATCTCCTTCCCCTCCCTACTACCTTCAGCCTCACAACATATCCAATTGGGGATGCCATTGTCTCATTGGTTCCAGACGGGAGCAGCTGGGACTCTTGCGAGGTAATCACATAAAAATAAATAAAAATAAAATGGTTGGGCATATAAGACAGGCATGATATATACATCCATTAATTACGTGAGCAGTTTTTCTTCCAATATAGACCCCCCCCCCCACCAACCCTCAGTGAGATAAATTTGGGCCAATTCGTATATTCTTTTCAAGTAACGTGAGATTTTGCTGGACCCCCCCCCCCCCGTTTGTGCTCACGTAATTATAAAATGCCCTCATACTAAAAAAAATGGGTTAAAGGTCAAAGTTCAAATAGAATTTTCATCGCTTTTTGAATTGTTGAGCATTTCGCACACTACAAAATACTCTGTAAACAGGTATTTCGCACACTACAAAATACTCAGTAAGCAGGTATCGCTTCAAAAAGTACATTTCTAATTTGCTCCTACGTATTTGATAAATCAACAACAATAAATCATAAGTATTGCAAGTAGATAGGTCCTAATACATACTTACATAGTTAATTATAAGCCATGTATTTTTACGAAACAATTTTTCAATTAAGGAATTTAATTTTTACACAATAATAAAAAATAAAAACTATCTTTAGGTATGTGCCATAATATTGAAAAAATGCCAATAAGAAAGTCCAAATAAACAGGACGATTTCACATTTAAAAATATTTTTTACTAGCTCCTGTATATAATATTCTGTAACAAAATAATGTGCTTCAGGATCTATGTCATCTTAGGGGATGCTGTTTGGAGGGTCTTTTTAAGGAGAGGAAGTTCTAGAAAGGAAATTGTATTATGAGTAGGAATCTGGGGTTGGTGTGTTCAGCAGTGGCGGAATCTCTCCTAATGGGGTGCAAGGTGATGGGTCGGGAGAGAGTAGTGGTCCCTAAACCAACCACTCCCGATCCAACCCATCACATAGCTGGTGAGCAGTCACATTCGCTGCCAAGACCTGCAAACGCCTCACCTTATTAGACCAGACACTCCTGCGAAGACGTCAAATGTAGAGAACAAAGAGAACTACTTGGAATGATCTATGACAGAGGTGTTGATTATCCAATAAATGGTTCCGCGGTACCAGTGTACCCGCCTTCCAAATTGAGATCTACTGTACCATAATTATTAAACGGCCACCATCTTGAAACGCATAAACTTATGTTACTTACACACGCCTCGAGCGTATCATGTCAAATGTAAAAATATTTCCGTTTTGCAATCAAATATATACATAAATAAATGAAATATTTCTGAATGTATCTGAGCACTGAAAACTATTTTTGAAAGGTGATAAAATATGCTTTCAAGATTTATAAATATTTTTACACATAATTTTTGAAATATAAAAATTTTGCACGCAAACATAAAAAAGTTTTAAAAATGGCTCACCTTACATTTCTTTAACTAATATTACTGATAACAAAAAAAAAACAAGTACATATTTTATTAGAGAAATGTAATACAAACGTTTTCCTTACTTCACTTTTTTGTCATTACAAGTAAAAATAATGAACAAGAAATTCCCAAAGTTTCATAAATTTATTTCAAATTGCGATTTGAAAGTTTGGTTTCATGAAGTGTAGATACATTTGACTTATTTTGTGGTCTTTTCTCTTTCTAACACCGTTTATATCATATTTCTCATTGTGATACTAAGGGAGATGCAACGATTTCTATGAGATCTATATGAGTTGTTCCGAAAACTGAAAAATTAGACTGTAAGGTTAACAAACAGACAAAATGCAAATCAAGTTAAAACAGGTTAATACATCTAAAAACATCCAAATAAAAAGAAACGTATTACTAGGTGAACAAACAAAATACGAATATTTTGCTTGTGTAGTGGATTAGCTATATTTCGCAATCGATCCGGCCTAGTCCATCCGCATCGGCCGCCCAGCATTATCATTATTTTGATACCGAATACCTGCGCCCCCCGCGCCCCCCGAGTCCTCGGGGACCGACCAAATTAGGCTGGGGCCTCGCTACGTGTACTGCTTGTTCTATGTCAATAATACCTACACGCTTTATCTAGGCTGTGCTGTGCCCAATATCAACCCGCTATTCCCTGAGGGCCTGGTCAAGTTATTAGCCTATGACTGCCGATAAGTTTATCTATTCGAGTGGGACAATAACAGAAACAATGGTGTGCAATTAATATTAGTGTGTTTTAGTTTTCAATCGCAACGAAGGATTTTTTGAAGAGAAAGCGTCTTTGGCGCTGTTGTGATTTAAAACTCGCTGAAGACACTAAAAAGAGACAAAAACATACATCTACAGGATTTAGCCTACGAGAGAATGAGATAGTATAATCGGTCTACTCTTTGTGTGGTGCTCCGTATCCCTTTTAAAGGTTTCACTTCTACCGCGTGTGAATTGCACATTTTTTATCGTTCTTCTTCCTATGATCTCCTAGAAGGAATATAGGAACAATTTAGCGCAGAGGTTCCCAAAGTGGGTGCCGCGGCACCCAGGGGTGCCGCGGACAGAGGTCAGGGGTGCCGCGAGGCGTCCCTGATGTCTCTACTAAAAATCAAAATTGACATGAACGAATACAAACATTTTATGGAATGGAAAATCACCCGCGTGGTCGGTCCGCGCTCTGGGAATGGATTGGGTGGGAGGCACAGGAGTGGGGATACGGTTGTGGTGCTGCGCTTGCAGCTGCCGCGTGCCGCATTCGCTTGTAGTTTTTTTCATTCAAGATTTCATAATTCAGGAAAAAACTACAAGTGTGGAAGAGAATAAATGGGTGATGATAGAGGCAAAGATTGTTTTCCAATATTGCAACAGTACATGGCCCATAGCGGAGTTAAGATTTCAAATAACTTGCTGACCCTTTTCACAGAGCACCTATCACAGTTAACTGACTGGTTTACCAAGTACTTCAAGTATCCGATTCTAAGTGGAAAAGCTGTAAGGGTCCTCATTCCCTTTGCTACTTCATATCTGTGCGAAGCTGAATTTTCAGCGGTTGCAGTTATAAAGAGCAAATATCGCTCAAAAATAAACGTGGAAAAAGAAACGAGGAGTAGCTGTATCAAGCCTTATTGTGCAGCGAGCTGCAGGCTCACCCAAAAAAATGATCCTCCGTCCTGGGGGGGGGGGGGGGGGATACCCGAGGTCCCGGTCCCCGGTACTCGGTCCCGAGGCTACCACAGATAGACATTATATGACAGGGGTGCCGTGAGAAATTCAAATTTTCTAAGGGTGCCGTGACTTGGAAAAGTTTGGGAACCCCTGATTTAGCGAATTATGTGTTTCCTCACTTCTACAATATGGGTATCTTCAAGGCCCATATTCACTCATTCCTAAAATTCCAAAATACTCTCCACACAACATTCCCAAAGTTGACATAGTTCCGGATTCCGGATGGACATTATTTTTATCGGGGCCTCCTGTGTGGAATTAATATAAATAAAAATAAAGATAATAATTTTTTTTAGTTTTTTATTTAAAAATGCAATTATTACACACTATAATATAATTTTTACATTTTATTTTAAGTGTTTTTTTTATGATTCCTTTAACTTTAATTAATCACAACACTTTGTAATGCTTAAATCACATCTACGGGTACCTACTTATTTGTCTTTTGTTATTTTATTAATTTTAATTTTATCCTGACAAAGTTTGTTGATAATTTTGATTAACCAAGTGGCGTATGCGAAGTGATATGTTTTCTATCATAGAAGTAGAAGATAACACTAATAATCTAAACGAAAATATAAAAGAAAACAAGAAACAGAAAAATAGAAAAAGATAATGGTCGCTCGGGACTTGAACCCAGAACCTCTCGTCAGTATCGATTCAGCCATTGCCATCTTCTGTCAAACCGTCAAAATTGTTGATAACCGTCATAATTGATTATTAATTAATTATGATTATTTATAATCGTCATAATTGATTATTAATTAATTATAATTTTTTATAACCGTCATAATTGACAATTGGCGGCAATGGCTGAATTGTTACTGACGAGAGGTTCTGGGTGACCCAAGCGACCATTATTTTTTTCTATTTTTCTGTTTCTTGTTCTCTTTCATATTTTCTTTTAGATTATTATTAGTGTTATCCCTTTCTTCAATGATATATTACATTGATGGGAATAACCTTCAAAAGTTATAAAAAGAGACTTTTTCTTGTAAAAAAATTATTTGTTTTCATTTAATAAAAATCAAAACAGTCGTTTTTAATTTATATTTTCTGAGACACTATTAGCGTGCACTTTAGAATATGATGTTTTCGTATAAGAACTCAACATTAACGGATATTGTTATAACATGTAACTGTATAGGCCCCGTAGATAATAATGTATATATGTAAAACCTAAATAAATAAAAAATAAAAAACACTGCGTAGCTACTACCTATAGAAGAAAGGGGGGAGGCTCTGAAGAGGAGACTTGCTGGGAAGGCTAATCAAAGGCTGTATGAGTTTATTTATTTATTTATTATGAATTAACGCCGATTTACGGCTTTTGCATAGGAATTCAATAATTTAAAATTGATACAGAAAATACATAGTTTAGAAAAAAAAATTCATATAACGAAAAAATAAAAAGTGCATATAGAAGTGACAGCGTTAAGTACAAATAGTAAGATATTATAAATACAAATATGAAGAAAAATAAAATCTCATATATATGTATAGGTGCAAGATTTTTTGAACTAAAAAAAATCGTAAAGTACGTAGTAAAAATAAATTTAAACATTCCAGAAGTAAATTGATGAAGAATATAAACAGTCAAAGTATATTTGATTATAATCCCACTGAAAAGCGCTGACAAACAGCTTTAATTAAATAATGTTTGTATATTGATAATATTTCAATATTTATCACATTATCAACAACATATGTATTACCAAGTATTTGCAGGTGATTTGTTAAGAAATATAATTCAGCATTAGATCCTATATTGTTACAATTGTAAGATAATTTGTGATGAACTAATCTACTCGGTACATGAAAACACATTAACGAAAGAAGTTCAGGGGAGTTCAACACGTTATTAACAATTTTAAATAAATATAATAAGTTAGAACAAATTTGATATTTCTTCAATGTGTGAAAAAGATCCTCTTATGGCAAGAAGTAAAACGTACAAGCAACAAAAATATAAGCATAATATTTCCTTTGACAGGGATTTTGTCGATAAAGGTATGTAAATAATTATGTTAATCGTTGTGGCGCTAGAAGCGTATGGTTTGTGGTAATTTCCTCTGGCGCTGGAGGGAACAATAAGCCAAACAGCCTTCACTAGAGCCTTCAACCCCAACTCACCCCAACACCTCCCATATCCCCTCCGCCCTCCGCTGGGACTCATATGGGTAGTCAAATACTCTACAGCTTGGGTGGGATGTGAATTGTTGTGTTGACACCAATTTCATTCATTTTTATTAAGGAAATTATAACTTCCTTTGTTACGCGATCAAATTCAGCAGTACCCCATTTTACGGTAGAGACACATTAAAAATCGTTAATTATTACGTTATATGAAGTATATAATCATTATAGATTTAAACTAAGTATTTTTACTTTATGTATGCAGTTATTACAGAATTGAAAATATGTGTCTATATATTTGGGAGTTAATGATAGAAGTGCCTTTACCAGTTTCTGGAATTTTGACTTGGGTACGAGAAACTACTCTAAAACATTTTTTATTTATACATATTATAAATTAAAGTCCTCCGCTGCATCTGTCTCTCTATTCACGATACATTCAATAACTACTGAACGGATTCTGATGCGGGTTTCACCAATAGATAGAGTGATTCATGAGAAAAGTTTAAGTATATAATTTGTCAAGGTTTTGTGTAAATTGGTTGAAATATATCATTAATGTCTGCATGTGGTGAACGAGCGACACAAGCGTGCGGTGTGGATTTGATTTGTATGCAAATGAATATATGGCGATGTGAGTTAAAAGGTTAGGTAACACTCCAGTACTAGATGGAGTTATATTTCGTTAGCCACAGCAACGCATGGCGGGGTCAAATAGTTTTAATGAAATTAATATATTTTTTCAAATTAATTAAATTATAGCCTAACTAATGTATAAATCAAAATTTGGTTTCATTGTTTTTTAGACCAAGATTTTAAAGTTTAGATTTTTTAAAGTCCAAATTTTAGTCAGTAGGTAGTAAATAATATTGTAGTACCTAGTCATAGAAAAGAAAACATTAGATATAAGATGTCAAATTTTATATCTAAATAAAATACACAATAATAAAAAAAAAAATTTGACTTAGGTAACAGAAAGTACTATGAGTAGTAATTATTTGAATGAAATTAATTTTATTTAATTAAATTATAGCCTGACTGATGTATAATTCAAAGTATTGTTTCATTTTTTTTAGGCTAAGAAGTTTAGAGACTATATTCGTATCTATATTTATATGGGTTCCATGCCAACTCAGAATGAAACCAACTCGGAACCTTTTAACCATTTTTTTTATCATCACTCTTGATGCCTTTCTGAGGTGGTTCTGAGTTGGTTTCATTCTGAGTTGGCCGGTCACCAATTTATATGATGACAATCAATATATCTTTGCGTAGTATAAAATAAAGTCGCCCCCCCTGTCTGTGCGCTTAAATCTTTTAAACTACGTAACACATTTTAGAACGCGGTTTTCACCAATAGATAGAGTAATTCAGGAGGAAGGTTTTTAGGTATATAATTTGTCAAGGTTTTGTATAAATTGATTAAAATATATAAATAAAGGGAGCGGGCTGTGTGGATTTGCTTTAACAGATGGCGTTGGTTATAAAGGTTGGGTAATGGTGTCGAGTTGTGTTTCGTTAGCCACAGCAACGTGTTTCCGGGTCTGCTAGTATATTTATATGATGACTTTAATGGGGGTGAAATAGTTGGGTGTAAAAACTTAATTACAAAAAACTCGTGACCTTTCTCCATTGGGATGAAAAGAATGTGTGTATCTCGTTCTGGAATTGTGTAAAGGCGCAAACCAAATTGTTTGATTCATGACAAAATATATTTACCCGTACTAGGGTACTTGCTGAATTTTGAATTCCTCTTTTTTCGATGTGGTATAATTATCTCGACAGAGATTTGACAATTCGAGGTGTTGGTGTAGTTCAATTCTGCAGTGGAAACACAATGAGCTTTCGACTTTCATAAAAACAATTTTTAATTAAAATAGGTAATTTAAAAATCAAAGCCGCCAAATCTCGCTCACCCGTGGAATAGTAAACACGGTCCCAGGGAACGAGCGTCATCTTATAATAATAATCTGCGATCGCCACGTCTGGTGTAGGTCAATCGCGCCAAGGCAATCGACACCCGACACCAGACTCTCGCACCGACACCCACAGGACTAACCGGGTGCCATTCTCTTAATCCAAATAACAGTCCTGGAAACGATTTTATCGAAATGAAAATTATTTTATTAAGAAAATGAAGAGTATTATTAGAGACAAATGAATTTACACATTCAAAAGAGTATACATCACTGTTCACTTTTGTATTATCAATTTATATTAAAATAGTGTATAAATTGAACTAGTAGCTACCTAAACAACTTACTCTGAAACGATACCTCTAGTCAACATTCATCTGAAAAGTTACAAAAACTCTTACGAAACTGTAAAAAATGTAACAATTTGAGAATGACATTTTGCAAAACCATCGATTGTTCAATAAAAATTCAATTTTCGAATAAACTCTTTAAATTCATGAATTTAATCGAAGTACTCATCTATGGCAATAACCAAAATTGAATTTGAATTTAAGCAAGTATTTTAAATAGGTACATATGGTAGGTACCTACCAATCTTATAATATACGAAAATGAATGTTTGTAATACATCAAAAATTAAAATTTATAAAAAAAAATGCAATAGGTGGCACGCTAGCTGTTTGAGAATCTGAATATACCGGAAGTGAATATATGGAACGTGGTAGAGAGGAAGGGTACACTGGAGAGGGTTCGCGGGACGGGGAGTGGGAGAGGGGAGAAGGAAGGCGAGAAAGGTGGAGCGGGACGAGACGGAAAGAACACGCAGGGAGAAACAATTTATTTATTAAGTGATATTGCAATGCATGCCAGGAACCCCCTAATAGGAAAATATCTTAAACGCCCCATTGCTGACACTCTGGTCAATACATTTTTTTCTAAAAAAAATAAAAAATAATTATGCCTTCGTGAAAGTCGTCTCCACTATGGCAAAAAACTTTTTTTTTACACTAATTTTTCGTTTCAGTAATTGTCGCTTTCCCGAACAAAGAATCATTCTGATTAGCGATGTTAAATAATAACTGTTCAACTTATGCATTCGTCTCACGGCACCGCGGGTGCATTGCTTCTCAACGGCTGATGGCGGTATATCCACTCATACTACAGCCACAGTCATTTGCATAGCGTGCTATCTTGTCACGGGGCTATTATAATATTATTGTATATTATATGGCGCTCAACGGTGGCTTCCTTTACTAGGAAAGAGATTATCCCAGAGCTAAGATAAATAATATTCTCAAGTAGGTACTAATTAAATGTATTGCTAGTACCTGGTTATGAATAAATTTATTGTAGACTTACTTAGAATAGGAATGTACCAAGTACGTCATCGGGAAGTCGTGTTGACAAAAACTCTCAGTAAATCACGTTCAACCAGCTGAACTTATAGGATAAGTGGAGTTAGGTTAGGTTTTCTTCGGTTAGGATCAGGCCACCCCAGGGAGTTCGCTACGTTTAGTGACTTACCAAGGTGACCGGGTTCATGGGGCGAGGTTTGTCGTTGGTGACATTTGCGTCAAGTTGCTCAAGCCGGACTCTCTTGGTCTATCGCCTTGTACTGCAGTTGAAGGGATACACTGATCCCCAGATTCCTATCCACCAATCATACATTGTTTTCATCCCAGAACTTCCTTACATTCCTTTCCTTAAAAAAACCCTTTATGTAGCGTCCTCTAAGATGACATAGACCCTTAGGGAATTTATTTTCCTCACGGCCTTCCGTGTGAAGCAAATTAAAAAAAAACCTAACAGGACTAATATTATTTCATTTATATCCTTTTAATACTTTTGGCGATTATTATTTGTAGGTTCCTACTAATTTTTTTTCAATTATTCAGTAAAAATTACACGTCTAAGAAAAGGTTAATAATTTTCCCCGCCGTGAATTTTCCGTGGTGAATATTTTCTCAATATCGTATAATAGGTTTTTAATTGATTAAATCCCTTGTACCCTAACCCTATACTTGACACTTCTTTAGGACTGTGCACGTTTTTTAGCGATATGTAGCAGATTTGAAACGTAAACCTCCTTGCGCAGTAAGCATCTGGGTTGCAAGGTAAAAATATTTTTACGATACCTGTACATGTAAGCAGGTTTAAAACTGAAATACTTTAGGTAATGCGCTTAAAATTATGCGAATGCAATGCGCAGAACATGTTTTTAAAGCCTTAGCGGTGTGTTTATCAAATCTTTAAGATAATGTGCTAAAAATGATAACATGTTTTGTAAAACTCTAAGCGGTATGTTTATAAGGTAAAAATGTGCATAAAATGATAACATATTTTGTAAAACACTTAGCGGTATGTTTACCAGGTCTGTAAGGTAATGTGCCAAAAATTATAACATGTTTTGTAAAATTAAAGGTATGTTTATCAGATCTATAAGGTAATGTGCTTAAAATGACAAAATGTTTTGTAAAACCCTTTGTAGTATGTTTGTGTGCTTAAAATGATAACATGTCTTGTAAAACTCTTAGCGGTATGTTTATAAGATAATGTGCTTAAAATAAAAACATATTTTGTAAAACTCTTAGCGGTATGTTTACCAAGTCTGTAGGGTAATGTGCTTAAAATGATAACATGTTTTGTATACATAAATGTTCAAGGCTAACCAAAGTCAAATCCATTCGTCTATGTCCTATAATATTATGTTCGATATCCGGTGATATTTATAAGTCTCGCACCCACCGAGCCCCCCTTCCCAGGGGATTCCCCGAGCAATCTCCGCCGAGTGGCGGGACTCAATTAAACTTTAAGATGATATGCACACCCCGTGCCGCCCCCGCCCTCGTCGCCGCCCCACTAGCCGCCCCCAAGCCGCCCCCGAGCCGCCCGCCACCCCGGGACCGAACAGATAACACTTGTGTTTTTAGTTGCCCCGCGGTTTGTTCTTGTTCTCGGTCGGAACGTGCATTGTCAAGTCTCACGTGTTGCCAGTAGATACACTTTTATTTGTATACTGTACGAAACGTTTGAATGTGCATAGAGGTATTAAGAAGAAGATTATAACTATTGTAGCTACTTTAATAATTAGGTTAAGAAGTGTATAAAGAGTATTATAAAGAAGCATGAATTAAAAATGTCAATTGTAAAATAAAATTAAAGACATATTATGTTAATATAATAGAAGGTTTATTGCAAAATAATATATGACATTAAACAAGTTAAATGTTATTTGGTAAGGATTAACTAAGACTCTATTGAAAATATTTATCAGGGCGTGAATAATTCTCGAAGAAAAATTCATTAGTTAAATTTAACTGTACCCGAGAAGCATACGGATGCAAGTCCAAAATTTGAAGAAATGAGTTTTTGATGCAGACTTGAAGTAAATAATCATGTTTATCAGTGGCAGAAATGATACAGGTCCTACCATGACGAAAAAATAGGATTTTCAAAAATGCATACGGATGTAACTACCATGATGCAACAATTATCTTAGAAGCAGAAGGATGTACCGTGGACTTGCATCTTTATGATTTAATTGCATTTTGAGTATTATGTAGTATTACGACTCAAATTATACATTACTACGCTTTCTATGGAAGTAAACAATTTTTAAACATTGATTCTTTCATAATGTCACATGTCATAACAAAATATTCCACTTCGTTTAGAAGCAGAAGGACTCAAGTCTGTTTTTTTTTTAAATTATATTTTTAAAGACTTTACACATAAAATATTTCGTTTTATTTGATCGTTTTTAAAACAAAACTAATTGATTTAATAAAAACTTTTTATTTTATCCATCAGCATGGACATCCGAAGAAGTTATGAGACCATAGTTAGAGAAAAAATAGTTTTTTGTCTCTCCTGGACATTTACCTTTTTGGACTTGCATCCGTATGCTTCTCGGGTCGAGATTTAAATGTCACATTGTTCTAGTAATTTTAATTTAGATAATGATCTAATAAGGGCGTTTAAACATCACGGCCAAGTTTTTTAATTTAAAAGATGATAAAGATAAACAATGATATAAAATCTAATAATATAATTTGATGATTCCCGATGATTCTGGCATGTTTGGTTCCGTCCAGTGCTGCCAGGACGTCCTCCCTCTGAACTCTGAACTGAAGTTAGCAGCGCGACCCGGTTCTTCTTGACTGTCAAAATCAAAAATGTGAAATAGAGATGTGGGCAGCTGATCGACATACTTGGAGCGAATCAAGAAACGGGATAAGATGATTCATATGCCAAATCACCCGTTATGCTATTGTGTATTTTGGAAAACCTGACACAACAACCTGGGTTGGTGTATTTACTATTCACTACAAAACAAACATGGAGTTCGAATAACATTTTTGTTGAATTTTCACTTTTTTATTTGAATTCGAGCAAGTATTTTTTTTTAAATGTAGATTGTCGATTTACTATTTCGAAATACCAATGTTTTTCCTCTTATCCTATCTAAACTCACGAACTGTTTTCTTTTTCAGTTTTTAACGGTAGTAAGGGAAAATTATTTTATTTTGAACATATGCATTATGAATTATGTATATCAATAATTATTATCTAATTAAATATTTTGACTATATTAATTGACTAGAGTAGCTACTATTACAACAACTTGCAATGTGATTATAATTGGACTGTATTTCTCAGTTCCCTTTTAATTATTTTTAATTCATTGCCGAAATTTACAACGCATATTCCACCCTCGCATCCTTTCCAGTATAAATAATAATAAATGTCCTCGTACCGCCACCCCGACCCCGGATTTCTGTGAACCGAACCCTTCACTAAAAACAATATCGCCATATTAAATGTCCTCACTGTTCTCAGCTAACTGCCATTACTTCACACAGAAACTCGATACTCGAATCAAATGCGATCAAAAACCCGAAATGATCGTCAAAACGCATTAAATCACGACCCAGTTACAGACAAAAATGGGCGTTATGGACACCCGAACCCGTATATCTTCAAATCGGTATTCAAATATCCTAAAGAGGGTGTAATACCAAGTAATACTCTGGTAAAAATGTTTTCGTTATGCTCCGCTCGAAGGGAAATAGTGTATTAAAATACCATCGAGTTTTGAATAGGCGCTCGGAATGAAGGTTGAATGAATAACCTGGTAAAGGTGCCGAACCTTTTGTTGGCTGTAAGTGTTTGCGAACGCCCATTTAACGGTTCAATTTTTGAGATTTATTTTATTTTACAATCAATTGGATATCCCAACAAAACGCCCATGCCCCCTGCATACCCTTTTATGGAGTTTGACGGTGGCGGGATGAAATGTTATGCCTGAAGGGCAATTCGATGCTCACCGATTCTTTTAATCGTTTTATTTTTTTTTAAGGTGGGTTGTTTTTAATTTCGGAACCCTTTTAATTCGTTAAAACGTGTCTTTCCAAAGGTTTTTTTTAGAAATTCGTACACACTTAACGAAAGCGTGTAAATACTAATAAACGCATCTTAAAAGAAAACATTATTGTTTTTAAAAAAGTTTAACAAAATTGAACCCTTGATAATGCAGAATAACTTTTTATATCATAAATCATAACAAAATATTTATACTATCACTACATGTACATACTTCCACATCCACATATAGAACTTCATTAGATTATTCGACGGCTTAAAATTGTGCGTACATTAATTAGAACATAATATTGATGACCGATAAGATTGGTGACCGGACAACTCTACAACATGCAACTTCAACACCTCCTTTGAAAAGTCATTGAAAGTGATGAAAATTTTTTGTTAAATAGGTTACGTTAGGTTAGATTATAGGCTTTGTTTCAATTTTTTTTTTCATTATGATGACTTTTCAATGGGGTGTTGAAATGCCACTTTGTTGAGTTATCGTTGAACCATAAATATTATTATATTATCGTAGTGTTGTGCTGTTGGCTGCACGATAAAATATCAGAACGATGTCATATTCGCCACAATTTCAATAATGTCCTAAAATTCTGTGTCAAAAGCCGGACATAATAAATAAATAATTTATCTTCCGGGATATTATGCCTTATAGCGATACCTCTTTCTTTCGGACAGAGTTACATTATCTATCATCAGGACAGTTTTGTCCATGTAATAATAATGTGTAATATCCCAAAAACAAATCACGGTAAGACTTGACCGTAAAAATCTCAAATCATATCCAAATTATCTATCTCTTTTAAAAATGTTTCTACTTCGATAAATAATTGAAGTCTAATTTAAAACAGCAAGAAGTAATCATATTTGATGAAAATTAATGATGGGTTGTTTAAAAAAAATTGAACAATTCATCAAATATTTAAAGATAATTGTTACGTTTTGTGAAAGTTCTATACAAGTTCTGCGATTATTTCAGTTTTATGAAGCAACTGGCATATAATGATATAATAATAGAACTTGAATAGAACTTACACAGAACATGAAAATTAACATCAAATGTTTGATGATTTGTTCAATTTTTTTAAACAACCCTTTCTAACTTTGAATTTTGATGAATTGTTCAAATTCAGTGAAACTCCGTCCCTAATATTCTTATAATGTGGTGCACCGGTGAGGCATAATATTTATTATCGACTTCTATGACATTTATTTGTAAAATGTGTATGTTATTTTCTTTTACCAAATCAATTTTTCTAATGAAAACAATAATGAAACCACAAGAATTCTCGTAATACTGAGCGTAATACAGATAAATAAAAATATCTGTTGATCGAATCGTTTGCTAGAACAAAGCCACCATGAAACAAAAAAAACCGCTCCCCACATCCTGTCTCCCAAACCAAATCGCATTACAACCTCATCAATGTTCTCACAACACACAAAGTTATATGAACCTTGTTCATGGTTAAAAAAATCTTGCTAAACAATAGACCCTTTACGAAATTTCATCTCCCTGACAAGCGTTCACCATTCAAAAATTGGTTTAAGGATATCTTAACAATTATCTTAATACCTTAACAAAGCTGTTAGTGATACATGCTTTTATTGTGTGATTGAGGTAGAAATCTCCATTATTCTAAGGTAGGTTACTTACATGTGTTCTTATCTATATTTTATTGAATTAATCGATTTAGATAGCTATTTTTTGTGCCTACACGTGAAGTAGAAAAAACCCCTGCCATAAGTCACCCCAAATAGTGCGCGACGTTTGGTGAATTAGCAGGAGTGCTGGGTTCATGTGGTAAGGTTTGTCCGGGTCTTGGCGGCGAACGCGTCTGCCCACTAGCTGCACGGCAGGCCGGATCGGGAGAGAATGGTTGAGGGAGTCCCTTTGACTTCTCCAGCCGTACTCCCTCTGAACATCGCCTTGCACCGCAATGGGAAGGATAGATTCATACGTCCGTCACTCCTAGACACACTAACCCCCGATTCTTACCCACCCCTAATACCCTTTTCCTTCTCAGAACTTCCTCTCCTCCTTTCCTAAAAAGACCCTCCACACAGCATCCCCAAGATGATATAGGTTCTGAGGGGAATTATTTTCCTCAGGGTCTCCTGGGTGAAGCTATTGTCATAGAGATATGTAATAGTAGGTACCTAATATATCAATGGCTAATGTAAAAAAAAAACTAATGTGACCATGTTATTACAATTTAGGAATAGTAAGAGACTAACGGTTACTTGGCTGAATTAGATTAGCGAGTATTTTTGAATAGACATAACAAAACATATTGAAATAATACCCATGCATCAGTCATGAAGGTGAACAAATTCAAATCCTAGGTATTGAAAGATCGGCTGTAAAAACGTTGTGTTTTAATAATATTGTGAAAAATTGTGAACGATGAATACTTGCAGCAAGTAGATAGATGCAAGTAAATATGGAAAGACTGATAATAACATTGGAAGAAGAGTGTATATAGGAAACTCCATTAATTCATTGCAACACGCCATACATACATGACTATGTATTTCTTGTTCATTAATTCTTCATTACAGCCATCATCTCTTACAGATCATTCCCTTAAAACAAGTTTTTGATTAATTCTGGGCGTCCCTAACATTTTCCGAATCTATTTTCTTCATTCATCCGCTCTATATTTTTCTATAACTAATCTCGATGTTGGCTAAATAGCTGTGTTTCCTCCCTCCATTCTGGCTGGTACTGCCAGATGACGAGATAGGTATCCCACCCGACATAAGTGTTTTCATATCTTTACTTGCAGATGCTTGCAGCATACGCAAGATGTCATTCATTACCCTGCGAGTAGCCGCCTTTTATGTTTATCTGTTATCTTTTTTTAATTAGTTTATCCCTGACTTGCTTTATGTTATTCGCATTTTGTATATTATGTAAGCACTTGCATACTGCTTCCTAACACCGTATGCAGGGACACTGGAGGTCTAGATTCGTTCAAACTTAAATGTAGATTCGTTTTTTCAAATTAGAGTCCTTGCGAGAGCCTTGAAGGAGTAACCATCTGTTACTTATACCAAGGCGGGTAAGTGGTGGATAACCTCCAATGTTTCCTCCCTCATACAACAAGTTCACTTCTCCCTCCCCTTAAAAAAACCCTCTATACAGCATCCTCTAATATGGCAAATGCCCTGAGGGATTTTTTTCCTCTGGGTCTCCAATGTAGAGTTAATATGTATAATTTTGTACAAACACTAGTTAAAAATGCTTAACCAATCACAGAGGCACACTTTCATAAATTTCTAGTAATAATATCTCAAGAAATTCAATTGTGTAAATTATTGTAAATCGTATTTCCCTAGTACGCCTGGTACACGATAACGAGCAGTGGCGCCCCGTGGCTAGCGGCCGGCTGGGCGCAGCGCCCCCTCCTGGGTGCTGCGGCCTCCTGTGGGCCCGGCGGGGTGCCACTGGAATCTGGCAGCGGGGGGCCGTCGGGCTGCGGTCCGGTGGGGGGCCCCAAGACCTACTGTTCAAATAACAATATGGAAGAGAGTAAAATTGATCACATGATATATTAAAACGATTAAGATTAAGAGCAAAATAAAATTAATAGTAGGTGGGTTATACAGAAAAAAAAGATGTTTTCAATGTGACGTCATAATTGCGGTTACTCTCGATTTGAAGTCGACCTTTCTCATGTAGGTTTTACACCATCTCTTTTTTCAGCCCGATTCCCGTAAAGACAAAAATTTTCGCTTTAAGGCTCCGCAAGCGGGCTCGAAAAGAAAAAGATAGAGATATACGAAATTACGAATGTTATAGGAGAGCGCTAACATTTACAGCGCCAAAGTCGATGCGAAAATTGCGAAAATGTTTAATTAAATACGACTCGTTTAAAATAAAGCAAAAATCTCTTGGGGAGCATCTTAAATATCATTTAAAGAAACACTGTGAATTTTTTCACAAATATAATTTATAAGATAATAGAAACAGACTTGTTTTTAATCATTTTTGGAGCATAATTGGCGATCTTTTTCTGTCGAGGTAATTTCATATAATTTGCGTTTCGGCTTGGGCAGCATCTAGACATTATCTTTAAAAATAAATATATATTTTTAAGAGCTCAATCTATTCTGCACTATATCTTCTCATTTTTGAACTGATCTTTTAAGATATCATCTAATTTTATTAAGTTGACAACTTTTAATTGCTCATCTGCATTTTCATTTCAATCTAGCGCTGGATTTCTGCTTGAGAAAGATAATATGTTAAATCACCCAGCTCTTCATCGGTTCTAGATTTGAGATTCATGTTTTCCAGTGGTTTGAGATCTGAATAAACTGTAAATGGTTTACCTATCAACCAGTATTGCCAGTATCTCACTGCTTCTTTTATAGCTAAGCATTCAAGTAAATTGCTTATTTCTTTTTCTGGGCGCCATTTAGTTTTTTCAAAAAGTAAGCTACAAGTTTTTCTATTCCATCAGATTGTGTCTGTTTTAAAATAGCTCCAAGACCTTCTAGAGAAGCATCTGTATATATATTAATTGGTAAATCTTGATTAAAAATTTACAGGATTAGTTGTGATGATAGCAGGTTTTTTATCGTTTCAAAAGCATTTTGGCATTTATCAGTCCAAATAAACTTTCGGTTTTTCCTTAGTAAGTTATCCAAAGGATCTAGTATTATTGCGCTCTTTGGAATGTACTCATGATAAAAATTGATTTTTCCTAGAAATTTTCGCACATTCTTTTGAATTTTACATGGATTTTTATCCTTTTTTATTATGTTCTGCATTTCCAAATGTTCTCTTATTCATTAATCATTTTTTGTTGACCATATGTTCATACTTTTTTACTTCATTAAACAAATCCACAGTATCTTGTAATCCTTCACCATCGATCTCTTTAAGTATGAATTATGGTAGTCCGGAAGCAACAAGATCTATCAAAGTACCGGTGTCGATTGATCTTCTCATATCCAAATAGAAGTTTTTCTTTTCTGATAGCATAATCCAACAGAGAACCATATTTATATCTAAAAGATAGTGCGTATGTGACAGGGTTCCATCCTTTATTTGCGAATGATTCACAGGATTTGTTTATCTATGGTGACATTGGTGACCACTCTTGAGTTCATTGTTAGTTTTATAATCATGGAATTGTATCAATCTACACAAGTTTTATCTATGAACAATCTGAGTATTTATATTTTTTTCCATCCGTGGTCACATCAAACTGAAAACATTCATTTTCAAATACTTCTATCCACTGGCTTGGATTTGTATTTTTGGTACCGAATTTTTCTATAACAATTGTTAAGGCGATGTTTTTTAAGTTCTGTTGCTTATCTTCCATTAAGTTTACAATCAATCTTCCCAATATATCTTCTTCTTGATATATTTGTAAACTTTTTCTTCACTTGTGACTATTTTTGTAATGCTAAAAATATTCGACCTGCCATCGTCTCCAGGTAATAGCGTAAATTCGAATTGAAGTTTCTCCATTTTTGGTTTAAAACGAAAAATGTCGTTTTATATTAAGTTGAGAGGTTTAATTCCTTTCTATTAATTTATAAATAAAACACTTGTGTTGCGAAGTTTAACAAAGAAACGATATTTATGTTTATTTATATGATCTTCCTTTGAATGGTTTAAACTAAAATTGATATTTTACAATAAAATAATAGAACAATAAAACAAGTGACAATTGATAATTACATTCTAACTGATACTACAGGATTCAAATTTAAATGGAATATATTCCTTTCATTTAAAAATTATATGTCGTATATTTACGGCCCTTTCCAGAATGGAATATACTCTCAGTATCGCCCTGGTGTAAGACCACCATTCAGAATTGAAACGTTGCTTGAAATGGCCTTAGCCATATTTGGTGACTAGATATGAATAGCCAGGTACTTCCCCACCTTCCTCTTCCCTATTTCATCCCCCTCCCCACTACCTTCAGCCTTAAGACATACTCCAATTGTGGTTGCTATAGTCTCACTGGCTCCGGACGGGAGCAGTTGAGCCTCTTGTGAGGTATTCACAAAAAAAAGTAATAATATCTCACAAGTATGTACCTACTTAAAAACACAGCTTATTATTTAATATAACATCTCACACAGACGCCTCATAGACATTCATAAAAGTACGTCTGAACGCGATGACATTCGATTCCAAAATTTTCCCGCTACAAAAAACCAGAAATGTGTAATTTTTAAATCAGATTTTAAACGTATTGACTCTTTTCCACAAAAAATTATAAATTGATTTAGAAAGATTGTTCTTTTATCTAGTAAACACATGTTTTAAATTTTGAGAAAAAATATTAGTTTTTAGTATAATAAGTTTATACTACACGTCGTTGGCAGATTTGTAAAATTTTCTAAAAAGATTTTGTATTGTACGACACCCATTTCAAATCATATAATCATGCAGTAAAATAAATCAATGCATTATCTGGGAAACGTATGTTTCAGAATTTTAATTTTAGTTTAAATAAAATCATTAAAAATATATACGTACATGTTTTTCTTGGCGAAAATTGGTCCGAAAAGACATAATTTTAATAGTTTTATAATCGCCTTTCAGCATTTTTGGATGTAGGTATAAATTAAAGCAAATTTGGAATGAAATAAAATCGATATTGAGTTATAATTTTTAAAAGCTGGTACGGAGAATAATTAATCTTTCTCATTGGAACCGCCCTGTACGATCGTAAGAACATCTTTCGACGAAATGCGGCTATCGGCCGCTGGCTGGTTAAACGCCCTTAACGAGGATTATGCCACAAACGCGCCTTCATCTCTGGCGTTAGGGTAAAAACTTTTAAGAGTTGGTGTCTTAACATCATTTAAGCACAGTATTTAACGCGTTAGCGCGATACGAAGCACCGCATTTAAGAAAACTATCAAGTGTCGTATACGGCCGATTCGTACAAAGTCTCGCAGTTACTCAAATATTATAAAACTTGTGAAACTGAATATTGTGATCAAGGTTATCATGATTACGTTCAATTACTCATGAAAAGCGTGTCAACTTTTCATCGTCGATTTTCAAAAACCAAAAACAAATTACACATAACAAAACATCTGACATCACAATAATACTACAAACTCGTCTCTCAGGTACTGGACCGGTGCGCGGCAGTTTGCAATTTGATTGAAGGCTGGCAGTTGGGTAATTTTGTTTATAACCCACGCCCGCGTCCTTCGGGGCCCGTGAGTCCGAGAGACCCGCTGGGTCCGACTCCGAGCCCGAATACCTTACCTACTTTATACACGTGAGTTTGGATTTTATCAAGGAGACCGACGCGCACGCCGCCGATTTTGTTTTCTGCAATTTAGTATGCATTATTTTCGTGGCAAGTTTTATGCTTCGCTTTTTTATGTGACTACCGCATACACCCGACTATCCGGAGCCAGTGAGACTATCGCAGCCCCATTCAGTATAAGTTGTGAGGCTAAAGAGAGTAGATAAATGAAGGAGATATGGAAATAGAAATTGGGAAGTACTTCCCTGTATATCCTATAGTACTGGATATTCACTAAACACGACTAAAGCCATTTCTAGCAATATCTATGTGTGGTGCAAATAATAAATATATATTAAAAGCCTGCAATTTTGCACGTCGGGATTACAAGATTTATAGTCCAGGATCTTTACCTCTCGACAATAATCTGGTCTCCTTCAACGGAAGCAATCTTTCGAAAAAGACCTTTTTTGTTTTTTTTTTTAAAGAATGACAAATATTCCCGGGTTACGAATAACCCAACAATGTTTGAATATCTACTACCACCACAGAAAGCTGGAGGACTTAGCCAGCCGAGGAATCGAACACGCGACGCCCGGGTGGGACCCAAACGCTATGCCCACTCAACCACTCCATTGATATGCTTGGTGTAACTCTAAGCTCGGGTGTGGGGGCTCCATTGAAACCAGAGTTAAGTTAGCCTCTCAGAAACTGGGCGTACTGTACAGGGCCCGCAGATACTTTAATAGTACACAACTGCTAACATTGTACAAATCGCAAGTGCGCCCCACGGTTGAATTTGGCAGCCACCTCTGGTCTGGAGCTCCAAAATACCTAAAAAAAACCTTGACTCTGTGCAGAAACGGGCTGTCCGTTTGATGGATTCTCCCATCTTAAAGACGAATTGCAATCTTTAGAGCACAGGCGTCAGGTGGGAATGCTGTCCTTGTTCTACCGGTATTACAATGGAAAATGCTCCGAGGATCTAGCGTCATTGATCTCCTCGGCACCGATGCATAGTCACATGAGAACGGGTCGTTTCTACGACTTGTTCTTGAGTTCAACAGCTCGGCTGTGGAACGATTTGCCGGCCTCTGTGTTTCCTTCCTCCTACAACATGGGTCTCTTCAAGACCCATGTTCATACCTTCCTTTCCTCAAAAAGACCCTTCACACAGCATCTTCAAAGATAACATAGGCTCTGAGGGAAATTATTATCCTCAGGGCCTCCCGTGTGGATTTAATGTTAAAAAAATGTTCTTCGACATTATTAAAAAAAATGATAATGTGCTTGCAAAATGAAATTAAAATGTTAATCAACATACAACAAATACATAATACGCAATAGGTACTCGAGTACAGAAGGGTGATAGGTGGTTGTTGTATCGTTGTATGAATGGGAAGAAAGGGAAATGAAGTAAGGCGGGGGAGGAATGCTGGTGAGAATAGATAGTGCTTCTTTAGTTTTGACTTAGAGGTACATAGTGTTTGCGAGGACCCTTACATCGAGGCCAGATCCTTTCAAATACGTGTTTCTTTCACTGTGAATGAGCAGTGAATCATACAAACAGCTATTACCTAAAAATCCACATTATCTACATAAATAACATACAAGAAAAAATAAAATAAAACATACACAAAAATAAATTGTGAACAATGTTAACTTGAATAACTTTAAAATAAATCGGAAGTGTTTTCTGATGCATCAAAAACTATCGAAAGGTAAGCTGTAGCGTATTGAAATATCATTCGTCACTTGTTTCTAGCTCTCGTGGCATTGTAGTTAAAGATTCGGAATAACATATGAGTGCATTGACGATAATTTATGAATGTGGATGAAACAAAGAAGATTATTCTATATCTTCGGGGATATTTCTAGTCAATACTTGATCAGTTCGCTTGGTGGTTGCATTGCTACCATACCTGCGTTTAATTGATTTTATCTTCATTTACTGAGGCTGGTAACGGGTGAGGGGGATGAGATGGAAAGGGGACGATTGGCATCTAACTGGCTGTCTGTTGTTTTGTTTCCGAATGTTGGTCGCTCTCCACGACGATACTGAGAGTACCTTACAAAGTCAGGTTAGATTTTGTCGAGCTTGACTAAACCCATCAGATCTGCGGTATCCCAAATGAGCCCCATGTTTGGGATTTAATTGGTACAGGACTAAAATGGCAGTAAAGCAGTGCAGTAACTACTGCAGCCCGGTCCCCAGGGCGCGTGGGGCCGCATAACACGCCTCGGGGGCCTGGCTCATATCATTACGACGTTGCGGGGTGTTGTGTTTCCAAATAAGATTATGCTAGGATAAAGCCGATGAGAAATAAGATATGTGAGTAGACGATAAGTGGCAGTGGTTTGCGTTGTCACGTTTTACAAAATTTCCTAGCAAACATTATTTTTATTGGTAACTAATAAAGATAATTTATTTATTTATTTTATTTTAGGGAAATCAACAGTTTTTTGGTTTATTTATATATGGTAGGTATAAATTTGGCTTAGGTAGAGTTGAGTGTGAAAAATTATTGCATAATGTTACTTAAAACTCACATGGTTAACTATGAATGGCACAATCAGTAAAAACTTAGTAACTACCTGTATATTTAATCTACAAAAAAAAAAATATTTTTTATAGAATACATTTTTGGCATTTTTCACCAGCATTTGGTCCCTTAGAACGGGCAATCTGCCTAGCTAGGAACTAACATAGACATACAAGACATAATAACACTTGTACACATTTTTAATATTTACAGTAATTTTGAGATATTATGTTATTTTTAGTGATGCAACGAATACTACTTTTACGAATACGAATATCAAACCTACTATCCGGTGAATACGAATAACTTGGCAGAGTAATAAAACACTAATTTATTTAACCTTTTTCTGTTTGTTTTATTATACTAATAATTAAAATTTACAACTCTCAAATTTTTAATTGAGAAAACACAACATCTGTAGATTCCCTGGTAACATGATTTTCAGTTTGGATATTGTCAGCCGTTGAAAAAAGCCTCTCCGAGGCGACTGTACATGGCTTGTATGAAAAATATTTTTGTGCGAGTTTTTTCAGTCGTGGGAAATGTATATCGACTCGCCAGAAGAGCAATGGATCAGCAGACGGCGATAAACTTGGGAGCTTTAGATAAGCATCAATCTCTTTTTTAATGATCGAAGTTCCTGTAAAAATTAGTGTAATAAATTTTAAATAATAATTTTATTATAGACATATTTTTATTTGGCATAATTTCCCTGAATTCCCCATCGCGTCTTGTTGTTGTGGCTATAGCGTTCAGATACAGAGGTGCGTAACACACGGTATAATCAAACGGAGAAACGTACAATTTTTTTTATAGTATTGGTATTCGTAAATATTTATTCGCCGAATACGAATATTCGGTAAATGTCAACTATTCGGCGAATACGAATATTCGTATTCGTTGCATCACTAGTTATTTTTGCTGTATAAATATCTAATTTAATATTATAATATATAAAAATGTATAATTTACCTAACTGAAACACCAATTAAATCCACATTAAAACGCAGGTCGACGAGTGAAAACTTATCGTGTACTCAAATAGGCCGGGTAAAAATGGGGATTTTTTTACTTTACGCCACTGGTACACTGATTTGTTTTATATTTAAGATATAGGTTAGGTATCGGAGAACTGAAATAAGCTTTTGTTAAACGGTAAAAGAAAACACCAAATTTATTTATTTCCAAAATAGTGTTTAAAATCATGGACATCGTAGAAAAATAATATAATTCTGGAACTTAAGAATAATTTTTTGCTGAAAAATTTTTGGTCAACCGCAGTGTAAGATTTAGTCGACCGAGGTGAATTTCCACTACGTGAACGATAGTTAAATCATTTGTATAAATTAATCGAATCGTAAGGAGGCTTAATAGGCGAAAGTTCATTAGATGAAGAAGATAAAAATGAGTAATTTGCAAGACGACGGCGCTGCGGGCATATTGCCGGCGCCTTCTCCCTCCCCACCATGAAGGTGGCGGGGGGTGAGAGGGAGAAAAAACCGAATCGTACGCTCTATCCAGCCGGTGATTGGCTGGGCGGCGCCGGGGCCCCCGGGGGCCTATAGCGCGGCGGAATGGGCCCCAAAACACCCATAAGGCCGGGCCCCGCGCCCCGGGCCGAATAATTAGGGCTCTTTGTTTAGATAGCGCCAGTTTTATTTCTCCACGCTACTGCACCCGCTGCTGTACGAATTCCGTCTGTCTGCGTGCTCTGGATTAGTCTGTCTGTCCGTATGCTCGAGTTAGTCTGTCTGTCTGTGTGCTTGAATTAGCGGCGGAAGAGTTTAGCACTTGAGAGCCAGAGCTTCCCGATCACCCCCGCGATGGACGCCATTACTGCCATTAGTGACCGCCGCTAATGGCGATGGTAAACTGGCTCTGATTCTGTGCGAACGATGCGAGCTCTGCACGTCTATACGTCTTGTGGGTGGTCAATAAATAAGGTCACGCCGACCTCTCACGTCCCTACACGTTAGCTTCAAACCGTATACATTAATCTACCTAGTATAGAAATATGTAACTGGAGCCTTGACTCCAGACCGATTCCTGACGAAGTCCGTAAAAATTTTAAATTAAAATTTTATTTGTCGGGTGATTTACGAGTATTAAACAATCTGAATAACAGATAGCCCAAAACAAACAATTGATGAATTTACTGAAGACTTGGCTTACGGAAAGAATTAATTTGTATTAGCTCACAATGACATATTATTCTAAAAACTTTAAAAATGTTATTTATGTTTTCAAAAATTTTTTTTATCTATATTTCTGTAAAAAATTAAATTTTATTTTATATAATTGTAAAAATGTAACTATTAAGGCTCAGTTCCCGGCCCTAAAAAGAAGAAGATGGAGAGATATGAAATTACGAATGTTAGAAGAGCGCGCTAACATTTACAGCGATAAAATTGATGCAAAAATCAAGAAAATCTTTAATAAAACACGACTCGTTAAAAATAGACCGAAAATCTCGCAATAAGTTTCTTCAATTTTATTTAAAGAAACGCTGTGAATTTTTTCATACATATAACTTGTAAAATAACCGAAACAAACGTGTTTATAATCATTTTTGGAGCATACTTTGCGATTTTTTTCTATCGAGGGAATTTTATATAATTTGCGTTTCGGCGCGATAAATGTCTAGATATTATCTTCAAGAATAACATGTATTTTTTTAAGAGCTTAAAAACTTCAAATGTTTAAGGGAGGTTTGCAAGAAATCGGTTGAAATTCGGAGAACCGCCTCTTAAATCACTATAATACGATCTTTAACGTAAAGAACCCGTTAGACAAACTGCTAAAAAGTAGTTTATCGGGACTTTTTGTCTTGTATTTGTAAAGTGTATAAAATAAATAAATAAAAAAAAAAAAAAATAACCCTCATGATGAACTCTGAGCCTGTCTGAAATGGTGGCTTATGAAGAAAGTAGCGTATCTAGTGTTGGCTATGAGGAAGTAAAGTCATTATGTGTATTTCTGGGTCACCCGATGTTCTTTGGTTGTAATTTTTTTATGAGTGAAAAATTGCGCTTCTGCTTTTGGATTATGTTTATTTGACGTCTTAATCAAATCGAAAAAATGATATCGGCCCAGTGGCCGCCGCGCCGCCAGAATTGATGACTAAATGGGACCGATTTATGGCATTTTCCATCACTATTTCCAGAACTTCAAGCGATAGGTTCTCGCATTCTTGACGGATATTCTCTTTGAGGGCTTCAAGAGTCTGAGGCTGGTTGACATAGACTCGTGACTTCAAGAAACCCCACAAAAAGAAATCTGGGCGATCTTGCCGGCCAGTGCAAATTACCAAAACGAGAAATTAGGCAACCCGGAAATGCGTTTTTTTTCAAATTGTTTCCGCTTTTTTGAGAAGTACAGCGATTCATGTCTTGTTGACTATATATGTCTTGTTGTGTATTTTTTTATCTGTTTACTTCACAAATATCAGAGCAGAACTGACATTTGCAAAAATTATGGCATCTTCCTATAGGGTGATGTGATGACTTGCGCCACCTTGTATATTGCGAAAAGTAATAATAATTATAAAATCCAACAATCACATCAAATCTTAAGAATTTTCGTCAAGGCACCTACTGAGATGTAAAATCCTGTGAAAGTAGATCATGCATGCTTCGAAAAATTTAATTCGTAATAAATTTGCGGACCTTAAAAAGTAACCAAGCAATTTTTTTCTTAGAAAATTTTTCACTCTTGAAAGCCGGATATATTAACAAAGTTAAACATTATAAATTAGATGAGAAATCACAATGAACAATCGGAATTTATTCAAATGGCACCTTTTGATAAAGACCTGCCTGGCAGACAATCTACTGTCCATATTATTTTATGAACGAACAAGGAAGGGGTTGTTTTAGGAGTCGAAATAAGAATAAATCCCGTCACTGGAATATAAAATAGAGGGAAAAGTTTTGTGAAATATCGCTCCTGGCGTTGTCGCGACTACTTGTCGGTGACGTGTGGTTTATTGTCGAAATATTGATGGCGAAAGTTTTAAGAAAATGCAATCACCAACAAAGAACTTGTAAAGTGTGATTCCCCGAGTTTTTGTTCAATGATAATTATTATTCATATTATTAATTAATTTGATTGTTTTAATGTAGCAGGGGTGTTATCGGCGTCGAAGGTGGCCGATTAATTATTTGCAAATAATTGAAAATATTAATTAACCCATTTAAACTTTGCTTTGGAGTTTAAATGTGCTTAAACCTAATTATCAGCAAGTGACTTGCCGTAGTTTTTCCGATTTTCAGAACATTTTTTTTAAAAAACAACAAGTAGTTTTCTTAAAATGTGGTCCAACGTTCTGTAGAGAATTCGCTTAAGGTGTGGTATACCCGCTCAAAAAGAAGATGGATAGATATATAATTACGATTGTTAGACAGAGCGCGCTAGATAATATTAAAAACGGTTTAAGCGAAAATTGTGAAAATGTTTAATAAAACACGTTTCGTTTAAAAAAGAGTAAAAATCTCACAGAGATTGTCTAAAATAGTATTAAAAGAAACACTTCAAATTTTTTCATACATATAACGTGTAAAATAACCGAAATAATCGTGTTAAAAATAATTTTCATAGCATACTTTGCTGTTTTTTTTTCTATCGAGGGAATTTCATATAATTGCCATTTCGGCGTGAGGAATATGTAGATATTATCTTCAAGAATGGAGTGCTGATACCTACCCTGATGTATGGCAGTGAGGCATGGAACTGGCAGAAGAAGGATGAAAGTAGACTGAATGCTGTAGAAATGAGATCCCTGAGGCGAATTTGTGGTAAAACCATGTACGATCGTGTGAGAAACGTGGAAATTCGCGGAGACTCTCCGATGGTTTGGGCATGTAGAGCGAATAAACGAGGAAAGGAGTGTAAGAAGAATATATGACGCAAATGTGAATGGTAAAAGAAGTCAAGGACGCCCAAGAAAGACATGGCACGACCAAGTGAATCCGATACTTGAGTCGGGCCATGTCAAGAGTCTGAATAATAGAAGAGCATGTATGAGACGTTGTATGAATGTAAACGATGCAAGGAATGTGTACCAAGACCGAGTTGTTTGGCGGTCAGTCCTCTTTGCCTGCCCCTGCGGAAAAATGGCGTTATGGTTAGTTAGTTAGTTTATCTTCAAGAATGACTTATTTTTTTAAGAGCTTTAAAACTTACAGTATTTTAGGAAAATATGTAATAAATCGGTAGAAATGCGGGAAGCCGGGCCTTAATTCCGTGTAAACTGAATGACCTAAAATTTGGGTGAAGACTTACGAAATTCAATGCTTCGTTTGTGTAAAAGTACTGTATATGAGTATATGTTTAATTATTCTATAAAAATAATAAAAAAGCGTGATACCTAATATAAAAATAATTGCCTTTTCGGGAATGATATACTTATAAGCAATATTAATGTCACCATTAACCAAAATTTTAAGAAAAGAAAGATTCTCTCGTTAAAAATGTAACATAATCCAACTTTAAAATGACTAACATGTGTGCAATAACCTGGAGACAATTTTCCTTTACTACCCCTTGAGGAAGCCGAGTCGACTTGTTGAGTTGCGACCGCGAATCCTACCGCCCCCCCACCTCCCCCCAACCCAGCATCGCGCCTCACCGCCCCCGACAAACAAACGGCACGGAACAAAGGTGATACCCCTTATAGGGGGTGGACTATCAAAAACCCTATCAATATTTCAAATTTATATTTTCTCCGGGCGTTATCCGACCCGGGTTGACTCGATGGTGGAATGGCGATGGAACTAAAAGGATGTGTTACATGGCTCATGAGAAATGAGAAATATATTTCATGTGAATATTACTCCACTTATTTTAACGAATGCATCGCAGTTGATAAACTCCATGGCAGAGCAATGTCGTTTCTACTTCTGCAACTCGTTGATGTATTCTTAGTACCGCCTTCGTGCTTTATTTATTGAAGTAAACCTTCTTTAGCCCCGTTGTGATTTGAAATTTGGATGAAACGGAAGTGCGTCTCAAATTTTTTTATTTGACGGGTCCTCGGTTGTAATATGATGTCGTAAATTTACGGCTACGTGCGAGCCTCCGATAGCTTAGCGGCGTAAAGCGCGTGACAAAACTCAGCGGCCAGAGACATCCGGCGAACCTACGAAAAAAACGCGGTTCGAAATCCAAAAAAAAACATTTTTCAATATCCAATCTTCAAACTACTTTAAAATTAGGAGGCAAAAGAAAGGAAAGTGACATCCAGCGACTTTCTAATTTCACTTAATCACAATTTGCACACTGATATATAAAAATATACATTAATAAGTAATAACAACAATAGCATAATAACTTACTGATAAAATTAGGGGTTATGACGCATCTAAAAGTTAACGTATTAAATGGTTTTTAAAGGAAGCAATGTTATTAAAATTAAATATGTCAACAGAGCAACTTTCATTCCTCACACATTTATTTTTATTTTTTATATGAACACCGCACAAGAGTCCGTCTGGAGCCAGTGAGAGTATGGCACCCCAATTGGGGTATGTTGTGAGGATGAAGGTAGTGGGGAGGGGAAGGAGATGGGGGAGAGGAAGGTGGGAAAGTACCTGGCTATTCAGATTGGTCACCAAACACGGCTAAAGCCCATTCAACTTTTTCAATTCTGAATGGTGGTCTTACACCAGGGCGATACTAAGAGTGTACTTCACACATGATTTAATCTCTGAGAATTTGAATTGTACCTAAAATGAATGCATGAAACTACATGAAATGGAGTGCGGGGTTACGTGTTGTATTTATTGGGATGCCCTAACTGTCATTTAATGATTTTTAATAATAAATAACATTGTGGCCGGAAAGCGATTGAAAAAAAACAATTTTTCTCGTCCAAAGTTGTTCTTCTTATCGGAAGACCAAATTTTCATTATTTCGTAATTCTTGCACGCGTAAAAACATTTTTTAAATCTTCTGTTTCCTAGTAGAATAAACATTACACAGCTTTTACAAATACTAGACGAATACTTTTTGCTTCTTCAAACTTCGCAAATACACTTTGTAGCGTCATTATTGATTTAATGAAAACATGTAAGTTTGTAAACACCACTATATTATTAATATTATCAACATGTTTCTAAAACTATGTTTTCTTCATCAGGATATAATATAATACTTTTTGAACCAAATGTTTTAAAGTTTTAGTTTTATTTAAACATTTTTTATTACAATTTACAAAGTTTTACTGCGTCTTCTACGACTTTATGATCTTTGAGTTGACTCAGTCGTTATGGAAACTTGCGCGAATTTAATTCAACAACTCTTTTGTGGGCGGCGATAAACTTCCCGCTTGATAAGGACCGGAAGGAAGTATATCACTTCTTGTTGTGGATTTCACACAACTTCATTCCGGTTATCGAAATAAAAAATGCACACCTATCTATAACTTATCTTAAATATTTCCTCAAGCAGATAATTAATTAACAATCAACACAATAATTGAAAATCTAAATTTTTGCAAACCTATGAGCACCTTACTTAAAATTTTTGTTGTATATATTTTTATATTATGTTTGTATTCTTTCTTATCGTAACTTATTGATAACACATATCTCACTGTACTTAAAATATTTTTTTTGCTCATAACTTTATTTCATTTATATGCTTTTATTTCCATCGTAACTTTATTTGTTCTAGTTGTTTTTCTCTTAAAAAAATAGAACAAATAAAGTGACGTATATAAAAAAAAATATAAAAAACCATTAGTCACATATTGGGTATATAAACGGTTTCTTTCAAGATATCCTATGATATTCCCTTGTTAAAAATATTATGAACTAAATATACAATTTGGCTGTCCTGAAACGGGTATCCTTCCCAGTTGGACGGACAAAGTATAATTTTGTAACGTATTGTAATATGTATGTATATAAGTAAATAAAATAAATAAATCTTTATTCAAAATAAACCAAGAATGGTGATGTTTAGATTACAAAAGAGCAATTGTATTTACGCAGCATCGAGTTTATTGCTCAAAACATTCTACATATTGTACCAGTTTTGCACAACATTAGGTACTACACGTACACTGGAGTGATATGATTCAATCAACTAGCGACAGAGCTGAGGTTAGAACTTGATCATAATAAATTTAAAAATAAAATAAACTATTCCGTCATAAATAATTTAGCTAATTAGAATCAATTGACATCTTATTTTTCTTATTCTATTACTTTTTAGTGTATCTAGTACTTTTTTATTTTAATTTATATTTTAAATATGTAATTTGTTTTAAATATTTAACTGTATATTATTATAAACAAAAAGTTATTTTCACTTTTATAAGTACAAATTTTTTTTTTCACACTGAATGTTAAGTTATAATTTTCAGTTATTAATTTTTTCCCCTTTATACACGAGTTCTTAACTCTCGTAAAGGTAAAAATGTCTAGTGTATAATTTGAAATATATAATATCATGTTAATTTAAGTACTTACCTTTATGATTGTAATAAATAATTTAAATTTTAAAAAAATCGTATCAGTGATCGAAAAAAAAAATGTATCAGTGATCGATGAACCGGTGGATGCAATTTTTAGCCATTGAGCGCCCTTTGAGGTGATATTTCACAAAAACGGTTATTCAAATCATCCATTTATGATTATTATTGCGTTTTCAATTCGATAAATGAATCTGAACATTGGTGTGTCTTACTGAGACGGGTTCGCCACTGACAAGGAGCAAACCTACTTAGAACAGTAAGTGAAACAAAGCGTGTTAGGATTGCTAACAAGTAACAAGTAGTAGTAACAAGTTTGTAAATAATTTGATCGCCCGACCGCGTGACGGAGCATTGCCTGAAACATTCAGAGCGGCATGGCAGTCTAGTTAGTTTTGTAACAAATGAAACCTGTATTTCCCAAAACACCTTCTTCCAAAGATTGTGTGCTTGGAGTTGATGCTGTGCCGGGAGGTGGTGCCGAGGGGGTGGTGCTGAGGGGGTGGTTCTGGAGGGCGGGTGCGGGGAGGTCCATGGGCGGCTGGGGACGCCCGCTCCTGACGCAATCCCCTTACTGCTAAATGTAACACAATACAACGCGCCAGTGGCGTAAGTATCAAGTAGTTTTTGGAACACGTCTGCGGTAATGCGTGAATTTTCTTTCAAGACGTTAATTTAATAAATTTACAAAAGATCGACAGATTCTTAAGTAAAATAAGGGTAGATTAAATTCCAATTACAACATTGAGCTAGCGCGCAGCGACCCAGTGAAGATGAAATCAACGCTGTCTTGTAAACAAAAATATAATATTTATTTTTATATGAGTAAAACCTCAAATTTTAATATTTAATAACTAAAAGAAGACAGTTTTAGCGAAACTCAATCGAAGATCTGGAAACGGAACAATCAGAAAAAGATATTGGCACCTCTATCTTGCAATCATACATAAAAATATAGCAGCCATTAAAAATACACGTTAAGAAAATGAAGATAATGTTGGTAGTTCTTAGTTGAAGTATTATACAGTTAAAAATGACCGAATCGGATAGGGACACCTTAGCTCAATTGGTAGATTCGCGGCCCGGAAAGCCGAGGGTCCTGGAGGTGCCAATATCTTTTTCTGTTTTTTGTGTTTCCAGATTTTCGATAGATTCTTCATTTAATTAAAAATATTATAGATTTTTTTTTTACGTGTTAGACAGTGGCTGTGATTTGTAGTAATGATTTGTTTTTAACCACTCGGATCCATAAGCTTCACTTTAGTATTACATTACTAGACGTATGAGGCGTACATGACTTATTAAAATTCTCGAGGAATGCAAATTAAAGTGTTTTCAGAAAATGTCTTAAATACACAGAATTTAGCCGCTAATTATTGCTTGTCACGGTAAAGCCAAAAAGCGAAACCATACAAACGCATCACGTATACTATATCTACTAATAACTATCTGAAAGGCATAAAGGATGAAGTGGCATTTCTCAATCAGCTGTCAAAATCAGAAGGCAAAGAAAGAATTATAATGTAGGTAATGTTATAAATTATTAACTATAAGAAATATTAAACAATTTATTATAAACAAATAATGACACCCGACCATTCGTTTCATTATTTGGGAAACAGATAAAACAAATCATGGCTAAATTATAAGTTAGGTTATGTTAAGTAAAGTTTCTTTGTTATTTTTCTTAACATTTCTTCAATGTTCTGTTTTGTCGTGGAACCGTTCCATTTCTGTGGGTAGGTTCTAGGTTTTCCATCCCCGAGATTTCCAACCCCACATCGCTGCGCCCCTGGGTCCGTCCTCCCGCCCGCGCGGTACCTTTTTATCGCGTATGGATAAATTCATAATGTATCACGTCCACGCTATATTGTTGAGTGTCTGGGAATACCCTCGCACGGTGGTACAGTGAGCGCTGTGCTGGTATGGGGTAGCTTCCTTCTACAGCCTTTCCACTGCCTTCCACAGTCTTCTAGCACCCCCTCCGGCCACTTGTGAGCTCTGGAGGACTCTCAAGACTTCTCCGCGGTTCTGATTTCAACATCCGCAAAAAGTCAATTTGGTATTCTATTTATTTACACGTACTTGGAGTTGAAGGTGGTAAGTTCAAGTACGGTTGTAGGAGTATGTTTTATTTTACAGTACAATATTATCAGTTTTGTCACACAATATTATCAATTGTTTAGTGCATATATTATGTATATGTTTAGTAAATTTGTTGCAATCGGACTTGTTAGTAAGAAATTCGATGAAAAAGTTTCGAATTTCTCTGTAAATTTGTTTGTATGCGTTTCGTTTCCTGTCCAAGATGGTGACTTTTTGAATATATCTATTAGAATTTCACTTATGTTTTCTTGATTGAATAAAGTAGAACCTTGAAAGTGAAAAAAACCCACTTCCCGATATCCTATCGAGCTGAAACACAGTGAATTCTATCGTCTATCTATTTGGTGGCGATCACGCACACACAGTACGCAGACACACAAACATCTCTCTCAAATGAAACTACAGCAGTTATTATACCAAAAAATGTCGTTCTTATGCAACCGGGATTTGGCTTAGTTGGTAGCGTAGTTGACTCCGGTTCCTAGGTAGGAAGGTTCAGTTTTTTTTTTTACTTTTAAAAGACATTTGACAATAACACTAGTAACAAAACATTGTTTTTCACGGGATATTTTTTAACGGTTCAGTAAAGATTCTTTTTTCAAATTTGGTGTTTTTTTGTACTTTCTTATTCTCTTTTTAAAAAAAATTTATGGTAGGTACATACCTGCTTAAAGAATGTTTTAACAAAATAATTGTCATCGAGATAGTGACGTTTCTTTGGACAAAATGTATGATTACTTATTTGAAATTTTTAAAAATGATACATAAAATATGAGGTTTAAAATTAAGTAGGTAGGTTTTTCAATATCTGCCTACAATCTTATGATGTCGGAAGAAATTTTAGTTTTGATTTATTAAAAAGAGAAAATTAGAAACTTACTTTTTTGGACGAGAGGCCCACTCTTTAAAGAAAACTAAACTAGTCCAACGTCATCTACGTTCATCCGCTTCCTTCTCGCGCGTCTTTTTTGAAAACGAAAAATGCAGAAGATACTCGAAGGATGACTTACGATCTCTCGTTGGAAGTAGTATAGTTTTACTTACATGTGTTTCTAATACTTATCTTGCTATATAGTTAAAAAAATTGAAGATGTACCTATTTAGGAATAAGTACATTTTCACATCGAGGTTCCGAAACCGCAGTGTCGTGATAGCCCGAAAATCATCCGTTTGAATAATTTCAATGCTCCTACGAATTTTTAATAAAAATCAGGCGAGCATATTATTGAAATCTTTTGTTTTTTGCCAGTTACCAAAATGTTATTTTGAAGACAATTTTCTAAGGACGACTTAAATTTTGGCTCACCAAGGAAGCTGTAATTCCAATTATCGGATTACGTCGCCAAATCTCAAACTTTCAAACTTGATTAAGTCGACTGGGTAATTTCGGAATCCCCTGGCAATATTCAGTTGGTGGGACATTTAATTGTCAAAAACCCACAATGAGATTCGCAAACTCTCACTTTATCTGGAAAGTTTTATTTCTCCATTGGTAAACTGGAGATATTCCCTTTGCGAGGGAAGTTCCGCCAGCCGCGCCGCCCTCAGGTGGTGGCGGCCAGGGGAAGCTTTGGAGAGGCGACTAAACAACATGACTGATTAGCATCATAATTAGCCAAAAACAGATTAAGCTCTACTGGAATATTTAAAAAAAAAAAAGTTTGGCCTACTTTATTTATATTTGGCCTACGGATTTTGTCACTGTTGAGGTTTGCAATCCCACGAGATTGTGAGATGCGGGATTGCGGGATCGCTGGATTGCGGGATTTGCAGGATTGGGGAAATGAAAAAAAACTAAATTTACACCAAAAACATGCGGAAACTTTAAACCTGGAATCCATATTGAAAAAAGAGATGTCCGTTTACGAGGGAGATAGATACCTTCAGTTAGCACACATGTTCTTGAGGACAGTATCACTAACTATGTAGTGTGGAATCGGAGAGAGCGTTTTCCGCTGCTGGGCTTTTGTGAACAAATGTACAACCATGTAATGATTATAGGATTCTCCTTAATCTATGTTTTTATGATTGTTTTATTTGTATCAAAACAAATTACTTATTTTGTTACCTTTTCAACATCTATTTTTTATATTACTAGTACCAAAGATGATTGATTCGAAAAGACTATCTGTGTTACCTTTTCAATTTTTTTTATAATACGAGTTTTTGTCGTATACTAGCATCATTGAAAATTGATACCGAATAATAAACAATGTTTGTTATCATTTATATTAAATACCGTGGAATCCCGCGAGATTTATAATTTCTTTCCCGCAAACGCCCGGGATTGGAAAAAGGTGCGGGATTTGCAAATCCTATTTATCGTAGACAATACACGATAACTAGGTATGTAACACATTATATTTTAGTCGTTTATTTCAGAAAAGTTTCGTTCACTATTCGGTATATAAATATCAAGTTAGTGATTTATTTTGTGGGAAAGCGCTCGAGAATACTTGCTAATACTTAGATCTTTCTGTTATTCACAATGTAGTTCCTTGATACTTCAATACAGCACCGCGGTGTAATAAATTTCATCTTTGCTGCGGAGCTATTAAATATTGAGCTGGAAATTCTTGTACCTACATTGTTAATAATAATAAACTAAAGAGAATACTAGTATATTTTACAAACTGAAACTCGTTTGTTGAGTGACAACTTCTTTAGCACCGTTAACCAAAACTCAATGAAACTAAAAATGGCTATACACTAAAAAAGACAATCACGTACATCTATAGGATATATCCTGCGAGAGAATGAGAGAGTATAATCGGTCTCCTCTTTTTGTCGTGCTTCATACCCCCCCCCCCCCCCCTACTCTAATCTAGTTAAATTTTCTGAAGGTTTCACATCTACCACGAGTGAATCGCATATTCTGTTTTTTTTGTTATTGTGATTATATGTTAAAAAATGTTTAAATTATACAAACTTCAAAGGGTTTTAAAAAATTCTATACGGTGATTCCCTTCTGAAAAAATCTGAAGATTACTTGCCATTGATTTGACCTTGCAGACGAAGGAGACATCTTGACCTTGTTAGTCATGGTTATAATTTTATAAAATAACCTCTGAAAGATGATTTGGTTAGTCAAAAGATTATTTTGCATTGATTTGAAGATGGAGACGAGGCGATGTCTTGACCTAATCATGGTTATAATTTTATAAAGTGACCTCAGAAAATTAACGTATCCACAAATATTTTGACTGCGAATCAATAGGCTGCAATCAATGATTTTTAAATAAGCTTTTCCGGTTGACACAACAAGTCGGACGTGAAAAACATTTGTTTTTTGTAAAGGTCTGACTTACTCCTTTATTTTGATAAAATATTATGTCAAATCGATATTATGATATTGAGGGACAGCGCTAGCGGTAATCACGGTACACATTCGAATAATACCCATAAAATCAATGTTCATTCTACCGCTTATTTTTGCAGTCAGTCAAAAGTAAGTGGTAGATTGTTTATTGTTCCAAATGTCACGTGTAGGTAATTTGGCCACACATTGTCAGATAGGATAGGTAGGTGGGAATATAGTTGCGTCAACAATTAGTTAGTTAAAAGATTATTTTGCATTGATTTGGAGACGAAACAATGTCTTTAAGGCCAGGGCTCAGTTCCCTGCCCCTAAAAGAAGAAGATGGACAGATATGAAATTACGAATGTTAGAAGAGCGCGCTTACATTTACAGCGATAAAATTGATGCAAAAATCATGAAAATCTTTAATAAGACACGACTCGTTAAAAATAGAGTAAAAATCTTGCGATAATTGTCTTTAATTTTATTCAAAGAAACGCTGTGAATTTTTTCATACATATAACTTGTAAAATAACCGAAACAATCGTGTTTATAATCATTTTTGGAGCATACTTTGCGATTTTTTTTCTATCGAGGGAATTTTATATAATTTGCGTTTCGGCACGACAAATGTCTAGATATTATCTTCAAGAATAACATATATTTTTTTAAGAGCTTAAAAACTTCAAATGTTTAAGGGAGGTTTGCAAGAAATCGGTTGAAATTCGGAGAACCGCCTCTTAACTGATCATGGTTTTTAAAATATTGGGATTTATAACTAGGCCAACTAGAAACTTTAACTTTATAAAGTTTATTAAACTGTTTTATTTTGCCTGTGTAAGAAGTCAACCTGAGTACAATTCTCCCGTCTAGAACCCACATTATACTATACATGTCATGTACAAGCTGTTGAAAGAATACAAAACAAATTCTTAAGTTTTCTAAATTTTAAAATGGGTTTCTGTTAAATAATATGAATATGCTCAAATTGTCGACAGAAGAATTTTCACTGACTTGGTATTTATAATCCGGTATTACTTGAATTAATAAGCTTCCGGATACCATTACGATAAACTAGAAGTCAGGATTTATTTCAGTGCAGAAATTCTGGGACTAACTACCATACGTTTTTCTCTTTGCCCAGAATACTAATGGAGGGAAACAATTATACCAAGTCACTAGACATCTTCAATTTATCTTTAAACAAGTATAAAATATTGTTACTGGGGCAGTTCAGTTATGTACAATAAATACTGTACATTTCTTACAATAATTCATATGTCAAAGCCCCTAAAAAGGGCGTTAATCAATAAATAAATAACTTTATTAAGTGACCTCTGAAAGGTGAGTTAGTTAGTCAAAATATCATTTGGCATTGACTTGAAGATGGAGACGAGGCGATGTCTTGACCTAATCATGGTTAGTGTAAAAGTTAGATACATAGTGAGGTTTACGATGACCGCTGCGGCTCGGGACGGTTGACACGTCTCGGAACGTGAATAATAAACATAAACATTTTATGCCACAATTTTGAACCTTTCAAATATGAATGTCCCCACAGTCGAAATGGCGCACATGTCAGCTAGATAAAAAAGGCCATTTGTGGATTAGTCCGGCCTGTTATGACAAATCTCAGTTTGTTGGCATCGCCTAAGAATATGAGGTCTACTAGATAAGTCATGAATAATAAATATGATTTTAAAATTCGTAGATTACATGTTTAGCTGAGCGCTAACATTATTTCTGACTAAAGGTAACGGAATTCAAATATTAAACACATACAATGATTATCGGTTTCCGAAAAGATTCTTCGGTCAAAAGCATCTTCGTTTTTGTTTTTGGGGTGTTATGCCTTGTTGCTCTATCTCCTTCTTTAGCCAACGCTTCGGACAGCGTTGCAGTGACAATATATAATTATGTAAAAGCCCATCAGGGCGTTTAACATTAATAAAATAAAGTATGTTATAAATATATATTCGGATCTTTAATTTATTGGTTTGTCTTCTAAGCCTAATTTTGTGTTTGTATAAAGAGGGGAGGGGAATTAGTTTCCTAAGGGCCTCCTGTGTGGATATCTAATGTTAAAAAAAACACATCTCACCTCAACATATATATAGGTACCACACCTATATATTTATTTTTATTTTATTTTATTTGTTATAAAAATATGTACATTCATTACATAAGTAAGATTTTACTGTCCAACTAGGAACGTCTCCCGTTCTAAGATATTCAAATTGACAAATTCATAATAGGTAGATAGGTAGATAGATGATTCATAAAGTATTAAGTAAAGTTACGCTTCACAAATTGCATTTACAAATTACAATATATATGATACAGTCGAGTAATAGGTTCTAGAATCAATTAATTAACAAGAAAAAGTATATTCGAAGTGATTAAACAAGAAAAACAGTAAGTAAACAAAAAGAAAATAAAAATTTTGGAAACAAAAGAAAAAAAACTCTTTTCAGTATTTAAGTAACTCATACAAACTCATCCTTATGTCGTGTCCTACCTAACACTAGTAGAAAGGCATTGGTGAACTGGCAACATAATGGTATTAAACAAAACTATCTAAACAGAATGAAAGTTATTTGTTTACAACCACTTTATTTTAATTTATATTTGTCGACCGGTTTCGGTTGACCTCCACGTTTCTCAGGTCAATAAACACATAAACTTATAGGTATATTATAGTTTATATGTTTATTCTCCTGAGGAAGGTTGAGGTCAACCGAAACCGGTCGACAAATATAAATAAAAATAAAGTAGTTTTAAACAAAGAACTTTTTTCATTCTGTATAATGTCAAGCCACAGAGTGTTTGCTTTCTTCGATAAAACTATCTAGATTTGCAAAAAGACTAAGCCTTCACAAGCTCTTAAAAATAGCAAGAGCCTTAATCTTCTTCCATTAGAGAAACTCAATTTCCTCAAAGAACAATAGTTCTTTTATGAGCGAGTACATTGAGGAATCTCTCTTGCGAGTTGGGGGTAGTTGTGTATAGTTTGTTCGCCAGCCTGGGGATTGGGGAATACCCGCCGCACCGGTTGGTGAAATAGTTTTATGACTGTTAGTTTATTATACACATTTTTCGCGATTACTTTTGTCGGTTTTACGGTCCGGACTGTGGCTGGCTAAAGTTTTTACTGCGCTAAGAACTTGATGCGGATTATCGCTATGATCATCTCCTCACACTTCTGCGCTCCTGATACCGGACTGCTCATAAAAACACTTTATTTGTTTCAATTGAATACGTGTAGGTTGTACACGCTAAACTTTAAGACCGTCATGAATTTGGTATGATCAATTCTCGGGCAGTTACTGACTTTACAATGAACGTAAACGAAAGAGGAAGATGCGTAAAAACATACGTGCAACAGAGAATGGCGTGAATCAACGTCAGGCCAGTCTTAAAGTTTGGCGTATCAGTGTTTTAATTATTATGTTGAAATATTTTGTACAAAATTTATTTTGAGATTTGTATGTCAGATTCTTATTAAATTTTTTTAGATCTTTTTTTACATTGATTCGATGCCGTGTGAAGGTTTTCTTTAAGTAAAATAAGAAGTGAAAGTTCCGGGAAGGAAAAATATCTGAGGAGTGGTAGATAGGAATCTGAATGCCCATTAATGGCGGGACATGAATCCATCCCCCCCACTGTGCTGCTGTTTGCAACATACTTTATATATCCCCCGAAAGGATTTATACATACTTATGATTTAATTTAAGTGCAACAAGAGTAATCGTTGAGTAAATTTAGCAAATTCTAATGTCAGTGGCTAATATGTATACAGGGTGTCCGGGGGTAAAGTGCATTAACTTTGGCAGGTGATTCTACATTATGGTAGGAATAAAAAAGATTAATAACCTATTCTGAAATTCCAAATTTTACTTAATGTAATTCCAAATACCTACTAAAAATCCGCAGTGTAAGGTAAAAATTACTCGATAAGGTTGCTGTTAGTTTTGCCAGGCGCGATTGTTGCAACGTTGCTTGGTTATAATAATGCTGCCCGCACACGCCGGTATAATTTTTTCTTTTTACCAGAAAACTGCCCCTAAAAGTTGGAATTTCGAAAAAAGTTTTTTTTTATATTATCACGTAGAATCACCTCCCTAAGTTAATGCACTTTACCCCCGGACACTCTGTATACAGACCCAATTAGTGACACAGACGAATAAAATGTTACATTAATACATCAAGAGTGAGATAAATTAACTATGTACATATATAGCCTTCTTGTAACTAAATTCCGTGCAGTTAAACCCATCTACCATTTCTGCGAAAGTATTGCCATCCATCATTTATTTGCATCATTTTAATAGAGTGGAAGATACTCTCAGTATCGCCCTGGTGTAATACCACCATTCAGATTTGAAACGTTGCTTCAAATTATTTTAGAGTTTTTTGTGACCTGATCTGAATAGCCAGGTACTTCCCCACCTTCATATTTCTCATCTCCTTCCCTTCACCACTACCTTCAGCCTCACAACATAAGCCAATTAGGGATTCCATAGTCTCACTGACTCCAGACGGTTGGGAGCAGTTGGGACTTCACATAAACATTGTGCGGTATTCACATAAATATGTGCATATTATAAATGCATAATTTGAATTCGAGAATACGGCCAAACTACTGAGAGTGGTATTAAATATTAAAATCAGATAAAGTCAATTGTATTCCACATTTAGGAGTGGCTGTGTTAAAAGCGGTGACAGTGAAATGCTATGGTGTACCTAAAATTCTTAAAAGCTCACAGAGCTTTTGGCAGTGGTGAGGTATTTTCAGTGCATGCAAATAGTGACTGCAATGTAGCGGCCGCGGTCAGGCCCGTTAGCAGGACCCATCGCGATGCACTAAATATTTAAGGACCCCCCTTTTTGTGATGCACTTACTATAGGACGATGGCTATGCAGCCATGCACTCTGTCACACTGTTCGTTTATTTCCTCGGCTCATTGGCATGTTTAACTTTCAACAATGCAAAGTTTTATTGCGAGTTTATATAAAATATTATTTTCTTTACTTAAAAACTCTCAATTACTGTCTACTTATATTAAAATCGATAAAATGAAAACAACTTCCCCCATTCACACAAACACAGAATTCGTCGTACATATTCATGACTCATGACATTCAATTTATAAATGGGCAGCCTATATACATAGTTCTCTCTCAGAAAATATACAACAGAAAGAATGATAGGTGTTTAAAATGACATTCGTGAATTAAAATTGGTTATTTAGTTCTGAAACAGTTTAAAGGCTAAACCCATGTTTATTCCTTTGTCTTCCTCCTTTCCTTAGAGTCCCTAAAAAAGGAAAAGAAGAAGATGTTTTCATATCTATGTACGTGGAACCCATCTAAAATATTGGCACCTAAATTAGAAATTACCTACTTGTATGAGTTGAAAAATCGCAGTGAAATCGGTCACATCTCGCCATTGAAATGAACCCTAAAGTGTCGGTAATTGTGACCTTGCGTTGTCCCGTTATTGTGAAAAGCCGCCAGCACCAAGATCGGTCCAGAAACAGTGGATGAAACCATCAAAGGTAAGGACTTATCCTTCCATTTGCCATTTTCCTGTGATTGAGTTAAAAACGCAGTCAATTGTCTTGTTCTCACAAAATTTTGATTTACAGTCCACCACCTCTCACGTGTCACGACATTGGTCGTGACATTTTTTTTTTTCAATTATTTCTGGCTTTCACCCTTCAAGGGTGTTCTAGGCCATCATTTAAAATTACAGAGAAAGGGAAAGGTGAATTCATATATTAATTTTATTTAAATGTACAAATTTCAGAATTATATGGAAGATTGGAGTCGAGTTCAGACTTAGAAGAGATGAAATGTTGAATGGAGGGGAGGCAATTTTAGATAACGCTTGATAGAAGAGAGGATATTTATTTAGAGAGGGACAACCAAAAAATATGTGATCTAAAGAGCCCACATCTAGACCACAGAACGTACAATCTGGGGAGTCAAGGATGTGAATTTTAAAAAGGTGAGAAGGAACAGAACAATGACCGATTCTCATTCGAATAAGTGAGGAAATTTCTTTTTTGGAAAAATGGGGAAATTTTTGAAACCACGGTTTTGATGGGATAGTTCTTTGTATTGAGGCGTAGCGAGCTCCCTTGGATTGACTGGCAATGTTCCAATACTCTGTCCAAACATTGCGGGATCTATCTTTGATGATGGAAAAAATATCAGATAGGGGAATATGGTTTACGAGGGTGACAATAGGGTTGGACGCTCCTTGTTTTGCCAAAGAATCTGCAATATCGTTACCCACTATGCCAATGTGTCCAGGGATCCAAACAAGAATTACGGTTTTTCCAGAGCTTTGAATGGAGGCTATCAGCACTCTAATGAGGCATACCAAGTGATCATCAGGATGAAGAAGGGGACAGGATTTAAGTTTTTGGAGGGAACTGAGAGAGTCAGAGAGAACAAGGGAATGTTCACAATTATTTTTGATTATGTATTTGAGTGCTTCAATTATTGCAATGCACTCAGCAGAGAATATTGAAAATTGGTTTGAAATTGAATAAAATATTCTATCATTAGAATTATTGTGGTAAACGTTAATACCTATACCACAGTTAGGAGAGTCAGGAGATTTGGAGCCATCAGTAAATAAAAGAGAAGAGTTGGGCCATTTAGAAGAAATAATGTCATTGAACATATTATTAACAGTACGGACTGGGAGATTGGAATGACTTTTAAGGATGCCGATCCCTTCCAAAATTGTTGGGGATAGGGTGACGTGACTATATTTTAATTTGTATAGTGGAAGAAGATCATTTTGGATAATTTGAAGCTCTGAGAGTGAGCGAAAATTTTTACAGATGGCAGGAAGAGGTTTAGTTCGAGCTCTGATTGTAGATGAATGTGTTGAGTCTTTGAACAACGAAACTCTGGGAATAACCTGATGACATTTAGAATTTAAACATTTAAGAACAAATTTGTCAGCAAACAGTTGTCGCCTTAAATAAAGTGGGGGATCAGAACATTCCACTTGAAGGGAATTGATGGGCGACGACTGCATCGCTCCAGTTATTATTCGCAATGACTTCGATTGAATTTTGTCTAATTTACTGAGTGCATTTTTGGAGGCAGTACTAAAAAGTGGGCAGGCATAGTCGAGATGACTTCGAATAAGTGCATTGTAAAGCAACTTAATGCAGGTAGGGTGAGCACCCCACCAAACGCCAGTCAATGATCTGATGATATTTAAATTTTTTTCACATTTAGTAACTGTATTGCGAATATGGGAAGACCATTTAAGTTTCCTATCAAATGTTACTCCCAAAAATTTTACTTCAGAGGCGTTGGGGATTGGAGAGTTTTTAAATAAAATTTGAACAGGAGGATTTTTATGACAGTTTGAGAAGGTGACACACTGACTCTTTTTAACTGAAAGTTCCAGACCATTTAAAGTGAGCCATGTGCAAAGGGCATCCATGGCTTCATTAAGATTTTGACGGCAATTGGGATGATTTTGGATGATAAGTAGAAAGCTAAATCATCTGCGAACTCAATAACTTTTACTTGAGGGGGAATAGAGACATGCATATCGTACGTGTATATATTATACAGTATAGGGGATAATACATCGCCTTGGGGTAAACCTTTCCAAATTGATCTACTCTGAGGAGTAACATCTGGTAGTTCAATGAAGATTAATAATAGATTGGACAAACATGGGGGGAAGGCCAAGGCCTAAAAGTTTTTTTTTAAGGATTGGGATGGAAACATTGTCAAAGGCACCTTCTATGTCTATAAAGACTGCAAAACATACTTCATGGTTAGAAATGGATAAATTAATATCAGTGCTGATAATGGCAAGGTTATCTTGCGTAGATTTTTTTTTCCTAAATCCAAATTGAGATGGAGAAAGAAGCTGATTACTTTCGACAAAAAATTCTAACCGGTTTTTAATTAATTTTTCATAAATTTTACTGAGGGTGGATGAAAGAGCAATTGGCCTGTAGTTGGATCCAGAATTGGGTGATTGGTTTGATTTTAGGATTGGGATGATTATTTGAGAACTCCAGTCATCAGGCATTATGCCAGACTGGAAGATTTTATTTAAGATGCTTAGGAAGTGATTTAGAACATTATCATATTATTATTTTGAACATTACTATTTTTGATAATGCTATAAGGAATGCCATCTCTGCCTGGAGATGAGTCTTTGACTGTTGATAAACAATTTTTTAATTCAATTAAAGTGAATGTAGAGTCTAGCCAATGATCAGACATAGGAGTGTTGTGGATGGGAGATTAGGGGGGACTTAGATTTCATCTAAGTTAGGTACAGAAAGGGGGGCAATTTTGTCCAAGAACTCATCTATCCATTTAGAATGAGACGCTCGAGGAGATGTTGAACTGAAGGAGGATCGAAATCTTCGAATCATAGACCAAACTTCCGAAATTGGAGTATTCGGAGATACTGAACTGCAGAAGTTGTACCACCCGGATCTTTTTTTTGACCTCAATACCCTTTTGGCATTGGCTTCGGCATTTTTGTATATAAGATAGTTCTCCATAGTCATATTGTGACAATACGAAAGAGATTTAGCTTTCCGAATTCTCACTACCTTAGAACATTCCTCATCCCACCAGGGAGTCGGAGGGAGTTTTTTAAGAGATTTGGTTTTAGGGGGAGGATTTGATTTATGTATTGCAGTTGTGAGCATCAATTTGAAGTTATCGTAGTCATCTTTGACAGATAATACATCAGAAGAGGGTAAATTTTGTATAAACATATCCATATGCGAGTTAAATTCGTCCCATTTGGTGTGTTTTGTTTTAATCTTCGTCGAAATATGGGACTTGTCTGAATGGAAAGAAGTTTGATAAGTGATGGTGATCGGGAAATGATCACTGGAGCAAGGATCGGGGGACACCACCCACAAAGAGAGAGGTGCCAGATTTGTAGAGCATATGGAGAGATCCACTGCACTGGGGTTTGTGTTGGGGCGAGAGATTCTCGTAGGAGATCCGTCGTTCAAAAGGAAAAGGTTGGATTCATCTAAAAAATCCATAACATTTCGACCATCTCGATCAGAGAAAGCAGAACCCCAGACGGGGGAATGGGCATTAAAATAGCCCAATAAAAAGAATGGAGGGCTTAGTTGACGGACAATTTGTAACCAAGCTTGCTTATTGAAGTGAGATGATGGGGGAATATAGATAGAAACAAAGGATGTGTCCTTTATTTTAGCTGCAACCATTTGAAAGTCAGCATTGGGGGGTTTGATATTATTTATTGGGGAAAACGGAAGGGATTTTTTAATAAAAAGGGCAGCACCGCCGCCCGTACCTTCCAGGCGATCATCACGGAGACAGGAGTACCCTCCCACATTAAAGTGGGTGGATGGAGTAAACCATGTCTCCGAGACAGCAGCCACAGAAACAAGGTTTGAATTTAATAGGTTAAGAAGGTTCGATTTATTAGAAATAGCACTGCGGCTATTCCACTGAAGTATTCTGACATCTTGAAATGCCATTTTGAACAAATGATTTTAACGTGGAAATAATAGAAGCAGCGTTGGACGGTAGATTAGTTTGAGAAGAAATTAGGTCAATTAGAAGCATAATAAGAGTTTGTATAAATGAAGAATTATCTTGCGAGAGTTGTTCAGAAAGCTTTTGATGGTTTGTTGAGGACGAATTATAGTTGTTTGCGCACCCATTTGTGGCATTTGAAAGAGGAGAACCATTGGGATTTAAGAGAAGTGAGTTGTGTTGTTGCCGATCGTATCCAGGAGCCGGTTTAGAGACAGGGTTTTTGTACATAAATTTAGTTGAACGAGAAGATGTTGAGGAGAAGGGGAGAGGGTTGGATGGAGAGTTACTGGATAAAACCTCGGCAAAAGATTTTTGACAGGCGGGAATAGTTTAGAAGCCTGCAGAAAAAACAAGTTTTCAGAGGCCATGGAAATTTTTATATTTTTTTGGCGAGTTTGTTCAGGACAAGAAGAGTGAATGGCGGAATGAGCGCCTGAGCAGTTAAAACATTTAGGTGAAGAGAGAGAAGAACATTGGTCAGCTGTGTGGTTTTCTCCACATTTGAAGCATCTGGGAGGGGATCTGCATGCAGCTTTGGTATGACCAAAACGGCAGCAATTGTAGCATTGGGTGGTGGGGTAAGTGTAAATTTCAACTGGTAAGGAGTTGAAAAATAAATAGATATGGGAGGGAAGAGATTGTCCTTTGAATGTGATCACAACAGATTGGGAGGGCTTCCAGGAAACATTGCCCTCAGAGGTGTCCTTATAATTTAGCCTCCTGGCTTTTATGGGATTGCCGATATGTTGAGGGGTTGAAAGAGAAGACAGAATTTCTGGAATGGACAGATCGGTCGAGATACCCCTGACCAGGCCCATACGAGTGACATTGAAAGTTGAGATGTACGCCTTGAATTTAGAATTAGATGTAATAAAAATGTTTTTAATAAAGTTGTTGGCGGCTGAACCTGAGAGGAATTCAACAGAGATTCGGAAGCGACCCTCGGCTTTTACACCTCCGGGCTTAATCGAAAGGTTCTTGTTGGTTGAAAGGAATTTACCAAATTCAAGAGGATGTATGGTTTTACCTTGCTCAGTTTTTTGCGCATAAACAATGTAGGGGCCACAGGAATGAGTAGAGTAAAAATTGGTTGGAGGAGGTTGATGAAGATCTGGTAGAGACTAAGAAGTAGAAGGAGAGTCATGCTTTACTGGGGAAGAGGGACTAAACTTCCTTTTTTTGTGGAAGTTAGAATGACAGATTCACTGTCAGAAATTACAATATTTTCACCATCTGGAGGGTCAGGGGGAGGATCTGGGGGCTTTTTAGGATGTCCAGGAGGGAAATCCTCCTCCATTGTTCACAAAATTACAAAAAAAAATATGTATGGAAAGTGACAGTAGTGAAAAAAAGGTTATAAATATCTGGAAATCAGCGACGAAAAGTGACTCCTGGAAGATCAGAGGGGAGAAGAATCCTCAAGGAACAACACACTACACTTTATTGACCAGAAAACATAAAAATATTAATTAAAATAATAAAAAAGATTATTTTTTTAAGAGAGAAAACAAAACAACTGATGACAGCCAAATGTTCAAAATTGAGGTCGTGACATTGGTTGTGCGAAATAATTGGTAGTAGTAAGACATAAATTATTTTTTTTGTGTGTCTTACACTTACTATTTATTTGTAATCAGTTTTTAAGAACCATATATTTTCTTTCTGTAAATCTGTCGTATTTTTTTTATTTCAAAATAAAAATATTAATTTCGTTGTCATGAGTTTTTTTTAGTTCAAGTGAAATAGCATTTTCCATTATCTTCATTTTAACCCATCAAGTGTCGGTAGGGCATTACGAGCCACAAACATCATATTCCATTAGAGCCTCTGAAGGACAGATCTGACCGGGGCGTCCGTAAATTATAAAAGTATTTTTACGTTTTTTCTATAAAGTGGAGATTTGGTATTTGTTTGTCGTTGGAAAGAGAAATAATTATTTTTCTCGGTTTGTCTTTTTACACATGATTCCATGGATAAAATCAAAAAATATCAGTGTATTTATTATTGCATAAACGACTTAAAAGTGAAAGTATTCTGTTAACATTTTCGTGTTTGATGTTAAAATTTTATTATTTAGAAATATCAATTTCAAATACAATATATCAAAGAAGTTTTTAGATTTTCATGGCCAAAAGCATTTTCGTTATTTGTTTTTGGGGTGTTATGCCGTGATGCGCTACCTCCTTCTTTAGCCGACGTTTCGGACAGCATTGCAGTGTCTTGGACATCTGTCGGATCTGCCGGATCTGCCGGATCTGCCCTGATGACGGACACTGCAACGCCGTCCGAAAAGTCGGCTAAAGGAGGTAGCGCGACACGGCATAACACCCCAAAAACAAATAACGAAAACAACATATCAAAGATCATTTTATCTAGTTTGTAAAATGGTATTTTTTACGATAATTTAAAAAAAAATTAATACATAGCTCATTCAATATACCTCGGAAGCATTCCGAAGACTTTTGGATACAAATATTATAAAGACTGAAGAGTTAAATATCTCAAAGAAAACTTTAAAAAAATATCGCACATTCGCGTTTTTAGCTATGTTAGTAGCTTATACTTTCAGAAATAGCACATTAGTCAATAAATTTTATTTTTGGAATCTTTACTAGAAAAAAACAGAACAACAGAAAAAATTGACCATGTCGAACCTTCGATGCATTGAAAAAAGAATTATTTAGTAATTTTACACACTAACACTAAGGGCATACAATTGGATAATTTAGAAATTTTGGAAATTAGAAAAAGTATTAATAGTAATTTAAATATTATAAATAACCAAACATTTTTTTAAAATAGCCATCTTTTAAATTTATTTTCTTATTAATACTTACAATAATTATTTATTTTTTGATTTAGACTAATTATTTTAATTATTTGTTGTTAAAAGTTTTTTATTATCTAAATGCAATTTTATTTTTCTTTAAATAATTTTCATATTTAATTTTGTATAACTATTTTTTTATGATTTTTAAGCAATTAATCACCTCTACTTTTTGATATTTCGTCTATGTTGTATTTTATTCTAATTTACCTATACTTGTTTGTCATTTATTTTTCTTTATATTAACATATCCTGAAGAAGATAATATTGTTATTGAAACATGTCGATATTGTTAATTAAAAAAGTGGTTTAAACAAAGTGATTTGTTATTAATTAAATAATCAATAATGCCACAAAGTTATTTTGCAAAGTTTGAAGAAGAAATTATTTAGTATTGCAAACATATTGAATGTACTAATTAAGAATTTTGAAAGCGATTAACGCAAATTAGAACACAAATGCGTGTGCTATTACAGAATCTGCACCAACGGAAATCACTGACACCAAAAACTGTCAGTCACAGAACTCTATGTGCTATTTGCATCGTAGATACCTTACGAGTAGATAGCCAGCTGTATAGAAAGCTAGTCTATTTCACAGCCTGAATGTTTAAATCTTCGGCCATAGTGCACTGAAAGGTTCGGCAAATTGCAAAACAATGTTAAATGCCGAGGGTGGGAGACAGTTTTCAGCGCCGCTTTCAGCCGATTGCATATTTATTTCACACTATGGACACTATGTAAATATTTTAGGGCATTTCGGAACTATAGCCTGGAGGAGGTATATTGTTATCAGAATGAATATTCTATTTGATATGCTTAATCGGGCATCAGCGGGAATGAATACATCAATAGTTTTTCCACAAATGTCCACAGTAGTTATTATGAGGTGATAGCTCGGCTAGCAGTTCAATGGGTTGAGTTTAATACTCAGAGTACTTAGTGAAAAGGTAAGGAAGCTCCTTTAAAATATCTTAATATATAAAACAAAGTCGGGTTAGTTACACCATTTATAACTCAAGAACGGCTGGACCGATTTTTAAGATATTTAATTTGTTGGATATGTCTCTACCCCGATTAGCAGAACAGCTATTAAAAAATCGGAAAAATTCATGAAAAAAATTATAAATAAAATTCTTTTCCTCATACATTTTGTATGGAACGAATTCTAATCTTCTGGAAGAGCTGTGATAAGTAGGTATAATAATGAATAATGAGTGAATTCCAAAAATTCTAAAACGTCAAATGTCAATGCGCTGATTGTTTTGCCTTTGTTCTTATACATATGTCAAAAAATGGGACAAAGGTGAACGTCTGCACCCCTCCGAAGGAAAAATACAATAATTATATATAATATATCTCCCTCACACGTATAAAGAAAATGAAACCCAATTCCCGTAAGTAAGTGGAAAGGTAAGAAAATCACAAAAATTATAAATCCGTGCACCACTTCATCTCTGATACTGACAAAAACAAAACACGAACAGTTGTGAATCGATAATTGCTTAGTTAATTAAAAATTTAATAATTTATAACTTCATAAATAAACTGAATTTAATTCAGCTAATTAATTAAAATAACAGTTATTGATTCTGAGGCGGTACGAAGTTCGCCGGGTCAGCTAGCACTTTATAAATGATAGAACGATACAAAAGCAAAAGACATGCAAACAGCTTAAATTTAAGCTTATTACATAGTTTCGATCCAAATTTTCGTCAAATTCCCTAAAATTCTCAAATACACTTTTATTACTTATAGTACCTATAAATGCGGCATTTTCCAAAGTGGTGGATACTTTAAGCATCGCAAGATCGAAATATCGTAGGTATAATCAAACACTGCTTTGGCCATGTTTAGCGACCTGATGTGATTAGCAGGGAACTTTGCAACCTTTCACTCCCCATCCCCTGCCTACCTCCTTCAGCCTCCCAATACACCCTGATTAGGATTGCCAAAGGGCAGTTGGGAAAAAAATCTGAAATATTCAACACATAACTTTACCGATGCTCAAAAATGCATTAAGACTTCTTTAAATAAGCACAGGAGTTCGAACAATGTTCGGTCGGATTTTATTAACTATTACATCCGATTATACTACCATTGCGCCTCGTGGCTTTGTCCAGACGATGTCCTTTTCCTCTCCCAACCAAACGTCACCTATACCGGAAACTTTAAACATAATTAGCACCAAAAGCGAAAGCTTCTCCTAGAATTCGAATCCTATCAGAGTTCAACCTTATTCACTGAATTCGAGTTAATCTAATGGCGAAGGGGCCGAATTCGAAATTAAAACGAAATATTTTTATGACTTCAAATTGTATCATTTTGTATAATTTATATCGTATTTCTTTTATTGTGTCTTATTTGGAATAGATCGGATACTAAATTAGGATAATAATCTTGGCCGCAAGTTATTCAGGGATTATCCTCCAGAGTGGAAGAAACTTTCAGTATCACCCTGGAGTAAGATCTTCAGTGGCTTTAGTCGTGTTAGGTGACCAAATCTGAATAGACAGGTACTTCCCCGTATCCTTCCCCTTCCTACTACCTTTAGCCTCACAACATACCCCAATTAGGGATGCCATCGTCTCACTGGCCTCAGACAGGAGCAGTTGCGACTCTTGTGCGGTATTCAAATTAAAAATGAAAACAATTCAGTTGTTTTTAATATTAAATTTTGTGGTTTTGTTTCTGACGCCTGAATCATTAATTTTGTTGCAGGTTTTCATTGAAATTAAGCCATAATTAATAATTTTATTATTATACCAAGCAAGTATCACAATTATGCCTTATGTATATGTATTAGATTGTTTAGAATTAGTAACATTTGTTAGTAACACTTCAAATACAGAATTATTAATGAAATAATCAAAATAAAATAATTTTGTGGGGGACCTACTTTTTTGCTTGCCTGAACTGTTCCCAAAATCAGTTTCAATTTTTAACAAGACACTTAAATTCAAAGCAAGTCCCAGATCTAAAGTTCAATTTGCCGGAGTTACAGATAGAATCACAACCGAAATTAGTATTTTTTTTTAAAATTATGAACCATTTACATGATAATTTTAACAATAACATAAAAAAATTGTCACGCGAAGCTGCCATAAATACAACAACTTGTCTGGATGCTTTATATTTATTTATAAACGTAAAAGTATTTTAAAACTATGTGGAACTGCACAAGTTTCAAAACCGCGAGGTGCAACAATCTGAAATATATACATATACTTTTTATTTACCTGAAAGATCTTATATAGTTTATGTGGAATGAGTAGTAAAATAGGGTATTTTCAAGTAGATAGTAATCTCCTTCACCACATGTAGGATGTAGGATGTACAATACACCCTTAGCGCGACAGGCTGTGGGCTGCGGGCGCCTGGCCTTTAATCCGGTTCCGCCAGCGCCCGATCCCGTGGCAACTTTCCCAGCCAAAGCTGTAGGAAAAGCTCCGCGAAGGCCTTATTGCTGTACTGTGTCCATTACCACTCGTTATGAGGGTGACTGCTGTGGGGTGGGTCTACACCCAGGCGGAGGAGGGTCCGGCACAAAACCTGCGCCGTATGCTAAGTGAGAAATTGTGTCCACCATTTGAGCGTGTCTGCTTTAATTGAAACTTTGTGACATTTCCCTGCACTAAAACGATTCGAAATAGTTTTGATTTTGGTGGGTGTTTTATGGGTGGAAAGCGGGGAAAGTAATTTTAGAATCGCAGCAGTGTTTTTTGTTGTTTTTTTAAAGATATTTTAGGGTACCAAATGATCTATCAATATTTGGCTCTGTTTGATCATTTATTTGCCATAATAATATTGTTATTGGAAATTATTATAATACATACCAATATTAATATATAATTAGCTTAGAACGATTAATTAGAACTACGTTAACAAATTTTAATTGCCATCATCCAAATTCAGCTATAGAACGAATTAATTTACTTAGAAATTTAGGAAGTAGAGGTATAGTCAAAAAATAACATATTTAAAAAATAATCAGGTAGAAATGCTAAGAATTTTTTTCCATAGGAAAGCTGATAGTTCAGAAATGCACAAAATAATTTGCAAGGCAGATAGAAATATTTCGCCATTAAATTTATACGACGAGAATGCCAGCATTCTTATAAATACCAACCAGATAAAATTCCAAATAAAATTCTTCACGCAAAACACTTCAATTATCTCAACCAAACATATGTTGACAAACTTTCGTCAAACAAATGGTTGAGTATTGGAGAGTTGAGCGCAGAAATAGAAGGCTTTATGCTTGCCATTCAAGATAGAGTCATTAATACTAAAAATTATGGGAAGCATATCATCAAAGATACAAATCAAATTGATGACTTGTGTAGAAAATGTTTGGCTTTTCCGATAGAACATGTTATATTGGGATGTTCTGTATTGGCGCCGTCCGAGTATACATTTAGGCACAATAGGCAAAATAATTCACCAAAGTTTGGTAATTAAACATAACTTGATTGACTGCCGTAATATAGTACCATATTATGAATATGAACCAAATTCATTTTTAGAAAACGAATTTTATAAAATTTATTACGATAAAACTATACTAACAGATAGAACAATTAGTCACAATAGACCCGATAGATTTTTAAAATATTTATCTTGAGGGATCAGTAGGATTTGTCGGTCCAGTTAGGAGTTCTACCGAGCCGAACCCTCTGATATGAAAATATCTGGAGTCGGTGAATTATTTTCCCATTTTGTCCCTGGTCGATTGACGTATTGTTCTTGTATTGTTTTGTATTTATTATACTTATATACCTAGTGCATTTACATAACGTGGATTGACTAGATAATCGTTTGTGGAAAAGTGTGTGGAAGGGTTTAATCTTTCCTGTGAGGAAGATTTAACCCGGACATAAAATCTGAAGCACCTAAAAAAGGAAGGTCAATAGTTAATTAGATCGGAAGTTCGGTTAGCAGTCGGACGGGCCAAGTTCGATTGGTTCTCACACCGGATAACTCATATTTTTTTCTTCTCATAATTATGTTTGGTGAATTAATTTACGAATAATCCGATAAGATTTATATATTACTAATACCATTGGCAATAATTTATTTTCGTTGATTATACCTTGGTTACTCTTTGATTATTTTGTGTAAATTTATAAACGTTTATAATATACAAATAAATACAATAATTACCTATTATTTAGGTTATTTCTTTATTTATTTCAGACGATTATTTTTATGACGCTTAATAACTAATTATTTACTACACATTGTAATGGTTTTTGTCTATAGATATTTGTCTATTTTTCTGTATTTGTTGATTTTCATTATACGCTAACCCCGATGAAGAAAACTATGGTTTTGAAACACAATGAAAAGAAAGATGTTTATTTTCATTTAATTTTACGATTTAATTAAATTATTTAACAAAATGAATTTGCTATTATTGAAAAGTAAAATATTTATATTTACATCAGCAATAATTTAGACTAAAGGCTTCAATTCTGACAATACTTGCGGTACCTACACATCACACCAGACCTACCAACTTACTGTTAAAAATTTTTTTAAATGGTGAGAAAATATTGAAGGATATGTAAGCATTTGCAAATAAAATACTGTATTGTTTGTTCAAGGATATTTGTAAAACACACACAATCTTTCAATCCCAATTCATTTTTTTAAATATTTGATTCTAGCTGGTACCTGGCGTGCGTTGCTTTCCCATTCAATAAATAAGTTATTTCTCCCTGCGTGTCCTTTCCCATTCGTCCCGTTCCCTTTCGGCCTCCCCTTCCTCTCCCACCCCCCTTCCCCTCTCGCGTTCCCACTCCTCCTCCTCCACCTTCCCTCTCCCTACTCCACTCCCCACCCTTCCCCCGTCCCGCGCATCCCTTCTCCAGAGTTCCCCCGGTCCCATTTTTCCCTCCCCCCTTCTGGGTTCCCCTCCCCGCGTCCCGCGAACCCCCTACTTGGGTTCCCCTCCTCCCTCCCCCCTCCTTTTTCCCTTCTCCCCCAGCCCCCCTTTCGGAACATTCAGTTTACTAACAACTCGCGTGCCACCTATTGCATTTTTTATACAAATTTCATAATTCCAGAGCTCACCAATAGTTTTATACAAACCTTAAAAAAAAGTATTATCCAATTTGGTGCAGTCGGTCGGGAAGTTATGTGCGTACAAACATTTCGGAAATCAAACTAATTTTATGGGACGGGCTATGCCAATCGTAAAACATAAGTTTTTTATGGCCTTTACCAATTGAACTTCTGAAATAACAATAGATTTTTTTAGCTATAACTACGACGCCTGAAATAAAACTTCCCGCAAATATATCAACATCCTTTCCACGGCAACGATTTGTTTGCTTTTCGTTAAAAAAAACGTACAATAAATATAATATATTATTATTTATAATTTTGTAACGCCAAAGCGTACCATTATATACAGCCTATTTTACTCGCACATAATGTAGCTTTCTATTGGTGAAAGAATTTTTAAAATCGGTTAGTGGTTTAGGCGTGATCTGGTAACAAACAAACTCGCGCACTTTCGCATTTATAATATTAAGTATGGATGAATAGAACATTGTTCCCAGTGAATAATATATTTATTCCTTTTCTCTAACAGTAATAATTATTTGGTACCCTCTGAGAAAATTCACTACACTGAATCACAGTAACGCCACATTTAAAAAACGTCCGTGAAGTATCTCAGGACGCGGACGGGTGGTCGTTGGACTGGAACCTCCTTGCATAAAGGGTCCTGCAATATAAATGAGCACCCGACAATAGCTGATAAAGGTCGCCGAGTAATGGATGAATATTTATACCACTTTTCGTAGGGACTTAAGGCGGAGAGGTGATGGGGTTGCCAGGTTGCAGATGCCCGCTCGTCGAGGAAAAGGTGGTTCAAGACCCTTGTCGCTTGTCGCGTGTCACTCAGACTTATTTGCAATCTACGAAATTTTCAGCGGACATTTCAACAATATTTTGTGAAGTAATTGATATAGGTGGGATCTCATTAAATATAAAATAAATATGCTATCTAAGATATCAATACCTTTCCGTAAATCCAGTTAAATCAATAAGATCATTTTTGCTCCCGTGTTCTTGAATTGTAATATTGTGTAAAAACTTCCTGAGCGAATGAACGAAGAAAGCAGTGTAAGAAGAATATACGACGCAAATGTGAATGGTAGAAGAAGTCGTAGACGTCCGAGGAAGACATGGCACGATCAAGTGAATCGGATACTTGAGTCGGGCCATGTCAAAAGTCAGAATAATAGAAGAGAATGTATGAGACGATGTATGAATGTGAGTGAGGCAAAGAGTGTGTGCTAAGACCGAGTTTTTTGGCGGTCCGTCCTCTCTGCCTACCCCTGCGGGGAAAAGGCGTGATGGTTAGTTAGTTAGTTAGTTAACTTCCTACTTCTTCTGGCGCTAATCTTAATCTTAATTGTAAATATGTACGTTATTAAGTCACTAGTTTTAAGTCAGAATTTATACGTCTTAGTCATAAGTCACTAGCTATAAGTCTTAGATGTAAATCACTTGTTATTATTGTAAATCTTAGTTGTAAGCCAGTAATATAAATCACTAGCTATAAGTCTTAGATGTAAGTCACTAGTTATAATAAGTTATACTAAGACTCCCCTTCAGGAAAAAACACAGAGTCAAAAGTCATTGATATACGGAGCATTGAAGATATTGTAAAGATAAGATAAAAACATTTTTGAAACTGACAATTCATGGTGGAATTCCATGATAATATATATATATTATAATAAAACAAATGTGAAACTTATTTTTATTTTAAACTTTATAAGTAAAATCTCAAATTATAATATTTAATTAAATGAAGACAACATTAGCGAAACTCAATCGAAATCTGGATTACTCATAAAGTTAAAAATAATAATAAATATTCATCCTAGACTTGCAGAAAAGTCAATAGATGTCGCGTGTTAAAGTAAAATGGATAAAAAAATATCCAGACACTATCTAGATAGCATTTAGTACGAGTTGAATCTTGCTATCATATATAAAGATAGCAGCCAATAATATGTGCGTTAAGAAAATTAAGATAACGCTGGTAGTTTTTAGTCGAAGTATGATACAGTTAAAAGCGACCGATTTGAATATAGACACCTTAGCTCAGAGTTGGTAGAGCCCTTGCCATGTAAGCAAAGGGTCCTGGGTTCGAGTCCCAGAGTTGTCAATATCTTTTTCTGATTTTTCTGTGTCCAGATTTCGATTGAGTTTCGCTAATATTGTTTTCATTTAATTAAATATGAAACTTACCTTCACTTTAATTTATTTGATTGTAACTGGTTTGAGCTTGTTAAAGCCATCTTTGGCCTGGTACAAAATATTCTTAATCCACGGTTTATATATATAACATAAGGGGGCGGGGGAGAGGGGTGGTCTACAAAGATTTTATTCAATTACATCGGTTTTATTACATTTGTTACTAAGACGTCTTTGACTGTCGAATTTCTAATTATTTTAGTTATTCCCAGTAGGCTTAATTACCTCGGGTTTTGTAGCTTAATTCAATATTGTTTGGGGAATACCTTACAAGTAATATGAATTATTAATGACCAAATTTTATTGTTGTCAAATCATTATTATATTTATGATGATATGGAGTTTTTGATTGATGCGCTGATTTTTGAAGGGACACGTGTTTTACATTGGAGTAGGAACAAACTTATAATGGTCATTATATATTATAACTTTATAACACAATACATAAATTAATACATATTTCACAAAATACATATTGTATCTGGTTACAATCAAATAAATTAAAGTGGAAAAAATGTGTATTTGGTTTAATCGAGTCTGCAATTTCCAATAATAATAAATCTAATTAACGTAAATCTAGAATTTACAAGCAAATGCAGTGATAGTCATGATACCAACATAATTTATCTTTTTGGTTCTTATTTTTATATGCCACCCAATACATTGATGATATTTCTTTTTAAAATAAACACTCTAAACAAGTATATTATTTATATATATATATATTATTTTAATTTATAACAAATAGGAGGTGGGTATGGGTACCGCCGCCACGGCAACAAATTATTGGATAACGGACGCTTCTACCAAATGAACCCATACCCGCCTCCCAAATTACAAATTTGGGAAGCGGGTATGGGTACCGCTGCCCTGAGAACCATTTATTGGATAACCAACACCTCTGCCATAGGTCATCTTAAGTGATTCGCTACGTTCGGTGACTTAGCAGGGATGCCCGGGTTCACTGTTTCACTTCACCATTTGGGTCTTGGCAGCGGAGCGTCTTTGGATGGATTCATTCCTGGACACACTGACCCCCAGGTTCCTACACACTCCTCATACCATTTTCCTTTCCAGAACTTCCTATCATTCCTTTCCTAAAAAGACACTCCACACAGCATCCCCAAAGAGGGGAATTATTTTCCTCAGGGCCTCCTGTGCGGAGCCAATGTAAAAAAATGTCACCTCAAACGGTTCGATAAGTTTGGTGACTTAGCAGGGGCGCCCGGGCTCATGGGGTGAAGTTGGTTTCGATTTTGGAAGCGGAAGCGTCTGCCCACCAACTGCGTAGCAGACTGGATCTGAAAAGACTGGTTGAGGGAGACCATTTGATCTCTGAAGTAGGACTCTCTCGAAACATCGCCTTGCACCGCAGTGGGAGGGTTGGATTCATACGTCCATTACTCCTGGACATACTGAAACTCAGATCCCTACCCACTCCTCACACTTTCTTCCTTTTCAGATAACAAAGGCCCTGAAGGAAATTAATTTCCTCGGTTAATGGTGGAATTATGTAAAAAAATATGCTTCCCGTAATGAGCCGATTATATAATATTATTTAGTGATGGATTTTCTATAAACAAAAGAGCATTTAAATTATGCTAGAAAAATAATGTCGCCGTTGGAAGATATTCGATAAGTATTGATACTTTAACGCACCTATTTAAATAGTTTATTGAGAAAATTAGTTTTTGTTGTTTTAATAAGTTTTTCACTCAATTGAAAGTTACCGCGTGATAAAACATAAAGCGTAAAGTACTATAATATATTCATAGCCTTAATAATCAACATAAAGAAGTGCTTGTAAAAGGAGTCAAGCGAAATAAATTATTTCGCGCAAATACTTCCAATAAAGAACAAGTAAAGCAACAATAGTAAGAAAAGCTCTTTTATTATACAGCTGGGAGTTGGAATTAATTCCTTTGGTGGGTCATTTTCATTTGTTCAAAAAATTCCTTCTACGGCTCCCCGGAGATGTATAAAGCAAGCACTTTGTGAAAGACAACCGTTTTCGGGTGAAATTTTGTTTCCTCGGCAAGAGGTACATATAAGTAGGATTTTGGTAGGTATGGGCGCACAATTATTTTGGTCTAAATTCATGGCATGTTAAAAAAACTTTCAATTAAAATTAATATATAAAATGTCGCCGCAAAAAAGCTAGAATTCGAAAATCTTCGAAAATTGTAGTGGATGAAACATCAAAGTGACAGAAGAAACACATTTTAAAGTATCAGCACTGAAGATAAAAGCATTTGACATGTGGACGTTTAGACTATAAACGAATAGATCGTCAAAATATTGTGAAAATGTAGGGTGACAACATTTCCAAATTTGTCATCGAATGACGAAATTTAGAAGTTACGCTATATGGGAATAATACGAAAACAAAATATCTTGGTCACACCACCAAGTGCACGGTTGCCTGACGGAATAATCGGAAGAATAGATATTTAAAAAAAATCATACCAATGATAGCCAACATCCAATAGGAAAGCTCACCATGGGAAGAAGAAATATTTAACAATTCTTAAACTACTCTGTGTATATTTCTGTCAAACATCAATAATAATGTATGTATTCTGTTGGAATAATAAAATGTTTTAAGTTAAATTTGAAAACTGCTTGCATTTTAGTGTTGTAGAAAATTTTAAAGGGGGCTATTTTGTATTTTAAAACAAAGACAGAAACGCAAATGGTAAATAATTATACAGTGTCCGATTCAAGTACGTTTTTATTTTAATTGGCGCTTTGGATTGGGCCGTAGCAGCGTTACCTAGGAGGGTTTCCGTGTACCGCCGCGGGGCAGGTAGGAAGTGCGGACCTCTGTGTCCGTTTCAGCCCCGTGCCCATACATGCCCCGTGTACAGACTCACTCCTAAATTCCCTAGCAAACATTTGAAAACCCGCGGACAGTTGGACACAAGGGTAGTACAATAATTAGGTATTTCGTTTTTGTAAAACAATAAAGTTTTTATTTAAAGTCTGGAAATAGGTCTTAGTTTTACAGGTTTTATTTTTATTCATTTCCATCTACGCACCCTCCGGAGATATAGAGAAGAATGCACGTAGAACCTATCATAGTCAAATCAATATAATGACTAATGACATATCAAAAATGATCACTAAAATGGACTGAATTTTCACTAAAATGCTTCAGGGTCTCTTTGTTAGATTTTTTGACGTTTATAAACTACTTACGTAAATAATTCATATAAATTCACTTACTGGTTGATATTTTGAATAATAAATATATCAAAGATGATCAAAAACTCACCAGACTCCATGCTATCCATGGTATTATCGTGATCTCCCATTTCTGAAACAAAAATATATGCTTAATTAACTTTAAATGAAATTAATAAAAATATATTGGTAAATTAGTAGGTGTTAAAATTGGATAGATTAAATCAAAACAGTGATAGTAAAATTATTTGTTTATGCTTTCCGTTATTCAAAAATTTGTTTAAGTTGTCGTAGCTCCAGAAATGAGTTGGATTTTTTTGTTACTCGTGATTTTAAAATTTCCAAATCTAATAACTGAAGAGTATGTATGAGACGATCTATGAATGTGAATAAAGTGAGGGGTGTGTTTTGAGATATATTGTTTATCCTCTCTGCCTACCATTGGTTAGTAATTATTAAATATATGTATTGAACGCTTAAAATAATCAGAAGATTAGGATAATAAGAAGACTATACCTGAAAATTGACTTTAAAAATGGTGGTCCATTAAAAAGTGGTAAATTATGAAAGTATACAAAATGATACATTTCATGAACAAATTTGAGGTACTCATGAAACCCAAAAGAAAACTTTTCACGAAAAGTAGTACTCGTAGATTGGCACCGCAAGAGCCCAAAAGTTCAGCCTGATTTGAGAACCTCTGTCCACTTTAGGGCCCCCTGGATCGTGTGGCCCTTGCGGGACCCCTTTTGGAGTGATGTGGCCCAGGGCGCCCTCGAGATTCGGTAAGGGCGATCAAACTACCCCTAACTGAATTCTATCCATCCAGTCTGGTTTCGGATTGATACGGAAATCTTAAATAAAGCTACAAAGCAGTGGAAAGCAGCGATTGTTACGTGTATGTTGAATAGCACAGAAGTGTTGATAGGTTTCTTTTTGTGAGTTGTGCATTGTTTGTTGTCACAATTTTATTGATTTTCAGTTTATCGATAGCCACTATTTTAGATAAGTATTAAATCCCATTTATCTTCCTCTTATTTGAGGGCTTTATCTTATTGTAGTTTGGTTATCGTTAGAGTCGTTTGAAGGTCATTATCATTACATTTTCATTGATATAGTAGATTAATAGAAATTACTGGATTTACATGATTTCTAATAATCCTTTATCTAAAGTTATTAGTTATTACTCAATTTATAAATATTAACCAACATCATGGCACCGAGAATTACATTTTGAGAGATAAAGGAGATAAAAGCTTCAAAACTGAGGCTCAAAATGGTTGCTTCGACGTTGAAATAAGCCTGTGTACAATTCACGGACACCAGAACTCACCGTTTACCTAGAGATAAACTATTCGACTTATTGTTTCGTATATTCTCTTCAGATACTACCTATCTTATAGTTCTTATCATGAATAATACAACTTAAAGACACCTATATTTTTTACAATATTCACAACAATTTTGACTTAATGTTATTCCAAATCACCAATTCACAAAACGAGCAATGGCATCTTCTTTTAATTGCCCTTTCGGTTAACTTCTTAGACGATCATGTGTGGCGATGAGTTTGGGCGGCGATCCCCGCCCCCGCTGCCGCCCGGCCGCCCCCTTTTCCCAAACCCTTGCCGCCCCCGCCCAGCTTCACCTCGACAATGGGTTTATTGGGACCGCCGCGCCGCGCCGCCTCGCTGTCATAAAATATAAATTTTATTTTCTAATGTCCCCCGGGGGGATTGTCAAATGTTTGCTTCTGGAATCGGAACTGTTCAGGGGACTGCCAGAGCAGGAACAATAATAGTTCGTGGTTAGTAGTTGGTAGTTAAATATATTAAGAAGGGTTTTAGGTAGCATTTGTCTATCAACTGGGTTATTTTTTGTCTTCCGAGAAGAGTTTAAACCCTTTTTTCTTTTTATTTTGAAATAGTAGTCCAGTGACTAAGACTCTTGACTCACAATCCGGAGGTCGCGGGTTCGAACCCGGCGTGCGCAAATAAAAAAAATTTATTTGATTAATTTGTGTTATTTCACAATTAATTCATTTAAAATAATATATAGTATATTTGCGGCACGTTCCAGAGTGGAAGATACTATCAGTATCGCCCTGGTGTAAGACCACCATTCAGAATTGAAACGTTGCTTAAAAATGGCTTTAGCCGTGTTTGGTGACCAGATCTGAATAGCCAGGTACTTCCCAACCTTCCTGTTCCCCACCTCCTTCCCCTCCCCACTACCTTCAGCCTCACAAAATACCCCAATTGGGGATGCCATAGTCTCATTGGCTCTAGACGGGAGCTGTTGAGATTCTTGTGCGGTATTCACTGTAAAAAAAAAAAGGTAATTCACCCTAAAAAGAAATCATTTTTTATTTATTTACAAATTTTTTTCGGATATTAACAGTTTACCTTATAACACAACAAACCACTGGCTACACACCATATTGCGAATATTAAGAAAATTTAACGTTTACGAAATTACGAACTTAGGTATCTGAATGGTGTGGTCCTATCAATAACCTTCCTTTAGACTTTTTCCACCCTTCCATTAAATACTTTTCTCTAACATTACTTAATATTCTCTACAGCAATAATGTTGTTTCAGAGCATCTCAATTAAACTTACATATTTTGAATACATTGATCACATAAATTATGATATTTAATTAAATGAAGACAATATTAGCGAAACTCAATCGAAAATCTGGAGACAGAAAAATCTGAAAAAGATATTGGTTCCACTGGGACTCGAACCCAAGGCCCTTTGCTGGCATAGCAAGAGCTCGACCAACTGAAGTATGGAACCCATTTCCAATTCGGTCACTTTTAACTGTATCATACTTCAACTAAGAACTACCAACATTATCTTCATTTTCTTAACGCACATTGCAAGATTCAACCCGAACCAAATGCTATCTAAATAGCGTCTGGATAAATATTTATCAATTTTATTTTAATACGCGACATGTATTGACTTTTTCTGCAAGTCTAGGATGAATTATTGTCATCATTTAATTAAATATTATAATTTGAGACTTTACTCATAAAGTTAAAAATAAAAACATAAATTATGCTCCGAAAGCGAGAACTTCTTCCTTTCAGAACGCGCCATTAAACAAAGCAATTCAGTAACTATCTTTTGACATACGTCACAACATAGTGAAACTGCCGCCATGGACTTTTTTTTCTTTTAAATTTTGTAATCTTCTCCGTAATAAATTGGTGCATAACTATTTTATGGAGAACCTAGAAAAAAAAATTTAAAAAAAACTTCTAATTTGAAGTCCCAAATGTTGAAAGACAGAATTTAATAAATCGGATTTTTAGCATATTGATCACATAAATAAACTTCTGATTGGAAGTCCTAAATGTTTGCACAAGATAATACCTATATTTACAAAATACAAGTATGAAAAAGGTGCGCGGCCCGCCAACTGGCGACATCTGTGGGAAGGTAGTAGAAGCCTTGTACCAGCAAAGCAGCTAGTGAGTATAGGACACCAGGGAGGTTTAAGGGAGGTGATGAGGAGGGACGGAGGTTATGGGAAGGTGGCGAACCATACAATTGTATCGCATCATCTTTTAGATTATTTTCTATCATTGTGTTTTGGACTGCGTAGTATTTTTTCCCAAAGTAGTGTTACATTTTATTGCCATCATTTCAAGCTGTCAATGAAAATATATGCTGTGATTCCTCTAGCAATAATTGTTTTTGCACCATTGAGAAAATAGAGAAAAATGACCTACATCTTCATAAATACTGTAATGTTAAAAATTGCAAGGATACGATTTGAGATTTGTACTGCCATGAGTTTTTTGTACAATAGATTTACATAAGAGGAAAATAATTTCTCTCAGTGCCTGTGTCATTTTTGGAGAAATCGTATGGAGGGTATTTTAAATGAAATAAAATAGGATGTTCTGGGAAGGAAAAGGTACGAAATGTAGGTAGGAATCTGAGGGTCAATGGGTCCAGGACGTATGAATCCATCCCTCCCACTGCGTTGCAAGGTGATAGGCCATGAGAAGTCAAATGTTCTCAAACTAGTCCTTCCCAATCCGACCTGCCACCTAGTAAGTAGACCAGATACATCCTCCGCCAGGACATAGACAAACCTCACGTTATCAACCCGGGTACCCCTGCTAAGTCACCAAACGTAGCGAACATAGCAAAAATGTATCACTATAAAACGTAGTATTATAGTGATACATGTTTGGGTTATTATGCCATACAGCGCTTCTTCCTAATTTATTCAACAGTTCACATTTTCCATTACTAGGGCAGATTATGTCCTGAAGATGGATATTCGATGTAGATTTTCGGAAATAAATCGTACTGGAATTAAAATTTAAATCTTCTAGTACCTAAAGTGAGAGTACATTCTTATGTTGCATTATCGATAATCTTAAATCTATATGTTTATAATTGGTAACTACGTTATTATTTAGTGAAAGGGAGTAGGCACAAAAAAATATACGTGTCTATGTAATGTCTTATATTTTTATTTATTTTTATTTTGTCTGTTTTCAATTGTTTTTATAGTAAATAAAGGGGTATTTCCACTTTTTTTATTGCTTAAAAAAATTAAGCAAAAAATTACGATGATTACTGCATTTTTATTTTATTTTTATGTTGACGAATAAATTTTCTACAGCGAGTCAAAGTTTCCCATTTTTGAATTACCGTTAAAACGATATTTTGGGGCGGGGCTATCGTGTGACGTCATGAGTATGGACGCTCGCTGACAGTGTTTATTTATGATGGACCAGCTGAGCCACGCTTGTGACGTCACAATCCGATTTGCCAACCGCGGGCCGTTTTGATTTTTTCAGTTTTAGATCGCTTTTAAAATCAATAATATTTAATGAAAACATAAAAAACAAACAATTTTACTAGGATGATTAAAATCAGAAAAATTATCTTTAAATATTCCGTACATTTTCAACAGAATCCCTCGTTTGTGGAAACACCCCATTACCTACACCTTGATATGAAAATTGGTAATTTGTCGTCAGCGGTGAGAAATTTGACTTGTGTGTTAATCACTCTTTGTGCTGCAGAAGCTTAATCGTTGACAATAGTCGCTTACCTCCTCTAGGAGATCACCAAAATTAAAAAGACTATTTGTATTTTTCAAAATAATTTGTATCAGAACTTTCAAAAACGCAAGAAAACAAATTCTAATGGATTTTTCCTTAGAATATGAATAGGTAAGACATACAAATCCCATCATCCCTAATTCCAAATTAGCCCCCGTACCCAGGTGTCACTTATTGCTCATGCATTAAGGAATAAAAACCTCTTTTCTGATTAAGGCCCCCCGGCCCCGGGCGCAGGCCCGAGGGGAGGCCGGGCTCGGGGGGCCCACGTGATCCGGGGCCCGCCAATCACGTGGCGGCGTCTAGCGGCGCCTACGGTCCCCAGAGACGTCATTACGGGACGGATCCCGTGAATAGTTACGTTACGTGACTTATTCCTAATTCCCACAAAATACTATGTTTTTTTTCATTAAAAAAAAAAAGACTTTTAAAATCCTTTTTATTATTTGAAAAATATGTACACATACGTAATTATATAAAAAAAATGTATTTTACATAAGGGAAAATGATTCAATAAATTGCATTTAGATTAACAATACATTCTTTTAATTTTGTGTTTTCTTCCCAAACTTTTCAAGAAATAGATATATTTATTTAATAATTCAATATTTTTTATGATGGAAAAACTTAATGAGTAAAACCTCAAATAGTAATGCATATTTAATCAATGAAGACAATATTAACGAAAAAAGTGATATAGAAAATACAGAGAAAGATTCATCATTAACATTTGGGTACTGCCGCCCCTGGAACCATTTATTGGATAATCAACATCTCTGCCATAGGTCATCCTAAGTGGTTCGCTACGTTTGGTGACTTAGCGGGGGTGCCTGGGTTCATGGGGTGAGGTTTGTCTGGATCTGGCGGTGGATGACCTGGACACCCTTAATCCTTAATTGCTACCCTCCTCTCTTACCTTTTTCCCAGAACTTCCGCTAATTCCCTTCCTTAAAAAGACCCCCCACACAGCATCTTAAAATATGACATAGGCCCTGACGGAAATTATTTTTCTCTGGGCCGCCTGTGTGGAGCAAATGTTAAAAATAAGATACCGACGAATCTTTTTCTGTTTCACATTTTTCGTTTGAGAGTCATTGATTGATTGGCATTTATTTGGGCGATATTAAATGTTCATGGAAAACGTAAACATGAAAGTTAATTATTGTGATCCTGGAAATCACAGCAATAAGCCCAAGCCCTACTCAAGTTCTGTTATTATCCAAGTACTGTGAAACAATTTAAACAATAACAGAACTTGAAAATTCTTTAGCGTTTGTAAGATTTTTTTATTGAATTACTTATTATAAATCGCTCAAGATGTATACGCTTCGTCCATAAACAATATAAAATTAATCCTTTAAACCAAAACCTCATTTTATTTTAAACTTCATCTTCAACGTCTCAAAAAAATTACCAAATACACCTAGATAACGGAGATACTCGCCTTGGGACCGTAATCTGACAGGGGACGCCCTCACCTGTCCCACCTCCACCTCCCTCGGTCCCCGCCTCCCTCTCTCCTACCGACCCTTACAACATTGCCCCCTCCCAGCCCACCGCCCCCGGGGAGGTCTGGAGCAATACAACTGCGGACCCTCGCACTACTGCGTAGGGAACTCCCGTAATTATGAACATTTCGAATTATGTACATAATTCATTCGTTTGACTGTGACTACGATGTTACATTGACACAATTATTGATTAAAAACGACGGTCATCATAAGATAAGAATGTGATTCAGGCAATTAAATGCTTAAATGACAGATATAAATAACTGTCGAAACTGAACCAATTCTAAGAATGCTACAAAATTTGTTTTTTATATAATTTTTAATATTATGTTCCTACACTCATAGAGATAGTTTGGTTTGAAGATCTCACGCTCACCAAAAAAGGCACGTGCCAGTTTTATCATTACGGTAATCGAATTTTGTACACCTACATTTTATGTGTATGTACAAAATACATCAAGGGTGATTAATTTATCGTTTGAAACAAAAAAGAAAAAAAATCGTAAAAGTACTGGAGAAATATTTCATGATTTTTTCAATACATTAACCTAAAAACACAATAATTTTTAATTGAATCAAAAAATCACTTTGTTATAATTTATAATAATTTTCTCTCATAATACATTAATGATATATTGCATAAATTTTAATAAAGTAGATAAAAACAAAAACTTCGTGAGAGGTCAAAGGGTTCCCAGCTGGTGGGCAGAAGCATCCGCCACCAAGACCTGGACAAATCTCACCCCATGAAATGCAAACTCACTGTACGTGGCGATCCTCTTTGTGTGTCCTATGACAAAGGTGTTGGTTATCCAATAAATTTCACTCCCACCGAAATTATAATTGACTGCTTCGTTCAAGAATACCAGGCAAAATAATATCAGGCAAATTGTGTCGTCTTATCGCAAGCCATGAGACACAAAAACGTACACGTAAATACTAAAAAACAGTTGATAATTATTGATTATACAGTAATTTTACACCCTTTGTCTGTTTGGATAATACGCCACGTTAATTCAGAAAGAGAGATTGAAGATTAATAAATCAGCGAGGTGACCTATTACGAAGGTGTTGGTTATCCAATAAATTTCACTCCCACCGAAATTGTAACTAACTGCATTATTCAAGAATACCAGTGGCAAATTGTGTTGTTTTATCGCAAGCCATGAGACAAAAAAACGTACACGTAAATACTGAAAAACACTTGATAATATAATTATTGATTATACAGTCATTTTTACACCCTTTGTCTGCTTGGATAATATGCCACGTTAATTCAGAAAGAGAGATTGAAGATTAATACATCAGCAAGGTGACGTCGCGGAAGGTTTTATGGACACCGTGGGGTTGGTGGGGTCGGCTGGGGGAAATAGGGGTATGTAGAAGATGGAGGGACATGGAGGAAAATGGGGTGGGGGTATTTGAGGGTAATGAGGTCCCACGGGACAGGGCGCCATAACCCGGACACACGTACGCACACATTAATACGAGCACTTACACTCGCAAGTACACGTGTGATCAAAATAAAATACCACCATACCCTTATACAGGTATCATCGTGATTATTTTTTTAATGGCACTACACGGGTTTAACAGTAAACCACTTACGTAATTAAATGAATATGGTCATGTGGTTAAGTAATGCATATTTTTGTATATGTTAATAATGTTATTTTTATAAAAGTTAGGAATATTTATAATTAAAAATTCTACGCCATGCCAGGAGCATGAAATGCCATGCTCCTGTTCTAAAAAGATTCATTGAGATTATTTATTTGTGATTTATCAAAAATAATGGGAAAATAACAGTAACTAAGCGAACTTTATTTATAAAACATTCAATAAACAGAAGGTGGTTTTTTTTTAAAAACATGAGAAAAATCTTAAAATTGTAATATTTTTAATCATTGTAATATTTTTAATCATATTAGCGACTCTCAAACGAAAATTTTGTATTTAAAAATTACAATTTGAGGTTTTACTCATTAAATTAACCCCTCAGGCCTCGACCATATTTTGTGAGACATAGAAACCTTCGTTTTAGAGAGTTAAAATATTTCCGCTTTAGAATAAAATCCAAATACAAGAAAAATATTTCTGAACGTATCCGAGAACTAAAATCTAGTTTTGAAAGGTGATAAAATACGCTTATAAACGCGAAATAAACATATAATTTTTGAAATATAAATTTTTTTCATGCTAATATAAAAAAGTTTTAAAAATGACTCACCTAACGTTTTTCTAACTAAAATTACTGACAACGAAAAAAACATAATAGACTTATTACATATTACTTTTTTGTCATTCCATGTAAAAATAATTATTAAAAAATCCATTCCAAAGTTTCATAATTTTTGTTTATATAGCGATCCGACTGTTTCATGAAGGCCTATTTTACCTATAGCTATACTTATTTCGTGGTGTTTTCTTTTTCTAAAACCGTTTATATCATATTTCTCCCTATGATAGGAAGGGAGTAAGGGAGACACAACGATTTCTATGACACCTATAAGAATTGTTCCGAAAAGCGAACAAAATAGCTAAACCAAAAATAAAACGAATATATTCATTGTAAACTTCTAGAAAAGTCGATAGATGTCGCAAATTAAAAAATATATATTTATCCAAGAAACTAACTAGATTGCATTCATTTTGGGTAGAATTTTGCAACCATACATAACTATAGCAGATAACGATAGAAAAAAAAACAAATCACTTTGTAAAACACCAATCACTTAACAAAGTGATTTGTTTTTGGGGTGTTATGCCGTGTTGCGCTACCTCCTTCTTTCCAGCGTTTCGGACAGCGTTGCAGTGTCCATCGTCAGGGCAGATCCGACAGATGTGTCTGAGGTAGCGCAACACGGCATTACCCCCAAAAACAAATAAAGAAAATGTTGTTGGCCGTGAAATCTAAAAACGTAAACAAAGTGATTTGTTTTCAATTAATTAAAATGACGCCACAAAGTGATTTGCAAATATTGAAAAAATAAATATTAGAAGAGTATGAAAAAAACATTTCGCATTAAAATAATATCGATAAATTCTTTTTTTTTTGTAAATTAACAATGGTAAATTAATATTTATATTTTTTATAGTAGTCAACAGAGAGTTGTCATACGTGACGTCTTCGTCCCAGTAACTTCTGTCTTTTTCGTTTTAATATAAGACGTGTGAGAAGGAAGAGGACGACCGTCGACGACATACGTACGACCTCTCTCTGGGACGGCTATAAATATGGGCCCTCTCTAGACCCGGACCCCGAGCGATTGTCCACACGATCGTTCCGCCACTGAATTGCAGCTTTTATTTCTCTCATTACAGTAACAACACAGTAATTAATTGTGCTCGCTTCCGAAAACAAACAAGTTTTGAAAATATTTTATTAGCACCTACCTAACACAAATGATAATTTAAAACCTCCTGAGGATAGAACTGGGCGTCCTTACAATATAAAATATTTTTTATCTTTGTCTGTAATGTTTAGATTCGAGATTTATTCATCGTTGAAAACAGGAATATTTTTTCTACTCACTTTATCTCAAATATTTATACTTGATTTCATGGATAAATAAATGGCAAAAGATATTCACGTCACGAACATTGCAGAGTGAAAATTTAGCTCGCTAACGGCCTTTACGACCATGTAAACGATTATAAGTTTTAATTTTAGTATTAGTACGACATATCAATACTGTTTTGATATTTATATGACAACCTTAAAAATCTGATAACCTTAGTTTCTTCAAATATGTTCTAACGTTTTGCAGATTAAATAGAGGCAGAAAACAGATGTGTTTCAGTCATTTATGACAATGACGCTTCGGAGACAGAAAGAAAAACCTATTCAATTTCTATCACGAGCCAAATATCTTTATGGTCTTCTCGTGGGAACGTTGGCAGGAGGTAATACAGGTACCCTTCGATAAAAAAGAACCTTCAAGGAAATTATATATCTGTGAAATTATTTTTCTTATTTATCTATTACTTTAGTGCATTTATTTTTGTAACCTTTGATTTTTTTATGAAAAACTTTATAATTTTTTTTTATTAGTGTGAACAATAAGTGATTTGCAATTTCTTTTTAAATATCTCATCAATTGCACTTTTGTCCTAAGCAAAGTTAATCAATTCTTAACCTATCTCGTCAAGTTCCGTGTAAATAGAACAGCGGTTATACAGAAAAAACTCATTAGATTCATGTTAAATTAATTAATTAATCATTCCGCACTAAGTGATTTGCAAGTTTTTTTAATATCTCAACAATTACACTTATTGTCTTTTCCGTTTTTAAAAGCATCGTTGATCAGTTTCTTAATCAATCTCTTTAGATACCGTTTAAATAGAAAATCGGTTGTACAGAAAAAACTCATCAGAATCATGTTCAATTAATTAATTAATCATCATTCAACAGTAAGTGATTTGCTAGTTTCTTTTAATATCTCACCAATTGCACTTATTGCACAGGTCATAGTTTAGTAACATTTTGAACACAATGTAATACCAACATACAATAATTAGTTCATCTATCGCAGTCATTAAAACAATCCAGAAACCCTTTCTTGCTGTACAAGTGTAGATTTCCTTGCATCTCTCGGGTGTCTTGTATTGAAAAAATATTAATAATTTAGTTGACTGCGGGGAGCAGTTGTGTTTGGAAGGGAACAGGTATATGGGGCTCGTGGGGTGTGGGGTTGGGTATTGAAGGGAGTTGGGAGAATTGGGGGGGGGGGGGGGGGGGTGAGATAACAGTTAAAGGGTGTGAGCCAATTCGCACACCGTTGTCTTAAATCATACAAGAACGACGGGGAAAACAGTACTTGATATAAGGCAAGACACGAGAGAATAAACTGTGTGTAAGTTTTCTATTTGTGTTCTATACTCATACCTACAGGGACAAAGTTGTTTCTTGCATTGTATGTGCATAGGTGGCGTGGCAGTAATAAAGAGACTAGTAAGAATACACGTCAAAAACGATATAACAGCGATTCAAGAAGTTATTTTTATGAAAATTGATAGTTCTGCATTCATTATATGCATAATATAACCTACAATACTAATCGTCGTAAGAGACAGGGGAGATAAAAAAAATATCCTGCTTAAGGAGATCCAATAGTCCTTGAAAAATTCGAAATCAGAATCCCCGCCTTTTTTGGGAGGGATTTAAAAATACTTGAGAAGACATTTTTGGAAAGGTTGGAGAAGGTGTTTGAGAGCTGTTTTTTATAGGTTGATTTCGTAAAGGCTTGTAAAAAATATTAACTCCTTTCTTACTCATTGTTTATTTAATAACGAAATTTAAATCGATTTCACGGAACCAAGCGACGTAGAGTCTAGGAACGTCCGTTCGCCATCGTAATGGGGCGTTAACTGATAAAAAAATGTGTATCGTCTTTATGCCGGAACGCATAAGGTTTTATTCTCAATTCTTTAAACGCCGCCCATTTTGATTCATGCCAAAAAAAAACAGCGCGAAATTGCAATGTTTCTTTTATTTTGTGAAATTCTGGCACAAATATTAAAACGCCTTCCAATTATTTTCTAAAGAACCTTATTTGCCACTTTACACAATAAAACGTTATCCGAAAAGGAGTTCATTAGTAGAAGATTTTGCACTTGAAAGTATTTTTATAGGCAAGTTATTTAATTTTTTCCAGACTTATAAAAAGACTTATTAAAAAAATACTCGATCATTTCCAAAGCCAAGATGTGATCAACTCAACGCAGTATTTAATCGAAGCACCTATAATATTTCTATGTGATCAAATTTTCAAACCAAAAACACATGATTTTGCATTATTTTCCACGGCTTCATCTTTACTGTAAAATTTAAATGAAATGTGAAATTTCACTGGGTTACCATAATAATATTTCGCTTCGAAATAATCGTAGTATTTAGCAATACGCTAGTAGGTACCTACTCTTACTAGTACCTGCTATTTATACTAGTATGGTTCATCATCTGAAAAACGACAAATAGGAAAATACTTCACTTAATCACAAAACAATAGCAAAGCAAATAGACTTGTTCCTTTGGATAAAAGATCTCTGAACTTTTACCTGAAATTGTACAACAACCTCCCACTTAGTATCAAACCCAATGAAATCAATTAATAAGTACATTGGGTTTAACAAATGTTGGTATAAGGAATTATCAAAAGGAAGTCATTAAAAATATACTACCCAAACCTTGAGGTTGAACTATAGAAGACATTGAAAACCCTCTATCCAAAAACTATTTCGCCTCAGCACAGTATTTCCTACAGAAAGGACTAATACAATTCGTAAAATTTTAAAATTATACAGTAATTAATAACAATTAAATATATTTAAGTTTTAATTCAAAGTTTCTGATCGCATTGTATGTAAGGTGTATTCAAGCTCATTCTGAACCCGTCCAAGTATCCGATTAGAAGTAGGCAAGCAGAGGTAAGGCGGTAGTTGGATAGTTGTCGGTCCACCATAAGTAATTCACGGCACCAATCCGTGTAATGAACTGTCAACTTGGTGCCGGCTGTCTCTGCTCCCGGTTCCTTGCCCGAAACACCGATTCGCCGCAAAACGTCGGGAATATCTCCAGTCTTCACAAGTCTGGGATGTTACTGAATACGCGGTTGCGATTCTTGCTCAATTTTGTGTCGCAAACGAATTCAGGTAGACAGTTAAGTGACGTATTGGGACAGGTTACGCAAATCATGGGGGCACGACTATCACACTTTTGGCTTCTCTGGCAATACCTACTCGTACGAGTAATAATTATGCAAAAATACCTACTCGTACGAGTGGGTATTTTTAAGTTCTAGAGGAAGTATAGTAGGACGCACAAAAAATATACATATTTTTATACAGTAGACTAATTTACCTACATCTTAACTATAAAGAACAAATCCCTTATTGCTTGGCTCAAAAAAACCTTCGGAACGGTGAGTTCTGGAGTCATGAAATTTGCATGTAAGTATAATGTGATAAAAATTGCAGGAGCTTGCCGTGTTATTTTCGTCATGTATATTGGAGCTTTGTCATACGATTTGAAACGACAAAAATTTACATCAGTTTCCATTGCGTTTGTTTTTTTTTTCAATTTATTCAATAAGTGAAAAAGGTTTTTAAACTTGGACGACAGAAATAAAATAAAAATTTATAAAATGTTGCTTTCTTAAAAATAAAACTTTCCAAGATTTCGAATAACCCAACAATATTTGAAAAACTCCTAATACCATGCATAATTATTACAAGCGTAAAATGTTGCGTGTGTAGTGATGGGGGTCTTGACTTGAAGGCTTTGAATTGAACCCACGATTCATTGGTAGGAACTCGCCGCATTTGTTCCCTCAGCTAACAAACGGTCTAAAAGTATAAAAGAAGTAACCTATTGGACCTCGTTTTTGTGAAACCAATGCATTACGTGTATCTGATTCGATGGAAGTTATTACAAAATTTTACATTATTTATTGATAGCGTTGATAGGTGTCTATGTGGTTCATTGGTGGCATTGATAGGACCACACGTTGGACATCCCTCACTGGCTCGAAAGACTTTTCCTGTTAAAATACATGGATTGGTTGGAATTAATCCAATGCTATTAAAAGAAATTTTCTTCTTCAAATGAAGGGTTAATGATTTTCTAGTCAACTAATGAGTTTCTTTTGGAGATTCTCACGTTCCAAATAACCGCTCACCCTTCGGATAATTGGATGAATCGGTCCGGTATAGTCACCTAAATATGTTTTTCCTAGAATATGTGCTTATTTTAAGTCAGTTTTCCATAACGATGATGTAATTATTTCATTCCGTACATTGTTTGGGACGTACCTACAATCTACATATTTGTGGATAATTTTAATTACCCCGCAAATAGCCTTTGGTCCCAAGTATTTGTCGACCGATACATTGCACTTTCTAAAGGGGTCCAGATCCCTCCTTCCAGCGACATTCCTCGCAGATTCCAGAGCTCCATAGCTGTGAAGATATTTATTGCAACTTTGATATTATGACAATACGAGCGCTCCAGTGTTAAGGCTGCATTCTTGTCTAAGATATTCCGGCCATCTTCGAAGACGTTTCGTGGAATGTAATTTATTTGTGAGGGCTAGTTCCACACTTGGAGAAAACTTGTACTTTGTACACACTGTCAATAAGGAGGGATTCTCAAAGAGTACACAAATCTTTACAAGAGTGAAAAACTTCTTATCGTAAATTATCATTTTGAACATTTTGTATATCATTGCAAAAAGAGTTTGGCGCACGTTAAAGCACCTTAAAATTATTATTTTTTAAATAGGTATGCCATGCGACAAGAATGTTTCATTTATTTGTTCATCAAATCTGAACTATTTTTCTTAGTTCTTAGTTTTGAAAAAAGTTTTTAATCCGATTTAAAAGTTATATTTTATAATAATTGAACACTTTCTGCACGAAGAAGTTACATTTGGAAAACTCTAGGTACTTATTATGAACATATTTGTAAAACTTATTTTTTTATCAGAAAAATTAGTAAATCTAAGAAGTTTTTCATTATTATCTATCGCCAATAACTCTATTAAATCAAATTAAAAGTATCTAGGTTCTTGGTTCCTGTATATAACTCTATTAAATATGTACAACGCTAAAGAGTGAGTTGACTCGAAAGATCGTCACCAAAATATTGTAGATTTTTAGGCAACAAAAAGGTTTGACAAACACACGAATGTAACATAACTAATTTAATTAATAAAAAAAAATGTATCCATAGAAAATATAAACATACCAGAAATCCTAACGATTATTTAACATTTACTAAACTACGAAAACAATGTAAGGAATTATCAACAAAATGCTATGGTGACTATATTAACGTAATAGAAAATGAGGTACATCATCACAATGTGAAAAAATTCTGGAATTTTACTAAATCTCAACGAAAAGATAACTGTGGATATCCTAATAGCATGTTCTTTAAAGAAAAATGTGCCGACAGTATTGAGGGTATGGTTAATCTTTTTGCTGACTCTTTTAAAAGTGTTTACGACAAAGATATTCCCGTCAATGCAGCCTTCAGTACTTCAGTGGAAGAGTCATTAAACCTAAGCCAATGTTTTATAAAATTAGAATCCATAGAAAGAAGCATAAAAGCATTAGATAGTAATAAATCTGCTGGGCCGGATGGTATTCCTCCCATATTTTTAATAACTTGCGTTGATAGTTTGATATATCCCTTACATAAACTTTTTAACAAATCCTTAGCATCTGGCTGTTTTCCGGCTCTGTGGAAAAAGAGTTATTTAACACCCATTCATAAAAAAGGCGACAAAAGCGATATATCAAACTATAGACCTATTTGTATTATGTCTGCTTTACCCAAACTTTTTGAGTCATTAGTATTAGATACCATTGTAAAACCTATCAACAATATTATTGTTCCTAACCAACATGGCTTTATCAGAGGTCGATCTACCTTAAGTAATTTAACTATCTATAATAATTACATATCCGAATCCCTTAGTTTGAAACAACAAGTGGATTCTATATACACCGATTTCAGTAAAGCATTTGATAAGGTTCGACATCACATTCTTATAGCCAAACTCCGACTGTTAGGCATCAAAGGTAGTTTATTGACATGGATTATCAGTTACCTCAGTAATAGAGTGCTTAGTGTTAGGATTAATTTTATAGAATCCTATGTATTCGAGGCCACAAGTGGTGTCCCGCAAGGGTCCCACCTCGGCCCAATACTATTCTTAATATTCATTAATGACATTGTAAACATATTTAAAGATGTACAAGTCCTAATTTTTGCAGATGATCTAAAATTGTTTAAAAGAATACGAAATATATATGATTGCCTAATTTTACAAGCTAATTTAGATGAATTTTTTAAATGGTGCGAACAAAATATGTTATTTTTGAACATTGAGAAATGTCAAGTAATACGATTTTCCAGAACTCATTCTCATATCTTACATGAATATAATTTAAATAATGTTAAATTAACACCAGTATCACAAATTCGTGACTTGGGAGTTATATTCGAATCAAACTTAACATTCACAGCACATATAGATGATATAACTAATAAGGCTTTAAAGATTCTTGGCTTCCTTTGTAGAACCCTAACTGATTTTAAGTCCTTGTATTGCATGAAAACACTCTACATTTCACTAGTTAGAAGCCAAGTGGAATACAATTCACCTATTTGGTCTCCTTTCTATAAAGTACACTCTAACAAATTAGAACGGGTTCAACACAAATTTCTTAGGTACTTAAATTTCAAACTCAAAATTCCAATAGAAAACATAAATTATGTAAATTTGATGTATCGACTTAATTTAATTACGTTGTCTGACAGAAGAACCATTTCTGATTTAATTTTATTATACAGAGTCATGAACAACCTTATTGACAGCCCTGCCATCGTTGCTGCTATTAAACTCTATGTACCGACAAGGAATACGAGACAAAGTACAACATTCTTTTGCGACACATACACAACCAACTATCAATCACACTCGCTTACCAATAGGATGCATAATTTGGGCAACAAGTTTGGTGGTATTATAGATATATTTGCTGATTCCCTTTATAATCTTAAATGCAAATTAAACCAACACTTTGTGGAATCCTACAAATTATTGTAACGGGTTTAATATATTTAACGATTTGATGTGTTATTGTAATGTTGCATATTATGTTATTGTCAAATATTATATTGTTTAAAACATTTCTTTAAGCCATATTCTTCAAAAACTACTTATATATTTCTTTTAATTTTTCAAATATTATATTGTCAAATATTATATTGTTTAAAACATTTCTTTAAGCCATGTTCTTCAAAAACTACTTATATATTTCTTTTAATTTTTCACTTTTATAACTTTTGGTATAAATTCTAACTCGATATCTAAATATTATATTGTTTAAAATATTTCTTTACGCCATGTTCTTCAAAAACTACTTATATAATTATTTTTTTAAATTTTTCACTTTTATAAATTTTGTTATAAATTCTAACTCGATAACTCAAATATTATATTGTTTAAAATATTTCTTTACGCCATATTTTTCGTAAACTTCTTGTATATACAATTTTTTAATTTTTCACTTTTATAACTTTGGTATAAATACTTACTCGATAACTTTTGTAAAACTTACTTATAATCTATGTAAAAGCCCATATGGGCGTATAACAATAATAAATAAATAAATAAATGCAGAAGTCCTCATATGGAGAATTTCTTTAATTGCAGCTGCTGAAGTGAATATTATATTGATTTACCCAACTTCAGTGTATAATGCACATTTAATCAATTCATCTTCTTAAAAGATCGTGTGAAAAATACTTACCCCCGCTATCAGGAAACTGAAACACCATTAAGTTAAAACTTGACAGAAACGAACGAATTTCTGTGCCACCGTAGCGTAATTATAGGATTAACATCATCAATATGCTTATTGGCCTATCAAAGTGACAATCGATTTTTTTATTATTGTTTGAATGCAGTGACAACCGCGTCAAAAAAAGAAAACGATTTTCATTTGTAAGTACAACGATATGTAAAAAAATATGTTCAAAAATTCCAGAATTATTACTACCGCATTTATGTCACCCCTTTTTCTTTATAACTACGTTTATGAGAAAGATTACAACGAACCTGTCAGCAATATAATTTTATATGCCTCTCTGTCGACTAAAAGAATTTTAAATTGACTGAGTTTTGATTGGTGAAAGCGGCCATACTTGTTAGAAAACTACTGTTAATTATTTAGATTCTCGGATTCGGGTACAACATTCCTTCCCTCCTCCCCGGCCAAGGTTTTGCGATCCTGAACAACTGAACATATCTTCAGACATTTAGACATCCGGGGTATGTGGGTGGTGGTGTCGTAAGGGTGGCAGGTGGAGGTGGGTGGAGGCTGTAGTTAAGGCTGTAGGAAATATTCTAATTAGAAATACATTCCAATTATCGGCGCCTTTTGTGCACGCCACGGGGGGTGCGGCGGATGTTAGCCGTCGCGGGGTGATTAACTATTTACTCACTTTGGAACTGTAATTCTTCCTTCACGTCTAGAAATAATTCCATTGCGATATAAGTAGATTGTAAAAAAAATTATGTAGGTATAATTTCGTGGAAGAAAGTTTTTTTAAAGCATTTCACGAGAAATCAGAAGGGGAATGTTAAAATTTGACGACGATGATCACAAAACACAAGTTAAGAAATTACTCATTCTCCGGGGTTTTAGGAAAGAACAAGAGGTTTTACTTGTGCAATTATTTAACAAATTGCACACAACGAAACAAATAGACATTCAACAATGATGTGAAAGTGAAATAATGTAGTCTGAAATATCTCAATAATATATAAGTATAACAACCTAGCTTCTTTTAATCCTAATTGTGCGAGTATTTTCTAAGTCTGTCATCTAAGTATATCATACCAAAATTATGAAAATACTCATTGACTATTTATTAGTTTAATTGAAACATGTGTTTTGTACTTTTTTCATATCAATCTTCAATAACCGGTAGCGGCACCTAAAACAAGTTTGAAAAAAATATTTACTCAATTTTCTATAATCAGTGGTATGATCTACTTATCGAAATTAATAATCTTGTTCAAATTCAATAAATTTGTTCACATCTCTTAAACTCGATTTCTATTCTTCGTCATTTTATTTTAAGTTTAAAATTTAATTGTTAAAACTATTTGAAATTTAAAATACATTTTTAGTTGTGGCTATTACATTTTTATGTAAATGAACATTACAAAATAAATATATTTTGTGAAAAGCTGATATTCAACATATTATACAGAATTTGAACAAATCATCAAGTTTCTAAGTTTATTGTGGAGTTCTGTAAAGGTTTTATTCAATTTAAATTATTATACTATTGGCCAGTTGTTTCATATAGCTGAAATAATAACACAACTTGAATAGAACTTTTACAAAATTTATAAAATAACTGATGAAATTTGATGAATTGTTCAAATTCTAAGAAAAATCTAGCTCTCAAATGCGTAGAAGCATTTTTATCATTCACTATAGATAGTTAAATACGTTCATAACTGTGAAGAAACAAAATCCACAGAGCATCTAACTGAACGTCTTGAATTTACCTGTACTTCCATGGTTTCAACTTTCCCCGGCAGAGCGCGCTGAAGCTTGAGCGCCCGCGCAGACAGTGTGCGCCATCTCTTGGCGCGGGGAGAGGAGAGATATTAAATATTTCCCGCGAGATTCCGCCGCTAAGACAGAGAGGAGCTAGATTTCCCTGGGGGCCCCGTTAATTTTCTGCCGCCTTGAGCATAGTGCCCCCCAGGGTCCCCTACCTCCGCGCAGGTATCCATGCCGGAGGTGTTATTACCGGCTAAGCGGAGACGCACACCGCGCGAGGAGCTCTGAATAACATTTTTTAATATTACAAGAACTGTGTTCGCACATGTGCTATATGCTCACACCCTTATTGAATAAGGCATTTTAAAGTTTTTTCACACAGAAATTCTACATTCTCCTGCGCGAATTTAACCGTTCCGTAGTAAATAATAGCTTAGTACGTACACTTACTTTAGTATTTTTTAGTCTTTAGTTTTTATAACACCTCACAAGAGGTCCGACTGTTATAATAGACCTTGGAGAACTAGTGATACCCAATGTATGGTGACATTCTGATTATTTATTGTACGTACCTTTATTGTAAAATTATTTATTTACGTCCTTTTTGGAGGCATTAACATATGGATAGTAAAAATTATACAGTATTTATTGTACATAACTGAATTGCTTAAATAATATAATTTTATCAATCCAATAGTCCAGGAAAAAATCGAAATCTGATTTCACGCCCTTTATGGGAGGAGTTTAAGAATACTTGAGAAAAAGCTCTCGGAAAGGTTGGAATAGGTAGTTGAAAAAAAAATTACAGGTTGATTTCGTAAAGGCCTGTATAAAGTATTAATTCCTTTTTTACGCATTGTTTATGTGTTTTTATAGACCTAATACTTTATTTTTTTCTAGGCTTATTAAAAGACTTGACCGATATTTTTAAGGGCTAAGGTATGTTCTACACCCAGTATTTAATTGAAGCATCTATAATACTTCTAAGCGATTAAATTTTCAAAACAAAAAACGTATGATTTTGAATGATTTTGCATTATTTAGTATGACTTCATCTTAAGTGACAAATTTAAGAGACAAATTGAAGATATCCACTGACCTGATATAATTATTTCCCTCCATTAGTATTATGGGCAAAGAGGAATACATACAATGTTTAAGTCCCAGAATCTCTGCAATGAAATAAATTCCTACTTCTAGTATTACGTAGTGGAATCCGAAAGCTTAGCAATGCAAGCTATTCTGGATTATGAACTACATTATTTAATATTTTAGATAGACATACCAAGTCAGTAAAAATCCTTCTGTCTGTCGGACAATTTAACCATATTCGTATCATTTAAAATAGTTTTGTGTATTAACTGGAACTTGCTGGAATACCCATTATAAAAAAATTATTTAATTTTAATTGTTGTAACGATGTAAAAATGCTCTAATTTTCTATTTTTTCAATGCAATTATTACATAATACTTATTTAATATTCCTATTAATGGGCTACATCGTTCTATTTTTTTTTCAGAAGCTGATAAAATAAGCCTCACAAATTCCAAACAAATGTTCGAATTTTCTGCACGTCAGCTACACCTACGCGGAATTCCGAAGATGAAGATAAAAACCTCCTCATGGCCTGCATTTTCACCTCGTACAAAAGCGAACAGAACCGCAGAAAGTATGGCAAAAGTGGCCAAAATTTATGACAAATAAAGAAAAGTGAAAAGTATAATGCAAGGGAAGGAAAGCAAACAATATCAAATAATAACTCTTTTATTTTTTATTTTTTAACTTAATGAGTAAAACCTCGAATTGTAACATAATAAAAAAATGCCATTCCTTAAAATCTTTCTTTTCACAAGCCTCAAATGAAAACAATCTTAGCGACACTTAATCGAAAATCTGAAACAGAAAAAGATATATGTAATTGCGAAATTAATGACTTGTGAGATCATTTTCATATAAATAATAAAGTTTGATAAAGACAATTCATTAAGTAAAAATAAAATATTCTTTACATGATAATACTATAATAGATCTCAAGAGATAACCCGACTACGGAAGAAAGCCCCGCCTTTACACTACACGATTTTAGAAAAATACTGAACAAACTAATATTTCTCTAATTATGTTAACATATTATATGAGGGTGTTTCTAGTGTGGTGAACCTGTCGCTCAGGGAGTGGAAACATGATCTATCGTAGGCATCCCAAGCCAAGGTGTGAGTTACCGTGCTCAAGCTGAATGACACTGGGAAAAACGTCACGAACATGTCTCCAAGGTGTGAACATCTTGGAGAATTTAGACCTTACCCCAGCACTAGCTCTGCTAGGGCGGACCTTCTATTTCCGATATTTAGATACTCGTGGGACCAAATATGGACCATTCAAACAAAAAAACTAGGGGACTTTGAACTTAGGTAAGAGAAGAGCTAAGGCCACCTCGGTTGACTCTTCCCTCTTAGGGTTTTCGGAAAACCAAGGGGGAGTGGATAGGAGAGTTAAAACCACCTCCGTGGACTCTTCCCTCGTGGGGTCTTCAAGAAGCCCAAACAATGGTGGACTTCTGACGAGAAAATCCATACCGCTGCCGATACGCGAAAAACAGGGACCCCCAACGGGATCTGAAAACCAACTCAAAATAATCTAGTAGAGTCCTATGGAGAAATCTATGCACGTCGTCGACGATCGTTCTAAAAGCCATTCATAAAAATCTTCCTTCTAAAAATCGTCTTATATAAAAACGAAAAAGACAGAAGATAATAGAATGTGGAATATCCTTAATCATAATCCTATAGACATTTCACGATCGTAAATTTCTTTCGAATCGTAAAACTATCGTGGTGTTGCCAGTTATAAAAACAAGAGCAAAAATACTTTATTTCATAAAATGTAATAAAATTCGCACAGGATGAGGTAGATTTGAAAGATTCCCGTCCGCAGACGACTTATTCTTAGATTTGCAACACTTCGAATTCAAATGTGACATAATAAAATGGGAAGGTGATCACCCAATTTAGAATATTGGAATTTTTAAAACACTTGAAAAAATTATATACTAAATGTTCTGTGGAGGGTTCTTTAGGGAAAGGAAGGAGAGGAGAGTTCTGGGAAGGAAAAGGGATGGGTAGGAATCTGGGCTTCAGTGTGTCCTGGTCATCCATCTCCAAGACCTAGACAAACCTCATCCCATGAACCCGGGCACCCCTGCTAATTCACCAAACGTAGCGAACCACTTGGGGTGACCTATGGCAGAGGTGTTGGTTATCCAATAAAGTTTCCCGGGGCGGCGGTACCCATTCCCGCCAGTTTAAGTTTAGACTTACGGAATTCAATACTTCGCTTGTGTGAAAGCACTATGAAACATATACAGTATATATATATACACAAATGTCAACTGTGTACAACTGTTGGGCGCGCGTTTGGCGTGTTTCCCGACTGCGCACCGGTACCGAAGGATCCAATGACGCCAGATCCTCGGAGCATCATCCTTTGAAATACCAGTAGAACAAGGACAGCATTCCCACCAGACGCCCATATAGATTGCAATTAAGTTTTTTAAGACAGGAGAATCTATCAAACGGACCGCTCGTTTCTGCACGGTGTCGAGAGTTAATATACCTTCCTCTTGTTTTCTTTGTGTAAAAATGTTATTTAACGATGTTTTGTTTGTTTATTATTTGTAAAACGTAACTTATTAAATTTTATATCTTAATGATTTCTTCAGACATATATTTCCAACTGAACTAGTAAAAATTGTACGCTTGTATATAAATATATTCATTCACTAACTCGCGTTTTTTTGTATAATGATGAAGTGAATACGACCTCTACCTGGTTTTACTTTAATACAACGGGTCCATAGCCTGGATGCTCAAGGGATTTACCAGTACACCGTCTCCGCTTTAATAAAAAATAAATTTTCGGATGTCTCCTTTTTGAATACTTCCACTTTTTTTAATTTGTTTATACATTCAAAACAATTATCAGGATTTTGCCATATTTTTGGGAATATAGTTTGAAATATTCCATCTGTAGCCGTGATCTGTAGAGTGGGTTGTTGAAAAACAATCTTACTTTCTTTACTAATTTTATGGTGAAAACTAAACATAAAACTTCTCATAAATTTAGCGTATTTTTCCAAAAAGTGCTACGCTAACGGCTAATTCAATACGCTAGTGAAGCTTGGAGTTCTCGGAAGCGTGAATCGTTTTTTTAAAGAAAAACAAACATTCCCAGGTAACGAATAACCTGACAATAATTAAAAATCTCCAACTACCCCCAAAGTAAGCGGAAAATGTTGCTTGTGTTGTGATGGAGGACTTAGGGAAGCCGAGAAATCATACACGCGACGCTTGGGTTTGACCCAAACGCGATGCCAACTCAGGCACTCACTGGTTTTTTCAATTTTTATTCAGCTTCTGATTTGTTCTAACCGAAGCCTCCACGGTTGAGGAGCAAGGCTCTCGACTTGCAATTCGTAGGATGCTTGTTCTAAATTTCATTTGATTATTTGTATTATTTCACAATTGTATTCATTTAACATAATATGTAGCATATTTACGGCACGTTCCATAGTGGATGATACTACCATTATCGCCCTGGTGTAACACCATCATATAGAAATGAAATTTTGCTTCTTTTTTTTTACAGTGAATACCGCACAAGAATCTCAACTGCTCCCGTCTGGAGCCAGTGAGACTATGGCATCCCCAATTGGGGTATGTTGTGAGGCTGAAGGAACTGGGGGGGGAAGGAGGTGGGGAAGAGGAAGGTTGGGAAGAACCTGGCTATTCAAATCTGGTCACCAAACACGGCTAAAGCCATTTTCAAGCAACGTTTCAATTCTGAATAGTGGTCTTACACCAGGGCGATACTGATAGTATCTTCCACTCTGGAACGTGCCGCAAATATACTATATATTATTTTTTAAATGAATTAATTGTGAAATAACACAAATTAATCAAATAAAATTTTTTTGTGCACGCCGTGTTCGAACCCGTGACCTCCGGATTGTGAGTCAAGAGTCTTACCCACTGGACTACGGAGGTCGCTTGAAATGGCTTTAGCCGTGTTTGTTGACCAGATCTGAATAGCCAGGTACTTTCCCTCTTTCCTCTTTCCTCTTCTCCATCTCCTTCCCTTCCCACTACCTTCAGCCTCACAACATTCCCCAATTGGGGATGTATTAGTCTCACTGGCTCCATTCAGAAACAATTGGGACTCTTGTGAAGTATTAAAATAAAAATAAAAAGGCCTAACTCTTATGCAAAGTCAAAAGTTAAGGTTTTGTTTATAATGAAAGACAAACAATGAGATCATATAACATTACACACACACACACCATGGACAAAGAAATGTGCGAAATTTAACAAACCTACATATTGTTTAACCTCAAATTCAATTACGTAGTTTATAACTACCGACGTAGGTACCACCCACGAAGAATGTATAAAGGCCCCATCAACCTTCATTCAGACAAAGCGTTTGATTACAAAACAACATATCTAGCTATATTCTCTAGCTTCTAATATTTCTCTATGGCTTTGTGAGAATGTGTGCGAACAACACAATGTAGCTACAGAGCTAGATAAATGTTGCCATGGAAATAAAGCAATAAAATGGCTAGGAAGGTACCTACTCCCGTGTTTGGGATTTTTGCCCCTGTTCGTGTAACGGGATGAAACAAATTAAACTATACAAATTGTCGGTTGAAACCACGATGGCCGCTAATAACACTCAATTGGGGAGGTGTATTTAAATTCATGTAATACAGCTAACTAAAACGTGAAATATATATACATATATTACTAGTAAGTACCTAGATGTTACGTCCAAGTTTCAACACTCCTTTATATTATTTAACAAGTGGTGGCGCCTTGATTCTGTTTCTTAAATACATGTAATTTTTGTTTTAAATTTAACTAATTGGTGATTTACATACTCTCTTCAATCACTTATTTTTATGCATTTGTCTACATACGGGTACTTATTTGTCTATGATCATGTGTCTAATCTTCTGTCTTAATTTTCAGTATGCTTTGTATCCTGATGAAAAAACCTTTGGTTTAGAAACATATAGATATATTTTTTAATGAAAATAATGGCGTAAACAAAGTTGTTTTTATTTAAAAATTGGGACATTTCAACTGTGACATTTTCTTACGAAAAAAACTTTATTCTGCCAAAAATATCTTGTGGAATTTTCAGTGCGCCGTTTCACCGCTCGATATTTTATCTGCGTATCGGTACAATATAATTTGATGCACATGCGTTTCGCCATTTTAAATTATGCTTAAGTAGTCATCAATTTAAAATCTAAGCAATAACCTCTTGAAGTGAATTATTCAAAAGGGATGTTTACCGAAAGCCCTTCTGGGTTTTACAACAACATAAGGGTTTTGTGAGGCAATTGTCGCAAGCTATCAGGATCTGGCCGCAATGTACGCAATTCAACAGTTATTACGAGCCATAATCGAATAATTGGATTTATGGAATTTAATAACTTTAGGAAGGACAACTTTAAGATCACCTCATACGTCCTAATAATTGCATTTAACTTACTAATTGAATTTAGATTTTCTCTACTAACAGCGTATTTATTTTGCTATTGTCATTTGTTCTGATAAAAATGTAATTTTATTTATTTTAATGTGTTATTATTGTCACGGCTAGAGTTAATTGCGTGCACTACCCCTTTATACACTGAGTGCCAAGGACACCGACATACCAAACGCCAATTGAAGTTGGTCACTCCAGCGCATTAAAGACCTTCCTCTGCGTCTTCTGCCTTATACTATAAGTTTCTCCAATTTAGAGTCCTCAGTTTGATGAGCAACATACCAAAATATTTAAAATGCGTTGTAGGCAAACAGTTGAAAGCATAGATCTTCTCACCTAGCTCTTCCAGAATGGAAACATTTGTACGCCACGCTGTTCGTGGAATCGTGAGCATTTTAGAGGGCCTATGGAATAATATCTATGGAACAGGTGATGTCGACGAATATCTACAGCACTGGCAGAGGTTGGAATTTCAATTATGTATAGCATATTGGCATAACGTAATATTGCGTATGCAGTTGAAAAAACTTTATTTATGTTAAGTTAGGTTAGGTTAAGTTAGGTTAGGTCTAGTTAGGTTAGGTTAGGTTAGGTTAGGATAGGTAAGGTTAGGTTAGGTAAGGTTAGGTTACGTTAGGTTGGGTTAGGTTAGGTTAAGTTAGGTTAAGTTAGGTTATACATAACGCAATATTAGGTTATGCCAATATGCTATACATAATTGCAAATCCAACCTCTACCAGTGCTGTAGATGTTCGTCGACATCACCTGTTCCATAGATATTAGTCAGTAGTTTGAGCTGTAGATATTCGTCCTCACTTTGGTTCTCATAGATTTTAGTCAGCAGTTTGAGCTGTAGATATTCGTCTGACATACAGGCTGTAGATATTAGTATCTGGAGTCTCCACGCCAGGTGTTATGAAGGTACGTCGGTGTCGGTGTGTGTACCATATCTGCGGCCAATTATCCGTGTAGGTCACGTCGTCTGGCGCCGCTGTTTTCCATGTTGTTCTCGGCATATTTCCTCGGTGGAATCACGGCCGTGCCCTGGATACGTTATACGCGAAGGGGGCCCCGAGCGCGGGGGCCTGGGCGGGATAGAAGGGGCAGGCGTCCCGCGGGGGCGCCGCATTAATCACATCGCAGAGGGCCCCTGGGACCTCGCCCCCGCCGGTCGCCATGGCAACGCAATATTCCCAACACTACCCGCGCCACCTTTCCCCCTCCCTTACCACCCCTTCTCCCACCCCCTGCCCCAGCCGCCGCTGCGGAAAGCTCGAAGTCCTGTGGGAAAATTTTACAAACAAAACCTTTAATGTGTGTGTGAGAGAGCTCACACGATCTTCTTTCATTTTTGTTATAACTTTGTTTCGTGAAATATTCAGAGAAATTTGGGCGCCTATATTTTACTTCGTGGCTAATCGGATAAGAGATGAATTTGTTATGTTGAAACCTTTATATCTTTTCTTTATCATAACAAAATACACGTAAAGGTAGGTCAAAAATTCTATTTCCTAAATGATATTACTATTTTTTTTATTAACGGCAATTTTTTTTATCTTGGTTCGGAATTCAGTCCCACAAAAATGGGTTGCGAAAGTTAACACTATGCGATTTTTAATAAAAATAGTGCACTACGAGTTAAATAATATATTATATTATACGTATGTTGCTAGATTGTATAATGGGAAAAAATGTTCAGTTTTTGAACACCGTAGAAGGTTTGAGGTTACGATCCTTGGCTACGAAACCGAAGGCTCGTGGATTCAAATCCCGATGTGGGCAAGAAAATTTTATTTGAATATTTTGTGATATTTCACAAAAAAATGTTAATTTTAAATAATTTAATAATGCAGCACGTTTCACAGTGGTAGACATTTTCAGTATCGCCCTATTAAAAGGCCACCATTCACAATCTAAAAGCGGCTTGAAGTGACTTTATCTTTTAGTACAGAGACCAGATCGAAATAGCCAGAGTTACTTTCCCTCCTTCCTCTTCCAATCTCCTCCCCCCCCCCTGCTACCTTCAGCCACTCAACATACTTCAATTGAACATTTCCCTGATTCCAGACGGTTGAGAGCAGTTGGGACTCTTACGCGGTACTCAAATAAAAAACTTCAAAACTTATTTTACCGGTAAGAGTGCAGATTCTGCAATTATGGCGGACTTCATTCTGTAGAGTGAAGATAATTCTGATGATAGTCAACCTTCGATGGGAGAGGGTAGATAAACATTTTACTGTCAAGGAAATCGTTGTATTACCGTATTATGTTCCTGTGTCATATGTGAAAAATTAAGTAAAAGTTACATTAACACCAATTTAAAATTGTTTCTAAAAATGTGTTCATCAAAAGTATTTCAAAGCCTATTTTAACCAACTTAGATTTTCAAATTCAGAAATTTCTAAAGCAGCAATGAAAAGTACCATTACTAATAAACATTTCCGTGGAAAACATATCCTTTTCAGCCATCTTTTACAAATGATAACAATAAAACCGCCACGGAAATACAAGTAAAGCGCATCACCAAAGGAATAGAGTCGCTGAATTTTTAATCTGAATTTTTTTTAAAGTGTATGCGAGTATCCATCATAGGCAATATTACCATAACAATATGGCCAAACCTCATGGGACGGAGATGATACTTTGGTGGCCGTATTTAAAATATTAGCTGGCATTTCAGGGAGCTGAAAGGGCCGCCACCTTTCCTGAAAGCTAAGCTTGTGTATGAGCAAGAACCGAACGTGAGCCAATCCTGGATACATTCTGTTCATGAAAATTTAGTGTAGGTATATGACGTCAATAATTGTTCAACCAGGGAATCTATGATTATTGTAGTATTTTGTAAATTATTATCATTACTATACTAAAAAATACTGATTTCGGCTGTCTGTACGTCCTACATACTTTTAAAACATTTTTAACATCTTGCAAAAAAAAATCTAAATTTAAATTGATTTGTTGAGAATTCAGATTGTCCCGTTATTTTTAAGGGTTTACGGTTTACTAGATATTAGACCCGTGAAAAATCACACGATGTAACTTAACTTGCGCAGTTCCACTTTTAAAAATAGCCTTCGAAAGTAAGCCAAATAAGAGTAGAAAACACAGGAGGGCGCCACTGTTGTTCAATGACAATACTTAACATATCATGGTTAAAATGTAAAGCTGTGTAGCCCACATTTTTATAAAAAATTAAAAAGGCATAAAAGTCAAAAAAATAAATTTTCATTGCTATGTAGATACCCACCCATTGATCTCATAATTAAAATTGCATATTGGTATTTTATTATTATACATTTGAAATTTTGTGTTAACATAATGAAGAATAACATTACACTTTATAATTCGCTTCCAGATATGTACAAGGGAATCCAGCAAAATAAAACAGTTCAGAATAATGCTTTAAAAGAATATTTTTTAAATACGTTTAAGGATGAAACTATGTAATTTATCTTGTCATGTCTCAATTGTCTTGTTTCCTTTTCTCTCCTTTTCTTTTCCATTTATTTGTAATCATAATCATCCACATTTGTATAACCTTGTTCCTTGTTTCTTTAGTTATTTTCTATTGTTGTTTGCTCGCTCAACCTGTTTTTTTCGTCTATTGTTGTATATGAAACTAATATTTTTAATATTTTTATTTCCAAGTAAAACTGTAACTATTTCCTCACACCCATGAATTTTCCTCCTGTCCTAGAATGAGTCCTGTAACTCATCGGGATTGCTCTAGCAAGTAATAAAAACAATTTAAAAAAAATTAATTTAGATTTGAATATATTAAACTCATTCAGGTATAAAAGTAGTTTAACCAAACTCACCATTACTGATTTTTCCTTTCTATCTACTGTTAAATTCAATGTTTGTCAAATTAAATGAAAGCCAATCACTTTGCAAAACGCAATTTAATCAAATTTATGTCATTAAGTATGTACCTACTTTAACAAAAGTGCTCCTTCGATATTTTTTTTAGAGAAAAAATATTTTTTTTCACAGAAACGGTCCTATATAAATCGTCCAAATATTATTATTAATATTAAATGTGAATAAAGTGTTCTGTATTTTCAGTGTCTTTGCACTTTAAAAGAATATTTGGCAGGTAAATTGGTGTTGCCAGTCTACAAATTTTGTTGTTCCATTTTTTATATTTTCTTCTCTTATTTGACAGACTCCATATTTAAAGATTAACGTACCAACTCATGTGCTTACCTGAATTTGAAAAGATCCTTTTCATATTTTTACTTTTGTATATTTTTCTCAACACAATCATCAGTTCCAGCTTTGAAGAGTTTACGCTATGATAACTTAACATATTAATTATTCAAAAAACTCTCAGATAATTATTGTAATATTTTCTAATATCCTTATGCACACGATTAAATCAATTAAATTTTTTGCCTTCTAGGCGAATGAGAATAAAGTAATCGTTTAATACAGAGTTAGTATCACAACCTAAGAGGATGACAGTAGAATTGTCTTCCGACCGCAGAAAGGATTACAAAGGATCTACATTATTTGATTTAGTTTCATGATAATATCATGAAACCCGTCCAGCTTTTACCCATCAAGAAATATCGGGTATTTTTTCGGCGTCGTATTGGTCACACTATGAGAAAAGAAAAATTATTTATCGTAGCGATTATCAAGATAACTTCTTGCATGGGAAAACTAACTTCGAAAACCTGCAGCACAGAAATTCAGTTTTATCCAATTCGAGCAACCCAGGTATTCAAGGCATCCGACTGGTTGATCAAGGAGCAATTTTAATTTTATTTGATTTGTGAAAATAATTATTACCTTTCTCCATATTTTAAATTTACAACTTTGAAATAATAAAATTAGTATCCTAGTCATAGGACACATTGGCTTTTCCAGTTTATAATGGTCAAAGTTTTAAGGAACTGAAAAAATGATACGGCTAAATTTTTTTGTTACATGTTGTTCTTGTTAGGCAACAGCTATGTACTTATGTACCCACTTTTTAACATGCCCCATAAGTCATATTCTTGAATATCGAATCTTACACTTTGTCGTCACTTGCAATCAATCATTGGGTCGTATACGAAGTTCAAAAAATGAGTAGCAGTCACTGAGTGAACAAATGTGTTAGGATTCCAATCATCAATCAGGCGTCGCGGATTAAATCCTCTGCTAGCTAAGTCTCCCATAATTTCATATTAATTAATCTTCCACGATTACACATAATTGATCATATTTCTTTGTAAAAAATAGTATTTTAGGCAATATGCAGGAATAAGTGGGTGTTCCCTTGGAGGTTTCCATCGTAGAAATCTCCAAATAATTGTTACACAACGCACTTTTCATTTTAAGTATTGCCATTGCAATGCAGCGTAGCAATATCTGATTGGGCTTTAATATAATGGCTGATCAGGTCTCCGCCTTCCCTTTCCCTCCCCTCCATGCCCCCCGCCCTTAGGGAGCCCGCCCCAAAGGGTTGGGTGTTTTAATAGTTTTGTTTGTAGAATGAACAAGGGGTTGGCAGATGATCCACCGCAAAGGACCTGCGGATTGGAAAACCTCGTCACAAAATCAGAAAAAAATCACCTTTGCAGCGAAGCGCTATATATTATGTATGTGTTTTATAAAATACCGAAAGTTTTCTTGACTAACCTATAAAAATTAACAGTAAAATATGTAAATCACCATATCTATTTTCAGTCGATTCCACTTAGAGACCAAAGTCAAAATTTTTCGCTTTACACGATCGCTATTTTCATCTCTATTTACATATCTACGATTTCAATTGTCATCACTGCAAACAACACTTGAACCATACTGTTTGCTGTGCGAACTGAAATCATGGATATGAAAATAGAGATGAAAATAGCGATCGCGTAAAGCGAAAAATGTTGACTTTGGTCTCTAATTGGAATCGGGCTGAAAAAAGACGTCGTATATTGTAGGCATTAGGCAACTGCCAAGCAATTCCAAGCAAGTAGGTACATATTCTTTAATATTTCATAATATAATACAATCGACAGCATTTATTGGTTTGGCTTTGGGGATACAATTTTTTTCGCTTTCGGCGCTTTGTTTCTGCTGTTTTTAACTATTTTTTTTATAAAAAAATATCGAGAAAATGCATATAGGTTTGCGACACCACTAAAACCATAACTTAACAATTTAACGGGGTAGGTACGCAACCCCTGCGCCCTGCAAATAAATTAAAAGAATAATTTGGCTCTCGGGCTAAAAAGGTTGATCATCACTGATTTATATTTAGAAATAAAACGCTGATTTATATTGTTTTAGCGGTGTTTAGTAACTTGATTTAAATTAAAATATAATTCAGAGTGATTTTCTTCCCCACCCTTCTACAATAATCTCTAGTCTTACAACATTCTCAAAATAAGGACATCACATCTAAACTTGCTTAGGGTAATTAAAAAAATACCCTTTGAAAAAACCGATCAATATTAAAGAAAAATCGTAAAATAAATATAATTTCGAATAAATATAAAAAACGTCTGAGAAAACAATCAATCGAGATGAATTAGAAGATTAATTATTTTTGTCAAAAGTTAATAATTTTTCAATAGTGTTCATGTTCATTTAAAAAATGCATTTGTGTAACTAATATAATAACATATTATAGAAATATATTCGACGTATCTATTTAACGGTTTATTTGAAACCATTCCGTTTTAACAGTCGCTGATCCTGAAACAGGTTCCAAGAAAAGGCAACATTCCACGTATACGCGCATGAAGAAGTATTCCCAAGCAAGCGACGGGGCGGCTGGTCCCCCTCAGGGGCTGGGGGGCTGAGGGCGAGGGGCTCGGGGGGTGTACCCAGGAGCGCGGGATTCCCCGGGGATCCCAACTAATCAGAGTTTTTGGCGCGGCCCCAGCGGGAGGGGCGGGGGAGCACGGTGAACCAAAAACTTTCTACAATCTCCCAGCTGTACTGTCTCAAACAGGCGCACGAAAAAAACGTAATTTATTCAAACAAAACAACCTCACGAGTAAAAAAATCTTATCAATTACAAAATATTTTTTTTTAAATCTTGATGTTAGTTTTGACTTTTTGATGAGTGTTGTGTGACTATTTTTAATGTTTGTAGGGGTGCGGGTGGATGCTTGGATGGAAAAGGCGGATTTCCCGAGTGGGGAAAGTGTTCCCGCCAGCGTACTCGCGGGGTTTTGTATAAATTTAAGTTATCTCTCGCAGTACCGGGAAGTGGGAAGTCCCATCAGCCGGTCCGATCCTATTGAGTGATCCGGTAATCATTTACTAGGCAGCCTTGGGACATAGAACATACAACATACCGTCCCGCGTCCGTCCCTAGCTAAATTATTCATTTGTAAAAGTCTGATGTGAGATTGAAGAGCCTTTTGCAGTTGTTCACGTATAGTTTACTCAAATTCTGATACGTACATGAATGATATGCTGTTGTTCACGTGCAGTTTATTCAAATTCTGATACGTACATGAATGATAATCATCGTCTAACATTAAATAACTCAATTTTTTTAAATCTTTAGCTTACGGTTTGCCGCCTCGCACACTCAGTGGGATCCCATTAGCTCAGCGGTAGAACACCGCCCGGCAAGGCTAAGGTACTGAATTCGATTCCTCGATGAGACCGATATTTTTAAATAGGTAAAGAGGATATTGTAGAAAAAAAATCACCTCAAGAGCGCATTATTAACTTATAAATACCTAAAAAAAATTTCAATAGTAGTTTTAAATTCTTACGTAGTAATCAGGTTTGAAATTTTCACGGTCAAAAGTATTTTTAAGTTCAATTTATGGGTTAACATTAAATTAATATGCCGTGTTGCTTTTTCTCCTTCTCTAGCCAAAGCTACGGACAGCTTTACAGGGTCCATCATCAGGGCAGATGTGAAAATACCAAAGATATTGATTTGAATATCTTTGGAAAATACATTTGAACACAGATGTGAACATAGAAGTGTGCGTTAAATCCGCGTTGCGAGCGTTAATCCTCTTAATGTGGTGTTATGCATTTAGTTTTGGCTTCGCCGCCGTCTAGCACCGGATATCGAGAACTATTTGTATTTATATATTTCTTTAAAAGGTGGTGATTTGACATTAGTTCCACACGGGAGGCCCTGAGGAAATTAATTTTCATCAGGGCCAATGTCATCTTAAAGAATGCTATTTGAAGGTTCTTTTTAAGGAAAGGAAGAAGAGGAAGATCTGGGAAGGAAAAATATATGAGGGATAGGTACTATGGGTAGGAATCTGGGGTCACTAGATTCAGCAGTGACGGTTCATCCCTCCATGCAAGGCGACGAGTCGAGAGGGAGCAGCTGGAATGGTCAAAGGGCCTCCCTAAACCGACCTCTCCCTATCCGGCCGCCACGCAGCTAGTGAGCAAGCTCATCAGTCGCCAAGACCTTAACACACCTCACGACGAATGCGGGCACCCCTGCTAATTCGCCAAATATAAAGTATCATAGTATAAATGAGTCAAAGTCGAATGGAGTTAGGAAAATTAATGTTAATCATTTATGCTATTATTTTCTATAATGTTTTTTATGAAGTATAACAAAAATAGAAACAATTCCTTGTGATTTTTTAACGTTTTAAAATTGGTGCGAATGTTGTGAATGGTTAAAAAATATGATTTTATATTTTATTGAATTTCTAAAGAATTCTTTCTAATTTATAATGTATTCCCGTCATATACATACATTTACCTCGAAAAGTTACTTTATTTCATAAAACTTAGTTATTTTTGTTTGTGGTTATTATGTAAGAATAAGCAAAACATATTTAAATCCAATTAAAAATTTAAAAGCTTGCTTAAATTTTTCATTTTCTCCAATCAGTAGAAGTCTTGTGTTGTCGATTTGACATAACTTATGTAGAGAACTAACCTTTAACCGTCGGGAAAGGACGAAGTGATTAGCGGCGAACGGGTTAAAACTAATAATGATTACTTCAAAGAAATTTTCCGTAAGTGTTGATGAAATAGATTATTATTATCAACAGGGATATGAAGACGTGATAGTGTTCACCAGAGAGCCACGCAATCCGCCCTGCCTCCCTAACTGCCCATAAGAATATGATATGAGACGCCACCAGGCCACCACGCCCTCCACATTCCGCCCTTCGCCACCCTCCGCCCCCACCCCCGCCCACCGTGTAATAATTCCGCCATTGTGTTTGCATCACCTGGGATCCACACCTGCTCAGGGGGGAGAACTCGGATAAATATATATGAACATTCATATGAAAATAATATGTTTCTTAGTAGATGGAGTGCGAAATCGAATGAGTAAAGAAAAACTGAAAGTATTACGTTGCAATACCCCGAATGTTGAAATTAGATTAACCCTTTCTTTAAATTTACGTGTGTTTTGTACGTAACTGAAATTGATACATAATTTGCCTTAAAAGTCAGTTAATTAGTGTGTTTCCACGACTTCTTTTAAATCCCATTAACCAGCGGCCGAGGATTCAAATTTCGTCGAAAGATGGTCTTGCGATCGCACCCTTGCAACTGTACTGGGCGGTTCCGATGAGAAGAGTTAATTATTATCCGTAGCAGCATTTTTAATAAATCAATATCAAATTTATTTCATTCAAAATTTGCTACATTTAAGTTAGCAATAAAAATTCTCAAACGCGTTATGATAAAATTACTAAAATTATATAAGTAAGTACTTTTTTAAAAATTTTGATACATTTTTATAATTTAAAAATTATAAGTATTTATAATTTTTCAATAATGTCTAAGCAAAATCAGTGTGTAAAAAAACTGAAATATAGTAACTTTTTTCAATGATTTTTATAAATTTAAATTTATAGAACTAAAATTAAAATGCTGAAACGTAACTTTCCTAGAAAATTTATTGATTATTTGCTGTTTTTTTTTTTACATTAGCTCCACACAGGAGATCCTGAGGAAAATAATTCCCCTCATCTTTGGGGATGCTGTATGGAGGAAAGGAAATAGAGGAAGTTCTGGGAAGGAAAGAGGAGTGGGTAGGAATCTGGGGTTCAGTGTGTCCAGGAGTGACGGACGAATCTATCCCTCCACTGCAATGCAAGGTGATGTTCTGAGAAAGTCCCGCTGAAGAGGTCAATAGATCTCCCTTCACCAGTCTCACCACCATTTAGCGGACAGCCACCAACATCCGAACAAACCTCACCCCATGATTCTAGGCACCCTTGCTAGGTCACCAAACGTAGCGAACCACTTGGGATGACCTATGGCAGAGGTGTTGGTTATCCAATAAATGGTTCCCGGGGCGGCGGTACCCAAACTCGCCCCCCCAAAATTTATGATTATATAAGATAAGTGTGCAACATATTGTTTGAAAATTTAACAAATCTGCCAACGACCAACGGTATAACCTTATTATAATCAAAATAAACGTTTTTTTTTTCAAAATTTAAAACACAACTTTACTAGACAAAATCTCTCGAAAGCAATTTTTTGTAGAAAAGAGTCGGTATATCTAGAATTTGATTTAAAAATGACATATTTCCGGTTGTGTCTAGTTAATTCCTATTAATAATATGTTTTCACTACTGCAGTATTTAATATATATACTAATCTGTTTTGGTTTTTAATATGTTTTTAGCACTAAGCAAGAGACCTACTGCCCGGAACTAACGGGACTGTGTCATCAACCTGTAAGAATATAAGATGTTAAAGAAGTGGGTAAGAAGTAGAAAGACGTCATGAAAATGTGGAAAAGAAACTTCAGCGTGAGAGACTTATTGTTCAGATCTAATCCAGTTAATGCAGAAATACAATGACGTTGTCTCCTACAATGAAATGTTATGATATAATATATTATTTAACAAATTCTTACATTTTATAAATTTTAAAATGGGTATTCCAGCAATTATGTTGAACTACAACTCTATTATGAATATGCTCAAATTGTCAGACAGAAGAATTTTCACTGACTTGGTATTTCTGTATAAAATTTTAAATGATTTAGTTGATAGTCCAGTATTGCTTGAATTGATAAGCTTCCGGATTCCACTACGTAATACTAGAAGTCAGGATTTATTTCAGTGCAGAAATTCTGGAACTAACTACCATATGTATTCCTCTTTACCCAGAATACTAATGGAGGGAAATAATTATACCAAGTCAGTGGACATCTTCAATTTATCTCTAAACAAATTCAAAATACTGTTACTGAGGCAGTTCGGTTATGTACAATAAACACTTTATTTCATTTAATCACAATGTAATTTTAATGTTATATGTAAAAGCCCCGAAACAGGGGCGTAAATAAATAAATAAAATAAATTATAACACATTAATTTTATAACACAGAAATAGCCAGAACTTTTGGAATTTTTTTGAAAATATTGAATATGTCGTGAAAACGTTGATTTTTGCGGCCGGTCGAAAAGCGTGTGACATCACGTGTACTACAGTACTGTCATTCGAATTATGAATTGTATTGCGTGTGACGTCCCGAGACACAAATGAATAAATTTTAATAATGTCAATTTGAAAGCTCATAACTTGTCATTTTTGGAGATATAGAAAATCTAATTTTACTTGCGTTACTCTTCAAATACATATATTTTCATACAAGAAAATGGAAACAACTTCATTCCAAATGATTATATCTCAAAAGCTCGTGCATTTAAGGCGAGACGTAACCACGTTTATCGGGGGTTTGCCCGAGGCTCACATTTTAATTCGTAATTGAATTATCATTTTTATTTCCATGCCTCACAAGGAATGCGAGTTATTTATGTTTTAGATGAATAAAAACAGTAAGTTCCCATCATTTTTTTAACGTACAACGCCTTTAAAAAATTGTAATACGTTTTACAACTAAAGTTAGCGGTGAGCACTAGATTTTATTTTTCTAGACGATGAAATAATAATTTCGGTAGGTATTCATTTAGAAACATCTTAAATATTAGGAACATGTTCTTCAGAATTAATTAAAGTAAATCTGGCGGAAAGGTTGAATCTCCAGGCCTTCTAGGGTGAATTCGACCGTACGTCCGTCCAATACGCCATGGCGCGGGCGCATATTTGTTTACACGCTTTCTTTACTTATCTCGTTAAGATTCCCACATTATTTTTCTTCTTCTTCTTTTATTCAAAAGGGCAAATTCGACAGTAGGTCCGTCCAATACACTGGTCGCGAGTCGCAATTTGTATATACGGCTTCTTTACTTACGTCGTTAAGATTCTAAATATGTTTTATCGTGCAGTGTCGTCTTATTGCTCATAATTTATTTGTTTTAGAAATGAAAGGAAAACCCTTTTCAACTGTTTAAGTAAGAAATTCAGGCAAACCTCTTGTTATTCTTTCACGAGTGATTTTTTAAAATTATTCTTGCTTACATTTTTCAGAAGACATTATTCCATCGTTGCAGACATGTGGATGAACCGTAATGAAAACATTACGAATTCGATATAAACCCCAATGCCAAAGAAAACACTAATGGGAATAGGAAAAAGGAATACAGCCTCTCCAGAGGGTTTTCGAGGGGGGTGGTAAACCCAGGGTCACCCCAACGGGCGCGGGTGCCGGGTGTTGGGTGACGGTGGCAGCGTCGGGTGGCAGCCCTGGGTGCCGAACTAGGGGCGGCTAAACTTTCCGTTGCGGGATTGATCGGATGAGACGAGAAAGGCTGTATAGAACACAAAAGCCTCATTTCACCGGATGTACTTTGTACGTGTTTTAACCACTGACAGACAGATACTTTAGTAAATACGATCAGAATATAAAGGGATGTCGATGTTTTGTTACTCATTTTTTTGTTTAAGTCCCAACAAGTCCCAACTGCTTCCAACAGTCTAGAGCCAGTCGGATTATGGCATCCACTCACAACATATCCCAATTGGAGATAACATAGGCACTGGCTCCAGCCGGTTGCAGCTGACTGCTGAAAGGTTTGCTCAAGAATATTTTGTGAATAAGACAAATAAAAATATTGTATTTATTTAGAAAACTTTGAAAAAAAAATCAATTCGGAAGTTTGCTACAGCAGTATCATTAGTAGTACTTTAAAATTTTCGCACCTAATCAAATACAGGTAAATATTGTGTCTTAACGTTTAAGCAAGAAAATTTTATTTTTTATTTTTAACCCCCAAAAATTTCGATTTTTGGTTGTTCCTGATGTGAAATTAAGGCTCAAAAATGACAACGGAAATAGTGTATAAGTCCTGTTATATTAAAGGTGATACTTAAAAGAATTCATAATATGCTATTTCACAGATGGCGTAAGTTTAATTATTTTCGGAAAAATAAGAACAAGTGATGCTTTAAATTTAAAATATGAAGATTAATTAATTGTTTTCGAATACGTATGCAACATGAATAGTGATTAAATATTTTAGTCCATAAACCTACTCAGAGCATTCAAGAAAAGCTTACAAATACAATATTGGATTGCAATAAAATATTATATCTTCTTCTTCTTCTTTATGTGCCTTATCAGGTCCCCCCGACGTTGGCGATCACTCTTGAAAAGGTCTCTCTGTCTTGCGCTGCCCGGAATAGCTCCTCCACACTTCTATTGCCGGTCCACTCTCGTATATTTCGCAGCCAAGACATTTGTCTCATACCAGGCCCTCGGCGACCCTCTATCTTGCCTTTCAATATTAAATGGAGCAAGTGATACTTCTCCCCTCGAAGTATATGACCCAGATATGAAATTTTCTTGATTTTAATTAATGTAAGCAGTTCCCTATCTGCTCTAGCCCGCCTGAGAATTTCTATGTTGGTGATTGGGGTGTGTTAGGCTGAGGGCGGGCTTTTTCTCTTGTTATTCTGTTTGACCATATCTGAATATGTGTTGTATACAGTTAACACCTATCCCTAGGCTTAGCAAAGATTGATTAGATTCCTCAATGTAAACCTTAATTAGACTAAGTTATTTAAAAAATTTTATATAGTTTTATTGACTACGAAAAAGCATTTGACAGGGTAAAACATGCTGACCTAATGAAAATGCTTGCGGATTGTAACGTTGACACCAAAGACCATAATTTCATTAAAAACCTGTATTGGTTTCAAACAGCAGAAATAAGACATGGGAATGAGAGATATAATGCAATCGCCATTCAGCGTGAAGTACGACAAGGCTGTATCCTGTCGCCACTATTATTTAATCTTTATTCCAACTATGTCTTCAAAAGAGCCCTAAGTAATACCCAGAAGGGTCTCAAGATCAACGGAGTTGTCATTAATAACATAAGATATACAGATGATACTGTATTACTAGCTGACAGTATCAGTGACCTCCAAGACCTATTAGATCTTGTTAATAATGCTGGTGAGCAACTGGGCCTAACAATCAACGTCAATAAAACTAAATGGATGACTTTTGGACGGCTAGATCACTCTGGATCAATGATTCGGTTAAATGGTTGTAATGTCGAAAAGGTGGAGAGATTTAGATACCTCGGCAGAATCCTCACGGAGACTCTTGATCCAGATATAGAGATTAGGTGCAGAATTGAAGCAGCAAGAACTGCATTCATAAAAATGAAATCCCTCTTCTGCAATGACAATATAAGCTTAAAACTAAGGCAGAGAATGCTAAAATGTTATGTATGGTCGGTCTTGCTGTATGGTTGTGAAACATGGACCTTGGAAATAAATACCATGAACAGGTTAGAGGCTTTCGAAATGTGGCTTCACCGGAGAATGCTCAAGGTCCCATGAACCGACATGATCACCAACATAGAAATTCTCAGGCGGGCTAGAGCAGATAGGGAACTGCTTACATTAATTAAAATCAAGAAAATTTCATATCTGGGTCATATACTTCGAGAGGGGAACAAAATGGTAAGAGGGGGACAGTAGAGAGGGGAACAAAATGGTAAGAGGGGGGCGGGGAGCACCTGGCCATTCAAGTCTAGTAAAGACGGCTAGAGACATTTCAAGCAATGTTTTGCTTCTGGGTGGTGTTCTTTCACGAGGGCGATCCTAAAAGTGCCTACCACTTTTATTTTATTTATTTATTTGCAAGAGACAAACAGCTTATACATAAAATATAGAGATACATTTTTTTTTAAAAAGAAAGACAAACATTCCCGGGTTACGAATAACCCAACAATGTTTGAAAATCTCCTACTACTACCACGGAAAGCCGAAAATGTTGCTTGTGTTGTGATGGAGGACTTAGCCAGCCGAGGAATCGAACATGCGACGCCCGGGTAGGATCCAAGCGCTACGCCCACTCAACCACTGACCGGTCGTATATACTATTTAAACATTGTATACATATAAACAAAGTTAAATTAAGTTACGCCAAAAAGTTCTCCTATATTAAAGTAACTTGGAGATGGGGTTATATTATATCTTAAAATTATTTTTTGGTGAGGAGGAAAGGAAGAAGAAAATATGATGAGGATATGAGATTTTCGATCGTACGCGTTACTTCTATTCGGTATTTAGAAGGGTATTGTTAAAAATGTCTAAATTGTAAAATTTTGTATAATATTGCACACATATACGGGGGAGGATATTTGTAAGGCTAAAGATAGTGGTAAGGGAAATGAGGTGGGGACATCTTGGTTCTATGTGAAAATAAAATCCTACCTCAGCGCCTTAGTCGCTCGTAAAGATCTCCCACCTGCAGCCAAACAACCATGAAACATCTAATTATGAGAAACAAATAATGCCCGAACAAAGAAAAAGAATAGCATTAGTATGATAAGACGTAAGAAATAAATAAAAAGGGAATCATCCCTCTGCCGGCAGCTGGGCGTACTATGACTCGGGCTTTACGGCTTTTTAACGTAGTTTTTACAGCCCGGGCGAAGAGTGGAGGACCCTTTACGCCCGAAGTTTTTACGTCCCTTTCTTCCTTCATCTTAAAGCACTCACTGAGTAATCATGGCTGATCTCTGCACCTGAGAACTGGGCTGGGACAGGCGGGAGGCTGCCGAGGGCGCTGCTATTACGTTTAATCACTGAGATACCAAGAGACGAGTAAACTTCCTACCATACACTCGCTAGTACTTAGCGAGCTTATCAAGAAAAATAATTAAATTTTATTATCTCTTTTATTTATAAATTCAAATATATTTTCAGTTTGTAAGAGTTTAGACCACATCACAGAAAGAAGCCAAAGAGACAATAAAATTGACTGAAGATAATATTAGCAACTCTTAATCGAAAATTTGGAAAAAAAAAATTAGGGTCGCGTCTAGGAATTGAACCCAGGACCTAAGGACGCTGCTCTGCGAGATCAGTGCAATGTCAAAACTATTACGCTAGATTTAGATGGAGTAAAAAATAACATCAATATGACTGCGCCCTGTGAAGCTAAAATAAATTATGTATACACCTATATTAAATAATATTGACTGCTTACAATGAAGAATGCAAATAAAAAAATAAATTCCCAATCTCATTTTGTCTAATCAACTATCGAAATCTAAGCTCTTGAGTCGTGAAACTTGATTCAATTTTATAAATCCTCTAAATTTTCAGGTCAGCGTGCAATTTCATATTCATCGTCTGTCAAAAAAAGAGACAAAACGCTCGATAAAAATTGTTGAATAATAATTTCTAATTTTGCAACTTGTGTAATTCCATTAATGTTACTTGAATAAGAATTAACATTTTTATTCGACTTGATGAAAAATTATTATTAAGGTACCTCTTCTTACAACTATCTCCGAGGATAGGAGAGAATTTAAAAAAAATGTTGCAATTCTTTTTTTTTTTAATCCAAAAAGCTTCAGATATATGTAATAAATAAAAGAAACAACGCTTAAATTCATCCACTGCCTGACACTGTGCAGAATCCACAGGTTGGATTGGCGAAACCGCAGCGGAAGGACACCCTCTGCAGGACGATAATTCTATTACAGAGGCTAATGGGAAACGGAAGTGCTACCTGACGAGAATGCAAAGCGGATAAATATATTCCACGTGGACAGGATTAAGAAAAGCCTAATTCCGGCTGGCTGCCGCCCCAAACATATAAACCGAGAGGAGACTAATACATCGAATGGGTACTCTTACACTCTTTATAAGAAGATTTGAAAAACTCAACCAAGGTGGGTATTTCTTTCAAGAATTTAGTAATATAACAAAACTTAACACCTGACTTAACAAAACTAATAACATTCCGAGTACCAAATCGTGACACAAGACTTCCAGAGCTGTTCTTTGTTTATCCGTCTAAAACAATCGAAAGACTACATTAGCTTGGAAATAAATTCAGTTCCGTTGATATTTTCATTTATTCCTTACCTAAATTAATATCAGAAATTTCTAAAATTCTAATGTAAATTTTGTTATTATTATTCTAATATTGTTTTTGTTGTTATTTCTTTTTAATACTGCTACCTTCCTATTAGTGTAAAGGAAGAAATATAATACTTTAAAATAATTAATATTATATTACTTAAATATAATTAATAATTGATATTTAATTGTTTCTATTTCTATTATTACTATGTTACACGATTTATGTAAATGCTATAATAGCGTAAATAAATAAATAAATATATTAGTATGTTATTTTATTATGTTGTGTCCAAAAGAATTGCACAATTTCATGCTAATTACAGTTCTTTCGGCGAATTCTCTGAGTGGTGGATACTCAGTATCGCCATGGTGAAAGACCACCAAAGGATTGAAACATTCTTTGAAATGACTTGCAATGTTTGTGGTCAAATCTGAATAGTCAGGAACCTACTTTCCCGCCTTCATTTTCCCAACCTCCTTTCCCTCCTCACTACCTCTACCCTCACAAGATACTTGAATTGTGATTGCACAGTCTCACTAACTCAGGGCAGTAGGAACTCTTGTTCTATTTTCACATTGAAAAATAATAAACTCTCTTAATATTCTGGATGAATATAGTGATTTACGTAAAGGTTCTCTTCATTGAAAGTATAAATAATAAAATATTTTATAAAAAATCTGGCCCAAACTAACATCAAACGTACTCCTCATTTCCCAGAATACTAAAAGAGGGAAATATTTGTGCTATGTTCGTTGACATTTTCAATCTATCACTGAACCAGGAATTGAAAATATTAAAAAGATTAATATTTTCAATTCCCGACGTTCGTAATTAAATACATGTTGTGGGAAGGTACTAGATAGAAAATGTAGAAATCTCCAATACAAGATTACCCATTAGATTCCCCTTTATCAAAATAAAGATTGTAGGAAGATGTGGTAGAGGAAATTTTTGAAACGATCTAATTAAAGCTGCATTTAATTTGGGTAGCGGGTATGGGTACCGCCGCTCCGGGAACCATTTATTGGATAACCAACACCTCTGCCAGAGGTCATCCTAATTGGTTCGCTACGTTTGGCGGCTTGTACAAACTGCAGGCCGGATCAGGAGAGACTGGATGAGGGAGATCTTTGGACCTCTCCTACAGGACTCTCTTAAATCGCCTCGCACCGCAGTGGAAGGGGTGGATTCATACATCCTCAGATTCCTACACACCCGTCACATGTTTTTCCTTCCCAGAACTTCCTTTCTAAAATACCTCCCACACAGCATCCCCATAGATGACATAGGCCCTGAGGTGAATTAATTTTTTACGAGCCTCCTATGCGGAGCTAATTTAAGTTTGCAGGGTGAAAATTTTGATGGTTCTAGCTATCTGTCGGGGAAAGTGGATAAACGAAACTATGGATATTAAAAAGTTATATTGTTTCGGAAACATTTTACAACATTTCTTTATTCTTACCTGGAGGCGGGGTGCCGATTTCGTAAACTCCATTTGTGTCCACTGTTTCTTCTTCGATCCAATCTTCTTCGTTTTCTTCTGTAAAAAAATTACATAATTAGAACATTATTAACAAAACATTATTATTATGAACAAACGTGCTTATTAAGAAGGTACTAAAAATTTAATAAATCATATAAAATTCATAAAATTATAAACAGGTATATATAATTTGACTACTCCATCTTAGTTCCCCAAAAGAGATTTTAACGTTACAATGTATTATGATGTACCCTTAGAATTGACGTTAGTCACGCTGAGAAAGTTATAAACCCAGATAGCCTAAAAATGGAGAATCGAATAAACATAAAAACTTCAATCTCAAGATAAGTGGGCTAAATTATAATGTAGATGAGAATAAGATAAAACATGTCAGTTAAGAAATAGAATTATAGCGAAATATGATTTTTTTCTTTTAGCTTAATAAATAAACTTTAAAAAAAGACAATTTAAAGCTAAGAACGATGAATTAAATTCCAGGGAAATATCGTCGTTCAATTTTATTACGCCGAAGAAGCTCACATAGTTTTTGCTGCAAACCTATGTACCTATTACGGGTCTTTTAAAGGAAAGGATGAGAGGAACTTATGGGAAGGAAAAGATTATGAGGGCGGGTAGGATCCTGGGGGTCAGTGTGTCCAGGGGTGATAGACGTATGAATCCATCTCCTCCCACTGCGGTGCAAGGCGAATGAGTCGAGAGAGTCCGGCAGGAGAGGTTAAAGGGTCTCCCTCAACTGGCCTCTCCTCATCCTGTACGAGCTGAACAAACCTCACCCCATCATCCCAGCCATCCCTGCTAAGTGATCAAATGTAGCGAACCACTTGGGGTGACAAGGTTGAAATGGTTCCCGAAGCCTCCCAAATTGCTGCCAATTAAGATTAATAAAAATGCTTAACAAACAAAACAAAAAACGGAATAGTGATCATGTATAATTCCCGCCTAAAGGTGCTGCTGCAATCGTTCAAAAATAATAAAAAGGAAGATTTTTTATTTTGATATGCTGAGTGTTATTCGGATTTTAATGCTTGTCACATGTATGATGTGATATGAGATACTAATCAGACAGGCGAAAGGAGGGGACTGTCTGTACTTTCTATACATACACTCACATACATATTCTTTATGTGCACATGTAAAATGTAAAAAGCTTTCAGGAAATGTTTATGAATCCTCCATTATTTTCACATCTTTGGGATGCTGAACAATGATGGTAATAAAGAGAGAGGTATCGAATCGGATTTGATTTTTGTCTACCTATTTAACAACAATAAACAAGACTTTTCAGTAGAATTCCATCTTGATATAGATACATAGATAGCGAAAGATTTTTCTGAAACATGATAGTGTAAAATATTTTAAACATGATAGTGTAAAAGCACAATATTTTTAGAGTTAGAAATCTTGAGATCATTTGGCACTACACTTTGAAGGTACATTCACATTTTTTACAACAATCAGCACTTTTTAATTTGGGAGGCGGGGATGGGTATTGCAGCCCCGGGAACCATTTATTAGATAACCAGTACCTCTGCCACAGGTCACCCCAAGTGATTCTGTCTAAAAATACCCTCCACACAGCATCTCCAACGATAACATAGGCCTCGAGGGAAATTGTTTACCTCAGGGAATCCTGTGTGGCACTAAACAAAATAACTTTTTTTATAGAATCGTGAACTTTGAAAAAAGCTGTCACTAAAACGCTGCAAAAAATAGTATAGGACTTAAATATGAAAAATGGAAACGTGTTTATAAATCGCAGGAAACTCGAATAATTATATATCAAATAATACAAAAGTTAGATGGTTGTTGAAAAATGCCCTAGCTAATACAAGAATCAGAAAATGACGAAGTTTTATATATAATTTAAGACTTCTTTAGCCAACGTTTCGGACAGCGTTACAGTGTCCATAATCAGTTATACATTAACATGTAATTTTCCTGATGATGGTCACTGTGAGGTTGTCCAAAACGTTGGTTAAAGAAGGAGATAGCGCAATACCACATAATAACCTAAAAATAAAACACGATACAATGAAGTTCAACTTCGTTGTTCAAATAGCCAATTAGAATAAAAAGAAGACTGCTTGGTTATACATATCTTAGTTTTCATAACTTGTGTTTCCAAACGGTGCACTTTCTTTCCTTCCCATAATCATGTGTAACCGTACTCGTTTGTACACCCTCCCCCTCCCTCCCCCCCCCCCCCTCTCCCTATCCTCCCACCCATCATAAATCCCACATCTCCCTTTCTTTTTACTAAGGAGCATAATAAGTGGTTCTTCAGCATGTCTACTTACTTACCGTGTGTCTTCCTGGTATCTCGAGATTTGTTTTTAATGGTAATGCAAGAAATGTGTTTTCATTTTGAAGGGGTGTGCGTGGGTTTTAAAGCCACAAAAAATATTTTACCATCCATAAGCAGATGTATCTGATTTCTGTTAAGATAACAATAATATACCACCTAAAACCTTTTCTTTGTAACAAGTATATTCTGATGAAAAGTGTAATATTAGAAAACAGGAATTTTAAAACCGCCACAAAAAATAACACGTACTCATAAAACTCAGTTCTTTATTCCTTTCTATTACGGACAGATTTATAATATAAACAGATTTAGAAAGGTAGGATACTAAGCTTTCTTTTTACATTTAGAAGTTTTTACGTATTTGTTAAAAAATCTATGAAACAGAATACTGTCAAAAGGTTCACCCGGTGTCAGCGTTTGCCAATTTTTTAAAAGAAATCGTTTTCAAATAAAACGAAAAAAGTGAAGTGACAATATTATTTATAAAACGTGAACCTATCTAATTCAACTAGTTTTTTTGGTTTCTTATAAAGTCTATTTTAATTTATTCGTGCCAATTTACAAAAAAACATGGATAAACCATTTTAAAATCTTCGACTACGATGGCTTAAAATATATATATATTTTTTTTTTAAGAAAGACAAACATTCTCGGTTACAACCACCACAGAAAGCCAAAAATGTTGCTTGTATTGTAATGGAGGACTTAGCCAGCAGAGGAATCGATCACGCGACGCCCGGATGGGACCCAAGCGCGATGCCCACTCAACCACTGACCGGTCAAAGAATTGTTCCAGTTGTGACCGTTATCTTTTTCTATTTTTCTGTGTCTAGTTCTCTATCATATTTTTGTTTAGATTATTAGTGTTATCTTCTTCTTCAAGGATATATTACATAATTATTGTATACGTAAACTATAAACACATGCATTTTTTACAAAAACGATGTAACTATACATAAATTATAATATTTTTACCCACCCTGCAGAAAAACCTTAAAAAATAAAGAAAACAAAGAAAACGTTAAAACTTTACACAAATAATATAACGTGTATAAATCCTTTTGTTCCTTATCAATACAAACTCATAGAAGCAGGTTGGGTTGGTAGGGCACAGCGCCGTCAATCCCAGCTAAAAGGCGAGCACATTATCCCATCAATAGTGATCGCAGGGCGGCTAGCGGCTGGGCGGGGTCGGGGGTGGGGCGGGCTAGGGCGGCTGCCTTAAAAGCCTGTCACGCCGATATTTCATTATATGCGCCGCGAACCAGCAATGGATTTCGGAGCGAATGAAATTTTGAAAGCTCCGCGTCAGTCAGTTTTGGAAATAGGTGGCAGTTTGCTTCGCTTTGACCAATTATTATAATAATGCTTTTTACTAAGCCCTGGTAATATCACAGTTGAAAATCGGATGAACAGGTTAAATATTTGTATTTGACAAATAAGTGTACAAAATACGAAAATAATATTACCGAAAATAGAAAAAATCAAAACAATTCCTACACGTGCGCGATAGCCAAAACCAATCAGTAAGCTTAGTTTTACTGTTTCGATTGTGAACTTTATTCATCAAATTATATTAAATATTCAGAAAGCACATACAAATTGCAATAATAATTACTCTATTCCTCTCGACTATTTATTCTAAATCAATAAAGTTACTCTCAAAATGTCAAATATTTAAAATATCCCCAGAATACAAACGGCTTTTTTTCATTAAGTTTAAGTATTCCAGTGTCTTTATAATGACGAAATAATCAAAAACAACGCGCAGTGCCAGCAACCCGGCCATTTATTTCATTTTATATATTAATTAACTGTATTCTAAAACAATACGCCTTTATTGTCATAAATACAAAATACAATTATTAACCACAAAAATGTATATTAGAAACACTAGATCTCAGGGATATCCAACAAGAAACTATAAATAAGTACAACATTTGGGCAAAAAAGCCTCTTATAACACGGTACTAAATTTTACAACCAAATCCCTCTCTAGTTCAAAAATCACAACAATATTATAACAAATTAACAAATAAAAAGAAAATACTTTGTTTCACGTCACTTTATTGATATTTTGTAGTCTACCGGTTTCGGTACCTCCGTACCATCCCCAGGACTGTTGACTATGAAAATACTATAGTATTTGTGTGTTTGCTTCTTTTGAAAAAATATTTTAACATTTAAACTTCAAATAAAAAGCTGGATACAAAACATAGGAAGATCAGGAATAGAAAATATAATGAATAATATAGATTGAAACAGAAACCACTCAACTGCACTAAAAACACTATTTTATTTATTGTTTCTTTACATGGTAGGTTTACTGATTACATTTTTTTCAATTTAGAAGGTGGGTATGGGCACCGCTGGGGACCATTTATTGGATAATCAATACCTCTGCCGCAGGTCACCACAAGTGGTTCGCTACGTTTGGTGACTTAGAAGGGCTGCCTGGATTCATGGGGTGAGGTTTATCCGGGTTTGGTGGCGGATGCCTCTGCCCACCAGCTTCAAGGCTGGCCGGATCGGGAGAGAATGGTTGAGGGAGTTCTTTCGACTTCTCAAGCCGGAACATCGCCTTGAACCGCAGTGGGAGGAATGGATTCATACCTCCGTCACTCCTGGTCAAACGATACTAATACGCTTTTCCTTCCAAGAACTTCCTCTCCTTCCTTTCCAAAAGCCACCCCCTTTCCCTCCACACAGCATCACCAAAAATGATAAAAGCGCTGAGGGGAATTACTTTCCTCAGGGCCTCCTGTGTGGAGCTAATGTTAAAAAAATCCATGTTTAACCTCACTAGGACAAGCCTGTGTTGAGGTTATGTGATGTAATATAAATACTACGTATTATGATTTTGGATTTTCACGACCAAAAATATTATCTTGATTTATTTTTGAAACGTTGGCTAAGAAGGAGGTAGCGAAACAAGGCATCATACCCCAGAATAAATGCCGATAACTATGTAACATATTTACGTTTAAATAAAACCCTAAATAATATTTTTATAATTACTTTACACTAATTATATTTTATTATATTCATAAAATCCTCAGCACGGCAGATCCCGGTGAGTGTATCATTATTTATATTTGTTACAAAAAAGGGACTACAATAAAACGTCTATTCATATTATTGATATTATAATTTTTTTTAAAAGCACATTGAATTAAAATGATTACCTATCTGTCCAAACTCCAACTACCGCAAGCTTTGAATTTTCTTGAAAAGTTCAATGTCGCAAAACCCGCTAACAAATCTACATACGACTTATTTATCTGACTACTTCCCATTAAAGTTCATGCAAACATCCTCAATCCATACAGATCTGAGATCCAACATCCCGCAGAGTAATAAATAAACAACCGACCACCAGATGCTTCCACATGTAACATTTATAATGTAGATGTTTGACATTATTCGTTACAAGTTACAAGGTTACACCGCCGCAGACTTTACACGTAACACGTTACGACAGGCGCAACGTTATGTTACTTTAATTTAACGAAAAGCAATTAAAGCCTTAACAATGCACTAAGATCAGCTGTTGGATGCTGACTGTAATCTGGATCCATTATTTACTCCAGCAGCCGCTAGATGGTGCAAATAATAATTAGTTGGTCGGATTTGGAACCGGAAATGCACAGAAGGCAATACGGCGGCTTTACTAATGTACATGTACAATAGGTAGATTATTCAAGCCTTATTTGTCGCTACCCTTGTTGTGTATCAGTTTGTTACGGAAATATAAGGAAAATTATTTTATTATATTTTAATTTGATTAATTAGCTAGATGGATTGTACATCGCTTTATTCTAGTATGGAATATTTTTTTTATTTCTAAAGCCTCGATGACACACGGCGAGTTTACAAGCTACTATCAACTAAATTTAAAAGCGGGTGAATCGGCGAGTGAGATTGTCATGATGACACACAAAACTGTCCACTCGCTCAGTAGCTCGCGACATTTTTGTAGGAAACTGGACTCGCACGTAGCTGCTAGCGCCAATAGCGGAAATAACGTGAACTAATCCTTCAGACAGTTGACAGTCGAAATCAGCTGGTTTTTGGCAGCCATATTGTAAACACAAATAAACCAATCACGAGTCGGCTTGTAGCGTGTAAAGTTGAGTACCTTTCAACTTTTTTCGTGGATTGTCAACAATCTGCTAGTTAGCAAGTAACACGATGACACTGAGCGAGTTTACTAACAGATAGTGAATTTCCGAGATAGTAGCTTGTAAACTCGCCCTGTGTCATCGACGCATAAGATATTGAGTTCAAATCGTTTTATACAGAATAACTTTTTTGACATTTTAATGGACCATGTTGCCTATGTTGAAGATATTGCGATAAAATATTTAGATTGGGAATATAAAAGCACCCGGTATATTTTCGTAACCATAAAGTGTCGCCGATTGTCAATAAATATTTTTAAACCAACTAAATTGTTATTATTTTTAATTGATAAACTAACGTTTTTTGACAAGATTTTTATGCATAGCACAATCGGTAACAATTATTATAAGCAATAATTATCAGCCTGAAACACTCATCTACATTGAAAAAATCTTCCGAGAAAAGATACTTGCCGCCAAATCAGAAGGACACGGGTTCAAGTCCCGTTGGCGGCAAGTATCTTTTCTCGGAAGATTTTTTCAATGTAGATGAGTGTTTCAGGCTGATAATTATTGCTTATAATAATTTTTATTGTTACAACTAAATTGTCGTCAGACAAATTATGAAAAGCCTCTAAAAGCGCTTGGTAACCATTTATAATTATTTTTATTTCTCATCATTCGCTAGAAAAGGACTCCCGGTTTTTAAGGTTTAATCCAAAACTGTTTTCTTTTTATTATGATGTAATATTTTTTTATTACGATGGAGATGTTACGTTTAAAAAATACTATAAGAAAATTGATGCTTTTTAGGGTTATACTTACGTATATCCAACCGAATTGTTTGCAAAAATGAAGATTCGTCCATTCTTCGTCTTCATTTATTGTTGAAATTGAATAAAAAATACATCTGTTTTGCAGGTGGCAGAATGAAGATACCTACTAGAAGCTTGTAAACCAACTTTAGTTTTCGTGATACCAGACACTAAAAAACAATAGTCTCCCGTTTTGTAATGATTATTTTCCATAAAGCTGCCATTAAAAGAAAAAAAAAATCACACATCTGTCGGATCTGCCCTGATGTTGGACATTGCAACGCTGTTCGAAACGTTGGCTAAAGAAGGAGGCATCGCAATACGACACAACACCCCAAAAACAAATAGCGAAAATACTTTTGGCCGTGAAAATCTAAAAAAGTATCTAACAAAAGAAAAGTTGATTAATTCATTGATAAAAGTGTAATACATTCGCATTTTCCGAGAATGTCCGGGACTGCAGAACAAGCACCTTATCAATATTTAGGGATTATCGCGAGGCACCAAAGCCAAATATCCCCCAAGGGCAATTAATAATTCTGCGGGCCCCAGCGGGACCGCGGGCCCTGCTTGATTTGCATATTGCCGCCGGCTAGGCGTATGGATCGGGACGCGGGCCGAGATATACAATTCCGCCGACCGCGGCCGCTTGGCAAACTGGGCACACATATATACACACACACACCCACCCTCATACCCACACACTCACACATATACACAGATGTTGCTAATCCGCAGTAGGCTGGTTATTCAACGCAAAACATATTATCTGCATAACGCTCTAATAATGTTCTATTCAAATTTAAAGGAAAAAATGAGTTACCTACACGACAAGGACAACAACCTCAAATCAAAGTTTCGGGTCAACTCATCTCCTTTCATCTTCCAGCGTCATTTTTCTTGTGATGTATGGAGCTTTTAAATATTATGAGAGAAAATTTTGTTGAACAAAAAAAAGTTTTAGGCAGTAAGGAAAACAAATATCTTCATTTTTAATGTTGTAATACAAGTTTTGAATTACGATTATATATTGAGAATGACTCTCGCCTAAAAATATAGTGAAAGAAATTTACCTCTGCTTTCACCGTGTTCACTCTGGTCCCTGCAAGGTGAAAGAGGCTCCATCTCGGACTCTTGTTCATCTGCTGCCATGTCTTGTGCTTCTTCTGTCTCTTGATCTTCCCATTCGTCGTCTCCTGAAATCAAAGCAGTTTCACAGTGTTAAAATATAACAAAAGTTATTCATAACTAAATATCGAAGAGGTATTAAACAAACAAAAAATCCCATCGTACTTCACAAATGGTTTAATTTAATAAAATATATTATGTGCATTTTGCTTTAAACCACTAATTTATTAAAAATTATCAACCGGTTTCACTTGACTTAGCTTCGTCTGTGTAAAAATAATAATATGATTTACCGTTGAGACAAGCGAAACAAATTGGATAATTTGAAAAAAATTCGTTATTTTAATCAATAATTTATTTCATTAAATAATGTGTCAAACCACAGAGTATATGTAAATATAGTGTACCTACCTATACCTATACATATAAATTAGTTGATTAGATGCAAAATACGTACCAAGTCAATATACGTCTACAGATCAAGATATTTAAATACGGTTCATTAAATATGGATTGGGATTAATTTTCAAATTATGTTATCTATCTTAAAATAATGTTGCATGATTGAACTAGGATTAATATTTTAGTTGTAAGTTGGGAGTATGTAATTTTGTTTTATAAACTATGTGAGAGCACTGTGGAAGTAATTTTAAGAACATGACTCCTGAATAGAGTTACAAAATTATTTTTAAGTTTACCAATCGCTTCTTTTTTCTATTAAACTTGACGTGAAATGTAACGAAACTTCACTATAGAAATATAAATTTATTATTATTATTTTCTCAGATGAAAACAAGACACGACAAAAAAGACTTAAGGTGATAGTTAAAAGAATTCATAATCTACTTTTTCGTTTATGGCGTGCGTTTAATTATTTTAGGGAAAAACGCTTTTTACAGGTTATGCTTTGAAACCATCCACCCATCTTTGCACCCATCCATACGCAACATGAATATAAATTCAAAGTTTTGTCCATAAACTAACTGAAATCTTTCGACTGCCACTCATGCTAACAAATATTTACAATATTGGATTGAATCACCGATATAATATTGTATTAATTTGTTAGTTTTTCTTGAAAGATTTGAGATTGTTTTTTGAACAAAATTATTTATTCAAATTCATGTTACGTAGGCTTAGTGTAACAGAATATTCAATTTTGGAAATCAGTCCGAATTTTTGTTCGGCCGATTTGAGATGTGTAGTTAAGTTTTTTACGCAGCCAGCAATTTAAACGAGATTGTAAAAAGAACAAGTAATTCGAAAGAAAATTTTATTTTCGTGGTCTAAACTGTGATCTTAGGGTAACCGGACAACTCAGAATGAAATCAACTCAACACCTCCTTTGAAAAGTCATTAAAAGTGGTGTAATTTTTTTTTTTAATTTGTTTAAGTAAGTTACGTTAGGTTAGGTTATGGGCTATTTTTCAATATTTTTCATAGCTTTTAATGACTTTTCGAAGAGGTGTTGAGTTGGCATAGAATCGATCTTACAATGCGAGTTGACAAATCACAGAAAGGTAGTCGGTCACGTCTCCTAAGTTTGTTACCCTTTCCCCGACGGGCTAGTCTATCAATATGAATGTTTAGATAAATCTTAACACACTCATTAGTAATTTAGAATTCAATTCCGCTATGTTGTTCCCATACTATAAAACACATCAAATAAAAATTGAGAAAGTTCTACGTAAATTTTTAATGCTCATTAATTTCAAACTCCCCATACCCATTAAAAAAATTAATTATGTTAACTTAAGCTGAGATGGGCTAGAATGCCGGATACACGCGTCCCAAAAAGAATTTTGACTGGACACCCAGGTGGAAAGAGAAAAGTGGGAAGACCCAGACTGAGGTGGGAAGACGAGGTAAGAGGGGATGCAGCACAGCTTCTCCAGGTACCAAACTGGAAGTCAACCGCTGAGGACAGGAGGAGTTGGAGGCGACTGTTGCAGGAGGCCAAGGCTCGATATGGGCTGTAGCGCCATCGAAGAAGAAGAAGAATGAAAATACTTAATTTAACTGACTTATCGTGTAGAAGAATCAAGTGCGATCTGGTACTTTTATTTAAATTAGTTAATGGATCACTTGACGCACCTGACTTAACAAAACTAATAAAATTCCGAGTACCAAATCGTGACATGAGACTTTCAGACCTGTTCTTTGTTTATCCGTCGAAAACTAACAACTATTTCATTAACCTCACAATCCAAAGACTACATAGACTTGGAAATTAATTCAGTTCCGTTGATATTTTCATTTATTCCTTACGAAAATTTATATCAGAAATATCTAAAAACTGATGTAAATTTGATTATTATCTATTATTCTAATATTGTTTTTGTTGTTATTTATTTTTAATTCTGCTTCCTTTCCATTAGTGTAATTAAAGAAAGAGAAATAATACTATAAAATAATTGTTATTTTAATGTTTCTATTTCTATTATTAGTGTGTTACACGATTGCTGTAAATACTCCAAGGGCGTAAATAAATAAATAAAATAAACATACAACAACCATAAAGTAAATATCCTTACAAAGTGAATAAACTGCTGTAAACGTTGTCCTAACAATCCTGTCGCTTTGGGTATTGGAGGTTGCTCAACCACTTTCCCACGGTGTTCTAAGGAAACAGATGGTTTCCTCCTTCACCGTACACCTCAGGACTCTAATTTTTTTTATAAAGAAGCTACTTTTTATTTAAAATGATTCTAGACCTCCAATGTCCAGGCATACATTGTTAGCAGGCAGTATGCGAGTGCGTACATGTTGTTAGTTATTTATTTCACAGTATCATGTCTCATCTCCGCCACTTGATGTAGCTGAAATAAAAGTTTATTATTATGTAGGAAGAAAAGTTAATAGAATAAGGAAAAAAAAAATATATATTAGATGAGATTGTTTGACTTAACCAAAGCAGCTGAGCTGCAGTCGTCCGGCGGTCCCGCCAAGAATAAGCGGAGCCTTCATTCCATTTGCAAGCGAGACTCGGTGTCCGCGCCCCTAAGCCGACTTCCCGGTAGGCCCTCGAAGAAAGTGTTGGGATTAAGCGGGAAATACCTGAAGACACTAAGGATAAAAGTGAGCATCGGGTCACCGGAGGCAGGGCGGAAGGGCACCGGTCTGCTACGGTTGGTCTTCAGGCCCGCTCATGGCGACGGGGGAGGCGCGGGCGGGTTATACAGCGGCTACCTTGGGAGTCATCTCCTCGGTTGTTGCACAGACATAGGTCTAGTCCACCCCCTTGATGGGGTGTAGGACAATACGAAAATGAGATTAAACGCTTTGGGTACGGTAAATCCTTTCAATGTCCTCACAAAAGGAGCCCATTGCCTCTGCCGTCCCACCCCAGCAAAGATAATAAGTGACCACCACAGCCAGCTGACCGATTGCGTGATAGGTTTATTCATGGTCACATTACACCCCTCAGTTTCCATGCCGTGCAACACTCACCCCGGTGATCAACCCCTAGAAAATTCCACTGGAATATAAAATACGTGATAGAAATAACAAGGTGCAACCCTTACACGTACATCATAAAATAATTTCTTTGAGACTTTCAACCCTTTTTATAAGATCGACATTTTCACAACTTTGCTTTATCAATAAAATGTACAATTCATTAAGAGGGAATAACCATTCAACCGAAATAATGTCATGTTGAAGTCATATTCTAGACTAGCCGTTATTAACTCCTTTCTAAAAAAAAAAATATGAAATGATTTCTAAAGATTGTTATTTTATCTAGTGAAGTTATGTTTTCAATTTTGAAAACAAAAAAGTTAATTTACTTTATTTTATTATAATTTAATTTTAAAATAAGTTATACGGCTATAGGTATTAAACAACACACATATTTTTTATAAGGTTATTAGGTATTAAACAACCCACATTTTACACTATTGAATTATATAGTAAAATAAAACAATGAATTATGTAGGAAAGATACTTTTCTGAATTTTCACTTATTTCAAATAAAATAACGTTAAAAGAACCGCGCACGTGTTTGTGTCGAAAATACTTTAGTTTGTGGTCTAATTTATGATCTTAAAAGCTTATTTTATAATTACTTACGATCAAAAAACAATTACAAAAAGTACACAATTTTATCAACAAGGACTACAAGGGTACGATTGCAGATCATCTTTCGACAAAATTTGAATTTCGTGGCAGCTGGTTAATGGGACTTAAAATTAGAGTTTTCGCTTTTTGTAAAAAACTATAAAACCTAAGTGAAATTTAGTTTTGGTATGGTGAATTTAGATTCAAATTTTGTGCTGTGATACTACTACTGTGATTACTACTTTTTAAATGTTCTTCTTTTTTCCATGGGAGAAGTTAAATAATTGTATTTTATTACTTTCCCCTTTGTATTATTTATGACAAGATGTAAGTATATCATTTCCAAAAAATGAATTAAGCAGCTTTAATGAGCGGTACTTACTGTTGTGGTAGTAGGAGATTTTCAAACATTGTTGGGTATACGTAACGCAGGAATGTTTGTCCTTCTTTAAAAAATGAATATAAAATGAGGAGGCAAATATTTATTAAAGAAGAATGTATTAGAAAATTCAAAAGACGGGACAATTTATGTACGAATTTCAACAATCTATGAAACAATCATTTATAAATTTTATTTATTTAGGTACAACATATTCTTATTGATGATATGCCCATATTTATATTTGCCTTATTAATTTGTACGACCACAGCTCTCTTTCTATTACTTAGAATTTCAAGTTATAAACATATTGTGATAAATGCTAATGGCAAGCCACAAATTAAATGATGTTTACGAAAAACAAATATAATATAGGGACCATTCTGAAGAGAAGAGTAGATATTGTATTTTTACTCTGAATTACATTACTTTTAATATACCTTAATATACGTAAATCATCAATTAACATTGTATTGTTTCTAAGTGTATCCAATACATTATCACTCCAACGGTTACAATCTCACCTCATTTTTTACATCACCCCACTCTCCCCCGCCCTAATAAAGAAATAAATCATTGGGTATAAAATCAAAGGTGTCGGGGCTGGCTGCGTGCCGCTTGCCCCGAGGGTCCCACTTTGACACAAAATGGAAAACAAAGAAAAATACAATAATTACAATAAAATCGTACGTCCCATCGTATCGTGACAGCGGACATTAGTGGACGTGCAACATTGTAATCATTTGAAAGCATTGTTTTTAGTATCGTAATTAGCTGTCGTATGATATAAATTAATTTATAAACGGGATTTTAAAGGTGGATTTACGAATGTAAAATGTTTTTCGTTGTGTTGAGTTTACAATAAATACATCTGAATATACGCGGTGGAAAAAATTAAACATTTTTTTAAGAAATAATTTAGTTATTTTTATTTTTAACTGAGTAAAACCACAAATTGTAATATTTTAATTAATGAAAACAATATTAGCGAAACTCAATCGAAAATATGAAGATACGGTCACATCTGGGACTCGAACCCAGGACCTATGACTTGCCGGGTCAGTGCTTTGGAGAGACTATTCATGTACTATTATAATACATTTAAATCACTAGAGGCAGATTGTCAGTCATACCCGCACGAGGTATGATGATATGAATTCCAGGAATCTTCCAGATACAGGAAGATGAGGAGTATGTGGGCGGGCTGTATTAGTGGAATAGTGGGGAAGTATGATAATGTGATTGGGTGTGGATTTGTACCACCAGGGGCGCTGGGTGCGGCTCGGGGCGCGGAATAGAGAATCCCAAATTATGCAGATTAATACGTAATGTCGGCTAATCACGACTTTTCACCTTTTTATGGCACGCATAGTTTGATAGAATTCCTCTGAGACCGTACGTAAATCTTTTAACTGCAGGAAATAATTCAGATCGAGATGTTATCATTGCGTGATATTTCTACAAAAAGCTTTGCAGGGGGAAAAATTGAGCACAATTTTTTCTAGTTAAAAAACAACTATACCTATTTGTAATCTTCAAAATAACGTCATTATTATTTTATTTATTACAATAAAGAATAAATAATAACAAAAGAAGTGCCTTGTGGGTGTGTTTCGTGATCCAAATGTAGGCCCGATTTGGGCATATAAATCCATACAGAATTGTTCTTTCGAAATTCAAATGGTATGAAGAACTAACATTGCAGGTGAGTGTAAGTGAGAAGAAACGCCAGGGGAATGGGCTAAATTTATTTATGTATAAAAAAAATAGTTATATAATAAAAAATATAAGCCGCTCATCTCACTCGGGCATTCCTGTGTCGAGATGAGCAGCTTTTTAAAAGAGAAAAATGCAAAATATACTCATAAACATTAACTTAATAAAATATTAAAAATTTAAAATCTACCTGAAAAGGTACCTGTAGTGGCTTATCCGCCATAATCAAAGAGTGATAAATGCAAGAGGGGTAGTATGAATAATTTAATTAAATGAAGACAATGTAAGCGAAACTCAATCGAAAATCTGGAAACAGAAAAATCAGAAAAAGATATTGGCACCTCTGGGACTCAAACCCAGGACCTCTCGCTTTCGCCCGGAAAGCGAGAGGTCCTGGGTTCGAGTCCCAGAGGTGCCAATATCTTTTTCTGATTTTTCTGTTTCCAGATTTTCGATTGAGTTTCGCTTACATTGTCTTCATTTAATTAAATGTTACAATTTGAGATTTAACACATAAAGTTAAAAATAAAAATTATATAGTATGAATAATGTTTAACAATAAATAGCAAATAGTAAATTAAAGTAAAAATAGATAAATAATATCAGTAAATATAAATATATTCGTATAATTGATAGCCAACTAAATATAAGTATATTAATGAAACAGGCAGCCGCCTAGTATGGTGATCTAATATATCTACTCTACGTAAATGTCTTAATTATCTATCATGTGTTTTATAAATAAATAAAATAATATTAATTATATGCATATATCTAAATATACTTTTTTATATTAATCTCACGCAGGAGGCCCTGAGGAAAATTGTTCCCCTCAGAGCCTATTTCATCTTTGGGGATGCTGTGTGGAGGGTCTTTGTAGGAAAGGAAGGAGAGAAAGTTCAGGGAAGGAAAAGGGTATTAGGGGTGGGCAGGAATCTGGGGGTCAGTGTGTCCAGGAGTGACGGACATATGAATCCATCCCTCCCACTACGGTGCAAGGCGATGTTCCGAGAAAGTACGGCTGGAAAAGGGACTCCCTCAACCACTCTCTCCCGATCCGGCCTGATATGCATCTGGTGGGCAGACCACACTCCATGAAACCCAGCACTCCTACTAAATCACCACTTGGAATGACCATGGCAGAGGTGTTAGTTATCCAATAAATGGTTTCGGAATGGCGGTACCCATACTTAAAAGATCGATAATATTAAGTACATTAAGCAGACAATAACAATAAGTAAATTAAAGTATGGAATATTTGATTTCATTCAAATTTGTCTGGAAGACATTTCTAGTGTTATATTATTTGTTTTATGTTTTACTAGCCGATTCGGACACACGTTGCTGTGGCTTTCGAAACACAATACCATCTTCTGACAATGCCAATACCCAAACTTTATAACCAATACCATCTGTTAATTTGCATACATAATACCATCTTCTGACAATGCCATTACCCAAACTTTATAACCAATACCATCTGTTAATTTGCATACATAATACCATCTTCTGACAATGCCATTACCCAAACTTTATAACCAATACCATCTGTTAATTTGCATACATAATACCATCTTCTGACAATGCCATTACCCAAACTTTATAACCAATACCATCTGTTAATTTGCATACATATCAAATCCACGCGGCCCGCTTGCCAGCCAGCTCCCTATATATATTACTTATTTCAACTAATTTACACAAAACCATGACAAATTATATAACTAAACCTTGCTCATGAATCACTCTATCTATTGGTGAAAACCGCATGAAAATCCGTTGTGTTTAAAAGCGTAAGACATTGCTTTATACTATGTAAAGTAGATGTACACCACGGAAAATAATAGCATCGATTCATTCCAGTATACGGGGTAAATACATGTTGCTAAATTTTGAGGAACGAATCAGATGAGAAATAAATTAAGACAATTATTTTTTATAAAAGTTCATATTGTTTATAAAAGTCAACAGCCTGAACCAAAACCCGAAATAATGACTCAATCACATTTTTTTTTTTTTTTTTTAAAGAAAGACAAACATTCCCGGGTTACGAATAACCCAACAATGTTTGAAAATCTCCTACTTCCACCACAGAAAGCCGAAAATGTTGCTTGTGTTGTGATGGAGGACTTAGCCAGCCGAGGAATCGAACATGCGACTCCCGGGTGGGACCCAAGCCCAAGGACCTATGCCCACTCAACCACTGACCGGTTTTATATTGTCTCCCAATCCGACCCTTCCCAGGGATTATTTACAGGAAAATTCTACTTTCTTAAAACAAAGGGAAATAATAAACGCCCGATTATGTTACAATTACATTATTGGTCATACGATAGCGTAGGAAATCTGTACTCTATATTTCTGCCGGCCCTAAGAGCAGGGCTGAACCGTTTTTCTACATAAACATCGCACGTAAACATCAAACAATGTACAGATTAAATAGTTATTAAGTATATGTATATACCTTTTTTAAAATCCTATGCTAAACAAAAAACAGTTGCTATGTTTTAATTTTTTTATTTTATTATTTCTCTTCTTTTTATTTCGTCAATTTTCCTTCTTTTTAGTTGTACAAAAGATTTTGTATATGTTCCTAATTTGACTGTCCTAAAACGGGAATCCTCCTAGCATGGCATGGAAGCATTTTGACTGCCGCTGAGCTACAACAAAACTGCACGAACTATCAAAACGGCGTATTTAATTGAAGTTATGCGTTTGGTGTATTATATTATTACAAGTACGTAGGTAGAAACAAAGGTGGGCGCCGCCGGGCCTAGATGCGATTTGACGTTGGTTTATGTTTTTTGTGAGTTCGGTTTTAATTTAAGGTGCATGGCCCAACTCCGTTGTTTCCATTTATCTTTGTAACAATATAACATCGTGATAAAATTGAGACCAGACAACAGTTTTTGTACACTATCAAATTAACTTTACAATTTGATGAGTTATTTATTATAAGAAAAAAATCAAAGCACGGTAAATCGTAGAATTAAAAATAGTATGTACCTACCTAGAAGAGTAAATTAGGTCACATATAAATTATATGAAATAAAATGGAAAAAGACAAAGAATTACTACAGCATTGTGAAATCGTGTAATCTTTAAAAAAAAAGCTCGTCAACTTTCAAATATCCAACTTAGAATAACGATAGTAAAAATGCATATAAGTATCATTTGATTTGTGGTGCTCAATGCATTCATTTGTATATTTTAGGAGCGACGAACGGGAATTGTGGCTGCAGTTTTAGGGACCACGAAAAGAAGGAGGCCGGATCGGGAGAGAGTGGTTGAGGGAGTCCCTTTTCCAGCCGTACTCTCTCGGAACATCGCCTTGCACCGTAGTGGGAGGGATGGATTCATACGTCCGTCGCTCCTGGACACACTGACCCCCAGATTCCTGCCCACCCCTAATACCCTTTTCCTTCCCAGAACTTTCTCTCCTTCCTTTCCTACAAAGACCCTCCACACAGCATCCCCAAAGATGAAATAGGCTCTGAGGGAAATAAATTTGATGAAAAGAGTGTGAGCTCTTGATGTTGTAGAATGTAGAGCCACCAGTAATAGGTTATTTTCCATGTACAGCATATAATATATATATTCGAATATATCTAAGACCCCGATTTAAGCAAAGCGTTATTTTGACGGGTGGTTGGGTTAGGACCTGTAGGGAGAAACCATTTCTTTATTTAAATGCCATTGTAACGCATACCAGGAACTCGCTAGTGCAATATAATATGTTGATTGGGCGTTTACCAAAAAAATTGTCCGTTACATAATGGATTTCCACCAAAAAAATAATTTTTTTAGTAACAAACGATTTTTTATTGAGTTTATAATGAACCTAACTTCGTAAAAATAGTAAATATATATAAGAAAAGTCTACTATTTAGTAGAAAATCAATGTTTTAATGAATTACAGGTGATAAGAAGTTCCATTACGTCACAAACTTTAGGTAAGATTTAAGTAAAATTCTGTGGCAATTTTAAATAATTATTTATCAAACTATCATTTGAATTAAACAGTCTTCAAAAACACATAATTTAAGATATGTAATTTAATTTAATTAAGTATTTTCTTAATAAAATTATTCCACAATTCTACTATATGGTAAATTCAATGGCACAATTTAGTCTTAACTTTGGCATTTTTGTTTTAGAGTAATATAATTTTAAATTTACACGGATAATAAAATTATCATGTTCTTTATAAATCTAATCTTTGAGCGTTATTCTAAACAAATTAATATAAATAAAGTTAAATCTTTTATCACAACACAATAGGAAAAGTGACGTTAGTGGGAAAGACGTCACGATTAGGAATTATAAAGACAGGTTTACATCCTGCAACACAATTTTAAGAACAATTTGCATTATAAATTAATAATTTAAATAGTTATTTAGTTAACCACATAAATTCAACCATAAGTCTTAAGATAAAATAATATGCCAAAACATGAAAACCAGCAGTAGTTACTTCTTCTTCTTCGATGGCGCTACAGCCCATATCGAGCTTTGGCCTCCTGCAACAGTCGCCTCCAACTCCTCCTGTCCTCAGTGGCTGACTTCCAATTTCGTACCTGGAGAAGCTGTGCTGCATCCCCTCTTACCTCGTCTTCCCACCTCAGTCTGGGTCTTCCCACTTTCTCTTTCCACCTGGGTGTCCAGTCAAAATTCTTTTTAGGACGCGTATATCCGGCATTCTCTGTACATGCCCAGCCCATCTCAGTCTGAGGAGTCTCATATGTGCTGAGATGCTAGGGGCCTTATAAATATCATACAATTCTGAATCGTGCCGGATGCGCCACTGTTCACCCTCTTTCACGGGTCCACATATTCTTCTCAGCACTTGTCTTTCAAAAGTATCCAGCATTTCAGCCATCTTTACCGTCAGTGTCAGCGCCTCACATCCATATGCCAATACAGTTCTAACAATGGTCTTATATATGGTTATTTTGGTTTTTCTGTGGACACTACGTGACTTAAACACTAGCAGCAAAGAGAAGTATGTTTTGTTGGCTGCTGTGATTCTCCTTCTGATTTCTGCTGGATCCTTATTGTTCTCTGTCAGACTAGAGCCTAGGTAGGTGAATTGATCGACAACTTCGTATGAGTAATTGTCTTTAAATTGTGCACTACTTTGTCTTCTGTGTGAAGGGTTCCTCTCTGTACCATCATTTTCGTTTTGTCAACACTAACCCGCAGTCCTACTTCCCGTGCCGCTGTTTCTAAAGGGTCGAAGACCTCCTTAATGGCCGAAATTGATCTTCCTACAATGTTAATGTCATCCGCATATCCAACAACTTGACTGCTCTTGAAACAAATATTGGAGCCAGTGTCTATTAGCGTTTTTCTTATTACATGTTCGAGCACAATGTTGAAGAGAGTGGGAGCCAGACCGTCCCCCTGATTTAGTCCCTGCGATACTGAGAATTCTTCCGACAATTCCCCCTCTATTTTGACCTGACATCTTGAGTCTGACATTGTGGCTTTGATGAGCCTAACTAATTTAGTAGTTTTGTAGTTACTATCTAGAATTAAATAAATACAGATTACATCGATCATTTGGCACAATGTAAACCATGCTTAATAGTAGTTCAATCACGTCACATTTTGCGTTCCACTAGTACATCACGTTGCGATTTGGATATGACGTCTGATATAGGTATAGAAACAAACTCAAACAGCACTTATTTTTAAGACCGATTTCACTAATTGGTATATTAACCTTCAAAAGCTGTAAGTAAAATCTTTATTACTTACCAACAAAAACCAAGTTCGTGCTGGAAAATATAAACAGCACAACGTGACGCTCAACAACTCAGCGTGTCACAGGAGACGTACACTGCGGCTCAAAAATAAGATGGCGATTGTTTATGGTGCAAATGTTGCCATTTATCAAAATAAACCGATTCCCACAATGATTTTAAAAGCAATTTTTCGTTCAAAATCGATTTATTGTAGTAGCGTTGCGGAATTTTCCACCTACATCATTTTTAGGCACAGATTAAAACAGTTTTTTTTTAATTATTTTGAACTCTACTCTGCTAAACGTAAGGCATATTAATGAATTTGGAACATATTGACCATTTAAATTAACACAAAATGTAGAACAGGGACTGAGCAGACATTAATATTCTGCGTTCGGAATGTTGCAAAAGTAGGGTAGGACACTCAAAAAATCGCCTCTCTTCTAACTTATTTGACGAATATTTATTTTATTTATATGTATTTTATGGATTTTTGCTATGTAAATAATTAGTTTTTAAAATTATTTTATAGGACTTAGTTTGGAAACCTGTACTAAAATTATTAACTTATACAATATCTTGTTGAAAATCGTAGGACACGTCATTTTTGAGTATTTTGGTAAACGCCCTGTTACTGATTGGAAAGAGGCAAAATAGACGCTTCTTAAAGTCTGCAGGTATACGACAGACTTAGTGGGCAAGCGCTCATCTTTGCTTAGTAAGTTTCGATGTTACTTTGCACCCCTGCTTGCGGAAATCGCGTGACCTTTCACGCCGACGCGACGCAGCGTTGCTGTAAATTAGCTGCCACTCCCCCTCCCTTCTCCCCCCTCCCACCCATCCCCCGGGACACCTGTTACGAATAGGGATGTTTCCAAAAAATGCCACATCCGGCTACCAGCGTGCGGTGTGCAGCGTGGGGTGCCATCTGACTGATTCCTCCAGATATGAATACGTCAGCAAATAATTTCTAAATAGATAAACATGTAATTCTTTTAATTTCCATTATTTTGGTTACCTTCACTAAATATAAATGTCTCTTATACGAAATTTACTATAATAAATTAATATGCACACGTTACATTATTATATTTATAACTGTTAACAACAATCTCACAATAAAATGATTTTTAGAAGAGAAGATGAATCCTAAAATGTGACAAATGTTAATATGTTAGAAATGCACAACATAAATTGAATGTAATATGAAATATAAAAAAAAATCAAGTTTATCTTTACCTTTATTTTTTTTTTACTTAGCTCCACACAGGCCCTGAGGAAAATAATTTCCCTCGGGGAGGCTATGTCATCTTTGGGGATGCTGAGTGGAAGGTTTTTTTAGGGAAAGGAAAGAGCAGAAGTTATGGGAAGGAAAAATGTACAAAGGATGGGTGGAAATCTGAAAGTTAACGTGTCCAGGAGTGACAAATGTATGAATTCATCCCTCCCACTGCGATACAAGGCGATGAGAGTGGAGAAGTAAAAATGTCTCTCTTAACCAATCTCCCAGATCCGGCCCGCCATGAAGCAGACGGGCAAACGCGTGTGCCGCCAAAACCTAGATAAATATCACCCCCATAAACCCGGGTACTCCTGCTAAGTCACCAAACGTAGCGAACCACTTGAGGTGACACTTTAACTTTTGGCAGGGGAGTTGGTTACCCATTAAATAGTTCCCGGAGCGGCAGTACCCATACCCGCCTCCCAAATTGTATTAGCAATTATTAAAGCTTCGGTAGTTTGTAACCGATATTTTTCATTAACACTTATCTCATAATAATCTATGGAAATAATCTGTTTTTATCGAATAATTTGTCGAATATTGGCTATATGTTTGATACGCAGAGTATGAGGTAATTTTCCAAATTTAGCGGAAAACATAGCGTATTACATCAAAATAATAAGTATATCATACATATTCTTAAAAAGACAGAATCTCATGGTTAGTTATAAAACTGTTTAAATAAATTACTCGCTTAATATAATTGCAATTATTGGCTTTCCCGCAAAACGTGGACATTCGCCATAATTTGCTAATTAACCATCGGACCGAATGGCCATTTAATTATTTGATAACAGACTTCTAAATTCAGTGGCCGTTTAATTAGACAAGGCGACAAGTACGGCACACACCGCCGCTCTGTACTACTCTCCATTACCCGGGGGGGTCTACTGGACTGACTGCCGCTGGCCCCCCTTGCCTTCCCGGCTGCCCCCAGGGTCTGTCCCCCGCCCCTAGCCCGCCTCCTCTCCTGCCCCCCACTACCGGTCATCCGCCGAGGTCCCCGGGGCCCCCGTGCCCCAATAATGAATCGACGTTTGGAAGTCCCGCGGGAAGTCCCTCCTCTATGCAGGGCCGATGTTGAAATGATAAATTAATTATTATTCTTGTAAACCAGGTATAACTGTTTTACAAGCTATGCGTACTCAGCCTGTACCTGTCATGTGCAGGCGGAATCGGAGCAGTCCGCACTGGGCGCCGACATCTAGTTTGCACTTACGCACCCATACTGGAGAAAAACCTTTTTTTATCAAGTTTCCTTTGTAACTACTCCTGCTCACGCTTAACAGGGCACTTACGCACCCACACTGGAGAAAAGCCTTTTTCATGTACCGATTGTAACTACTCCTGCTAATGCAAGTCACAATTAATAAGTCACTAATGCACCTATACTGGAGAAAAGCCTCATTAATGTTCCCAATGTAACTACTCCTGCTCAAAAAAGTCAGCGTTAATAAGGCACTTGCATATTGCACACCCATACTGGAGAAAAAATTCATTAATGTCCGTTGCTTTCAAAGCGCCGTTGTTTTCAAATCAACGTCAAGAATGACTCGATTATATAATAAATACTGTAACCATGAAGTCTTGGATAGAAGATACCTCCAGAAGGAACTAATACTTGCATGTACCTGACGATATCCTCACTTAGAGCCACTTTGTAATTATTGAATCATTCACCTACTTATGCATTGACTCTATAATATGTGTATATTTGTGTGCGTGCGTGTACGTACAGGTATGCAAATATTATATATGTTTAGAATGTGCACACGTACGCATATTAATATATATTTGTGTGTATATATATGAATACTGTACGTAAATATGTGTGTATGTATTCCATAATAATATTTGATTTTGATCCTCCTTGTTTTATGTACCTACTTTTTAATTTAATTTATTATTACGTATGTAGTCACACTAAGAATGTTCAGATGAGTGGTGTTCTCACCTATAATTGGAACATCGCTATAACGATATTGACAATGTAAATTAATGTAATAATTATGATGTGATATATTCTGTTGGCGAGCCCATAAATAAAATTTTAAAAACTAAAAAAACCTGAGGCGCCAAGAAACCAAGAAGCCAAGGCGCTGACAATACTTAACACAAGAATTTTTCTGGCGCCAGGCAACCGTGACTCAACTATCATGGAAAGACGGGTAACCGATTCAATATATTATTGTATTCCACGGTATCAGGTCGGTGTTTGTTCTATCGGGTGTTCCGCAAACTTTGTAGGGATACAATGATGTTCTCAACGTGAAAATACATGGGTTTTTTTTTCTCTGCTACTCTCTAGGACCTACGTCCCTTAAAAACCCATATTCTTCTCTCATCTTAAAAAAAAACACCGTCCAGCTTCCCCAAAGGAAACAAAGGCCTTGTATGTTAGCTTTTTTTGTCATAATGGAAGTATTTTATTTTTTTCTTGTTTTCTCAATCAGCAGGAGTATATAATCCTTTTCCTGAGCTCTGATCACGGCCTATCCCTTACTCCGGCCCTGGGCGGGTCCTCACCCCTCCAACCCTCCGCCCACCGCCCGGACAACACACAGACCTCTGGACGTCCATTGGACTTAGGACCCCTAGGGACTTGCGGCCAGTGGATTGACCAGTATCTATAATACAAAAAATGGATGCCCTAAACTCTCGTTAGTAATTTGTCAATTTGAATTTGCGAGAGTTAATAATTCCACACATTTGTCAAAGATTCAAGATTATCATTTAATAATAATAATCTAAAATGTTAAATCTGTAATTAATAATTTTATTTAAAAAAATATTTGTTATTTATTTGTCATCTTTCTAAGGCGATTAAATACTAAATAGGTACGAGTGTGACTTAAATTAAAATAAATGAAAATACTTCATTAGCTATTATTCCACAACGCCCCTACAGCCAGGGGCGTGCACTCCATATAGGCACATAAGCACTGCCTACCCTCCCGTTTTTGTAAAATATAAGCATGTAAATAATATTGTAATTTATAAAATTATTGCTAAAAATAAATACACACTTTCAAAAATAAGAGCGAAAAAGCTGAGCAACCGAAACTACGCGAGCGACACATCAAACGGCATACTACAAACGCGGCATAAACTTACTGTAACTAGAAACTACATGCGCGCCCTCCAATTGCCTCACTAAAATGCGTTCTAAGCAGGAATTATTTCTGACTAAAGCTAACTTCATACAAGACATAATTTAATGTTTACGAAATGCACAAAGCATAGAGTAGAACTGTCGTTTTGGATTTGCTTCTATGAGGTTTTTTGTTAGTATTAAGCAGTGCTTTCTAGAAAAAAATTAGCAAATGGCAATCAGTGACGACAAAAACATCTGTTGTTATGTACTTCTATCAAATAGTTGTCTTTCATAAATGCTAATTGTCGGTTCAAAAAGTTTGTCGTACTTTAATTGTGAAATTATCTAATAGAATATGGAAATTTTAATCTGTGAAACTTGTTGTATTTTCTTACTGCCTACCCTGATCAAAAACTCTGTGCACGCCCCTGCCTACAGCCTACACTGTGTAACGTGTTTGAGAAACTCCCATAATTCATTTCAACGTCCTTGAGGTGTTTTTCACCAAAACGGCGGTATGAATGTAAATCACCAAAATATTTTTTAATTCTCACAGATGAACCTCGTGCCGGTGACCGGACAACTCAACAAAGTGGCACTTCATCACTCCTTTGAAAAGAGAAAAGAAACAAAAAAAAAACTAGGGTCATAGTCCAGTCAATGAACGGTCAGAATGTGCTTAGGGTGCGAACATACCAAAAGTCCTGACGTCTAGGTGGTGAGCTGGGAGGGGGGAAGGGGAGGAAGGTCCAAATTTTCAAGTTTCCGCTTATATCTCAAAAAACGGTGCGTTGCAGAGGAAAATTTTCTTAGAATAAATGAAAACTCAAAAAATTATCTACAACTTTTATTGTATACGTAATTTTCGAATTCTCAGTCGTTTTTTAGTTTCACGCTCCACAAATGTAGATATTTTATATCAAAAATTCCTTCATATCGTCGAAAATATTCATCAGAGAAAGATATTAATATTTTCAGAAAAAGCTGTTTTTTTTATTACTGACACAACTTTTGCTCGTTCGCGGCTGGGAATAGCTAAGCACAGAACAAGTTTCCGAAGGAATCGCTTAGGTACCTGCACATGCAATCTACACCTCCTTCCTTGACCGGACAATCAGGATGAGATGACTCAATTTGACTCACTGACGCCTACAATTTTTAATGGTTTGAATATTATTAAATTGGCTGCATATTCTTAATACAAAATCCAACATCTTCAAAGATTTATTTGATGTTATTACAATATGATTAATAAAATTCGTGAATCCATTTTATGTTTAAGAATGAAATATGAAACTTTTTGTTCAATGGATGTCGTCTGAAAACCGCGTTTGGCATATTAGGCATATTAGGTTAATTAAAAATCGATATCAACTTTACTGAGACACTAGACCGATTTAATGACCGGTCAGTGGTTGAGTGGGCATAGCGCTTGGGTCCCACCCGAGCGTCGCCTGTTCGATTCCTCCGCTGGCTAAGTCTTCCATCACAACACAAGCAACATTTTCGGCTTTCTGTGGTGGTAGTAGGAGATTTTCAAACATTGTTGGGTTATTCGTAACCCGGGAATGTTTGTCTTTCTTTAAAAAAAAAAAAAAAAATGCACTCAATTATGTATTTTGAATGGTAATTATAGGATGGTTTTGAAAAGTCCTGTTTGGCAATAAAACCAGGTAAATTAAAAAGTTTCAGAGTAGTTTGATGAGAAAACAACATATCTCACTTAATCGTGTATTTTATTAATTTCACTAGACAAGACACTAGTGCGATTTAATACACTGTATGTACTTATAACATATTTTTTAATGAAAATTATTTGGTTGTTTTGAAAATTGATTGTTAACTTATTTTATTTATTTTTATCTGAAAATATGCAGATTAAACTAGGTTTCTGGGTTAGAAAAATTCAGTATTTTATTGCGGAGTTATGGATGTTATTGTGTAGAATTAGATGTAAGTATGTATAATATAATATGTTAACACATATATTAACTTTAAAAGTATATCGTGCTATGGCTTAGTATAGATTATTATCGGTGATAGTTTCCATTGATTAACTTTTTTTCTCTTTTATAAAATAAAAGCACTTTTGTGAGTAAGTCGAACGTGTTCAGACTCCGTTTGCCAAGTGATTCTTATTACCTACATTCGTGGGATATACGACAATCTACGAATATACACACTGTTGGCTAATGTATTCCTCTTAATAATAACAATTTGTTTTGAAGATAAAAATTTCCGGGATGCTCACCGCGTGTCATAGAGAGCGACTCCGGGCTACATTCTTTGTATAAAATTGAACATATTTGCAGAAAAAGGTAAAAAAAATCGTATGAAATGATTTGTAAGCCATAATAATATATTCGTTTATTTTTTTTATAAATGCGTAAGTAATTGCTTAGCACATGGAATATTTGCAGGTGAGGTATATCAAACGGACATAATAATAGCAGGTATCATTACAGGAATTGGAGTGATGACCTCAAAAAGACTGAATCTATCATGATTACATTTGATTTCTTACACTTAATTTTGCTCTTTTGGCTGCATAACTTCATTATTAACTTGGCAGTTAGAAGCGGCTCAGTGGGTTGCACGTATGTTGCGTTAACTAAATCCAGGTATCATTTGTATTTCAATGGAAGATGCTCCGAGGAACTAGCGTCAATGTTTCCTTCGGCATCGGTGCACGGTTGGGAAACACGTCAAACGCGCCCCCAGCATTTGTGAAAAGTTGACATTTGTCACATGAGAATTGGTGGTTAATATGACTCATTCTTGAGTTCAACAGTTGTTTGATTGGCCCGCCTTCTTATTTCCTCCCTCCTACAACATGGGTCTCTTCAAGACCCATGTTCACTCCTTGCTATCCACAAAAAAACCTCTACGCAGCATCCCCAAATGTGACATAGGCCTTGAGGGAAATTATTTTCCTTAGGGCCTCCTGTATGGAGTATAAAAAAAAATTACTTATATTTTCTGTGAGCCCGTAACGTAACCCAATCGCGTACCGATTTCGTTACCTTTGGATCCAGGAAAGCTCCTGTAAAGAGTTTTCTTCCAAATCTATTTCTTTCCAATTGTAATGGAAACCATATACCTATAAAAATACATCTTATTTATTTAAGTGATATTGAAATTTTATTGCTCCACAACGTAAAATTGTAAAAAGTTTAATACAATCAGAATTCTGCTTCGTATAGTTCCACGTGCACCGATACGCCTATCTATTATATACGAATAATGTGTAATATACGAGTATTTGAATATTTTAACATTAATACCAAAACCATGGTACTCGGTCCCTTTTCCCGGGGGGATTCCGGGGCTCGGATGACCACGGAATGGGGAGGGAACGAGAAATGTATCGACCGCACAGCTGATGTACCTATTCCAATGCAAATGTGCAGGTTATAATAATAATCAGGTGTTGTACCGTCTCAGAGCTCTTATCAAATGTCCATATTCGGGGAATACGTTCATCTGTAATAACTTATTAGTGCATATAATCCGATGTCTACTAATAAGTTATTAGTGTAGTACGACTTTACCGCCTAATGGTGAGTTTTCTTGTAATATAAAGAGAAACACATTAATTTATTTTTTGTCATTGTCGATATTAAATCATTAAATCAAATACGTTTTATCGAGAGAGTTTAACATTCGTAAGGTGAAAATTTTCGCCATTATTTATATAAACTAGCTGTTAAAAACCCGCTCCGCAGGTTTTTACTGCTAGGCCCTGCGGGCAGCTTTTGGTTCGGCTTCGCCCAGTTAGTGTTGGTGACCCTTTTATAAATTCAATAGGAACTGGTTCCAAAAATAGCCCGTTCCTAGAACCCATTGTCATCCAGTGTAGCTAGTCACCGGGACAAAGTAACCGATACGTGCAATGACGTCATGTGTAATATATAGCCGCTTGATACAACATGTATTACCGTCAATCTTTCCATATCCGGAGAGATACTACGATCATATTCACAAATTCGTAGCAGTTATACCTAGGGAGAGATGTCTCCCTCCGACCTGCTGACGGACATCTTGTGAAGAATTCTTGAGTTCAAAACCGAATTACAACGGTAGTTTTGTGTGAAATTCTTCGTCGACGGATGTTATTTGTGGCGCGGCGCGTTTAGCGTGGCGTCAGACATGCACTCGAAGCTGGGTTCTGAAATTCAACCACGTAAACGTTACCGTATTATTGTTCGATTATCAGATGTATTGCTGGTTTAGATTACAGAGTAAAGATTCCTTTTTGGTATCAAATCAATATAAAATTTGCTACATTATCGTTAAATGTGCATAAAGTAAGATTGTGTCGTACAGTGTAATCGATAACTTAACAATATCGAATCGATAGTTGTAACTTCCAATGATTTTATATCTATCACGGTTTCACTATTGACAGTCGAAGTGGCAAGACTGGCAAACCTGTCTACTAATCCAGATCCCGAAACATCAAACGCCCATCAATTACGTAGAAATATTAATAAATATTCAATGTTTAATAGAAAAACTATCCAAAATATGCATTGGCAGTCCGCACTTACCTTTTGACACTAAAGAGTTAATTATTTAGTGGCATCGATCAATAAAGGCTAGTGGGGTCTTTTATCATATTATAACCATTTTCGTTTCTCAAAGAACGAAAGGAATAAATTGATTGCTTCTTAGATGCATTATTAAAGTCCATCGATTAACTTCTTTAATTTCTTAGAGCTTCGTTAATTTAATACTTTCATTAAAGAAGCCAGTAATTTTGTACAACCTGTCTCGACACAGGTATATCCTTGTGAGATAGGCATACAAAAAAAATATGTAAATATATTTTGTTATAGATAAATAAAAAAAATAAATAAAATAAAAAACATTATTCAAATTTATGTGTATATTGATAATTAAACTAAACTTTTCTTATACTATTTATTAAAATCGTAGATCGTGCTCGAAAATATACTCGAACTGACCATAGATGACGGATTTGGTCAATGTCGTATTGATATAGGGTTTTGTCGATCTTTTATTTGATTCGATTTTATTCGATCGACCTCCAGGTACCTATTAACTAATATTACTATTAATCCTATTTAAATAACGATAAATATATTTATGTGTCTTTTGAGATTGGATTTAAAAATAAATTAGAAAAGAATTGATGGCTATAGAAAAATTCTTCAAATATCTGGATTAATGTATTTGTACTCGTATTTGTAAATGTTTACAAATACGAGTAATTTTTCAGCTGGTATATAAAATTATTAAAAACTTCATTTTTTCCATTCATTATGTACAATGTACCTACCTACCTTACAGTGTCCTTTAAAATACATTTTCGAAAAGTGACCCATAAAAGTTCATCCAACAATACAAGCAGTAACAATTTCCAGCAGACATCACCATTAGTGTACGTCTGATGTGAGGAGAACCTCTCAAGCGGAGTCTATGGGGGCTCAGGGGACCGCCACCCCCACATCCCCCATCCCGACTCCCCTCCCCCCGCCTGGGGGCCCACCCTCCCCCAGCAGGGCCCCAGAGGGCGCAGGCACCACTCTCCGGAAAATACATTACTATTTTACAATTACACCGAGTAGAACCGTCTTGCAGGAGGATTGGGACTTGGAGGCGATGAGCCATCGTAAAACTTCGCGTAGCTTCACTGTTCACTGCCGGAGCTGGCTTCATTGCCTGCGCTATGGAGCTCTCGGCGAATAGTCTAACTGGATTTTGCATAAATTCGTTTGGTGCCAAAATATAAGCATGCATAATTCTATTTCGTGTGATGCATAAAACCACGTAAGATTCCCATTACCAGGAGAACTGGCTACGCTATACCTAACAGGAAAAACAAATTGGTACCTATTTAAAATGAACGAAAAAATATGGATTCCAATGGCAGATTTGGTTAAGGCTCCGTTCCCGGCCCCAAAAAGAAGAAGACGGAGAGATATGAAATTACGAATGTTAGAAGAGCGCGCTAACATTTACAACGATAAAATCTATGCAAAAATCATGAAAATCTTTAATAAAACACGACTCGTTTAAAATAGACCAAAAATCTCGCGATAATTGTCTTAAACGGCATTTAAAAAAACGCTGTGAATTTTTTCATACATATAACTTGAAAATAACTGAAACAAACGGGTTTTATAATAATTTTTGGAGCATACTTTGCGATTTTTTTCTATTGAGCGAATTTTATATAATTTGCATTATCTTCAAGAATAACATATATATTTTTTTAAGAGCTTAAAAACTTCAAAGGTTTAAGGGAGGTTTGCAAGAAATCGGTAGAAATTCGAATACCGGCCTCTTAAGCCGCTGTGTCCCGGTAAGACAAGAGTTGCGACCGTTACCTGTTTATTTTTCTATGGCTTGTTCTGTTTCATGTTTTGATTTATTAGTATTATCTTCTTCTCCAATAATTTTATTCATTTATTTGAACTTCGTCACCATTTTTGGCCGATAACTAGTCCGCCATAGAGCACATGATAAGAGCACACTGCGCTAATAAACATTATCAAATAACCACATAACTGGATTCCATAACTTCATGTAGTAAAGAAATATAAAAGCTTTAAAAAGTTTGAGCTGTTTTCTGTGTGAGAAATAATTTATTTTTGGTTTTTGTGGGCTTTGATTTCCTTGTTTGTATGTGGTTATGGGTTCACCATTCACCATGCCATACCAGAAATTTTAAAATAAATCCTCTTATTACAAGAATATTTAGGCATTGTAAAAGACACACAGCGATAGATTGATTATCAGCTTCTAGAATTCTATTAATATATTTTATGGGTTGTCGCATGTCAGATTTACGTGATATGTCTACAGATTTCGGCAGATCATTCATTGTATACAATATGCACAAAAAGTTGAAACACTTCGTTATCAGTGTAAAATATATTTTTCAGAGAAACATCTACCTAAAGAGACAGAACACTTTAATGACCTCGTTGACAAATGATTAGTTCCATGGCACTCGAAAAAAGTTTGCTGATTAAGTCAAATGGAAACGAACGTTGTAAAATATATTACAAAAATATCTTTGAAATATAACAATTAAAAAAAATAACAGTTAATAACAACAGGCGAACACTAATGATGTCTGCAGGAAAGCGTTACTTCTTGAATTGTCAAATGAACTTTTGTGGGTCACTTTTGATAATAAAAGTATTTAACATATAGAAACAAGCTCAAAATTTATTTTTTTACCAAATATTTTTCAAAATTCAGAAATGTGCAGGGTGGCTTTTTGTACCCCAATCTTTTCTCAAACTTTTTTAAAATTTAGTTTAAAATCCTACGCCTAAAGGAAAGTGTACCTCATTGTGTTATTTCTTTAAATTACCAAAAAAGATAAGCCTCTCAAGGCAAATTTAAGGATTTGATAGGTAAGGTTAGGTTATGTTAGATCAGGATAGATACTAAGTGCCGAAAGAAGTAGAATGAATTAAACCCACGAGCATTTAAAAAAAAAAACAGATTTTTAAGGTTAAGTAATTTAAAAGGAACTTTAACCTGTGATACTTTTAACAGCCAGCAATTAAATTAAAATCCATCCTCTCGTATTTTTCCAGCATTCGAAGAAGCCTCCTCTCCGCGGCGCAGTGGCATAGCGGGCTTTAAAGCTCGATGTAAACTTTTTACGAGCTGCAAGTCCTGGGATGCATCGCCACGGTTTCTCCCTCGTGGAGGTGAATAATTCACTCAGCTGCTGGTTGCTGGTTGCTACTCGCTACTCCGAGGTGCTAAGCTGCTGAATGCATTGTCTTAATAATTCCTATTAGATTAGCACATCGCAAGGCACGAGGGCTTGAGAAAATAAGGAAATATCCGTTGTTTGTTTATGGTACGCTCTAAACATTTTCTCAAATACCGAATAACAAGTTCGCTGTGAAATTATTTTTAAAAACAAAATTAAATTATGTTTTTTGATGCTCACCAAATTTTCACGTAGGGAGAATTCCTATCCTTTTCCTAATTCATACCCACACCAACATACGTGAAATCACAAGGTCAGTGCATTGACAATGTTTGGCAAGCAATAATGTTTCTAAGCTCAGTATCTTAACTGCGAATGATAAGATTACGAGTTACGTACAAAAACTTCAAAAATTACAATCGGTGCAAAGTGGAAAGATGATTTTGGACAAGAGCCATCATTATCCTGCCTTTAGTGAGTTTTTATGCTTCCTTTTCCTACCTTCACAAAGTTCCAACAGTCAATAAAACAGGTCGAATGAATAAAAAATATATATAAAGTGTTGTCTTTTTTCGTTATTTGTTTTTGGGTGTTATTCCGTGTTGCGTTACCTACTTCTTTAGCCAATGTTTCGGACAGCTTTGCAGTGTCCATCATCAGGGCAGACGTTGATGTTCAAAGTGTTGACTTTTTTTAACCAGTGATTACTGATATTATTTGGAGAAAAAAATTGAAATGAAATTTTTGTCTCCATTCCCGATGTTTTTTTTTTCAACTTTAAACACAAAAAATCGGTAGGTATTGGACAATCAGAGTCAGGGTGAGGGGTGGTCGGTTACTTGGTGATCAATGATTATAAGTGGATGAATGTTTTTTGTTTGGTTTTGAAGAGAAAGGTAATTTAAAACACAACACCAAAAAAATTTCACCGGATATCATTAACATTTTTTTAATCCAAATAATGCCAGGAATCACTGGTTTACGTATGTCTATCACGTCCCTTAACATAATGGTATTTAAAAAAAAATCTCGGTACTGCACCCACAGTAAAAATATAAAAAATAAAATATTTTGTAGTAGTTAAAATCAAGTTTAGAATTGGCAGGTAGGAGGTAGGATCGTAAAAAATATATCTTAAAGTTAATCAATAAAATATCTTCAATGAATCAAATTCAGTACTAGGTCAAAAATAATATTTGGGCATTATATTAATAAATGGGGTATATCATTTCCCGCAATTTCCTAATATTGTGGGAGCCACGGAAACTGTGGCCATTATATAAAAAATATATTATCAAATGGTTTTTAAAAGACATATTGGGGTTTAGTTCCAGTGGCCAATGTGTAATAAGTGACAATAAATACAAATTAATTTACACTTCCATTCACCTACAGGTTATATTAAATCGCTGCATTGATTTTCTACTTTAGATAGGCCATCAATTACAACCTTGAGATCCCAAGAAAATTCCACAGTTACGGCGGAAAGCAATCCATTTCCTCAACCACAGCCGTCTAATTGCGCCGAGAAAACTTTGCAGTGCTTCAAGCCAAAGTTAAGAAAAGGGTATTAAAAATTCATTCGGACAACATTGTAGAAGTCGGATAGCGGGCGAGGGGAGGGAGTGGAGAGGGGGCAGGTTGCCCTGGGCTAGGGGATCCATGGGGATTCCCCAGAGACGGCCCTCCCCCACCACCACCCCCTCTTACCCGATTTCCCCCCGACCCGCCCCAGCTGGGACCGAACAAGCCTCCCAGATGTGAACAGACCGGAGCTGGGACTGAGAACTGAAAATGAAAGCCTCCAAAACGTAACAATCTAAAGAAACTATCCATCGAATTTGTTATTTTATTTAAAGCTTTTTTAATCTAATGTTTTTTGTGTTTACTTAAAAGTGCAGAGTGAAAATTCTATTTTTTCTCAGTCCATACCTGAAAATGTTACACAGCATTTATTTTTTTGATGGGACGTTTTTCCTTAGCAATTGAAATGCTGTAAAAAAACAATTTCTCTTGCTTATGTTTCAAAGCTTCAAAACTGAATTTGGAAACCCATCACATTGGTATTCTAAATTCCAGTTGCTATTCTAAAAATTTCAATGTCAGTGCTAACCGGATAAGTTTTTAGGTTTTCACGGCCAAAAGCATTTTCGTTGTTAGTTTTTGGGGTGTTATGGCGTGTTGCGCTACCTCCTTCTATAGCCAAACTGTGCTAACCTTTTGAAAAATACTTTGATAGGTAGCCCCTCGTTATCCAAATTAACCTTTCATCTTCAAATACGAGATCATTTGATTGGTGTTATAACCAATTTGTTGTATTCAGTAAAAGTTTTTGATTAAGGCTAAAATTGTTCTACGGTCAGTCGACCTACGACGACGTAGGTATTGGTGACGAGCTGGGCCGATGGACCTCGTACGCTGCGCGTAACGAATCGCGTGGCACTACAGCTCTATTTCCAACCACAACAACGCGGGCTTTAGCCTAAAATGGTGGTCGAAATTTCCTCAAATTATGTTATTTACAGTAAAATGAAAAAAGAAAAATTAAAAAATAATAATTTTATGGCGACACAATACCCTAAAATAATGAGGGATTCTTTACCTTAATCTTAATCTTAATGAAGAAGGCGTGTACACAAATAAGCGACGCGCTACCCCGGTGTATTGGACGGACCTACTGTCGAATTCGTCCTAGCAGGCGTGGAAATTTGATCTTTCCGCGGGATTCGTTTAATTAATTTTGATAAACGTATTACTAAAATTTCAGATGTTTCTAAACGAATCCCTCCAAAGTTATTAATCCATCATCTAGAAAAAACTAAATCGGGTTCTTACCGCTAAATTTATAGTTAAAAAACCATTTTATAAAATTTCTAACTGTTCTATTTAAAATAGCTTAATGTTTTCATCAAAAATGTTTTTATTCATCTTAAAAATCAATAACTTACATTCGTGGGTACTGGTATGAAAAAAGAGTACTATAGTTACGATTTCGTCAGAATTATTTAAAACTAGCTGGTACAAGGCATGCGTTGCTATGCAATTTAATAAAGAACTTGTTTCTCCCTGCGTGTCCTTTTCCATTCGTCCTGTTCCCCTTCCGCCTCCTCTTCCTCTCCCACGTCCTCTTCCCCTCTCGCATTCCCACTCCTCCTCCTCCACCTTCCCTATCCCTACTCCACTCCCCCCCTACCCCCATCCCGCGAACCCCCCTCCTGAGTTCCTCTCCCCCCTCCCGCGAACCCCTTTCCCGAGTTCCCTCGCTACATTCAGTTTCAAACAGCTTGCGTGCCACCTATTGCATTATTTTATACAAAGTTCATAATACCAGAGCTCACCAGTAGTTTTATACAAACTTTGTCCTGAAAATAACGAACACCAAAAAAAAGAATTATCCAATTTGGTGCAGTCGTTCGGAAGTTATGTGCGTACATACATTTCGTCGATTCATTTTTATTTATATAGATAGATAGATGTGAGCCTTGATCAAACCCCCATTATTAGGGTATTGTGCCGCCTTCAGTATTTTTTCACCACGAAAAATCTCTGAAGTCTTGCTTAAATGTATCGTTGTTTAGATTTAGAGTTCACTAAACAATGCACCAAGTGATCATCGCGACGCTGTCGCATACAGCCGTGACCCAGACACTAGAACTAGACTTCATACTATACAGTAAAACTAGACTGCATACTGTACAGTATATAGAACTAAACAAAATACCTAAGCACTACAGTAGACTAGTCAGTCGAATGAACCTATGAAGGGAAACTCGTACATCACTGTTCCAGGAGTGCAGCCGGTTCTAGGCACTAGTCGCTAGTCGCTAGCCCTGGTGGCCATAAAACTCCTGGAGGCCGCGATAGGAGCACCGGCGGGAGATTTCCCCGGGGGCGCAGCGCCCGCCCCCCTCCCCGAGCACCCGCCTCCGCCCTACGCCCGCCACCCCCCCTGGACCGCCGGCCCGTGGAGGGCACTAGGGTCGGACCGGAAACGATTTAATAAATAATTTAAATTATTGATATTATCAAAAATACCGATTATACTAACATAACATTAATGTTATCCATTATTCGATCAATTATTTATTATAGTCTTATCCACCAAAATCGTGCTGTTTTAAAGTTGGTAAAAAAAATTCTCTCCATTTTATAGTTTTTACTATGACGATTTCCATGGTAGATTCCGGACTCATCGTGTGGGCAAATAATTGCTTGTTTGATTTATTCGGGTTATTTCAGTTCATTTCAAAATAAAATAAATAAAAAATTCTAAAACATATTTAAAAGCTCTACAACTTACTATTAAAAAAGACTGGTGAAAACAGACCGTACAAAGTCTTACTAATAAAAAACAGTCTATAACAGTGCTGCGACAGGACTGGCAATGTCGCGTTTTTGCAAACTGACACATAATATTCCCTTATTGAAAAAGTTAGGTTATTTCTGAAACTTTATTTTTTGATTGACTGTTACCGCGTGAATTTTTTAAGAGTTCCATTAAATTTTTTTTTTTTAGTAACATAAATATCCTACGCATGTGTTGGGAAATATAAACCTAAGAAATCAACCTTTATATTTTGCAAACAATGAATCCAGTATTCAATTTTTTTTTGTTATGCTCCAGGCATTCTAAATAAATTTATTTTTTGTATGAGATAAAAAATTAAGTGACAGTTTTCTTGCAGATTTCTTACAAAAGGAGTGTGTTTTGTAAATTTCGTAATCTGTTAAATTTTTCAACGTTTGGAGTACTTAAAAATAATTGTGAATTTTTATGTTTGGAATTAAAGTATTGGTATTAGTATATTTGCAATAAAATAATCTAATATTTAATTATATCTAGTTTCTAAAACGTTTATTTTTACTACATCTTCAAAAAGAAATACCTTAAAAAATTTAAAATATCTTGGAAATTTTCCGAAATTCGAAGAGGCAATGACAATGTGTATAACTTTTTATGACTGTTAAATATCAGTTAAGTTTTTACATACACGTTTGTTTATCAATTAAATAAAATTTACACCACATTATTGTAAAAAATGGTGTTTCATCACTTTTAGAATATCCTTTGTTCATTTTGGCACAGCCCTTACTCTCTAGGGTTCCCAAAGGATTACGTATTTAAATCGTATCAAAGACCCGCTAAATATAATATTCCTTTGGCAAAAATACATTATTTGTGGACGAGGACCAATGCAAATGGGATTTGCCAAGTTAGGGGGACCGGGTGAAAGAAAGCGCATTACGACAACGGACACAGGAAACACATCAACAAATCAAGCCACGTCCGAAGCAACAAATCTAAAATTGTTTACGATTTCCTCGTCAGCAGGTATATATTGGCGTAAGTCATAATTGTGTGCACTACTCGCATATGACAATAACGAAAAGCTCACAGTTAACGTCTCATATTGAAGACACGTCTAGGAATATAGAAATACTAGTAGTTACTACCCGGCATAGCTCGAGTTCCTCATTGAACAGTTCTTATAAATACTTTGCAGTCATTATTTTTTTCATTTACATATTTATTCTCTAGCATACATGTAAACTACTGTAATCATTTTACAAATGAGTACAGTAGTTTACATAGATAATAAATTTCGATGATACAAAAAAAAGTTAATAATCAGTAACTGTACGTAAATAGGTTGGTAGTAGTGTTTTGTGAATACTAAGATAACCTATGCTGAGGTGTTCCGCATATTTTTGAATAAGTGATATTCGGTCTTCATAAGCAACTTTTTAACACGTACTGCACGAGCCTATATACCTCGGAGCTATGGACCAACTTCAAGAAAGCATCACTAAAAAGAATGGAAGTACAGTACAACAACTCGTATCGAACGCTTTTTGGGTTGTCCTGGTACTGCAGTGCCACCGAGATGTTTGAAGAAGGGCGAGTTCCCGGATTCCGAGCACTCATGAAGAAACGGATCACTAACTTCAGAACGCGACTAGCCTCGAGCGAAAACAGTCTTGTGATGGCAGCATTCCACTTCTGGCAGGGTCCCATCTACAAGCGGTGGAGCCACTTCCTGATGACATAGATTTATAACAAAAAGTTAACTTAATTCAAATTTTCTTATTTTGTTTTGTATTATTATCTATTATTTTCTTTTACCATGTAATTTTTTTTTTTTCTCTCTCATCTTGCAATATTTTTGTTTTACTTGATATATTGTATATGTATTATATGGAACTCGTGGGACTGCACCACCCTCCCCGAGATCTGGAATAAAGGATAAAAAAAAAAAAAAAAAAAAAAAAAAAAAAATAATAATAATAATAATAATAATAAGTAAAAACACAATATCCTTCTTGATATTGTCAAGAAGGGCACAGTGGTTCGACCCATGGCGGCAGTATGGTATACAATTTATTTTGGATTGGTAGTAAAAGTTAGATAAATGATTATATTGTAAAGCAGGTAGGAATATTTTTCTATGGACTACGCGCCACTGGTATAAATAATATTGTGGTTATACTTTCTGTCCAGAAACTTTTTTTATGGGTTGTGTTATAACGGGTTAGGTGTTACAATGTTTTAAATAAGTGAATATCTTGTTTTTGAACCACTTTGTTACTCCAAAATCAAAAAAATTTATCGCGATTTATTTCAATTCTAAGAGCTTCATTAGTTTACCTTCGTTCATGCCTCCATAGTCGAGGGGCAAGACTATTATTAAAAAGTTTTTTTATAAATTATAATTTTAATTTTACCACCACAGAAAGCCGAAAATGTTGCTTGGGTTGTGATGGAGGACTTAGCCAGCCGAGGAATCGAACACTGAACACCTTTGTGGGGCCCAAATGCGATGCCCACTCAACCACTGACCGGTCTACAATAACATGATCATTTTTTTGCATGAAGCTCAATATTGAAAGATTAATTTAATATGGGAATTAACCGACTGCTACAAACAAGCAGTAGTCGGAATAGTGAAAAACTATGTACTGTCAGGCGTAGCTATGGTTATATGTGCAACCTTAAACCGGGCGTAAGATCAACTTATCTACGCCAACGCTAAACCGGAGCGTAAGAATCTAACAAATAAAATTACAATTTCAAATATTTCACGAGATAGAGAACCCTCATCATCATTATCTGAAAAATCTCTGAATTAAAAGTATTTCTGCGTCCGGATCACCACCATTACCTAACCTCCCTTGATTTTTTATGAAAATAAGGCCAAGTGTGAGGGAAGGAGAGGGTGGCTTTAGAGAGGGACCAATAGAAGAAGTACGCCCATGCCCATGCAAGGGAGCCACGGTGATGTGACCGTCCTCAATGTGGCTTAGCGCGTCTGACGGACCAACTCTGTCCTTCCTAGGGATATGACCTGTCAAACTTTTTATTCGCAAGAAATATATTCTTACTTTAATTCAAAGTATACGCTCTCATACAAAAAAATTAATTTTGGAAACTCTGCAAGTCAAAAAAATGCAGTTATTCTACGTAGATACTAAGCGAGCGGAATTAAGTTTAAAAAATACGATTAGCAGAAGACTTATCCAAGGTTTACGTAAATCCATTTTATCGGTTTTTTTTATTGGTAAATAAAAATGTTGATTCCTCTACATCTCAGTGATAAGGTAAATTAAAAGTTTTCATTCCTCTACAGCTCAGTGATAAGGAAAGTCGAGCTCAGTATCAAGACAAAGATGGCAGTGTTCAAAACGATATACATAATGCCCGACGCGACGCCCACTTACGGCCACCAGATATGGATGCTGAACGAACGAACACGCTCTAGAGTCCAAGCTGCCGAAGCGAGGTACTTGAGAGGAGTGGCAGGAGTTACGAAATGGGATCATATAAGAAACTCGACGATTCGTGACGATCTAGACATTGAACTACTGCTACTCTTCATAGAAAAATCGCAACTGAGGTGGCTTGGGCATGTACTAATAATGTGTGATGACCGAATTCCGAAGTGAAATACTGAGTGCGGTTCCAGGGGTAGACGTCCAGTGGGTCGCCCCAGATACAGTTGGGCGAAGCAACTCCAGGAACTGTGTGAAGAGAGGATGGAACTGCCATGGATGGGGGCCGAACAATCAGCAAAAGACAGAGACGTATGGAGGAGCCTTGTCGATGCGGTGGGTCCCCGACCCAAATAGGATAAGGGGAAGAAGATGATGATGATGAGGAATTCCTCAGTAATGCTATGATACTAATAATAATATAATACATAATGCGTTCTAGAAACAATTATAATTACACAATATTGATCTTTTTTTACATAGACGTTTGTAAGAAAGGTATATTTTTGACAATGCAAACCTTAGTTTCGCAGTTTAAAACAATTTCATTCACTCGTATTGATGACCTCGAAATGCGCATTGGGCATTTGAGATATCTACGTTTTAACGTTACGACCGCTCAGTTTATTTGACGAAAACTTCCGTAGCCCACCTGATTGGATGCTATTTTTTTTTAAGTATTTCAGAGATGATTCAGTTTAAGTTAATATTACATTAACAAATTTTCATTTAACAATTATCAACTTTTTTTAAATATCTAAAACTTCATCATCTGCTTAGCGAATCGCGTGGTACTACTTACTACCTGCTGGACCGACGCGTACGACGTATACGACCGACCTATGCGACCGACGTACGCGACCGACGTACGCAAGCGAGACACTCGGAAGTTGAATTATTGTTACCAATATTAAGTTATAAGTCCCCTGATAGCTTTTATTTGATGTGTTTTAATCTGAGTTTGAACTGGCATTAATCCCCTTTATCGGAGTTGAATTTATCGAGATAAATTATATCTCATTAAAACATGTGATTAATGAAATGAAAATTAGGTGATAAAGTAAGTATTGTTATTTAACCGTTACAACTAAATAAATAGAGATAAAACCCAGGGGAGACAACACACCTAATAGTTTCTAAATTTTCACGATTGGTACGAGTGCTGTCCCGGGCTCTAGATTGCCCTGTTGATAAACAAATCCGATGGCAGAGAAAACAAAATTCTTCAAGATTTATAAATTTTCATTTTTTATGAAAACAATTTTCTCCTCCTTCACCGATCCTCTGCCGTAGTTCTCCCACAGTTTTCCAGATTCTTGGCCGCAGAACTAACATCAGAATTATATCTGTAAATTTATTAAATCATCAGCTAATCTCGCGTTTTGGCTACCTCCGTTTCTCTTCCCCAATAAGAAATTTCATCCGCTGGTATTTTGAAACGAATCCAAAGGTCGTTAATTTATTGATAATCCATCACAGATTCTTAGTTTAGATCTGTGATCTGATTTTATGTAAATAATGTGGGCTACATTTGACTTGCTTCTACTTTCACCTCGACTGGAAACCTTAACTAACTAACCATCACGCCGTTTCCCCGCAGGGGTAGGCAGAGAGGACGGACCGCCACACAACTCGATCTTGGCACACACTCTTTGCCTCGTTCACATTCATACATCGTCTCATACATGCTCTTCTATTATTCCGACTCTTCACATGGCCCGACTCAAGTATCTGATTCACTTGGTCGTGCCATGTCTTCCTCAGGCGTCCCCGACTTCTTCTACCATTCACATTTGGATCATATATTCTCCTTACACTCCTTTCCTCGTTCATTCGCTCTACATGCCCAAACCATCGGAGAGTCCCTTTCTTAATCTTACACATCACGCTTACGTCAGCCTTGCATTCTTTGCGGATATCCACGTTTCTCTCACGATCGTACATGGTTTTACCACACATTTACCACACATTCGCCACACGAAACCTTTATTAGAAATAATTAAACATCTACATATTTTCTGACAGATTATATCGCATTGCAAACATATTTTATCAGACTGCTAATATGTGTCAATCGTATTTAGGTTTTATTGGAATGAGGTAAACAATAGTTAACTATTAGAATAAGTTAACAATAATAATCTAAACGAAAATATGAAAGAGAACAAGACACAGAAAAACAGAAAAACAGAAAAAAAACAATGGTCGCAACTTAAGCGCCCTTGAGGTGATTTTTCACAAAAACGGCGCTCTACAAATTGTCCAATTATTATTATTATTATTAACTGGGACTCGAACCCAGACCTCTCCAATTTCGCTATTGCCACCTTCTGTCAAACCGTCATATTTGTCAATCTCATATTTTAAATTTTTAGAATTTCTTTATTATCAACTAATTGCTTTTCTCCATATTACGGGCAACTACCATTTTCATTGGAAACAATCATTTTAAGAATTGGTTTGTAACCTGGATAGCGCCTTGGTTAGATGTATCCGAAATTATTTATATGGAACAATTGACTTTTATAAAAGTCTAAATGAATATTCAATTTTTATAACAAAAACTTTATTTTTATACTTTTTTGAAGGTTATTCCCATCAGTGAAATATATCATATTAGAATAAGTTGACAATAATAATCTAAACGAAAATATGAAAGAGAACAAGTCACAGAAAAACAAAAAAAAGACAATGGTCGCAACTGGGACTCGAACCCAGACGAGCGCGTTAACCAATTTCGCTATTGCCACCTTCTGTCAAACCGTCATATTTGTCGATCTCATATTTTCGAATTTTAGAATTACATTATTTTCAACTAATTATTTTTCTCCATATTACGGGCAACTACCCTTTTCATTGGAAACAATCATTCTAAGAACTGGAATAATTGACTTTTATAAAAGTCTAAATGAATATTCAATTTTTATAAGAAAAACATTCTTTTTATACTTTTTTGAAGGTTATTTCCATCAGTGAAATATATCGTATTAGAATAAGTTAACAATAATAATCTAAACGAAATATATAAATAAATTCGGATATATCTATCCGAGACGCTATCCAGGTTACAAACCAATTCTTAGAATGATTGTTTCCAATGAAAAGGGTAGTTGCCCGTAATATGGAGAAAAATAATTTGTTGATAATAATGTAATTCTAAAATTTGAAAATATGAGATTGACAAACATGACGGTTTGACAGAAGGTGGCAATAGCGAAATTGGTTAACGCGCTCGTCCGTCCCGGTTAGACGGAGAGGTCTGGGTTCGAGTCCCAGTTGCGACCATTGTCTGTTTTCTGTTTTTCTGTGTCTTGTTCTCTTTCATATTTTCGTTTAGATTATTATTGTTAACTTATTCTAATATGACATATTTTACTGATGGGAATAACCTTCAAAAAAGTATAAAAATAAAGTTTTTCTTATAGAAATTGAATAGTTAACTACATTGTTTTCATAACATTTCGTCATTATTAATATACCTAATTAATATTCATTCGACCGCGTGGTACCATTACGGAATCAAAATGTGAGGGAATTTCCATCTACATATCTGCGTAATTAACGATTTTCGTTTGCATGTGATAAGAAGTTTGATAAGAATTTTTTTACATTTCACAATATTGTATCTACTTCTTCATGTTCCGCTCATATCGGAAGTCGTACTGCATTATTGTCTTTATTTAATCGAACAGGACTGGGTGGATGGTGTAATCCCAATCTGCCAGATTACATGAGATACTGACACCTGAATTCTTGACACTGCAGTCTGGAATGGAGATGTTGTTTAACGGACGGCCGTAGAATCTCCTAGAAGAGATTCTTCAGCTATAAGGTTCACCATCTGCCAGTACTGACAGTTAAATGAATACTTCAAGTCTTCACAGCTCTTCGTTGAAAATACGTTGAAGCTGAAAACAGCTATAAATCCCAAGTAGTAAAACCTAAAAATGTTTTACGTGAACTCATACATCGAGAGTTTTTGTTGCTTCGGCACACAAATTTCCTGTTCGGTTTTCAATTTAGCCATTTTATTTAATTAATATCATACTTCCAAATATTAATATTAATAATATGGAAACATGAACAGCTTGAATGAATCCACGTAGATTTCACCGTTTATTCATAATTTTTGGATTTTTTCAGAATGTTCAATTCACAAGCTGTAGAAGTGAAACTAGAAAGTCGCTAGATGTCGCTTTCTTTTCTTTTACATATTAATTTAAAAGTGGTTTGAAGATTGGATATTGATTTTACAAAAATAAAAATGTTTTTTTTTTTTGAATTTGGTAGGATTCGAGCCTCCGTTCGCTGGATGTCTATCTGGGCCCTGAGAGTCAGGCGCTTTACGCACTTCCGTTTCATCCGAATTGCAAATCACAACGAAGCTAAAGAAGTTTCACTTCAAAAAAAAAAAAAAAAAGGTTGAATTTATAATACATAAAAATCCGCCTTCCTAAATTTTGGTAGCTATTGCTTAAGAGGCGGTTCTCCGAATTTCAACCGATTTGTTGCAAACCTCCCTTAAACTTTTGAAGTTTTAAGCTCTTAAAAAAATATATGTTATTCTTGAAGATAATATCTAGACATTTATCGCGCCGAAACGCAAATTATATAAAATTCCCTCGATAGAAAAAAATCGCAAAGTATGCTCCAAAAATGATTAAAAACACGTTTGTTTCGGTTATTTTACAAGTTATATATATGAAAAAATTCACAGCGTTTCTTTAAATAAAATTAAAGACAATTATCGCAAGATTTTGGCTCTATTTTTAACGAGTCGTGTTTTATTAAAGATTTTCATGATTTTTGCATCAATTTTATCGCTGTAAATGTTAACGCGCTCTTCTAACATTCGTAATTTCATATCTCTTCATCTTCTTCTTTTTGGGGCCGGGAACTGAGCCTTAAGTGGTTAGTGTATTTAAGATTCCACTAATAAAAACCCATCTGAGTCTACAAATGAAAGTGAATCATTTCCAAATCACGTGAAATTTTCTGAATTGTCATCTTCGTCATCACCTTATTTGCATTATGTGCGTCATTGTGTTGTGTTTCAAATAAAAATAAATATTTTGATAAAACCTAGCTCGGTCTTGATATACTTCAACTGATCATGCTTGTCCTACTATCAAATTTTATCTGATAACATTCCGACATTTTCCTTTGACAAAATGTTATCAGCGGATTGATTAACAACCAAACTGAGGAAGATTTCAAAAGATCGATGGAGACCGGAGATCGAAAACGACAAATCTGGTTATCCCTATCTTTCCATGCGAACTCAAAGCACGGACTATTATATCAGAAGAAAGACAGGTGCTTTTAATCTTGCTTGCTCACGTTCAGACAATCAACAGCCCAACGTTATGTAAGTGATGGACATTAAATATTTATGCTCTCAACGATAGTATGCCAAGAGGTATTCTCAAAAACTTGGACATCTTTCGGGAAGAGGTGATAGATTGGAAAAATCCTTGGGGAAAATGAAAATCTTCACATCGCATTGACGTCGAGCTACGACCAAACAGCAAGGACTCAAAGCGGCAGAGCCAATGAAAGTTATACATTTGGAGTGTAGGTAGAATCAGAGGCTGAGCGCCGCTGATTTGTTCTATGAGTAACGCTGGCTGTTGGAGAAACTTTCGTATCTATGCGCGGTTTCGCATTATTAATTGTTTATGACCCATCTCCATTCGTACCTTACCAAAAGAGTGAACCATGATGAACGCATTCGTTAGTCATGGGAAAATTGCTAAGAAGAAAATTATTCATATAAAAACTAGTAAACATGATGCCTACTTTTAAAAATAGTCATGGTGGATAATTTATTACACAATGGAAACCCGTGTGGGTGTTTTAACGAAAGGTGAACTCCAAAGAACTCAAGATATTTGTACGACAATTTTAGGTCTGAAATTTCTAGGTTTGGTACTGCAACTTTTTCAATTATTCAATAAAAAATGGTGTATTGAAATTCAGGGGAAGACGGGTAGTACGCGTGTACTAGTATAAACATTAACGTTAACGTTGATGCTTTCTCTCTCGTCATCTTTTGTTATATAAATGAAACGAAAATTAAATGTAATAAAAAATAAAATAAAATAAATGTACAAGTTCAATAACAGCAGATGGAGGGTGACTTTTTAGGTTGCAGATCGTCGGAGACAGGGCTCTTGTAAAATCTCGCTTGACGGAGGCTCAGCATCACGCTAATGCATGGTCACACCCGCCTGACGTGTCTCCCCCGTTTCCTCATACTTGGGACTATAGGCAAATACATTATGTATTACTGCTTATGGAATACGTATTGTTCTAACACTTGTGTGGTAGCGGTGGAAAGATAACGCTAAAGGGGGATTAACATCTTAAAAATGTCTTAAACGACGAACAGCTCTGGCATGTATGGTGGTGGGGAAGTGTATTTAAAACAGGGCTTTAAATGTGACGGGTAGAGACTTTTTCATTTAACTAATCCACAATTTCTGAAATCAAAATAATTGTTTTAAGCCGTGGCAAGTAATTTTTGTACATTTTGGTTAGGGTGTTTTAATCAGCGTTTTTATTCATCTTTATTTCGATACGTACATAGTAATGTATAAATCATATCAAAAGTACCTAATTTTGAGACTGATTATAATTTGTTGGCTGTTATTTGTAAAACATGTAGAAAAATGTATCGTTCAATTAAAATTGGCAATAAATGTTGATTATACTAAAAGTGTGTTTTTTATTAATTATTATGTGAAAAATGACCATCCCTCCCCTATCTCCCCTATGTGAGCGAAACTATTTTAAATGGAATAAAGCAAGTTTTCTTTTGAATAAGTCACTCATCGTCAAGGAACGGCGAGCAAGTTCAAAAGAATACAGTTTTTTTTTTTTTTTTTTTAAAAAGAAAGACAAACATTCCCGGGTTACGAATAACCCAACAATGTTTGAAAATCTCCTACTACCACCACAGAAAGCCGAAAATGTTGCTTGTGTTGTGATGGAGGACTTAGCCAGCCGAGGAATCGAACATGCGACGCCCGGGTGGGACCCAAGCGCTATGCCCACTCAACCACTGACCGGTCAAAACCGGTAACCGGTAAAACCTAGCATCGTATATTAAACATATTAGAATTTATAATCCATTCGTCTGAGACTCGTTCGCATAAAGCCTCCGAAAGCAGCTTTTTAAAACTCTTTTTCAACTCGAGAAAATGTCATACGTCGTTTTCAAGGATGGAAAACACTGCCTCCGTAGGAATAGGGAATTCCTGTGGGTCCTCCTCCCATGCCTGCCCCCCGCGCCACCTGGGACCGCCCGCCCAGCGAGTTTCATTTGTCCCATAACTTCACACAACAAAGTCTCCCCACCCCCACCCCCTCGGCACTATGCTCCCATGGGATCGCGCCCCCACCCGCCCAAAATACTATCGGAATAAGTACACACAAACGTCACAAACTCTGTACCGGATATTGTAATAGACGCGATTATTTAAAATTATAATCGTGAAAATTCTTCCTCTTGTTTTTCTAGTTTTGGATGCAATGATTTAAAGAAAAAATCTTTCTTGTTTTTCTAATTATGGTGTGTTCTTAGATCCTTACTAAAAAAAATAAACTTTGTCTTTACATCTAAGTCTTAGTGTTAGTATTCTATCGTGGTACATGATTGGCCAAGTGGCCGAATCGGAAGCAAAAAACGGATAGGGATAGGGTGTTCTTGAAATAATTACTTAATAATAATAATATTTGGACGATTTATATTGCGCCGTTTTTGTGAAAAATCACCTCAAGGGCGCTGTACAAACTTATAATACATGTCTTAAATCTATAAAAACTACAAGATAGACAAACAATTATAAACAACTTATGGCTAAAAATTGCATACACCGATTCATTGATCACCGATACGAAAATATATGTACATTGTTTTGACCAATGAATGCGATGCTGCCTAAAAATTAATGAGTACAGGACTATACTTACCTGGAAGGTCGCTTGAAATTAACACTGTTAATTATCTATTTAAAGAAGTTTAGACAGAGTTCGCACGCAGAGGACATAATCGTGAACATATGTTATTTAATCCTCAAAAATATTTTAATATTAATATATTCTTTAATGAGTGTATTTTTGGAAAGTATAAAAGCAACATTTAATGGTGAGCGGTGCAGTAGTAGGTACAAGGATTTGATCTTCCTAACTGTGATTCGTCAAGAGACAGATTGATGTGTAAGCATTCGAGTAATTTTAATTCAGTAAGAAAAGTGTGATTAAGACATATCATAGGCAAAACAAGTATGATACACAGATACACTCAGACAGGTGTATTGAAATTAAGGGTATGAGAGCCCAAAAAGGTAGGTTTTTAGTTTGTTATGCATCTGAATTCCGGAGGGAGTCTATTCCAAGCCTTAAGCCCAGATACTCCGAAAGCACGATCTCCAAACTTGGTATTTGGCTTTCGTTTAGGTTCTATTAGTCTGCCTATAGCAGATGAAGTTGCTGATCAAAGGGTTAATTGTCTCGGACCGGTATTTTCCGATACTTCTCGCCTTAATGATTTTAAAACCAAAGTTTTGAGGATATTACTCTGCAAACTATATTATGTACTCTCCTAATTAAAACTTGTATAATTTCAATACTTAACGATTTGTTATTAATTAATGATTACTTTTATTTTATTTTTCTTAGACATCTTGTCGGTATTTGCAGATTCCGAAATATAAACCGTTATAATAAATTTGAACCTGTGAAAAATATTTTTGTTGAACTTAATTCGAACCATCCTATACCGAGGACCTTAAGAAGAAATTTACACTCTACTGGAGGTTTTTTAGCAGTCGCTAGAAATGTTTATGTTGAGTATTTTTGCTGTTGAGATCGTAAATAATAATTGGCATAATTTTTTTTCTTTAAATTCAATATCCAAGTCTTTTGCTTCTCTTCTTCTTTCGTTATGATTTAAACCGACTATTTAAAAGTTTCAACTGCCAAAATAATAAATTACCAGAAATAGGTAATAACTTTTTGAAGTAAAACTTTTTTACGCACGCTTGATTTGGGGAGTAAGCTGGTGAATGCGTGAGGAGAGCGTTACGAAAAGCGTAATCGAGCGAACGGAAGTTGAGAGGGATATATAAGTTAGTGAAGATAGAAAGATAGAGAGTTACGTTTCGTATTTACTGTAGGGGCAAGATAGAGAGGTGCGAGCACACATTTTCTTTCTCTCTTTCTCTCATAGCCATTTCGTATATCTAAGACACAGTGCAGGCCTATTGTCTGTATCACACTGTAGGAGTAAGAGAGAGCAGTGCGCGCGCACTTTCTTTCTCTCTTCTTTCATAGTGAAGTTTTACTTCAGTCGTGTGGTCTAACGCACACTCGTTTTTTTTAATATTTAATATGCGTAAAAATGTGCATCAAATTGCTCGTGCGAACTAAAAAAAATCTGAAAAAATGGCTAATAGATCAAGATTTTTTATATTTATATTGTTTCTAAGCACCGACACATTAGTATCCATTTATTGTGATTGATAATACGCCTGTTTTACGTTACGTTTGAGTGTGTGTATGCCTATAAGTATGTTACCCGTGGCATCTCTATCTGTCTTTGTATTTTATCCCTTTGTATTGAAGGTACTCGAAATGTTATTTTTCTACGCCAGTTTTCTATTTTGTTAGTGTTATATTAATATTGTTAAATTGACCTGCCTATATGAGTATGTTGCCTGAGCTATATCTAACTGCTTTTGGAATTTATGCCTATGTATTGTAGTTACTTGAAATGTTATTCTACTATATCTATTTTCTACATTGTGGTTTCTGTGTCATATAAATCATGTTAAATTTACCTGCTGTCAAGCTGCTTTCGCAATTTAGCAGGTTCTTATGATGATAATAAGAAGAATATACAAATAAAAAATAAAATATTTTAAAATTATTTTAAAAAGGGTAAAGTTACTTTGATTGATTCTTGGAATATTAGTCGCGTCAGTTGACTGGTGTTAGTATTATGTATTAGTTGATTTTGTAATGATATACGCAGCTCATATAAATTCCTTTCATAATATTGGCTTATCCAATATTAGTTCACTCGATCTGAGTGAATAAACTACGTTACCAGTTGTAATGCGTTTTATCATACAAGTATATTATGTCAAAAATACCATTAATTAATCAGTCGTTGAAAGTACCCACAATATCAGGTACCTAACTTTTTTCCCTTTATCAAGGGTACCTACCGATATTATACCATACCCAAAATTGTACGAACAAACAAAACGCTACTGAAAACTCATCTTGTTTTTAATTACACCTAACCTCAAATTAAAATAAGTATTCAGTACTTACATATCTTGTTAAGCGGGTACTTGGAGCACGTAGTGTGCCAAAATGGAGTTTAACAGTTGCAAACTACGCAGTTTGCCACAAAGTTATGCCTCCACAAAGCGTTAATATTTGTATCATGGCCCTGTTTATTCAAAATATACCTATCGTCATTTCGCTCGAGAGTTTGGTGGGTATCCGTATGAGCGATCGATGTGGGTGGGTCTCACCCCCTGCGCCTGGGCCCCCTCTGGTCGCACCGAGCCCCCACGAGCCTCCCCACCGGTCCCCCCTGGGGCCCGCCGGCTCCCGGGGGGCCCAGCCCGCTATCCTCCGTCAGTATTTCCATGTTTATTTTCTCTTTCCACGGATCGCTGCTGCCGATACTTCAAAATAAAAGAGACGAATGGAGATACGGTTTGCGTCCTAGCTGAGCTGACCATCACGAAAGAGAACAAATTCAATGGAATAGTAAATGATTGAGCCATTTAAAATTAAGTCATCAGATATTTTTTTGTTTAAGACGGGTTGACTCTACATTCTTCAATATGAAGAGCCAATCTGGATTTTCTTAGGCTTATTCTCCTACTGAAAACATTTGTAAAGTGAACGCTTAGTCAAACCAGCATTTTACTATAGATAATAATAAGAATAATAATATTACTTAATTTAATAATTTATAGGAGTTAGCCTCTATGATTCGCCTTTTCCGGACCGTTGGAGTTAACATCGCCATTAGTTCCAATAGTAGATATGTTCTAAATTTTACTCTAAACATATAGTCTCTTGAATTGAGCGAGAGCTGTCAATACAAGAATGTAGAAAATTATTTAGTAATTTTTCCCTAAATCCTAAGTCCCGGCTTCCCGCATTTCTACCGATTTATTACATATTTTCCACACTCTAAGTTTTAAAGCTCTTAAAAAATATGTTATTCTTGAAGATAATATCTATAAGAAAAAAATATATAAACAAAAAAAATACAATTGAAGGAATACTTTCTTGTGTTTTTGATTTGATTAGATTACATTATTTATTTTGATTATATTTTGTATTATATTTTTGATCATGTTTTTGATTATATTTTATAATGGAATTGATTTTATTTTGAATTTGAACTGATTTTATTATTTTATATTTTATTTGAATTGATTTTATTTTGTATTTGAGTTTTAATATTAAGATTTATTTGAATTCTGATTTACATTATTAATTGATTTTTCTTTTTTATTTCTATTATTTATTTGTATTATATTAAATTGTGTGTGTTTTATTATGGATTTGATTAAAAAAAAATTATGTAATTTAATTTTTGTATTTATTTTATCTAATTTAATTTTTTATTTTATTTTATTTTTTTATATTGAAGGCACTGCTGAAAACCAGATGCATTCCAGGAGAAATCCTGAATTGTAGCTGAGCAGTGACCTTTTCATCAATAGACTCAATGATAAAAGAACTAAATGTATGATACTGTATAAATCTATTGATGAATAAACGTTTTTATTATTATTATACATTCCTCACGCCAAAACGACAATTAGATATATGAAATTCCCTTGATAGAAAAAAACTCAAAGTATGCTCCGAAAATTATTACAAACACCTTTTTCGGTTATTTTACAAGTTTGATTGATGAAACAATTCACACTGTTTCTAAAGCTACTTTAGACATTCCCCACGAGACTTTGGCTCAATTTTAAATGAGTCGTGTTTTATTAAACATTTTCACAATTTTCGCTTAAATATTATCGTTTTTAATATAAGCGCATAACATTCTAAACACTCCCTCTAACATTCCTATTTACGTATCTCTCCTTCTTCTTCTTTTTGAGTGGGTACTACCGTGCCTTAAGTTGGCATTCACCCAGCTTTGATTGCTGAAAGCGTCTGCCAGTTTCACTTTTGCAATAAATTGTATTTCATTTCCACATTTAACCAAATAATATTGATTGCTCTACGCCTGTGACAAAACGCCCCCATCACGCTGACGGCCACCGCGATATAATCACCCGACGCGGTCCTGCGCCCACCCCCCGCGCGGGGCGCCCGGTGCACAGCCGGCCCTGACGTCATCACTCCGTGGTCGGTCCTGTCGTTGATGTATTATTATCAGTTGGCAAGATAACCGACAGGTGACCGCCGCACAGAGGTTCCGAAGCTGAAAAATATTTTTTCTCGAAGTAAACTAATTTTCCTGAATTAATTTGGAAACTGCTCACATAGTTCTAAATTTTTTGTTGTTGTTAATAATTCCTTACAAGTGATTCACAATATTACCGTTAATAGCTATTCTTTTTTTTTTTTTAAATTTTTATGTGAAATATCTTTTGGTGCGCCTAGGGATCGACTCTAGCGTGGCAAGACGGGACGCTCTTGTAGGGCTTCATTCGACCGGTTGCATGCCAACTCAGAATTAAAAATGAAACCAATTCAGAACCACCTAAGAAATTCATTAAAAGCTATGAACAAAATAATTTTAAAAGAGCCGGTAACCCTAACCTAACCAACTAAAGTTGGCCGGTCACCCATTCGACCAGCCTCGTGACTCGTCGACTCTTTCCGCTAGGCAGCCAACCCTCTATACGGTATATTTGCTTATATTCTCACTAAAATTGGCAATGGTTTTATTCTAAATAATATGAAAAAAATTTTATATAAAAAAAAAATATGTCAATTTAATAATAAGTCTAAAAAAAGTTTTACCATCAAAAATATAAAAACTTTACTTTCTAATTCACTTCCTTGTTTCAAAAATAAAATCATTTCCCTTTCACATCTGCTAGGCACCTCGTGATCTCTATATTTTTTTATATGACGTAGGTACCGAAAAATTCAAAGTCATAAAATAAAAAATTTCCATTGGTTTGTTCAAAAGTTTAAAAAATATGTATTTTATGTTTAAAAAAACAATAAATTAGATACGTTTTTAGATTTTCACGGCTAAGAGCATTTTCGTTGTTTGTTTTTGGGGTGTTATGCCGTATTGCGCTACCTCCTTCTTTAGCCGACGTTTCGGACAGTGTTACAGTGTCCATCATCAGGGCAGATCCGGCAGATCCGACTATGTGTCGGATCAAACAACAAAGAACAAACAACGAAAAAAAACAATAAATTTGTCGTTTTTGTCATTCTATAAGGAATGGATCGATGTCATTCGTCTGGTATGGAGAGGCAAAAATAAAGGAATAACTTTTGATACGGAAGAAATTTTAGCCAAAATTATATTTGGATTAATTTATAACAAATACATTTGTAAGGTTTTTATAACACCATTAAATTTATTAGAATTTTCAAATATATAATTATCTGATCGTAGTTAATGCTAGTTTTTTAAATAATAAAATGTTGAATAATAATAAATAATCCAGGCTTAATTTTATGAATCAAAATTCCAACATTTCACAGGAGCCACTGTGCGGCAGGCATTGGATATGGGAGGTAGTCGCGACGGACAGGTCCGGACTAATGACCGAATCAACCGGCTTACGGAGATAAATGATATTTGTGCAGTACCTACCTACTCATAGTAAGTACCTGCTCCTAATTTGTACCCATGATATTTTTTAACTTTCAACTTGGATGTACAAATGAATGTCAACTGATCTATTCCGGTGACGATGATAGCAAGAAACAAGAACTAATTCATTGTAATGAATTTATAAAAAATAAAAAGCAAATTTACTTATTTGTGCAATAAAATGCGTTTTTAATAAATAAAAAATTCTAAATTTGATGTTTCTTTCAATGCTCCCTTACTCCGAGACTTGGGTATAGGTAAATAAAACTCTTTAAAAATCTTTATTCGAAATGTGTATTTCATTTGTTCAGATGTTTGACAGATGCTTAATAGATGATGTAATTTTTCAAGTTTTATAATGATACTGAAGAAAATATTTTCGACTTACCAAATCCTACAATTACAATTTCCCACGATTTTTCACGGGTCTGCGCTTATAATAAAAATGATTTTTTACATGAATACCGCACAAAAGTCCCATTTGCTCCCGTCTGGAGCCAGTGGGACTAGGGCATCCCCAATTGGGGTATGTTGTGAGGCTGAAGGTAGTGGGGAGGGGAAGGAGATAGGGTAGAGGAAGGTGGGGAAGTACGTGGCTATTCAGATCTGGTCACTAAACATGGCTAAAGCCATTTCAAGCAACGTTTTAATTCTGAATAGTGGTCTTACACCAGGGCGGTTCTGAGAGTATCTTCCACTCTGGAACGTGCCGCGAACATACAATATATTATTTTAAATGAATAAATTGTGAAATAACACAAATTAATCAAATAAAATTTATTTGCCACGCCAGGATTCGATCCTGCGACCTTCGGAGTGCGAGTCAAGAACCCTGCCGCTGGACTACGCCGGCCGTCATTTGATAATTTCAATTATCTAACCCCACTTACGGAAATTCGTTACCTATAAATTATTAAAAATGAAAAAACACTGTTTTTTGGCATAGTTTCACACGTATAGTATGACAAAGAATTTTATTCAATTAATTATTAGTGTACATCTGTACTACCGGTATCAGGCTGCTACAGACTGTTAAGTTACAATGTATATGTTTAATTAAATCACAACACAATAACCCTGCACTCAGAAGATCATCAAATTATGATAATTTATTGATTATTATTATAACAGTAATAACCATCTCGGTAATCAAAGGAAGAGAAAATATTAGGGGGTAAATTAACCGAAGGTGGGTACCTACTCGCACATCTGAATCTTTTCCACGTCTGGGAGTAGGTACTAACGTGCCAGTCTCTCTCCTCTCTACCACCAGTGGGGGTAGGTACTAGGTACTGAGGCTAGGTACTCCTCTGTACCTTCCCGGGGAAACGTCGCCAGTAATTTTGAGAAGGGTTGTAGGGTTGGAGTAATCATTTGAAAAGGGTTCGCGGGAATATTTAATAGTTATCCGCCTGAGTTAACTCATTAAACAATAACGAGACTAAACAAGTACAAAAAAGCTACGGAATTAGTGATGAGCATAATCGAAAGGTACCTACCTCTCAGAGGCATTTGAATATTCGAATGAATTTTCACGAGTCATGTAAATCGTCATGTTTGTTTTACAGACACAACTATTTGACTGACTTGGACTGAGCTGCCAAAATAAATCCATTGTAATAAATAAATAGTCACAATAGGTAGAAAACGCGACTAAACTTATCCGATATACACTCGGTAAATCCTTTTAGCTCGGCTTTGTTGGAATGTCGAGCTTAGCGCGGCTTACAACATAACCAAAATTTACGTAAATTGTCTAATTAAGAAGTATGGACTATTATATTCATCGAGCGATGAGGTATGTCATGATAATCAATCTAAAATAGTCTGACAATCGATTTTAAAAGTTTCATCTTCAGAACAATTTGTCTTCAGCGGTTAATTTCGTGAATAGTACACGACTCCGACGAACAAATTCTACCTCAAATTAGTAGGTACTCGCATGCTGATTGAAGTGGGGAACTTTACCAAAAACCAACTCGTAAACAGTCAACTCGCCAAAAAATATTTTAAGTTCATAAAATAAACTTCCGTCGTTAACATTTCTAAAGATCATTGTCTCCCGATGACAGTAGATATAATACTTAGATATTGGTGGTATCTAAGCTTGCGACCTGTACACGGGTTATATTCCAAGCCGCGCTAAGCTCAAGATTTCAATCAGGCCGAGCTAATATCAACTGATATACCGGACCATATAGCCATTGTTCATAGGTTCAAGTACCGAATAGTAAGCAAAAAAATTATAAATAAATAATTCATCAATCGAAAATACATGTAAACCGATGAATAGTGCTATTTATCGGGTGAAATACCCCTTAATGAAATAATATATATTTTATTATAAGCAATAATTATCAGCCTGAAACACTCATTTACACTGAAAAAATATTCCAAAAAAAGATACTTTCCGCCAAAAAACGTTAGTTTATCAATTAAAAATAATAATTAATATATTTTTGGTTGTTATCTGTAATGCATTAGTTTTGTACCGATTATTATTATTTGTCTATTTATTCAAATATTAATTTTGTTTAACAAATAATTAAATTTCCTTATTGTGTTTCACAATATAAACTTAATTTTTTTTTATAAAATTTAATCTATTATTTTTCATTCATTTTAAATGGTTTAGAAAAATCGCCGCACGAAAAGCTTGCACGCCAAAAAAGCACATGAATGCCTTTATTTGGGAGGTGGGTATGGGTACTGCCACCCCGGGAACCATTTATTGGATAACCAACACCTCTGCCATAGGTCACCTCAAGTAGTTCAGTACGTTTGGTGACTTAGCAGGGGTGCTCGGGTTCATGGGGTGAGGTTTGTTCGGGTCTTGACGTCGGAAGTGTCTTCCCACCGACTCCATGGTAGGCCTGATCGGGAGAGAATGGTTAAGGGAATCCCTTTGACTTCTCTCAGACGCACTCTCTCAGAACATCGCCTTGCACCGCAGTGGGAGGGATGGACTCATACATCCGTCACTCCTGGAAATACTGACCCCCAGTGACCTACCCGCCCCTAATACCCTTTTCCTTCCCTGAACTTCCTCTCCTTTCCTTTCCTTAAAAGGCCCTCCACACAGCATACCCAAAGATGACATAGGCCCTGAGGAGAATTATTTTTCTCTCTGTGGAGCTAATGTAAAAAAAGAATGATATGAAAGTTTATTAGTTAAGATTTTTTGAAAAAATACCAAAAAAAGTAAGTTATAGTGAGACTAGAGTTCGAAAATGCTTTTAGAATCTTAATTTTTATGCAAAGCCGTAGAAATTTAAATTGTTAGAGACAATGCTTAAAATAATTGTGTTTCTGTCAAAGTTTTTTAGTGGTAAAATTTTATTGAGTTAGATTAGAATGCATCTCCCTATTTATAAAGTGGTGACCAGACAACTCAGAATGAAACATACTCAGAGGCACCTCAGAAAGGTCATTAAGAGTGATAATAAAAAATTATAAAAATTAGGTTGAATAGGTTAAGTTAGGTTAGGGTTACCGGCTATTTCAAAATTATATTTTCATAGCTTTTAATGACCTTTCTGAGTTATTATGAGTTGGTTTCTTTCTGAGTTGACATAGAACCTTATAAAGTATATCCAAAATTTCGGCTGCTATTTGTGAATAAATAAGTAAGGAACACAACACCGAGACAACCTTTTCCACGTTGCTTTAAATGCCTATACCGAAATGCCAAATCGAAAAATACCATACTCGCCTTTCCATTGAAACTTCACCAGCCAAATTGGTAATTAACGGGAAAGAGAAGCACGCCCATGGTCGGCCCGCTCTGACGTCACACGCTGGCATTTTTAGAGCGCGCCCCGCCGGGTCCCGTTCCCTGGGGGGCCACTCGCCGGGCCCCCGCTCCCCGCCCCCTCCAGGGGCCCACCGCCCCCCCCGGGCACAACGCCCCCCCTCCTGGCCACCTGGGCCCCGAGGACTCGCGTAAAGGTTTAAGTGTCTCCTCTTCTGAATTTAAAACGGAGGAGCGGTCAAAAGTTCACGGATAAGCGCGATGAAACGTAGTGTTCAATATATCACATTGCAGATAAACTCTAGTGGAATATACTCTCTGTATCGCCCTGGTGAAAGGCCAACATTCAGAACTCAAACGTTGCTTGAAATGGTTTTAACTATGTTTAATATTCAGGCACTTCCAAACCATAATATTTTCTTTCCCCTCTCCATCTTATTTTAGCCTCACAACACTTCCCAAATTGGAGTGCCTAAGTTCCATTGGCTCTGGGTAGAACTTTCACACATAAGTACATATCATACTTTATTTTTTCTAATAAATATAATTCACAAATTTACACTTCCCATAAAAAGTAAAGCTTTTTGCAAGGGCGTAACTATAGCATTCACCTGGGGGGTTCGACCCTAAGGGGGGTGGGGGTTGGTCCTGGGGGGAAGAAATGGAGAAGTGGTGGGGGTGGGGGTATTGAAAAATGTATTATAAAATTTTTGCGACCTCTACTTAAGACAATTTATTATTTACATCTCATGGATAAAATAGATTCCTAGAAAAATCAGCAAATAACAATAATGATTTTTCAGCAAATAACAATGAAGATATTTACGCAATACTAAGGCCGATGCGGGGGGGTGAACCCCCTACCCCCACCCCTTCCCCTCTATGCGCTTATTTTTATCGTATGCAAGTTTCACACGCACATTCCTCTAAAAAAATGTGCCGCTACAAAATTAAAATTCTTGATCTAAATAAAATTATGACAAAACAATTCACTATGCTTGCAACTGGCCTGGCCATTTTCGTTCGTTTCAACATATTTGCTCGCAATTTAAGTTCGATAATTCTACATAGGGTTAATTCCTTTATTCAGGTAGAAAATATGTGGAAATATAAATATGTGAACGGGGAAATATAAAAATACAATAGGTACTAGGTACGCATAAATAAATATTTTTGCGATAAATTTTCAAATAGTATTGAGGTTTAACAAAAGTACTCGAAGTTAAAATAAATGTTCTACATATTATGTCCGATGATATGTAGAAAAAGTTGGTATTTTCGATATCTTCCAGGTTGGTAACTTAAAAAACAAAATCTTTTGTTTTCCAAGATTTGCGGAAAACTTTGACTAGACTCTTCTAAATAGTTGTTGGATTATTGTTTAGTAAAAAAAAACATTTAAAACAACAACAAAAAACTGCACTCCACACTCCACAGGTACTTATTTGCATGATGTACCTAGAAAAGGGAGGTTAACTAGAAAAAAAACGGTTTCAATAAAGAAAATTATTGTGTTACAACCGCCATCAATGCATTTTTATTAGTTTTTAATGCAAACGACGATCAAAAAAGATCCACATCCTCAACCACGGGTTTTCTTGGTGAAATGTCTGCATATTTGTTAACCTGTAGGAAGTAGAAATGCATTACCTATAAAGATATTCATATCTTTGATTACCTACCCAATAGAAATAACTGGATTAAAAATTTGTCATATTAAATTTTCTTGTCATAGAAAAACTTACCATTATAGTTAGAGATCATGAAACATTAAACTAATGGGAGAACATTTTTTTTAAACAACGTAAAGAGTAGAAAATATTTAAAATTTATAACAATAGTGCTGAAAGCATAAAAAAAATACTTGATGGAGTGGAAATCATAGCAAAAAAATAAAATAGATGGGTAAATTTTAAGATAATAAATTTAAAATGAAAAACCGTTCTCTTGATTACATAAAAGAGTGGAAAACTTTAAAATTTCAACTTGACAGATTGGAAAATATGAGAAATAAATTGAAAACTCACGCTTGAGAGACCTGGGTTTCGCCTGTTTGCGGCGGGACATGCCGCACGCCCTCCCAACCCACGTGGGTGACAGGCTGTCCACCCGGCCCCACTATTATACCAGTAATCAATCACAACACCACCCACAATATCACAACTAATCAACAACTACGAGTACTAAACACCGTATCCATTCACCGTAAAATCAGCTTCAAAACAACCCAAACATTTTGGCACCAAAACAACAATAGTCCATCATAGTAACAACAAAAAACCTCCACAACAAAATGTTTAAAAGTTTAAACGTAGAACAAATAAATTTCGGATTGCAACATTTTTTCAGCGTGTTTTTCGCTCTTTTAAAATTAGAACTGTTTGTATTTTGGTTTGAAAGTAGAGTTCGTGAATTTATTTGCAGATTTTCGCGATGCCCCAACGCTAGGGGATGCCGTCCGCCTAGCGGCAGTCGGCGCACTGAGCGTTGGGGGAGGAAGTCCCAACAAGTGGGAAGAAAACTCGCGCGTGCGTTCCATTCATTCCGCGTTTGAATTTCAAATGTTTGGAAAAACTTTTGAAAATTCACTGTTGGTCAAGGTTCGTAGAAAATGCTTTTAACAAGGTTAGCTCATCGAGGGGGTAGAGCGGTGGTTGGCTAAGCATTTATGACGTAGCTCGCAGTCCATATTCCACTGGGAGATTTGAATTAACTGCAATACAAGTTGCCATTAACCAGCCAGCGGCTGAGAATTCATATTTCGTCGAAAGATGTTCTTTCTATCGTACAAGGCGGTTCCGATGAGAAAGATTAATAATTCTCCGTACCAACTTTTTTAAATAATAACTCAATATCGATTTTATTTCATTCAAAATTTGTTTTAATTTACACCTACATTCAAAAATGCTGAAAAGCGGCATGATAAAACTATTAAAATTATGTACTTTTGTAATTGTTTTTTATCACAAGTATGTGTAATTTTTCAATAATATCTAAGCAAAATAATAATGTTAAAAAAATCACAAATATATTAGTTTGTAAGACCGTAAATAAATAGACAAACTGAAGTATTTTCGTCACAAAACCGGTGCTCGGATCTTTTATTTAAAGATTTTTCATGATTTATTTTACTGCGTGATTATAAAATTTAAATGTGTTGTATAATACAAAATTTTGTTTCAAAATTTAACAAATCCGCCAATGATCTACGGTAAAACCTTATTGTACTAAAAATAAACATATTTTCTCAAAATTTATAACATAGCTTTACTAGATAAAGAACAGCCTTTCGAAATCGATTTATAATTTTTTGTGAAAAAGAGTCAATACGTCTAAAATTTGATTTAAAATTGACATATTTCCGGTTTAGTCTGGTTATTCCTTCTTAACTTCATGCAACGTGTTCGAAATTTCGAAAGCTGGCCGATGAGTTTTTTTTTTCGAAAAAGGCCTGTATGAGCTAACCTTGTTAAAAGCATTTTGTACAATCTCGACTGTTTATTTTTTATCGCTTTCGTGTCTATGGTCATATTGGGGGGTAGATGTCTATCGGTAGATATTTTTTAGCCGTGGCGCCGTACCAACCAACAAATACTTTCGCTTGATAACACGAATTTTCAATACATAATGTAGCTGCATATTAAAATAAATAACGTTAGAAGTTATACAAAAGTTTGATCTATAATGATTTGATAGAAACCTTACACTTTAGGTATCTCTTTCGACTTCTAGACCTCACACAAGTTTTTTGCATGCTTTTAGCATGAAGTTGATCATCTTTGCAAGAAAGAATTTAAAAATTTGAAAACGTTTTATCAATTTTGCCAGAAGTAAGGAAAAATTGAGCTTACTACGGGCAAACGTAACACGCCTACAACACACTTCAATCAGTCTATGTCTTCAGTGTATTGCACTGTACTCGTACACATAAATATTTTAGTCCATGTTCTAACGCTATTCTATATTGTGATGTAGGTAGGTACTAGGTACATAGGTTGCCTAAATAAATAGGTTTATTTGGAATTATTTTTTTCAATTTTGTTTTATCTAAACCACTAAAGAAAATAATTCCAAGAAAGCGTTGCCAAGTGCTCTCACAAACACAATGTCGTGTATTTGTGCATACATTTGTAAAGGGCCATGAGTTTTATAGAAATTCCTCCTATAGCAGTAAAAGTTTTTTTAAATGGAACTATAATTTATATAGTATTAAGTTTATTTTTTGTGTCTACGGAGGTCCTTCGTAAAATATATAATTGCAGAAGAAATATTTAAAAATACGGACATTACATTCAGACAATTTTTTAATGAAAAATAAGTAAGCTACAGTGTGAGAAGAAATGTTAAACAAATATGGTGGGCGCAATGACTGTTTAAATGGTTTTAAATAAATAAAATGGCTCAAAGGAAAAATAATGTTCCTTTTAAAAAGCCTTACGTTCCAAGCTTATATTGTTACAGTGTTCTGAATAAGCGCTAATTCTTGAAAGAAGATGAGTTTACATCATATTCTAAGAAAATTTAATATTCCAAATGTTGTTATTTTTAACACTACTTATGTAGATGATTGCTGTAATATATCTTTTTTAATATTAAAAAAAAATTATGTCCGTGTTACTCGGTGTTTGGTGAAGAGTATTTTTTTTGTAAATTTTGTTGACAGTATGTGCCAAATGTACATACAGTAAATGAACGTAAATATTGATTTATTTAACGTCCAGAGAGATTTTACATAATATAGTACATAATCCAAAGTTCACGGGATCGAATACCGGCGTGGGAAAATAAATTTTATTTAAATAATTTGTGTTGTTCACAGTTAATTCATTAAAAATAATCTATAGTGTATTTGCGGCACGTTCCAGAGTGGAAGATACTCTCAGTATCGCCCTGGTGTAGGACCACCATTCAGAATTGAAACGTTGTTTGAATCAGCATTAGTTGTGTTTAGTAACCAGATCTGAATAGCCAGGTACTTCCCCACTTTCCTCTTTTCCATCTCCTTCCCCTCTCTACTACCTTCAGCCTCACAACATACCCCAATTTGTTGATGCCATATGGCTGTCATAGTCATAGTCATACTCTGGCCCCAGACGGGAGCAGCTGGGACTCTTGTGAGGTATTTATATAAAAAAATAAATACAAAAATATAGGTTTGAACAAGGAAAAGATAATAATAAATATAAAATTGCCCTAGATGAAAAAAAAACAGAAATTAAATTTTAAGAAACATTCTTTTTTTAATTCAGTAGAAGGTTTAGTAGATGCTGCAGTCGAATGGTGAATTTTGATATCTGTTTCTGAATAGAATCTAACTATATTCGTTCGTCTTAACTGGCCGTTTTACACCATCTCTTTTTTCAGCCCGATTCCAATTAGAGACCAAAGTCAACATTTTTCGCTTTACTCGATCGCTATTTTCATCTCTATTTTCAAATCTACGATTTCAGTTGGCATCACAGCAAACAGCATGGTTCATGTGTTGTTTGCAGTGATGTTGAAAAATTTGACTAAATTGAAACCGAAGATATGAAAATAACGATCGCGTAAAGCGAAAAATGTTGACTTTGGTCTCTAATTGGAATCGGGCTGAAAAAAGATGTCGTGTATTGTAGGCATTGTGTTGCTTATGTCATGATTATCTTTTTCAATAATGTATTTTAACTATACATATATGTATACATACATGTATAATATCATAATCCAGTACAAAACCTCGCCCAAATCAACTGTTCCACACTCAAAACCCAACTGCACACGACAATCATTTTTCATATGAACATGCAAAAAAGGAAATAACATTTTTTCAAACGCTTATTTTTTCCATTTTTCCGTAGGTGAATTTACTAAATGCGTACTACAAAAAAATAAATTAAAACGTTAAATACGAACCTACCCCAGCTGTATATATAGTCCAGTCAGCCTGTGTCGTAGAACACCATTTAGACCAACTAAATAGTATAAAGCTAATTTTTTCCCCATCGACTACTACCATTTAGACAAGTGTTTAGAAAAAAGTCCCCGCCCCTACCCCCCTTGCTTCCCCCCCTGTGCCCCCCCAAACATGAAAAGTGTAAGGGTTTTGTAAATCGCGTCTATCTCAATTATTAAACAACATATCGGATTGGAATTTTTTTTATTCTCTTTGCTGTAACATTTTATACAAAAAAAGTTCAGTTAACTTTCGTCGTAACTTTTACCGTTTGTTTGTAATTCGTATGATAAGGTAAAAATTTGTATATTTTTTGGCACATAATTTTATATTTTGTCACAGAACTTTTCAGGCCGACATTTTATGAAAAAATATTTCCTACAAAAGTTGTAGCCCCTGTTATTACCTTTAAAATGATATATTTTAATGTGTACTTTATGGCTAGGAAACGCCAAATATCAACCGTGAAAGTCGGGATGTGACATCAGAGTGTACTGGCCTTGAGGAGGGGGTTTCGGGTTGTTGCATGCAGAGTGACTGATGATTTGGTTAGGTCCAGGCTAGAAGGAGTTGTAGACCTCGTAGCTGCTGAGGGGCGTTATCATTCCGATTGTTATGCTAGGTTTTCGAAACAACCCACTCAATCATCCAGTACGTACGCAGGTCGTGGTAGACCAGTTGACGATTTATTAAAAGAATCATTCATAAAAGTTTGTGATTTCATTGAGGAAAACGATGATTGCCAGCATAGTATTTCTGACCTTTTGCAATTGATGAAAAGTGTGTCAGGCAGAGACCAGGTTTATGAAATTAACTACTTCAAAACTCTATTACTTAGGCACTTTGGTGAAAGACTTCTTATTACAAACATAAAACATAAATCCTCCATCGTTTGTTTAAGAGATGGGGCTGGCAAGGTTTTGTCTGAAACTTGGTACTCTCAAAAGAAAAGCAATAAAGATGATGAGATTAGGAGAATCGTTTCTACAGCAGCAGCTTTGATAAGACAAGAAATTCAAAATCAAGTGTATGATGACTCGACTTACCCCAGTGTTGAAGATATAAGGTCAGGCGGGAAAGATGTTGTTCCACAACTTCTAGATTTGTTTTTAAACGATCTAACGAAGAGAAGAAGGCAAACTTCAGACGAAAGTATGGACGTAAAACGATAGAGGACTACCATAAATCACATGATATTAAAACTGTGTAGGCCTAGGTCTTTTCAATCACCTGTCCAGTCTGCTTTTGGATTATACTTATCTAGACGGTATGGCTCTAAACATTTAATAGACATTTGTTCATCTCTGGGATGTTCAACGTCATACTATGAGACAGAAATGTACTTACAATCGCTGTTAAAAGCAGGCGGGCCCCAAATTGAGGAAAGGATTTTTTTCCAATTTGTATTTGACAATATTGATATCAACTTAAGAACTCTTGACGGTAAAGACACATTTCACGCTCTCGGAGGCATACAGTGCGTAACTCCAAAAACAGCTGTGTCGAGTGATGTCCGAGTTCCACGTGTTAAGACATGCGACTTTGAAGGTAAATTCAATGTCCCAGTTTTAATGTATACTAAAAAGGCGAAAAGTGGCTTAAAGTCCTTAACAATAGAAAACATTTCTGAAAATATGCCCACTCAATGCTTAGTCTCAGCTCGTAACATGCTTTGGTTATGTAGTTTTGCTTTTGTGCCAGTTTCACTACCTGGATGGTCTGCATACATGCGAAACTGTTACGATGGTAGACAAAACTTTGAACCATCTTATGTACTGGCTTTGCCTTTTATAAACATAGATCCAGGAAATCCGACTGCTATTTATTCTGCCCTTAGTTACGCTTCTAAAGAGAGCAAGTTAGCTGGCCAGCCGTGTATTGTCACTTTTGACCAACCACTTTTCCTGAAAGCAGTAGACATTGTTGCAAGTTCTTCTACAGAAAGTGAAATATCTGGAGTAATCGTCAGACTAGGCGGATTCCATCTTCTAATGAGTTTCCTTGGTTGCTTAGGAAAGTTTATGGAAGGTAGTGGAATCGAAGAAATGTGGACCTCTGTTTATGGAAAATCAACGATTCCTCACCTTATGTCAGGACATGCTTACGCAAGTTCTTATAGAGCTCACATGATGACCCAGGCAGCTTTGATGTTACTGCTATTCGAGGAATGTTCATCTCTTAAAGAAATGATTACAAACGACTTTAATGATATTCATATCCAAACAATTAACAAACAAACAACTGTTGAAGACGCCATGAGAGAGTGTAAAACAAATGAAATAATGACAAGACTAGAAGAAGTGTATGAAGATTTGGTTAAAACTAGTAGAACTTCAAAACTGTGGCTACAAGAGTTTAAATTGGTGAATTTGGCTCTAGACTTTATTCTGGCAGAGAGAATCGGAGATTGGAATTTGCACATTAATACAGTCAAGCAAATGATACCGTATTTCCATGCTGCTGGACATTTGCTCTACGCCAAATCCGCACACATATAATTACAACAAATGTTGAGTCTACAATCGAAGATGTCAAATGAAGACTTCGAAAGGTTCGTCAATAAAGGTTTTTTTACAGTTCGGCGTACAGATGGATTTTTTACCGGTATCTGGACGGACATGACCATAGAGCAGACATTAATGCGATCATCAAAATCCATAGGTGGCCTTACTCATGGACGAGGATTAAGCGAGAGGACGCTAACCAAGTTCATTGCTTGCGCTCCTGCATCCCTACAAATTTGTGAGGCTTTCGAGAAGTTCTCTGGCTGCTTGACTCAGTTTAACGAACAACATGGATTTTAACAGACAACATGCTGTACCCAGTGCACTAAAAAAAACCACCGGCACCTGAAGAAGTTATAAACTTAGTTTCCTGCAACTGCAAAAAGGCTTGCAAAAATAATTGTAGCTGCTTTAAAGCATCACTTGATTGCACAGAAATGTGCGGGAGCTGTGGTGGATCATGCAGCAATGTAACTTTGGTTGAAGTCGAGGAAAATGAAGAACCTCTCATGGAAGTTTAGGATATGATCAAATTAGGATACCGCAATTATTTTGTTCTAAAATAACATCTTTAAAAAATATTACATGCATTTTCAAACCAAAAACTATTTAAAATACCTATTTTCGCTGTATACAAGGACTTATTATTATTTGAAACAAATTTAAAAAGTGGGGAATTTAGGTTTCACCGAGACTCGATTAGTTTTATTTATGGAAAATGCAATGGTGTACCTTGAAGATAAAAAACACTATCACTATACAACAATATCTGCATTGCAACGCCGCGCCGGCCGGCCCCACCTCGACCGAACCCGCCATGATAATCTCGCTGGATCTCCAACAAAGTAAGTACTATTTTATATCATTTTAAAGGTAATAATAGGGGCTACAACTTTTGTAGGAAATATTTTTTCATAAAATGTCGGCCTGAAAAGTTCTGTGACAAAATGTAAAATTATGTGCCAAAAAATATACAAATTTTTACCTTATCATACGAATTACAAACAAACGGTAAAAGTTACGACGAAAGTTAACGGAACTTTTTTTGTAGAAAACGTTACAGCAAAGAGAAAAAAAAAATTGCAATCCGATATGTTGTTTAGTAATTGAGATAGACGCGATTTACGAAACCCTTACACTTTTCATGTTTGGGGGGGCACAGGGGGGGAGGCAAGAGGGGTAGGGGCGGGGACTTTTTGCTAAACACTTGTCTAGATGATAGTAGTCGATGGGGAAAAAATTAGCTTTATACTATTTAGTTACATATAAAAACACAGGCTGACTGGACTAATACTCGAAGATCTTTGAGTTATTTTTCACATTTTCATTGTGTTATTTTTCTTTCTTTATCTTGTTTATCTTCAATAGTTTTGTTTATTTAGTTTTATGGTGCACCTATACATTATTTGTATATAGTATAATTTTACCTTGTGTATCTACAAGAATGTGTTTTTTTTTTCTCTCAGTTCCACTCTCAATAATTATGTATTTATTTTATCTTTTATTTTTTTATTTATTTTATATTTTCGGCCGAAACTTCACATAATGATGTTCGTGAAAATTATTAAATGTATCACATTGTGGCTGCCATAAATATTTAATTATTATTAAATACATGTGGGTTTGCACCAACCTCCCCCAATTCTGGAAAAAAATACTTACTAGTTGTTTACGTGAAAAATGACGGAATGTAATAAATTTCCAACATGAAAACTGAGAAAGGTATTTGGTTTTTCAAAATCCAAAAATATGACACATTGCAAAAATACGGAATAATAATAAAATCAATAACAGAAGGTACTTAATCGCTTCATTAATTTGAAAGACTCTTTTATTTATCGAATATTTTTATGCTAATAAATATCTGTACGTTTCGTATTGTTGTAAGCGTAAGTGGTGCCCTCTGTTATTTTCAAACAGAACTGTTGACATTTTCAAACAGCATCCCCGATGATAAAATTTCAAAATGAAAATCCATAAAGTTTGGAGTTTCCCAGTTTCTTAAACTTTTACACAATTTCCCGACCCATTTTCCGAGCATTTCCGGAATCTAAAATTATCTAAACTTTAAACAACAATATCAAAAATATAAATAATTTAATAAAAAATCCCATTTTCTGACCAATTTTCCGAGCAAAAATTTTTCTGATTTTCCGTATTTACTGGAGTTTTTTTCAGAAAAGTATTAATTTCCCAACCTGGAATTTTCCAAACGTCACATAATATCAAAAATGTTTTATTTTTTTTATTTTCATACCTGTTTTCCGATTAACCGTAAGAATTTTTTACAGAAAAATAAAATTTTCTGGGATCAAAAGTTACCCAATATGAATATTTTCGCAACTTTAAATAACAAAATAAAAAAGATACGCGTCAAACCAAACAACGTTTTCCAAAGTCAAATATCAAAATTGAAAATCTAAATTATGAAACTTCATATACGACGACATTCCTGTCACCTTTTTTTTCCTGGAAACTTGGTTGCCACTGGATCGCTTGATAATTTTTTTCCAAGGAACCGGCTATTTTAGGAATCGGTTCCTTTTGGCTTTTATAAAATTTGGAAATTTGAACTATACCTGTGAACAAAAAAATGCGTCTAAAATGGTTCATTGTATTGCCATAGGACATTTTAGAATGTAAAGTTCTAAACTCTAGGTATCTGTCAGCATATTTATAATACGGCACACGACCCTCAATCTTAAATAGCACTCCCCACACGGCCACTTTGGAGCGACCAAGTCCCGCGCCACTTCAGACAGCCGCTATGTTTCAGAATTTTAATTTTAGTTTAAATAAAATCATTTGAAAAAAAGATCCGCACACGTGTTTTGTGACGAAAATACATCAGTTTGTCTATTTATTTACGGTCTTACAAACTAATAGATTTAAGATTTTTTTACATTCATATTTTGCTTAGACATTATTGAAAAATAATTACAAAATGTGCATAATTTTATAGTTTTATTATCACGTCTTTCAGCATTTTTAAGTGTAGTTGTAAATTAAAGCAAATTTTAAATGAAATAAAATCAATATTGAGTTATTATTTTAAAAAGCTGGTACGGATAATAATTAATCTTTCTCACTGGAATCGCCCTGTACGATCGTAAGAACACCTTTCGACGAAACATGAATTATCGGCCACTGGCTGGTTAACTGCCCTTAAGAGGTTTTTAAAATACTTTTTTTTGTATAATAAGTACACAAACAACCTAATTTTGGAAACCTTCAAACTCGCCTAGATACAGCAGCGTAATTGCGCACCCGTTGGATCTCAGTTCTGTGACTAATTGTCGAGTAAGTAAGCTTCGGATGTTATTTTCAATGATTTTTGAATTTCAGTGGTTAATTGAGAATATATGAGTAAAAAAATCATTTCGGGAACATTCCGATCTGGGGTCAACGTCGGGCCAGCGCTCAAAGTGCGGCTCGGCGGCCTGAAGTGGCGCGGGTCTTGGTCGCTCTGAAGTGGCCGTATGGGTGGTGCTAATCTGTGAAAACGAATGAAAAACTATGGTGGTTGAACATTTGCGTTCAAAAACGATGCTTACACTTTGTTGTGGTAACGAGTAACGACCATAATTTAATTAATCTTTTATGCACCTATAACGAACCTCCCACCAATCTGGTTTGCAGCATAGGTATATTTGCAAACCAGATTGCACATCATTTTTATGATGTACTATTATTGATCACTGTAGATATCCGTAAACAAGAGTGTTCCTAAAATAATTATTCATAATTAGTAGGTAATAAAAAATATTTATAAGCGGCAATCAAAATCGACATTGAAAGATTTAAGGAAAATTGTTTTGTTTGTTTACTGCAGTAAATCATTATTTAAGAGGAAAATATGTTTTAAATGATTTCGGGGATATAGTCTTCCGCTCATTGGGCAACTGAAAAAAAACGAGTGTGCTTTAGTTTAGACCACCCGACTGAAGTAAAACTTCACTAACTTATGCCGTCCAAGCTAATCAATATGAAACGTTATCAATGTGAAACGCTATTCAATGATATGAGTTAAGTTGAGTTGAGTTGAATTGAGTTGAGTTGTGTTGAGTTGAGTTGAGAGCTGAGAGCTGAGAGCTGAGACCTGAGACCTGAGACCTGAGACCTGAGAGCTGAGAGCTGAGAACTGAGATCTGAGAGCTGAGAGCTGAGAGCTGAGAGCTGAGAGCTGAGAGCTGAGAGTTGAGAGTTGAGAGTTGAGAGTTGAGAGTTGAGAGTTGAGAGTTGAGAGTTGAGAGTTGAGAGTTGAGAGTTGAAAGTTGAGAGTTGAGAGTTGAGAGTTGAGAGTTGAGAGTTGAGAGTTGAGAGTTGAGAGTTGAGAGTTGAGTTGAGTTGATGGAGATGTTGAGGGGATGGGGATATTTTTATTCCTGTTATTGTTATAGGGATCTTACCGCAATCGCAGCATATTTGCAGGTTTTTAATGCAGTTTTTAGAAAATTTCTATATTGTTTATTAGAAAATAATATTATGTTTTGAACAAATAAATTATTCTTCTAAATGGTGAAACAACAAATCGTGTTAAAATGTTTAAAATAATTGCGTAAAAAAATATTTACGGAACCTCTAAAAATAGCTTAAAGTTCGATTATATCCTTTAATTCTAAATACAGGAGAGTTATAAAAATATACATTATCACCAGATCGATGTTTTCTAAACGGCTGATAATAAAATTATTTTAAAAAGCATAAAAACAATGCTTATAGAAATAAAAAACCGTTTTTCTATATTACGATATCCTCCCGCCATAATATAAAGCAGGAGACAAGTTGTTTCCCATTAGTATATGAGATGCGTTCACGGTGGAAGGACGTCAAATTTTGCAAGAAATAAATACGTAAATGTGGTGGCACTTGAGAAAAGGGGTCACACTAAAGGCTAGTCATTATGTTATCGTGTATTATTTCAGAACCAAGTTGACTTTTTTACTCGAAATTCCATTTCTCAGCCGTTTGCTACAACCAGCGGCATATAATGTTTTAGAGTGCCCCTTCACCAGAATCATATTCCTAGTTTTATTTATTTACGCCCTAATTGGCTTATATATAAATTTCTAATTATAGTTATTTCAGTTGTAATAATGGTATATCGAATAAATTATGGTAAAATAAAACGATTTATAAAGTTATAAAAAGCAACAAAATTGTAAAATAGGTTTGCAAACAAACAAAAAGAAGTCGACACACTCCTAAAAATTAAATATTAACAAAAAAAATTGTTGAAACCCATTTTATACATAACATGGGAAAATAAAATAAACAATAAAAAAAATGTGTGCGTGGAGTCCACGCGCGACGTGAAACTTCTTGTTTATTTTTAAAATTCGATTTATGCGAAATATATCGTATTTTTATGAATTCATTCCGAATAGGTATCTGAATTAAGGCTGGCCGCGACTAGATTCTGCGGCGAAAAATTCGATTTACGTGAAATATATCGTATTTTTTATGAATTTATTCCGAGTATTTTTTATTTATTTAATTTAATTAGGACCGGTCGCGAAAATTTGATTTACGCAATATATATCGTAGTTTTACGAATTTATTCCGAATAGGTATCTTCATTAAGGCCGGCCGCGACGGGTACGGCCGCGAAAATTCGGTTTACGCGAAATATATCGTATTTTTACGAATTTACTTCCAATATTTAAATTTGAAGAGCCGGTCGAGGAGGTTATAAGTCGCAAAATTTTGATAATCAAGCAATCATTGCTTGATTATCCACTTTACCTATGTCAAATACTTTGTCTCCCTCTAATTTTGTTCTTTCTCCCTCTGTCACTCTTATATATTAGCCATAACTCTGTCTTAGCATTTAGTTATTATTTATATCCTGAAGAAGCTTGGTCGAAGTGAAACCGGTCGATATATGCAATAATAAATTCGTGGTTAAATACAAAGTGTTTGTGTTTTATTTTTGGAATATAGAGTGTTTATGTTGTGGAAGGGTTTTGCTATACGAATTATAAATCCCAGCATTTTATTGGCTTTGTTAATTATTTCATCAGTGTGTTGGATAAAGTTTAATTTGACATCCATCGTTACCCCAAGGTCCCTGATATATTTTACTTCATTGATATGTGTGCCGTTCAGTGTGTATACAAATGAAATTATATTTTTATTACGTGTAAATGTTAATTTATTGCACTTTGAGATGTTAATAACAAGTTTGTTTAATTCGCAATAGACAAAAAGACGATTGAGGTCTTCTTGGAGTTTAATGCAGTCATTGATTGATTTAATAACTAAGTATATTTTTTTATCATCTGCATATGCTAGGTAATTAGCATGTAAAAAACATTTGTAAATATCATATATATACACATTAAATAATAATGGGCCTAAATGAGAACCTTGAGGTACACCGGAGGGCACAGAAAAGAAGCTGGACTTTGTTCCCCCAATTGAGACACTTTGAAGTCTACTCCAAAGGTATGAAGTGAGCCACCGGAGTAAGTCACCATGGATGCCTAACTGTTTTAATTTTTGAATAAGGATGAAATGGTTTACCTTATCGAAGGCCTTAGAGTAATCAGTGTAGATTACATCTACTTGGTTTCTTTTGTCCATATTGCTCGTTAAATATTCCGTAAAATTTACCAAGTGTGTTAGTACTGATCTCTTTTGAAGAAATCCGTGTTGTTGGTTTTGTATATTGCGAACAATTATTGTGTAAATTTGATCGTAGACAACATGTTCAAAAAGTTTACTAAATACCGTGAGTATCGAGATTGGGCGGTAGTTTTCAATGTTAATTTTTGAGCCTTGTTTATGAATAGGGATTATAATTGCTTCCTTAAACTTTGTGGGAAATTTACCTTCTTTTAGTGACATTATAAATATGTTAGTTAAAGGGTAAGAAAGAGTTTTGGCACATTTTTTGACAAAATATGGCGAGATACCGTCACCACCAGCACCCTTACTAACATCTAAATTATTCAGGTATTTATTGATCATTAGATTGTCAATATTTATATTACCAATCGAGGAATGATTATTTACAAACGTAGAGCTATCAAGTGTGCTGGTATTGTTCGTGCTCATATCGCTTACGTAGGTGGACTGAAAGTGTTTAGAGAATAATTCACATACTTGATGAGCGCCGGTGCCAGACTCGTCTTTAAGGTGCATGATTTGTGGGATGCCGATTGTTTTACTTTTGTTTTTAGCGTAATTCCAGAGTTGTTTATTATTATTCTGAATATTAGATTCAACCGAACTTATATATTGATTATAGCAATGCTTCTGTAGGTGTTTTTGTTGTGTACGTTTGATAGTGAACTCTATGTAATCTATTGAATTATTATAGGATTTCCATTTTTTATGAAGTTTTTGTTTTTCTTTAATAATTTTGATTAGAGGAGCTGAATACCAGTTAGGAAATTTTTTCTTTTTGACGATGCGTTTGGGGACAAATTGGTTGATGGTATTATTTAAGATGTTATAAAAGGAATCAACTACTTCGTCAACGTTCGCATTTTCCTTGGTAAAAGACCAGTCTATCGTTGACAGATGTTGGTTGATTAATTCATAGTCGGCTTTTTCAAACAAGCATAGTACTTTAGGAGGAGCGTTGATAATTGGGAGCGTATCGATTTGTAATGTAATTTGAAGCGACGGGTGGTGTAAGTCTTCACTGACAAGAGGATTGCATGCACGAGATACATGGCATTCCTCACTACACATGATTAAATCTAGGATTCGGTTATTAGAATTTTTTATATGATTATATTGTTTTAATTCTGAGTAATAAATTGTGTCAGTGAGTAAGGAACTAATTGTATTTAAGTTTGTAGGTGTCAAGTGTGAATCATGCGCTTCCCATATTATCGTAGGCATATTAAAGTCTCCAATTACAAGTAAAATGTCATCGGGATATTGATCTTTTACGTTAGTAAGTAAGCAAAGGAATGAACTGAGAGCGGTTTCATATCCATGACCTTGTGGGAGATATACACAAGCTACATGGATAGTACGTTTAGAGGTATAGTTAGAGGGAGGAATAGTGACCCAAATGCATTCAGCATTGCATACCAAGTCTTCGCGAGGGTATGCGTTAAGATTGTTGTGTGTAATGATCATCACACCACCGCCTCGACGAGAATCTTCTTGGTTGTTGATGCTATTTGTTGAAATGTTATTTGATCTATCCCGTCTGAAAATACTGTAAAATTCCGTTGGTGCTAGTTCAGGATCGAAAATGGAATTATTAAGCCAAGTTTCAGAAATACCGAATATATAACAATCGTCATTCGATAAAATATTATTGTGAAAAATTTCTGTTTTAGTGCGTAGTCCTCTACAGTTCTGATACAAAATAGTTATCATTGTGAGTTATATATGTTTTTTATGTATATTATTATATAGGTAGATATATAAGGTAAGAAGATGCAGAGTTTTATGAATGACATGTACGATTATAAACATAAAATACTGTAGTAGAAAGATGAGCAACGAGTACGAGCAGCATATTGGGATAAAGGGGGTAAGGAGAGTGTAGGGAAGGAAGGATGGAATGTCGTGGATAATGAATACATTGATTAATCGACGAATTAAATAATCCATATCGAGATTAAATTCGTCAAATATAAACAATAACATATGATGTGAGGGAAATAGAAAAAAGAATAATATTCAAAGGAAGTTAAGATAAAAGCAATGAGAGTACAAAATAATAATAGAAGAAAAATATAGAAATGCAAGCAATGCGCGATGATCTAGTATAGTTTCAAGTTAGCAAGCGATATAGAAATCTGTCTGAATCTGTCAAATAAGAGTAGAAAACATAAAAAATATAAGTACAAAAATTTGTAGGCTGGCAACACCAATTTACTTGTCAAATTTTTTGTCAAAAATTAGATACATGTTCCAAAGCCTGGACAACGCCAGTAGGTACTTAAGCTAATATTTCTAAAGTGTGTTTTAATATTATAGATCAGTGAAATGAAAAAAAAAAAATTAATAAACTTTTATATCTTTTTAATTTATAAAAATGTAGGTTACACAGCTTTAGATTATCACTGTGATAATATTTTTATTATTGCCATTTGAGCAACAGTGGCGTCCTCCTATGCTTTCTATACCCATTTGACAAACAGCTAGAATCAGCAAATTATTTATGAAGTGTATAATTGAGTCTAAAAGTACAAATTTAAGTGACATTGTTGGTATAATTACATAATGAAGGAAGTATACTGATAAAAATTTTGCAATGTTCAATACGTTATAGCTTCAGACATCGTCCAAAGAAATTATAAATTTAAAAAAGGTGAAATCGTGTTTAAAATATATTCACGCATACGCATACACATGCGTACACATACAAACATACGTACGTCTACGCATATATTACAATCGAAATGTCGGTACCTAGACGCCACTTAAATTTATAAATTGTAATAGATCTATCTAAGTAGGTATGTATTTATAAAAGTAGATAAATTAAAATAGGTTAATTAAAATGTGTTTCTATTATGCACAGTAAATAATACACAGTAAATAGACAGATTATAGCTAAAAGCGCATAATAAAACGAGTGTATATTAGATACTATGAGTAAGCGAGACAAACCCGTATTATAAAAAATAGAGAAAAAAAAATTAAAGCAGATGAACTATAACAGAATTATTAATAGAACGAGTTAGGAATATCCACATAAATACTACACAAATGAATCGTTATTCCTCGTACCACGGACGTATATAAGGGGGGGGTCTTGGGGGTCCGGACCCCCCCCCATTGCACCGCGCCGATTGTAGAAATAAAGGCTGATTGATTAAGACTGACTATTTTTTTCACGAAAACATGACCTTAAATATTTTTTTTTAATTTGCGGACCCCCCCCTTATCAAAGCTATATATACGTCCGTGCCTCGTACATTGGGTTAATGCCTCAATGATTTGTTGTAATTTTGTAAACAGTAGGTATCTATCTGAGTAGGTTGTTTTGCATGCATTTGTTTTGAATTCCTAACCGGTATTATTATTATTTCATTGGAAGAAGGTTATTTTAAGTTATTTTTTTAAACTACTAAAATTGATTATAATGCAAAAACTAAGAAAAAACTATTCACCATCAAAAAAAATAATAATAATAAACACTTTACAACATTTTATTAAACACTTATTTTTTGGTGTTTGTTTTGGATCGCAGACCGATCAATCTGGAGCCTTCGGGTTGTTGATTGAGACCAGGTGAGCTGGAGCTGGTGCTGGTGCCGGTGCTGGTGCTGGTGCTGGTGTTGGTGCTGGCTGACAGTTTGTCAGGTTTGGTCACGAGGACGGCCGCAACATCCAGCTGCTTCTGTGTGCTGATGGCGCGCTTGGTGCCATCCGGGAGGAGAACTACAATTGTGCCGTCGCTGGACCAGCACTTGTTGTTTGAGAAAATTGAGCGAGCGGAGGAGAAGAGTTTTTAGCGCGTCTTTGTAAGGGATTCGGTTAGGAGAAGAGAGGAGCTTTTCAACCCTTTCTTCCTCTCCAATACTGATCTACGATCGTTTTGGTACTGGAACTCGATGAGGATGGGCCGATTCTTCTTAGGTTTCGTGCGACCAAGTCTCCTGGTGGAGACGATACCCCTGATGGCGTCTTCATGACACCCTAGGCCGGTCAGCACCGCGGTTACAAGGGATCGCGTATCTTCTGGTTCATCTTCTTTCACGCCATGTAGGAGTAACAGATTTTTTCTGGAAGCTGCGTCGATGGCATCCACACGAAGCTCAAGTTGAGCAACATTCTCTTGAAGAGCAGTCATCTCCGATGTAATCTTCAACTTAAATACATTGAAGTCTCCGCGGAGACTTGTGAGGTCAGAATTCGAGTTGCCGGGTTTATTGTTGGCTTTATCAAGGCGTTTTTCAAATTCATTCATCGTATCAACGAATTTTCGGTTAAGTTCTTCGAGCGACATGTTGATTGTATTATTGTGGGTATGTTCGAATTTAGTCACTGTCACTGTCAAGAATTTTAAATATCGCTGGATAATACGATTTATGAAACTGTTTTTATGTATTATTATGTGTTATTTATAGTTTGCGATCGCGCACTTCACGATATTACATTTTTATTTAAACATATTATATTTAAACTATTAAATTTATATTTAGCTTCAGCGGTATGAAGAGTTACTCGTTATGCGCCATCTATCGGACTGTAGCTATGTGTGTGTACACAGCTTAAAGACAATGAATTCTCACACATACTTGCAAACCGTGCACCTGCCACATGAAGTTCGTGCTAACGGTTTCGGAATTGGAACGCATACGCAAGTGAAATGTTATATTTTAAGTGTCTGGAACAAAATGGCAGTTGAAAAAATACAGTTTGTCAAATTTACACCAAAAAAGAGAATTTTCGAGTACTTACTGTTTTTCCTTCCTGTTTTAGCTTCCTGAGATTATTGCAGTGCTTCAAGTGATTGGGTATTCTATTTTTAGAGCCATTAACAAAGCTTTTTGATGGCATTTTTTAAATATATACGCTAACAAACAAGGAGCGTATAGTTTTGTTACTTGCCGACGGGAGATTCTAGCCCGGAATGAATGACGAGCTGTGAAATGTGTTAGAATTTGGTAAAAAAGGAAGTATTTATTTAATTGTTAAATCCACAGATATCATAACGAAAATAAGAGGTCGTACTTTTATAGATGTATGTATTATGTATATATTTTAAATTAAAAATATTGTATAAAATCATTATTAATGCGATAATCATATACTGAAGTTTTAAAAGCGGGTTGTATGGTGTATCAATGTTTTTATTTTTCATGGTCGAATGCCTACATCAATTACAAAAAAAAAATAAGCAGATTGAAAAGTAAAAGTCCATTATTTGGTAACAAAAAATATCAAGACTGAGAATGACACACGAAAGGTAGTATTAAGCCGTTTTAGAGAGCCGTTTTTCAGCAAATTACAATTCTGCCCCTATAATATGCTCTTAAACGTTTCATGTTCAAACCTTACTCAAGGGCACTATCTAGTCTATATTTCTTAGCTGCTCTGGCTGACAAGCGCGTAGCGGCCGCGGCGTGTTCCCCGTTCCAACTTACCCACTCCATTCCTCCCCACCCCGAAATATTATTTCGGTTTGCGTAAATTACCCCTTAATGGAAGTTATAAGTTAGTGAAGTTTTACTTCGGTCGTGTGGTCTAAAGCACACTCGTTTTTTTTTGTAGTTCAAAGGATGCCGATGTCCGTTTAGGCTTTTGCATAAATTCAGAGAAAGGCAACTTCTATCATGTTATTGCTTGTCAGTTTATTTCAACTTTATAGAAAGCTGAAACGCACCTAGGAATGGGAAACTTTCCAATGTCAAAAAGCATATTGGCGCTAAATGGTCGTTTGATGACAAAGTTACATTTGATTTTTTACGAAACGACTGGCCTTCGGGCCCTTTAGGTCTTTGAATTTTTATATTTGTGAATGTGAAAAATATTTCCGATTATCCAAGCCGTAGTCAGCGCCGGATCTGCCATACGTTCAAAAACGTGCAAAAACCTGGCGCCAACTCCGAAGGGGCGCCGTGAGAAAATAAATATTGTATTAAAATTTAGTTATAATATTCCCCGAATCGTTTAAAAACTACCCATAGTACGAAATAATTATTACGCTCTTTAGCAACACTTAGCAACACTTTCCAAAGAAACAGAGTGCGCACACATCAGGTTGGTATCAACGGCTTACGAATTTATAGTCAGTTACAGAATTTTTTTACAAATTCCATATATTTAGTTTAAACGTAAGATCTATTTTTCCATATATTTTTCACGACAAATGGGAGCGATCCAAATTCAATAACCAATCACAGCGCGGTATTTTTGTTCTAGAGAATCAAACACACCGACTTGCGCCTTTCAAAATGCTGACAATTTTAGTTAGTGTGTCGTCCGTACGCTCGCTATTGTTTTATTTTGTACGATTTAAGTCTCTAGAAGTAGTTAAAGACCATTTTCTTATGAAATCTTCAGTAAATTCCATTAACAAAAGCATCGCACGGTTTGCAGGATTTCCAGGTTCTCAACACAGGGGAAATGCAAGGTATATACAAAATTGAGGTTATATTATTATTAGATTTTAGAGCTAGTCAGAAGCTGTAGATGCTATTATTGTGTTGTACGTTGCCATGAGAACGATTTGTATTTGATTTTTCTATTAATATTCGCGTTGGGTATATACATAAACGCAGTAAATCTCAAGAATGTCTAATGGACCTAGTTCAGCGAAACCGCCCGCATTGTCTCGTAACCTATATTTTAACATGGTACGGGCACAAACAAACAATTCGTTGTATTATTTTAAAGCATAACTTTCAAAAAGAGTTTTTCCTAAAATAATTAAAATAGCACCATAATTTTATGTTTACCCAATAGATTCAGAGAGTATAGGGCTCCTGGCGATTCTCTCTTTAAAAAAAACGAGTGTGAGAGCTACCGCCAGGTCACTAGGAAAAGTTACACCCTTTATATGTCTTGATTTTATTTGATAAATTAGTGTAAAAAAATAATTAAATAAAAAAATTAAAAAATTGGGGTGAACGAATTTTTAATCAAAATAAAAATGTAGGGGGGGGGGCGCTATCGGTACCTACTGCACAGGGGGCCAGATTTCGTAGATCCGGCCCTGGCCGTAGTACCTACCTACTGTATTTATTTACAGGAAAGCCTCACATGAATTTTTGAAGTGAAAATTCTATATATCAATGATTTGGATTTCGGGTGAAACAGAAATGACGATTACTTCCTATTGGTTGAGATATGAAACGAAAATTACGCTAGGTCTGCGCTTATTGGTCGCTTTGATTATGACCTCACTGTTCAAGTATTGGTTCAGATTGTGTTGGTAGATTTTCGCTTCTACCGCGTATAAACTGCACTCAATATTTTTTTTTAGATTGGTACCTAATTAGCTTTATGAAAAATATAATAAAACCCAAGAGTATTTTCGTGATCTCTATTTTCTATTTTTTTTATAACATTACTAGCTGGTTCCCGGCAGCGTACTTCCAATCCCTACCGCATTTCAGTGGCGCTAGCAACTGTAATGGGGTAGGGATTGTAATGCATAAATCACCTTACAAACACTAGCGCGTTTCAGTCGCCTACGCGCTTCATTGCTCTATCTGTTTCTGTGAGGGTGACGACCGTAATTACAGAGGGGTAAGCAGAGAGGATGGACCGCGTTTTTTTTAACTTAAAAAAAAAGTGCATTGAAAATTTGTAAGTAAAAAAAAACTGCATCCTCTCTGCTAACCCCTCTATAATTACGGTCGTCGCCCTCACAGAAACAGATAGAGCAACGAAGTGCGTAAGCGACTTGAAACGCGGTAGTGTTTGTAAGGTGATTTATGCATAACAATCCCTACCGCGTTACAGTTGCTAGCGCGACTGAAACGCGGTAGGGGTTGGAAATACACTTCCCGGCATGCGTTGCAATGCCATATTCAAAGACATAAATTGTTTCTCTCTGCGTGTCCTTCCAGGTGCGTTTCGTTCCCCCCCCCCCCCCCCCCCCCCCGCGTCCCCTTCCCCTCCCACGTTGCCCTTCCACTGAGTACTATTATTATCACGGGATGGTAGCTTTCCAAGGGTTAATAATTCTTATTATTAGAGTAATAATCGCATTAAACATAACTTGATTGACTGACGTAATATAGTACCGTATAATGAATTTGAACCAAATTCATCTTTAGAAAATGAATTTTATAAACTACATATATGTATAATGATAAAACTATACTAACTGACAGAACAATTAGTTATAATAGACCCGATATAGTTTAACAAACAAAATTAAAAAAATTGTTTATATTACTGATGTCGCTATTCCAAATTCCTGTAATATTCCGAAAACTGTTTCTGAAAAAATAAGAAAATATACAGATTTAGGAAATGAGATTAACAGAATTTGGCATTCTCAGAATATAAAAATTTTACCATTTGTTATTTCGGCTACTGGCATTATACTTAGCATTCTCATTCAAAATTTAGGCTTATTAGATTTGTTAAAGAATTTGTATTTAAAAATGCAAAAATCAGTCATTTTAAGTACATGTAGGATTACGAAAGAAATTTTTTAAATATTTATATTGAGGGATCAGTAGGATTTATCGGTCCAGTTAGGAGTTCTACCGAGCCAAACCGTCATCCATGGAATAATCTAGAAGGTTTTGGCCAAACCCTCTGATATGAGTCGGTGAATTATTTTCCCATTAGGTCTCTGGCAGATTGACATATTGTTCATGTATTTATTATACTTATATAGTGCACTTACATAGCACAGATTGACTAGATGATCATTTGTGGAAAAGTGTGTGGAAGGGTTTAGCTTTTCCTGTGGGGAAGATTTAACCCGGACATAAAGTCGTAAGAAATACAAAAAAGTCTGAGTAGGTACTACTGAATTTCTACAAGGCCGCCAACAAAAATGTTTATTAGCCTAAAAAAGTTATGTCATGTGCAACTTGACACTTGACAGCCAGTGTTTCTTTTTATCGGTTGACATGGAGTTTATCTCATTAGTTTGAGCAAATTCTCAATATTTTATGTAAAAATGAGTCATCGTGACTTAAAATTAATCTTTACTACAATAAATAAATAAATGTAACCTCTAGACAAAATTAAATTCACATCACACGATGGACATTCCGATTGAGGTAACATAACAATATTTATTTGGTTTTCCTTGTCATTTAAATACAAGGTAAATCAACTTCACGTGATGTTGGTTTAATTCCTTTCACAGACATTTTTTTATGTTTTCGATATGTTTAGATATTTCTTACTTTCAGTGTTTTGAATAATCGTGTTTATTTTCAGGTGCTGATTTACTTATTTAAATATTTACCACACTCTGACAGAATAGCTGCAAGTCAGACTTGTAAGCTGTGGTATGAAGCTGGATCCGATAAATCCCTTTTAAGAAAACCTGTCGTAAAATTCGCGAGAATTCCTCTACAAAACGACAGCTATCCCTGTAATATTTTTGGCCCAAATGCTATCCATAAATATGTTAATTTTTCTTTTGAAGAATTGGATATATCAAGTCATCAAATGTCAAATTTTTGGAAAGAAAATGGTCACCGAATAAAAAAAATGGAATTCATAAGGTGCGAAATGCATGAAAAGGGCTTAATAAATATTCTTAATCAATGTTCGAATTTAGAGAAACTGACCATTAATTACTGCAAAGAACTATTTATGTCAGCCAGATTATTTGAAAATTTGAAGCCTGAAAGTCTAAAAAATCTCAAAGAACTAAATCTACCCTCTAACAGGTATCTGTCAGATGCCTTGTTCCACCGCATCATTTCCTCCTCCAGCTCGGTGTGCGCCCTCGACATGTCGGACTGTCCACTCTCCTTTCATCCCGGCCTCTACAAGAAGTTCTACCCTTCTGGTGAAACTCAATCACCATCTGAAAATGTTCTGACTTTTCTGTCAATCTATAAGTTCCTCAAATCCAACGCTAGCAACATTACAAAGCTGGTTTTCAACCAAACCCTGATTGACGGGGATGCCCTGCAATCCATTTCACAACTGCCGGATATGAAGTTGACACATCTTTACCTGCATCGCTGTGACCAATTAAATGTTGACGGCATTATGTCTTTATCCTTGAATCAACAGCATTTGGTGAAACTTGATATCGGAAGGAACTCACGGATAACTAACGAAGCTCTTTTATCGATTTGTTCAAATCTAATAAACCTAAAGTTCCTCTGCGTCAATGGATGTAAAGAAATTTCCGATGTGGGAATTGCCGAACTCTGGAATTTGAAAAAATTGGAGAGCGTTGACATTTCTGTATCTAATAATATCACCACACTTGGATTGAGAACCGCTTTGTGCCGACAAATAAACTACCAACTACTGGAACTGGATATAAGCGGTATCGATCTAGAGGAGAGTGCCATCATATTAATATCTGAAATGTTGCCAAACCTGAGGATGCTGAACGTGAACAGTTGTTTTGCTGCCGTCACCGATAATTCAATTCAATCTATTTTCAAAAACCTTCTTCAACTTCGTACGCTTTACATGTACAAGATAAGGCAAGCTTCCGACGTGGGCTTTACGGGCATGGGGGTGGGCAATCAAGTCCCGGTCAACCCCAAAACTACCGCCGGAGGAGATGATGATGATATATTTTATGGCCGAAATACACTTAAAATCTCGCTCAGATCTCGAGCTGAGGAAGAAATTGTAAGGGATGCTAGAAGAAAGCAAGATGTAAAAGTCTTGTGTGAAAACTTCACGGGTGGTACCGAACGTGGTTACGGAATAGATCGCCTCAAGAACTTGGTTGTGCTGGATGTGAGTGCGTGTAATAGATTGACAGATGTCAGCCTGAAATACGCATTTGCATTTAAGTCCTTGAAGACCTTAAACCTCAGTGAATGTCAACAAATCACCCACGAGGGTCTTCAACACGTAGCTGAGAATTGTCCTAGTTTGGAAGTAGTTGATCTTTGGAATTGCTTCAACACTCGAGATGAGGGTGTCAAAGTGCTTGTAACAAAATTACAACGTTTGAAACATCTGAATTTAAATGTGAGTAGTGTGATTAATCAATAATTTCATAAATATTTTACATTATCATCTATAACCTTTGAACTTAATTTATTGCTCAATTTCACAACATTATTAATGTAAAATACTAGAGATAAGTCGTCTGCATCATTTTTCTTATGCTCCTCCTGCAGGAGGTTTAGTACTGAAAGTATTTACACCATTTCTATACTAAAATTGTGCCAGATCCTTCTTTGTCCCATGTGTTCCTTCAATTTTATCACCAATGAGCAGTGGCACTGCTATGTATTTATTGCTCAGCATTATGTATGGCCCAAGTATGACTGATACATATCTTTATTATCATTCTGCATTAGGTGTGGTTGCTTGCCGTGTGACTCTGGCAATCTTTCCATTAGTTAATGTCATTACCTAATATTTGTTAATCAACTGCTAGTTTTATACAAATTGATTTCATCTTATAATTGAAATGATCTCTTATGATAATTGTGTTTTTTAAATATGTACATACATATATTATATATCATTGAAGAATACAATATACTTTTACATTGATGGTTATAACCTTCAAAAGTTATTCCAATAAAACTGAACAAGAATTTTTCTTTACAGGGTTGCAATCTGCTAACAGACAGTTGCCTTTGGGCCATAAAATTAGAATGCAAATGCCTGCACTATTTGGATGTCCAGGGGTGCCGCATGCTGTCTCCGGAACTTGCAAACTCACTCTACTGTATCCCAACTCTCCACACAGTCCTGGTATCCAAGCCTAGTCCTTATATCAATGATGGAAGATTGGAGAAAAGTGTGCCGCTTCCACCTTCACAATCTTTATTTGCAAAGTTTAAGAAACGTATATTTTAACATACCACCAACAGCTGTAAATAATTATTTATTATAATATTCTACCAGTTAAGTACACATTTTTCACTATGTATTTACGTGGACCTCACAGCAGTTGGGTTGCGAGCAGTCGTGACCCTTATGCGGAGATCACAACAGTTGTCTTGCAAACACATATTAATGAAAAAGTGCAGCGTAAACTAATTTATTATATATTTCTTGGGGCTTTAAAAACTTAACTACTTTGCATCGAAACATCACACCTTAAGGGGAACGTATGCGCGGCCCATTTCTGCCCGTTTCATACAAATCTAAGATTTGGATTTGAGATGAAAATACCCAACCAAACTGAAAAATTATTTTTGTAATCGAAAGGTATATCAAATATCTAGTAAGGATGTGAGCTACATTATTTATTTTTGCTTTAAATTATAAGATATAGGCCATTAAAATTTTAATGTTTCTGGATTTTAGAGGCGATTTGGGCAATTATTTGTGAGTAAATGAAAAACAATAAAAAAATTATTTTACTATATTTACCATACAAATATGATGAAATATAAAATAAAAAATATCATTTTGATGGGTTTAAATTAAAAATACAAATTACCTATTTACGGCGGAATAAAAATAGTTGTTTATATATTAAAATTACTACTCAAAAAATGCATTTTTAAGAATTTTTTATTTTGTATTTTATTTTTCATTATATATTTAAAATAAAAATAGTAAAATTATTTTTTTAATGTTTATCTTTTACTCACAAATAATTGCCTAAGTTGCCTCCAAAATCATGAAACACTAAAATCTTCAATGGCATATATCCATTGACATAGGGTATACTTGGTCGAAGCCTATATCTTATAATTTAAAGCAAAAATAAATAAAGTAGCTCACATCCTTACTAGATATTTGATATACCTTTTGATTACAAAAATATTTTTTTAGTTTGGTTGGGTATTTTGATCTCAAATCCAAATCTAAGATTTGTATGAAACGGGCAGAAATGGGCCGCGCATACGTTTCCCTTTCAAAAATTTGGCATTTTTTTCAGATGGTAAAAATATTTTCGTTTTACAATAAAATGCAAATATTTGCAATATTTCTGAGCACATTCAAAAACCAAAAACTGTTTTAGAAAGGTGATGAAATACGCTTTCAAATTATATAATTTGAAATAAACATATATTTTTTTTATTATAAAAATTTTGCATACAAACATAAAACAGTTTTCAAAATGGCTCGCCTTACGTTTTTTCTAACCAAAGTTACTGATAATAAAAAAAAATTAAAACACATACATATTTTATTAGACAAATGTTTAACAAACACATACTGTAGCCTCACTTTTTTGTCGCTAACCATATGTAAAAATAATTTATAAAAAATTCCCGAAGTTTCAAATTTTTTTTTCAATTTGCAATTCAAAACTTTGTAAACATTTTACTTTTTTGGTGGCTATGTTTTAGATTGGAATATAAAGCTTGGTGTTTTTCCTTTCTAACACCAATTAGAACATATTTCTCACTATGATAATAAGGGAGTTACAGCGTTTTATATGAGACCTATGTGCGTTTGGACAAATATGGTCTCCTGTGATTAAACGGGTTAAAGAGAAAATGTAACTATTACATTTATATTATTTATAATTTGACATTATTTGCGCCTTGAAAAAAGAATTTGAAATCAGCTCTATTTATAATTGGTTACCAACTTTACCATTGAATAGTATTTTAGTAAATATAATTTTTGAAATTTTAATTTGTGCAATATCTTCAAAAGTTTTTAATAAAAAATCTATCTAAATTAAGGAAAGTTTTATATACTTTTTTACATTAAATTTAAACGAAGTTTGCTGTTCCTACTTAGGCCATATTATTTTCAAATAATAAATATGGTATTATTATCGTAAAATCTACAATTTTTAACCACCGACGTTACTTTTGACAAGAGGAATAATCTTACTGAATGTACTTTACGAAATAATATTATCCAGAAAGAAATTAATTATTTGTATAGACTTATGTTTTATAGGTATACATTTTACCAAGTCAAAACTAGTGGTTTTTATAATGTTTTGTACAATATTATGTAATGCAAAACCTGAACAAACTATTTTTCATGTGCACCTAAATCTTGTAAATATTATATATAAGTCTTTCTGTGATACAATACTTTTTTTTATTTCATCATTAAAAAATATTACCGATGACGATTTATGCTATTTTAAAGTAATTATTAAGTTTTAAGGTTTATTTCTGATACAAGAAATGGTCACTACACCTGTACGTAATAACACTAAATCACATTTTAAAAATGTGTAATAATTTTAGAGTAGATAAAAACTTAAATGATGTGGGTATTTGTTATAACGAATTTGGTTAGTGAGCTTATTAAAAATGTGCTTACATGCGTAACAAATATGAAATAAAAGCTTTTAATTAATGTGTTTGTGTTTATTAATGTTAGTTACTGATACAATTTCCCCGTGGAATTAAAAAAAAAAGGATAGTTCTTTGTAGGTAAATGAAATTTTTGACATTAGAGTTTGTATTTGTTTTGATTTTTGTGATATTTATAGTATATGTAGTATTGAAAAATCATACCTACCGTAGCTACCCATCACATAAATTGGGTATAATTACTGTACATATTGTAATTTCAGTAAGAAGATAAACATTAAAAAATAAATTAAATAAAAACAAGTAAATGCATAAATGATTGTAATAATTAATTCATTCTTATCATGGCTAGAATTGTTCTTATTTTTATTTATTTATTTTTGCTTGAAAAGTTGATCTGTAAAGATCTGACTGAATGTGATTAATTTAAACCGTATATATTAAGTAAATTTTTTGGGGCTTTATAATGTTAATGATTTAAAATTAAATGAAATTTGACAAAGTAATAATAATAATAATGACTCAATGATAATGCCAATGTCATATCCGTGAATTGTAACCTTATTGTGTTTTCCGAAAAAACAATTATAGTCAATAAGGGGCCATTCAAGTATTACGTAACGCAATTTGGGGGAGGGGGGGGTCTTGTAAAACGTTACCGGGGCGGGAGGGGGGTTCAAACAATGCGTTACGTAACTTTAAAAAAAAAATCATAACTAGGGAATTAAAATCTTCGATTATACTGTACGTCATTTTTATTTGTTCTCCCAAGTTGGCAACCCTTTTCGTTTATGTTTTACGGGGAATCCCTCGATTTTATTGTACGTAAATTTTATTTTGCTCTCCCAAGTTGGCAACCCTTTTCGTTTATGTTTTACGGAGAATCCCTCGACTGTTTTGTACGTCATTTTTATTTTATTTTCATTGTCAGTATTCGTTAGTGTTTTATACTTACACGAAATATGCATAAACACAAATTGCTGTAGTCAGTATTGTTAAAGTGAGTTTGTAGGTACTATAATGTCCTCAAAAGCGGGAGATTTACATCATCAGCTGTTCTTGGCCTGACTTGCCAGCGCAGCTATGCCAAAAAAATGCCAACGAAATTTGGAAAACAGCAAAATAAAAAAGAAAATAAACAATATACGCATCTATACGAGTTAGAAATTTCTTGTTTTATTTACTACCGCAAACACGATTAAAACAAGAATAAAGGTATTTAACCTGTCTGCTTATTTAGGAATAAATACATCCCAAAACACGTAATCGCGTTATACTTTCATAAGACCAAAAATGTCCCAGAGGGACCTAACATTTTAAAAGCTATATATCTTTCTTCCTCTCATGTAAACATATGTATTTTCTTTTAACCAGAAAGAGAACGAAATAATGCTTCTTATTGTCTTTGAAATATGAAAACTATCTTGCATAGATATTTTACAATCTCGATCCAAAGTGACGTTTTGACCGGTTTGGCGCTAAACCGAGGCTTCTGGATTGTGAGGTGTGAATATCTTGAACCAAGCAGACGGGTTAAGCAACTTTCCAGTACTTTGCGCAACTTAAGTGACTTTTAGGTAAAAATAGTCACAGGGTGTTAGGAGGGGGAGGGGGGTCACAGAAAAACGTTACGGCGTGTTACATGGGGGGGAGAAAGGTTAAAAAAAATCTTCAAAAATTGTGTTATGTAATACTTGAACGCCCCCTAATTTCATTTTAGAAACCCTTGAAAGGTCACTCAGTAATAGGCAGTATACACTACATATATCTGTAGAGTATTTTTCATTGCTAATTCGAGGATAAATCAATTGTGATCATCACTGGATATGTAGTAGATTTTCTAGCTAAATGTGTGCATTGTATATTATGTATGTAAATAAGTAATCTAATGTGTCTTATAACTTTTGCTACAATGTAATATGTATTTCAAACATTTAATAAAACTAATTGTATTTGTTACACGTCTCTCTGTGGCAGCTGTGTTGAGATTACATAATATTATATTATACAAGGTGACTGTTATTTGATTTAGTAAGAGAAGATACATAATATCGGCATTCAGGCCAAAGTCCTCAACCTGCAGCACAAGTTTTGAGACATCTAAATTTAAATGTTAGAGAAATAATTTTGTTTGAATGCTTAAAAATTTTTCTATTGTTATACGTGTGGAGAAAAATTTGAAAATTCCATTTCATAAACTTTAATACTGTATTTTAAAGTTTATGTAACATATTTTAGCTTTCTAATTTGCAGTATCTCAAAAATGTGTGTTTCATGGACACCTAATAAACTTTGGACAGAACTATTTGAGAAAAATTTGAAGCCACGGGGTGAGGGGGAAGATGTATGAAAATGTCAAAACCTGCAAAAATTTTTAATGACTTATCCCACTCCCTGTCTCATTAAATACCTAAAAAAAAACATAAACCGTTAAAATTGTATTTAACAACACAAAAATAAAATATAAATGTAAACCACTTTGCATACAAATATTTCAAAAGTTTTTCATACAAGATGACTGCCAGGCAATTTCACCTCACCCTACATTCAATGCCTTCATACAAGGTGCGGCAAAACGGATAGTGCAGTTTTGAAAGGCCGGTACATCCGTGTGGTAGGGGTAAGAACCTGGGAGTGGTCTCTTTGTGTCGGGAGGGTCGTGCCGTTTTCAGTCGTTGCCATGGTTTGGTCCGGACAACACCGGGATTTGCCGTCCGCACGTTTCTTGAAAATGACATAGTGACGAGGCCCACTTCCATCTCTATGGAGCGGTGAATAAACCAAAATTTTCGGTACTGGGCTGAAAATAACCCTCGGCAAATTCATGAGAGACCTCTTCACTCCCCAAAAATGACCGTGTGGTGTGCGATTTCCAAATTTGGGGTGATTGGGCCGTATTTTTTCGAGAATGTACGAACCGTGACTGTCAAGGCTCAACGTTATGTTTCCATGTTGGAATTTTTTTTTACACTGTCTGTTTTGCCGCACCCTGTACAAAATCGCACTTATGCACATTCGATTTAACAAATATGTTGGGTAGGCACTGGTGGCACCACCTCACAGGGTTAGGGTGGGAACTCAATATACTCGAGCAGTTACTGAGGATCTCGATAAATCTGTACGCATTAACCAAAGAGCAAGGTTATCTTGTTTTTTGTATATTTTCGGAAAGAACCACAGGCACTCGTTTTTCAATAGATTTTTGTTATGATTTACTGATGCAACGGCGGTATTTTCGATTGATGAGTCAAGTAGCTTGTCACGATAATAATAATAAGAAATAGGTATTAGCGGTACGTAATAAAAACTTTCAGACTAGACTGCAATCTAGTACGTAGTCTAAATAGCTATATGTACCCAATGTGCAAATTCAAACCAGTATGTCTGAATTCTCGCCCTACTATTGATGGAGCAGAAAAACCTATCAAGATCCAATTCGGTATTACGAAACAAAATATCAAACCTTCAAATATTAATAATGAAACATTTTATGAACTGTTTACTGTGGTTTAAAGTCTCCTACATTTTTTAAGCTTACCTTAACTCATTTCTTTGTTTTACAAAATAAACAACCATAATTAAGCATTCTTTAACTATATACGACATTGTAAAATATTCATATTCGTCAAATAAATCGCAACTTATGTAAACATGACTCTTTTATTTATCTAACCCTTTTTTGTGAGAAGGCCAAAATATTTCCACTTTGCAATAAAATTCAAATAAATGGAATATTTCTGAACGCATCCGAAAGAAAACTGTTTTTGAAAGGCGATGAAATACGCTTCCAAGTTTTATAATTAGAAATAAACATATAATTTTTTAAATGTGTAATTTTTTAATGCAAACATAAAAAAGTTTTAAAAATGGCGCGCCTCACGTTTTTTCTGACTAAAATTACCGATAATGAAAAAAACACACATATTTTATTAGTCAAAAATACATTATTGTTTCCTCACTGTTTTGTTATTTCATGTAAAAATAATTTATTAAAAAATTCCCAAAGTTTTATAATTTTTTTTCAAATTGCGGTCGGAAACATTGATTTCGTAATGGTGTGTATATGTATTTTAATAATTTGTGGATCATTTTTGGATTTGAATATAAAGCGTGATGTTTTTTCTTTTACACCGTTTAGATAATTTTTCTAACCATAATAGTAAGGGAGACAGAACAATTTCTATGAAACCTACATGAGTTTTTCTGAAAAGCGAACAAATTAGCCTGAGGGCTTAAAATCATACCAATTCAAACACCATGAGAAAAGAAAAATAATCGCCATGGCATGTATCATCTCACAGGAAAGTGATATATGTAGTTCCCTAGTACTATTCAGCTCTAAGCACATTATCTTATATCTTGGCTTAGGATGGCCATTGCCTGTTGTGTTTCCACTACCTGAGCGATGGGTTCACCACACTCCCTGCGCTTGAAATTTGAAAGACTAGGTACATGCATTTGACTACATAGCTATGCAAATCAAAATTTGATTTTTGATTTTGAGATTTTGATGACCTATAACATTGGAATATCCAATACATTTTTTTACATTAGCTCCACACAGGAGACCCTGAGGAAAATAATTTCCCTCAGGGCCTATGTCATTTTAGGGGATGCTGTTTCGAGGGTTTTTTTTAAGGAAAGGAAGTTCTGGGAAGGAAATAGCTATGAGGGGTGGGTAGGAATCTGTGTCCAAGAGTGACAGCATATGAATCCATTCCTCCAACCACGGTGCAAGGCGATGGGTTGAGAGATTCCGGCTGGAGATGATAAAAAACCTCTGTCAACCTGTCTCTCGATCCTGCCTACCACACGGCGGGTGAGCAGATGCATCGGACAAGACCATCAGACCTGGACAGACCTCATCCCATGAACCCGGGCACCCCTGCTAAGTCACCAAACGTAGTGAACCACTTGGGGTGACGTGAAAAGTGTTGGTTATCCAATAAATGGTTTCCAGAGTGGCGGTACCCATACCCGCCTCCCAAATTGCCATGGGAGCAATAAGAATAGTACTTTGTTCCCCGTCTTAAACCAGGAATACATGTCCGATTTTTCCATCCGATAGTCTCATCAGACTATTCGCACCATACATGAGATAGTCCATACTAGAGATGATTTTACAATAATTTAATTATTAACCTCACTCTGACTATAAGTACCTATATCACTAACAACTCCCTTTCCAAGAATACAGCTAAAGGAAAGATACAAGTGGCACGAAAGTGGTCATTCAAGAAAAAAGTTGTTCCACTACAAGCAGCTTCATTCTCTGTACTATGAACCATGCTGTGAGCTTTCAACCTATAAATAAATTCATAATGCGTAATAAACACAAGCTCAATGGGGTTAGATACTCAATACATACCCAAAAAGGATCTTTAACATAGAATAATACTAGAAGTGCCTTCCAAATTTGAAAGGAAACAAATGATCCGTTTGGCCCGACCGCCCAGCGTTCCGTCTGACTTATGCTTGCCTGACATAGATCTCCATCCCATTTGAATTTTGAAAACTTAGTTTTGTATGGAAATATAGGCCCTAATTAGGCAAATATTTGGATCACGAAACATGCCCACAAGGCACTTCTTGTGTTATACTTTATTCTATGGTCTTGTAAACTAAACAAGTATTCCCGCACACATCCTGTATCAGTAATGTAATTGTATGATATTTGAAATTTGAAGAAAAGCACAAAGTATGAAGTAATGAAGATGAAACTTTTATAAATCTTCTTTTGAACACAAATGACAGCTTACTTGAAACTTACCACACAGCTGCAAAATAATGTTTGTAAGGTCCACGCATAGAATAAAGAACATAATATAAGAAATGCTATGTGGGCAAGTTTCATGATCCAACAGTCTGAGGATTCTCCGCTTAAATTTCATATGTAGAACTCTGTTTCACTATCATTATGAGATTAAATGGGATGGCGACTTCGAACAACCTTGGTCGAAGGTTGGCGATATATGTATAATGTCAGGCAAGTGTAGAGGGGTTCAGAGGCGATCAATGCAATTATCAATGCAAGTAAAACAAATGTAAATTTAAATAATAAATGTAATTTTAAATCCGCAAAGAAACGGAATTCCAAAGGACTCGATAGAAAGAGCAGTAGAGAAGTCCAGTCCAATTTTTTTATTTTTTTTTATGAATAATGAATGACCTTCTAACTTAAATAACTGCATTTTTTTATTTTTTAGAGTTAGTTTTAATAGTTAAAATAATTGTCAAAGTTTTAATTTTTCAAGGTCCCTCAAAAACCCGCCAAATTTAAGATGTATTTTGTGACGTCATCAACAGTTCACCTACTTAATAACGATACGCATTTTATGTTTTTTATGTTGGTCTCCCTGAATCTCGCATAGATGCGACAGAGGCTAGCCTTTCTTTCGCTGAAGTCACAAAGAAAAAACTCCCATTGCCCCTACCACTCACTCGTACCAGCATCAAAATAGGGAAACCAAGACCATCTGTATGTTTTTTTCCAAAACTACCGGGGGTTGATGATAGCGATGGCACAAAAAAAAATAATTAAGGACATTGTTAAGCCATCGCAGTTAGGAATAAGGATAACGGGAGTAAAAAATATCAAAAACAAAGGAGTCATTATACACACTGCCAGCAGCCAGGAACAAGAAAGGCTTTTAAATGATCCTGTTATATGCAGCTCCGACTTGCTGAGTGCCCGTCTTCCAATTAAGAGGCAGCCTAGAATGATATTCTTTAATGTGCCCCGTGAACTTACGGACGAGAACTTTTTAGAGAAGGCCCTCTCCGGAATCTCTGAATCTAACGACTTCAAAGAGTGTGCATCCAAGTGCAAACTAAGTCATATGGCTGGAGCTCGAACCGGACCGTCTTGCCACAGAGTGTACTCGGTGCCTGCTAACATTCGTCATGCATTGGTGGAACAAGGACGTGTATTTGTGGACTGGACCGTTTGCGGTGTGCGTGACTTTGTTGGACTTACAGTGTGTCTGAATTGCCAAATGGTCGGACATTCGCACAAGTATTGCAAAGATACAAAGAGATGCTCCCACTGCGGTGTAGAAGGACACGCGCGTGAGGCCTGCCCCGCTGCTGCTGCAGCACCCAGTTGCGCCACATGCGCACGTTTTGGAAAGCCTGCAGCTTCACGTGCCCACCCCACCGGAGATAAGGATTGCCCGGCCTACAAAGCAGCACTATTGAAGGACCTCTCCACCATTGACTATGGCATCTAACCATACCGAAATAGATGGCGAGGTACTTGCTGTTGATGCATTAAATATATTATATCAAAATGTGAGGGGTATTCGAACAAAGACCGTAAGTGTGCGCAATAATATTTTAATCAATAATTATGACATTATTTGTTTTTCCGAAACATGGCTGAACTCAACAGTATTTAGTGAAGAATTGTTTGATGATAGATATGTAATATTTAGAAGAGATCGTGAGTCAACCAAATCTGTGTCTAAAGAAGGTGGCGGAGTTCTAGCCGCCGTTTCTAAAAAACTTCTTGTGTCAAGAAAAACGGAGTGGGAGAGTGACAATGAAGATTTGTGGCTTGTAATTAAGTCTCGTTCCAACTCGCTCATCTTTATATGCATCCTCTATATTCCTCCTAGTGTAACCGTTGATAATTATTGTAAACATATTGAAAAATTACAGGATCTTTATTTAAAGTATTCAATTTCCAATTCGCAGTTTATTTTTGTTGGTGATTTTAATTTGCCCGAAATTAAATGGTTACCTGACAATTCATTCAAAAATAATGTACTTTCCCCTTCTAATTATAAAAGCATGAAAGCACACAGTCTTGTCAATCTCTCATCAATTTGCAATTTGTATCAATTTAATTATGTACTAAATAGGAATGAAAATTTATTGGATCTTGTTTTTTCTGATAAAGTTAACATTGATATACATATAGCACCAGGCTTAACCAAATTGGATCACTATCACCCTTCATTTGAAATTATAGTGAAACTAAATAAAGATCAATTCCTAGAAATGAATAGAAGTGATTCAAAATATAACTTCAGGAAGGGAAACTTTGATGAATGTCGACAGGATCTATTGTCTGTTAATTGGATAACTCTTTTTAAAAATAAAAATGTGAATAACATGGTAATCTTATTTTATGAAAAATTGTGGGAAATAATTGACAAATACTTTAAAAAATATGGTACTAAAACAAAAAATCAATATCCTGTATGGTTTAATCAGCAATTGATTGCTCTTCTTAAGAAAAAAAACAAAGTTAGACTTAAGGTAAAAAAACACGGTTACGAGTCAGATTATAGGGAATTCTCTTATTTAAGGAAATTTACAAAAAAAATACAAAGCGAATGTTATAAATCATATATCAACTCTGTCGAAAGTGGTCTGCAAGATAACATAAAGTTATTCTGGTCATACTCAAAATCATTACGAAAAACTAATTGTATACCTAAAGTAATGCATCTTGACGATATTTCCGCAAATGACGGTGAAAATATAGCAAACATATTCTCTAAATATTTTTCATCTGTTTATACCAAGTCGGAATCATCTACTAATGATTCAATGCCAAACATAACTGAACACAATCAAAACAATTTGGGTAAAATACATATTAGTGCAGATGAAATAAAATATTTTTTGAGTAAAATAGATCACAATAAGGGCCCAGGACCTGATAATATTCCTCCTTTCTTTGTTAGTTGCTGTGCAGACTCTTTATGTTTACCGCTTTTTATCATTTTTAATGCATCCCTTACCACGGGAACTTTTCCCGATCTGTGGAAAAAAGCACATGTGGTACCAGTATTAAAATCGGGAGACCAATCTTTAATAAAAAATTATAGGCCAATCAGTATACTATCCTGTTTTGCTAAGGTTTTTGAATCTCTGATATATAAAAATATTTTTTCACATTTTAAGCCCCTTCTCTGCACTAGACAACATGGGTTTGTTCCTCAAAGATCGATCAACTCAAATCTTTTGGAATTTTGTAATTATGTTTGTAATTCTTTTAATGATAGATTACAAGTAGATACAATTTATACTGATTTCCAAAAAGCTTTTGATAAAGTTAACCACTCCATCTTACTAAAAAAACTTGAACAAATTGGAATACATGGAGACCTATTACGCTGGGTGAAATCATATTTGTATAACAGAACTCAATTAGTTCTTATTAATGGATACAAATCATCCCCTATAGTTGTAACTTCTGGTGTACCACAGGGTTCAAATCTTGGCCCCTTGCTTTTTCTTATATTCATAAATGACCTTGGCTCGAAATTAAACTGTGATTATGCTTTTTTCGCCGATGATCTTAAAATTTTTCGTAAGATTAAGTCTGTTTCCGATCATCAGCTGCTTCAAAATGACCTCGACACACTCAATAACTGGTGTACTGTCAATGATATGCACTTAAATGTTGAAAAATGTTACATTTTGAACTTTACTAGAAATAGAATTATAAAGGATTTTTCTTATGTTATCAATAATATTATTCTCAAAAAAGTTTCTTCAATAAGGGATCTAGGAATCACTCTTGATTCTAAATTCATATTTGATGTACATATTAACAACATTAAGTGCAAATCATTAAAAATGATGGGATTTATTCACAGAATATGTAAACCTTTCAAAGATCCTCGATCAATTCTAACTCTTTACAATGCCTTAATTAGAAGTAAACTTGAATATGGAAGCACTATTTGGAATCCACATTACTGCAAATATGAAAACATTGTAGAATCAGTTCAAAAAAAATTACTAAGAATGTTATCCTTCAAATGTGGACTACACGACCATCTCAGATCATACGATGTACGTCGTGATTACTTCAAGATTGATACACTTAAAACTAGAAGGCAATTGACTGATCTAATATGTTTACATAAAATTATTCACGGCCATCTTGATACTAAATTATGTCTTAACAGTATTAAAATTAATGTCCCCAATTCCCATTGTTTAAGACGCCATAACATTTTTCATATTAATATATTTAAAAATAATATCGCCTACTTCAGCCCTCTGACCCAGATGTGTCGACTGTATAACAAGATAGAGTGCGCTGATGTGGATATTTTCATTGATAATTTGTACAGTTTTAAAAAAAAAGTTCTAGCGCTGTTAAAAAGTACTAACTAATTATATTGTGTGAATTGTCCCTCTATGCATGCTTGCGTATTTCATATGTCTTTTACCACTCATTGTAATGTGTTACTTGATTGACCTTGTATATAATTCTGTATTTTAATTTGTGATGTTTTTGTTTTTCTAATTGTATTTATTTGTATTTAATTGTACGTAATTGTAGATTTTTATAATTGTATAATAACTGAGTTTTATAAGTGGATTGTTCTCATGTAAATGTAAACATCTGTAAAACCCAGTATAAATAAATAAATAAATAAATAAATAAATCTATCTGCGCAGGCGCCGCACAATGGTTTTACTAGTATGGGAGAGTTGGAAACAATTCGAAATTTCAAATTGCAGGGATCACTAAATTTTGTTTCTATATCTTGACACCACATACAGCGCATCTTTCCCCATACCACCAAACTCATCAAAACGTTTCGTCACTGCGTAACACGTCAGCAAAGAATGACTTCCCGAGCAGTCAGGACGTTTGTGTGAAAATGCAACGTTTGTTATATAACATTTAGGGACTAATAACTTTTTACACCGCTTGCTGGCAATCTTTTTTCAACATGGATCCAATACCTTTGGGTGTGTACTAAAGATGTAAAGTATTTTTTTCATATATTTAATATGACAAATTAAAGATATCTTTTTTAAAAAACATCTCGTGAATTAAAAAAAAATACGACGATTTCTGAAATAGTTAAGGTTTTAGTTTAATATTCCGTAATAAAAAAAAAAATCTTACCTATTTTTGCGTCTCTACGGCCCAGTAATTTTTACGTAATTTACTTACTGTAAAATTTGAGTGCTTCATAAATATCATTATTGTCACAGGTTCGGTTTCAAAGGATTTTTTCTTCAGACAAAAGGAGTTATTTGACATAGTGATGAACTCAAAGTGTCAACAGATGGAAAAAGATTTTTATATTTGAAAAAAAACTTATAAACCTCACCAATTGCCTTAAAGAGGGGTTGGTTAAACTCTGTAAAAAGATCGCGGGCTTCAAATTTTGCTTTAAAAAAAGATGGAAAATTGCTCGTCGAGATGAAGCTAGATTTATGATGGAAAATAAAAAAAAAAGTGACTTGAGACTCCGATTGGTTTTATATTGCACGCGATTTTCCCTAAAAACGGCACGTCGTGGTCAAAAACACAATTTGAATGTAGTTCTGACCGATCCAAGCGCTTGAAAACCGAAGATCTTCGGAAAAGTGCACCACTTTCTCATTTGGCGTTTGAGAAAGAGGTGCACTTTTTGGTCAATCTGTTGCATCAAAATTATTAGAAGACATTATTCTAGGCGTTCATCTTTTAACAGACAAGTGTACAAAAAATTTGAAGATAATCCCTCTTCTTAAAAACAGATGTTCATTAGGACGTGAGAGAATGCGATTATTCTAGTATTTTTATATCTTCAAGTGTACCTACATATGTGATTAGTTTGCAGGAAGTCTGACTATTGTAGCAAAATCCTTGCCCATCGTTCACCAGATATTGCCGCCCGATTAAGATTATCGTAAGAGGCTCCGGAAGCTCGGAAGAAAGATTTTTTTAAATACCGCGAAAACTATTCTAGAAAATGTTCTAGTGAGAAATTTAATGAGGATGTTCTTAATTTAATGTTAGTTAAATCTGATCCTGTCATAACTAGTTACAGGTAACCCCCAATTAAACAATTAAATCGTTTTCCTAAAGAAGTTTTCGATTTAATATTTCCTCCGGATATTCATTATATAAATATCTTTGGCACCGACGATGATGAAGATTGTTCATAGTCTGCATCAGAATGTTGAAAAAAAAAAAAAAAATAACTCAGCCTTTATTTTCACATGGATCTGGATATAAATAATATCAATTTTAAGATTTAAAAAAAAAAAAATTCTTGTTAATAAAATCCAGAAATCGTTAATAAAATCCAGTAAAACTTACTTAAATCAAATATTCTTATTATTTTGTAACCATACCGAAAAATAATATCACTTTTTTTCCCTCGTTAATCCTGCCTGTGAATTGTTTCCAACTTATGGGGTATTCGGAACCACTGTGCGCCGCCAGCCATCTTGTTGTTCCTACGCGTTTATTGGTTTACTTCATGGCGTAGCGACATCAAGTACTTCGCAAATGACATGTTGAATTATGCTTGCAGTTAATTTTATGTTTTTTAAGATATTTTTCGTTTAAATGATCAATTCACTGTGATATTAGTGTAATTCAACATATTTACCAATGCTAGCGTTAATTTTTTTTTCAGTTTTAGTCCTTTAAATTGTGTTTTGTTGGTGATATTTTCGTTTTACAAAAGATTTTAGGTTACGTCTGAAATTTTTTTTAATGACTTTTCCGCGTGAATTTAATAAAACTTCTATAAAAGTAATATTATTTAATAATGTAAAAGCCTTATGCATGTGTAAATAAACACAAAATAGAGAAATCAACGCATTAAATTGCGTAAAATCGAGTTCAAGATGTCATATTTTTCCAGTTATTTTTTCGGAATCATTAAAATATGTTTTTATCCTTTTTAATTGTATGAACTAGAAAAAAAATGGAAGTGACAGTTTTATTCTAAATTCATAAAGTAAGACGACTGTATTTTTTTAATTTTGAATTTTCCAAAATTTTTCGACCATTTAATAGAATATGTTTACTGTCAGCTGTTTTTTTTTAAAGTTTTTCATTTTGAAACTTAAAATTACTACAATTTTCAAACACGATCGTATATGTCAGATACAAAAATCTAAAAGGCAATTCTATTTAGTTTCTATAAAGGTATATGCTTTAAGACATCTTAAAAAATAAGAAATATATAGAACATTCGTTTGTGTCATACCTAAATTCCCATACAAACGACGTACCTGGTTTATTTATGTGACGTACAGTGATTACCATCGTGACGTCACCACAGAGCATTACACAGCATACCAACTTGACGCTGTGTTTTAATGAGAATATTAAAAATGTACTTTTTAATATTTTTTTAAAAAATGTACGTTTAATATTATTTATTAAAACTTATATATTCAGAATCAGCGTTTATTGGTCTATATTCTATATGAACATATTTTTTTAAAGCCATAATATTTTTCACTGGAGTTCCTTATTGAATGAACGATTGACAAAACTATCATTCTGGTGTTAGTGGAGCTTAATGCGCTGGACCATAATGCACAAATCATTCCCGTCAACGGTAAGGCCACCCGCTCACGGAGAGACTGAACAAAATACAGTTGGTGACTCAATCGCTATCCACAGGAAAGGAACTTGTGAATTTCATTGGAGGTCCACATACAGGCAACTTGTTAAAGACGAGTTGTCAAGGGCGACGCAGTGACTAGCAGGGCTGGTCGCCGCGGCCGTCGGGTTTCAGTTGCCACTCACTCCCGACCTGTCAAGTTTTCGAGTAATTTGCAATATTTCAGATCAGAAAAATATAAATTTTGTTCAGGAGGTTGATAAGTTGGAGTTGTGCCGTGAATTGAGTTGCCAATCAGTTTTCAGTTTCTCCATGAGCGAAGGCCATAAGTCTCAATTGTCAATCACTTTAATTGCCTCAGTAAACGAGCAATTAGCAATAATTGCACCAATGACATAAATAGACAAACAATTAACAATCGATATTGATCTAGAGTCAGAAAGCGTGCTAATGAGCTAGAACCAAAAGGTACTAAGTCAGTGGTGACATTAATTCCCATTCAAATCTATATGGAAGGCATTTCTAGCGTTCTTTATTCTATGTGCCCATCAAAAGATGGAAAATTGGATGGGAAATGGGCATTTGAGATGGGATGAAAAATATCAAGTGAAACAATTCATTAGCTTCATAAATTTATTGTAATCTTTACATAGTAACATTTCAATTATTATTCAGCCTTTGAATCCTTGTCGGCGTTACACTGTTAGTATTTTAAATAACAGATTCAAAACTCATTTCACTTTTCACAATATACAAATTACTTAAAACGAAAAATGGTATGAATATAAATATAGATGTGTGCAGTACACAATTTATTCTGTACATTTTTTAAATAAATTTTCTTAATTATTTACAAACTTACAGCAGTAATGTTCCATACAGTTCTGACAAAAATAGGCAATTTTTATAAGCTTTTTTTAAATAGCCAAAGTCGGCGCTCAGGCAAGCACTTGTTGACAAATGCACAATACATGACTTTTTCAAATTTTCTTTTATCCTGATCGCATAAAGGCTAATATCTCAATGCCTTAGGCCCTTCATTCATGGAGATACTTACAAACTTCGTGATTGTGATGCAACCACGAGTAGCCTACATATATACTTTTCTTTAATGCTGGTTTCCGTACACGGCACTACCGTACATACATTGAACTTGACCATTTTTCATGTGGAGCTAATACATTGTCAAGTGACCCTAGCGATACGACAATGTTCTCTTTTATTTATCATAAGAATTAAAAAGGAACTAATAAAAGATTGCGTTCACCCATATATCGAAAGAAATATTAACTGCAAGGCGTTCGTTGCCGCCAGGGAAATGCATGAGATGATGACAAAAAGTTTCATTCTTTCTACAGAATGTCAAAGGATTCTCATTTAAATTTGGTGCACTTGTTAACTCCTAGAATTCATAAGAAAAAAACATTTTTTCCAATATCAATCCTTGCCTTCTCAACTAAATTCTTTCTTACGTATTCTGGTAACGTGTAGTTATATTATCCAGAGTGGAAGACACTCTCAGTATACTATATCGGCTTGGTGTAAGACCATCAGTCAGAATTGATATGTTGCTTGAAATGGCTTTAACCGTGTTTGGTGACCAGATCTGAATAGCCAGGTACTTTCCCACCTTCCTCTTCCCATCTCCTTCCCCTTCCCACTACCTTCAGCCTCACCCAATTGGGGATGCCATAGTCTCACCGGCTCCAGACGGGACCAGCTGAGACTGTTGTGAGGTATTCACATACACGCATTTTATACATACAGCACCGTTAATAGCGAGCAACTGAAGTCAAGCCCATAGACAGCGTGTAGCATTGTGTACGAACACTAGCAAAATAGTATAGCAGGTACTCACGAGCGGTGCGTGTGCCAGGCGCATCAAGGTCAAGTCATACTTGTAAGTACCTCCGTGTACGAAGCAACTTATTGATTATTAGTATCTCGATTTGAAACCTTTCAACAACTGGCAGTGGCTGGGTTATACAGTGATGGTCCTATTAAAATATTTAGGTTATGTACATTTCATTCAATCTCATAACTTCAGGAATGGTACTGTATTAGAAAAAACTTCAAAATAATAGAAATTAATTTAATACACTACACATTTTATATTATATTATTTGTTTGTACATTGGTTATTTTACAATTTTCTTTGTGGTTTTCTTGGTGTTTTAGTACTATGTACATATTTATATTTTTAAAATTACTGTTTCAGCTGCCGATAGTTTTGTGTTGGAAACATCCAAAATTGGAATAATTATTGCAATAAATTAAGCAAGTGTTCAACCCTTAAATGAATTTGATTACCTTATTACGACAGTATGGCCTTAACCCTTCGAATAATAAGAAAATAATATCTGTAACCTTTTGCCTGTCAAGGTTCGCGCGCAAAATTCCTGGTTCTTGCCATGCATCTTAAATTTTCCTATTTATGGGTTATTTTTTAACCCTTTTGCAAAAACAAAAATTGTTCTAAAATCTAGATAAAATAATCTTTCCGATTTGTTTATTAGAAATCAACTTTTTTTTTTCTAAATATTAAAATTTTGATATTGGAAATTTAAATTAGTTAAAAAATGCATACCTGCGAATATTGGAATTAAAGTACTTAAAATAGAATAAACTTAAAATTTTAAATACAGATTCCTTTTTTTAACAAAATTTGTAATAAAACTGTCACCTCACTTTTTATCACTTTCATACAATTTTATTTTAAAATTAAATGTTTGTTACGTCAAAAATTGGCTCGAAATAAAACCGTCACTTATGATAGGGTTTGTAAAATATCTCAACAACATAGCTCATATAATTCTAATACAATGAGAAGCATTATTTCTTTGGCTCTCTAACATAAAAGAAATCACAAATATTCGCATGACAGGAAGAGAGATATATAACTTTTAATAATGCACGGTCGCTCTGGGACAATCTGGGTCTTTTGTTATTATAACGGCATATGATGTTTTGGGACAACTTGGGTCTCCTGTGATTAGAAGGGTTAAATTAGTCTCTTCCACAAATGCTTCCACAGTTGGTAACATGTAGGGTGGAATTTTATTTGTATACATATCGCACATCCCATGGAAAAAGGTAGTAAATCAAAAAAATATTATTTTACGTCTTATATCTGAATAGTAAAGTGATTGTGATTTACTTTGCCCCGTGAAAACTGTATTAAAGTTAGATTAGTCCATCTTCGCGAGATGTGGCTAGTGTGTCTTTTCAACGGGGCCGCTTATTCATCATTCATCATTTGTTTTCTCTCTCCTGTAAAATTGACTTTTTTTGACATACAACACTTTTCTATGTGATGTGCGAGTATATGTATATATAAATTAAATGTTGATCTAAAGCGTACCATCTGCAGGGAATCGAATAAAACAAATTTTACAGTACACACATATTTTCTGAGTATGAGTGCATAAGGGTTTAATTCGATTTGAAACAATACACCATATTTTGATTTGATTTAACTGCTACCTTTGGATTTACATAACATTATGTAGACAGGTAATTTTTTCGTATTTTTAAATAAAATACCTAGCACACACTATGTTAATATACATGTACATATGTATAAAAAAAAACATTGGAAACCCTTGGGTAGATAGATACTTTATAACATTTCTCTGCTTATAATGAATTATTCAGTGAAAAATAAGAATGTTTAAAAGTAGATATCAATACTAAACACACTAAATGTTAATGGTAAACATTCTGAAAATGTATTTCACTAATTTTATTCTAAATTTAACGTAGACGTATAGTTATTTCAATAATTTAACCCATAATTCTTTAAAATTATATCAAATCCTTTAACCCTTTCGTACCGTACATTTATTCGAAAATACATAGATTTCAGAATTTTTTTTCCCCTATCTAAAGTGAATAAAAATAGATGGTTTTCGTTTTCCAATTCCTGGCTTTACTTTGAATTTACTTGCTATTTTTTGTCATTGGTTTCAGGCAGTAACCATTTTTATATTTTGAAAGGTGATTTTAACGTTTAATCGCAACTGAATTTTTTCTCCCGATGTAAGTTGAAAAGATGATTTCGACGGTCCCGAGAACAATGTCGGATGTGCGATTTTGAATTTTTGCAGTAGAGGTTTTTAAAGTATCGTTTCTGCATGTTTACTGTTTTTTGTATCAAGAAATGTAGTATTGTTTTGATCTTTGATACTTCATCTCATTTCATAAAAAAATCCAAAAATACAGACTTTTAAATCAACGAAATAAGCCAATAAATAAGCCAACAGAACGATTATCAATTTTTTTCAAATCTGACATTGTTCTTCGGGACCATCGATAATATGATTTTATGGTTTAAATTATATGTCATTTTTATTTTATTAATAAAATTTTGATAGTTTTTGTATAGAGTGTATGATTTGTCATTTTATGCAAAATGCCTTCTGATACCTAATATTCTTTCAAATGTAAGTAGAAACAACTTCTAAAGTATTGAAAAAAATATATAACTCTACCATTTGTTAGCAAGCACCAAATATGTCCTACCACTGCCAGTTTTAATTCACGTCTGAAAGGGTTCAGTGAGACTTAAGTGCTGTCTTTTACTTTAATTAATTTAATTAATAAATTACACTTTCAAAATAACCTTTGAACGGGCCTTGTCAGTATGTTCATGTCAAAAAATTCTAGTTACATAATATTATCTAAAACGAAATCAAAGAACATCCTGTGTCATATATTACTATAATATAATAAATACAGAACGAAACATATATTAACGAGAACTTAAAAATATCAATGTTTTGCTATTAATTTATTTCGCATCAATACTTATTTAGTTAGCCGTATTCCAAAAATTAATATTATGATAATAAAATATTGAAACGTTTAATTAAGCAATTTTTTATTTTATTTATCAAACAATGTTTCATCAAGCAGAAAACTAAGATTTTAGTGGATAATAGAAAAATAAAAGAATACGTTAGCAATGAAGAAGTGCATTGTTAGAATATCATTCGATATTTTGTATTAAGTAATACATAATAAAACTATAATTTAATACATTACAATGTGGCTTAAATAAATTAACAATAATAAAAAGATTAGTAAAATTTTTCAAATTTTACAAGTTTATAAATTATAAATAAAGTTTTTTTTTCGTAACATTAACAACTGTTTTTATCACTAGATTTCAAGTAACAAAATAATTGGTTCTATTTGATAGTGGGAGGTATAACATTATTTGTGGATTGGTTTGGATGAAGATCGATTGAAGTCGGGTGCGGTCAATTGAACTTGGGGGGTGTTGAGGCTGGCTGATTCGGGAGGGGTGAGGGCGGGGGCAGGCCTGTCCGAGCCCTGGCTCCATTCGCCCCCTCCGGATTCGCTGTCCAGGCTAATGTCTCCGAAATCAAAGAGATTCGAGGGGGGAACATATGACATCAGCTGACTCGCAGAATCTGGAATCATTAAAGTGCCACTTAGCATTTTTATTCTCCTTGTTTTTTCAACCCAATTATTAACCATTAACAACGCAGTGAAACTTCATGAATCTTCGGAATGCTTCCGAGGCTTTTCAAATGTGCTGTACATAATATTAATACCCGTCGCACGGTAACAGAGGCCGTGGACGATGTAAAAATTTAACCTTCTAATGAATGGAAAAAATTTAGACCTCGAGATTCAGACTTAAATAAAGGATGCATGCCATTAAAAAACAATCATTGTGCTGGAATTTCAGAATTCAAAGAGGTATCCAATTATATTAATTTCTTCACAATAAAATCAATCAAGGAAAAGGTAGTTTGCTGTGTTGATTATGAACTAACAAACTTACAAATAATTCATGCAAAATCAAAGCCCCCTTCTTCTTTCCAATGGCATGTAATCTTAAATGCTTATTATCAGTCGTTGGCGCTGGTGTAATCAGATGTCATGCCAGGCATTATTACTATGCAATGGCCAAAGTTTTTTTTTACAAAAGTTTAACCAATCAGACCGGTAAGCCTGTTTACACGACAATGTAACATTACTAGACATACGTATGACATATGAGGTGTAACAATAAACATTTTGTTTTATCACGCTATATGATGCCACTGGAATCTAAACTAAACATAAGTACAGTATAATTTGAACAAAAAAGCTATTTTATACATAAGCACTGTTTCAAAACATGAATTAACCTCACTTTTCAACATTATAGCCCAGAAATTCATCTGAAAATTGTTATTTCTGTCGCAAGCTGCAAAACTAATTTCTCATCTTAATCTGTTAAAAGTTTGTATAGATACATAGGATAACAATCTGAAATAGGTTGCGTTTATAAACAAACTACGTAGGGGGACCCAGAAGTAATGAGAATCAGGCGGTAGGGGGGAGAAGTGGAGGGGGAACGGGTTTTGTGTGGTCAGCTTTTGTACGGAAACACTTTCTCGGTCAGTGTGCGAAGCCGCATCGCTGGGGGTACACGCATTCGTCCAAAGTTTAATTTTAAGTAAATCAATATTTCTTCTTTCGGCAAAAATGCAAAAGCCTCCTCTCTGAGGATCAAACAGAGCCTTTGCCTTCAAGCCTGCCACGAATTGAAAAATCAGCTGGAAGAGGACCCAAATTTTTTTCTAAGGTTATTATTGGTGATGAGTGATGAGTCATGGTGTTATTGGTACGATCTCGAAACCAAGCAACAGTCAAGCCAATGTAAGAGTGCTCTTCTCCTCTTCAGAAAAAAAGTCAGGTAAACTTGAACATCAAGACGGGGCTCATTGGTTTTTTTCAGAGAGGTTGCGAGAGAGCATGAGGAAAAATCGTCGGAAAAGGTCGAATCCTTGGCGCACAGGGGACTGGTTCTTCAACCAGGACAGCGCACCTGCTCACACCGCGCTGTCTGTAAAGCAGTATTTAAGCAAGCATGGAATGACCCAAATTGTTCACCCGACCTGTCTTTCTGTGACTTATTTTTGCTCCCTAGGATGAAAAGGGACTTGAAAGGGAATTGTTTTCATACTTTTGAAGAAGTGAAACAAAAATTGCTGGAGGCCATAAAGGACATTCCAATCAGTGGGTTTCAAAATTGTTTTGAACATTGGAAAAAAAAAAAGTTGGATAAGTGCATACACTCTAATGGCGAACCCTTTATGGGCGACCAAATTTTGGTGTAAAAATATTGAACAATAAAAAGTTATAAAAAAATTCACATTTCTTTTGGATCCCCCTACGTATTTCTTCCTTTTTCCCAATTCCTTTTGCATTTATATTTCTCAAGTAATTTTTTAATAACTCCTGACACTCAATACACCGCAATATTTATCAACAATTTATTGTAAATGCCATAAAATCATTAACATTATCTTTTAAGCCAGATCACATAGTTGTCACAAATATATTGGAATTGATATCCAACCATACCAGCGCCATCTGCACAGAGCTTTCCAGATTACCTGTCATTAAAGCATACTTCCATTTGACTTTTCTTTTTGTTTGAACAAGAATCAAGATAGATAAAATGCAAATACCTGATGTGCAAACGTTACAGAGTAAACAATTTAAGGATTAAATTTGCAGTTTTACCCACTGTGATGATTTCTGAATACAGTCTCGAATACACTGACGACTTCCGATGACTCGTGATTCATGAAGCAACAATTACATTCTAAACCTTCCTAATAGGGAATTTGGAAATAGCCTGATTCACAAAGAATTTTTTTCTATGAACACACTAAAGAAATTATTGTAATTTGAAGGGTTTCACTTACCCTCCCCATCACATAGTCTCTTACCTTTCAAGAATAGAATGTACACACAGATAAGAATGCAACGTAAACCTTAATATTTTCATAAGGTGTCTTAATCCTTTGAGTGCCAACAAAACATTTTGCCAACTAAAAAATGAACAAACTGGAAATGCAGATTAAGAAAACAACAATATGTATATCATTAGCAGTGTCCATTGCGCGGGCAAACGCCAGACTTTTGGCAGTCCCACACAACAATCAAGGTCATAAATGTTTGACAATTTTTGCCAACACTCAAGGTCATAACTTTACACCAACATCGTTTGGGGTGAAGTTCGCGCGGTCCACACAATTTGACAAGTGGTCTGAGGTACGGACGTGTCCACGGCACGCTTACACTTGACGTTTATATCAATATTAAAATGCGTTCTGATGACAAAAGAGATGCATCAGGGAGAAAACACAGATATTTTAATAGATATTTATTTATCAGGAAAGATTTTCGACTAATACGCACAACCTAAAGTTACTACCTATAAAGAATTTAGAGTGAATACGTTTTGATGCTACGTAAATAATTACGTAGCCTCAAAAATAGAATATCGATTTACAGTGGTCAATTTCTCCCGTGTCTCTGAAACCGATTAATAAATTAATAGACTTTATTTACAAGTGAGTTCACGAAAGAAATAATCATCCATTACGACAGTGTGTTTATTTACAACTTAAAATCATAATTATTAGGTCCACGTACTAAAAAATTTGACGTTTATCGTTTACATAAATGTTAAAATGCGTTCGATGTAGAAAAGATGCTACCTGCATCAGGAAGAAAACACAGATCAGGGTTTATCAGGAAAGATTTCCGACTAATATCGATTATTGCACTAATGACATTAAATAATAACGTTGTTTTATTGCACGACCTAAAGTCACTATAGAATTTAGAGTACGTAAATATTTACGTCAAAAACAGAATAATTATAAATATTTGATATTATATTATAATTCTATTATCAAATATTTCTATTATTATATTATATTTAGGTATAATAATATTTTAAACTCGTGATTATGTTCGCTCATACATAGCACATAACCACAAAAATCCGTTCCGATTATTCTACATACACGACCGCACCGCACGACTTCTGTCAAAAAATGAATTCTCCCCCCCCCCCGCTGGCCCCCGCCTGCCTTCCCGCTTCACCCGGGATGAGATGTTTAAGTTTTGTTTTCCGCCGAACACGGGAAGCTCAAACACTACAAATATTTACGACCTTGAGTGTTAGCAAAAAATGTGACCTTGATTGTTGTATGGGACTGTCAAACAAAAGTCTGGCGTTTGCCCGCGCAATGGACCCCACAATTGATTGGCACTCAATGGGTTAAATGTTTAAATAAAAAATCAATAATTACAATTTTCCGTGAGATTGTTCGGCTTGCTGAAAGGTAATTAAAACGTTGACTTTTGGCAGCTAGTTATTCGTCCTTCACACATATAATAATAATTATTATTATTACGCCATTAAATTTTAGTCTAATTTAAAATTTCTTATTATTATTAATAATTAAGAGTTTTTTTATTTAGATAAATGTAATGTATTTGTATCAGAAGTTAATTTGGATGGATTTAGGTAGATTGTTTGTATAGCTCGAGTTGACCCGTGGAAGGGATAGAGAAGGCCTTGACCCTCAGGGAAAGGTACGGCTTACGCAGAGTTAAAGCTATTATTCAACAGCCACTCAAAATCTAAGAGACGCAATTCTTTGGTAGAATCTAGAAAAACAAAATAGAATGTATAATTTTGAATGCAAGTTTAGCCATGTTTCCGAAAATGCAGGAAAATCAAGTAGTTTAATCCCTTACTGCATGTTTTCTATATCTGTGTTGGTGCATTAACGAACGTAACGTTCCTGGAATGTTAAAAAAATTGTCATTATCTGGTTTACAAATTATTACAACCAGTTTATCTGGAAAAAATAGATTAGGCATAATAAATTCTGAAGTGTTTGAAAACAGTTCGGAACACAACAAATGTTTCTATCACAACAATAGTATGTGTGTCTTTGTAGCATATTTCAACTCGACCAGTATAACATTGCATTATTAATGCATTCATCCTTTAAAAGTCAAACTAAGAAATTGTCACGTACGTTTCAAGTACGAAAATCCAGTCTCTGGAAAAAAAATACAATTCTTAAATACTATTTATTAAAAGCGAAAAACTTGTCAATAAGTGTGACAATCTTAGCAATGCAACCAACGGATAAAGAATAGAAAATAGTAGTTGAATAAAGTCTATTCACGGGTCGCTGTTGCTTTAGCCCCATGAAATTCCTAATTAATTCTTAACTACACAAATAAAGCAATATTTCACAATAGAAATAAAAGGTTTGCATACTTTAAAACTGGTTTCACCATGACACCTAGGCAGCTTCTACATAGATGATTATATCTCAGATGTATACACAATGCAGTAAGAGGTTAATGTTTAATTTACAAAACAGCATTTCCCAAATGTAGCAAGGTTATTTCTATATCTTCTTTTAATCACATTAATTATGCTGAAATATAGATTCAAATGAAAATAAAAACACGGGCATTTCGGGATAAACATTATTGAAAGAGTGACCACCACCAAGCAAATACAGGAATTGACACAAAATTTATTCTAAAACAAACACAAAATTTACCAAAAAACACACACACTTCATTTGTGATTGGGGCAGGCATCTAATTTGTTTGTTTAAAATGTAATTATTTGAAAACTGATAAAATCACTTTTAATCTTATAAAAAAACAAATGTATTTTTTACAAATAATATTGGTTGTTAAAAATTATTTGGGAAATACTAATTTTGTGTAGATCATTTTTAATTTCACATAACATTCAAACATTTCAAATATTCATAGTCAATTTCTGTCGTAATAATTGTAATAGAAAAACAAGACTTTTGCGGTGAGAATAAAATTTACAATCAAGGGCAAATTCTCACTTTTTTTTTTAGTAAGCGATATAAAAATATACTCATACATATATAGTTTTTATAAATCCCTTCAAGAAATGCAACAAAACTTGAAAACAAATACAGTAAAATATATTACACCACTACGGTTTTTCAATTATTAGTCAAATGAGCCTACATTATTGAAAATATAAAAAGTTTTCATCATCTACATACCATCAACATTTTCTTTACTCTTTTCAGGAACCAATTCTGTCGGGTTCATGGGTGGCAGATTGTAGAACGGCTCATCTTGGGTGAAGAGCTGTAATAAAAAGACAATGCGTATTAGTCTTTGGATAAGGTCTGAATTTTTGGTAAATCACACATTGTTACCTACAATAAATTACCGATACTGGCAACGATCGTCAAAATAATGAGAAATTCTAACGCATTAGAAATTATACACATTAACTTCTTCCAGCGTGATGGCATCATCCGTTGCCAGGAAATTTAAAACATTATTTTAACTTCCGCTCTTTATTTTTGGTTGTACAAAAAGTGTCAAGCTATCCTTCACAAATTTTTCATTATATGATGAACATTGCCTTTTATACAATTCAACATCATGAATGAATACAGTACATCTGATTTCAAAAGATTTTGACGTATGCTGTTTTGATAAACAAATTAAAATTGTCAATGAAAAACACTGTTATCAAAGGTATATATAATATAACATGTGCCCCACACACATTCGGACCCACAAGCCACCACTGCTGTCACGTGACATTTTTACAAAATGTATATTTTATGTAACTTAATAGATTACTTGTACATATCGTCGCTGACTGTGTAATACCGCCAATGTGAAATATTTTTAAATTTACAGGAGGGAAAAAACTCATTTTTCAAGCAAAACATTGAAAAGACTTAGATTTATTTTTTATTTATTGTAAAGGTTAACAATCATTATCAACCACTCCGATCTTCCGCGAATATGCACATTTTACAAAATGACAGATTTACGAAAACTTTGTGTTATTTCCGCTTCACAATTAAAGCTCTATAAATGAAACATTTCAGAATGTAGCCGAATACTAAAAACTGTTTTTGAAAGGTTACGAAATAAGCTTTCAAATTTTTATATTACAAATAAATATTAAAATTTCTAAATATTAAAATTTAGAATGCGAACATAAAAAAAAATTAAAAATTACTCACGTGGTGTTTTTATGTGAAAACGGTACTAAATCATGGATTATGTAAAAAAAAAAAAACAATACTTGTGAAATAGTTTGTGAAATGGCAATAACAAATAATTCAGAAGAAATATGAGTCATCTCTTGTTGAAAAATGGAAATACTAAATTCTATTTGTGATTAATTAGTATGTATATCTCAATGTTTTTACATATCTCTTCAAATTGGTCACATTTTGGCTAGTGAACGCTCGAGGGTGTTTGCAAATTGGCCAAAATGTGGCTAATAAACGCAATGAAACTGCCACTGAATAAACCGATTTTATGGAAACATAACATTAAGAAATCCCAAATTAATGTTGACTCATGGAAAAATGGCACTATTTTATTTTTTCTTTGTTTATTTTCATCAAAATTTATGACTACAAAATTGATAAAGATTTGTCTTTTATTTGAAAGACCTTAATACACAGCTCAGCATCACTATTTGTATTTAGGTGTAAGATGGTACAATACATTATTAAATTTTTTAAAGAAAAACTTTCTTTTTATTACTTTTTTTAAGGTTATTCCCATCAGTGAAATATATCATATTAGAATAAGTTAACAATAAAAATCTAAACGAAAATATGAAAGAGAACAAGACACAGATAAACAGAAAAAAGACAATGGTCGCAACTGGGACTCGAACCCAGACCTCTCCGTCTAACCGGGACGAGCGCGTTAACCAATTTCGCTATTGCCACCTTCTGTCAAACCGTCATATTTGTCAATCTCATATTTTCAAATTTTAGAATTAACATTATTATCAACTAATTATTTTTCTCCATATTACGGGTAACTACCCTTTTCATTGGAAACAATCATTCTAAGAATTGGTTTGTAATCTGGATAGCGTCTCGGATAGATAGATATATCTGAATTTATTTATATGGAACAATTGACTTTTTATAAAAGTCTAAATGAATATTCAATTTTTATAAGAAAAACTTTATTTTTATTACTTTTTTGAAGGTTGTTCCCATCAGTGAAATATATCATATTAGAATAAATAATATGGAGAAAAATAATTAGTTGATAATAATGTTAATTCAAAAATTTGAAAATATGAAATTGACAATTATGACGGTTTGACAGAAGGTGGCAATAGCGAAATTGGTTAACACGCTCGTCCCGGTTAGACGGAGAGGTCTGGGTTCGAGTCCCAGTTGCGACCATTGTCTTTTTTCTGTTTTTCTGTGTCTTGTTCTCTTTCATATTTTCGTTTAGATTATTATTGTTAACTTATTCTAATACAATATATATATTTTTGTCCAAAAACAAAATTAGTATAACGGAAACATTGAAATATGAACAATTTAAAAAGCAAATTAAGTCCCTGAAATTGGATAATGATATATTGTACCCTTAATTTAATTTACCCTTACTTAAACTGTAATATTTAATATTAAAAATTATAACATATTGTTATTGTCCCTCTATAACTATTTTTTTTATAAATTATGTACATAATATGTCAAATAATGTTTGTGTTTATTTCATAAGTTCTTTGATCATTGTTTAAACATTTCGTTAAAACACTATTTCTTTTTTTTGCATGTAAATACTCCTCCCATAAACACGAGCTCCTAGAGCTCAACTTATGGATTAGTAGAATAAAAAAAATAATTATTATATCACCTTGCCATATGTAATCATTTGCAATGTAAAAACAAAATTCTTAAAATAAATTTATAAATAAAATTAAAAATTAACCCTTAAATTTATTTAACTTTCAATGTGTATGTGCTCTCTACAGTCAAACGAAATGTTTAACAGTCAATATTACAGATCACACTTTTCACATGGCACTAGATTTCCGAATAAGGATTCAATTAGAGAATAGAATGCCAAAGTAAACTTACTCCTAATAAGGTGTTGGCATCGAAGGAATATGAATCGCTACGAAGCAGCTCCTTGAGGCTCTCCAAGTCTGTCTGCATGGTCTCCAGATGGTCGTCAACCTCCTCACTACAAAATAAAACAATTTTTTGTTAATTTGATGCTAAAAGAAGTTAGAGCGCTGTCATAATAAATTGCATAATAGCTTGAAAATTTATCTACCCCGAACATTTATTTTTATTTTGGCAGTTTAAGAGCATTTTAGATTAGCTTTTTGGCCAGAACACTCCCTTGGGGTGAAAAGCCATTAAAAAAAAAGAAGAAGAAGATTAGCTTTTTATTTATGAGTACATATTACCATTGGCTGGTTAAGAAAACACAAATGAGGAACTTTCAAACAAAAAATATAAATATATATTGTGGGGGTAATTACTATAACTAGGGAACTGTGAAATCAGAATTTTTGAGTTACATACTAAAAGCATAACTCTATTTCTTCATCTATGAATGCCACAAACACAAAAGTCATAATGTATTGGAATCATGAAGTTATTTGAATTTATATTTTTTGTGGGTATCTCCATAAAACCGGTATGGGGTCTTCCATTAAATAAATTAGTAAATTAATATCTCATTTCCCCCCCCCCCCCCCCTCGTGATGTTTCGTGATTTTTTTTGAAAAATAAAAAACAAAAAGATAACGGTCGCAACTAGGTCCATTATCTTTTTTTAAACTGGTTTGATAAGAGGTGGCACTAGCCTAAATAGATAAGGTGCTCATTCCGGTAAGACGAGAGGTTCTGGGTTTGTGTCCCAGTTGCAACCGTTATCTTTTTGTTTTTTATTTTTCTGTGTCTTGTTCTCTTTCATATTTTAGTTTAGATTTTTATTGTTATCTTCTTCAATGATATGTTACATTGATGGGAATAACCTTCAAATGTTATAAAAAGAGAGTTGTTCTAATCAAAATTGTATATCGTTTAATTCTATAACGCTAGTTACCAAAAGTATTTTTCCATGTGTCAATTAGGCAACTAGACTTAGCTGGTTGTAGCACTAAAATTTGTGAAATTAAGTTGCTTTCATTGCATTTTTGTATGTAACAACTAGGTAAAGTCATTCCATTTCTGTAAATAAATTATTAGCCATTTTCTTATTTCCAAAATATAAGTATTACCTACAGTTCCCATCAAATCAATCTCCCATTTAACAATACTTATCAGTATAAACATACAACAACCGATTTACCAGATTGATTACCATCTAATAATTCAATTTCCCAACAAAGCTGATTACAGAGTTACCTAGTTGTAGTTGTAGTAATAACCCCACGATATTATGTATGTAACTGAAAGTGAATCTGGATGAATCTGCAAGAGTTTGCATGAGTTTTTCAAAAATAAAGTGTTCACCATAATTATCTTTCAGCATTGTATTAATCATTTGATGATAACACACAAAAGACAGCAGCACAATGAGCCACAGTCAAATGTATTAACTTCTGGGATGCCAAACTCCCAACAAATAAAAACCTCTCTCCTGTATTGGCGGTAAAATGAAGTTTAGCGCGCAGTGTGCTAGCTAACAATAATTTAGAAATTAAAGACTGTTGTTTTTGTAAACTGTACTGTTTTATCAGATAATTTGATTATGTACTTATCAAAATTTTATGTTTATTGCATGTAGAGTTTTCCCAAAATAGCTTCTTATGTTGAGAGAAATGATTTGTTCTCCCTCATTTAATACAAAAAAGTAAAATATAGAAAAACAAAGCTATTTTTATGGTATTATAAAATTTTCATAAAGCCAAATAAATATCCTCCACAAAAAAAAATGATATGATATTTTCTTCTAAATAAATGTAGTAAAGTAATATGGCAAAAGTAATATGTCAATGAGGTTTTCACAATCGTAACGCACTTTTTCACAGATAAAATAAATAAGTTTGCAAGTGACGGAATGACGCGATTAATATTAAGAAATATTATTTCCTTGCCAAGCTTATAAAATATATTTCAGTATGCTAGTATACCAGGAACATTTTTAAGGTACATCATAAAATCGAGGCAATTGTGACCAAACGGCAAGAATAATATTAAGAAATATCATTTCCTTGGGAATAAAACGTATTTTAGTATACTAGGAGCATTTTTAAGGTTTACAGTACCATAAAATTGAGTCAATCGAGCTGCTAGCGTATCCGTCAGATGCTAGGGATGTGCCGGCATTAAAACGGTTAACTTGCTGCAGGACTTCCTCTTATAATATTAAATTATTTATTATCTAAATATTTAAAAATATACAGTGTATTGGTATAAATAATATATTCCCAATCAAAAAAAACTTTCATAACAGTTAACACAAACACCACATTAAAAGAAATATTACATTAAAAAGTCATTTTAAATTACAAAAAGTTGTTAGTAAATAAAATGCTACATTTGACATTATAGAAAAAAAAATTGTCAAACTTTAATACATAAAATAATTATTTACTTATCTTAAGAGTTGTTATTTGCAAAAAAAATCTTTATTAAAAGCATAAGTCTGATTGACTAAAACAGTTGAGTACATTTTGCTAGTCACATACGAGGGGGGAACCAAAAGTAATGAGACTCGGGCGGTAGAGGAAAGAAGTGAAAGGGGAACGGGTTTTGTGTGGTCAGTTATTGTACGGAAACTCTTTCTCAGCCAGTGTACCAAGCCACGTCGCTGTGAAACCACGCGTTCGTCCAAAGTTTAATTTTAAGTAAAACAAGAATTCTTCTTTTGACAAAAACGCGAAATGGCATTGTCGAAAACTGGTCTCCTCTCCGAGGATCAAACTTGCCATGAATTGAAAAATCAGCTGGAAGAGGACCCAGATTTTTTTTCTAAGGTTATGGCCAAGCCAATGGAAGAGTGCTCTCCCTCCTCATCTGAAAAAAGCGCAGGTGAAATCGAACATCAAGACGATGCTCATTTGTTTTTTGATGTCAGAGGTGTTGCGCACACAGAGTTTATTTCTCCAGGCCAAACAGTTAACCGACAGTTCTACAAGGAGGTATTAAAGAGGTTGCAAGAGAGCATCGGAAAAAAAGGTTGAATCTTTGTTGCACAGGGGACTGGTTCTTCTACCACAATAAAGCACTTGCTTCCACCGCATTCTGTGAAGCTGTATTGTAAAAGGTTGTCTGTAAAGCAGTATTTGAGCAAGAATGGAATGACCCTGATTATTCACCCGCCCTACTCATCCGACCTGTCTCCCTGTGACTTATTTCTGTTCCCTAGGATAAAAAGGGACTTGAAAGGGAAACGTTTTCATGCTGTAGAAGAAGTGAAACAAAAATTGCTGGAGGCCTTAAAAGATATTTCAATCAGTGAGTTTCAAAATTGTTTTGAACAGTGGAAAAAAAGGTTGGACAAGTTCGACTTAGCGTACACTCTAATGGTGAAGGCGAACTTGAAGGCGTCCAAATTTTGGTGTAAAAATATTGAAAAATAAAAAAGCTATAAAGAAAGTCTCGTTACTTTTGGGTCCCCCCTCGTACATAATGGTACATTCAATTCAAATATAAAGAAAGAATGATAATGTAACATTAACAGTAGTCAATAACTCAAAAATAACCAAAAAGCACAAAAATAATATGTATGGTTATATGATTTAATACCGTCTACCCTCAATTTACACATTTACAATGGAGATTTCATTAAAACGAGACAAAGATTTGGCCACTCAAAACATTCAGAAAAACTCTCGCAAAAAAACATGAGTTGTGAGAAACCAAAAAAAATAATATTACATCAACAAAAGTTGTAACATAGTATCACCTGTACTGTATAACATACAATGATATAATCATGATTTTGTGTCGAGACATAGCCCTACTGCATATAGGACACTATAATTATGTCTTGTAAGAAATATAACACCGTTTACATAAATCAAGGGTCGACTGTATGTTAATTACTTGAGATGAAAAGGTGTTCCTTGCAGTTTCTTGGTTTTTCTGTCTGGACATAGGGATGCAAAATCCTTCCTCCTAAATATAAAAATTCACACTATAAATCTTTGTCCACTTTTTCATGCTGTTATTCATACATAAATAAAAATATTAAATAAATAAAAATATTAAAAAACTAAACAAGTTTATTGCAAATCGCTTATAACCAAAAATTGACTGATAAGAGCAAAAAAAAAATGCATCTGCATAAAAAAATTTATGCAATTATCTTGAAAGAGGACAGTACTATCATGAAGGACTGTTGGAATGGATACACCTTAGCAATAATTTTGAATTATTCAAAAACTTAAGTTCGTAACCCATTTACGGCAGTATTACATACAATCGCTTATCACAATATGGCAATGACACCCAACTGACTGTGGGGGCAAGGTCTAGACAATCTGCTTAAAAACCATAAAAAAAGTCCAAGATTTTTATTATCTGAATACAGGAGCAGCTCTTAAATAAAAAGCTGAAGCTTAAATGGAGGAGCAGTGAAGAAATGAAGTGAAGCAACCGACAATATTTCGTGAAAACATCTTTTTATTGTTTACGTCACGAATTTTCATCTTACAATATTTCACAACAGAGCACTCCTCCTTGGTCAGCCATTTATGTACAAATGACAGTTGATATGAATGGTCACCAAATAAGGCTAAAGCCATTACAAGCAGCGTTTCAATTCTGTTTGGTGGTATTAGGTGTCTATTTTAAAAGAGAACATGCTGACTCTTGCGCGCAGAGCCACCTTTCGGCGTGTATAAAAGTTGTAGTAAGTTTTTTTGGCAAAAAATATGATGGACTTGGGCATATATTTAGGTTATTGGCCATGGCAAGCTTGGGCATATACTTAGATTATAGGCGCAAAGAACATTTCTAGATATCTAATTTGTTTTTTAATTTTTTTAAACTATTTTATTACGTGTATTCTGCTTATTTAACTCGTTGGACCGTGTATGTGTATGTACTGACTATTGGCACTATCAAAATCATCACTTTTGCCCTGAAAGTAAATCACATTTGAATTCTGTCACCATCTAGGAAAGAAGTACACACACCTAAAAACCAATCTCCTCCAACTGTTTCCACAAACAGTACATCAAACATCACGACAAACATTTTGGTCAAATATTATTTCAATCCATCTCCTGCGTTTTTTGAAACGATGCAGTGTGGCCGGCCACAGACATTTTATGTGGTGGTCTGTGATGTAGACATACAAACGCACCAAACACTTGACGTTTGATCTCTGTAAATATTTACATAGACATCAAAAAATGTCAAGATGACTTCTGCGAAAAAGGGTGCTTAAGGTTTTAGCGATACGATTACAGATGCTACGTCAAGGAAAAAACACAGATTTCGACTTAATCCGTACATTACTAACTCGAAATTTTAATACATATTTATCAGGAATTAAGAACAGAATACAGATTTGGATTGGGCAATTTCTTCCATCTTTCTGAAACCGATTTGGCATTACAAATATTTCTGGCCACTGGCAATTCATGCAAGTGCTAAAAGTACATACCTACCATTTAGGAATTTTAAAACAACAATTATTTTCATAAACTGTTGCATAGGTTTGTTGGGCCCTCTACAATAAATAAAAAGACTTTATTTAAAGGCGAGTTCATGATAGAAACAATCCTCCATTATTACATTATTTATTTATAATTCATAAACTCATAACTATTAACCCTTAATTAGGCGCATGGGGTCAAGACCATTTCTAATTGAAAACAAAATACGTTAAGAGTTTTGGAATGCGACAGCGCTCTCTCTAGTTTCCTACCTTTCAGCGGAGTACGCAAATCAGTTGCGGATAGAAAGCCAACATGTATACACGTGTCGCTGCTCTCTTGGTGCTGACCCCATGCAACCAATTACGTAACAATTTTTATACTTAATTACGTAACAATTTTTGTACCAAAAGTACCAAAGTGCCAAAAGTGTGGTATATTTATTTTTCACTTCAGGGCTTATTGTATTGGATGCAGTATTGATGAATCTACTGACGAGTCTGAATATATATATATTTTTTAAATTGATCTCGGCCATACCAAAAATTAGTAGTTTTAAGAGAGATTAGAAGCTATTTTATTTTTTAGTTGTTTAGAGTCAAAGTTATGTTTTTGTTTGTTGATGTTAATTATAATAAAGTATTTTAATATTTTTGACAATACAAACTTGGTTGTATTTCTTTCTTCCACTCCGTTTTCCATTATTTCTTTGGGGTCAGTAGTGACCCAATGCGACTAATCGTGTGATTTTCTTAATGCGCCTAATTAAAGGTTAAGCTTGATCAGTGCATAACCTCAAAAACCCGTGCGATTTATGCTCAGTGCATGCTCCGCGACTGATCGCAGTGCGCGACGGTTGTCTAAAATTAAACGATCCCCTCCCTTCCCTCTTCCTCCGCGCGGAGAATGTTCTCCATTTGCGTCAGCAAGCAAAATGTGAACAGCCACGGCCCCAAAAACAAAATGTTTGCGGTAATGTTTGAGGTATTGTTTGTGAAAATGGTTGCAGGAGACCAGCCTTTACAGAAAATAAGACAGTGCCACAGAATATACAAGAATAATGAATTCAGGGTTACAGAGACTATGTTCAATACATAAGAATATAATATTAGTTTTGTTTAAAAAGAAGCTAAGCCATGATATAGGTACTACTACAAATCAAATTAGATAAAAATAAATATTACGCCGTTATGATAGAGAAAAGAAAACTCACACTGATTGAAATCTGTTTAGTGCCGGTCTGGTAGGCTCATTATTTGAAACTGTAGCCAAAGACATGTTGTTCCAGTCTTCTTCATCAGGATGCAGAATCTCCTCTTTGATATTTCTTATCAATGACTCTTCTCTGGCCTTTTCACTGGTTGTTTTCTTTCCCTTTGATTGGGAGGTCATCAGGTTGACGTTGGGGTTGTAACTTCCAGAGGCCAGGGTGGAGAGGTAGTCTATATTGCTGTTGGTGGCGTTGTCCTCGCTGCCGAGAACGTCAGAAGCGTTTTGAAGGGCCGATAAGGCCGCTTGCTGGTTCACTTCGGATAGGGTGACTACCGCTTCGTCCTGGGAATTCGTCTCATCGCTGTCAAATATGTTTGTGGGCAGAGTAGATGGGGGCTATAAAAAATAACAAACCATTTATCAAAAGGTACAAAACCTAAATACAGGACACATTTCTCAAAATGACTGACAGCCTGGACAAATCTTCTAGACATTCAGCGGACGACAAAATTAACCAATTTTGATTATTTTACATGTGCCTTAAAATCTAAGAACACGAAAAGAAATTGCCACCAGGCGATACGTCTGCCTCAAAAATTTTATGTGTTTAATATTATTAACATTATAAGTTTACTAATAAAAAAAATAATAAATAAATGATGCGATGATTCAATATACCTGTGTGGAGGATGTGATGGTGCAACCGGGAAGGCTGGCAACATGTTCCATACTCTTTTTACTAACTCTCCTTCCGTTCTCATTTGTGACCTTCGTCGTGCCTTCCAACAGGGTGTCTGCTGATACATCAACGTCGCATTCTATGTTCATGGGCATTTCCCCAGTCAGCATTCTTGTGTCGAATTCAATGGGCAAATCGTCACTCAAGAGGACATCTGAAAAGAAGGTGAAATAATCAAATTGAAATCACAATTTTTTTTACATTAACTCCAAACACAGGAGGCCATAAGGAAAATAATTTTCTTCAGGGCCCATGTTATCTTTGGGGATGCTGTGTGGAGGGTCTTTCGAGAAGAAGAAGCAAAAGTGTTGGGTCTTGAAGAGAGGGAGGAAGCACAAATGCCGGCAAATCGTTACACAGCCGAACTGTTGAATTCAAGAAAGTCGTAGAAACAAGCCGTCCTTATGTGACAAATATCAACCGTCCACATACGTAGGATGCGCTTTCGGAGTGTTTCCCTACATTTAATACTGCACTTGAAACGCAAGATCCATTGAACGAATTGCTTAAAACATGAGAATGATGCAAAGATATTACAAAATTATTTTGATTACAAAGCTGATTTGAACTCAATAGTGATTCTGCATAAGCTTAAATAATAGTTACACTAGGAACAAAAATGGTTTTCCTCAGAATTTTTCAGCATTTAGTCAGGAACTAGAATTCAATCATTTTACTTGGAACACAAGAATGGTTTCCTTCGAAATACACCGGCTGATGAATCCGCATCTGGAATTTAATTACAGTGAAAAAACCCCCTTAAGAAGTTTTCAAAGGGACCGGAAAAAACAAACTTCTTAACCGCTCGGAACATTAGAGCGTCTTTTGACGCGAATATAATAATAGCGGTCAAGACATTAGAGCGTCTTTTGACGTCAACGCGCGAGATTTTACAAAAATTGATTTATTTCCATCACTAGTATACGGATTACCATGAAATAAAAAACGGAATATCGATAATGAACAACGCTACGCGTCTGTATTCAAAAATATCTATGGAACATAGAGATTAATTATCTGAGCCGAATGGAACCTCCATCTTGTTCGATTGTCATTTGTTCACGACATTGTTAGTTTTTTATTAAAATATTTTTGTATGAAATGGTAAAAAAGTGAGGTGACTAAATTGTTTACTATATGATAGAATAAGTGGGTTTTTTTTTACATAATCTGTGATTTTAGCACCGTTTTCACATAAAACATCACGTGGGTCATTCTTACAAATTTTTTATGTTTGCATTCTAAATTTTAATATTTACAAATGTTATTATTTATTTGTAATAATAAAATTTGAAAGTTTATTTCATAACCTTTCCAAAACAGTTTTTAGAATGAGGCTACGTTTCCCAAAACGTGATTTATGAAGCTTTTAGTAAAAATCGTAAATAACACAAATATTATCACGTTTTGACAGTTTTCTAAGGGACACATAATAAACAAAAGTCTATTTCTGAGAGGTTAAGCAGGAAAACTTTATATGTGGGAAAATTGGGCCAATTTTGGGCCGAGGGACCGAAAAAACCAAAGACACGAAACGTCTTAAGAGAGAACTTCTTAAGAGGATTTCACTGTATTACATTCGGAACACAAAGTTTAGTTATGCAGATTTGCAGTATCACCAACGATATCAAATTACAGTAGAACCCCGTTAATTCGAACCCCGATAATTCGAAAAAACGCGTAATTCGAAATTTTTGCCAAAAAAAAGTCCCCAGAAAATTTTTTTCATACAAAATGATTTTTTAATTCGAAATTCGTAATTCGAAATTTATTTTTGCCCGCACACGAAAATTCGTTTGTGTAATTCGAAAAACATGGATTTTAGCAAAAAAAAAAAAAGTAATTTCGTAAATTAGAATCTGGCAGACAGCCGTGGTGGTAAAATGCCGTAAAATGGATTTACGCGGTTAACATCGTCCTAATTCGTATTATTATTTTGTAAAATCTGAATTGGTTGTGGTATTTTTAACGAATTTTCTTAGAATATAGTAATTTAAAGGTCCGACCGCGACGGAATTAGGCCGCGAAAATCGATTTACGCGAAATATATCGTATTTTTATGAATTTATTCCGAATAGGTATCTGAATTGGGGCTGGCCGCGACGGGATTCGGACGCGAAAATTCGATTTATGCGAGATACCTATATCGTATTTTCATGAATTTATTCCGAAAAGGTATCTGCATTATGGCCGGCCGCGACGGGATTCTGCTGCAAAAATTCGATTAGCGCAAAATATATCGAATTTTTACGATTTTTTTTCAAAATAGGTATCTGAACAAGTGCCGGCCGCGATGGCAATCGGCCGCGAAAATTCGATTTACGCGAATTTATTTTTATGAATTTATTCCGAATAGGTATTTGCATTATGGCCGGCCGCGACGGTATTCGGTCCTGAAATTTCGATTTACGCGAAATATACCTAGTTTTTACGATTTTTTTCCGAATAGGTATTTGAACAAGGGCCGGCCGCGACGGGATTCGGCTGCGAAAATTCGATTTACGCGATATATATCGCATTTTAATGAATTTATTCCGAAAAGGTATCTGCATTATGGCCGGCCGCGACGGGATTCGGCTGCAAAAATTCGATTTACGCGAAATACATCGTATTTTTATGAATTTATTCCGAATAGGTATCTGCATTATGGCTGGCCGCGACGGTATTCGGTCCTGAAATTTCGATTTACGCGAAATATACCGAGTTTTTACGATTTTTTTCCGGATAGGTATTTGAACAAGGGCCGGCTGCGACGGGATTCGGCCGCTAAAATTGGATTTACCCGAAATATATCGTATTTTCATGAATTTATTCCGAAAAGGTATCTGCATTATAACCAGCCGCGAAGAGATTCGGCTGCAAAAATTCGATTTGCGCGAAATATACCTATCGAATTTTTACGATTTTTTTCCAAATAGGTATCTGAACAAGTGCCGGCCGCGATGGCAATCGGCCGCGAAAATTCGATTTACGCGAAATACATCGTATTTTTATGAATTTATTCCGAATAGGTATTTGCATTATGGCCGGCCGCGACGGTATTCGGTCCTGAAATTTCGATTTACGCGAAATATACCGAGTTTTTACGATTTTTTTCCGAATAGGTATTTGAACAAGGGCCGGTAGCGATGGCAATCGGCCGTGAAAATTCGATTTACGCGAAATACATCGTATTTTTATGAATTTATTCCGAATAGGTATCTGCATTATGGCCGGCCGCGACGGTATTCGGTCCTGAAATTTCGATTTACGCGAAATATACCGAGTTTTTACGTTTTTTTTCCGGATAGGTATTTGAACAAGGGCCGGCTGCGACGGGATTCGGCCGCTAAAATTGGATTTACGCGAAATATATCGTATTTTCATGAATTTATTCCGAAAAGGTATCTGCATTATAACCAGCCGCGAAGGGATTCGGCTGCAAAAATTTTTTTTGAGCGAAATATATCGAATTTTTACGATTTTTTTCCAAATAGGTATCTGAACAAGTGCCGGCCGCGATGGCAATCGGCCGCGAAAATTCGATTTACGCGAAATACATCGTATTTTTATGAATTTATTCCGAATAGGTATTTGCATTATGGCCGGCCGCGACGGTATTCGGTCCTGAAATTTCGATTTACGCGAAATATACCGAGTTTTTACGATTTTTTTCCGAATAGACATTTGAACAAGGGCCGGCCGCGACGGGAATTAGCCGCGAAAATTCGATTTACGCAAAATATATCTATTTTTATGAATTTATTCCGAATAGGTATCTGCATTATGGCCGGCCGCGACGGGATTCAGCCGTGAAAATTCAATTTACGCGAAATATATCGTATTTTTACGATTTTTTTCCAAATAGGTATCTGAACAAGTGCCGGCCGCGATGGCAATCGGCCGCGAAAATTTCGATTTACGCGCAATACATCGTATTTTTATGAATTTATTCCGAATAGGTATCTGCATTATTGCCGGCCGCGACGGTATTCGGTCCTGAAATTTCGATTTACGCGAAATATACCGAGTTTTTACGATTTTTATCCGAATAGATATTTGAACAATGGCCGGCCGCGATGGGATTCGGCCGCGAAAATTCGATTCACGCAAAATATATCGTATTTTTACGAATTTACTTCGAGTAGGTACCTGAATTCAAAGGGCCAGCTGCATCGGAAACAGGCTACGAAATTTCGATTTACGCTGTAATATATAACATTTTATGTTTAAAGGGATGGCTGTAACGGTAATCGGCCGCGAAAATTTGATTTACCTACTCGGAAAATATCGTATTTTTGTGAATTCATACTTCGAATAAAAGGGCCGTCCGCGGCGGTACACGGCTGAGTAAACTCGATTTACCCAGGGAATAAGCGTATTATTACGAATTTATTCCGAAGAACCTACCCGAATTTGAATTTGCCGCCAAAAAATTAAATTTTCGGCGATTTTTTTTTTTCGCAAAATTTCGAATTACGTGGGAATTCGTTAATTCGAAATTTTTATTTTTGATGTCCCGTGGATTTCGAATTAACGGGGTTCTACTGTACACAGCACCGTATTACATATTCTTCCCTACAGCAGCGCAACCCTTTGAATAAATCGTTCCATGCTGTCGCCCATGTAGGTATTTATGCTGTCATATGCGGATTGAATGGCTCAAAATTCAATGATTTAGGTGTCTGTGTGCGCATACTCCTTCAAGCAACCTCACGTATCCTTGGGGTTACATGAACCACTAATTGGAAACCACAGACTAGGTGGTTAAACTGTTGGCTCGCATTTGATTGTTCAAGAGCGACAAGTGTAGTACATAATATATATTTATGAATGAGTAGTGATGGAACTTACCTTGCATCTCGGGGTCATCAACTTCCTCGTTTGCAGCCACATTCTCATTCCCCATGGAGCTGATGGAGTATGCCGGGGAGGGGGAAGCGTACGTGTGCATGTTGGCCGGGGAGGGGGAAGTGTACGAGTGAATGGTGACCGGGCTGTGGGAGGGACAAGCCTCCGGGTTCTCCGCTGACAGACGGGACCTCTTGTAGGCCTCTGAGTGCTCATGGTCCACCTCTTGGATTGTGGGGCCATTCTGCTGGGCAAAGACAAAAACTATAATTTCTGTTTCATGTGTTTCATCTAAGAGTGGGGAATACCCAATAATTTAAAATATTATCTGAATCTAATATTGTAGAACAATATGTTTCGACAATTTTTGTGAGAAATCAACCTTTTTAGCCAGAGGGCAAATATATCCATTTTCAATTTGTTCACGGGCCGCAGGGGTTGGTACCTTCAGCTCAACAATGTTAAATTTGCAGTTGGCAGTATCGCAAACTCATGTGTATTTTATAAAATAGTAATTTTTCAATAAATAATTATAGAATGCAAAAAGAAAGCGGCGCAGGCAAATATTTTATATCTACGAGCCAAATCAATAAATGCTGTCGATTTTTATCATTCTGAAATATTAAAGAAGTACGAACTTGCAATTTTGGGCAACTTTTGATTATCGTTCGGAAAGTTAAAAATTTATCTAGGAACCTTTCGTATTTTATAAAATGGAAATCTTTAAAATGCATCAAATGTAGTCCCAAAAAGGGCCACATGAAATGGGTTTATGCAGGTTGCTCATCACTGATCAGTGTCAGAAAAAGAAAACAACACGCTTTATATTAGAATCTATAAGATTTTCTGACCGCAATTTAAAAAAAATTTATGAGACTTGTGAATTTTTGTATTATTTATTTTTTATGAAACGATAAAAAAGTGAGGTGACAATAAAGTTTATAATATACTTGTCTAACAAAATATGTGGGTGTTTTTCTTTTTTTTCATTATAAGTAATTTTAGTTAGAAAAAAGGTAAATATTCCATTTATTTGGATTTCATTACAAAGCGGAAATTTTCTGACCTGAGAGAATGTGCCCGAGGCTCGAGGGGTTAAGAATAAATAATATATTCAGACTAGCCAGATTGATAGAATACGTAGTATATTATTGAACAGAAGACACAATATGTCCCTTGCCCTGTGTGTAATTGTTTGTACATGATTTTTTTATTATTTGCATCTGTTTATCTTTGATTATTTTATATTCATACTAGTTGATGTGAAGTAAAGTGGAACTAATATTGTTCCTCTCCCCAACTGGGCCGATAGGTATTCTATCGGCCCCAACCGTGGGCCGATAGAATACCTATCCAGACAGCGTATGGAAAAAATGTCAATTACTAGTATAAATTCATACCAGGCGACACTAAGGAATGGTTTTTGTTTGTGGTCCAACTAAAAGTGTTTTAGATACCCCAGTCGTGACAAAAAATTTACGTGAGTTATGAAAATGGTGCTATATAAATTATCTAAGTATTATCATTTCGTCACTTCATTTGGATAGGGTTCTAACTTCACTTCACCTTGTTCTGAGATATGAGGTGTCAAAGTTTGCAAAAATGATTTCTCAGGTGTAAAGTAATTTAATTGAACATATTTTAAAGGAAAGTATTTAAATAGGACGTATACGTACCATTTTAGAACATAACTAAACATGCAAATAGAACCTTGTGCAACCAGGTAAGGCATAATAATTCATTGCACAAGGTTCTAATTACATTTCCCTAATGCAATTCCTAGCTAGGGCCACGTCTTATTTAAATATTTCATTAAAATATGATAAACTAAAATTGATAAATAGATTACGAAAATTGATCAACTAAAATTGTTAAATAGGTTACGAAAATTCTTCTTTGGAAACTTAGAAATCATAGAAAATGGTAAGGCGTAGTTAGAACCCTATCCAAATGAAGTGATGAACCATAATGCGCCTCATATTTAGATCAACTGTCACATACAAACAAAATAGAGAGTGTAAGTGATGACAGAACCTTTAAAATGAATTATTATGAAAAATGCTTGATGTTAGAACTTTGTCATATATATATCTACGAAAACACAACACAGATGGTTCTAAAAATTATTTTGGGAATACAAATGAGCAATAGAAATGGTTTGGAATTCAAAGGTCATTTTTGAAAAAAATGTCGGTTAGAACCCAATCCAAATGAAGTGACGATTTGGTAATATTTATGAAAATAAACTTTCAGAAAGATCTTTCAATGCTCAAAATGAAAAGAAGCTCGAAAACTGTTGCACTTTATGCAAAGGAAAGAGCGATTAGATAAATTCCAATTTATTTTGACTTATCTTAAAACCTTTTTATCGAAAAACCTGGGCATGAAAGATACTACACACTTATTTACAAAGACACAATTTGATATAGGATAAAGCAAGGATATCTGGTGATACAGGCAGTGGCGGTTCGTGGTCTTTTTACCAGGGGGTTCAGAAATCCAAGAGAAGATTTATCTAATCAAAATTTACTTTCAGAGGAATTAAATTGTTTAATGTTTTTTACAGCAATGCACGTTGCTAATTATTATGGTTTTTACAACAAGAATAATTACGTAGAATATATAAGTGGACGCGGAGGCCTTTTTATATTTGTTTTCCAACCTTTTTTAATGAGTATTAGCATTATTTTTTTATGTACACAACACTGCATTCAGCGATTGCGTAAAAAAATTATGACAGAATATTAGCGACAACGTGGGTGGGTGGGTGGTTTGGTATATTTATGGCCAAAACAATACTGAAGTAAATTCAACACAAAATTAAATAACTAGCGACTTGACAATGCGAAGTTTGCCGAAAATAATCTAAAAAAGAGGATTATAAACGCTAGAAATAATTTGATTCTCACGCCTTCAAAATTTAAAATCGACCTTCTTTTTTGTACGAGGCAAGTAAGCGCCAAAGTGTTTTTTTAATTTATTTTGTGCATAATTTTATAAGATTGAAAAAAGTTAGATCATACAAAATGTCAAAAATAGTCTAAGCCATAAAGGGGTATTTTTTAAAAATTGTTTCTCGTATTACTTCATAGTTACTTAAGTCATGAAAAACATTGTTTTAGTAGTTTATGCTTATATTTTTTGTAACGTAAATAATAATTTTATTGTAATTCCAATCCATTCAAAGGGTAATAAAAGCTTCAATTCATCCCTAGCATATTTTTTGATGTTCATAATGTAAACCGATTCGTAGTAAAGATTAATCTAAATAGTATCTAAATGGGAGTTCACGTATAGTTTCATCGTATAGTTGCATCCGGTGCAAAGGCAACTTGTCACTCTCCGACGGACTCGATCGGTAATACTCGTGAAAGATCGGAGATCACGTGATATCCATGACACGGGAATTTGGCAAAGAAATGGATAATTTCGTTCAAATCACCGTCAAAGGGATCTGTATGGGCCAGGATGTTTTGGTAAGGAGAATTTTGCAAAGGGACACGACCATTGGAACTAAATCAGATGGCCGCCGGACTGCCGGTTTTTGCTTGTGCGGGGGACAATGATATGCATACGCATGATTTTATGAATGGCGGCGCGGGAGTGGGAAAGGTATTTTATCTTAGGCAAGTTCGCGGCGCGCCTCCCATATAATAATATTTAAATACCTACGAAACATTATAAATTATAATCTTTCAATTGTTTACGGTACACATCATTAATTGAAATAATTTAACAGTAAATTAAATGGAAAATAAAAAGTTTATATGCCGTTAAAAATCGTAGGATACAAGGCCAAAGGTAAGGAATAAAGAATCAATTCCTTTTGAAATTGAGAATTAGATGGAGTGTGTCACAAGATTGAATTTAATTCAGTCAATCAATTTTGCCCACGTCTAATCCTAATGCATATTAAGTCGGTGAACGGTTTTAATGTTGTTTTCGTCCATTTAGACAAATAACCAAATTTCCTACCCTCACCAAATTACCTATCACCAAGTTATCTGTCTAATTCGTTAAATATTTATTTCAGAAAACAATATGCCGAAATTTTATTTTTTTATAAATTCAATTCCTCCAGAGAGACCAGTAGTTCTACTAATGGATTCTCATGCCTCACACATTAAACCTGGAGTCATTGAGATAGCAAATCAAAACGAAATAAGTATTTTTTTTTGCGTTTTCTGCTGGTGCTTAGCTACCTCTTGCAAAGCAAAACGAAATATATTTTTTCACTTTTCCTGATCATACAAGCCACCTCTTGCAGCCGTTAGATATCGGAGTGCATCGTCCATTTAAAGCAGCCTGGAATCGGAGTTTGAATAAATTTATGATAACATCTCCAAACGTAAAACCAGAGCTCTATAATTTTCACCCTATCCCGAATCCAGCATTGTGCGCAGGTTTTCAAACAATAATAACAAAAATGATTTTAAAAAGTTTGGTATTTTACCAATCAATAAAGAAGCCATAAGTCCAGAAGCTTTAGCACCTTCTCAATTAACCGAGAAAACATTGACCATCGCAGTTTTAGTAAAAAAAACTGATTTTGAAGACATTTTAAAAAATCCCCACAATATTCCAACATCAATGACACGAAGTAAAAGAGATTTGTCCGCAAATTGTTGATACCTGCTTTAACATTGACAAAAAAGGTAGTTCAGTCAGTACCATCGTCATCACAGAGGATTAATTATTTGTCCACAAAATCCATAAAAGCTCGCGCCAGAAAACCTTCTTTTTCAAAAAAGGAAGTACGGTCAGAACCATCAACATCACACAGAATTGATTATTTATCCGCAAAATCCCTAAAACCAAGTGGAATCGATAATGACCGGAAATGTGGTATGAGTACGAAATTTTTTTCAGTTAACGACTTATATAAAACGGAAGTAAAGTGAATTCATGCGTAATCAATATTTTATATTCCCGTTGAAGATTTGAAAACACGTTTGTTGTTATTTTATCTATTTACCGTTGAAGGGAGAAGTATCACCAAATTATACACCCTCTATAACCAAATTACCTATATCTTTTGGTGATTTACATTTATAAGTTTTTTTGTCTTATGTTAATTATTATTTTCATTTTTCTTTTCAAAACACGTGCTGAAATAATGTATCTAAACAATTAACAATTTTGTAAATTTTTAATATCATTATTTTTCAAATAACATCACGATAAATCAAAAATAATCAAAAATATCACCAAATAACCTTGCTTTACCCTATCACTTTGTAAAAATTTAAAAATAATGAAAATATCTACGTATTTGAAGAACTTACCACACTTTCAAAATCAACGTCGTTTTCGTCCAGCTCATAATCCGGGTCAGGTTCGAGGCGAGGACTCTTGGACTCCCTCCCTCTGTCTTTAGCATTGTGGGCAGCGTTATTGATCATCAGCTGATAGCGTCTCTTCATGCCGGACTTAAGGGGGCCGTTGCGGGAAGGTTGAACCAGGGACATCAGGAATTGGATGAGCTATAATAAAAATGGGGGTGAACATTGAAGTTCATATAATATTATAAGAACTAGCAGTTTTTTGCTACTAGACCTAAACGTGTTGGTGACCATTTTATAAATCCGATAGGAACTGGTTCCAAAAATAGCCGGTTCCTCGGATCCACTGCAATCCAGTGACAGATAGTCACCAGGACAAAGTAACCACGACAGGCAATGACGTCATATGTAATATATAGCCGCGTGGTACTTTTATTCACAACTGCCAATTACAATAATAATCATATTACCGTCAATCTCTCCATATCCGGAGAGATACTCAAAATTACAAATCCATAGTACTTAAACCTGCCAGTGGCAGGTCCTCGTGCGATCTGTTAACGTAAGTGGCGCCATCCTTTAGCATTATTGGCTACTTGCTTGAATTCGGTTCTATTACAAAAGTAGCTTTTAAACACACTTCAAGTACGAAGATGGTTTTGCATAAGTCGCGGCAACAGGGTTACATTACAGTCTCTGGTCTATTAATACTACTCGAAGTTAACTCGAAATCGTAGTCGTAGGAAAAAATCAGAGTTTGAATTTGACAAAATATATTATAAAAACAGTTGATAGAATAGTTGAAGAAGCTAGAATATGAAAGGCAGCCTTCAATTACATTTCAAGGCGCTTTATAATAATAAGGTTAATGTACCCAATGCAGATATGATTTGAGATTTTTCATGGCCAAAAGTATTATCGTTTTCTTTATTTATTTTTGGAGTATTTATTATACAGTGTTGCGCCACCCCCTTCGTTTTTAACAGCTTTACAGTGCCCATCATCAGGACAGATATGTAGTAAAACAATATCAAAAGGAGGAGGTAGTGCAACATGGCATAATACACCAAAAATAAATGACAATAGCACCCAATGAAGATAATTTTTCATCCAAAGTGTATTTGATACTAAACCAGTAATAAATATAATGTATTGGTTTGAGTGTAACTTTTTTTAAAATTTAAATTGAATTAGTATTGTTCAAAATGTAATAATTGATATCACATAATGACTGACGATATTGCTTTGGTTGCTGAAAGCGAAGAAGAACTGCAAGAGGCCTTAACAACCATGCAAAGCATTCTTCAAAACAACTACAACATGAAGATAAATAAAGACAAAACAAAGCTGCTGACTGTAGGCCGAACGCAACACCAGATGAGAGTAGAGATGGCAGGAGTTCCACTAAAGAACACCAAGGAGTTTATCTACCTCGGGAGCAAAATAACATGGGACAGTCGGTCTAAGAGCGAGGCCGACAGCCGTATACACCAGGCTAGGCTTGCATTCAATAAAAGGTCGAAGGAATTGAATCAAATAATATAGACTGTTACGTTGCAAAGATAAAAGAATAGGTTCCTTTATTGCTTTTGCGTGCGAGAAATTAGTGAATCGAGTCCCAGCACACAAACTCGCCGCACCGCCCCCCCTCTCCGTACGCAGAGGTCGGTTGCCTGAGCGCCGGCCAGCGACAGCAGTTCACCGACCGGCTGCCAGCGTGCAACACCTCCCTCGTAATTTTGCGCCTAAACGCGTCGGAGAGGCAATTCCCCGTGTTCTACGCAACCGGAAAACCGTTTGAGTTCGAAATGATAACCTTCCCCGTGTTTGACGGCGTACCCGCCCGATGACAGAACCACAAATCTGGAGCTAGCTGTAAGTCCAATACTGAATTTTACCCTTGGTGTGCAATTTAAATTCGCCCCTATAAAAACGTATAGAGAGAGAGCCTTCCGCAAATGGTCTAAGTTTTAGGTAGCCTAAGTAAACCCCTGTTACCTTGTGCCGAGGCTGGCAATAAACTGTGTTAACTATTGTACCTCAGTGAATAAAACCATTTATGTTATAAAACCAGTGTTTTGATTGAGGAGGGAGACGCGGCGATTGTGTGAGAGCGGAGGGAGAAGAAAGCATCGAACCACAGGCACTCGCCTTGAGACAAAGAGGAATCGTGTTTGTGCCGAATCCTGAGCTAACCGATTGGCAATTGCATGTTTTCTATCCGTAGGATTTGGCTGGCGCTGACCCCTGGAGGCCGGCAAAATAGCCGCCTCCACGTGGCCTGCTAACAAGACCTAAAAGTGCGAATACTCCTCATCAAGACCTATGTGTGGAGTATCTTGATGTACGGCTGCGAAACATGGTGCCTATCCGAAAGAGATAAACGGAGACTAGAGGCTTTTGAGATGTGGTCCTATAGAAGATTATTAGGAATTTCCTGGAGAGACCACATTACAAATGAGGAGGTTCTCCAAAGTATCGAAGGAGGAAGGCACCTGCTCAGGACCTTGTCTGAAAGGCGTGCAAGATGGATCGGACATGTTATACGACAAGAAGGCCTCTTGCATACCATAATGGAGGGTATGACTGAGGGGACAAACTCTAGGGGACGCCCACGCCGAGAGTACCTGGACGACCTGCTGGTGGACGTGCGCTGCTCATCATATGCAGAATTCAAAAGAGCCGCACAAGACAGGGAAGAATGGAAGAAAAAATTAGAGGAAATTGCTGCAAACCAATCCCAGGATTGAAACCTGAGAGAATGACTTGGGACAATGGTCAACAAATTAAAATATGGTAGAATGCAATAGACTTGAAATTCAGTTACGTTAACTTAACCCCTATAGTTCGGCTTAAATTTACTAAATAACTCAAAGCCAAATATAATATTGAAAATTATATTTGAAATAAAAGACAACTTCTACAATAGCAACATTTTTTATGTTGGAATTTTCGTTGACGGGAATGAAATACATTAAAAACTTCTAAAATCTAGCTCTATATACTATAAACCGCAGTGCACCTAAAGGTAGTCATTATTTCACTGGACTGCAAATGTGACCAGCCACGCTATAGGGGTTAATGTGATCAAGAAGAAAAAAATATGAAACATTACTTACATTATTGACGATTTGCTGTTGTTTGATGTGTTTCTGCCGCAATAGAGCTATCTCTCTCCAGAGTGCTTCATTTTCATGCTTCATCACACTGAACCGCGCATCCAGGCTTTCTTGCTTTCCCTTCATCTGCTTTACATCCACCAGAACCTTGTTCATGATCTCCGGTTTCAGGGGAGGTTTTTCCTCCCCAAAGTTGGAGATGTTCTGCTTGGGGTTTGCTATCTTTCTCTTGATGTGTTCCAGAAGGTACGGGTGTCCGTGCAGGAAGCAGGGATGGCAGAATTCGATCTCGTCCTTCTCGGACTTCAGGCCGCCATTGTCGACCGAGGTAACCTTGTGGAAGCCGTACATGTTGAGTTGGCGGATGAAGCTCGCCATGTTGTTGTGCTTGTAATAAAGGGGCAGAAGTTCGCGGGCAAAGTCGGCTTGGTTTTGAATGCTGAACATCTTTCCCCCCTGAAATTATAACATTAATTGTTATCAAATACAATTATTGAATAGAATGCTTTCGAGCCTTCCATGGTTTTTATTGCGATACTGTCAGTTCTAACTGCTCAGCCGAGCGATTCTATATCTTTTGTGGGATCGTTAACGAGATAAGGGATGTGATCACCTGTCAGATTTGTGTGATTTATTTGCTTTTTCTATGTACAACGTATATTAAATGAATAAATAATCATGCATACTTACAGGAATTCGTGTTTAAAACGATCTAAACAAAAATATGTGACAGTAAATATGTAAAAATCACACAAATCTGACAGGAGATCATGTCCGTTATCTCGATAACGATCCCACAAAAGATATAGAATCGCTCGGCAAAGCTAGTGAAACATTTTTATTTCAAAATAAAAACAACATAATATATGTGTTGTAGAAAGAATTGGGGGAGAGGAGGGGAGGGGAGTAGGACGTTTGGGAAGTTGCCAGAGGTCATCAGGGGGTAACTAATAAAATTATAAATTAAAGTATATCCATTATCATTAGTCTTACAATATCAATAATATCTTTTACGAAGTGTCATCACTAAAACAAAAAATAGAACTGAAGACTAAAATTCATTATTTCAGGAAAGGTACAAAAGTGTCTACTGTATTCGTAAAATGTTTCATTTACTATTCATTCAGTAAATTATCATTAAGCTAGTAAGATCTGTTATGCTGCATACATTTGCGAACAGAGACTTGAGCCGAACCACGAATTATGGGACATAATTAACAGGGGCGTTTCGCGCCATTCGCTATTAAAACGTTTTTATTTTTCCATCACTCATATGGATATTTTCATCATCAGATAAAAATTTGCTATTCTTGAAACGTTGATAAAAACAATACATTTTTCCCAAAGGGATACTTTATGTGGGATATGTGGGTAGAACGCTTGATAAAAAAAAAGATAATGGTAAAACACCAACAAAGATAAGTGTCCATTTGGTAATACTCTTGAAATAGATATAAATATTAGGTATTTATAGAGCTAAAAACAACCGGCTATCAACAATATGCAACTTACATAAAAGGTTAAATTGAAATTAATAGGGTCATGCATTCAACTGTCAAAAGGGATAAAATGCCTGCACATGTTGTTATGTGATCTGAGAGTACATGTTTTCAACACTGAGGAACTAATGATTGTTAGACAATGATTATTGATTGTATAACGTACCACAAAAATCGAAAAATCGAAAGTAAATTACAATTAGGTACCCAGAATCACAATGGCCTTGATATTGATTATTGAAAACAACACCTATAGAAATATGGCAAATTGAAATTTCAGTGTAATGATATCTGTTATAAATCAAACGCTTACTAAATGATCTCATGGGATGCATAAATGCTCAACAAATTGTGTGAAGTACTATAAATACTACTTTGAAAGATGTCACAACATGTCAATGAGGAGATGTATTTTATAAATTTTCCTGTCCCAGTGACTCGCCGGAAAATGTATTTTCTACGTATCTGTGACTTTATTCTGCGCTATTCCGGTAGTAATGTTATTTAGGACAAAACGCCGAATTCACACACAGGTATTTGGTATTTATATCTTCCATGGAGGGTTATTTATGATCGTGAAAAAAAAATCCTATTTATCAACTGTGCGCGAACTCTTGTGTATTCATATTATAAAGACAGTGAACCTGTAATTAATTGCAATTATAACAAACGAATGAATTGTGCAAATAGAACGGGTATTGATAAATTATTTATTATTGACAGATAGGTACATAGTATAGGTTGCTATGTACGCACTTTCCTCCAGAATATTTTTAATCACGCGATTGAAATGTGCTAATTTGAAACATTTCGGGAACGTTCATTTGTAACGCGCATGCTTTAAATAATAATCACAGTGATTAAGTTGCTATTTTAAAATCATAAAAATGTAGAATTTGGTAAACATGTTCGCACTTACGGGTGACCATGATATTAAATGATCGGATTCAGGATCATCAACCAATTTCCACAGTTTGGCTAAGAAAGCCGGAACATTTGCACCAATTTCGACAACAGAACGCATATTTGAAGAAAATGTAAATATATTTAGGAATATAAATAAAACTTATGAAAAACACCGCAGAGCACGACACATTTAGACAAATATGAAGTACGTAATGGTTGGCGTTGGTATGTTGGTAATGGTTGAGGTTGAGGTAGGTTAAGTTTGACGACGCATGCGCAATACGCAATCCTACAAAACAGATGAACGCACGTTGACCAACATTAAAACTGATCATCGGTTTTATTTTTAATTAAATGCTCGGTTCTTACCCACAAGGGCACAAGGACTTCAAATGACTTGTGGGCTTAGAATTAATTAGGTACCCAGGTACCGAGGTACCTACTGGTCGGCTGTTGCTCCGGATTTATATTACTTTTGTTTTTCTCTAGTGTTTTTAGAGAGTCAGGAAAAATTATGTAGATCAGTTGGACAGTTTTCACGATGTAATAAAAATCGAAAAAATCTTTCAGTTTCATTTTTATATTCATCACCTCCTACCTACATTGGTGACCCCGACGTGATCTAATCCACCACCACCCCCATCATGCAACCCTCACCAAGTCAGTTCCAGTCGACTCCTACATTCAGTAACAGTTCACCAACACATGTAACGTTATCACTTGATGCACAACAGTGCATCACCCCAGTGCGGCAACCGGTAACCGGCCAGATCCTCGGCGACTCAAAGCCAGATCCTGTTACATTCATTTCACGATACATTTCACACATCCATCACGTCTTCGTTTTGGCTGTTTTTGTTTATTTATTTGCACGTGTACAATTACACGTGTATAATTACACGCACATAAATAATATAAGCAAACTGTGTCGACCAAATCATCGTCCATGTTACGTGAGGTCTACTTGAAAACTGTGAGCTCAAAGGAGTGATCAAATCTTTGAATTTGAACACATATCTGGCAGAGACACACATAAGTGACCAAATGTGTGAGCAAAGTCTTTAAAGAAGTGAACACTTCTTTGAAGTCGTGTCTGGCGCCAGCATTAGAGAGACGGCATGTAAAGTGTGCACACTGGCCCAAAGTGTGAGTTTTCAAAATTTTACCGAACGGTTTTTAGACGGCTGACTGGCTTTTACACCTCGGTCGCGTATAGAGCTCCCAGTAAAACGTTAATAAAACATAGAAAAATGGTCCTCTGCGCCGTAAAATTGTGTAAAAGTAGTTCTATGAAGAAAGACGGTCTTACCTTTCACATATAAATGTTTAAACATCGCTTAAATATACATTTTATTATTGTCGACGTGTTCATTTCAACCGCCACCGCCATCGGCCCGTCGCTATCCCGTGAACTCCGAATGGAAATGGGCCAAATCAGTCAACTTAAATTATAATAATTAAAAGTTACCAATTTTTTATTTATTTTTTATTATTTAATCATAACGCACAAATATAAAGTTCTGATTTACACATGTCGTATGAACGTGTTTTTTTATCGTTTAGCTTATTCATTTTTAAACGTTTTTACTTCGTCTTTTTTGCACTGTTATTTTTATTTCTTTTCCTACTAATTTAACACTCCTTTTACATATGTTTACAATTTTAATTCATAGTATATAATCACTGTATTGTTATGTAAAAGTTACATTGACATGCCCCCGTGGTCGAGGGGTAAAGCTCTTGACTAGCAATCCGGAGGTCGCGGGTTCAAATCCCGGTGCGGTCAGATAAATTTTATTCGATTGATTTGTGTTCTCAAAATTTAATAATTAAAAATAATATAAGGTATATTTCCGGCACGTTCCAGGTGGAACATACTATCAGTATCATCCTTGTGATAAAAGTTAAAAGTTAAAAGTTACATTGACATGCCCCCGTGGTCGAGGGGTAAAGCTCTTGACTAGCAATCCGGAGGTCGCGGGTTCAAATCCCGGTGCGGTCAGATAAATTTTATTCGATTGATTTGTGTTCTCAAAATTTAATAATTAAAAATAATATAAGGTATATTTCCGGCACGTTCCAGGTGGAACATACTATCAGTATCATCCTTGTGTAAGACCACCGATTATAATTGAAATGTTGCTTGAAATGGCTTTAGCTGTGTTTGTTGATAAGATCTGAATAGACGGGTACTTCCTCACCTTCCTCTTCCTTATCTCCTTCCCATCCCCACTACCTTCAGCCTCACATCATACATGCCATAGTCTCACTGGCTCCAGATGGAAGCAGTTGGGATACTTGTGATATTTATATAAGTATATGTATTATATATTATATATATATATTCGATTATGTGTTATACATATGTACATATTCGATTATTTGTTATTTACATATACATATATGTATAAATAAATATTAGAATTTTATTTTATATATATATACGCGTGTGTGTGTGTATATATAGGGTGTTAAGGGAAGTACTTGACTTACTCTAGTCAGTGATTCTTGACATTATTTCGAGTAAAAAATGTAACTGAAAGTTTGGTCTTCGGTGACATTTTTGATGTTTTTTTTCTACAAAACATGAAAAAATGGTATGTGTTGAACAGCTAAAGGCGGGGTTAGGAGTTGTTCGGTTACTCGGCTGAGTGACCAACAATTAGAATTAAAACGTAGCTTTAGCCGTGTTTGGAGACTAGATCTGAATAGTCGGGTATTTCCCCACCTCCCTCTTCCCCATAAGGAGGAGCTCTTCCAGGTGATGGATACATGCATGAGAAGAGGAACTTTCCCTTCTGAATGGAAGAGGGGCGTGCTTAGGATTATACCAAAGGGAAACGATAAACCAAGGTCGGAGGTGAAGGCGTACCCCCCAATCACCCTGCTACCTGTCCTGGGGAAGATCCTGGAGAAACTGATAAGGCAGCGTTTACGTCAAACCTTATCCCCACCCTGCGAGCGGCAGTTTGGTTTTGTCCCTGGTATGTCCACTGAGCACGCCATCACGTATGCGCTTGAATGGGTGAAGGCTTGCCAAAAGAAGTACGTAATAGGAATCTTCCTCGATATTACTGGTGCCTTTGATCATGCGTGGTGGCCGATGATACTTGTCTTGTCAAGCTCAAAAATAGGAAATGTCCACAAAATCTGTTCAAGATCTGTGCTGATTACCTCTGCGACAGAACGGTCATCCTTTATTTTGGAGACTACCTGATTGAACGAAAAGTTGACATGGGTTGTCCTCAGGGTTCAATCCTTGGACCGGAGTTTTGGAACATTTTGTTTGACGATTCCTCCAGGCTGCCCTTGCCTGAGGGATGTATCTCGGTAGATTACGCTGATGACAAATTTGTTCTGGTCTCGGGGAACAGCAGAAAGGAAGTTGAGAGTAAAGCTGAAGAGGTTTTAAGTGTGATTTTAGAATGGGGAAAGAGAAATCGGCTGACCTTCGCTCCCCACAAGACCATGGGACTCCTGATGAAGGGTAACCTCAATGGAAGTAGAAATCCCACTATCAAAATGGGAGATACCAACATCCGATTCGTTGAGAGCACTTCATACCTAGGCGTCACTTTGGATCGAACGTCCTCGTTCTTGACCCATGTTAAAAGCGTGCCAAGTAAGGCCCAGGCCCTCTTCTTGAAATTGAGAAGAATCTCTACTGCCGAGTGGGGACTGCTTTCTCCAGCGCTCCATCTCCTATACAGGGGGGCCTACGTGGCGCAAGTCTCGTATGCGGCCTCTGTGTGGGAGCACCGCCTGGAGAATTCACTCATACTCTCGGCGCTCAAGAGAGGCCAGCGAGTCCCCTTGCTGGCGCTTTCGGGTGCATACAGAACAGTCGCTTCGGCGCTTTGCCAGTTTTGGCCGGCGTTTTGCCTATCGATCTTGAAATTAGGGAGGCGTTAACAAAGAAGCTTCTAACAAGAGGAAGAACTGCAACCCACCATGGTATTGAGCTAATACCAGGTGGAACGGTTTCCCTCCCTGGTCTTCTTAGAGAGATGCGAGAAAGAACGCTGAGAGAATGGCAAGAACGATGGGACAGGTCGAATACGGGAAGATGGACTCACTCCTTCCCGTCAGTTAAACTCAGAATGGAAGGGGCACACATTGTAAGGGACCACCATGTGACCCAATTACTGCCCGGGCATGGGGAGTTTAGGGGAAGATTGCACAGTCTCTCTCTATCCCCCCATCCAAACTGCGCGTGTCGCAATACGGACCAAACAGCCGAGCACATTCTGTGGCATTGTGAGATTATGACGGATGCCCGAGAGGAAATGCTGATTGGCTTGCAAGTTACTACGAGACCAGCTTGGAACGCGGATCTCGTTTCGAATAAGGTGAACTTTGAGTGCTTGAGGAAATTTACGAAAGTCTGGGTTGAGAGATGGCCTGATCTTAGAGTCGCTGACTAGCTGTAAAATCATGTAGGTGCCAGGTGTATCTGCTCCTGAATCCACGGACATCCTTATTACTTTATTACATCTACTGCTAGAATTTTATGTTTTATATCATCTCTATCGTATATACCTTTATCTTATTCTATTGTATACATTTTGTTTCTATTACTTTTGTTTTTGTGTGACTTATCTTTTTTTTTTGCTTACTTTATTTCTTTTCGCATTGTTTATTTTAGATTTCGCTAAGCTACGCTAGACGATGTTTTATCGAGTTACCTATTTATTATTTTTCACCATTTTTGTGTTATATTCTTTGTTTTCCAGTTTCCGATTCCAAGGAACACTGTTGTGACTCGACTTTGTTTTTTTTTCCTTGCGTTTGTTTTGGTTTCTATGTTCTTTTTTATTTTTAGTCTCACAACCTCTACTTGGCTGGACTGAACTGCATCTATCTATTTTGTTATGTTCCTTTTTCCCCTTCTGGGCGGTGCGCTAGACCTCGTCCCTGCGTCAACAGGAGTCAGTCGACGACGGCACGGTGCCCTCTAAAATCATTTGCGCCATCCCCAGCAACATGTGCAGGCTTGAGGTTTGGGGGGGCGACCTCGGCTCTCCTTCGCCTTGCCCCCGGCTACTCGACGCTGAATTCCTTAGGGTCGTTGGGTATTTCCCCCCCAATCTCCCATTTAATTTTCTTTGAGGCATCACCGAGGAAGCAGCTAAGGGGCGCGGAAGCTGAGTGTGGTTCACGGCTAGACCGAACGCCATGCACATTCTTGCTGGGACTGCCAATTGATTGGAGAGGACTCCCAACCGTTTGCCATGATCGTATTACTTCTGTACTGTGTCTTTTTCCCAAACAGGTGCTTGTAGGATACGCTGGATACAATCACCCAGCGCTTGCCACCTCGTGGACTTTCACCAACCTGTCCCATTGTCTCGTCTATATTTTGTAATACTAATACATATTGTATCTTGTATTTCCCGCTAGGCACTTGCATACTGCTTGCTAACAACGTATGCAGGGACATTGGAGGTCTAAATTCGTTCTAAACTAAATGTAGCTTCTTTCTTTCAAAAAAATTAGAGTCCTTGCGAGAGCCTTGAAGGAGTAACCATCTGTTACTTATACCAGGGCGGGTAAGTGGTGGATAATAACCTCCAATGTCTTCCCCATATCCTTCCCCTCCTCACTTGCCTTCAGCCTCACAACATACCCCAATTGGGGATGCCATAGTCTCCAGAATGGAGCAGTTAGGATTCTTGTGAGGTGATCACATTAAAAAAATATGTTTTTTTTTAATGTTCTTTATTCAGTAAAGTTTATATATTACAGAAAATGGGTAATTTTTTGGCCATCACACTAGGCACATGCCCGTGTTGTAGTGGCCAATTTTATGTTAAGTATAAAATAAGTTGAATGAAAAACAAAATAATATAAAAATAAATAAAATAATTTATACATCTAAAACAAGTATGAAGTATAAAGGAATTAAAAATAATACAAAATATCTACATACGTTTAAGATATATGAATATAAAAAATAATTATGGAAAACAGAAAAATTAAAATAATATAAAAAGTATATGAAAGAAGATACGTATTATTGAATTAAAAATAATACAAGGAGCATGTATCAAAAAAAAAAATACAAGTACATTTGTGTAATTAAAATACAATTAAAATATAATTAAAATACAAGTACATTAAGTACAAGTGTATTTAGTTATTGTTGATTGCACTTTTTTTGTTGACATATTGCACGTGAATTTTAGTTCTACTCATAATAAGGTCAATGTTGGTTTTGGAATTGTCATTTAATTATTGATATATCTTGATATCCGACAATGTTGTGTAAATTATTTAGGTGCTGGATAGCTGGTGGCAGCAAAATTTCTTTGTTTTCGAAAATATCATGAAGACGGGGATCATTTGACTGCTGGACACCTGGGAGTAGTGATATATTATCTGGGTATCCGACGAGCCTGTAGGGTGAACTTGTATATGTCTACCATCATGAATTTATGAAAGCAGTATAAACTCTTGATGCTTTGAATAATTTTTTTGATGAACATCTGGTGTCAGCAAAATATTTTTTGTATCCAACATTAATAAGTTTCGTCATCAGTCGGAATAATTCAACATGACATTGGTCAGATAATCGTATCTTCCGTTAGATTTTTTTCTCGAATTATCGTCACATGTCTGTTTTTTATGTGATTGTTTGTGGTCTGGATGAGGAACATACACCAGGACAATTTTAAAAATTAAATAATGTAGTCTCAAGTTACAGTTTGGCAAGAAAGTGTAGAAAATAAATGATGGCGCTGCGATCGTTTTTTAGGTTTTAAATGGCAACACCAAGATGGCTCATAAGACAATGAATGCATGTTTTTAAAAACACTTCGGCCAAAATGCATATTTCATAGCGTATTTGTACTTTCAAAAATTTTGCACAAAAAACTGGAATTTAATGGAAGTAAAATAAAACAAAACAAGTTTTAAGCGGGCGTTTATTTCGAAATAAAAACTTAGGTACTTAAAATTTTGAGTCTATTAATTAAACACCCGACATTATTGTCTTCTTCCTGATGTGATTCTTCTTCGTCTGTATCTTCATCTTCATCTAAACGTATTATCAGTTCATCGATATCAACATAATAGTACTGCCTCGTGCATAATATTCTGCCTCAATTTTCATCACGTGTTTTGCAACATTTTTTCCAATCATCAGCACTTTTATGCTATTACATATTATTATTATGCTATTTTCCTTTTTCCCGGTGTTTCAAATTTTCCTTCTGCCTTTTCCCCTTCCTTGACGATTCATCTTACTGTTGATTCAGATTTAACTGTGTGTGGAAAACATCATTAAAATTATTATTTTATAGAAAGTAATTTAATATTTTAAAAAACACACTAGATAATATTCATTTAGAAAGAAAGAAAGATAAAATTAAGAAAAAAGTTACATTTGTATGAGTTTAGAAATTGCACTTTTTTTTAAATTGAGTTATTCCCTTTTTCCCGTGGCCGCATATCAACTGTCAAATAGAAGTGTCAAATTCAGATTTTTAAGCCTAACCTCAAATTAGATTGTAATGATTATAATCGTTCGAAAATTGGCATAAATCTTGTAATACTAATGAATTTTATTAAAAAAACTATACTAAATACATTGACGTATGATATCTAGACAAGCCCTGTGAAATTCAAAATGACGCAAGAAGCCAGCAAAAGCAGGCTCAAGGCCAATTTATGAAAAAGTGCCTGCATTGTTTTGCACCGTTCAGATCGCATAGTGCTTTGTGTTGTATCTTTTATCGGTCTACAAGATCTACACTGAAACTAATTTGTGTGTCAGCCGTCCGGACCGAGTTAATTTTTTTAAAACACAAAAATATACCACTTCCGAATATTGTACAAGGTACACACCGCGGACTTTATTTTTGAAAATGTAGTCAGCTAGAATACAACAAAAAAAAATACCTTACAGATGTCTTTTAGGCAGCGTTTCAATGAATGTAATCATGTTAAAGAAATTACTTTTGGTCGAGCAATATTTCTGACGTCATGCCACGTAGCCCGGTTCGTTCACTAATACATTGACATACAGGCTCAAAACAAAACATAACGGCTTGTTTAAAATTAAAAGACCACATCTTGTCACACACTGAACGCCCTCGGGTTATTTCTTCAAGCGACTTAGCGAGCGTGTACGGCTAGTTTATACCAAGTAGGAGTGATAAATTCAACTCCACAATACGTGTCGCGTGATATTCAAGGCATCTGATTGGTTGATGAATGTCAAAACTACATAATGGGATTTGAGAACGAACTTTGTGTTTTAGGAACTGGCTTCTCTAGGCTTTTTGAGCGAGGCGGTGGAATACGATGAAGAGTTGTATTGTTAACATTAATATCATGGCGTCATTATTCACAGGCAAGTTAGTTAGGTAGGGCTTATCTAGACTTAATTGATCGAAGACTAAATACCATTCATTTTTGCAGTTCGTTTGTAAACATTTTCCAAATTAGATAGGAGCTTTGTCGCGCGATATTCAGCTAGGCAGCATTAAAAAACGCAGTATATAACTTCTCTTGCACCACTACGTATTGGTTTATTAATTTGAATTCAATTCAAACAATGCACAGGCAAACAATGTTTTTTTTTTATTCAACGAGCGATTTTCAGTGTCTTCTTACCTTCTACACGATTTAAGTCAGTAAAGCCAAGAGCCATACGAAATATCATTGACAAATCAAGTATTTCGGTGTTACCATAGTAATGAAAAAATTTAGTTCCAAAATAATAAATTTCTACACTTTCTTGCCAAACTCTACTTAACTTACTCAAAAGTCTTTTGTTAAGTACTTCCCTTTCCTCATTACTTATTTTTCACCACCATTCCTTGTTAATAAAACAACTATTATAAATATGTTCAAAATGTATAAAAAATTTAAGTTTTTTTTTAATAAAAAATAAATAAAACAATGTGAAGCCCATTCCCAAATTCGGCCCTTATCTCCTGGTGTCTGCCCTCCCCCCGCACGATGGCCGCTTTAACACGTCTGTATCCCTACTTCCCGGCGGCCACAAATTTTTAGAGCTACACTGGATATGCCTGTCATAAACGCTTCGAAATACTATTGCCGCTTCCTTTTTTTTTCAATCATACTTCCATGGTCACACCCGTGATGTGAAATCAGTATTCGGCGAAGAAATTAATAAGCCGCCCGACCATATATCTAGGACATTCATACACACACATTCTTTGATTGTCTATCTTTATCACACAGGAATAAACTTTTGAATTTAGAAATTATACTGAAAACCGCTGAAAACAAAAGAGTGTTGCTTGCTTTTCACATTATATTGTAAGTATGTGAGACTATGGCGAGTCTATTTATAATATACTAGCTGGGTTACCCGGCTTCGCTCAGGACAATAAGATAGTGTTCTGGAATGTTGCACTTAAAACTTCAAATGTTTAAGGGAGGTTTGCAAGAAATCAGTAGAAATTCGGAGAACCGTCTCTTAAAGTCTTGTTTAGGATTTGATCAAGGAAACATGGAGGCCTTCGAAGGCCCCCCAGACTCAGAGTCCCGTGTGAACTGAATAAAAAGCTTGTAAAATTACATCAACTTCCTAAACTAGTGGGGGGGCTCATTCTGCTTTGCCGCTCCGGGCCTCTGACGGGCTTAGTCCGCCACTTCACTTTACCCTTTTCTAACTTCTAACTCTGATTAACTAAAAAAAAAATTCTACTACAACGAAATTTTATTCATAATTACTCATTTTTTTACTACATCACGAAGGTATGCCATCACCCCCCATTCAATAAGAAAAAATATACGAATAAAATACAATACAATAACTCTTTATTGCACATAAAATGACATATTCATAAAAACAAAAATATGTAAAAAAAAAAAACAGTACAATGAGCGGTCTTATGTGATTTCTTCCAGACAACCTTGATTCGAAGAGAAACAAAGAATTTTAGCAAGCAGATAGTGTTATAGCCACGTTGGGCGGCAGTGTTATAGCACCCGTTGGGGCCAGTGTTATACAGTCACTCCCCGGGGGGGGGGGGGGGGGGGAAGTAAGTTGCTAGACGGGGGAACAAGTGTTAAGCAGACCCCCCGGGGGTCATATGCCTGGGCTTGAGACGCTCATCTCAGGGGAAGGAATCGGCCACACTCATCGACTATTTACTCCAAATGAAACAGAACTTAGTTACAATTCAGTTTATTCCCAATATGCATGGATAGAACAATAACCAGGACAGGAAGTATGCGGTTTAAGACCTAGCCTTGGAAGAGAGCTAGTAAAAGGACTACTGATTCTGGGCTCGAAAGGACTATACGAAAGTTAGGAACCTCACGTGACGATGGGCGGCGGCAGGCAGCTTCCCTGCGTGGTGGGTGGGTCTGGAGCTATGCTCACAGACCGGGCCATGGTAACCTGGCAGTAGGCGGCAATGGGCTGCTCTTCAGCGTCAAGGGCGGACTGGAAGCGGCATTTAAGTGGGCTGCTCGTCAGCGACAAGGGCGGCTAGAAGCGGCATGCTCGTCAGTCGACAAGGGCGGCTAGAAGCGGCATGCTCCTAAACCGGCGGCGGTTAAGTGGCTGCTCTTCAGCGTCAAGGGCGGACGGGAAGCGGCATGCTTCCAGAGCGGTAGTTAAATCGGAACCGGTGTTATCACAAATACTCGGGGCGTAGGCCGAGACTTAACTATGGGCGCGACGAAGCGCGGCAAGCCGCCGTTGTGTTATCGGAGAACCTCTCCCAGTCCCGATCCAAACGTGTCTGTCCGTCCCGTCCCGTCTTCCGGTCCCTTGCCTGTGTCGAGAGAGTGGGGGGGAAGGAATACTTGTGCCCATATATGGTGATTTGCCGTGAAAACGTCTTCTTATTGGCCCGTTACACATCGCCTGTGTCGTGCCCATATATGGTGATTTGTCGTGAACCGTCTTCTTATTGGCTCGTTACACATCGCCTGTTGTGATCATCCAAGGCATGCGTGATTGCAATCACGTTAAGCGTGCGTGGACTATATCCGCTTGCTGGCTTATGTAGTCCGTTCGGAGAATTATGGGCGACCCATAACAATAGGTAGTGCACACTAAAGCTTGTACAGTTTGTCAAATAAGAGTAGAAAATAAATGAGGGCGCCACCGTTGCCCAAATGGCAATACTAAAAATATAATCATGGTGTTAATCTAAAGCTGTGTAATCTACATTTTTATAAAAAATTAAAAAGGCATAAAAGTGAAAAAAAAATCATTGCAATACAGATACCCACTGATCTCAAAATTAGAATTGTATATAGGTATATTATTATTATACGTTTGCAATTTTGTGTTAACATTATGAAGAATAACGATATTGTAATAAAATATAAAGCACACTTTAGAAATTGCTCACATTTATTTAATATTAGCTTAAGTACCTAGCGTTGCCTGGAATTTAGATCATGCCTCTAATTTTAGATCTGAATATATTTAACTCATTCAGATCTAAAAGTAGTGTAGCTAAACTCACCATTAATGATTCTTCCTTTCCACCTACTGTTAAATTCAAATCTATATTCAATTAAATGAAAGCCAATCACTTTGTACCTTCATAATAGTGCTTCTTCGATTTAATTTTTTTTTTAGAACAAAAATGTTTTTTAAATGTGTGTACAGTGTTTTGGTTTTTCAGTGTCATTGCACTTTTAAAGTATATTTGACAGATAAATTGGTGTTGCCAGCCTAAAAATTTCTTAGTTCCGTTTTTTATATTTTCTACTCTTATTTGACAGACTCTACATATTGATATTTTAAGCATATAATTAGAAATAAAAGCAAAAAAAAAACAAAACCATTGCCAATATAAACCACACACGGCACCTGTAATCATATCCCCATTGATACGAAGGAAAGTAAAGTAAAATACAACTATGTTTAAATATTTGTTTTAATTATTGACTTTTTATTTATTATTTGTGTGTGATGTGAACAGTTATTGGGTTATAACCTAATTATTATAATTTGTGGTTTTCTTTAACGCATGTAATGTTATTAACCTATAAATGTTCGTAATAAAAAATAAAAAATATTTAAAACATCTTGAAAGCTGACTTTTTCCAAAATGGGTGCCGGAGTTGCTCACTTATTGTGAGTCGAACCATTGACGCAAGTTATTTTTTCTTGGGGCGCGGGGCCCCGCATGTTGCCTACTCTGCCTTAGGGATAATCCGGTACTGGCTGCGGGCCTCCGTGAGGTTTTTTATCCAGTAAAGACTTTTTCCTCACGATGACACTAATTGTAACTTAAATTCAGTCAAATAAATACGACCTTCAGAAGGTAATAGTAAAAAGGCCAAATGAGCCGTAGTACTAGCAGCTAGAAACATGAAAGGGTATTGCAAAGCCCTAGCTAGTTAGAGGATTACGAAAGAATCCGTAGAATCAAAAAAAAAATCAATTTAAATTCAGTCAAGTAAATACGACCTTCAGAAGGTAATAGTAAAAAGGCCAAATAAGCCGTAGTACTAGTAGCTAGAAACATGAAAGCGTATTGCAAAGCCCTAGCTAATTAGAGGATTACGAAAGAATCCGTAGAATAAAAAAAAATCAATTCAAGCAGTTCGTCTGCAGCTCGCCCTTGGCTAGTACACTCTCTTAGTTGCGCCTCGTCCTTTCGCACGACCCTCTAAGGAGTATTCTACTTCCATAAGCAAAGCACCAACCAGACCCCGACTGCTGCCTTGGCTGCCCTTCGTCCTATGGTACGACCCTCTAAGCAGAACACAGTCGCCGCCGCCCGTTACCATAACGGCACGAGTCAGTTTTTGTTGTTCCCAAAGACTAATAAGCAAGGTTTCCTCCGATCCCTTGCTCAGTTAATTATTATTGTGATTTGATACACTGTGACAATTTTTACTGTGGAATGTAATGATAAATTATTTCGAAATAACGAAAATTTTATTTCGCAATACGATAAAAATAATGTTTTTAGTGGGAAAAAAAAAATTTCGTATTTTTTAAATTTACAGGGGGTTAGCATTTATCAAAAATAAATCCGAAATCAGACCCTTTATATATGTTTTACAAAATATTTTCAAATGATGAAGACCCTTAAAAATACTCTGGAGGTTTTTCTTTAAGACGGCATACGTAAATTTAAAAAAAATCAAGAATAGGGTTTTGGTTTAATTTTTTCATAAACCCTAAATTCAATGTTTTTTAAAATTCAAATTACAAAACGTAGGTTAAGTTTATTAGAAAAAACGAAACGACAACAACATGTTAAAATCTGTCTTCATTTTTTAAAGATAATTTTATAATTTTAAACTTCTATTTAACAATAACATAGGGGATTTTTAATTACTAGCAAATGCTCTCTGTCGTGTGGCGCCGTTTTTTCTTTCTGCTTACGGTACGATTTTAAACTAAAAGCTTTTTTCAAATTATTTCAAAAGATGGCAGTAATCAAACGCGGTTAGAATCTAAGATATTATTATGGGAGTTCAAAAAATCATAAAATTCGTGTGAAGTAATTTATGGATGGCCCCTTATGAAGTATTCACAATAAAAATAAAAAGCTACTTTATTTATTTTTGTTATGTAGACCTATCACTAGGTATTTATGGGGTCTACATGCATAACAATCTGAATTCTGAAATGTGGTCTTTCAACAGGGTCATTTAGGTACCTTACCGTGCACAAATCTTGCAATTGCCACGTGGTGTGTTTGTCTTGTAAAAAAATGTTTTTTTTATGTATTTATAGTACCTACGTCAAATGTGTTGAGTACCAATACCAATACCATATTTACGGCATGTTCCAGAGTGGAAGATACCAGTATCGCCCTGGTGTAAGACCACCGAACAGAATTGAAACGTTACTTGAAATGGCTTTAGCCGTGTTTGGTGACCAGATCTGAATAGTCAGGTACTTCAGCCTCACAACATACCCCAATTTGGGGATTATAATTGACAACATATCACAATCTCACTGGCTCCAGACGGGATCAGTTGGCACTCTTGTGCAGTATTCACATAAATGTTTTTTTTTAAATCTTCAAAACGGTCAAGGTATAATTTGGGAGGCGGGTAGGAAAGGAAGGGAGGAGGTTCTGGGAAGATAAAGGTATGTGGGTTGGGTAGGAATCTGGGGGTAGTATGTCCAGGAGTTAGGACGTTTGAATCCATCCCTCCCGCTGCGGTCCAAGGCGATTTTCCAAGAGATTCTGGCTGGAGAGGATAAAAGGCCTCCTTCAACCATTCTCTCCTGATCTGGCCTGCCATGCACCCATACCCACCTCCCAAATTTATTGGATAACCAACAAGAGGTTCGTTACGTTTGGTGACTTTGCAGGGGTGCCCGGGTTCTTGGGGTAAAGTTTGTTTAAGTGACGGATGCTTTTGCCCACCTACTACGTGGTGGGCCGGATCGGGACAGAAAGGTTGAGGGAGACCTTTTGACCCATCGCCTTGCAGCGCAGTGGAAGGGACGGATTCACACGTTCGTCACACCTGACTCCCAGATTCCTACCCGCCACACATACCTTTTTCCTTCCCAGTCTGACAGTCTTGACAAATCGTGCAGTCCTAGTCGTGACAAATTTTAAACAACAATTGTATTTAAAAAAAAAAAACGCAAATACTTTATTTTATTGGCTCCATGACAGTTGATATCTTTGACAGTTGGTCCCCGACAGTTGATCCCCCGACAGTCAATCCCAACAGTTGATCCCCTAAAAGATTATTTCTTCAAATAAGTATGCCATATGTCTCGCCAAGTGATTCGCTACGTTTGGTGAATTATCAGGGGTACCCGAGTTTTTAGAATGAGGTTTGTCTAGGAGGTGTTGGTGGTGATTGCGTTTCCTCACCTATATTTGCATGTGTGTGTGAGTGTGTGTGTGAATCAACGATGACAACGTCTGCGGTTGAATATAAACATAACAAATGATACCACCAACGATAATTAAAACACATTTTTAATGGTTCCCGGGGCAGCGGCACCCACACTCTTTTCCCAAATTTATTGGATAACCAACAATAAGAGGTAATCTAAACGAAATTATTTAAAAATAATATATTGTGGAATAACACAAATTAATCAAATAAAATGTAGATAGGTACTTGCGCACGCCGAAATTTGAACTCGTGACTTCCGGATTCGTAGCCAAGGATCGTAACAAGGTTAGAAATAACTTCAACCACCAAGGTTTGGAATATCGATACGCTTTCAAATGTTCTAGGTAGTAGGAATGTATTATTATTATTTCGACCCTTAGTCGAAAGACTGCCATGTGGTTATAGATATATACAATGCGGGTCTCAATGGATACATCAAATGTTTTTATGGTCCGTTTTTATTTTTAGTAATCGGCTAGTAGAAGTGTTGACTGGCGAGAGGTTCAAATCCCAGAGCATCCAATATATTATAAAGGAGAAAGTCTGTCGGTTAAGTCGGGCGGTGTGGAATTGATTTGTATGCAAATCTACAGTTTTATGCCGAGGTTAATGAAATTTTGCACATGTATATCAATTAATAATAATTAAAAAATATATATATTTTATTACAATATAATATTATTACGCGAACCTTACATGTGAATATTTTCGTGATTTAAATTAAACACTTCTTGTTTATGTTTTCTTCTACTTTTATTTAAATAAATAAATAATATACATATGTGGGTAGGAATCTGGGGGCAGTGTGCTACATACCCCAATTACCAAACACACAACATACCAAAATATATAACGATTATAATGACTTCAGACGGAAATATAAAATGTTATCGTTATCCGTTGTTAGTTTTTTACGAGTTTTTTTGTCTTGAAAGCTGTTGATTTTGTCCACCTACTACGTGGCGGGCCGGATCGGGACAGAAAAGTTGAGGGAGACCTTTTGACCCATCGCCCTGCAGCGCAGTGGAAGGGATGGATTCCCACGTTCATCACACCTGACCCCCAGATTCCTTCCCGCCCCACATACCTTTGACCTTCCCATAACTTCCCCTTTCCCTAAAAAGACCCTCTGCACGGCATCCGCAAAGATTACATAGGCCCTAAAGGTTTTTTTTTCTCAGGGCCTCCTGTGCGGAGATAATTTAAAGAAAGGTCCCACGTCCTTCAGCCTCACAACATACCCCATCTGGAATATCGATAGGTACCTACGCTTTCATATGTTCTAGAATTATTACCCTCGGTCGGAATTTTGCCATGTGTAGGTAGACATGCGGGTACATGCAATTCGGGTCTCGATGGAGCCATAAAATGTTTTTATGCTCCTTTTTTCCGTGTTTTTTAGCGACATCTTTCGAAAACAACCCAAACTTTTTGAAACCAAAAATATTCCAAATTTATCGAAAGGACCATAACGTCCGCTAGAGGCTCTCGATGTAGTTTTGTGTGAAATATAGTACCGATTATAATCCAACTTAAATGAATAACATTTAACCAACAATTGTGTTACAGTTTTTCATTATTGAATAGTTTCGTAGCTTCTTCCATACAACCGTTATACAAAATGACAACACTTGTTGAAAATAAAAGAAAAACTTTTGGTGAGTGATGACGTCACACGATTCACCATACATACGGTTTCCAGTGATCTTGAAAAATTAAAACTTTGACAATTATTTTAACTATAAAAACTAACTCTAAAAAAAATATGCAGTTATTTAAGTTAGTTCATTATTCATTACAAAAATAAAAAAAATTGGATAGGAGTTCCTCATGTAATTATTCTAATACCTAGAAAGAAAATAACTAACTAACTAACCATCACGCCGTTTCCCCGAAGGGGTAGGCAGAGAGGACGGACCGCCACACAACTCGATCTTGGCACACACTCTTTGCCTCGTTCACATTCATACATCGTCTCATACATGCTCTTCTATTATTCCGACTCTTCACATGGCCCGACTCAAGAATCTGATTCACTTGGTCGTGCCATGTGTTCTTCGGGCGTCCCCGACTTCTTCTACCATTCGCATTTGTATCATATATTCTCCTTACACTCCTTTCCTCGTTCATTCGCTCTACATGCCCAAACCATCGGAGAATCCCTTTCTTAATCTTACACATCACGCTTACATCAGCCTTGCATTCTTTGCGGATATCCACGATCTCTCACGATTTTACCACACATTCGCCTCAGGGATCTCATTTCTACAGCATTCAGTCTGCTTTCATCCTTCCTCTGCCAGTTCCATGCCTCACTGCCATACATCAGGGTAGGTACCAGCATTTCATTATGGACGGCTAGTTTCGCGTCTTTGGACAGTTTTTTATTACCGCCAACGGCATTCAGTCCTCCATTAATGGAGTTACCGGCATTCACCCTTCTTTCAATATCTCTATCAGCCTTCCCATCTTTCGTAAACATACTACCCAGATACACAAACTCATCCACCTGCTCCAAGTATTCATCATTCACAACTATATTGCATACTGTTTTCGTACTCTCTCTTTCAAACACCATGACTTTAGACTTACTTAAATTCATCATTAACTCATTCTTCATACATACTTCGTTCATCCTAGACACGAGAGACTGTAGATCTTCCATACTGTTAGAAATTAGCACCGCATCATCAGCATACAATAGGCAACATACTTCCAGATTACTCAATTTCGCGGCCAATCCCATCTCTTTCAATTCTTGCATACAATTATCCATGTATAGATTGAATAACCACGGTGACATTACGCAGCCTTGTTTAACACCTTTTGTGATGTCAAACCACTCCGTAAAATCGCCGTTCACCCTAACACATGCAACGCTTCCCTCATATAGCGACGCAATTGCCTGAATGAGCTTCGTATTCACTCCGTACTTGGACAACACCTTCCATAGCTTTTTCCTGTCAACTCGGTCGTACGCTTTATGTAGATTTACAAAGGCACAGAAGAGTTTCTGGTTTTTTGCAAGAAACTTCTCAGTGAGCATACGCAATGAGAAAATTTGGTCCATGCACCCCCTTTCACTCATAAAAGCACCTTGCACATCCCATATTTTATCCTTTGTTTCCATTCTTACCCTTTCAATCAATATTCTACCATACAGCTTGCCCACTGAACTAAGAAGGCTAATAGCCCTATGATTCCCACATTCCATACGTGACCCTTTACTTTTGTATAATGGCATGATTACAGCCCTTCTCCAATCTAATGGCGTATAACCCTCCTTTAAACATTGGTTAAAAAGTCTGCACAGCCATTTGAGAATAATACGACTATCTCCTTTAAAGTATTCGGCAGCAATATTGTCGAAACCCACAGCCTTGCCACTCTTCATGCATTTAATTGATCTTTTTATTTCATCCATACTGATTTTGGTAACATTCACTCCATCATCGTTCATAACCGATTCACCGCTGGGATCACAACCACTCGGGTTACTTTCGAAGACTTCCTCGAAATATTTCATCCATCTCTCTTTAATTTCATTCTCATTCGTCAACATTTGTCCATCTTTCGATTTTATCACTTTCATGTTTCCGTTCTCTGGTCCACTCCGGGATCTTTTGACCTCCTTCCAAAACAGTTTTATGTTTTCTTGGAAGTGGTTTGTCATTTTGATTCCCTCTTCTTCTTCCAGGTGTTTCTTTCGTTCTTTCACCCCAACACTATCTCTTTTCTTGCATATCTTATACACTTCTTTCGCTCGATCTCTCTCTTCGCTTGAAACACTGCCAATCGCTATCAGACGTAACCATGCTTTCTTCTTCTCTGAGACCAGTGCTTTGATCTCATCATCCCACCATGCATCACATTTTTTCCTACCTTGCTTACTTATTCCACACACATCTCTAGCAGATACGCATAGACTCACCTTAATGTGGTTCCATGTTTCCTCTATGCTTAGACCGTCCATTTCCTTCTCATTCAATCTCATTTCTGCACAATTCTCATATTCACTTCTGACATAATCGTTTTGTAATTTTTCTATTTTGACTCTTGTTGGAGCTGATACCGTTTTCACCTTAGAGCGCCAGCCGCGAAAGAGGTTTACTTTAGACACAACCAGAAAGTGGTCGGTTTCAAAAATAAATAAAAAAAACTTTATTGTCTTGTAAATATACACCCCAGATTTTGAATGGTTTGTACCGTAAGCAGGTTTGTCTAACGGGCTTGTGCACCGCCATCTTTATTTTGCAAGATGGCGGTGGCTTGTGTAATTATTTGAATACCTAGAACGAAAATAAATAAAAGAATGCGCACGCGATTTTCTTTGCAAGATATTCATCACAGGATTTGAATGGTTTGTATGGTAAACAGGGTTTGTCTAACGGGTTTTGGTAATTATTTGAATACCTAGAAGCCTAGAACGAAAATAAATAAAAGAACGCGCACGCGTTTTTCTTTTTAAAAAGATATACATACATTATACACAGTGGCGCAGTGGGGGGGGGGGGGGACCGCCCCGGGTGCCACCCGGCGGAGGCGTGACACCCCCCCCAATCACAATTCAAATGAGTCGAAATAAGTGTTTGCACCGCCATCTTGTGGTGTTTGTCAACTTTAGTGAGGGGGGGAGGGGTGACACCAACCACGTTAACCGCCCTATCCGCCCCGGGTGCCACCCATGCTAGCTACGCCACTGATTATACATCCCAGGTTTTTAATAGTTTGTATGGATTACGAGTTGTCCGGTCACCCATTTCTTCGCATGGAATCTGTCACGTCATGATCACGTCTGTCACCTTGACAGCTGACGACCGCTTGATCACGGCAGCTCCCTAAATTAGTAGATGGGTGGTTTGGTATATTTATATTTGTAAAAAGCATTAATAACTTTGTGGCTCGCCATAATTTACAATAAAAACACATATACATTTGTTGTAGACAACTCTTATTTTATAAACACTCTACCGGTTTCAGAAGCACCCTTCCTTCGTTATAATATTCTCCTGACGAAGGAAGGGTACTTCTGAAACCGGTAGTGTTTATAAAATAAAAGTGGTCTACAACAAATTTATATGTGTTTTTATTGGTATATTTATGATTAGTAGGCAATTAATAGGAAGGAGAGTGGCGTATCATCGTGTATCATTTTCAAATATTGCCTGGCCTGGCTCTGGCTAGCAGATCACGGCATATCATCTTTGCCACACCCACATTCATAACACATCATCTGTCTGGTGTGATAGGTTTGTATGGGATTGTCCGCTCAAAAAATGTGTGCTGCGTATAGCTTAGTCTGACAGTAGCATAAAATAGAGTCTGTCAAATAAGAGTAGAATATAATATAAAAATGGAACCACCATTTTTGTAGGCTGGCAACACCAATTTAACTGTCAAATATTATTTTAAAGCGAAATTACACTGAATGTATAGAACACAGTAAACCACATTTTAAAAAACATTTTTATTCATGACATCAATTTGATTAAAAGGTGTTTTATAAAGCGGTTTGCTTTAATTTCATTTTTTAACTTCAATACTTTTAGGTCTGAATGAGTTAAATATATTCAGACCTAAAATTAGAGACATGATTAAAAAGCCCGGGCAACGCTAGGTACTTACGCTAGTATTAAATTAAAGTGAGCAATTTCTAAACTGTGCTTCATATTTTATTACAAAATCGTTATTCTTCATTATGTTAATTATATTTTATTACAATATCGTTATTCTTCATTATGTTAATTATATTTTATTACAATATCGTTATTCTTCATTACGTTAACACAAAATTGCAAAGGTATAATATACCTACATGCAATTCTAATTTTGAGATCAGTGGGTATCTATGCTGCAATGAAAAAATATTTTTTCCACTTTTATCTTTTTTATAAAAATGTAGGTCACACAGCTTGCTTTAACACCATGAGTTGAGAATGTGTTTAGTATTGCCATTTGATCAACAGTGGCGCCCTATGTCTTCTACTCTTATTTGACAAACTGAGTTCTATTCTTCTTGTCACGTTGTCACAACCTAGTACCTACTGCATAAATATACTAACCCCACCTACTGCCTACTAGGAAATTAGGAAATGAAGGGACGAAGTCCACGGGCAGGCTTGCTATTTCTTGGTGAATTCCCCAAATTGTGGGAAATTTTAAAGTTTTTCGAGAAATGGATATTTGTAAGGAAAATGCGAGGATTCTGGCCATTTTTTTTAATATTCAACCACATTGAAAAATAATATATACATAATTGTGATAATCTAGTATAATTTTTTGCGCGGTGAATAAAAAAAAAATTTCATCCTGAAAGAAAGAAAAAAACCGATTTTTTAAAATTTAACATAAGGAGTCGTCCATTAATCACGTGATGTTTTTTAGCAACTTTTTGACCCCCTCCCCCCCCTGGTGATATGTGGTGAGGTTTTAGGCTAACTACCCCCCTTCCCCCAAAATCACGTGTATTTTTTTAAATACAAAGTATAGGACGTTCACCTTTAGAAATCGTGCGTTGAATGAAAAATAAATACACGTGATCCCCCTCCCCTCGTGATGTTTCATAATTTTTTTTCGACCCCCCCCCCCCCCTTTCGAGCCTCACGTGATTAATGGACGACCCCTAACATAGGGGTGGACATGTGGTTCCAAAATATAAAGGCGAAATAATGGATTGATTCCGTCAAACGTTTGAAGTGGGCAACCACCCTTCGACCAAGTATGGCAACCACCTATGAATTGTAACCGCTCGTCCTTTATAAATTTAATTTGAGGGAGGCAGGAATTTAATGCAGTAAATTCTTAATTTTCTTATAATTGAATCCCAATATAAAGAGTATAAAATTACGTAAAAATGACAAAAAAGTATAATGCACAGTAAAATTGTCATTAGGCATTCCCATCTTTTGTTTCATTTTGAAGGTAAAGAAACTTGTGGGGAATTTGAACATATGCATATTGGCAACCCTATCCACAGGCGAAAAACACGACAAACACGAACAAAGTTCTTTACCAGCGTGAATGGTTTATTTATGTTACCAGATATTTATGTATGGTTACCAGCCAAATCGTCAATCTTCGGAATAATATTTGCGGCTTGTGAGGTTATTTGCTCAGTGCTTCTGGAAAAAAATATAACTGGAAATGGAGGTAAATAAGTGGCAATGCTTAATAGAATATTTCATGATTTATTATGTTCAAATTCAAATAACTTTTTCCTTACACAGATCGAAATTATGAACGTGTTTGGATCCAAATCCATTGGACGTATTCATGCGAAGCCCGAGGAAACTATTCAAGATGTGAAGGAGAAAATATTTGTTTTAAAAAAGAGCCTTATGCCTGATCGTCAATCCATTCGCATGGAAGTCAAAGGCAAAGCATTGAAAGATTCTGACGTCCTCAAAACCCTAGGCGTTTCAAACTTAGGAAAGTTGTACGTGAAGGATCTGGGACCGCAAATCTCCTGGAAGACGGTCTTCCTTGTTGAATATGCTGGACCCCTGGCTGTGTATTTGTGGATGTACCAGAGGCCATGGCTCTTCTATGGAGACGTATCTTCTCCAATGAGCACAGTTGCCAAGTAAGTGGTCCATAGACACATTGTAATTACTAACGCCAGGAAGGTACATACAGTATTGTCTACATACTAAACATTATGTTGAAGTACCCATTTTTAAAGAGACCAAGGTGTAAACCTATGTCTCTAGAATTTCCGGGAGTCATAGCTATAACACATTATACATAAAATATCAATCTGACGCTTTGTACATCAGCATTATCGAATGGGCTCAGTGACACTAGTTCTCAGGGCATCTAGGCATAGCATTTCCAAACCAATCTGTCCAAGGCTTGCAATCTGACCATCAATTTAAGCGATTACAGATTACATGCCTATGTTATGTCAGGCCTTTATACCATTTTTACTATTACAATTTAGGCTTTCATATGTGTGTAACTTTGCGAGAAATTCTCCACAATCAATATTGAAAACAAACAACTTTCTATGTTGTACATGGCGCATAATCAAATGGATAGTTTCATCTATTGAAAGAATTTTCATCCATTCATTTAGGTCAAGAAGAAAGTGTTTCACTGGTCAGTTAGCCAATATTAAAAAAATCATATATAGGTACTATACAACAAAACTAATGAAGTTATTATTTTAAAATAATAAATTGAATATTCTAAAACAGGTTTTTTAGTAGAATTATTCTGGTAGCAAAATTTTAATAATGTATGAAGCTTAAATGTAATTAACCTGCCAATCATGGCCTTGGCTCACCTTTGTTCAATAATACCAACCCAATGAATGCTTTGCTTACATAATGTTAACCTTTAGCACCTTATTTAAAGTGTTTTTCTAACTATTTGCTGTACCTACTTATATTGCAATCAATTTACGACCAATGATTTTGCTTTATGGTTTTAAATTTCTACAGGTATAGTATATACTGTTAATAGACACAATGTAATTTGTCTCTCTTAACCCACATAGACTTTTTTAATAATTTTTTTTAATGTGAATACTGCACAAGAGTCCCTATTGCTCCCAAACGTCGGGAGCCAGTGAAACTACGGCATACCCAAGTAATTGTGAGGCTGAAGGTAGTGTGGAAGGGAAGGAGATAGGGAAGAGGATTAGAGAGAAGTACTTGGCTATTCAGATCTGGTCACCAAACACGGGTAAAGCCATTTCAAACATCGTTTCTATTCTGAATGGTGGTCTAACAGCAGGATTTGTAATTAATGAATTGAGAAATAACACAAATTGTGATATTTAATTAAATGAAGACAATATTAGCGAAACTCAATCGAAAATCTGGAGAGAGAAAAATCAGAAAAAGACATTGGCACCTCTGGGGCTCGAACCCAGGTTAATAATTGTCTTCATATTGTAATATTGTCTTCATTTAATTAAATAAAAATTATTTGCTGAACCTGCAACCTCCCGATTTCTAGTTGAAAGCCTTATCCCTCGACCTTAGAGGCATTGATGGCCACATTTTTGTCAATAATTTTAAGGCAGGAAATGGAAACAATGCCTCACACACTTAATAAAGATGGCTTTGGGTGAGCCAATTCACCCTGTAGTTAATTTGTTGTACAGATGATTTTCTTAAATCCACCTCCGATGATACTAACTTTTTCTGTGGATTTTTATTTACTGACAGATGAAAACAATCGATGAATATTATTACGTTTCTATAACAGCATTCTTTTACTTTTTATCTATGCAATGGAGGGTAGACCTAGGGTTCAATTCTCCAATCGAGGCCACTCGCAATTAGTACATGCATTGGTCGGCTTTGGTAGTGGTTACTAGTGGTTTTTGGGGTCGAGTAATACATCCGCCAGCCAGAAAATATGGACAATATTCATAGGGCTGCCAATATAATCATCTCTTCAACCCTTTGACATTCAAGAATACATATAAATGAAACATTCAACCAAGTTCATAGAGACGACGGGTAATGTTTCATTCACAAACGGCGCATAACGAATAACTCTTGATTGCTTTTGGAGAATCGAGCCCCTGGGATGGGTCCAAGAATAGAATATCAACTGATAAAGCAAAAGGAAAATAAATAATATTTTTCTCTGGTCATAAAAAATGAAATTAAAATTGAAGTAGTCCAGTATAGAAATGGAATGTAGCGCCTTTGAATGAATTAATATTCTTTTCTTGTAGTGCGGCTGCTGCTTGCTGGACGGTTCACTATGCCAAGCGTTTGCTGGAGACCATCTTTGTCCATCGCTTCTCGCACGCAACCATGCCACTGCGGAACTTGTTCAAGAACTGCTCCTACTATTGGATGTTCACCTTGTACGTGGCCTACCATGTAAACCATCCCCTCTTCACTCCCCCCGGGCAGTTGCAGTTCTACATTGGACTGGCCGGCTTCGTGGTAAGATATTCAAAATACCTATGGTTTATTTATTATTGCAGTGGATATAACTGTACACAGAAACCCTCGCTAAGTTGTTATGAAGGTTAAACCCATAGGTTATAGAAACTTGGGAGATTGTCCATGAACCATTATTAGTATGAAACTGCGCAATCAAAAGTATCGTTCACCCATAATCCTCTAAATCGCATCTACGCCTAGCGACTCCATGCCTTTTTTCTACGTTCACACCAAAAAATTTCATTGGCTTTTGATACTCCGCTCAGTTTGGTTGTAGCTCAGGCATTGGGATACGCCGCAGGGTTTCCCAAACTGTGTTCCGCGGAATCCTAGGGTTCCGCGGAACACAGTTTGAACAATTCCGCAACAATTTGTCGGAAGAACTTAATTTAATATAATTTGCACATTATTAGTTGTATAAATATTTCACAATAGTTCTAAGTAGGTATTAGACCCTTCCGGGAAGAGAGACTAAGCTTTATGTAAGTGGAAAGGGCCGTTTATGGTGTTATCGCAGTAAACCTTCATTGTGCATACCTACTAATAAAAATCTCCGAAATTTATTACTGTGCTGTATAATACCGTGATCAGAGTCAATAATATGAACATCTGTGCGATGTGGAAACAATTACAACGGGATAACTGATCTGCACGTGTCACGAAATTTCTGTTCCCAAGGAACCCAACCATATTGTTTTCAAATCAGTTTTAGAACATCCTTGTTAGCAATTAGTCGAACTATAAACTCGCATGGTGTTGGTGAAAAAATCGTGTGAAATTAGTTTGTGGAAAATAATCGTTATCAATTAAATATCGAACGTCTAAAGGAGAACATAAACTTCATATGTAATTCATATACGTGTATATAATCTACATTTGGAAATCAAAGGTGAGAAATACAAGTCATAATCATAAATTTGTAGAAATACTTTTTTTATAAAATAATTTTTATAACAAAGAACGATTGGTACATTTTTGATAATTTTTTACAAAATTTCTCAATATTGGGAACCAATCTGTCAAATTTACAATGGATTGTAGTTTTTACGCGTTTTTATTCTACACGTCATTTCCTGGAACCAATGAATTGCGTTAAGACGGGATTGGGGGTATTCTTTTCGAAAATATAAATAAATTAAATTTGCATAAAAATGTAACGATTTTCTTAATGTACATAATATCTTAATAATGTACATAGAATCTTTCATGGTTGATAAAACTTGCTTATCTGGCAGATATTTTTACCAAGTGCAATGAAGTTAACTTATCATTGCAAGGAAAAGGTATTACAATTTTTAAATACGTGAGATAAAATTGCATCTTTTGATAAAAAATTACAATTTTGGATTTCATCAGTTCAATCTAATCATTTAGAGGTTTCCATAGAATTTTTAGAACACCTACATAACTTGAAAGCAACTCTAAGACAAGCGCCACACTTGACGGAAATTCCGTCGCGGATCTTCCGCGACGGAACGCCAATACATGTAATTGCATATAAATTACAAATAGCGGGCACACTACGCGGAAGATCGGTCGTTCCGTCGCGGACGATCGGTCGCTCCGTGGCGGACCACTCGCAGACGCGTCTGTTCCGTTCTCCGCGCACCGATCTTCCGTCAGCGGAAGATCGGTGCACGGTGCGGTGACGTCGCATTCCAGGTATTTGTATGCATCGCGCCACATTCGACGGATAATCCGCGGCGAAAGCGCACGTACAGGATGTTCGACATAGAACGATTCATTATCGAGGTGCAAAATAGAAAGAAACGAGCATGGGAAGAAATAGCAAAATTATTTTACGACAATTGGGATAGTGAAATAAAAACATCGGGAGATATAGCCGATCTAAGTTTTGTATTTTGCTTGGTAATATAGTCCTTCGTTAAATTCAGCAATACATCAAATGATTGTATGGACATTCGAATGCTTTATCTGGATAATGTCTTAGTTGCATATACAAGGTATGAAATTGCCCAATTTCTAGTCGAAGTGTATTTAAGGGATGAACCCAATATTTACGCTTTCTTTTTCTTTCTTCTTCTAATGCCTCATAAATAGCTATCACTTCTATCGGATCCATTACGACCACACCGTATAAGCGTTGGCAGTCGACGGATAATCTGCCACTGAAAATGCAGTGTTGCTGCAACCACGGAAGTTACGCGGCGGAATTTCCGTCCAGTGTGGCGGAATTTCCGTCAAGTGTGGCGCTAGCCTTATGCAATATTTTCCGAAAACTAGTAAGGACGATTCCTGGGTTCGGAATCCATTTTCCGTGACAGCCAAACCTGAAGGCTTGAGCGCAAGTGAATATGAAAATCTAATTGATTTAATTAGTAACTCGGACTTGAAACAAAATACAAAGATCAGCCTTTAAATGATTTCTGGGCGTGTTTGTCAGAAGAGTACCCCAATTTATCAAAACAAGCTATTATTGTTTTACTTCCGTTTTCTACCACCTATTTATGCGAAGCGGAATTTTCTAATTATGCTGCAACGAAGTCAAAGTGCAGGAACAGCCTCGACGCCACACCAGATATAAGAATTCAACTTACTAATATTGTGTCTGATATCAAGAAAATATGCAATTCTAGTACTCAAAATCATCAAATTCATCAATTAGGTGTTTTATTTATTCCATTTTTTGTTTATATTCCATTTTTGTTGTTGTTTATATTCCAATTTTTTGTTATTTATATTCCATTTTTTGTTCTTTATATTCCATTTTTTGTTCTTTATATTCCATTTTTTGTTGTTTATTTTCCATTTTTTGTTGTGTATATTCCATTTTTGTTGTTGTTTATATTCCATTTTTTTGTTTATATTTCATTTTTTGTTACACATATATACATTTTTTGTTATATATATTGTTTATATACTTACAGCCTTACTGTGAAAATCTGTTAAAAACCCCATGAAAATTTTATTCGATTGACAAACGGCCACGGATGTGAAAACATTACTAATTAAAAAATTGTTCTTGGAAAGAAATACACTCTTTACACAGCCTGAGAGGGTAGTTTATCTCTGTTTTCGTAATGATGTCTGAACGAAATTTGGAATTTTCCAAAGTATTTTGATTGTTCTATATATTTCTTATTTTTGAAGGTGTCGTAAAAACAAATACCATTTATAAAAACTAGATAAAATTACCTTTTAGATTTTTGTATTTGAAATACACTTTAGTTTAAAAAAACTGCCATATTTTAAGATTCAAACACAGAAAAAATGGAAAAAAAAATTCTTACCAAAACATTTTTGATGAAAGTGTACAGAAATTAAAAAAAATCAAAATAAAAAAAAATACAGTCCTTTTATACAAGGTGTCCGGAAACTCGTAGTACAAGCGGGAAACTGGGGATTCCCCATCACATTTGGAGTCGATTTTGTGGTATAACTTTTTTTGATTTGAGCTTTCGTTTTCGAGAAAATCGAGTCAGAAGTTGATTTTTTTTTTTGGTCAAATTCTTGAAAATTATTACCGACGATCATAGTACCTAACTAATAAAAACAATTTAAAAGAAAACCAAACAAAGAAATCGGTATTTAAAGCATAATTTTGAAATTGCCCATCAATTAATTCAACATAAAAATAAAATGTTCGCTCGTTCCACGGTTAAACACAGCTGTTACTACATATTCGCAGCTTCTGTTAAAATAACAATGCAAAATTAGCTCTATCTCTTTCTACGCTAGGTACAATCAACACGTGAAAGAAGAGACGAGATAGCGTTTTCGATATTTCGTAAACAGGTACCATACGGACGAACTAATAATTAAAGGGCGCTCCACACGGCACTGCATGCAGGGAATCTTCCGCAGAGTCCCTGCAAATTGGGTGGTTAGTAGTCCGAACCGCCTGCCGTATTATTATTTACCCTCTTCGAATTCTCAGTCGGGTCAGCCGCAGAGGGTCCGCCTCCAACTTGCGACCAATCTGCCGGAATGGAGATGTTACTACACGTCGTTGACAGCGACTTGTACCAGTACAGCGATTAGGATATAAATATTATTATTTTACTCATCATGCTTGAAAAGGAAAAAGAAGTTTGGGTAGAAATTTTTGATTTATACAAGGACCTTCGATGCTTGTGTGATATTTCCGACAAAAATTGTTTGCGGCGAGATCTAAACCATAGATTCTCAACGTGGGCGATAAGGGGACGACAATTCAGGGGGCGGTTCAATTAAAGGAGAAAATTGAGGGCGTTTCAGACTTTCAGGGGGGCGGTAGGAGACCCAGAGAAACCCATCCCACCCTATCCCATTAGGGGCCATCCATTCACAAAAATAATTTCCCTATCCCATTACGCCCCCTCCGTTGCGGCAAATGTAGCCCCATCGTGATATCCCGTTACGCCCCCTTCGTCGTGGTGATGGTGGCGTACCGTTACGCCCCCTCCGTTGTGGCAAATGTAACCCTGTCGTGATATCCCATTACGCCCCCTATTGCTGTTTCGGATAGGGGGCGCTAGGATAAAATTATTCTTAAAGTGGGCGGTGGGCAAAAAAAGGTAGAGAATCTATGAAATAGGTTCTCAACGTGGGCGAAAACGCCCCTTTGGGGGCTTTTCAGACCTTCAGTTGGGCGGTAGAATACAAGGAGAGAATTGGGGGGCGTTTCAGACTTTCAGGGGGGGTGGTAGGAGACCCAGAGAAACCCATCCCACCCTATCCCATTAGGGGCCATCCATTCACAAAAATAATTTCCCTATCCCATTACGCCCCATCCATTGCGGCAAATGTAGCCCCATCGTGATATCCCGTTACGCCCCCTTCGTCGTGGTGGTGGTGGTGTACCGTTATGACTCCTCCGTGGTGGCAAATGTAACCCTGTCATGGTATCCCATTACGCCCCCTATCTCCGCTTTTCTCTACTATAATATCCATGTTTTATTCATACAAACCATCCTCTTGAATGACTCTATCTATTGGTGAAAACCGCATGAAAACCCGTTGCATTGCTTAAAACATCTAAGCGCACATACATTTTTAGCAACTTCATACTATGTAAAGAAGATATTTTCTTTGAATTTCTCAGCTTTTATCTACTATAATATCCATGTTTTATACATAAAAACCTTCCTCTTGGTCTTCCTTTGGTATCTATTGGTGAAAACCGCATGAAAATCCATTGCATAGTTTAAAAGATCTAAGCCCACATACATTTTGAGCGACTTCATTTTATACCATGTATGTAAAGATTTGCCTAATGAAATATGCGTGTTTTTATTTTTTTTCGTTATCGGTAATTTTAGTTAGAAAAATACGTAAGATGGGACATTTTTAATACTTTTTTTGTTTTAATTGTTCCATATTGTCCCTACCTTTTCTCATTTTTTCCATTGTTACCGTTGTCTATGTTTATTATTTGTCTATGTCTGTTATTTTTCCACTGACACCATGTTCTATGTCTAATTATTTAAAAATTAGTATTATTAAAACCCTGAAGAAGTAAGCGTTGCTTACGAAACATGTCGGTTTTTATAAACAATAATAAGTAATTGATTAATTTGGAATTTTTTGGAGACCTCTCTGCAAATTGGGTGATGTAGTGGAAATTGCCAATCTGCTGTCCTGCCTACAGTAGTAACTAGAAATCGGATCGTGAGGAGAGACCTTAAAACATAGCCGGTATCTGTTATGGTCTTATACACGACACCTTTTTTCAGCCCGATTCCAATTGTAGACAAAAGTGAACATTTTTCGCTTTACGAGATCGCTGTTTTCATCTCTATTTTCATTAATTTGTGAATAAGCCACCGCACTTTTAAGCACAGATTATGGAAATTACACTTCATTTCAACAATTACTAGAAGAAACAACTATTTACGTACACAAAATAGGTTATTAGGTTCTAAGTTTAGGTAAATTAAGTAATTCATGCGTATTTAGTTTGAAACGAAACTTTGCAAATGTCAAATCCATGTAAAAAAACATGGCGGCTATGGAGATGTTTTATATGGGCAATTTTTAACTTTGAATGAATATCGTATTTTAAATGCATATTTTTCTGTCTATCATGACTGAAACCGATGCTTCTTGTGGTAATTAAGTTTAAAAGTAGTTGACTTTTCAAAATTTTTGCCTATTTAAAGTGTAGCGGCATGCGGCGGCTTCTTCACACTTTACCCTATTTTCATATCTACGATTTCAGTAGGCATCATAACAAACAGTATGGTTCGTGTGTTCAGTAATGACAATTGAAATCCTAGATATGAAAATAGAGGTGAAAATAGCGATCGCGTAAGTCGAAAAATGTTGACTTTTGTCTCTAATTGGAATCGGGCTGAAAAAAGGTGTCGTGTATAAGACCATAACAGATACCGGCTATGTTTTAAGATCTTGACATGTTTCGACACGCAAAACAGTTTAGTTCGCTTCACGCATTCCGTTCATTTGGTTGGCATTTTTCTATCAACAACCCTGTTGAACTAAACTTTAAAACAAAGTGTGTTTGTGAATTATTTTCATCTTACGTGATTAATTATTGTGTATTACAATGGAATATTCCAACGCAGAATTTGTGACATGTGTTTTTGTGATATGCAAAGTGTTTTTGGATTATCTTTCCTCGGAACATTGCCTCATAATGTAAGTAGGTACACACCTTTGCTAATAATATTACACACAAGGCTTGTTCGAATTGGTCCAGTACTACTTTAAGTAGCGTGTATTACTTGAATTGCCGGTAATCGTTCGTATTACTTTCAAGTAGGGTACATTTTTGCCTGCCGCCCGTTTCAAGATGACTTGCAAACAAAGTAAAAACACTAATTAACCATATTGTAATGCTTAGAAGAAGTGAAATTTTAGAACAGGTGGAAGAATAAATTAGTAAGATGAAAATAAATAAACTATGGACACGAAAAGACATTTAGCAACTTATAAATCATTTAAGAGTAGCATCTTCGAACTGTCATTTGAGTTAACCCTAAAGAAGCCGAAATTTTTATTTTTTTATTTTTTTTTTAAATTTTAAATTTAAAAATGCTTAAATTGAAAGTCTTTATGTTTATTTGGGTTCTCTACGTGATGTAGGTTCACCAGTTTTCCGCTTGTACTACGAGTTTCCGGACACCGTGTATAATGAATTTGGAATGAAACTGTCACCTCGCTTTTTCCTCGTGCATACAATAAAAAAATAATAAAAAATTTTAAAGTTTTCTTTAAATGCCAAAAAAATAACCTAAAAATAAACCGACATTTAAAAGTAATTTCTTGCATCTGTAAAGACGTTAATTTCTTTAATACGTTTACGAACACATTTATTAGATATTAATATTTGAAAAAAAAACAACACTTTTAAGAAATTCTCGTAAAATAAAGCTTTAAAAATGTAAATTTGATCTTTTATGTAACCCATAAAACCATATTTTGACAGTTAACTTTTAAAGTACGGTTATTGTGCAATAACTTGATTAAACTGATGTAAAACCACACAAATAACACGGAAAATATAATAATTAATAATTACATTAATAGAAGAGTGAATTGGTCACTATAATAGAAATCATTCAGTAAAACCGCAATATTTACTAACAAAATTCCGGCCATACATAAAACAAACTTTAATTTTCTGCACGGACTAGACTACACATGCGCAGGCGCGCCAATAACGCCCCTGGCAGAAAAGAATTAAAACAACCAATTTCACAAAGAAATCATGACCCTTTACACCCTTGCCAGATTTACAGTGCGTTTTAAAGTGACAAACCTTATTAGTAATATTTTGTGTTTTAGTCTAAATTTGTTTTAGTCATGTTGCCGCAGAAACACAGGTTATCGGTCGTGCTGTGGTTTTTTTTTAGTAAGGCTGTTAATATAACATTTTTTATTCATTTTTTTTTTCTTTTAGGAATTACCCAATCTTAAAAATGAACCAAGTGTTCCGTTAAAATTTACGGGTTTACAAAGTGTTCCATTGCATAAAAAGTTTGGGAAACCCTGGGATACGGCATGCTTCCTGCCGTATCTCAATTTGTTTCTATTATCTTCGGCTTAAATTCAAGTCCACTTTTATAATCTTAACTTTGAAACAAAATCTGGTTGTAGCAGCCAAAACTCTTGCTCCAACATTAGTGTTAAATGCTTAATATCATTATTTAAGGATTTATATTTCCGAGGAAACTTATGCAATTATAAATAATGTCATAAAAAAAAAATTTTAAGCTCCTCTTTAAAATGATGTTTTTGTGAAATGCCTTTGACCAAAATGCATGCAGTCAACGTGTAAGCAAGATTACTTCACCTTTCCTACATCCACTTATGTATTTTTCATTGTGTTTTGAAATAATGTAACAAACACTGGTAGACATTATTATTTCTGCTTTGTAGTTTGGACAGGAAAAATATTAAACTAACTCAATTTAAAAGTAAAAATGGCCTTAATATATGTACATACATACATAATAAGCGAGTTCAATAAAATAGTAACAGATACTCCAAGAAAAAATATCTAGATCTATCTTTAAAAATTACTGCAATATGGCCTTTTTTCCTTCCCTGTTAAAGGTTAAATTAAATAAGGAAATAATAAGTTACGATGCAAAGTTGCTGCATTTCAAAAAATAATATCACTAAGTATTTAAATGTACATATTATGGGGTGTAAGGTAGGAATAATGGGTACCTACTGTAAAAGGTTTATAATGTGTTAGTTATTCGTGAACACTTCACCAGGAGAACCTGGAATAAAAACGTGCGGTTCATTCTGATATGACGACTTTCAATCGCTCCATGTATTTATTTTTCTAATTGTGGCTCCTCTGGCCGAATGTCTTTGAAAATGTGTCAAAAGACGAGTTTTAGTGAAAGCTTTTTAACGGGATTGTGATGATTGTAAAATTATATTAAGACACATTATTTACTTGCTAAGCGAATAAAATATATTTTAGTATGCCAGGGGTATTTTAAGTTCACTGATGCCATAAAAGTGCGGTGAACTGCTAGCAAATCTACAGTGGATTCGCTGGCACACGACGGGTACAAACATGAGAAATCCACAATGGATTTCTTTGCACACTTGGATTTTTAAATGGAATTCATAAAAAAATATAAGATATTTGTCATTTTTTTTTATGGCTTGTGTTTCTTAAAGTAAGTACCGCTTTTCAGGTTTTATGAATTGCACACCACTAGTTTGGAGGCACTTTTTACTAGTTTTCATAGGAATTGAATTCTAATAAGAATTTTGGCTGTAATTTGTTTTTAGTTAATGATAATAATTGTTTTTTTTATTATTGTTTAATCATAATTGTTGGAATCAACCAAAATTTGCTCCACGATCATCGACCGGCTGGGAACCATTGACCTAAAGTGTCTGTCCATAGGTGGTATATTTTAATGCGATATTGAGGGTGTAGTATGCATTGTGATCATTTTTATTTTCCAGTTGTGCGAGTTGGGAAACCTCAGCACCCACATTCTGCTGAGGAATCTTCGCCCCTCTGGCTCCACTCTGCGCAAGATCCCGGTGCCGGATTCCAACCCTCTCACCTGCCTATTCGACTATGTCTCCTGCCCCAATTACTTGTATGAGTTTGGAGCTTGGGCTTCCTTCACCGTGATGACCCAGTGCATTCCAGGTAGGCTCTTAAAAACTTTTAAATTGTTCCACTCTTTCACCGTATTTCAGATAATATAATAAAATGTATAATATAATTAGGAGCTCAGCTTTTTCTTTATTTATCTTCCCAAGTGTTAAGAATGTTAATAAAACAAATCTTATACTGTTAAATGTAATCCGTAAAAATTAAATAAAATAATTATCTTGATTGGCTGATTTTCATCCAATCACCTTAAGGGTGCTATAAAATTACATTAGTTAAATTTACAAAGGCCCTAAAAAATAACACTAGTCAAATTACATGGATTCTAGGAAATAACACTCTTTAGTATGGTCGCTATATTATAGGCGCTGGAAAATAAAACTAGTTAAGTTTCCTAGGGGCCGTCTGTTTCAACGCTCGCTAAAGTAAAAGTAAAGCAAAAAGCAGTTACTAAAGTTAAATTTCTCCAAAATGCGATTTTTCAATCAATTTGATTGCTTTACGTTACTTTTAACTTTTGTATTTACTTTCCGAAAACCGATAGTTACTCTAGAGTTACTTCGCCATATTGGCATATTTGACAGTTCTCAGTTTATTTATCACAGTTCAGCTCGATGTAATCTACGAAATTCCACGCTTTAACCTGTTTAATCACAGGAGACCATATTTGTCCCAACGCACATTGGTCTCATATAAAACGCTGTAACACCCTTACTATCATAGTGAGAAATATGTTATAAGCGGTGTTAGAAAGGGAAAACACCACGCTTTATATTCCAATCTAAAAAATAGCCACCAAAAAAGTAAAATGTACACTTTTATGTATACAAAGTTTTGAATCGCAAATTGAAAAAAAAAAATTGAAACTTCGGGGATTTTTTATAAATTATTTTTACATAGAGCGACAAAAAAGTGAGGTTACAATATGTGTTTGTTACACTAATAAAATATGTATATATTTTTAATTATTTTTATTATCAGTAACTTAAGTTAGGAAAAACGTAAGATGAGCCATTTTGAAAACTTTTTTATGTTTGTATGCAAAATTTTTATAATTAAAAAAATATATGTTTATTTCGAATTATATAATTTGAAAGCGTATTTCATCATCTTTCTAAAACAGTTTTAGTTTTTGAATGTGCTCAGAAATATTCCAAATATTTGCATTTTATTGTAAAGCGAAAATATTTTGACCATCTGAAAAAAATGCCAAATTTTTGAAGGGTTAACATAGTAATCATGATAAATATTGTAGAAGACGATGATAGTGACTATGAATTCCTCATCCAATATGTCTTGCAGCAAAAACCAAAAACATTTCGACCGTGCGTCAATAATTTGGTTATCTGGGAAGATCTCGAATTTTTGGCACGGCATCGCATGTCGAAAAAATCTTGCTGTTGAACAGAATCAATTCTGATATAATAATATAACATGAGTAGTAGGTAGGGCCTGAACAGAACAATTTCGGATATCCACATATTTAGCGAGTGAAGCTGCTTTTAAAAGACAAGCTCTATTAATGCCAGTATACTTTGTACACCTACTACTTACGTTTAATGAAATACTCTTACAAACGGATTTTAAAAGAGCTGTAAAATGTATGTTTTTCTGTTTTCGATACCATAAATAAATTGAATTGAAGATCTCGTAAAATATGTGATAAATTCAAGGAGATATCACAACTACTGGAAAGTAAATTACATTCATATTGTATATTATATGTATTATAATAGGTCGTCATTTATTTGTAAATATTCATACAAATATTTTTTTATCAGAACAGATCCCACGATGCGAAATATTTTGAGAGTTGTTCCGATTTTAAGATTTAGTTTACGGTGTTGCCGCATAAAAAAATATTTCAATGCATTTTTTAACATAATTCCGAGGAATATTCTGCTTTTTAGACTGACTACACTGGCAACTATTACTTTAGCGAAAATACACTTGAAACAGCGTGCGTTACTTTAACTGACAGTTAAAATTTATCATACAGTACATCCTTGTTACTTAACTGACAGTTAAAATTTAACTTTAGGACACGATTTAGCTTTCTGTTGAAACAGACAGCCCTAGTTTACTTCTTCAAACACAGCAAACTTATTTTTGGCACCACTTTAATTCAAAATTCGTAAGCATTGCTTACTTCAACAGTGTTTACTTAAAACCAATTACAACACTAGACATATTGAAATTCATCTTTACACTCTTTCTACCATTAAAATTGTAGTGATAAATAACAGTGTAAATGGAATTCATTTGGACAAACTAGATATCTTGGAAATTAGAAAGAGCGTAAAGATGAATTATTTAAATATTATAAATAATCAAAAAATATTTCTAAATGACTCATTATTGAACTTTTTTTCAAATTACGTCCTATTACCCCCCTCCCCCTTCCCATTCCCGCCCTTCCATTGACACCTTTAGGTCTGTGTCTATTGTTGTAATTAGTTTTAAGTAAACCTTGATGAAGCATTGCTTACGAAACATGTTGGTTTTTTAAAAAATAAACCATGGATAAAATCGAGTATTCTCTTAATTTTGAATTTACTATTTTAGTTTAAATTACACATGTGCTAAAAAATAACACCCATTAAATTACATGGGTATAGTGTCCGACCGAAACTAGTTTTTACGGCCGAAACCGAAACTGAGTTTCGGCTTCGATCTCAGGTTCGGCCGAAACCGAAACTTCCATATAAGGTCATGTTTTCGTGGAAAAAAATAGTAAATCTTAATCAGTCAGCCTTTATTTTTAAATCATATATCAATCATTCAGTCTCTGATATTTCAACTAAAAATAAACATAACATAATTATCACTCCTTATTTCAAATAACAAAATTACATAGAAAACCAAATTACTTTTTTTAAACCTAATTTGTTTAGGTACACTAAACAAAATATACTCTTTCATCTTAAAAACAAAACAATTTCTTCTAAACTTTGGTCATATTGTATGGCACTCGTTTTAATGAACTACAATGAATTTAATTTGGGAGGCGGGTATGGGTACCGCTGCCCCGGAAATCTTTATTGGATAACTAACACCTCTGTACCTACGTTTGGTGATTTAGCAGGGGTGCCCGAGTTCATGGGATGAGGTTTATCTAGGTCCTAGAAGCGGATGACCAGGACACACTGAACCCCAGATTCCTATCCACCCCTTAAACCCTTTTCCTTCTCAGAACTCTCCTCTCCTTCCTAAAGAAATCCTCCACACAGCATCCCCAAAGATGACACAGGCCCTGAGGGAAATTATTTTCCTCAGAGCCTCCTATTAGGAGGAGCTCCTCCTTGGAGCTCAAGTAAAAAAAAAAAAATTAAATTAAATAGTATCTACATACTTACCTACAATAACAATATATTTTTAATGTAAATAATAGTTAATGTATGAAAAAAAGAAGCGTTTTCTCTTAAACTAAATGAAGAGCTTTCATTTTAAGCGTCGGCAACCCGAACTTCGACCAATTTCTTACATATCTTGCTTAAGGCTCAGTTCCCGGCCCCAAAAAGAAGAAGACGGAGAGATATGAAATTACGAATGTTAGAAGAGCGCGCTAACATTTACAACGATAAAATCGATGGAAAAATCATGAAAATCTTTAATAAAACACGACTCGTTTAAAATAGAGCAAAAATCTCGCGATAATTGCCTTAAATTTTATTTAAAGAAATGCTGTGAATTTTTTCATACATATAACTTTTAAAATAACCGAAACAAACGTGTTTATAATAATTTTTGAAGCATACTTTGCGATTTTTTTCTATCGAGGGAATTTTATATAATTTGCGTTTCGGCGCGATAAATGTCTGGATATTATCTTCAAGAATAACATATATTTTTTTAAGAGCTTAAAAACATCAAATGTTTAAGGGAGGTTTGCAAGAAATCGGTAGAAATTCGGAGAACGGCCTCTTAAACATTTGAAGTTTTTAAGCTTTTAAAAAAATATAAGTTATTTTTTAAGATAATGTGTAGATGCTGCCCACGCTGAAACGCAAATTTTATGAAAAATTATTAAAAACAAGTCTGTTTCTATTATCTTATAAATTATATTTGTGAAAAAATTCACAATGTTTCTTTAAGGGTATTCTCAAAATATTTTTAGAAACTTTATGCCGATAGATGGTGCTATTTTCAATATCGTCTAATAAAACACTTTTAACACGTTATGCTTTTTTAATATTGAGATGAATTATTGGTTCGCGAACGTATATTAGTAATATTAATCTATATAAAAAAAAATTTGCTACCTATAATTACATAATCGTAGAAAACGGGTGAAAAATACACAATTTCATTGCAAAAAATATGCACAAAAGACATTTTCCACAGCTCCGCGCGCGTTGGTAAAGAACATTTTTATTTACCCAACCAAAAAACATTCGCGAAAACGATGTATTTCAAAAATTTTACGATGTTCCGCATGCGTGGAAGAGAGACGCGAGATAGAGGTTTGTTGTATTCAGTAAATTAAATCAACGCCTGGGAAGATTGAATAAATTTATAAAAGGAACCGGCTGGGAACAACGGCATGTGTGGCGGGAGCTGGTGTTAACTGGACCTTTTTTTAGAGGCCGCTTTTGCTAAACGGGCTTATTCATAACAAGCGATGTAGGTACATACCTACTCATTAACCATGCATTCTCTCGGTTGCTTGCTCGCTAATATTTCGCGAATAAGTCAAAAAGTTACATTTAATTCTTACATTTCTATGGGGCGCATTTGTCAAACCAACGAAGTGGTTAGAATTGCCAGATGGAGAAACAAATTTGTCGTGTGCTCAAGTCAGGATACCACGGCTTCCATAATCATCGTTCATTCGACAACATCACAATACATAATAATATAGTATGTGGTGTGATTTCGACACTCAAACTGGCAGAGGAAGGGGTACAAGTAGAAATGAGATCCTTGAGGGGTATGAGTGTTAAATCCGTGTATGATTGTTCTACAAGCGTCAAATAGATAATATAATATGTGTACTGTATCAAGAAAGAATGCAAGGCTAAAACTGGGATCCCACATCATCTATTTCATAGAATCTATGAAAAATGGCAGGATATTTTGAGTAGTTCACAAGTCGACACCAGTTGGCGCTAGTGTAAATGTAGACCTAAATACGAAAAGACACCTGCCAAAAGTGTGTTTCGTAAATTTTTGTCTATTTTCTGTAGGTTCGAATTATTTATTTTTGTGAATTCTGACATTCATAACAATGCACCAAACAATTTTTTTCATTAATAGAAACAACTAAAGCTACCAAAAATATTCCTTCATCATATTGTATCCTTTCCTGTGAACTGCTGCATACATTGTTATTCCTTCTTGCCCTTTGTAAACTTGAAGAAAGTATTGGTTTATATGAACTATATCTATTTGTGGCAATACAGGCGAATCCTGTATGCTGTAAAATGATTCATCTGGGGGCCAACATATACCCACTATCTCACTTTCATACTCAAAATCATTTATTTCCATAAAGTTATTATTCCAGTCATAGGCAGCCAATCTGGAATTAATAATTATGATTATTGGGCACATTATAAATAAGCAACGTTAGCTAAAGTACCTATAATTATTAAAAATAATACACAATTAATGTGTTTTAGAAGTACAAGAATGAGGTTATGTTCCAACCACTTAGCTTACATATCGATTAGAACTTCTTTCTAGACAACACATTTTGCCTTTCTATTATTCAATTCTTTTTTTAACTCCTTCACAGTTCAGCTACCGTATTTATCCACCATTTTTTAATATTACTTCCAAAATGCACACGCAAGCCAGATAGATACAAAGCAATATTAATTATCAATGACAGGTCTACATGGGTCTACAACTACACCAGCGCCGCCAAGCGGGAGAAGTTTAGCACAGCATTCTGCCATTTCGGTGAGAACCCGATTTCTGTACAATAGAAACACAAAATCGACTTCAACTTTCGTTCTGCGAAATCTAACAATTTTTTTTTCCGTTATTGTGATACCAACTAACATTATAGTATAGTGTCTCTTGAGATCATTTTTCGCAAAAAACGGCGCAATCAAGCGAATTAATTATTTGGGAACAGTCAGTCGGAATAATAGAAGAGATGTGTATGAATCTTTCAACTCTTAGTTGTGACCCATCCTCTCAGCGAGAAAACGGTGATAGATAATTAGTAAAAATTACACGATTACTACAGAATGTAATAATTACTGCAGAATAAAATAATTTAATTGTTAAAATTAAAATAGTAATTAAAATATTTATTAGTAATCAAAATATTCATTATTTAATTTTAATTTTATATAAATTACTACAGAATGTACCTAGAAAATGTGGATATAGAGCGAATTAATGAAGAAAGTACCTAGGTAGTATAAGAAGAATATATGACGCAAATATGAATGGTAGAAGAAGTTGGGGACGCACGAGGTAGACATGGCACGATCAAATGAATCAGATACTTGAGTCAGGTCATGTCAAAAGTAAGAATAATAGAAGACTATGTATGAGACGATGTATGAATGTGAGTGAGGCAAATAGTGTGTGCCAAGACCGAGTTGTTTGGCGGTCCGTCCTCTCTGCCTTCCCCTGCGGGGAACCGGCGTGATGGTTGGTTAGGTAGTTACCGAGAAAATATTTGTAAAAAAATTTGTAACTTAGTCTTGGATTCACTCTCTACCTTCGATCAAGTATGCTCTCTAATAATACTTTTGATTCTTATAAAGAGCACGCCTCATTTTTATGGAATAACAATAATGCGTTGTACAAAGTCGAAAAAAGCTTCAAACTCGTGGCAGACGGACGAGAATCGGACAGAATGTAGGTACCCAGCTCGATCTATGCATTTTATTGTTTAGCAAGTCTCAATAACAAAATAACTAGGCGGGCGTCTAGTGATAGTTGGAGATTTATGAAAGTTCTAAATAATTACAGTCGTTCTCACTATAATTATATAGTTAATTTGTCCTTTTTTACTGCGTGCCAAAACCGCAAATGTTCCTTGCGCCGAGTAATACTGGAACATTCATAAAAAAGCAAAACGAACATTCTATCAGAATAACAAATCGCGCCACGCAAATTGACATTTTTACTACAAATATACTGACCACTTTAACACCATAGGAATGGGTTGAAAGCGTGCACGTGAAACGTATGGCTCGCACATAGGTTTGTCTCCTTCTAACGCAGATTAGGGCATTTTGGCTAGCAGTTTCTGCACAAAATAATTAATTTTGTTAATTTAATTACTGGATTATTATAAGTGATAGAAATGTGAAATTTTCGTTCGCGAATATTTCATTATTAGTATTATTTTTCGACATTAAAATAAATAAAATATTATCTGTAGTTTTCAAATGCGGTTGAAAAATAGATTGTATGGGAATGGTCACATCTGTTTCACCTTAAATGATACTAAAGATGCTACCTACGAGATTTTGGCTCTATTTTAAAAAAATCGTGTTTTATTAAACATTTTCGCAATTTCGCAACTTTCGCATCGATTTTGTCGCTGTAAATGTTAGCGCGCTCCTCTAACATTCGTAATTTCGTATCTCTACATCTTCTTTTCGAGCCCGGTTGTGGAGCCTTAATAACAAAATAATTTCTTTTAAACTTTGGTCATATTGTATGACACTCTTTTTAAGGCTCAGTTCCCGGCCCCAAAAAGAAGAAGATGGAGAGATATGAAATGACGAATGTTAGAAGAGCGCGCTAACATTTACAGCGAAAAAATTGATGCAAAAATCATGAAAATCTTTAATAAAACACGACTCGTTAAAAATAGAGCAAAAATCTCGCGATAATTTTCTTCAATTTTATTTAAAGAAACGCTGTGAATTTTTTCATACACATAACTTGTAAAATAACCGAAACAAACGTGTTTATAATCATTTTTGGAGCATACTTTGCGATTTTTTTCTATCGAGGGAATTTTATAAAATTTGCGTTTCGGCGCGATAAATGTCTAGATATTATCTTCAATAATAACATATATTTTTTTAAGAGCTTAAAAACTTCAAATGTTTAAGGGAGGTTTGCAAGAAATCGGTTGAAATTCGGAGAACCGCCTCTTAATGAACTACAATATAATTAAAATTAAACAGTACCTACTTACCTACAATAACAAAATATGTTTAATGCAAGTTATACATGAAAATAGAGTTTTCGCACAAATAAAGTCCTGACACGACTATGAGCGCGGACGCAGGAAAATGACTCTTCGTGGCTCGCAGTTCAGGGCACCGAACATGTCCAATCGCAGGACGAAACCTCCCGAATTTAGTTTCGGTTTCGGCCATGGTTTCGGCTGGATGGTGGCCGAAACCGAAACTAAGCCGAAACTCGTTTTTTGGCCGAAACTAGGCCGAAACCGAAAGTTCGGTCGGACACTACATGGGTATTCAAAAATTTTAGATAACAATTGGTAGAATTATTTGAAAAATGTTTTTATTTAATTTTTAAATGGTTTAGAAGTTATTGCTAAATTCATTTGAAAAAACATTAGGTCTCGGAAGGCATATGTATTTCAGTTATCAGCTACACCAAAAATTGGAAAACGAAAACTGCCATTTTGTTATTAGCTATAATAGATAAAATTCTGAAATCTTTATCATTCGTATACTTGTATGTAGTTAGTTGGAAAGGGTTAAAAATACTTTGGTGCTGTTTGTATCTGTTTCTTTGATCCATGGTCATATATGATTACAATCTGTGTAATTGTTTTTTCAGCTGGAATTTTCGCACTGGCTGGAGTTTTCCAAATGTCAATGTGGGCCCTTGGAAAGCATCGCAATTACAAAAAGGAATTTTCCAACTACCCCAAAGGAAGGAAAGCCATTTTCCCATTCTTGCTTTAAGTGCTTCAAGTCTTTTTAATTTTCTGTTAATCCGTGTTGAGGTATTTTTTTAAGCTAAAAGACTTAATAATTATTTTGTTTTATACTGTTATTTAGTCTATTAATATAAAAGAACAATAAAAATTTGTATTTTGGTGGTTGTCAATGATTAGTTTGGAAGTCTTAGGTTATTCAGAAATTTACTCTAAATATTAAAATAATATATTATGCTGCCCTGCTTCTGCCAACCTCTTATAAATACAAAAGAAAAACAATCTCTCTATTTAGAGGCCAACTGCCATTTCTTTATGCATAATCATTTTGTAATACAATGTCATTTTCATCTTTACATTTTCAATATTATTTATTTAATTCATACACAACAAGTGTGACTAGTCTTGCCTTTTTCTTTTGCTCAATTAGAGGTATTATTTCATTATTAATTAAATATTACCGAAGTTTTTTTTATTATTTTTATATTGTGGCATTTAATAATTTAGTTCAACTTATTAATGTCTGGGTATTGTTATTTCTGTACAAAATGCAAGCCAAACTATTATTATTAAAGTTTTTTATTTGTCATGGTAAAGATAGAATATGGTCCATGAAAGCATCAAATTGTTCAATATTGTGTCATTCCAAAAATAAATAAAAATATTGTCTTTCATTGAATGATTTTTTATTTTTTTAAATCGAAACACAAAAGTATATGGTTCTCCAACTATTTTGAAGAGTAAATTATGGAAAAGATTATAAATATGTAATAAGATATTTCTTGGACGCTGGAAAACTAAAATCTAGGTTTGGACTACATACTATGATCGGTCCAGTTGATTACTCAGACATCTCCAAATACTAAGTTTTGAGATAATGAGGAAAGCTATATTTGAAAGCTTACTATAATGCAAATATTATTTACAAGTCTCTGTGTTTACATATTAAATATGAAGTGAATATCACCGTGAAGCATAAAGGTCTGGTATATGTATTAGTATTAGAGATGCCACGAATGGTAATTTTGCCGAATACCGAATATTCAGCTAGGCTCTCGACTGTTGCGCCGAATATTCCGCGACACTTAGTACATTTCGTGGGTGACAGGTTCCTACCTACATCATTGAAGTGCGTGTGGTAACTACGTATTTGTTTCATTTGCGAGCAGGTCGTGTCACAACACGCATTATTTGTTGATTGTTCATCAAATTGTGTTTCTGTTAGTGTGTAACACGTCTGTTTGTTCGTGAAAAGCTTTACGAAATCGCACCATTTAATAAAAAATCACCTATTTGACAATATTATGAAATTTGTACGGAAGAAAATAAATATTAAATTTATATGCATTTTTTTCATCATTTGGTGTTCATAATGGTTCATAATATTCGGCTGAATACCGAATAGTGAAAAAAGTAGCCGAATATCGAATAGTAGCCGAATATTCGTAGCATCTCTAATTAATATGACATTTTGAAATTTCCTACTAGTAACCCAGAAAACATATTTTTTTGTAATTCACGAGTTTTTCTGCATTATAATTGATTTGGTAGTCTTTATGAGTAATCTGAGCAATGTAACACATTTATGGTAGACTTTTACATATGTACACATAACTGCGTACTCAACTCAAAAATTAAATTTTTTAGAGATGTCTGAGTAATCAACTGGAAGGCAAATGCTTTTCACATCTCAAGCATTCTTAGAGCAGGAATTTTCAATCAGTGTTTTCTTCCAAGTCATTGGGATCATACTGTACTGCTATGGCTTGAGTTGACTGTTCACATTGTAATTTTAGTAAGATGCGTTGATTTTCTTCTTTGAGTTGTTGAATAATCGAGTCGCGTTCCTTAAATTAAACACAATCATTCATTTTTGATGGGACGTAAAATAATGATAAATAAATTTTATTGTCGTTGCACCAATTTTATCACTTTCTTAATTGTTCAGCAATATAAGTAATATTTATAATACACATAGATGACGATCTCTTGTTCTTGAATTTTTATTTATTTATTATCTAAAAGACTGTTGTTTCTTTCACATAATGTGAATTTTCAAACAATAGTTAATATTATTATGCAAGTACATTTTATTCAGCCAGTAAGTAACAGTATTTTAATATCGCAAGGTCACAAGTAAACAATTTAGATGAGTAAAAAATCTAATTTTTTACCATAATTTCTACAATATGTAAACATAATGTGTTCTTCAATAAGAGCGGATTTTACTTACGTTCAACTGTATATTGAAATCGTGCATCATTTTGTCATGATCACCGCAGGCCTTTTGCAAGAGCAAGTTTGCCTGTTTTGGTGTCTTCCGTTTGACAGAAATACCAAGTAAAGCTTTCATCTCTGAACATTGGGTGGTTGTGTCCCTCAACTCGTTTCTGAGATCATTTATTTCCTCCAGCAATGTGCTGTTTTCCTGCGATAAAATAAAAAAAAAGTTATGTAGTAGAATTTTTATTATTTTTGTATTTGAACTGTTTTAATATGGAAATCTTTATTTCGTTATTATACTTATTATTGATGCAACTATGTATATATATATATATATATATCTTCGTTTCTCCACCCAACCTGATCCCCTCATGATAGAATACCGAATCATTTGTTTGCATAGTTTCGGCCGGGAATCGCTCGCGTTCAATTTAAGTTCGATAATAATGTTGCAAGATAAAGTTTTATTTTTATTACACTATATTATAGATTGGTATATATCTACATTCTGCGTTTAGATATCCAATTTGATCATCAAAATTTTTATTAGAGAAATTTTATATTAGGTATATTCTCTGGGTGGTGAGATTACGGTACAGTAGGTACACGTAAAAAATGTCGATCCCCACCATCAAAGAAGTGATTGAGCTGCCACTGCAACTAACAAATCTCTTGGGTGATTGTGCAGTGTATCGATATCCCACAAGAATAAAAGAAGACAAGGGTAAGTCAGTCCTTTACAATTCCAATATTTGCCAACTCCTATAGTCGTATCAACTTGAAACATATATAAAATTATTTATTACTATTATTACGGTTAACAGATTGATTCTCAGTCAATATATCTGCGACTACAGTTCTTGTGATTTAAACCTAGATTCCAAATAGGAATGCTAACTTGAGCCTATCAAGCATTATCGTTATAACGCTGTTTTAGAGCAGAAGGTAGTACAAGGCCTCCTTTTCCCTTCAACAATGGTCAAGTCAGCATAAAACATGATGGTCTTTGTGGTCAGCGCTTAGAATATTTGTCATTATTTTAACTTTTTCTCTGCAAGTATTGCTGTTTTGTTCAATAACAAATGGTCCTGATAAACTAAGCAGTAAAATTAACACTGAATAAACTGATTACATATATGGAAACACATTGGAAAATGCAAATTAATGTGAATTTATGGAAAAATGGCATTATTTTTTTTAGTTTTTGTTTTACCTTGTTACTCAAAACTTTCCATTAACGCTTTGATCCCTGAACATAGATGAAGAGGATTTTCATATATTTTTTTGTGAATTATTCATCATTTGTAGTTTGACAATCATTCCCAATTTTTATTACAATTTTCTGAAAACTCCTTATAGGGAAAATACCGCCGGTACATTTTTATACCATCAGGGAATAAGTAACAATTTAATTGTATTTATTTTATTTAAATTATAATTTAATATGGTTAATTGTTTATCTCTTAATAGCAAACATTTTTGATAGATAATGACATTATTGGTTTATAAAAAAAAAAACTAACTAACCATTACGCCGTTTCTCTGCAGGGGTAGGCAGAGAGGACGGACCGCCAAACAACTTGGTCTTGGCACACACTTTTTGCCTCACTCACATTCGTACTTTGTCTCATACATACTCTTCTATTATTCTGACTTTTGCCCGACTCAAGTATCTGATTCACTTGATTGTACTATATCTTCCTCGGGCATCCCCGACTTCTTCTTCCATTCACATTTGCATCATATATTCTTCTCATACTATTTTCTACTTTCATTCGCTCTACATGCCCAAACCATCTGAGGGTCCCTTTCTTAATCTTACTCATTATGCTTACATCAGCCTCACACGATCGTACATGGTTTTACCACACATCCGCCTCAGGGATCTCATTTCAACAGCACTCAGTTTACTTTCATCCTTCCTCTGCCAGTTCCATGCCTCACTGCCATACATCAGGGTAGGTACCAGGACTCCATTGTAGTCTGCTAGCTTCGCTTCTTTTGCAGTTTTTTATTAGCGCCAACGGTTTTAATATTGGTTTATAATTATTATTTATAAATATTTTTGCTTTGAATGCTTTTTCTCATTCTAACTTCTTGAAAAATAACTCAAATAACCAATAAAATAACTAAAACAATTTCTCCTGGTGTCCATTTTCGTAACTAAGCTTTAAAAAATTGTCAACCTATAAAATAATGTCCAATAATGAACGGACAGGAATAATGTGTAAAAAATTGTTTTTGGTGTAGACGTATAGAAGATACATGGAGTTTTATAGATGATTACAAATTTGTCATGTCATGAAGCAAAGGGTTAAAAAAACATAAAAGTGTTCTCCATAAGTTAAAATACTTTAACTATATACTATACCTATTGGATATAAATGTATTTGACTTTCAATGTGTACATGCTCACTACAAATGATATGTTACAGCTAATATCTTAGAAACTCTTTCACATAACGCTGCTTTTCCACAGGCGGGCTCAATTTTAAGTTCAGATATTTGCCAGTTTGAATAATAATGTATTATAATCAATTTTTTTATAGAGCTGTTTTTGCAATAAACCACCACATGGTTGCTTTACAATAAAGAGAATAATTTAGTTGCCTAATACACAAACATCATGTTATTACAAGTATACATGTACGAGGGTCAGTAAAAAAGTAATGCCTCCTATTTTTTTTTTCCTTTAATTGTCAAGAAATAAATAGGTCGAAAACCACACTATTGACGATTAATTTGTCACTTTTCAATATAATCTCCGTCCATTTACTAAGTTTTGGTCCATTTTTTAACAAGGGCAAGTATCCCGGAATGGTAAAAAGCACGGTCCTGCTTCCTAAGGCCATCCACCATAGCATTTGTTGGGCGAAAGATTTGCTTTAAGCTTTTTAAGGATTGTGACATATTGGACAGAATTTATTGCGCATCCCTGCTCCAAAAATCAACCATAATAAATCCCTCTGCATCCCTGAACACTGTCGGCATAACTTTCCCTGCCGATCGCACAGTTTTGAATTTTTTCATCCTCGGTGAGTTTGTGTGATGCCATTCTTTGATTCAGATTCCATGAAACCCATGTTTCGTCTCCTATCACAATTTTTGTGCATTTGCACCACCGTACACATTTTTCAGTCTGTCATGAATGCGAATAGGAGTTTCAACTTCTGCCTTCAAGAATTCAATCACAGAACACTGAATAATACGAACAATGATATCGGCCATTTTGCAAGCGACTGCAGTGCTGCTACCTGTTGATGCAGAAAGTTACTTTTGCAGTAGGATTGTAGATAAAGGTTCGAGGAAGCGCCAAATTCATTTTTTTCATTTAACTAACTTTATTTAACAAGATTTTTTCAATGTAGATGAGTGTTTCAGGCTGATAATTATTGCTTATAATAATTGTTATCTACCCTTTGTGCTATGCGTAAAATTTTTATCTTAAAAACGTTAGTTTATCAATTAAAAATAATAATTAACTTTATTTAATTAGAAAAAAATAGGTTTGATTGACCCTAGTATGTATAATAATTTTACGTTAGATTGTCAATATGTACTTAATACTAGTTGTATGTACGCTGAGTTTTTAATATGTAGTTGTTTTCAAAACTCAGCGTAAAATATACATAAAATTATATAAGTAAATAGTTATAATTCTCAGATACCTCTACCTACAGTTAACAAGCTGATGTATAGTAATTTTGTTCACATCATTCTCAATAATTGAATAATTTTACCTCCATGATCCTGATAACCTCGCCCCGGGAGCTGGTGCCCACCTCCTGCAGCTGCTGCGAGAGGATGGCGATCCTCTGCTCCAGGTGTGTCCTCTGTCTGGCAAACTCTGCTACTACCTCCTCCTCGATGGCCTTCTCGTGCGTAAAGTCCACGTCCGTCATATACTTCTGTTTCAGCACTGCCTAGAATATAAAATAATACAAATCTGATTTACTCGCCAGTCAGTTTGTATAGACATCTTCAAACTAAACTTTTGACCGTGCTATTGTCATTGATGTCGGTTAATGAGCAATGTCAGAAATATTTCAAATAGTGCACGGCGCGGGCTTCGCCGTTTTCGTATTTCAAACCCCTTTATTAAAATTCAGAAAATGGTTTCATATGCGTAGATGTATTTAAATGTACACTAATCAACAAGCCTGCAATGCTATTTATTTCAATATGGCTGTGGTTTACCATTTCAATTAGAGTTTTTGCTATCTTTCGATATCTGAAAATTCTACAGTGGGTACCTACCCTGATGGCTGATTTAAGTTTTGGAGGGTCTTTTATTATTGGAGACAATCTGAATAAGTCAACTTGTATCTTTTTTAGCACATTCTTCAAACTGACATATCTTTCCAACTCCTTTTCAATTTCAGTATTAGCCGCTGTCAATTTTTCATTCAATGTAACCATTCTGAACTCTGAAATCAATTTTCAAAAAAATTCTATGAAACAGCAATATGTAATAAATTTACGAAGAGTTTAACAAATTTTTATATTATTTTATTGCTACATAAAGTTGTACCACAACGAGTGTTTTTCTTTAGCAATTTCTCAAGAGATCCTTCCAAGTCAGAGACTCTTCCTTTTTTAGCTTCGATTTCCAAGGCTTTTGGCTCAATCTGATGAAGTGAAAAAAAGTTGTTACAAAATTATCATGTTTAAAATAAAACTTTCAACTATTAAAAACATCAACTTTCTATTTGGGTAATATGAGACCTCCTACAGATTGAACCAAAATATATCTATCACGCTTGGAACAATTATTTTATCAAGAATAATTTTTTTATAATATTTACAGACCCATGGCGGTTTTAACTACTAATAATCTGGTTTCTTCTGTTTCCATGTCATGAATTTGTGTATCAAGCTCTCTGATTTTCTTTTCTTTTGGTGCAATCTGTTTCAAGGAGTGAATAAAAATGATGAAAATATATCAGTTAAGTTAGAATAACAAAGAAAGAATTTTTTATACACTTTTTTTTACATTAGCTCCACACAGCAGGCCCTGAGGAAAGTAAATTTCCTCAGGGTTTATGTCATCTTAGGGGATGCTTTTGGAGGGTTTTAAGGAAAAGGAAGTTCTAGGAAGGAAATAGGTATGAGGGGTTGGTTAGGAATCTGGGGGTCAGTGTGTCCAGGAGTGACGGACGACGTATGAATCCATCCCTCCAACTGTGGTGCAAGGCAATGGATTGAGAGATTTTGGCTGGAGAGGATAAAAGACCTCCATCAACCAGTCTCTCTCAATACTGCCCACCACGCGGCAGGTGGGCAGACGCATCGGCCGCCAAGACCTGGACAAACCTCACCCCATGAACCTAGGCACCCCTACTAAGTCACAAAATATAGCAAACCACTTGGGGTGACCTATGGCAGAGGTGTTGTTATCTAATAAATTGTTCCCGGGGTGGCGGTACCCCTACCACCCTCCCAAATTGTATAATAATGTAATAACAAATAGGATAATTCTACCAAAAAATAGCTCTACTCAACTAAAGAAAAAAATTAGTACTTTACTGACCAACACACCTACACCAAAAGGTCAAAAACCTCAAATCTTCTTTTAACTTCCCAACATTAAATACTTAAACCTTTTGGCCAGAAAAACCAAAAATTCTATGCTACAAAATTATGTAATGCCCTTCCTTATGTAATTACATGGAGAATACAACATTTATAATAATTAAAATACCATGGAGGTAAACAAGTTAAACATCATCAAAATGTGAGATAAGTTTTTAGATTTTCACGGCCAAAAGCATTTTCATTGTTAGATTTTGGGATGTTATGCCGTGTTGCGCTATCTCCTTCTTGAGACGACGTTTCGGACAGCGTTGCAGTGTCCATCATTAGGGCAGATCCGGTAGATCCGACCATGTGTCGATCCGGTAGATCCGACGATGTAACGTCGGCTAAAGAAGGATATAGCGCAACACGGCATAACATCCCAAAAACTAACAATGAAAATCATCAAAATGTGGCTAAGAAAACGTGAAGATGAGGAAATCTTAAAAATTATGAAGAAACACCAACACAACAACTTGCAGTCAACAAACATGAAAATGAGGTTTACAAACAAGATAATGAGGAAATCAACAAACATGAAAATGAGGTTTACAAACAAGATAATGAAGAAATCAACAAACATGAAAATGAGGTTTACAAACAAGATAATGAGGAAATCAACAAACATGAAAATGAGGTTTACAAACAAGATAATGAGGAAATCAACAAACATGAAAATGAGGTTTATAAAAATGATGACGAAATCAACAAACATGAAAATGAGATTTACAAACAAGAAGATGAGTAAATATTTATGTAACAACAACCTACAGTCTGTCTAGGAGCAGGAATCACTATTGAGAAAGACTATGATATACTATACCAATACATATGTATCTTTTAGTCATTAATAAGATTTAATTTTTAAAAAATTCTTTCAGCATTCGTAATAAAATAATTAGTCTTTGTGTTAGTTCCATATTGAAATATATTAGTTAGCTAATTTGTTACTAGAGTCGTCGAAAACATACCTGATTCTTCAATTCATTGATCTTGAAATTTAAAACAAATTTATATTTTTCAAGTTCTTGTGTTTTCAATTTAAGTTCATTGATGCGAGTCTCCTTAGACTCTATTGTGGAATCTCTTTCACTGATATCTTTCTTTAGATCGACGATATCCTTTTCTAGGTTTTGTATTATACCTTGGTATTGTTTGTGTTCAGCTAAAAAAATAATGTTAAAATACTACTCTTAATCGGCCATGGGAAGGAATTAGGAAGACACCTTTCATTTAGTATTGAACTTTGGCTGATAAATATATTTTGTATAACTTGAGCATGATTAATTTACCTCGCATCAAGTTGACCTGGTGTTTAAACTCCTCAATATCTTTATGTGCCGCAGTCATTTTCTTTCTCAATATGCCTGTCTCTCCCTTGAGTTTGATGTTGTCATCTCTTTCATCCTTGAGTTGGGTTTCGTAATTCATTTTCAATTCAACAATTTCTCTGTCTGCATCATTTTCAATTGAGCTCTTAATGTATTCGTGCTCTTTGGCCTCTAGCATATTTTTTTGTTCGAGCTTGGTATAAAAAAAGCAGAAATGTTAAAATGGTTCAATTATGTATTCAAATGGCTTATATGTATTATAATAGACATCTAGTAGCAGACCTAATAATGGAAAAGTAATTAGACCCCTTTTAAAAATATGTATAGAGTCAAAGATAAAAGGTGCATTTTTACTGAGTAAAATAACATTACTGAGAATTTCAACTCACATCTGCAATGATGTTCATCTTTTCAAGCAACTGGGCCTCATACATATCGCTCATTTCTCGCAAAGCCAAGCGTTTGCTCTGTAAAAGATCCTCCAACTTCTGTTCGTAGTCTGCTCTCATTGCTGCATTCTTATCTTCGAGAGCCTAAAATTTACAACAAAAAATTAACAAATAATAACCGAAAAAGAAACATCAATTTGCAATGATTGAGTATGAGTGAATGCTATCTGTGGCTTTGCTCCCGAGTCTTCAAGTTAGTGTCCTGAACCTTCGTTAACTGTTACATCGACTGTTTAACCGGCATAGGAGCCGCATCAAAGCATTAATACTGATCAGCATAAATAGGATGACGAGATCTTTCACCTAAATTTGTTTTGTGACGCCTAATCTCGGAAGAAAAAAATATTCGAAAATTTTCAATAGATTAGAATCCTTAATGTAGATGAAGCATTTACTTGCCTGATACTTGTTATATTCGCAAATGAGTTTTGCATTGAAATCTGTCTCTACTTTTTCCTGTGCCTTTTCAAAGTCCAGTCTCATCTGAGCAATCTCATCATTGACAACATTCATCTCGTGAGCATGGTCCACCTCCAGTTGCTGGTAAATAAATAAAAATATTTTCAAAATATTTTAATGATTATTTCATAGATTTTTAAATCCAGTATAATGAATTCATACCTCATTCCGCTCTTTTAATTCTTCAATGGCATTGCAGTACCCGGTGTGAACTTGATGTAAGAACTCAGCATTGGCAGCTTTTACTTGGCGCATTTGGTAAGCATGCTCTGTTTCTATCTCATTAATCCGGGTGGACAATATCTGAAAAGAAAATCTTGAATCTCGGGGAGCAATCTTTTGACTCTAAGAAAAACACACAAGAAATATAAAATAATGAAAAAAGAGCTTACGTTTATAGTTGAAATTTTGCCTTCGAGAGTCTCTTTATCAATGAGTATTTCTTTACAATATGCAAAGTCCTTTTCCATAGCTATAACCTTGCCTTCAATGTTGGTAAGCTTCCAGATACACATGGTGGCATCTTGAGCCACTGTTATCAGGGTCTGATCATCGTAAGAGAGAGCCAAGCCCGTGATATTTTTGTTGTGCATATGGAACTCTGAGAACACCGCTTTATCCAGCAGAGGAAACTGGATGGAGGCGAGGTTTCCACTGCCGCCAGTCACAAAGATCATCAAATCAGACCTGGCCAGCACCATGTTGTCTAACTTGCAACCGATTATTTTCAGGTTTCTTGTTACATCGTTGTTGTTGATTTCTTTCAGTTCTCCATCAACCCCCACCACATAAATGGATTTACCGTCACTGGAAAAATAGAAAGGATCAATGTATTATTTTATTTACAGAAACAAGTTTTTATTTGAACATGCAAGATCAATAAACATACAAGTAGTTAAAATAAAGGACAGCTTTAATGGACGGGACATAAACATAGGTGGATTATAACCAAAGATATTGAAGTATAAGAGATGTGCTATCCGCCGTTTTTACTAGGTGGGACTGCGCTTCTGGGTGTTGCCGATATTGTTTACCAATTAACAAATAAACTAAATGAATGAATAAACCAAATGAACGTTAAACTAAATGAACGAACTCTTTCCGTATTCAAACTATATTATTAACCAATACTAATGCACACCTTCAAAAAATCAACGAAATGAACAAATTCTTTTTGTATGCAAACTACTCCAAATAAGTAGTATGTAGTTCGGCGACAGTTGCGCGGACATCATAGCATATCTCTTTTGTATTTGAATATCTTTGATGATAACTGACCACCAAAAAGGCATATTTTATGATAAAACATGAAGGAATGTTTGGAGGCTTAAACTTTCTGAAAAGCAACTGCGACTCTCCGAGGGTTGTGGTGCCGAAGATAGCATTGAATACATTAATATATTAACTAAAAATGTTCCTATGGCTAAATGGGTGTAATAATATTATAGGTAGACAAAACAGCTTATAAATATGATTGTATATTCCTGGATATTATTATTGATTGAATATTATATACATAGGTGCAATCGTGCACACTCTATAATTTTTAAAAAATTGTTAAGATTTCGCAAACCTTCTTACAGCGCAGTCTGTAAAGTCATTTCGTTTAATTATCACCTCACCAACTCGTTTAGCGCTAGTCATGCACCATTCGTACACAGCTCCTTCAGAACCACATGATATAAGTTTGTCATCAATTGCCGTCCAGGAGAGGGCTCGAATCTGTCGTGGGATTTTACATCATTTTTAGTAGTACTTTTATTAATTAATTGAAAAATAAATTTTAAGCATTGCCGAGGTTTATTTTTCATGAGAACTTTTTTTTATGTTTAGGTAAGTAGGTAAGTACCTATCTTCATTGTGAATGCTTGGAAAATCCATAGACATATTTTGAACGTTTGAAGCTTACAAGGTATGATAATTTTTTTTTTATATTTCAATGCTTCAATAGATTACAAAATTCATTATGCTTCTCGAGCCATTTTGTACAGAGCCATTTTGTATTTTGTAATAATGTAACCCATGGTTAGGTTTTTTATTTTTATTTTTTTTTAATGGCTTTTCACCCCAGAGGAGTGTTCTGGCCAGTGTCAAGTGAATGATTTTTTGTGTGTAATTTAAAAAAAAATCAAAATTTATATTGTTGTAATAATAATAATTTCAGAATGAAAGTAAATAATAAACTTATACTATTTCATTGTGTCCTTTCAGGTTGAATATATTGATGAATGATACTGCGGAAAACACTTGTATGACAGCGCCGTTGGCGGCAGCAAACAGATGACCATTGTTGCTGAAGCAGCAGAGTTTACAGTTTCTTATTGGGAAGTCTCTCATTTGCTCCAAGTCATCAATTAGGATCACCAGATATTTCAATTTGTCGGAGAACCCAATGATGACAAACAACCCTGAAATTAAAGATATGTTGGGAATGTGTTTTTTGGAATATGAATTCAATTTACATATTATATCGCTCATATCAAAATAATACCTCGTATCCCACCCACATGTAAAAACTGATTTTAACCCCTTTTTTTTAAAGCCCCAACGAATATCAGAAATTTGTCACACAGAGGGGACATGTCGTATTGCATTCATTGCATTGTTTTGCAAAATCCAAAGCAACCATTTTTATGTTTTTTTTTGTTAGAAGAAATAACTTTTGTTAAATAATGGAAATGCATAAAAAATGGAAAAATCACACATTTACCTATTTAATGAGTACATTATAACAACTAAATAAAAGAGCATTAAAATTTGGCGAATAAATTCAATTTTTCATGTGGTTTTTTTGTGTCTCTCATAAAATTTGTGTTATGTGGTATGCAAGGTATTGTTTTGTCATGAGCAATAAGTAACCTACGACCCTGACACTAAGAGGTTTGTTGTATACTCTCAGTTAGCTACATACATTGTTTTTGAAAATGAGGGAGAAGTTACAACGGATCTATCAGCGGCATGCCTTTATTAGATCTGACAACATCTTCACTAGAATCATACTAGAACCTAGATGTACATGTACGTATAGGTATAATATAAAAATTTAAAGATGAAGTAAGATTTTTGTGGGTGTATAATGTTTACCAGTTGGATGCAGAGCTAAGGAGTGGATGTCTTCGTGGTAGAATTTAATTAACTCCAATTCTTCAGTTTCGTAGTTCCAAATGCGAATGCTCCTATCCATCTTTCCAGACGTCATAAATATGGGCTTCCACGAGCAAACTGTCAGACAATTTATACTTTCATGGTGCAACTTGTGTCCAAGCTCTTTAAATGGCAGTTCAGCTACCTACAATTTATTATTTCTGTATTACTTTTCAGTTTTTAGAAGAGGATATTTGAATATATGGGGAGTATTATTAGTAAGATATGTAGTAACAAAGGCATACTTGAGTGAGATGTTGTTCAAACAGTTTCACATAATACAGCTGGCTCTTTAATGTTGTTATCATCAGAGCATCTTGACTAGGATTCACAGCCAGAAACTGTACAACATTTAAGTCAATGAATATATCTTCGGCGATTCTGAAAAATATTTATAAACATAAGTAAATAGCTATTAAACTGCCAAGTTTAACCCTCCGCCCGTCGCGTCTTTTTTTACGCGAGATGTCGCGCGGGGTCGCTGATGACCCCGAAAATAAATATGATTATTTAACTGATTATAGTCAGGTGACAATGACTGGATTGAAAAAAAAAAAAATAGATATTTATGTTCAATGAAAAAGCTTAAAAATCAACAAGGAACATTTTTTTATAATTTTGAATCATACTTTTTTAACAGAAAACTTTAAAAAAAAATCTATCCAATTTCTATCAAACTTATAACTATTTTACCCAGCCGAATTGAGTACTTTTATTTGAGGTTCCAGTTTCCGCCGCTATTTGCAACAGTTTTTTCCTGTGAATAAAGCGCTAGCAAAAATATATTTTGTAGGCAAAAAAATGCATAAATTTTGCCAAAAAATCAAAGTACTGAAACGTGACTGAATTTCAATGAAGCCAAAGTGAACCTTGAGGTGTATGAAACTCAAGGGTAGAGTGGTGGATTTTCAGATTGATACAGACCTATGATTATTACAAAAAAAATAAAAATACAGTGAAAAAACATATAAACTTGGTTTTTCATTGTATTTTGTTGATTTTTTTGAGCCTCACGTCGAAACGCAAGTCTGTATCGCTCATGCGCAGACTGAATGTTGGCAGCGCTTGCATCAAGTATAGTCCCTTTTAGGAAGTAATCAGTGGGAACATTTAAAATGTACATAATTAGCAAAGTAAGGAAGTTTTAAAAAGGAATCAGTGGGAACACTTAAAATGTACATAATTAGCATTCCTATAAAACCTGGGCTTTTAATACCCCACGCGACGGGTCGAGGGTTAATAGCTATTTACTATTTACTTATGGAAAACACGGGCACTCTCTTGGAAGAAGCCTTATTAAAATACTAAACCACATCTGGTGTAGTTGCTGTGGCACATCTGTGCTGAACCAAGTGACTCCCAATGCTGTTGACTGGTTGGAACGTTCGCACGAAGAAGAAGAATTTGGGTTTTTTTTACCTGAATTCAGCATCCATTACCGTGAATACATTTCTTTTAATCCAATCGTTTGGAGATTCCTTTTCAAACATATGAACAGTCCCATTCAAGCAAGAGTATGCAAAACCTATAACAATTTTTTTTAATTTGAATTACTTCATCCACATCGAATGCTAGAACAAAAATTTTATTTGATAACCAGTCAAAAATTTTGAAATAGCATTTCTTCAACTGCGACATTTTTAAAACGCATATTCTGATGTTTATTTGAAAATATTTTCTGTACTTTATTTATAAAATAGTTTAACCTTTAGCAAACACGGTGAGGCATCGTACTTCATATTTATACTCTTCAGTGGAGACTACTTCTTGAGATGGCTCTGGTTTAACCTCTTTAGTTGGTTCAGATCCTGGCTTTTTCTCCCTAAATACATACAAACATTGAATTGACAAATTGAATACTTGCAGATGTTTCATTTTTGATGCACTGTCAGAGTAAAAATATAATATATGGCAAATGATTGCTGAGTGAACAGTCAATGTAATGCCGGCGGCCGATCATAAAATCAGGCAGATCATGAAGCGCCTAGCTACTTCATGAAGTGCCTGGCGGCAGATCGTGATGTGCCTCAGGCGCATCATGATCGGCCTGATTTTACGATTTGCCTGTGACATAATATAAATAATGAAAGGAATAGGGTATTTTCACAGTTTTTTTTTATTATTGAAAAAAAATAAGTAAAAAATTACGAAGATAACTGAATTTTTATAAAAATTTTATGACGACGAATAAACTTTCTATAACGCTTTAAAATACGCCTTTTTAAAATGCCGCCAAAACGATGTTTTCGCGTTCTACGTTGCCCAATGCCTCCGTGACGTCACCGCCGCCGAACATCTCGGCGGCGAGACTGTAGTCAGTGCGTAAGTTGCAGTTTGAGTTATTTATTTACTTCCAGTTTCTTCGAATTATGTCATTATATTTATTCTATATCTTCCTACTTGCGAAACATGTATTGTTTTTATTACACATGTATACAAATACTATAAGAAAAACCCAAAATGAGATGTTTAAACGACCCTTTCTAAAGCGATAAAACATGTCGATCGTACAAATGTTGGGCGTGCGTTTAATGTATTCGACACCAATGCCGAAAGGTTCAACGACACTAGTTCCTCGGAGCATCTTCTATTGAAATACCGGTAGAAGAAGGACACCATTCCCACCTAAAGGCTGTGCTCTAAACATTGCAATCCGTTGTTAGAGAGGGAAATCTATCGAACGGTATTTTAATCTATAAAGTATTATGGGGCTCTAGAATAAAGGTGGCTGCCAAATTCAACAAGCGGACCTGTGATTTGTACAGAGTCAGCAGTTGTGTATCTGTGGGCCCTATAGTACAATACCCCCTCATTCTTATAAGCTAACTTGACTCTGGCTTCGATGGAGCAGGCTTGCTTTTTTGCAGATTTGAATTTTAACATTACAATAAAAAACATTTTGTTATTGACCATTTATATTTATAATTTAAACGTGGAAACACCCATTTTTACACTTGAAGGATGGATATCTACACAATAATGACGGCCTCCGTGGTCGAGGAGTAAGGCTCTCAACTAGCAATCCCTGTGTGAATAAGTATATTTGTAAGTAAATAATAATATATGTTTAATATTTATATATATCGGGATGTATATATATATATGCATATTTTTTATAGAAAGACAAACATTCCCGGTTTACGAATGATCTGACAATGTGTGAAAATCTCCTAATACCACCACAGTAATAGGAAAATGTTGCTTGTGTCATGATGGAGGATTTAGCCAGCCGAGGAATCGAACACGAGTCGCCTGGGTGGGACCCAAATGCGATGCCAACTCAGCCAATGATCGGTCTTTGAATAAGTTGAAATTTCACAATTTATTCGTTTTTTTATTATTTTTTATATGAATACCGCACAAGAGTCCCAACTGCTCCCGTCTGAAGCCAGTGAGACTATATCATCCCCAATTGGGGTATGTTGTGAGGCTGAAGGTAGTGGGAAGGAGAAGGAGTTAGGGAAGAGGAAGGTGGTGAAGTACCTGGCTATTCAGATCTGATCACCAAACACGGCTAATGCCATATCAAGCAACGTTTCAATTCTGAATGGTGGTCTTACACCAGGGCGATACTGAGAGTATCTTCCACTTGGAACGTGCCGCAAATATACTATAGTATATTACTTTAAATGTATAAATTGTGAAAAAGTAATCAAATAACACTCACAAAGTAATCAAATAAAATTTATTTTCCACGCCGGGATTCAATCCCGTGACCTTACCGCTGGACTACGCCGGCCGTCAAAATAATATGTAATATATTTGTGGCACGTTTTAGAGTGCAAGATACTCTCAGTATAACCATTCCATAAAATATAACCAGAAAGACTACCATTCAGAATCGAAATGTTGCTTGAAATGGCTTTAGCCGTGATTAATGACCAGATCTGAAAAGCCAGGTACTTCCCCACTTTCCTCTTTTGCATCTCCTTTCGCATTCCCCAATTGGGTATGCCATAGTCTCACTGGCTCCAGATGGTTGAGAGTAGTTGGGAGTTGGGAAGTTAATAGGTATTCACTTAAAATAAGGAAATTTACTTGTAGAATGGCCAAAGTTTTAAAGATTATCTTATGACAGGGAAGTTAGGTTACGAACTGTCACTTGGCTGTTTTGTTCAATTTAATTTAAAAGGGCCAGAATTAACTCTTTTTTCGGGCGCATGTTGTTAAAATAATATAATATAACGGATATAATATGAGAGTTAGTGCATACAAAATGTTTTCATTGCCGTAAATCCCCAAAAAAAACCATTGTTAGTCATTACAACTGGACAATATTATATAAAACTGTAGAAAAATAACACAAGCATCTTAAAAAATGAAATAAAACCGTCAATAACCGCGAACAAGTCGAGAATGTTTAAACTTTTGATAGTAACGCGGTGATAAACTTCTGAACGTTGACGGGCGTGACGTCATAATTCGTTAAACCAATCATGGGCCGTTTACCGTTTTAAGCCGACTGGCCTATTTTGAAATCAATAATTATGAATGAAAATATTCAAATTAAACTTTTTTATTGCGATAATCGTAATCAGAAAAATAATCTTTAATTCTTCCACATGTTTTTACCGGTATCCCCAGTTTGTGAAAATACCCTATTCCTACATCTGTTTGTGATTGTATTATTTATTTTGAATTCGAACTTTATTCGATTTCATTTTGATTTATACAATTTAATTTTAATTTAATTTAATTTTAATTTAATTTAATTTAAATTATTTATTATACATGTATATTACATTAGACATTAGAGGCACTGCTGAAATGGATAGCTAAGCGGTGACCCATTTGTCAATAGAACCAATATTATAAAAATTAAAAAAATGTGTAATTATGAAATTGTAAAACTTTATTGATAAATAAAAGTTTTTATTATTATTTTAATTTTTTAAATGCGTTTTTTTTTAAACTTTCGTTACCTACAGTAATATCCCTTTTTACGTTTTTCAAAGAAGCAATGAAAAAAATTTGTAAAAGTGAGAAATGTAAAAGTAAGAATTTTCAAGTAGTATTTAAAAAAAAACATTAATTTGAATATTTTATAGTAAAACTAATGTTATAATGCCATTAATATTGGTAAAACTATATTCATTGCAAAAACAAAAAAAAATACATATTTTCTTTATGTGATGAACAGTCGAAGACCCTTCTCCATAATATGTATTATATTCTCTTAATTCAACATTTCAAAAAATCACACTCAGTGAATTCAGATTATCATATATAGTGAGATTAGTGAGTAAATATTGTTTTTAGTAAAGTGGAAAAAGAAATTGCTCACTCTACGACAACATCCATTTCCAGCTGTTTCTTCATGCACATTTCTGTAACTTCGTATGCTTTATACACGCAATTGTTCCTCAGCTCTCCGTTTTCCACAACCATAAGCATACCATTCTTGGTCCCAAACATCACTCGGTCCGGTGTCACCCACATACAACTCGTGATTATTATCTGTAATAAATCAAGACATATCAATTCATCCACGCTGCTACCATAACACTCATAACAAATACCTGCGAAGTCGAACTGGAAACTACTGTTGAAGAAATAATGTACATAATAGCAGATAGTACAAGGGCCTATGGCCTGAGTGCTAGGAGGTAATATGCAGACCGTCTCTTCTCCATAATATCTATAATGAACTTGAATTATCAGACAGTTAGTAACACCAAACATTAAATTATTGTGATACATAAGTTTCATTTGCTTTTATAGGAAGTATAACAAGTGGAAGTTAAGTTTATGCTCACATTTTCTGCCTTGGTCCATCCCCACTGTCTCCACACTGTTTCTGAGACATTCATCAGCTTAAATGTGTATGGACCTGTTATGACAACCAATGCTGGGTCTGATGGATTACAGGTTACCTTTAAACAGTGACATTAAATTAAATCTATATATTTAAACCATCATGATACCGACATGAGTTTGTTAGTCGCTAGAGCCCAAAACACCCAATGTAACAAACATATATGTACAAAAAAGACAGATTATTTTTCCTGTTTTAAATTCATCTTTCATGTTAGGTAGATTGCCCACCTGTCAAATGGTAGGAGTAGTTTTCTACTACATCTCATTTTAATGCACTGCTAATGGTCCGGTTGCGAATTTATTTGAAGATTAATTTGAAACGATTTTGCCCAATTTTGTAAGATAATAAAATTCTCATTCTTCCCGCCCATAATTGACGGACTTTCACTTCGTAGAAATAGTCTACAGTGTAGTTATTTTTTAATTTGTCCATAAAAACTAAAATCTGTAAACGGAACACTCAAACAAATACGTCATTTTTTCAGAATGTTCTGCTGTGAATTTCTAGATCAAAGCAATCACGTTGAAGCTCACAATATCGCTTATATCCGACCTGTGATATTTTGAATTTTCCATTTAAAATAGGCTGACAAGAAAAATGCCAATCTCATGTCTGATCTCACTGAGAGACAGCCTGGCTTCTCACGCTTCGTAAAAACTCTGGTCTTCCGTCAATAGAATGATGTGCTCCCACAGCCGTTGTTGCCACATGATGCACATGTGGGGCCTAAAGAGTGGGCGAAGTTTGCGATGCGGTGCAGACCACCGAATACGAGGTCAACGAATGCACTCTCTATTCATCTCCCGGTGGGATGGATGCGGTCTACAGATCGACTCTTAGATGAGGAGTGGGCGAGGTTCTAAACTGTCTTATGTACTGGTATTCCCCTATGATTCCCTCATCATACGAAAGAAGTAGAACCCACCTTTGTGACAGTCCCCGTACCATTGGGATTCTGCGCTTTCGTCTGACTCTCCACCTTGCCGTTCTCCCAGTTATAATAGTACAGCATCCAATCGGGGTCTCCTGTGATGGCCACCAGGTACTTGTTGTCGCAGGTGAACTGCACGTCCACGAACTCCTTGCTGGTGGTGCCGGCCCCATCGCTGGGCGTGGTGAGCCCCTTCTTGCGCTTCAGCGTGTGCAGGTCGTAAATGCTGATGGTGGGCTTGGAGTCGCCTTCTCCTCTCTCGTTAAGGGCTATATACTGGCTGAAAACGGTTTTATAAAATATTAAGATTTATTGCTTCAATGACAAAACAGAACACTGACAAAACAGATCAGTGATAAAACCGAAGAGTGATAAAACAAGACTGTGGCAAAAAAGAGCATTGACAAAACAGAACAGTAACAAGTTTACAAAAATTTACTGTAGAAAAAGAACTCAAAAACGAAACACAACCCGACCTCTTGTTTTCATGTTGTTTTTTTTATCCGGTTAGCGCATAGGAATAATAATTTAATTCAATTAATTTTATTATTTTAAAAACGTTACAAAATCGTTAAGTGTGGTGCGTTTGTAAACAGGCAGTACGCATGTAGGCACATTTGTGAAGGAGAATTACATAAATATAAACAGTAGGTATCAACTATACCGGTAGTGACAGAGCTTGCCTTTCAAAGGCAGCGCCATTAATGATAAATGTTATGTCGATATCCGCAGGGCCTGCCCTGGTGCAGCCTGCCCTGGAGCAGTCCGCTCCGGGCGCCGACTTACTAATAAGGCGCCAAGGATCCAAGGAAGGAGCCAAAGCGCTGATAATACCTAATGCAGCGCACTTGAGGTTTTTGCCAGCCGTTTGACTCAAGAGTCGGCCCTGACATATCTGATTTGATTCTGTTCAGGAGTAAAATTGCTCTCCCACCGACATGATGATGAGCGCCATGAGCCGTTTGGCTCAGAGTCGGTCCTGGCATATCCGAATTGATTCTATTCAACACCAAGATTGCTCTCCCACCGGCAATGACCATTGGCAAGTTGGCCTACGAACCTCAGATCTTTGTTCTATGATACCAGCGCTGCTCGTAAGAATCTAATAAGTAGGTAAGAGAGTGTTTTATTTACCAACTAGGCGATATGGAGATAGAATCTACAGCCGTGTGCTTGTCTGGTAGTCTAATAAACCTTTGGTTCTTCTGTTCATAGTCATGGAGGATCAGTACTCCTCCTGCAGGGTAGATCACCTCGGTGTCCGTCACGTAATGCGCGTTGCCTCTGAAATTATTACAAGCTAATTGTAGCTGTTTGTGTAATTCGAAGAGAGGAAGTAAAAATTAGTTTGGGAAACACTGTCCTAAGTCAATACACATATTTCGAGCACAGGATTGAAAGAAAATATCAGAGATAAAATTTTCTAGTGGTGATTTATTTTTGGGTTGTTACGCCGTGTTGCGCTTTCTCCGTCCTTAGCCAACGAAATACACATTTTATTCGTAGTTATTCACAATTTGTGAACGAATGTGTAGACTCCCCTAACTGCACACATACGTGTGTAGATCTGCAATAATTGAAACAGTAATTATTGTTTATTACCTTATATCAGTCCGCAGACCGCAAAAGACGCGTGCCTGAATGTGCGGTGGAGCCATTTTCTTCTACAAAATCGTTTTGTAATTCTGTTTAAGATTTTCCTACTGTTTTCAGAAGAAACCTTATTTTAAAAATTATTATTATTTAGTTTTGTTGACAAATGGCAAGAAAGACGCTGTTCCAAATCTTAGCCGTTTCCAATCAAAACAAAATATTTTTCTTTTGCCATGGTAACAGATGTGTCTTTATTGATATACCTAGTGGTGGATTAGAGGTACTTTTCTTAGAAAACGTTTTCTACATCTTTTCTACATATTACTTGAGTAATTAGGTGCCCATTAAAATGTTGAGAAATAATACTGGGTTTATTATTTTATATTTTCTTACGATAACAATGCATTTTTATTCCAATGTTGCTGATATTTTTGATATTCCTCTATTGAATTATAAAGCTGTAGTGATTAAACATTTGAGCAGTACAAATTTAAACGAGATGATATTTGCTTGTTATTCTGTTCTTCCAACTGCTTTTATTAACTTTTTACTAATTCTTTTTTTATCGTAATTTTTACTTATTTAATTTTTCCTTTCTTACTTCACACTCTACTACTACTGTTCAAAAACTAATAAAAAACACATGTATGTAAAGGCACTTGTGCCGTAAATTCTAAATAAATAAATACTTTTTTTATTTCCTAATTAAATGTTCGTATTTTTACCCAATTGTTTTGTTATTATTTAATCTATAAGTCGGGGACGCCCGAGGAAGACATGGCATGACCAAGTGAATAAGATACTTGAGTCGGGCCATGTGAAGAGTCGGAATAATAGAAGAGCATGTATGAGACGATGTATGAATGTGAACGAGGCAAGGAGTGTGTGCCACGATCGAGTTGTTTGGCGGTCCGTCCACTCTTCCCACCCCTGCGGGAAACGGCGTGATGCTTAGTTAGTTTAGTATAGAAACAAATTCAAGATATATAAATGCAAAATTTGCCTGATTAGATTTGTGTAATTGTGTTTCAACTAATTAAAAATTTAATTAAAAAATGTACAAATGGTAAAACAAATATTATGTTGAAGAATTAGCTCGCCGAAAGAAATAATTTGCATTAGACTCTAACATAAACTCTAACAAAAGTCTAACTGCAAAATAAAGTAAAATAAGTTTTTTATATCTTCAAAGTAAAAGCACCCATTGACAAACTAATAAAAGTATTTTTTGGGGACTTTTCTTTTTTCTGTAAAAAAATTTTTTTTTTCCTGTCATATTGTATCTTACTTCGTCTTTACAATAAAATAAAAAAAAAAACGAAAACAGAAACAAAAACAAAAACTGGGTTTTATAACTGGATTGTTCTCGTGTGAGTGAGAACATCTGTATAAACCCAGTATAAATAGACTATAACAATGTTCTTAATATATTCGACGTCAACTGTTGTTTGAACGTTAGCGATCTGCAGTTGTCATAGAGAACGATGAGAAGTTACCGATCCGAGTTATAATCCTTATCGATCGACTGTGCTAGGGGTCTCGAGTCTCGAGTGAGCTTCCTTCTGAATATTCGGCTTCGCTCGGAAGTCTTCATAAACCCGAATACAAATTCCATGTCTGACTATGCCAACACTGTAATTTTCTAGGAGCGACGTTAAAGGTTCTGATCCGGCCCTTGAAAATAAAAGGAAGTAACGATTGTTAACATCGTCGTTTATTGACTTGATATAATATGGCAAATTAATGGCAACTGGTTGAATATGTTTATGATTAATTGATGAAGCGCATCATCTTTATGTTCATGATCACTCGCTAAGTTATAATTACCATTATCAATAAAGGGTCAGCGAAGTTATCAGTCAGCTTATGATATGTTTTCTTTTCAAATGAAAATATAATTGTTCAAGATGAATCGAAAGTCACTATTTACATAATTCTTTATATAGTCTTTTTTACATTAGCTCCACACAGGAGGCCCTGAGAAAAATACGCCAGGGCGTACGTCATTTTTGGGGTTGCTGTGCGGGGGTCTTTTTAGGAAAGGAAAGATACGAAGTTCTGGGAAGGAAAAAGGCTTTAGGAGTGGAAATCGGGGGTTAGTCAGTTCTGGAGTGACAGACGTATGAATCCACATAAATCCATTCCTCCCACTGCGGTACGAGGCGATGTTCTGAGATGCTACTAAAAGAGAGGTCAAAAGACTCTCCCGATCCGGCCTGTTAAGCAGTTGGTTGGTAGACGCATCCGCCGCCAGAACCCGGAAAAGCCTTACCACCATGAACCCGAGTACCCCAGCAAACGTAGCTAACCACTTGGGATGACCTTTGGCAGAGTGTAGTTGTCCAATTTTTTTTATATTTTTTTATATGAATACCGCCCAAGAGTCCCAACTGCTCCCGTCTGAAGCCAGTGAGACTATGGCATCCCCAATTGGGGTATGTTGTGAGGCTGAGGGTAGTGGGGAGGGGAAGGACATAGGGAAGAGGAAGATGGGGTAGTACCTGGCTAATTCAGATCTGGTCAACAAACACGGCTAATGCCATTTCAAGCAACGTTTCAATTCTGAATGGTGGTCTTGCACCAGGGCGATACAGGGAGTATCTTCTACTCTGGAACGTGCCGCAAATATACTATATATTATTTCAAATGAATAAATTGTGAAATAACACAAATTAATCAAATAAAATTTATTTGCCACCCCGGGATTCGATCCCGCGACCTTCGGTGTGCGAGTCAGGTGCCTTACCGCTGCGCTACGTCGGCCATCAAATAAATGGTTCCCGGGCGGCTGTACCCATACCCGCCTCAATCGCCTTCCTAAATATTGTAACATTGTTTCTCATATCCCAATCCCCTCAGCGTCGCAATATATCCCAATCGGGAGTGTCACAGTCCCACAGGTTTCGGGACATTGGGATTAATGTGTGATATTTAATAAAACTATCGTAAAAAAAAATCGAATTCGCAGAAGAGTTAAAACAAATTTATATAACATCGTTGATCTGAAGAATAGCTCAACTTCGTATGATTTTGCGACTTAGAGCAGGAAAAGAACAACGTGCTCAGATGCAGGAACAACAACATTGACTATAAAGACCACACATTTCCTTAGAGGAAATAGAGTCTATTTGTCGACCGAGGCATTGAGATGTAATTGGACCGATCTCGCTTCTAATCTACATACATACGAGCACCTTCCTACGCAGCTTGCAGTGAACATCGCTGAATGAAAACACCGTGGAGTGGACCATAAAATACCTTCTCCAAGGTCTAATGAAAGCAGGGGACCCTCAGAAGAGATCGTCTTTATTCTTTAATAATTTTAATACTTTTAATACGGGCTTCATGTAGGGATAGTGCAATACAAAATTATGTAAGTTAACAACAAAAAATGTTATCAATAGGTATACGTTACTTTTAATCCAAATTTTACGAAACCTTTGAAATATCTGTAAGAATGTTGTAGAGTCTTGTCGCAAGGTATCTAAGTTTTTTTTTTGAAATAGGCAATTCACCCTAAATGGTATCTAAGTTTCTTTGACCAAAAGTAGAATGCCTCACAGGTTTTTGTAGTAAGTCTTTGTTATTGTTTCGAGTACAGCTAATTTTTTATATTTTTTCGGAGTATTTATGTATGTTTGTGTATAGATGAGCGAGGATTGATTTTGCGTATATCTGCCGAACGTCAAACACATTCATAATATTAAAGATCAAGTTCGAATCTTTAATTAGAGGTAGCCTAGGGATTACGTTTATAATAGTTTTCTGTGCCTTTATGATTGGGTCTATATTGGGCAGATGAAGCGCCACATCCCCATGCTATGATACAAGAAAATTGTGATATTTTGATCTGAATAAGTGCATGGTTTTTGTTATTTTTTTTGCAATTGTTTTATAGTGAAATGGTCGGATAGAATAATATATATGGAGGAAATGAGGTTGTCTCCTACAAAGAAAATTCACATTATTTACAAATGTATCATATTAATTAGAGCATGCTGAGGACATAACTTTAAAATTTTGGAAAGTAACGAATAGTAGGTTCTGAAGATATATAAGCTGGCAAAATGTTGACATGTGACATGTGCGGCCGGCCAAAATGCGTGTGACATCACTGCTTTTCTAATTATGAATTGCTCTGTGTGTGACGTCACAAGGGGACACAATTGCATCCATTTTACCAATGTTCACTTTCAAAGCTAATAACTTAATCATTTTGGAGATATCAAAAAACTAATTTTACTTTCGTTACATATAAGAAATTATTATTTTAAAAAATTGGAAGCAATGCCATTATCTTTAGAGCGATTAGAAGTTTTTTTGGAGAAAGGAACCCTCTACAACACCTACTGCGGAATTCTGATAATTGCACGGCAGAGATGTGACTGCAGTCACTTCCGGGACAGGCGATATAAGGGCGTAATTGAAGCAGTCCGCTTCGGGCGCCGAATTGCTAAGGCGCCAAGGTGCTGATAATGTCTAACACCTTGAAATAATTTTTCATAAAATGACGCTACAAAAACACACAAATTATCCAAATATTATTGGTAACAGTGATCACTGATCACCTATACCTAGGCGTATATTGATTTTTACAAGGGGTGCCAACGTTTTACTCGCGCCAGGCGCCGTTTGACTCAGGGTCGGCCCTGGTCACTTCCTTCACATGATCACTTATTCTTCAGTAGATCTTGCCTCTCAAAGAACACTATGATTTCTATTTCTCATACATAATACATGATTTATGAGGAAGACTAGGTATTGGTGTATACCTGTATGTCTGTATTAAGTTCCCAAATTATTGATTATTTGTTCCGTCAAGGGAAATGAAGTATTCGCCTTCAATTAATTGAAAGTTGAAATTCATTTATTAAAATTCTTTAATTTTTTTTTACGTACCTAAATTACCTAAACAATGTCATTTTCCACAAGGTTTCAGCAAATTTCGTCTGTTTCTTATCCGACTACCGGTTAGACATTTTTCCTTACAAAGTTAAAAATTAACGAACAACCGAAATTTGACCGGAAGGATAAGCGGAAATGCGTCACTTTGCAATCACGATATTGACTTATTTAAAAGTATCTATACCAAATCCTCAAAATCACTCAGTCGAATTACGTAACTTATCATCATAATATATTATTAATAGATAATAATGGTCTTTGTTCCAGAATGTGGGGAGATATGTGCAATCCCACACATTCCATTGAGCAGTGATGAGCAACCTGGCCAATCGGGCCGAATGTGGCCCGCGAGCCAATTTCGTACTAACCACTTACACAAAAGCGGAAAACTTCAGTATTTCTTCAAACTTTTGAATCAGCCGCTCTAAATAAAAAAGATTTTTTCTTACATATTCCTAATGAGACAAAATTTTGTAGTTCGACACCCGATTTAACCTTCGCAGCGCAGCGCTCTTTGATGAGATCTACGTTTTAAATACCGAAAACGTTAAAAATACCGAAAATGATTAAATTTTGTTTAACTTTCCGAATCCAAACGATAAAAATCAGCGGTTGCCCAAAATTGCGAATATAAGAATATTTTTGTCAGGTGTCATATTTCAGAATGATAAAAATCGACAGCATTTATCAAAATCATTTAGCAAAATCGACAGTCTTGGTTTCCGGGATGCAAAATTTTCGCCTGCGACGTTTTCTTTTTACGTTCTATAAAAGTTTTGTTAGAAACTTACGGTTTTATATTACCTAAATAGGTTTTCGACGTCACCGAGTGCGTAGATAACTAATAACCGCTAACCACATTCAATTAAAAAGTTGATCATCACTGCCATGGAGAGAATAATTACATATAATGATTGAAGTAAGAACATATTTATAAATAAGAATAAAAATTAAACAAAAGAAACACAACAAGAAAAGAGAGTGGTGGGTATCATATTCTTCTTTTTTTTGCATAAAACAAGGCTTCCGGGCGGATGGCGGGCGGGCGAACGGGTTTGCAGCGAGATTTGATTTGTGTAAAAATTTACAGTTTTATTCCAAGGTTCATGAAATTTTGCACACTTCACCTTACGAAAAACCTTACTTAAAATACGAGGAAGGTCACTGTCTAAGGTCGGCCGCACACATCAGGTTTTTCCATCCGATTGTCTGATCCGACAGTTATTATTGTTACACGTACGCGTACAGGATTGGCCGGCCGGCACGGAATAAAAATAGGCCACTCCCTTCAGCGCCAGCCGTCCAATCGGGTTTCGAATCGGATCAGACAATCGGATGGAAAAACCTGACTTGTGCAGCCGGCCTAAGTCTGATTTTTAAAAATTCTATAAATCCCGAGCACCACCAGAAAATTCATCTAGTAGGAGAATAAATTGTACATATAAACAAATTATAAAATAAAATCATTTAATGGTCGTTTTTAGGTGTCATCGGTCCATTGGATCGAAAATTTTAGGGGCCAATATATTTCTCCAATGTTCTGCGACGCTCGATCCTGAAATCAGAAGGGATCAATGATGACGACATTTCATGAGTTGTTGATCCTTCCCCTCAGTCTAACCACCCTGGTTCTTATTATAGCTGCAAATCCAACAACTCGCCCTTCTGTGAACATCGAGTTGGCACTACAGTGCCTGGAAAGTCCAAACATCGTGAGTGTATGTCATCAATCACGGTACGCATTGTATGAATTGTTGTATTGCAACAGTTTTCTCAACCCCAGCCTTTCCACAGTTCTCTTGTTGAAATTGGCCCAGCTCTTATGTAGGTATATTAGTATGTTACAAAATGAACGGCGTGAATAAAGTGTCAAGTATCAAGTCTCTTACTAATAATGCACATCAAATTAAATGTTATTATTTATTGTTTTGTAACAAAGACCTTCATTACGAGTAGCTAATTGCTCACATGTTAAGATCGCATTTCATTAGGTCTTTTTCCACTCAATCAATTTATTGAGATCAACAAATTGTAAATATTATGGTTGTTCATTCTGCCTCGAGAATTTTCGTTAATTAATTAATTAATGTGTTTGTACTTGTAGGTACTAATACAACTTTTACTATCTTAATTACAAGCTCGATGAAATACAACATAAGCTTATAATTAAGTGCTTTTAACAGTTTCACTCAGGGAAAAACGTAGATAAAAGTTCCCCCTGTGCAAATGTCAGACGTAAAAATGTGGAAATGCTATCAGTAGGTACCTACCTACCTACCTACTTATTCGGTATTTCTCCGGTGAGGGATCACTAACTAGAAAATAAAAGTTTTTTAAATGGTTTTTAGCTACAGATCCACAGTCCAGATTTTTAGATCACGTGCAATAATTATTGTTATTTACTTTTGGGGTGTTATGCCGTGTTGCGCTACCTCCTCCTATAGCCAACGTTTCGGACAGTGTTACAGTGTCCAATGTGTCCATCATCAGGGCAGATGTGTGCACATCATCAGGGCTCATCTGCCCTGATGATGGACACTGTAGCGCCGTCCGAAACGTTTGCTAAAGGAGGAGGTAGCGCAACACGGCATAACACCCCAAAAATAAATAACAAAAATACTTTTGGCCGTGAAAATCTAAAATCATATCTGACGTGCAATAATTGTTCTTTTTTAAAATTAACCCGTCAAGTTTTTAACATTTTTGCCCAGTTTACAATGTTCCCGATGTATTTCTAAAGTACGATATAATGTATCTTATTTTTAAATTTTCCTTAAACAAACGCTGCTTTAGAAATAAGATAATATATCTTTCCGGTGTAAACATTTCTTATTCGAAATAATAAAATTTTAATTTAAAATTAGTTAGTTGGATAGTTATTATAATGTGGAAAATCTATTACACAACAATATAATTAGGTAATATTTTGACATAATTAAAATTTTGACATATTCAAATTATGAAATATTATTATCAATAGGTACCTACAAGTACTTAACGGTGTGCAATCCAGAAAGACTTGATAACCTGGAAGGTGATGCAACTGCATAGGTATATCAGTACAGCTGCAGCTGGATTCAGTGTTGAACATTTCTCCAGATTTTTTATAATTAGACCTCCCTCGAAGTGCATGCTCCGTGTGGGATTCCCCGAATCTATTATTACGCTATTCCGTTCGTTTTGTGTTTATTCATGGGAATACACGTGCGGCAAATTTGAAACAAACATCAAATAAACGCAAACAAAACAAAGAACGCTCGAATATGGATAAAATAATCAATGTTTTGTGCGTCGCGTCGATGCCAACGTAGGTACCTACACGATGAGCGAAACCTATCTCTTTCTTTGTTTCGTGAATGCTTATTTGTGTAATATCCGAATTGTAATGATAAATTGTTAGTAATCGTGGAATAAACAAAAACTAATGGTCTTTGTGCTTAAAATTGGTTTGTATTATTGTAATAACACTAATAATATTATAACCTTTATTTTTATTCTGATTTCATAATTTATCAATGCGGTTGGTCATTGTTATTATTTTATGAGACATCACTGAATTAGCAGTGTGTTACGTTTATTATAATATTATTGAGTTGTGGTTGCGTTAACACTACGTTCATGTGACATCTGTGTCATTCTCATTGCATTATTGTTGTTTCGTTAATGTATGCGCATTGTGTGCGTCCGATTTTACCTACCTTTTCTTGTGGTACCCACACACGATGTTTGTATATAGATATACACACATTTAAATTTTCTCGAGACGTGTTTGAACGTACGCCTTTCTTACGTCATGATTTCCATCGTTTTTGTTGTTGTCGGTCTGCCTCTACGCAGTGACGTAGCGAGGGAAGGGGGGCGTCCGCCTCGGGTGTCTCCCGATGGGGGGTGACACCCGACCGAGGAAAAAAATTACGAAGGATATTGTCACAAAAATATTGAACACGGTCTTTTATTTATATTTTTGTAGCTCTATGGCTTCCCGTGGAGTGCCCCGTGGAGAAACGGGAGAATTTTGTGTGACGGTCTTTTTATAGGCGAAAATAGCCTATGTCTGAAATTCTCTTTTTTTTATGAAGTCGAAATTGGGAGGGTTGGGGTGACAGCACGTTATCCGCCCCGGGTGCCACCCATGCCAGCTACGCCTCTGCCTCTACGGTAAAACATTTGTTATTATTCCGCTGTAATTCTGCCAGTCTTTCTTCAGCGCTGGTTGATTCAGTGCTCAGTTGTTAGTAGTCATTCGGAGAGGTAGCGTGGCGGTATACGACCGTCTCAACACAATAATAGACGTCAATAATTTTATTTGTGAGCAGTTTGAAGGTGCTGTTTCAAAAGTCATCAAGAGTTCGATAAAGACAAGTGGAATATAATCAGCGCTTACGGCGCTCACAGATAACGGCAGCAACGCGATAAGAGATAAGGATAGGTGTTCAGTGTAATGTGATCTTGTGCGTTAGTGTACCAATAGGGAGGACACCCAGTGAAGGTACTCTGTGCTACCCAGTGAAGTACTTGACACTTAGGTGTGACTGGAGATGGCCACCTTGGGAAGAGAGTCGCGAGACAGCATCAGCATCTACAACTACCCCGAACATCTCAACCCCTTCAGCGAGGAGGATAATGTGGGGAAGTTGCATTTTTATAACCCTGTTCCTGAGGTGAGGAAGAAAACCCGCAGCAACAGTTTCAGCTTGAGTGGTTTCAAGGACTTGAGGAGTACATGGTAATTATAATTCATTAACACCTGTTACATTGATTTATTTTGCTTCAGTAGCTACCTACTCGTAGTGTATTCTAGAATTAAACACCTTCAGCGTAATCGCGCTATTATTCGATAGCGCTATTTTATGTTGTTGAAAAAATGTTTTCACATTAATTTATTTTATGCTTGGTGTTTCGTTATCTGAAAATTACTGCAGTTTACAGGTAAAACTCGAATTGCGTTTATTTAAAATTTGGCCCAATTGCACAATATCCTTATCACAATAGCTTCCGCTAAGCATCGAACTGTCAAAGTGGCGTTTGCGAGATTAGCGTTGCCTCTGTTACGATTGTAGGTGCATCACATCGTCGCTTAAACGAAATGGATAAATTTTATAGAGGACTCAGGAACTCAGTTTTAGTCATTTATTTATTTATCGATTATAATATCAAACATGATTATTTGTCTTCATAATTTTGTTTATGGTTTGCGATGAGTAGGTAAACTTGGTCCACCAGTAGTATCTAGGTTCGGGTGAACTTTTTAGTGTTTTATTTGATGACAAATCATAATTTTGAATTTAAACTGAATGAGTGTACCTATCTATATGCTGCTTAGGATGGAGTAGGCAATTGGGTTTATACCAACTATTTTAAGTTACTCAGCTCCAATACATATTTATAAAATGAACAAAATGTGCATGTTTGGCAAACATGACAAAATCCAACGCACCTGAAATATAGATAAATTATTTCCTCGTAAGATTATTTCGGAAATGATTTGTTTCAATGAGGAATAAGTTCATTTTAATACAACGGGAACTAGCCTGATCTATTTTTATAATGAAGGAAATATTCTCTAGATATCATCCTTTCAGAGACCACGATACGAAACACAATCTTTACTTAAAATTACTTTATCTGTGTTCAGAGACCAGATCTGCACTTATCCGTCTTCAACCGAACTATATTCTACTTCCCGCTTCCCGTTCACCTTATCCTACTCGCCTACTCCACCCCTGTTTCTTTCGTCAGCCTCGCAATATTCCCCAAATGGGATTCCCAGTTGCCATACTCCTCTAGCTCTGCAGTGGAACACTAAATGTTGCCATCGTATATAATTAATTTCTATTCGCAGATGATAAACACGGAGACTTGTTATTGCTAGTGGGTATCTATTTAAATAAAAAGTTTCAGGTATCAAAGAAATCCATAAAATCGAGCGTGCTGGACTTTGACTAAGTATATTTAATTTAACCTATCATAAATGATGTTATAAAGTCAACGATAAACGCATCGGTATATTCAAATATGGATAACCTGAATAAATTAAGGTGGGCTAGTAAAAATTCTTCGTATTTACACTTTAAAATAACATCTCCGTTTATTTTTGCATTATTTTCGCACGTTGTTTGCATACATTAATGTAGAAAGCGGCGATGACTTCATGATAATAATATTAAAATATTATGACCAGCACACTTCGAAACATTGGCAAAAACTTGTGCCGTTGTGTATTAGAGCAGGCAGTGGGTATGCGGATAAATCGTGAAATGACATCACTGATCTTTACCCAAACTTTAAATATACAGAAAATTAATAAGAAATTTATCTTATTCTTTTGGGAGACAGCGGCCAGGAAAACCGTACAAAATAATATTTGATCTTTATCAGTTGAATGCAGTGTTGAGTTTGGTACATTTTTCACCACAAATTCTAAAACAAGTTACCACATTAGGGTATTGTGACGGTAATCAACTAAAAAACATTGTGCCCACTCATTTGCTGAAGTATGCTGCAGTTGCCATAAGCCATGTATGTGAAACTTCTTGATACCGGTTGATTGAAGATTAATTTATTAACGTGCATTTTTTATTGAACAAAATTTTATTACAAGAATTTTTTTTAAAATATATCTAAAAATATTTTATAACGGAGTTGTGATTCATACCTTTGCATATGCAGGGTGTCAAGGGACGTTCTTGACTTATTTTTATGAGTAATTTCTGACATTATGTGGAGTAAAAACTTTAATTGGTATTTTGATACATTTTTTTTTGTTTTTCAACTAAAAATATAAAAAAATTGGACAGTTAGGGGTGGAGTGAGGGGTTGGTCGGTTAATCGAAGAATATGGAAGAATTTTTTTTTGATTTTGATGATAAAAAATCGAAAAAAAAATTTTTTTAAAAAGAAAGACAAACATTCCCGGGTTACGAATAACCCAACAATGTTTGAAAATCTCCTACTACCATCACAGAAAGCCGAAAATGTTGCTTGTGTTGTGATGGAGGACTTAGCCAGCAGAGGAATCGAACACGCGACGCCCAGGTGAGACCCAAGCGCTATGCCCACTCAACCACTGACCGGTCATGTGTTATCTATTAGTTATCATGAAGATTTTTTATCACTTTTGTAGTTCTTTCTTATTTATTTTTGTTTGGACCGGTTTCACTTTGCAATAGACTTCCCCAGACTGGTAAAATTATTATGATTATTTTTAAAATTATTTCAGAAACAACGCGCACGTAATTAAAAACAAACCGTTTACAAGGTTTTAGAAACTATTATAGAGATCGGTACCTATACCAATGATACGTGTCCATGAAATATCTGGTAGGTGAATGTGTATAGGTCCATTAATCGTGGTTAGGGGCCATCCATAAATTACGTCACACCAGGGGGTGGGGGGGGGGGGAGTCATATAAAAATCTAAATTATTAAAACGCAAAACTTTTTTACATGTAAAATTTGCAAAATATGTAACACTAGGGGGGAGAGGGTCTCACAAATGTGCCGATTTAAGGACGGGGGACGGACGTGTGACATAATTTATGGACGGCCCCTTATACATTACAGTATGTACATAATTCGTATACGCTAAATGAACAATTTATGGCATCTTTTATAAGGAAGGAACACCATTTACCTGACTTATTTGGCTTTATTTAAAATTTATTACTGATACATTTTTTTAACTTCAAATAATATCAGTAGGTAATCATTAGTTAAAGTACCTAAGTCAGGCATATACTTAACACCTTGTATGTATAATAATATCGCATATTTTTGTAACAAAGTATTTTGGATTATTGCTGACAAGAACTATAATATCTATTCTGTTGTCAGTGTTTTTTTTAAAGTTGGTTTTGTCCAGTTTTACTCCAACTAAGTTCCTAAATGCATTTTAAAGTGGTTTAATCCTGTAATCGGAATCTGCTTTCCACCTTCATGAACAAATCCCCCACTACAGCCCCTTCCTTGACCCGCCTCACAAAGCTGCCCAGCCGGGTAGTGGATATGGTTCCCCTGTCCCTGTCTATATATTGTGCGTACAGTGGCGCTCTTGTGAGCAATCACATGACACTGGCACGAACAAGCATGTCAACCGACTACAAACAAAGATGTTGTAATCACGTATTTTCTTTACCTTATCTGTAAAGTTTAAAAATACAATTTGTATCGTCTACCTACTACTTTATTTTATCTTCGATAATTTAAATGTCTTTTCCGAACCGCGAAAATATAATCGGAGATTATTAATCGTCCGTCGTTATCTGGTGCAAATGTTTAACTTATTCATATTATTATTAAGTTGGCTGTTTATTTGCAATTACGTCATTCTTGGCAATCACAATCGTTGTGCATGAGTAGTCAGTGTAATAATTATTCAAGGAAATTCACATTTTCCAACAATTGAACTCAATCTAGGGAAACTTAATATTTACCAAACGAAGCGAGGAAAACACCATTTAATTTGTTGCATTCATTAGTGGCACTCTTTTTGAATGGTAAGAAGGCAATAAACGTTTTTTTTAAACCTATATACTTTTGAAAGCATTTTTTTTTTTAAAGAAAGAATAACATTGATAATTATTTGAAAACCTCCCACTACCACCACGACAGTTAGCGGAAAATGTTTTTTTATTTATTTTTTATTAATTCATCTTTGTGTCGTGATGGAGGACTTACATACGGCGCGACGCCTTGGTGGGACCCAGACGCCACCCAACTCAGCCACTGATCGGTCAAAATTGGTCTTTTTTGTTGACAGCTGTTTCGCCTAACCTTATTTTTTAATCGTTTCATCACTTTTACGGCCTTTCGTGACACTGGAATAGTATCAGTTCCCTCTGTGATATTACAGTTTGAGCTACACTGTTACAACCCTGATTGCTAGTTACATCTGTCCCACAACTCCCACAGCTGGGCATAGGATAAAGGACAATGCACATATAATTTCGGGGAACTCCCAAAAATCATCATTTCAAGTTGCTTGAATGATCTTAATGCATCATCATTAAAAACATCATGTGACCAATGTATAACTTCATAGATGTTGCTTCAGTGTAGCCACACAGAAAAAGTATGACGATAAACGCATAAAGGTAAATTTATTATAAATAGGGTAAAGTTTGTAAATGGGAAATGCGAAAAAACAATCATAATGGATTTCAGGCAACTCGATTGATGGAAATAAAAAAGTTTATATATTGGTATGAGTTTTTTTCATTTATTATTTTTAGGTTACTAAATATGTTTTAGTTTAGGAGATATAATGGTTTTAGTAGAACCCTACAATTTCAATGTTTGAGAGGGCACGGGGGGGAAGCTAGCGGGGGAGGAATGAGGATTTTTGTGAAAATAATAAGTATAACCCTGTGGTAGATACTATTCACTGACAAAAATTTAGCTTCATTATGGTTGATACAAACATGCTCTACTGATTACTAGATTTTTTCTTAATCTAAGGTATTCCCCAAGGACCCAACCTGGGTCCAGTGTTATAGTGAAATACTCCAGCTTCGTATAATTTCGGCCTGCTTTATTTTCACGACTCCAATTTTAATCTAATAACAAACAGGCTCACTATTTAATTATTTTGATTTTTAAGAGTGTTAGGCACCCACTTCTTGATAGAATAAGTAATAACATGTTACTTATTCTTATTACGTATACGCATCTGGAAATTAGTGGTACGAGTCGGAAACTGATGAATCTACATCATAGTTCTCAATGTGTGATTCATCAGTTTTCCGCTTGTACCTCTACTTTCCGAACACCGTGTATATATGAATGTATTTTGTATACTTCTTGCATTCTAGAACTATTGATTCACCTACATATGTATTCTTCGTATCATCGTAGCGTCAAAGTCAAATGAAATCACATAGACAAAAGTTTATGATAATATTTCTGCTCATTGATCCAATTATAATTGACCTTTTCAATCGATTTATTACACATTCAAGTAAACATTACTCACACTTCATACTGATAAATAACATTAAAATAAACTTTAAACGCGATGGTTTTGGGGGCAAATTTTCCAAACATGGAAAAAAAATCAATTTTCTATTATTACTTGGACTTCTTACCTTGATTGCTTATCGAGGTTATTCTACATTAACCTCGGAGTTTCTGTGCATAATAAGGTAGATTCATATAACACGCTAGCGTAAAGATTTATAGACTCCTTATAAAGTATAGGCCAAAAGACTGGCTTAACGAACGCACTGGAAGGAGGGTGTTCACCTCGGAAATAGACATTACTAAATAATCCAATTTCCGAAGTGCAAAGAATTTCAGAATATACAGGGTGTAACAACATGTACTCGAAGGATTATAACCAGCGATTCCTGATCGTATTTGTTGTACGAAAAGTAGATGTGATTTTCATCACACGTCGCCGCTGATAACATTGCTACACGTCGCACGTCGGTGATGGGAGATGGGATCACGTGATACGCGCGCTGTTTCATGTGTTACCGTGCGACTCGAACGAGACAGACTGCTTATCACATGACTATCTGCCTAGCTGCTAGTCTATATCTGACTACTTGGTTGCGACGTGGGGTGGAAAAATATTTTGTATAGTTTTTAATTGAAAAAAAATATCATCTGACGGCCAAATGACGTGTGCATTTTTTACACCAAATGTACTGGTTAAAATCCTTCGGGTACGTGCTGTTACACCCTGCATATTCGTTACACCAATAAACCTTATAGATTGACATTAAATTTAGTGGAAATAATGTACTTACCATATTATAATTTACTTACTATACAATATTATAATTGTTTATTAGTATTTACTCATAATTATTATGTACTTTATTTACTTATGTTTATTTACTTATTATTATTAAATTGTTTATTATTCTTTACTCCTATATAATTATATTATATTGTATTATTTGTTTAATTTATTAATATCTACATATTTACTTAATATATTATATTTATTTCATAAACTAAATATATGAATTTATTACATAATTGTTTATTACTATTTATTTTTTGTTAATAATTTAATGCTACTGTGGTATGATCACCCTATTATTGCATCTGGTAAGCCGCAACAGGTACCTTGTATTTACATATTTTAATATTTAGTTTACAGTATAATGTTATTTTTGTCAACAATGAGCATACTGCCCAGCTGTAATAATTATTAATTAGTAATGTTTAAATAACTGTACTCAGTGCTTCTTTTGTAGGTTTATTATTATATTTCTTTTAAGTTTAGGTATATGTATGTTTTTTTTTTTTTTTTAAATTACTTTATTGTAAAACTGCATATCTCGATGCAAGAATGCCCTAGTGAGATGTGCAGCTTATGTTTTCATGTATTTCATATTTTTTTCAATAAATAAATAAATGTTGTCAGAGTTCCATTCCATTATGGCATCCTCAATTTGGGAAATGTTATGAAGCTGAAGGAGGCATGAAAGTAAAGGACGTAGAGAAGAGAAAGGTTGAAAATTAGCTGCCTATCAGTAGGTAATTCTGCCTCATTATTGGTCACTAAGCACGGCTAAATTTCGAGCAACGTTTTTTTTAACCCTCCGCCCGTCGCGTCTTTTTTTAACGCGAGGTGTTGCGCGAGGTCGCCTAGGACCCCAAAAATGAATATGATTAAATTGTTGTTATAGCACACGTTTTATGTGCTATTTTTTTATTTATTTAATTATTTATAATGTATTACAAAAACATGGTAAGTAACACATTATTCCCAATGAGTTGAGAAAAAACTCATTACGGGAAGGACAGATAGACAATAAGTACATTTTACCCAGATATTACATGTTTAAAAAATACAACATAAAAAGGAAAAAAATGCCTTGTCAAGAATAGAGATTTTAGAAATACTGATCCATACACATAACACATAAAAAACAAACGTATGAAGGCGAGCCAATATTCACTGGTTAAAAACATTTTCAGGAAATATTCTTTAAGTATTTCAACTAATATTTTTTTATTAGCTACTGATTGCTTTATTTCATTAGGTAATGCATTGTATTGTCTATATGCAATATATTGTAATGAGTTAATACCAAATTTAGTGGTGTGGGTAGATGATGCTAATCTTAATCGATTATAGTCAGGTAATGATGACTGCTTTTAAATAAAAAGAAATATTAAAAATTAGATATTTATTTTCAATGTAAAAGCTTAAAAATCAACAAGGAACATTTTTTTAATAATTTTGTATCATATTTTTCTAATAATAAACATTAAAAAAATCAAACTTAAACAAACAAATTAAACTTTGAGTTTGATACAGACTTATTTTTATTACAAAAAAATGAACAAAATACAATGAAAAAACGTATAAACTTGGTTTTTCATTGTAATTTTTTAATTTTCTTCATCCTCACGCCGAAACACAAGTCTGTATCTCACATCGCACATGCGCAGACTGAATGTAGGCGGCGCTAGCGTCAAGTAGAATCTCTTTTAGGAAGCCACCTAAAGGAAGGAATCGGTGGGAACATTTAAAATATACATAATTAGCATTTCTGTAAAACCTGGGTTTTAAAGACCCCACGCTACGGGTCGACTGTTAAGGATGGTGGTATTTCACCAGCGACATATTGAGAGTATCTACCACTCTCGATATATTGTTGTTTGATGTGGTGACCGGACAACCAAACAAAGTGGCACTACATCACTCCTTTGAAAAGTCATTAAATGTGATGAAAAAAAAACTAGGTTAAATGGGTACGTTTGGATCTTTTTTCCACCACTTTTAAAGACTTTTCAAGGGGGTGTTGAAATGCCTCTTTGTTTAATTGACGCGGAGCTAATTTTTGTTTTCATAGGGCTCGACTACAGATTGCCCGGGGTCCGTGAATTTTCGCCAAGATGCGCGATGCTGTATTTAACCCTTTACAACATTGTGTCTCCCATATTGTCAGTATCATGTGTTTCATTACACGTAGGTATGTTTTTTTTCAGAAAACCTCTTAATTGACTTTTTCGATACAAGTTTGCGGTGGAAAAACCTCAACACGTCACGCTTATTCTACTTACTACTGATTATAAATGCTCATAATGCTAATGAGACGAACTACTATGAACGGACTGGAAAAATATTTGAAATTTAAAACAAAAAAATTATACTTATTAGGTCCTGAGGAAAAAAAATCCTTTAGGGCCTATATCATTTTTGGAGATGCTGTGTGCAGGCTCTTTTTATAAAAAGTAAAGGGAGAATGAGAAAAAGAAGGGAAAGAAAAAGGTTTTTATATTTTTTATGTAAGCGTCTATATAAAATAATGCTATTTACAAAATATAATGGTTATTTTAGGTAAAGATATTCTGTTTCTTAGACCTCCTCACTAGGGTTTCATGTGCCGAGGGGGACTAAAGTTATTCAACTATAGTTTACTAGCAGACCCGGCAACACGTTGCTGTGGCTAACGAAACCTTTATAACCAATGCCATCTGTTAAATCAAATCCACACTGCCCGGTTGTCAGCCCGCTGCCCGCTGCCGCTTGGCCAGATATATTAAGTACTCGCTTTTGCCCCCGGCTTCGCTCGCATTCCTCCTCCTCCATACCCGTTACATTCATTTTTCACGATGTCAACGCTCTAGCAGTTGGCTAAGGTCAAAATGTAGATTAGTACCTATTTTATGCATATTTGAATTTTTGCTATCAAAGGAATCTTAAGAGTAACCTAAACAAATAACAAAATGACAGCCCACGTCAAACAATTACTTATCAACACGCTTTGTTTTTCATTCGGACAATAAACGTATAATAAATAATTTCATAACGCCACAGCTTATTCATAACGCCAGAGCTTACCAATATATATAGCCTATATTACTCGCAAATAGTGTAGCTTTCGATTGGTGAAAGAATTTTTAAATTCCGTGAAATTGCGTGAAAGAGTAACTCACATCCATGCATACAAACATTCGCATTTATAATATTAGTAAGATTTCAACCAATTTACACAAAACCTTGACAAATTATACATATACCTAAAAACCTTCCTCATGAATCACTCTATATCTATTGGTGAAAACCACATGATAATCCGTTGCGTAGTTTAAAAGATCTAAGCGCACATACATCGTGAGCGACTTCATTTTATACTTGGTACCTAAAGATTTGTCTTCTATGTCATTTTTATTGTCTTTATTCGGTTTTTTTCATTGACCTCTTTCAGCCATATTTTTATTCTTGATTTGTATTCATTAGAATTTCTTATTAGTTTTATGTCTTGGGGAAGAATGTTGTGGAGTTTGTTGCAAAGCATGTGTAGTTTCTTTGTCAATCTGGTATGAGGGATGGGTAGGTATCTGGGGATATAGTGGGGATCAATGTGTCTAGGAGTGACAGACGTACGAATCCATCACTGCGGTGCAAGGCGAAGGGTCGAAAGAGTCCGGCTGGAGAGGTCTAGGTATAATTTTTTTAACTAGGTACATACATATATTACAAGCATGATTTCGTATATATTCTGACAAGAGCGTAAACATCAATGATAAAAGAAATAAGAAAGATAAGCCATAAACCATTATTAGTAGGTACGATCCTCCGTAGTATGAAACTGCGCGCACAAAAGTTTCGCCAACATCGCTCACCCACATGTTTAACTTTCATTGGCTCCTCCGTTTTTATGTCCGTGCAGTTTGATCGTAGATCGGCAACAGTTGGCTCGTTTTCATGAAATATCTCTCTTTCATTTTATCATCGACGGTGAACATACAATAAATAATCAGGATTTCAATAATTTAATTACAGGGCGCTACTTATGGCCCTCATTAGACCTTGCTAATCGGCGTCTGCCCAGTACGCCCCTGATGCGCGACTTAGACTTGTCTCGCAATACGTTATAATAATATCCTCTTTAGGTACCTACCTAGTACCTACGTCAGTAATCCCGAATTATGTAATAATATTATTATGGTGTTAAAAACGTAATTCACAATAAGCGCAATTGCATAATAGCAAAATTTCGTCAAACAAGTTCATTTTTTGACGGCCTCCGAGGTCGAGGGATAAGGCTTTTGACTCGCATCCGGAGGTCGCGGGATCGATTCCCGGCGTGCGCAAATAAATTTTATTTGATTAATTTGTTTTAATTGACAATTAATTCATTTAAAGCCTACCTACTAAATAGTATATTTGTGGCATGTTCGCTCATCTCCTACCCCTCTTGTGAAATATTCACATAAAAAAATATATTTTAAGGATTATTTACTGAGCGTGGCGAATGTTTTAACTCTACCATTTGGCATTTAAATTGTTTGTAATTTTTTCTTTGTATTCTTTGTTGTTAAGTTCCGGTTCCAATTTCAAGATGGTGGCCGTTATAATGGTTCAGTAAAGAGTCTTTTTTTACAAATGTGATATCTTCGTGTTTATTTTGTACGTAGTTATTTAAGTACCTACCTACTTAGATTTAATTTAATATGACGAAATTTCGGTTTTGATTTAAAGTAAGAGAAAATTAGAAACATACTATTTTGATAGCGAGGTTTTCTAACTAATCGCAAAACTACTAGTCCGGAATTTGCCTACGTAAACATATTTACCTTCTTAGTAATTAGGTAATATTGCTTGTGTCAGTTAAACTCGTCTTCCTCTATCCATTTTATTAAAATTTTCATGAGAAATGTCATATAGTTTATGATTATAGATATTAAAATAGCTACTTCAGTCTTTTACTATCTTTCCGTTGGTACAAAACCTACTTGGTTTATAAACCTAAATTGGTTTATTAACCTGTCCTATATTTATTATTTACAGAATACATGACGTAGTTATTTTTGTGAGAACCCAGAAAAAACAAGTAAATAAGGAACTCAGTATCTGTTTGAAGTCTACACGTGTTTCACCGACGTCTGTTTCATTCACTATATTTATAAATCGATCATTACACGAACAGAATTTAATTCTCGTCGTTCAATAACATCCACAGTAACATGCGAATGAATGAGTCCCGATATATCAGTGTAGTATTATTTTTTTTATCTAAACGTTAGCAATATAAAAAATATAGTAGACTGACAACAATTAAAATTAATTTAGAGAAAGTAAAATCAGATGCGTTGTTGGATGTATTTGACAAAACATCGATTAAAATTAATTAATAAAACTATGTTTGTAAGCGTATTTCTCGGTTTAATGTTTACTAGTTTCAGAATAGCTAACAGTAGTTGGTATGATGGTATGCAGTAGTGTGAAACTATTTGACTTTATGTTCAAAATTTTTTTTTACGCTGAACACAGCACGGAGTTGTTTCCGAAACTATGTGCAATTAAACTCACATAAAGGTGTGTATCTGCATAAAACATGTAGGTACTAAGAATATAATATAACAATAATTATTCTACCACAAAGGGCACTAAGCAACTCTATATAGGTACATATTAATTCTCCTACCTGCGTAAGGTCAAGTTTTTGAGGTTAAGAAAACAGTGTAGGTGGTGAATTAATTATTGTAACTTATATAATTATTATAAATATATGTGAGACCTCCATAGTAGAAAACTTGCAATTTCACTAGCTAGAGACATGTACCTATTTTGACCTTTGCTCGTTTTACATCGCGTGACTGAAAACCATTGATTTTTAACCCAGAAGTAGAGCAAGTGAACGTAACACAGTACACAATAAATGAAAGGTACGTGTCTTCATAGGAACTAATTGCAGTGTGTGAAAATGTATGTAGCTTTAATGTCTCTCAACAGATGTCGTTAGTGTAGGTAGTTATATGTAGTTTTAATGTATCTCAACAGAGGTCAGTAAAAGTTGTATTACATGAAGAAGATAACTGTCGCCCGTTCGGGTCCAACACCGATGATAACCGACAGCGACAGGTGGGCACCTTTAGTGACCATTTCCCCTGCCGCAGATTAGAACACAGAGCATCCTTTAGAACGGATGTTATGTCAAGTTAAATATTCAATGTAAATAAGGCGATAATAATCACCACTCGTAACATGACATACCAAAGTATCATTGAAACCCGATCATCCGAGTTGTATTGTTCTTCAGAGAAAACAACAATACACCACACTTTGATATTTTAAATTATCAACCTGTTATATTATTCACATCACGCACTTATAACACTTTACCCACACATCTTATATATTTTCTGTTCTGGTCTTTGTTATCTTCTTTTAATGAAATAAATCAATTAAGTACTTTTTTCTTTTTTTAAAGTTTTCTTTATTAATTGAATTGTTTATTACATTAATTACAGATTTTCGACCACCATGCTAGGCACATGCCCGTGTTGTGGTGGTCGTTTATAACCACGATTTTATTTAATTTTTGTAATATGCTGTAATTGCAACCGGTTTCGCTTACCCCCCGCTACCCGAATTTCTACCGATTTCTTACATAGGTATATCCCCCTTAAACATTTGAAGTTATTTTTGAAGATAATATCTATACATTATATGATAGAAAAAAATCGCAAAGTATGCTCCGAAAACTATTATTTTACAAGTTATATGTATGAAAAAATTCACAGTGTTTCTTAAATGCTGTTTTAGACAGCCCCAAGAGATTTTAAACGAGTCGTGTTTTATTAAACATTTTCACAATTTTAGCTTCAATTTTACCGTTTTAAATATTAGCGCACCCTCCCTAACATTCATAATATAATTCATATTATTCATCCTGGAATAAAGATCTTTATTATTATTTTTACTTTTTGAGCGGTGATACGGCGCCTTAACACAAGCATCATCAGGGTATAAAATTAAAATGCCAGTAATTGTTTTATTTCATATATCAAACCACAAAGTGACTGCTTTCGACAAAAATATATCTTCTTTTATTTTGAGAAAATTATTCTCTCTACGCTCTTCCTGTTGGTCTTTTTAAACGACTTCGAAAAGGAGGAGGTTATCAATTCGACGGTATTTTTTTTTTTTTTTTTATTTTTTTTTTATGTTTGTTACCTCAGAACTTTAGATTGGGTGAACCAATATTGATGATTCTTTTTTATTAGAAAGCTGGTGCTTCCCGTGTGGTCCCATTTTAATTTGGTCCAGTTCTGACAATTGGATCCATGAAAAAACCATATATGTCTTAAATTTGCAATAAGTATGTGCGCGACAAATGGACGAATAACTCAATATTACGCCAACAGATTTCGATGATTCTTTTTTTGAAGTAAAACTTCTTTACGCACGCTCGTCACTAAAAATCAAAAAATAAACAAAAATTTTAACAAAACAAAAAACGACTTAAAAAAATGCACTAAAAAGTAAAAAAATAATTTCGTACAATTGTTATTTTTGGAGTCGGTGTCAGCCAAGATCTCACATCTCACCTATAACTATCTATGTCTGTAGTTACCTTAACAAAACAAAAAACGACTTAAAAAAATGCACTAAAAAGTAAAAAAATAATTTCGTTCGATTGTTATTTTTGGAGTCGGTGTCAGCCAAGATCTCACATCTCACCTATAACTACCTATGTATGTAGTTACCTTGGCTGACACCGACTCCAAAAATAACAATCGAACGAAATTATTTTTTTACTTTTTAGTGCATTTTTTAAGTCGTTTTTTGTTTTGTTAAAATTTTTGTTTATTTTCTTCTCGTCTCCAATTCAAATTCAGTCGAGAATACACTAACAGATCAACAACATTTTTATCTTATACTAGTTGAAGCACCCGGATTTTACCAGGGAGCGCGCAGGAGCGCCGAGAAATTTTAACGATAGGTATTTGTAAAAATTATTTCTATTTCGTTCATCTCAGCGGGGACAGCAAAAGCGCTATCGGTGTATTGGTGAACCCCAATGCGTGTGTGTGCGTGGCTGCAGGTGTTGGAAGCACGAATCGCCGCGCCGCGCCCGCCAGTAAAGTAAGATGCACGCTGTTTTGGTTTAGTAATATCGGGAGATTCATACCATCTTTTTTTATAAAACGGCAGCATAGGCGCAGTAGGTACATCACGTACTTTGTGATTGTATAGTGTTTTTATTTTTCGCTGGCTGCATCACTCTACTGTTTTTGACTAGCCTTTTTACTGGAAACTATTCTACGTCAAATACAGACCTTCGAATTTTGACCCTGAAACCCCCTTGAATATTGAAATCTGTTTGGTCATTTCTCACGATTTACACATATAGGACATATGGTGAGTAGATACCTACTAAACTATTCATAAATTATTCATAAACTATTATTATAAACATAAACTATTCATTCATAAAAACTCAATATTACAACACAATTTCCTTTTTTAATTAAACATATAAATATCGCTAAAAATGTTGTTGTTTTTTGGCTCTCCCTGAATAACGTAAATTCATCAGTTTTGACTGTATGCATAAAGTGCATTAGTGCAAGTCGGTACATTTGTTAACATATCTAGTAACCTATAATAAATATTATTCTACGTCTTAGGCTGCGTATACACACGCCAGCCGAACAACGGATTATGGGAAAGGAACGAAGCAAAAGCAAACTGCCCGAAACGCTGCGCCGCTTGCGGTTGCTTCGTACCTTTACCATAATTCGTGGTTCGGCTCGCGTCTCTGTCCGCAAAGAGTGGCGTGCACTGATTTTTCAGTGGGCTAGAATCCTAAGATTGAAAATACGACATTAATGATGTTGTCGAAGCTGAAAATTATTTTTTTTCCGAAATTTCAATTTTCAAATTCTGTGCACGCCACTATTCGCAAATATATACGTAGCATAAGATATGTGTATTTAGAAATTGAGTTATATAAAATCGACTACTATATTACCTACCTTCAACTCAAAAATTTTTTTCTTACAGATAAATAATGGGTAAAAGAAATGGAAACAAAGCGCGTTTGTTTTTATCTACTAGACGAAAAAAACCGATTATTAGTATCAAACGACAGATTCATGTTGCACCACGTTCGACATCTAGGTAAGTCGAAATATCGCTTTCCTGTCACTCTTACTACTGAACCTTCCTAAGGTTACCTTTACGTACGTAAAGTTTTTTTTCCCGTAAGTTGCTCACATAAGAGAGTTATGGCAAAATTACCAATGGGTATCGTTTACATTGATAATTTTGCCATAACTCTCTTACGTGAGCGACTTACGAGAAAAACCTAAAGATTTATGCTATGAGAGCCGTGTATTATGTAGCATGTATAACGGGAAAATGGGATGGACAAATTTAAATAAATAAATCATTTGCATTTACAGGGATATGGATGTCATCGATACTACTTTTGGAAACTTAACTACATCTTCACTAATGCATGAAACTTCCATGGATGAATCATTTGCTCCAAATATAGACGAAAACGCAAGTTCATCATCATCAACAACGCTTGATGATTTGGTGATAGAACCAGACCATATTGATGAAACCGATAATTTCGAAGGTCGCAGAATTGTGGATATAAAATATTTGTTTTCGGAGATATCAAATATAAAGCACGAACACACCAACTGCACATTTTCCGATTTAAAATTTATGAAGGAACGACGAAATGGTCTTCTAAGCCAGTATGTTTTCGAGTGCAAAATGTGCAAGAAAATAGAATACATTCACTCCGAAGACCCGAAACGGAAAATTTCTATAAATACTGCTGTCGTCGAAGGAGTGATGTGTACAGGAAATGGGTATTCACAATGGAATGAAATTTGTGGGGTTTTAAATATGCCAAATATGGATTGTAAGACTTACACGAACATAGAACAATGTTTAGCGCCAACAATTGAAGAATGTGCCTTAGAAGAAATGATCGCAGCTGGTGAAGAAGAAAAAAGGCTAGCCATTTTAAACGGTGACGTAGACGAGGGTGGCTATCCTTTGGTAACGGTGGTTGCAGATGGCTCCTGGGCAAACAGGTCGTACAAAAGTGGATTTAGCTCCTCATCTGGCGCAGGGTGCATAGTTGGACTACGAACTAAAAAGGTTTTATTTCTAGGAGTGCGAAACTCATACTGCTGCATATGTGCTAGAGCTACTAAACTACACATAGTTGCTTCTGAGCACAGGTGCTTCATAAACTGGCGTGACAGTGCTAATGCCATGGAAGCCCACATTATAGCAGAAGGGTTCTCGAGAAGCATGGAAATGCATGGATTGAAATTTAACAAACTAGTTGGTGATGGCGACTCCAGCATCATGAAAAAAATAATGCAACAAATGCCATATGGTCCTAACCTTATAGTACAAAAAATAGAGTGCAAAAATCACTTACTCCGCAATTTTTGCAACAAAATGAAAGCACTTGGAAAAAAAACCAACAACGCTAAAGGCTTTGTACCAGTTCATATAAGGAAAAAGGTTGAAGCAAACGTTTTACGCATGAGAAGAGCTGTAGTTGGAGCAATAAATTACAGGAAAGAGCAAGAAAACACAGTACAAAGTGATAAAATAAAAAATTTGAAAATGGACATAAAAAATACCGCAAATCATGTGTTTGGTGATCATAAAAATTGTGCATCGTACTATTGCAAGCCGGAGAAGTATACTGATGATCCAAATTTAGTAAGCGATCTTCGAGATTGTGGAATATGGACTGATATCCAACAATTCTTATTGTCTCTAATAGCAAATGCAGAAAGTCTTATTATTGACGTGACAAATAACACTGTGGAGCAATTCAACAACGTTATCGCCAAATTTATAGGTGGAAAAAGGGTAAATTTTACTACAAGAGGATCTTACCAAGCAAAATGTTTTGGAGCAGTAACTTCGTGGAATAGTGAATTGGCAACCCATTCAAGAATACAAAAGAAAATCCAAGGCCACAGTCCCGGCAAATACACGAAGCACTTTATAGAGAGAAAACGACGTTCGAAGGAGAATAAACAAATGTGTCGAAAAAAAAAACTAAAGTATAATGAAAATACGACAGAAAAAAGAAAAAAAGTTACAGGGCCCGATGAAAATTATGGTCAATTGGAATTAGAACCAGATATGCCACCTGAAATATTTGAAACGAAAAAAGAGGAATTTCTCAAAGAATTATCTTCAACCAATAAGGAAGAGCTCGAACGGAATACGGTAGGCCAAAGCGATAACAATCTGTGGGCAATTGAAAGACGTAAGCGGATAACGGCGTCTAACTTTGGAAAAATATATAAGCTTCGGCAAAAAACTTCAGTTACGGGAGTACTAAACTCTTTACTGTACTCACAATTCAAAGGAACTATGGCCACAAATTATGGAAAAGAAAATGAAAGCCTAGCAATAGAGCAATTTTCAAAAAAAACAAGTTTTCAGGTATCCGCTTGTGGGCTATTTATCGATAAAACCAAAAACTTTTTAGCGGCAAGTCCGGATGGCCTTATCGGTGAGGATTCTATAATTGAAATTAAATGCCCTTATAGTATAGCAAATATGTCACCAGAAGAGGGAATTGCACAAAAGATAATTGATTACTGTAAATTGGAAGACCATTCTTTAACATTAAAACGGAATCATAATTACTTCTACCAAGTACAAGGCCAGTTACATATTACTCGTCGTAATTATTGTTATTTTGTTGTGTGGAGTCCAAAAGGTTTGCTGTATGAAAAAATTGAGAGGGACGATGAAATCTGGCAAAAAATCGTTCCACTGTTAGAAAATTTCTACCACCAATGCCTTTTACCAGAAATAATTGACGGTCGCATACCAAGAAATTTACCGGCGAGGGAAAGGTCTGGACCATAAATTGTTTTAATTTCATTGTGTAGATGTTAAACAGTAATTTTTTTTACAATAAAGCGTTTAAAAACAAAAAATATTAGATCATTGAAGAAGATTGAAAATGTCAAGTGATGTAGGAGGTATTCCCAAAAGTGCATTTTTCTGCAATAATATAACGTATTAAAAAAGTTAAATAAAAACTAAACTAGTTATGTGTATGTACCTAATATGTAGCACAATAAACAATATGGTGCCTCTTATACATAGATTTCAATATTCATTTGTATAATATGATATTATAATAACATAATCGATTCAACAACATGTGGTAGATGCATGTACCACTGAACATACGCTGTACCAGCATTCCATCAAACGATCAGTGGTGTATGTACTTACCATCACACATTTTCTTGTAAAATATAATTTTTTTGAAAAAAAAATCTAGAACAATATATTTAGTCAAATATAAAATTTTTTTTTTTGGTTCGGTAGTTGTATCTTAAAAAAAGTGTCCTATAAAGGGATAATATTATGTTGAGTACAACCTTCAAAAGTTATCAAAAAATATTTTAATTAATTTTTGTGTTCCATATCCAACTCGGCAATACGGAACGGAATCATCTCGGGGTCTGTCTGTAACAGGTGTTTTTTTTTCAATTTTTTTCCATTAATTTATTTGACGTAAACAAATTAAATTTGTCACAATAACTTTAGTAAATAAGCTCGGTAAGTATTGGCACACTCAAAATAAGTCACCAAACAGAAAAATAATTTTAAAAAAACATCGATAACTCGGGACATGACAACACTAGTGGACTAGTGTATCGATATAATTATTGAGAATGTCACATCACTTCGTTGACTGTATACGTATTCAACAAAACCCTCTCCGCCCCCCCTCACCCCCGAATACTGAGAGAAAGGGACACATGCACCTCAGCCTGATAATACCTAAATAAAATTGTCAAAATCGAGGTTTTGTAGTCCTCATTTTTCTACTCCAAAACTGAACCAATTTCCAAGATTTTTTTTACCAAATGTATTGGAAGAAAACATTCTATGTCTGTACGTTTTGCTTTTTTTAAAAATACATCGTCTAGTTTGTATACTGAACGTTTGTTGATGGCGTTAAAAAAAGGCAATTTTAACAATTTTTGAAGGGTTATAACTCCTATAAAAAGTAACTTATCAAAAAAATCAAAACGTACCGACACGCTTGCGGTCAATATTCATATTATGTAAAAAAAATATTTTCTCTAGTGTCAAAATTCAGAGAGGGAAATGAGGAATACGTTTGTATGGAAAAAACACCACCCGGTTTCCTCTTAAGGGGCGGTTAAATTTATTTAGTATTTGAAATTTGATGTAGGTAAACCGTAATCTTCCATTCGTTTTGAATGAATTTCGGAATAAAACTGTAGACTCGTTTAAAAAAGTCAACCCGTTACCCAAAATACTCTTCTTTATATACAGGTATAGATGATTCTGACAAGATAAGAACAGTATATTATAAGAAAAAACATAATAATGTAGAAAATAATATATATATATATATATATAGACCCTGACGTACGAAATAAGCAAAATAGCTCCATGATATATAATTTACCACGAGGAGAAAATCAATTGCTTCAGATCTTAGCAATGTTAACTCTGTCTTGTATCGTACGTATATATATATATGTAGGTTGTAATTAATGTTTATTTATAGCCCTAGTGGGGAAAATGTACGTGATATGTGTACATAGTAACGATGTTATAGCAAGAACATAGTTTTCATTTATAAAATAAGTAAAATTACAAAGCCTAACACACACATGAGTTTTGCAAATGTGAAATGTATATTATAAAAAAAGTCCAAAAAAACGGGAGTAATATGGCGTGGTAGATCTCTATGCCCCCTCCAGGGTGACGGTTCCCGTTTTTACCTAAAAGGCGTGCTTTTGAAGATATAAGGGCTGAAAGTTTCGCCCTCTTGAAATTTCTAGAACAGTCTTCCGGAAAGTTCAAGAAGGTTCCATAGTGCTCTAGAAAGTTCTGGAAGGAGTGGCGGAGTATGTCGTGGAATGTTCGGGAAAAGGGAATCGGTAACATCATTGTGGGACATTCCAGAACACTCTCGAATGTTGTACTGAGCAAAGTCGGGTAACCCAGCCAGTAATAGATATAATAAAATGAAATAATATATATTGTAAAATAAATGTTCCATAACACTAAAATCTCACATTCTGACGACCTCCGTAGTCCAGTGGCTAAGATTCTTGACTCACAATCCGGAGGTCGCGGGTTCGAACCCGGCGTGCGCAAATAAATTTTATTTGATTAATTTGTGTTATTTCACAATTAATTCATTTAAAATAATATATCGTATATTTGCGGCACGTTCCAGAGTGGAAGATACTATCAGAATCGCCCTGGTGTAAGACCACCATTCAGAATTGAAACGTTGCTTGAAAATGGCTTTAGCCGTGTTTGGTGACCAGATCTGAATAGCCAGGTACTTCCCAACCTTCCTCTTCCCCACCTCCTTCCCCTCCCCACTACCTTTCAGCCTCACAACATACCCCAATTGGGGATGACATAGTCTCACTGGCTCCAGACGGGAGCAGTTGAGATTCTTGTGCGGTATTCACTGTAAAAAAAAAAAAAAAAACATGATTTTCCATTTGAAAACCAAATACACCAACTGCATTACTTTTCACTGTTTATTAGTAAGCAATATAGTAAGCTTTGACGTACCAAGTGTACAAAGAATATTTGCCAAAAATATATTATTGAAGCTATTCAAAAATACTGAATCCTCTACTAGACAGCATATCCATCACACTAGATCAAACAAAAATGACATAAAAAAACATTCCAAGTTATAAAACCACATTCGGACAAAGAAACTACACTTATTTTGCAACTAAACTCCATAACATTCTTCCCCAAGACATAAAACTAATAAAAAAATTAATGAGTAGATACAAATCAAGAATAAAAATATGGCTGAAAGATGTTAACGAAAACACCCTAATGAAGACACTAAAAACGACATAGAAGACAAATAAACTGTAATTACACAATTTTAGTCCACCTCGGCACAGGAACCCCTAGTGAGGAGGACTAAGAAATACAATATCTTTACCTTACTTAACCATTATATTTTGTATGCTTATGGAATTATTTTATATAGTCGCAAAAATAAAAAATAAAAAATATATTTACAACAATACAAACAAACAAAAACTTCTCAAAGATTTCAATTGTAATAAAATACATTTTGCACTATTATTTTTGTAAATGACGAAAAATGAATGAAACCAATCGATGATAAATATTTTTTAGAGATCGTTAAATTTTATTTTAAAATATGTTCATGGCGAAGAAAATATAGAATGATTTTAATTTTACTATATTTATAATACACACAATATATACACATTTAAAAAGAATTATTATTTATGCGGGTACATGAATATATTTATTTATAGACTCATCAATCATAGCTCTGCTTCTAGAAGTATCTTATACACGTTGTCCGGAAAATCATGGTACAAGCGAAAACTGGTGAATCTACACCACATAGAAAACCCAAAAAACTTTCGATCTCAGTATTTCGATTGTTGTTTACCGTTTTACTTTTACCATTCTTTTTGACAACTGAAGAATTAAAAAAAAAATTGGAGCCGGGTCTACACTTCGTAGCATAAGATATTAAACGGCTGGTATTAACCCTTTGCGACCGATTTTTTTCAAATTTACTCAAAAGGCTCAAACCAAAAAAAGTTAAGCAACAAAGTCATCTCTAAATACTCAATCTCAACTTAATTCAGTAAATTTATCTGAACGTAGAATATGACCTAACATGTTTATATAAAATCATAAATTCAATAATTGACAGCCCTGAACTATTACACTTGATTTCTTTTCATATACCTTTTATATACTTTTAAACCATCATCGAGGCAATATCTACCGTTCTATTGTGATAACTCCAACACAGAATCACAATTTTATACCCCCGTTCGCCGTATACAAAATTTGGGTAATGACTATAAAGATGTTGTTGATATATTCAACATACCATTCACCAAATATAAACAAGTCATTACCCAATTTATATTGAAAAGAAGAAAATCAAATTTAAATTTAATTTAACTAAACAAACTACGTAGCTCAGCATCGACTTACGAGATCTTACCAATGCCAATGTATTGGAATATTCTAGAATCTAGAATTACATTTTTTCATCATGCATGGTGAAGTATTTAGTTTCGATTTTATTTAGTTTCTTACTTTGTTTTTGCTTGAGATGTTGTTTTTGATTTTGTCTTCTATTTAGTTCTTGATTTTCTTTTTGAATCTGTTATGCTTACTTAGATGTTCTTTGTAATAAATAAAAAATAACATGTAAAAGCCCAGCCGGGCGGGAAATTCACAAAAAATAAACAAATAAATAATTTACTATAGATTCTCAACTACTTACTTTAGATATCTTTACTATCAGACTGAAGAGAGATGGCTTTTAAATGTATTATTTTATTAAAAATGTTTTTTTTTAAACCAAAACTATTATTAAATCTTTAACTGACAGCCCTGATACAGTTAGCTCCTGCTTAGTAATTCCAAACAATGATAACTTTGAAGGTAACAATAAACTCAATACAAATTTACTCTACTACTTAGTGTCTATAAATACTGTTGACAACTTTTCTGAAAGTCCCCTTTGTTTACATCTTTTTTATTTTAAATAATCCTAAATAATATGTTCTCTGTTATTACAACATTGATTATTAGTTTAGTAACACATACTAGTATCCTATACCTAAATACTTGCTTTTATCACACATACTTTGTTAAATGTACATTCATATTTTGTTATTATTGTAATACTGATAATCTCCTGTGTACCACTGTATACTTATAATATCATGTACCTATCACTTGAATGTAAAAGCCATTATATGGCGTTTAAATAAATAAATAAATGTGATGTAGATTCACCACTTTCGCGCTTGTACTATGAGTTTACGGACACCGTGTATACCTACCTAAACCATGAATTGGTGTGATGATTTCGTTAGCTGCATCACATGTGCGACCATGTGTGTTAAGAAGACAATAATGTTTTAGCGATTAACAGCACTAATATAATAATAATGTATGATTGTATTGTAATGTACGCTCATCATATTAATAAATTACATTTACATTTTATGTACTACTATCGCTGCCTGTGCCTGTGTATATACTTACTATACCGATGACGCCATTTACCGAAAATAGAGTATTACTTCAGATTTTGCCTTGCTGGTGTTAAACCATATGGGACTCTATAAATGTGATTTCATTACTGGCAACATAAATAGTAATCTGAGTGATTTAATATTTCCTTTTTATGATCTGATGGCTGATGATCTATTAGTTCATGAACTCGTTATCTCGTTCATAATGTTTCAAAGTTTGGTTGAACACTTCAATCATCCACAAATGAACAGGAAAGATCCCACGTTCAAATTTAAACTGAACCGATTTCGGATACGTTTTTAGATTGTCACGGCCAAAATCATTTTCGTTGTTTGTCCATCATCTGCCGGATCTGCCCTGATGATGGACACTGCAACGCTGTCCGAAACGTCGGCTAAAGAAGGAGGTAGCGTAACACGGCATAACACCCCAAAAACAAACAACGAAAATGAACCGATTTCGTTCGTTACGATGATGTCAAGTCTTCTGATTTTGAAGGACAAATGAAATAACATGTTATTGGAAAGGCTTAAAAACGTCGTTTTCGGATTAGAAAGGACACTTAATCAATAAATTAATTAGTCATCAAAAGTCATCGAGAGCATTTTTTTGCTAATGCTACGTTTTGTACAATATCATGTACAACTTGACAACGTCATCTTTGTAGGCGGTAAAGAAGAAACTTTATAAAGTTAAGTACCTATGTCCATCTGTACCTACCTAACAAAATGATTCTTATCGGCGACATTTAGTTTTTAATATCACTGATGGATTCAATAGGCCACTTGCATTACATTTTTTTTATTTTTTTTTTCCGGTTTAGGTAAATATTCTAAGACATTCTATTCTGTATTTTTTTTAATCGTATTTTTGAAACTCTCGCGATTTTTTGAAAATTTCAATCCGAAAAATCAGACCATTTTTTATAAACCGGAAAGACGGGACATAATTTTATGGGTGCGAAAAAATGATAATTACATAGCCGAAAATCATTTAAAAAAATAACGTTTTCCACACGAATAGCAATCAATTGTACGGGGTTCTCTTCGTAACATCTATAAAAACACAGCCATCTTTATCAAAAAATCAAACCAAAGGATAAGTTCGCATAGAACAAACAATAAATCTAGTGAACGTTAAATGCAAATACAAAACTTCGCCGGAAAACAAAGTGTTGCCATATAAAAAAAAAATTATCAGTGTGGAATTTTACAAAATTAAGGGAACATAATCGGAGACGGGACATTTTCATGTAGTGACGTCACGAGCTCAATTAATGGATTTATTTATTTAAAAATAAAAAAAAATATACATTTCAAAAAATTTTTACTAACATTTTCGTAATCTTAGCAAAAAAATCTGTCCACTCGATTTTTTTCCAAGTCGTTATAAAATCCATCCAAGTGGCCTATTCCCCAATATCCATTTCCAATCAAATATTATTTTTTTTTATAGCATTGTCGCATGACTTTATATCGATAAGTTTTTTATTCCAATTATAAAAAGGGCTTTGATATCGATCTGGGAACCTGAATATCTTGGTTTTCGGCTCGTTTTTGGTTGGGACGAAGCATAACGTGAAATATTTAAGATTAATCTTTACTACGAATGAGTTTATTTTATGATTACCAAAAATATGTTTTGGATAAATTGAAGCTTTTCCTATCGTTTCGCTGGAGTAGAAATAATTTATTTTTTTAATCAATATCTACTACACTATATAAAGAGGTAATATTTGTTTGTTTGTTTGTTTGTTTGTGTGTTTGTTTGCATCGAATAGGCTCCAAAACTACTGAACCGATTTGAAAAATTCTTTCGCTGTTGGGAAGCTACACTATCCCTGGGTGACATAGGCTATATTATATATATTTTTTTTAAATAGGCATCCTTACTAAAACTTCAATAATGTCACCCAGGGTGTAAAAAAATTACCTAAAATATTCTTTAAATCGCGTGCGCTGCGAAAACTATTGATGATAGAATAAAATAATGTACTACGACTTTATAGAACACATCATTATTTACAAAAAAAGTCGCAACTGCATATGTCTAACTATTATGGTTACGCCACAATAAGTATTCTTTTATTTTAAAAAATTAATTTAAATGTCGCCGCTTGAAAAGGCTCTTTATTTGTATCTTGGTTTTAATCCTTATCAAAATAAATTACTTCATATTCAAGACAGCTTTAATACCTTTATTTGATTTTTTTCATTTTTCAATTCGGATATTTAATTAGAAAGATATCACAAGTATAAAATTGTTAGTATTAGAAAAAAGTTTCGGCTACGGGCCGGGCGGGAGAGGAGTCAAGAAATGCAGTGCCAGGGGGGTTGGCGGGACGGGGGAGCGTGAGAGCGGTTGCGGGGAAGGTGGAAGTGGAACGCTGGAGGGGAACGCACGGGAAAGGACATGTAAGGAGTCACATTTTATTTATTTGAATATGGCATATATTATAAAAGAAAGTCCAAAAAAACGTGCAGCTCGCAAAAACTCAGAAACGAGTCCCGGTTCGATCAAGGGAGTTACATGGTGTGGTAGATCTCTATCCCCCCTAGGGAATAAGGGTATCCGTTTTTACCTTAAGGGCGTGCTTTTAAAGATATAAGGGCTGAAAGTTTCGCCCTCTTGAAATTTCTAGAACAGTCTTCCGGAAAGTTCTAGAAGGTTCCATAGAGCTGTAGAAAGTTGTGGAAGGAGTGGCGGAATATGTCGTGGAATGATCAGGAATAGGGAACATCATTGTGGAACATTCCATAACACTATCTTATTGTCCTGAGCGAAGCCGGGTAACCCAGCTAGTATATTATAAAAGAAAGTCCAAAAAAACGTGCGGACCGCAAAAACTCAGAAACGAGTACCGGTACGATCAAGGGAGTTATATGGTGTGGTAGATCTCTATCCCCCCTCATCTATTACATAGTTAATAGCGGTTTCACAAGAATATTTATTTCTAAAACCAGATTGTTGTGGAACTAATATCTGCTTGGCCTCAATATATTCCGTTAATTGCTCATTTGCAATGTATTCCAGTATTTGTTCATATTTGGGAAAACAATTGATCGGCCTATAGTCGTCAATTTTTTTTGGGTTATCAATTTTCGGGATAGGAGTTATTACAGACGTCTTCCAAGTTTTGGGGAATACTCCACTATTCAAAAATTTTTGGGATCATGTTTAAGGCAAATTGAGAATATATGTATACATTTTTTTTAATTTAAAAAAGAAACACTCTTGATTCATATTTATAAATGCACCAATAGGTACCAAAAACTAATTGCTTTCAGGCTGAAGCAAGTCGTTCGCGCCTGTTGTCGCTTTTATAGGTACTCGAACGATGACTCGCACAATGACGTCGACTGTTGATCTTTTTGAAAGATGGTTCCCATTTACCATTTTTGTTTCAACAGACAGTTGATCAATTAAAATCGATTTATAAACCTGGCATTAATGACTTTCGTGATGAAATCATTTTCCAAATTCTTATTTAGTCCTTGAAATAAGATATCCTTCAGTTATGTTATGACATCTCCAATGCCCAATCAATCAATTTGGAAGGCGGGTATGGGTACCGCTGCCCTGGGAATCATTTATGGGATAACCAACACCCCTGCCATAGGTCACCCCAAGTGGTTCCCTACGTTTGGTAGCTAGCAGGGATGCTCGGGTTCATGGGGTGAGGTTTGTCTAGGACTTGGCGGCGAATGCATTTGCCCACGTACTGCTTGGCGGGCCGGTAGGGTAGGGACCCGTCGAGGTAAATCTAACCTAGACCTCTCCAGCCGGAGAGTATCGACTCATCGCCTCGCACCGCGGGAGGGATCCGTCACTTCTGGACACATTGACCACCAGATTCCTACCAACCTCTCATACCTTTTTCCTTCCCAGAACTTCCTCTCCTATGACAAAGGCAATTTTTTTCGTCAGGACCTTCTGTGTGGAGCTAATGTAAAAAAAATCCCAAAATAGTCAGCATTTTTTCAATAATTTAAAAAATTTAATAATAATAATTTGTTTTAAAATATTTTGAAACAAAAAATGGGTTAATGTTAAAAATAAAAATAAAGTAAATAACAACATATAAATAAATTTAAAAAAAAAAAACGAATAAGCATGAAAAACATGAGAAAAATAATAATAAACAGTAAAATTAATTCATGCAGCTGTTTACGGAGGGTATTTCATCGTCTCCCGTCTCCAGAGGGCCATCAGGGGGGACTCCAACCAGGTAGTCATGGCGGTGATGATTGCATTCTTCGATTGGCGTAGTCTGCGCCATAAACTTCCCATGCCGTGGCGGAGAAGTGCTCGGAAAGTGTACACTCGTCCCTCCAGGAACATTTCCGTAGCACTGCAGTATCTCGGTAGGCGGAAAAGTTGACGGTATGCGTTGTTGTAAGCAACCTTTAACTTTTTTTTATTAATTTTCAATAATTTCACTGTCCAATAGTATTATTTTTTCATTCACATTGAGTGAAATTTATGTATGTGTATAGACAATTCTGCAACAAAAGTGGGGCAAGATTCTCGAGAGCAAATTGCCCAACTTTTATTGCAGATCTAAAAATGATCGCCTTACGTCAACAATAATTCAGTTTTCCAATCAATCGCAACCAATTTTATGCTTTCTGATATAATTCCTTTAAAATATTATTTCATGATATGTACCTATATTATTCTGACTCGTATAATATTGTAGTTTTTCCCTCCTTTATTTTTAAATTACAATAGGTTACTTGCATCCCAATTTTTTAAATTTTTTTCCTGTTTAGGCAAATATGCAAAGACATTCCCTATTTTTTATTTTTTTTTAATCGTATTTTTGAAACTCTGGCGATTTTTTAAAAATTTTCAATCCGAAAAATCAGACCATTTTTTTATAAACCGGAAAGACGGGACATAATTTTATGAATGCGAAAAAACGATAATTACATAGCCGAAAATTATTTAAAAAATAGAACGTTTTCCACACGAATAGCAATAAATTGTACGGGGTTCTCTTCGTAACATCTGTAAAAACACCGCCATCTTTATCAAACCAAAGGATAAGTTCGCATAGAACAAACAATAAATCTAGTGAACGTTAAACGAAGATTCAAAAATTCGCCGGAAATCAAAGTGTTGCCATATATAAAAAAAAAATCAGTGTGGAATTTTACAAAATTAAGGGAACATAATCGGAGACGGGACATTTTCATGTAGTGACGTCACGAGCTCAAATAATGGATTTATTTATTTAAAAATAATAAAAACTATACATTTCTAAAATTTTTTACTAACATTTTCGTAATCTTAGTAAAAAAATCTATCTACACGATTTTTTCCAAGTCGTTATGAAATCTATGCAAGTGGCCTATTATTGTCAATATAGACAAGTACCTTTATTGTCAATATAGACAAGTACCTACTGTCATTATGATGTATAATATATATTTGGGGTTAAACCTAATCTAACCTAACATAGTTCATATTATAGTTAATTTTATTTTCTAGTAGATTAAGCATCGGGGTAACGAGTAATAATCAGGTTTAATTTACTTTTCTGTTATTACTCAGGTATAGCGGTGGTAATGAAATCAAATCCATACTTTTATGCGGTAATCACAATTAGTCCTTTTTGGAGTAGGTAAAATCAATTTGCTACGACACTGTTCAATAATAATAAAACAGTTCAAAATTATAACAATAACTTAACTTAACTTAACTTATTACCCAAAGGAAACTAATTATTCCCTCAACCGCTCGAAACTAATTATTCCTTAAACCTTATAACAAAACCTTTTCTCTCTAGAAACCTGAAGCTGCGCGGATCGACTCGGAAGGCAAACTTGACTTAACCTGTAATATACAAGCGATGCGAGAAAGGGAATGTATTCGAGATTGATCGCTTCAATCTCGAATATACGCTCGAAAAAATTAGATTTGCTACTAAGGTATAATATTATTTAAAAAACGAAAACAATAGGTTAATAATTCAATAATTTTATTATTTATGAACAAAATTTGTTTATGACTTAAGTATGCACCTACTTAGTGCATAAATTCATTATTGCGTTTATCGAAACGGCTTACTTTTTTTACTGATTATAAAAATAAAACACCTTGATGAAAGCGCCCACGTATAGGTACTACAAATGGATTAAATATTCATGCAGCTACAAAAAAATACAAACTCAATGATCCATATACAAAGGTACTTATATACATATCTACAATACTAAAAGCAATGACATGGTGTTTTTGGAAGCTCTTATCAAGCCTAGGAATGCCAGTTTTTCTTACAAAATAATGTTTTCGTTCAATAATCTAATTCTAATATAATTACAATTTGAAAACCATTTGAAAACCATTTATTGGATATCCAACACCCCTGCCTTAGGTCGCCCCAAGTTATTCGCTTCGCAGGGGTGCCCGGGTTCATGGGATGAGGTTTGTCCGGGTCTTAGCGGCGGATGCGTCTGTCCACCAACCGAAGAGGCAGGCAGTTCGGGAGACCTTCTGACCTCCCCAGCAGGGCTCTCTCGGAACATCGCGTTACACGGCAGCGGGAGGGAGGGATTCATTCTTCCGTCACTCTTGGACACACTTACCCCCGGATTACTACCGACCTCTCATTCCTATTTCCTTCCCAGAACTTTCTCTCCTTCCTTTCTTAAAAAGACCATCCACACAGCATCCCCAAAGATAATATAAGCCCTGAGGGAAATCATTTTCCTCTGGGCCTCCTGTGTGGAGTTAATGTAAAAAATATATTATAATAAAATAACTTTTTTTGGCGTAAAAAAAACTTTTGACCAATCTATGGCAATAAACGTTATCAAACAAACCGATATCCTAAATATATCTGATTATCTCAATGATTGTAGATATATTATTAATAAAGGCGTGACATAGATTATATTTTTTGTGAAATTATGGTATATTATACTATTTGCCAATACACATTATATATATTCGAATTTATACACAAAAAATTTGTAAATTTAGGTAAAAAAAATACAAAATTATGAAAATGTCTTCTAAAATAATCACGAAATTCGTTGTCTTGTATCATTATTCAGTTATAAATTGATACATTTCCAAATTCTTAAAATAAAATAATACGAGTGTTAGATACTCTTCCAATTCCAAAACTCTTTAATACAGTAGTGATGGAACACATCTCGAAATAGCGAATTTAAACACTGATAAATATAATCGGTGGCCATTGACGACAAAGCCAAATTTTACTCCCCACGGAAAAACATATTTCACAGTTTTTACATAAAAACGGACAAATATTTTATGTTAATTCGGATATTAGCGTTCGGTTAATAGGATTTGATATTTAATTGGTTTTTTGATTGGTTATATAGAATCAAAGCGGTCGAAAGAAGTTTAAGTAGATTCGAAATATTTCGGTAATGATCTCTCGTTTATGCCCATTGCCCATCACTAATTTACAGAAGCGGAATGTTAAGTACCTATACTTAAAATACTCGAACAGAGTGCTTGGTCTTAAATTATTTCTCGCTCAAGTACGTAATCACAATCACACTTCGAAACGTTAAACAAACAATCCATTAAATAGTTGGAAAATGACGAATCAAGAAGCATTATTACATTATTAGACATGTGTTGAAGTGGAAATGTTGGTTGAACGAGTTTCGATGCCATAAATTCGGAAATATACATAATTTGTTGAGTCATGTTCCAATCTGGTTTCGCATAACTTTGAGCGACCTCGACGAGATGACGAGAGCAAATTTTAGTATTTGTAGGTACTTAACTTCATTACAATAAAATACAGGCATAATAATCCCAGTGAGAGCTCTTACGTACCTACGTCATCGACGATCGTCCTCTTCCTTTTCATATACCATAAATAAACCTACTCGAATTTCTACCGATTTCTTACATATCTCCCTTAAACATTTATAGTTTTTAAGTTCTTAAAAAAATATATATTATTTTTTAAGATAATGTCTAGGTGCTGCCCAAGCCGAAACGCAAATTATATGAAATTCCCTCGACAGAAAAAATCGCAAAGTATGCTCCAAAAATTATTAAAAACAAGTCTGTTTCTATTATCTTATAAATTATATTTGTGAAAAAATTCACAATGTTTCTTTAAATTTACTCTATTTTAAACGAGTCGTGTTTTATTAAACATTTTCGCAATTTTCGCATCGATTTTGGCGCTGTAAATGTTAGCGCTCTCCTCTAACATTCGTAGTTTCGTATCTCTCCTTCTTCTTCTTTTCGAGCCCGGATGCGGAGCCTTAAGGAACGTACTCGACTTACTTTAAACAGTGATTTCGGCCATTATTGAGTAAAAAATAAGAATGTAAAAATGACTTTAAACAAAAAAAATAGAACGAAAAAGACAGAACGTGCTAGAACGGTGACGTCACGTACGACCTCTCGTTGGGACCAGTATACCTATTTAATTCAATCTTCAGTGCCATTATAGCATGCGGTCTACCGAGACTTTATCAGCGTGAAAAAACAATAATCTAAAATAGTTTTCTTATCACATAATTTTAAATTAAGATACTAGGTCAGGTACCAACTAAAATGTTTATTTATTTATTTATTATGAATTAACGCCAATAATTAACGGCTTTATGTATACAGAATATAAATACAAGAAAAATATAAGTATAAAAAATATAAATAAGAAAAATACACGTGGGAAAGCGCAAGAGAGTTACCTAGATGAAAAGTTCAAATGCCAAAAAATTTAATAAGTAAATATTGTAGTAACAACACAAAAGAACAAATAGTATTATAAATAAATACAAGTATGGAGAGTAAATAAAAATAAAAATAAAATACACCACGCGTACATGTTATACAAGATATTTTGAAAAGTGCTTTGAAAATACAAAAATAACTCATAAATTATGCAATAAAACAAAAAAAAAATTAAATCCCGAAAGTAAACTGTATGCCAAAGAATATAAATATTCAAAGTATGTTTTATTATAATCGAACTCAGAAGCGCAGACAAACAGCTTTAATTTGGTCCAGAGGTATGACTCTTGACTCATGATCCGAAGGTCGCGGGTTCGAACCCGGCGTGGGCAAATAAATTTTATTTGATTAATTTTGTGGTATTTCACAGTTAATTAATTTAAAATAAAATACATTCAGTGTATTCCGGCACGTTCGAGAGTGGAAGATACTCTCAGTATCGCTCTGGTGTAAGACCACCATTAATAGCTAGGTACTTCCCCACCTTCCTCTTCCTATCTCCTTCCCCTCACCACTACCTTCAGCCTCACACCATACCCCAATTGGGGATGCCATAGTCTCACTGGTTCCGGACGGAAGCAGTTGTGGACTCTTGTGCGGTATTCATATAATAAAAAAATAAGATAAAATAATTACGTTGATATTTTTTAAATATTTATAACATCATCAAAAACATATTTATTAAATGTTTACTTTCATGTACAAAGAAATCGAATCAATTTGTCAGTGTCATACACTAATCTAAAACTACCACCCTATTATCTACTTGAAATATCCAGTTTTCTGCTTATCTCCCAAGATATCTTCAGAATACAAATATATTTTCTTTTTAGTAATCTGTAAATAATTATACCATGTGGGAGTGACACAGGTAGGCGGTAGAACTGGTAGAAAGAACTTATATCTACTTCTGAAAATTTGATAAAACCTTATGTACATAATCTAGGCACAATACATAATATCATGAAAATGTTTTCTAGGTAACCGAATTTGGCCAGGAAAACTTTCCGGTGTTTAATAAAATAAATAAAAATATTGGTTCATTTTAAGGTTCGTGTCATTGATTTGAATAATTGGGTAAGTACCTAGCAGAGCCGAAACTTGAGTTGGGCAAACCGAGCCATAATTGGGCGCCATACAAATTTAATTTAATGTTTTTAAAATAAATTTGTCGTCTTTTAGAGAGAGCGCGTTTTCAAATGAATGCCACAGGGTTTTAAATAATTTTGTAGATACATGGATCAGTAATGATTAATCCTTTTATATCTCCAAGATCAAATCAGTTAATACTGTCGATTTATATAATTCTTAAATATTAAATTACATGCAAATCAATTTGGTCAAACCAATAAATACTCTTGATTTTTAACATTCGGAAAGTTGGTATTTGATAAAACGGAAAACTTTAATGCACCAAACCCGGATGAACATTTTTCAGCATTTAAGGTCAAACCACCAAATTCTGTCTTTTTTTAACCTTTGACATTATTTCACCGCAATTTTGTGGTATAGGTATTATTTAACCAAGCGGGTCACACGAAAAGGGCTCGGGGCCGCGGGTTGTTCATCAATGACATTTATATTTATATTGCCATATATAAAGCAAGTAAAAAATAAATGAAAAGGCTCTAATTTTACAAACAAAATATTGTGCAAAAATTGTATCTATTGTTCATAATGTCACGATGATGCGTTTGCAAGTTGAGGACGCCCAAACTTCGGCGTTTTTTTAATTAACTGTAAACTAAAAAAAATATGCTGTATGTTTCTGAAAATCGTATGTGTCATGTTTCGATTTGAAGCTATCGTAAATTTTTTTTTGATTATTATGAACCTGTATGTAATTAGGTAGGTACAAAGGAATTAGTCAAAATTAATTTTCAACGGTTTTACAGATCACAGATAAATAAAAATGTATTTATTATCTTAGTAGATGCGAGATATTAATGCTGATATTGAAGATTAAGACTAACATAAACAAAACGCTGTTGCTTTAAAAAAGTTGTAGGTAGGTAATTCGTAAATTTAAAAAATTCTGATTTATTTTTATTTTTATATTGGCTTTGCAATGTGTACGTTGAGTGAAACCTTAAAAAAACTAAAGTAGATAAGACAATATTACAGCTGACGAGTCATATTCGAAATAAATTAGATAATATTATTTTTTGCTATAAATAATTTTCAAGACACCATATTTGAAATCAATATTGATATCTTCGCCTACTTTGAAATGTTGAAATAAATTGATAAGAACTTCGTGAGCTGAACAAGGAGGTTTACGAATCTTTTAATTCGTTTAATTATTGCTAAAATGGACAGGTTGAAATACGATTATACGAATACCACTAAAATTAAAATAACAGAGTTTTTTTAGAGTACGTAGGTACCTACCAATTCTCCACAGTGCGATATCGAGTGAAACTCTACTTTTGCATAGTTTTTATTGCTTCCGTGCATTTTTTCCAATGCAATAAAATGTATGTGGCAATGTGGTGGTCAATAAATAGTAGCTTTTGGCAATCCTTGCAATATGCAAATCAATAATATCCTTCAACTTATGCTGATTATTTTTTCAAGGAAGCTTGTTCTACATATCCTCCCCCACACACCCAAAACGCCCTCCCCCGCCAGCCATTCTTCATTCAGAATCTAATATAACATTACTATTTTTTATTGTTCCTAAATTCCAAGTTAGGTCCGAGGTAGGCACGATGTTGGATACTTGCGGTCCCACGTATCTCTGCTTATGAATATAAATGATGCAGACAATTTTATGCTTCCCACCGTTCTTTTTAATTGGACAATGAACTTGTAGAAATTAACTGTACCTTTACTTTATGTGGATAATTGGATAGCGTGAAAACAAAGAAGTGTTGTAATTGCAGTCAAATTGTCAGATTAAATACAAGATTCCTGAACTTTCTCGCACAGACGTATTATTTAGATTAATTTTTAAAATTTTAGGTTAGGTTAGGTTCAATATTTAGATTTGTAAAGCGACAGATTGAACATTTTCACTGCATTTTATTTATTTATTTAGGGAACATGAACAGTATTATACTAATACAATGTAGGTACCTACAGAAGAGGATAACAGAAAACATACCAATTAAGTTCACAGGTTGATTTAGAAATACTAAATACAATGAATGTAGACTAAAATATAAAAAAAGCAGAACTAAAAAACAAATATAAAAATGAAAAAAAAATCATACATAATAGAGAGTAGAGAGAGCTGAACAAAATTACTACGCTATTATTTGGTGATTAGCCTTTGCCAATTGCTCTCCAGAGTTATTTTTTGACAAATATTGTTGAAAATTTTTGCGATAATTGTTTATCAATGTTTTCACCCTAATACCTTCATTTTATTTAATTATTTCGCCTATCGACACCGATTAATTGAAATACACTTCGAGTATTGGGAGACACGCAAAAAATGTATGCTTTGTACAAAAATGAATTAGAAGTCTAAAACAAAATAAACCCCGAAATACATTGTCTAACTTTTCCACTTGACTTGGCTCTGAAACAATGATTTCCTCGAATTTCCAGAGTGTAGGTACCTACTTATTTCATTCCACGTGACCTTTATTTCGCTGTAAATAAACACAACACATCTTCACCTTTTTGCATTTTCTTCTTGTCCAGCGTCCAGAACATTTCCGACTAGGCCAAAAATAACACGAATCTAATCGGTGTCGTCTTTTTGTTAGCTTTGTGTAAATACTAAAAACCCATTCGAGATGCACACTGCACACATTGGGATTTCCTTGAACATAGCTTTGTAAATTTGTTTGTTCAGTTTGTCGAACATCTGGTAAATAATTAGCATAGTTTATGACATAACCGTAACCTACATAAGTAATACTGATGAATATAATACATTTTTTGAGTCGGTTTTGAAGTAAAAGTTTTTTGATTTGATATTTCGTTTTCGAGTGAATCCAGTCCGAAGTTGGAATTTTTCAAGTCAAATTTGAAAAAAATAAGGTGCTAAGGGTGTTAATATCAGCTGTTTAGGTCTTTTCAAATGAGTCGAAGCGTGGACCCCGCTCCGAAAGTTTTTTTTAACCCTTAGTTTAAAAAAAAAGGAAAAAACACGTAGGCAATGTCTGTTAGGCAAACCAAAACGCTTAGATCGAAAAAAAAAGTTCTTTGGGTTCTCTATGCGATGTAGATTCACCAGTTTCCTGTTTGTACTATGAGATTAGGTACGGATATACCTACACGGTGCCCGGAAACTCGAAGTACTTAGTGTAAATTTACATTTAAATTGTAAATTGCAATCTCAGCCTTTCAAATAAATTGCAAATTGCTTAGAGTCTTAGAGTAACAATATCTCAACTAGGCTAGGTGTTTTACAACTAGCAAGCAGGCCCGGACTTACTACCCCTAATCAGTTTTTTTTTTTAAATTGATTTCAATGACTTTACATATTTTAAAACATTATTTCATAACGTGAGTTTACTGTGCTCACATTTTACAATAAAAAACGAAATAATAAATGTTAATAAAGTACCTACCTATAAGTAGATATAATAAAACTTTGATGAAATAAAAAAAAATACATGCCTAAAGGCATAATACCTAATGAAAAAAAATCGGCAAATATTAAGTGAAAATAATATATTATAACTAATATTTGTTTCTTTGGTTGAAGGTGTATGTACGTAATGATGTGGGTTTTGTATTTTTTTTGTATTGTATATGTATCTATATTATTTTTATGTTGTGAAATTTTTGTGATATTGCATTTTTATTCCTGAATTCATATTTTAATTTTCATTTGAATTTGTTTTGGTTTCAGTAATTTTTTGTATCGAGTGAAAGATTCAGGATCAGAATCGCCCTCCCAATTTTAAATTATAATATTGTCATTGAAACAATGTTAGCACTTAATGTACTGACTTTTTGGCTTGCCAGAAACAATGCTGAGTGTTTTGCGATATGCCGAACCCATAACAGTAATTCTGTAGAACTACTTATACAAATACATAATATTATGTGCTACTCATTTTAGATTATGTTAGTACCTATTGTTAGTGCTAGTACTGGTATATTTCCATGAACTTGTACTCTTGTGCTGAGATAAAATAAATGTATTTTCCCAAAGCAATGCAAATATCACATAAAATGGTTTTTTACTGTGAGTTAGTTAGATAAGTGTCAAGGTACTTACTATGTATTAACATGCATAAAATTAAAGTACCTACTCGTTTCTACGTTAAAAAATTATTTTATTTTGCTAGAAAATCGCCAACAATTTGGGAGGCAGGTATGGTTACCACCTCCCCGTGAACCATTTATTGGATAACCAACACTCCTGCCATAAGTGCATAAGTCCCTAGTGGTTTGCTATATCAATGTGTTTAAGAGACTCTTGCTTGTGTAGTGGTGTACTGGATGGATCAAAAAATAATTTAATTTAATTATTATTTCGTTTTTGTTATGAACTTCAGCTTCCTGATGAAATGAAAAAGAAACATAATAACGAATATTTTTTAATTGAATAGCAAGATTAATATTTTAGTATTTTTGAAACTGACAATTCATGGTGGAATTCCATTATAATAGATTATAATAAAACAAATAAAAAACTTTATTCCACTTAATTTTATAGACCGTAACCGGTTTCAGCTCGTCAGAAGATGGCTCTGAAAAGCTGAAACCGGTTACGGTCAATAAAATTAAGTGGAATAAAGTTTTTTATTTGTTTTATTATAATCTAGCAAGATTAAATTTAAACTGAAATTGGAAAACCTCGTGTTTTGTACTTATGTAGTATCTCTGGGTATTTTCACAATTAGAAGAACTGCGAGCGGGTGTTATGTATTCCTAACACTGTATAGTTAAAAAAACTTTTTTGATACTATCGGTGTACACAAATACATCTCTTTCAAATGAATTGCCTGTGTGTCTAAATTAGAGATGAAACGGATATCCGGTAACTATCCGGTATCCGGCCTAAATTTATTATCCGGCCGGATACCGGGTAGTAACTCAATATCCGGCCGGATACCGGATATTCAAAAACTACGACAATTTCCTATAATAAAATGCAATACTTTGTGAGGTAAATATCAATAAAATGGTTTATAATTATGATGGCTTTTATTTAGTCGAAAATGTAAGAAAAAAGCCATAGCCTCCAAAAAAAAAAAATTCTTCTGAGATATTCACTCTAATAATAAATACATAAATAGTAAATATCTAAACCAAAAACTTTTAGTAAAAACTTACAAAAACCTCGCAGAGTAGAGAAAACTTTAATTAACATGATTAACTAATCACAGTCACCATTAGGTAGTGAACCAAAAATCTTAAAAAACACAGAGATTATTGAAATGATTAAATACTGACATTGAAGCACCATAATATACCTCCTGTTCTTCTTCTTATCAAAGAGAATATTTTGAATTAATACTCAAAATTAACGAGTGGTAAATTATGGTGAATAAAGACTAAATTTTCAGTGTTCGCAGGCAACAAGCGATTTCGCTTGTTTTCGTAAACCAGGCCAGCTTCGGAAAACAACCTCTCAATATCCGGCCGCCGGATATCCGGTATCCGGCCAAACAACTATCCATTTCATCTCTAGTCTAAATACATATTTTTCAAATGTATCGAATGTCTCTCCTAGAAGCAGGTAAAATCTCCCCCCACAAATATCCAATTTTGGTCCTCCTCCCACAAAGACCGTCCAGATATTCATTTGAATCAGTTTTTAAATTTTGTACTTTTTCTAAACATAATTGCATTTTGTTTGCTAATTTGTGTCGATGATGCCCTTATCAGATTTTGATTTATTACTGTTGAATAAGTATGTACTAAAGTTACATAATTCACTGTTATCAAGTGAATACATTTTTATCAAAGGCAGATAGGTATTCATGTACTTAGAACTGCTAAAAACATTACCATTAATAACATTCTACACTTAAAAGAAATACACTCAGTACTAATTAACGATAGCTACATTAAAAAAAAAAAACAGTGTATATGCCAGCCTATATTTAACCTTTTTATGGACTACATAATAATGTGTAGTATTTTATCAAATCTGATAATCAATATTGTATAAAGATTGGAATTCAAACTAAATAGGTATGTGCTTATTTTATTAGTTTGGAGCAACCGTACTCAACCTGCGGCCCGGCAAGCTTTTGTGTGCGGCGGCCGTAGGTATACACTTTATTATTAGGAACTTGATTTAAAAAAAATATATCATTCTAAATTTCGTATATCTTGAGATACGTTTCGACTTTGACGCACAGATAGTGATACCCGAAAAGGATTGGTCCTCATAATCTAGTATAAGAGTGAGATACGTTTTTTAGATTTTCACGGCCAAAAGTATTTTGGTTATTTGTTTTCGGGGTGTTATGCTGTGTTGCGCTACCTCCTTCTTTAGCCAACGTTTCAGTTTTCGACAGAGTTGCAGTGTCCATCATCAGGACAGATGTGTAAGAGTGTTGCTATTGCAAACGCTAGATTTATTCCCAAAAAACAAATATTTGACACACAAATACTCGCGCAAATAATTTATAAATAAAAACGTGCCACTTCTAGAAACCACCGCATCAATTATAATACATAAAAACTGGATAATATTGCTGGTTAGTCAGGTACCTATTTGCAAATTTTAACAGCATTTCTTGCTGTCGTATAAAGTATTTTTCTGTTATAATTTAAAGAGTGTCTTCGAAATGAAATCGAAAAATGGGAAGAAGGGAAGAAGATTTTTTTTCGTCGTACCAGTATAGTGTTGCGGCCCGCGAAACTTTACCAATACATGTATGTGGCCCGAAGAGAAAAAAGGTTGAGTATCGTTGGTTTGGAGTATGATAAAATGGGGCTAGTTGAAACTATTTTATCCGGGAATTCTTTGGTACGGCAAGTTTTAGATATGTACTTACATATTTTAAATAATATTTTAGGTAAGTATGTATTACAAAAAATAAAAAACACATGAAAAGCATATATTTACTAATAATACAAGCAGATATGTTTAGTAATGTCCAATTTATTGAGGTAGTCAAATTGTGTGCATCTTGAATAATCTGTCCATTGGGGATATTTATTTTAATATATAAATATTTAATTTCTTCTCTTTTGGAACCACAGCCCACAGCCTTTTACATCTTACCACTTTCCCACGGATTATAAAATTACTGTTCTCACCATGATGTTATCGTTGTAAAAGGTACATATTTGAAGTGCTGACATTGGATGCCAATTAGTAAATAAAAATTGTTTGCGCACAACTGATCTTTCTTCAAGTTGATCATACGACAGATATCCCTTTTGATTGATGTCAATAGGCTATTAGTCCGATGATGCATTTTGCTTTGTTCAAATGATTATCTGCACAGACCACTTAAGAGCAGCTCGGCCATCCGATATTGTGTTTCAATTGAATAAACTATGTCAAACATGCAACATCTCTGGGCACCTCTGTAGACTGATTGGTCACTATTAGGACATTAGGAGAAGAAAGCCATTTTGAGTCATTCAATGGAGTCATTGTACGCTTGACAAAGGAGATTCAAATTTGCACAATAATATTAAATTATCTCTTCTGTCAACAACGTAAACTAACCAGCTAGATTTTAGGTGTGCAATAATTGCATTTATTTTTATTTTCTGAGGAGTTGGAAAATACACTAAAATAGAAAGCGTCCCCTTACATAATTTGAAATTTTCAGTCGTGTGTTATCATGGTTTATTTTTAGGATGCCGTGCTGCGTTTCCTCCTTCTTTAACCACCGTTTTGGACAGTGTTATAGTGTCCATCATCAGGGTAAATATGACTGTAACGCTGTCTGAAATGTTGGCTAAAGAAGGAGAAAGCGCAACACAGCATAATACCCCACAAGTAAATCACGATAAGGAATTGTTTGTAATTAAAATGCGAAATCGATGATGTATATTTCTTCCTACTTGAGCTTAACAGTCTACGCTGGACTAAAAACTAAATTAATTTACGGTGCTCCAGATTTTATGTCCGGGTTGAATCTTTCCCAAATGAAAGACTGAACCCTTCCACACACTTTTCCACAAATGAATATCTAGTAAATTCACGCAATGTAAGTGCACTATATAAGTATAATAAATACAAAACAATACAAGAACAATACGTCAATCCACCAGAAACATAATGGGAAAATATTTCACCGACTCCAGATATTTTCATATCAGAGGGTTCGGCTCTGATGAAATCCTAACTGGTCCGATAAATCCTACTGATCCCTCAATATAAATATTTGAAAAATCTTTCGTAATCCTACATGTATTTAAAATGACCGACTTTTACATTTTTATGTAAAAAATTTTTGACAAATCTAATACGCCTAAATTTTGAATGAGAGAGCTAGGTATAATGCCAGTAGCCGAAATAACAAATGGTAATATTTTTATAGTCTGAGAATGCCAAATTCTTTTAATCTCATTTCCTAAATCTGTATATTTTCTTATTTTTTCAGAAACAGTTTTCTGAATATTACAAGAATTTGGAATAGCGACATCAATGATAGAAGTTATTTTCTTAATTTTGTCATGTAAAACTATATCAGGTCTATTATGACTAATTGTTCTGTCTGTTAGAATAGTTATAAATAATTATTTTGCATTTTAATTTAGAAGGTTTTCTTCATTGTTTCAGGAGTTTTAAATCATTCACCAAAAAAGGGCGCAGAGAACTGAAGGCCAAAGCTGAGGAGAAGAATTCAAGCAGCACTAACACTAGTCCAATTGTGTATAGAAAATCAATCAACAGTAAGTTTTACTTATGTTTTAACATTCTCGTATTAAAGTAAAAAAAATCTATTCAATTTAAATAGGATAAAACACTACTGATAATATCGATTGAATAGTGATGCATTTTCTAACCCACTTTATATTTCCTTTGCAGACAATACCTCCAATGTGCAGACTTTGACCAGGGAATCCACTGGAGGAAAGGCTCCTACCAATCGATATGTTTACGCCGGATCAGTCACTCCTCTGCCACGAAGTCGAGCAAATGAGAGAGGTACCCTTTCCCACGCCCCATCCGACTATCATCTATCTCCTACAAACCAGTCACGGTGAGTCTCATCTACTTCAATAAATGTCTTTTTGTTACATTCCAATATTCAGAGACCAGATCTGAATAAGCAGTTTATGTCAACCTGCTTCTGTATTGCATCCTAGCCTCAGGACCTCAAAATGACACATTGTGTGATCAGTATAATATTGTATAGGTATGTATATTATCTGTTGATTTCCCGAAACTGGTTTGCTGCCACCATTCCCGATTCAGGTTTAGTTCGTTTACGTCCTCAATATTTAGTAGCAGCGAACATTTCTCCACATTTAAGGATAACTTTTTACGTTTAAGTATCATCCGTATGGAAATGAAATGTCAATTGATAATTACAATGCTGTATTTAATAAACAGATTTCAATAGCTACCACATTCTAGAAACAAGGTCATGGTCGGCCTAATGTGGGTGCAATTGGAGCAGGCCACTACAGGCGCCGAATTATCAAGGCGCTGATATTACCTAATACCTAACACATCGTCAATTTTACTTGCACCAGGTAACGCTTGGCTCAGGGCCGGTCCTGAATGAGGGAATGCATTCTTCAATCCACATGGCTGCTGTGCTGTATTGTAGCAAGAAATGGAAGAAATCCAACCACCACAGATGCTTCACTCTAATCAGAGAAATACTGTCTTGACTACCGGAGTGTTGGTAGACCAAAATTTAGGTGGATGGATGGTTGGTGACTGATTTGATAAATGTGCCATGTTCCTACTCATGTATATTCAATTCCTTGACTGGCTAAGTCCTCCATCATTGCACAAGCAACATCTTCCACTTTGATGGTAGTAGAAGATTTCCAAATATTGTCAGGTTATTCATAACCCGAGAACGTTTGTCTTTCTTTTCTAAAAAAATGGTGTTGAGGCAAACACTGCAGGCTTAATCTTAAGGAACACGGAAATGCAAAAGACTGGCAGGAGTGAAGATATTTCCTCAAGATGGCCAAGACTCTCTTCAGGGGTTGTAGCACCAATGATGTATTTACAAAATATATTATATGCTGTAATGCTAATGTTTTTAATAATTTCCAGGAGAACGAGTGCGCCCGGAGGGTCCCAACCTCTCCCTAGTCTAAACGAATTGAATGTGGCTCTCAACCAAAGTGGGTCTCAGAGCAGCCTGCAGAGCACCCTGACCCTGGACAATAGTTCGGGCTCCATCCGGGCCTCCTCCAGGAAGAAGAGAAGGGCCCCGCCGCCCCCACCACGAATCGAGACTATCCCTGACACACCACAGATCGTTGTAAGTTAAATATGACAAGTGTAAATATGTATCATATGATTAATTTATAGTCACGTTTTACATAATCTGAAGGTCTGAAACTTAATATACCTAGAATGGAAGATATTTTACTATTTCCTGACGGAAGACCACGACATACAATTGAAACATTGCTTCAAACATGTTTAATAATTGTCCCAACCTTCCCTACACACCACACAACGGTGACCGGGCAACTCAATACAGCGACACTTCAATACATTTTTGAAAAGTGATGAAAAACAACTAGGTTAAATAGGTTTCACTTTTCAAAGGTATGTTAAAGTGCCACTGTTGAATTGTCATGGAACCCCTCACACTGTACCACCCAATATTGAGATCATCATAGTCACTAGCTTCTCGTACATAACATTCTCATTTCAGCAAGAGACCAACCTCACAAACAATAATTTTCCAATATCACAATTTGAAAATGTGAAGTTGAATGAAAAATAAAATTTGCATGTTTTCAATGTTTATCTGAGGTAGATTATAAAATGTTACATGCGTATGAGATAAACTTAAAAATATAACATAAATTGGATTTCAACAGCAGCTTCAATATTTTTAATTTGGAATACATTGTCTCAAAGTTGTTATTATCTTATCAATTGAATTAATCACGTATTGTTAAGAGCAGAATAACACGGAAATGAAAAAATATACCATTGAAGAAAAAGATAACACTAATAATTTAAACAAAAATATGAAAGAGAACAAGACACAGAAAAAGACAATGGTCACAACTGGGACTCGAACCCAGAACCTCTCGTCTAACCGGGACGTGCGCTTTTGCTAATTCAGCCATTGCCACCTTCTAAGAAACCGTCATAATTGTCAATCTCATATTTTCAAATTTTAGAATTAACAATATCATTTTCGAAAATAATAATATCAATAATATTTATTTGCAAAAACAGCATAAAACCAATACATTGCAAAAGTGGTAAGAAAAGATACATAATAAATACATTTACAGTTAAAGTAATACATTTAGTTAAAACATAAGTGCTATTTCACGCTTAAAATCGTTGTAGGAAATGTGGAAAATATCCACATTTCCTGCGAGGCAGTTAATTAACCTAGTGAGTCGTCCCAGGGGCATCACTATTGGTAAGTTAGTTCTGCACCTAGAAAGAATCAAAAGCCTGTGTTGGCGGCCTTGCGTGAAATTATCCGGGACATAGAATCTTATTTCAGCCAGAATATCTGGTACCGATACAAAGCCATTAAGAAGCTTATAAGCCATCAGCAGTAATGCGACATCTCTTCTGGAACTAAGGCTGCAGATACCCAGCATTCCCGAGATAAATACTGTTGGAAACAGCCATGGGTAAAAACCTAACTCTCTCATGTAGAGGTATCGTAAAAATTTCTTTTGTATTTTCTCAACCATTAGTACATAGACGATATCCTCTGGCCCCCATATCTGAGATCCACTCTCGAGGATGCTACGCACCAAGCTTAAGTAAAGCAGCCTTATAACTGTGAGGTTGGTCAATTCCTTTGAATTGTGTATGACAAAACCCAACCATCTTTGTGGCTGATTTACAGATCTTTTCAATGTGAGCATGAAATGTTAAGTGAGAGTCATACACAATTCCTAAATCCTTGCAAGTCACCATGTGTTTCAATGACGTGTCTTTCATTTTATAATTAAAATATATGGTCTTTTGTGACCTCGTAAAGCACATAACTGAACATTTAATATACAGTGAAACCCTTTAAAAAAGTTCCCTCTTAAGAAGTTTCATGGCTAAGTTTGGTGTTTTCGTTCCATCGGCCCAAAATTGGCCCAATTTTTCCCACATATAAGGTCTTCCTGCAAGAAGTTTGTTTTTTTCCGGTCCCTTGGAAAACTTCTTAAGAGGGGTTCACTGAATTTATCCGTGACTTGTTCTCTTTCATATTTTCGATTATATTATTAGTGATATATACATCTTCAATGATTATATTACATAGATGGGAATAACCTTCAAAAGTTATAAAAAGAGTGTTCTTCTCATAAAAAATATATATATATACATTGTGATTTGATTACTCTCTGTATCTGAATACTTTTCTGTTCTTGATTTGAAATTATTTTTGTTTTTCACAGGTGACAGATACAACCCAAGCAACAACTTTGAATGAACTTCCCCGCTCAGACGACATCGATATAGACGACCCTTCATTTAATATTGAATTGAAAATAGTAGAAGACGTTGAAGATAATACCTCCAAAGAAAATGACCCTGCTATTAAAGAAGTGGATGAAAAGATATCAGTGGAAATCACAAATGTCGTTAGTCCGGAAGAAATTTCAACAGAAAATACAGTTGAAATAGACTCAGTTGCTGAAATAATAGCTGAAGAACCTGTTGTCCTGAAGGTTAGTGATGCTTGTGAAATTACAAGTATGGAATGTAAAGAAGAGACTGTCAATCACGAGAATGATTCTGATGCTGAAACACTATATAAAGATGAGATAAAAGATTGCACAGCGGATGATGTTAAATTTGTTCTACAAACTATTGCGTCAGAAGACAAACCTATCGATGTATTTCACAAGGTGGATATTGTACAATACAAAAAACAACAAAGCTTGGATGTTCCGGAACCAACTGAGGCTTCTGAAAAAGATACAAATGATGAAGATAATTTGACAAACAATAATGTAACAGTTGAAGAAAAAATCATTACAAATTCAGATTCAGAAATTCAAATTGTTAAATGTAAGGTTATTGATAGTCAGGAGAAATACACTGTCAACAATAATCTTGCTGCTCGGACTGAATTTTTCGGAGAGTTTTTCGAAGCGACAAAAGACGATGTAACAGTCAGGGAAAAAGAGGTGGAAAATAATAACAAACCCATCTACCAAAGACGTACCGTCTCCGACATGAAAATGATGTTCGACAACCCAAAGACAGCAGAATGGACCACTTCTCCAGTTTATGCCCTCAACTCTCCAAACCCAATCCCCAAACCCAGAAGACTTCGAATTGGATCCAAGAATTCTAGTACTAATGAATTAGATAACCAACTTGAATCCCCCTCTGTTGACAATGAAGATAAGTTAACCTTGAACTTGTAAACTACACAAGTTTTAATAAAAAAAACTACACTAACTGTTGCAATATTACATTATTAGTAGTGGTGGCTGCTGACATTTTTCATTCTAGGTCTATGGATTGGAAAAAGGATGTACATATGTACGTAATTTACATTGTTGTGGTAAAAAAATAGTCAACAACAAATATTTCAATCGTGGCCTTCAAAAATAAAAAAAAGTCACCAGCATCACTGATTATAGTCATTATTAAATAACTTTTTTCTATTCTGTGATTAATTTAAGTTTATTATTATTATTGCAATGTAATTAATGTATGACAAAGATAAATTATTTGTAAATTTTATGTATTCTACTTAAATTATATTGATTGTAATATAAGTAAGAGCCTATAAAATATTTGTGACGTAAACAACTGAAGAGGTTTTTATTTAAACATCAATGATTACCGTGCCAAACATTTCCAGACAAGCCAATAAAATTAGCTTTTAATTTCGACTTAGCGATGATTAAAAAACAACATTTCATCAGGCAACAAATCTCTTATATTTTTTATATGTAGTAATCGTTTTCACAATAATGTAATCACCGAATATTTGCAATCCTTTTTCTCTTGTAATCAATAAACCTGGGTAAATTTGTTACCACAGTGCTGACAATTGCCGAGTGGTCTCCTAAGGTCTTCTTTTGCTGCCGTACCTGAAATTTAAAAAGCAATTATTGTATAATCAGTGGTGGAAGTCATAAACAGATGTATGGATTAGAGAAAAGCGGAGTCTATTCATCTTTAAGCCCCGATATCGATCATCCAGTTGATTAGTCAGATATCTCCAAATACTAAGTTTTGATATAATGAGGAAAGGAACATTCGAATGCTCACTATAAATAAAATATTATTTACACGTGTCTTACATATTAAATATGCCATAAAATAATACCGGGAGGCATAACAGTTCAGTACGTCAGTATGACATTTTGAAATATCCAATTAGTGATCCAGAAAACAGCAACATTTTGTTTAATTCACTACAAGTTTTTCAGCATTATAATTGATTTGATGGTGTTTATGAATAATCTGACCATTGTACCAGATAGAGGGTACACGTTTTACATATATGTAACTGCATCATCATCACTCTTGGCTCTACAACCCCTGGTGGGTCTTGGCCTCCTCAAGAGTCTTCCTCCACTCATCTCGGTTTTGTGCCAGCTCTCTCCAGTCTAGAAGCTCGAAGGTAGATATATCTTCGAGGACGTTGTTGCTCCATCTTAATTTTGATCTTCCCAGGCTCCTTCGCTCTATCGGTCTTGAGTTCAGCAGGGACTTTGGTGCTTGATGCTCGGTCATTCTCTCCACATGATCCAGCCACCGAAGTCTTCCCAGTTTTATAAATTATAGAGAATATAGCTCATTGTTGTAACGTCTGCGCCAAAATCCATTTTCTAGAACCGGTCTGAAGATACATCTCAAATTTTTTCTTTCAAAAACGTCCAGTGCTCGCTCATTCCTTTTAGTTAGTCTCAGCTGTGTTCATGAGTACTGGTCTGATAAGTGTTTTGTACTTTAATATGTTGGTGTTTCTGGACAGCAGTCTGGATTTTATTTGGTTTTGTAGGCGGTAATAACAGCGATTTGTGTTCACTATGCGCTTCTGGATCTCCTCTGTAGTATTATTGTCATTTGTTTTTGATTTTTATTAACGATATTGGTTCAGTCATCACACACTCGCTGTATTTACTATTTGCAGATGACTTGAAACTATATCGATCAATAAAAAATATTCTTGACTGTATTCTCCTTCAACGTGACATTGACTGCGTCTCAAACTGGGCCAAAATAAATGGCTTGAACTTCAGTACACCCAAGTGCAATATCGTCTCGTATACAAGATCAAAGAAACCGCATGTATTTCAATATACAATTAATGAAATTATTCTCCAACACCTTAACCAAATCAAAGATCTAGGAATTATTTACGACAGCAAACTAACTTTTCACCAACACATCGATGATTTAATAAGCAGAGCATACAGGCTTCTCGGCTTCGTAATCAGAAACTCATATCCGTTTCGTAACACAAAAACACTGACGTTATTATATAACACACTAGTCCTGAGTGTACTTGAGTCAAATTCGATCATCTGGGCCCCACACGAATTAACATACACTTTACGCATTGAAAGAGTCCATAAGAAATTTTTAAGGTTTTTATTCTCGCGGCTCTATGGACGTTACCCTTGGCTTTACCCATCGATTTATATATTAGGCATGACCAATTACCACTCCCTAGAGACACGTAGAGGTATTGCTTTGCTTAAATATTTTTTTCAACTAATTAACGGTCACTTATCTAATAATGAGATACTGGCCCAATTAAATTTTTTTGTACCAGAGTCTCACTCTCGAGGACGTCATCACAACCTCCTATATGGTAGAGCAAGCCGCACTAATTTATTTATGAACTCACCTGTGGGGAGAGCTACGTGCTTTTTGAATGAAGTGGATAAAAAAATAGATTTATTTTTTGTGTCCTATAGCGCATTTGTAAGATTTTTGGCATTGCATATATACTGCATAAATGGTACAATTATAACGTCTTAGGCTATATTGCCTGTAATTTGTTATAAATATATGTACAAATTATATAAATAAATTTGTTATCAGAGAGCCTAGGTATGTGAATTTTGGTACCGTTTCAAAATTTTGAGACCCATATTTTTAGCAGAACTTTCAAGATTTATGAAGGCGTCACGTAAAGCATCGGGAGTTTTCGCGATTATGTCGATATCATCAGCGTTGCTGAGAATTGTCAAATATTGTTACTCTTATCTCAATGCCTGAGTCACGAATAACTTTTTCTAAGGCCATGTTGAATAAGAGGCAGGCCAATCCATCTCCTTGTCTCACCCCGTGGAGTGCTTCAAAGGGCTTGGATAGATCACTGCCAACCCTACACGTTACTGGGGACATTGTTAATTTCACCAGACGGCAACTGCATACTCAACTCAAATTTCAATTTCAACACTGCCAACTCTACACGTTACTGGGGACATTGTTAATTTCACCAGACAGTAACTGCATACTCAACACAAATTTCAATTTCAACACTGCCAACTCTACACGTTACTGGGGACATTGCTAATTTCACCAGACAGTAACTGCATCCTCAACACAAATTTCAATTTTTCGAAAATGTCTAACTAAATAACTGGACGATCGATATACAAATAAAGAAATAATATGGTGAAATACTAATATTATTCCTCTGTTAATCAGGGCACACCAATGAATAGACACTTCCTTAAAGAAACATTGATTCAATTACATATTATAATATTAGAATAAGTTAACAATAATAATCTAAACAAAAATATGAAAGAGAACAAGACACAGAAAAACAGAAAAAGACAATGGTCGCAACTGGAACTCGAACCCAGACCTCTCTGTCTAACCGGGACGAGTGCGTTAACCAATTTCGCTATTGCCACCTTCTGTCAAAACGTCATAATTGTCAATCTCATATTTTAAAATTTTAGGATTACATTATTATCAACTAATTATTTTTTCTCCATATTACGGGCAACTACCCTTTTCATTGGAAACAATCATTTGAAGAATTGGTTTGTGACCTACTAATGAATATTCAATTTTTATAAGAAAATTCATTTAGACTTTCATAAAAGTCAATTGTTCCATATAAATAAATTCGGATATATCTATCTGAGATGCTATCCAGGTCACAAACCAATTCTTAGAATGATTGTTTCCAATGAAAAAGGTAGTTGACCGTAATATGGAGAAAAAAATAATTAGTTGATAATAATGTAATTCTAAAATTTGAAAATATGAGATTGACAATTATGACGTTTTGACAGAAGGTGGCCATAGCGAAATTGGTTAACGCACTCGTCCCGGTTAGACGGAGAGGTCTGGGTTCGAGTCCCAGTTGCGACCATTGTCTTTTTCTGTGTCTTGTTCTCTTTCATATTTTCGTTTAGATTATTATTGTTAACTTATTCTAATATGACATATTTCACTGATGGGAATAACCTTCAAAAAAGTATAAAAAGAAAGTTTTTCTTATAATTTTTTTTAAATATTATAATGCTACCAATGTTCTGCATCAGAAAGCCTCATTGTGGAACCAGGAGAAAAATGACAAACACCAAATGACACCTTGATGTAAATAATTAGTGCAAATCTGTGAAAAACCACAGGATAGAGAGAAGTTATTGCATGCTAATTTTTTGCCAAAAGGTGTTCCAATATTATCACGCAGGTGGCAGTGAGGAAGGGCCGGATTCGGTAGTTTCCAGTTGATTGGCGTTACAGCGGTGGACGTCAAATTGGACTAATTGTAGGTAAAAAAAGTGGAACCAATTATTTCACTTCGTGTCTCATCTATGTAAATAGTATAATGTGTCAATGGGGAAGTCTGAATTTCCGACAAATCAGTTCCAATTTGGAAAATGGCAATTAAAATAATTTTCTTTTAAAAATATTATATTATGTATGTAGGTTACTTCATTGCTTTTCGGGTTTTTCCAAACAAACACTTCAATTTTAAAAGTGAAGCTCTGGAGTTCATTGAACCGGAGATACAGAAAGAGGCACAACCGAAATTAGTATTTTTGTATTGACATAAAACATTGCAATAGAGTAAAAACTCCTTGGGTACTTACTTTACTCTTGAACGTTGGTTTGATAGAGTTCAATTTGGTGATAAGGTCAGCTTGTTTGGCCAAGCTGTCGGTCTCATCTTCAGAAAACAGGTCCATGATGGTGTCAATAACCTCAGCCAGCAGCCAGCACTCGGTCTCCTTGAACATGCGGTCCAACAGGAACTCTGTGATGGTCACCAGGATGGGCAAGGAACTGCTGTCGGCGCCCTTGACGAGGATGAAGCCAACATTGCCGATCATCCTCGTGAGGTTGGCCCTTATGTCCGGGAAAGTGCAGTTTTGGATTCCTTCTAGTAGAAACTGAAAAAGAAAATGTATGTGTTAATGAAATGCATTTAGGGACAGTTGATACATAGAAATTCAAACATAGCACTGTCATCAAATGGTCATTTATGCGCAATTTTGTTTTTTTAGACATTTGAAAGATACCGATTCTGGGTGCTTTGCTTTCAGCTTTCCATCAAATTGTAATAAGCTATACACGGCATAAGACGGAAATTTGTGCTCTTCTGCTGATCACAATTTGTACAAAAGCTGAAAGACATAGAATCGGCATTTAATGGGGACCTTTCAACTGTAAAAAGAACCAAAATACGCTGAAAGGCCATTATTTGATGACAATGTTACATTTGAATTTCTGGGAAACAACCTAATAGACTCATTCCCTTTCTTTTATCCTTGGACTCATTCCTTTAGCATATTACAGAAATAAGTAATTTATAAATTGTTTATAGAAAGCAATAAATGTTTTCCATTATTAAAATTAAGTAATTCTTCTGTACCTGAATATCTTGCAAAGATAGTTCTTTGATTAGCGCATTATTCATTTGTGAACCGGTAGTCTCCTGAAGATCATTCTTGAGCCGATCCAGCGATGCCCTCATCACAGCACTGGCAGATTCCATTATTTCTTCGCCATTGTAAGGATCTTGTTCCTTGAATATCCGTTTTCCCGTGTCAATCCATATCTTGTACAGTCCTTCCGGACCCCCCAAAATTTCAAGTTGTAGATTTGAGATGAGGTTGTTCATACAGAGTAAAGATCTTGCTTGCAATGTACATAACCTATAAATATGTACAAAGATTATTACTTAGTCAGAAATTGTTGGTTGAATTATAAAACAGATTCCTGATAAATTCCACAAAACATGTTTTTGAAGCATTTAAAAAGATCAGAAATTTTTTTTGTATGAAGGTGATCCAATAGTCCAGGAAAAAATCAAAATCGGAATCCACGCCTCTTTTTGGGAGGGATTTAAAAATACTCGTCAAGACTTGATAAAAAGCTTTTGGAAAGTTTGGAAAGTTATTTGAGAGTTGTTTTTTACAGGTTGATTTAGTAAAGGCCTGTAAAAAACATTAACTCCTTTCTTACGCAATTTTTATTGTAATAACAATGAAATTTAAAATTGATTTCATGGAACCAAGCAAAGCAGAGTCTAGGGACATCTATTCCCCACCGCAGACGGGGCGTAACTGATACAAAATGGGTGTGACAAGTGCATAGTTCTTACGTCGACGACATAAGGTTCATTTTTAAAATCCAAATCCGTCGAGTGCCGGCCGTCTTATTTGATGTCAAAAATAACAATGTGAAAATGCATATTTTATTTTATTTTGTGAAGTTCAAGCGTAAATATCAAATTTTTTTGCGATTATTATTAAAAAAAACTGAATTTGCCGCATTATACAATAAAACCATATCCTGAAAGGGGTTTATAAGTAGGAGAATTTGCACTTGAAAGACCTAATACTTTATTTTTTTCTAGGCTTATAAAAAGACATATCGATATTTTCTGGGGCCAAGATGTGTTCTACTTGCAGTATTTAATTGAACCATTTATAATATTTTTAAGCGATCAAATTTTCAAAACAAAAACAGATGTTTTTGTATTATTTTGCAATGCTTCATCTAAAAATAAGGTAAATATTCGGAACAAACGTCAACGGTTAATACGCACTTTTTTTAAATAAAACCTTTAGATTCTTCTTAATTACCATAAAATACAACTGTTTGCATTGGAGGAGGTTGAAAATGTTACATTTTTAATTTTAGTTACGTAAATTGAAATTTTGCTTTCGTATTTAGACAACGCTTCACCATATGCAATTTGTAATGATTATTGTCATTTTATTATGTTGGTATTACTGATACTATATGGAAGGCTACATCATACCGTAACTGACTTCATGGCAATATATTCAAAGGCGCGTAACCGAAAAAACCTATATGCTAGGTTTGTGTAACATGGTTTGTGATTCAAAAGAAAGTGCCCCTTTATAACGCCTACTCATGTCAAGGCAAGAAAAACATCCCAGTTTTCAAGTAGTTTAGCGGCTACGCTAGGTTTGTGTAACATGGAATGTAAAATATCAGTAATACCAACATATTAATAACAATAATATGGCAAACAGAATGATTTGACAGTGTTAAAGCAAATTTTCAATTTACGTAACTAAAATTAAAAATGTAACATTTTCAACCTCCCTCAATGCAAATAGTTGTCTTTTATGGTAATTAAGAAGAATCTAAAAGTTTTATCAAAAAAAAGTGCGTATTAACCGTTGACGTTTGTTCCGAAGAATTACCAAAATAAAATTAATATGCAAAATATGATCATCATCATGCTCACAAATTTTGTAAAAATTCAATTTTGTATCGGTGACTCAATCCAATATTGTATTTTTCAGCCTTTCTTGAAAGATTTGGGTTTGTTTATGGACAAAACTATTTATTTATATTCTAATTAAATATGTACGATCGCGAACAATTAATTTACCCTAATATTTTAAAGCATAACGTGCAAAAAGCATTAAAAACCTAAAATAATTTGATTGGCGCCATCTGTGAATGCGTAGATTATAATGTGCGTAACGTTTAACCTTAAAATAGAATAATTTAACGAGTTTTTAAAGTCAAACAACGTTATCTACAAAAAAACAAATATGTAAATAAGTCAAGATGTTTTTTTTACCTTATTACCTGAGGGAAATAATTTTTCCTAGGGCCTAAATCATCTTTGGGGATGCCGTGTGTGTGGTATTTTTAAGGAAAGGAAGGAGAGGAATTCTGGGAAGGAAAAGGAATGAGGGGCAGGAAGGAATCTGGAGGTCGGTGTCAAGGAGTGACAGATGTACGAATTCATCCCTGGCATTTCCCAAATTAAAGTCAAACAACTTTATCTACAAAAAAACGTACCAATAATTCGAGGGTAACATTATCTACAAAAACACATACCAATAATAAGTTTTGGTGTGTTTTTCGCAGAAAACCTTAGAATTATATTTTTTGTAGATATTTAATTGACTTTAGGTCCTCGTTATATGGTTTTGATTCAAGTTTTATGGGTAGGAATTAATTTAATAGTATAGCGCTACAAATATAAGTTGACGAAAAAGGAGGACAAGGTGTGGTTGTCAGATTAAAATATTGGATAATGTGTTAGTTCATGTTTACGCCACTTCCAATTTATATTTGTCGCTACGTAAATCAAACCAATTTGTAAATGACAACATGTAAGTAATAATATTTTAAAAGTAGGTACCTCATATAAATATCTTGTCCTGTTGGGGAATCTTCAAAGATTTTTAGAACATTTTCTGCGGGGAGAATGGTTTTGGCCATGATTTTAGAGACAATATTGTTACTGGCAATACATTCTGTTACTTCAACTGGCAACTTTTCAATGGAGTATGAAACGTCTGTTCCATTTCCATTAGCAGTGCAACTTGTGGCATTTTCTTCATCTTCCATGTCGGAATCCATATCGGAGGTGCTTTCTGTTTCCATCTCGTCATCTGGATCTGAAAACATTTAGGAAACAATTATTACTTATTGATACAAAATTATTTAAAATAAGAGAACCATTATGCTTTCAAATCAAATGTGTATTGTTTTGTGTTATGGCTCAGCAAAATGTTATTATCAATGATCAAGCGAAACAAGAGTACGCAGATTGCTCTTAAGCAAAAAATGGAGTGGTGAAGAAAATTTAGATGTATTGAAAAGTTATTTGTATTCAAAAATTAATTATAAAGCGGAAATCTGTTTTTTTAAGCACAAAAACAATCATAAACACTAGTGTCGTGGAAAATGACACCATATTGTTTGTTCCGTACATAGTTTTGTTATATAACAAAGTCGGTGAAAAATTGCACTGAGTGATTGTCTAAAATGAAAATTTTCTGTTCTGGAAAATTGCGGTAATCATTTTTTAATAAAATAACTAATGAATGAGATAATAAAAAAGAATATTTACCTTCACTAGAACACAAATTGGTAATAATTTCAACAGCTATTTGCTGAGCATCGATCAAATGCTTGACATTTCCCACTTCGTTTTCGATGCTTTGATTTTTCTTGTGAGTAGTGGGTTTGTCTTCAGGATCGACCAACGGTAAAACGCTGGAGAGCTGATGGCAGTTCTGTCTCAAATCCACAGAAAGAGTGGCATTGATTGTAGCCATCAATTTATGGACAATATCTGAGGGCAGAGCCGTAATATTGTTAGATTGAATGTTCAAAATGATTCCGGCAGACAATATTCGCAGCAGAAGGATTATTGAAGTTTCATCTTGACGGTTGAATATATTCCTTATTGATTCTTCGCCCAATGTTCGAATGTCGTGGATTGCTTTCGGATTGTCTTCGGATATCACAAATAAACAGTGAAGTATGGCGGCGACCATTTCGTCGCCGAAAGCCTCGATATCTAAACATCTTGTGAGTATTGAAATGATGTTTGAATTGTTGAAGTATTTGACGGCAATTCCTGGAAATAATAATAAAAGTCAATATATTAGAATATTAATAATTTAAACACATGATGTAAATAGTAGATCTATATTAGCCAGCGAACTTTTGAATACATTGTACCATATATATTTAATATGCTGCCATATGATTTGAAAAAATGTTGCTCGACACCTAAATTTGCACTATTGTTAAAAACATGGCTGTTGGAATCAGATTTTCTATATTAACTGACTCCTCGTGCATTTTTAATTTTTTTTTAGACGTTGTCTTCATATTTTTATATTTTTTTATACTTATTTATACCATCTATTATTATCTATTATTATTTATCTATTATGTACTCGTATTTTATCAAATTGCATCTATTATTATCTATTATTATTTATCTATTATGTACTCGTATTTTATCAAATTGCAATATTTTTTTCTTCTTTTGTAAGACTTTATACTGTACTATATTTTTGTCCACACTATTTTCCTGCCTTTGTAGCTTTGCAGGTTGTATTGTAAACAAGAAAAAAACCTTTTTTCTGTAATAAAAAAAAAAAAAAAAAAAAAAAAAAAATATATAAATAAAATGAATCGCCGAAATGTTTGTACGCGTAACTTCCGAACGACTGCACCAAATTGGATAATTCTTTTTTTTTGTGTTCGTTATTGTTAGGACAAGGTTTGTATAAAACTACTGGTGAGCTCTGGCATTATGAAATTTGTATGAAAAAATTGCAATAGGTGGCAAGCGAGCTATTTGAAAACTGAATGTACTGGGATTGAATGTACGGAATGAGGGAGGGGGGAGGGGAACTCGGGTAGGAACTCGAGAGGGAATGCGAGAGGGGAAGGGGACACAGGATAAGAAGGGGAGGCAGAAGGGGAATAGGACGAATGGGAAAGATCACGCAGGGAGAAATTATTTCTTTATTAAATAGGTATTTACCAGAACTTTCACAGAGGTTCCATAGTAAATTGACACAGTGTAGAAATGTGTCAGCATCTTCGTCTAGCTTGCCAGCATTTGTTTTCTTTGGTACCCAATTATCAGCATACTGGAATCAATATAAACAAATCATAAAAAATATTTTTCCATATATCACTCTGATTATTGCTCAGAATTCAAAATGGATAACCAAAACCCAACAATCTTAACTCCACAGGCTAATTTGTTCGCTTTTGGGAACAACTCATATAGGTCTCATAGAAATCATTGTCTTCCTTATCCCTTACTATCATAGTGAGCAATATGATCTAAACGGTATTAGAAAGAGAAGACACCATGCTTTACATTCAAATCTAAAAGTTAACCACAAAATAATTAAAATGTACACCTTTATGAAACCAAAGTTTCATACCGCAATTTGAAAACAAAAATTAAATTGGTAATTTTTTATTAATTATTTTCACATGAAAAGACAAAAAAGTAGATTGTTTATGCTTTAAGCCGCTTACTCGTTAATATGGAATATTTTTTATTCAAACAGTTAGATTGAGCCTTATTATCAAGAAAAGTGAGTATTTATGCCGCGGGAGGCAAAAACAATAAAAAAATATGCATTTAACATTTTAATTTTGTTTATTAATTCGCCTACGCGGTAACGCTATTTTGTATTTACCGTTTTTCTTTCATAGACAATCAATCATAATTACACAAACCCGCAAGACATACCCTGCTTTGCCAAACAAACCATTCAAAACCAGGGATGTTTTTTAAAATTATGATGACATGCAGCTTTCGTAGTTTAACCTCAACCTCAAAAAGGAATATTCCGTATTATCCGTGCATCAAACTTCGACAACACGAACGTTCCGTATTATACGTGAGGTGGACTAAATGCATATTTAATTTTATTACAAAGAGGTCATATTTTGAACTTCTGAAAAAAAGGGCCCACCTTTCTGGGAAGAAAAATATAGTTTTACAATGTATCTGTTTTCTTGAAAAGAATGGCAGCCATTATTATTTGAATGAGAACAGTTTTGACATAATTAATGCATTGTCACACCATTATATTATTATTGTAAACAATAGGGAGCAGTTGTCAAATAATGTTCGGCAGAATGAGTTGATACAGTGCTGTAAACTTTTTGAAAAAAAGTTGAAATAATAATAAAGCATTATTTCGGCAGATGTTCGGCAGTCTTCTGTAATATTTATCAAAGAAATGGGGGTAATCTTTCGTTACTGGTGTCCACGCGTATTATTAATAATTTTTAGAAAAAAACTTTAGATTCGCGTTAATTACTATAAAAGGAAACTTTTTGCATTTCGGGCGGCGGAAAATTATGCATTTTAATTTTCAATTGCGTAAATTAAAATTCACTTCGCGAACCGATCGGCAACTGTCAGCGGCCATTAGGTACGTCACTGTTATGTTGGTATCCCTGATGCATTAACAAGAGCTAAATACAACCGTAGCCATCTTCGTGGGATACAAGAAGACGCGCGTTATTATGAAAAACACAATTAAATCATAATTACACAAACCCGCTAGACAAACCCTGCTTTGCCAAACAAACCATTCAAAACCTGGGATGTTTTTTAAAATTATGATGACATGCAGCTTTCGTAGTAACCGTGTTTTCATGTATTCCACGAAGTTGGCCACAGTAGTATTTAGTTCTTTGCAATGTATCAGGGATACCAACATAACAGTGACATACCTAATGGCCGCTGACAGTCGCCGATCGGTCCGCAAAGTGAATTTTAATTTACGCAATTTAAAATTAAAATGCATAATTTTCCGCCGCCCGAAATGCAAAAAGTTTCCTTTTATAGTAATTAAGGCGAATCTAATTTTTTTTTCTAAAAATTATTAATAATACGCGTGGACACCATTAATGAAAATTTACCGAAATGGGTTACCTTCTTGAAGAATTCAATGAGAGGAGTCATAATATCCTGACCCACTAAATATTCGCAGGCATCCAGGCCCAGGGCAGAAAAGTTCCTCAACGTTCCAGAAGTAACATTCCTGACTGTTGGAGTATCATCGACCAGCAAGGGAGCTGCGATGCGCACAACAGATTGTTCTACCAAAACATTTTCATATTCTTTGTTCTCTAATAACATGGCCAACGTTTGAAGACCGCATAGCTTGTCTTCTTGATTCGGCGACTAAAAGGTTAAAATAACAATGTTATTTGGTGTTATAAACTAAAATATTGTATATTTTGTAGTATTTATAAGCCACGGCAGATATAAATAAGATTTTTAACCTGCAACTGTTCTTTCGCGGCTTGTATAGATAACTCGTTTGGAGTGATTTCTGATTCGATCACTTCATCTTCGGTTGGCTCGTTTGGATCTGCGATAGGATTATTTTTCCTCGGCCTATTCCTGTTCTTCTTTATTTTACCCATGTTGTTGCGTTGTTTTAAATTCGGAACCCCGAAACGCACGTGCGCCAAATCACTTTCAAGAAACTTTTGCAACTGTCAAAATATTTCTATGGTACAACAACTGTCAAAGACTTGTTAAAATCTAACTCAGAAGACAAACGTTACAACACGCAATTATAACCTCTATAGTAGTTGTCATAACGGCTATTTTTGTATACAACGTAATATTTATTTTCCACAATATTTCGGTTTGCAAGCTACTAGCCGGCGTATTCACTATCTGCAGTGAACTCGCTCAGTGTGATCATATTATTATTATTACTAGCTTAGCAGATTTTACAGTGAAGGAGTTTACTAGCAGATAGTGAATACGCTGTAGCTCGTAAACACGTTTAATGTAATTGAGGCTGAGATAAAAAGCCATATCGTCGCTCACTTTATAAAAGCGCCTTTCTAGGTTCGTTGAAAATGCTTTTAACAGAATTAGCTCACACGGGCCTTTTTCGAAAAAAAAATCAGAGTGTGCAATTCACACGCAGTAGAAGTGAAAGCTTCAGAAAACTAAAGTAGACAAGAGTGGGGAGACTACGAATCACCGCACAGAGAGGAGACCGATTATGCGATATCTTTCTCTCGCGGGCTAAATTCCTGTGTTATAAGCTAAAGTGTATGTGTTTGTCTATTTTAAGTGTCGCCATTTTTAGTTTCATCAAATCACAACGGTTTCACTTCAAAAAACTCGTCAAAAAATATCAAATGCGTGACGTAGCTTGAAATAGAACACTGCCACTTGTATTGCCATTAATTCAAATCTCCCAGTGGAACATGGACTCAAGCTAGGTCGCGAATTTTTAGCCAATCACAGCTCTACTACTTCAATGAGCTAATATATCATATACTACAAACCTTGATCGCGTATCTCAAAAAAACGATTATTATTTTGTTTTTTTTTTTTAAACTACGCTTCTGCAATGGTTTGAATCGACCAACAAATATTTTGACCAATCACCGCTCCTTTTATTCAAAGTTTTGTAACAAAGTAATTGGTACTTTTCAATGATTAGCAGTGAATATTTATACCAAAGGTTTATTTAATTCTATAATAATTTTTTAATGCTCTTGTTTTATTATTTGAAGAAAGTTGAACAAAATATTACCTATTTCTCCCATAGAACAACGCATATCTCATTATTTTTCAGCCTTTTTTGTGTGTTGAATAATAAAAGGCGGTTGAATAATAATTAGTTTAGGGTTTGTACTTCAAATAAAGCCAAAATAATTATAAAGAATATATTTAAATTTTAAAAAATAACAAAAATGCTGTAAATCTCTTCTTAAATATTAGAATTTTTTAAATGAAAAATAACGTTTTATTTTATGTGTAAATCGTATTTTTTTATATGCTATGAAAGTTTAAATGCTGATCAGTCGTTATACTAAAAAATAATAACATTATTTACTTAACCTCTTGCTACAATAAATTTCTCTACACAAGTTCACACAACTACTATTACATTTCGTGGTATTTTTTTATAATATACTCTCTTTTAAATTTACAAATTTAACGGAAATATAATTAGGGATGTGGAATGTGCACAGACTGCATAGACACATTTTATAATTTATTTTTGAAGTGAAAACTTCTTTAGCTCCGTTGTGATTGGAAACTCGATATAACGAAAAAGCGACACTAAAAAGAGACAAACATGTACATCTATAGGATTTAGCCTGCGAGAGAATAAGATAGTATAATCGGTATCCTCTTTGTGCGGTGCTTCGTAGCCTTCCCACTTTTGTCTACTTTAGTTTTCACTTCTACAGATATCAATAATTCTACCCTAAAACCCCTTGACCTAACTAAATCAATATATTTTTTAACATATGTAGATAGGTTACGCACTTAGTTTTTTGAGTAGGAAACATCAATCACAATAATGTAAAAATATAAACATTATGTTGATGCAGGTAATCACAATTTCTTGGAGGAATAAGTTTATTGTATTGAGTTAAAATAATCAACAAAAAAGGTATTTAATGTTTTTTTATTATTCAAAATAAGTAGATAATACCAGCACAATCCCAAAATAATATATTTGGTTATAAGTTATAACGAATAATTAGATATTTCCTTTAGGTATGTACCTCGCACCTGTTTAGAATTACGACATAGTGACATACCGACCATGCAACTATGATTATATTATGTATTCATACTCTTAGATACCAACCTACGAATATATTTTTTTCTGTAAATTGTGCCGCAGGGATGTAGTTAACATTATTTTGAAATAATCATCACAACCCATTAGAACACCTGAGGTGTTGAAGAAGTCCTTCGAGCGTTAGGATCTGAAATTATTCTGGATATTGCCCGAGGCGTTTGATAATAAGTGGACTCACTATTTTCTATTTTTGATCTTGTCACGCCAGCCATTACCATAGTTTGGTAATAACGGGTCGTTTGCCTTGTTTCTCGTTAGCCTCATCATAATAACCATTAAAATAAAATTTCTAGCAACATGCCACTTCTGTAAAGCGACCGAAGAGAATTTAAAAAAACTTAATGCCCAATGTCTTTTTGGTTCTGTCATAATAAAAGAGTCTAGTAGGGGAATTGTGCTCAAGATGACATACTTTTTGTGTGGAGGCAAATATTAGGTTATTGAAAGGTGATAAAAATAAATCTTACGAAGCACACAAAATTATCTTGACGCTAAAGAAAATTACATAATTAAAATTAAATTTAAAAAACCCCGATCATGTCCAAGTGGGTAAGTTGACACATATCAGTTTAAGTTGACATACCTATTTATCGGTGCATAATTCACATTTCGCCTTGAGTAAAATCTTCCACAGATTCATCATCGGAGTCATTCTGAAGGATAGCACGCTTCACTTTCATTCGAGCTCTAATGCTCTTGCGATTTTCTTTCTCTTTTTTAAAAAATTTATTTTGGACTTGAGCTTTTACTTTTACACATAGTGTGTCATCTTAAGTCGACGGTTGCTTTGTAATCTTACCCTGCGAGGTTATATTTATATTTGCCGCCTTTTGTGACTATAAACTTTAAGGTTACTTAAATCTTTCCTCTATATTCATAGCCCATAATAATCACAGTTCATAACAACGTAGCCAATACAGTAAAAAACGTACCTGATACAAATTTATCGGCAGAAACATTTTCACATCGAACATATTTTTGAGTAACGAAATCACAAAGTTGCACACCACATCCATACAACGTGATCGGGCGGTCACTAAAGTTTTGAGCGCTGACGCCATCTATCACGACATCTTGGGACTTGTGGCGCGAATAGTTTCACAGATGTAAACACTGCGTCATCTTACCTATGTATGTCATCTTAAGCACAATTCCCCTATGCGTCATAAAATTTTTAGAAAGAGTGTTAGGTATGGACATACTTAAACTTTTTTTTAAATTAAAATAATTGTAAGGGTTCGAGGTTTGACACAAAGTATACCCACTTCCTGAGCTAGCGGCCTTTATTGACTGAGTTCATGTAGAATGTAGATAATAAACACAAAACTATATATTCGAGGACATAAGTATTAAATACAAGTAGTAAAAGAAATGGTAAATTGGTATCTATGTTCAATATTTAACGAAACTGTAATATAAATACAATAAAATAAAATACCTTCTATAATTATTTTTTTAATAGGAGTAAGTATGTTACTCTTACGATAAAATAATATTTATTTTGAATCCAACGGTTAGGTAATCTAGGTACGTACTAGGTACCAAACGGGTAAATTCAATTCGCTTGGCATATTATATTTTATTAATTGCTATGGCAACACCAAGCTACAAATAATTTGTTCTACACATTAAAAAAATTTCAAAATCCAGTCTGTCGAGGGAAATCTTCAAATTTATAATTTTGATCAGTAAAACTGATTTCGATTTATTTAACACCTGAAAAATTAGTATTTTGACAATTTCATTTCAGAAATACAAAAAAAACGCCTTTCAATGTGATTATCTTCTCTTGTAACTTGCGAAGCGGTGACGGGTAGCCCCGTCCGGGAACCATTTTTTGGATAACCAACACCTCTGCCATAGGTCACCCCCAGTGGTTCGCTACGATTGGTGACTTAGCAGGGATGCCCGGGTTAATTGGGTCAGGTTTGTTCAGGTCTTGGCGGTGGATGCGTCTGCCCACTTGCTGCGTGGTGGGCAGGATCGAGAGAGACTGGTTGAGGGAGATCTTTTATCCTCCAGCCAGAAATTCTCAACCCATTACTTTGCACCGCAGTTAGAGGGATTCATAAATCCGTCACTCCTCCGCCCATCTCACACACTGAGCCCCAGATTTCTACCCACGCCTCGTACCTATCTTTCCTTTCCTTAAAAAAATCCTCCACACAGCATCCCCTAAGATGGCATAGGCCCCGAGGGAAATTATTTTCCTTGTCTGGAGCTAATGTAAAAAAAACTTATTTTTTTATTATAAATTTGGCAATTTAAACAAAACTAACAACAGCACTGCAAGGGCAAATGCGTAGAAATAAATAAAAAATAAGTTATATTTTTATAAATGAAGACATAGTAGGCAGGAAATACTGGTAGGGAGTTCAAAATTTTAAGTTTAAAAAAAGTTTTAACATGTAGTACGATGTTGAATAATCTCCCACTTGGATCATTGTGTTTTTGAAAACTACATTCCTTATAATCCTTATTCTATGAGCCATCTTGGTATAAGCATACAAAAACTTTTAAACGATCGCAGCGCCATCAATTTTTTCTACTACATCAGACAAAACAAATAAATAAGTAGGTAGGTACCTTTAATTCTTAGCAAGTTAATGCAGAAGATGGATGATGCAGACTGCAGACATTGGATAATCAAACATCTAGGTACCGAATAATAATAATTAGAAAGGAAGTATTGAAATAGGAATCTTTATAAAACTGCCGGAATAAACGTTCTGCCAAAGCGGAAAAGCACCTAATGGAGCTGTCGTCTGCACACCGTGCTACCTACCAACCTACCTTCATTTTCCTTTTCTATTCTTACTTTATCTTTTTACTCCTATTTCTACTTCTTACCACTGCTGTGATCTGATGACGTGAACAGAATTCCCGTGTAACTGTATTACCTACTCAATAGGGTAGATGGCAGTGGTGGTTAACCGTTTCCATTTGTAAAAATGCAGTGTAATTTTTTTTTAAATCTTGTTATATGGATATTACAATGCTAACCAAATGAGCAATGGAGAATTTACGGTGTTTGTTTTTCGAATCGGCCGCGCTCATTACATAAATCAAACGTCAAATCCGTGAACTGCTTATATGTATGATGGTATAAAACCAAAGAATCCTCCTCGATATCATCATTAATTAATCCCATATTTTTATGGTCGACGTTGCGTTATTGATAGAGCAAGAGCCCGTGACGATCAGACCTTAGTTATATTATAAAACCTGAAAGTTTCTCTGTGTATGTCCCTAATACAGGTAAAGATGATCCCCGACTATGAAGTTTGGATCACGGTGGCCTTGAAAGATAGCAGGTTGCAAAGGTATATAAAATTGCACCACAATTTCAAGATCATTTTGCACACACTTTTACAAGGTAGTAGTCTGCTAGCGTCGAAATTTCGCACTATTTCACTCCCACCCGCTTGCATGTATACATCGCGCTCGTACCTACGGAAGACTTTTCATGTGAAGGTTAATTAAGACAAGGTGAAGGAAACTCTCTGACTGAGAAAACATATGTTGATAGTTCCTCAAGTACCTAACATATATAAAATTCAGCTTTTATACTTTAACGTAAGTACAATTATAATAAGGAAATCCAGTGAAAAATATTATGGCTTTAAAAAATATGTTCATATAGAGCATAGACATATGAATATTGATAGACCAGAACATAAAGGTGAGGGGTAGAAGCCAACTACAGCGGGACGAAGAGCAGGAAGATGGCTTTGGTGATACGTGATTCGCCAAAACTCAATCTGACAGTATATAGGCATCTCGCACTATAAAATCATCATTTAGTTCTTAAAAGTAAACTCTGCTTTTGAATGAATAGACCTTTTTACATGGGAGCGCAAATTGCTCGCCACGCAATGAACAAATTTGAAGTTCAAATACGTCAAAGTAAGGTCGCCTATAAGGTCGAGTCCAATATTTTGCTCCCGTAGTTAGTTAATACACTTTTACAAATGTTTCATAATTTACTTACCCCAGTAAACAGTGACGGGCACACGCCATGTATCTCGGAGTGATAGTGTATGTACGGGTGGTTTGGTATATTTATGGTGTATGTTCAAAAACGATAATATTATGTGATCTGAATTAGCTTAAAATAGTGTAAAATAATGCTTGCTTATGGAATGTAATACCACAATTGGGTTTATACTCTTTTTCTCTTCTATGTTTACACGTATTTATAGCACAAGCCACCATTTTTACCGTGTTATTTACGATGAGAGCTCGACGCTGGTCCGGACACGAATGATGACGTCACATTTTTTAGATTGACGCGTGGCTCTCGCAAGCCCAGCCGGTTCCGAAAAATGGTTCCTTTTATCGCTTAGGGCAAGTCCATGTATTTTGTACGTCCGTGATATAGAGTATAGACCAATAAACGCTGATTATGAATACATAAGTTTATTTTAATAATATTAAACGTACAGTTTAAAGAAGTATATTAAAAAGAGCATTTTTAATAGTCTCGTTAAAACACGCCGTCAAGTTGGTATTACAAAAAGGCTAATGGTGACGTCCCTGATCATTGTAAAGTCATTGTAAGGGAATGTAGGTATGACACAAGCCATCGTATTGACAACATTTCATCTTATTCGTTTATTTACATACAGCCCTACTAAAAAACCCCGTGAAAATTTTATTCAATTGAAAAACGGCCGCGGATGTAAAAACATTACTAATTAAAAAATTGTTCATGGAAAGAAATACACATTGTTTACACATCTCTGTTTAATTAATGATGTATGAACGAAATTTGGAATTTTTCCAAAGTATTTTGAATGTTCTATATATTTCTTATTTTTGAAGATGTCGTAAAAGCATATACCTTTATAGAAACTAGATAGAATTGCCTTTTACATTTATGTATCTGACATATACGATCATGTTTGAAAATTGCAGTATTTTAAGTTTCAACATGAAAAATTTAAAAAAAAACAGCTGACTGTAAACATATTCTATTAAATGATCGAAAAATTTAGAGAAATTCAAAATTTTAAAAATACAGTCCTCTTACTTCATAAATTTGGACAACTGTCACTTCACTTTTATATCGTTCATAGATAAAAAAAATATTATAATAATTCCGAAAAAATAACTGAAAAAATCTGAAATCTTGGATTCGGTTTTACGCAATTAATGCGTAGATTTCTCGAATTTGTATATATTTACACGTGCATAAGGCTTTTACATTATTAAATAATATTACTTGTATGGAAGTTTTATTAAATTCACGCGAAAAAGTAATTTTTTTTCAGAAGTAACCTAAAACCAAGCGTTAACAAAACTAAATCACCAACAAAACATTATTTAAAGGACTAAAACTGATAAAAAGTAACGCCAGCATTGGTAATTATGTTGAATTACACTAATATCACAGTGAATTGATCATTTAAACGGAAATTATTGAGATTCAAGGGGACCAACATAAAAATCATAAAATATGTGATATCGTTATTTAGTAGATGACGTGATTGATGACATCTCACGACCCATCATAGATACGGTGGTTTTATCTGGTGGATCTTGAAAGATTAAAACTTTGACAATTATTTTAACTATTAAAACTAACTCTAAAAAAAAAATCAGTTATGTAAGTTAGAAGGTCATTATTCATTTAAAACAATAAAAAAATTGGACTGGAGTTCTATGTTAATTAATATAATATCTTTCAAAGCCACTGTGATCCAAACTTCATGGTCGGGGATCGTCTTTAGCTGTATTAGATGCACGCACAGAGAAACTTTCAGGTTTTATAAAAGAACAAGGTCTGATCGTCACGGGTTCTTAGACTATGACCATGGTAATAACCAAGACACCCATTCGGAATTTTCATATAGGGATTCACGAATATTTACTTACAATTATTTTTAATATAAATGACAATGCAAAGCAACACGCAATGCTGTAATTTTTTAAGCATGACAGAAAACAACTGCTCACGGCTTATTTTCTAAGAATCGCTAAGCGAATAACCGTTTTTTTTTTAAATTTTATATCGCTTGGGAAGTATTCAGACATATTATAGCATGGGATGCAGTAGACTGAGTAGACAATAAGCGCAATGAAAATTTACCTGTAGTTTATAATATGTAATGCGAATGCCAAAACAACTTCCATACGAAAAAATATAAAAAGGAAACTAAATAAAGAAGTGTTTCTTTGTTTACAAACACAATTATTTCATTTTAAATAGGTCATTTTTTAAAAATAATTTCAATTTTGACAGTTTTTTCAAGAAACAATTTTCATTTATTTTACAACGCCTCGTTCTTCAGTAGCTTTCTATAGCTTTGCAAAGCGCCATAGCAGTGATATTTTACAAAAAATGGCGCCGTAGTAAAGTAGTAGTAAAAGTCCAAAAAATATATTTTTTTTTAAATGTATAAAGATCGATTACCACTGATTTGTGCTCAGTAGTCTGCTTTAATCTTACGGATCTGAACGATTTGGTCGCTGGGTTAGTTTTTGTTTTTCTTTGTGGGGAAAGTGCTGGCAAATCCATGTTTCGTTTTAAAATTAAGATTAAAGTTGATGATCAAAAAATCCTTCAAAACATTATGTAGATATTTATAATTATTTCTTTTTTTAATTAAAATGTATAGTTAATATCCAGTAAGGATATGAGCTATTTTATATATATCTAACTAACTAACCATCACGCCGTTTCTCCGCAGGGGTAGGCAGAGAGGATGGACCGCCAAACAACTCGATCTTGGCACACACTCCTTGCCTCGTTCACATTCATACATCGTATCATACATGCTCTTCTATTATTCCGACTCTTCACATGACCCGACTCAAGTATCTGATTCACTTGGTCATGCCATGTCTTCCTCGGGCGTCCCCGACTTCTTCTGCCATTCACATTTGCGTCATATATTCTCCTTACACTCCTTTCCTCGTTCATTCGCTCTACATTTATATATTTGGGTTTAATATTACAAAATATAGGATACTAGCTGACCCGACCACGCGTTTCTGTGGCTAAAGAAACACAACGCCACCTACTGGATGGTTACCCAACCTTTATAACAACCACCATCTGTTAATTTGCATACAAATCAAATCCACACCGCCCGTTTGCCAACCTACTCGTCCACCACATATTCTCCTTTATATGTATATTATATATTTCAACCAATTTACACAAAACTTTGACAAAATTATATACATAAACCTTCCTCATGAATCACTCTATCTCTTTGTGAAAACCGCATGAAAATCCGTTCAGCAAGCAGTTTTTGAGTTTATCACGAATTGACAGACAGACTTTAATTTATAATATGTAGAGATTAAAGAAATCAATGTTTCACGTTTTTATAGGAAATTAATATTTAAATTAATCGTAATTATTAAAAAATAAATAATCTTGTCCAACATACGATAATATGTAAATACAATGAAAAATAAATTAAATGATATTAAAAAAAACATTTTTGTGCAAACATTTCAATTTATGTATATTTTGTATATGCAATTAGTTTTTTTTAGTTTAAATTTAAGCCCGTTAAAGTGCCCTTCTTAACATTTTTTTATTTTATATTTCCAAAGTAACTAGAGCAAAATTATTTTTTTAGGTAATTATCATTAACTCACAAATAATTGCTATAGTTGCCTCTAATTTAATTTAAAAAAAATAAAGTACCTACCACATATCCGCACTAGATATTTTCTACCTAGTGCGGAATTAAATCTAATTAAAACAAAAAATTATTCACTTTGGGAAAGAAATCCAAATTTAAGTTTAGTTTGAAAAAGGTCGCGAAGCCGTCCCTCTTAAGACATATTATGTATCTATGTATCTTGATGTAAGATTTGCAAAAAACTTTGCTAATCTAATAAGATTAAATGTATTAATTTACTAAGATTAAAAGATTTTTCACAACACATAAATATGTTTTTGAACAAATCAATGAATAAAACCTTACTTTAGATTCATAATATTAGATCTGTTAGATGTTAGACTCCTTTGTTTCTTTATATTTCTTCGAAAAATCACTGAAATAAAGCCGATAGTAATCAAATCATCACATTCTCGGTAAATTTAAAGCTTCAGTTCTCATGACGTAAACTACATTTAAGGCTCAAATAGTTGATCCACAAATTTCATTAAGAAAAAGCTGTACAAGTTTCGTTATAAAATAATATATACATACGTAATTTGATTTTCTACCCCGTAGCTTATTGAATGTGAAAACGATTACGTATTTTCAATAGACCTAATTCCGTTTTGTATTGTTCAATTAACTGCGCATGCGCTTAGGCATAGGCCAATCGTGCCAAACAAAGTTTATACCGAGGGAAAATTCAGAAGGGTGGAATTCACCCCTCAGTACGCGTCGCGAAGCCCCGCAGAGCGAATGTGACGTCAATTTTGCTTATTGACATCGTTTTACGTATTCGAATTTCGAAACTTCATCTGACAGCTGAATTTCACCATAGAAGTCAATTTCATTGTAAAAAAAATAACTTTACTTCATCAAAATATCTTTTCATAGATAATAAAAATATATTATTATGACATTTGGACTTTTGTAAACATTCTATTTTCGTAATTTAAAACTTTATTCATTGACTTATCTGAACATTTATCTTATTCTTGTAATGAATTGATGAAGAATGTTGTTTATTAAAAAATAATTCGTCTGCATAATAATGCCTTAATAATTATTAATAAATATGCCATTAATATGCCATTAATAAATTAATAAATTGACGTGTTTGTTTTAAAATTTTGAAAAAATATTTTCCAAAATTCTTTCCATCTTGAGTCGACGTTTCCGGCTGAAGCGGTACACTCGGCTTCAGTCCAATGAGGTTCGTCTTTTTTATCATTATTTGCTTTAAAAAATTCAATTACATATAATATCTACTATATTTGTCGTATACATATTTATATGTCTATGGTCGTACCTATAACATATTTTTTGTAATTTATTTTCTGGTAATTGTATTACACAAATGCAAATAAGAAAATTATTATTTCAGAATGCAACTTTTACAACCCGTTTTTTATTTTATTTTATATTGATAACTAATTATTATTTATAAAATTAATTATTTATTATTGGGCCTGTGTTTTTCGTCTGTAGGTGTTATTGTAGCCGGTTCATTATGCTGTTTTATTACAAAATTTATATATTTTCATTTATATTCTTCTGCCATTAAGGATACAATTGTTTGGTAAAAATAAGTCAAAAATAATTTGTGTAACTTATAACAACACATATTCAATTGGTAAAATGTTATAGTTGTATGGTATTAGAATAGCCTTTGATGCAAATAAAACAGTAGTTGTTCAATGATTTAAAAGCATCGTTTGCTAAAACAGGAGAGAGAGTTACAAGATAGTTTGGAAGCCTTTTCAGATCTTATATCTTACCAGCATAAACTTCTGCCGTGACTGCTGATGTTTATATTCATAAATACACATAATCTAGATCAGTGGCGCACCCAGGGTTTTGCCTTAGGGGGATGCTTAAAAAGATGAAAATAGGCTATGCCTTTTTTACATTAGCTCCAAGCAGTTGGCCCTGAGGAAAATAATAAGGGATGCTGTGTGGAGGGTTTATTTAGGGATAGGAAGTTCTGGACAAATCTCATCTCATGAACTCAGGCATACATCCCTTTTTTAATCACCAACTGTATAGCGAACCTCTTTGGGTGACCTACAGCAGAGTTGTTGGTTATCCAATAAATGATTCACATTTATTAAATTAAAAAATGATTTTCATTGATTCTCAATAAACAATAATTAATGAACATTTGTTATTTTAAATTTTTAAATTCAATTAAAATCATAAACATAAAACAGAGGTTCTTACGTTCGTGTAAATCAGCCAATTTCTAAATGTTTGGATTAGCGACCTGAATTTTTCACTTTTATTGTATACCGCGCAAGAGACCCAACCCCAACTGCCATATTGCCAGTATTATTTTTTCGGTTATATAACCAAATCTCGATATGTCGGTTATACAACCAAAGTCTCGATATGTGTATATATAAGTAAAGTAAGGTTACATATAAAAAAATCTATGAATTTTTGATCAGCCCTCGAAATATTGCTATAAATATATTGAGCTCTTGTATTTGCGATTATTGCTGCCCTGTATTGTGGTTTGAAATGTCAGCTTTGCACCTGTATTAAAACATGATGAAGTAATATTGTCGTACATCGTGTACATTTGACAATACTAAAACGGAAATTTCCTAGCTGGACAGTCAAGGTTTATGTATTGTGTATTTTTTTTACTTAATAAAATTAATAAATATCACTTTGCGCATATTTTTCAGACATAATATGATTAAAAAAATATTATTATATCCTCTATATTTTTGCATTTTTCCGTCGTGAGGAGCAGTCCAATGACGGGGGATGCAATAAGTGTCTGCAATTTTTTCGTTGAGGTGCAGTTCGTGATAATTGTGAGAAAAATATTGCTCATGAATTATAGTGCTTGAGCCAGTACCTACCAGTTGAAGTAATTAAAAATCACTACAAGAATGAAGCACCCATGAAATGCTAGACTTCTTCTTGGAGAAAATTCTGTATATCATGTTTTTCATTTTTATTTTATTTCGGGGGGTCCCCTGGGTGCGCCACTGACCTAGATGATTACATAAAATCATAAAGTAAAACGGGCTCCACAGCTATCTAAAGTAAAATGATAAATAATTAAACAGTAGCGATTCGCCTAATCTGCGTGACAGAATCCAGTTTTACACTTTTAATAAATACGAGTTACATTGTTTTCTTAATTTATATAAATTATTTATTATTGTCGTTTCGGCACGGCTATTGATTTTTTATCCTGCTACCGTGGAGGTGACTATAGCCCCCTTAACTCCTTAACGATTCATTATTCAACCATTTTTCATGATGCCTTCAACATGCAAAGGTCATCTTTTAATTTATTCAAAGAATTAAATGTCAGTTCACTTTAGATTATGTTCGGTGAATACCTTTTTTGTATCCGCGCACAATAAAATGAAAACGGTCGCCGAAAGCAAAAGCATTTTAGGAAAAAAAACATTTTTATTTCTTGTTGGTTAATATTTATTTTAAAATCATGACTTCTACAAAGCAGCCGCTATTTTCCGACTGTTATTTTGCCGTCATGAGTTTTAACGTTTTTTACTAACATGACGACACGATATTTCAATGCTTCGTCTTGTATAAACAATAAATTAAATCACCTATTTGGTTATCAGTTTTTGTTTTACTCGTCTTCATAATATTATATTCTCTTCTTGTCATCGTCGAAACACTTCACTACCTCATCGTCTCCTAACACTGTTTTCCGATGGCTTTTTTTTCATTCTGCGTATAAACAGGGGAAACAACTACGAATTATGAGAAAGGAATAAAGAAAACTTTCATTGTTCGGCTCGCGGTTTTTTCTCACGTTTATACGCAGCACTACTCTCTTGTAGGAGCTTTTACCGCACGCACGTCCCGTATATCTCATATTTACCATTGGTCATGCCAAGTGACCTTAAAAGTTTTAAAATATGAACTGTTAACAATCGAATTATTTCAAAAGAATTTGAAAGATATATCCTGTATAGGTATTTCATTTTTTGGTCCTCTGATGGGAAAAATCTAACATGTATTTTCCAGGATGTTTTCCTAGCGACTATTTCGAACACGTGATATGATATGATTTTAGATTTCCAAGGCAAAAGGTATCATCATTATTAATTTTTGGGGTACTATACCGTGTTGCGCTACCTCCTTCTTTAGCCAACGTTTCGGAGAGTGTTACAGTGTCCGTCATCACGTCATCTGTCCTGATGATGGACACTGTAAAGCTGTTGGCTAAAGAAGGAGGTAGCGCAACATGGAATAATACCCCAAAAATAAATAACGATTACACCAGATATGTTGCTTTATTTACTTTCTGATCCTGACAAGAAAAAAAAATTGCCTATAGTTTGAATTTTTGAAAAGCTCACATTTTAGTCTATAATAATGACACACTCTTATTTAATTTCTTTCACTATTTTTATGATTTCCACTTTTTTTTCTTTATTGATCTTATTAATTCTATTACAATTGCTGCAATAATCTTCTTAAAAAAATATTTTACGATTAAGGTGGACTCACTAAGAACTTCTGTGTTGGGAGCAGGCGCAGTTTAAAACATTTTCAGATTATAACAGATATACAAATAACAAAACAATATTACATTTAAAAAACGGGACAATCAGCATCATACCATTGGAAAGGCATATAAGTGGAGGCGCAATAAAAATATTAATAATAACACAATGTTACGTTTAAAATAAAAGACAAGACAATCATCATCGTACGATTGGTTTTGATAAAATCTTTGATGTGAGATCTGTCTTGGCTGATGATCCAAGACTTGTTGTTTGATTTATATTTTTAAAAAGTTGTGTTCTTTCTAATGGCAAGTGGAGGTGCATTGTATAGCTTTGTTGCAAAATATCTAAAATTTCTTTTGTTGTTTTAGCGTAAGGGAAAAGTAAGAGATTATTATTATTATATTTTAAAAACCCTCCACACTGCGTCCCCAAAGCTGACATAGGCCCTGTGGGAAATTAATTTCCTCGGGGCCTCCTATGTGGAACTCAAGTAAAAAAAAGAGATTATACCCTTTGTATCTCGAGTCTAGTATATCTAGTAGATCTGGTATCTGGAGCAGTGTGAACGTTGTCAAAAGCAGATCTGTGTTTGAAGAGGTACTCTGGTATGTTTTTGGCATAAAGTTACCAAATGTCCAAAAGACAGATTCTCCTAAAGATTTCATTCGAACTGCTTGTGATCGGTAGTCTTAAAATAATCATTATAACTAGCAGTTAACAACCCGCTCCGCAGGTTTTTGCTGCTAGGCCCTGCGGGCGGCTTTTAGTTCGGCTTCGCCAAGTTTGAGTGTAGGTAACCATTTTATAAATCCGATAAGAACTAATTCCAAAAATAGCCAGTTCCTCGGATCCACTGTGATCCAATGACAGCTAGTCACCGAGTTAAAGTAACCGTGACAGGCAATGACGCCATGTGTAATCTCTCCATATCCGGAAAGTAACCGTGACAGGTAATGACGCCATGTGTAATCTCTCCATATCCGGAAAGATACTTAAATTCTATTAATCCGTAATACTTATACCTAGGGAAGAAACGTCCACATGCGAGCTGGTGACGTAAGTGGCGACATCTTGTTACGAATTCTTGAATTCAAAACCGAATTACAAAGGAGTTTTGTTTGAAATTCCACGTACACAGATGTTACTTGTGGCGCAACGCGTACGGCGTGGCGTCAAGATGCACTCGAAACTGGGTTCTGAAATTCAACCGCGCGGAGCTGGGGTAATAATAACGTTCGATTAGTTTCTGAGCGATAAAAATCTATTTTTTTTTATTTTTTTTTATTTATTTATTAAATAACAAAAGACATTTTGTACAAAAATTTGAGTAGACCCACAAAGCTGTCATATGGCAGCTTGTCTGCAGGTTCTAACAATTTAAACATTCTTAATATAATATCTAAGAAAATATTTTAAATACATTTATAGTTTTAAGGAAACATTAGAATAGATCACATAGTAATATTAGATAATTTAACTTACATCTATAAATATATAAGATATTTCAATATACCTGCCTAATAACAAGATATGTAGGCAGCTATATTAAGATATTCAAAGATACATGGAGTTTTCGTTCATTAACCATAGTTTTATCATTTTAGGACATATTCTCTCATTTTTTTCAAATTTTATGTTTTTATTGAAAATCACTGGTATTAGATATTCAAGAGTACGGCTTCCATATTTATTTAATATTCGAGGAGTTTTTAGGCCCTTTCCTTCTCTAAATCTTGTGGTATGTTTGTGTACAAGTAGGTGTTTGTAAGGGCTTTCCCCCATATTATCCATAATAGTAGTGAACCAGTGGAGACCTTTTATTGTAAGTAGGCTCTCTGAGCCATATAGTAGTTTTAAGTTATGTCTCTGTTTGGAAATATTTATTGTGACAATTTTTTTTATTATGGCAGTTTGTAAATTTTGAATATATTTAATGTGAGTAGTGCTTGCATGTCCCCAAGTTCGAATACCATATCTAAGGATGGATTCGACCATAGAAAAATATATGAGTTTAAGAGTAAAATGAGGCAAAATAAATTTTAATTTGTAAAAGTTACTAGCTAAGGATCGGAGCTGGTTACAAATTTTTGCCACTTGTTTATCCCACTTAAAATTGTTGGTAGAGTTTGCTACTACCCAGGCTATAATACCGTACTCAATTAAAGATTGACATTAACATTGTCATTTTTTTATTTAAACCATTTGAGTTTTTAAATTATTTAAACAAATGAAATTCAACCGTAAATAAGTTTTATAACTCTATGTAGAAAGATAGGTATAAAATAAAAATGTATTGAAATGTGAGATGGTACAAAAACAATGAATTTTTACAGGAACTCGGGGATTTACAAATAATTCTTGTGTTTAAAATTTCACAAAGCGATAGACGTTATTACCGCAAAACAGAATACAACATGCAAATTACAGCATGTGTCAGTCTATCTGAATTTTACATCACAAATGGAGAACTTCTGGCAAATGTTTTTTTAACAGCTAACTACTGGGTACCGTAATACCATGTGAAAAGTGATGCTTATTTCTGTATGAAATAAAATTAAATATTCACTTTCCAATGCAGAGGCGTGGCCCACAGTCCACAGTGTACAACAAATCAAAGAAGAAAGCAAATAATACTTCTCTATGCTTCGTAGTTTTAAATTACACGTTACTACGACTGGATGTCGAAATATCAAACGTTTATAATAATGGACTTGGAACACTGGAATATCAGTCGTGGAATTATGTTTGTGTATTTATTATTTACTGGGTCCAGCGCACATATTCGTACCTGTATCGGGAAGTCCAATGATAATAATTGTGGCTGTTATGAGGAAGGCCGAATATAACGTAAAATGTGATGTTTCAGTACTAACTATTATTAAAATGTTAAGAAATCTTTAAAACCCTACATTATTCTTGTCATCTTTCCTATCGGAGGTTAGTTATCATCGTGGCAATCTTTATCCTGCAGGCGGCAGCCCACAACTTTGCTGAATTGCGCTCGTAACAGTCACGTAAATTATGATGTCTTGATGAAGATCCTTATAAAATAAAGTTTAAAAAAAATTATGTTGAATTGTTTAAGAAATCGCGCAAAACCAAACGGATTCAATATACTATAATGGTCCGTTAATAAAGCCAGTGCTTTTTACGTGTAAAATAGTCAGGGTTCTGAAAAAATAAATTGTTTTTTCGTACGAAAAAAACATTTTGCTTTCAAAAGGTCTCTGTACGATACTGCCTACATTGGTGGTCAGATTTGTTACATATAGAGGTACTTCATTTGCATACTTCCTATACATGTATACATGAACCAATCGGATAAAAGATTTAGGGTCGGTATTTCAGTTGCTTTTTAAGCTTTTTTCGAAGTTTAAGCTTGTCGGGAAACCTACAACAACTTGACGAACGTACATATCTCTCATGCCGAGCTTCAAAAGTAACTGAAATACTGGTCCTTAGTCTTCCATACGTCGTTTGTTAGGCAGATTTTGTCGCATAAGAGCTTTCTGAGATGGAAGGGTGGTAAATCAATGGTGCTTTCACGGTTCTATTTTCCCATTTTTTATTTTCTTGTTTCGGTAGTCTATAAGCCTCATGTATTGGATTTACGCCAGCTTTGCATTCCTCCACAGAATAGGAATTTAATAAAACACTGGTTTTTGATATCGTACCTGCCTGCTTATAGGAATGTCTCCTTCTTTCGCGTTATATAGTGCAGGGATAGAAAAATATAATATTAGAATGAACAAAATTCCGTATCGACAAAAATACTATGTTCCGAAATATTGCTAGACTGCGACGGAATAAATGATAGGAATATTTTTTTAACAATATTATTACCTAAATTATCAAAATTTTCATAATCACGTTAGAAAAAAGATTAAACCGCATATGAATTGAGAAAATTTCTGAGTCATTTAATAATGTATCTCTTGCCATAATTTTCCTTCCGGTTTTGACGAACAATAAAAAAATGTTAGCTTTTTCTTTCCTAGAGAATATTAACCTTTATCCAACTTTTTATGTGGAAAAAACTGTTTGGAGACAACTTCCTTACTACTTTTCAACGGAAAATCGAAAAACTCTGATAAGCTATAAAAACAATAACTGCCCTAGAAAATCGTTTTTCAGATAGGTTCAAAATATACGATTCGATTAAGTTTTTGATAGTCAATTGATACAAAGTTCTGTAGAAACTATTGACAATGATAGAATTAGCCATAAAAGAGAAGAAATAATGATATATTTAAATATTTTTTATGTGAATACCGTTCAAGAGTCTACCCGAAGCCAATAGAATTATGTCAATTTTGGTATGTTATGAGGCTGAATAGAGTGGGACGGGAAGGAGACGATGTAGAGGAAATCTGAGAAGCTCCTGGATACTCAGATCTGGTTATCAAACACTGATTAAACCACTTGAAACAAGGATTCGTTTGTGAATGGTTGTTTTTCAGCAGGGCGATAGGTAGGTTCTAAGAGTAATAATTATTGCCCACTACTTCGGATCTGGAACAAATATACAAACTCTATTAAATTTAAGTTGTATTTGGTTGATATCTGGTTTTTAGCATTATTTTACATATGTTTGTGCTGACAATTAAACACCACAAAGTTAGACAAAATTTCAAAGCATTTAAATCGTATACCTATCAAATGAATAAAAATAAATATGCTATTCGTGTGTTTTAATACTATAGCTTAGTACCTATATAGCAATTTGGAAAGCGGCTCGATAATATAGGGACCAGTGGCTTTTATTAATTCTCTAATGGTAGATAAAGCACCTATAAAATAAGCTTCGTAGTTATATACATATACCTTGGAGGCTGTGGGTATTAGATATTATCCCTGGTTATATCTATCAAACTTTCTGTCTGGTATGATGAATATTAATATCTACCCTCACCGAGATAAAGAAAACTGCTTTTCTGATAACAACACACAACCTTCTGGAAGTCCAAACCTGTATTACTGACGTAATTAAAAAAAAAAGAGTTTTATGCTCCCGACAACTTCACAAGAGCGCGCAAGCAAAAAAACTTTTGTTGTTCCGAGATGCAAAACGCAGAACTGACCCACCTACAAAAAATTAATTACTTTAAATGTGTGAAAGTTACTTAGGATATAAGGTTTAAAACAGTTCCAGCGAGAGCTCATACGGACGTTATCGATCGTTCCCTTCCTTCTTATGCGTCTTGTTTGAAAACGAAAAATATCGAAGATGTCATGAACGACATCTCGCTGGGACTACAGTAGTAACCCTGGTGGAATTGGGTAGGAAGTAGACAGTAAGCAATAGCACCCATATTATTGATAACTCCAACACAGCTAATAATAATTAGTTTACATAGAGGGAAATGTACAGAGTAATGTATATTATACATGTTCACAGCTTACGGAGACAGTTAAATGCTACGTTTAACATTGTAATAATGAAAATTGCGGTGTCATCTGCATTCCACAGCTTCGCAAATATAATGATTAATTAAATATATTGGCGATATTATTTCAGCTTTCGTATTCCAGTTACGACTAGTATTAAGTATCTCATACAAGAGGCACTTCATACAAAACCCGTCCCATACAAAAAGGTTAAATGTCACGCCATCTCTCATAATATATTTGCACCAACTCTTTTTCTTTGTATTACTACAAATATATGAGGTGGCGAGGTGTGAGGTGATTGGTGTAGTGCACTTCATGTCATGCATGTATGGGACAAATGTATGGGGTGGTGAGGTGTGAGGTGGTTGGTGTAGTGGTACTACATGCCATCTATGGGACGTATTAAGTGGCGAGGTGTGAGGTGGTTAGTGTGTGCGACATTTTTGTAGTAGAGGTATGTGGTGTGAGATGGTTGGTGAAGTGGCATTTCATATTTTTGCATTGGAGCCGTGAGGCGTGAGGTGTAGTGGCATTTCATGTCATGTATGCCTATGGGACGTGTTTGTATTAGAGCCGTGAGGTGGTGAGGAGTGAGGTGTAACGACGACTTTTAGATTGTATTGATTTCTGATTTAACCGAATATGAACCCTCTCACAAGGTACTTTATCACTACCGCATTTGGTTTATTTTATGTGGGTAATCTCCGTTAGTAGATAAACCAGTAAAAGTATTTGGCAACAAAATTCCATCTTTGTAAACTGGCCTTGACGTGATTTTCCATAAAAAAAATTGCGGATTTAAATTTTGCCATTTTGAATAATTTATTATTATCAACGCCTTGATGAAAAAATGTCAAACGAGTCATTCGATATTTCGATTAATTCGTTTTCGTGACAGAATTTTCAATGTTACCGTCTACCGTCAAAATAATCTCCATAAATAAATTTGAAATTGTTTTTTTTTTAAATTTAATATCAACTTTCAGTAATCAACTTTGTAATTACGTTCGCTATTCTTTACTGATTTATTTTTGAAAATTTCAGTTTCTCAGATCCATTTTTGGACAACGTTTCGCACGGCTTTGAATTGTAAATCATCAGGGCAAAGAAATAAAACCAGGGTAAAAAAATATTAATACGGTAAAATAGGTTATTACACTAATTTATAAAGCATTTTCATCCTTCATAAAATGATTGTACATTGTACCAACCTAAAGCGAACCCGAGTTACAATGGAATGTATATTGGATACATATTAAATATGCTTTTATTTGAATCTTTGAAGATTTTAAGGGATAAGCCAATTTTTTCTCTAAAATGATTTAACTTTAAAATATAATTTGTAGAAAAATCTTATGATTTTAAATGGAGGGTTCGTGAGAGGAAGGCGCAGTTATTATCATTGAATATATTATTATTGTTGAAGAAGCAAATAACACTAATAAATCTAAACGTAACATGAAACAAAAAATGTAATGAGAAAAATAAAATGGTAACGATCGCAACTAGGAGTCTAACCAAGAATTAAGTCTTGCAGGGACAACGCCTTAACCAACTCGGCGGTGTCCCTGTAAGACAGATATGTTGGGTTCGATTCCTAGTTGCGACCGTTACCTTTTTATATTTCTTTGTGTGTCGATGAGGCTCTCTATCCATTGCACATCGCCAACCCTTCGGTGGCGCAAAGCGGAGGACGGAACGTGAACAAAGCCGAAGTGGTACATGGAATATCAGAGGAGGAATGAAAAAAGGTGAATCAATTATAGAAGAGTATGTATGAATGTGAATGAGGTAAAGAGTACCAAGTGCCAATATCGAGTTGTTTGGCAGTCCGTCCTCTCTGCCTATCCCTGTGGCATGATGGTTAGTTAGTTGTTCTGTTTCATGTTTCGTTTAGATTTATTAGTATTATCTTTATCTTCGATGATATATTACATTCAGATTCACCCAGAATCACAGATCACTCCATAATTCAAATTATAGAGCAAAATCGAAATAAAAAAATATTTTAAAAACAACAAAGTTTATCGGAACTATGCAAAATAAGACGAAGAAGAACTAAGATTACAACTTAGAGCGCAAAATTGGAATGGAATACTGGAATTAGATTTTGATACGAAGGTTGAAACACTCATAAAAAATATAAAATATTCAATTGATAAAATTGTACCAGAAAAACAAATTAAGAACCAGTCAAAAAATAAATGGTACAACAATAACCTTAGAAACATGCAAAAGGAAAGAGATAGCTTGTATAAAATAACAAAAATAACGAGGAGCTCGGACCACTAGGAAAGCTTCAAAACATATAGAAACAGGTATACCACTCAATTAAATAGCAGAAAAAATGAATACTACAGAACTAAAATAGAGGAAGAAAAGGGAGATCAGAAGAAAATGTGGAAAACTATAAAATCGTTGATGAAAAGCGAAAATAACATTATAGTATATGAAGACATAATATTCCCCACTGGAACACATGGGTTAAATACAGCCAATAAATTCAACAATTATTTTATAAAAAGTATTGAAGATATTAATGAGAGTATTTCAAAAATTGTCTATAATGTTGATGAAGAAATTAAAGAAAGAAATATAGAATTGAAAATGAAAAAATAACAAAGAAGGAATTAAAAGTTATTCTGAAACAAATGAAATCAAAACCCAGTCCTGATGGAATTACAATACAATTAATAATTTAATCATTACAAATCATTCAGAATTACTTATTAAATATTATAAACGAATCTATCACCTCAGGAAAGTTCCCCCAATCATGGAAAATATCAAGAATCATCCCAATACCAAAAATTACAAATTCAAAAAAATGTGAAGAATATAGACCAGTAAACACGCTCCCTAATTATGAACAAATACTTGAACATACAATAAAAAAAACAGCTGGTTGATTTTATCGAAAAATGGGATATATTGTGTGAAGAACAGTGTGGATTTAGAAATAACCAATCATGTGAAATGGCTCTCAATCTAGTTCTGGAGGACTGGAAATAAGATTCAGATAAAAATAAATATGTGATCGTGGTTTTCCTGGACTTTCAGAGAGCTTTTGAAACGATAGATAGAGATATAATCATTAAAAAACTATCTAAAAATGGTAAGTTTTAACACCCCAAAAACTAACAACGAAAATATCTAAAAATAGATTAAAAGGAAAGGCATTGAAATGGTTCAAGAATTATTTAATTTTTCTAAGAAAAACTTTCTTTTTTAAACTTTTTTGAAGGTTATTCCCATCAGTGAAATAAATCATATTAGAATAAGTTAACAATGATAATCTAAACAAAAATATGAAAGAGAACAAGACACAGAAAAAGACAATGGTCGCAACTGGGACTCGAACCCAGACCTCTTCGTCTAACCGGGACGAGCGCGTTAACCAATTTCGCTATTGCCACCTTCTGTCAAAGCCGTCATATTTGTCAATCTCATATTTTAAAATTTTAGAATTTCATTATTATCAACTAATTATTTTTCTCCAGTTGCGACCATTGTTTTTTTCTGTTTTTCTGTGTCTTGTTCTCTTTCATATTTTCGTTTAGATTATCATTGTTAACTTATTCTAATACAAGAATTATTTAACTAATAGATATCAAACCACAAAAGTGAGTGAAACAATCTCCGAACCAATGAAGATTATATTGGGAGTACCACAAGTCCACAAGAGTCTGTTCTCGGACCTATTATTTTTATAATGTACATTAATGATATAGTAAAAGTGTTGAAACATTGTAAAATAAGATTATTTGCAGACGACGCATTGATATATATAGCAGGAGAAGATTATGAACTCATAATGAATAATTTAAATGAAGACCTACATAATATAGCAATATGGCTGAAGAAAAATAAACTAAAATGGAATGTAAACAAAACTAAATTTGTGAACATTGGAAAACGAGTAACGCAAACAAAAAAAGACATATTGATAGACAGTGAAGTTTTGAAATAAGTATTTGAAATTAAATATTTGGGAGTAATCATTCAAGTCAAGAAAATGTTGAAGGAGTTAAATATCTTGTCATTTAAACAAATTATTTACTTCAATACTATATTGTTAATCTACAAAATAATCAATAGCCATACGTCTATTGAATTCTTTAAAAAAATGATAAACTACAAATCAAACATACACATGAGACGAGGAAAAGAAATGAAATAAGACTCCACTTCAGGAAAAAAAACACAGAGTCAAAAGTCATCGATGTACGGAGCATTGAAGATATTTGGAGAATTACCAGAAAAAATAAAATTGGAAGAGAACATAAAGGTATTTAAAATTAAATTGAGAAGATATGTGATTGATTTGGTATAGTGTTATTTTATTATTATTATGTTATTTTAAGTGTATGTATATTTATGGATTGTATTAGGACATAGGTAAAAAAAATAGGAAAGAGAAAAGTGGGAAGACCCAGACTGAGGTGGGAAGACGAGGTAAGAGGGGATGCAGCACAGCTTCTCCAGGTACCAAACTGGAAGTCAGCCGCTGAGGACAGGAGGAGTTGTAGGCGACTGTTGCAGGAGGCCAAGGCTCGATATAGGCTGTAGCGCCATCGAAGAAGAAGAATTATGACATAGGTAACTATGTACCTAATTTAAAATACCGCAATAAACAATAAACATTGATGTGTAACCTAGAAAAGTTAATTATTTCAATGAAATTAAAATTTGTTATTGTTGTGGTATACCAGTTCTATCTACGTTGCAGGAGAAAATGTAATACATTGTTTTTAGTTAACTGTGAATAACAGATTAGAATTAAAATAATGTACCTATACCTTTTGCAATAACTTGCTATATCATTACTTGGATACCTACTTAAACCAGTGGCGTACCGTGGGGGGGGCGGGGGGGGGGGGCGGCCCGCCCCGGGCGGCACTTTTGGGGGGGCGGCAAATTTCACAATCAATAATCATCTTGTAAAAATTTGGACTGGGGACGTCGCGGGTTCTATTCTCGCGTCAGGACTTAAAAGTTTTTTCTAGTTTATAGTTTCTTAACATCTTTCTTAAGTTTTATATACTGTTAAAATCAAAATATTAATGACAGACGTTTTGTTTTTATTTCTAACACATACATTATTTTTAAATAAAAATGTAAATGGCAACAGTATCATTTAGCTCTAATTGATAGTCGATTTGTGTTTTATATTCGTGAAGCTTTGTGCGCCCTGCTGAAAGCGCACAAAAAATTACACTTATACGGTTTTCTTCCACGTATATATCACGGTGATATATTTTAAATTTATTATCACAGAAAAGTTAAATAGCTGACAGGTGTGTGCATACTTATTCGAATTGCAGTTATAAAATTCTAGATGCACACTATCTATGTGCTGCCAGAATCAAAGAAAAACCATTTTTATGTTCTGAGTGAAGTTTTAATTCACCGCATACATATTTAATTAAAAGCAGTTTTGTGTTCAAAATGTATAATTCCAGTTGTGGATTCATCTGACGACACATTTCGAAGGAAAACATTATATTATTTAAAGTGCTTTATAAAATTCTTGCAGAAAATTTATGTGCCGCCAGAATCAAAGAAAAAACATTTTCATGTTCCGAGTGTAGTCTTAATTCACCGCTTAGAGATTTAATTAAAACCCCTTTTGTGTTCAGAATGTAAAATTCCAGTTGTGAATTCATCCGACGACACATTTCGAAGAAAAAACTTATTTGAAGTGCTTAATAAAACTCTTCCAGACAAGTTATGTGCCGCCAGAGTCAAATTAAAACCTTTTTCATGTTCTGAGTGTAGTTTTAATTCACCGCATACAGATAAAATTTAAGCCAGTTTTATTGTTCAGAATGTAAAATTCCAATTGTGTATTCATCTGCTGACATATTTCGAAGGAAAACATAACTTTTTTCGAAGTGCAAATATAAAATTCTAGTTGCAGACAATTTATGTGCTCGGCTGCCAGAACCAAAGAAAAACCGTTTTCATGTTCTGAGTGTAGTTTTAATTCACCGCATACAGATTTAATTAATAAAAATCGGCAAATAAATATAAAAATAAAAAAGGATCACTACCCCCCCCCTCTCCCTGAAGAAGTACCTATATAGGGGGGGGGGGCGGCCAAATTTTCCTCCGCCCCGGGCGGCTGATACCCACGGTACGCCACTGACTTACACGTATTTCAATACATCCAATTTCAATATTTATAGCTTACTTGGTAGTTTGTTTTATGTCAGGTCTTATATAACCCTAGTATATTATTTTACTATTGTACGACTACATATTTATTTTGTATTTCTTTTCAATTTTATCTCAAGTAGGTACTTACAATAACAACTGTATCTCTTCAGCGATATTATTTTTGTATACTTGTACATTCTTATTTTGTTCTTAATATAATACTGACACCTTCCTGTGTACCTCTGTATACTTATAATCTCATGTAAAACTTTAATGTAAAAGCCATTTTATGGCGTTTAAATAAAAAAAAAAAAATAAAAATAATACCTATGTACATCAATGTTATTATGTCCATTGTCCATAATATTGAATTGACATTATAACGAACGGTGTTATACCTAATTCCTTTTCAATTTTGAATATTACGCCATACCTATACCTACTTAGGTACTGTTTGCTGAACAGGACTAGAAAAATGAATAACATACGTAGTATAAATATAATTAATTACAGGCTGGCGGCGCGGCGCGGTTCCTTTGATGAGAGTTCCTTCTGTCATTAAAAATGCGCCCGTAGTCCTAAGAACACCCGTTGGGTGGGTGGCCGGTGCCGGTAGGTACCTACATTGTGAAAAATAAAAATTGTTTTTTACATTACATACCATTATTTTCCTCTCAATTTCGAATAATGAGCTTTGGCTTGCGTTCGTGTGTACGAGAGTCAATAGTATGTTTATAATGGATGCTTGATGAATATTAATTAGGGAAATTGTGCTCAAAATTACATACTTTTTTGGAGGCAAATATTTGGTTATTCAAAGGTGATAAAAATAAATCTAAAGGTATATATTTAAAAAAATTATTTACAAAGCACACAATATTATCTTGATGCTAAAACAAATTACAAAATTTAAATTAAATTTAAAAAAACACCGATCAGGTCCAAGTGGGTAAGTTGACATATATCAGTTTAAGTAGACATACCTATTTATCGGTGCATAAATAGGTATGTCTACTTAAACTGCGGATTCGTCATATGAATTATCCTGAAGGATAGCACGCTTCACTTTCTTTCGAGCTCTAATGCTCTTGCGTTTTTCCTTCTTTTATTTTTTTATTATTTTTGACTTAGGCTTTTTTCTTAGATACTGACTATAAACTTTGAGGTTACTTAAATCATTCCTCGATATTCATAGCCCATAATAATCACAGTTCATAACAAAGTAGTCAATTGAATAAAAAACGTACCTGATACAAATTTATCGGCAGAAACACTTTCACAAAAAAAATATTTTTAGTCACGAAATCACAAAGTTGCACACCATATCCAAACAACGCGATCGGGCGGTCACTAAAGTTTTAAGCGGTGACGCCATCTATGAGCCGGCATGTAAACGACATCTTGGGACTTGTGGCGCTTATAGTTTCACAGATGTAAATACTGTGTCATCTTACCTATGTATGTCATCTTAAGCACAATTCCCCCACACAAGAATATGATTTCTATCACACCGATTAAAAATCATCCTCATCATCGGCCAGAGTTCGGATGCAAACGGAGCAAACGTGAGTGATATTCATAGCCCATACCACGTTTCTCATTTGAGTGTGTTACCTAGAATAATGAAAGTAATTTAATCACTTCTGAGTCGCTGTAGATATATATGAAAATCTCATGTTTTGTAAAAAAATACTTTGAAACCCAGTATTATTCAGCTGGTTTCCACCCATTCGCTAAAAGCGGTCGTTATCTATATATAAATAAACTTTATAAGGTGCGGGTAAGAATGGAAAAAAAGGTTTGATATGTACGTACATACGTAAAAAGCACTGGCTTTCAACATACCGCAGAGGAAACCTACACGCTCATTTTATAATTAGCCTATTTTTACAGAGTCTTTTTCAGAAATAGTTTCATTTTGATTGAATGTAGCGAAGCCTTAACTTGACCGTTTGGCATTTCATCTGTTTGCAAATTTGTTCGTACGTTCCGTTTCCGGTTTCGAAAATCTGCTGCATTCACTTTATTATTCAAAAAGCCTTACTTTGAAAAGATTATTAACCAAGTGGCTAACTTTGATTAGGTGGTTGAATGATTTATTATTAAGTAAAATGTATTTTAGTTTCTGCTTAAGGTGATACTTAAAAGAATTCCATAGATGGCGCAAGTTTAATTATTCTAGAGAAAAACGCTTTTTCAGGTTATGCTTAAAAAAATAAGATGAATTAATTGTTTGCGCCCGTACATTCGCAATATGAATATGAATAAATAGTTTTACCCATAAACAAATTCAAATCTTTCAAGAAAGGCTTACAAAAACAATACTTTATCGGTAACTGAAATGAAACAATAAAATACCTTGGAATAATTATAGATCAAAACTTAAATTGGAATTCCCAAGTGGAAAATGTGAGCAACAAATTAAAAAAAACTAACCTATTTTTTCAAAACAATAAGAAACATTTTAGATAAAGAACAGTTAATTAAAATCTATTACACATTAGCCCAATCTCATCTATAATATGGTCTTATCGGATGGGGAAGCTCATGCCATTCCATAATAAAACCAGTCCTCATTGCACAAAGGGCAATTTTGAAAATTATACTTAGAGTCCCCATCAGAACCCCTACAGACTATGTTTTTAAAGCTCTGAACCAATGTCACTGAAACAATTATACACAAAAGATATTCTAATGTACGCATTCAAAAACCAGGATAACTTTACACAGACAAACTCGAGCCGATTCACAAGATCTACACTACAACATACATTCCACCAACCTACAACTAAAACTACATTTGGACAAATTAATATGCAGTACTTCTCCATAAAATTATTCAATTTACTCCCTCTTACAATAAAAAAACAATTAAAAAAATAACCGACTTCAAAAGAAACATAAAAATATGGATTACGGACATGGGAAGGAAGAAGATAGACACAATTTTGCAACCGAACAAATATTAATGTAATGTACTTTCTTTTAGATTCAACTTTATAATTTTCGTATGTAATATTTTAACTAAAGTATTTACTTATATTCAAACAAAAAAACTTGCACAATGTGTCCTTAAAACGGGGTACCCCAGTAAGGATACATTTTTTTTTTCTGAAAAAAATGTAAAACTAAGAAAAAAAAAAAAAAAAACCAAATCCAATATTGTATTTGTTAATCTTTTCTTGAAAGATTTGAGTTCTTTTATCGACAAAACTATTTATTCATATTCATATTGCGTATTTATCGACGCAAACCATTAATTCATCATATTTCAAAGCATAACTTGTTAAAAGATTTTTCCCTAAAATAATTAAACTCGCGCCATTTATGAAAGAGTCAATTATGAATTCTTTTAAGTAGGTATCACCTTAAAAATCATATGATTTTAGAGGAGTTTTTGGTTATGATTTATTAAATTAGAAACATACTTTTTGGATGCGAAGACCACTGTTCACATAACTACTAGTATTACATAGTAACTAACTAACTTACTAACTAACCATCACGCCGTTTCCCCGCAGGGGTAGGCAGAGAGGACGGATCGCCAAACAACTCGGTCTTGGCAAACACTCTTTACCTCACTCACATTCATATATCGTCTCATACATTCTCTTCTATTATTCTGACTTCTGACATGGCTCGACTCAAGTATCTGATTCACTTGATCGTGCCAATACTCAATAGTATTAAACATTAAAACATATATAATTAGGTGCAGTGAAATAAAATCTAAAAAATATTTTTCTTTGTAATCATGTAAAAAGATAGCAGCCAAAAATATGATTAAAAACATTATTATAAGCAATATTTATTAGCCTGAAACACTCACCTACATTGAAAAAATCTCACGAGAAAAGATACATGCCGCCGACGGGATTTGAACCCGTGTCCTTCTGATATCCGGTCAACTGCTCTTTATCCACTGAGCTACGTCGGCTTATCTCCTACCCGCCAAATAATTCAATATATACTAGAGTTTCATTCAACAATTACTGCTTATTACATTTTTTCACCTGAAAACAACCAACTTTATTTTTTTGTGAGAAAGGCATTGTAAGTGCTAAATCTCCCGCTAGGTGGCGTCGAGACAAATTATGTCTACATTTTTTGGTGAAATACTTTAACTTGTCAAATATTAATTATAATTTTTTTTATTGGTAAACTAATGTTTAGGACAAGATTTTTTATGCATAGCACAAAGGATAACAATTATTATAAGCAATAATTATTGGCCTGAAACACTCATCTACATTAAAAAAATCTCCCGAGAAAAGATACATGCATACAAAAGATACATAAGGAAATAACATTGTTTTTTTTAAAATATATTTACACAATTCAAATACACCTCTCTAAATAATATTAACTTTTTTCAATCTCTACGTACGCACGCGCTTAAAAGCTCCCCATAAAACCCTTTAGACTCAAATCACTTCAACACGCACGCAGAAAGTAAGAAAAAACCTACCTCCGAGTAGCAGTTGGAGAGCGCCCTCCCAAGTGCTAATTCCTTGGAGCCATTTTTTCCGTGAAGGCATCCGAAAGTTTTTTTTTTTTTTTTTTTATTAAGTTTTCTTTATTCATTAGATTTTTCATTACATACATTGGGGATTTTTCGACCACCATGCTAGGCACATGCCCGTGTTGTGGTGGTCGACATTAACCCCGTCAATCGGCGGTTGGCATTTAGCAACATGGCAACCCTTCCCATTCAGGTCCGTACTCCAGTCCACATCCTTCAGAGCCTACCCGGTACCCGGTGCGCGGTCCTACCCTGTTCTTCTCTTCTGCGAGGGGAGGCAGGGGCTAATGGCTTCCTCGGGCAACCTTGATGGTACAGTTGTGGATAATGTGGATGCAGCGAAGTGATAAAATCATATGAAATGTTGGTATGTATGTAGGTTGGTATGGACCGGTTGAAGTACAGATACGTTGTAAAACGGTCATAGCGAGAACCTCATCACAAAAACAAAAAAAAACGCATGTACTTTCTCATTCTGTTTGTCATATATTCGCTTATGAGAAGTTGAAACAATGCTTTAAATGGCTTTAGCCATTGTTGGAGACCTAATCTGAATAGCCAGGTATTCACCTATCCTTCATCACTCCCTTTATCTTCACAATATACCCTTGAGGAGGTAAACAATAAACGAGAATTCTAGCAGCCAGTGTCCATTTATATGCTGATTCATATCTACAGAATTTTACCGACTGACGGTTGTTTCATAATAATATTTCGGTTTTGTTTTATCCCCATCTTCCTATTCCCCATCTCCTTCCTCTCCACACTTTAGCCTCACAACATGCCCCAATTGGGAATATTCTCACATAGCCATAGTCTCACTGGCTCCAGACGGTTGGGAGCAGTTGAGACTCTTGTGCCTCACAACATGCCCCAATTGGGAATATTCTCACATAGCCATAGTCTCACTGGCTCCAGACAGTTGGGAGCAGTTGAGACTCTTGTGCCTCCAGTTTACCAGATGTGTAAAATTTATATTACAATAGTAGCATATCCCATATTTTCTTTCATCGTCTATGATAGCTGGAAACCGTGCCGGGAGTGTTAGCTGACATATTTGTAGAGATAAAACATCAGCCATTATCCGAGAGGATATCAACATTTTTTGGCATCGAAGAACCCTTTATTTTTTATTGTTGATATTTTGTGTGAAGATTTTCTTCTAAATAGCAAAGCAAATATCTCCTCACCATAGACTTAACGTTTTTAGAAAACAAACATAAAGGGAATCTAAAAGGATACGGCGCTCATATTCCATAATAGTATTTTTATATGGAAAGCTTTTATCTCTTACTTAATATACTTGGATGGGGATTTTAAGGCAGCAGTTTAATAATAATATTTTTTCCAGGATCTGGAGTAGATAGTACAATCGCACAAGTCCCGTACGCAGTTATAGATATTTTCACAGTAAATTTTAAGTAATGAAACAAGTAGAAAAATAAATAAATAATCGGATGTTGTCGGAGACCATTAGCCGCATCCTGAATCTAGTGACCCGGTGTCGCATTAGACCGGCGAATCCACAATCCTAGATCCGTAAACATTTTCGATGCGTTTCTGTACCTTCTGTATCCGAATATAATTCAGTAGGCGTTGTTTTATTGAATCTGGAGCCGTTCCATCGAGCTGATTCAATGGTACAAAATGAATTCAACAAGTTTTTTGTGACATTATTTCTGCATTTAGATTAATTACATCAACATTTGTCAACTCTTAAAAACATTGCCAGTCACCATTCATTCATTTATCCAAACATTATCAGTTTTTGGCAAGGCCTAGTTAAGTAAATTTGTCATCCCTAATGATATTGCCGCGATCGGGAATTAAACGACGGGATCTATCGATAACCGGGCGCTTGTCGCCAATCGCTAAACCATCAACGACAACAACAGTTACCAAACGACATTTAAGGGGTCTCCACACGGTACTGCCGCAGTACGTACTGCCGCAGAACTGTAGTCAAAAGCGCCAGCCGTATTGTTATTATAATAACAATACGGCTGGCGCTTTTGACTAGAGACCATACGATTTTTAGTCAGTTCTGCGGCAGTACGTACTGCGGCAGTATCGTGTGGAGACCCCTTTAGTCTCGCCGCAATCTTCCAAAACATGTATCGAATTTGAGTAATAAATCTTTACACTGTGTTGTTTTTTTATCAACCAATTTTCTGTAGTATCAGGTGAAACCTAAAGACGCTTTGAGAGTTTTAAGATATTATAGATCTTTGCTCTAAATTAAGCTCCCGATAGTAGATCGCATGTCGCACAGTTATAATGCAAACGAGCTACTAAACTTATGCGTCGATGACACAGGGCGAGTTTACAAGCTACTATCTCGGAAATTCACTATCTGTTAGTAAACTCGCTCAGTGTCATCGTGTTACTTGCTAACTAGCAGATTGTTGACAATCCACGGAAAAAGTTGAAAGGTCCTCAACTTTACACGCTACAAGCCGACTCGTGATTGGTTTATTTGTGTTTCCAATATGGCTGCCAAAAACCAGCTGATTTCGACTGTCAACTGTCTGAAGGATTAGTTCACGTTATTTCCGCTATTGGCGCTAGCAGCTACGTGCGAGTCCAGTTTCCTACAAAAATGTCGCGAGCTACTGAGCGAGTGGACAGTTTTGTGTGTCATCATGACAATCTCACTCGCCGATTCACCCGCTTTTAAATTTAGTAGATAGTAGCTTGTAAACTCGCCGTGTGTCATCGAGCCTTTAGGTGTATTTCACCATCCAACGAACTTTAATAAAGTAACAAATAAATACTCGTAACAGGTAAAAAAATATCGTTTATTAAATCCAATATGTACAGCCACAATTCATAGGTTCAGTAAACTCAGACTTTTTAAATAAATAAATCGTCTTTAATTGATCGAAAATGTAAGTTATCGTATGGATAATCTATGAGGAGGATGGTGAAATACCCCTTTAGTCAACTTAGTCTTAACATAAATAAAAGGCGCACACTCTATACGTACACAGGCGGCATGCAACTGAGAGAAACGTGCTACAGAGCATACACTGTAAGAACATTTTTTATTAAAAAATTTTGCAAATATTACGGGCATTATTTCGCATTTCAATATATTGCTGGTCTAACCACAAAATGTATGATTATTTTACTAAACTTAACATTACTAAAAAAATCATTTTCAGGTCGGAATATGATTGTAAGACGAAAACAAGATTATCGGTGCCGTTTTTCTCGTGTTATCCCATAGTTCCCCCGTTCTCCCCCTGTGGAATTCCACCCCACGTCCTGTTTCCACCCTCCCCCAACCCCTACCCGCCCCGCGCGATCAAGCCTCGCACCCCATAACGAGTAATAAAGGGTGACATTTATGATGATTCCACTACACTCGGTTTGAAAGCCATAGCCTGACTCCCTTGTATCGAAATGCTGCATGAGGTAACCATAGACACTTGTATAACGTTGGCACGAATTCCTCCAGCGTGGTTTAACATCGCGTCAGAAATAACATTCAACATTTGCAATTTTAAACATTTTTTAATCTCGTTTTTCAAAGCGAAAAGAGTTGGAATTTTTAACTGTATTTATGCAGCTTTTTCCATGCATCACATAGAGTTGGTAGAATTAATTAATTCTGCCCCAAAACGGCCTCAAAGTATTCCGGGTTTAATTCAGAATTTAAAATATGATGCGGGATAAACTCGAGTCTGCGGGCTGTTTTCTGAAAAATATGCTGTATTATGCATAAAAATTTCTTCTTTTCATTTAGTTTAAAAAAAAAAATTATTATCGCAGAGGCGAATTGCCTAGGATTGCAATGTTTTTCATTGAAATATATATATTTTTTAATTAGTTAACTTTTGTTTTTAAAAGGTTGCAACCTTAGAGTAACTCCTAATGTTGCTATAAGGTTGCAACTTGCAACGAATGATATAGGCTTGTAGATTGTAGATAGTAGCTGTACATCAACGAAAAATGAATTTTATAATAATGTATTATAATTTGAAACAATGTCGAAGATCCGCCGTGATTAACCGATTGTTTAAAAATATTTACTTAATTAATAAAGCGGTTTCTAGTTTTTATTTCGCTGAGAAACGAAATTCTACATTTGCCTCGAGTTATCGATAATCGAAACTCATTCCAAATATCTAAATCTCGAAAAATCGACACTCATGCTAAACTGTTGCTATCGTAGACATGTATATATCTTGAGTTGCAACGGTAATGGGTAAGAAAATCATTATTTTTGTTATTTATTGTTTCTGAATTCCTAAAAAACTTTACTTTTTTATATTAGCTCCACTGAGCTCCACAAATAATTTCCCTCAGGGCCTATGTCATCTTAGGGGATGCTGTGTGGAAGGTTTTTTTAGGAAAGGAAGGAGAGGAAGTTCTGGGAAGGATGAGGGTATGAGGGGTGGGTAGGAATCTGGGGGTCAGTGTATCCAGGCGTAATGGACGTATGAATTCATCCTTCCAACCGCGGTGCAAGACGATGGGTCAAGAGATTCCGGCTGGACAGGATAAAATACCACCCTCCACCAATCTCTTTCGGCCCTGCTCACCACGCGGCAGGCAGGCAGACGCATCGGCCGCCAAGGCCTGGACAAATCACACCCCATAAACCCGGGCACCCCTGCTTAGTTACCAAACGTAGCGAACCACTTGAGGTGACCTATGGCAGAGGTGTTAGTTATCCAATAAATGATTCCCGGGGCGGGGTACCTACACCCGCCTCCCAAATGGGTCTTAATAATAAGCTTTTTTTTTAATTTTACACAACTGACAAATAATTATTTACGATACATTATTCATTAATGGTTTTTTAACAGTTTTAAAAATTTGAACAAGTTTATTAAAGGTATATAATAGTAGGGGAGGCGAAGCAGGGATTTTGGGATTTACTCAAGCGCGTCAGATTAACTAAGAGGAGATACCTCCCGACCCTGTTATGAACTACCACCGTTTATGAACCAATAATATTGGTGGGTGCAGCTAGGGCAACTGATCAGATTAGTAAAAAAAATCGATCCCCGTAGTTACTCGAGCGTGTCAGATTAAGGTATTGTGAGTAAATTACATGCAGAAAAATTTACATTTCAATAATCTGACGATTCGAACGTGACGTAAGAAAATTAGCGAGTCACAAAGTTGCAAAAAAAAAGTCACGTGGATTTACTCGAGCGCGGTTAATTTTTTTTTATTTTGAAGGAAATAATGTAAGGATCACAGAAATAATATAATCTGACGATTTCAACATGCCGAAGAAGCTAAAATCATCACTGAGTGTGGAGCGTACAGCGGCTGACAGCGCTGAGAACTGCCTACAACTGTCTAGTCCATAGACATAGGAATATTACTAGACCTGCCCTTAGTGATAAAAGTGGTCTGCCTATATTTAAAGAGGAAAGATTTGATTGTTTTTTTGTTTGCATTGAAACTACTGAACCGATTTGAAAAATTACGACGACTCAAGCGGCGCCATTTTAATTAAATTTTAAAAATAAAATAACACTTATCGTGGCATAACTATAATAGTTAGACATATGCTGTCGCGACACTTTTTGTAAATAATGATGTGTTCTGCAAAGTCGTAGTACAATATTTAATTCTATCATCAATAGTTTTCGCAGCGCACGCGATGTAAAGAATATTTTAGGTATTTTTTTACACCTTGGGTAACATTATTGGAGTTTTAGTAAGGAGACCTAATTTTTTGAAAATATAATATAGCCCTTGTCACACGGGGATAGTGTAGCTTCCTAACAGTGAAAGAATTTTTCAAACCGGTTCAGTAGTTTCGGAGCCTATTCAATGCAAACAAACAAACAATCAAATCTTTCCTCTTTATATATAGGCAGACCGCTTTTATCACTTAGGGCAGATCTAGTAATATTCATATGTCTATGGTCGAGTCGTACGTTGACAAGCGCTTGCTTGTTTTATATTCTGTCGCAGAGCCGGAGGCCCTTAGGCCGCGCGTTCGTGTACAACGCTTTGGTTTATTCATTGTGTAAAGAAATTTAATTTGAGAAATTTTTAAGAAGTTTAATTAAGCGATTTTCTTTTTATCATTATAATAGGTATATATTATTTTTAGTTCATTGTAATTCTATTCAGTATTAAAAAAATAAATAAAAAACTTAAAACTGTCAAATTAAGAAAACCCCTCCACATAATTGTCAGATTATAGGTCAGCACAACAAGGACAATAAAATGAACCGTCTGTATGAAAATCTGACGCGCTCGAGTATGTCAAGGTCACGATTTTTTTTTACATTTTCAAAAATCTGCCACGAGTTTAGGTTACGTCCAAATCGTCAGATTATTGAAATGTAAACTTTTCTGCATGTTATTAACTCACATTACCTTAATCTGACACTCTCGAATAAATCCATTTTTTTCAATTTTCTACCTCTTCATACGGCCACCCCCACCACTCAAATCGTCAGATTAATATCTCACCGTTACCAAAAACACGTAGGGCGTATACGCTATTAATATCTGACGCGCTCGAGTAAGTCATTGTGACGATTTTTTTTTTTTTTTTTGAAAAATTATACTCGCTCCCCCCACCACTGAAAGGGCATACATCACATAAACTTTTTTTCTTTTTTAGCATCTAATCTTTGCGATCCAATAGGTCCCCACAACACTCGAGTAACTACCCATTTAGCGTTATTTCCTCCCCTACTATAATATTCTATATCTATATGTATTAAGATGGGTAGTTATTTAGCTGCCTCCGTTGGAATTTCGAAGTTTTCTTTAGAAACATTGAAAAATATGGAAGAAGCAAAGTGACATTTTGTTTTATTTGGCAATAAAGTAATATTTACAAGGTAGGCATATCTCGACTGAAATGGCGTTTGCATAGCTGAAAATAGTTTATTTTATTTAATTTGTTGTGTATGTATTTTTATTTTTTATTACACAATAATAAACTAATGACAAAGGATCATTCATAACATTTTTTTAGGACGGGTTTATTTCACAGAATTCGAACAATTCATCAAAATTTCTGTGAAAGTTCTATTCACGTTCTGTTATTATATCATTACATGTCATTTATTTCACAGGACTGAAATAAAAAAAAAAAAAAACAAAAAAAAAAAACTTTACTTGAATAGAACTTTTACAGAAATTGAAAATTAACTTTTTAATTTGATGATGTGTTTAGTTCTCCTTTCTGGAGGTTGCTGTACTGAGGCTGACTAGGTTTTATTTAAATACTGCTTGTTTCAGTTCATATATCTCGTCGTCATCGAAATTCGCTTAGAAAAGTCTTTTATCTTTTTTTTCAAATGAATTTATTACTTTTAAAACGTGACAAAAACGCCTCAAACCGATTTTCGCCTTCATACTTAATAAGATCGCCTGGAAATTGCATCACGCTTGCAACTTGCAACTGAATTATCGACCACACCGTATTTCAATCTGTGTTCCGTTTCTAAATGTACCTAGCCGTTGGTGGCGTTGATATCTGTATACTTGTTGGAATACACACATAGACTGCACACTGTAACAAGGGTTGGAAGAGGGAATATCTCTTCTCCCCTTCCCGAACCTCCCTCCCCGCGCTAAATGTTTTCCATTGAAGGGTGTATTGAATGCCCCGCCACTGTGCGATGGAAAAGCATTAGTTTACGTAATGTTTTGCGTTTGAGGTCACTCTCATTCAGCGATGCATCGGGCGTCCCGGCCATTAGGGTAATGGCGCCACTTTTCATTTATTCTCTTCGATATTGGCTGACTAAACTGATTCTGAATATGAAAACATCGAAGGGAGATTAACTATGTGGTTGATGGAAACTGTACATAATATAATAGAAAGGTATTATCTTTATTTATATTTCCAGTGGACTTGTACATACATACATACATATTTTTTTTTTACACAGAACATAAACACAATGACAATTACATATTAACAAACTGATACTTTTATTAAAAGTGAAGAGCGGGGAAACAAGAAGATGCCAAAATGTTATATAGAAATATAGGGGGTGGATTTCCAAGAGTAAAAATGTTATAACATACAAAATAATGAGAAGCATGAGACAAAAATGAGATTATTGGTAGGTATTTGAACTATATTTCGCATATATAGGCGGCTGATACTGCGGGGATTATTAAATTAAACAATGAAGTGATTCAACACTGAAAAGTTTATCTATTTATAGATAATATAAATAGATACACAAATAAAATATTATTATAAATCTGCAGCTAAATGATGAGGGCAAGGCTAAATTTGTGGATCCGGTCAGTTGATCGCTCATGCCGCGTGAACGATCCAAGTTGCCTTCGGAGATATGCGTGCAGCTCCCTCAGGTTGGAGCAGCTGACAGGTCCAGCCCCGCGGTTCTTGGCGACGCCCAGTCACAGGGCGGGTATCAGTTAGCAGACTACTTCGATTACGGCCAAGGCCATCAGATCAAGCACCACTCCTCTGTAAGCTCCTCTAGCTCCAGGTGTAGTCGGAAGGTTTTGTGTGATGTCTGCTTCTGCAGACGGTAGATTTCCAAATCCACGAATCTCATAAAAAATAGACGTCCATGGTAGTCCAATGCCAAACCAAGATTTTGATAATAGAAACAAAAGTCTTTACCTCCGATTTTACTGATGAAGCGGCTTTTAACAGATACATGATGAAGTAAAATAAAGATGGCGAAGTAATGCATCGACCAGCCACAGGGATGGCGGCCGAGGTCTTCCGCGGTTAGTCAAAGAATGAAGGCTCAAGGTCAGTCTTGCGTTTTTGATTCCTCTGCACATATATTCATCCTAACTAACTGTGTAGAGAAAAATATAGATGTTACGGATATAAAATTCTGAAATGTAATTTTTCAGGTACCTAAACCTTAATCTTAGTGAGAACCAGTGTGATGTGTGGATTTTTTCCCACCCTTCGCCTTCCCCACATCCTTCCCCTCCCACTCTCTTCGGTCTCACAATATCCATTATCCATTGGCTGTGGGTAATTGAGAATCTTGCGCGGTATTTGCAATTAAAAAAATTATAGTCAAAAGATGAAGATTAGCAGACATGGTAGAAACGAAATTAAGAAGAAAAAAAATCCTGTACTCTCAAATGATTAAACCGAAAAGAATTCAAATGCCAATATCGTCAAATGTGCTTGGCATGATACATTTTTACGTTCAATTTTTTACAGTGTAAAAATTATTCTGTTTTTACACTAAAATCGATACGGCCCTCAAAGAGAATAAAAGATAATTCACCGAAGCTTTCACCACCAATAAAATCTATATAACGCTCTGATAAATAATAATACTGTTAGCGATAATTTCTTTGAAGTGGGATAATCTCCACTCATTCAACTCAAATCAGCTCTGAATTGGGAGCTTTCGCTGAATTGACATGAAATATTTGAACAAGAATCGACGCGAGTTTTTCGCGCCATTAAATGGAGCGGGGCTGTCAAAAGTTAACAATGGCTGTCAGGGGCAGTGACACACGCGAGTCAGGGAATAGGGAACAGCAGCAGGGAATAGGGAACCGGATGGGGAATCTGGGAACATTGTAGTCACCGGCGAGCTTATTTCAATAACATCCTTCTATACAGCCTACTTCCGACGATGATAATGTCGCAAGGACTATTTTGCTTGCCTCTGTGGGCACTTTGTGAAAAGCGTGAAAAAATAAAACGAAGTAGGAAATCTATTATATAGGATGAAGTAATGACTTAAATTTGAATTTTGTGCAATATTTTGTAAAAAAAGCTTACAATTTATGAAAAATTAAAAATAATAATGATGCATATCTTTTGCAGATTATTTTTTTTATTTGACACACATCAATCAATCAGTACCATCGATCAATCGATGATCAGTACAGTTAATGATAATAATTATTAAGTGTACTGATCATCGAAAAAAACTAATCTGAAAAAGACATGCATTATTAGTATTTTTAATTTTTCATAAATTGTAAGCTTTTTTTACAAAATATTGCACAAAATACAAATTTAAGTCATTACTTCATCCTATATAATATTTAATTTTTCATAAATTGTAAGCTTTTTTTACAAAATATTGCACAAAATACAAATTTAAGTCATTACTTCATCCTATATAATATTTTTTCTTCTAATTCTCAACTAATTAATGTAAAAATTCTTTCTTGAACGAATACCTACTCAATGTCATTAGCCTATCGGAGGACTAGGAGCCTAGGAGCCAAAAGGTTTTATGTAAACTAGCAGGTTTCTTTCAAATCCGTTTATATCACGCCTTGGACTACTTTAAAATACATATACGTGGAATGAAATTCTTAATATTGGAACTCAGAAAGACCGTGAATGCGAATTTGAATATTATTAATAATCAAAAATTGTTTTTAAATGACTCAATATTAAACCTATTCCCTTTGTAAATTGTTCCCTATTGCCCCTCTTTCCTCTACCCATTCTCACCTTTCCATTGACACCATTGTCTATGTCTACTATTTACAAGTGAGCTTGCTCATAATACATACTGATTTTTAAAAACAATAAAAGTGGTAAAAACTAAGTACCTTTTCTATTAAGGCGATCCACTAGTACAGGAAAAAATCGAAATCGGAATTCACGCCCTTTTATGGGAGGAGTTTAAAAATACTTGAGAAAAAGCTTTTGGAAAGGTTGGAAAAGATATTTGAGAATTTTTTTTACATGTTGATTTCGTAAAGTCCTGTAAAAAACATTAATTCCTTTTTTATGCATTGTTTATTGTAATAAAACTGAATTTTTAAATTGATTTCACGAAAACAAGCGGCGCGGAGCGTAATACGTCGTTTCTTCGCTCCTTCCGGAGGAGTAGTGACCGAAAATAGGGGCAGCTGCCAGTCGTTCTTCGGTGGACGGTACGAGGTTCACTTTGATATTACAAATTCGTCGACTGCCGTATTGTCGCCGTGATGTCAAAAATACCAACGCGAAAATGCATATTATATTTTATTTTGTGAGGTTCGGGCGTAAATTTCATTTTTTTTGCGATTATCATAAAATAAACCAAATTTGCCACATTATGCAATAAAATCATATCCGAAAAAGTGTTTATAAGTAGGAGAGTTTTCAGTTGAAAATATTTTTTATCGACCTAATACTTTATTTTTTTCTAAGCTTATTAAAAGACTTATTAAAAAAAATTACCGATATTTTTAAGGGCCAAGGTATGTTGTACACGCAGTATTTAATTGAAGCATCTATAATACTTCTAAGCGGTCAAATTTTCAAAACAAAAACATACGATTTTGTATGATTTTGCATTATTTAGTATGGCTTCATCTTAAGGCCCATTAACAAGCGGACAACAATTCAACTTCATCGAAAGACGGTCTTGCGATCGTACCCTTGCAACCGTAAAGGGCAGTTCCGATGAGAAAAATTGATTATTCTCATATATTCTATAACTCAATATCGATAGTATTTCATCCAAAATTTGCTTAAATATATACCTACATTCAAGTTATCAATGCAAATGTTTAAACACGTGATTATAAAATTATGTAGTATTTCTAATTATTTTTTGATCTTAAATATTTTAAATTTTTCAATAATGTCTAAGCAAAAGAAGCGTATAAAAACACATTACTTTGTAAGATCGTAAATAAATAAACAAACTAAAATATTTTCGCCCTAAAACACGTGAACGGATATTTTTAAATGATTTTATTTTAACTGAAATTAAAATTTTGGTAAATAGCTTTCTTCGATAATTTATAGATTTATTTTACTGTATGATTAAATTATTTGAAATGTGTAGTGTTTAATATAACATTTTGTTTGAAAATTTAACGTATCGTCCAACGACCGAATCTGCCAACGACCTAATTATACTAAAAAACCCATTTGTTTTTTCCAAATTAAAAAGATAGCTTTACTAGATAAAATAAAATAAAAACTTTCCAAATAAATTAATATTTTTTGTAGAAAGGAGTCGATACGACTAGAGTTTGATTTAAAAATGACATTTTTCTGGTTGTGACTGGTTATCGCATAAATTTTGATTACTTATTATTTAATTATGTATATTAACTACAAAGTGCTGAAGTAATTTGGTTTTGAATGTGTCAAAATTTTAAATCGGATAATATCAGCGACACCTAATAGTTCATCGGCCAGTATGTTATCTCTCCATAACAGAATTGAACACGAAATTATTGTTGTGAAATAATAATTCCATCGAGTATGCTTCCGAAGTACATTTAAGGACAGCAAATTTATAGCATCAGGGCAGTCAAATCTTGAATTAGTAATTTTATACATTGCAAGGAGGATATCAGAAATTTTTCTTAATTAATATAATTGTTGTACTGAAGATACTAAATGTTTGTACCTTTCCCTATTTTACGAGGATTATCAAAAATACTTTCTTTCTGACTGAATTGATGTAATTTGTTTACGTCAAAAGAAAAACTTTTTTTCATTAATCAATTACACAAAAGAATTATATCACGAAATTGCTTTCAAACTAAGTTTTTACTTCAAGGTAAGTTGCCGTACGTCAAATCCACCTTTTGTGAAACTTATATTTGATTAGGGACCAAAAGTTTATTCCAAGTTAACAAGTATTATCGAGATCTTAAAAAGTTTACCTAGATCTACTGAATTTAACCTGCTTACTCAGTATTAACCCCTTTTATACCTATAATAACAGAGGCCCAAAATATTAAACTCAAAAAAACACTTTCCCAGAGGAGTGGGAAATTAAGTCAGTGTATTTTTTTCTGAAATCGTAATCCACAGCAGTAATAAAACTATTGTGACATTATTATCGTAAAATAATAATATGTAATTAAATTTTAAACACGTGTGTACTTACGAACCCACTAAATATTAATAAAAAGATAATAATAAAAAAAGTTTATTATTTTCCTTTCTTGTTACAACTAGGATCTTCCATGCTTTATTATTTGAATAATATGAATTGAAAGGTTTGAAGTGAATATATGAATATCATGAAGTGAAAGGTATCAAAAACCATTTTTTAATATGGTTAGATAGATATCCTGACAACGTCTGTTCTAATCTTGTTCAAATTTAATTTCCAAATAACCTAATAAGTTGTCTCAAAATTTCAAATAATTAAAAATTCTTGTTCTAGTATATTTCTATTTTATGATTTATAATTTAGACTCATACTGCCGTCATAAGCAAACAGCAGCTAGGAATTAAGGAATTTATTTATTGTATATTTATATAGGAGGTATTATTTTTTCCAAATCAATTTTTAGCTAAGCTGAAGGTAGCTAATATATTGACCACGGATTGAAAATTCATTTGATATAATATATTGTGCTATTAATTTAATAGGACTAAGATAAATAGAAACAAAAACACCTGTATATAATATATTATGCTAGTAATTTGACATACCTTTCACCTATTTTAGTAAATTTATCACAATCTGACCTTTGTAAATTCCTAGCTGCCTTTTTGATAATGACGGCAGCACATTTACCTAACTTTTATATTATTATTTTTATTATTATACGGAACATGAGTGGGTATATTTGGAATAATAAAAAAATAAATTATACATTTAAAAAAGTAGTAAATAATACATTTTAATAAATACATACACTGTAAAAATGGAACATTTTTACAAAAATGAAGAGAAGTTTATATACCTACTTATTGTAAAATGTATCCAGCATGAACAACGACACAGTGATTTTATCAATGTTTGTATAGTATTTTTTTAATTATTAAAATACCTGTAATAATTTTTTATTATTGTATTTGATAAAATGAAAACATTAAATAATAATTGTCGGAATGGTGTGTACTGAATACCCTTAAAAATAATGTATTTCATTGTAACGCAATGAAACAGTGTTAAATTGGTTGTCAAATGACGTCTAATTCACATTAAACTGCCACCAGCTGTGTCTGAAGCTGCTGTTGCAAAAAAAGGTTTAATTCAAAACCCAACCAGGCTGGTAAAATATTCTGAAGGATGAAAGTAGGTCCTTCTTTCACCGAAGGAAAGCAGCTTTCCCGCTTCAAATATGAATTCATCTCTTTAGAAATACTGTTTTTTTCGTTTAGTTTCAAACGGAGCTTTTAAAGGAGCCAGTGCCTACTGACAACTAATTACAAAATCTCATTGCCTATGAAAGAAATCTCTTATGCCCGGGAAAAAACTCGAGACGGCCGCGGGCGCTCCACACCATAATCGTATTATTAATGCGAAATTAGAGAATATTTCTTTCACATTTGCGAGAGTAATTCGCTGTTCATTGGATCTTCTCTTGTATGAGTTGTATACTGGAGACTAATCAATATTATGTTCTCTCCAAACGTACTCTGAGAAAGCCATGGAAAAATCTCCATTTCTTTTATTTTTAAATGGAACTCTTGCCGAAAAAAAAAATCACGCTGATAAAGTTTCTCCTTCAATATCTTTACAATATATTATTATAAATATATCAACTCATGCGTCGTGTGATGTGTAATAGATTTTTGTATGAAATTGTATCTCTGGTGTCATTTCTCAATCAAATGCCACAATTAACTGTTGGACTCTTTTTTATTATTTCTAATACGTTCCTAGGAATTTGTGACCCATAAATATTTATACCTTTGATATTAAATAAATAAATAAATATCCTAAGACCAGTGCTCCAATATAATGATTTCTCTACAGGAGCTTTCGGGTCCTGTTGCGATAAAGGATTTTAATAACAACGTGTTCAATGGTCAGTTGTTATGGATTCATTCGCTCTTTCTTCTTGTTCACCACATTTGGTGCGAAAAAGCGCCGAAATTTTTTTACGGTTTGCTGTTTCAGAATATTCAACATGCATTGTCTTAATATTGACGTAATAAAATGCTGATGTCGTTAGTCGAGAAGGTTTTTGATTATTTGACAACCGAGAGGGCAATTTCGCCGTTTGACTGGATGACGTTGTGTGGCGGGTGAAGGGAGGAGTAATAGAAGGAATTAATACGAATGCCGGTACGGTAGGAATTAATACGAATGTTCATACGGATCGAACTACATTTTTTACGTTCTCAAACGGCATATTTATTTTTTTATTTATTAATTTTAAACGCCCTGTCGAGCTTTTACAATATCATATATTTTACAGGATTTTCTGCATAATACAGATAGACCAAGAATTTATAAATAATATGTGCAATCGTTTCTATGCGATGCTCTTAAATATTATCATTCAAGGTGTCTCTTAAATACTGGTAAAAGCTTAGATATATTAAATATGCCGATATTTGAGGTGAATTTGTTTCCAAGTGTGTGAAAATGTTGAAAAGGTGCAGCGTGTGTATGGTTTATTCCGGAATTATTATTGCAGAATAATACACATAGTTTACCTAGTTGCTCGATTTAGTACCTACATTGAAGTTCACAACTAATAGTCTAATTCGGAGTGAATATGTGTGTGCCGTTTATTTTCTTATATTTTCTAGAGGCTGCATATCAAGTCTACATTCTACATATTTAGTAAGAACGTATAGTTTATATGTTAAATGGGTATGTGTAAGTTGACGATAATAAACGGTAAAATTCAAAATTAATAGATTTATTTGTTTTAACCACGTTAATTGTTTATAAAAAAACGACATGTTTCATGAGCGATGCTCACTTTCTCATGGTTTACTTAAAAAACGCATCGCAATCGGTTCCTTCGTTTAGGAGCCATGATGCCACAGTAAGACCACAACGCACACACAGTCAAACTTATAACAACCGTCTTTTTGCGTCGGGGGTTAAAAAGAAAGAAATCTATTTATTTTGAATTAAAATAGTGCCACCAAATAAATTTTCTGTATTTGAAGAAGAATTCGTAAATATTTTTGCTGCACACGTTAAATATTTCTAATAATTGGATATTAGGGGGATCATACTGTTGTCTTGCATTCTAACAAGATGCGTGCTAGCAACAAATATACGATTTTTATAACTTTCAAAAAAACGACATGTTTCATGAGCGATGCTCACTTTCTCATGGTTTACTTAAAAAACGCATCGCAATCGGTTCCTTCGTTTAGGAGCCATGATGCCACAGTAAGACCACAACGCACACACAGTCAAACTTATAACAACCGTCTTTTTGCGTCGGGGGTTAAAAAGAAAGAAATCTATTTATTTTGAATTAAAATAGTGCCACCAAATAAATTTTCTGTATTTGAAGAAGAATTCGTAAATATTTTTGCTGCACACGTTAAATATTTCTAATAATTGGATATTAGGGGGATCATACTGTTGTCTTGCATTCTAACAAGATGCGTGCTAGCAACAAATATACGATTTTTATAACTTTCAACGAAAAAAGGTACCACTGGGCCACTGGGTAAACACACATGATCTTTTACTAACTACATACTCGTAGGTAGGAGTCTTGATTTCCAACCGGCTCAGCGTACTGTTTTGCTCCATTTACATCCAAGGTGAAAACAGTTCGAAACGAAAATATAAATAATATTCTCAAACATATTAAAACGTTAAAACTTTGCTTTTCACCTTCACGTGAGATTTTCCCTCGAGATTAAACTGTCGGGGTTTACAAAAACTCGGTTATAGTTAAGTTGAGTAAATAAAGAGATAAACCCTCCACCAGACTCTATTCGTCTTTTCTATTCTTACCCTCATCAATTATTTGCTCGTCTGATTGAAGACGTTCTCTTATCCCTTTGGATTGGGGCGGTGGAGGTAGAATGTGCTTTTAGTTTCTCTTTATTCCAGGTACTTGCTCCAACTACCCTCGTGAGACGTTACTTATCAAAGGGCCAAAAGCATCTTGGGATACGATATAAATGTTTCGGGAAAGCCTGAGAAAGCGCAAGGATTTATTTCGTTAAATAACTAAGTGTTCTCAAGAAGGTTTATTTTATATTGGGTGGTATCGGACGTTTCTTACGGTTGGAGTATAATAATCATATTATTGATGATACGAATATGAAACAATTTTATTTGAAATATTGGGTCCTTACATATGAAATTGGCGTTTTGCCGTACTGGCAATTTTGATCTCAAATATCTTCTTTTTGGTTAGGAATTCCAAATTCAAATTTATACAGCTATTCACTCATGTATTTGTGTTTCGACAATTATAATTCATTTGTTTTTTCCTTAATTGTTTTTTTTCTCTTAGTTTACAAAATGGAAAACTTGAAATATTGCGTTATTTACGAGTACGAGTTCCACCGTGGCACCAGTGCTGCAGAAACGGCTGGAAGGATTAATGGTGAATATGGCGACTGTGCCGCAAAGAAAATACAGTGCGTTTTTGGTTCCAACGTTTTCGTTCTGGAAATTTCGACCTGCAGAACAAGCCCCGTGGACGGCCGGAGACCAAAGTTGATAATGAAGAATTGAAGGCTATTGTGGAAGCGGATCCATCGCAAACCACGTCCGAGTTAGCTTCAGGCTGCGGTGTTAGTGATAAAACTGTTTTAATCCACTTGAAGCAAATTGGGAAGGTGAAAAAGCTCCCATACAAAACTCCCATGAGCTCCCATACAAAGTTCCTCCCATACAAAAAGCCAATTTCATATGTAAGGACCTAATATTAGCAATTAGCTTTAATACTTTTCGGTGTTTTCATTTTAAAATCTTCATAGAGATGACAACTTAGTTGAAATAGTTAAGAAAAATTGTTTTAAATCGAATAATTATTATCGTTGATATACAGGGTGTTAAAGGATGTACTTGACTTACTTTAACCAGTGATTCATGATATTATTTGGAGTAAAAAATATAAATCAAATTTTTAATCTACGGTGACTTGTGTGATGTTTTTTTTCCAACTTAAATCATAAATCTTAGAATTTGGGAGGTCGCCACTGGTGATTCGCTATATGTTTGGTGACTTGGTAGGGTGCCGGGTTCATGGAAGGGGGTATGTTGGCTCTTGGCGGCGGATGCGTGTGCCAACCAGCTGCATGGCAGGCCGGATCGGAAGAGAATTAATAGCCGAGGGAGTCCCTTTTTTTTCATCTTCTCCAGATGTACTCTCACGTAACATCGCCTTGCGCCGCAGTGGAAGGAATGGATTCATACGTCCATCACTCCTGAACACAGTGAACCCAGATTCCTACCTACCCCGCAAACAATTTTCCTTCCCAGAACTTCCTCTCCTTCCTTTCGTAAAAAGACCCTCCACACAGCATCCCCAAAGATGACATAGACCCCGAGGGGAATTATTTTCCTCATGACCTCCTGTATGGAAATAATGAAAAAAAAAATATAATAAATAAAATAAAAAATAAATAATCAGTATATACTGGACGGTCAGGGTTCGGGTGAGGGGTTGAGCGGTTATTCGACTTAGTAACTAGCAATGACATGTGGAAGCAAAATAATTGTTTGGTTTTGAAAAAAAAAATTGAAAAAAATAGCACGGCCCTTAAAAGCTTGATAATTCAGATTTTTTTCTTTTTGAAACTTCGAAACCTTATACCTACATTAGACATATTGGAGATTAAACATCTATCAATATCAACTGATTATAATTTTCGGTCTAATTTTTTTTTGTTCAGTTTAACATTTTAAGGCTGTTGATTTTCGACGGTATCCAGCGATGTACTGCCACTAAGAAAACACAAGTACCAGGGTAGTTCCACCACGTAAAAGCTTCCATGCGCCCCGTGTCCGGCTGCGTGACGAGGGGCATTTAATTGTATTGGATTGGTTTCGCCAACGGGCGGTAGATGGCATTATGCTGCATGCACAAAATTAGGGTTGGTGGAAATAAAGGAGAATTTGGAAATATCTTGGAATGATTTTTTTTAATAATTTTGGAAGACAGTAGATAGGTAAGTAAGCTATACCAATCTTTTAATTTTTGTATCAATAAACAAATCCTAAAACCTACTGTCCACCATTCCGCTCAATGAAAAATACCATCCTAATACGTTCTTCTAAACGGCATATATAATTTTAAGAAACGAGTGCAGTTTATTCGCGGTAGAAGCGAAACTTTACCAAAACAATCACAACCAATACTTGAAAAATGTAGCGTAATTTCCATTTCATATGTCAACTAGTACGAATACTACTTTTACTTTTACGAATACGAATATTAAACCCACTATCCGGCGAATACGAATACAAATACGAATAACTTGGCAGAATAATAAAGCACTAATTTATTTAACCTTTTTCTGTTTGTTTTATTATACTAATAATTAAAAATTTTAACTGTAAAATTTGTTATTGAGAAAACACAACATCTGTAGATTCCCTGGTGACAGGCGATTTCTTTTTTCAGTTTGGATGTTGCCAGCCGTTGAACGACTGTACATGTGCACATGGCTTGCATGAAAAATATTTTTGCGCGAGTTTTTTCGGTCGTGAGAAATGTATATCGTCTCGCCAGAAGAGCAATGGATCAGCAGACGGCGACAAATTTGGGAGTTTTAGATAAGCATCAATATCGTTTTAAATGATCGAAGTTCCTATAAAAATAAGTGTAATAAATTTTAAATAATAATTTTATTATAGACATACTTGAAGAAATTGAATACATAAAAGTTAATAAGTGAATTCCCCATCGCGTCTTGTCGTTGCGGCTATAGCGTTCAGATACAGAGGTGCGTGACACACGGTATAATCAAACGGATATGCATATAAAAAAATTATAGTATTCGTGTTCGTAAATATTTATTCGCCGAATACGAATATTCGGTAAATGTCTACTATTCGGCGAATACGAATATTCGTATTCGTATTCGTTGCATCACTAATCTCAACCAATTGGAGCCTTTAATAGTGACATCATAATCAAAGCGGCCAATGAGCGCATTTGATGCGTCGCAGGTGCAGTAATCGTCATTTCCGTTTCATCCGAAATCCAAATCACAGCGGGGCTATAGAAGCTTCACTTCAAAAAATATAAGTGTGCAGTTCACACGCGGTAGAGTGAAACCTTCAAAAAACTAAAGTGCACAAGATTGGGAAGGCTACAAACCACCGCACAAAGAGGGAGACCGATTATTCTATCTTAGGCTAAATCCTATAGATGTATGTGTTTGTGTCTTTTTTGTGTCGCTTTTTTGTTTCATCGAGTTTCAAATCCCAACGGTGCTAAAAAAGTTTCACTTAAAAATCAATTAAATTATTGCACATAAAATATGATTATAGTTGACAAAAATTAAAGAACTTATTCATTTCAACAAAAATAAATGCTACCGGAAAAGAGCCGGCAATTGAAATTGAGAATAGTCATTCAAATACAAAACAAAAATAAATCGTCAGACTTTGTCGCCAAAATGATTCAAAATTATAATTCTCCCAGCGCAGCGCTATGAACAAACAACAAACACCTCCAACCCAAAGATGTTGTTTTCCCGAGAAATTCATCCCGGGGCATCTTATTTTGCGAGGCATAATATTTTCCCACCGCCTGGTAATTTCCCCCAATAAAGCGCGGGAAGTGGACCCCATTCCCTTAAGTAAACGAACATCTTATGAACTCCGCGGCGCCGATCCCGGCTAATGGAATTCCCGAGGTAAATCCCGGCAGACCGAGCCATCCCATCCCGGGGAGGGAATATGCACTTTGAGAAACTGTCGAGGAATGAGCGACAAATTTAACATAATTCCCGAGGGAGGAAATAGTATAGTAATGTGACGTTTTGAACAATTCAGAGGATACTAACTTTCCATATTACTCAGCATTGAAAAATTTCGAATAAACATCTTGGTGTCTTAAATTTTAGATAATATTTAAGACGGTTAGATAACTTTTAAGAACTCCACAATTCCCGATAACACTGTGAACTTTGAATATGTTAGCGTTGATTTTTAAATTCTAGACAAAATAACTGTGCAAGGTTCATGAAGCCAAAGTTCACCGTTTGAGAGTTTTTGCTGATTTAGAAAAAAAGATTTTCTTGCTGTTTCAACAGCATTTATTAATTGTAACCTCCAAGCTTCGGAAGGACATCACTGGCCACAAAAATCACTTTCTATTAGAGCGTCTGAGGGACAGATCTGTCCGGAGCGTCCATACATCATAAAAGTTTTTTTTTTGCAATGTGGACCTATGTGATATGTTTGTCATTGAAATTGAAGGGTATGGTTACAAAAAAGCGTTTTTTTTTGGCAGTTAAAAGTTCTACAAACAGCAGAAAAAGTGAAGTGATAGTGTTTTCACTGATTCTCTGTAGAAAAAAGGGTGTTATCGAATTATATAAAAAAATATGAACTTTTCGAATCAAAATGTTTCGGTACCTAATTTTTTTGTTAACATTTTCGTGTTTAATATTAAAATTTTATTATTTAAAGATATCGATGTTTATTTCAAATACAAACATGTGATAAGATAATTTCATCTAGTTTCTAAAATAATAATTGTTTTTACGACAACCTCAAAAATAAAAATAAATATGTGTATAACACAATTAAAATAACTCTGAAATTTTGCCGTCTCGTTGGAATTTGTTGGTAAAAAATATTTAAAAGCCTGAAGCATTAACTAATTATAACTTGAAGCAAATTCGTTGACATTCCTACTAGGCACCTTTTTCGAAAACACAAGTAATTATTATCATAGCTGTTTTTCAAGCGGAATCAAGAAATCTGATCCATTTTTGTCGTGTTTCATGCATAAATATTACACGACATTTTCATTAAAATAAATTAATCCAGTAGGCGTAACTACTTTTGAATAACTACCCACTCCAACAAATAATTCAAGTTCATGCATCCGGTTTATCATCGGCTCTGTTTACTTGAACAACTACCAGGTCCTCGTGATAGACACTATCTTGACATTTGGAGTGTCTGACCAAACACTGGGGATAGATTTGCTATTGATTTATTCTGTTAGGTTCCCGCCACACTCCTATCTTCCGGATGTCGATTGAAGTCAACTAGGCAACCAAATAATTGCAATAAATTGAACTTTCGTTGTTATCGGTAAATTTATGTAGAATCCTTTTTTACACGCTACTAGTGCGGCTATGATATTTTCATTCGGGATTTCTTTCATCCAGTGCAAATACATTTGACATTTTCAATTATTCATACTGTATTTCTGAAAAAATACGAACAGGATAAATTAATTTTCATTTACACAACTTAGGATTTCTTCACTGGTCCGATAACCAAGGTTTTTACCCCTCTGCTAAGGAGGTCGTCAATCGATCATTAACCAAACATCACGCCATTTCCCCGCTGACATAGACAGAGGATTAAACGGCACACAACTCCGTTCTCGTAAAAACTCGGTGCATCATTCACGTTCATACATTACACCCTCTTAAAATGAATTTTTAAAAATTTAATATTTTATTCATTCAATCGTAGGACGTTATCAACGCATTATTCCATTAAATTCTACCAAATATGGCATAGATACGTTCACTGAAAATAAAGCCTTTTTGGGAGATAATCTAATAAAAACCTGCTACTGCGGGTTTTTTGCTGCTAGGCCCTGCAGGCGGCGTTTTGATGGGCTTCGCTTAGTTCAGTAAAGTTCCCTGATATATAATAGAGTTTTGCCCCATTGAATGTACAACGGCAATTATTAGAATGTGTGCAAAGATTTACTTATCAAGTAGGTAATTATTAATTTTTATATTAAATTAAAAATCATTTCTGAAAGCCTACGTTAATATAATATGTACATTTTTTAATTTCTACCAAGTAACGAACTCCCATTGACTAAGAAATTCACTGACAAATTATGTATTTTCACATAAAATTCGAGTTCCTCCGTCCTAACTTCCCCCGAATCTATTTTTAACCAAATCGGTTTGAGGGATCTAAAATTTCAAGATCAGAATTTTTTCAAATTATATCATTTTAGATACATTTTTAGTTCATGGGTATTGTTTGGCAAGAAAGTGTAGAAATTAATTAATTTGGAACTAAATTTTTTCATTACTATGGTAACACCGAAATACTCGTTTTGTCAATGACATTTTGTGTGGCTCTTGGCTTTACTGACTTTAATCATGTAGAACACACTGAAAATCGCTCGTTTAGTGTTTTTTTTTTCATTGTTTGCCTGTGCATTGTTTGAATTGAATTAAAATGAACAAACCAATACGTAGTGGTGCAAGAGAAGTTGTAAACTGCGTGTTTCAACGCTGCCTAGCTGAATATCGTGCAAAAAAGCTCCTATCCAATTTGAAAGAAGTTTACAAACGAACTGCAGAAATGAATGGTACGTGGTATAGTTTTTTTTAATAAATTTCATTAGTATTACAAGATTTATGTCAATTTTTGTGCGATTATAACCATCACAATCTGATTTGAGGTTATGTTTAAAAATCCGAATTTGACATTTCCATTTGACAGTTAATATTAGGCCACAAGAAAAATGGAATAACTCAATTTAAAAAAAAATAATAATATGCAACTTCTTTAAACTCATAGAAATGTAACTTGTTCTTAATTTTCTCTTTCTTTCTTTCTAAATGAATATTTACAGGTGTGCTTTTTAAAAACTACCTTCTATAGAATAATCATTTTAATGATGTTTTCTACATACAGGTAAATCTGAAAAGTAAGATAAATCGTCAAGGAAGGGAAAAGGCAGATGGAAAATTTGAAACACCGGGAAAACGGAAAATAGCATGAGTGTTGATGATTAAAAAAAATTGTTGCAAAAACGTGATGAAAATCGAGGCAGATTATTATGCACGAGGAAGTACTCTATATGATGATATAGATGAACTGATAAAACGTTTAGATGAAGATGAAGATATGGAAGAAGAAGAATTATATGAGGACTAAGACAATAATTATTACATGTCGGGTGTTGAATAAATATACTCAGATTTTTAAATACCTATGTACCTACGTTTTTATAACAAAATAAACGCCCACTTAAAACCTGTTTTGTTTTATTTTACTTCTATTAAATTATGTGTTTTTGTGCAAAATTTATGAAAATACAAACACGTTATGAAATATGCATTTTGGCTGAAGGGTTTTTTAAAACATACATTCATTGTCTTATGAGCCATCACGGTGTTGCCATTTAAAACCAAGAAATCGATCGCAGCGCCATCATTTATTTTCTACACTTAATTGTCAAACTGTACGGCTTAATTTTTCGAATTTTATAAAAGCCAAAAGCAATCGATTAAAAAAAAAAAGTTCCTTGGCATAATAATATCCGATGATCCAGGCAGCAAAGCCATCGGGACAACAAAAAAAACTGCGACATGAATATCGTCATACATGTATTTTGCTCGGAAAATCGGTCGGAAAATGGGTCGGGAAATTGTATAAACAATTTGAAATTTTCTCATCGGGGATGCCGTTTGAAAACTTTAACAGTTCTTTTGAAAAAGAACAGAGGGCGCCACTTCTGTTTACAACAATCCAAACTGTACAATCATTCAAACAATAATACTATCATGTCAGATGCCGAGTTGAAAAAGGAATTATGTTATGAAATTTCACTCGTTAGAAAAAAATCGCAGAGTATGCGCGGATATTATAAAATAGACATTCAGTTTTGTTATTTAACAAGATGTACATAGGTATGAAAAAAATCATAGTATTTTATTAAATCAAGATATTTGTCCTCTATTTTTTTTTCTTCTTTTTTTACAGTTTTTTAGAGAAAAATGTGTCCTTACTGGGGTACCCCGTTCTAAAGACACATTGCAAAGTTTTCTTGTTTAAAATATAAGTAAGTACCTATGTTAAAATATTACAGACGAAAATTATAAAGTTAAATCTAAAAGAAAGTACCATACAAGCATTAATCTTTGTTAAGTTGCAAAATTGTATCTGTATTCTTCCTTCCCATGTCCATAATCCATATCATTATGCTTCTTTCAGTGACATTAAATTCAACGCTTTAAAAAAATTGTCTGTAGGGGTTCTGAAGGGGACTGTAAGTATAATTTTCAAAATTGCCCTTTGTGATATATGGAGGACTGGTTTTATAGTGGAATCGCACGAGCTTCCCCATCCGATAATACCATATTATAGATAAGATTTAACTAATGCATTATAGATTTTAAATAGCTGATCTTTATCTAAAATGTTTCTTATTGTTTTGAAAAAATTGGTTAGTTTTTTTTAATTTGTTGCTCACACTTTCCACTTGGGAGTACCAATTTAAATTTTGATCAATAATTATTCCAAGGTATTTTATTGTTTGTATTTCATTCAATTTTGGAGAGTTGTAAGGAATTTCTCGGTTCAAGTTTATACAGTCTTTATGAATTTCTATGTAAAGAGCATATAACCAGCCAGCGGTCGAAAATCCAAGTTTCGTCAAAAGAGGTTCTTACGATCGTACAGGGCGGTTCCAATGAGAAAGATTAAATACTCTCCGTACCAGCTTTTTAAAATTATAACTCAATATCGATTTTATTTCATTCCAAATTTGCTTTAATTTATACCTACATCTAAAAATGCTGAATGGCGTGTTTATAAAACTATTAAAATTAGGTACTTTTTGTAATTATTTTTTGATCATAAGTATTTATCATTTTTTAATAATGTCTCAGCAAAAGAAGAATGTAATTTTTTTTAAATATATTAGTCTGTAAGTGCGCAAATAAATACACAAACGGACCAATTTTCGTCAAGAAACACATGAACTTACATATTTTTTTATGATTTTATTTAAACTAAAATTAAAATTCTGTTACATATGTTTGCCAGATAATATATTGATTTATTTTACTGCATGATTATATGATTTGAAATGGGTGTTGTATAATTAATGTACTTTTTTTTTTTTAAATTTAACAAATCCGCTAATGACCTATGGTATAACTTTATTATACTAAAAATCATGTTTTTTTCTGAAAATTTAAAACATACGTTTACTAGATAAAAGAACAATCTTTCGAAACAAATTTATATTTTTTTATGGAAAAGAGTCAATACGTCTAAACACTGATTTAAAAATGACATATTTCTGGTGTTCTCTGGTTATACGCTCTTAAGGTTTGTATTGAGGTTATCTGTCTGTTAGTAAGAGGTTTTCTATGTAGTAAATAAGTCTTTTTTTTAAGTAATTTCATAACAGTCGCTTTCGCCTATTCATTATTGAATAGGCGAAATACATGCTCCTTTCTCCGCCCATCTGCTCTGCATGTCCATACCAAATAAGCGTCCCTTTCCTCGCTCAATTAACAATAGAATAAAAAAGTACACTAGAATTGCCTTCCACAAAAACTTGAATGAAAATAAATATCACCACTTATTTATACCTATTGGTTCTAGACTATTATTTAGCAGGCGGTCTGTCTCTTTTACACTTGCACAACATTGTATATCACCACTACATTTGAATTTCATAACTATGGTGAAACATTGGAAATTTAAAGTCCGATTGGCCAGACTTATGGATCACGAAACACGCCCACATGGCATTTCGTGTTTCTTCTTTATCTTTATTTATTTTATGCAAAAACGTAACAAGGACCAAAAGCTTTCACTAAAAAAATAAAATCTTTTATTTTTTACCTGAATTTATATTTCTTATAGACATAAACAATTCCTGAATATTTCTCTAATACCATTAGACTTCGGTTGTGGATTTGTGGAAATGCGAAGGGAGTGGATAATAATGGCGGAATCTAGTTTCCTTGTTGACAGACAACTCGAGTCGACTGAATATTTCAAGGGTTCATCTTATGGCAACTTTCATCCCTCGCAACTCGCAGCCTTTCTCCAATTGGATTGGCAAAAATCCACTTTGTTACATTGCCTCTACCCTCTGCCCCAAACCCTTATGGAAAGACTTTCAGCTTATTGAAGGTGGACCAACTGTTTAAGAAAATGTTATAAAATTGAGCCGTTTTAAACAATTATTTTAAGAACGAAGAATAATTTACATGGGCTCTGATGTATTACATATTTTCCTTAAATACTTTAAGTATTGAAGCTCTTAAAAAAATATACGTTATTCTTGAAGGTAATATCTATACATTCCCCTCGCCGAAACGGCAATTATATTAAATTCCCTCTATAGAAAAAAAATGCATAGTATGCTCCAAAAATTATTATAAACACATTTTCTTCAATTATTTTACAAGTTATAATAAATCGTTTAAAACTGTTTTAAACTTTATTATTACTTACATATTTACTTAATTTATTGTTTTTATTTATAATTAAGAGTATTGGGAATTTTCAAACTTTATAATGAATTATAAATTTGAGTGAAAGATTCTTTCAGCCAGAAGTTGATATGTCAATACGTTTCGATAAGTTGTTTGAAATGGCAGTAACCCTATTAGATAGAACTAGCGCCCTTGAAGTAATTTTTCACAAAAACGGAGCTATATAAATTAGCCAAATATTATTATTATTAGATCTGATTAGCCAGGGAGGTACTTCCTAAACTTCCTTTTCCCATTTCTCATCCGCCTTCCTCAAATACACAAATTCGTACACCAGACTAATAATTGATACATACATTAAACATGGACAAACAGCAAAGTAAATGAATGTTTTAATCGTGTAAATAAAGTGACGAAATGAAAACATTGGTACTTAAACCCCGAATAAAGCTTTTTTTCAACAATTCAATTACGGGGTCAGTGCTTTTCGACGCCAAAAATAAAATCCTGCCGTCATCACGTTCCGGTAAAATCGTTAGCCAGCAATTGGCGGAAAAGCACACAATTGTCACGTCCTCTTAAATGCTACCTACCACTTTCTCTACATCCTACCCTACCCTGTACCCTGTACTGCCTGTAGCCTGTCCCACCCGACACCAGCCACTAGCCAGTAGGGACTCGCTGGACCTTTGTCAGAATTCCGGACAGTTCAGGAAGTTCGTGAAAATCCCAGCAACCCTGGCCAACGTAAATTGGAAATTGGTGTTCTTTTTAAAACATTTGTGTGAGTTTTGGGGCGGAAATACAAACAGGGTTAAATTTAAAAAGAAAATCAAATCAATAGATTTTTATAAAAATTGCCACGCCTTTGTTAATCAAGAGATTGAAATAAACCGTAAGAAACAAGCTTTAGAGAGGCGAAAAGTGGAATTGTTTCTCCTTCTGGTAAATGGTTGTTCCTTCTCTCAACTGGCACTGGTATTACTAGAATTTTTGAAAGCCTGTTTTTAGGAAAGCATGAAATAAAATTTGACATTGGTTTTATTATTTTTATTTTTTTTTTATTTGTATATAATTATACAATATTCAAATAACTTTTATAATTTTCAATAGATACTATGACATTAGCTTTGTGTGAGAAGGTGAGTGGACAGTGGAAGAAAATGACCGAAAAAACCTACAAGGGTAGATAATAAGGGTGAGATATAATGCAGGTCGCGGAAATTATTTTGCTCAGCACCTCCTGTTTGGAACTAATGCAAAAAAGGTCCATAAATTAACTAATTAACAAACTACAGCAGGGGTAAGCAGAGAGGACGGACCGCCAAACAAATCGGTCTTGGCACACACTCAAATTCCTCATTCTCGAATTCATACATCGTCTCGTACGTACTCTGACTCTTGACATGGCCCAACTCAAGTATTTGATTCGATTGATCAGACCATGTCTTCCTCGGGCATCCCAGACTTATTCTATCATTCACATTTGCGTTTTATATTCTTCTTTTTTTTTTTTTTTTTTAATTCCTTTATTTTTCCCATATTTTACAATTTATATTTACATATTTGAAAATCATAACAATAATGTGGGAACCCACTAAGGCGCAGCCTGTGCGTGGGTAATATATTTAAAAAAGTTTTTTTTTTTAGTACCTAGAAAAAAACAAACAGGGGTATATAAAGCAAAAACAAAAATTGTTTAAAACATTTTGTACAAAAAGTGTATACAATAGTGTACGGTTAAATAAGTGTAAGTGTAATTAATGATATACATTGTAATAATAGGTGTAAAGTTTGTGAGAAAAGTGATATAAAACTAAATAAATAGAGTTTTTAGAAACATAAAGTGAAATAAAACTAAATAAATAGAGTTTTTACATCTGTATGGTTTAGCCATAATTTTAACTCTTTTACGAAATGCGGAAGTTTTGTTGCAACTTGAATATGTTTTGGTAAACTATTGAAGGTACGAGGTCCAATAAAACTACTGTGAGTTTGCATTTGTTTTGTGTGTGTTTGGGGGGTATAGAATACATTATTATTTCTAATGTTGATTCTGTTTACATTTTTTTCGAATTTGTTTACGTTTTTAAAGATATATTTCATAGTTTGCAGTATAAATAGTTTACGGAGACTGAATAGTTTAGATTCTTTGTATAAAGCATCTGTCGAAAATGTTTTAATTCTATTATACATAACTTTGATAATATAATTTTGAGTTGTTTGTAAAGGTTTTATAAAAGTATCAAGGGCACCACCCCATCCTATTATACCATACATGAGTGAAGATTGCACCATAGAATAATAAATCATTTTCAATTTGTCAATATTCAATACTTCTTTGAGTCTGTAAAATATGTATGTAAGATATCTCAATTTAGAAACGGTATTATTTATTTGTGAATGCCAATTTAAATTTGTATCAATACATATACCCAAATATTTTATCTTTTCAACTTTTACAATTTCAGAGCAAGATGAGCATATTACTTGATTACAGTTAGTATTATGAATTCTAATTTTAAGGTTATTGGGGGGTTTGTTCTTACTGTTTTTATAAAAAGGTAGGTAAAATGTTTTATTGTTGTTTAGGAAGAGTCTATTACTATTTAGCCATGATGAGACATGTGCAATACATTTTGATGCATTTAAATAAGTTTCAAGCCAGGATTTTCCGTTTACAATTATTACTGTATCATCAGCATAAGATACAATATCACCAGGGATTACAAGATTACATAAATCATTTATATATATTAAAAACAGGATTGGGCCAAGCACAGTACCCTGTGGTACTCCATTTTTTATCCTCGTTTCAGTACTATAAAAATTCCCTATTTTTGTTTTTTGTTTTCTGTCTTTGAGATAGTTTGTGAGAATTTTTAGTGTATCTTTTTTGAAACCTATTCGATTAATTTTTTTTATAAGTATATTGTGGTTAACCGTATCAAAAGCTTTTCTTAAATCTAAAAATAAAGCTAGGCATTTTTTATTTTTATCAACAGATGTGTACAATTTTTTTGTCAAATCGAATATTGCATCTTCAGTGCTTAGGTTACTTCTGAAACCATATTGATTTTGGGACAGAATTTTGTTTTGTTCTAGGTGATTCATTACTCTATTTTTGATACATTTTTCAAATATTTTTGAGAGGTTTGAAACTAAGGAAATAGGTCGGTAATTGTCTAATATGTGCGTTTCTCCTGATTTGTGAATTGGAATGATGGTGGAGATTTTAAATTGTTCAGGGAAATGTCCCTCTTTTAGTGATATATTAAAAATATGTAGCAATGGAATTAAAATATTATGTTTTATTTTTTTTTAGTGTGTTACCCGATAAACCATCAATTCCTGTAGAATTTGTTGACTTTAGACTATCAATGTGTTTTACAATTTCGTTTATCGTGATAGGTGAAAAATATTCTAAGGAATTTATTGAATCGTAAGTTGAGAGTAAATGCAAAGATGAGTCTACGGGTGTTGTACTATCAATTTTACTAGAAGATTCAAGTACTTGATCTACTATATTTGTGAAGAAGTTGTTAAAGTTTTCTGCAATGGCCGATTTGTCAGTTATACTATTGTTATTTATTTTAATCTCTTTCACATCAGTTGATGCCATTTTTTTTTTGTTCATTATTTCATTAATAATATTCCACGTTTTTTTGGTATCATTTTTTGCGTTATCAATTTGTTCACAATAGTATTTCTTTTTACAACTTCTTATTAACCTATTTAGTAAGTTTCTATACATCAAATACTTTGTTTTCATAAAAGACATTATTCTTACGTTATTTTTTTGACAGGTTTTTTCATAATTTAACATTTCTCTGTAAAGTTTATCTCTGTGTTTAATGGAGACTATTAGTCCTACAGTAATCCAAGGTTTGATTTTTTTATATTTTCGCTTATTAATAACAATTTTGTATGTGCTTTTCGATATATAATCTTGTAGAGTTTTATAAAACAATTCTAATGCTGAATGTGGGTTAGCTGTCGATCGTACATTGTCCCATTTTTCTGAATGGAGTAGATTGTTTAATGTGTCGTAGTTAATATTATTTTTTTCTAGATTACCAGAGTTTTCTTTTAAATTAGTGGTTAAGAGGTTGTGTCCATAAAATGTTGGGTAGTGGTCAGTAATGTTTGTATGTAGAGTTGAAGATGTAGTTTTGACGTGTTTGTGTGTTTTTACAAATATATGATCTAGAGTCGTGGAGTTATTCAAATTTTCTCTTGTTGGAGAGTTTATATATGACTGATATCCTGCATATGATAAACAATCTAAGTATTCATTTATACAGTTTGTTCTTTTGTTATTTTCATTAATGTTTATATTGATATCTCCAGATAATATTGAAAAATTGAAATTTTTTCTGTTAGCCGTTTTAAAAAATGAATTTAGCTCGTTAGTGAAAAGTGATTCATTTAAGGAAGGAGATCTATATATAGCTAATATCAGATAATTACAGTTATTGTGCTTGAATGTTACTTCAATTGCATTAGCTGTTTTAAAATCTAAAATTTTGAAGGTAGTTTTCTTAAGACAATTTTTCACAAATACGGTGATACCATCGTGCCCAGTATGTTTGCATTCAGATGAAATTGTGACATATCCTGGAAGGTTATAGGGGATTACCTCTTTCATCTGTGTTTCCGTTAAAATAACAATACTCGGAGAAAAATCTAGACTTTCGAGAAGTACACAGAGTTCATCAAAATGTTTTCTTAAGCTACGTATGTTCATATTAAGAACTGAAAAGTTTATATCTTTAAAGTGATTATTTAGTTCATTAGTATCATTACAAATATAATTTTCATACAAAAAATTTTCGTCTGACATGTTGAAAGAAAAAATTTACACATGCAATGTGGTTACTTGATCCTCTATTCTTCGGGAATGTCTGCCGGCTGTCTTATTTGGATGATTGGGGCTAATTCATCTTTTCTCATCATAATGTGTCCATTTTTAGCCCAAATAAATTTGTAACCAAGTCTTGATGATTTTGCCAGGAACAGTAGGTGTTTATTTTGTGGTGTCAGTTGTTCATTAATGTATACTTTGTTATCTTCTGGAAAGTTAAAGTTTTTTGTGGACAAAAAACCGTATTTTGTTTTTTTGTCGATGATTTGGTCTCTGATTTCTTTATTTTGAAATGATACAACAATGGCTGGGTATTTGTTTAAAGGATTTCTATTTTTGATTCGGTAAATATTGGTTATTTTTGAAGATTCTGTTTCGCCTTTAATAGTTTCCATTATGTTATTCACTATTTTTGTTATGTTTTCATTATCTTTAAATGGGACTCCCTGTATTTCGATGTTATTTTGTTTGTGAAGTTGTTCTAGTTTGTTAATTTGCATTTTTATTTCCTTGTTTTCCGATTGCAGCTGTTTAATCAATATGTCTTTGTTTTTATTTTTTTCTTCGAATTCATCAATTTTGTTACTACAGAATTCAACTGATTTTGTAAGTTCTCTGAGTTCATTCTTGATCTGTTCTCTGAAAGATTTCATTAATTGTTCCGATAAATCTTCGAATTTTTTTTCCAGGAATTTTAACATCTTATTTGTATTATAGTCTTCTTCAGATTCGCTAGATGCTGCTTTTTTTGTGGCTCTCTTTTGTTTATTCATATTAATGTTTTTGATGTTCTGCAATAGATGGTGTTATAATATAGTCTGAGGGTAAGTCTTGCGCTTCTACTAATTTAAAAAAAAAAAGTTGGTTTTAGTGAGGATCGAACCTCGTTCCTACGGACCTATGGCTCAGACGGTCAATGTCCGCGACGCTAACCACTAGACCAAAACGGTAGGTATCGGGAGCGAGGTAATATCGCTATATTAAAGGTAATATTGCTATCAACTGTCAGTTGCAGTTTACAGTTGGTACTTAGATGCGACAATATTCCCACAAATTACTTCACAGTTTTTAAATCACTTCAGATTAGTAATTCTTGACCGTTTCAAATGTTTAAAGTGGTAGATAGTTCACTACTGTTGCACAGTTATACAAAAATCAATATCTTTTTGAATAATACGATTTAAAAACGTTGAATTTAGATAATTTTTGCAGAGTGAAATTTGACGTGCACACTGTTTGATGTAGGTATCAATATAAATTCTTACACTCCTTTTTTCGTTCATTTGCTCTACATGCCAAAACCGTCTGAGCGTTTCTGAGATCTCCACCCACATTTCTCATACGGTCACACATGGTTTTAGCATACTTGTTCAATATCCAGCACTGTACAAACTAGTCATGAAAGCGGTGCAAGTGATCAATAATTATGTGTGTAATGCAACACACAGGTAATACACATCTAGATTATCACTGCTAACTATTTGCTACCAATTAGGTATTCATCTTCAAAATATCCTTGATCGGCTTTGAATATTACATCACACATCGCCTTTTGAACAGCGTTCTTGGTTGTATCTGTGTACTTGATCATTTTGGTTGCAATGAATGAGCAAAATGAACTTATTTCGTCGTCTGGCGAAATTATGTTAGTCGCCGTTTTTAATATGCCTAAGGCTACGTTCATCATATCCAGTTTTTCTTCATTCGGTTTTTTCCTTTTTGGCGGCGGCAAAATATCCTCATTTTTGATGCTCTGGGGGGTGTCTGCATCTATCCAGATTTCTTCCATGCTTTCCTAAAATAACAAATATTATTATCTTAAAATATTGGTATTTTTACATTGAAGTGCTTGTCATTGATAACGCCTATAGACTTATCTAGACCAGTGAAGATGAACCCTTTTAACCGTAGGGCCAATTTATCAAAGGGAAGGATTTATGGTTAACTATGCAGTCGATGGTGTCACAAACTTATTCATATTTTATAAAATCGTTATTTTTTTAATAAAAGAATCATAGAATATAAAAACAAAAGGGTCGCAGGCTAACAAAAATTTCTCTCTAAGGCTAAACCAATAAATTCTGTAATTTTTATCATTTAGCATTTTTGGGTGCCTGATTCAAAATAGACAGATACAAGTTTGTCGCAAAACCCTAAAAATTTAAAAAAAACTATATCACATTTATTTTTTTTATATTATTTTTGTAAAATTAATATTTCCATTTAGGTTTATTTTACGTCGCCTGTAAAATTCGTATTCTGTAAAACACATTTTGAAATCAATAATCTGAACGATTGTTATTAAACAAGAAATGTCAAAATTCTCTTCTGTTAAGTTTTTTGATACTTGTTCGATGCTTAAATTATATTATGTTTTCAGAAATATAATTTGGAAGAGTGTGTACCTACCCTTGTAAAACGGAACCCACGCAAAATTTCAAGATATCAAGACTAAAGGTTTCCGCTAAATCCTTTAGCAAAACAGAACAAAAATCATATAGTATATTCAGTGGCTTAGCGTGGGAATCAGCCGCCCGGGGCGGAGGAAAATTTTGCCGCCCTCCCCCCCTATATAGGTACCTTCTTCGGGGAGGGGGGGGGGGTAGTGATCTTTTTTTTTAATATTTATTTGCCGATTTTTATTAATTAAATATGTATGCGGTGAATTAAAACTACACTCAGAACATGAAAACGGCTTTTCTTTGGTTCTGGCAGCACATAAATTGACTGCAACTAGAATTTTATATTTGCACTTCGGAAAAAGTTATGTTTTCCTTTGAAATATGTCAGCAGATACACAATTGGAATTTTACATTCTGAACAATAAACTGGCTTAAATTTTATCTGTATGCGGTGAATTAAAACTACACTCAGAACATGAAAAAAGTTTTAATTTGACTCTGGCGGCACATAACTTGTCTGCAAGAAATTTATTAGCACTTCAAATAAGTTTTTCCTTCGAAATGTGCCGTCGGATGAATTCACAACTGGAATTATACATTCTGAACACAAAAGTGGTTTAATTAAATCTGTAAGCGGTGAATTAAAACTACACTCGGAACATGAAAATGTTTTTTCTTTGATTCTGGCGGCACATAAATTGTCTGCAAGAATTTTATAAAGCACTTCAAATAATATGTTTTCCTTCGAAATGTGTCGTCAGATGAATTCACAACTGGAATTTTACATTCTGAATACAAAACTACTTTTAATTAAATCTTTACGCGGTGAATTAAAACTACACTCAGAACATGAAAAAGGTTTTACTTTAATTCTGGTGGCACATACATTTTCTGCGAGAATTTTATAAAGCACTTCAAATATTATAATGTTTTCCTTCGAAATGTGTCGTCAGATGAATCCATGAATCCATCTGGAATTTTACATTTTGAACACAAAACTGCTCTTAATTAAATATGTATGCGGTGAATTAAAACTACACTCAGAACATAAAAATGGTTTTTCTTTGATTCAGGCAGCACATAGATATTGTGCATCTAGAATTTTATAACTGCACTTCGAATAAGTATGCATAAACCTGTCAGCTATTTAACTTTTCTGTGATAATAAATTAAAAATATATATACCGTGATATATACATGGAAGAAAACCGTATAAGTGTAATTTTTTGTGCGCTTTCAGCAGGGCGCACAAAGCTTCGCGAATATAAAATACAAATCGACTATCAATTATAGCTCAAATGATACTGTTGCTATTTACATTTTTATTTAAAAATAATGTTTGTGTTAGAAATAAAAACAAAACGTCTGTCATTAATATTTTGATTTTAACAGTATATAAAACTTTAGAAAGATGTTAAGAAACTATAAACTAGAAAAAACTTTTAAGTCCTCGAGAGAATCGAACCCGCGATTTCCCCAATCCAATTATTGATTGTGAAATTTTGCCGCACCCCCCAAAAGTGCCGCCCGGGGAGGGCCGCCCCCCCCCCCCCCCCCCCCCCCCGCCCCCCCACGCTACGCCACTGAGTATATTATTTTATAGCGATTTTTTTGTTATTCTATTTAGCCAAAGCACGGGGACTCAGCACAGGTTCTCCTAGTGAGGTGTTCACGAAACATACAACATTATCAACCAACAGTTTCACCTTCGCAAACCCACCTTACACCCAACATAATAAAATGTAATATTAATATGTTAAAATATTTACAAAATATATTATGTAAAAATATTAAAAATAAGGTAAAAACTGTAATATATAGAAATAAATAAATATGAAATGGGATCGCGGGCGGCGTTGCTCATGCTCATCACTGACGAAGACTGAAAAAGTTTATTAAATAATAATATTTTTAAAACAATTATGTTGACGTACAAGTTTTCCAAGGAAAAATAATGCAAGCTTATTAATGGATTTAGTAATCTAGGGACAAAAACAGAACTACGCTAAATGAAAATATAATATGATTCGTATCATATTCCAATGTAAAAGTTGAGGAATAATTTCTAAGGCAATGTGTGTTTTATTTCAACTTTCAAATCGTATTTCCAAAACCGCAGTATTATTTGTAAAAAATTAATAATTTTATTACCTGCGTATTAACCATGAGGTTAAATGTTGAAGAAATAAATAAATAAATTAACAAAATCGAAGCATCCATCGTAGGCAAGATAAAACCATCAATTTCATGTGTTAAATTTCAAAGAGCAACCCAGCTATAAAACGTTAATTTATTAAAGAATTTCCGTAATTTCAATAGAAAATGAATTCACCTAATTTTTTATAAGACAAAAAATGTATATAGAGGCTCATTATCAGTTTTGATATCGAATTGAAGCGAAATCTTGAACATTGGACTTACCGTGTTTGGACGATGTCTTGGATTGTTTTCTTCATTCGTTTTTTTCCTTTTTGGCGGCGGCAAAATATCCTCATTTTGAATGCTCTGGGGGGTGTCTGCATCTATCCAGATTTCTTCCAAGCTTTCCTAAAATAACGATTATTATTATCCTAAAATATTGGTATTTTTACACTAAGTGCTTGTCATTGATAACGCCTATAGATTTATCTAGACCAGTGAAGATTAACCCTTTTAACCAAAGGGCCAATTTATCAAAAGGAAGGGTACATAATATATCGTTACATGGTTAACTTTGCAATCGGTGGTGTCACAAACTTATTCATGTTTTAGAAAACGGTTTTTTTTTAATAAAAGAATCATAGAATGCAAAAAAAAAGGGTCGCGGGCTAAAAAAAATTGTCTCCAAGGCTAAACCAATAAATTCTGTAAATTTTATCAATTTGAAATATTAAAGGACTTATATAAAAATACAATCAAGTGATTCAAAATAGACAGATACAAGTTTTCTCGCGAAACCCTTTCGTATTTTGTAAAATATATTTTGAAATCGTAAAATATTTGATCCTATCACCCGGAAATCTGAACGATTGCTATTAACTAATAAATATCAAAACTATTTTCTGTTAAAATATATTTGGAAGGGTGTATACCCTTGTAAAACGAAACCCACACAAAATTTCAAGATATCAAGACTAAAGTTTTCCGCTAAACCCTTTAACAAAACAGAACAAAAACCGTTTAGTATTTTATACCGTGAATTTTTTTGTTATTCTATTTAGCCGAAGCACAGGGACGTATGAAATGGATCGCGGGCCGCGTTGCTCATGCTCATTACTGACGAAGACTGAAAAATTTGATCAAATAATAATATTTTTAAATCATAAACATTACGTTGACGTACAAGTTTTCCAAGGAAAAAGAATGCGTGCTTGTCAATGTATTTAGTACAACGTAATCTAGGGACAAAAACAGAACTTGCTAAAGTGAAAATATAATATGATTCCTATCATAATATTCCAATGCAAAAGTTGAGGAATAATTTCTAAGGCATTGTGGGTTTTATTTCAACTTTTAAATAGTATTTTCAAAAACACAGTCTATTTTGTAAAATTAAAAAAAATTATTACCTGCGTGTTAATTAACCATGAGGTTAAATATTGTTGAAATAAATAAAATATTTGTTTAAAAAATCGAGGCAACGTGCGCAAGATAAAACCGTCAACTTCATATGTTTAATTTAAAATACCGACCTAGCTATTGTATTTTAAATTTTATAAAAAACATAATACAAGACAAAATGAAACAAACATTACAATCGGGTCATTTATAATATCACTGTAAAAATAGGATTTGTTTAATTTGTTTAAGTACCAAGAAGAACAATTTCCGTATTTTCAATAGAAAATCAATTCACATAATTTTTTATGGCAAAAATGTAGATTCATTATCAGTTTCGATATCGAATTGAAGCGAAATCTTGAACATTGGACTTACCGTGTTTCGACGATGTCTTGGATTGTCTCGGTTTAGCAAGAATGACAATGCTGGAAATGCAAACCATTGGCTCTTATAGGCATCTGATGGATCTAAAAAGAATAGGTACCTACAATCAGTGGCGTGCACAGGGTTTTTGATGAGGGTAGGCAGTAGGAAAACCGCCGAATTGATTAAAATAAATAAAAAATAAATTTACCACAGATAACTCCCTTCGTACAAGTTTTCGCTAAGTGTGCTTGCTGCTAGCTGCAGATGATGTAGGTTTGGATTATCTAAGATCTAAGCCACATCAAATTTCCAAATAATAATAATAATAAATAATCGTATCATTTATGCATATTATCACAAGCCAATTGGACATCCGAGGTGGCCTTGATAAAGGCCGTTGGCGTTGTCTCATACTTCATACTTCAGATGTCACTGTCATCACTGATTGCCATTTGCTAATTTTGTTCCAGAAAGCACTGCCTAATACTAACAAAAAAACCTCATAGAAATAAATTCAAAGCGACAGTTCTACTCTATGCTACGTGCATTTCGTAAACATTGATTATATCCTGTATTAAGTTAGCTCTAAGCAGAAATAATTCCTGCTTAAGCCTCATTTTAGTGAGGCAGTCGGAGGGCGCGTGTAGTTTCCGCGTTTGTAGTATGCCGTTTGATGTGTCACACTTATTTTTGAAAGTGTCTATTTATTTTTAGCAATAATTTAATAAATTATAATATTATTTACATGCTTATGTTTTATATATACGGTAGGGTAGGCAGTGCTTATGTGCCTATATGGAGTGCACGCACCTGCCTACAATTATTAACGTTATGCTTTATTCAATTACATAGGTATTACAGCTAAAACGACAACAGATTGACACGTATAACTTGGCAGACGGCCGGGAAGTATGAGGGTGAGGGGAAAAGATTGAGAAGAGAGAGGTGGGAATTATATACTGTGAATAGTAGATCTCGCATCCAAACAAGTAACTAACTTACCATCGCGCTGTTTTACGGGTAGTCATAGAGAACGGACCGCCAAATATCTCTTTTTTGTACACACTCCTTTTCTCATTAATATACTCTTCTATTATTATGGACTTTTGAAATGACTCAACTCAAGTATCTGATTCACTTGATCGTGTCTGACTTCTTCTTCCGTTCACATTTGCGTCATTTACACTCCTTTATACTCGTATTCTCTTTAGGTACACTCCTTACTTCGTTCATTCGCTCTACATGACAAAACCATCTGAGCGAACCTTTCTAATTTTACCAGTTTATAAATCAATAACAAAATTTCCTTTAAAATATCAAGATTTGCAATTAGGTACAGTTTGTTCAAAGAAACTACATGACAAATTTGGTATCATATTGATACGAGCATGAAGAGTGGCGCAAAACCCCGTCACTAAAAAAAACACCAAAGGCATCAGTCACGGCTCGAATCGAGCTACCCAGTGTAGTCTAGGTACGTTCGTACGGTTGTTACATGAATCCATTTTATTTAAACGCACCAGAATTCGAATTGAATTGTTTTGTTTGATTTTCTTTTTTTGACAGATAGCAGTTTCGGAAGCGTCATGGGAGACTGAAAAAAAAACAATAACTGATGTTCTGTGTAACTTGTAAAACAAACTACCGTACCGAGATACTTGTATTTTTTTACGTAGCCCACATTGATACACGACCCTATCAATAACATTGAAAATTGTGTATAAGGAAGTCGATACAAACGTGACGATTTCACACAATCATAATTCTTTAATGAACCATTATTGATTTTGTCACAAAAAAGGCGCTCTACAAATTATCCAAGTATTATTATTAGAATTATTAAAACGGCTACCATCTTGAACTGGAAACGGAACGTACAAACAAATCTAGACGAAAACAGATAGACGAAATGTAAAACAGTCAAACAAAGTTAAAACATGACTTCGCTATACTCAGTCAAATATATTGTACAGGTATAGGCACCGACTTGTTTCGCCAAAATCTAGCTACGCCAGGGGACATACATTAATTACGTGAGCTCAAAAAGGGGGGGGGGGCAGCAAAATCTCACGTTACTTCAAAAAATATACGAATATATCAGTTAAATAATTATACATATATATTATAATATTACCTTTTCCAGGGCCTTTGCTGTTCTTTATTTTCGCCTTTTCTCTTCTAAAAGACGAAAGAACACTGAACATCTTATTCTTGCAAGTGTCGCTGGTGGTGCCCAGGGCCTTTCCTAACTCATCCCAAGCTTCGTTTTTGGCTTCTTTCTTCCAATACTGATCGTCTTTCGGGTCCCACAGCAATTTCTTAGTTTTATAATGTTCTATCAGCTTGATCGTGGTGTCGTCTGTCCATTCTCCAGTCGATTTTATTGCAGCCATTGTTACAAATTATGTGTTGCACGTTGCATTCGCGATACGCGCGCGCTCTATACCGACCGTGATCACGCCCAAGCGGGTACTGTTCGTCGCTCGATTATTTGTGTTCGCTGTAACCAGACATTCTACGCGAGAATACTATGCACGCGACGGAATACGGCGAGCGGCGCGCGGCGTTGCCATTGTGCCGTGGCAACGTGACGTGGTATCGTTGCGCGCAACGTTGCTCCGCTCCAATCACCTTCACCCTCACAACACGCACGTTATTATGGTAATAACTAATAACAGACATGCTCACTAGTAGCAAGCGAGCAAATGTTACATAGTGGCATATTATGGGTTTAGTGACGTTACTAATATTTAGCACGCTCAAATAAGCAACTGGATTCGCGGGTGAAAGGGGAAATGTTCTAAGCTCTAAGCATAATATGTGAACAGGCTTACTTAGCGATACACAAATCGATGTTTATATTTTATTTTTAAGTAATGGGGTTTCAACTAGTTGCAAGCAATAATATTATTTTGTTGACTTCGGTGAGGATAGAACTTTTTTTTAAATTTTTCTTTATTCATTGCTTTGATGGTTACATAATTTGTGGATTTTTCACATTATTTTTTAAACTAATAACTAACCTAACCTAACCTAACCTAACTCTATTTGTTGACATTAATTTGAGAAGAGCATGCTCATAAAGAACATGTGTGTTCAATTGTTGTTTTATGCTCAAAATGATTATGCTCAAATCAAGCATGCTCATTAATGAGCAAATGTGTATAGATGATGAACATGCTCATTTATGGACTTGTATGTCAGTGTCAGAATGCTTCGTTCCGCTCGGGGTAATACTCGTACCTACCTTTTTATACGCAGCATTACATTGTGTTATATTGTGTTGCACGCACGGAGCTCTAGAACCTTAACTTAACCAGCTAGTTAAATATAAATTTATTTAACTAGCTGGTTCCCGACATGCGTTGCAATGCCATATTCAAAGAAATTAATTGTTTCTCCCTGCATGTCCTTTCCCGTGCGTCCCCGTTCCCCTCCCTCATCCAATTCCCTTCAGCGTTTCCCTTCCACCTTCCCCGCCCACCCTCTCCCCTCTCCCACTCCCCCGTCCCGCAAATCCCCCTCCCGCATTCCATATGTTCACGTTCAGTCCCAGTACATTTAGTTTTCAAACAGCTCGCGTGCCACCGATTACAATTTTTTTATTCAAATTTTCATTTTTTGTATATTTATTTTTAAATTTATTTTATTTTAGGGAAATCAACAGTTTACAATAATGATTAATTTATACATGAATAATTAACCTAACTGAGAAACCAATTATAGATTTCCTCATTATACTATTACATTGTGTGTCTAGAAAGTAAACAGTAATCTTAGAATTAATAATTAATAATCTTAATTACAAATATTCATTTTTGTATATTATAAGAACAATTAATCAAATTTGGTACCTAACATGGGTACCTATTTAAAATATTTTATATTTTTAAAAATCCATAAACAATTCTTTTAATGCAAAAAAAAACAGCTGCCTGCTAAATTCAATTTCATCAAACGTGTGTACCTACTGTCAACTGTACGAAGTTCAAATAGTCGTTTTTTTTAAATTTTCCAATTTTCTGCGCAATTTTAAAAATATTTTTTTTCCGTAAGAACCTTCTACAAAGTATAAGAAAACTTTTTAAAAAAATGAAAGAAATAGGTAAAGTCGTTTTGAAGTTATGGCGTGACCAAAGGAAACAGGGATTCATTTGGATATAAGATAACAAAAATGGCTTCATATTGCCTTGTATGCACTAACATTTCGTATGTGAGAGGTACATACCTACCGCCGCGGCGCCGCACAATGGTTTTACTAGTATGGGAGCGTCGGAATTAAATCGAAATTTCAAATTACAGGGACCACAAAATTTTGTTTCTATATCTTTACATCACATACCAGCGCATCTTTTCCCATACCACCGAACGTAACACGTCAGCAAAGATTGATTTCCCGAACAGTCAGGACGTTTGTGTGAAAATGCAACGTTTATTATATAACATTTAGGGACCGTTTAATTTTACACCACTTGCTGGCAAACTTTTTTCTACATAAATCCAATACCTCCAGGCAGGGGCGTGCACTCCATATAGGCACATAAGCACTGCCTACCCTGCCGTTTTTGTAATATATAAGCATGTAAATAATATTATAATTTTTAAAATTATTGCTTAAAATAAATACACATTCAAAAATAAGCGCGAAAAAGCTGAGCAACCATTAAACGGCATAAAAAACGAGCGACACATTAAACGGCATACTACAAACGCGGCATGAACTGCAACTAGAAACTACACGCGCGCCCTCCAACTGCCTCACTAAAATGCGGTCTAAGCAGGAATTATTTCTGACTAGAGCTAACTTCATACAAGACATAATTCAATGTTTACGAAATGCACAAAGCATAAAGTAGAACTGTCGTTTTGAATTTGCTTCTGTGAGGTTTTTTTTGTTAGTATTAAGCAGTGCTTTCTAGAACAAAATTAGCAAATGGCAATCAGTGACGACAACAACATCTGTTGTTATGTATTTCTATCAAACAGTTGTCTTTCATAAATGCTAATTGTCGGTTCAAAAACGTTTGTCGTGCTTTAATTCTGAAATTATCTGATAGAATATGGAAATTTTTATCTGTGAAACTTGCTGTATTTTCTTACTGCCTACCCTGATCAAAAACTCTGTGCACGCCCCTGCCTTCAGGTGTGTACTAAAGATATAAAGTATTTTTTCATTTCCTAATTTGACAAATTTGGGATATAGTTTTTAAAAAACATCTCGTGAATATTAAAAAAAAATAGGATGATTTTTGGAACAGTTCAGGTTTTAGTTTGATATTTCCCAATATTTTGTAAATTTGCTAATGCACTTTTATAGCTGACCTATTTTAGTATCATATTAAGAGAAAAATTTTTGCGCATTTTTGTGTCTCTACAGCCCAGTAATTTTTACATAATTTGCTTCCTGTAAAATTTGAGTGCTTCATAAATATTATTTTTGACACAGGTTCGTTTTCAAAGTATTTTTTCTTAAGATAAAAGGAGTCATTTGATATAGTGATGAACTCAAAGTGCCAACAGATGGAAAAACGATTTTTATATCGAAAAAAAACTTATAAATTGCCCCAAAGAAGGCTGTAAAAAGATTGCGGACTTCAAATTTTGCTTTAAAACAAGATGGACAATTGCTTATCGAAATGAAGCTAGATTTTTGACGGAAAATAAATAATGGCTTGAGACTCCGATTGGATTTACATTATATGAGGTTTCTCCTGAAAAACAGCATGGTCGCGGTCACCCGGAAATACAATTTTAACACTGTTCTGACCGATCCAAACGCTTATAAACCAAAGATCTTCGGAAAAGTTCAACTCTTTCCCATTTGGCATTTACAACGAAAACCTTTGGACCATCTGGACAACCGATTGCATCAAAATTGGTAGGAAATATTATTCGTTCACCTAGGAGCGCATCTATGTACAGAAAAGCGTATAAGGTATTTGATGATAATCGCTCTCGACGGATGTCTGAGGAGGAAGCCCTCTCAACCATGGTGGAAGCCAAGCTTACGAAGCACCAGTACAATGTCATAAGATCGAAAGATCCAGAAAGGTTTCCACCGTAAAATATAGTACTTGAGGCGAAAAAGGCATGCTATCAAAAAAAAAGATATAACGATTACTCCTACATCTGCAGAAGTAACAAAGAAACAAAGATTTTAAAAAATATCGCGAGAACTAATAGAAAATTTCCTCGTGAAAAATGTAATGAGGATGTTTTTAATTTAATGTTAGTTACATCTGACCCTGTCATAACTAGTTAAGGGCATCTCCCAAAAAAAAATCAAATCGTTTTTCTAAGGAAGTTTTTTATTTAATAATTCCTCCGGACATTCATTCTTCAAATATCTTTAAAACTGACGATGATGATGATTGTTTATCTTCCGTATCAGAATATTAAAAAGCAAAATTGAACGTTACTCGGCCGTTATTTTTGCATGGATATGGACATACATATTTTTTAATTTTATTTTATTATTTTAAATTTTATATTTTTGTTAATAAAATACAGAAATCGCAGTAAAACTTACAAAAACCGAATATTATTATTTTTTTAACCCATACCAATTTAAAATATCACATTTTTTTCCTGTAAACCCTCCCTGAGAATTGATTCCGACTTTTGGGGTATTTGGAACCACTGTGCGCCGTTCCAATAGACCACTTGCATGGATTTCATAACGACTTGGAAAAAATCGTGTGGATAGATTTTTTTACTAAGATTACGAAAATGTTAGTAAAAGTGTTTAGAAATGTATAGTTTTATTTTTATTTTTAAATGAATAAATCCATTATTTGAGCTCGTGACGTCACTGTATGAAAATGTCCCGTCTCCGATTATGTTCCCTTAATTTTATAAAATTCAACACTGATTAATTTTGTTTATATGGCAACACTTTGATTTCCGGCGAATTTTTTAATTTGAGTTTAACGTTCACTAGATTTATTGTTTGTTCTACGCGAACTTATCCTTTGGTTTGAATTTTTGATAAAAATGGCGGTATTTTTACAGATTCTGATGTTACGAAGAGAACCCCGTACAATTTATTGCTATGCATGTGGAAAACGTTCTTTTTTTTAAAGTGAATTTCGGCTATGTAATTATCGTTTTTTCGCACCCATAAAATTATGTCCCGTCTTTCCGGTTTATAAAAAATGGTTTGATTTTTCGGATTGAAATTTTCAAAAAATCGCCAGGGTTTCAAAAATACGATTTAAAAAAAAAAATACAGAATGTCTTAGAATATTTGCCTAAACCGGAAAAAAAAGTGATGCAAGTGGCCTATTGCTTCGATCCTGTGGGAGTATGTTAACCTCATATTGGGGACCGTTGAGAGGATTATGGAGGTTGGGGAAGTATCTGGCTATTCAGATCTGGTCACTAAACATGCAAACAATAACCATTCCAAGGACATGGCTAGGATACGAGCTCTGACTTGGTGAACTACTAGCTGACCATTACGCCATATTTACAATAGATTCACACATGAGGCCCTGTGAGAAAAAAAATCACCCTGGGCCTCTGTCATCTTTGGGGATGCTGAGTGGAAGGTCTTTTTAGGGAAAATAAGGAGAGTAAGTTCTGGGAAGGAAAAACGTATGAGAACTTGGTAGGAATCTGGGTCAATGTGCCCAGACGGACAGACTTTTGATTTCATTCCACCCACTGCGGTGCAAGACGATAGGTCGAGAGAGTCCTGCTGGAGAGGTAAAAAAGTATCCCTCAACCAGTCTCTCCAAATCCGATCTGCCACCCAATGGTAGCCAGACTCATCTGACGCCAAAACCTTGACAATCCTCAACCATGAACATGTTTATAGAGAGGATAGAACACCAAACAGCTAACTAATTGTCACGCCGTTTCCTACAGGGGTACGCAGAGTGGACTGGCCGCTAAACAACTCTGTGTTGGTACGCACTCATTACCTCATTCAGATTCATACATACTCTTTACAATTTTGGAGGCGGATTTGGGTACCACCGCCCGGGAACCATTTATTGGATAACCAACACCCCTTCCATAGGTCACCCCAAGTGGTTCGCTATATTTGGTGACTTAGCATGGGTGCCCGGGTTCATGGGATAGGTTTATCTAGGTCTTGGCGGCGTTTGCCCACCTACTGCGTGGCGGGCCGGATCCGGAGAGGCTGTTTGAGGGAGACCTAACTAGAACTCTCCAGCCAGACTCTCTCGATCAGCCTTGCACAGCAGTGGGAGGAATGGATTCATACGTCCGTCCACATCCCTCACACCGTTTTTCTTCTCAGCTATCATATCAAAATTTGGATATGATTTTTCACTCCAAATAATCGTCGGTTAAAGTACATCTAAAGTACGTCCCTTAACATCCTGCATAATGTTTTTAAAAACTTTTACAACATTAAATATCCTGAAATTTTCTTTAGGTCAACCGTGGAAACACATAAAATTGTCAGCCTTTGGAGGGGGGTTCCATCCCACGGGGTTTGCTTTTGTTGGGGTTGACTTGGGGAAGCCTTCTTTATTCAAATACAATAGAACTTGAAGCTATGGAATGTAACAAAATGCATCTGAACAAAATAATATTTTGGTCGACACTGCTTTTTATGAGTGTTCACCGATGTACCTAATTTCTGCAACAATTATTTGTTGTTGATTTTTTAATGCCTGGTTTTTACCCGATTCAAACTTTTTTTTTAAAACACTGGTTTTTCGTTTAATCGTTAACTTGTATTTCAATCCTTTGTAGAAGAAATAATAGTACTTATTTATTTTAATAATTCAGAAAGCTTTTGCAAGCCATTTTGAATTTAGAGATGGAGTTTTAAATTATTCATTCATTTCAATATCTCCACCAATAAATAATGCTAATGCGCGTTTTCATCCCGCGACAAAATATTCCCGACAAAATATCCTCGACAAAATATACTACAGACAATATCTACTTTAACCTAACCTAAGCTAAGCTAACTTAACTTTACAGGACATGTTTTTGTCCCATTTTACTATTTTTGAACGATAGTTTTTAAAATTTTATTTATTTATTATTTATTTATGCTCTTAGGGCGTTTGCATCAGTCATATACCTAACATAATAAAATAAAATTAAAAATTACTAAATAATAATGTTTAAATTATGATATTATTATCAATTATTTTAATTTATATTTAAATAATAATGTTTAAATTATTATTATAAATTAATTAATTAAATTATATTATATTAGTTGTAATAATGTTTAATTAAAATTATAAATTATTTATTATTATTATTATTATATTATGAATACAAACCAACTTCATTTTTAGAAAATTAATTTTATAAAATATATTATGATAAAACTATACTAACAGGCAGAACAATAGGTCATAATAGACCCGATATAGTTTTACATGATAAAATTTAAAAAATAACTTAATATTTTAAATAAAAATAATAGATTTATTATTATTAATTTTTTAGAATAAAAATATTCTGAAAAAATAAGACAGTATACAGATTTAGAAAATGAGATTAAAAGAATTTGGCATTCTCAGAATTATAAAATAATACCATTTGTACAATAAAAACACATAAATTTGTTGTGGACCACTTTTATTTTATAAACACTCTACCGGTTTCGGAAGCACCCTTCCTTCGTCAGGAGAATATATTACCATTTGTTATTTCGGCTACTGGCATTATACCTAGCTCTCTCATTCAAAATTTAGGCTTATTAGATTTGTCAAAGAATTTATACATAAAGATGCAAAAATCAGTCGTATTAAATACATTTAGTTGTACGAAAGATTTTTTAAATATTTATATTGAGGGATCAGTAGGAGTTCTACCGAGCCGAACCCTCTGATATGAAAATATCTGGAGTCGGTGAATTATTTTCCCATTTGGTCTCTGGTAGATTGACATATTGTTCTTGTATTTATTGTACATATATAGTGCACTTACACAAATGTATTTATTGTACATATATAGTGCACTTAAACGTGGATTGACTAGATAATCATTTGTGGAAGGGTTTAGTTTTTCCTGTGGGGAAGATTTAATCCGGACATCAAATCTGAAGTACCAAAAGTAATTAAAATAATATTAAATGTTTTTATAGGATGTCTGTATTATTCTTGTTACATTTTTTGTTGGCTTAGGTTAGGCAAGGTTAGGTTAGGTCTTATTAGATATTTTGTCGCGGGGTGAAAAGTCACAGAACCGTAAATAATAATGGTATAAATTGTATTATAAGGTAGGTACACTCAATTGCTAAATGAAACGAAATGAAGAATTTGATATCTTTTCAATTCCACAAAAGTCATAAATACGAGTATTTCGATTACTGGGGATAATTTCGTAATTCTATAGTATTGCCTTTGTTTCGGTATCGGTTCCGCTAGCAGAATCACCATATGTTCATTTAATTTTAAATGTACTCACACCCGCACAGGTCATCTTTGGAGATGACGTGCGCATTGTGCGAGGTTTTATCGAGGAGAGAAAGTAGACAACCCGGGTCTTGCAAATACCTGTGCTATAAAAAGGAGGAAACACAAAAGCAGGCAGGTCGGCTTAGCCAAACTGTAGAGCACATGATCGAGTACTGGAGTACTGGGGCAAACGCCAACTGGTTGTGAACCTCATTGACGCTGGTTCTTTGGAACGCCTATCGTAAAAATAGCTGTTGAAAAACAACACATTCCCACCCATTCCCACGTTCCTAACAAATGAATCCTGAATGAATATTCGAAATCGGTGGACCCAAACTCTGTGCAAAACCAAAATGATAGCTTTGTTTGAATACAAAATATTTATTTACTCTAACGATCTCAAGTAAAAACGTCAAACTTCTTCAAATCTCTACATAACTGAATAAAATATGAAATCTCTCTTGGAAATCGGATCTCTGCTAGAAATCATTTTACGAATGCCTACCTGCCTCTGCATGCCGTACGATTGTATATGATTGTGTATTGTGTACAGTCAATATTTTGTATAGGATTTCCATCGGGCCGTTAGGAAAATCTTCCCGGCAACTGTGGCGAGTTCCATTTCCGTTTCCGCCCCCCATTTCCCCCGTAACTTTGGGCGGGAAAGATTTTCATTTCCCGCCAATTCTTATCTCGAAAATTCGAGGAATAAAACGCCGCTTGAAATATTCTCAATATCAAATATTTTACATCGGATATTGGTCGCATTTGCTACGCGAATAATTTTACATAATCCTCGGGGGTTTAATATTGTCAAGAAAATAACGATGGGAATTTTCTTCAAATCATCGAGGAAATTTATACAATCAACTTTTTTAATATTTCTGTGCGAACGTGATTTTTTGTGACACCCTTTTCATTTCCTCTACCCCTGGCGTGAAAAATGTGAAAATCTGTGCTACACAACTTTTGTTATAATTTTGAACATTTATAACGCGACCAAGCAAAGTGTTTTCTTTTCATTGTTTAGTTTTTCTTTCCCCTCGGAAATAAATAAAAACAAAGCTGTAATTTTAAAGCGGGAATTGCAACACCGGAAACGGACAGTTCCGGAAAACATCCTAGTAACTCGCGACTCCGGTATCACTCCGGCTAGCACGTCCCAGGGGAAGTAAAAAGATTGTATCTAAATTAGATTTACAGAGTGTTGGAGAGGAAACGCATGATGTTCTATGTAAATTATTTTATTACGGTTGCATACTTGCATAATATTTGTATTTATTTTACTAGAAGATTGCTTCGAAAAATTAAACAATTTAATTTATCGCGGGAAGAATTTCGTCTACAAAAAGATCAATATACACACCTATGATTTTTTATTGCATCCACTGAAATATAGGTGTCAATACTTCAGTGGCTTAAATATTTCACTATATCCTCCTTTATGCGTAGATAAATAAATATTTTAAAGCTCTTAGCTGATGGTAGTAAAGATGTTACAAGTTGTAAGTAGTATCAATTTGGGAGGCGGGTATGGGTACCGCCGCCCCGGAAGCATTTATTGAATAACCAACATGTCTGCCATAGGTCACCCCAAGTGGTTCGCTACGTTTGGTGACTTTGCGGGTGTGCCCGGATTCATGGGGTGAGGTTCGTCCAAGTCTTGGCGGCGGATGCGTCTGCCCACCTGCTGCGTGACCTGAGAGAGACTGGTTGAGGGAGGCCTTTTGACCTTTTCAGCCGGACTCTCTCGACCCATCGCCTTGCACCGCAGTTGAAGGGATGGATCCATGCGTCCGTCACTCCTGGACACACTAACCCCCGGATTACCTACCCCTCATATATTTTTCCTTCCCAGAACTTCCTATCCTTCCCTTCATTAGAAAGACCCTCCACACAGCATCCCCCAAAACGACGTAGGACCTGAGGGAAGTTATCTCCTGTGTGGAGCTAATGTAAAAAAAAAACTTTTACCTAAAAATTCCGGATGCAGAAAGCTATGCACATACCATCACGCCAGACTTTCACAACACGGTAGTTTTTGTTGAGAAAATCGAAGAGGTTGTCCTCGTCATATTTTGGAAAATATTAACTTTTGATGAACATAACAATAAATAAACATTAACTTTGCATATATTATTTTATCCAATAACAATATGCCAACCGCTGTCGCCAACGGTCCTTATTCAGAGCAGACATAAACTCTTCTGCCCTGAAAAACCATGGAGTTCCGAAACCGGTTATAGAAAGTTAATTTAACATTATTTACATGATTACAAATGAGGCAATGGTGGATCAAAAATGTTCTATTAGTCATGCAGGGCTTCCTGTACTTCCTTACTATAATTTAGAGCAAACCTGAAAGCAGGTACATAGAACATCCCAAAACCCTCCAGCGTCAAGTATTATTATTCCTGTTGAAAGATGGATCTGGCCACTAAACCGGAGTGCTCTCTCCGCGTTTATGTTTTTATACGCGATATATTTTATTTCATATTCCATCCCTTATTCGTTATTCCTTATTCCTTGACAGCTGTCCTCCCTGCCTCGTCCTAGGTACTCCACCATCAGTCACACCAGTCGGGGAGGCGTGACGTCACTGGGAAATAAATACTAAATGCTTTTGGCAGAAAGAATAACATGAAAGGGGATCGCGTCGTTTTGCAATATTACTTTATTCCACGGACTGCTTTGTAATAAACGACGTTTCGCGGGGTTTTGTTGTATTTTTAATCAAAGTATGTTTTTACGTAGGTACATATCCGTATTTCCTACCTATGTAGGTTGTAGGTTCCGCGTATTTTGAAAGTAGAAAGTGGAGGCACGAAGGTACTGATCGCATTTATATTCGAATCTAAATTGCACCTCGCAGTATTAGATAGTATACTGTGTGATTAGGGTTATTACGTAGTAATCATGTCTATATTTCAAGGACATATGCCTAGCGATTATTACTGAAATATAACATATAAAATTGAACCAATTTCATTACGGACTAATCGTGAACACTCTCTGCGCGTTATCTGGAACTATTCGCGGCAGGAAGTTACACGGTCGCGATATCAATTCCTATTCTTAGAAAGATCTAGGAAGGCCAATCATCTCTTCTTTCCACAGTAATGAAAATATTTTAATTAATAAATAATTTTATAAATAAACTTTATTGCGTTAATGGAGCAAGATCCCGCGACGATCAGACCTTCGTTATTTTACAAAACCTAATGTTTCTCTGTATGTGTCTCTAATACAGGTAAAGACGATCCCCGACTATGAAGTTTGGATCACGGTGGCCTTGAAAGATAGCAGGTTGCAAAGGTACATAAAATTGCACCACAATTTGAAGAGCATTTTGCTCACACTTTTACAAGGTAGTGCTAGCATCGAAATTTCGCACTATTTCACTCCCACTCGCTTGCATGTATATATCGCGCTCGCACATACGGAAGACTTTTAATGTGTCTGACAAGGTGAAGGAACCATCGAAACTGATTACTGAGAAAACATATGTTGATAGTTCCTCAAGTAACATATGTAAAATTCAGCCTTTATACTTTAACGTAAGTACAATTATAATTAATTAATATAATATCTTTCAAAGCCACCGTGATCCAAACTTCATAGTCGGGGATCGTCTTTACCTGTATTAGAGACACATACAGAGAAACTTTCAGGTTTTATAAAATAACAAAGGTCTGATCGTCACGGGCTCTTGGACTATAAATATTCATTTGTTACAGTCAAAGTTATTGTTGGTAAAATATCTAAGTTGTCGAAAAAAAGCCAATCTACGAACTTTTATTTTATATTTCACACAAAATAAGTTCTTATGCTTATTTTTTAAAGTATGCAGTGCTAGTACGCTTATTTTTAAAGTATACATTGCTAGTATGCTTATTTTTAAAGTATACAGTGCTATTACGCTTATTTTTTTAGTCTTATTTTACAGTTTCAATCAGAGTGTGTTCTTTCTAAAGAATGTAACTGTTAATACTTCGAAAACCATACAGGGTACACGGTTCCATGCCAACTCAGAATCAAGTCAACACAACATCTCTTTGAAAAGTTATTAAAAGCCATGAAATATTTTTTTTGAAGAAAGTCCATAACTTAACCTTTTTTCCCAATTTTTAGTTGGTATATTTTTTTCATCACTATTAATAACTTTTCATAGGAGGTGTTGAGTTGACACCGGGTACACGATGTAAGGGTGCGTTTTGCCATTATATCAAATGTATTCAAAATTCGCGTAGGTTAAGTGTTACTACATATTTTTAAAAAATTGAAACTTTTTATTCACATCTAAAAGGTAAGCTCTGATGTCGTGGCATTTGCAAAGAATTTTCATTTTAATTTCTACGTCAACGGAAATAGTTGTGTGGTGTGAAACATCAAAAATTTATATTGTTTTTCCGATATTTTTTTTTCCATAATTCATGACGCAAAACTGAAACTTAAAAATTCCGGCAAAAAGAGCTGTGCGAAATAATGACGCTAGAGCACACCGTTCCAGAGTTTTAGCTGCTTCAGAAATCAGCTTTCCGCTCCATTAGTTAAGACGTTTTTTCAACATCCCTCTAGTACAAAAAAACCCACAAAGTACTTAAAAATATGCTCTTTTTCTCTCCATCGATCCTGCCATCATTTTGTCTGACTTTTAATTCAATGTTAGAGTAATCATTACGTCATCTCCCTCCCGACGGGGAGATTAGCTATGTGGGTCGCAGTTCATTTAACACCCCCTTCTTGGCGAGTTCTCACCAAGTTTCCTGCCGCCCGGCCCACCTCCTACCACCCCTTACCTCCCGCGCTGAGTGATAAATGACCCGAGGCTACCGGGAGCGCAGGAACCCATATTTTCATGACTTGACACGACTTCCATTACTCACGCCACGTGGATCTTCGCGGCTGTGAACGGTTGAACCTTTCGTAATCCTTGCGATCCTGGCATTTAGTACAAAACTTTGCGACATGATCTAGAAGAAATTTGGGTAAAAGTATTTAAAATAAAATGACATTCAGTAAGACATCATTTTTGGTGCATTTAAAAAAAAAATAACTTCGCACAGGAGTCCTCGAAGCAAATAATTTCCCTCAGGGCCTATGTCATCTGAATCTGAGATGCTGTGTGGAGGGTGTTTTGTGGAGAGGAAGGAATGAACATTGGCCTTTAAGAGACCCATGTTGTAGGAAGGAGGAAACACAGAGGCCGGCAAACCGTTCCACAGCCGAGCCGTTGAACACAATAACGAGACGCGACCCGTTCGCATGTAACAAATTTATTGTCAATCGTGTACATATGCTGGGCATACGTTGCATACGTGCCGAAGGAATCAATGACGCTAGTTCCTCGGAGCATCTTCCATTGAAATACCGGTAGAACAAGGATAGCATTCCCACCCGACACCTGTGCTCTAAAGAATGCAATCCGTTTCTTAAGTTTGTTTTTTTAGGAGGATCTATCAAACGGACCGCCCGTTTCTGTACAGAGTCAAGGGTTTTTTTCAGGTATGGGTTTGGGTTTTTTTCACCTTGGGGCTCCAGACCGAAGGTTGGTGCCAAATTCAACCGTGGGGCGCAATTTTGATTTGTTCTATTAAAGTATCTGCGGGCCCTGTACAGCACGCCCAGTTTTTGAGGGGCTAACTTAACTCTGGCTTCGATGGAGCCCCCGTATCTGAGCTGGTCACTCAGAGTTACACCAAGCATATCGATGGAGGGCCTGTTCTGAAAATTGCTTCCGTTGAAGCAGACTAGATTTTCTAGGGGACATTTGTTTAATATATGACACAATCTGTAGTTATTATGTAATTAAATAAATTATTGCTTTATTTTTATATCAATGTTCCCTAAACAGCCGTATACAATTTTTTATACAAGCGCCCACAATCTGTTGGTTTTAGATAAAACTTTCGATCAGTGCGCTAAACATATTAGCGCTCTTATTTATGGGTAGGTTTTCCTGTCTCGAATTTCTGGGAAACGCGATTTTTTCTGTTCACAGCATTATTTACTTAATTTGAATATATATTTTATTTGTCAATTAGTAAACTAGCATGTACATATTTTTTTGATGTGTACGTACGAGTACATCAATAATCTATACCATTTTTATCAGTGTTTGACCCACTAAAAAAACAGAAATAAACTTTTGAGAACACTCTTGTAGATTTTGTTGGATGACTAACTATATAGTTTCCATCCCGCTCTAGGATCTATCAAATTATCCACCTTAAACAAACATATATGTATCTACTTACTCGTATTTACATTAATTCTAATTTAGAAACGTTAGAAAAATAAAAAGTAATTGTATTTAATAATAAGATTATTTTTATCGTTTTTGAGTAATGTGTGTTGAAGCAGTGGCGTAGCGTGGGGGGGGGGGCGGGAGGGGGCGGCCCACCCGGGCGGCACTTTTAAGGGGGGCGGCAATTTTGACAGAATCAAAGAGAAACCGTTTTCATGTTCTGAGTTTAGTTTAAATATTTCACCCGTCTAATCACAGGAGACGCAAATTGTCCCACACATTTAATTTTTAAATAAAATTGTATGAATGCCATAAAAAGTGAAGAGACAGTTTTATTACAATTTTTTTTAAGAAAAGGTGCATTTAAAATTTTAAGTTTATTCTATTTTAAATACATTAATTCGAATATTCGCAGGTGTGTTCTTTTGAGCCAATTTACATTTCCAATATCGAAATTTTAATACTTAGAAACAAAATTTTCTAATAACCACTTGGGAAAAATTATTTTATCTATATGTAATGGCAATATATTCCATTTAAATTTGAATCCTGTAGTGTCAGTTGGAATACTTGGAATGTAATTATCAATTGTCACTTGTTTTATTTTCTATTATTTTATTATAAATAAACATAAATGTCGTTTCTTTGTTAAACTTTGCAACACAAGTGTTTTATTTATAAATCAATAGAAAAGAATTAAATCATATTATAAAACGACATTTTTCGTAACCACAAATGGAGAAACTTCAATTTGAATTTACGCTACTACCTGGAGGCGATGGCAAGTCAAATATTATTAGCATTACAAAAATAGTCACAAGTGATGAAAAAGTGTTTACAATACCAGAAATGTTACAATCCGCCAGCCATCACAAGGAGATTATGAAAAGTGGTGCTTTTGGCAAAGTAAAAAATAGTTTAAAAAAAAGATACCAGGTTAGAAGAGTCTGGGTAACAATGACAGAAGAACTAAAAAAAACATATGTAGACGAAGATGGAAACCTACAGTTCGGAGACCAATACCTCGAAGAATTGGAAGAAGAAAGTTTACAAGTACATCAAAAAGAAGATACACTGGGAAGATTGATGGTAAAATTAATGGAAGATAAGCAACAGAGCCTCAAAAACATTGCTGAGAATTTTGTTATAGAAAAATTCTGTAGTAAAAATACAAATGCAAGCCAGTGGATAGAAGTGTTTGAAAAAGAATGTTTACGATTTGATGTGACCATGGATAAAAAAAAAATAGAAATACTAAGATTGTTCATGGATAAAAGTTGTGTAGATTGGTATAGTTCCATGATTATTAAACTAACAATGAACTCAGAGTGGTCAACATGGAAAAACAAATTCTGTGAATCATTTGCAAACAAAGGATGGAACCCTGTCACCTACGCACTATTATTTAGATACAAAGATGGTTCTCTGTTGGATTATGCTATGAGAAAAGAAAAACTTCTATTGGATATGAGAAGATCAATCGACACCGGTACTTTGATAGATCTTGTTGCTTCCGGACTACCAGAATTAATACTTAACAAGATCGATAGAGAAGGATTACAAGATACTGTGGATTTATTTAATGAAATAAACAAGTATGAACATATGGTCAACAAAAAAAGATTCATGAATAGGAGAACATTTGGGAATGCAGAATATAATAAAAATGAGGATAAAAAGCCATGTAAAATTTGTGAAAAATTGAATAAGGGCACTCGTTACCACCCTGAAGCCACATGCTGGTTCAAAACAAAAGAGGATGAAAAATTTAAGAGAAATGCCATTAAACATGTAAACAATTCAGTGATAGAGACTGAGATAAATGAAAATGATCAAAAAAACTAATAGTATTCTAAGTTTTTGAAACTAAAAAGAAAAGGAAACAATTTGAATGAAGCAAATTTAGTAACGATTAATGGTGTTAAAAAACGAGTGGTTTGACAACGTTGAAGATTAAAATTTTTGAATTGGAGAAAAATGTTGATGTGTACATTATTGATGAACACAATTTTAAGTATGATTTTTTGATTGGATTAGACATGATAAAAGACTTCAAACTAATCCAAAGTGAAGACTTACAAATATCACAGAAAATCTGCCTGAATAATACAAATAAAAAAGAAGAAAATTCTACAAATATGAAAACAAATACTGAATTTAAACATTCTGAAAATAAGAACATTATAGAAAAACAACAAATTAATTTTAATGAACATGTTAAAGAAGAAGATTTTAAAATAACAATAAATCATTTAAATAATGATCAAAAAACAGAAATAAATGAACTAATAGGCAAATACACATCAGTGTTTGCGAAAAGTAAATACGATGTTGGTACTGTTAATGGATATGAAGCGAAGATAGACTTATTGGTGGATAAATATTGTAGTAAGAGGCCTTACAGATGCAGCGTAGAAGATAAAAAGGAAATAGAAGAGCAAATAGCAAAATTAATAGACAATAAACTGATAGAAGAGTCGTACAGCCCATTTGCTGCACCTGTCACTCTAGCATTTAAAAAAGAAGAAAACAAAAGATCCAGATTATGCATAGACTTCAGAGACTTAAATAAAATAGTAATACCTCAAGCTCAACCATTTCCATTGATTGAAGACCTAATGACAAAGACCAGAAATTGCAAATTTTTTTCAACGCTGGATATAAACTCAGCTTTTTGGTCTATTCCGTTGCGGATTGAAGACAAAAAAAAACAGGATTTGTAACACAGGAGGGGCATTATCAGTGGACCTGCCTACCTTTTGGATTAAAGACCTCTCCGGCAATTTTTCAGAGGATATTAAGCAATATATTGAGAAAATATAAACTAACCGATTTTGCTGTCAATTACATAGATGACATACTTATATTTTCAAAAACTTTTGCTGAACACATCGATCATTTAACAAAGTTGCTGAATGCAATCAAAACTGAAGGTTTTAGATTAAAATTTACAAAATGCACATTTGCATCAGACATGGTAAAATATCTGGGTCATATAATTCAGAATAATTCAGTCAAGCCAGTAAAGGATAATTTGATTTCAATAAAGAATTTTCCTATTCCAAAAACACAGAAGAATGTGAGACAATTTCTAGGAAAAATCAACTTTTATCATGAGTACATTCCGAAGAGTGCAATAATACTAGATCCTTTGCATAACTTACTAAGGAAAAACCAAAAGTTTATTTGGACTGATAAATGCCAAAATGCTTTTGAAACGATGAAAAACCTACTATGCTCACAACCAATCCTGGAAATTTTTGATCAAGATTTACCAATTAATATATATACAGATGCTTCTCTAGAAGGCCTTGGAGCTATTTTAAAACAAACACAGTCTGATGGAAAAGAAAAACCTGTAGCTTACTTTTCGAAAAAACTAAATGGCGCCCAGAAAAAGAAAAAAGCAATTTACTTAGAATGCTTAGCTATAAAAGAAGCAGTGAGATACTGGCAATACTGGTTGATAGGTAAACCATTTACAGTTTATTCAGATCACAAACCACTGGAAAACATGAATCTCAAATCTAGAACCGATGAAGAGCTAGGTGATTTAACATATTATCTTTCTCAATATGACTTTAACATAAAATATGCTCCAGGAAAACAAAATTTGGAAGCTGACTGTCTAAGCAGAAACCCAGTGCTGGAATCAAATGAAAATACAGATGAGCAATTAAAAATTGTCAACTTAATAAAATTAGAAGATATCTTAAAAGATCAGGTAAAAAATGAGAAGATACAGTGCAGAAGAGATAAATTGATATCGAAAAATAATGTTTATTACAAGAAAGTAAAAAAAAGAGAAAAAATAATTCTATCAGAAAAATTCAGCATAGACTTTATCAGAAATGTTCATAAAGAACTAGGTCACATAGGAATTACACAAATGCAAAAAATGATAAGCTCATGGTACACAGCAGAAAACATGACAAATAATATAAAGAGAACCTGCGAAAGTTGTGCAGTATGTTTAAAGAACAAATCAAGAGGTGAAAATAAATATGGATTGATGTCCCACTTGGGTCCCGCAACAAAACCTTTTGAAATATGTTCCATTGATACAATAGGCGGTTTTGGGGGTTCACGATCAACAAAGAGATACTTGCACCTGTTATCAGATCATTTCACGAGGTTTGCATATATTTTGACGTCAAGAACTCAAAATACCAATGATTTCATCAAACTCTTAAACTCCACAGAAACTAATGACATTGGCATGATACTCTCAGACCAATACCCGGGTATCAATTCTAGAGAATTCAAAAAATTTTTGGATGAAAAAAATATTCCAATAATTTTTACTGCAGTGAACTCACCTTTCTCAAATGGATTAAATGAAAGATTGAACCAAACGCTGGTCAATAAAATCAACGAAAATGACTCAAAAGTAGCTTGGACAACTATAGCGCATAATTGTGTAAAAAACTATAATGAAACGGAGCACACTGTTACTGGATATGCGCCACAGTACCTACTTGACGGCACAGATGTTACGATTTTGCCAAATGAGTTAAAACTTAAGAAGACCGGCATCGATTTGATTCAAGAGAGAAAAAAAGCTCTAGAAAATACTATGAAGTCACATAATTACAACAAGATAATTTACGATAAAACCAGGAGACACTTTGACTTCAAAGTTGGTGATACTGTTTTTGTGGAGAATGGAAACAAACTTAACAGGAAGAAGCTCGACGAATTGAGAATCGGACCATACAAAATCATAGAAAAATTATCAAACTCAATTTACAAGATAAACACTGGTCGAAAAAAATTTGAATCAAATTTTTTCCACATCTCGAAGTTAACTCCAGCACCTTTATTTATGAACCATGAAGAGGACATCGAAGATGAGTGAAAATTTTGCAGTAATTTTCTTTCCAGGGGGAGGGGAGATGTAATGGCAATATATTCCATTTAAATTTGAATCCTGTAGTGTCAGTTGGAATACTTGGAATATAATTATCAATTGTCACTTGTTTTATTTTCTATTATTTTATTATAAATAAACATAAATGTCGTTTCTTTGTTAAACTTTGCAACACAAGTGTTTTATTTATAAATCAATAGAAAAGAATTAAATCATATTATATTTTAGAAAAAAAAAATTTGAAAAAAATTACCAATAAAAAAAAACATTTAAACATGGGAAGAACCGGGAATTTTGTGTGCAAACCTTGAAAAGCAAAAGTTTATAGATATTTTTTTTCTTATTGTTCAGTTTTCAGAATGTAAAATTCCAATTGTGGAATCTGCTAACACAATTCGAAAGAAAACATTATCTAAATTATCTTATTCGAAGTGCAGGTAATTAACTGCTAGTTGAAGACTCTGTATATGCTGCCAGAATCAAAGAAAAACCATTTTCATTTTCTGAATGTACCTACTTTTATTCGCCGCATACAGACTTAATTTAAACAATTTTTTATTGAGTATATAAATTTCCAGTTGTGGATTCCTCTGCTGACACATTTCGAATGAAAACATTCTCTTATTCGAAATGCAGTTGTAAAGTTCTAGTTGCAGACTATGTATGTGCTGACAGAATGAAAGAAAAACCATTTTCATGTTCTGAGTGTAGTTTTAATTCGCCAGGTACAGATTTAATTTAAACAAGTTTGGTGTTCGGAATGTAAAATTCCAATTGGATTTCGAAGGAATAAATTTTCTTATTCGATTTGCAGTTGTAAAATTCTAGTTGCAGACTATTTATTTGATGCCAGAAACAATTTTCATGTTCTGAGTGTAGTTTAAATTCACCACATACAAACTGGTTTTGTGTTCAGAATACAACGATAAATTAAATAACGAGTTGCAGATTCATTGTGTACCGAGTGAAGCTTTACATTTGAGTTGCATACCAAATGCTGCAAAATTCAGAGAAATTGATTGTTCCGGGTGTAACTATTATTTGGGGACTCTAACTGGGGACTCTAAAGAGTCAATCGATATTTAAAACCTAAATAAAGAGTTCGAGAAGCGAAATCGTTTTACATGGATACCATTCTCGATTTCAGACAGCAGATATAAACTTTGTAGTAGAATTTATACACATGATTTTGTTGGAAGAATTAAAAAAATCGGCGAAAATTAAAAATAAAAATACCTAGGTCGGGGCGGCGAAATTTTCCTCCGCCCCGGGCGGCCGACACCCGCACTACGCCACTGTGTTGAAGGATACGATTTAATTGGTACGAGGACGAAGAAAGCAAATCTGTTAAAAAATAAGCACCTCGCTACTCGCTACTACGTTTCGCAACACTTTGTTTCAAGAAGAGAAAAGTTTCGTGTTTTCCCGAGTTTTTAAAAAGAACTTGAATTAATTATTCATTACCACGAACTGAAGAGGCTCACCACTCACCTAACAACGGGTGCCGTAAAATCATTTCTCTTAATTATTTAACCTTCAACCGCATAAGAAAAAATTTCCCACAAGAATATAGCTTTTTAAAAGTGTTAACTCTGCGTCTCGCGACTACGTGACTGGGTTGAGTAAACGGTCACAGCTAGCGCAGGCTTTTCCGCTTTCCTCCACTAAATTCGCCTCATTAGCGCCCTTAGCCACCTCTGTTGTCTGCATCATCCCTGGTCCAAAGGCTGTAGCAGGGGTAATATAACTTTTGTTTTATTATTGAAAATGTGAAAACGGCACAAGAGACCAAAACTGTCCGAAGGAATCAGTGGGACTATAAACAATTCTCAATTGGAGTATGTTGTGAAGCTAAAAAGTGAAAATAAATAAGCAGATAATTTGGGCGACTTCGCGCGGTGTTGATTACACCGACTTGAAAGCTCGCAATACTCGCAACGCTCTTGCAGGAATAAAAAGGTACTATCAAACACGGCTACCATCTTGACAGGATTGACCGGACACGGAACACACAAACAAGTTTAGTGGTAGACGAAATGCAAAACGTTCGAGTCTAAATAGGAATTGTTGTTGTGTTTTGAATATTTATATTTTTTTTAATTCCACCTCTACATTGTCAAATTGCGAAGTATTTTACGTCACATGGGATGTTAAACCCGTTATTTCGTTGTGGTTGTATCAAAATCGTTGCTTTCTCAAGGCTCTGAAAAAGAAATAAAATAAAAAATAAACAAAAAACACATATAAATTTGTTAAAGTCCACTTTAATTAAGTGGTCTATAACTACGTCATATTTTATGTGACTTAGTTATAGACCATTTATGTGACAAACTATTATACCTACATAGTAAAATGTATTCATTCTATTTTTATATAAACAATTTTCGGGGTGTTGTAAATACCATTGTATAAGATAATAGCAGACCCGGCCACACGTTGCTGTGGCTAACGAAACCCAACGCCATTACCCAACCTTTATAAAATCCACATCACCCGCATGCCAGCTGCCCACTGCCCGCTGCCCGCTGCCCGCTGCCCACTGCCTGAATTGAATATTTGAATTTCTCGGATTTTCTCTGCTATAATAAGCATGTATTCTACATATAAACCTTTCTCTTTAATCACTCTATATATTGGTGAAAACCGCATGAAAATCCGTTGCGTAGTTTAAAAGATCTAAGCGCACATACATTTTGAGCTACTACTATGCCGTTTTAAATCGCACACAAATATATTTTCTTTGAATTTCTCAGCTTTTCTTTATTATAATAAGCATGTATTATACATATAAACCTTCCTCTTGGATAAAAATCCGTTGCGTAGTTTAAAAGATCTAAGCGCACAACCATTTAGAGCGACTTCATTTCATACTATTTGATGATGAATATTTAAATTTCTCTGCTTTTCTCTACTATAATAAGCACGTAATACATATAAACCTTCCCTTGAATCACTTTATCTATTGGTGAAAACCGCATGAAAATCCGTTGCATAGTTTAAAAGATCTAAGCGCACAAACATTTTGAGCGACTTCATTTTATACTATGTAATGATAATGATAATGATGATTCGTAAAAAACCTCATAATAACGTCCGCTTTCCAAGGCGGGAAATGACTTTTCCGGAAAGGGAAGGACAATTTCGTTACACACCTACAATATGGTAATTAATATGAAATATTTGGCGCTTGGCCGACAAGTATTTTGTTTAATTTTCTTAATTATTTTATTTTTTTGGGAGACTAGTTCCGCAGAATTTGCGCAATTCCTCAAACCAAAGGGTTAGTTTTCAAATTATATGAAAATCCTATTAAAATTCAAGGATGAGGGTTGTTTCACAGAATTTGAACAATTCATCAAATTTAGAAATTAATTTTCAAGTCCTGTGAAAGTTACATTAAAGTTCTGTCATTATTTCTGTTTTGTAAAGCAACTGGCCCATAATGAATTAAAAACAGAACTTTATTAGAAATTTCACAGAACTATCTTTCGATCCGTTCCTCCCCCCTCCCCACAAAAGTTAAAAAAAAAAAAAAAAAAAATTGATACAAGACGAATCCTTGGTTTGGTTATAAGATATTTTCAATATAACCTATTTTAAAAAATTGTTATGACGGTTTATTTCGCAGAATTTAAACAATTCATCAAATTTCAGAGTAAAGTTTTTTTTAAATTCAAGTTTCGTTAAAGTTATATTAAAATTCTGTCATTATTTCATCCTAGGCCCGATGTTTCACAATACTCAGGACGGGTTGTTCCACGGAATTTCAACAATTCATCATATTTCAAAGTAAATTTCCAAGATCTTTAAAAGTGTATTCAGGTTCTGTGGGTCTGTTGTTTCATAGAGCTGACATAAAAACAGAAATTGAATAGAATTTTCATCAAACTTGAGAATTAGATATATTTGAAATTTGACGAGTTTTCCGGGCTCAGTCTCGTCGTTTCATTGCCCGATTTGGCATGCAATATCCTGCTGGCTCCAAATGGTCGAGAACAGTTTGGACTATTGTGCCGTATTCACAAAATATGTATTTTTTTTAATCTGCGGAGATTCTCTGGAATTTTCAAGAACACAATAATATGTAGTTTGGCGTACCTGTCCACTTCACCCTCTCCGCCAGGCCCGCGGCCGTCCGCCTTGACTCGCGGAAGTCTGAGCCTCGAGGGACGCTGGACCTAAATAATTTAGCACTTGATTACTCCGCGTCTCCTTCTCCTTCTTCTTCTCCGGGTGTGAACGCGGTGAATGGCGGATTACTAAATCACCCCGAAATTAGACGAGTAGGTCAGACATTATTCATGAAGCGGAAATTAATTCAAATTTTAGTCCGCTGATTAAATGCGTTCAATGCAGAACGGTTATGAACAATTTACCATGGTGTATTTATGGTAATTATGCTACTGGGGCTTGTTTATAGAAAGCATACAAATTTTAGCGGTCTAATGGCCTAATGCATGTTTGCCTAATTATGTTTTACACAAATTCCTTCCTCCACCGAATCAATTTACAGAATTATTTCACCGTAATAATAATAAATAATAACATTTTAATTATTAGATAATTTGTGGGTGTCATAGTGATTTATTTTTGGGGTAATATGCCGTGTTACGCTACTTCTTTCTTTAGCCAACGTTTCGGACATTGGAAAGCTGTAACTAAAATATTAAAATTCGTTATTGAGTGAATAAATTTTAATAAAATTAACTTGCAAAATTACTGCTAGTCTAGTGAGGCGGGTTATAAGAAACCTCAACATTACCAACTATTTTTATGTATGTATATAATTTTCTGTGTTATTGTTACTTTATGTACTTAAGTAATTTATAAACCAACGTAAACGAAAACACTGAACATGTATTTTTTAGTTATACAAGCAAATTTCTTTTAGACGTTTTACGAGAATTGTATTATTAGTAAAAAGTGTAATGATTCTCAGGATTAAAAACTCCAGTAAATCAAGGAATACCTGGAAAAAATCTAAAATATGAACTAAGAGCAATTCATGATGAAATTGAGTGGTTTCAATTTGGGAGGCGGATATCGGTACCGCCACCCCTGGAACCATTCATTAGATAACCAACAACTCTGCCGTAGTTTACCCCAAGTCGCTCGCTACGTTTTATGACTTAGCAGAAGCAGGAGGCTTAGAGTGAGGTTTGTCTAGATCTTGGCGGCGGATGCTTTTGCCCACCTACTTCGTGGTGAGCCGGATCGGGAGAGACTGATTGAGGGAGAGTTTTGACCTCTCAAGCCGGACTCTCTCAACCCATCGCCTTTCATCGCATTGGGAGAGATGGATTCATACTTCCATCATTCCTTGACTCACTGACCCTCAGATTCCTACCCACTCCTCATACCCTTTTACTTCCCAGAACTTCCTCTCCCTCCTTTCCTTAAAAATACCCTACACACAGCACCCCCGAAGATGCCCTGAGGTAAATTATTGGGGATAATGTTTGAAAAACTGCAGGCAAATGTCAAAGGACCAAATAATGGTACACTCGTATTACGAAACCATTGCAAACATGAGCTTTCCATGGCGCAAAATAACTGTAGACTTTTAGAACGTTATTTATTAACAGGAGCTTTCCATGGCTTAAAATAATTGTGGGCTTTAAGAACGTTATTGACAGGAGCTTTCCGTGACGTAAAATAGCTGTGGACTTTTAGAACGTTATTAACAGGAGCTTTCCGTGGCGTAAAATAACTGTGGGCTTTTCGAAACAAAACGATTACAATAATACAATTTCTGTATTATATGTTAAATCCATTGTGGTAACTCAGTTGAGTTACTAAACGTTTGATTGTAAAAATACCTCGCTGACAAAGATTTTTTTGTCTAAATAAAATATTTATTAAATTTATTTAAATAAAACAATTATCGCCAAATTCTCCAATCAATTTCTAAGCAAAACCTCAAACAACTTTTTTCACTTAAGTGTCCACAATTATGAGGAATTGAACCAAACTGCCTCCACCGGTCCGTGCGATCAGGAACCGGAAGTATGTACATTAAACACGTAGCCAATACCTCCAAGAGTAACTGGAACATATTTCACCGTGTCTCCGGAACCGGAAGGGCTTCAAATAACGTACCTAGGAGTAATGGGTAGCGGAGTTACCAGGGATGATATTGTTTCCGAAGAACGTGACCGCTGCCGTGACGAGGAGGCTGGGAGGAAAAGGGGGAGGGGATGAGGGATGAGGAATGAGGTAAGTACTCCTCCACGTGACATAAAGAAAGCTGTCTCTGGCTCACGCCCCTTGTTCCAAATTCCTGACAATCTACTTTTGCGCGAAGACGAATTATGTCGCCGTTCGCCGTGATGTGATGAATGCAGAGGGAACACTAAAACACTGTGAAGTGATGTGCTTTGTTTGTTAGTAGGTCAGATCCCCACGCGAAAATACATTTGTATTCGTATAACTTTTCAGAAATTAATTTAGTTTTGTAATCTGATACTAATCCTAGAATTTATATCAAACTACAACTACTTAATTTCGATAGTTTACGACACCGAATTGCTTACATATATTTAACTTTGAATCGGGAGGTTGCGGATTATGCACTTTCCCGTCGGTATTAAAAAATAATTTTTTAACTTTTTTAAACATTTATGAGATATTTATTGTGGTGTTCTGTTATTTAAGACACACTTACAGATTCTCCTATGGGTGGAGATTACTTCTTTGGAATAATAGATTCTTGATTCTTTATCTGGATTTATTATATACTTCGCGTATTTACAATATTGACCTCGTTTGTGGACCTAACTAGAAGCTGGCTAAATGGATTCCAATCAGAGGGTTCCAGTGAACACTCACCCAGAGCTGCTTAACCCTCTATTGGTTCCCACAGGTACTAAACTATCTGCCATCTAGCGGAATCTAAGGATAGCTCTTAGCACTGCCATCTATGTCTAAAAACCGGAAGCTTTTAGATAAACTACATTTATTAATTTATGTGGCAGAACGTTAAGATTCTTGACAAATCCGGGCACTGAGTTCATGAATATTGTAATGAAATGACGATTCATGAATGCAAACAATATTTGTTGATTTTTTAATAATGTGAGAGATACTACTACATATCTTATGAGAGACGGTTGAAATGGCTTTAGCTGTGATTTTGCCGTAGCCAAGCTTTTTTTCGATTTGCTAAAACTGACACAACTAGCGATAGATGAAGAAAAACAGTCCCCAAAATCACTTTACCCTTTTCCCATTAATAAAGAATTTGTAGAAACGTGTAACAGAGCGCATTGGCAGCATGTGTTTTTGGCATCAAACAGCATTCCAACTTCCAACACCCCCCGCTGTGGTATTTATGATTATTTTTCCGATTTGAGCTTCCCTTGTCGATGAACACCCTCCCCTTACCAACCCCCACAGGCCTCCCAATCTCCCTTACTGCATCGAAGAACAGCCTATTCATCCCCCCATCGTGTTTACATCGAGTCTTTGTCTGTCCTCATTTGTTTTCGATATCAATGACACGTCCCGTTCCTTCTTTTCAGCAATATCATCCTTTCTCCCTGGATTTCCGCTTTATTCACAATATATACCCGTCTAGTGTCGAGGTGTCGATGACAATGAAGGCCATTGATTCCCAGAGCCATTCCCGATAATATTATGCTCTCGAATTCGAGGGCCTACAATACGGATATCACGTTTTACGATAGAGTGACAATGATTTATGGTAAAATCGAAATATATTAAATAGCGCCTGAGTGGTATACTGGTAACGTAGAATTAATTCAATAAAGTAATGTTAGGCTGATATGTTCAATGCCTAAAGCTTATAGTCCTAAAATCGACCCTCAAAACGAATAGGCTAAAATAGTAACAGCATGACGGCGAAAAATGTGTTAAACTTTGACAAAACAAATTATTTAGGCGTAGTAAATATTTTGCATGCAGTCACAATTCAAAAGCTTTTTTTACATTACTAGCGCAGATCCGTGAAAAATCACCGAATTGAAAAATGAATATTTTTTTTTTATTATTTTGTATTAAAAACAATTTAAAAAAAAGAAAATTAATGATAAACCATAATTTTCTAAAAATTCATTCAAATAACATTTTCTGATAGCCTAATTTAGGAGAGACATAAGTTGGTATGTGGCATGTTTCAAACTACATCACAATTTGATGACCATTTCAGTTTTTACATTTAAACTTATAGGTTTTAATCATACTGTTATTAGTTGTCAGGCATAACGGTTTTGTTCACGATCAAAATTTGAGCAAATGCTTCAAATATCAAAAATCTGAAATGGCGCTGATCGTCGATTTGATGGTCATCAAATGTGTGATGGAGTTTGAAATACAAATTACTTACAGTAATAATTTTTTAAACGATTGTTGTGATGATTCTGATTGAAATAAAGAAGTGATTGTTGTTGAAGAAGATCCTATTTGTCAGCCAAGAGCATAATTTCTGTTATTTTGTAATGTAAAAATAAGAGATAACCTCGTATGCCTATATTTCAAACTGAAGTACTGGCAATCTATACCTGACCCACTTCTGTAGTTACTCTGTTACAAGAACGCATAATGACGATCTCAAAAACTAAGTTCTCAAATATCACACTTTTTTGTGATTTTGTTTGATGGTATTGATGCAACCAATGTTGGTCGCCCTATCATTCCAAAAATCATTGCAATCCTGGATATTCCGCTTGTTTGAACAGCCCATTGGAATCCGAAACCAATCCCATTGAAATAAACAGTCGATGTGTTTATTGTATGGATGGATTCGTTTTTGTGCAATTTATCTGAAGGGGTTCTACGAGTACCACCGGCCGCTATGTCACAATATTGTGCCACGAATAATGCTCTGTTTTGACGGTGGGAAGTAAATTATTTTAAGAGGTAAATTGTATTTCTATAGAACGGAAGCAATGGTTGAATTTCAGTGATTGGATAAAAAAAATCGATTGAAATGTGCACCGAAAGAAAATATGTAATGATTTGTCGACGTCGTTTTAATGGGAGCTCGGTGATGGGTATTTAAGCAGAAAAAATCTTTACAACTTATTTTATAGAAAAATACTTTTTAGTTGAAATTTACGGTCAAATAATGTATATAGCCAGGAACTCCTCAAATTGTCTCTTCCTTATTTCCTTCCCATTCCTCTCATTTCGCCTTATTACATACTTTAATTAAGTTGCCGTAATCTTTTTATTTTTATTTTAGCGACTATATAAAATAATTGGATACAAAATATAATGATGATTTTAAGTACAGATATTGTATTTCTTAATCCTCCTCACTAGGGCGGACTAAAGTTATTTAATTATAGTTTATTTGTCTTCAATGTCGTTTTATTAGGGTTTTTTCATTGACCTTTTTAATTCTTGATGTGTACTCATTATAATTTTTTATTAGTTTTATGTTTTGGGGAAGGATGTTATGGAGTTTTGTGTCAAAGTACGTATAGTTTCTTTATCTGAATGTGGTTTTAAAACTTTGAAAAATTTTATGTCATTTTTATTCGATCTAGTGTGATGGATATACGGTCTAGTGGAGGATATACTATTTTTGAATAGCTCCTATAATATTTTATAATACATAATATGTATCTATCTATCTATATATAATATGTCTATTCATCTATAATCTATTGGATTTGGATATGATATGTGTTTCTCTTATCTGACATTCATATTTAAAAAAAATGAAGACTGTAGGTATTCTATTTAATATTGCCTACATGAATGTTGAAAATAAACTGGATTTTATAAAGTTTTTCTTTCGAAAGTGTGTATGAATTACATACATTATTCTGTTTACAAAACACGCAATCACCGCCTTGCGCATATTGCGCTTTTATTAAATTACATAATTGCAAATTTATTAAGCACCCGTACGGCCTATAAAACCCGTTCCATATAGCCGGCTGGATAAAAAGCAGATTACAGAATGAAACAACACTCCGGGGATTACAGCGAATGAAATACGGGAATAATGCGGGAAGCGAACCCAACAAAAAGTGCGGCGGAATAGTCTCGAACAATGCGGCTCCGAGGCGTGATTTGTTTCCAAATACCCAGATTAAAATGTCGCCTATTATTCTAGTCTGGCACTACTTCGGGGAGGAACTTGCATCCGCTCCCGACCGATCTATCATCTCGTGTGAGAACTGGGAACAACAGAACTACTGGAAGACAGGGGACCGTGACTGGGGACAGAGGTGGATTCGGGTTACTCGATCCACTGGTCTCTAAGACCATGTTCAGATTGTTCGGTTTTCAAACACTAGGGCGACCTATGCTTTGTCCACTGCAAATATTGATGCGCTTAGTCCCATAAAACCACCACTTCCACTTGTCAAGATAATATACAATTCGTCCAATCAAGTAGGGAAGGTGCGATTTTTTGTCGCGACTGGACGCTTTCCTGCAAAATTGAGTCCTAACGCTAAAATATTCATGTTTTCAATGGCGGACTGGAAAAATGAAAATCTATTCCCATCTATTTACAAGCAAACTATCATTACTCCAATATTTAAATCTGGTAATCCAGAAAAAGTAAGCAACTACCGACCAATATCAGTAATCTCAAATATAGCAAAAAATTTTGAAAAGATAGTAAAAAAAAGAATGAACCAGTTTATAAAATGTAACAAAATAATTGATGAAAATCAGTTTGGATTTATGGAAGGTAGAAGCACACAGGATGCAATTGCAAAATTAACTAGCCTTGTTCTCAATTCATTAGATAAATCATTCAAATGTATTGGAATTTTCATAGATCTCAAAAAAGCGTTTGACAGCATATCACATGACAAACTCGTAACTACATTAAGAAACATTGGATTAAACGGTACAGCTCTAGAATGGATAAAAAGCTACCTTTTCAAACGCCCTCAAGTCGTAAAAATCAACAACGTGCTTAGCCAACAAGATACAAGTAATTTTGGTATACCTCAAGGTACAGTCCTGGGGCCGTTACTGTTTATCATCTATGTAAATGATATATTCACACAAAGAATAAACGGAAAAATAATATCTTATGCTGATGACACTGTCATAATAATTGAAGGTGCTGATTGGAATACTGTGAACAACCTAGCGAATGTTGACATCAATGCACTGAAAAACTGGTTCGATAAAAATCTCCTCTCTTTAAATACCGAAAAAACAAACTTTATCCCATTCTCTATCAATAAATTTAAATCTAAACCAGAAATAAAAATTCTAATACATCAGAGTAAATGTAGTGGAACTAATTGCACTCCAGAATGTTCTACACTTAATTCAACTTCCAAAATTAAATATCTTGGTGTATATATATAAATGGAAAACACATATTTGTGAACTTGTCAAAAGAATTAGGAAATGTATATATATATATATATTTATAAGACTCAGAAATATTCTTAGACTGGAAAACCTAAAAATAGTGTACTATGCAATTGTTCAATCTATATTACAATACGGTATTATAGGATGGGGAGGAACATATGATGTTATTTTAAATCCTCTCAAAATAGTTCAAAGATTAATAATTAAGATTATATTGAAAAAACCATCTACATTTTCTACCGAAAAAATCTTTTCAATATTCAAAGTAACTACAATAGAAAATTTATATAAAAAATATTCAATTCTACAAACTTTCAAAGAAATACAGCTTAAAAAATTACATTTCAATATCTCAGCAAGATATCAAAACAATATTAAAATCCCAAAATTTAATACCAAGCACATCCAAAATTCCTATCTGTATCATGGTATAAATTATTTCAAAAAACTCCCATTAGAAGTAAAAATTATTGAAAATAAAAATAAATTCCAAACTAAACTAAAAAATTACCTGAAACAACTGTAAGAGTTACATTACTATTTCACTTCATTTAAATCTGTTAATCGACACATCTCAAGTTTCTCTTACTATATCTATTGTTAATAGTTGCAATATTATTATTCACCTACTCAAATGATAACATTGATAACATAATTGAGTATGAATTCACTCACCAAACACAAGAGCCTTGTCTCTTTATGGTGAGGAAAGGCTTTTATTACATTAATATTACAAATCTGTTTAATATGTAAAAAAAATGTATAATTATTGTAAAAACAAACAAATATTAAATAAATAAAAAATAAAAAAATAAAAATAAATAAAAATTCTTGAACGGAATCTGTGGATAATGCCCTAAGGATACGTCAAAGCTGTGGTTTTACATAGGTTAGGGGTTTGCTTGTATCTTTCGATTCAACGCTGGAAATATAGTAAACAAAGGGAAAACATTGAAAACATTACTCATTAAGTTAAAAATAAAAAATAAATATTCATTCTGGACTTGAAGAAAAGTCAATAGACGTCGCATATTAAAAATAAAAATGGATAAAATTTATCCAAGACACTATCTAGATAGCATTTAGTTCGGGTTTGAATCTTGCAATCGTGTATAGAGTAGCCAATAAAAATATGAAATAAATTAACATAATGTTGGTAGTTCTTAGTCGAAGTACGATAGAGTTAAAATATGGATAGGACACGGTAGACCTCAGCCCCGGAAAGGCGTAGGTCCTGGGTTTGAGTCCTAGATGTGACCGTATCTTTTTCTGATGTTTCTGTTTTCAGATTATCGATTGTGTTTCGCCAATGTTGTCTTCAATTAATAAAAATATTTCAATTTGAAGTTTTACTCATTAAGTTAAAAATAAAAAATAAATTAGAAATCATGTTACGAGTTATATCGCATTTTTTCATCACTAGCACACGGTGTATTCATGAAACTAAATTTAAAAAATATGTCTACGTTTTATTACTCTATAGGCAAGGGGAGAGCGCTTCTCGCGGGTTCATATTTTGAATACGTGATTTTTAAGTGATTGCATGTGGAAGGCGCAAAGGTTTCAAACGCGCGATTGGAAAACTTGTTACCGAAAACACTTCATCTGCAAAGGGTCTAATACTTTGACACTACCTTCTTTTGACCTATGGTCTTTCGTCTCGGGATAGATGACCAGTATAAAGCCCACCACCTCCTATCCGCCCCACACTCTCTTAAGACCTCAATCCCGCTATTCAATTGAGAAACAATTGTGAGCTTATCTTGGATCTCAAGCAAGCCTAAACGACTTGCTAGTCGGTGTGAGTTAGGCAGTTTCCTTTATATTCGTTAACTTACTATATGGCATGGTGTATATTGTGAAAAGCCTTTTACATGGCAACCTTTATCACAAAACACGTGATTTAATGGAGGTTTCTAGATTCTACCCCGATAATTAACTTTATACGTACGTAAGTAAATCGGATTTAAGATTTAGGTGACTGGTCTCATATAATTAATATAAGCAAATAAAGATTATGAGTTCTGGGAGTTTGTTAATAAGAATTCTCAAGTTCTATTTCCGTTTTCTGAAATTTGTGACGCGTTCATATTTTAATAAAATTTTCTTCTCGTGTACTGTCTGATGTCCGACGTCGACATCAGACAGTACACGAAACTGGTTTTTTGTTCAAATACATTCTTTAAATACATTCACAATTTCTGATTAATATTTTTGCTTTAAAACAGTTCTCATTTCGTAGATAAACTGTATTTTAATATTACGATAACAAAAGTATATTGTCAGACTAATAGATAAATTTAAACTCATGGGGTTTCACACTACTAGGGACATCTAGAGACAGGTCTACATGTTGTATTAGGTTGCCGAGTTTAACCTGTCAAGTTTTCAATTTAGAAGTTGGACAAGGTTACAGTTTTTTTTTAAATTTTAACAGTGGTGAATAATTGATTTTCTCATAAATATAATAATCAAGGTGAATCATAGGGGATCTTTTCTCCATCATTTAAAAAAATCCACCTCTGTGGTAAAATAGTCAATGATACGTACTGACTACTGACATATTGTCACAAGGAACACCCAAGCACAGGATGAATGATGAATGGATGATACGTGCCCCTCAGACGGAAGCAAATGGTGAAATGAATGAAATTACAAAAAATCTCAGCTTTATCCAGCATTATCCAACTTATTTCTTTGCTTGAATGCCCAATCAAGGAAACGACAAATAACAAGAGAGATTTCATTCCACGAGCTTTTGTTCTTATTCTACAGAATATTCCCCTTTTGTTTCATGATGCGACCTAGGTTCAAATCCTATGAAAATTTACGACAATTTTGCTGTTGAAGTGGATAACAGTTTGAGCATTCAATTCAAAATTGAAAAACTTTTTTTTTCTTTTCAAAATCAAAATGATGCCATTCTGTAAAGACTCTTAACTGTTGGGATTACTTCCCACGTATGTGCTTCGAGGTAGTTCTTATTACAAGAACGTAGGTTGGTACTAATGATGTGTAAAACCTACATACAGTACAAACCTACCTTATGTACGTCAGAGTCATGGCTCCACAATACAAGGTGGGGAAGGGAGATCTATTCAGTTCTAGTCACTAAATACATCATGTCTGACTCTGTGTGATGCAACTTAAATTTGTAGAAAATAAAATACGTATCAAAGTATTTTACAATTTTTATTATTTTCTATAAATTTCACATTACAATATGATTAGGTACATTATAACGACCACCATACTGCCAATGCCCGTATCATGGCAGACGTGTATAAGCTATGCTATAATTAATAACAAGAATTGTAAATGTAGACACAAAAATGGAAACAATATTTAAAATACATACATAAATCCCAATAAAATTCGATTCCACGACAACTCAACAAAGTGGCATTTCAACATTCTATTGAAGGGACATTAAAAGTTACGATAAAATTTTTAAAAATAGCCTAACCTATCATAACTTAACCTATTTAACCTATTTTCAAAATATTTTTATCATCACTTTTAATGACTTTTCAAAGGAGGTGTGAATTAAATTAAAGTTAGATTAAATTTAACTTTAATTTCTAGATGAATATTGCATTTTTGCATCATTTCAGGAGCATTTTTGATACTTCTGTCGAGTATCCCATTTTCCAAAAAGTCGCTAATTAAGCGTTCTGAAAGAAGAAGAAGATGTTTTGAAAGAAAGCTATGTATAATATATATATATATGAATGTTAGGGGGAGCGCTAATAAAAAAACGCGTTTAATTGTGGGCGTTAGCGAAGATATGTTTTAATAAAATATGCATTTTTAAAATGGAGCAAAAAATCTAAAGTAACAATTTAAATAAACTCTGTGAATTTGTTCATACCTATGACATGATTAATAATAGAAACAAACGTGTTTTTTTATCATTTTCAGAGCATAGTTTGTGTTTTCATTCGAGAAAATTTTATTACTTTTTCATCTCGACAAATATATAAATATTTTGTTAAAAAATATATATATTTAAGATCTTCAAAACAAGTGTTCGGGAGACGTATGTTAAGCATCAGTAGAAATTCGGAACGCGGGGTCCTAATGTACCTATCACTTTTTTTCTGAATGTGCATGTTATAACAAAACTTGCACAATGTTAAACATTAAAATGCCTATCTGCATACTACAATAAAAATACAACAAAAATATTAAAATGCGTATCTGCATACTAAAGTTAGTGTTTAAAAACTTTAATTAGATTTTTTGCACAGTTTGCTCGCAGCTCGTACATGGAACTATGTCCGGCTATCAACTCTGTGTTAGCTCTTGGAGTTACGGGTCCTCATAGCCCATTTTGCGGAAGGTCATTTATCTCTATCATCGTGTTTTAATTAATATTCTGTCATCAACCCCTCGTAGTAGAGAATTCGAAGTAGGTGTGCACGGGGCTCAAACATTGTACAAATTCCACTCGGGATAAAAATGACTCGGAGCCTAGTTATATTCAGTACCAACCTGCAGTCGCGTAAAAATTATGATTTTTTTTCTACATGAATATGCTTATGCTCACTCCACGATGCTCAGACTACAGTCACTAAAAATAATATGGGCATATTATAATCGATATTGTCAAATAAACCCGACTAAAGTGCAATTCTGGACAAGTTTTTTCATCGTAGGTACATCTAGTTAACTTAAAAATTCAATATCTGTTTTTTTTTGTGTAGAAATAAGATCTATGTATGATATTACATATGTACCGATTCTTAAGAAAACTTATGTAAAATCACACAAGACCTTTAAACCTCTGTACCCCAGATAGTCAATGATTTGATACCTGTTCATGAAAGAATTTCGAAAAAAGAAAAAAAAATCACATATTTCAAAAGTTAATCTCTTCAGTTCTTAGAGATTATTATTATACCGTAGTTTATTATACCATTGTTTCTGTAATCCGAACCTTCATTAATCCGAACCACCGTGTGACGGATGGGTGGAAAATACAAGACATTAACCATTGAAAAAATTTATTAAATGATAAATGATAAAGGATAATACCAAATCTAAAACAATCCGCTTAAGACGGATTTTAAAAGTTCCAATGTGAGAAAAGTACTGACTCCAGCAAATAAATACTATTTTCAGTTAGTATCGTCGCATGCATATTATGGAAAGCATACAATAAGTTACCAAGCAATGTAACCACAAGGTAGCACAAATTTCAGTTAATAAATACGGTAAAACTATATTTTACCCGGAAAAGGAAAAGTTTTATACGAAATAATAGATTTACAACCATTGCAATAGATTTGCAACCGACTGAACGGTCGCAAGCCCAATGCCCACAGATACTGGATGGCTTTGCATGAATCTATGATGTATAAATATTCTGAGAAATAAATCAATCCATCCACTCGAATTGGACGATCGACGTTTATGTAAACTAAACGTCCGGGTATTATTTTCCATAGACCTGCCATAGGCTGTCAACTGCAGGTAATGACGTCCATTCGGCAGCCACGCAGGCATGCATAAGCAATTGGCCATTGGATATGGGGCTATGCAATCCACTGCATGTGACGCAATGTTCCATTCAATTTCATTCATTGTGCATTATGCAGGACCTAATCGACTGGGGGGTGCAATAGACGGTGAGGAAGGGTTGCATTAGAAAAGAGGAAAATAGTTTTAATAATCATAACTTCAATATATGTAGATATACTGAACTAAAAATTTAGTAAAGGCGATAAATACTTGGGCAATACCTCTATTAACTTACTCATTTGGCATAATTAAATGGTCTAATACAGATTTAGATAGCTTAGAACGATTAATTAGAACTACGTTAACAAAATTTCATTCCCATCACCCAAATTCAGCTATAGAACGAATTAATTTACCGAGAAATTTAGGAGGTAGAGGTATAGTCAAAATAACATCTTTAAAACATAATCAGGTAGAAATGCTAAGAAATTTTTTCCATAGGAAAGCTGATAGTTCAGAAATGCATAAAATAATTTGCAATGCAGATAGAAATATTTCGCCATTAAATTTATACGACGAGAATGCCAGCATTCTTATAAATACCAACCAGGAATTATTAGATTCCTGGTCAAATAAAATTCTTCACGCAAAACACTTCAATTATCTCAACCAAACATATGTTGACAAATTTTCGTCAAACAAATGGTTGAGTATTGGAGAGTTGAGCGCAGAAATAGAAGCCTTTATGCTTGCTATTCAAGATAAGAGTCATTAATACTAAAAATTATAGGAAGCATATCATCAAAGATGCAAATCAAATTTATGATTTATGTAGAAAATGTTTGGCTTTTCCGGAAACTATAGAACATATTATATCGGGATGTTCTGTATTAGCGCCGTCCGAGTATACATTTAGGCACAATCAAGTTTTAAAAATAATTCACCAAAGTTTGGTAATTAAACATAACTTTATTGACTGCCGTAATGTACCATATTATGAATATGAACCAAATTCATTTTTGGAAAATGAATTTTATAAAATTTATTATGATAAAACTATATTGACAGACAGAACAATTAGTCATAATAGACCCGATATAGTTTTACATGACAAAATTAAGAAAATAACTTATATCATTGATGTCGCTATTCCAAGTTCTTGTAATATTCAGAAAACTGTTTCTGAAAAAATAAGAAAATATACAGATTTAGGAAATGAGATTAAAAGAATTTGGCATTCTCAGACTATAAAAATATTACCATTTGTTATTTCGGCTACTGGCATTATACCTAGCTCTCTCATTCAAAATTTAGGCGTATTAGATTTGTCAAAAAATTTATTCATAAAAATGCAAAAGTCGGTTATTTTAAATACATGTAGGATTACGAAAGATTTTTTAAATATTTATATTGAGGGATCAGTAGGATTTATCGGACCAGTTAGGATTTCATCAGAGCCGAACCCTCTGATATGAAAATATCTGGAGTCGGTGAAATATTTTCCCATTATGTTTCTGGTGGATTGACGTATTGTTCTTGTTTTGTTTTGTATTTATTATCTTATATAGTGCACTTACATTGCGTGAATTTACTAGATATTCATTTGTGGAAAAGTGTGTGGAAGGGTTTAGTCTTTCATTTGGGAAAGATTCAACCCGGACATAAAATCTGGAGCACCGTAATAAAAAAAAATTAAAAAAAGTAGATATACTGAACACGTAAGGCATTTACATTGAATAACAAATGCTTGTTATGGATAAAACTATTATACTGATTGCGTGTAGATGAAACAAAATAAAGATGCATTTATTGTGAAAAAACGGCGTTATGGTACTGTTAAATAAAGGGCACTGCTTTGGTGTCCAATCACATATTTTATTTCTTTTCATAATAATTCAAAACAGTGGGATCCTTCGGTCAAGCTGTTGACAATGAGTTGCAAATTTGAAGATGAAAATTTGGTCTTAAAACTAAGGAAATGTGGTGGAGATGATAAAACAGGAATCTACATGATGGCTCTTTTTTATGAAGCAAAAAATTGTTACTAAGGTGACAGTTATAATGGTTATAGTAAAATAGGAATAAATTAATATTTAAAATAAATTGAGTCATAGGGACATGTGTTGGCATCTTAAATTAAACAGGTACGATGAAAATAAAATAAATTTCATGACTGTGATTAAAAAAAATTTTAACTTTATCATTTTCGAAAATAATCTTAATTGAAACAAAAAAAAAATCATTTTCACAATAATCGTAAATAATTCAGTATGGTTCAAACGTCTGTAGCTCCTGGACACACTGACCCCCAGATTCCTACCCACCCCTCATACCTTTTTGCTTCTCGCAACTTCCACTCCTTCCTTTTCCTAAAAAGACCCTCTGTATATATTTTTGCTTAGGTCTTCTGTATGGAATTAATGTTAAAAAAATCATTATATTGAGCAACAATCCATATACACCACAAGAAAGCTTTTTCGATTTGAAAAAAATTATTAAATAAAAGTTTGCAATCTTTTTGATAAATAATTTCAAAATACTTAACAATGATAATTACATTACGGCCTGCGTGGTCGAAATAATATATAGTATATTTGCATCACGTTCCAGAGTGGAGGATACTCTCAGTGTAGCCCTGGTGTAAGACCACCATTCAGAATTGAAGCATTGTTTGAAATGGCTTTAGCCGTGTTTGGTGACCAGATCTGAATAGCCAGGTACCTCCCCTCCTTCATCTCCCCCATCTCCTTCCCCTCTCCACTACCTTCAGCCTCACAACATATCGACCGGAACAGCTGGGACTATTATGAGGTATTCAGATAAAAAACAAAAAAAAAATATATATATATATACTCTCATCGTTCACTAAATGCAATCCTTTGCAGTTTTATCATCTTATGTTCGCATGTTGTGAATTGATACGCCAATGGAAATGGGAAAACTGATTTGTGTTGACAGTCCTCGTCCGGAAAATGCTGACGAGCATATTTGACGAGCAATTTTAAAGGACATAACGAGACATGTTGACATTTTTAAGTACACTAGAATGTACCTTCATTGGGTAAGTATACTTACTTTTTATACGTATGAACGATGACGGTGGTTTGTCGTCTAATGCGGATATTATTTGCAGAAGATATTTTATAAATGTTTTTTTTAGGTACCAATCTTGTGTAGCTTTCTGTATTTTATTGAAATTTATTATTATTTAATAAGCAGGCAGTATTCCACTGATAAGCTGATATCTAATTTAATAATAATTGGGTTAGTTTAACATTTATGGAATATTTTTAGTTTTAGGATTCTAAGCGTCCACAATTCGGAAGCTTCTATTTTCCTCTTGATTTTGTCTTAAACTTTCCAATAATAGGAAAGATATTTTTTTTAAATTACATTAGCTCCACCCAGGAGGCCCTGAGGAAAAAATCCCTGAAGGCCTATGTCATCATTGGGGATACTGTGTGAAGGGTATTTTTATGGAAAGGAAGGAGAAGAAGTTCTGGGAAGGAAAAAGGTATGATGGGTGGATAGCATTCTGGAGGTCAATTTGTCCAGGGCTTATAGACCTACGAATCCATCCCTCCCACTGGAAAAGTATTGGTTAGGTCTCCTTCAACCAGTCTTTCCCGATCCGTAAGTGGACAAACGCATTCGCCTCCAAAACCTAGACAAACCATATCGCGTGAATCATCAAACGTAGCGAACCACGTGGGGTGACGACCAATGGCGGGGGTGTTAATACTCGTAATTGCCTTCCAAACTGAAATCAACGATTAACGAACCATTCTAATGATTCTGACACACATGCTCATAAATGAGCATGATCGTTACCCCTTCCACCCGCGAATCAATGAGCATGCTCACAAATCACCAGCTGGTTAATTTGTGAGCATGCTCATTTGGGCGTGACACTCATGCTACTATGTATCATTTGCTCATTAGTAGCAATGGACATAGGTGTCCGTAGCTTTTTTCTCATATTTGGGGTTTTCAAATAATTTGTTGGCCTTAATAAAGGTACCCATAGCCGAACGCGAGAACCTTTATTTCTGGAGATAAGTCCATTTCCATAAAACTCAGGTTGGATTATTAAATTTCGAATTTTTTGTTAATTACCACTTCAACAATCTGTGGCCGCGACTTTTCTTCTGCTTATAATAAAATATTGATTAATTTTCCATAACAATGAAGTGTTAGTTACTGCTTTCGTTCATTTATACACGATAATTATTTTTTAAGATTTTGGTTCGGAAAAGGCTGTTTCTTTCAGTTTCAAATGTGAAGACAATATATTATGGTCAAATCATTTATAAGTGATTATGGCCATTTAGTGATTCAATCACCATAAGAGTGCTTAGTCTCAACCCTTAGCTTTGAGAAATCAATCAAACGCTAATTTTTCCCATCCTCTATACTCTATTTTTTTAACAGGCCTCTCAAAATGCCTAAATTTTCCAATCTCGGGTGACATAAAATTTTTCCATGATGTCGCTTGGGGTTTCCATTTCTATTCCGAAGCTTCAGACGATCGATACAAGCCTCCAGATCTCAAGTGTTAATCCAAAAAAGGACTATTATCTGTTGAAAAAATATCCTACTTGATATTTTCCTTCGACAACTATGAAACGCGGGAGTTTTTCCCCGTACTCCAATGCGGGCAGAGACATATACGTGATCTTTCGTACTACATCTAAACGTAAATCTAATCGTAAACCTACCTATAAGTTGTGCATATAAAAAATCTAATTTCCCTAACAATCTAAAACCTTACCAATTACCATTCTATCCTCAAGACTCTTGGGGATTCTCGAGATTTCCCATGGGGAAAAAAAATATTAATGCAGAAAATGATCACAGGCCACTAAGGGAACGCTACCCTTTATTACATATTCAAATAATAATGACTCAGATAAATCAATTTCTCCCTTTTACGCATAATAAAACTCAATGAAATGAAAATCGGATAAAAAAATGTGACATTTCAAAGCATCATTAACTCGACAAAATTGTATTTGTGATAAAATCATCCTCTTTGATGTGGATTTTACATTTAGTCGGAGAGAGATCTCGTTTTCAAAGGTTATTTTTTTCGTATTTCTGTACTACATCATTATAATTTTAGATTCAATACTTAAATTAATTTTTTTTAAAAGAGATAGGGTTATTCGTGTGGGTTTGTATGAAAATGTTGGTTTTTAAATAAAATTCGTTCAAAATATTCATCTTCTCTGAAATACCAAATTGCGTGACACATTTTTGATTTTTTTTCATACCTATTTATTTCACCGGTGAATTAACACCTTCCCAGCAGTGTTCATTTTAACATATCACACATCACTGCCTAGTAGGAAAGTGCGAATGTATTCAGTAAACACACCCAAACTGAACCGCAAGAGAAATGCGAAATCAAAAATCTGTTTGAACCAGCACAATTTCTGTAAAGGCAAGTTCTGATGACATGGAAACGCGATGAATTTTAGATTAACAAATTTACATCTAGAACTGTCCACTGATTTGACTCTCACAACATAAGACAAAGATATTTTATTTGAATAGGAAAAAAAATCTAAAAAACAACCATCAAATCGTTATGTAGTAGCTAATGCTGCACTAGTATCCACGTATCTACTAGAGTGGGTTGAAAAGTAATGTACACATGTTTGTAAAACACGAACAAAAACAAATAGCAAGATCGGGAAAAAAATATATTGAAGTACAATTTTTAGCTTTAAAATCATATATTTATTTTTGAAAATAGTCACCGTTAAAGATAACGCATTTCTCCCAACGTGTAACAAGTTTTTTCATTACGTAACTGAAAAAATCTTCCGACATTCCTTAAGAGGCGGTTCTCCGAATTTCGATCGATTTCTTGCAAACCTCCCTTAAACATTTGAAGTTTTTAGGCTCTTAAAAAAATACATGTTATTCTTGAAGATAATATCTAGACATTTATCGCGCCAAAACGCAAATTATATAAAATTCCCTCGATAGAAAAAAATCGCAAAGTATGCTCCAAAAATGATTATAAACACGTTTGTTTCGGTTATTTTACAAGTTATATGTATGAAAAAATTCACAGCGTTTCTTTAAATAAAATTAAAGACAATTATCGCAAGATTTTTGCTCTATTTTTAACGAGTCGTGTTTTATTAAAGATTTTCATGATTTTTGCATCAATTTTATAGCTGTAAATGTTAGCGCGCTCTTCTATCATTCGTAATTTCATATCTCTCCATCTTCTTCTTTTTGGGGCCGGGAACTGAGCCTTAAACCCAGGACTTGACAGCTGCCGTCATCTCATCGTCCGAGATGTAATAATTACCCTTGAGGTGTCTCTTGAGTAGAGGAAAAAAATAAAATTCGCAAGGCGGAAGATCGGGCGAGTGAGAAGGATTTGGAATCGGTTCAAACTTCAGGTTTTGCAAAATTAAAATTTTGCAAAACCTGAATTGTTCTCGTGTGTGAAAGGGCGTCGTACCCATCGTCTACAGATTTTACTGTATCCTAATTGTTCAACAATGAAGCCGAAACCTTCCTTGGATATTTCAAAATGATTTGTGATACGCTTTTGAGTATTTCGCCGGTCATTTCTAATCAAATCGTTGACGAGTTTGGATTGTTTATTGACTGTATCAATGATCGGACGTCCGCTGCGTGTTTCATCAACAATTATTGCTTTTCCAGGCTCACAATCATGAAATTTTACTACCCATCGATTAACAGTAGACTTATCAATAGTATCGTCATCATAAACATCCTTTAAACGACGATAAATCTCAGTAAGAGTCACTTTTTCAGCAGTTGAAAATTCAATAACAGCGTGCCGTTTACCTTGCGTTTACATAACACTAAAACACGTCTCCATACTTCCGTTTCTCAAAATACGCTTGATGAATTCAATGACCTCAAACTTGCGCGTACGTATAGAGGAGGAATGTCACTTCCATATTCCACCTAGCGCGCTTCTGAAGGTCATTTGGTTCGCGCTGTACAAGCATGTGTGCATTACTTATCAGTCTACCCTCGTATGTATTTATTATGTTTATAATAGAAATATAATTCAATATTTATATCATTCGGAACTTTTCAATAGTAACCGGAACTATTAGGTCAGAATCCAACAATGCTACTTTTAAAATAAAGAAATGTTGCTTGTACAATACTGGAGAACTTTGCCATCGGAGGATTGAACCCGCGACGCCTATGTGCAAACCAGATATTTTGAACCAAGCGGTAATAACTTATTTGTAAGACTTCAAATTAAATCAAATATATATTTAAAATATTGTGGTTCGGCCATAGTTTATCAAAGACAGTAAATAGCCTTAAATGCCGATTTAGCTGTTACATTAATAACTACTAAAATGCGTGTAAAAATTACCAATAACATTACTAAACTTGATTTTCTTTCAATTAAAAAAAAGAGTTGAAACCCAATAACAATAAATATATTTTTCTAAGACGTTCATAAAACTTCTTTAAGAACATTAATTTAATAAAAGCTGCTTCGTGCAAGGGTATGAAACCGTATTTAAAGAAATGTGGGTGTTATTCAAAATTCAATATATTCATGGAGAATTTTCCATTATGAAATTCTGAATGCCTCACATGAATAAATAATGACGTACCTATTATACAAACCGAGGCGCGAAGGCTTCAGTCTCCAGTGACCTAATATTTCAGGCTGTATTTATCAACTGTGCACTTTCTTAACATTTTCAGATTCAAATTATATGAAAATTTTCAGAATTTCTCCATTTGCCTTTTTTACAAAAACAAGAGGATTTTAAAAAAATTTAATATGACGTATTTTGATTTAAACTTACTTAGGTTATTTTAACTATGAAATACTCGTACCTACATAATCTGCTCGTGTTCTACAAAAACCATTTGAGAATGGTGAGTATTATGAAATTTGTACTGCTTTTTCTGGTTGGATTTTAGATGTTATAAAAAGTATTTTCAATTTCATTATCAAAGAAACTATTTTCTCATGCCTTAAAATATGAATTCAACAGAAAAAAAAATGTTATTTCGTACGTAATATTAAAGCACGCAGCAGAGCGGGTCGGATTATAACTACTTGTATTTGGAATGGTTAATCCGTTGAACAGTTTTTAATTTAAAAATTCTCTTATATTTTCATAAAACGTAATGCTGGTAAAAGAAATCTCGTTGTAAAATGTCATCCACGAGAACTTTCCGTGCTTCGGTTTCTTCCGCTTTTCCTGAAGGGCTGGCAACACAAGCAGTATTTACAAGTTACAACCACGTCAACATCAGTCGGATCTTTAGACATTTTAAAAATGAAATGGATTACATTTCTAAAGGCTTCACTTTTATTTCAATTTCCTTTGCAAAACCTCCCGCTCCGGTGCGGAATCCATGGAAATGTGTAACAAAACTTCTCAAAGGGTTGAGCTTTGGCTGACTGTAAAGTTTGCCGCTTGAGGGCAGATTAAATGGGAGTATTTACCTTTCGCAGCTTTTGGTGAAACCTGCTAATTAAAATGTTTTCGCATTCCTTTCACTCCCAGTTTGCAGCTCTATCCCCTTCACGTGGCTTGCTCTAATAGAAAGCATTCAAACTTTTAAACGTCTAAAAACATGCATGTTTTTACGATTGCCAACAAATTATTTTTCTGTAAATACCAACGTTACTTTTTACAAATTTAATCAAACGTTCATCTGGAAAACATGGTGCGGGCGTAGAATGTTGGATATATTTTGTGAATGCTCTGACGGGTATGGAATTCATTTCCGGTTTCTGTGATGCATGCGATATTACAAAATTATATCTATTAATAAAAAATTTACCTTGAATGGGAAAATATATTTCGTTCTTCTGTAAAAAGGCATCATTCCGGAAGGAACATATAAACATTTATTAAATCAATAAATGGAGAATTGGGTCTTACGAGAATCTTAGTTAGTCATTAAAATAAAATAAAACTATTTCTCTAATTTTATAATTAAAGTACATACAGTAAGTAATTTAAAACACAGTGACTGTTTATTGGAGTACCGTTATTTATAACAATACTTCGGAGCTGGCTGAAAGCTAGGTTTGGTCTGCGGAGCTCTTGAACCATTCCTGAACTATAATGACTCCGCACGTTTACCTTCGCTCGCCTTCGGCACAACTCGGTAACGAGGCCATGCGACCCGAATAGACCACAGATATCTAAAGTAATGTAGACACTCAATCATAGACTAATATGATACGTTACAGATTCTGGGAAAACGTGACTACTGTGAGGAATTGAACTGAGAGATTTATATAATTAGACTGAAGGAACTGTTGGCGACTTCTGGTAGGAGATGTACTCTAAGATGAAGATAAATAATAAGTGATAAAACAATGATAAATTCAACAGCATACCGCATAAAGTGTTGCCGTTGGGAACTACTTCATTTTTCGACCGGTCAATGGCTGAGAGGGCATCGCGTTTGGGTCCTACCCCCGCTGTTTGATTCGTGTGTTTTCGTAGCGTGTTTCATTCCTCGGCTGACTCGGAAGTCCTCCATCACGTCACAAGCAACATTTTCCGCTTACTGTGGTGGTAGAAGGGGATTTTCAAACATTGTTGGGTTATTCGTAACCCGGGAATGTATGTCTTTCTTTTTAAAATAAAAAAAAAACACTTGTAATTTTTTTTTACATTAGCTCCTGAAGTAAATAATTTTGCTTAGGGCTAATGTCATCTTAGGGGATGCTATGTGGAGGGTCTTTTTAAGGAAGGGAAGGATAGGAAAGTGACGGACGTATGAATCTATTCCTCCAACTGCGGTGACATGCGATGGGTCGACAGAGTCCGGCTGGAAAGGTCGATAGGCCTCCCTCATCCAGTCTCTCTCGATCCGGCCCACCACGCAGCAGGTGATCAGGCACATCCGCTGCCAAGACCTGGACAAACCTCGCCCCACGAACCCGGGCACCCCTGCTAAGTCAGCAAACGTAGCGAGCATTTGGGGTGACCTATGGTTCCCGGGTTCCCGGGGCGGCGGTACTCACACCCGCCTCCGAAATTGAAAGTTGTGAGGATAATAATTGCGCAATTTAAAGGCAAACTGAAAAGGTATCCTATAACAACCCGATACTAATGGATAATCAACAGTCTGTTATTGTTGATGTTGATGAACAAGGTGAGATTCTAAAATATTGAACTTATTCAATGCCTCAAGGTTCATAATTTCAATCAATTTGAACTTTAACACTTTGTAACCTACTTCTCCGTGATACGCTTTGTAGATGCTTTTGCTCGATGCCGCCGTACTTGGTAAATCAATTGAAAATTATCTTAATATAATTAAATAAGGTGGAGGAGGGCTTGGTCCAGGAAGTTTATCATTATCTTTATGGCGTGGACTTCGTGCGAGACAAATCCTAAATTAGAGGGCGCGCGTTGTAAGGTGTACATATTTATGTCTTCAACGGGTAAAGGTACTTTTACCTCACTTCTCGTCTTGGGAAATGTGGGATATGCAGTGAATTACTGAATTATGCTGTGGTGTAGCAACTGCATGGGTATTTACCCGAATAATCAATTTCACAAAGTTCCATTCCCTAATAACCGGTAAAATAATAAACCTTTTAAATTCGTTACAATGTTATCGTATTCGATGGTTTCAACGGCTGCGTCACAGCTGAATTAAAATGTATTTGGAGTGGTGAGAACCATAATTTACCTCGAATCTGTAGTTGTGTCGCAAAACGTCCTACTTACAAATGCTACTAAAATCTCCAAATACTCGGTGCGGTAAGTATGTACTTAAAATCGAAGCTCTTCTCGAGAAGCACCATATCCAATCTTCATAAAACAAGCCAGTGCTTAGCTTAGCTTAGCTGACAAAGAATGACAAAACTATTTGACTAATTTGAATTCTGTAAAAAGGAGTATTTCAAGAAGAATCTTAGAAGTCGCTAAAGAAATTGGCGTCTGGAGGATAAAATCAAACAATTATCTGTTAAAAAGTATAACTATTCAACTGTTTGAAATATACCTATTTATAGTTTTAAAAATATATAAATAAATTTTTAATTAATTTAACCCCTAATTAGGCGCATTAAGAAAATCACACAATTAGTCGCATGGGGTCACTACTGACCCCAAAGATATAAAGGAAAATGGAGTGAAAGAAATAAATACAACGAATTTTGTATTATCAAAAATATTAAAACACTTTTTTTATAATAAACATCAAGAAACAAAAGCATAACTTTGACTTTAAACAATTAAAATATTAAAACAGCTTCTAATCTCTCTATAACTACTAATTTTTGGTATAGCCGTGATCAACTTTAAAAAAAAAAATGTATATTCAGACTCGTAAGCAGATTCATCAATTCTGCATCCAATGCAGTAAGCCCTGAAGTGTTCCTGACAAATAAATTTACCACACTTTTGGCACTTTTGGTATAAAAATTGTTACGTAATTTGATATAAAAATTGTCACGTAATTGGTCGCATGGGGTCAGCATCCAAGAGAGCAGCGATAAGTGCATGCTTGATGGCTTTCTATCCGCGACTGATTTGCATACATACCTAACGGGAAGGTAGGAAGCTAGAAATAGCGCTGTCGCATTCCAAACACTATATTAGATAATATAATATACACAACATATTTTGTTTTAAATTTGAAACGTGCGCCTAATTAAGGATTAAACGGGTAAATCACCAATTATCAAATATTGTATCCAAAAGTTACCGTGTCAAATAAATAAAAAAATATCTCATTGAAGAAGATAACACTAGTAATCTAAACGAAAACATGAAAGAGAACAAAACACAGAAAAATAGAAAAAGATAATGGTCGTAACTGGGACTCGAACCCACAACCTCTCGTCTAACCGGGTAACAATTAACGTCTCGGTTAGACGAGAGGTTCGAGAGGAGAATAATAGTTACAGAAACCTTTCGTCCAATCGTCGATTAGTACTGATACTAAAATGCGTACTGTTGAGAGAAAATATGAAAAGAGGTGTTTATCTCTGTCTACGGAAAAGCACAATACCTGATATATTTAATACTGCGTGTATTTATTCGATTACGCAAACAAAATAAACCTTCCTTACAAACATTTTCGATATTCTTTGAATATTTTCTTTAGCGCGATCAAGAGCGAAAGCTGTGGGAAAGAATTTTTTATTTGGAAATTCGTTTAGAAATTCAAAAAGCGTCCCAGTTCACATTAAATTCCATCCGGCGGGATCATAATAATATAACCTGGAGGCTGGAGTTTGTATATCCCTAGGACTGTGTGGAAATATTATCCCGCACATATTTCCTTCAACATTGCCAAAAACATACGCATTTGGCGCTTTTCGCGTCCGAAATTGTTCACATCGTTATAAAAAATGCAGTGGGTTGTGGAATAATTATTATATTGATGGCGTCCAAAATTTAATAGCCTATCATTTGGTTTTTTGAAATCTAGATGCTTTGAAGTACAGTACGTGAACGGCGAAATATTTAGATTGAATTTTATTAAAATGTTTCCAGATAAATCGTATTGTAAATCGTCATCTATGGCATATTTCAAAGATACATGATAATATACTTAAATCTTCAGATTTAAAAATCGACCCGTAAGATATATCGTGAAAAGTTCAAGTCAATGGTCTTTCTGGTCCCTAGCTTAGTTCCTGAGATTGTATTATTGTTTTTCTATCATGTGTATTATTTCATGTATTATACTATTATGATGTACTTTAACTGCTACTTACTTCATTTACAATAACACTTTTTTTCTAAAACATGCGAATACCTCAGCACAGGTTCTCCTAACAAACATTGAAAAAAGTAAAAATATTATAATTAAACATTTTCAAACCTACCGTTACCGATTAATTTACTCTCTACTCCTATGTTGTTTAACCTGTATGTACGAGAAATAAATAAATAAACAAAATATTACGATTGAAAATTTATATGCTTTTCAATAATAGTTTTTTTTTTCCTAATTTATTTGAATCGCTCCCGTTCACCGATGAATTAACATACAACGTTGAATATAAAACGTTGAGAATATTTCCTTTAGCATCTCGTTAATAATTATTATAATACTTCATTATAAAACATTGTGCATTCACAAATACATTGAAAAAAATTGTAGGATTTTTTCAAAGAATTTACTGGTAAATGGTTTATTGCAATCCTTAATAGCGTAATGATGATAAGTTTCCATCCAAATGTATGTGGACTGGTATCGATCTACCAAGAACTGCTGTGTTTATAATGCATATAATTTGAGTGCATATCACGTAGGCCATTATGAACATAAATGCACTGTAATATAATTAATTTTACACACATAATATTAAAATCCAATGCAAATTGAGCCATGAAAATAATATTAACGTGTTCAGAGTACCGTACAAGTAAAGCGCTCATCATTGATAAAGTAATCTAATAAAGCCATTAAAATTCCCTACCCAGCTTACATTAGATGCAATAATAATTGTTTATTATACCGGATTAATAATAAGCCGCCATTGGAATATTTAATATAAATAATTAAGTTTTAACTGAACACACGAAATTAATACAAGGATACTTATTACTTGATTTAGCCTTGCTCTAGCCATTACCGGGAACGTATCTCCTTCCTGTCTTTTCAATGTTTCCTGTATGGTGTAGGTATAATAAGGCCAGGACCTGTCAATTTTTCTCTTCGCTTCAATCCTCAATCGCTTCATTTCTGTTGTGGTTTTCTATACTGGCCTATACTCTTCTGACTAGAGCTTAGCGGGGTTTTGCACAATAAATATTTCGTCTTACTTCGTCGCCTGGCCAGTTATCTATTCCCATTTTAGTTATGCCAATCTTTGATGTAAGTAGGAATAGCTTAAGCGCACTTTTTGGTAGGTAGTAGAGGCACCTACGTCTACTACCTTTATCTCCATCGTACTTTGGGCGAATTTAATTTTAAGGGCAGTGATCTTAATAAAAGCTCTATGCAATGTTTAACAATAGGCATAAACATTGTTTGGTAAAGGGAGACTAGAAATGGTCTATTTGAGCGCAGAAGTGGTTTTTATTTATTTCGTTAATAATTATATAAGAAAGCAAATAAGCTAATCAAAGAAAAAATTTACAATTGATCTTAGCCATAAAATAGGTTTTCTAATAAAATAATCATAATACAGTAGTTTACGATTATATTTTTTATTAACCCCTTACGCTCAGGTTTTTCAGAACAACTCGAGAAGGTCTCATAGAAAAAGTTGTGTCTCCTTTCCTTTCATAGTGAGAAACATGATATAAACGGTGTTAGGAAGATAAAAAACCACACTATATACCTACTCAAATTTAAAAGTTAAGGCGATCCAATAATACGGGAAAAAATCAAAATCGGAATTCACCCCCCTTTATGGGAGTAGTTTAAAAATACTTGAGAAAAAGCTCTCGGAAAGGTTGGAATAGGTTTTTGAGAAATTCTTTTTACAGGTTGATTTCGTAAATGCCTGTAAAAAACATTAATTCCTTTTTACGCATTGTTTATTGTAATAAAACGGATTTTTCAAATTGATTTCACGAAAACAAGCGACGCGGAGCCTAACACGTGTATTCTTCGCTCCGTCTGGAGGAGTATTGACAGAAAATAGGGGTGGCTGCCAGTCGTTCTTCGGTTGACGGTATAAGGTTCACTTTGATATTTCAAATTCGTCGACTGCCGTATTGTCGCCGTGTGTATTGTCGTTTGTGAAGTTCAGGCGTAAATTTTTTTTTTGCGATTATCATAAAAGAAACTAAATTTGCCACAATAAACAATAAAACCATATCCGAAAAGAGGTCTATAAATAGGAGAGTTTGGACTTCAAAGTGTTTTATATAGGCCTTATAATATTTTTTTTTCTAGGCTTATTAAAAGACTTAAATTACCGATATTTTGAAGCGCCAAGATATATTCTACACGCAGTATTTAATTGAAGCATCTATAATACTTCTAAGCGATCAAATTTTCAAAACTAAAACCTATGATTTTGGTTTATTTAGTATGGCTTCATCTTAACTACAAAAAAGTAAAATGTTCACCTTTTTGGATCCAAAGTTTCTAATTGCTAATTGAAAAAATTTATGAAACTTTGGGAATTTTTTATTAATTATTTTTACATACACGACAAAAAAGTTAGGTGACGGTAACGTTTATAATACATTTTTTTCTAATACAATGTTTGTGTGTTTTTATTTTGTTCGGTATCCTTACTTTTAGTTAGAAAAAACGTAAGGTGAGCCATTTTTAAAACTTATTTGTGTTGGCGTTTTAAATTTTTGCTTAAAAAATTATATGTTCATTTTGATTTATAAAATTCAAAAGCGTATTTCATGAAAATAAGATTTTATTTTTTGGATGCATTCAGAAATATTCCGGAATTTATTATATATATGTATAACAATTATATTTTTATTCTACCCAAGCAAAACGATATGAAAAGCTTAAATTTATCCAAAGCTTATTTTTTTATTTAAAATTTAAATCGTTATGATTTCCAGCCCTTTTAAATAATTATGTATATTAAAAAAGAAACCGTCCAAGAAAGACGAAAATAAATATCTAACAAATTCTAAAGGTCCTCAGGTAATGAAGTGAGAAGTCTATAAGTTTATATAATTATTCCTGATTACGTAACCCTATCACAATTTATATTAGATGCAACCATTAATATTATGCCGGATCAATAATTTAAGTACCTAATAATTGTCAAATCGAAACTAATTCCTCTTTAATTGAAGACACAAAATTGAAAAAGATGTATTAAAAGCTCGTAAAGCCAATGAAGTTGAACTGAATATTGAATTGTGTATTGTTTTAAAGTCAAAGTTTTAACTGCTTGCAGGTCGCACCACTTTATCTGGTTCAGTTAGCATATTACCCGCTCGGTTTCACCCATTTATAGTTTGTATTCGATATCTCCTCCCATCTCTGGACCGAAGGGGTCGTTTCAATTATTATAGTTATCGTAAAGCGAGGGGTTCGTTGGAGGGAGTCATCCCAGTACCTACTATAGATAGATATGGTACCTAAACTTCCTTCTACACTAGTGCCTTCGTAAGGTTGAGTCTTATTTTCACCCTGGCAAGTGGCGATTTGATAAGTGCATTTATATGTTTTGTTAATGCGATACGTTAGCTAAAGTACCTACCTAAACGAAAACAACCCTTAATAATGGCAATAATTTTTTTTATTATTTCCAAATATAAGAAATTAAATAATGTCTCTTGGAGTGAAGTAACCATGTTGATAGTAATTATAGATAATAAAGAAAATTTCTAATAATACGAGTATTATTTGGTTGTGGAATTTATTTGAAAGGTTTTTGGTAGTTAGATTTTTCCCTAAATTTGAATTAGCTAAAATCCTACCTAATTTTAAATTAGTGATAGGTGCTGTGAAAAGGCAAGATATTAAAATCAAGAATTAAAACTCCATGAATAACGACGTAGGTACTTAAACAGGGCCTAAATTAAGTTGTCGTAAAACCCAAAAGTAGGCAGTTATTTTACTTTACCACAGTTAATTAATGTTGGTTAAAACTTTATGACGTTCTTTATCGCCCCCTGCGTTCAAACCTATGTTCATAAAACCCTCCCCCTCCCCCTCTCCTGCAGTCGCCACCCCATCCGGTTAAAATATTCATACGGAATTCTGGGCTGCATGGTTTGCACAAAACGTTACGTGAGATTCTCCAGAGTAAACTGCTTGGAATTTATGCAATGGGAAGAATGAAAAATTTCATACCCAAAGGAAACCTCGGAAAAATCTCTTAACTTATACAAGCCAGTAAGCTACTTCGTTCTACGTTCCTTACATTAGTTCCGAAGCCATTTTTAATATATAGGAAGGTTACTTAGTACAGAAACTTGGAAATTCTTGCCCTGGGTTAAAATTGCAGCGATTCCTATCTTAAGATAAATTAAAGATATTTTTCAACTTTTGCTCATTTTAACATCACTTTTGTAAGCTCTTTTATAAACACACAAATATGAAAATGATTAGAGATTTTATACGTATATACTTACTGAACTAATGTAAAATCAACAATAAATATGCTCATTTATTTACATACCATATTTTTTATCAAAGTTTAACAATTTCATTGAGAAATTTCAGTTCACGTTCAGACATAAAATATGTGCAATGAAAACTTAATTTGACTAACTTCTTATTTGATCTAATATATTTCGTCGCTTCATATTTCTCATAGTTCCAAGTTTTTAAAATTTCTTCGTTTTATTACGGACACATTATGAACATGCATATTACGAATAAGGCAAACAGTTTCGGCACAACCGCGCCTTTCTCAGAGCACAATAAAGACACATTTTTAACTATAAAATCAGAATATTCTGACTCAGTTGAGCAAAAATTGAATTTGAGGATTAAAAAAAATGTTTTTTTTTTAATTATAAATACAATAATATTATTTAAACAGCCTACGTAGGTAATATTATATGTAGATATTGTTAAAAGTTGGCTAGATTGATCAGCTGATCATTTTGGATGCTAAAATTGTTGATTGTGAGGAACCGATTATTTCTATAGCTTTGTTTTCGCGGGATAATTACCCCAAGTGCGCTGTCAAAAAATTGTTGTCCGTTTTGACAGTTTGAGTTAACCGATTGGAAAAAGAATTGTCCAAAAATACAAATTTGACACACTGTTTTGCACACTTGAATTTACCGATTAGACAAAAGAATTGTCCAAATTGACAAATTAGATATTTTGATATTGTGGTATTGTTTGATTTGGCAAATAATAATCCAAATGGACAAATGCCGATTTTTGGCACTTGGTCTATTGGACATAAAATTATTCAAATGGAAAATTTTATAATATTTTGAACGTTGGAATTTTCCGATTAGTAAATGAAGTTTATTTTTTTATTATTTCACAAAACTGTTCATAAAGGTCCCGCAATTTATATTATTACTATCCATAAATTTAAAAAACTGTAAATATTAAAAAAAATCCATTAATATGACCCGCCACCGTATAGACCCAACCGGTTGGAAAGCATTCAGTGCTTCACTGTGAAAAGTGTGTGATACTTACTCCTGGATTATTTCAATTCTTTAGATATTTTTCATTCAATTAAAAGTTTGCTTCATGCCTATAATATAAATAAATCAAATATTATCACATATTACAAATCCAGTTAACGTTTTAGATGTGGGACGATATGTTTACGTTATAAATCCTGTCATTCCTGTGTTACATAATAAAATAATCCAAATTCGTTAAATAGAACTTCAGGAGCGATATATTATACAAAACTAGAAAGTATCTTCAAGCTTTATTTGCGACCTGGTTTCGACTTATTTTTTATTTATGTATTTTAGTGTAAAATAGATATTTAAAAACTCCATAGCTCAAAATGGATGTGTAAACTTTGCGAGCTGAAAATTGTTGCTTAGACCTAAAAATTTAGTTACCAGAGTCATACCACCTAGTTGAAATGCTTCTATACACAATAAGATTTTCAGTTAACAAATTTGCAAATGCCGTTGACTGTGAAAGAGTTTTAAAATTTTCAACACTTTTTTTGATAATAAAAAGTTTGTTAAAAAAACTGACTCTTTTTTCAAAGTTCTCTGCAAACACATCATTTCCACTGGTTCAAAACGCCACGTGTTTTTAAGCCAAAATGTTTCTGCAATACCACGGACGTAAAATAATAATTATGTTTCCTAAGTGCGAAGTGTCGAGTTTAAAACAGCCTTGTTTGAAAAGGAGCACCCCTTGTAAGAGGCCTGTAGGCTCACCTCGCACAAAGGAACGCAGAATCCGTTTCTTATCTCAGATGATAGGATGACGGCGTGATTCCGGCTTTTCATCATCAGGGGGCAAAGGGGACACCCTGTTTTGTTTTTCAGGGGTTGAGAACCGCGTGGTTCACTATTAGGAATAAAAATAATTGTATCTCGTTTACTTTCATGGTGAGAAATATGACATAAACGATATTAGAAAGAGAAAATACCGCGCTTTATATTCAAAACTAGAAATTAACGACCTCAATTTGAGGTAAAATTATGAAACTTCGTGAATTATTTATTAATATATTGTATGAAACAACAAAAGATCGAGGTAACGATAGTTTATAATTTTTTACGTGTGTGTTTTACAATTTTTTTTCCATTATCAGTAAAAGTTTAAAAAAAAAGTAATATCTACCTTACGTAATCCATTATTAAAATATGTTTGCGTTAAAAAAAATTATATTTTAAAAATTATACTTTTATTTCTAAAAATTAAAATGAAAGCATTTTTCATCACCTTTCAAAAACAGTTTCCGACCTTCTGACAATATGTCCAAGAGCTGAGGTGGTAAAAAAAAACAACGATATGTATGCCATTATATCAAAAAGTAAGACTTTTGGTTTCGGTACGATAATGTGAAAGGTTAAAGTAGAATGCTGAATAAATCAGACCTCAAATCCAACAATGGTTCGAGTTGGCTATTTTTAAATAATTTTTGCTCATTGCTCAACACCAAACAAACTATTAAGGTAACATTAGTGAAGTTGCTGATAGCCGTCGGTAAGGAATAAAGCGGAGTAGGATGTTGGCGATGGGTTATTTTCCCAAGTTTGGTTGTACCCTACCCCCAACTGTCGCGAGCTTATCCCGCACTTTATTGAAGGTTCACCCTCGCACGGTGAAAAAGAGGCAATTATTTTACTTTATACACAGCGTGTTGTTATGTTTCCCTTTAAGCCTTTCAATTTAAAGGGTTGTACATGTTGTAGGAGCCTAACTACCGCCCAACTACTCGAAAAATATAGAAATGTTGAAATGATCTGATCGTTTAGAATTATATTGAAAACATAAGTTTGAATCATTTCTTAATAACCTCTCTTCCATATTTACCTCCGACTTGCATTTTGTAAATTCCTTCCGTCCCAAATAACTCATCAAGAATGCTATATAAACAAGATATTATACTTTCATCACAAATCGAAACTAATTTTATTTTGAAGATAAATACTTTTTTAACATTGAACTGAAATTACATATGTGTAATAATTATGGGGAAAAAAAATAACTCTGTTAAAAGCCCTATTATTGCTTCCCCTTACACCTCCCAATCTGAAGAATCGGACTCAGACGCTGAGGAGATTGAAGCCGAAACCAACCCTGACATTAGTCATGTATCAGGACATCAGACATTATCCGGTACCCAAATCGCCCTAAAAGCCCTACAGGACGCTTTGGCTGAAAAACCATCCAAAGTCTCCAAAGAGCAGCAGCTCAAAGTATCAAGAAACGTGACAAATGTTCTCGGCTCCGTTACACAACTTTTGCTAGAGAAGGAAGAACTTAGAGGAGACCTAAATTCGGCCCTAGCTAACATCAAGGTCTTGCAGGCTGAGAAGAAAATGGCGGAAAATTATGCAAAGCAGCTGCTGGATAAAATCCAACAGCTTGAATCAGATCTGGGTCCAGTAATGCGCCGAGTGGCTGATGCTACAGAGGCTAGCCTTTCTTTCGCTGAAGTCACAAAGAAAAAACTCCCAGTGCCCCCACCACTCACTCGTACCAGCATCAAAATAGGGAAACCAAGACCATCTGTATGTTTTTTTCCAAAACTACCGGGGGTTGATGATAGCGATGGCACAAAAAAAATAATTAAGGACATCGTTAAGCCATCACAGTTAGGAGTAAGGATAACGGGAGTAAAAAATATCAAAAACAAAGGAGTCATTATCCACACTGCCAGCAGCCAAGAACAAGAAAGGCTTTTAAATGATCCTATTATATCTAGCTCCGACTTGCTGAGTGCCCGTCTTCCAATTAAGAGGCAGCCTAGAATAATATTTTTTAATGTGCCCCGTGAACTTTCAGACGAGAACTTCTTAGAGAAGGCCCTCTCCGGAATCTCTGAAGCTGGTGACTTCAAAGAGTGTGTATCCAAGTGCAAATTAAGTCATATGGCTGGAGCTCGAACCGGACCATCTTGCCACAGAGTGTACTCGGTGCCTGCTAACATTCGTCATGCGTTGGTGCAACAAGGACGCGTATTTGTGGACTGGACCGTTTGCGGTGTGCGTGACTTTGTTGGACTTACAGTGTGTTTGAATTGCCAAATGGTCGGACACTCGCACAAGTATTGTAAAGATACCAAGAGATGCTCCCACTGCGGTGTAGAAGGACACGCGCGTGAGGCCTGCCCCGCTGCTGCTGCAGCACCCAGTTGCGCCACATGCGCACGTTTTGGAAAGCCTGCAGCTTCGCGTGCCCACCCCACCGGAGATAAGGATTGCCCGGCCTACAAAGCAGCACTATTGAAGGACCTCTCCACCATTGACTATGGCATCTAAGCATACCGAAATAGATGGCGAGGTACTTGCTGTTGATGCATTAAATATATTATATCAAAATGTGAGGGGTATTCGAACAAAGACTGTAAGTGTACGCAATAATATTTTAATCAATAATTATGACATTATTTGTTTTTCCGAAACATGGCTGAACTCAACGATATTTAGTGAAGAATTGTTTGATGATAGATATGTAATATTTAGAAGAGATCGTGAGTCAACCAAATCTGTGTCTAAAGAAGGTGGCGGAGTTCTAGCCGCCGTTTCTAAAAAACTTCTTGTGTCAAGAAAAACGGAGTGGGAGAGTGACAATGAAGATTTGTGGCTTGTAATTAAGTCTCGTTCCAACTCGCTCATCTTTATATGCATCCTCTATATTCCTCCTAGTGTAACCGTTGATAATTATTGTAAACATATTGAAAAATTACAGGATCTGTATTTAAAGTTTTCAACTTCCAATTCGCAGTTTATTTTTGTTGGTGATTTTAATTTGCCCGAAATTAAATGGATACCTGACAATTCATTCAAAAATAATGTACTTTCCCCTTCTAATTATAAAAGCATGAAAGCACATAGTCTTGTCAATCTCTCATCAATTTGCAATTTGTATCAATTCAATTATGTACTAAATAGAAATGAAAATTTATTGGATCTTGTTTTTTCAGATAAAGTTAACATTGATATACATATAGCACCAGGCTTAACCAAATTGGATCAATATCACCCTTCATTTGAAATCATAGTGAAACAAAATAAAGATCAATTCTTAGAAATGAATAGAAGCGATTCAAAATATAACTTCAGGAAGGGAAACTTTGATGAATGTCGACAGGATCTATTGTCTGTTAATTGGATAACTCTCTTTAAAAATAAAAATGTGAATAGCATGGTAATCTTATTATATGAAAAATTGTGGGAAATTATTGACAAATACTTTAAAAAATATGGTACTCAAACAAAAAATCAATATCCTGTCTGGTTTAATCAGCAATTGATTGCTCTTCTTAAGAAAAAAAACAAAGTTAGACTTAAGGTAAAAAAACATGGTTATGAGTCAGATTATAGGGAATTCTCTTATTTAAGGAAATTTACAAAAAAAATACAAAGCGAATGTTATAAATCATATATCAACTCTGTCGAAAGTGGTCTGCAAGGTAACATAAAGTTATTCTGGTCGTACTCAAAATCATTACGAAAAAATAATTGTATTCCTAAAGAAATGCATCTTGACGATATTTCCGCGAATGACGGTGAAAACATAGCAAACATATTCTCTAAATATTTTTCATCTGTTTATACCAAGTCGGAATCATCTACTAATGATTCAGTGCCAAACATAACTGAACACAATCAAAGCAATTTGGGTAAAATACATATTAGTGCAGATGAAATAAAATGTTTTTTGAGTAAAATAGATCCCAGTAAGGGCCCAGGACCTGATAAAATTCCTCCTTTCTTTGTTAGTTGCTGTGCAGACTCTTTATGTTTACCGCTTTTTATAATTTTTAATGCATCCCTTACCACGGGAACTTTTCCCGATCTGTGGAAAAAAGCACACGTGGTCCCAGTATTAAAATCGGGAGACCAATCTTTAATAAAAAATTATAGGCCAACCAGTATACTATCCTGTTTTGCTAAAGTTTTTGGATCTCTGATATATAAAAGTATTTTTTCACATTTTAAACCCCTTCTCTGCACTAGGCAACATGGGTTTGTTCCTCAAAGATCAATCAACTCAAATCTTTTGGAATTTTGTAATTATGTTTGTAATTCTTTTAATGAAAGATTACAAGTAGATACAATTTATACTGATTTCCAAAAAGCTTTTGATAGAGTTAACCACTCCATCTTACTAAAAAAACTTGAACAAATTGGAATACATGGAGACCTATTACGCTGGGTGAAATCATATTTGTATAACAGAACTCAATTAGTTCTTATTAATGGATACAAATCATCCCCTATAATTGTAACTTCTGGTGTACCACAGGGTTCAAATCTTGGCCCCCTGCTTTTTCTTATATTCATAAATGACCTTGGCTCGAAATTAAACTGTGATTATGCTTTTTTCGCCGATGATCTTAAAATTTTTCGTAAAATTAAGTCTGTTTCCGATCATCAGCTGCTTCAAAATGACCTCGACACACTCAATAACTGGTGTACTGTCAATGATATGCACTTAAATGTTGAAAAATGTTACATTTTAAACTTTACTAGAAATAGAATTATAAAGGATTTTTCTTATGTTATCAATAATATTATTCTCAAAAAAGTTTCTTCAATAAGGGATCTAGGAATCACTCTTGATTCTAAATTCATATTTGATGTACATATTAACAACATTAAGTGCAAATCATTAAAAATGATGGGATTTATTCACAGAATATGTAAACCTTTCAAAGATCCTCAATCTATTCTAACACTTTACAATGCCTTAATTAGAAGTAAACTTGAATATGGAAGCACTATTTGGAATCCACATTACTGCAAATATGAAAACATTGTAGAATCAGTTCAAAAAAAATTACTAAGAATGTTATCCTTCAAATGTGGACTACACGACCATCTCAGATCATACGATGTACGTCGTGATTACTTCAAGATTGATACACTTAAAACTAGAAGGCAATTGACTGATCTAATATGTTTACATAAAATTATTCACGGCCATCTTGATACTGCATTATGTCTTAACAGTATTGAAATTAATGTCCCCAATTCTCATTGTTTAAGACGCCATAACATTTTTCATATGAATACATTTAAAAATAATATCGCCTACTTTAGCCCTCTGACCCAGATGTGTCGACTGTATAACAAGATAGAGTGCGCTGATGTGGATATTTTCGTTGACAATTTGTACGGATTTAAAAAAAAAGTTCTAGCGCTGTTAAAAAGTACTAACTAATTATGTTGTGTGAATTGTCTTTCTATGCATGCTCGCGTATTTCATGTCTTTTACCACTCATTGCAATGTGTTACTTGAGTGACCTTGTATATAATTCTGTATTTTTATTTGTGATGTTTTTGTTTTTCTAATTGTATTTATTTGTATTTAATTGTATGTAATTGTAGATTTTTATAATTGTGTAATAACTGAGTTTTATAACTGGATTGTTCTCATGTAAGTGTAAACATCTGTAAAACCCAGTATAAATAAATAAATAAATAAATAAATAAAGACCTAAGTAATAAAAAATAAAAAAAAACACATAAAATTAAAAAATTTTGTCTAAGTTTTACCCTCACTTAGACTAAATACTTATAGTAAGAATTACCCTTTCTACAGTTGAAACACCTGACCTCAGAATTTTATTTTTCGGGAATATAATAAAAACGTAAGTCAATAAACATTTTGCAGCATGAAAGATACTCTGTATCTCGGTATAATTAATTGGCGAGTGACCTACATTTACATACAGAACCGAAACAGTGTTAGCTATGTTTAATAATGTAATGAAGTAATTAACGTAAATCGGAGTTCTTTTGAATATCATGCCAACGTATGTTTGGAATTAATATAGGACGAGAATGGAAGATAATGCTGATAATCTCGGAGTCTACATTTTATTGTACCTGTATTATCAAACAAAAGTATACATGACATTGCCACAACTCTCATCTACATTGTAATGGAGCGTGTAACTACACAACGAGTAACTAGGTCGGAATAACTTATATTTCCACTTTCTTCTGCCTCAAAATTTTCCATATTCATAGTCCCACCAATCATAGCATCTTTTCTCTCCAAAAACTTCAAAACCACTGCAAAATTACTTCTGAATATCTAAAAACCCAGAAACAAATGATGTTATACAATGTAATAAATAAATATCTCTAAGAACATGATATCTTTGAATACAAAAGCATTTTTATTAACATTTGTTCGCCAATATTGATTTCTGTGCAAGAATTCTAGGTAAAATAAAAATGAATAAAAAATAAAATACTATTTAGCTTAGTTAGGTGTCATGGGGAACACCGACTGCCTTAATATTCCACAACCAATGAATCAGTAACATGAATTAGTCATTTAGTTTCCAAGTCGGCGGGAAAGTATTCAACACGAAACCAATAAATAAAGTCAATTGGCAATAATTATTAGTACCACTGGCATTTTGAATATTTAGGGTCCTTTCCACCCACATGGTCGGGAACTCCTCTTATCGGCGATTAAAAGTTTCCCATCAAAACGGCAGAGCAATCATTCATCTGTTATATTGGCGATTTACCTTTTGTTTGGTATGCCCTACGGCGCACAGTGGGCACATTTATCAAAACACGGCCAAAAGTCTTTAAACTGACTTAATCATTTTGCTGTTTTTGGAAAGATCAATTTAAAAAAAAAATAGAAGTTGATTCTGTAAGCAAACAACAAGAGGAACTATCATTTGTGGAACCGTGTTATGTTTTGGGAATACTTTTAAAATTACGAGTCTAAAATTAATTTATTATTTATTTAATAATCATAAATTGAACTATTAAAACAACAATCCGATTGAATATCTACACTTTCAATTTGTTTCATTTATTAATTTATGTATTCCTAATACATAAATTGAAGACCACGGTACAAGCCACATGGCAAAGAATCCACCATTAAAACAAAACAAACCAAAACTACGAGGGCTAATTTTTAAAGACCTTTCCTCATTTTCAGCGACGCGGACATTATATCTCAAAATATGGCGAGACTTGCGTATAGCTTAGACTCTCTTCGAAAAAACGAGCAGTGATCGGGCTTGGTGGCTGCTCCAGTGCGATATTTGCGTCCGTTTGAGATAGGCGCTCCGTTGTCGAATCCCGCCGCCTGCGAGGTACGCTCAATTATTCGCTCTCTCGACTAAGTGGGAGTCCGCCCTTTTATGGTTCGTAAGCTCGCAATTTTGATCCCAGACGTCATTAAGTCTACCACAAAAATGATTTTGAGGGAAAAATGACGTTTGCAAATTGCGTGCTCAATGGGTTCCCAAAATTCTGAAGAGCAAAATAATAAGGAAAGCGCTCGGATCTTTTATTTCTAACCCTTTTTCGAAGTGAAGTGAAGCGAAGTTTTTTTGGGTTGAAACATTGTGGTTGAAACCCCAAGTGGTTCGCTACGTTTGGTGATTTAGCAGGGGTGCCCGGGTTCATGGGGTGAGGTTTGTCTAGGTCTTGGAGGCGGATGACCCCGACACACTGAACCCCAGATTCCTACCCACCCCCTATACCCTTTTCCTTCCCAGAACTCTCCTCTCCCCCCTTTCCTTAAAAAACCCTACACAGCATCGCCAAATATGACATAGGCCCTGAAGGAAATTATTTTCCTCAAGGCCTCCTGTGTGGAGCTCATGTAAAAAAAAATTGGTTCAACATCTAACCCCGGAATCAAAGAGATATAATCAATGACATGAATTGCATATTTTTCTTTACCTGAAGCAACATTTGGCCGGAAAACTTTTAGAGACCGATTAGGACGCGGAGGGATACGTGATAGCATTTTTGGCAGCGGAGTTCTACAACAAGGTAATCAAGGCCTAGTGCCACGGCTCACCAAGTGCATCGATCGTAACGGGGACTATGTCGAAAAATAATGAAGATTTGTACCTAAAAAGTCATAAGATTTTTTTTTTAAATATGTTTTTTCCGGTTTTTTTTTTTAAAATAGAACGGTCTTTAATTCTTGGACAACCCTCGTATATCATTTTTAAACAATTAAAAAATAAATCATCACATTAAATTTACTGTTACTTTTTGCACGATAGATAAATAATTTTCTGGTTAATATGATTCTGCCCAGTGTGCGGTGCGCATACTTCAGCTGTACCGTTCGTGGTTTTACTCCCGGCTGTCACGCGATACGCCAACTTTTCAGCTTTTCCGTCGCTAGCGCCGCCCCCGAGGAGCGAGCTTTCCCCGAACCTATTATTTGAATACAGAACAAGAGAGTTCCGGCTTCGCCCGCGAGGGTCATTAATTTATAATGTGAAAATTGCTACCCGGCCGTAACGAGTTGTTGAATTTACCACTCTTTTCGCTCGAGGGCATGAAAAGCTATCGTTGAAAAATTATTTCACATTGTACGCGTAACGATGGTAGTTAATGTGAATGGGGACAAACTCGGCAGCTCAAGTTAGTGCACCTATCCAAATAACATAATTTTCTTTATTAAAGTCGTTGACAGTTTTACAAGAATATTACAAAAAGTAGGTTTCTTGGAAAACCTTTCTACGAACAGAAGAACAGTGGAACATAGTTTGAGATTTTCATGACCAAAAGTATAATCGTGATTTATTGTTGGGGTATAATGCCGCGTTGCGCTACCTCCTTCTTTAGCTAAGGTTTCGGACTGCCTTATCTTAATCTTCGGTTACACCTCTGCGATTAGATTCTGAGTAGAATGTCGGTTTTTTGTGTTGTTTTATGCGTTGTCTCCGTAATTATTCCCGTAGTTGTGGTTGGCATTCAGATCGCCTACTGTCACAACAATGGGTCCCAAAAAAGCAGTTTGTAAAAATATTCTCTCACTATTGGTTCTATTACAGTATACCACCATCGTATGTGCGCTCTATGCTTTTCATCTTCGATTATTGTGGTTTCCATCGCCTTTTCCATCCTGTCGGTCGACTCTGTGAATTTTGAAGCCGGTTGCACTCTCAGCGCTACGGCTTGTTTTAAATGTAAGAATTATATCTGTATTTGTGTTGGTCGCAAGAACGAGCACAAAGGATGTTCACCACCTCGTGACCATCCATCGAGAGTGGTCTTGATAAACTCCATCAGTATGATGAGCTTCTCCTGAAGGTGCTACACGAAATGAAGCAAGGCTGTGATGTAATCCTTGTCCTTAGCATACGTCGTTTGCCGTTCGGGCTCCTGCTGAGAGCGGGAATGCGAGCGGGGCTGGTGCTTGTGCTGCTGGCGGGCGGTTCCTGCGGATGCCTAGGTGCGTCCATGCCGTCCATCTGTCCTTCTCAGTGACCTGAATCTGAAAGCCTGAAATCTGCTGTATCCTTGCTGTGCCGGGCGTTGGGGCTGTCTTGGGCGCTGCTGAAGCGAGGAGAGCCTCGATCGGCTAAGCGAGTGCTCTTCTTAATATACAAATTGGTGTCTACGTCCTAGAGGCAATCTTACTATCTTACTACAGCTTTATTTTTAAATATCATTAATCATTGCTATTCATGGCGTAAATTTTTTTTTAATTGAACAAATTACAGACCTACGTGAGGTAAATTATTAGTCTTTAGGCAGCATATAATGGCATCAACAGTATTCTAAGTATAAGTAATGGATAATAAAAACACGAAAATAGAATAAAGCATAAGATTCAGTCAGTAAAACTTTATTGTAACAAAAAATACAGTTAATAACAATAATCTTATATCTTTGGTACGGCGGCGGTATACACATTATTAAATAAAAATACGGCCTTAGAGAATAGCTATCATTATAAATAGAGTTTTTTTGTTATCAGCAATGAATTCACTTTTATTTCACATAGGTATGTTTTCTAGCTTCGACTAAAATCCACCTTTTTTCGGAAGCTTTTTCTTATTGAACTGCAAATGGAAGTACAAATGCAGTTTTTTTTTCACCATTTGATAGTTTTCGCGGCTAGAAATTAATTCGTTCTTCTGACTAAATTGAAAAAATCATAATACAAATTCTATTGGTTATTTTATAGTAATTAATTATAAATATAGATAGCTTGATAATTTGACAAATTATGTAGATTATTTGTCAAACATATCATGTAAACACGTATGAATATCTGAAAAGTCTGCGTACACGACGAAAAGGTGATTAAATGAACTGGAATCTAGTATTGCAAAACTATTATTGGCACGCAGTGGTGCCACCTAATTGTATGCAATAAAACGAACATAAAATTCAGCCCCGCGAACTAAAATTAAACACATTTCCCAACAAAGTTTCCTCGGCTCGGTTCTATTTATGAACGAAGCCTTTAATTTCGCGCAAAGTTGTTATATACATATGTAGTTTATGGGAAAGTTCGCCTTCGATACTGCTAACAATGTTAAATAGTTAATTTTATTATCAGGCCGTTTGCCTTTTTTCTGTTCGGTAAGCACCTACTAAAGGTGGTGACTTTTAAATTACAAGGCAACATCTTCCCTCCGCAAGTATTGGAACAACTTGCCTATGGCATTACCTGACTTTATTATTTAAACGCTACCATAAAAATTCCCTTTATGATTAAACAGCATTTTTAAATTTTTATTTTCCCCTATGTTGCAAAAGAAGCTACTATCATAAATATTCATATTATGGCGAGAAACACCTTTGAATTTCTCAAGGATGTAAATCAACTATTTATAGACGAGTGTCGTAATAGGTAACGATAATGAATAAATAAAATTAAGACTTTTCTCTTCATAATATACATATATTTTTTAATAAATAAGTACGTAAATATTTTCATTAGACATTTCGATTCCGATCAGGGGGCCTAGTCACTATCTTTTAAATTTCACAAACAGCACTTTTGCGAAACTTGGTGGTTTGATTAAATTTATCACAAATTGATAAAAATGATAGTTAGTAGGTAACTATTGGGGCAGTGTTCAAACACGGCTATAAACCGCGAGCAGATATCTTCCTGTGTTTGCTTGTTTCCGGGGTCAGATGAATTAGCGAGCGGCCACGGAATGCACATTTTTTGTACTAAATCTGTCAACTTGACATCTGTCATCCACCGGTCTAGGCAGCTCCGTAATTAAAATGACCCCCTCTCCTGTTTTCATCGGAGAGGGGGGCGTTTATCTGATCGTATATCGCCTCAGGAACGGTTACGGCGTTAGATGTGCATTGTCTATGGTTGATCTGCGCATAAACCGCTTAGGTGTGAACGGTCTGAAGGGATTATACCAAGAGCGATATTTTATAGTTTATAGCAGCGTTTGAAAAGGGATAATCATCACATAATAGTTACTGACTACCTTTTTTAGTCATTTGTGATAAATTTAATCAACTACCAAGTTTCGCAAACGTGCTGTTTGTGAAACTTAAAAGATAGTGACTAGGCCCCCTGGGTATATGTAATGTCTCACATAAATACCCAAAAACTGAAAGGAAACAAATATGATGCACGAGTATGTATAACGTTTTGGGCATGTATGTAAGAATGGTTAAGTGATCTACCATCAGATATGGCTGATATTTACGTGATTATGATATTTATATTTTTTATATATTTACGTCCAGATTTTCGGAGAGATGGCTTTATGGACTTTGCAACATCGATCACAAAAAGGTGGCAGAACTGTAATTGTATCTATGACAAGCCACGCTGCAAGTGAAACAGATTGTTGATGCAATACCCGGCTGATTTTGACACAAGAAAAAAATGACCACCAAAACCAATTATGTAAAGATTTAGCAACTGTCCAGCGGCACAATTACAATCTATTGTAACTTTTGCGATTGACCCGATTTTACATGACATTTTTATAAATTAAATTATTTAAGACTGTATATAATTTGATTTTTTCACCCTTTGGTACCTAAGAAATGTTCATCGCAAATGTATGCAAACCACAGAGTTTTTCAAAGTCTTGCGTAGTTTCCATTTTTTACCTGAGCAGATATAACAACGCAGATACACTGAGATTTTTTTTACAGAATGTATGAAAACGCAATAAATTTTACATATGCCGCCGGCAACTGTTTGGGAGCATTATTAAACACCTGGTATTGTAAGTAGCGATTGTAGAAAATTCTCGCATACGAAGAAAGTGTTCTTTCCATTGCTTTGCATTCTTTTTGAAACGAAGATAAAATAATGAATTTCCACACGAATTCATGTGTATATTACACTGGCGTATGTTCCATGCCATCAATCCTCGTCACAATCAACATGAATTTACACAGACATCTCGTGTACGTGTAGGGATGTGGCAACATGTTGTGACAATAATAATTATTATACTCGCTATATCATCGTATCAGATGGCGTGCTACGATCCGTGTCAGATTGTAAACAGAGGCTCCAATAAATTTATGGCGCATCAGAAATAATTAATCACACATCTCCGCTTTTCTCATTATTTTCACACGGTTGGCGCACATCACGCGTCACCCACGCCTTTCATCAGATATTATTACAATAACGTAATAGGTAGATAATAACGAGGCACTTGAGCTTTCATTGTGAGCTTAAGTTACACGAGTGTCAACAATTTACACTTCGTTTGATCTATTTCAATTACTTGTTAAGGGCCAGGTATCAAACCGCGCTAACGCTGCAGTTAGGTATTTCTTGTACTTGTAGACAAACACGGCCGCAGCTGGCCGCCTGCGTCTGACTAGAGGAGATGTGGGTATACTAGACACTACGGACTTACGAAATAAAAATAAACTTGCCTTATAAAATTAAAATTTAGTTTCTACTATAATGGATACAGCTTAACATACTAAGAATCATATTGTGGAATAGCGTGGATAGCTCATAGAGACATTTGCGCCTGGGTCAAACTGTCCATTCACTGCAGTTAGGTATTTTTGGTAGTTGCAAACAAGCTCGGCCGCCGCGAGCCGCGAGCCAGCCGCTCGATCTACTGTGTATTTCGGTTAGATTCAGGCACAACTGGTCAGCATTTAGATAAAATACGGAATAAAAATACACTTGCTTTATAAAAAAATTAATTTATTTGCAACATAATTGATACAGATCGACAGACTATAAATCATATTATGCAAGGGCAAGGATACATAGACTTTTTTTTTAGCCCCTGGACCTTTACAAACGTCTTAGTTTTTGACTCAATGTGACATAGAATCTCATGGTGTTTTGATGTGGAAAAAATTTCTGGTTCATATATGGTTTGTTTTCAATTGCAGCCAACACTTTCCTAAAAAAACATTTAAAATAAATTTATTTGTAATAATACAACCCAGAATTTACCCAACATCGAAATTCATTCGATTTATCAATGGATCTGACAGCCGTTGTTTTCAATAAAACTTAGTGACTATTTGAACGAAATCGGTAGAGAACTCAAAATGGTCGTCGAAATTATGCATTTTGACATTAAATTCGAGTTCGGTGAACCTCAAACTCCTTAAACTTGATTTTGAACCAAATCGTCAAAGTACTTAAGATATTAAAGATGGATGCCGAAATTTTGCATTTTGACATTAGATCCGAGTTCAGTGCACTTTCAAACGCCCGAATCCTGATATTGAACCAAATCGGTAGATAACTAGAGAAATTCAAGATGGATGCCGAAATTTTCCATTTTGACATTAGATCCGAGTTCAGTGCATGTCCAAACGCCCTAATCCTGATTTTGAACCAAATAGGTAGATAACTAGAGAAATTTAAGATTGATGCCGAAATGTTGCATTTTGACATTAGATCCGAGTTCAGTGCACCTCCAAACGCCCTTATCCTGATTTTGAACCAAATAGGTAGATAACTAGAGAAATTCAAGATGAATGCCGACATTTTACATTTGGACATTAGATCCGAGTTCAGTGCTCGCCAATACTCTCTAATACTGATTTTGAACCAGATCGGTAGAGAACAAGAGAAATTCAAGATGGATGCCGAAATTTTGCATTTTGACATTAGATTCGAGTTCAGTGCACTTCTAAACGCCAGAATTCTGATATTGAACCAAATCGGTAGATAACTAGAGAAATTCAAGATGGATGCCGAAATTTTTAGATGTCAAAATGCAAAATGACTTCAGTCCACCTTCAAACTACCTTTGATAGAAATCAGTAAAAAATTTAAATGTTGACATTATTAAATGTAAGTAAGTATCTAGTTATAATTTTGAATCTTAGTTGTAAGCCTATCGTAATAATTTTATTTTATTGTATGCTTATATGTACAGCGCCCTTGAGGTGATTTTTCACGAAAACGGCGCTTTATAAATCAGCCAAGTATTTTATTACGGTGCTCCAGATTTTATGTCCGGGTTGAATCTTTCCCAAATGAAAGACTAAACCCTTCCACACACTTTTCCACAAATGAATATCTAGTAAATTAACGCAATGTAAGTGCACTATATAAGAATAAAACAATACAAGAACAATACGTCAATCCACCAGAAACATAATGGGAAAATATTTCACCGACTCCAGATATTTTCATATCAGAGGGTTCGGCTCTGATGAAATCCTAACTGGTCCGATAAATCCTACTGATCCCTCAATATAAATATTTAAAAAATCTTTCGTAATCCTACATGTATTTAATATGACCGACTTTTGCATTTTTATGTACAAATTTTTTGACAAATCTAATACGCCTAAATTTTGAATGAGAGAACTAGGTATAATGCCAGTAGCCGAAATAACAAATGGTAATATTTTTTTAGTCTGAGAATGCCAAATTCTTTTAATTTCATTTCCTAAATCTGTATATTTTCTTATTTTTTCAGAAACAGTTTTCTGAATATTACAAGAATTTGGAATAGCGAAATCCATGATATAAGTTATTTTCTTAATTTTGTCATGTAAAACTATATCGGGTCTATTATGACTAATTGTTCTGTCTGTCAGAATAGTTTTATCATAATAAATTTTATAAAATTCATTTTCTAAAAATGAATTTGGTTCATATTCATAATATGGTACATTACGGCTGTCAATCAAGTTATGTTTAATTACCAAACTTTGGTGAATTATTTTTAAAACTTGATTGTGCCTAAATGTATACTCGGACGGCGCTAATACTATTATTATTACCTTATTATTATTATTATTATTACCTTATTCTCCTTTTCTTCCAGTGGGTGGGTATATTTTTATGGCACGGTAAGCAAGGCTTCCTTTATTTTTACCCATTTTGAAGGTACCTGAAGTTTAAAAAAATAAATAATAAATAAAATCTGTAAAACTGTAAATCAAGTTAAAAATAATTTATTAGATAATAATAAATATATTTTATGTCTACTTACCCGGTTTCTGTAACACCTATCTCCTCAATGATTCCTTCAAAAATCAAAGACACAGCGAACAAAATTGCCGCGAAAAAAATATGCGTGCTCCCGCCGTGACCGCTTTCTCACAACTGAATGAATTCTGTGAAATTCTTAGACATCGCGCGGGGTATTATTCCGCCATACATTTTTGTATGGCGGAGGATAGTTGAAAAATTCAGAAAGTTTAGGCGAATTACAATAAAAATCTAGAAACACTGAAGTGCTTTAAATTTAATAGCGTGTTTTAACATAATGTTTACTCTGAGATTACGGAAGGATTTTTGTTAAAAACGTTTACAACAGGTTCAGGAGAGATAATCGCGAAGGCCTTTTTCAACGTTTTAACTAAAGTTGCAGCATGTATAACTTATAGAATTTGTAAGATTACAGTAAAAAAAGTTTAATCACTAGTAACTTTACACATTTTTCTAACTACCCCTATATAATTTTCTAGTATTGCTGCTACTAGATGCGGATGCTACTGATAATGCGGAGCGATGTTTTCCAAACCCTACCCTTAAATTGTAATATACGAGTATTATAGTATGATTGCGCTGGTTCAATACATTCATTGCAGGTGCGATAAAAACAACAATATTTGAGTAGGCCACTTGCTTCACTTTTTTTTTTTTAAATTTCCGGTTTAGGAAAATATGCTAATACATTTGGTTTTTTTTTATCGTATTTTTTGAAAACCTTGTGATTTTTTGAAAATTTCAATCCGAAAAATCGGACCATTTTTTATTAACCGGAAAGACGGGACATAATTTTATGTATTCGAAAAAAAAATAATTACATAGCCGAAAATCATTTTTTAAAAAACGACCCATTCCACATGAATGGCACAGGAGAATAACGAGTCATACCAAAAATATTACATCACATAAATATTTGTTTCCTTGATCTATCTTATTGATAAAAATGTTAAACATTAAAATGTTCAATGTCTACATATGACTAAATCCAATGTAATAAACTTGTACTTGTAAATTACAATTATAATAATATATTATAAAATTTAATTTTGTTAAAATCAGCACTTTTACCATTATTCTCCTAAGCATCTATAGGAGGTTCACATTATACACCACCATCTTTATTACCATCTCTCAAAACAAACAATAAATCTAGTGAACAATTTGAAAAATTTGCCGGAAATCAAAGTGTTGCCATATAAAAAAAAAAATGTGTGAAATTTTACGAATGTCAACCGTGTACAAATGTTGGGCGCGTGTTTGGCGTGTTTCCCGACTATGCACCGGTGCCGAGGGGATCAATGACGCTAGTTCCTCGGAGCATCTTCCATAGTATAATATAATCCATATAAATAAAATCATAGGTAGGTATATCCATGATATTATAAGAATTATTTTTAATATTGTCACAAAGTTCGCTGTGATCGGAGTTTCTACTTTTATGCGGGTAGTTATCAAAAAGTTTGTACAAGTTACCACTAACTACTCTGCTTAAAATTAACCAAAAACTTTATCTAAAATTAACGAAACTACACATTACCTACTCTAAGATATTGATAGTCTTTAACGACAAATTGATTTTATAGGTAGGTCCCTAGTCCAAGGGCGGCTGGTTACATAGTGTGTTCGTGTGTAGCACTGGTGAATTATATCGCCTAAAATTACTTTACAATATAAAATAAATTGTAAATATAAAATCTATGAATCTCATTAAAAATATCACCTACCAATATAATGCCTAATATGAATGTTTATCAGGGAGAGCGAATTCTCAAAGTTGTCCGTTCCCGTGTGCAGGTCGACGTTTTTTTTTTTTTTTTTTTTTTTTAATTCCTTTATTTTTCCCATATTTTACAATTTATATTTACATATTTGAAAATCATAACAATAATGTGGGAACCCACTAAGGCGCAGCCTGTGCGTGGGTAATATATTTAAAAAAAGGTTTTTTTTAATACCTAGAAAAAAACAAACAGGGGTATATAAAGCAAAAACAAAAATTGTTTAAAAACATTTTGTACAAAAAGTGTATACAATAGTGTACGGTTAAATAAGTGTAAGTGTAATTAATGATATACATTGTAATAATAGGTGTAAAGTTTGTGAGAAAAGTGATATAAAACTAAATAAATAGAGTTTTTAGAAACATAAAGTGAAATAAAACTAAATAAATAGAGTTTTTACATCTGTATGGTTTAGCCATAATTTTAACTCTTTTACGAAATGCGGAAGTTTTGTTGCAACTTGAATATGTTTTGGTAAACTATTGAAGGTACGAGGTCCAATAAAACTACTGTGAGTTTGCATTTGTTTTGTGTGTGTTTGGGGGGTTGTCATACTTCCTGGGGCCAGGGTGATACTGAAGCCACGTAGGGTCCAGTGTTATACTTCTGGTCTCCAGAAATATGTCCCTCCCGGGGGGGGACAAGTGTTAAGCAGGCCCCCCGGGGGCCATATGCCTCGGCTTGGAAGGCTCAGCTCAGGGTCGTAGGGCTCCTCCGAGGCTGTCGATGGTTGACTCCAATGAAACAAGGTTTGGGCACAATTCAAATGTATTCAATAATGCAAGGGTGAACAGTACAGGCAACCAGGTAAGCTGTTTAAGGCCTAGCATAAGGGAGAGAGAGGCACTAGAAATACTACTGAATTTAGGCTCGGAAATACTATAAGAGGGTTTAGAATCTCACGTGGCGTCGTTCGGATGCAGGCAGCTTCCCTACGAAGTGGAGAGGTCTAGAGCAAAGCTCATAGACTGTGTGCAGGAACTGGGCGGCTCGGCGGGAGAGGGCGGCTTCTCGGCGTCATGGTGGGCGGATTCGGTCAGCTTACCGAACCGGTGGGTGATAACGGTGAATTAAGCGGCTATCGGCAATGTAGGCGGATTAAAAGCCGGGCGTGTCTGGGCGGCCATGGTATTAAGTAGGCGGCAGTTGTGAATTACTCGGCTCGTCGGCACATAGGCGGATTAAAAGCCGGGCGGCCAGGGCTGCCATGGTATTAAGTAGGCGGCAGTAGGATTATACAGGCGGCTGTGGTGATAGCGCCATACTTGGTTCGTCGGTGAAGACTTAATTAGCCGCGTCGAAGGGTGGCATACTGCCCGACAGTACGTAGTAGTGCGTACGACCGCTCGCGCCGTTGTCTGAAATATGTCTGTTGCTTTGGCGATCGGTGGCTGGATCTCTCTGCCCGTGATGAGCGAGACGGAAGACTCGAACGCGTGCCCTATAAGGTAATGTCTTCTGCCATTGGCTGGATTTCGCGCCGTGTGGCCATATATGGTAATGTCTTCTGCCAGCCTGAGAGGGACAGCAATAATCATGCGAGATTGAACACGTACTGTGCGCGTGAACACGGCAGCCCGCCGCTTGTATAGTATGTTCGTATGAATTATGGGCAACTCATAACACTACCCTCCTCCCCCTGAAAAATGAAGGGAAAAGGCAGCGAGGCTGATGCAGGGGACCACGACCTTCCATACAGCATGTGATGCGATGATTGCCACAATGTGAGGTACAGAGCTACCTCTTCACCAGGATTTAAACACTCCCTACCTAAGAGCCAACAAAATTTTAACTACCTGTGAGCCAAGCTAAAAAAAACTAGCAATAACTGAACAAAGGTTGCCAACTCTCTCAAGAAATTAAAAAAATGTGACGTACCTAGTGCGATACAAGACACGCTAACGAAGGTGCATGAAGAAATAAAGAAAACATGACCCTTCCGAGAAGGATTACTACCATGTAAAAATCTTAAAATTAGACAAAAAATTTCCAACCCTATTCCTGTTATGGAATATTGTACGCTGACCAATGTCATGAAATGATCGAAACCAACTCATATTCGCGTCTTACAATAGAATTCTTAAAATTATACAACTTTGTTTTTATACACTTTATTCCTGTTATGGAATATTGTACGCTGACCAATGTCATGAAATGATCGAAACCACTCATATTCGCGTCTTACAATAGAATTCTTAAAATTATACAACTTTGTTTTTATACACTTTATTCCTGTTATGGAATATTGTACGCTGACCAATGTCATGAAATGATCGAAACCAACTCATATTCGCGTCTTACAATAGAATTCTTAAAATTATACAACTTTGTTTTTATACACTTTATTCCTGTTATGGAATATTGTACGCTGACCAATGTCATGAAATGATCGAAATCACTCATATTCGCGTCTTACAATAGAATTCTTAAAATTATACAACTTTGTTTTTATACACTTTATTCCTGTTATGGAATATTGTACGCTGACCAATGTCATGAAATGATCGAAATCACTCATATTCGCGTCTTACAATAGAATTCTTAAAATTATACAACTTTGTTTTTATACACTTTATGCTATTTTCACAATTCAATTCCAACCCAAATGTTAGTTTCCCGCACTCTCAGCTTGTCATGGTTTGTCTGGTTTGCATTTAATTATCAGGCATAAACGACCATCCTCTCATGTTCGCATATAATTGTAAGGTAATGCTACAAAACCTATCATGAATATTAATTTTCAGGCATAATATGAATCCTCTCATGTTTTCTCGACTCACCCTCGGTGACCCGTACAGCGCTGTACTTGGTATACTAGAAATATACCCTTGCCGCAACGACATAGACAACCGGATAGATCCCTTGGAATCCTCACGGTGAACTTGCGTTCGACGAAACCACATAGGACACCCTCTAGGTGTTCCCACCAAAATAACCAGACGAACCGTAATGACCATAAGTGCAATTACATTATTCTCTAATAAGAACAATACGACCCGAATGACATAACTTTATGACATTACCGAGCTAATTTACTCAACTGGGTGCATACTCTTAAATCTTCTTACTACGAGAAGTACTACTCCTTATTTGAATACAGTGATATAGCAAGTTACAAAACACCGTACAATTGCGTCCTGATATGGCAAGGACTTTACACGCTGGCTTACCATATTGATACCGAAGTAATCAATTACGTGTTTACAAAATATTTATATAGTAATTTAATTAATTACATTTATCATAATTAAAACACTTGAATATACATTTGTTTACCCACCAAAAACTCTGTGTGTGTGAGTACAATTTTGTTAAATAACTTTCAATTCGAGTTTGTCTCAACTCAACTTAAACTCTCAGGGTTTGACTACGTAAGGAGAGAAGAAGGAAAAAAAAAAATTAAAATAAATAACAACAACGCCACGTATTTTTACCAAAAAATACGAAAATTTAATACTACCGACAATGTTATTAGAAGAGGAAAATTTTTTTAATTGAGTAACGAATTTCTTCCTAACACCGGAATCATATATACTTTTATTGTTCGGAAATTCGCGTTTCCAACAATCCTTCTGCTCTAATTCTAAGGAGTTTAGCCATCCTATTACGCTTTGGATTATAGTTACTTGCCGAATGACACGTTAGGTCGATACCCAAGTTCCATCCTATCGGACTTGTAACAGCTCTATAATACCACACAACGAGTAACCGTTGTTATATGATCGCGGAAGAAGGTTAAAATTCGATACCACCACAACCTATGTGAACCGAATAGTGTTGTCTATTGGGCCTATTCTGATAACAAAAATGTGGTAATATTATTATTACATTGCCTTTTCATCGTGAATTCACTCCAACATATGCTAGAATTGAGACATACCCCGTTAAGGAGTGGGTAACTACCCGATTGTGAACGTTTTACCGCCCCAATTTCTCCTATTTCGCAACGTGTGAGATGTCCAATACCATAACGATTTAACCTTCATGTGAGAATAATTCGACAATGAAAGAGATTGAAAAACCCGAAAAAAAAAAAGGACAAAAAATAAAAAATTTTTTAATTGAAATGATATTTTCATTTATACATGACCTTATATTAATATATACACAAGGTTATTTACAACCATAAGGTTCCTAAGTTTCTTACTACCCAATGACCTACCCCAGTATGATGAGAGCTAGGTGCCTTTATACCTACCACTTGTACAAGAATTTTCTTATGCCGTCTCTTGCCAACGAAAAGAAAAGAATATGCTTGCATATTCTTTCATTGCATCTAAAATTAAGTACTTTTTAGAATGCAAATTGTTCCACGAAAATAGAAATTAGGTCTCTACTTCGGTCCCGGGCAGGATACTGAATACCTAACGCAGTTTTTTCTAATGAAAAACCTAGCCTAATTTAGGGTTCCTTGAACTACGCCCTCAATCAGTGTATCGTGTCGTGTTTCTTAGACGAATTTATATACTTATGTAACCATATTCATATATAAATTTAAAAAAAAATTTTTTTTTTTAAAAAAAAAACAACCTAAGTGGCTACGCACTAGGATGGAAAGGTAATAAATTATTACTACCAATAATAGTCATTACAATAAATGAACTAAATATCGCATCAGTAATTTCACTAGTGTAAGGTGAGTTACCTCTTTTTTTTATAATAATAACAATAATAACACAAGTCTTCACGTGCAGACATACCGGCGTCCCGGATTGTCAACACTTGTGATGACGATCCATTAAGAAAGGAATTGTATACTTCTCTAATAACAAGGGTTAAGTTATATGCGTTATAACCTCGTACTAACCACTAGGATTCATGACGTCCTTGGGTTATTATATAAAGGACAATACAATACATGTACCTCGTGAATAAATTTACAATTTTTTTATTAAGGTCATCCAATGATGGACAATAATGCTGACTAAGTCATGTAATCAAATGAAAATGATACATATTCGCATTTTAAACCCTTATGTTGAGGACAATACAATACATGCACCTCGTGATTAAATTTACTGTGTTATTATAATTTGTAACCAATTTCTTTTCCTACTGATGGACTAATTTCCATACTCTGTTCTGTTTTTCTGTTTTCCTCTCCGTGTAATTCTCAGGATACGCCTCCTATGGCGTCGGTCATATTATAAGGATACCTCCTATAGCGTTTGGCATATTATAAGGATCTCTCCTATAGCGTTGTATAATTATCAGGCTATACTATAATCCTCTCGTGTTTTCAAGAGATACGTTTGCAAACGTCTATCTCCGTGTGGCCACACCGTTACGTTCAGAGAACCGTAACCTTGCCTTAGTTCACCAACACAAATGAGAAATTACCTTCCTCAAATGCCTGTGCTTCGGCAAAAAAAACAACACATAAAAATAACACAATATCCAAAAAAACAGAACTCATTAATTATTTTAATATTCATGTTACTACAATTTCTATAAAATTTCTCTTTAAAGGTTACTCTATATTTAACAGGAATCGTTTCCAAATTTTAATAACACAGATTTTATAACACCGCTATACGATGCGTAATACACACTGACTAAGTCGCTCAAATACCGAAGTATTCAATTCGTGTGTTTATCTTTTAACATTACATGTTATAAGCTAACAATTTATATACATAAAAAAAAATGAATCATAACTGAATTGCTAACGACGTTGCTTCTTCTACAACTTCCAAAATTTAAAACTTTTACTTGTTTGACTGACTATTTGAAAATTCCTTTTTTTTTAAAAAAAAAATTCGATGTCTATTATTTATTTACTCTTAATTTAACAATATTATCCAATGATAACTTTTTTTACTAATAACTTTCCACTATAAGTCTCAGTTAAATCTCAACTTTTCTGTTCATAACTTTTTTAACTTTTGTTTACTTTACTATCATCATGTTTAAAAAAAAAAATTCCATTGTATTTAACTATATAAGGCGCCATGACATTTTTCTAAATTAGCTATGTCAAAACTATACGAATTTACAATTACCTAAAGCTTACTTGAGGGGTTAATTCTCTATTTCCAATTCTTTCCTATATCACAAATTCCTTTTTTTTTTTTGTTCAAGATTTCACATCTTAACAATCCCACTATGCCCTAATTCTGAGGAAGGCATTCCTATAACGGTTCGAAACCAGAATTGTATACGCGGGTACCTATGTATCCGTAGTACATTTCTTGAGTCTATTAACTCAATATCTAATATGATATAATTTCCTAACAACGATCACGTTGACATATTTATGAATACGAGAAAAAATGAAGCAGACAATTTCTTATAATTTTATAACCCTTTCCTTCATTACAAGTAAGCCATTATCAATTGGATTCTATTTACTATTTATTTTTGTTACTAAATGACAATACCTATTTAACTGTCGTAGTTTATTTTTTTAATTTTATGTTTTAATAATTTTCCACAGATGTTTTCAAAAAAAAAACTTATTTTATCTTTTCTATCCTGAAGTCTATTATACTGTTATTCATTCATGTAAATTTATTGCCGAAAACATTCCTACATTCTTATGAAAAAAAACTTAATTGAAGCTAAACATTTAAATGTTCTTTGTTCGAGAGATTATTCTGTTAAATTTGACAAGGATTTCACTTTAAAAATTCTTCGTTATTTTTTATTTAAAACGATAATTTGAACATATGATGCTATTCACTTGTTTCCTCTGAAGTGTCTTTCCCAACGATAGTTTATTTTATTATCCGCATACTACTATTTAGAGTGGGATAGTCCCGATTAAAAACAAAACATGTTCCAATACTGTCTCTATGGTAAATACCTATAGCATATACAAAATTTTATTATTAAACCTTCCTTAGATAATCATTCGAAAAATCAAGTATTTAGTAACATATACCTTGTAGTTTGGAATTTATTCTTTTAATGATGTTCTACTATTTTTCACTAATTTATTTAATTTTTTACCACTTTAGTACGAAAGCAATTCAGATAGATTTTAAGAAACTTAAACTAACCAAAAAAAACACTTAGCCAATTATATACATTGATATACACGTTGCCTTGTTTATATACATTTTTATATACACGTTGCCTTGTTTATATACATTTTTATATACAAGTTTGTTTCCTTTCCCGAACGTTTATTATTTTAACAACATTGTGTTTTCTACTTTGTGAAATATGGAATACTAATTCAATGATGTACGATCTCTAACCGTGGGTTCATGACACTCATGATTTTCAAACGAAACAACATTAAACTTCTAAGAACTTTATTATTTTTAACCGATCTGTACCTACTTTTGTTTCTTAAAAAAAACTTTTGACTGAATTTGTTTATTCCTTTTTATTTCTACAATTTATGTTATTAATCTACATTTGTCCTGAACTGTTCATTAATCCAATACGCAGTTAATTACTCTGCCCTAGACAATCAACAATCAAAATTACAATTCTAATTTATTATGATGCATCAACAATAAATCAAAACTTCTATGAAGAAAAATAACAATTGTGGCTTTAACTAATATTACAAGGGAAGCTTTCCATATTAACTTATTCTGTTTTGAAAATTAATAATTTGTTGCTTTAAAATTTCTCTTTTACAACATTATGTAACGTCGTTTTCCATTTTGTGTTTTAAAACTACCTATTGAGAGAAACGAAAACTAACTTTATAACTTGTACTCATTATTTATTGAACTTTTCGTTTAACGTTTATTTTATAATTCAACTTCCGGGATTCGTTAAACTCAACACATTGTTTCCGTAAAGTTAAAAATGCCCTTTTGGGAACTACGCCTCTATTTGTCAACATTTTTCTTATTACCGACGCGTTTGCTTTCTCGAAATTTAATATTCTATCCATTATTGGTATGGTGGCCTCCATGATTTTGCGTTATTATAATGAACAAAGCAAAAAAAAAAAAAAATTTCGGACGATTATAGAAGACGAGAGCAGTTGCTGGCAGTCGACATTATATCCTCCTATTACAGGGAAACGAGCGGACAAACCTACTCGACAGCAGAAATTTCTTTTTTATTGGAAACAACCGCTGCTCTTCAAGGAAGAAATAATACAACTAACACAGCCCCAGGTGGAGAATTTAAAATAACGAGATTCATTACTCAATTAAAAAAAAATTCCGCGCGAATGACGAACAACTCTGACTGCCGCGATAGAAACGTAATAGCGTGAGAATGAATGCTACGGTAGTAAGCGATGTTTAAAATACCTAACACTCGAATAGCACTAGCCGACGGACTCGCGACGTTTGGAATAATTCACACAGAACTACCGTTGTTGATGGGAGCACAAATATAAAATATTTATAGCTAAGATTACATAATTATGTTTCTAGGGAGACAACAATCGACAAGACTTCGGCCCAGTTGGCGCGCCAGTGTCATACTTCCTGGGGCCAGGGTGATACTGAAGCCACGTAGGGTCCAGTGTTATACTTCTGGTCTCCAGAAATATGTCCCTCCCGGGGGGGGACAAGTGTTAAGCAGGCCCCCCGGGGGCCATATGCCTCGGCTTGGAAGGCTCAGCTCAGGGTCGTAGGGCTCCTCCGAGGCTGTCGATGGTTGACTCCAATGAAACAAGGTTTGGGCACAATTCAAATGTATTCAATAATGCAAGGGTGAACAGTACAGGCAACCAGGTAAGCTGTTTAAGGCCTAGCATAAGGGAGAGAGAGGCACTAGAAATACTACTGAATTTAGGCTCGGAAATACTATAAGAGGGTTTAGAATCTCACGTGGCGTCGTTCGGATGCAGGCAGCTTCCCTACGAAGTGGAGAGGTCTAGAGCAAAGCTCATAGACTGTGTGCAGGAACTGGGCGGCTCGGCGGGAGAGGGCGGCTTCTCGGCGTCATGGTGGGCGGATTCGGTCAGCTTACCGAACCGGTGGGTGATAACGGTGAATTAAGCGGCTATCGGCAATGTAGGCGGATTAAAAGCCGGGCGTGTCTGGGCGGCCATGGTATTAAGTAGGCGGCAGTTGTGAATTACTCGGCTCGTCGGCACATAGGCGGATTAAAAGCCGGGCGGCCAGGGCTGCCATGGTATTAAGTAGGCGGCAGTAGGATTATACAGGCGGCTGTGGTGATAGCGCCATACTTGGTTCGTCGGTGAAGACTTAATTAGCCGCGTCGAAGGGTGGCATACTGCCCGACAGTACGTAGTAGTGCGTACGACCGCTCGCGCCGTTGTCTGAAATATGTCTGTTGCTTTGGCGATCGGTGGCTGGATCTCTCTGCCCGTGATGAGCGAGACGGAAGACTCGAACGCGTGCCCTATAAGGTAATGTCTTCTGCCATTGGCTGGATTTCGCGCCGTGTGGCCATATATGGTAATGTCTTCTGCCAGCCTGAGAGGGACAGCAATAATCATGCGAGATTGAACACGTACTGTGCGCGTGAACACGGCAGCCCGCCGCTTGTATAGTATGTTCGTATGAATTATGGGCAACTCATAACAGGGTATAGAATACATTATTATTTCTAATGTTGATTCTGTTTACATTTTTTTCGAATTTGTTTACGTTTTTAAAGATATATTTCATAGTTTGCAGTATAAATAGTTTACGGAGACTGAATAGTTTAGATTCTTTGTATAAAGCATCTGTCGAAAATGTTTTAATTCTATTATACATAACTTTGATAATATAATTTTGAGTTGTTTGTAAAGGTTTTATAAAAGTATCAAGGGCACCACCCCATCCTATTATTCCATACATGAGTGAAGATTGCACCATAGAATAATAAATCATTTTCAATTTGTCAATATTCAATACTTCTTTGAGTCTGTAAAATATGTATGTAAGATATCTCAATTTAGAAACGGTATTATTTATTTGTGAATGCCAATTTAAATTTGTATCAATACATATACCCAAATATTTTATCTTTTCAACTTTTACAATTTCAGAGCAAGATGAGCATATTACTTGATTACAGTTAGTATTATGAATTCTAATTTTAAGGTTATTGGGGGGTTTGTTTTTACTGTTTTTATAAAAAGGTAGGTAAAATGTTTTATTGTTGTTTAGGAAGAGTCTATTACTATTTAGCCATGATGAGACATGTGCAATACATTTTGATGCATTTAAATAAGTTTCAAGCCAGGATTTTCCGTTTACAATTATTACTGTATCATCAGCATAAGATACAATATCACCAGGGATTACAAGATTACATAAATCATTTATATATATTAAAAACAGGATTGGGCCAAGCACAGTACCCTGTGGTACTCCATTTTTTATCCTCGTTTCAGTACTATAAAAATTCCCTATTTTTGTTTTTTGTTTTCTGTCTTTGAGATAGTTTGTGAGAATTTTTAGTGTATCTTTTTTGAAACCTATTCGATTAATTTTTTTTATAAGTATATTGTGATTAACCGTATCAAAAGCTTTTCTTAAATCTAAAAATAAAGCTAGGCATTTTTTATTTTTATCAACAGATGTGTACAATTTTTTTGTCAAATCGAATATTGCATCTTCAGTGCTTAGGTTACTTCTGAAACCATATTGATTTTGGGACAGAATTTTGTTTTGTTCTAGGTGATTCATTACTCTATTTTTGATACATTTTTAAAATATTTTTGAGAGGTTTGAAACTAAGGAAATAGGTCGGTAATTGTCTAATATGTGCGTTTCTCCTGATTTGTGAATTGGAATGATGGTGGAGATTTTAAATTTTTCAGGGAAATGTCCCTCTTTTAGTGATATATTAAAAATATGTAGCAATGGAATTAAAATATTATGTTTTATTTTTTTAGTGTGTTACCCGATAAACCATCAATTCCTGTAGAATTTGTTGACTTTAGACTATCAATGTGTTTTTCAATTTCGTTTATCGTGATAGGTGAAAAATATTCTAAGGAATTTATTGAATCGTAAGTTGAGAGTAAATGCAAAGATGAGTCTACGGGTGTTGTACTATCAATTTTACTAGAAGATTCAAGTACTTGATCTACTACATTTGTGAAGAAGTTGTTAAAGTTTTCTGCAATGGCCGATTTGTCAGTTATACTATTGTTATTTATTTTAATCTCTTTCACATCAGTTGATGCCATTTTTTTTTTGTTCATTATTTCATTAATAATATTCCACGTTTTTTTGGTATCATTTTTTGCGTTATCAATTTGTTCACAATAGTATTTCTTTTTACAACTTCTTATTAACCTATTTAGTAAGTTTCTATACATCAAATACTTTGTTTTCATAAAAGACATTATTCTTACGTTATTTTTTTGACAGGTTTTTTCATAATTTAACATTTCTCTGTAAAGTTTATCTCTGTGTTTAATGGAGACTATTAGTCCTACAGTAATCCAAGGTTTGATTTTTTTATATTTTCGCTTATTAATAACAATTTTGTATGTGCTTTTCGATATATAATCTTGTAGAGTTTTATAAAACAATTCTAATGCTGAATGTGGGTTAGCTGTCGATCGTACATTGTCCCATTTTTCTGAATGGAGTAGATTGTTTAATGAGTCGTAGTTAATATTATTTTTTTCTAGATTACCAGAGTTTTCTTTTAAATTAGTGGTTAAGAGGTTGTGTCCATAAAATGTTGGGTAGTGGTCAGTAATGTTTGTATGTAGAGTTGAAGATGTAGTTTTGACGTGTTTGTGTGTTTTTACAAATATATGATCTAGAGTCGTGGAGTTATTCAATTTTTCTCTTGTTGGAGAGTTTATGTATGACTGATATCCTGCATATGATAAACAATCTAAGTATTCATTTATACAGTTTGTTCTTTTGTTATTTTCATTAATGTTTATATTGATATCTCCAGATAATATTGAAAAATTGAATTTTTTTTTTAAAAAATGAATTTAGCTCGTTAGTGAAAAGTGATTCATTTAAGGAAGGAGATCTATATATAGCTAATATCAGATAATTACAGTTATTGTGCTTGAATGTTACTTCAATTGCATTAGCTGTTTTAAAATCTAAAATTTTGAAGGTAGTTTTCTTAAGACAATTTTTCACAAATACGGTGATACCATCGTGCCCAGTATGTTTGCATTCAGATGAAATGGTGACATATCCTGGAAGGTTATAGGGGATTACCTCTTTCATCTGTGTTTCTGTTAAAATAACAATACTCGGAGAAAAATCTAGACTTTCGTGAAGTACACAGAGTTCATCAAAATGTTTTCTTAAGCTACGTATGTTCATATTAAGAACTGAAAAGTTTATATCTTTAAAGTGATTATTTAGTTCATTAGTATCATGACAAATATAATTTTCATACAAAAAATTTTCGTCTGACATGTTGAAAGAAAAAATTTACACATGCAATGTGGTTACTTGATCCTCTATTCTTCGGGAATGTCTGCCGGCTGTCTTATTTGGATGATTGGGGCTAATTCATCTTTTCTCATCATAATGTGTCCATTTTTAGCCCAAATAAATTTGTAACCAAGTCTTGATGATTTTGCCAGGAACAGTAGGTGTTTATTTTGTGGTGTCAGTTGTTCATTAATGTATACTTTGTTATCTTCTGGAAAGTTAAAGTTTTTTGTGGACAAAAAACCGTATTTTGTTTTTTTGTCGATGATTTGGTCTCTGATTTCTTTATTTTGAAATGATACAACAATGGCTGGGTATTTGTTTAAAGGATTTCTATTTTTGATTCGGTAAATATTGGTTATTTTTGAAGATTCTGTTTCGCCTTTAATAGTTTCCATTATGTTATTCACTATTTTTGTTATGTTTTCATTATCTTTAAATGGGACTCCCTGTATTTCGATGTTATTTTGTTTGTGAAGTTGTTCTAGTTTGTTAATTTGCATTTTTATTTCCTTGTTTTCCGATTGCAGCTGTTTAATCAATATGTCTTTGTTTTTATTTTTTTCTTCGAATTCATCAATTTTGTTACTACAGAATTCAACTGATTTTGTAAGTTCTCTGAGTTCATTCTTGATCTGTTCTCTGAAAGATTTCATTAATTGTTCCGATAAATCTTCGAATTTTTTTTCCAGGAATTTTAACATCTTATTTGTAATAAGTCTTCTTCAGATTCGCTAGATGCTGCTTTTTTTGTGGCTTTCTTTTGTTTATTCATATTAATGTTTTTGATGTTCTGCAATAGATGGTGTTATAATACAGTCTGAGGGTAAGTCTTGCGCTTCTACTAATTTAAAAAAAAAAAAGTTGGTTTTAGTGAGGATCGAACCTCGTTCCTACGGACCTATGGCTCAGACGGTCAATGTCCGCGACGCTAAACCACTAGACCAATCCGGTAGGTATCGGGAGCGAGGTAATATCGCTATATTAAAGGTAATATTGCTATCAACTGTCAGTTGCAGTTTACAGTTGGTACTTAGATGCGACAATATTCCCACAAATTACTTCACAGTTTTTAAATCACTTCAGATTAGTAATTCTTGACCGTTTCAAATGTTTAAAGTGGTAGATAGTTCACTACTGTTGCACAGTTATACAAAAATCAATATCTTTTTGAATAATACGATTTAAAAACGTTGAATTTAGATAATTTTTGCAGAGTGAAATTTGACGTGCACACTGTTTGATGTAGGTACTGTAATTCACCCTTCGAAAACAGCTTAGAGTAGACCTTCTCTCCAAATAAGATTAGTGGAATTATTTTTACCTAATGTTGCTTAGTAATCGTCATCTCATAGGTACGGATTATCAGTAAACCACTACATTTTCAGGGCAGCAGCTGCCACGGGCCCTACATAATATTCTATTACTTATAAAGATCGTGGGTTATGAAGTTTCAGACTTTTGGTAACAATAGATCTAGAATTTGACCATTATTGCAACAAGTAAGAATATTTAATTAATTGATTTCAAAAGATTTCAACCTTGTTTATTATTATTCGTACAATTTTACCCCTAATTACACACTTTTAAGCTAATTCTAAATTTCCTAACCTAACCAAATGAATTTTTTAACAGTTTTCAACTTTTTTATCCTATTTTGTATGCACCATACGCTGCCAGCAAATACTAGATAAAATTTAATTATGTCTTAACTTTGAGCCGTAAAAAGTTTTCCAAAGTCAGTCTTGAATAAAAGTTGGTAACTGTATGGAATACGAGAGCGAGGAAAGTATGAAATATTTTCATTTGCTTTTTCTGCACGAAGTTGACTTATGATAACGCTATTCACGACTTACGAAAATGTTTGTATTTAAAAATATATTTTATACATAATAGGTTTTTGCCCGAGGTAAATATACATAGAGAATAATATGGAACAAAAGCATGATGGCTTATTTTGTTACTGTAAATGGTGGACATTTTAATTAGCTTAATATTATAGCCGTTTGTGAGTTTTAGTTGCTTGAGACAAATAGACTTTCTGTTTCGTGGTTAAGGTAATATAACCTCAGTGAGTTTATTAATCAATTAGTTAGTAATCCATGTTTACCCAGTGTCAACATAAATAGTATATTGGTTAACTAATCTCACCAGAGGTTCCCAATTTTTTGGGTCCATTGCCCGCTTTTATATTTCCCAAATTTCCAAATTTGACTAGGCTCAAGGACGAACCAATAAGTGATGTTAATTCTTATTGTTCTTAAAGTCAGATGATTCCAATGAAAACATTTGATATGATTTTTTTTTTTTAAACGGGAACCTTTAAATTGCATCAAACGGACATCTCAACAAAAAACGCTGATTTATCTACAGTGTTTTTATCTAAGAAAGCAAACACTTTGTGGCTTGACAATAACTAACTAACTAACCATCACGCCGTTTCTCCGCAGGGGTAGGCAGAGAGGACGGACCGCCAAACAAGTCGGTCTCGGCACACACTCTTTGCCTTACTCACCAGTATAAAAATGAAAAAAGTCACTTTATTTTATTTATAAACGTTGACCGGTTTCGGTTGATCTCTCTCTCTGATGATGTTGATGTTCTCTCCCTGTCTTATAAGCTTTCTCTTTTGTTCACCTAATAATCTTCTTTTGTACCGTAATTTAGTTTATATATATTTGTCCTGATATGAGATCAACCGAAACCGGTCGACGTTTATGAATGAAACGAAGTGGTTTTAAACTAATAACGTTTATCATTTGTACAGTGTTTTTAATAATGTTCACAAAGTATGCCTACCGCCGACCAAATCATATGAAATCGATTTGTGCTCCCAAAAGCACTTTTAACTCTTGATCGCCAAACAGCTTTTTAAATCGTGCACTGGTGACCTGGTAGGCGATGTTGGTTGGGAATCACTGCTCTAAGCAAACTGTCAATTTCACGGTTTATTAGGTTAGTCCACTACTAATCTATATTCAGATAATGGGAGATGGGAGACGAGGAGGGACCTGCCTAATCCCAGTAATTCGATGTCATCGGATAAGAAAACAACATGCTATGGTTTGCAGTCAGTACTTAGTTCTATAGCGACACATGTATGCCATGGGTGTCTACGTATATTAGGAGTAGTTGGCAATTAGGATTAATTGGTTCAGGGAAATTATCCAGTTCAGACCATACAGGATCGAGATATTATGTTCATACCAGTGCCAGCCATACCAGCCATTTCGATATCCGTTTGTAATTGCATCAGTAGTTTTTCTAACCAGCTTCAAAATAGAATTTATTTATTATCTTAGTAGGTTTCAGCGCTCTTTTTACTTGATAAACTTATTAATTTTACTTGATCCAGATAAAGTATATAATTCGTTTTGGACAGGGTGGAATTTACCATATTTTTTTAAACGTAAGTGGGGGGTAATTTTATTTCTTTTTTTTTAAATATTTTTTTTTTTAAGAAAGAAAAACATTCTCGGGTTACGAATAACCCAACAATGTTTGAAAATCTCCTACTACCACCACAGAAAGCCGAAAATGTTGCTTGTGTTGTGATGGAGGACTCAGCCAGCAGAGGAATCGAACATGCGACGCCCGTGTGGGACCCAAGCGCTATGCCCACTCAACCACTGACCGGTCATATTACCGGAATATTTTAGGGAATCTCAAAAATCTTAAAAAGCTCTTGAAAAGCTTATAATACAGGAGGCCCTGAGGAAAATAATTTCCCTCAGGGCCTATTTCATCTTTGAGGATGCTGTGTGGAGGGTTTTTTTGAGGAAAGTAAGGAGTTAACATGGGTCTTGAAGAGACTCATGTTGTAGGAGGGAGGAAAACAGAGGCCGGTAAATCGTTCCACAGCCGAGCTGTTGAACTCAAGAACGAATCGTAAAAACGACCCGTTCTCATGTGACTAATATCAACCGTGTACAAATGTTGGGCGCGTGTTTGGCGTGTTTCCCGACTATGCACCGGTGCCGAGGGGATCAATGACGCTAGTTCCTCGGAGCATCTACCATTGTAATACCAGTAGAACAAGGACAGCATTCCCACCTGACGCCTGTACTCTAAAGATTGCAATCCGCCTGTTAAGATGGGAGAATCTATCAAACGGATAACATATTTAGATTAAATGTAAGTGCGTTTGTAAATAAAGTAGGGTTAAGATTTGACGATGAAAACGTACATATTTAAAATAAATACATAACAATTGTTTTTTTTTCATTAAATATTTTGTACGAGTCGTATAAAACGCAGAAAAGTCTTTTCTTTCAAACGAAAAACATCAGAAGATACGAAAAACAAAAACGCTGCAAGGATTTTGCTGTTCGATTATTAGGTACGTAAGATTTTCTTCCGGATTTATTTTTATAAAACATTTATTCTAGTGATTTCGTTTTAGGGGACGTTTTTTTAATTTCACCCATTTAAGAGCTTAAAAAATAGTAAATCTTTAAAAATAGGAAAATAATTTCCCTCAGGGCCTATGTCATATTTGGGGATGCTATGTGGAGGGTCTTTTTGAGGAAAGGTAGGAGCGAACCTAAGTCAATAAAAGTATATTGTCATAAACAAATTAATGTTTGCCTTAACCAATTAACATAATAATCACAAAAGTGAATAAATGACATTCAAAGCAAACTGCAACCATCAAACTTTGCCAGGGAAGGCCAATCAGTGCGTTTTGCACACAATATTGTTCAAGTAATGTTTCTAAAGACGTTATTAGTAGTCCATTAGCTACCTAATCGTGTTTAAATGTTTACTAATTTTATTACTACGCCAAAAAATGACTATAGGAGCCTACACATCGACAGGAAACAAATAGAATTATTAGGTATCGAGCAGTGGCGTGCAGAGAAAAGTTGTGCCCACCCTAAGAAAAACGAGGAAAATCTTTTTTTTAAATCTGCGAGATATCTCTGCGATCACAGTGTATGTTTCGTAAATCGGTGTATATTGTTTTTATTACAATCGTTCTTCGTTGATAAATTGTTTAAAAATATACTTTTGAATGTAGCTATAACTTTGGGTATTTTGTACGTCCGTGGTCGTTATCCATTATAAATAAATGAAACAATACAACTTTGTTAGAACTACTTATATATTTTATTAACGCCGACCGGTTTCGAAACGACCGTTCCTTCCTCAGGGCAAATAAAAATATTTCACAAATCTACACTTATAGTAGTAACTTGACTTATGGCAATACATTTGACTTTCCGGATCTATTTTTTTGTAAATAATTATAAAGTGTTCAAAATTAGCATCCTATCCCTTTACTTCTTTAGGTTTACCCTTTTCATAATAAGTCAGTTTTTAGTTTCTAAAACTACCGCTAGATAAACGGCATGAAGCCATTGCGTCCTTGAGGTGATTTCTACCATCTGTGGAGGAAAAATGAATTGAATTAATGGATTTTCAACTAAATAAAAGATGGAATGGATAAGCTTTCTCGTACTTCGTGGTTGTTAATTATGCCGAGTGAAAGAAGAATATTTGGTTTAAGCAAATGAATACGAAAGGAGTTTATATATAAATGAAGTCTGATGTAAGATATGTCTTAATTACACTTTTCTTACTGAATTAAAATTATTTGAATCCTTACACATCAATCTATCTCTTGACAAATCCCATTTAGGGAGATCAACTCCTTGTACTACTGCACCGCCCACCATTACCTAAATGTTTATTTTACTTTCCAAAACACACTCATTAAAGAGTATATGACAAAATAATATTAAAATATTTTTCCGGATTAAATAACAAGTGTTCACGTTTATGTCATTTGCGTACGAACTCTATCTAAATTTCTTTAAATAGACAATAAAATATACAGTGTTAATTTCAAGCGACCTCCCAGGTAAGTATGGCCCTGTATTCATTCATTTTTAGGCAGCATCGCGTTCATTGGTCAAAACATTGTATATATATTTTCGTATCGGTGACAATGAACCTGTGTATGCAATTTTTAGGCATAAGATGTTTTTAATTGTTTGTCTATCTTGTAGTTTTTTAGATTTTAGAAATGTATTATAAGTTTGTACAGCGCCCTTGAGGTGATTTTTCACAAAAACGGCGCTATATAAATCGTCCAAATATTATTATTATTATGTCTGTCAAATGGATTTAAGAGGGGTTTTACGTACTGAACGTTTGGAGGCTTTTAATAAGAAGAGGGATTGATTTGTTTCTCCAATATGGAAGTATTGGAAGTGATTTCACTTCAGCGGAGAGTACAGTCATTTTGTCCATCAATGGGTCATTAGAGAGTCTTAAGTTACGAACCTCGCTCCAGTGATATCGAAAGATAGGTACCTATTTCATTATGAATTCATTCATTTTACCCCCTGACTGATGATTTATTTAAGGTCCTTATTTTTTTGGGCAATCATTCAATTCGTGTGTCCATTCATGCCGAATATTACGAGAACTCGTAAAAAAATTGTCGTGTGTATCGACCGAGTCGTTGGAATCGGTGAGATCGATTCTAGTCGACTTTCTAAAAGCAATTAATTAGTTTGCTTAATAAGATATAATTTATTTTTTTACTCTTTTTACACTTTTTTACATTAGGCTTTTACATTGGATACATTGAAACGTTTACAATTTTTCATATCTAGACAATGCTTGCAAAAAAATAATTTTTTTTTTTAAAGTGGTTTGCAATTAGATTAAATTTTTAAAAAATTGTAATAATTAACTGAAATTATCAGAAATAATATCCTGACATAAAAATTGGATAAGTAGGCATATTTTGAACATCGAATTTATAGCATTAAAAATATAAGTATCAGTGGCGTATTCATTTGCCGTATTTGGAGCGCCAAGACATTTGCAAAAAATGCATTGAGCACCGGAAATTTTGGATTCTCCCGCCGTCATAAAAAAAAATAATACCTCCGAATTTTAATATGGAGACACATAAACTGCTTACAGTGTTGTAGAGCCAATGAATTCACTTATATTTCACCGCTCATTCAATAATAAAGCCGACATTGAAATAGGTCCTTATCTCTTGTCTATCGAGTAGGTACTCTTAAATTGACTAGACAAAGAAGTTCGCAACAGTCGAGCACCAAATTTACATTTTTTGAAAAGCGTATCCTTCGCCGATCTTTCGCTGACTCTTCGAGAATATGGTTTTTTATCTTTAATAAAAAAAGTATAGTTAACTTTGTTCTAAGGAGACATGTATTTAACTTAATAATGAATTAATAATTCGTATTTTCGACATTTTGATTTTAAATTTTATGGGGAGATAAAAAATAACAGAAATGAACTAATGAGAAACATAAAATGTTCATGGTTAAAGTTTTTAATAGTTCTAGGTAAAAATCCTAACGTTTTCATATTAATGTTTGTAATGTGACTATGCTGTGTACAAATTCCAGATTTTCATTAAATATAACTTCGAGGTTGATAATTTTATTTAATGTCACTAGACATATATGGTTTTTCTCATAATTGATTAGTATTGGAGATATGTTTCGACAGAACATTTAGACCATTTTGATAGATCAAATAAATAAATAAATAAGAAAGTCATTAATTAACATTTTTTAATATTTAGAAATAGATTGTTCAGTTACACACCAATAGGCCACATGCATGGATTTCATAACGACCTAGAAAAAATCGTGTAGATAGATTTTTTACTAAGTTTACGAACACGTTAGTAAAAATTTTTAGAAATGTATAGTTTTTTTTATTTTTAAATAAATAAATCCATAATTTGAGCTCGTGACGTCACTACATGAAAATGTCCCGTCTCCGATTATGTTTTATTAATTTTGTAAAATTCCACACTGATTTTTTTTATATGCAAACTTTGATTTCAGGCGAATCTTCGAATTTGACGTTTAACATACACTAGATTTATTGTTTGTTCTCTGAGAACTTATCCTTTGGTTTGACGATTTTATGAAGATGGCTGTGTTTTGACAGATGTTACGAAGAGAACCCCGTACATTTTATTGCCATTCGAGTGGAAAACGTTATTTTCTAAAAATGATTTTCGGCTATGTAATTATAGTTTTTTCGCACCCATAAAATTGTGTTCCGTCTTTCCGGTTTATAAAAAATGGTCTGATTTTTTGGATTGAAATTTGCAAAAAATCGCCAGTGTTTCAAAAAACGGAATATCTTAAAATATTTTTCCAAGCCGGAATTTTTTTTTAAAATGTGATGCAAGTCACCTATTATACATTTCACTTCAATTTTATTGAAGCTCTTGGCAAAAAAAATATTTGTCTCAAACTAAAAAACATATCAACGAACGAATAAGTTCTCAAATTCCTAATTATGTACACGACAACACGAACAACTACATTTCATAATAGTTCTAGTCCTCCTCAGTCCAAAATAAAAACAAAAAAAAACTCCGAGCAGTTGGGAACAGTTGAGACTCACACGTTAAAAAAATGGTTGAAAGGCTTTCAATTAATAGGTATAAAATTCGCATAAATTAATCAACCAAATGGGCTTGATTAATCTGTTAGTAGTTACAGTTTACAATGTGTCAAATACATAGGATTGGGTGACAGTCATAAATTTAGTGGATGTTGGTAGACCATTTTGATAGATTAAATATATTTATTTGTGAAGCGCCCTTGTGGTAATTCATCACAATAACGATGAAATATTCAATTCATTATATTAAACTTAAACATATATGTATTTTGATAAAGTAAGCTATGTACTTGTATTTGTGCAGTGTGCTGTGCTGGGTGAAATGAAGCTCGCTGCATGACAGTTGACTGGAGATAGCCAACAGCTGTAGGGAGGGACGGGGTGGTATGGGGTGGAAATGGACGGTATTGCGCCGGGAAGGGATGGCCAACGTGTGGGGGAGGATCAGGGCTAATTTACACCCTCATCCCTAGCGTTTGTCAACAATCATTTGTGCTCAGTGGTGGCCGACACTACAAATTAATTCTAAATTCTATCACTCATATCGCATTATCCTTCACGTATTACAGACATCACAATACCAGTACCTACATACCTTCGTTAACTTTAAATGCCAACGTTTTGGGAGTATTTTTAGTGTCCAACATCTCGGAAGATTTCCAATGAATATACTTATTCATTTATTCTTTAATAAGTCAGGAACGCTTCGCACGTCATTACATATGTCTGCTAGTGTTGTAGGTAGCTTGAAAACAAGATTATGGGTCCGAGTAGTTAAATGCACATTTTATTCACGGAAGAAAGAACTTTGACTGCCCAACACTTATTTATTTATTTATTCATATATATATGTATTACAATGCATTACAAAATGATACTTTGTCTGTCCAACTGGGAAGGATACCCGTTTCAGGACAGCCAAATTGTATATTCGGTTCATAATATTCTTAACAAAGGAATGGTTTTGTTCAAGATATCACAGGAATGAGCTTCTGTCAATACAACTTTTGAGAACATTAAAAATTGTATACTGAACGAAGAGATGGTTTCTCTATTTCTTTGAAAGAATCGCAAATGTGTTTTTTTTTCAAGGATTATTTTGGAGAACATTAATAATTATTGCATTCAGAGTGAATGAGTGGTTTCTTTAGTGAGATCACAAGTAGGAGATTCTTTCCAGGCCATTTTAGAGAACATTTACAATTGTATAATTATAATTTACACGTTTATAAAACATTAAGTTGACAAGCCCAATTCATTTTATTGAGTGCAAATTAAAAATATTTTTTTAAAATTAATTATAATATCTACTATGTTACACGTGTTCCACAGGTTATATGTTACACATGTTTTATGAAATAAATGAAACATGTTTGAGATTAGTGATTGTAAAAATAAATATAAGTGTGATTATTGAATTACGAGGGTCAGTCAAAAAGTAATGCCTCCTATTTTTTTCTACGTAAATAAAGTTAGTTAAATGAAAAAAAATTATTTGGTGCTATTCCTCAAACCTTCTTCTACAATCTACTGCAGTAGTAACTTTCTTCGTCAACAGATGGCAGTGCTGCAGTCGTTTGCAAAATGGCCGACATGGATGTTCGTATTAGACAGCGTTCTGTGATTGATTCTTGACTGTAGAAGGTGAAACGCTCATTCACATTCAAGAAAGACTGAAAAATGTGCACCATGATGCACCAATGGATGTCAGCAGACGATGTCAGTTAGACGATGGGTTCGTCGCTGTAACGAAGCTGAAGGACAAACTCCGCTGCCTGACGAAAAGCCGAGCGGCTGACCGTTGATTAAATTGACTCCACCTCGATAACTACAGATATTGCAATCTCTCTTCTGAAAAGGCAATGTGATGAGGATTTTTCGATAACTAATTATTAAACAAAAGTTTATGCAAGGTGCCAAGGTCTCAAATCAAGAAGCGAATCATTGACTAATTTACCCAGAATATTTTTTGAACTTTTCGATTTCCATGTGCCAGGTATGATGTTGAACGATTTTTGACATAAATGAATGCACAATTGCACATATGTTTATTCTCATTTGCCCTGTTGGATTGTTCCTGAAAATGGAAGGGGGGAGGGAAGCGTAACTCCCCTAAAATCAATCACCGTAGACCGTGAGAATTCGTAAATTAATGATAACAGAATCATTTTTGAGAACCTCAAAAACGAATTTTTTTTTCGAGTTCATAACTATTAATATGAAATAAGAATATAAATCATTACTCCAGCAAAACGGACAAAAGTTTGCAGAAGTTGAAAGAGGCAAATATTTTTAATCCAGCAAAGGCAGTCGTGAAAAAGTTAATCCCACTGAACACCACTGAACATAGCACCGGACAGACCGGGGAGGATGTCACTAGGGGTGAAAATTCATCAATCACAATCACCACCCTAACCACCCCCCACCCACCATCATCACCCACCACCCCCACACTGTCACCCGTCACACTACCCAGGCGACCCGTCATCGGGATGTGCAAACGGGCGTTCCCAGGTCATTAGGTGTAATGTACGTAAAATAATTTATTTATTATTTATTTATTAAAAGTATACAATACAGAATATAGTATATTATATAAAGCATTGTACTCCCAAGAGTTAATAAACTCATTGCGGGAATGATACGCATTACATGAAACATATAGCTGTATGTATTGAATGGACATATCATAGGACATACACAACATTATTATTTCAGATAGTCATTCATAAAATGAAGTTTGAGCATTTTAGTTTGGGTCTTTTTACATTGACTTGCACATTTGATCTCGTTGGGTAGTTGATTATATTTTGTGTAAGCTATGTATTCTAGGGATCTTAGTCCATATTTTGTTGATTTGATAATTCAATTTTCTGGATCACCCATATTTAAACCATGATCATATTGGAGACGAATTTCAATAAATTTTGTTAAATGGTATAAATTTCATAAAATATACTTTATTTATTATTTGATACTTTTGCCCTGGTGTAAGACCTCCATTCAGAATTTAAACGATGCTTGAAATGGCTTTAGCCGTGTTTGATGACCAGATCTGAATAGCCAGGTGCTTCCTCACCTTCCTCTACCCATTTCCTTCCCCTCTCCGATGTTTGAAATGGCTTTAGCCGTGTTTGGTGACCAGATCTGAATAGACAGGTAGTTCCCTACCTTCTTCTACCCATTTCCTTCCCCTCCCCAATACCTTCAGCCTCGCATCAAACCGCAATTGGGGATATTATAGTCTCACGGCTCCAGATGATAAGGACTGTTGCGGTATTCACATTTAAAAAGAGTTTTGAGGTAATATTTTATATTCATTTAATGATGTTTAGGTGCAGGTCATAATTTGTAAGTTAGTACGAAGTACCTAGTAAAATATTGATCGAAATAATTACGTTACAAATTAGTTGCAACAGGTGGCATCTGCTGTGATTCAATAGTTAGGTATAATAACTAACCAACAGTAGCGGTTCGTGCTAGGCAGGAGAGACGGTGCAATCACAAAAAAATAGAAAAGAAAAGTGGAAAAAGATACAAGATGCATCCATACATCCAAAATACAGTAAAACTTTAATTTAAATATAGATGACCAAATGTATAGGAAAAGGTGCACTGGAATTCGACTACAAAAATATGTAAAAAATCACCCATCACATCACATTGATAAAAAAAGTGTTTCATTCTCTCCCTACTCTTATCTACTTTAGTTTTCTGAAGGTTTCCCCATGTGAATTGTGCACTCTGATTTTTTTTATTATTTAAAGTATTTATTTATCTGCTTCTCACTACATAAATCACAGTTTTTTGCATAAAAACATCAATCTTACTCATGGATCAATATCTCACTATTACTAATTGCCTGTATTAAGGTTAACATTTGCAAATTGAGTGAAATAGCATAATTAATCACTACACACAAAAACACTTAAAATACAAGGAGAATGAAAAAAATATAATACCTTTGTGGCCAGATGGGTACTTTGTGGGTGAATTTGTAGTAACATTTGAATCACACATAAATTGTTTTTCCACAAAGGATAAAAATGAATATAAAAAAAAATCATTATTTCATTGGATCATTATACTAATTACTTAAATACACTCCAGAGGCGAAATGTCACAAAACAGCTCTTTATAAATTACCCACCAATATTATTGAAATGTCCCATTCTGAAATTAAGTGCAGTGTCTCTTTAAGTTAATAAATTGAATTACCCCTAAACTAAAATGTAACTAATAATATTCTTTGTTTCCAGGGAATTCACCTGAGGGTGGAGGAACGCACACGGAATGAAACGTCATGCACATACCGTAAGTACACAAAATTTATGTAAGTTATAGCCACGAAGGTACAGTTTCACATTACCTGCTGACTTTTTGTGTACGGAGCTGGGAACAAGGGTGGGTAATTGGCCACAAATTTATAGGTTTACTTGAGCATGCAATGGACTATAATATCACGGTAGTGATATTTTCCTTTTGATGGTTGCTGTTAGGTTTCAACGGTACGATAAATTAGGCTAAGGCTGAAACGGATAAATTGTGTAATGTGTAATTTTGAATATCTATTATGATAAAAGTAAACACACTTTGAAGGATTTTTGACAAGGCTTTCAACCAACAAATGAGCAAAGCAATAACGTTCTTCGCAATGCTTAATACTTAGGTATTTTTTTAATAATCACAGCAACCACGAAGGTGTTTGAAATACATTTCAACACAATATGTATTTACAATAACAATATTAAGAACGGCGATCATAGCATTGGGTAGGATATTTTGCAGAGCTTTGGCCTCCTTGGAGGTCTAGCATGGTCGATCGATAAAACACATCAAAATCAAATATTCACCAAATCCGTCATATATCGTATATCAGGTTAGAAAGAGTTCAGGAGCGATTTCTCAAATTCCTCAAATTTAAATCATTCAACATATACAATTCTTACGACGAAATCGAGAAACATTTTCGAATCACGAAACTGCTCAACAAAAGGCTTGTCGCTGATGCTCTTGTACAAATTATTAACTCAAAGATCGAAAGCCCGGAGCTGCTAAATAAAATAAATTTCCACGCACCGACTCGATACAGCAGACAAAATACCATTTTCTACAATGATAGATGCAACACCAATTCCAACCAAAATTAATTTATACAAAGGACATGTAACTACTATAACAATAAATTTACACGTACAGACACACTTGCTGACATATTCAATGCTAGTAACTGTCGCTACACAATTTCATTTTATCACATTCTAGGTGCGAATAACACATAACACATTTTCATGACGATTAAATTAATTGTACCTAATATTTTTATATTAATTGCATGGCAACTTTCCCTTATCCCTCTTCTCCCCTTACCCGTCCCGACCCAATTACCTATTTCGCAGTCTATTTAATTATTGTGTTTTACCACTTGCATTATCCCTTGTTGAATTTACATCTGTATTATTATTTTTTTAAATTGCTGCTTAGTTCTGTTTTTCTTAAATGTTCTAGTTTACATTCAGTTACTTTTATGTTTCTAAATACCTATCTGTGAACATTAATAGTAATTGGTGTTTTTTGCCATCCTCTTATGTATATTTTGTTACTGAGACTGTTTATGTTCCTTAAATAAATAAATAAATATTGTCAACAGATAATCCGATTGACGATTGATAAATTTTAGTTCTGCCTTAATAGTGTCGGATAAGTTTCGGTTAACAATCAATATCTACATATTTTCTAATTATGTCGTCGTTGTGCAAAATTTATGGCTTTTGTAATGAACGCATTGAACTAACGAAGCTCTTAGAAATGAGAGAAGTCGTATTCGTGATCCATAGACCTATATAACGCATCTAAGATGCCATCAATTTACGCCGATCGATCTTTGAGAGTCGAAAAGGGGTTGAAATATGAATAAAGACCTCATTTACTAGTTAACTCCCGTTTAGTGTCAAAAAGTAAACGCGGACTGCCAATACATATTAACATTAATATTTCAATTCAACATTGCCAATTTATTAATATTTTTACGCTTGGCGGTTGATATTTCGTAGAGTCAATTCATAGAAAATACCTTCAGTGTTGCCAGCGAATATCGATTTCTTATTTATTCTCTGTCAATATGGGTACGGCAGTCAACGGTGAACGATATAAAATCATCGGAAGTGCCTGTCGATCCGATATTGTAAAGTTATCGATTTCTCTCGATGATATCATTCTACGTCGAAGATCGAATAATAGGTAATCTATTGTTCTTCGCTCTTTTCTCAGGCTTGCGTAAATAACTGATTTTTATTACTGTCCTTTTTATACCTATTATACCATGTTTCTATTATTATGAATCCAATGAAAATATTAATGTTTTACATTGGAGGCCATTGTCCATGATTCTATGGAATGATTTATCTGTCAGAATGCATGAATTTGATAAAATAAATAGGCATGACCAGATGTGTATACAATGCCCTTTCATACAGGCTGCATTACAAAATGTTTACAATAATTGTAAATGTTTCTGAAAGCAACACGGGAGTCCAACAAACAATGAAAATTCATTACAAAATCGCGATCGGGAGAGTGCTTAGCGGAGTAAATGGATCCAATAAATCCTCTTCGCACTGCCGATAAAACAGTTGGCACCCTACAGATCTGCATCCCCTTCCTATCCCATCCCCTGGGGACGGTAAGTGTATTACCGGGGAGTCCCCCCGGACGTCAACAAAACTAATCAGATTATAACAGAAAAGTTAAACATCTAGATTCGAGATGGCTCTTTTTCTGCGTCTTAAATTGCGAATAACAGAGTTATGAACTGAAAGTTTTCAACTTTCAAAAAGAGCACTATTTCAAATCAGTTTTGTCTGCCAACTTCTGAAGTTTGAAATGATTCAGTTTAATATTTTCTTCTCCGTAATTTAAAATGGTTTTATTAAAATTCTATCATTTTTTTATTGTAAACGCTAAGATTTCTCACGGTGCACTGTAATTTATGCGAGAAATTTCATCCCTAAAACTAAACTAATTAACCATCACGCCGTTTTCCCGCAGGGGTAGGCAGAGAGGACGGACCGTCAAACAACTCGGCACAACCTCTTTGCCTCACTCACATTCGTACATCGTCTCATACATACTCTTCTATTATTCTAACCTTTGACATGGCCCGACTGAGATATCTGATTCACTTGATCGTGCCATGTCTTCCTCGAGCGTCCCAGACTTCTTTTACCATTTACATTAGCATCATATATTCTTCTTAAACTACTTTCTTCGATATTCGCTCTACATGCCGGAATCATCTGAGGGTCCCTTTCTTAATCTTACTCATTACGCTTACATCAGCCTTACATTCTTTGCGGATCTCCACATATCTCTCACAATCATACATGGTTTTACTCATCTTATTTCAACAGCATTCAGTCTATTTTCATCCTTCCTCTGCCAGTTCCATGCCTCATTGCCATACATCAGGGTAGGTACCAGCTCTCCACTGTGGACTGCTAACTTCGCTTCTTTTGACAGTTTTTTATTAGCGCCAACAGCTATCAAAAATGATCATCAGTAAAATTATATCAATTTTCCAATAATTAGGTAGATACTGGAGGTTATCATTAACATTTTTCCATTATCTTTTGCGTCCACGAGTGGTTGCTAGTTGTTGTATTATTTATTTTTTCTTCATTTTCATTTATTCGGCTACTATTCGGTATTTGGCCTATTCGGCTATTTTTTTTACTATTCGGTATTCGGCTATTTTTTTACTATTCGGTATTCGGCCGAATATTGCAAACTATTCGGCCGAATACCGAATAGTAAATCATGTAAAAAAATGTATAATAAATAACATACTGCTCACATAAATCAGAATATTTATACTTAAAATCTATCAATGGTAAGTTATGACGTTATGACGAATGAAAGATTTTTTTTCAGCATTTGTTGATAGCAAACGTTTTCTATTTTCCTCATAAATTTTACCTGCTTCCAAAAATAGCCGCTCACTATGTATTGCTACCAGGAGATGATAAATCAATATTAGCAAATTCTGCTAAGCTTGGATACTGTTTTTCGTTTGCTGACCATCACAAGGGTCTGCTGTCCTATCTAGGCGAACAGTATTCATGTAAAAATTAATTTCATTCGCGGAATGTAATTGATTTTTATTAATTCGTGAAAACGATTTTTAATTTTTTAAATTCATGATTTTTATTCATGAAAACTGCTTGCGAAATTCTGCTAGACTTGGATACTGTTTTGTGTTTGCTGACCACCACTTATAAGGGTCTGCTGTCCGATCTATACGAACAGTTTTCATGTAAAAATCAATTTCATTTGCGAAATGTACCCAATTGATTTTTTCATGAAAGCTGTTTGCTAAATGTTACTAAGTGTCACCGAATATTCGGTTGCTGAATATTCGGCGCTTCGGCCGAGAGCCTAGCCGAATATTCAGTATTCGGCAAAATCACTATTCGTGGCATCTCTAATTTCCATCCGTTGAGCGGAGTGTTTCGCGTTGTCACAGTGAAAGTGTAAGAATAAGTTAATAATGTGAAATATATGTATTAATTGTTTACTGTGTGATCTATCGTTACGCAGATAAGATTTAAATCCCCTGAATATCACCCCAATTCAATGTGCGATGGCCGTAAAACCTGCTGAAATATTAATTAAAGCAGCAATGCGGTAACAATAACACACCCTTTCAATATAGGTAGCTACAGTTTATGAAGGTTTTGTTTATTCACACCCCAGCTAAACACATCGGTATATAGAAGCATGTTTGTGTGTGAATCACAGTGTTTGGGAGGCGGATATGGGTACCTCTGCCCCGGGAACCATTTATTGGATAACAAACACCTCTGCCATAGTTTCCTTTGCCATCTGACATACACACACACACCACTACATGAAATACACAATACATTTTTGCAAGTATGTAGGAAAGAGATTTCAGATTATCGTTTAGGTTTGTGACTTATTCTATTACCTATGAAGAAGGAGGGCAAAAATTTACGATATTTCAAAAATTGATGAAGCTAGTTACAAAAGCCAAAAGATATTATTATGAATTCGTGTAACGCAGTATATTTTTCTCCTTATCTGATAAAGCGCCTAGAATTTTTTCTAATATTGTGGGTCATGGTGATATAATGTTTGCGAGTTTCTTACATTAGTACCTACTTTCCAGGCTTGTTAATCGTTATACGATGATATCCATAATATCGAATTTATCTAAGCAACAAATGTCTGTTCTAGTAATTTCGTCAATGTCACATTCTTAGAATTTCCTGCAAAATGAACACGAGCCCACTTCTAATGATATTAGCACTGGGCTCGATATCGTTAAGCGTCGTTAGGTAAGGGGGACATTTAGTTCGGTGTTGCAATTAAAACCTCCCTGATTTTATATGCAATCTGTAGCCGAGAGATTTTTCTTGACGGTTTCCTTGGAGTTAGCTCAATCTAGTCACTTCTGGTGAAATTGATATAAAATTAGTTTTTTGATATTTATTGGGAACTTCGTGCTTTAGATTTACATATCATTTTATAATGTCTTTTTCAACCAAATTTTAAAAAATTGAAGCCAGATACGTGGTTTACATGCGAGTATGTACACTCAACACTGTACATGATATGGTAAGACAAATACCACCCATGGTCTTTGTCCAAAGGTGATGGAGTCGTGTGCTAATATCTATGTTTTGTTTCGTAATTGTGTTTTGTATTACTATGGTTGAGTTCGTCTTTATGGTACATTATGTATACTAGTAGATATAATTTGTGTATATTAATTATAGCATATTCCGCTTTGTCGAGAGGGTACGTATTAGTTTTAGCAGCAAAACCACAATACATCATTCCGCGAATGATAATCGATTGAGTTAATGCGTAGAACATCGTTTTTAGAGTCTGCATTGGCAAATATGTTACTATGTTCTTATCTTATATATCTAAACCTGTTATAGTTGTATTTATTTATGTTGTCCATCTAAAATAGTTGTCATTGTAAATGCCTACGTTTTTGATTATCCGAGTCCGTGTTAGTGGGTTGCTTTGGCAGTTTTTTTCAGATTTTTTAAAAAGAAATATCTTATAAACATTGACGAAATCTTTTTCTTTAAAATCTTTATACTCGTACATTGTACTTCAATAGATTATCTATGTAGTGGCGACTATCGGCTGTCACCTGTCACTCTTCGCATTTCATTTTTTGCCAATGGTTGATATTTAATATTTCAAAAGAAATTGTTTGGAAGAAGACCCTTTTGGAAATTAATCATCTTGGAACTGTAAAGACTAAACACGTAGATAAGCTTCGCGTTGTGTGGGTATTTTTACTCCCGTTCTGAACGTGGCTTTACACCGAAGTTCATGGAAATAGTTCGGTGTAAATGTTAGCTGACTCGTCGTTTCCAATACTTGAACGAATCTGGTAATCTGATATTGCTCTGCAGCCGGATATCGCAGATCTCTCATTCGCCGAATCATTAATTGATGATGACGAGGCTATTTAGGAAATCCAACCACCCGGCATTAGTGAGGGGCATAATCGAGATTAATGAATTAATGGGTATAATCCAGTTCGAAATAATAACTTAGAATGGAAACATTCCGAAAACCCCATTCTTCAAAGAATGCTGGTGAACTTCTGCTAAACTATTTGTGGTTTTTAAACAGTTACCTATGTTCTAACACAACCCTTATATCTACTATATAATTGAAATGTACAAATGAATCACATATTTTCGTAAATTTGTTTATATTATGTTATAATTTTATTTACATTGGTAATTCGCCATATATCTCGCTCCATACATCAACTACTTTTAACCTCTGTGTTTTTTTTCTTCTGAAGGGGAGTCTGATTCCATTTGTTTTTCCTCGTTTCGTGTGTTCTTGTGGTGCGGGTTTTCATTTTTTTTATTCATTTGGTGTATGGTCATTAACTGTTTTGTAGTTTAAAAATAAACCATATTACTGGTAATTATCGTAATTCAAATTTGTAGTATTATAATTTTTTTATTAATCCATCGTCGGCTAAGAATAAAATACTACTTGCTACAATAATAATTGCACAATGTGTGGTACAGTGATTGCGGTGCATACATTTTTACTGGAGACTATCTTAAAGAATCTTCTTATTCTTCCCAACAGTGAGATTTTTTTGACAATTTTTTTTAATAATTTTCTTTTGTGTTTTGTGAAAAAGTCAGTTTGCATTCCAAAATTACTCCCAAATATTTAATTTCAAAGACTTATTTTTATATCATTTCAAAAATATATCACGTCCTTCATACGTTGGGCACCATAATAACTGGGAATAAAGGGAAATATAGCATGGAAGTAGGACGACTGTCGCCGTGCTACGAACAAACATTCCGCACTATCAAAGCGGCGGAACTAATGAAAATTTTGCCTTTAGGATGGGTTGTTTAAAAAAATTTTATGATTTCATCAAATATTTAAATTTATTGTTTTCGTTCTGTGAAAGTTCTATTCAAGTTCTTCGATTATTTTTGTTACAAGCAGCAACTGGCCTATAATGATATAATAACAAAACTTGAATATAACCTATACAGAACGTGAAAATTAACTTCTAATATTTGATGAATTTATCAACTTTTTTGAAACAATCCATCCTTACTAATAATGGAACATGGTCCATATTTCTTGTTTTTTATTTTCTATCTATCCAACGATAAATGTTTCTCAGCTTATTTATATAGAAACTGTAAACACTAATTTCAGGAGTACAGTTTTTATTGTAGTTCTTATTACTAAGTTCTATAAGGGGAGTAAATCGGTACCTACCCGCTGTGAGAATTGAATTCATTTCATCCACCATCCTGCTGAGAGTACTATCTATCGGGCAATCTACTCTTTATATGGTTTTCATATTTCTAAAAAACTAGAGTTAGCGGGATTATAACACTTCACAGATAAAAGAAAATGCATGAGATGAAGATGAAAATTTAAGCCGAAGCATCCCGCATTTCTACCGATTTCTTACATATCTCTCTCAAACATTTGAAATTTTTAAGCTCTTAAAAAAAATATATATATATATGTTATTTTTTAAGATAATATCTAGATATTCCCCACGCCGCGCCGAAACGCAAATTATATTAAATTCCCTCTATAGAAAAAAATCGCGAAGTATGCTCCGAAAATTATTATAATCACGTTCATTTCACTTATTTTAGAAGTTATAATTTTTTTTTTAATTCACAGTGTTTCTTTAAATCCTATTTTGGATGTTCCCCGTGAGATTTTTGCTCTATTTTAAACGAGTCGTGTTTTATTAAACATATTCACAATTTTCGCTTCAATTTTCTCTCCAATATTCGTATTTACATATCTCTCCATCTTCTTCTTTTTGAGCGGGTATACGGCGCCTTAAGCCATTTTGCTAAATACAGATTGATAATACATCATTTTCGCTTCTTGGTTAAAAAAAAATTAGAAATAAAAACTAAAATTTTCGGAAACTTTGTGAAGGTTTTTAAATAATCCCCCGAATTTTTTAAATTATTATCATTCCATTCATAGAGCTCTTAAATTCCATGAATGAACCACACTATACAAATATTAAAATAATCAGCATCATGAGATATGAGATTGCTAAATGTCAGAATTTCCCATCCAAAACAAATGTACGGATTTTTTATTCATCATGTTTCTACGATGAATAAAAAATCCGTAAGTGCCTAACGCACTAAAGGAAAACAAATCGTTTTAAAATATCATTTCATAATCTCAGTGTTCTGATAAAATCTTCCTTTGTAACCTACAACAATACTTGTTACACATGTTATATTATTATGTAGTAACCAAAACACGTTATAAAAGCCCTTTCTGCTCATATTGAAAAGGTAAGTATATTTTCGCTCAGGACACAGAGCGCGGGACAAAGTCTTTGAGAAGCGCTGCTTTATGAAGTACTGCTTCCTTCCTTATCAACTCAAATGTAACGCAATCACCTTAAAAGCTTTTCGAAGAGATAATGTAATCGAGGGTGACTTTGTCCCAAAGTGAGTATATTTGCCCGGGGATTCACGGAAAAACAGTATTACGCATATTACCTGTGTTTAAGTTACCCATATGGTCATACATAAGTGATAGATATTCTCGACTCTCAGTATCGCCCTGGTATAAAACGACCATTCATAATCGAAACGTTGCTTGAAATGGCTTTAGCCGAGGTTGTTGCCCTGATCTGAATAGTCAGATTCTTTCCACCTTTCCTATTCCCCGTTTCCTGACTTTCCCACCCCATTAATTCTCACGACTTGGCCAAACTGTCTCCGGACACTAAGAAGCAGCTTGGAACTCTTTTATGGTAAAAATAAAATACTTCCATCGAAGATACTCCGAATATCGCCCCTGTAGACACCGCCATTCATAATCATAAGTAAAATCAAAAATAAAACTCCGAAACAAAAGAGAGCTGATGACATTGAAACGCCTGAACAGATTTTACGAATTGTAGCTAAGAACCATATCGAATACGTCAGCTTTCAAACAACAACAAAAACGCAACATAATCGGTCTAATCGTTTAGGAGCTACGATGCCACAGACAGACACACAGACGGCGGTCAAACTTATAACACCGCTCCTTGCGTCGAGGGTTAAAAAGGGGTTCCCATGGTCCTACTGGCTTCCGTCGGTTTAAACTTTCGAGTGGAATTAACGTACCTACTTGTAAATTTAATAATGGGAGCATTGAATTGTTATTTCAATTTCCAAAATTTGCTTGAGGGCAAATAATTAGGGAACTACCCCCTTTGTTCATTTACCAAATGGAAAATATGAAGTTTTCCAATAAAAGTAGATATTGATAATACATGTTTGCAAAACGTTGGTAGATATATACATATTCCAATATCAATAAAACAATAACAAAGACCTATAAAACCTTGACTTTCTATTGAAACAATAATTATTGTTTGTACCTAGGTACTTTTGAATCTAATTAATATCATCTCATTTTAATATGTACGAAATATCGGTGGTTTTTACCCGGTTTCAGTGTTTCAACACTCGTTTTACGAAATATTACAATATTTAAAAATAAATTTAAATGAATCAAAGCTCTATAGTTCAAAATGGAAATATTTTTACAAGGTAAAAATAGTTGAGTTAACCAATAATGAGTTCGAGACAAAAATGACTGCAAAATTCATGACGCTAGAGCTCGGGGCCTCCTGTGCAGAGGTAATGTAAAAAAATGAAAATGATAAATAAATTTTAAAAAATTCGAAATTACCAGCAATTTTGAATTAAAATGGTGCCACAAAATAAGTTTGCTATGTTTGAAGAAAAAAAGTGTTACTAATACTAATGTAAAATATATGGTACTTATATAATAAGTTGGTAGTTATTAGGACATACTTACAAATCTTGTGACTTTAGAAATAGTTTGGTTTTGATTTAATAATTAAATAAGAGAAAATTAGAAACATACTTTTTAGAACTCATGATCTATAGTTCACAGAACTTACTACCTAGTATACTCGTACAATGTAAACATGTACGTTTGATTTAGCCTATAATATTTTTTATTATATTCGTAAGTATTTTTTAATCATTAATAACGTTAAATCTTACATAGATACTTAACTTCTACTATCCGCTACTATTTGTTCATGTAAATTTGTTACCATTTCTCTTTTACTGCGGGTAATACAATTTTTGTTCTCCACCTGTTATCTCCATAATATTTTGGTGAAGGTTAAAATTGTAATAAATAAATCGGTAAACAATATGAACTTTTTCACAAAAATATCAGCTTTGTTAATTTCAACGCTTGTATTAATTTGCTCAGCAGGTCTAATAAACCTGTAATTTTGTACCTGAGCATTTCCGTAGTGGTCTTCATAAACCCACGCATTGTTCGTGATCACAGCAGTGCCTGTACGCTGTACGCTGTCCGCCCTTGGGGTGCGGTTTGTTGGGTTTTGTTTGGTCAAGGGGTGGCCGTCGTATTTCGTTACACTGTCTCTGTCGAATCACGAACCCATCAAGCAAACAATTTAATTTAAAAAACCACTCTTCAAAAGGTCTCGAAATATTATCAACATTTTATTACCACAATGTGATTTCCGTTACCATTTTTGTAATGTGTTCAAAAATTGCTTTAATATCAGCAAAAAATACATAACACACAGGTAATATTGATAGTTGCAATTAGTAAAAATATCAAATTATTACAGTTGTACACTTTTGTATTGTATGCGAAAGATTTTTTCTCTTTTGTGATTGTTCTAGTTTTATCACGCGTTTTTCAATCTTTTGAGAGATGTGTCTCGTGGAACCTTCCAACAACTTTGTCGGCGTCCTTTGTCGGCAAACGTCAAAGGGATTGAGGAGTGGTCCCGCCGGAGTTGAAAGGTTATATGACATTATGATTATTACTTATTACAAGTTATTGCGTTATTAGAATTATTGCCTTCGATGGCTTTGTCTTAGTGATGAGCGGACGGAATTATTTAGGTTTATTGATGTCTCAATAATTTTTCTAATTTAGCCGTGACAAGATTAGTCCATCGACGTGTGGTCCGCAGTCTGCAAGGTTTAATTTAATAGTTGGTCCGCTTTGTCGGCGTCGAGAGAAGTTTAATATAATCGTAGTAGTTAGAATTATATTGCCCTGAAATTATTTATTTTTTGACGGGATGTTTTTTAAAATATTTTTATTAATCTTTTCTGTAATAGTTTTTGCTCCCTGCCTTTTTTATATACGTAGGTATAGGTAACTATTGAGGTTTTTAAACCCCTTTTCTTTTAACTTCAGTGGTATTAGAGGGAAATGAATTAAGAATCTTTTGTAATATAGGGAATTCAGAAAGACGAATTAAGAATCTTTTTATTTTACAGAGAATCCAGTAAGATAAATTAAGAATCTTTTGAATTAGAGGGAATTCAGATAGATGAATTAAGAATCTTTTTACTTTGCAGGAATCCAGTAAGATTAATTTAAAATCTTTTGTAATATAGGGAATTCATAAAGATTAATTAAGAATCTTTTGAAATATGGGGAATTCATAAAGATGAATTAAGAAGCTTTTGTAAAACAAGGAATCCATAAAGATGAAATAATAACCTTTTGTAATATTATAGGTAATCCAGAAAGATGAAATAAGAAACTTTAATAATATAGGGAATTTAGAGAGATAAATTCTAGAATGACGTTAAATAAAAAAATCTGCGGAAAAGAAAAATTCGGCGACAGTTCCCAAAATAGCGATTCTCTGAAATGACAATAAAAGCGTTGCTAAAATTTTCAGATAAAAACGACGGCGTCACTTCTATCATGAGCTAGAGAGCTTATAAAAACCTGTTTAAGGGTAAAAAAATAACACCTTTAACCATATAATTTGGTTAATATTTTTTAGTAATTTCGGTCTCTGGCGAAACCGGGTGGCAAAACATTAAATATGTTTATTGATGAACCGCTTCATTTGATAGTCTATTTCGATGATCAAAGACTGACGATATCACGATATATATTTCACAGTCAATGAACAAGTATTTGATTCCCTCTAGTGAAAGAAAGGCTCGCCAAAGTGGTCAGTGATGAGCGGGACATCAAAGGACATTATTTAGTAATAGATTATGTCCCGGGGGAGGACTTCTAACATTGCCTTCTGCGGGAGAATTGGAATTGGCTCTTATACTTGTCAGTTCATAGTTGCTTTTCTCAAAGACTTTCGACTCCACGCGCCATCCTTTGTGGCCGCTTTAGTTACCTCAAAGGACAAATTAGGTACAGCTTTAGGAATATCATCTTTTACATCATTAAACGACATTTTATCTTCAAAGATGATAGAATATCTCTATTTCCCTCGGGTAGACTTGGGAATATCTAGTAAGTCAAATACATATATTTCTATTTTTACCCACGTACATAGTGCATATTGTGATTTTTCTTAAACAATAAGACGACTTCAATTAAAATCGTCGATTATTTTAATTTAATGTAGTTTGTATGAATTTATGATCTCATATTATTTAAGTTGGTAGAATTTCATTTTCTTTCTCCAAGATTGAAATATTTTTTAATCAAATTATTTGATAACGAAAAATAAATAATTCTTTTTTCTTGACATATTTTCATAGCTTAATTTTTGTGAAATATTAATGATTTTATTTTCTGATTCAACCTTTCTTCTGCCTACAGATTATCTTCCAACAGACTTTTCCCCCGACAAAAATTAGATGTAATATACCTAGAACACCCACTTCAACAGAGTTAAAACATTTATTATGGATTTCGCTTAATTACACTTTGTGAATAATATTCGACAATTTATAGTTATTTTACGAGCCTGCCCAAGAGATGACCTTAGCGTGCAGAATCAGAGGGTCATTTTACCTCATTGCACTGATAAATGTACCTATCCGTAACTTTATAAGTCTGATGACCTTCGGAATACAGAAAATGAGAACAGTTTTAATTAAAAGTATATTAGAGATCCAGTAGTCAGGGTTCAAAGTTCAAAGATTCAAAGATACCGGTTTGACAGTTTTCCAATCTTTTCTGGATCGTGGATGAATCTTTCTGAGTGCAAATTGTGAAATGACCTACATCTTGTCAGAACTTTAACTCTGCAGCTTTTTAGTACATATTTGACTTGTTAGTTTTTTCTTGTTGACTTTTTTGACAATCAATGTGTTTATTAATAAGTAAGAACTCTGGAATGTTGAGCTCTGGGGTCATAAAATGATAGGTTTTTGAAGATTCGGTTCCGATATCGAACCAGTGAGACGACGGGCTAAGAATGAAGGCGAAGTTTAATGCTAAATCACAATGTTTTATTAATCTTTACTAAGAATCTCTTTACATTATAAATGCAAAAAAATATGCTTAGGATAAATTTAAGCTTTTCCCATCGTTTCCATTGAGAAGATTTCAAATTAAATTATTAATCAATGATGCGATTTTAGATTTTCACGGGCAAAATTATTACCGTTATTTATTGTTAAGGTATTGTGCTTCTTTAGCCCACGTTTCGGACAGCGTTAAAATGTCCATCATCATTGTTAATTACTTTATAAAAAATATAAGCGTAAACTAATAAAAAAAACTATTTTTTCATTTGAAATGTATGAACCCATATAAGAAACCACTTTTTGAACATAGATTATATGGCTAAAATTAGCTGTGATAGTTTGCATTGATTCATTTTTTTCTTTCTTATGAAATTATTCGCAAAATAATTTTTTTTAAATTACTTTTGCATTCTAAATCGTCACCTCCAAACTCCGTTAGCTAAACAATTTGTATGCCTATTATGCATATTCATGGCGATACAAGGCACACAACGAATACATATATTTTTGGCCTGTAGCTTCCTCTTAAAAAAAATAAAATTAACGGGCAACCCTAACAGGAGTACATAATATACGCGGCGTATAAACATAATAGTGATTGCATATAAATATTATATATTAAACGGGCATTTGTGGTTCACTACACCGACTGGACTGAATGCACGCCTGTTTTGTTTGTTTGCGAGTTGCACAAAGCACCGCCTGAAAATTTATGGCTTAATTTAATCAGTCATGTACTGCGAGACGCAATCTCTGGTAGCGAATAATTAGTAGCAGCTTCATCATCGGATCGGCCGCGGCGCGTACTCCCGCCGTTCCCGGACCGGCTCCGGACCGCCAAAGGATCGGACTGCCACTGTATCAAATTAGTCAAAATCGTAAACATTTTAATGGCTTTTATTACCGTGCGTGCTACCCGCTCGACTTGAAACTCTAAACGCTGTTATTATTAAATATACTAACTTCGGTAGCTGGTGCATTGGTAAGTTAGTAATGTGAAATATCCCTGCGTAATGCGTAACATTAATATATTTAATTAAAAACCCGCTCTTCGCTTCATCCACGTTCACACATCAAATCGGTACCTACATTTAAATTCTAATTTTCATAATTGGATGTAGGTACTTATTGAAATTATATCAGCCAAGTGATAAAGTAGGTAGCGAAGTTATTTTAATTATGTATTCGAAATTCGTGTTGTTTTGTTCAAATGCTTGACAGATGCTTGAATGAAAGAAGATGGTACGTTACCAGTGGACATACTTTAGCAGCCCGTCTATATATGCACATATTTTTTAAACGACTATTCTTTTCGTGGTTCCATGACAACTCAGAATCATGCAATTTCAACACCCCTTTGAAAAGTCATTAAAAGTTATGAAAAAAAAAATTAGCCTAACGTAAAATAATTAACAATATTTTTTATATATTTTTTTCGGTTCCATGCCAACTCAGAATGAAACTAACTCAGAACCACCTCAGAAAGGTCATTAAAAGCTATGGAAAAATAATTTTAAAATAGCCGGTAACCCTAACCTAACATAACCTATACAACCAATTTTTTAATTTTTTTATCATCACTCTTGATGTTTCATCAGTTGTTTTCATTCTGAGTTGGCCGGTCACCATTTTTTTCGTTGACCGGACAAGTCAGAATGAAATCAACTCAGAACCACATCAGAAAAGTCATTAGAAAATAAGAAAAAAAATGGTTAAATAGGTTACGTTAGGTTAGGGTTATCGGCTATTTTAAAATTATTTTTTCCTTTACTTTATTCTCAGTTGGAATGGAACCATTTTTTTCATCACTTTCAAAGGTGGTGAAGTTGCATGATCCTGAGTTGTCCAGTCATCCTTTTCATAAGCGGTGGTACAGTTGTTTGTTCTGTTTTTATAATATAACTTGGATAGATGTCGTAATTTTTCAAGTTGACTTTCAACATTCGGTAAATTTTTTTTTTTTGAAATGCTGAAATCCTGAGGCAAATATATTTTTATAAATTCTTCCAGCTTCACAAATCCTACAATTTTTAATTTCTTGATTTTCAGTCTGCGCTACTAATATTAATATTGTTACTGGGAAGAAGTGGACGTTTTATGCTGGATTCGATTGATTAACGCCAAAGTGTTGCGAAATATACGATTCTATCGCGGTCGAAGGAAATTACAATTTTCCGGTTAATTTGAAAGCAGATATAAAAAAAAATGTATTTTATGGTAAACATGTTAGTTTTATTTTAAATTATTATTGTTTTAATGGCCCTTGTATCCGCTTAAGATTGTGTTATTTATGAAAGATTAATTTCACGCTTGGAATCATAATACTTGGTCGATGTTGGAATCGGTTAATTTGAAAATATTAATTATCGGTTTGATCAAACGGACGTAATAAAATATTTATTGTACTTAAATTTAATTAATATTTATTGTTTATTACTTTTGCATAGCGGTGAACAAAGGTTAATCAAACACAACAAATTATGTTTGCAGAAATACATATTATTTAATATACCTACTTACATAAATATTTATTTAGATTTTCTTCCCGGCTTCGCCCGAGTTTAGACTGTGGAAATTAATTAAATTAAAAAACGACATTTTATATTTCTAACTATTGAACAAATATGGAGTCTTTATTTATTTATTTATTTCCATTAACGACCGGCGTAGTCTAGGAATAAGGCTCTTGACTAGCAATCCGAAGGTCGCGGGATCGAATTCCGGCGTGGAGAAATACATTTTATTTGATTAATTTGTGTTATTTCACAATAAATTCATTAAAAATAATATACAGTATATTTGCGGCACCATCCAAAGTGGAAAATACTCTCAATATCGCCCTGGTTTAAGACCACCATTCAGAATTGAAACGTTGTTTGAAAATACCCAAATTGTAGATGCCATAGTCTCACTGGCTCCAGACGGGAGCAGCTGGGATTCTTGTGAGGTATTCATATTTAAAAAGATTTTGACAATTAAAATGATATTTCACAGCAGGATATCTCATGATGGAAACGACACACGTTGAGATCTGAAATTTGTTACTTTTAGCTAGAACTTCTAGGCAGAAGCCTAATATTAGGTCTTTACATATGAAATTGGCGTTTTGTATGGGAGGAACTTTGTATGGGAGCTTATGGGAGTTTTGTATGGGAGCTTTTTCACCTTCCCAATTTGCTTCAAGTGGATTAAAACAGTTTTATCACTAACACCGCAGCCTGCAGCTAACTCGGACGTGGTTTGCGATGGATCCGCTTCCACAATAGCCTTCAATTCTTCATTATCAACTTTGGTCTCCGGCCGTCCACGGGGCTTGTTCTGCAGGTCGAAATTTCCAGAACGAAAACGTTGGAACCAAAAACGCACTGTGTTTTCTTTTGCGGCACCGTCGGCGTCGCCATACACATCTTAATCCTTCGAGCCGTTTCTGCAGCACTGGTGCCACGGTGGAACTCGTACTCGTAAATAACGCGATATTTCAAGTTTTCCATATTGTAAACTAAGTGACGCAAAAGAAAAAAACCAATTAAGGAAAAAACAAATGAATTATAATTTTCGAAACACAAATACATGAGTAAATAGCTGTATAAATTTGAATTTGGAATTCCTAACCAAAGAGAAGATATTTGAGATCAAAGTTGCCAGTACAGCAAAACCGCCAATTTCATATGTAAGGACCCAATATTTGAAATTTTGGTCATGTTTAATAAATAAGTGTTTAATTTATTACCGTTTGTTTTAAAAGGAAAATCCAACTTATTTTATTGAAATATTTATGTCAGTGTATGATAGTACATGACTATTCTAAATTCCGTACCTACAGCATATGTTTATCTTATGTCTTTTGTATATATAAATACTTAAAAAAGAGGTATTTAAATATTATTAGTCAAGTCACATTGATTCATTCACTCATTCTTAATGAAAAAAAAATCTGGAAACAGATTTATACGGATTTTTACAGAGAGTTAGTTGTATTTTCGATTTCGAAGACACTTGAGCAGATTTCAACGATCGGAATATTTTATTACGAAATGTTCTCAGAATGAAAACAAACTTCGTATTAGTTTTTTTGTTGTAATTGCACAGCTAACATCAAAGCAAACCATCTAATTGAAAAATCGTGTTCCTGTCATTAAACTGATACGTTCAGAAATATTATAGCCGTTGCTGTTTGTATTCCGTATACATGTTTAGTAACCTATCCCGTGTTTCTTATCTATTCATATACGTTTCCTCAATAAACAGAAAACTAACATAGGTACTACAAACTTACAGTCAAAGTGTGTCTTCCTTACTCCTAAGAGCTATAGTCCCACCAGTGCAATATTTTTAATAAGGTAGATTATATGAATTGCATCCTAGAATTTTTATTTAAAAAAGTGATGATTGGTGACAAAATATTTTATTTTTACTTTTATTATTGTATAAAAATTGCATACAATTGGAATTTATTACCCGCTAAGCTACCGCAAGTAGCTTGTCAGCAGGAGATTTGTTCCACAGATTAGTTACAACCATAAATTAAATAATCATAAAGGCATTAACAACATACATAAATACACATACACATATAACATACCCACCAACATTGTGATGTGTAATAGGAAAATATATGTTTTTCCTTAAATATCATGAAATAGTTCGGCAACATAAAACAGCAAAATATTAGTAGTTAATCACATACTTGCATTTAAATGCATGGTAAGAAAGATCAAAATACACAGTCACAGTCTCACGAAAGCTCGTCAATTTAAGTAAATTGATAACCTATTCGTTAATGCGTTTACATTGAAGTTATTTTTACAATAACGAGTTAAATTGTAAGCAGGGTATTTGCGTCAAAAACCAAAATTAATTACAGATTCAATTAAACATATTAATTAATCCATTTGAGCAAGTAAATCAGTCTCAATTGACTCACCGGAATGAAGTAATATTATATTTCTATAGTAGTATTAAAGTGGATTATTACATAATTATAGCAATTCTATGAATAAAATGTATCAAATACATCATTATTATGATATTTACTTTCGTAGCGTAACAGTCAAAATAAATAAACGACCTAAATACCTTTAAATAAAACATGTGTTTTTATCGATCGCCCAGTTGATTAGTCAGACATCTCCAAATAATAAGTTTTGAGATAATGAGGAAAGCTATTTTCGAATGCTCACTATAAATAAAATATTATTTACACGTCTCTGCGTTTTACATATTAATATAAAATAACACCGCGAGGCATAATAGTCCATAAAGTATGAAATATTGAAATATCCTACTAGTGAAATTTTTATGCATTATAATTGATTTGATTGTTTTTGTGAGTAATCTGAGTATTTTACCTGATAGAGAGCACTCTATTATAAATAGGTATATAACAGCAAACTCAACTCAAATTTCGATTTCTCGGAGATATCTGACTGATCAAAAGGACGGTCAATATACCTGCATTGTTTACGATTGACCTATAAGGCTCTGACAGTTATTAGATATTTTTAATATTCTCACGTTTATGGAATTGCGACGATACAAAAAAGGCAATAAACACACCTTCCTTATCACAATAATGCTTCAGCTCTGTCTTACACATTAAACAATGGTGAGACAAAATATGAGACACACAGTGTACGTATGTCTGTTTCCTCCAAAGTACAACTTTTTCCTTTGGAGGTAAGGAATGTATGTTTATTGCCTTTTTGTATCGTCGCCGTTCAATAAACGTGGGTATATTAAAAGCGTCTATTGAACTTAATGATTGAAAAATCTAAGTGACTTACAGGCGAGAAAATTATAAAGCAAATTTTAAATTCCCAATTACAGAGATTTTGGAAAAAGAGCGGTAATATTAAAATCTGATCAAAATAGGACCGCGCCGTGGAATAATCTCCTTTCAGAGCTGTTGAATTTGGATCGAGAGTAAAGAGATAGAGAGATATGATTACTATGTTAGCAGGTATTAAAACGTCTTTGAAATATTTATTTCTTATCTTTTCGGTAAAATGTTTATTTGCAAACAAAAAATTCGAACTCGAATCAAATCACTATTATTTGCAAGTCAAGTAAATTTATCTTTAAACAATTTCTATCAATAATTATTAAACATACTTATATGGCTCGAGCTATCATCGGCAGAACTATAATATTCACCCGCCATAATATACAAAATGATGTAAATGTGATGAACAGTGTTTTTAATTATATTTATGTTGAACGTGTCACAAACGGGAAGAGTTTTATAACGGGAAGTCACCAGAGGTAAATATAAATTGGGAAGTACAAAGGTAATATAAAATAACCTCATAACTTTATTTATTACACACTTATCGTATGGTTTTATGATGCACTTAGATTGCGCCACGGTTTATAACTTCCGATCAGAAAACAGGGTAGGTCGATATTATTTTACACCTTTTTGTTCTTTGACCATTATCGTACAAAAAGGTAATGAGTTATAATGTTTTAATTCTTATTATAACATTATTGAAGTGCTTTATCAACGATTTTTTATTAGACAATATTTTTTTTTACATTAGGTCCACATAGGAGGCCCTGAGAAAAATAATTTCCCTCAGGGCCTATGTCATCTTAGGGGATGCTGTGTGGTGGGTCTTTTTAAGGAAGGGAAGGGTAGAAAGTTCTGGGAAGGAAACAGCTATGAGGGGTGGGTAGGAATCTGGGGGTCAGTGTATCCAGGAGCGATGGACGTATCAATCAATTCCTCTAACTGCGGTGCAAGGCAATGGGTCGAGAGTTCGTGTGAAAAGGTAAAAAGGCCTCCCTCAACCAGTCTCTCTTCATCCGGCCCGCCGTGCAGCGAGAGGGTAGACGCATCTGCCACTAGGACCTGGACAAACCTCACCCCATGAACCCGGGCACCCCTGCTAAGTAACCAAACGTAGCGAACCACTTGGGTGACCTATGGCAAAGGTGTTGGTTATCCAATAAATGGTTCCCGGGGCGTTGGTACCTATACCCGCCTACCAAATTGAAATCTGAAATTGAGAAAGAAGGTCATGTCAGCACGGTGTACAGGGGAACATTTTTTAATAAAAACAAGAGAGACAATGTGAGTAAAAAATAATCTAAATATATAAAAATCTTGTCACTGTGTTTGTGGTCGCACTCCTCCGAAACGGCTAGACCGATTTTTATTTAAAATAACCATGTGTATTTGGTAGGTATGAGAATAAGTATATTTCGTACAGCTAGATGATTAGGGCGTCCCTATGCAGAATTTTGTTTCTATTTTTTTTATTTGGTATCAAAATACCTACCACAAACAGTTAATATGGCAGAACAACGTTTGTCAGGTCAGCTAGTAATTTATAATCCCCTCCCCAAATGGAAAAATGGCACTGGCACTCTACAGTTGAAACGCTTGTTCGGAGTCACATTACAAATACAAACATTACAAAATTTTCGTGTAAATAATTTCTGTCATATATTGCTTAGTTTTCTACATCTTGCGTCTGATGACATCTCACAAATAATACAGTTCCAATGTTCCGATAAACGTGTGTAAATATTATTGCATTAAACTAACATAAATATAAGTTTCCGGACTGTGATCATTTTTTCTCCGATATCCCGCAAACTCCGCGTTCATAAATTCAAATCACGAAAAAATACGGCCGCAATCTCCTCCGCTGCAAGGAGAACATTATAGAACATTATTACTTTATACGCATTGATATAAGTCGAACTACCAAATACCACCAAACAGCGTGGACACCTTCATTTAAAGCGGGCAACTTTATAAGTTGCTGAAAAGTAAATAGTCAAATACATATTATAACTACTAGCTTGCCCAGTGCTTTATACAGAGTTTTTCGAAATTTACTGTATCTAGACATTGACCTTCAACTTGCTTTGAAGGTTAAGTGTGCAAATTTTCATTGGCCTCGGAATAAAACTGTATATTTGTATAAAAATCATGCCCCTCGTCCGGTATTCATCCGCCCGCCATGTACACTCTTCTTTACACAAATTCTAATTAGTAACTATAATAACTTTTTTATTCCAACAGGAAACTGGAGATTAAGTTTTTGTATTTAAGATTAATAAAAACAAAACCTTGACATTAATATATTTCACGTACAACGATTTTAAAACTTTATAACCCGTTTTTCAACTATAAAGTTTGCGACAAGCACCAGATTTTGTTTTTCTAGACGATGAATTAATAATTTCGGGAGTGAGACATGAACACATTTTAAATATTAATAACACGTTCTTCAGAATTAATTAAAATGAACGCGGCGGAAAGGTCGAATCTTCAGGCCTGCTAGGGTGAATTCGACAGTATGTTGGTCCAATACGCTGTGCCGCGGGTGTATATTTGTTTACACGCTGTCTTCACTTACTTCGTTAAGATTCCCACATTATTTGTCTACTTCTTTTCTTTGATAGGGCAAATTCGACAGTAGGTCCGTCCAATACACGGGTCAAGAGTCGCAATTTGTATACACGGCTTCTTTACTTACGTCGTTAAGTCAATAAATAGACAGAAAAGTAAATTATTGTTGTGGATTGACTTTCTCAGATTTTGAGGTTTTCGACAACAAGAAAAAAAAATACTTTAAAAAGAGGGGGCGATAAGAGAACCAGTACGGTCTACAAGATAAAAGTGGAATAAAGTCGTAAATTGTTTTATTATTTACATAAAAATATGTTTGTTAAGCCTAATACTTTTGTTCAACCAACAATTTTTGTTCTAACTTTTACGGAAATTTTGCTTGCGTCCTGAAAAGATCCAAGCATTTAATATTTTGACTCAACTGTTTAATTTATAAAATTATAAAAAAAAGTTTATGCATGCTACTGCTTATAAGTTTTCGAGTTCTTTGGTCTGACTGTTTTGAAAGCAGACTAAATGTGGAAATAAAATATTGGCGGAATAGCCGTACAGTTGTTAAGATGATATCTACAGAGATGTTGAATAAATGATACCGAAACAGCGTTAAAAAAAAAGTCGTGGTACAAATACAAGATACAAGCGATTATGATCTGGTCTCCAAACGAAGCACACTTGACATCATTACGTCACTCAATCAACATCAAAGGCCATTCTCGCGTATTCAATTTCAACGTGAACGTTATACGCTATACCTCAAGGCGAGAAACAATAGGTTAAAAGGTGTTAAATAAAAATCCCCGTTGAGCCCCCCTGTCACGAGATAATTCGCACCTCGGAGGAGCTCCGCCGCGGCGTATCAAAGGCCCCCCTGCCCGGCCCCTGCTTGCCCTGCCCTGCCCTGGCCGCGGGCCCCGGCGGCTCCTTTGATCTGCGCCCCTGCTTCTCACCTACCTGTTTATTATATTATTATTATTTCTCACTTTGATTTTACATCCGTCCGCCGCCTTCTGCCTTCTGCGTGGTCTCGCTTTCAAGAGCAAGCGTGGAGCGGTCAGGGGCGGCTCGCGCCAGTTGAAGATGTTTTAAATCTTAAAAGATAACATTGAAAGCGAAGCTTTAGTAACAATCTAACGTTTCATTTTCAGTATTGGTTTTATGTGTACATCAGATAAAATACACCACTTTTTTCCCCATATATTTACTATGCCAGTTGTACCTCACTGTTTTCTTGGAATATTTATGAAATTATCTATAAATACATAATTATTTATTTCTATATTTCACTGAAAATGTTGTGGGTTTGTTTAGCATTTAGCTTTAATAATTTTATCTGTCCCTACTTTACCTACTTATACCTATTTTTTTATTATTCTTTACATATTTATGGCCGTGGGCTCAGCACGGATAAAGCACCCAGTGAGGCCAACATTATAAAATTATACTGTAAAATGTAAAGTTTTGTAAATTAAAATTAAAATTTATATTTAACAATATTACGTACTAGCTTTTGCCCCCGGCTTTACTCGCATATTCGCTATAAAAAAAAATTATATTGATTAAAAATTAGGAAGGTGGTGCTGTTGTCTGTTTTTACTTTTAATTGTTTTAAATTTCAATAAATTTGCTAATAAATGTAGTCCTTCAACAACTGTGTGTAAATTTCACTTGAGGGGGAGGAAGGGTCCCACCAAATCTCCTTTCTCACCAAGAGGGGTGGGGGAGTCTAAATTGAAAGAAAAAAAACAGCTCACGTAATTAATGGATGCCCCTTTAGTCATCTGTTAAATCAAAGTAAGGCTTGCTTGAATAATAAATTGGATGCAAAAGATTTATGTAACCGTAAACGGAACGTACAAATTTTTTTTAGACAAATGACAAACGGTGAAATTAAAACAGGAATCATTTTACGAGTATTTTAACTTCTTGTACTTAATATTTGTTTTTCTCACAAAAATGTTAAAATAAAAATAACTCATATCAATAAAGGTGTTCGATGCCCCGCCGCGCCACCCCTGCCATAAACAACTTCAGCCATAACACATTAAATATAATAGAATACTAGCAACGTTTTTTACAACAAAATTTGTAATTTAATTATCACTGATTCCTATGCGTTCGTACTATAATAAATTCACCTCCGCTTCTACGGCGAACGCTTATATTTTTATATTTATTTAAATATAATCTGTGATGTGAATTTCACCAGACGAACTAAAGTGTTCCCCGGTGCATTATTTGGAGGCGAACGTTGCGCGGCCCGCTTCGGCCCGTTTCATACAAACCTTAATTTTGGATTTGAGATCAAAATACCGAATCAAACTGAAAAATTATTTTTATAATCAAAAGTATATCAAATATCTAGTACGGATAAGAGGTACTTTTTTATTTTGGCTTTACATTATTAAAGATTTAATGTTTCGTGATTTTGGAGGTAACTTGAGCAATTATTTGTGAAATGAAAAACATAAAAAACTGATTTTACTATATTTATTCTTAAAAATATGATGTGATATAAAATAAAAATTAAAAAATATTTACTGTTTTAGTTCTATTTTTCCATATTATTGGCATCTACCTTTTTCATTTTAAAGACGTTGTAACCTAGATGGGGTCTCGGATAAATATGTCCGATTTTATTTTTACGGAATATCTATTGATATTTTTTGTCAAAGTCTAAATCATACATTCTCAACCTTATTTTGCCCACTTTGAGAATATTTTTTTTTCTAGAACAACCATTTTTTTACTCATCATCTGTGGGAGGGGGCTCAACTGTCACAAAACCTTCTTCTCAAAGCTATTCTTTTGTTTTTTTAAGGTCCGGCTTGCTACCTTCTTCCTTTTTTGTATTCATGATGTAGTTTCAATTCTTATAGTCCACGTTGAGAACCTATGGTCTAAGTCTAAATTAATATAATTTTTTATTAGAACAACTCTCTTTTTTATAACTTTTTAAGGTTATTGTTATTATTTTTCAATTATTATTATTTTATTTAAATGGAAAAAATTAATTAAAGATAATATTGTTAATTCCGAATTTCGAAATATGAGATCAACAAAAATGACATTTCAATGAGGGGTCTCAGTAGCTGAAGCGGTAAGGCATTTGTCCCGGTAAGACGAGAGGTTCTAGGTTCGAGTCCCGAGTTGCGACCGTAATCTTTTTATTTTTCTGTGTCTTGTTATCTTTCACATTATCGCTTATATTATTAGTGTTATCCTCTTCTTCAATGATAGAATGTATTTTGTTTTGAGTTAGTGTTGCAAGATGTTTAATGGTAAGCCCACACTGCGGCCAACGTTCCAACTTTAAACGTTTGGACGATCGTGTGGAGGGGTGTTCGTGCGTTGGAAGTTCGAGTTGGAAGGTTGGAGTTCAGGGTTGCCAACCGTAAAAAAAATTTCCTCGTACGGATGCAGCTAAAAATCTCGTACTTTGACTTTCAAACCTCGTACATTTATTACAACTACTGGATTTAGGACTTTTACTCAATGAAATACACTATAGCAAGTTTCCTACTAAATAAAACATACCTTTGTGTTGTATTAAAAAAATCTTAATTATTACTCGAGTTAAATCACAAAAAATAAATGTAGATCAAGGTAACATAATTTACATCTCCTCTCCAAATATTATGTCAGGAATATCCTCACTATCATCGATTTTACTGCAGTTTATTTTGTCTGTTGTCATGCGGCTATACATTTCTTTTGTGGGTTCAACATTGACGCAGTTTCCAGTACGAGTTGAACCTCTTGCGCTTTTTGCAGCAAGAAGTGTGCCATTTACTGTTTCCACAGTTAGTCGGTTTCTTATATCTGTTTTAATTAAATTTACCTTACTAAAAACCCGCTCGCAATCAGCATTCGCATGGGGTAGGGATAGTGCAGAAAGGGCAAAATGAGCTAGCTTGGAAGAGTCTTCGATTTTGAGTAATTGAGCCCAAAACTTATCTGGCTCACTAATATCATTTATCCCTTTAGGATAACGGGCTTTTACATTAGGCAAATTCCTCCATTGATCATCGAATCAAAATCTCGTACATAATTGTACGAGGTTGATAGTGTCCTCGTACCTCGTACGGAAGGCCACAAATCTCGTATTTGTACGAGGAACCTCGTACGTTTGGCAACACTGTTGGAGTTCGAGTTGGCCCGGGATCGCCTTCGAGGCGATCCCGACGGCCAACTCGCACGAACCCGCCTGCCGCAGCTGTCCACACATCCGTCTGCGAACGGCAGGCGATCAAGACGCGCGTGCCGCGTACTATTAAAATGACGATATTGTTACGGAGAATGGTATTAACAATTGTTTGAAAACATGTCGTGTATATAAGTACATAATAATACGTACGTAATAATTATAGGCAACCTGATAAGATACAAAGTAGCTACAGCTGTTCCATGTCCGCCATTTTGGAGTTCGGAATTCGGGGTTGGAGGGTTGGCCGCAGCCACCACACGATCGACCAACCTTCCAACTCTGAACTAAGTTCGGAGTTGGAAGGTTGGCTTCGGTGTGGACCTAGCATTATGTGTTGTCTGTGTGATATGACGGTTCGACAAATAAAATAATAATAATTTGGCTTGCGGTTTTCCTACAGACGATACAGTTTGCAGAGCCTCTCTATGCAGTTCTGCAAGCAGTACTTCAAATGAGATGGCGGGTAGCGCGTCTTAATCAGCGTAAGCTTGCATAACAATTTCATTAGTTTATTGGTAGTAGACACACAATTCAGAGCACGTCTTCCAAAGCAATGACTCAGTAGTCGGTAGGCAAATAGACGCGGTCTGATCTGACTAGTGAAGGCCGCTGACAGTTCGTGGAAGACATGTGCGCCAAGTTTGTGTCGTGTGCATTGTGCAATATGCATCCTTCGGTTACCGTTGCGATGGTAGACGAAAAACGCAAATCAACGAGTTAATCCATTTATTCTAAGCTATTATTTTTTGATTATTCACTTACAGCTAACGATTTGATGTAATATAAAACCGATCTTATATATCTAAATATCCCCAAAGTCAGGATTTTATTTTTTATTTTGAGAAGGTTATTTTGAATGAGTTATACGATTTTTTAATGATGAATCATTACAGTAGAATTAGTTTTTCGATATGTCCAAAAATGACGAAGTTAATAACTTTCATGTTGGGTGAAAAGTATACAATCGAGACACGATTTTCGAATGGCAGTGCTGCATGGTAGGAACTGCTGCCCCATTCTTTGCGCGGCTATATCACAAGCTTATCGGCCAGCCGCAAATATCATCATTTTGACGGCTTGTAGGATCTTCTGTAGGTACTTTTGTTAAAGTTCTGACCTCTGCTTCCTCTAATTTAATATGATACATTTTAAATATTTTTAAATTTTGTAGTAGGAGACAACCTCACGGGAATTTCATCTTTTAGAAGAAAATTACCTTACGAGAATATTCCCCAAAAATAATTTCCCGGGAATTTACCCATCATTACTTACAACTTCTGTATAATTTATAAAAAGCCTTCTCGATGATGACATACCATTTCCGACGACGACTTGCATTTTTACCAAAAGCTCAGTTTTACCCTTTTGTGAATAAAATTAATAAATATACTTAATTAATATATTTCACTGAACAAAGTCCGGTGGACCTACTTTAGCGGGCCGTTCATATAGCTGTTTCATTCGTACATACATATTCTTTGAGTGGTTGTCCTTTTCATAAGCGGTGCTAATTTTTTTGTTCGGTTAGTATGAATATAACGTGTGTTACATTTTCATAATGTCATTTCTTCTACCTTTATTATGTGCTTATTTTTTTTCATCAACATAGAATAAAATCAAACTGTCAGAATCTATCTCTTGATAATAAAAACTCTTGATTATAAAAACTTATTTTACTGTTCTCACTTTTAAATCTATTTTGTTCTATTCTTTATTTTTTCGTTTGTTTTTGTTTATACAGATTGTTGCACGTTCATCGACAAAATATCGTACCTATTAAAATTTTGCTTATATCTACATTTATATATATAATTAATGTAACTTAAAGGCTTTATCGTATGTATATTACTTTTACACTCTAATTAACTCATAAAAAACTGTATTATTCCTGGATATAATAAGACAAAATAATATTTATAAATGCCAATTTTTACTCCAATTCCTAATTTGTTTAACACAGTATTGTTGATAGGTCTAACTATAGGTATTTTTTGTACAATAAAAAAATAAAGCTGGCGTAAAAAAATCATTTTATTATTCCTTCAACAAATAAGAAAACAAATAGACAAGTTGATGATGTATTTAATTCCATTTTTCATTTACGGGCAACAGTACCTACTGATGCTCTTGAAGTATCTTTCTAAGTACGTACATTAAATCTTCGTCCTCCAAGTAAATTTAGCCGCAAACCCTATTGTATTTTGTAAAACAGAGGCTAAGCCAAATGCCATTAATTTTAAAGTTACACGGGTTTTTTCCTCTTTCACGACACGACCTATAAACAAAACAACCGGCCTATATACATATGTAGATACGTTTCAGTAGTGCCAAGGTACTAGGTACTATGAAGGTTAGTAGGTACTCTCATTTGGTCCGCTAGATTCATTGATATATTATTATTTATTTGCACAACATCATTACACATATCTAGGAAAAAAATACTTCAATAGTCTACCTGAAAAAATAAGAACAATCGAAGACGATAAATGCCTACTAAAAGCAATTAAAGAGCAATTTAAATTAAAAATAACAAATTGATAAAATTTATCATCATAACTTATATAACTTGTAAATTTGTTTTTTTTTAAGTATCTACCACAATTAAATCAAAAGATTCAAAATATATTTTGTTAATATATTTTAAATATTTTTTCATCCCGATACTCGTCCCTCTTCTAATCACAAGCGTCTGCTTCTATAGAAGAGAAATATCATACAAAAAAAAAAAATCAGTGAAAATTTATTATGTAGTTTATTTGTATCAAAAAAAGATTATTTTGAAATATAAATATTATATTTTATATGTTATTTTTGCTGTATAAATAATTAAATAATGTATCTTCTGTAATAAATAAATGAAAAAAAATAAAAAAAATAAAAATTATATAAATATACCTATGCATATCTATATGGCTAGATTGTACCTTAGGATGGATGTACATAAAGTTTTTTGTATGTGCCTTATCGTTTAACGTCGTAAATCTCTATAAATTCGAACATCATAAGAATATTTTAATGGCAGACTTGTACAAAAGTTGGGGTCTCGGTTAAAATTTGAATAAAGTATATATATCGGGCACATTGCTGGTTACCTGCGTTTTTCACCATACCCTTCAATTATTCAACTTTCATATTTATTAAAATTTAATATCTAGTACTTAGGTAATGTTGAATGACTTCAGTAAAATTGCACATTATGCCTTCTGCTCATCATTAAATTCATTGACTTTTTCGTCATCGATCTTTATCTTTCACCTTTAATGGCCATCAAATTACCATGATATTAATATCAGGCATCCATCCGAAAGGCAGTTGTTCACTCGTTGAACACAAAATTAACACTTTCACAAAAATGTTCACAACACATCTGCTTAAACATACCCCGCAACCACTCATTACGCGATCACCCGATGCTTTGTGAATTCCTCCCCTCACTAACAAGGTGCCATCTTTCGACCATTTCCCAAAGATTATCTGACATTAACACGTAATGGGATACCAAATGATACCGACCGACATTGATCAGCATTTAGATACCGCCATTACAACGGAATAAGTGCAAATAATTAGAGGTGTGGGGCAATTCCACCGGAGTTAGCAGAGGTGGAAATTGCCCCTAACAAGACTCCAAGGGTAGCCACCGATTATAACGCCTATTTTTAAATTTTATTTATGGTTAAAGTTTGAATTACGATTGGCGCCTCTGAAGATATTGCCCGAGCTGCAATATTATTTCTTTCGTCGGCAGATGCCGGATATTGACAAGGGATGTAACATCTTGATTTGGGGGGATGAACAAATTGGAGGCGGGTGCAAAGCTGTCGAAGTATTATTACTTTATAGAAAACGCCGCTCAGCGGTCAAATTAAAAATTAATAGTTTTTACCGGACCTACCTAAAATATATCCTAAAATCGAGTTAATTTCAAACAATCGAGTATGTAGGTATATTTACAGAGTCTATATATAATACATTGTATTAGGTATTAAAATCAAAACAAGCATCGTGTTTAAGGGCCATTAACCATCCTGCAGCCGAGAATTCATATTTCGTCGAAAGAAGTTCTTACGATCGTACAGGGCGGTTCCAATGAGAAAGATTTATTATTCTACGTATCAGCTTTTTAAAATAATAACTCAATATCGATTTTATTTCATAAAAAATTGCTTTAATTTATACCTACATTCAAAAATGGTGAAAGGCGTGATGATAAAACTATTAAAATGATGTACTTTTCGTAATTATTTTTTGATCACAAGTATTTATTACTTTTCAATAATGTCAAAGCAAAATAAGAATGTAAAAAAATCTTAAATATTTTAGTCTGTAAGACCGTAAATAAACTGAAGTATTTTCGTCACAAACACGTGTGCGGATCTTTTTTTAAATAATTTTATTTAAACTAAAATTAAAATTCTGAAAAAAGACATGGCACGACCAAGTGAATCAGATACTTGAGTAGGGTCATGTCAAGAGACAGAATAATAGAAGAGCATGTATGAGACGATGTATTAATGCGAACGAGGCAAGGAGTGTGTGCCAAGACCGAGTTGTTTGGCGGTAGGTACGTCCTCTCTGCCTACCCCTGCTGGGAAATGGCGTGATGGTTAGTTAGTTAGTTAGCATTCCCAGATAAATTATTGATTTATTTTACTGCATGATTATATGATTTGAAATGTGTGTTGTATAATATAAAATTTTGTTAGAAAATTTAACAAATCTGCCAACAACAAATCTATAAAACCTTATTGTACTAAAAATAAACATATTTTCTCAAAATTCAAAAACATAACTTTATTAGATAAAAGAAGAGTCTATTATAATTTTTGTCAATTTATAATGTTTTGTGGAAAATAGTCAAAACGTCTAAAATTAGATTTAAAAATGACTTATTTCTGGTTTTGTGTGGTTATTCCCTCTTAACACTGTATTTGTACATTTCCTATGCAAATAACGTTAATTTGATTGGTTCTTACTGAGTGATTTTATTATTATTAACCCCTTGAACAGAGATACACCAATTTAAAACGTAAACACTCGTAATATTTTTTGCTGAAGTCTGTTTTATTTATTTTCCCTTGAATACAATCTTGCATATATAACAACAATAAGTAAGAACCTATGTTTATTTCAACTCCATCGAAAACGGTCTTGCAATGTTTGTTTTGTTATACTTTTGGCATTCGAGTTTCAAGGATCCAATTCAAACGAAGCCTGGCAAAAATAGATAAAACAAAGTTAAAGTAACTTCAGACTTCACGCATTCCGTAGAATAATTTAGCCATTCAAAGAACGTGGAATCGAAAAGTTGGTGGTATGATTCTACAAATAAAGATATTTTTTATGCTGAAACTAATCAATTTGATTTCTATAGAGGCATTCATGATGCTGCAGAATGGTCAGAACTTCTAGCCAAACTATGTAACTAATTTGAATTGTTATACGTATTTCTGTAGAAATGTGCGAACCCAAATCATTTTTCTTTATATTATATACTCGTACGTTCATTACGTCAGCCATAAAAAAAACCTGCATGGTAGATATTTATATTATTTACATTATTTAAGTTACAAAAAAGTGTTTTTTTTACCATATTTTTTTAACATTGAACCTTATATCGCACCTATTTAAACGTGCTAGAAAAATTCATGTCAATACAATATTTTGGTTGATTAACTATACTTAAAATAACTCAAAATGGAAAATCACAGCAGATTTTTTATAATCTATAACAGTACAAACTACTTGAAAATATTTATGTGGCAGCTTCAAAATGTGCAATAATTTAGTTTGTACCGACAGTGGCGTAGCGAAGCCGGGGTCAACGTCAAGAAATGGAATATTTCTAGAAATACGTAAAAGTTAAAGCTTTCTTCAGACTTTAAAACCCTGACGTTCACTATGCCGTTTATTGATTTGGTAAGTTCTAAGCGAAAATTTTATACGACTGCTCAATTCATTACCATTAAGATTGAAAAAAATAACTAGGGGCCGTTCCATACAGGCAGATAAGTAATACTTACCCCAACTTACTCGCATAAAAATATTTATAAAAATAAAAATTACAAAATTATTGCAAGAAATCAATCCACACTTAAAAACATACTGACTGAATTGCGCAGCACAGAGCAAGTCACACCTTCCGCACTACCTAGGTACTATATTTTAAAATATAATAGTATAAGGTACCAAATATAAAAGGCAGGAAGTAAGGCCCTTCTCGCCTAGCAAGACGAGTTGCGAGTGACTGGTTGCGTCACCGTTGACAACTGGTATTTGAGAAGTTGCCTGAGAAATTAGCAAGTCGCCATCCTGTGGATAGCGATTTGAGTTGCCAACTGGTTTTTTTCAGTTGTCCCGTGAGTGGACGGATTAAATATTTTCGCTGGGCGCGAATTACCTCCAATGAGAAATTAAATTTAGGTTTATTTTTATTTATTGTGTAATAATAATAATAATAATAATATTTGGACGATTTATATAGCGCCGTTTTTGTGAAAAATCACCTCAAGGGCGCTGTACAAACTTACCATACATGCCTAAAATCTAGAAAGACTACAAGCTAGACAATCAATTAAAAACAACTTATGGCTAAAAATTGCATACACCGATTCATTGATCACCGATACGAAAATATATGTACAATATTTTGACCAATGAACGCGATGCTGCCTAAAAATGAATTAATACAGGACCATACTTACCTGGGAGGTCGCTTGAAATTAACACTGTTTATTGTCTATTTAAAGAAATTTAGATAGAGTTCGCACGCAGAGGACATTAATAATCATTATTTATAAAAATAAATATTTTTTGAAGGTTCACCTTAATTTTCCTGGATCATAATAGTTTTTTCACTCTACTTTTAAAAATTTTTTTTTCACATTTACGTTATGCATAAAAGCGCGCACATCAAATTCAAATGTCTTAATTTGACAAAAGCGTACATGAGTGCGCGGATGACTAGTTTGTGTTAGCATTGAAAAAAGCCGCGCCATACGGTACAGATCACAAATGTAGCAATCAGTGCCATCTATTGGTACCTCTAATTAGTTCACGAAATGTATTAACGAAATAATAATCATATTATGGTACCATTTTTGCGCGTGGATAAAATATAAACATTTTAAATCCATTATTTGGCTTGTAAAATGCATAAATTAAGGGGTATTTTTGACATTTTCTAACAAATATTGGCTACAGCCACTTAGTAGGTAATTCTTAGCGAAAACTTACTTGTAGAATTTTTTGTGTCAATTAATTTGCTGTGTTACCTACTGCCTAGGCTCTGGTGAAAAACTATGTGCATGCCACTGCAAATAACATATTGAATAGTATAATGCGTAGATCAATAAAGTTCCATTCAGGTTGAAAAATGGCGGGATTAATAACCAATTTTCCTCGGGAACGCCAATTTTTCCCGGCGTCACTGTGCACTATATTACATAATTACTAATTACGTAATTACGCCTGATATGTGATTGATAATTTATTGCTATTATTTATTACGCATTTGAACTAATATTATCCATTATAAAAATACAAGTTGCATTATGTAAATAATGATAACAGCTTTATTTACGTACCTACACAATAGAAGCATAAATTGTGCACATACCTGCTGAAGAAATAAATACTACAAAAACTAAATTTTTATTTATTTTTCTCTTGTGGTCCCCTTCCGGGAATCTGTCAATAGAATCCACGCTGCTTTATTTGAAATTCTTTTTCACCCAAAAATCCACAAAACGCTCTTAAATTTCAGAACACGGTTAAACTTTTAAAGATTTTACGATTAATGATTATTTTATTCTATTTTTAGAAATCTTTTCCTGGTCATTAAAATATGTGTTCTAAATTTAATCACACGAAAATAAACAGGTCCTTCAAAAATATCAGTCGAATCGTGACGCCTAGAGACCGCCTCCGTCATTCTCATGCATTTTATCTTACTTTTCGGGAGGACCGTTGATTCTTCTCAAACTGTTGTCCTTTTTGACAAAACCGGTAGCCGGAATCTCCAAATATTCCATATAAAAAAAACTATGCATTAACAGATTCATAAGTAAATATGAAAATAAGTAAATATAAAATATTAATGAAAATAACAAGAAAAATATCATAGTTATTTTTTTAAATTCAGTACCACGATTATCTATTTTTATTTTTAACATAATGAGTATTAGTAATCTCAAAGTATAATATTTAATTAAATGAAGACAATATTAGCGAAACTCAACCGAAAATCTGAAGAAAGAAACATCGTAAAAAAAAGATATGGACACATCTGGGATTCGAACTAGCATAATATATTATATTAGCTGACCCGGAAAAACGTTGTTCTGCCATATAAATTATTTCTATGTTTGGATGGAAGTTTGATGAGGCGGACGTAGCGCCATCTGTCATTCAATAACATAAATAATTTCGTTCTGTTTGAAATACGAACGACGCGGTCTAAATTCGTCCATACAAAAGTACTAAAATCGCGATTTAAAAATGTGAGGGTGGGGGTAGGAGGGTTAAAATTTGGGGTTATAGGTATTTTTTGGTACCAAAAAAAATTTTTTTTTTTTTTAAATTGTTGAAAAATACAAAAAAATGGGTAGGGACACCCTAATCACCCAGCGGTATGAAATATACTTTACGACCTATTCTCATACCTACAAAATATACATAAAAATTGGTCGAGCCGTTTCGGAGTAGTGCGACCACAAACACCGTGACACGAGATTTTTATATAAGTATACATAGATCATGCAATTGAAAAGCAATAGAGATATCGCATATTAAAAATAAAAACAGATTAAAAATATGCGAGACATTATCTAGATAGCATTTAGTTTTGGGTTTAGGATTAGGGTTTAGCATTAGGGTTTGAATCTTGCAATCGTACCTACATAAAGATAGCAGCCAATAAAATATGCATTAAGAAAATGAAGATAATGTTGGTAGTTCTTAGTCGAAGTAAGATATAGTTAAAAATGGTCCCAGATGTGCCCATATCTTTTTCTGATTTTTTTTTTTTTAATTATTTGTTAACCAAGATAATATATGCACAAAATACTTTCTTTTTTTACAGTTTTAAGTACAATTTTTTTTAGTATACCTATACCACCTCACTAGGCTGAGCCTGTTCTGAGGTGGCAGGAATTTAATCAAAATTTAATTACTTAAACTTTTAAGTTAATTTTTTTATTTATATTTGAAAAGTTAAATAGAATGAAGGAAAACTAAAAAGAAAAGAGATGAGAGATAAATAATTATTTAAGAATAATATGAAATATAAAAATAATTATTTGAGCGGAAAAGAGAAAGATACAGGCGTTTAGTGTGTTGTTATATGTATTGTATAAGTTATTTGCCCGAAGTATACAATAATACAATGCCTTTGTTGAATATCCACGTATAAACTTTGTTTTTTAGATTAGGATTTTTGTCACATAAATATCTTTTTCAATAAAATTAAAATTTCTGTTTCCAGATTTTCGATTAAGTTCGCTAATATAGTCTTCATTTAATTGTCAGTAATAATAATTTTAGCACAGAAATGTTTATAAAAATTCGTCTGAGAACAATGCGCATTCGCAAACTACACATTTTTTAAAGACAAATTCAAAGAGAGATATTATAAAAAGGGTGATTTTTGTCTGTAGTTCACTACCCGGATTCTTCTAAATTTAGATTCGTTTCTCGTTATTATGTCGTATCCAACAAAGGACGAGAGGCTAGATCCCACTTCAATTATTGTAATTCGATAAAACCCGATGAAAATGAAATTGAGAAGCAGTGAAGTGCAAAGCTGGCAGAAGTGGCGTATTCTTCCAAATTTATAAAGAAACTGGACGATAAAAAGATTTTTCGTAGGAAACAACGGGGGGTAATTTGGTCCTTCGTTCCTGGAACCGTATCCAGGAAGCCACGGGCCAGCGGTTAGCAGAACCAACAACACTCTCCACCGACACGACAGGGACAGACTTCCCCACAAAATCTGCAACAGCAACAATGTAAAAAAGGAAACTTCATTATAAAGATACATCTAATTTCAAAGACAAGCAAATTCAAAAGCGATTAAAGAGAATGATCTTTTTAAACGATCCTAATTTTCTCAATAATGTTTTTATATTGAGACGTAGAAAATATATAGATGGATTCCAAGTACACGATGAAACTAACTTCACAGAAGTTTTCTTATGTCTTCTAATGAATTATGGAGAAAAAACTTAGATTTGAAATATTGGAATTACTCTGTGGTTGATCTCTATATCATATAATATCCATAACTACTGCCCACCTGCCCACTAATAATAGATGTAAATACATTTTTAGCGATAGCCCCTAGACTTTACAAAATTTCTTGAATCTCTTATTTTAACTCGACTTTACTTAACAATTACTTTTTAATTACATATTTATCAACCAATGGATGGATAAAAAATACTTTTTTTTAGCATAAACTCACTATTGCCTCTTGAGTTTTGTTTTTTTACGTGGGTACCCCTTATCTACTGTTTTATTTTACATATTGCTGTGTCTACAAAGTTGTTGGACGGTTGGTATTGGTTGTTTGTTATTGCTTTGTTTGATAACCCTCTTTCTTTTGCACATTAAATAAACTAAAAATTTAAAAAAATTTCTGATGAATTGCTTAAGAAATTTCAATGAATTTTTTTTTTATTTTTATTTTTTTTTTTTTTTTTTATTTATTTAGGAGAAAATACAGATACAGATGTCAATTAACAATAATATACAAAACAATAACTAGAGAACTCACCTGCACCCAAACTATTTCTCACGAATTAACATTAACAGCAGATAAAATAAAAAAAATATACAAATATTTTTACTCTTTCTAATTAATAAAAATAATTCTTTTATAATATGTACTGCCTTATTTTTAGTAAAAGTATTGTTTTTGCAGGAACGGTGTACGTAATGTCAAACTATTTTGTCATAGATATGGTATATCTACAAAACAATAATTATCTTGTACCTTCAGTTAAGAGGAAACCGGGCGGCATTTGATCCATAAAAACGTATTCCCCAATTTCCTCTCTGGATTTTGAACTTACTGCAAATATATTTTTTAATATAATATAGATATCGAACACTAGAGTGTCGGTACGTTTTTCTTTTTTGGTAAGTTATTTCAAATGAATTGTCCTCCAAACATCGTTAAAATTGCGTGGTTTGAACGCCATATATTTAGATAAATATATTTTTTAAAAAAGCTAATCATACAGACATAGAGCATTTTCTTCTATAACACAGTTAGTTAGTAAAAAAACGATCCAGTTTCGGAGGAAAAAAATGGGGAATACAAAACCGTAATTTTGATTATTTCATTTGGGTATTATCAGCCTGAGGTGCTGTTGTCCTTTCAGCATTTGAGTGGGAGTAAGAACGACAATAACAGCAACACTTTGACAAATACCGATTGTTCAAATTTCTCAGCGACCGGGTTTCCTCTTAATACTTACCATACTAAGAAAAATCTTACGATTAATGAAATAATAGAGATTTTTTTAAACAATAAATTTTATGGGATACCATCGTCGCTAAACACAGATGTTATTAAGGAAAAAAAAAGTAATATCAAATAAGTTTTCTTTTTAGATTAGGTCCACACAGGAGGCCCTGAGGAAAATATTTCTATTTAGGGCCTAGGTTTTGGGGTTGCTGCGTGGAGGGTCTTTTTAGGGGAGGAAGTTCTGAGAAGGAAACATGTATGAAAGGTGGATAGGAATCTGGGGTTCAGTGTTGCAAGGTAATGGGTCGAGAGAGTCCGATTGGAGAGGTCTAGGTTAGTTCTCCCTCAACCGGTCTTTCTCGATCTTGCCTGCCACGCAGTTGATCCGAACAAACCTGACCCCGTGAACCACAAACGTAGCGAAGCACTGTGACGATTTCAAATTATACTAATAATTTCACGTTTCACATAAATAAGAATTTTTACATCAAAATCTCAAATTAATTAAAGTATCTATTTTCCCCTCTTTTTGGTAAAATATTTTAGGCCACTACTAGTTAAATCGTCATTAGGAGAATATATACTTATCTACCACCGTAATTAAATGCATATTCGCTACAGAGATCACAATCTCGTCACATTTTATATGACGATTTAAATTAAATGTTAAAATGATCTAAGTTATGAAATAAATCTGCCGGGACGAGCTTCACATCAACTCCACGGGTTTCTTTCAAGCCCAGAGCACCAAATTAAAATAGTAATACCTACATGTATTCCGCGCTGCAGGGGTGGACTGGGCCGGTGCGGGGAACTTGCATAAATTTCGCCTTTGAATTTATATTTCAAAAATAGTTATTTATTTATTTATAAACAGAAACAAACAGTACATAGTAGGTACATTAGATATATTGGTGAAAAAAAATTACAATTAATAAATATATTTCATGGTGGGTAGGATGTGTTTCATTGTAGTGTCTTATTTATGGTACTCATATTAAGTAATTACCGGGTTATGTATGTAATGGGAAGGTGCGCGTGTGTTTGTGTATGTGAGTACCTGTGTATGTATGTATGTATGTATGCGCATTGAACAATTTATATTATTGAACATATGAAGAGCACGATTAATTGGCGAATAAGATGCTGCATTTTTCTTGTAATTAAGCTTGTGGAATAGTTCTGTATGGCGTGTACGTCTTAGTGGTATGTTAAAATTAGGGAAAGAAGTTCTTTACAGTCAATGTTATTATTTAAAATTTTATGTATAAATGTCAAATCAGCTATTGCTTGCCTTTATTGCGAAATGTGCATTCAAAGTTAATGTTGAATTTTTTTTTTTTTTCAAATTTTGGTACATACATTGGTATAATTTTACAATAATTAAAGGTTTTTTTATATATAAACATTTCAAAATTAAAGAATACAACAATTAGCAGATTAATCAAAAAAATCCCATATCGGTATACTAGTGTATTTTTAAAACGGTTTAAATTTGACTCATATACATCCATTATCTTTGTAGATATTAAAACATAAAATTAAATAAACAAAAAATAAAATAAAAAAATACAATTAGTGTTTACTGAATTACAATTCAAACGACATGTTAATAAAGATTAAAAGTTTGTTAAGTTATATCAGGTCAGATGTTATAGCAAGTAAATGTTTGTATCAATGGTATTCATCCAAGACTTTATTACATTTTTATATTTACTGAAGGAGGATATATTTTTACATTCAATTTCTGTAGTCTTATAGAGAGCATTATACATTTTTGGTGCAATAAAATACGCATGTCTTTGCGCAAGCCTAGTTTTACACGGTGGAACTTCAAATACTATTACTAAATCGGTTTTCATTTTTTGTAAAAAGAATATTTCGAGAAAATATATATTTTAAACATTGTACACAGCAAATTTTTCTTATCTCTAACAATTCAGCTTCTTGGAATAATTGCAGGGAGGGGTAGTTCATATCTTTTTGCAACATTATTTTTAGTATTAATTTTTGGGTAATTTCTAGTGGCTTAATGTGAGTATTATACACACCCCTCATCCAATTATTCCATAAGACACTGATCATTGCACCAATGCATGGTACACCAATTTCATTCTTTTAATGTCGACCATGTAATTTAAACGTTTAAAAATATAAGTTAAATATCTAAGTTTATTTACAAGCTTTTCTATGTGATCTGTCCATTTGAGTTGGCTGTCTATTATAATTCCTAAGTATTTAACCTTATTCCTGGTATTCATTTTTGTACAGTTAGAGCATGAGACAGGATTGCAAGTATTTTTGTGAAATCTTATACTTAAGGGAGTTAAGGGTGCCGCCTTTTTGGTATTATAAAATGGAATATAAAGAGTTTTTTCACTGTTTAGAGTTAGAAGATTTATATTGAGCCATTCTTCGACAATGGATGTGCACTTATTTGCATTTTCAGAGACCTCGTCCCAGGATTTACCATGAACTGTAATTGCAGTATCGTTGGCATATGAGAATAGTTTTCCCGGAATGCTAATATTACATAGATCATTAATATAGATTAGGAACAATAACGGACCAATAACTGTTCCTTGTGGAATCCCATGTCGCACAGATGCTGGTTTACTAATATTTATACCTATTTTGGTGGATTGTCTGCGATCAAGTAAATAATTTATCAAGAGTGACAAACAATTATTTTTAATTCCTATGTTATTAAGTTTTCTAATCAGTTTATTATGATTAACGGTGTCGAAAGCCTTTTTTAAGTCTAAAAAGATTGTTATACTTTTCATATTTGAGTCAAGATTGGTATATATATTTTTTGTTAGATTAAATAGGGCATCATCTGTACTCCTGATCTAAAACCATATTGGTTTGGGGACAGAAGTGCGTTAGATTCTAGAAACTCTAATACTGTCTTTATAATTTTTTCTAAAATCTTTGCAAGTTGGGATATCAGCGATATTGGTCTGTAATTGTCAATATTAGAGACCGATCCAGATTTATGTATCGGTACAATATTTGAAAGTTTAAATGTATTTGGAAAAATGTTTTTTTCAAAGCAGGAATTAAAAATGTGTTGCAGTGGCATGGAAATATGTATTTGAGTTTAGTTTGTAAATGTATTTTATAATTTCAGACTCAGTTACCCGTTTAAATTGAGATAAGTTAGGAGTATTTTCGGAGAGTGTGTCCATTTTTGTGAGTTCATGTATGTTGCTTTGAAACTAGGGATTGTTATTTATTAATTCAGAAGCAACATTTGTAAAAAAAATCGTTGAATTTATTTGCAATTTTTCCTATGTCCGTTATTACTATTTGAAGTAAGATATTTTATAAATTTGTTTTGAATATGTTCTATGCTGTCTATGTATACTTTGTACTGAGGGTTCCAAATTGGCGAGGCATATTCCAGTATACTTCTGACTAATGCAAAATAAAACATTACTTAATATATAATAATATCTATATAGATATTTATACCAACTATTGGCGAAAGCCTTAATACTATGCACTATGCACCCCTAAAGATTTCACCACTCACAAGCAGTTTATTCAGGAAATGAGAAAACATCACGAATTTGAAATTAATTATTCAAAGTATTCCTGTGTGAAATTATGCGCGCTCAATGAATTTTTAATTTTCAAAATTGGAACTGATTGTGAGAACAATTATTCAGTCAAGCTATAAAGTGGGTAACAATTTTTTTTTTTTATTTAATTAATTCATAATTCTATATTTTATGTGTGTATTTAATTTGTTTAATTTTTTGGCAGATGATTAACATAGTTAATTTTCTCTAATTTACCTTTCATATTGAATCTCACCTAATAAACACGCCGCAAAAACGTTGTATGTATTAGTTGAAATTGGCCACATTTACCCCAATCCCCCTATCGAAATTTTTCTAGTTATTAAAAAAAACTGGGTATACTCGAAACACATTACTTCAGTGACTTCAGTCAATTTGCAGAATGGATTAGTCCAAACGTGACTGATGAAATCCTTACAAACTGCTTCACACAAGTCTGACAATTATAATTGTAGCATCCAAAACTGCAAACGAATTATACAACAGATGAACTTGAAATTGGACTATAGGTATAGGTAAATGGTGTTTGAAGGAATTGGGTATAATATAAATATGTAGGATGGATGAAGATCTGGGAAGGAAAAAGGATGACCGATCACTTACCACAATAGCATCTCTCGAAGGAGCACACTACACTGACGGCCTCCATGGCCAAATGGTAAGGCTCTCGACTAGCAATCCGAAGGTCGCGGGTTCAAATCATGGCGTGCGCAATTAATTTTATTTGAAATAATAGGTATATTTGCGGCACTTTCAAAGTGGAAGATTCTCTCAGAATTGAAACGTTGCTTGAAATCGCTTTAGCCGTGTTTGATGACCAGATCTGAATACCCAGGTACTTCCTTACCTTTCTCTTTTCTAGCTCCTTCCCCTCCCCACTACCTTTAGCCTAACAAAATACCCCAATTGGCGAGGTCATAGTCTCACTGGCTCCAGGCGCTTGGGAGCAGTTGGGACTCTTGTATAGTATTCACATAAAATAAACAACAAAATCAAACAACAAAAGAACACATTGACGAACTAATGAGTTCTAAAATTCTTGATTATATAAACCGACAACACGAACAACTTGATTCCACGATAGTCCGAGTCCTTCTTCGCCCAAAACAAAAAAAGGTAATAATGAAGGTAGAAGGACCATTGTAAAAAATATTGGCTTAGTTTGTCAGTCAGGCTCTGGTGTGGTACAAGCTATCAACTGGCAACTCGAAGTTTGTTAGGAACCGTTGCCGTCAGAAAGGTTGGAGAGCGTTATAGTTCCTTGGTCGGGACCGACCTCACGTTCATCTCGTTAGAATCCCGTTTATGTGAAATGTCAAGCTGTCTCGTAAACCCATGGCGGCGCTCGTAAACACAACGTTTTACGATACGCGACTGTTTTATTTTTTTTAATATTTTTAATTATCTCAGCGGTATCCATCGCGTTTTATTGTCACTGCCGGTCGGCGCACGAGTCGTAAATAATTCTCTGCATACCTTGTCCGTGCCGTCAGTCACTCCGGCTCATCTTCCCTTTGAGATGCTTGATTTATAAAGACTGGTGATGAAGCCTTTCCAACCTTCCTCTCCTTCTTCTCCTTTACCTTTCCCATTTCCTTCAGTGGCGCACCCACGGGGGGTTATCGTGGTTAAAACTCCCTCACGAATTTCTGTGTTAAGCCCCCTCCTCGAACAGTCAATATACATTACTTTACCAATTAAAAGAAACATAAATCGCAATCAAAATGAAGCTAACGAACCAGCAGAAAAAAAATAATTTATCTATGACAAGCCACGAACTACAAAGTAATCAAACAACGAGATGCAATGAAACACTTAAAGAATTTAAATATTTTTATCCGTTTAACAAAAATGAGGTGAGCACAACACGCGCCCTTCCGGTAGCCCGTTTCCTTCGGCCCGCAAGTATTTTCGTACGACCCACTTACCTAAATTAAATATCAAAAAATTCTTTTCCGGAAAACTTTAGTCTTTCTTCAAAGTTTTTAATCAGCCTCTCAAAATTATAATCTTTTTTTAATATTCTAAAAAACACAGAATTTCGTGGTTTAACCTTAATTGTACGAAATTATGCAGTGCTTTTTTGTTAATATCTGTATATGATGGATTTTAAAGTTTTCTTTTTCACAAAATATCAAAGGTTTTCGAGAATAACTTTTAACTTTCCGACTGAATAAAATATTTAAAAAAAATTAAAATGCAAAAGAGAGTTTTGATATTTCTTATAGCGATCGATCGGATTTCCTGGTGCTAATGATCAAATATTTAACGAATTCAAAATCTGTGTTAAAATCGCAAAAATAAAGGGTTCCACGACAAACTAATGTCTGAAGGATTTTTTTTTATCTTATGAAATTTGATATAAAATATTGAAGAATGCATTGATATAATGTTAAAAAAATCGACAGCATTTATTGGTTCGGCCTTAGACGCATAAATTTTTCGCCAGCTTTTTTGTACCTCTCTATGTTTTATCTACCATTTTTATTAATAATTTATGGTTTTAGAAAAAATAGGTTTGCTACACCACCGACTGCAAAGATAACCCTGTCAAATCGTGCGAACTCTACACCCTACACAAACAGATTAATCTCAACTGGCTTCTTCAATGTAAAATCAAGCTTAAGACGCAATGTGCATTGTACACTGTACACGTACCTCACTTAAAACACTGTACGCAACACTGTACACATGCCACTATGTTCCAGTGGCTCCGGAGTAGAAACTATTGTACGATATCTAATAATATTGTTTTTAAGAAAATATTTGTTCATGGAGGAGTAAAAAAAATAAATTACTGTGAGCTCTGGCGTCATTTGCACTGCTTTTCCAGTCTGGAATTTCTAGGTAAACCCATTTTTTCAGCTCCCTACTTCAACCCATCATTTCTCATCAGCTCTGAAGTTTAGAAAAACATTTTACCAAAAAAAGAGATCGCCATTTTTGGTTCGGATTTTTTTGTTTGTTGAGATCGCCATTTTTTGGATCGGTTGTTTTGCATTTCACAATTAGAAGCTAAAGGGAAGCCAGATTAAACACTCAAATTACAATTCGAAATATTGTATAACATTGATCAGCGCTCCTAACAATTCATTTTCGTGAAACTTTCAGCGGAACCGGATGCGAAAACAAATAATAATTAAAACGGAAGTGGAAATTTAAATAGATTAAGAAAACATGACAGCACCGCTTTAAATTCAAAATCCTCATCACCCAAATACCCTTCATAATAATTCATTTATTCACTAACTTTATTCCAACTTCCCGAGAAGTTGGTAACTTATAACCAGAAGGCGGTAACAGGAAGAATAATAAAACTACTGTAAATTCGTGTTCTTTGTTATCAACTTTGGCACATCACTACTCAATAAAAACATTTTCTTTTTTTCCATCAAAGTTCAAAGACAAAACTTCGACACAAACGGAAAAGTGGAAAATAAAATACAAGCTCAGTTTTCCCTTGCTGTGGTGTATTTACGTTTCAACCGCGATCTACATCTATCTAAACGTAGTGTTTGTTTGTTTCTTTTCTGCGAGAATATAAAGTCAGCTTTTTGTGAATATGATGGCAATACGGGACTTTGTCTATAATTTGTAAATAAATTTATTCACTAAAATTACGTTTCTTTTATTTTATGATCAAAGTTCGCCAGCAATTCTTTTGACACCCAACGCCAACGGTGTAAAAGTTCCCTTTGCATAAATGAATAAATTTTATGAAATTTCGTATTTATTCCCGATTGAAATTCTTTATGATATGACTGGCGAGTAACTTCAATAATATTTTGTGAATAATTTGTTTCCTTTTATGTGACACCATTAAAATCCATTTTCCAGGAAATAGGATAAAAGAATTAAAATTTTCAGATCTGGTTACAAACATGGCTAAATAACACCCCTCACCGGAACCATAATGAAATTTTCCTCCATTTTTAAAATTGAAAGATGTGCTTTCTGAATACTTTTTAATTTTAATTTTGCGGGTTTTTACATCTCGACCTCTGGGTCTAAAAAGAAAGCCCTTTTCCCTTGTGCACGTGTCCAATTGATGCGGTATAACTTTATTCCTGCAGAAGTTGGTCCATTTCCCCGATGTTTACCGAATTTACTCCATTAACAACGCACAAAGCAGTTAAGAATGTCGTTCAGAAGACAATTTCCGTTTTATTTTTCTCTCTCTGTTGAAAGCTCGCTCAGTTTTCCAGAAAAGAGAACAAGAAATTGCGGCCCATTTCCCTCAGCGCGCGGGACAAAGCTCAAAGTTCAACTCAAACAAAGGATTAAGTCCCGTAAGCTTTACAAGTCAGTATAATGTTTTTCCATACTCTTGGTAAAGGGTTTGGAGTCATTACTATGTGTACTTAGAGCTTAGAGCACAGAGCACAGGTTGCTAAGCTTTTTCCAAATCAACCACTTTATATATTTAATTGCGAAATATTACTCTAATTTGGCAAAGAAAACAAGTTGAAAATGGAAAAAAATACGATTGAGTAAGATTTAGGAGCACTATTAACCTTGCGATGAGTAAAAATTGAACTGATGTGAAAAACTAGTCTTTCATTAAATATTATCTACAATAGTTTATGAGGCCACTAGTGCAAGAGTGGTATAAGCCTCGCTTTTTAATAAATCGAATTATTTGTAGTCTAAGATCCGAACTAGAAAACAACCTTCATCCATCTGTTTAATAGATAAAAAGTATTTTATATCAAACTAGCTGACCCGGCGAACTTCGTACCGCATCAGAATCAATAACTGTTGTGTTAACTTATTGGCTGAATTAAATGAAGTTTTTTTATTTGGTTAAAAATTACACAATGAAGCAATTATTATTGCGTAACCGTCCGCGTTTTTTTTCACTATCAGAGATGGCGTTGTGTACGGATTTATAATTTATGTGATTTTTTTACATTTCGACTTACTTTCGGGAATCGCGTTTCATTTTCTTTATACGTGTGACGGAGAATAATTATAATTATTGTATTTTTAGTTTGGAGGGGTGCAGACGTAGACATACGTTCACCGTTTGTCCCATTTTGACTGTTGACATATAGTGTGTAAGAAAGAGGGGCAGAATTATATGTTTAATATCAACAACTCTTTCCTCTTTCAATTATTTCCTCTTTCAACTCTTTCCTGAATGCATCCACAAACTTCTATCGCAATAAATCTCTCTCGTTACACTCATATCCATATGAAAGTCTTTCTTTCTATCCAAATGTGCATTGTGTACGGATTTATAATTTATGTGATTTTCTTACATTTCGACATACTTTCGGGAATCGCGTTTCATTTTCTTTACACGTGTGACGGAGAATAATTATAATTATTGTATTTTTACTTTGGAGGGGTGCAGACGTAGACATACGTTCACCGTTTGTCCCATTTTGACTGTTGACATATAGTGTGTAAGAGGGGCAGAATTATAAGTTTAATATCAACAACTCTTTCCTCTTTCAATTATTTCCTCTTTCAACTCTTTCCTGAATGCATCCACAAACTTCTATCGCAATAAATCTCTCTCGTTACACTCATATCCATATGAAAGTCTTTCTTTCTATCCAAATGTGCACCAATCTATAGGAATATGTAAAAAAAATATAAAAACCTCAGCTCACAATTCAGTAATGCAGAATTCAACAAAATTAATGAAAATAACTGGCCAAATTATATAAAAATTTTCACAGATGGTTCCAAACTCAGTTTGGAATGCCATTGTGAGTCAGTGTCTATGTACCTTACAGGGAATTGTGTTTCCCATGCAGACCTCCCAAATAGTGTTCCATTTTCTCTGCTGTATCATAGAAGCTTTACGACTCGTCAAATCTCTCAACATTAGAAATGATCTCATCCTTTCAGGCTCACTTAGCTCACTACAAAACATAAGCGCATCCCTTCTCAATTCCAGTAGTGACTCTCAGACCTGCTCTATCCGAGACCTCCTGCATTCCATGTCGCTGGCTCAAGCGTGTTAGTGGTCTTGGCCTGGATCCCATGACACTTTGGTATTGTTGGAAATGAAAAGGTTGATTCTATTGCTAAGGAATTCCCTGTCCATGGTCCATTAAGTAGTATACATATTCATGTAAGACACTATTTCCCTATTTTAAAAAATAAGGGACAACGCCAATAGTCCTCTGAATGGAAATCATCCTCTCTGATAAAAGGTCACCAGTACTCATTTATTCAACCTTCTCTTCCTGTCAAGCCTTGGTTTCACAAATATATTTAAAATACATCTCTTCCATAACTCGAATGCTTCTAGGTCATACTTGTTGTCTTAGCCATCTGGCCTGATTCCACATAGTCAATTCGCCTTATTGTCATTGTGGTTCAGAGGACACTTTAGATCATAATTTTTTGAGTGTCCTATAAATTACCAATTTCCAAACTACATACCTACATGAATTGGTAAAACCTAAAATTAAATTCTCTACCAGTGTACCCTGTCTTATTAGTATCAACTCTCCTGAAATTAACTATTTGTTAGCAAAAATTATTTGTAAAAATGGCCTTAACATTTAAGCATCAGTCACATTTCTTTCTCTTCCACACGTATGCATTTGTTCCTGCAGTGTTATTAGTACAATTGTACAGGATCCTATTTTTTGGAACCTGTACATCTTCCTACTCTACTATTTTATAATTATTATCAAAACCAACTCTGTATGTTAGTACAATATGCATAATCATATGAATATTTGTCTTAGGCCATTGTCTATATTTGCTAATATAATTTATCTATTCCATGTAAAAAACTGAAAATGTAACTAATTTAAAAAAACCTGAATATGTCACTAATTTTGCACCGATTATTTAAAAAAAATGAAAATGTGAATAATTTTTAAAATAAAGAAATGTCCAAGGACACCCTTAGTGGGTGAAAGCCTAATAAATAATTTAAAAAAAAAGTTTAATAACAAAAGCAAAACAATCAGCGCATTGACATTTGATGGTTTGAATTTTTGGAACTCACTCACTATTCAACATTATAGGTACTTATCACAAAATGCCCGCAGCTCTTTCAAATATGAGAATTCGTTCCATAAAAAATGTATGGGGAAAAGAATTTTCTTAATAAGTAACTATATTTTTCGTTATTTTTTGTGATGTTTTAATAGTTATTATCCTTTCCGGGGTGGAGACAAATCCAACAAATCAAAGATTATCAAAATCGGCCCGAGCGTTCTCGAGTTATAAATAGTGTAACTAACCCGACTTTGCTTTATATGTATATTAAGATTAAATATATTAGAAAATATATTTCGAGTGGGTTGTCTAAAAAATTCCTGGCAAGACTATGTTTAATTAAAAATATATTAATTGAAAGAGAGCGCGTATGCTATTTATTCGTGCAACAGAGAAGGATAGCGAAACATTAGTAAATACTGAGCATTATTTTGGGAGTACTAAAGTATTCACTAATGTATCGATATCCTTCTCTGTTGCACGAATAAATAGCATAAGCGCTCTCTTTAAATTAATATATTTTTAATTAATCATAGTCTGGCCAGGAATTTTTTAGACAACCGAGATATATTTTCTAATATATTTTATATAAAATACTTTTCATCCATTAAACAGATGGGTGAAGGCCGTTTCTAGTGCGGATCCTCTACTATTATATATTTGTAATCTAAATCCATTTGTGACAAATTACGAGAGAAAAGATATCAATTCGCCATAAATGCTGCTTTTGCATGTTATGTAACCACCAAAACATCCTTAACCTTGAAAGTTTCAAAATTTTGTACTTTTCTAACGATACACAGACAGGTTTAATAAGTCCCCAGGATAATATTCTAATCACACTCAAAATTACTAAAGTAAAATAAGGTAGATATATCTTTAAAAAAGTCAACCAATTTATCTCGATTTTGCAAAGTACGGGTTAGACCACCATTGCGCTAATGGCCTCCCATGGCAGTGAGGCATGGAGCTGGCAGAGGAAGGATGAAAGTTGACTGAATGTTATAGAAATGAGATTCCTGAGTATGTGTGGTAAAACCATGTATGATCTTGTGAGAAATGTGGAGATCCGCAAAGAATGCATGGCTGATATAAGCGTAATTAGAAACATTAAGAAAGGGGCAAATTAACGAAGAAAGCAACTTATGGAGACTATTCGACGCAAATGTGAATGGTGGAAGAAGTCGGGGACGCCCGAAAAAGACATGTGACGATTAAGTGTATCAAATCAAAACCTCCTAGATTTTGTTTTTGGTTTTGATCAGATACTTGAGTCGGGCCATGTCAATTACAAAAGAAAAGTATGCATTAGACCTATGATTAGACCAGTCTTTCTCAAAGTGGGCGATCACGCCCCCTTGTGGGCGCTGGGGCTTTCAGTGGGGTCAGTAGAAGGCTCAAAGACAATTAGGGGGCCTTAAGAAATCGACTACAAGTTACTGAACGCGGTGACTTACGACCGTTTTTAAGTGAATTCGAGTCTGATATTAACAAACTTGTCGAAATACACGAGATTCATTCTTCACATTAGATAAGTTTTAAATTCAAATTCTTCTTTTAATTTTAATAAAAATACGTCTAAACATGATTAAGTGTGAGTTTTATTTCCTCTCAAAAATTCTGATGGCCTCCGTGGTTGAGGGGTAAGGCTCCGCAATCTAATCTCGTAACAGTTGTAACTCGAAATCCTTGGTTGTACATAGTTGACTCACAATCGGTCGCGGGATCGAATCATGGCGTGCGCAAATAAATCTTGTTTGATTAATTTGTGTTGTTTCAGAGTGGAAGATACTCTCAGTATCGCCCTGGTGTAAGACCGAGTTGACCAAGGTGTGATGGTTAGTTAGTTATCTAGATAGTTACAACAGCCTCCTACAACAGTCCTATAATATGTAATAATGAGGCGTCTACTAATGTCTACAGGAATTCCAAAAACTGAACAAATCGGACTAATATCTATAAGAACCAAAGTGAGGACGAATATCTACAGCTGAAACGGCTGACTAATTTCTATGAGAACCAAAGTGAGGACGAATATCTATAGTACTGGCAGAGATTGGATTTGTAATTATGTATAGCATATTGACAAAACGTAATATTGCGTATGCAGTTAAAAAAACTTAATTTATGTTAAGTTAGGTTAGGTTAGGTTATATATAACGCAATATTACGTTATGCCAATATGCTATACAAAATTGCAAATCCAACCTCTGCCAGTGCTTTAGATATTCGTCGACATCACCTGTTCCATAGATATTAGTCAGCAGTTTGAGCTGTAGATATTCGTCCTCACTTTGGTTCTCATAGATATTAGTCTTCAGTTTGAGCTGTAGATATTCGTCCTCACGTTGGTTCTCATAGATATTAGTCAGCAGTTTGAGCCGTAGATATTCGTCAGACATACAGGCTGTAGATATTAGTATCTGGAGTCTAATAATAATACCTATGTTTCCAGCTGACAACGAGTCTTCTTTCAATTTAGTTCTCGTAAGCATTCGATTAATATCTAAGCGCATCTCCTCCGGTAATAGCGTCTGCCCCTGACCCGTGTTCATCGTTGCTTATTTTTCCTATCTCCATTTCGTAAACTTCTTTTTGTATCAGTAACCGCTTAATGGATACAAAATTAAAGGCTGAGGTTGCCGCCAGGCAAGCCCAGCCAGCCAGCCCTCCCATTTATTTATTATTACTTACACAACGCATTTTGGATTTTTTCAAATCACCCGGTTTTATTATTTTATTTTATTTTTATTACGGGCGAGATCAGATTTATTTTGTATCTTATTCTCGTTCGGTTATTAAGTTAGTCTATTGATGTGTTTACTAGATCAAAAAAATCAGTAAGTCAATGTTTTCGCTCTATTTCGAATATAATTTCTCTGGAGGCCTATGTCATTTTTGGATTGTATCTAACGGTGTGGGGGATTGTTTGAGGAGTGTACATGGATCTTGAAGATATCCAGGGACGAAATAGAGGCCCTCCAATCGTTCCACAGCCGGGCTGTTGAACTCAAAAACGAATCGTAGAAACGACCCAACTTATTCAGCTGATTTTACAACATTGTGTAATTTATTCAGGTTTGTCCTATATATAGTAAAATTGATCCATCAAAAAACTCTACAATAACCACCCAATATCAAGTGGAAACTAATCTCAAAAACGAATCGTAGAAATGACCCAACTTATTCAGCCGATTTTACAAAATTGTGTAACTTATTCAAGTTAGTCCTATGGGGCCATCCATAAATAACGTATACGAATTTCATGATTTTTTGACCCCTCCCTCCGTCTCTTTTACACATCGTCACATTTGTAAGACCCCCTCCCCACTAGTGTGACGTCACACATTTTGCAATTTTACATCTAAAAAAGTTTTGCGTTTTAACAATTTAGATTTTTACATGTGACGTCACATAGCTGATGACCCCCCCCCCCCCCCCCCCCCCCCCCTACCCCTGTCACACAATGTCACACATCTCTACTCCAAAAACTCTACGATAACCTCTCAATGTCAAGTGGAAACTATTCTCACTAGGAATCGTTCTTGTGAAAGATCGTCATTCAGAATAGAAACGTTCTTTTAACGGTATTAGCTATTTTTCAGTGACCATATCAGAATAGCCAGCTATATACTTACCAACTGACGGACTGACCTCTTCCCTGTCAATTTCCCCAGCATGGCAATATTGCCCTGAATAAATCACGTCGAAAAAATATATTAATCCGTTTAAGGTAATCTAATAAAATGAACAAACTAAAGAATACTTGATTCAAAATGATCATTGAATTGAACCAAAAATTCAACGCTATTAAAATTCAAAACTATACATTCTTAATTATCTCTAGAATTTGATTTACTTTGAATGGTAGTCAGAGAGGTCAAAGAAGTGGCAAAGCTCAAAGCTCTACTCAAGAGAGTAATAAGAAACGGGAAAACACACGGAAAAAACCGAGTTAATTTTGTAGGTATTACATACACCAGACACGGAAGATACGCGATAACCTCAAATTAAGCTAATGTCTAGGTCTGCGCTCTAATTGAAGTTCCGTGCCATGTAATTAATGCGTGATATCAATCTGTTTTTAATTATCAACCACTTTACGCCCGGTGAGCCGCCTTCGCGCACTAACTATAGTTGGAATAATTAGTTGTTACATACGAGACGGTGCCTAATTTTTGTATTGTAACGACATTGGGGTATAAGTGTTGTTTTCCATTATCAAAACGTTTTCAACACATGAAAAGCTGTTGTTTTGGTAGTTGGATTTTTATTTGGAGGGAAATACGATGGGGTTAGAAAATTATAGGAGTTTGGTTATAACTGTAGTTAACTATAACTGTAGTTTTATGGAGATAGTGTTCAGTTTAATATTTTAAATAACAATGTATTTTAGTGTTGTCCTTCTTTTTACATTGCAAAGTCAGTCAAATTTCAAACGGTTATGCAAAAAAATAAAAAATAAAAAAAATTTAAATCTCACAATTTTTAAAAGAAACAGTTTTAGCGTGATGTACCAGATTTTTTTTGTTGATAAGAAATTAAATTGTAAAAAGCAATGTCCTATTTTCTAAGTTAATACTGAAATTGTTATCTCTAGATTCTAGAGAGAATTTTACGTATTTTTTTGTAAAATACATGATAATATATTAAAACATTTACATATGTGATAGATTAAATCACCGTAATAGGCAGCTGCCTGTTTCATGGTGACCAATGGAATGTAGTTACTTTGTGAAGTCTAGTATAAAAGATAAAATATTAAACATGCTGAAAATCGGAAAATTATTATGGAAAAATTATAACGAAAATTGTAAAAGTTATGATAGAAAGCAGAAAAGAGAAAAGATTAGATCATGTATACTTTTTGATAGTTTTATAGGTGGGAATGCATGCGTACATGTGTAATTACGTGCACACACACACATATACCCACACGTACATATACATAAATAATTCAAACATATATAAACAATAAATATGCTTTTAACTGAGTACGCCTAAAAGCAGGCAACTAGCACTATTACATTCACTCATCAAAAATTTATCTTTCTCAAAATTATTTTCGACAGTAAAAATCCATTCAAAAACAGTTTTTCGTAAAAAAAAGAGTTGGACGCTTATACAAAATACACTTTTCCAGAAATGGCTACACTTAAGATGAAGCCATACTAAATAATGCAAAATCATACAAAATCGTATGTTTTAGTTTTGAAAATTTGACCGCTTAGAAGTATTATAGATGCTTCAATTAAATACTGCGTATAGAACATACTTTGGCCCTTAAAAATATCGGTCATTTTTTTTAATAAGTCTTTTAATAAGCTTAGAAAAAAATAAAGTATTAGGTCTATAAAAAACATTTTTAACTGAAAACTCTCCTACTTATAAACACTTTTTCGGATATGGTTTTACTGCATAATGTGGCAAATTCAGTTTCTTATATAATTATCGCGAAAAAAAAATGATATTTACGCCCGAACCTCACAAAATAAAATATAATATGCATTTTCGCGTTGGTATTTTTGACATCACGACGACAATACGGCAGTCGACGAATTTGCTATATCAAAGTGAACCTTATACCGTCCACCGAAGAACGACTGGCAGCCGCCCCCCTGTCTTCCGTCATTACTCCTCCGAACGGAGCGGAGAGCGGTCGTGTTATGCTCCGCGCCGCTTATTTTCGTGAAATCAATTTAAAAATTCCGTTTTATTGCTATAAACAATGCATAAAAAAGGAATTAATGTTTTTTACAGGCCTTTACGAAATCAACATGTAAAAAAAAATCTCAAATATCTTTTCCAACCTTTCCAAAAGCTTTTTCTCAAGTATTTTTAAACTCCTCCCATAAAAGGGCGTGAATTCCGATTTCGATTTTTTCCTGTACTAGTGGATCGCCTTAAGTCATTATAATAGACATGTATATTTATTATAATGATGATGTTCTAGAGATATTAAATGCAAGAATAAGTTCTTCCATGGAGTATGGCGGAGTGGGCATGGTCATGCATCGACATGGCTGCGACGGCAATCCTCTAATTATCTCCAGAATCGTGGAATAATTACAAACTAACTCCCCTTGTATACCTGCGCCCCTAATACTTGCTCCCTGTGACCCTGTGCCTATTGCAATGAAAATTACCGGTAATTATATCAATATAAACAAGAAACTCATCAAAATTACCAAATTTTAGTTAAACGCTTTTCAATTGTCCAATTTCCTTATTTATAAACCTACAATTTAATGCAACGGCGTAAATTTATTAATTCAATAGTGATTTAATGAAGAGTGGTGTTAAGAAATTATCCCTAGGAAGTAATTGAGTTAACGTAAATTTTCTAAAATTTTTAGGGAACCTCTCTTCTTGGTAATCTTGGTATTGTACGTCAATGAATTAACAATGCTTGATGTTAACCGACAAAACCAAATTACACATGGCGTCACGCGTACCCCATCAGACTTTGATCGTTTTGGCAAGCTTTGAAAATTATTTTAAGTATCAAATCAACAATCATAAAAAAATTGGAATAAAAGAATTGTATAGTTTAAAGCGCTTTGGATCTGTATAGGTTTCTGCCAGCACACGAGTGAGCCAGTATTGTGTAACCCTACGGCAAAAAACCTACGGAAAACGTGCACAACAATAAACATGGTAATTGAAACACCTGTATAATTCATAGAAGTGTTCTTCCTCCGGTAATCCGTCAGTCCTAATAATATACATAATGGACCGTAGTAAAATGGTGTAATGCAAATGATGTCGGCGGCAAACATCAAAGGAAAGGAAGTGAGAATGAGAGGGGAGGGGTGCTCCCTTTAGTTTAGGCTGACCACGTTTCTCGGGACGAAATGGGAGAGTTAAAATAATAAATTATTAATATTATATACGCATGTTCTAATTATTTTATACTGAATCAAACCTATTACAGCATTATTTTTTCAATGACTACTGTAAGCAGCAAAAATACCTACTTTAAACATAATGTGGGAGGCGAGAATTGGTATCGCCGCTCCGGGAACCATTTGATGGATAGCCAACACCTCTGTCATAGGTCACCCCAAGAGGCTCGCTACATTTTGTGAATTAGCCAGGGGTGCCCGGGTTCACGAGGTGGGGTTTGTCTATTGCTTGGCGGCGGATGACCTGGACACACTGATCCCCAGATTCCTACCCACCCTTCATAAGTTTTTTCTTCACAAAACTTCCTCTCCTTCCTTTCCTTAAAAATACCCTCCACATGCTCAACATCCCCAAAGAGGACATAGGTTTGAGGAAAAACAATTTCCTTAGTGCAAAAAAAGAGTTTTTCGTTTGCTTTTTTAAAAGCTTTTGTGTAATAATATCTACTTTTAGGAAAAAAGTTGTAAACAAAAATACCATGTTAAAGTGAAATATCGCCATGAACTGTTTCTAAATTATAAATTATTTCAACGTTTTGACTTGAAAATCATTACGATGAGCCATGATTTTATGTAAAATTTTATCGTTTTGCTTGCATGACTTCCGATGTTTCTAGGTGCAATTACATGTCTCACTAATGCCACATAACTGGGGCTTCTGTTTAGTTTTTCCTAATGGATGTCAGCAAAAGACATACCTACTTACCTTCGCACTAAAAGTAATTTTATCAGGCTTTCTCAATAGCTATAGTCGTAGCTAAGCCAAATCTATATTTAACAAAAACTTAACATTTTTAACATGGAAGGCCAAACATTCCAAACATGTGTAGGTAGTTTTACTTGATAAAGCACAGTTAAAAATATGAAGTTTTGGCTACACGTAAAATTGGATAAATAATGACTTAAGCTATAATTACTATCGGTGATACCTCAAACACGGCAATCAAAACGGTCCGTAAAGATACTAGTGGGGTATATTATGATCCATATGAAGAGGGGAAAGAGGGGCTAATCGGCGTGAAAACATCAAAGGAATTCCCCCCACTTCCCCGTCCCCTTGACCAAGTGGTGATACCACCCGCAATGGGACTTTTGAAATGTAAAATCGAATCTTTCAATGGATTCTTTTCGCGAAACTGTAGCGAAGCTATTACATTATTTAATGCGCGATGTCGGCCATAAATTTACAGATGAAAGGCTCATGAATATTCATTCAGGAAATATGGACCTCTTGCTAATTTTCGTGCATTTTGCAAGAAAGGATTTCGTCGCGCCAAGTGGGCGGGCGCTCAAATGAAATGTAAATAAAAATTATTATAATAATACTTTCTGAAGAGGAAAACGGAAGTACTACCTGTTTTCAAAGCGAGTTTTTGTATTTGTATTGTTTTGTAATCGCTGGGAATATGGCGGCGCGGAAATTGAAAATAAAAAATACGGCCAATTGAACGAGTTTTGTGGATATTGGATATTGCGTGGAACGTTTTGCAAAGAGTCGGCGAGGGAAATGGAAAATGCCACTGAAAATGCGATCAGAAATTGGAATAATAAAAATTTCGTTGGATTATTTTTCAAATATCGAGTATACGCATCCAGAATTAAAAAGTTACGATAGTTGTGTTTATTGTCAATTTAATTGATTAAATCTTAATCATAACAGGGCCGGTCGGGATATTTTAATTGATATTTATTATTTTTATGGGACACCGTTTTACGACTCATCCCCTTTAAATTGTTTTATTTTACTATATATAAACTAAACTTAAATATTTAAAGGTTTTTTTTCGAGATTTTAAAACTTATTTTTTCAGATGTATCTGCATTTTTAGAAAGAAAAAACTTCCACAAACATAAGTTTATTAGTTTAAATAGAGTAAAATAAACTAATTAAAGTAAATAAGTCTGGTACAGACGATCTAAAAATTCGACTTTTTTGCCTAAAAATCTTCCTGCAGGTACAGGTGGAGAATGCATTCCCAAAGGTATAGCATCAAACTTAAAATATAGTTAGAAGCAATGGGCGCCAAGCAGGTAGAATGGAGAACGATGCAGTTCATTTACAAGTGAAAACTTTAAACGCGTTTTTCTCAAAACCACATTTTTCAAGTTGGTTGGAGTAGTAACTCATCGAATTTTCACCCGATTCACTTCGTTCAAAGTTTAAATTAAAGGCAATTAAATTTATAGAAGTATTAACCTCGACTTTGGAAAATTATTATTATAGGACAAAGTGAATGTAAAAATAGGGCCGATTTTATTCGTCAATTTTCATTAATTTAATATCCGCCATTTTTGCAATCAATGACTTTTTTTCCCAAACTGGGGTTCATGCACGTTCTACATTCATACTACAACGATTTTTTTTTTTTATTTCATGTAATGTCTGATAATTTCCAAGGATTCCAGGATTCCAACCTATTTGGTCAGAACCTCCGTTTGCGGCCGCTACATTTATACACAGATTTTTTTCAATACAAATTTTCAATAATGTTTTTTCTTGCTCAAATGTACCTTTATATATAACAAAAGTTTCGTGAACTAAAACAAATTTTCTCTTAGAAAAAAAACGGATTGAAAAAAAATCTCACTACTTTTTCATAGTTTGCACAGAAAAATTTCAAAGAAACCCAAACCCAAAAATCGTGTACCTAAACTCGATATTGCGTTCGAAATATTTAGTTCCGGTAAATAGTCATATGGCAAGTGCCCATGTATAACAATGGGAAATGTAATAATGGCTTTAAATTATGTCGTAAATAACATCGATGAATAAATATCTAGCACTACTCCTGGTGTATTAGCCTCTTTCATATAAGCGCCTGGGGCCAGTAGCCTGGTGCTCCAATCTCGCTGCGGTCCTGCTCCAAAACCACGACAACAGCTTACAAGTTCCTCTGCCGTTTGATGTGGTCTGCTCCAGTAGTTTAGTGTAGGCAGCAGTAGACACCAACATCGGGACCCGGTCCAGGAATTAACATCCTATTTGAGTGTTTCGAATGCATTATTACATTTTCCGTGTGTATCATTGAGTTTCTGGTACAAGCGGGAGTAGAGCGCGCTTGGCAAGCAGCCAGCTCGGCTTTTGGGGGGAATCGTATATTAGTTTGCCAAGTTTCGTCTTGTCAAAAGGATAACTGCTGAACATTCTATTTGGGCTCCAGGCTAAGTGCTTCCCGACCAAATAACCCGTAACGAATAATTCGTTTAGTCTTCCTAGAGTTACTCTTAACAACTCTTAGACGAGAGCTGTGTTAAATATACCTACATACATGTTCCATTTATGTAATAGTCTATGTATGCGAATAAATTTGTAAGTTGCGCAAAGTACAAAGTCAACTTACAAAGGCGTAAGGGAGCGCGATGCGCCCTCAAGTTATCAAAGAATATTCTTCTTTGGGTCTCTCAAAATACATAGATATTTAAAAGAAAAAACCAACCCCTAAAATCAAAGTTTTTTTATTATGACACATCTATTTTTATTATTCCGACGCCACGGTCCTACACATCGAACGACACAACCCAGTTGCGCCATCATTTCATTCATTTTCAGCATCGATCAATTAAGTCAATTTCAGAGAAATACGTGTGTGTGCGTGAGTGCCACCAAAAGTTAATGTAAGCATCGTCATCAAAAACGAGTCTATCTGCCGAGTTTCAACTCGATCGGATGTCGGGAAGTGGGTTAATATATATTCCACTTCCAAGATTTGCATTAATTCATTCATTCATTCAAGAAAACAATCAAAATTCGAATGTATTTAAAAAAAGAGGCCATTGTAGAACAAAATGCTTCTCAAAAGGAATGTTAACTCATAAATAATAGCTTGATGTGTAATCGGTCATTGTTTTTCAAGCTATTTGTATTTTAAATTTTAACCTTTGTGATGCTGGTGAACAATTAATCCAATTACCAAAGAGACGAGATCTGTCAACAACGATCATTTTTCGAACTAATATTGAAAGTTAGGAAATTTTTCGTTGCAAGAGCTCGTGAAAACGTTTTGTTAACACAAGCTAATGCGATTACCGACATGGAAATACAAAAAACTGTAACCTCGAAATTAAAAATTGGGATGCACTTTGGGAGGGTATGGGTACCGGTGCCCCGGGAGCCATTTATTGGATAGCCAACACCTCTGCCATAGGTCGCCCCAAGTGGTTCGCTACGTTTGGTGAGGGGTCAGGTTTTTCCGGATCTTGACGGCGGATGTGCTGCCCACCAACAGCGTGGCACGCCGGATACGGAGAGACTGGTTGAGGGAGATCTTTTGACCTCTCCAGCAGGACTCTCTCGGAACGCCTTGCACCGCAGTAGAAAGGATGGATTCATTCGTCCGTCACTCCTGGACACACTGTCCTACCCACCCCTTATACATTTTAACTTCCCAGAACTTCCTCTCCTTCATTCTCCTGAAAAGGCCCTCCACGCAGCATCCCCAAAGATGACAGAGGCCCTGAATGAAATTATTTTCCTTAGGGCCTCCTGTGTTAAAAAAAAATTAATGTTCATTATTAGTTCTTAGATTTAGATTATCACAAATTTACCTCCCTGAATTTTCACGGCATAGCCAAGATAATCATTTTTACTATTAGGACCTTAGCGCGAACTTGCGCCACAACTTTGCCCTTATTGGCGCAACCCTACAGGCTGCAGGTCGTTCATCAGAAGTGACGTGCTTATTTGAGAGGTCACACATAACTAGTGACTGGTACGTTGAGTAACAGTTTCAAAGGAGCGAGTAGCTAATGAGTTTGTGTGTTTCCCCGTCAGATCTTTGGCGTGCAAACTTTATAGCTTGAATACATATTTACATCAAAGTAACTTTGCTGGCTTGTAGTTGGTAACATTAGAACTAGTGACACATTTCATTATTATTATGAGTGCCATTTAATCGGGTTTTGAAGTAATACTTAATGTTATGAGATCTGTGGCTGAGTCTGAGTGGCAAGATTTCAATAGAATTTTATTAAAAAACCAGCTATTTGCAAATAATCCAATCGGTGTTGTTTTTTCGCACGTAAAAATTACACAAATTAAGTATCAATTTTAAAGTAGATGATCTGTTTTCCAATGCAGCACAAACTCTCGAACACAATCTTTCGGTGCAGCACAAGCTCTGGTGTCATGAAATTAAAATAGATTTTTCTGTTTGGAAAGTTTAGGTAAACACAACTATTTCAGCTGGCAACTTTAAAAAAAACTAGTGTGCTTTAGAGTCTTTAGACCACACGACTGAATTAAAACTTCACTAAATATACGAAACGTAACTGGCTATGAGAGAAAGAGAGAAAGAAAATGTGTGCTCGCACCTCTCTCTCTTGCCCCTACAGTAATATACGAAACGTAACTCTCTCTCTTTCTATCTTCACTAACTTATATCTCCCTCTCAACTTCCGCTCGCCTCGCCCGATCACAATTTTCGTAACGCTCTCGTCACGCATTCACCAGCTTACTCCCTAGGTCAAGCGTGCGTAAAGAAGTTTAACTTCAAAAATTACATGAAGTCATAAGAGTCTCAACTGCTTCTAACTGCTTGGAGCCAGTGTGACCTGTATGACTATGGCATTCCTAATTGGGGCGTGTTGTGAGGCTGAATGCAAACGGAGAGGGGAATGAGATAGGAAAGAGGAAGGTGGGAAGTTCCTGAATAATCGGATCTAGTCACCAAACTCTAAATTTCAACATTTTGAATTCTGAATGGTGGTCTTACACCAGAGCGATACTGACAGTATCTTCGACATTGGAACTTGCCGCAAATGTATCTTATATTATTTTTAATATTTAAATTGTGAAATAACACAAATCAACCAAATAAAATTTACTTTCGCACTCCGGGGTTTGAAACCGCTACCTTACCCCTCGACCATAGGGGCGGTCAAATTCATAAAAAAATTAAAACTTATTTCTAATTTCTATAACTTTTTTTAAAAAAGTCTGTCAACCCCCCAGGCCTCGGGCACATTCTATCAAGAGATCAGAAAAAATCCGCTTTGCAATAAAATCCAAGTAAATGGAATATTTTTAATTATATTCGAAATTTGTGCTTGATTACTGTGTTTGAAAGTTGATGAAATACGCTTTCAGATATTCTTTTCTTATTAGAAATATACATAATTTTTCAAATATTAAAACTTTGAACGCAAACGTGAAAAAGTTGCAAAAATGGCTCGCCTTGCGTTTTTTGTAACTAAAATTACATAACAAAAAATAGTCAAATACGCACATATTTTATTAGACAAATGTATTATAAACGTTATTATCACCTCGCTTGTTTGTCATTTCATTAAAAAAAAAACATATTTTTTTCTTAAATTGCAGTCGGAAACTTTAGTTTTATAGAAGAGAATTTTTTTTTTACTTTTCTGTGCTTAACTTCTAGATTCGAATTTATATTAATATTAATATTAAAATTATAATTCCTATTGAAGCCGGTTAATTATTTCATTTTCGTCGTCGCTTTAAAATGTAGATGCCACTGTATAAAATAAATAAATAAAACAGTTTTAAACAGCGTGTATATAACTGCATTTCCTTCCAGATTACCAACAAGTATTCTATGTAACTTGGCCGCATATAGGTACCTAGATAATTCACTACTTCATAATGATTGTATTATGTTTGCGTACAAGATAGTATCTTCAAGTAACTATTTATGTACAAAACTAATACAAAATGCATATCTATATACATATATGCAATGATCAAAGGGGCCGCCAGTACCTACCTTCGTACATACTTGCAAACTCGGGCCATTAACTAAAGTAACTTATGAACTCACAAGTGTACCCACGATGTGTAATTCTTTTCATGCAAATTATGAATGTAAGAGACCGTACTTCCTGTGGAGACTTGCTCTACCAAATAATGAATAAAAAAACCTGCAAAAAGGCAGCATTTTTTATGACACGATTATTGTGTCGTATTTGCACGAAAATAGTATGTTCATGCTAAACTTTTAACAAATATTTACTATATTCCGAGTTGTTTTATTTGCAATGGTTCTATGATTGAATAATATTTGGTTCCGTTCGTTCGTATTTTAGACAACACGGCAAATAAGTTGGTAATGTCAACATTGAGTAAAGTCCATACATTCAAACAGAAACAATATTTTTGTTTTGTTAACATATTTTTTACCCTCCGTTGTCGAGGAGTAGGCTCTGGACTACCAATCCGAAGGTCCCGGGTTCAAATGCCGGCGTGGGATTTTTTTCACTTTGTGATGGCATTATTTATTTTATTAAAAGGACAAATAACTTAGTTTATATGACTTTATTTATATATACACAATCCATATGTTTCGTGAACAATGAACAGCGATTTTTAATAAAACTTTATTTGATTAATTTGATCTTATTGTTATCAAGTTTAAATTGTAGAACTCCATTTTAATAAGTTTGATAATTCTTTCAGAAGGCGAAACAGCTGTCACGGGTAATAATAATTACGTAGGAGAACTTGCTTATAAATAAACTATTTCATACATTAAATAATAATATTATTGAACATACAAAAGAAATAAAAATTATTAATTTGTGTTATTTCACAATAAGTAATTAAAAATAATATAAAGTTTAGGTATTAGCGGCACGTTCCATAGTGGAAGATTCTCTCAGTATCGCCCTAGTGAAAGACCACCATTCAGAATTGAAACGTAATTCAGAATTAAAATAGCTTTAGCCGTGTTTGGTGAATAGATCTGAAGAGCCAGGTACTACTCCACCTTCCTCTTCCCCATATCCTTACTCTCCCCACTCACGTTCAGCCTCACTGGCTCCAGGGAAATAATAATTTCGGTGGTGTAACCAAGATTCAATGACCTCTATAAGTGGGATTTGCTTTCGAAATTGGAACTGATTATCGGAAAGATTAGGTCAAGCAGTAAAGTAAATATTAAAATTATTTTATTAATTAATAATTCTGTACTTGAAATGTTCAAATGTGTATTTCTTTGTTTAAATTTTTGCAGATGTAGTAATTATTCAACTTTCAAGGTCAAAAGGCAATGATCCTAAAACTTTTTTTTTAATACTTTTAGTTTCACAAATCCTTCAATAATTATATCCCATAATTTTTCACGGGTCTGTGCTAAAGCATATTAAACTAAAAGTTCGTAATGTAGGTACTTACCTTAAAAGAAATTAAAAACATATTATACGTATTATTTCATCAACAAATCATGGAAATTGTTCCAGGGCGCCTCTTTTCTACTTTTTACTTTCATACTAGCGTTCAATTTTAAGAAATTATACCGTTTCAATTTTGGTAATCTGTGACATATACAACACTATACTCCATAATAATTGAATAATTTGTAGAGCGCAATTTGTGTGAAAATCGCCTCAAGGGCGCTGATACAATGATACAGCAAAGCTGTAAGATGCTTTGATCCAGATGTAGATCCAGAATTTGTAGGTTAAAAATCAGGCGAAGACCAAATCAGAAGGAAGAAGGGTAATAATCAAATTCCATACATTGTAATTAGGTTTTCATGGATTGTAAAAACTGGTCCTTCGAGCCGGATCACCAGCCGTATATTATATTATATCGTATTCAATACGACGTATTGCGTATCGTGCCTGTATGACGTATGTAATATGTGTGCATTGAAAATCTCTAAAAACTTGAACAAGGTGTAGGGTGCAGATTGCAGGTTACGATTGCAGGCCAGCCTCTTGCCCCGGGAATTACGCTCCAGTACACATCTGAGTTCGAAGAGCACTCGAAGCGTGATCACTTCACCAGACATTCATTCCTGAACGACCCGAGAAGGCCCACGTATTTTATTTCATAAAAAAATTCGTTTTGCGGAATCTAAAGTCTATAGGTGCTTGTTCCTGTAGAGTCCTAACTGATCAATGTCAGTGGAACTAAAGCATTCCCAACATTGAAATTTTGCAGATAGGTTGGACTAACATCAAGAGCATTGGTGAAGTGATCAGGACTAACTGCAGACCCGTGAAAAATCATCACCGTGTTAAATTATTATAATTGCAGGATTTGTGAAGCTGAAAGTTGGTATTTATAAAATATTTGCGTCAGGATTCATTTAAAAAACAAATACAGATATTGTCAATATGTATAATACAATTTCGGCGGTCCCGAAGGCTAAATATTTAAAATAGTTCTGTTGGCTTATTTTGTTGATTTAAAGATCTGTGTTTTCGGAATTTTTAATAAAATAAAATGAAATGCGGAACATTAAAATAACTTTTTTTTTTTAATTGATAAACTAACGTTTAAACAAGATTTTTATGCATAGCACAAAGGGTAGATAACAAATATTATAATCAATAATTATCAGCCTGAAACACTCATCTACATTGAAAAAATCTTCCGAGAAAAGATACTGGCCGCCAACGGGAATTGAAATTGAATTGTAATAATAAGTAATTGTCGAATGAAACACTAGTATATATTGAATTATTTGGCGGGTATTAGATAAGTCGCGATAGCTCAGTGGTCAGAGCTGCTGACCGGCAATCAGAAGGTCACGGGTTCAATTCCCGTTGGCGGCCAGTATCTTTTCTCGGAAGATTTTTTCAATGTAGATGAGTGTTTCAGGCTGATAATTATTGATTATAATATTTGTTATTAAAATAACAGTAGATAGGTATATTTATTGATCTCAAAAACAGTAAAAATGCAGAAATGAAACTTATAACCACAAAATCGCATTTTGTTCTTCGGGACAGTGGATGTAATTATTTTTTGTGGACAAATCAGAGAGATTTAAAAGAAAATGTTACATCGACGGTAATTGTGTTTTTTATATGCGTGCTGAATCGTATTACCTATCTCTAAGTTTAAATTTTTAACAAATAAACTGTGTTTATCTAAATTAAACTGCCAGGTAGGTACATTTTCTGTATATATTCATATATTATGTATATATATGTGTGTCCCAGATAACCTAAGGGAATTAGATAGAACCTAGGAAGTCATATTAGTTTAGCGCCTTTGAGGTGCATGAAACGATGAATGAATGTGAATGAGTCAATGAGTGAGTGCCAAAACCGAGCTGTTTGGCGATCCTTCCTTTACCCACCCCTGCAGTTAAACGGCGCGATAGTTTCTTAAATTTTGAGGTGATTTCAAAAAACAGCGCTGTACTTACAAATTATTCAATTATTACTATAATTATATATTATTAATCGTTACTATTATTATATTTTACTCAGCTTTGGGCTTCGTGTAGGTAAACTATGCTGTCATTAGATAGGTACAATGTAAATATCACTGCATTCAGCTTTGGGCTTTAGGTAATCAATTCTGTCATCCGTCATCACGATGTAAATCTCATTGCATTCAGCTTTGAGCGTTGGGTAATCAACTATATCATTATTATGTTGGTATTTATTATCCTTCGGAATCCTATTCGAGTCGAGCTCTATAGCACGGTGAAATCGATAACTTTACAATATCGGATTGATATTATATTCGATGATTTTATATCGATGTTTCTAACACAGAATAATAATAATAATAAAAAATCCATATACGCTGGCAACACTGAATATATTTTTTATGAATAAACACTCCAAAATGTCAGACAATTACGTAAAAATATTAATAAATTGCCAAAGTGGAATTCAAATATAACCCGAAATGTGCATTGGCCGTCCGCATTTACTTTTTGACACTACAAGGGAGTTAATCAGTTAATACGGTGTCTTTTCCAACCGTTTTCGTTTCTCGAAGAATAAATTGATTGCGTCTCAAATGCATTATTATGGTTCGCGTATACGACTTATTTCATTTATAAGAGCTTCGTTAGTTCAAACGGTTATTTAATAAGCCAGTGATTTTGCATAACGAACGACATAATTGAAAGATATGTGTATATTGATAGTTAACCGAAACTTATCTGAAACTATGAAGGCCGCGCTAAAATTTATCAATCGTCGATCGGAATAACTGTTAACTATCGTAGACCGTGCTCGCAAATATTGAAAACTGACCCTATATGAAGGATTTGGTCAATATCGTATTGATATAGGGTTTTATCGATCGTTCATTGCGAGTCCCTGGATAATCATTTTTCATTATTATGTACTGTAGGCAGTGGCGTACCGTGGGGGGGCGGGGGGGGGGCGGCCCGCCCCGGGCGGCACTTTTGGGGGGGCGGCAAAATTTCACAATCAATAATCATCTTGTAAAAATTTGGATTATTCTCGCGTCAGGACTTAAAAGTTTTTTCTAGTTTATAGTTTCTTAACATCTTTCTTAAGTTTTATATACTGTTAAAATCAAAATATTAATGACAGACGTTTTGTTTTTATTTCTAACACATACATTATTTTTAAATAAAAATGTAAATGGCAACAGTATCATTTTAGCTCTAATTGATAGTCGATTTGTGTTTTATATTCGTGAAGCTTTGTGCGCCCTGCTGAAAGCGCACAAAAAATTACACTTATACGGTTTTCTTCCACGTATATATCACGGTGATATATTTTAAATTTATTATCACAGAAAAGTTAAATAGCTGACAGGTGTGTGCATACTTATTCGAATTGCAGTTATAAAATTCTAGATGCACACTATCTATGTGCTGCCAGAATCAAAGAAAAACCATTTTTATGTTCTGAGTGAAGTTTTAATTCACCGCATACATATTTAATTAAAAGCAGTTTTGTGTTCAAAATGTATAATTCCAGTTGTGGATTCATCTGACGACACATTTCGAAGGAAAACATTATATTATTTAAAGTGCTTTATAAAATTCTTGCAGACAATTTATGTGCCGTCAGAATCAAAGAAAAAACATTTTCATGTTCCGAGTGTAGTCTTAATTCACCGCTTAGAGATTTAATTAAAACCCCTTTTGTGTTCAGAATGTAAAATTCCAGTTGTGAATTCATCCGACGACACATTTCGAAGAAAAAACTTATTTGAAGTTCTTAATAAAATTCTTCCAGACAAGTTGTGTGCCGCCAGAGTCAAATAAAAACCTTTTTCATGTTCTGAGTGTAGTTTTAATTCACCGCATACAGATAAAATTTAAGCCAGTTTTATTGTTCAGAATGTAAAATTCAAATCTGCTGACATATTTGAAGGAAAACATAACTAACTGCCAGAACCAAAGAAAAACCGTTTGCACGTTCTGAGTGTAGTTTTAATTCACCGCATACAGATTTAATTAATAAATATTTAAAAAAAAAAAAATTAAAAAAAGGATCACTACCCCCCCCCCCCCCCCCCCTCCCTGAAGAAGTACCTATATAGGGGGGGGGGGGGGCAAAATTTTCCTCCGCCCCGGGCGGCTGATACCCACGGTACGCCACTGACTGTAGGTATCTATCACTGTACTCAGCTTTAAGACCCCGCATACCGGATTTCTACCGATTTATAACACCTTTCCCTTGATCAAGTTGTTAAGCTCTTAAAAATTTCTGTATAGGTTATTTTTTAAATAATCTCTATACGTTTTCCGAGCCGAAAAGTCTCTTGAAAAGTAAGAAAGTCTCCCCAAAAAAATACTTGCTCCGAAAATTAAAAAAAATAAAATTCTTCCGTTTATCACATTGACGTATGGTTTATCATTGTTATATGTATGGAAAAAATCACACTGATTTGTTTAAAAGCTGCGCGGCGTTTTTCATAAAAAACTTATATTTGGATTTGAAGTCAAAAAACTTGACCAAATTGAAAAATTATTTTTTTAGTCAAAAGGTATAGCAAATATGTAGTACGGATATACACTACTTTATTTATTTATTGTTTAAATTATAAAAAAATAGGCCATAAAAAAAAGTCATGGTTGATCAAGTATTGTGAATTAATTAAAAAAAAAAATGTCCTTTGTAAATATAATGATATAAAAAAATAAGGAATGTTAAAAGAATCATTTTTATAGGTGGAAATTTATTTTTCGTATTATTGCTTTTTGTAGGAGCACAAATTTTTCAAACATGAATTTAAAAATTTTACAAAAAAACCCTTTTTTACGGTGTTTTAATTCCTTTCGCAAAATTACTTTTTTAGTGATAATTACTTAATGATTAGGTTAGCCTAATGTTAACTTACAAAAAAATACGAAAGTTTCCTCTAAAATCACGAAGATTTTAATTTTTATTCGACCATATGTATTTTATAATTTAAAACACAAATTATAAAATTGGCACAAATCCGTACTAGATATTTGCCGTACCTTGTGTTTACCATTACCAGATATTTTAACCTCAAATCCAAATTTTTTTAATGAAAAAAGCCGCACAGATGTTCCTTTTAAGACTTTTACAGAGAGATTTTTGCTCTATTTTAAACAGGTCATGCTTTATTAAATATTTTAGCTTTCGCCTATCGATCAAAATCGTTTTTTTTACTAGCGCGCTCCCTTTGACATTCATATGTACCCATCTCCCTTTCAAACCATATTCTTATTATTTTAACGCTTACTACTATACTACTAACACAGCTCACAAGTAGATTGGCTTGTCATTTGCGTGGTGTGAGTTGCTACATATCCGGCACCAGCATCCAAGGCCGGGACGGTCGTAGCAAACTCACAAGTAGACTTACTTCTTTTCAATCTATTATTCTGTAGCGGTATGGCAAAACTTGATGTCAATCTTGCCTAATTTTTCAGTAGAGGATTTTAAAAGTTTGAAAGGCCCCCTAAATTCTTGAAATTTTCCAAGTGAATTGTCAATAGTTTTTTCAACTTTCTAAATTACATGTGCAATGAAATTTATTAATATCGTTTAACCGATATTAGCTAATTGTTTGGTGAATACCTTTTTTTAATGATCGTCTTAAAAAAATCGGACATATCAAGTTTTGCCATACCGCTACAGTATTGTAGGTACGTATGAGGTTAGTTGAGTACTTACTAAATTAATTGAGCTTTGGGTAATCAATTTTATAATCACCATTTTAATATCTTTGTACTCAGCTTTGGTAATCAATTCTTTTATTATTTTATGACAAGGCAAGGAACACCCAAATTCAACTTTCAGTAATTCAAGCACGGGCGGTCACATTCAAATTATTTGAATATGGAACAGATTACATTTTGCCAGCAATATTGGCAATAAAATATGCATTCAATCGATACTTATGTTACATTCGTTATTTAATGAACAGGTACCTACGGTTCATTTTCATGTTATAGCTACAAATTTATTGCTCGTGTTGTGAGCGGTATAATATTTTTGCGGTATCCAGAATAAAGCGTTGAACCCTTCTACCAGGAAAGCACAACCCGCTGTCCAATTTAATTACTGAATCCCAATTTGCAAAATATCGAAATGTTTGCGGTCCCTCCGATGCAATCCCACAATTTAAAAAAAATACTATCTCACATGGATCATGGACAGCAATATGCATCTCTCACAATGTTTTTTTTTTTAAATTTATAAATTAATTAACTAATCATTTTTGGATGCTGAGAAATTTACTACTCAAATGGTTTGGGACCTGCCTACTTGTTGTTGTACGAGCTAGAGGCAGTGCTTTTTTTGAATTGGTAATAGGATTCATACTAACAAGACAATAAGTAAGCTGAAAATGGTGCTGGAAGACTTAGCTAGGCAGCTAAATGAACCGATTTTTAGACCATTGTTTCCACATTGCGCGTGTTAGTAAAGTAAGCGCCAAACTTTAATGCCGACCTGACTTTGATACAGAAACCGTCGCACTAGGCGAGTTTAAGGACCGAAAATACGGTATTTTTTATATTAGCTCCACACAGGAGGCCCTTAGGAAAATAATTTCCCTCAAGGCCTGCGACATCTTAGTTTTATTTTAAAAGAAATGAAGTCCTTTGAAGGAAATAGGTATGAGGGGTGGATAGGAATCTGGGGGTAATTGTGTCCAGGAGTGACGGACGTATGAATCCATTCTTTCAACCGCGGTGCAAGACGATGGGCTGAGTGATTCTGGCTGGAGAGGTCAAAAGACCTCCTTAACCGGTTTCTCTCGATCAGGCCCGTCACGCAGCAAGTGGGCAGACACATCAGCCGCCAAGACCTTGACAAACCTCACCCCCATGAGCCCGGGCACCCCAGCTACTTCACCAAACGTAGCAAACCATTTGGGGTGACCTTGGCAGAGGTGTTGGTTATCCAATAAATGGTTCCCGGGGCGGCGGTACCCGTATTCGCATACTGGTAGTGTTAATTCTCCCGGAAGCTCGTCATCGTATCTCCCAAGCAATATAAATAAAACCTATTCCCTTTGTGACTCTGAACAATAATTATAAAGCAGGTAAATGGGAAACTGTTAAAATGGTTTTGCATCGCTTCTTTACACAATGAAAATATTGTTTATCGTTGAGTTTGTTCTGTTTAAATAATAACGATGGTGAATTTTCTCACTTGCGTTTATGGCGTTTTATGATACGAAATTTCTAAGGTTCTTTACAGGTTGTTGTTTGCGAGCGGTGCAATAAACCGCCTCCCGCCATTGAAGGTGGGCTGTAAAAGGAATTTGCCATCCTGTGTTTATAAACATTTGTTTGTTTTACAGGTAGACTTTGAATGTTGGCGCTGTTTGACTTTGCCATACTTAGTCATAAGCGAGCAGAGCGGAAAACAATGGCCGCCCACATAGTCGTGTCATACAATTTCCGTAAAAACAAGTTTCCAACAAAACTGTCACGCCACTTGTACAGTGAGGATGGAACGCCATCTACATTCACGTAATATCGTCTCAAACAGCCCTACTCTTCTTTTATTCAGATTCTAGACTAACAAATCTCAAGCATAGGATTTTACTTGATCGTGCCATATCTTTTTAGGCAACCCTTGACTTCTTCCTTCGTCGACGTACGCGCCATTCATTTTGTTCTCTTATTTTACGATATAGAGGAAGACATTCAAAGAAAACCAGCCACCTTGACTGCCTTCACTTATCTAATCGATGGACATAGCTTTTTTCAATTTTGGAGGCGGGTATGGGTACCGCCGCCTCGAGAACTATTTATTGGATGAGCACACCCCTGCTATAGGTCACCTCAAGTTGTTCGCTACGTTTGGTGACTTAGCAGAGTTGCCAGATTTCTATGGGTTCACATTTATTTATCGAATCACTTTCGGTAAATAAAATTACTGTGTGATCATGTAACTAATGTAATAAAATAAAATTAAAATTAAAAAATCAGCAATAGGGCAATAATCTAGGTTACAGAAATCATTGATGTATATTAAAAACAATATCGGTCCTAGTATGCTTCCTTGCGGTACTCCATGATTCATTAGGAGAGGTTTGCAAAGGGTTTTGTGATCTATTGTATCAAATGCCTTTTTAAGTCTATTAATTTTGACAGTTTTTTCTCCACTGTCTAAACTTTTAGTGATCATATCAATATTAGTTTCTATGGCGACTCTAGTACTTAAGTTTTCCCTAAAACCTTACAGTATTCCCGATTACCATTAAAAGCACAAAATTAATAGCATGAAATCTTTATTCACTCAAAAACCGGTGCGCTCGTATTGCTGATCAAATGTAGGTTTTTGCTATCGAATCGCTAAAAACAGCTGATGATGAATGAATGCAGAATATCTCTGGTCTGGCGGGGTCCACCAGCCACTACCGCCAGCAAGGGCACTAATGGAGCCGGTAACTGTGGTCGTTAATTATTGTCCACACTTTTTTGCGCGAGCTTTGTCGGCAAATGGCCGAAGACAAACACCAAACAAAGTAACACAAAAACAATGAAGGACGATTACTCAATAGAAGCCGACGCAGGTGGACGCTGTGAGGAAAGAAGCGTTGTGGGTCGTGTGTGGTGTGTTACTTTAACTGATTAGTTACCTTCTAGATAAAGCATAATGAAGTATGAATATGGTGCCTACTGCCTTTCTTAGGCATGAAGTTAGTAGAGGTTGTAAAGCTTTCTATGCTTTATGAAAAGGAGAAATATCCTAACCTAACTTAACCAACCTAACCTAGCATTGTAAAGCCTCTTTGATAATTAAAAAATCAGAGGAAAGGTAAAAACGCTATTTACTTTAATTCGTATGTATAAAAATTGACTCGTTTCTAAATAACTTGTGGGGAGTCATTTGGGTTCAATTATTATTGTTAGCATGTAAGAGTTTGGGAGTTAAAAATGGAAAAAAAATCATTCATAGATCTACAAAATTATCTACGCAGGCGACCAAAAGAAGAACGATTTTTTTGCACTGGTAACCACAATATTATCATCAATAGCGATGTCACCAGCCGAACGTACGTATTTTTTGTTAGTTGTTCTGTAATTCAGGAAGTCTGGTAACCTTACCCTATCCAAGACCCAAGCTGCATTGTGTTACCTATTAGAATCGCATTCAGAATATGAAATTTTGTGTATTTAGTAGTCACCAACATCACTGATTATGCCCTAGGGGGGCACACATTAATTACGTAAGCTCAAAGGGAGGAGGGGCGGGGGGGAGGGGGGGGGGGTTCATCAAAATCTCACATTACTTGAAAAGAATATACGAAGTGGCCCAAATTTATCTCACCAAGGGGAGGGGGGTCTAGATTGGAAGAAAAACTGCTCACGTAATTAATGTATGTCCCCCTAACCTAATCTCGTTGAATGCAGTTTCAGCATAGTTCTTCGTCTTAAACATTTCTATAATCTATCGTGGGCAAGAGGCTGGACTTGAAGCAAAACAACAGCACTACAAAACGATTCTAAACGGATTCGGATAAGATGATAAAAAAGAAACAAAGACTAATAGAGCCCAATATCTGAAATATTTCTGCACCAGCATTGAGTTTCGGCATCATTTAACGTTTTTTTACTTTTCTTTTGAAATGTATTCAAATTGCTAGACAGGTTAGATGGTTTTCATGGTAAATGATTACCTCTTATTATTGATAACCTCTTCTATCAAATAAGTCCCTCTGACCTATTTGTTTTGTACCACTTGCTCTAAAATGGTAATAAAAAGGCTTAGAACACTTTTGGGAAAATTCTAGGAATAAAAAATAGAGTGAGCCAATCCAAGGGACTACAACATAATAACCTATTTGATTAACGTCATAAATATGAATTTTATAGAAATAATCTTGTTTTTAATGCTTTTATTTTTTTTATATTATGTGGGTGGATAAAACTTTGAATTTTGCGCTACGTAAAGCACGTATTTGAAAGTTTATTTAAATATTTCATCTTTCTAATTTGAAAATCTCAATGTGTTGTTACTTTGGTAGTGGAGACTTTCGCCTAAACGGCGACATTTTAGGTAGATTTCCGGACCGGAATGTTTCATTTCTATCCAAACCCATCCCACTCATATCAAACCCATATTTTCTCCCTCCCTTGATGGTAACATTTTTTCTGGACGATCATCACTAATCTATCACAAGCGTTCACTTTAGGCGCACATCAAAAACGTACAATACTTTGGTGTTCGGTAAGTATTTTTTATACCTACACACCAGATAATTGTGGAATCTATTTTGAAATGATCGACTACATTGACAGACTAAATTCTAAAAGACCTAATCGTTTTTTTCGAAATCGAACAGGTTTACCATATTAATTCTCCGAAACATAAAAAAATACCCAAAGTTGGCGGAGAAGCATTTTATCAATTACTAGCGCAGACCAGTTTGGCGCAGACCCGTGATAAAATCGCGGCATAGTCATATTTGCGTACTGACATCTCGTCGAAGCGTGTTCCAATAATATTATCACACGAGTTACAGCGTTGGAAGTCTAATTGGAGGTAAAAAAATGATATTATTGTAGAAAGCAATCACTTTGTGGTTTGACATATTAATATATCTTACTAATATTATAAATGCGAAAGTTTGTATGGGTGGTTGGTTGGATGGTCCTTACTCTTTCACGCAATAAATATCGAATGGAATTTAAAAATTCTTTCACTAATCGAAAGCTACATTATTTGCGAGTAACAAAGGCTTTATATATTGGTAAGCTCTGGCGTTATGAATGAGCTGTGGCGTTATGAAATTATGTATCATACGTTTTCTGTCCCTAACAAAATCGAGTTATTGCAAACGTCAAACAAATTTTTACCTTGGAAAAAATGTGTTTTTTTTTAATTTTAGGCTTAAAAAGAGTGCTTTGTTGTGATTAAAACGAGTACTTTTTTGGCGTCGTAGTTAATATCTACATATCTCTAAAAATGTTTATTCTCCGAACAAAAAGCATAACGTTGCTATAAAGCATAGCGTTTGAAGTGGACTGTCATTTTCTTTTTTTTTTAGGTTACTCTGGATTCAAATATGAATAAAATATTAATAAAGGGAGTAGGTACTTAAAATAAATTTCTATTTTTATAATTTAAATATTTTCTAAAATAGAATTTTTATTTGCGAAATGTCATTCTCAAATTTTGAAATTTTCTATTAAACAATAATTATTTTCTTTTAGACAAAATAGCAAGGATAATAACAATTATGCCAATAATTATGCCAGTAATTTCCCACTAATACCATGCGAACGAAGCCGTGGGTAAAAGCTAGTAATAAAATAAATTTGAATCCATTTTTTCGCTTTGCAACTCATTGTGCGATAGTGAACAATTAATTGACTAGAATTTTTGACAAACATTTCTAATTTTGAAAATGGCAAATAAAACGATTTTCCCTAATATTATAGGGATGAATTTATTATATATTATTTAATTTATTGAATTTACCAAACAAACACTTCCATTTTTGAAAATGAAACTTAATTTCAAAGTAAAAGTTCTAGAGTTTATTGAACCTGAGTCACAGCCAGAAGCACATTTAATTAGATTTTTTCAATGTTTCTGTAGTCGACATGAGTATCAATTTAAACCAATAGCTAATTATGGATTCACTTTTGTACTACCGCTAAGTACAATCTCGTGTAATCTATATCATCGCCAGAGAACCTGAAGGGGAGCTGTGACCATATTGACCGTGTTGTAAATAAAAGCCTTTTAAAAAAGAAAAACAACACTCCTGCTGTTATTTCTTTGGGAAGCCAGCCGTTTATTTCTGTAAGATCACGATCACAATCTGATTTTATCATAAATTATGATATCCTTTTTCCTTTGATCTTTTTAAAATGTGGAAGCAACATGGCGTAAAGTAGAAGGCTTTATTTTGCTCACCATTTTCAAATGCCTATTAAAAGAAATATACGAAACGTAAATAATTTAATTGACGTATAATACACGAAAACAAAAATTTAAAAAGCTTGTTATGGAATAACAATATTGTGGACTACGATCTTTTACGGCTATAGGATTTTTTAAATCATCACATTTCTAAAAAGTACAGAATTTCTATTCCTGCTATTTCAGCATTCAACAACCATCAAGTTACTAAGTATAATTATAAAAACATCCTTATCCGAATAAATGATTACGAAATTTTCAAGGTCATTTATGTCTTAAGAAGCAAGACACATTTTTTCATTTGACTTCAAAGTTTATAATTCTAAAATAGGATTATGAATAGTTATCAGATGAAAGTATCTTAGTTTTTAGTTCGGTCTTTTCTGGGTGGTATTTAATTTTAAGTACTTTGTGCTCCTGAAAATGTGAGTATAGGTAGTTTAGGTACCTACGTACAAATTCACGACAATCAACACTAAGATCAGCAAAATCTCCCGTATTGAAAGATTGAAGGAAGCAAAGACATTAAGTTCAGAGATTGCAAGTATCAAGTCCAGGATATTTGATTCCATTTAAAGTTGTGATATTTTCTAAGACGGAGTCAAAAATCTAAACCTTTTTTTTCAATTTTGCAGCTGTATCCTAAAATAATATGAAAACTTGTGTTATAAGACAAGTCAAAGATTCCGATTCGGTCTTTCTGAAATGTGTACAATTAAAGTGATCCGGGGGACGCTGTTGCATCTGTCTGTGGGTCTGTGCACCTTGCGGGGACGAGGTAGGAACTGGGAAGGGGACGGGGGAGGGACAGTGCCCCGGGACCTCTTTGACGGAGCCGCCACTGGACGCTCAGGCGGGTTCACTAGAGCCGCAGCCGGCACACAACATCATAAATATATTGTAGATCGAAGTGATTTGAAAACAAAACAAAACAGGATAAATTTATTTTTAAGAAATAAGATGTTAGGTTAAGAAATATTTTAAATATTAATTATTAATTTTATTTTAAATGTGAAAATAATCATAAATGAGTACTATGCCCTTGTTCACCCTTTGCTTATCTATGGAATTATAGATTGGAGAGGATCTTACAAAAACAATCTAAACTCAGTAAAATTTTCGCAAAGAATCATTATAAAGTAATATTAAAAATGTAGGTAGGTACTCAAAAAATCTATCTCAATATAATCCCTTTTTAACTTGTTTCCAGTACCAACTTTAATGATAAGGTGTGTACATAACCAACGATGATCTTAAATATAATATTTTGTAATGAAACTCATATTCTTTATATGGCAAATAAAAAAGCTCTTGTGAGAAGACACTAAACGATAAATCAATCCAAACAACCCGTCAACCCTACCATTCCTCTCAGAAAATATTTTCGCGTTCGTCTTGCTTTTTAAATTATCACACAGAATTAAAATTAATCATTTAAAAATTCCTTCTTTCCATCTGTCCAATAAAAATCTCTATTACAAAATGCATGATACCTGCTTTGGTGTATGTTGTAAATAGATGATCGAAACCAGAAACTCATTCTAATCCGTACTATTCCATGAAGGATGATTATCCTTATAATCCTTACTGGAATGAATAATTGGAAATGTATCATGACTTGAAATGTTTTTGTAGTTTAATTTTTTTGTTCACATAGGTACATACTATTTGTAGAAACATTTCTAATTAACTTAAACAGGGTAGGTACTTTGGTAGAAACTGGACACAATTATTATTGACTCTACACACTCTACAGCCTGGAATCACTAACTGATATTATAAGTAGTATGTTCGACAATGCGTTGGAAAGGCAAAACAGCTGTCTCACCGTAATAATAATATACAAACTTACCAGAATCGTATTTGATTTGGACTTCAGCAAAACAAAAATAAATGTAGGTAGGTTGACAGTGAGAGAAACAAATCCTGCGAGGTCGATCGCACATCCTTGCGAGCTCGATGTCATTAGGTATCTTATAATTGAAACAAACGATTTTACGATTATTTATCAGACAGGTAAGTCAGGAGTAATTTAATTTAAATCTTTTTTTACATGGAAGGGTTATAAAAGCAAAACCACCAACATCCACACTATGCTTTGTTCATACGATATCTTTATTTTGTATACCTACATATTTTATATTCATAATGATTGAATAGTAATCTATAATTTTGTAGGGTTATCTTTTGATTTGGTTATGCAAGTTCTAGCTCTCTGTGTAATCCAGCCCTCGCCGAAGATCGAACACAGAACACAGAGCGCCGAGAACACAGAAGAGGAGGAAGAGAGGCCAACAGCAAAGGGCCATTAGAGCCATTATCGCCTGGTGTTGGTTGTGTTGTTGGTTTGTTCGAGTTTCGCGTCCCGTCCTAGTCCGCTCCGCACGACAACCACCGCGGCCGCATCATACTGCATTACATGCACTGTATGTGCACTGTGTAGTGCAGTGCAGTGTGCTTGGATTGTTTACTGCGAGGCTGCTCGTAAGTCTGGAAACTTCTAGAAGCTTTTTTGTTACTTACGCTGAGAGCTATACTATAAGTATACCCTTTTTGTGTTTATATTATGATAAATGGAGGGAGGTTATGAGAATTATGAATGTGTATATTTCATGATTTTTTATTTTTTTTATTTTTAAATATAACACTGTTTTTAAATTAAATATTTTTAAATAGTAGTGTTTACAAAGTCCTTTAAAAATGACACCGCAAAGTAAATTTGCGGGTAATGAAGAAGGCATAGATTCATTTCAACGAAAGCAATTTATTTTATTATTCCTTAGATTTAAAGTTGGAGATTTTCGGTATAAATACCTACGTTACATTATTTTGTGACAGAAATATTTGTAAAAATATTTTATTTATTAAAACCCACCATAAGATACATTCAAATATGATCATTTCTATATTGTATGTAGGTATATCGAAATATAGAACTAGATTGAATGGATTATTATTTAATTTTTTTTTATTATTTAATGACAATATAAAAGCATTTTCGTTGTTTGTTTTTTGGGGTGTTATGCCGTGTTGCGCTACCTCCTTCTTTAGCCGACGTTTCGGACAGCGTTGCAGTGTCCATCATCAGGTCAGATCCGACAGACACATCTGCACTCGCACTGTTTTCATGAATAAATTTATTTTGTTAATAATTGCCTATTTTTAAATACCTATTTTTTTCTACTGAAGCCTTGAACTTTTAGTTTTGAAAAAAAATGGTTAAATTTTCCCAATAGATATTCATTCCATATAATATGAAAATTTAAAAAAAACAGTAAGTGCCTTGTTTCTTCAGCGATTGAGATTTTAACAATCTGGTACCTAGGTCTTTTTTTTAAACAGTACTGTGTCATTCCAGACTTTGACGCACCAGTAAGTTTGTCGGTGTGTTCAAAGGACCCCTAGCCCGACCTCGGTATTGTCAGGAACAAAACTTCATTGTGATGCAGATCGATTTCCCCTTCATGCATTATGTCGGCTCGAAGAGTCCCCGATCTCATCCACCTTCCCCTTCACCTCCGCCTTCCCTTCCCACTAGCACCGTCAAAAATGCGCAAGGCCTTTCAGACTTCAATTGCCTTTATGCATCGATACGGCTTAATTGGCATCCAGTTGGCAATAATTGATTTCACTTTGGTAGATCTCGAACCCGTGTTCCCTGTTCCCTCGGAGTTCCCAGCTGTGTAATAGGTAATAAGAATAGGGGAATTATCAATACCTGAGTAGGATTTTTGCCGAATTTATTGTTGGTGGCTGTCGGCAACGCTTTGAACTTTCAACGGATGTCAACGATTTAACGATTTTCAACGTTTAAAAATATTTTTTGTATGATTATGATTTGTATAGCACGGGTTTTTAAACTATCAGATCAAGGGAGCTTTATAATTATACAATTTAATATAAGAAACTTAAAATATGATTTAAAATCCAAACTTTTCATTCCTCTTTAAAGTGTGTAGGTAAATTCAAAAAATGTAAACTACAAACAAAATTTAAATTACAAACCTGCTAAACTACGAAATTATTTTTCGTAGTTTAGCAGGTTTGGACACGACTTTCTCACTATTAATATCTGACTTACACTTAAATGCAACCAATCATTGCTCGATTAAAGCGATCCACTTACCTGCATTTAATGCCAATATCAAAAAAAATCTGGCTTTCACGAAAGAATAAATATTTTAAGAAAATATCTAAAAGTTCTTATCAATTGTACCAATAAAGCAATTCACAATGTAGCTTTTCGGTAACTTACGATGATTTTGTAAATTTCTGTTGCAAAGATAATATTATTGTACCTACCTAGAAGGCCTTATGCCAATGCTTAAAACACTGAATGAAATTAAATTCTAGAAGGGGTTACTTACTTTATCCACCTACCTCATTCTTCCTGAATAGCAGGTAGGTACATAGATACTAGACTTTCGATTTTCGTAATCCTGATTATTTATAGTACCTTTAAACATACCTATTTCAAATACTGTCATGTCAATATTAGATGCGTTTTACATTTACATATTGGCATATAATATTATATCAACTGTCATACACTTTGGTCATTCATGATGTCCAAGAAATACATATTAGATCGGTTGTAAATACATTTTTTTAAATTACTTATAAACTTATAACGGATTTGCGCACGAATACTGAAATGACAAAAAATTAGACACTGTTCACTACGCCTGTCTCTACACGGGAACTCCACCAAGTGAGACAAGCATAACAAAAAACATTGCATTTTTATCAAGATCAATATAGGAAATACTTTTCATATCATAAAATTGGAAAAAAAATTTAAACACCGAGAAGATGGGTAGTAAAGCTGGTAATCTTACAAAATAGCTATTTTAGTCCTAACTACCTTTGTAAGATACGGGTTATTTTGAATTATTTATTGTTTGGTTCGGTATTATTTACTCATTACTGTCATTATTTAATTACCCATCTCCACCGAAAAGGTAAAGGTTGTCGCCAAGACTGAAAGAGATGTAAGAAAATGATAACGACGATTGGTATGTACCTGTAATTAACTCAAAACTCTACCTCTAATGAGGGGTTAGCAGTTGGCTGCGAGTCACGGACCTTAGGGTCCCATACCTGCTGCTCAATTGATTAATAATACTTAGAATGTAATGCTCGGCTAATAAGGATCAGGTTTAGACCTTAGATCAGCCATGGCTCATGTCGTGCCTCTTTGTCGGTATGAAAATGAGTCAGAAGCAATTTTGAATTCTATGGAAAGTATCGGAGGGTTTGCCCTAAGCAAATTAAAAGCATGGGTACACATTCCCGTAATCCTATAAGTATTACTGGATGACAATTTTATTCATGCCACACTCTAATTTTTTTGCGTGTTCGCTGTGTCGGACTTTCTCGGACTGTGCATTCGTGAAAACACAAATTCACGTCATCGATAATGACGTTGATAGATAACCAATAACTCAACAGCTATAGTAAGTTTGATGGAACCAAAGCGCAGTTCAGTTACAAGTTCGAAATATGTGATATTAAGAAATTTTTTTGTAATTTTACCAACAATTTTGAGTCGTTTTCTTGCTTGGTAAAGCGCCTTTGAGATGGTAATTGAAAAAAAATATTATTTTGAATATTAAACAATTCGATGTGTAACAAGATACAAAGGAGTTAGTTCATCCATTTAAGCTCGCAGACAAGACGCAACCACAAACAATACAACCGCTCCCTGATTCCAAGATCACGTTCACCAGCCGAGGAGCCATCAAGTACGTCAACATAGAATGGAATCAGGTTTATGGTGACGGCTTTCGTGGATGAATAGCTGCTCCCTTGATCAACAGCAGCCAGTCAACCAACCAGCCAGCCATGATATGCCTGATTTATCTACCTCCCGTTTACTCCTGTACTCCTGTGAGTGACGTTGACTTGTGAATGAGATCCCACGGCGGGGAAGAGTGACATGCAGACATTTCAGACTGTGGCGGACCCCGAGAGAATGGCGGAATAATAATTATCATTGTGGAATATTGTGGAGAATGCGGAATCGGGTGATTGAAGCGCAAACCTCGCAATGCGTGAATAGCTGACTTTCTACACACTAGGAACCCAACTCCAGCAAACATTAATCTTATGAATTTATGGAGTTGGAATCTAGAAACATTTACCCTTACCATTTACCATGTCATCTCGTCGGATGGAGAACATTATGTTCCACGATACAGAGATTGTACTTATTTCCTGGGTTTCTGTTTCCTGAATTTATCTAATCCGCTGTGATTGCGTTGATAGACGTCATATTATAGATTATTATCTTGGCTGTAAAGAAAATTGTTCAAATACCCATTCAGTATTACGGTATAATCAATGTGTACGCCATCTTGCAGAATTTGTGAATAGGAATTTATCTCCCGGTTCACTTATCTCCTATTATTTTCAAGTACCTAATACAACTAAAAATAATACCATTTACCCTGCTAAAGTCAAATAAGTGTTAGATACAGATGACTTATATTGATACAGATACCCTATTGAAGCCCTGCTTTTGATAATTGGAATTCACATTACGACTTATACTTTTGTAATACCTCTTGAATCTATTGAAACTATTGATTTGACTGTGGGTAATGGTGGGTAGATACAATGAAAGATGTAATGTGTTACTGTATCTTTATAATCTACAGTGTATCACGGTGGGATACATAACATAAAAATAAATGAAATAATATATTAAACTAGCAGACCCAGCCACACGTTGCTATGGCTAACGAAACACAACGCCATTACCTAACCTTTATAAAATCCACACCACCCGCTTGCCAGCTGCCCGCCGCCTGAATTGAATATTTGAATTTCTACGCTCTTCTCTACTATAATAAACATGCTTTATACATATAAACCTTCCTCTTGAATCACTCTATCTATTGGTGAAAACCGCATGAAAATCCGTTGCGTAGTTTAAAAGATCTAAATTTAGTATAATTAATAAAGATTTAAATTGTATTTTAATTGGAATTATTCTGTTGTACAATAATAATAAAATAAAATCAATAAATAATTTTTAAAAAAACATGGAGATCATATCACGGCGGGAATATCAGTGCTCGAGGGGCGACGAGCGGAGACTTGGTGATGATGTTTTGGTCAACTAGCGATTATCACGGATCTTCCTGGTCCTCCAGTGAGATGCTCACGTTAGTTGGTGGAGATGATGTGGCAAATTCCCCCAGGCCGATGCTCAACACCGTGGTGGTGCAGATAGACGGTGGTCAATCCTCCAGGCTGATGCCCAGCATCATGTTGGTGGAGATATGCGACTCCTCAAGGCCGATGCTCGACAGTGTGAATTGTGGAGATGAACGGAGGTGGAGTGTGGTCGTAGTGATGTAGTCGGTCCTCGACGCCATGCGGGCGATACTGGGCGGTGCGATAGACCGGAGACGCGAGTGGATCTCAAACGGCGGACGCGTCACGATGAGTTGTTGAGTAGGTACTTTACATTCCCAAAAAATTCAACAAAATATCTAAAACGTAAAGTAAAATTTAATAAAGTCCTTTAAGTATAAATATAACCAGATTATTTTTATAATAATGGTATTCTGGGTTTAAACTAGACCAAAGACTAAAGAGCCGCCCGGAGAGTTCCAGCAGCTGTCAGTAGACCGACGCACTTTAGTCGCGAATTTCGAAATTTTATAATAATATATTGATGACTTGTATAGCGGCGTTTTTATGATAAATCTCTTCATGGGCGCTGTACAATTTTATAATATATTTTTTAAATCTTCTAACTACAGTCTAGCCAAAAAGCTTCTACACTGTATGCGCGCGGGGTGTACATGAAATCTCGTAGGTTCTAGGTCTGCGAATAGTTCGTATTATTATGGTAGCTAGCATTGTTGCAACAGAGATATTCATTTGTTCTTGGTTGTTATACATAATATAATGCTTATATTGCTATTTACATGTTTATATTTATAGCATACTCTTAATGTATCCAACTGTTCTAATTTTTACTAAATTCATCAACATATTAAGAGTTTGTTTTTCTATTGCAGTAGGTACAAATCAACCTTTCCACTATTTTTTGGCGCCCTTGGGGTAACATTTCACTAATATTACGCTATCAAAAAGCCAAGTGAAATGGATGCTGAGCAGATTAAGATACAAAATACAAAACACCTTCTGGTTTCTTTTGCATATTTTTGAAGCAGAGTCGGGTATTTTCGTCCGTCGTATAATCTTGTAAACAATAAAGAGCACACATTAGGTAAAATATTCTATGAATGTCGAGCTTTTTCACATGGTGCTTTTGTCATCCCAATAGTCCCAAGAGATAAGGTGACCAAGACAAGCCTTTATTTGAGATTGGAGTGCTTTTGTCCCACGGAAGATTTATTTGCCTATTACCGATTCTGCAATATTGGCTTCAGTTGGACATAACGTTACGCCCTGGGAGTTTTATTACGGTTGACTATTGTGAGTCAAAGAAAGCCGGTATGTCAAACACCTTGACCGAAAGGACCAGCATAATAGGGAAATTCTGAGGGATTTCTGAAACCTATGTTTCCAAGCTCCCATACAAATTATTGTTATGTAGGTACCTATAAACATACCTTAATGCGAATTTAGACGATGTACTATTATTATGGACAGAGATTAATAGGTTATCAGTCTATCAGCTATAATTTCTAACTAATTAACTAACCATCACGTCGTTTCCCCGCAGGAATAGACAGAAAGACGGATCGCCAAACCTCTCGGTCTTGGTACATCCTCCTTGCCTTATTCACATACCTACTCTTTTATTTTTCTGACTCTTGATATGGCCCAACTCAAATATCTGATTCACTTGATCGTACCATGTCTTCCTCGGGCGTCCCCGACTTATTCTATAATTTAACAATCAATGTTCTAATTGTATAATAAATAATATTCATTTCTTGATGCCTCCCAGAACGTTTTTCCAAATTTACCGATTCTTGGCGGCTTGCAGTTCACTCAGCTTGCAGTTTAGAGTATCTTCAAATTGTCAGTCCATTTCATCGGAGGACGACCTCTGCTTCTCTTTCCAAACCAATGGCACCGTTCATTGTTAATGATATTCTAACATAATAATAATTAATGTAAGTCATGCCTCATTTCCAGTAGGTATAACTTGCTTGCTTATCGAATACAAACCATGAATCCAAATAATTCTAATAACGCATATACCGCAAGATCCGACAGATGTTATGGCTCAACATAGCTTGATAAGAGGTATCAGCAGAAATAGATGTGTTTAATATCACTATACCATGTTTTAAAAAAAATGTACTTACATGTATTGTTAGTTGTAAGAAAATTGTACCGTAATTGGACTTACCTGTTATAAAGTTATTCTACAAAGAAAACTCAATGGTTTTAATGCATTTTTAAACTATATGTATCTACCTTATGCTCAAAACAAACCTTTTTGAATCCTTTATAGGCCAGTCCAATTAGCGATCCGCGATCGGAATTATTCCGGTAGTCCCAATTTTTTTATATGTTTTATACACTCATCTCATGATGTAAAATCTGAGTTTTCGACCTTGGGTCACTTGAGCTTTCGCCGCCATTTTGAAAAAACCAGCCGAAATCGAGCCAAAATCTAGTTTTTCTCAAATATCTCGTTTCCAATAAAAATGTCGGCTAAAGTAGCTTTACAAGTTTAGTATAACATAAAATTACCTACAATTTTTACTTTCAAAATTTTTTTCCATCTCTAATAAATATCGAGATATGCAGTCGTAAAGATGTGTATAAATTTATAAAAACAGGTAAATTGCTCGACTTGGTTCGGTTTTTCTTGCGTATCCCTTTTTCAGTACAATTTTGTTAAAAAAATTATTGATATTAATTTTGTAGAGAATAATATTTCATAAAAGATCTAGATATATGTTTAATGTTTTTATCGCAATTAGGTATTAGGTAAAATTAGGTCAAAAATTGAATCAGAAGAATAGTATTTTAATCTAGGGATACCTTGATTATTCTTTTTTTTAAACAATTATTGTTGAAATAACATGTAACATACATACATAATAGCAACATTAACCATCAATTTAATCGGAACATTTAAATAAAATGATTAATTAAGGAACACAGATGTAGTAAAAAAAAAGAAAAATATATTGTATTTTCACTATTGACTTAAATTTCTTCCTAGCTGCCATTATAGTGAGTAGGGAGCATTTCAAACCCGACTTTCTACATGTACACTTTCCGGCGCAACTTTTTTTGCATTAGCATGATACAAAGTTCAGCAACGCCTGAGTTGCAGCCTCCTTCATTATTGGTACTGGTGTTAGTAATCCAACAGCGTCCTTTTCCACCCCCATTCAGTTGGATTTTTGTGGCGACCAAGCCAAGTCTGCACTTTGAAGTGTGTTCTTGAAGCATGTTAATGGACTGCATCTTTGGTGGGTGGTAGCCAGGATAAATAGAATTTGTTCTTATCCACTCGTTTGACAAAAATAATGTACCTTAAATTTTCCAAATTTGATTTCTCATTGCTGCCATACAAAAGTGCAAAGAAGTGTTCGGCAGCGAAAATGATTGTTTCTCCTTTGCTTTAGATTTACCTTTATCAACTTTTTGGTAATATAAGTTTGGAGGTGAGAGAGCAGTGAGGAGTACCAACAGGTCGATATCCTGACCAATGATTATGACTACATAATTTTGAGACGACAACGAGTTTGCTGTGGTTATTACGTGAACATCAGCATCCTCTTCAGCTTGTACTGTCGTTATTTGCGATCGATCAAATGAGGCTTTGAGTAGGGAAATAAAACGAGACATGTTCTTCTCATTTCCCAGAAACTTTTCCTTTGTGCTTTTTTAATTATTTTCAATCGAATCTGGGTATCCATCAAAAACCACTATTGCATTGGCGCCATAATGATTTTGTACATACCTGACATATTGCAGTAAATATCCTCCATCAACTATGTGTATTTTAATGCTTCCCAGTTCTGTGTTATTTGGTAGAGGGTTGAACGATAAGTAAAATATGGACTTGGTTACTTTGCGCATTATAATGGACGCAAAATATGGACTTGGTTACTTCCTCTGAGAAAAGAGACAGTGGGACAGGAGGATAGTTCATATTGGAAATATTCTTTAAGTTCATTTTCACACTTTTTGGCAATACAAATACGATGAAATGCATTAATGCATGTATTAATGGATCTATTGTCACAGTCACACCATGATTTTTTTATGCTGCAGGTCACCGCCGCAAGAAAAACCATCGCATCTTTACGTTTTAGGTGTAGGTTTCCAAAGTTCTGGTTTATAACTTTAGACATAGCAAATTTCCCAATCTTTTCCCGTTCTTTTCATCGTGCCACTGCTTATACGACATAATCATGTTTGTTTTAGGAAATGGTTCATTGCAAGCAAACCAATCTATGAGACATATTTGTAAAAAGCATTAACTTTGTGGCTCGCCATAATTTACAATTTAAACCATTGATTTAAACACATATAAATTTGTTGTAGACCACTTTTATTTTTTAAACACTACCGGTTTCGGAAGCACCCTTCCTTCGTCAGGAGAATATTATAACTGTTATAATATTCTCCTGACGAAGGAATGGTGCTTCCGAAAAAAGGGGAGGGAGGGGGAGGAACCCACTCTTGTTAATTTATAGTTATAATATGTAAAAATGTAATGTGAACAAAAGTCGAATACCGTGGTAATATCGTGATAAATTTTCTGTTTCACCTACCGATATATGTTTATACATACTAAATATATATCAATAAAAAACCTACAAAAAACCTTAAAACCACACATCTTTTTAGAAATTTTATTCTCTACAAAATTAGTATCAGTCATTTTATCACAATATTGTACTGGAAAAGAGATACGCACGAAAATCCGAACCAAGTTGAGCAATTCACCTGTTTTTATAAATTTATACACATCTTTACAACTGCATATCTCGATATTTATTAGAGATAGAAGAAAATTTGAAAAGTAAAAATTGTAGGTAATTTTATGTTCTATTAAACTTGTTAAGTTACTTTAGCCGAAATTTTTATTGGAAACGAGATATTTGAGAAAAAATAAATTTTGGCTCGATTTCGGCTGATTTTTCAAAATGGCGGCGAAAGCTCAAGTGACCCAAGGTCGAAAACCCAGATTTTACATCACAAGACGAGTGTATAAATTATATTATATATATTATAAATTCATGGCTGTATTTTTCACGTTTTGGTTTGCTTGTTTTTCTACGTTAAAGCAATAATTTTAGTCGCAAAAGGCTTTTTTCATTCTTATCGTTTAGGCTGGCTGTTTCGCCTTATGTAGCGGCGGAAGCCAAAAGCCTTATTCCCAATTTGGCCTATTTCAACCCTTATCTGTCACGCCGACACGACTATTTGTCACAATTCTTTTTAAGCTCATCCCCGTGCCGGATTTCCCGCCTTCCCAGCCTCGCGACTCCCCCGCTCTGGTCCAGCGAGCATCCTGATAACCAACTAACCATGAGGCCATTTCCCCGAAGTATGTACCGCCAAATAATTCAGTATTAGCAGACACTCCTTGCTCTATTCACATGCATACATCGTCTCACAAATACCCTTCTTTTATTCTGATTCTTGACAAGTCCCTACTCAAGTATTCGGTTCACTTGATCGTGCCGTGTCTTCCACGGACGTTCCAGACGATCTCAACGTCTACAATTCACATTGGCGTCATATATTCTCCTTACACTCCTTTATTCGTTCATTAATAATGATTGGATTATTTCTATAGCGCCGTTTTCGTGGGAAAATCACCTCAAATTCCAAAGCTCCGCAGTTTCACATGGTCATACAAGAATTTACACTTAGAGTAACAATATACCTTCAGACAAAACTGGAAATACATATGTCATTTCTAAAAAAAATATATATCCGACGTATTGACTCTTTTCCACAAAAAATTATAAATTGATTTCGAAAGACTGTTCTTTTATCTAGTAAGGCTATGTTTTAAATTTTGAGAAAATATGTTTATTTTTAGTACAATAAGCTTTTACCGCAGGTCGTTGGCAGATTTGTTAAATTTTCAAACAAAATTTTGTATTATACAACACACATTTCAAATCATATTTATGCGGTGAAATAAATCAATAAATTGTTTGGGAAAGCTACTTTTCAGAATTTTAATTTTAGTTTAAATAAAATTATTTTAAAAAGATCCGCGCATTAGTCAGGAAAATGCTCCAGTTATTTATTTACGGTCTTACAAACTAATATACATATTTAGGATTTGTTTACATTCTTATTTTGCTTAGACGGTATTGAAAAATTATAAATACTTATGATCAAAAAATAATTACAAAAATTACATAATTTTAATAGTTTTATCATCACGCCTTTCAGCATTTTTGAATGTAGATATAAATTAAAGCAAAATTTTAATGTAATAAAATCGATATTGAGTTATTATTTAAAAAAGCTGGCACGGAGAATAATTAATCCTTCTCATTGGAACGGCCCAGAACGTCTTTCGACGAAATATGAATTAAGAGGCTAGATTTCGCGACCGACGCGGAGCGTTTAGGTATTTCATTAAATCTCTTCTGTCCCGCTCGAAATAGGCTCACCCACACTTACGATATAGTCCAGTCAAATAAGGATTTCACTCCTAAATGAAACGGAATAAGCTGAAACTTTGTATAAACCTTTATTATGGTATTCTACATGTTGCCTCAAAAGTCTCATAAGGTCAAGTGTGCGCGTCTTTGGATATTCAAGGTCAAAGGTCACCAAAATCAGTTTTTTGTAAATATCTCGCTTCCTTTGCCTTGAATCGTATTTGCATTCATACAAAAGTTGTAGAGTATAAAATTCTCTACAAATGTTGTCTTCATAATTTTTTTATACGGTTAACCGTTTCTAAGATTGAGCGCGAAGAGAGCGGAGCGCACAGCCGTACATGCCATGGCGCAAGGTCAATGGTGAATTTAAGTTCATGGTGCGGTTTTTTTAAACTATATTCGTTAAATATTATAAATTAACTATTTAATATTTTATTTATAAATGTTACTTATAAATCAAATAGTCATTTAATATTACTTACCTATTTCAAATAATAATTATGTGAATTATTGGAAACTTTATAATCTCATTAAGAATGATTGTATTTTAAGAAAGAAAATGGTATTTTAGGAAAGAAATAAGGCATTTTGGTTTTAAATGTGTACATAGACCCGAGTCTACGTACACATTAAGAGTATATCTGGAAATACAGAGTATTCCTGGAAAAACATACTCCTACTTAACGACCTTTTTTATAATTGCAAGATGCATCATCAAATTTTCCATTGTTTGTATAAATAAGACCGTTTTCTTTCTGATGGAACCACTTTCTACCAAATTTATTCGTTAGTTTTAAAGTGCATCTTGGCAACGACGGACGTAAGATTATAAGAGTTATCATGGCTGATTTGTGTTTTATATGTAATAAGTCACTTTCTGATGGTAATGTTGTAAATGTTGTGCGCGGTATACAGACCATAAAATCAGCAAGTGTTGAAAGAAATGATGGACACATAAACTATTTAAACACTTTAACTTCTGTGAATGTTCATACCGAGTGTCGAAAAGTGTACATTAGTAAAAATTCAATCAGAGCATCGAAAAAACGCCTCGAAGAGAGTGAACCTTCAACGTCGTCAAGTGTACCTCGCAAGAAAAGAATTGAAGTGTTTGATTTCAAAGAATTGTGCTTATTTTGTGGCGAATCAGCTGATGAAGGAGCAGAGGTGAAAAAACACAGGAAGTACAAACGCACTATTAGTAAAGTAAGCACTCTCGAATTCAAAGACAATGTTATTAAAAGAGCAGCAGAACGAAGCGATTGTTTAGGAGAGTTAGTAAAATATCGTGTATCTTATGAGCATGACTTGATAGCTGCTGAAGCAAAATACCACGCCGTTTGCTTCAGTAATTTCTTAAAGCCAGTACCATATCTAATAAGAAAGCCTCGCCAAGATGGTCAAGTCACACAATCAATGAAAAAGATTTTTGACTATATAGAAAATCATGAAGATTCCCAATTTACATTGTCAGAGCTTAAAGATGTCCCTACGGAGTATGTACCAAGTGATCAGACAAAAAAATTAAAACTACAACAGAAGTATTTAACTGATATAATAGGGTTGCAATGTTCGTTAGCTTGTGGCCAATGTAATGGACATGCATGTCTCAACGCTTCATCGTATCAAAATGATCTCGATGAAGAAATCGCATATGACCCTGAAGTTTTTTAAGGTTTGGAGATGAATGTCATTGATAACGAGGAGGATGATGATAATGACTTTGAGCGACCGGAAGAAGAAGAAAACGAACTCCCATACCGGCTAACTAATAATTAAAGTAAGAAAAAATCTTCCCATTAAAAACTTCAACTTGGATTGTACAAATTTATTGATAGATAGATGATTGCTAAATAAAAATATTATTAAAAAATGTATTCCTAATTTCTTTCCTACTTGTTCTAATGAGATTATAACTAAAATATAATATTAAAAATAAATAAATTACCGAGCCGAACCCTCTGATATGAAAATATCTTGAGTCGGTGAATTATTTTCCCATTTGGTCTCTGGTAGATTGACATGTTGTTCTTGTATTGTTTTGTATTTATTATACTTATATAATGCACTTACATAGCGTGGATTGACTAGATGATCCTTTGTGGAAAAGTGTGTGGAAGGGTTTAGTTTTTCCTGTGGGGTAAGATTTAACCCAGACATAAAATCGGAAGCATTAAAAAAATTACTTTATTGTTTATTTGAAAAAGGCAAGTAATATTAAATGACTTATAAGAAATATTTATAAATAAAATAATTAATAAATTAAAGATTTATAAGAAATATTATATAAATAAAATATATTAAATAGTTAATAAACAAATATTTAACGAATAATTAAGTTAAAAAACCGTTCGATTAACTGGGATTCGCTATCGACCTCGCGCTACGGCATATACGGCTGAGCGCTCCACACTCTTCGGGCTTTATCTTAAAAACGGTTAACCGTATAAAAAAATAATTCAAACAAAATTTGTAGAGAATATTATACTCTATAACTTTTATCTTGAACGCAAATACGATTTGAGGCATAGGAAGCGAGATATTTCCAAAAAACTGATTTTCGTGACCTTTGACCTTGAATATCCAAAGACGCGCACACTTGACCTTATGAGACTTTTGAGGCAACATGTAGAATACCAAAATAAAGGTTTTTACAAATTTTCAGCTTATTCCGTTTCATTTGGGGATTATCCCCCTTTTTTAGCTTAATTGACTGGACTAATATTCAAAACAAGAGAACACACACTTAGTGACACACTGCCGGCCGGACACCCCCCTTCCCCCTTGAACCACTGCCCCTACATCTCACCCGCGCCGCTATGATTTGCAGCTGATATGTCTAGCATTTTTACTATTCGGATCTCGGAAGTGCGTGAGCCGTGCATGTACCTACCTACCTAAGCAATCCGCATAATTATTTGTTCTTCGTAGTATTTTTGATCTCGCGTGACTTAGTGATTTCTCAATCAATATATTTAGAGGGTATCGGCTCCAATAATCACTTTTTTGTTTTTTTTTGTTACTTCTTTATTTTTTTCCATTATAACTACATTTCAAAAGTAATTTTAAATATTTTCAAAATACAGTAAGATGTAAACATAAGGTACAATTAATATTAAAATACGTAGTTAGCAATACGTAAATATATAATAGACAAAAATTGGTAATGGGATCCCACTACGGCACTTCCTGAGTGTGGGTAATATAAAAAAAAATGCTATATAACATCAATAAGTACAAGAAAAAAATGTTAATTTTAAAGTAAATGTTTAGAAATTTAGGTATTTGTGAAAAAAATGTTGTGAAAAATAGTGAAATTTTTTTTTGTTGATTGTTATAGTTTTAAGAAAGTTAATAAAGTTAGTCTTGAAGTTACCGTAGATTTGTATTGAAAAGTGAAAAATAAAGGTATACAAAAAATTTATGGGAAAAGTGTTTCAAAATCTGTATCATTCAGCCAATTTTTTTTTTTTTTAATGTAAAGTGATATTTTATCTGTCATTTGAATGTATTTTGGTAGAAGATTAAATTTTTGACGACCAATAAAATTGACTTGATTAGTACTTTTGCTAATAGGCCACTTGCACCACATTAAAAACAAAATCCGGTTTAGGCAAATATTCTAAGACATTCCGTTTTTTTATCGTTGTTTTGAAACCCAGGCGGATTTTTGAAAATTTCAATCCGAAAAATCAGACCATTTTTTATAAACCGGAAAGACGGGACATAATTTTATGGGCGCGAAAAAACGATAATTACATAGCCGAAAATCATTTTTAAAAAATAACGTTTTCCACGCGAATGGCACAGGAGAATAACGGGACATGCCAAAAATATTACTTCTCATAAATATTTTTTTCCTCGATCTATTTTATAATGTTCAACGTCTACATATGACTAAATCCAATGTAATATACTCGTACTTGTAAATTATAATAATAATAATATATTATAAAATCATCACCATTACCATTACACTTCTAAAACAGGTACAAAAGGCATAAAAAGTATGGAGTTCCCCTTGCAACATCTGTCAAAACGTCAAACCAAATGATAAGTTCGCAGAGAACAAACAATATCTAGTAAATGTTAAATGTCTAATTCAAAAATTCGCATGAGATCAAAGTGTTACCATATAAAAAAAAAAATCAGTGTGGAATTTTAAAAAATTAATAGAACATTATCGGAGACTAATGGATTTATTTATTTTAAAAAAAAACTGTACATTTCTAAATTTTTTACTAACATTTTCGTAATCTTAGTAAAAAAATCTATCGACACTATTTTTTCAAGTCGTTATGAAATCCATGCAAGTGGCCAATTCTATTTTCATTTTTTAAGAAACAAATTTTGTTTTTAAATACATATTTCATAGTCTGCAATTTAAAAATTAACGGATATTGAATATTTTAGTCTATTTTCTATTTTAATAATATCGTGGTCGAGAATGTTTTATTTCTATTATACATAACTTTAATGATGCGCTTTTGAGTGGTTTGTAAAGTGCATAGTGGACATTTTTCTTGATTGCAACTTGTATTGCGGATTGTAATTGTAATTTTAAGGTTATCATGAGGTTTGTTTTTAATGTATTTTATAAAAACTTAAATAAAAGGTTTTGCTGTAGTTTAAAATGAGTTTGTTACAATAAGAAATAATTTTTCCTGGGATTACATAAATCATTTATATTCATCAAAAATAGAATCGGCCCAAGTACTGTACCTTGCGGAACTCCATTTTTTATCTATGCTTCTGTACTATACATATTCCCAATTTTTTTTGTGTTCTGTGTTTAGGATAGTTTGTCAGTATTTTTAGTGTATCTTTTTTGAAACCAACCAATAGAATTAAGAACTAAGTCGGTGAACTGTCCCAAGTTTGACCAAACAGACCTGCCTGTGAAATCTGCAGGGAAAAAACAGTGTTGTCGGGTGTTAATAATTGTGTTTTTACATAAATTGAAGAGTTATCGATGAGGATTTTTTCTATGAAAAAGCACAGCTTTGATATCGGTTTATAATTCTCAATATTGTGTTTTAAAAACAGATGTTACAAAAGATTTTTTCCAAGTAGTGTGAAATACGTTTTCTTCGAGAGAATATGTAAATAGCAATGTCACCGGGGTAATAAGTTGTTCAGCACAATTAAAAATAAAAGTTGAATGTAATTTGTCACAACCATCACCTTTTTTGTGTTGTCATTTTGCAGATATTTTAATACTTACTAAAGATGTATTAAAAACGTAAATCGAATTCAAATTTATTGAACTCATATTATTATTGTTGTCATTATTTGTGAGTATGTATTTAGTTTGAGAAATGACAAAAACAGATTGAAAATAAACATTAAAAGATTGGAAATTTGTTGCCAATCACTAAAAGAAAAGTTTCCATGGAACATGTTTTTAGGTATAGCAGAGGAAGATTATTTCGATTTCACGAAAGTCCAAAAATATTTCACATTATTTTTTGTGTTTAACTCGTCATCATTTATATGTAATATCATAAAATAGTCGTATGAAGAAATATTATATTACGTATTGTTAAAAATGCGTTAGACCGTAATCTCTAAAATACATTATTATAAAACTAAACAGAACTAATGAATAAAATATATCAACCCCATCACTATTGTTGTATAAAATAGTCTTAACATCACTATTGACTTCCTCCCCCCGACCATGCACTCCTTACCGCGATATGTAAAACGTGCGAATGAGACAACTGCAGTAAACTATCTAATTTACCTACAGAAATCGCTCGGAGAAGGGTTCAGGGAGAAAACACTTTTCTACACCGAAACTTTCGCAAAATTGTAATTTGAAAACGGTAATATATCTCAAAAGAAGAAGCTATGTCGGTATGTTTTTATAATTTTGTAATTCTTTATAATAATTAAGTTAACAGCACTTTTACCTTGAATAATATTTTCCGATAAATTATACATGTTTGATAGTGAATGTTTGCGTTAATACGAAACGCATCGAAAATGCAAAAACATACCGACATAGCTTCTACTTTCTAGAAGGCAATATAAAAAAAAATATTAATTTCGTGTAATTTTCGATGTAGATAAGTGTTTTTTCCCGGGCGTCCTTTTTGTATGGGCCGAAAGGCGAAGTCTATCGTCTTAAGGCCCACACTCAGGGATCTCATTTCTACAGCAACTAAATCTATTTTCTACTGAAACTAATTGCTTGATTTATGTGACGGAAGATGTTGAAAGGATAATACTAAACATGTCGTGTATTCTTCTTGAAAGGAATGACACGCGGAACGTTTTGCGCAACTAATCTACGCATCGTGTCCGAAATGGTATGACGAAATTAGTTGAATTCTTTGTAAAAGTAAAGAATGTTGATAGGTACTTGTACATCTGTGCAACATTCTTTGAAACACTGGGAACTGTATTATTAAGCCGTCTTCTTTATTAGAAACTTGGAAGTTGAATTATTAAACTTTGGCTTATTAATATTATCATCTTTTTTTAGTGCAAGAGTAGCGGTTTAAAAATGTTAGTATTCTAGATAAGTACCTACAGAAAATTCAACACGTCGATGTTGTACAATTAATTAATTTTCCTTGCATCTGCAAACAGATTTAGATACTACTGTTTTAGGAAAACCTAAAATAAAACTATTTTATAATTATATTTCAAGATCGAAACACCAGTAGGAAAGCTTTATAGTGAATAATAATAATTATTGGATGATTTTTATAGCGCCATTTTCGTGAGAACATCACCTCAAGGGCGCATGAACTAACATAATGAGTTTTTCTGACTCATTTAGAATATTATACATATTTTAAAGAACCCTTTGTAATTAATGTACGTGCAAGATTCATGTAAATTGTTTCAGATAAAAAATAATTCAGACCGAAGAATCTGTTTGCAGTCATATTATGGCATGCAAATAAACAATGAATGATATTATAATAATTCCTCGATTTTATTGACAGCGCTCTTTTTCGCGAAAAATTTCATAAAGAAAGCTATAGGAAGGTCTAATTAAAATTTGTAGCTAAATTGCATTTAAAATATCTGCTTAACACTTAACTTACTTAAAATGGCTCCTGGAATAAATGTTTTCAGCTCGTGAAAATACTACCATACAAAAGTAAATAAAATAGCGATTAAGGCTTTTATAGGTAATTTCAATTATTGTCATGCCAAGGTAGATAGAGAAGGAAGTGAAACATTAGAAACAATAGGTTGGAGTTGATTGTTACGTGTTTACAGCCTTTTAATTTGCCAATCGCTAACCCGACAGTCGTAAAAGATCGTTAGCAGTCATACTGAGAATTACATTATCCTTCTACCGTCTATTGTCCTAAGGATCCAACCGCTTCCTGTCACATGTTGTAATTCCAAACGGTTACACAGCCGGGAGGACTCTTTCGCACTCCAAATTGAAGACCCAGTCCAGACCCTTTCGGATTTGTTTGCGAAAGTCCTTCTCTCGCGCTCCCATTGGAAACTCAATAAGGTTTGAGATCGCAGCATCCCTCGGTCCACTTGAGCCAGGAAACTTAGGGTCCGCCATGTTAACACATGTTTTTGAATCTCATCACACTTCAGAAAGCTTGAAAAAGCTCTGCTGAAAATAACCGCGCTTTTGCTTTTGCCGGAACTTTGAGATGGTTTTGTGACAGTAAAATAAAATAAATCCCTTTCCTTTGCACGGATTATTTAAATTCTAGCTTTAATTCCCGGTTTTGTCGGGATTTGCATAGAAAAATATTATGGCGTCACGTTTTATTTATCGGTAGGTACCTACCTACTTGAATGGAGTAAAGCTCTAACGCTCATAATGAAAATTACCATCGTTGACATGAATACGCCAGACGGAATAGCCGTGTAAATTTATTAGCGTCAGAGCTCACCGGTCGAGAATGTTCCCTATTTCAGCTCACTATAAAGACAGATATATTTCCTGACTTTTCATAATTTCGCTGCTTTCTGGAACAAAAAGCGGATGGTTTGTTTTCCGTAAACCTGCAAAAATATATATAAAAATGAATTTAAGGTAATAAGCAGGTGGGTACCCAATGTAGTTTACAAAGGGTAACCCTCAAACAGAATTATAATGATTATTCAAACAGTTCGGATGAAATCTTTAGGAGAAACGGTGTTCTGGACATTAGGCAACTTTATGCCAAAACAATACTAACTTATCTATTCAAACATGGAACTGTTTTTGACAATATCCATACTGTTCATGATACGAGAACAAAGGGGCAAAATCTCTTATGTATCCCTTTCGCCCAAACAACATTTTTTTGGTCAAAGAAACTTCAGGTACTTTGCTACAAAACTTTATAATAAACTTCCACTGACCATGCACTAGACAGCACACTAATTACATAAAATACATATCAGACACCAAGTCATGGATCACTAGCAAATATTAGTAATATTTTTAGAACCTCCTAATGCATGCTTTCCCATTGGTACGATGCTGATTGTCCTTGTACTTTTACTTTAAATGTAAATAATATTGTTGTTGTTAGCCTAATTTTGTGTTAAACTACTTATGCTAAACTGGGCCTGCTCTCAACACAGGAACTCCTAGTGAGACAGGCACAGCGCAATAACCTATGTAACTGTATAAATAAAGATTAAAAAAAGAATAGTAGGTTGGGTAGGCATCTATACCTACTTACCACTGATCCGTTCTGTTACCACAGCAATGACCACAGACATAGTCCTCACATACCAGAGTAAGCGCTGATCTGTCTTCAGAACTCGCGGTTACCATTACCAGTAACAGTACTGTAACTGTATAGGCTAGATGTTGACTGTTAGTTGGATGTTAGGCGGACTGTATGTGGCTGGAACGCTGGAAGAACTAGGTATTAGATAGGTACCCGGGCACTGAACCCTGGCTCCGAACCCATCAAAAGAGAGCATAATGGATTTACGGACGTTTCGTAGCGCGATAAGTAGTTTACGAGTTACGAGTGCGAAAAACTGGACACAGTGCACGGAAACTCGCAGTCAAAACGATGATGCAATAAAAGTTTTTAAAAATATAGTAATGTAACTTTTTGAATTTCTGACACTTTTTCACAGTTAACTTGTGAGTAGAATTTCATTAATAATGATAATGATGGTCGAAGATAGTATTTATACCTACCTCTATATTTTTTCTATGACTTCGGGGCCACAGGAGAATAATTCTCCTCAGGGCCTATGTCATCTTGGGGATGTTGTGACAAGGGTCTTTTAAGGAAATGAAGGAGAGGATGTTCTGGGAAGGAAAAGGGTATGAGGGGTGGATAGGAATCTGGGGGCAGGGTGTCCAGGAATGACGGACGAATGATTCCATCCCTCCCTCTGCGGTGCAAGGTTATGTTCCGAGAGAGGCCTGCTGGAGAAGTCAAAAGGTCTCTCTAAACCAGTCTCTCCCGATCTGGCATGCCATGCAATTTGTGGGCAGACGCAACCGCCGCCAAGACCCGGACAAACCATTAACCCGGGTACCCTTGCTAAGTCACCAAATGTAGCAAACCACATAGGGTGACCTATGGCAGAGTTGTTGGTTATCCAATAAATGGTTCCTGGGGGCGGTTGTATATAATATTGCTGTTTTTGGGTAAATTCATTCCTCGTTTCCTAAAAAGTTACGACAGCTAAAGAGGAACGACAAGATTCTTAGATATGAGCCCAGAGGTTACGGATAAATGCAAAACAAGATGGCGGATGGGTTAATACAAAAAAAAGGAACAACAATAGGTACCTACCTACTAATTCAAAACGGAAAATAATTTCAGCACCATTATGGCAGAGACCACTATTAGGTATATTTTTTAAAGCGGTGTTTAATAACAAGATTGGAATAGTACTAGGTACTAGACGTGGGCAAAATTGATTGACTGAATTAAATGAATAAATTCAATCTTGTGACACACTCCATCTAATTCTCAATTTCAAAAGGAATTGATTCTTCATTCCTTACCTTTGGCCTTGTATCCTACGATTTTTAACGGCACATTATTTTTTTATTTTCCATTTAATTTACTGTAAAATTATTTCAATTAATGATGTGTACCGTAAACAATTAAAATATTATAATTTATAATGTTTCGTAGGTATTTAAATATTATTATATGGGCGGCGCGCCGCGAACTTGCCTAAAGTAAAATACCTATCCCATTCCCGCGCCGCCATTCATAAAATCACGCGTATGAATATCATTGTCCCCCGCATAAGCAAAAACCGGCAGCGAGTCAGCTGAGTTCCAAGCCATGACGCGTTGTGTCCTTTCATTTGTGCGAAGAATCAATCAATCTGAGGACCCACCCGTTCCAGATCCGCGTGTCTAGTCTGTCGCTATCGAGTCATGTCTGAAGCACTCTATTCGTGAATTAACTTTAGCGTCTTGTTCAGTTGACAGACAAATGACCAAACGAACAAAAATGACCAAATGTTCAAACGAATCGATCATGACTCGATCATCGCAAGTCTTTACTTGGTCCGCAGCTAGCGAGTTACTGCAGACACTAGTCAAAAGTTACTAATTCATTCTTGAATGCCTGCCGCGAATCCGCCTGTGAGGTTTATCATTCGTTCCTCTCCGCGCGCCAAGCCGTCAATTTCATTACATTGTTGGTTGTTTTGTGGTACGTACCAAAACTATTGGAATATAAGTACCTACATATTTTTAGACGCAGATGTGAGGTAGATATAATATAATATATGAATTTGCAGATATTATAAGGCCAATCGGCTGTGGTCAGCCGTCACAAAATATTGTTAAAATGTTTATTTATATTAGATCACGTGAAGTGGTTTTTTAATTAAAACAATTTTAAGTTTAATAAATTAGTAAAACTTTAGGGGTGAAACCACAAACTGTTTAATTTAAAAATTTAATTGCTAGCTTAATGTAATTTATTTTTTTGTCAAAAAAACATTTTGTTGTCAATATAAGACACATTAAAATATTACGTTAACCCCTTCGCGCGTCGTTAGTACATTTTTTCAGAACGACATAATTGACCCTAAGAAGAGTGTTTTCTGTTCTTTAGCACCGTTGTGATTTGAAACTCGATGAAACGAAAAATAACGACACTAAAAAGAGGCAAATACATACATTAGTACATTTTTTCAGAACGACATAATTGACCCTAAGAAGAGTGTTTTCTGTTCTTTAGCACCGTTGTGATTTGAAACTCGATGAAACGAAAAATAACGACACTAAAAAGAGGCAAATACATACATTTATAAGATTTAGTCTGCGTGGTAATGAGATTAGTATGATAGTATAATCGGTCTCCTCTTCGTGCGGTGCTTCCCTACTCATGTCTGCTTCTGTTTTCTGAAGGTTTCACTTTAACCGCGTGTAGTTATTTTAAGGGTTTTTTTTTTTTTTTTTTTTTTTTGTATTTTTTTTTTTTTTTTTTTGAATTGATTTAAAGAAATAATGAATGAATACAAGGAATCAATTCAAAAGGCCAGGAGAATCAGACTGAATCGATTCACTCTTGGGAATGAATATGCCCATGTCTACTAGGTACTACCTTTAGTTTTAATTTTAAAAATTACAATAGACGTTTATTTTTCTAATGTGAATTGCAATAATTGACTGTCGAAGCCCCTCTTTCCCAGAAATTACCTACGTTTCTGAACCCCTTGTATAAATCGATAGAGTTCAAATTTGCTAGCAACCGGTTTCTATAATAATTATCATTAAACTTATGTTTAAATTTAATAGTTCTAAATTCTGGGGCCCATCCATTCACAACTAATAACAGCCGCGGTATGGAGATTTGGTCGAATATAAAATTAAGTCATGCCTTTTTCCATAAAAGGGAACACCCCGCAGCACCCCAGACCATAACCAAATTACAAAATGCTAATTTTCTTAACAAAAAAGGCTCCGTGTAGTTTATGGCACTTTTTACGTAGGAACCGAATGAATACCTATTTTGAAATAGTAGCTGAAAATTTTAATAATATCGGGGAGTGGTTATAATTTCTGTAAAATTGTTTGAAATTTGCTTTGAAAATGGGTGAAACTATACCAGGCTGACTCCGGAACAAGTTCAGAAAGTCCGGACGTAACTTTGGCAGTGCAATGTTGTCGTTCAGTAATAGATTCCATAGATAGATCTCCCCCTGAATCCCTGATGTATAAGCCTGTTGTAAAGCCACATTAGAGGCTTCGAGGTAGCAAAAAACAGCCAACGTTTTTTTAAAGCCAATGTCAACAACTGAAAAGATCGCCACTGTTGAGTGCGGTAGAAAGTGACCATCATCATACATAGTATAAAATGAAGTCGCTCAAAATGTTTGTGCGCTTAGATCTTTTAAACTAAGCAACGGATTTTCATTCGGTTTTCACCAATAGATAGAGTGATTCAAGAGGAAGGTTTGTATGTATAATACATGCTTATTATAGTAGAGAAAAGCCGAGAAATTCAAATATTCAATTCAGGCAGCGGGCAGCTGGCAAGCGGGTGGTGTGGATTTTATAAAGGTTGGGTAATGGCGTTGTGTTTCGTTAGCCACAGCAACTTGTGGCCGGGTCTGCTAGTTATGGTATAAAATAAAATTTTGTTTCTTAGAAAAAGAAGCTACTTTTCTTTTTTACTCGTTTCTCGGCTATTCGCATTTGAACTTTCATTTTTTTTTTTTTTTTTTTTTAAAAAAACAAACATTCCCGGGTTACGAATAACCCAACAATGTTTGAAAATCTCCTACTACCACCACAGAAAGCCGAAAATGTTGCTTGTGTTGTGATGGAGGACTTAGCCAGCCGAGGAATCGAACATGCGACGCCCGGGTGGGACCCAAGCGCTATGCCCACTCAACCACTGACCGGTCTCAACCACTGACCGGTCATTATACGAGTAGGTAGGTTGATACCTACATTTACCCACCAAATTTGAGTTCTGGAATCATAAGAAATTAAACCAACTTTTATGTTTAATTTAAATTACTTTCATTGGGGAGGGGTATTTTCTATCTAGGGTCTCAACAATTTGCTTAAATGCGTTCCAGCTTTATTCTGAATGAAATTTTAAAACGAATTATGGAAAATTGTGTAGATTATAAAACCCCAACTTCTCTGCCCGAAAACTCGGCCTGGGGAGGTTAAAATTACATTATGAACAGCGCGCGGTTCCACACGTTCGTAGTGAATAAAGAAAAAAAATAGTTGATGTACATCCTATAACCATCTTTGTAGATATTGTCAGGTAAAGAGATAACATAAAACTCATGACAGACCTAGATATAACGCTGGCGTTTTTATAGCTAGGTCTGTCACTAGCATAAAGAAGAGAAATTTTAACAGTATGATTAAAAAAATATATGGTTCGATTTTGTAAATTATCGAAAACGACTGCACTGATAAGAAACATGTCTATGATCTAATCGTAACTTTGAAATTAAATTTGTGCAATATTTGAGATATTGTCAAAAAATATCTAAAAATTCTTCATATTTATAAAGATTTATTTTTGGGGTATTATGTCGTGTTGCGCTACCTCCTTCTTTAACCAACGTATCGGACAGCGTTACAGTCTCCATGAATGATCACACATCTGCCCTGATGATGGATAACGCTGTCCAAAACATTGACTAAAGAAGGAGCGCAACAAGGCACAATACGCCAAAAATAAATCACTACATCGGAAATGTAAATTCGGGCAGCGTTACAGTGTCCATCATCAGAGCAGATGTGTGATCACACATGAATACGTAAGAAAAGGAGGAGGTAGCGTATCACGTATCATGGCATAGGTGACCGGCAAACTAAAAATGAAACCAACTCAGAACCACTTCAGAAAGGTCATTAAGAGTGATGACAAAAAAATATTTAAAAAAATGGTTATGTTAGGTTAGGGTTACCGGCTATTTTAAAATAATTTTTCATAGCTTTTAATGACCTTTCTGAGTTTGTTCTAAGTTGGTTTCATTCTGAGTTGGCATGGAACCCATGGAATAATGCCCAAAAATAAAGTGATCACCAATCTGCCCTGATGATGGATACTGAAATGGTCGTGAAAATCTAAAATCTTATAATTTCAGACATAGGTTGCTATAGTTGGTAAAAAGATTGATATATATATATTATGTATTTAGTTGTTTTCAATGGTTCCATGCCAACTCAGAATGAAACTAACACATAATAACTCAGAACCACCTCAGAAATATCATTAAAAGCTGTGAAAATATAATTTTAAAATAGCCTGTAACCCTAACCTAACTTAACCTATTCAATCAATGTTTTTATAATTTTTTATTATCACTCTTAATGACCTTTCTGGGGTGGTTCTGAGTTGGTTTCATTCTGAGTTGTCCGGTCACCGTTTTCAATACCTTCCTGAAATGAAAAGGTTAATTTAACACGATATTGGTATTGGTTTGAAGAAGAAACAGCAGATGCGTGATCATAGAAAGAATCTTTTGGCAGTGATCTATTTAACAGGCCATCGCTGAATAGTAATCATAATCAGCATCAGTGCCTAATCATAATCACATTCTAAATGTGTTTTAATTATCAAGCAAAATGGCGAAATGTAATGATGGAAGCATGACACAGAATTTTGCCAGAAAACTGGCAGAGATGGTGGGACTGATGGGAGGGTTTGGATTCACACGTCCGTCCTCCTGGACACCTGACCCCCAGATTCCTACCCACCCCTAATACCCTTTTCCTTCCCAGAACTTCCTCTCCCTTCTTTCCTAAAAAGACCCTCCACACATCATCCCCAAAGATGACATAGGCGCGTGTTGAGCTAATGTAAAAAAAATCTCGAAGTTTTTTGGTAATAGATAATAATTCTTTATTCCACGACGTATAGTTAAGTTTAGATATTTTTATATCCTGAACCATATTAATAATGAAACCCAACCCTATGGACGTTTTACCCTAGATTGAGCGGTCTAGGGACTGGACTGCTCAATATAGGGTCCAATTTTGTAAAGGGGAACCAAACTAGCTCTATTCATAATAGGTCCAAAAGGTAGGTAAATATTTATTTTCCTTTAATTAAACGACTCCGCAAAGAGTATTTGCGATTATTATGAAGAAGTTTCATTAACAGTCCTAAAATACTCAAAACCTTTAAAAGTTTTTTGGTCTATTCAGCCTAATAGGTAGGTAGGTACATAGGTAATAGATATTATATTTTCATAGACCATATTTGATATAACATCACATTTATAAAACAGATGGCGCAAATCATACTCTTGTATTTTCCAGGAATGTAATCTACAAGTACCTACAATTCTCTTATCCCCCCCCCCCCTCCTCCACCCTATATACGCTCTTGTCGATAACTAATAAAAGGCCTGTGACTCGACCTCGAGAAACTCGATTCGACAAACTCCAAGATACAGACGAATTTTAAAACATTCTCTGTGAAATGTTTTGAATTGAGATCCCCTGCAATAATAGTTTCATTGAACAGATATCCACCATATCACACACATTGACGAGCAGCGGACACGCACTTGATTTATTATAGAACCCATCACTTAACTCTTCCAATCTGTGAATAAATTGGAATCGAAGCCATCCCACCGACTATTAACTATTAATACGGCTGAATATTGCAGAGACTCCGCCGGCTTTGTTCCGACTCATCGGGGAGCTTGGAACTTGTCTGTCAATCTGGACTCGACTCCGAACTGGAAACTGGAAACTGCCGGAAACAATGGAATAACAATCGAAGAAGTTCTGTAGCCTTTAGCTCTGTATTGTACAATACCATAGAGTAAAGTTTATTTCAATAATGTGGCTATTGAATATCTCACTCGCTGAAGAAATAATTCAAAATTAAATCTTCTTCGTTGGATTTTCCAAACTACCTCATTGTCATTCCAGCTCCATAAATTTACTTCTACTTCTATCTCCATTTAAATCCGCTGAATGCTTCAGATCTTTAGAATTTCTTGAAATGTTTCTACGAAATATGAGTAAGGATCTTTCTTGAACAAAACCTTTCCAAGATGGAGATCTTTAGAACGGAAAAGAGATGAAAACTTGCATTCTATTGGGTATTTTACATTGAAAAAAGGTTTTCACATTATTTGGAAGTTTTCGTTAAATTGTAATGTAATGTTAAAGTTACTAAACGGACTATACAGAATTGTGACCAAGAACTGTTGGTAGATATTATCGGTAATACCTACTATCGTTTTTATATGAGAGAAACAGCGTCAAATGGGAACAACCATCCCATATTATAACATAACCCAGGTATTGGCAGGCAGTTTTGTTTCGGCTTCGCCCAGTTAGTGTTGGTGACCATTTTATAAATCCAATAAGAACTGGTTCCACAAATAGTCCGTTCCTTGGATCCACTGTCATCCAGTGCAGTTAGTCACCGGGAAAAAGTAACCGAGACAGAGCAATGAATATAGATTGATACAACATGTATTACCGTCAATCTTTCCACATCCGGAGAGATACTACATATTCACAAATTCAGTAGCAGTTATACCTAGGGGGGAGACGTCCCCATCCGATCTGGCGGAAGTAGCGACATCTTGTGACGAATTCTTGAATTCGAAACCGAATAATAACAGTAGCTTTGAGTGAAATTCCACGTACACAGATGTTATTTGTGGCGCAGCGCATATGACGTGGCGTCAGACATGCACTCGAAGCTGGGTTCTAAAATTATATCACCCAGACGTTACCGTATTAATATTGTTCGATGATGCAGTCTACTTATTCCGCCATCCCAATATCTCAGTAAAATTTTAAATATAAAAAGGCCATCATATATGTAAAAGACATAACATGTACATATCTCGTGACTTTCGCTCATAAAATTGTTGATTCTGTCCAGTCCAGCGCAGCCCCTTGCGACCTGGCGGACCACCTTTTAATATTCGACGCGTATCATATCTGTAATGACGCGCAATTAGCGCTTTATGGCTTTTTATGATTCTCAATAAATGGCTTTGAAGACTACGGTGATTTAGGCCGGAATCCAAAAAGCAAACCCAACAACCCATTACGCTAAAAACTCGTCCAATATTTCATTATTTTACACCGCGGAACTAAAATGTACTCACCCGTTTGAAGTCAAGGATACACCGAGAGTGGTTTTGGCATTCTGGCTTTAAATTCATGTAAAGTAATTTAATTTTGGCGGCTCTGAGGCTGAAGCATACCAACATCCCAATTAAATGTTAAAGTGTAGTTTATAATGGGATGACATCATGATGGGAGGCAAACTCACTCACAGGTGTCATAAAGTGGCACGTTTGTGGTGGAACTTTTTATTATTGGCACTTGGGATCTTTATCTCCGGTCATCCAATCTTTTGGTATTTGCTCATCATCACAAAATATTGTCTCCGGCGTTGCCCGGACTTTACGCACAGTTTTTCAAAATCAGATCTGGATAATAATTTTCCTCTTATTCTGAACGTCAAGTGTGAAAAATTTTATCAAGAAATTTCAAAATTCTTCTTCTTCTTTCTTCGGGAAAAGGGGATGGTTTTTTCTGTTGGAAGTCTCAAGTAGAAAGTGACTTTCCTATTGTGTTGCAGGTCTAATGTGCAAAATTTCATTAATGGTGGAAAAAAACTTCTTTGAATGAAAAAGATTTACATAAAAATCAAATTCACACAGTCCACCCGCCACAGACACTCTTCTTTATATATGTACAAGATAGATAATGCACCGAATCCTATGGTATGGATCAGGGTTGTTACGGATGCAAAACTTTTGACATCGCGGATGCGGATGCGGATTATTAGAGGTTCACATCTGCGGATGCGGATGAAGATGTCTGAATTACATATTTTACATAAGGGAATACCGCACAAGAGAATTGCATTTCCAAATTGGAGTAGATTGTGAGACTGAAGAGGGTGGGGAGGGAAAGGAGATGTGGAAGAGGAAGCTTTGGATGTACCAGATTATTAATATTTGCTCAATACAACAAAACGGCAAATGCCATTTCAAGCAACGACAACATTTTGAATGTTGGATTTTCCCAAGCGGATTGATAAGAGTCACTTTGGAAGGTGTCGCAAACGTACTTTGATTTTTGTATCGAGTTTCGCGTTGTTAAGTATACATTGTGGTTCTTCAGTTTCTGTTTTCTGTTTGCCATTTATTTGCTTTTTTAACAACACTACCCGTCTCAGTTGAGATATCAATTCCCATTTTTGAAGTTAAGGTTTATTTCTTTACGTTATGGTGGAGTATTCTTATACCGTATACCATTATACTTCTACCATGCAACATTACAAATTTATAAAGATAATATTCAAAATAAAGTTGCACCCTTTAAAAATAACAGAAATCTTAGACAAACGTCAATACTTCCTACTCCAAAATGTAAAAAATAATAGGACAGTTTGATCATAAATATCTCGGAAATAATTCTTTTAATTCATTACCAGAAAAAATTAAAACATGAATACTAATATAAAAGAATTTAAAACTCACCTTAAGAATTATACTGAAAACTTGAACTGAATCATGTAAAAAAAAAACAATATAATAACAACCACCCATACACAAAAACTCTGCTTATTTATGGGGGTACATCAAATACATCTATTATTTAATTAATTACTGTATAAAATGTATGTATCTTTTTGTGATTAATATCTAAAAATAAAAATTAAAAAAATGTCACCTGAAATATTTTCATTTTTTCAACACGTTTGACGAAAACGAATTTTGACATTTATAGACATTATTTGGTAAGCTATCGTAGAGGCTACATTCGTAAAATAAAAAGTAGAAATAAAAAGTATTAATTCATTTTTAGGCAGCATCGCGTTCATGGTCAAAATATTGTACATATATTTTCGTATCGGTGATCAATGAACCGGTGTATGCAATTTTTAGCCATAAGTTGTTTGTCTAGCTTGTAGTCTTTCTAGATTTTAGGCATTTATGGTAAGTTTTTACAGCGCCCTTGAGGTGATTTTTCACAAAAACGGCGCTATATAAATCGTCCAAATATTATTATTATTATTAGAAACGACAGTGTTGTTAGCTTAAGCGATTCTGTTTTTATCCTCTGTACAGTTTTCAAAGCGTAAAGATTAAAATCGCATTGCAAAAAATTCAAAAGTCCAATAGATCTTGGTATTAGGTACTTGATGACTAGACCAAAAATAAACGCCGAAAAACTTATTATACTGAAACACCGACCCTGAGAGGAATAACGTGCACAATACGACAATGCATAACATAAACAGAAACACTTTAAAAAAGTCTACTTACACAACTTACTGTCCTGATGATGGCCACCGTAAAGCCGTCCGATAAAGGCCAAGAAGGAAGTGTAACACGGCATAATAACCCAAAAACTAATCACGACAATACTTTCATCATACTCAACTGAAGTCAATCACAAAACATCCTATTTTCGTTATGATCTCACCAAAGCGACTGAGAGTATGTAGCTATCTTTCACTTTGGAGTGTGCCCAAACTTTAAATTATCATACATTAAATTATTTTTGATAATGGAAAAACATCGATTATATAATATTTTTGACGTGTTTGAACCCGTGACCTCTGGGTTAAGAGCTTATGGGCCTACCGCTTTGTCACGTAGGCCGTCAACATATAGAATAAATAACACAAGAAGTGCAATGTAGGCGCGTTTCGGGATCAAAAAGTCTGACCATTCTTTACTTAAATTTTCTATACGAATTTTTTTTCATTTTCCATTCTCACAATTTCCATAAAAATTGAATGGCTATTACATGTATACGCCAAGCAGTGGAGTGACAGGGCGCGTGCAGAATGGGAGAGAAGCAAAAGGTAAAAAGGTGTCTACTAAGTCAGTTACGACATCGGTTTACATTTACAAAGACATTTCTAGTTCTAGTGTATTATCAGCTATTCAGCACAGTAAATTTGGTTTAATTATTGAAGATAATAGCGGCTCTCAATGGAAAATTTGAAACAGAAAATTCAGAAAAAATATGACATCCAGAAATTGAGCCCATGGGCACCGAACAACATAACAATGTGCAACTTCATCACTCCTTTGAAAAGCTATAAAAAGTTATTAAAAAAGTTAAATTGGTTACGTTAGGTTAGGTTATGGGTTTTTTTTAAATATATTTTTCATCACTTTTAATGAATTTTCAAAGGGATGTTGAAATGCTACTTTGTTGAGTTGTCATTGAACCGAACCCAGGACCCTGGCCTTGCCGGGGCTCTGCTCTACCACTGAACTAATTCGTCCCCATCCCCTTCAGTCATATTTAACTATATCATACTTCGATTAAGAACTACCAACGCTTCTTCATTTTCTTAACACATATTTTTATTGGCGGCTATCTATTTACGATTTCAGGATTCATCTCGAACTAAATGCAAACTAGATAGTATCTTGGATACATATTTATTATTTAATGTGCGACATCGATTTAATTTTCTGCGTTTTTTACTTTTCTTGCACAGTTTTGTAATAGCGGCGGATTAGTGACCGGACGACTCAGAATTAAATCAACTCAACACCTCCTTGGAAAAGTTATTATAAGTGATGAGAAAAAATTATAAAAAAAATGTTAAATAGGTCACGTTAGGTTAGGTTATGGGCTATTTTTCAATATATTTTTTTCCTAGCTTTTAATGACTTTTCGAAGAGGTACTGATTTGACTTGATTCTGAGTTGGCATGGAACACGGAACCCAAGCGATTATAGTATAAATTTTATCAGATTATTTTAATGTGATACTGCTTTTTCTGTTTACTAATAAATTATTGATATCGAAACTACCATCAGCCATACAACGTAAGTACATACAACGCAGAATGTGCTATTTAACACGTCTCCTGGCTTGATATTTATTTAACTTGGAGGAAATATATTTTTCTAGATATTTACATATTTAATGCTCTTTATTGTACCTAAGTGTCTATATTGTTGACTCGATGACTGCGCTTTAATATGCACCCTGACCGTGACGCTAATGCACAATAATCGTAATCACAATCATAAATCAGCAATCAGTTTCATTAATAATATCACCTATTCAGATGATTCTGCGACCTACACCTTATCTGCCATTGACAGAAACAAGACTGACAATGATGACTGACGGTGTTCGGGTGATGTGATGATGGTGACCGATAATACAAGCTGCTCACCATCAGATTTACAGCACTGCTTGCAGGACTGCATGGAGAACCCTCAACCGAATTATTATTATTCCAACAGTCTGACAAAGGGAATAATAATATATAATGACAACAAATAACTTTGTAAGACCACTATATTATTAGTATATCTATACATGTTCAAAAAGTATGTTTTCTTCATCAGGATATGATAAATATTAAAAATAATAAAACATAGATTTTTGTTATTTTTAAACGACTTCGAAAAGGAGGAGGTTCTCAATTGGACTTTTTTTTTTTTAATGTTTGTTACCTCAGAACTTTCGATTGGGTGAACCATATTAATGATTATTTTTTATTAGAAAGCTGGTGCTTCCCGTGTGGTCCCATTTTAATTTGGTCCAGTTCTGACAATGGGATCCATGAGAAAACCATATATGTCTTAAATTTGCAATAAGTATGCGCGACAAATGGACGAATAACTCAATATTACGCCAACAGATTTCGATGATTCTTTTTTTGAAGTAAAACTTCTTTACGCACGCTCGTCACTTAAAATCAAAAAATTAACAAAAATTTTAACAAAACAAAAAACGACTACAAAAATGCACTAAAAAGTAAAAAAATAATTTCCTACGATTGTTATTTTTGGAGTCGGTGTCAGCCAAGATCTCCAAATTTCACCTATAACTATCTATGTATGTAGTTACCTTGGCTGACACCGACTCCAAAAATAACAATCGTACGAAATTATTTTTTTACTTTTTAGTGCATTTTTTGATGTCGTTTTTTCTTTTGTTAAAATTTTTGTTTATCATCATATCCTAATGAAGAAAACATAGTTTTCGAAACATGTAAAAAATATTAAAAATATAGTGGTGTTTACAAAGTTATATGTTTTCATTAAATCAATAATGACGCCACAAAGTGTATTTGCAAAGTTTGAAGAAGGAATAAAAATAATTCGTCTGGCGGTTTTGTCGATCCGATTTGCTTGCAGAGACCCTGCATGGAGTACTGCAAGCAGTGCTTTAAATCGCATGGTGAGTAGAGCGTTGAATAATTCTGTTGATGTAACTATTGCTCTTATTCTCCTGAATACTGAGCGAAAGGGACAACTGCACCTCAGGCTGATAATACCAAAATAAAATCGTCAAAATCGAGGTTTTGTGTTTCCCCTTTTTTTCTCCAAAACTGGACCGATTTTTAAGATTTTCTAATGACTGTTTAGTTAGAAGAAAATACTCTATGTCTTTACGTTTTGCTTTTTTTTTTAAATACATTGTCTAGTTTTGTATACTGAACGTCCATTGATGGCGTTCAAGTTCAAACCAGGTAATTTTAACGATTTTTGAAAGTTCCTAACTCCTTTAAGTAACTTATCAAAACAAGCAAAACGCATCGACAAGTGGTCGATGTCTATATCTATATTAAAAATTGTTAGCAGTATCTTCAAAATGGACATGGACCAACGCCGCTCTGTTTCCTTTGAAGCCCCCATATTTCAAATGTCTACCGATTTTTGAAAGAAACCATTCCCTTGTTAAAAATATTATGAACTGAATATACAATTTGGCTGTCCTGAAACGGGTATCCTTCCCAGTTGGACAGACAAAGTATCATTTTCTAACGTATTGTAATATGTATGCACATAAATAAATAAATAAATTTATAACATATTTCTTTTTAACACTTTAAATTTCTAAGCTTCTAAAAAATATGCGTTATTTTTTAAGATAAATCTATACATTTTTTGTAGAGACGAAACGGAAATTATATGAAATGCCCTCGATAGAAAATAAAACGCAAAGTGTGCCTCGAAAATTATTAAGAACATATTTGGTTCTGTTATTTTACATGTTATGGTATGAAAAAAATATCACAGTGTAGATATCATTAAATGCAACATAAGCATTTGTCGAGAGATTTTTGCTCTATTTTAAACGAGTCGTGTTTTGTTAAATATTTTCTCAATATTCGCTTAATTATAATCGTTTTTAATATTAGCGCGCTCCCTCTAACATTCGAATTCACATATCTCCCTTTCAAACAATGTTTTTCTACTTTTTGAATGTTTATTACGGAGCCAAGCAAATCTCACCATTCATGACTGAAACGCGCTCCTGACTTGTGAATGAACAATTCTGCAACGTGCATTGAATATAAAATTAAATTAAATTGATACCAATGATCTTCATTTTAAAATGAAGGAAACATTATTATATGTTTGCATTTAAAAATTTGTAAAGAAATGCATAATACACGAGTTTATAAATTAGATATAACATTGGCGGCATCCATTTCTTTCAATTTTGAAAACAAAAAATAATTGTTTTTCATTTTGCAGATAACAGTGGCACAAGTCAAAATAATGCATTTTTGAATTAAGTATGCAGAAATGTTCCTGGACATCTGTCCTATCTTCGATAAATACGGCACAATTAAAATAAATTGTTCTAGCCTTACAAGCGAATATTTCGTTTTTATATAATAAAATTATACTCTAATTCAAGCACACACAGTGGCACAATGATCATTGTACCACCATTATGATATTAAACCTAATAAATACTACTCTACTGCTTTTCAACTTTTGTAAAATAATGTTTTTATTGGTTAATAAACTGAATACACTCAAAAGAAATATTCGAACTACTCTCATGAAAAAAGAGGTTTTTTGAGTTGTGCCATTGTTATCCCGCGAAATTCTAGCGATCCACAAAGAATCATTTGCTAGTTGTGATAATAAAATATAAAAAAATATTTTGCTTCCATAAAAATTTATCAATATTATTAATTAAAAAATGTAGATAATCCGGTGATTTGTTTTAAAGCCGTGCCGTGCCTCTGTCGGTGAATCACAAGGGGCCAAAGGAGTCGCCGCCTTGGCGCGCAACGGCCGGCCGGAGCTTAATCGTTACTATTATTCATTCGTTACAATGCGTTAATTCAGAGCGCCAAATGACCGCTCTTTCGTTAACCCGGGGGTGAGACGCGAAGAGGTAACGGCCGGTTTGTGCGGGAGCGACAGGGTGGAGGTTATACTTTTTTTCGAAGAAAATAGTTTTTATTTTTTAGCCATGCCGTTTTAAAATGCGATTTTTATGTCTAAGAAAAAAAATATCTGAAAGGGGGTTTTTTTGTAGGAAAATAACTAAGCTTCATTTTTATTTTTAAGTCAAAGAGTTTTTTTAGGAAAAGTGGACAAAAATGGCATTCCAGTTCCCGCCAATACCTGCATAATTAGAATAATGTATAAAAATATATCGAGCTCAGGTTTCTACATTAGAGTAGTGGGGTATTTTACCATTCTCTTAAGAAAAAATATACATATATATATAAAGAAGTAAACAAGAATGCAAGGCTGATGTAAGCATGATGTGTAAGATTAAGGGACAATCCGATGGTTTGGGCATGTAGAGCGAATGAACGATGAAAGGGTGCAAGGAGAATATATGACGCAAATGTGAATGGTAGAAGAAGTCGAGGACGCCGAAGAAAGACATGGCACGACCAAGTGAATCAGATACTTAAGTCGGGCCATGTCAAGAGTCAGAATAATATAAGAGCATTTATCAGACGTTGTATGAATGTAAACGAGGCAAGGAATGTGTGCCAAGACCGAGTTGTTTAGTTTTTCGTCCTCTCTGCCTACCCCTGTGGGGAAACGGCGTGATGGTTAGTTAGTTAGTTAGTAAAGAAGTAAAAAAAACTCTGCTAACTTATACGATATAGGTAAATTCCTAGGTTTGAGTACCGTATAGTTAACTAGGACTAGAGTTATCCTATTAGTTATACCAGAGTTATCCTACACGATATTAGAGCGTGGGGTATTGAAATACCCCACAAGTAAAATTTATAATAGTATACAACCCTGACATTCGTCTTACAATTCCAAATTTAAAAAAAAAACGCTAGATTAATGAAAACTAATGTAGGTACTTAAGTACTCACCTCTAAGATTATTGTTTAAATTTGTATTAAGAAGGTAGGTACTTTTTGTGAAAATTTGTAAGAAGTCTTTTTTGATGAGTCGGTTATGTTGAATTCAAACTCTACTCTCTACTACGTCTCGCGTGGTGAGGTATGGAAGGGGTAATGCGGGGAAGAGGGTAACGTCGGCTCTCTGGTGTTTGGTGTGTGAAGGTTGGCGGGGAGAGGGGGGTACAGACGGACCGACAGATAATGGCCGCCCAGTGGAGTAGGGGTCCCACCTGCGGGGGAATTATTGCCTCCAAAGTATTTTTTTGTAGATTAAATATTTCAAATGTTTTTATTTAGATAATTAAAAAAACTTGAAAGATATATTTTTTTACAACCAATAACAGCCTCAAAAAGTGTCGTTTTGTTGCGAGAGTTTAATTATTTATCTGCAAAATCCAGTTTTATAATTTCGGGAAAAGTGTTAAGCCGCATTCCAGCTGGATAAAAAAACCGTATGAGTATTATTCAAAAATTTGTTTCTTTTTAGTTTTTTTTTTAATTCTTTATAATTGATGCACAGATTACGAGTAGATATTTTTATAATGAAAAAAAGCAATTTTATTGGATGTCTTTGGTTAGTTAGTTTGTTCAGTGCCAATTTTTTTAACTGCAAGAAAAAATATATAAAAGGCTTAAGCAAAATAGTCTAATTTTATAAATTTTAGTATCTACATATAAAATAATTATTGCTCCAATAGATCTATTATATTTAGATGAAAATGAAACAAAAACATTGTATCCATTTTTCACCTCCAATAAATTGTCCGTCAACCCTCACAATGTTCTGACGGCGAACGACTGGAAATTACCAATCCCCACGCACCATAAAAACCTTTTTCGTGTGCCAAAAATAGAACACATTTCGACAAGATATTAGCACAAAATATTGGAAATTAATTGGATCAATACAAATTACCAGTTTTGTAACATCATAAACAAAAGTTTTTTTTACTGTAATACGTCTTTGAAACTTAAAAATTTATAAAAATATATACACACTTATATTGGTATGACTGAGGATTGAATCATCCTACCCAGGAACTGGAGTCGTCAATTCTACAAACCGAGCAAAATCCCGATTGGAAAAGATCGACCTTTATTTCGCATATTAAGTGCTCTGTAATGTAATCGAATTTTAGAGAAATGCGTTTATGTTCGCATATGTCTGTGCTATTGCCACCAAAAGTTGATATATTGCATTGTCATCGACAACCATCTGCTGTGTTTTAGCTCGATCGTATGTCGGAAAGTAGGTTAATTTCCACTTTCAGGAGTCGAAATCATTCTCATGAAATAAAAAAATTGAAATTCAAATAGATGTATTTAAAAATATGATCACACATTACGACAGATAGATTCGACGTTATAGATGTACTCTGGTACCATTTGGCATGAATAGACTTCAAAAATCAAATTAATGATAACCTTTCTTAAGTATCCGTCATCATAACCCATAACCAACATAATCGCTTTACCCCTGGGTGGGGTTTCCTTTCTCACATTACTCCTACAAATGTTTTTAACCAGCTAAGATCACTAGCTGTCCTCAACTTCGCCTCCATGGAACTATGATCTGTGGAGTGTTGGTGCCCTTATTTATATCCATCTAATTTTATTATAGCTATGACGCCTATGACAAACTATCACCCAATAGAAACTCATAGATGTTTTGCATCATTAAAATATTTATCAAATTAACCAACGGCCACGCATCTAATACTGAGACTATGGCAAATCCAAATAGCTAAGCCAGAATGTTATACCCTGGAAGTCGCCAAAACAAATTATATTGTTGAACTTGAGGGACTTGTCCAAAAAATCTGTACACGAATTCGCCCCGGGAAAGGGCGAACACGAAGGATGTAAAATTCGACATATTCTTCGGAACCTACGAGTTTGTAAAGTTTTTAGCACTGCACACTAACTGGATCAACGGTACTTTTGTAATGTATTAAGTAAGCCATACACGCTACAGTCTACCGGAGAGGTGACCTGTGCAGGTCTGCAGGGTGCAGGTTCGTTTCGAAAGAATTGATTTTCGATTTTGCACCGGTCGCCTGCGCAGGTTCAAAACACTGCGTAGTTCTATTCCCACACAAGCTCCGGTCTACCTGCGCAGGCATACCTGTACAGGTAGACCTCTCCGGTGGACTGTAGTGTGTATGCCCGCCATTAGAAAATATCTGTAATTTTGTAAGTATAATGTACACAAATAAAATATACACTTTCACCACTTGATATAACAAAAAAATTGTAAATCAAATGATGGTAAATTTTCGCGGAAAGAAGAGGCTGTATCTCTGCTAATTTCTAAATCCACTAAATAAATATCACAATAAATAAATAATGATAATAATAAGTAGTAGAGTTTTTCTTACGCGCCCTCCCTGGACGTGTTGTGTGCCGGCTCCACTAGCTAGCTACTCCGCGTACGGAGCGTTTGCTTCAGACTCGGCTCGGGCTCGCTTAGTCGCTTCCCGCTTCCCGCTTTTCAGTATTCAGCTATCCGCGGAGGGAGAGTCTCGTTCGCTCGGTCTAGCTTCAGCCGTCAAACGCGCGGGCAATACTTCAAAACATTACTAAACTTATTTAGGTCAACCATTACCCTTTTCTAAAGTGATCAGTCCAGTGTGGAATACCCCTCTCTCGTACTCACCAATACGTCTTATTTCAGTCGAGTCAGTGATTGTGTTTACGTTTATAAACTACTATACCGTGTTGTATTGTTTGGTCGTACTCGTACTAACATCACCTTGGCCGCGGGAATAATAACATCGACATTCTTTCTCTACAGTATTTTGACGTAAAAAAAGTGACAGAAAATCTAGCTCGAATATAGTTTTAGTGTGTTTTATTGATAGTTTTTGGTTGTAAGGTTGTTGTGCGAGTCTCACGGAGCAGGAAGTACCGAGGCAGCAGACAGCAGGCAGCTGTAGGCAACATCTATCAGGCGATCGCGCAGGGGCAGGGGCAGGCAGGGGCCTACACGAGAGCGTTTTGGCGGCATCGCTTTTGAACTGAGAAGAAATAATAATACACGAGAAAGAGCGAGGGAGAAGGTCGCAGCGGACTCTGTTCTCCGAGTTGCCTCATCCCGCCGTAAACTTCTTCACGTCGGATATTCTTTTAGTGAACAAAAAGTTAACTCGTGTCCGACCTTTGTAGGGTTTTGAACGCGAGAGTGATGAATAGAAACGTGTGTGAAGATAACAGTGCATCTGCATCCCCTGCGGCTTTGTGACGAGCAAGAGTAGAGAGTGTGAGAGCACGAAGACAGAGCACAGAAAGCACCTGCCCGGCCGTGGCCCTTACCAGGACGGGGCGAGTGCCAGGCCACTGCGGAAGGGTGGTGGATGGGTGGCGCATGACGTGGTACGAGGTCCTGGAGAGCGCTCCCGCCGCCGGCAGCCTCGAGCAGCCCATGGCCGCCCACCTGGTGCGCTGGTGGCGGACCAAGTTCCGTAATGGTTACAAGCACTTCTCAGGTAAATTATCAACAAGCATTCCAACTTATATTAGTCATCGACCTGTGACAGACCGGGAGACGTCCCGACCAATTAGTTTTCCCAGAGAAACATAAAACCCGAGAACCAATTTGGATGGCCAGTCAGTTCCTAGAAGGAACCAACGTCATCTAGTTTAGAAGTCAAATAAATTAATTTCTAGTAGACGAGTCGCTTCTGTAGAACAACATAATTATAGACTCAAAATAATAGTTTTATTTTTTTTAATTTACAAAGTACCTACCCTCGGTAGAACCTAATCCCTTTTGATAAAATCAACGATAAAGCATTCTAAAAATTCGTTTAGATACCTACCTAGAGTAGGTACCTAATCTTTTCTCAATATTCATAACAACACTCGCCACGAAGAAATGCTGCATTATAATCGCAAACATAAACACCCGATCTATTAACGATATTATGTACGTGAGAATCGATATTAATTCCAGTCTAATACCGACAATTTAATGATGGATCATAAAGTAAACCAGATTACTAGAAAAATAATCTGAATGTACACGGGGCACACTGGCACGGGCACGAAGACGAAGACCGGAGATCTAGGCCGGCTGGCGGTGTTCACTGTTCTCTGTTCACTTCCTGACGTTGCGTTGGTTTACTCGGGGGATTTCATCTGTTCAACTGTTTACCCGACCATTCTCTTTTTATTTGTTTGTCTAACCCACGTTTATCGAACAGGGAATAAAACCAACCAAACTTTGCCACTATTGTGTACAACTCCGTAGTTTTACTGGTCGGCTTGTATTATTTTGTTTATGATTGGAGATGAACCTTGAACGAGATTACCATTAGTCAATCCATTATATTATTATATAGTATATTATTTGAAATTTAAGGAGTTCCTTATATCTGCTCTTGAATTTCCCAAATTGGCCATCACGAGTTGGTTAGATTTGTGCTGTAATTGCTTCTTAACAAGGACGTCTTCGTCATTTTAACGACTCACTGTTTTTGGAATATGATCGGTCCATATTCGTGTCAAACCAAACGGATCTCGTAGTTGCCAGAAATGAATGGAAAGCAATATCCTGATGTGAGATGTGACGACAGCCGCCACTGGCGCCATGTGTGCCATAAACTGCTGGGACATTAATGTTGCATAACCAATCTACAATTATTCATTGTTGGCTTACTTTACTGCGAGAGTTACGCTTCGAATACTTACAATGAAGCCTGAAGACAGTTAATTATCCCCCAGTTGACAAACAATGTACGAGGCACGTGAATATTTATGGGCCCCCTTTGTTCGGCTACAGAATCTAGAAATCTAGACCGACCACGAGAAATTCTATACTTATGCCTAAATTCCTGGTAAAACATGACACGTACCGAGATTCAAGCCTCGAACCTATTGACCCGCAGGCATTTACTGCCTAAAAAAGCGGATATCGTAGGCGAAATAATTATCAGGTTTTCATACAATGCTAGGTACCTACACAGTGCAAACATGTTTTAGAATGGGTTTGCAAACTGTAAACCTAAAACGCGGGGTTTATTCAAACCAAACTCAGAAATTACTTTTTAGGAAGATTCATTTAAGTACATTACACATCGCATAAATCTCGTACGTTCCACGTTTTGATAGAGCACTAAACCCCGTTCTCCTGTCGGGGCACAAAAAACTTTTCGCTCGAGAGATTCCATATAGTTCGAGTGTTGTATTTTTTGTGAAAGGTCGTTATCTTAGTTTCAATCACGGCTTCCAACTTCCAAGTAACATTCCTCGGCGTGGCGGCTCGCAGCAGTTCGCAGCATGAATGACGTTATTTAGGAAATGTTTGATGATTAGCTTTAGCTCGGCGGAGCGCGGCTCTTCTTCTCCATTTCCGAACAAAGATAGCTTTGTTTTATATGTCACAGCGGACTCGACTATTTGTACTCGAGTGGCGGAGGATCTCTGACTCTGTCTCCTCTTCTCTCCTCTCCCTCCTCAGACACGAGAGAATAACACTTCAGAATATATCTCAAGACGAGGTGCTCATTCTCATTGCCATTGCTCCCAGCTCTAGGGAGATATTCGTACTCTGTTCCAGTTCCACTCCGTGCTTATGATCGACATCACATTCATTCAATAAACTAAGGACGGGTTGTTTCAAAATATTTGATGAATTCATCAATTTTTTTGTAACAACCCATCCTTAGCATTGTAAAAAATTAAGACCACCGTGATTCCAAACTTTCTTCGACTTGTAAATCGCTAACTTCTGATGCCCAATGCTAAAAGTAGCAAATTCGAGATAAAACGGACTCGCCATTGGCTGATTTTAAAATAATGATAAAAGTGAGGTTTTCATTGGATTTGCGGGAATGAAAGCACTAGGCCATATACTTTATCTATATCACCCTTGTACACTCTTATTTAAGATTCTGATTACCGAAGTCACCTTCAATTACACATCGAGGAGTTCAGTTGGTTGTTTGCTGCAAACAATAGCAACAGCAACTGAACAGCCAACAGCAACCAACAGCTGGTCCGCGAGGTAAAATGGCGTGTCTGTTGGCTGCTCGAAGCAAAAACAATCATCTGGCTGTCGGCCGACATTTGTTTTGTTCACAAACATCAAAGGTGGTTGGCTCGCCGAGCGTGACCGGAGACCGGAGCCATGCAGCCATGGCCCGAACTAATTGTGAGCTCTTTCCTACCAGTAAGAGAAACGTCGTCATTTTCAAATTTCGTCTTTGGAATGTTTCGTGAGCTAGAATTGTAACGTATCAGAGAAATCTATTTTTAACTTCTTTGAACCTCTTCTTACAAAACATCGCATTTTTCAAAATTGGAATGTTTTGTGAGCTAGGATTGTAACGTATTAGAGACATCTATTTTTTAATTCTTTGAACCTTTTCTTCCAAAACATCGTAATATTCAAATTTCGATTTTGGAATGTTTCAGAGCTGATTGTAACAAATCAGAGATATCTATATATTTTTTAAATTCTTTTATCCCTTTCGGACAATAAGAGGAACATTGTATTATTCAAATACCAATTTCGGAATGTTTCGTGAGTCAGGATTGTAAAAGTAACATCTAAATTTGAATCCGAAACAACGTGGGCGAAGAATTCCCTAAATTAATGAAAGTTGGTATTGGAATGTTAGGTGAGCTAGTAGCTAGGTATATAGGCATGCCGCTGATAGATCCATTTTAAGCTTTTCACCTTTCTCGTAAATAACGCAACAAAAAAGACGGGTTACAACTTACAACTCACAGAGGAGCTCTCAGCGGCTAGACAATAAACAACACTGTTCTCTTATCTGTAATTCATTCAAGAAACAAAATATTGCTTTCAGAATGTATGTGTGTAGGAAAGCGATAAAAATGTTGGAATTTGGTTGGAAAATCAATTATGTATTTCAACAAAGTTTTCACGTCCCAAAATTATCACATTTCTGTTTGAAAGAATACCTAGGCGGGTTAGCGCGTAGTATTAGCGATGTACATTAATATTTATTTCGAAAGTGTTATATAAAAAAAAAATTAATAGGTACCTACCTTACCTGTCAAAAAAAAAAGTTCTTATTCGAACACTCCGCGCACAAATTCCGCGCTCAAGTATTCAGTGAGTTAAAAAAAGATTAAAAATTCAGAAAAAAACATGAAATAAATATTGTTGGGGTATTCAAAATGTTAAAAATTGTAACATAAATATGATGAATGTGAACAGATTTACACACATGCGTGGTTGACTTTTGAGTGAGATCTCTCGTAAACGATTTGTTTTAATTTACTTATAAGATGATCAAAGAAAACTATGATGTAAAAGATAGACATTCTTCAAGGCGGATATATTGGCAGGAAGATACGAAAAGTATGGCGGTAAACATTCATTTGATGGAGGCCGTTTCCAGTAGACAGATAGAACGACAGACGGTATGTGAGATTTTCAAATTTTGCGTTTGAAATAAAATTTTTAACTTTTTCAAAGCGCTAATAAAAAACTTATTTTACGTACGTACGAGTATGTAGCACAAGTCAAATAGTTTTTGTCAAATATTCTAATTTCAAAGTGAAATATAAATCACTAGCTGACTAGCTGAACCGGCCACGCGTTGCTGCGGCTAACGAAACACATCGCCATCTATTGGATGGTTACCCAACCTTTATAACCACCGTCATCTGTTAATTTGCATACAAATCAAATCCACACCTCCCACGAGTATGTAACACAAGTCAAATAGTTTTTGTCAAATATTTTAATTTCAAAGTGAAATATAAATCACTAGCTGACCCGGACACGCGTTGCTGCGGCTAACGAAACACAACGCCATCTATTGTCATCTGTTAATTTGCATACAAATCAAATCCACACCTCCCGCTTGCCAGCCCGCTCTTCTCATATACCTGAACCTTCCTCATGAATCACTCTATCTATTGGTGAAAACCGCCTGAAAATCCGTTCAGTAATTTTTGAGTTTATCGCGAACAGACAGACAGATACGGCGGAGGACTTTAATTTATAATATGTAGAGATAGTGAGGTTATTATAGAGTACTTAGGTACTCTCAGCATTAATTCTATTCTAACCATTTTTTATTTATTTACTCTAACCATTCAAAATCAATACTATATCTACTGATATTTTTTACAGTACTAAGCTTAACAAAGCAGGCGCTGAGGAAAATAATTTCCCTCGTGGTATATCTTTGGGTATGCTGTGAGGAGGGTATTTTTAAGGAGAGGAAGTTCTGAGAAGGATAAAGGTATGGTGGGTGGGTAGGAATCTGGGGGTCATTATATGAAGGAGTGACTGACGTATGAATCCATCCCTCCACTACAGTACAAGATGATGGGTCAAGAGAGTCCGGCTGGAAAGGTCGAAGGGTCTCTCTCATCCACTCCCAATCCGACCCACTACGCAGTGGGTGGACAGGCTTATCCGCCGTCAAAACCTCAAACTTCGGCCACCCCTGCTAAGTTACCAAACGAAGCGAACCACTTGGGGTTATCTATGGCAGAAGTGTTGGTTATCCAATAATTGGTTCCTGGGGCGGCGCTACCCATTCCCGCTTCCCAAATTGATAACTTCTGATTCTGCTTTGACCATCAACATTTTTACTTACAGACAGTTCAGCAATTATCTTTTGACGCGTGTCACAGAGTAAAACTGCCCTCGTGACCTTTTTATAATTACATGTACCTCAAATTTGTAATCTTCTCCGTAATAGTGGATAAACTGTTTTATGGAAAACATTAAGAAATAAATTAATAATATTCCTAAACTCTGACATTTTGCAAATTGGTACCGGCCAGACGGAAAATAATATCTAATAATTATTATTATTTCTGTGTCATTCTGTTGTTCTCTCTAGAGTTTCTATCTCTGCATGCCTAATTATTATAAGTGTCTCGTATTTCTAACATGTAATTTTCTCCTTACCTGTGTATCTGTTTTCTGTAAATGTTGTCCTAATCATGCACGAAGTGGTCGGATAATAACGAATCAAATATCGTGACTCGGAGCACAACTTGTGGCTTGAATTACACAACGTGAAATACACCCACTGAATCGATCACAAGAATGTTCTTACTGAGGATCGTTTCTAAACACGTTCTTGTGGCTTCGCAGTCCCAGAATGGTGTAAGAACTCCATCAAATGCACTAATTAAATAGAGTAGATTTCTGAGAAATTTTCTCATAGTTCTTAGTGAGTATCATTTCTGAACATGATCCCTGTGGCTTGGCAAGTTCTAAGAATAATTATAATATTAATATTTGGACGAATTATATAGCGCCGTTTTTTTATGAAAAGCACCTCAAGGGCGCTGTACAAACTTATAATACATGCTAAAATCTAGAAAAACTACAAGCTAAACAATTAAAAACAACTTATGGCTAAAAATTGCATCCACCGGTTCATTGATCACCGGATACGAAAATATATTTACAATGTTTTAACCAATGAACGCGATGCTGCCTAAAAATGAATGAATACAGGACCATACTTACCTGGGAGGTTGCTTAAAATTAACACGGTTTATTGTCTATTTAAATTTAGATAGATTTAGCACGCAGAAGAAATATTCGTAGGAAACTTAAACCACTGGACTAGGGAAGAATGGAATAGAAGTAGAGATGAAACGATTTAAGCATACAACGTGCAAGAATTCATCAAATTCAGTCGTTGAATATATTACTTTTCAATGTTTTCAAAGTTCTTATTGAGGATCGTTTGTAAACATGTTTCTGTAGCTTCGCAGTTCTCTAGAACGACAGACATACTTGGGAAGTACCTAGGGAGTTGAAGTAGAAGTGAGTAGAGAGTTAGAGAGCAGGGAGGAAAGTGCCGTTAGGATGTGAAGAGAGGAAAGAGAGATGAAAGAGCAGCAGCTGCTTGCTGAGGACGGAAATACGGTCTGTCAACACGACGCCGGCGCCAGGGGATCTACCTGACTAAATATAGCTCCCCAAGTCTCCACCGGCCCACCCATCCACCCATCCGACTATCTAATCAAATCTCATTTTATTGTCACCCGTTCAGATAACGCCGCCGATGGAAATCAGAAACTACACTCTTTTCATTTTATATTATTACAACCAAAATGAACAGCGAAAATGAACGAGATCAGTTACAATTTTGAAAATGACACAAATTTTGTTCCTTGATCCAGAGTTACGCAGGACTCACAGACAACCGAAATTAATGTTTTGTTGATAATTTATGCTGATGCCAATCATAATATATTATGCTGATTCCATTTATTCTATTTCCGCGCTCACTCTCACTTTGTCACCAACTAACAAAAAATCTTATTCAACAGCTTTTTTTTTTTTACTAGCTATCGCAACACCATCGTCTGTTTGACAGCATTAGCTTCTTTCGCATCAATTAATCTCGTATTTGGAGTAGTCATGTAGGTAGTCATCTCTAAACTGACAGTCCGTTTTACTTACATCTGTAAAACTTTTGTGAACCAACGCAACATGGCAAAATTAACGCAAGAATCTCGCAGAGGTTCTTGGGAAAATAAAGCTCGCAATGTCCCAACTTAAGTTTTCCGCACGCTACGACCGACGGCCTTTCAAATAAAATATTATTAAATCTTACTTTTCTAAAAGCGTTCGACCTCCTACACTTTGGAATTAATTTTAACTCCTTTCATTGACAAGAACGAGTATTTTTATTGGAACAAACGATTCATTATTATTATTTGTACCTTGTATCAAATAACGCCGCCTCTCCACTTTGCTCAACCCACGTCAACCGTCCAACAATAAAATATCATAAATCTCATAGATGCGGGTAGGAAGTGGTAGTACCAATTATTACGTGCACACGTGTCTATTGTTCTTGGCTTTAAATGGAACAAACGAACAAACATCAACGATCCCTTTTATAAAGAAACGAAGCGTGGCAAACAAAAGCAATATTGATCAACTCTGGGCAGGTCTGTGATTACAGAAACTAAGAATACAATCTGCTATTATAATACTATTGTTTATTCTATACATATTTTACGTTTTGCTTATGTAGATCTTGTATCTATGTCTATTAAAATAGAACGATTTTAAAAGCATGCTGCAGTGTTTGCGGAACACTCGAATGCTCAAGTCTCCAGTAATCAATTCGCTTAAACTCGAGCGCCCCAAGTTGGCGTTCGGCAAACACCGGCGTTGATAAGGCGATATTGGAATCGGCACTGATTGCTTACGAGCCCTACAATATAATAATAATGTTGTTTTCATGTAAATTGAAGGTACACATTAATAGTTTGAGATGCTTATCTTTTATTCGCGACAACATCTTTAATACGTCATAAGTGCGTTGTTGAATTCCGGCCATGTCCGATTATATCGGCGATACTTTGATACATGGATTACATGACGATGATAAAGCGTGGTCACTTTCTACTGTGCCGTTTGTTTAGAATTTCACACCAAGGGTACTTTACAAAATAACTATGTATATTAACGCCACATGATTATCAACTGCTATAAACCCTTTCACAGCTCGTAACATCTTTAAATATGTAAATACACTTTCAGAATTCCTCATTTGATGTAACATTTCACAAAAATGACGCTGCAGCATTAAGTTGGCCAAGTATTAATAGTAGTTTTCTCGGAATTGTTTTTGTGTTCGGCCTGTCTCAAACGATTTTATTGCGTTTCGTTTTTAAACAATCAAATAGAGAAATAGCTCAACGTTCTTTGGGCGCTGTGGATAAATAACGCGGTGTATTTTTATCCCGCGCCGAGCGCATACCAGTTGCACAAGAGATTCCAGTGGCCGTGCAGTCGGTGGGGTGCAGCCACGGACAGATCTGTACCACGACAAGCAGTGCAGTCGGCAACACTAAGCAACGTTCAGCAACAGAACTGACAGGACACTCGCAGTTAAAGTGTGACAGCGTGTTCTGTTCCTTTGATCTCGGCTTTGTTTCCCCTCCACAATCTCCCTGTCAGCGGCCGTAATCAATCTCTTACCACATCACTACTTTAACTTACCGTTCTCCGTTTCTGCCATTCGCCGTACTCGACGCTGATCCATTTTCAATCGGCGCGATTATCTTTGAGTGGGCACTCGACGGCGAAGATGAAATGGTGGAAATAGTTTTACCGATTATTTTTGTACGTTGATCCAATATGAAGTGCCATTTCCGATAAAGTTTGTAACATAAATAGTAAAATAACCACGTAACACTTAACAGTGGGAAAAGTAACATTTGTTAGTATTATTCCCCTACCTATGTACTATCCCCGCCATAGTTCTGAACGAAAGGAGTGATCAGGGGCCCAGAGCCCAGAGCATAGTGCCGGCGTGGCGTCTCCCCACAATTGTTTCATTGTTATAGTATGTTCTTCATTAGGAACGCGTGACGAACAATTAACAAGACACACCTACCTTCCTACAAGAATATAGAGCGGCACATTGTTTCTAAGATCTAAGCATTCCCGGAACGGTATGAAATCATATCAATTTATATTTACAGCTTTCTTAAATCCTATGCAATTTTATATCTGCTACTGTACCTACTTTATAATATGTAGTGGTTCTTGGGGCTTACTATTTATAAAAGGCCCTATTCACCCCCAGATTTGCAGGACAGCATGCTTGGTTTGCAATGAGTAGGCAAAACTGCCAGCCGAATTGTTATTAGTTATTATTCATTTTATTGTAATACTCGTAACTTGTTATAATAATTTTCGAAGGTTATCTTCATAAATCCATCAATGTAATATATCTAAAAGAAGATAATACTAATAAATCTGAACGAAATATGAAAACGAACAGACACAGACAAATAAAATGATAATATTGTTAATTCTAAATTTGAAATATGAGATCGATAAAAATGACTTAAAATAAATAGGTCCCAATGGCCGAGTTAGGGTTAGACAAGAGATCATGGTTTCGAGTTTCGATTCCCAGTTGCGACCGTTACCTTTTTATTTTTCTAAGTCCTCTTCTTTTCCATATTACATTTAAATTTGTTAGTATTTCTTCTTGATATACATATTAATATTCCCTTCTTTCGGGCCGTGAGAATAATAATAATTCTGTTGGCTGTTCAACTTCATGCTGTCCTACAAGTTGTTCTGCAAATCGGAAAGTGAGTAGGGCCTATGAAGATCGCTAGATCTTGCCTTTTAATTTCTGGCGTCGAAGTGAGAGGACCATCAAAAGAAATTTGTTCCTCGCAAATAAATACCGCCGCGCGGAGACAACAATAAACGCTTGTGTATCGGCGCTTCCTTTGATGTTTCATCATCTCTGATATCTGCTTCATGGCTGGTGGCTGCCGGCTCCGGCTCCGGCCGTCACACGGCCCCGGCCTTAGGAGCTTTCCGCCGGCTGCTATGGTATGGACCGTGGACCGCGGCTTCCCAACATTCACAATCTCTTATTAATCTTATCCTTCGGTCTCGCCTCTTCGGGTCATAGGTTGATGTCAAGTAAGTGGCAACAACAAAAATAAGCAAAAAAATATTCATGTATCGTTTCATTCATTTATTTATTTACTGGTTTATCGAACAGTGATGAGCAACGAACGTACCTGCGGACCACGAGCCCATTTTGTACTATCCACTTGGCTAAAATATCAAAAAATTTGCTTAAAAAATATTCAATGGTTTCTATTATGTTTGGCAAAAGAGGTTTAGCGGAAAACTTGTTAACAAAAGTATTTCTTCAAAATTTTGAATCAAGTCATTCAAAATTGCAATTACGTAATATTAAAGTTCTTTAATATTTCAAAATGATAAATTTGAAATATTTATTGGTTTGGCCGTGGAGATATAAAATTTTCGTCTGTGGCGATTTCTTTTTTGTATTCTGTAATTGTTTTATTAAAAAAATATCATTTTAGAAAATATAACTAATTAGATTTGCGACACCGCCGACTGTAAATTTAACAATGTCTAGCTGAAGGTAGGTACTCTATCTCCAGAAGCCCGCGAACAAATTGAAAATGGATAAATTGGTCGTCCGGTTAAAAATGTTGATCATCACTGCTATGGAAGTGTTTTCTCGACACGCATCGTTGTTTCGATTTATATGACTACTTTGAAACGGGTTTTTTATACAGTGTTTTTTGTATTTGAGAACCGCTGCCTACCTAGAACAACTCCTTTGATGTAAGAGTATCAAAGGAACGCCTCTTGTATTCGCAATGAGGCTCTCTAAAATCCCCATTGTACGCTGCTATATACATATATTAACGATTGTGTCGTGAAAAATATCTCTCCCTTTGTGGAACTGATACAAAGTTATGCGGCACGGCTGAATGGCCGTAACAGTGATACATGTGCTTTGAGAGTTTGGTGTTTTGCTTCATAAAAGAACTGCGCTCCGTGACATTGCCCATTGTGATCGCGAGCTTTTGAATCGTATATCCACAGGGTAAAAGTAGGAAGTCCCCGGTCCCTACACCAAACTCAAACAATCTCCCCGTTACTGATAGTCCCCAGCCAAGGGCGGAGTCACAAGCGAAATTGAAAATTCTCAATATTCGAGTCGGCCGTTTCGTAATGTTCGACCACATTCCGACAAGAGAAAACTATGCGTAGATTGTGTAGATTTTGTGCTCCAAACCTGTTCAAATGGCGAGTTCGGGTGACTCATTAAAATAATATTTAGTTCATCAGCAATACAATGTCGCCACTGAAATACAATACGCTCGGAGTTGTTTTTCATCTGACCGCAGTTCAATGAAATGTAATTCGAGACAGGTATTACATCACGGTCTAGTTATAAATTATATACACCTGGTTTTGAATGAGAAAAACATGTTACATACTCACCTCTTACTTGATAACTTCTTGATTGGATCCTCCGTGTCACAATCACAAGATTTTCATTAAAAATACCGTAATACATCTATCATCATGATAGATTTGGGATAATACTGATAATGCTAAAGTTATGTTGAGAGTTCGAAAGCTGGCGGCGCGACGTCCCGCAAGGATCGGTAGCGGGGACAGTAGTATTGTGTCGATTGATTTCTGAGTCATGCACACATTTTGTTTTTATAATAATATGCAAATATATAGTAAGCACGCGCGCCAGAGTAGTGGAACGGTATCTCACAACTTGTTTAAATAAAAATAACGCTTATTGGATAATCTAATCGCGTGTGGGGGGTAGTACCTACCCGAGTCAATAAGCATTGTTTACAAGCCGTATAAATATTTGGATGTATTACGGCGTAATCCGGTTATATAGCCGTTCTAACTTACTCTTACTCTAATCGGCCGTTTATGAATGTGTATTATAACACTTTTAGGAAATTTTGTTGGCATTTCTTTAGTAAAATGATTATATCTGTCTATGTTTACGGCATAGTAAAATGTATTACATCCGTAAATAGACAATATTGTAGTTTGAAATGTGTTGCATTTCTAACTTACTCATATTCATATTGAGCACAAAAGTTTTCTTATTTATTCGCGTAGTATCTTATTAAAAAATTTAATTAAAAATGTATGATACACAAAGCTCTGCATCAGCCCCAGAGCTGGATGGCTTAGAAAGAAAATTAAAAAACAACACCTTTATGGCATGTTAAATGAAGGAACTTTATTTTATAACGCGGGAATAATTCATTCTTGGCTTTAAAAGGGGAAGAAATCTCTACCGACCCGTATTATGCGAATAAAAGAAGCGAAGAAAACTTTGTAACCATATTTTATTATTTTTATTTTGAATTTAATGAAATCAAATTTGATAATGTTATTATTAAGTTCTGAAAGTATTTTAGTTATTGTAATTATTGTTGACACAGTTTAAAATTGGCCCTGTAAGCCGAAAAAGCTGTCACAATCATAAAAAATAAAAACGAAAAGACTTTCTGAACTTAATAATATAATAACATTTTTAAATTTAATTTAAATGAAATTTAAAAAAAAAACAGATTTTGCAATTCACACGCGTTAGAAGCGAAACCTTCAGAAAACTAATGTAGACAAAAGTGGTGAGGCTACGAAGCACCGCACAAAGAGGAGACCGATTATACTATCTCATTCTCTGGCAGGATAAAATCCTATAAATGTACGTGTTTGTCTCTTTTTATTGTCGCTATTTTTCGTTTCATCGAGTTTCAAATCACAACGGTTCTAAAGAAGTTTTCACTTCAAATATTAAATGGAGTTCTACGAATTAAAAAAAATATATATATATGTATATAGAAAATATTAAGCTTATTATAGGTGCGTAATAATTATTAGTAGACGTGTAGGTAATCAATTTCTCTTCTCTTGTGTTTTCCTGAGCCTATAGAATATTAATTTGTGTTGTTGCATTATCCACACTAAAAATATAGGTACTTACTATTACTTGATGGGCTCTGTTAACAAATAGTGTATTTTTAATCAAAACCTACCTGTGAATAACGGATCGAAAATGTTGTTTATTGCGCAACCTGGCAACATCAGCCGCGTTCGATGTTTGAAAAGTTCATCCGGTCACTAGAGACGTGCGTAACAACCCGCCAACCGACCAAGCAACAAAACAGCCCGCTTATTCTCTCTGTCCAAAGCCGGCCGACAATAATAATAATACCATCTACAATCGAGAAGTTTATTTTTTATTCTTTGCCGTGGTGGAAATAATTTATATGATTATGTGCATGTTGAATGAACCATCGCGGCGCGCATGATCAGGGAAGCTTTCCCGCCAGTTCCGTCTTCCTTAGGGAACCCAAGTAAGCGGAATTAATAACTATCAGTGCGTAGGTAGGTACTTTTTGAAAAGAACCCTTAGTAAGCTGACTTCTTATACCCTTTTCATCAATTATTTTCATATCATTTCACAATTCGTTTTAATAATCGATCAAAAAGTTTGATTATCATTGCAATTAGAATTGTTTTGAAGTCCAGACTGGTAAATGACTACATTGTCTATGATTCTAATTTCATTTAATGTGCACGATGTTTTTTACAGTATTACCCGTCCATAAAAAGCTCATTTAAAACGAATGATTCAGCCGCGCAGATGCAATCCCACCAACAAATCATCAATTTAACACACTCGAAATATCAAAGCACAAAAAATCACACCACATCAAACGGGGCCGCCTTGCGATTTTTTGCGCCGCGAGTTTATACGATATTCTCACTACTGCACTACCACGACCATTATACATAAATATGTATGTGTACATTATTATATACACATGTGTGTACATACATATTGTATATATACATATAAAGATTGTATTATCCACGTAGTTTTATTTAACTATTCCTTCTCCTGCGAATCAGTTTCTTTTTCATCGAATTTTGTTTTATGTTGTGGAAAAGTCTTTTCATCTCTGTTATTGAAGAAAGGACATTGGAAAGGACAAACCTTTTCATTTCTGTTATTGAAGAAAATGACATTGGAAAGGACAAGCCTTTTAATTTCTGTTATTGAAGAAAATAACGCTGGAAAGGACAAGTCTTTTCATCTCTAATATTGAAGAAAATTATATTGGAAAGAACGAGCCTTTTCATCGCTGTTATTGAAGAAAATGGCATTGGAAATGAATATTATTTTTTTTTTATTTATTTATTTTTTTTTTAATTAGGTTTGTCAACAGTGATTTACATGAAAGCTTTCACAGATACAATTACACTGAACCATGGTTGATGCTATCACTAATTAAAGACAAACACAACATTGATAACATAATACTTACATATATATACAATCATTCACACACACACATACCATATATTACAAAATTTTGAAACAAGTTTTTAGAACAATAATATTATAATATAAGTTTAAAGGTGTAGTTTATAAGTTTATATAAAAATATACAAAGGAGCTTTAAATCTTGTTAATAGATGATTTGAAGTTGGCCAATGTTGACATTGTCAAATTAATTGAATGTTTTTTATAAGCCTCATTAAAATTACGGCACATTCTTGATAAAGCTGAGTCATACCCCAGCTTAGTTCGATATTTTTTAATATTTAACGGAACATGATTTACAAGTCGTGAACCAATTCTAGGAACATTGAACCTGATTTGATGAAGTAGAAAAGGGCAGTTTATATTATATTACTGACTATCATTGTTCAAGGCAACACAATGTGTATTTATATAGACGGCCTTCGCGGTCGAGGAGTAAGGCTTTCGACTCGCAATCCGAAGGTCGCGGGATCGAATCCCGGCGTGCGCAAATAAATTTTATTTTTGTTATTTCACAATTATTTAATTAAAAATTATACATGGTATGCGTCACGCTCCAGAGTGGAAGATACTCTTATGAGCGTAATACACGAGCCCGATTTTCAGCCCGATTCTAATTAGAGACAAAAGTCAACATTTTTCGCTTTACGCGATCGCTGTTTTCAACTCTATTTTCATACCTACGATTTCAGTAGGCATCACAACAAACAGTATGGTTCATGTGTTGTTTGCAGTGATGACAATTGAAATCCTAAATATGCAAAATAGAGGTGAAAATAGCGATCGCGCAAATCGAAAAATGTTGACTTTTGTCTCCAATTGGAAACGGGCTGAAAATCGGGCTCGTGTATTACGCTCTTTAGTATCGCCCTGGTATAAGACCATCATTCAGAATTGAAACGTTGCAACGTTGCTTGAAATGGCTTTAGCTGTGTTTGGTGACCAGGTCTGAATAGCCAGGGACTTCCCCATGTTCCTCCTCCCCATCTACTTCTCCTCCTCACTTCCTTCAGCATCACAACATACCACAATATTGGGGATGCCATAATTCCACTGGTTTTCAGTCGGGGGCAGTTGGGATTCTTGTTCGGTATTCGCATACGACAAATATAAAATACAATTTGTCATTCACAAATACATATACACATAAAAAAACGTAAGATAGACATATGTATAATAATAGGAAGGAATGAAAAAAGGGGTAACAAACTCCATATTTTCAAAATAATTAATTTTCATATTTTGTTCTTATCAGGTCGCCAAAAATGGGTAGGAACTCACAAATCTTTTTTTTATCTTAAGAATAGGAAATATTATTTGTTCTTACCTCTGGGCATTTTTAAAAATTAGTTACGTATCTTTCTCCAGTACCTACATGCAAGTCGGTATTGTTTTTTTTTTCTTCCACACTTTTTTACGTTTTTACAACCGCACGACACGTGGGTATGGCGCGCGTGACTGAGGCGCTCGTGCCGTCCCTCTCTGGCATGCAAATGAAAGCGTAATGGCGCCCGCGGAGGGAATGAACCTTGGCGCGTTGTTGCCGCGGCCGCGACCTTGGCGGAGGAGCAACGCGGCCGGGGCTGGCGGTGCTAGCTGCGTCTCTGCTCCGTGACTCAAACGGCTCACTCACCATACGATTTGTAGTACTGCATGCAGGGTCTCTGCAAATTGCAACACCTGTAGGCAAAACCGCCAGCCGAATTATTATTATTCCTATCGTCTTGCTGTTGGAATAATAATAATAAATTCGGTTGGCGGTTCAGCATGCCGTATTGCAACGCAGTACTGCAAATCGGATAGTGAGTAGACCCTACGATGGTACTTACCTGCAGATACTATTGGGAGTGATGATGTTAGAGATGGACTAAACTGTAGTAATGACTATAATGAGTAATGTAATAATGTATCATGGTTTTTTAAGCGAAAACATTTTTAGCATCATTGTGATTTGAAACTCAATGAAACGAAAAATAGCGAAACTAAAAAGAGGCGAACACATGCGAGTACATCTATAGGATTTAGCCTGCGATAAAATGAGATACATAATATATTCGGTCTCCTCTTAGTGCGGTGCTTCGAAGGCTATCGGTCTCCTCTTCGTGTGGTGCTTCGTAGCCTTCCCACTCTTGTCTACAGTTTATTAATATTTTTATGTGAATATCTCACTAACTAACTGCTCCGACCGTCTGAAACCAGTGAGACTATGTCATCTCCAATTGGGATATGTTGTGATACTGAAGATAGTGGGGTGGGGAAGAGAAGGTGGGAAAGTATCTGGCTATTGACATCTGGTCACCAAACACAGAAAAAGCCATTTCAAGCAACTTTTCTTGTTATTTTTTTATTAAATAATGTTCTGAAATATTGCAAATTAATCAAATAAATGTAATTGTCCACGCCAGGATTTGAGCCCGCGACCTCCGAATTGCTAGTAGGTGGAATGGGTTTCTCTAGTTTCTGGTATTGCAAAGGGCTTATGAAAAAATGTGTAACCCTTTTGGAAAATGTCACCCTCGTGGAAAATAAAATGAAAAACAGAGGTATCCTAAGTGCACTTGTGCGTGGAAGGTCATTTTAAGAAAGGAGTTAGTAAGCCTGTTTGTCTTGGGTAAGCCCATATATTAGGAGGGTGGAAGACAGAAACAGGCAATGGGTGCTTTTATAATTCCCACGGTTACGGCACGGCAACGACACAAAAAAGGCAATAAACATACGTTCCTCATCACAGTAATGCCGCACATCTTTCTTGCACACTAAATAATAATGACACAAACTAGTTTGTTAGAAAGAAGCGCAGCATTATTGGGAAAGATAACGTACGTTTTGTGTTTTTTTGTACCGCTGCCGTGCCGTAACCGTGATAATTATAAAAGCGCACCTTGGCTGCTTGTATAATTTCCAGGGCAACGGCACGCACATCATTTCTTTCATACGAGTGAGGGAGATGTAAGAAAATTATTGTTTGTCTCGTCGTTTCTACTATTATTTAGTGTATAAGAATGAGGTGCAGCATTGGTTCCATGATAATTCAAAAAAGTGGCATTTAAACACTCGAAAATTAATTAAAAGTGATGCCCATAAAAATTGATAAAAAAAAAACCCATAACCTAACCTGACGTAACATATTTAACAAGTTTTTTTCATCACTTTTAATGACTTTTCAAAGGAGTGATGAAGTTGCATATTGTTGAGTTGTCCGGTCACCATTTTTTTCATCTAGCTGTTGAATACAACCGACCAATGTGTACCATATAGAAATATCTAAGTATCAGAAATCATTGAAACAAAATCGTTATCAAATATGGGAAAATAATGTAAGATTGAAACCGTTTTGCGTGTTCTAAAATAAGCCGATGAACACTGACGAAGAAGATATTGTTATTTTAATATGATTATCGATTTCCCCGTAACATGTATCCAACTAATTAACGGTCTGTGACGGTAATTTTTGAACTTTGAATGGACTTTAACGTAAATACGAACGTGGTTAAGTATTCCACTTAAATGGGTAAGAGTTCATTTTTGTCTCGCTTGGAACAAAAATACCCGAGACCGGCGAGGAAGTCACGTCCGCGTACTTAGTGTTCAACTCGGGGACTGAACTCTTCCTTTATTTTTTCTATGCTCACCCAATTACGAGCCATTTCTTCTTCAAAAGTTGTTTTCGACAAATAGAATGTAACGTTTACTGTTGTTTCTTTATCTCTCCAACCTCCTTGTTCTTCTGATGCCCTGTCCTATCGGAGATTTGCTATGATCAGGGGAATCTTTAGACAGCATCCAAGCCACGAATTGTGGCGTATCTTAAAGTGACAAACAATTTTTCGTGAAGGATACACAATATAGGAGTTTTCTTGTCGTAAGAAGTTTTCTAATAATCAAGTAAAAGTTTCCCTTTGTACCTACGTAGGTACTATCTGTCCATGGTATTTTGATAATGCACCTGTTTCAATATCAACATTTCAAAGTCTTCTATCTTTATACTTACTTTTTTTGATGTCCATATTATAATATCTCGTCATTAACTCATTCGCTATCTGCTTGGTATTCTGCTATCTCGTGTGTGGTAAAACTATTGAATAAATAAAAAATACTCTTTTCTATGTGTAAAACTTTGCATGACCGTGTCAATCATGAGATCCGGGAAGAATGCAAGGCTGATGTAAGTGTATGGTTAAGTTTAAGAAATGTAAGCTTAGATGGTTTGGGCGTGCGGAGCTAATCTACGAAGAAATTAGTGTAAGGGGAATATATGTCGCGGGAGTTAATGTTAGAAGAAGCAGGGGATGCCCGAGGGAGACACGGCAAGATCAAGTGAAGCAAATACTCAGTCGGATAATGTAAAAGTTAGAATAACATAAGAGTAAGTAAAAGTCGATATACGAGTATGAATGAAGAAAGTAGTGAGTGTTGGTCTATCCTCTCTGCCTACCCTGGTGTCGTGATAGCTAGTTACCCATTCACCTCTGTCCTGGCACGCACTCCTTGCTTCATTCATATTCATTATTATTCGTACTCCCGCCATGAGCCATGACCCGACTCGAGAGTATGATTCACCCGATAGCGCCATGTCTTCTTGACTTATTCCATTCACTCGCGAATCATATATTCTCCTGACACTCCTTTCACCGTCCATCAGATCTACGTGTCTAAGCGTCCCTTCAGTCATAGATCGTTTTACGTACGGAGATCTCATTTCTACTTACACAGTCAATCTATTTTCATCCTTCCTCTGCCAATTCTATCCCTCGCTTCAGTTCATAGGCTGCTGGCTTTGCTTCCTTCTCTTGACAACTACCTATTTTTAGGGACTACTGCTTTCAATCTTCCATTGAGTGTATGACCAAATAATACTCTGAATTCATTACCCTTAAACTAGGAACTAACATGAAAATGTTTCCCTGAGTTTAATTAATCATTTTCTTTAAAATCAACCTAACTACCTGCATTACGATACATTAAATTGTTACATCGCCAATCTAACTTAAAGCTCTCTAATTAAAGGTTGAATAAAATATGTAAATCATGTACCAAATATTGCAACATCTGTTATAGATTGAAGATATTATGTATAAGGCCGGATAAAAAAATAAATCTGCTTTCTCAAATTAGAACGAATCGGGAGCATTACGTGTAAACTACGTTGAAGCAAGAACCAACTTTTCTGCGTGCGAACTGTGCCTAAATTTCCCTAAATAAACAATAACAGTGTTAATCTCTAGTGACCTCCCAGGTAAGTATGGTCCTGTATATATTTTCTGCCTGTACAGTACATTTTTATAGCAGCATCGCGTTCATTGGTCAAATCATTGTACATATATAGTTTCGTATCGGTGATCGATGAACCGGTGGATGCAATTTTTAGCCATAAGTTGTCATAGTGTTTTGTCTAGTTTATAATTAGAAGTAAGATAGAAATGTATTGTAAGTTTGTACAGCGCCCTTGAGGTGATTTTTCACATAAACGGCGCTATACACGTCATCCAAATATTATTAATATTATTATTAACTTTAGATTAATGTAGGTGTCACACAGCTATAAAAGATCATCGCCCGCACAATATCGCTCGCCGTACAATCCCATACAGACCTGTCACACCTAAGCAGATGTTATACGCTCAAAGTTATACGCCGAAACCGCTGCTGACTCGATATCATAAAAGTTATGCGACTCCCTCTCCGCCGAAAACAGGAGAGAGAGTCATTTTAATTACGGAGCTGCGTAAACGCGCGGATGAGAGCTGTCAAGATGACAGCTCTCAGATTGGGGGGGGGGGGGGGGCAGCAAAATCTCACGTTACTTGAAAGGAATATACGAAGTGGCCCAAATTTATCTCACCAAGGGGGGAGGGTGGTTGGATTGGAAAAAAAAAGTGCTCACGTAATTAATGTATGCCCCCTAAGAAGAATTATTTTATAGCGTACTCTGTCGGTGCAACACATAAGACCTTACCTTAAAGTGGTACTAGGTATTTCGACTCGGTTAACCGTATCAATTATTCAAAGATAGCGGCCTTATAATATTATTTAAATGACACTAAACACGATCCGACTTGTCAAACAGAGAATATTTGCATAAGAAATCAGATTTAGATAGTGAGAGAGTATAACGACAAACGAATCAGAGTTGTACTCCTTTCCCTCTTAATGAATGTTGAAGTGGATTGTTGGATTTAAAATGAAACATGAATGATTTGAAAACACGGTTCAATGCAAAGAGAGGAACAAATAATTGAAACATCAAACCCGACTATTTGAGTAAAATTCGAACCCGGAATTCAAACCCTTTACAAAATCATATTACGTTTTTTATATGAGTTATTAGGTGTTTTATAGGTGAAATTGTTTCACAAATTATGTATAGGTGGAGCAAACATTTTTCATTTGATAAAAAGAGAAAATTGTGCAAAAATAATAATGCCACTGAGCAATGATTATTAGAGGTTTATTTTGCCTGTTTGCAAATCTAAATATGTATATAAAAATCAAAATATGCTTGCTTATAAATATTTATATGAGTAGGTACATGAGTTGTCTATGTAAGCATAGGAAACGTTTGAATCTTTCAAAATACCCCTTTTCCACCCCCGCGAAGGTTTGTGGATTATTACAACCACATGACAATACATCTGAAAAGTTTTTTAACCATTACAAAAACTCTTGCGCGAAACTGTCAAAAAATGTCACAATTTGAAAATGACATTTTGCAAAACAATGATTGTTCAAGTAAAATTTAATTATCGAAACTCTTTAAATTAATGAATTTATTTGAAATACCTACTCTGTACATATACATGATACTAAATACATATTTTGAATCGAATCGAGAATTATAGATATTTTAAATAGGTACCTATGTTAGGTACCAAATTTGATTGATCGATTTTGGAAATAAACTCTTTAAGTACTTAAATGAAATTTTCACCAACAGTTGGTTTTCGGTGTATTTACACATGACAGAATTGAATTAATTTGTTTTATTTATAAATCTAATAATATTCGGGAACGCGCGAGGGGTAGGGGACATGGGAGGGGAAGGGGACATGGGAAAAGGTACGCAGGGAGAAACAATTTGTTTATTAGTGGCACAACGCGTGCCCGGAACTCGCTAGTAATAATAATATAAATTTCATACTTTCCTTTTTTGTGTTTTTTTAAATCATAGCTAAGGCTACTCCTAGACAGCAGATTACTCGTATTTGTTGGAATGGTACCAGAAATTTGTTTTAATTGAAGCCTATTCTTTCTTTAAAGCCTTTAAAGCCCATAATACACGACATCTTTTTTCAGGCCGATTCCAATTAGAGACAAAAGTCAATATTTTTCGCTTTACGCGATCGCTATTTTCATCTCTATTTTCATACCTACGATTTAAGTTGGCATCACAACAAACAGTATGGTTCATGTGTTGTTTGCAGTGATGACAATTGAAATCATAGATATGAAAATAGAGTTAAAAATAGCGATCGCGTAAAGCGAAAAATGTTAACTTTTGTCTCCAATTGGAATCGGGCTGAAAAAAGATGTCGTGTATAACAGCAATTATTCTGTGGTTCCACAAGTATTTGCTGGTGTTTTTGCTTTCTTCCTACCACGCGTAATCATAATCATCAATATTGGATACTGTTCTTTGCCTTTCAGACATTGTATTTTTCCTAGTACCTAGGACTGAGCATTTTTAACTTATAACTTTGTTGAAATGAAATTAATTCTTATTTGTTTACTACGCATTTAAATTGCAGATTTGGTGTATAATTTCGTTTTCTTATGCCATTGACTCATGAACATGAATTTTAAGCACATATTTATTGAAATATTTCTCGTAAACATTTTACCGCGGCGTCTATCTCGTCAGTCATCGTCCATTTTTTGTCGAAGAAAGGTAACTTAATCGATAGAGCCCGCCACAAATACATAATAATATGCTAATATCCTCTCAGTTATCATCGCCATTAAGATTTAATTAATGTAAACGATCGGTTAATTTTTCCCCATTTCTGGTAATCAATATGACAATAAATTATATACAACGACTGGCGGCAAGTATGTGTACAGATTGCAGATTGTATAATATTCATTATCGATAATAAATACACAGTCCACACACTTGCGTGTATATAATATACATTTGTTATATTATAAATAAGCAGTCTATACGATACTGTATCTGTCTGTTGTTGTTTTGAGACGCACAGGAAGACAGACTTGTCTCACCTGTAGAGATCTATAGTACAGCCCCATCGGTTGAAACTTTTGTTTACCGTTAACAAAACATACAAGGATTATAAGATGTTACGATTGGTTATTCTTGAAGTCAAAAGTAAATATATTTAGTTTATCACAAATATTGTTATACATCTAATTTAACTTCGTAATAATAATAATTTATTAAACATGCTTTCAACGCAGAGGAAACTATAAAGCGTATGAGGGGTGGCCAAAATAATAAACACAATATCGCGTAAAGGCATAACACCGATAGCTTCGCTTTAACCTATCCTTTCTCACAAACAACGCTTGTAGCGCATTAAAACGGAGTTCTAAGCAACAGGATCATATTATTTGACTATTCTCTATCAATAACATTGATAGCATTTTCACAAACGTTATGTTAAAACAATGCCGCTTTTTTCACACGTAAATATTGTAAATGATCACTGCATCACCTATCGCCTAATGTATTCTTTCATTAACAATCCCGCAACGGGCAACCAGTTACGCGGACGTTAAAAAAATAACAACGAACGCTGGTCGAGAGATTTCGTTTGATTTTGTCATTTTTTGGGTTCCGGGCCGACCCGTCCCACATCGATCATCCGAGTTTCCGTTCAGGGGATGATGATCGCATCACATTAGCTTCTGTTGTGCTAGGATTATGCTACGCCGAAGGTAGCGAGCACTGCACGTCCCATAAGCCCCGGCCCGGCTGCACAGGGTCCAGCACTCGAGGCAGCTGCCACCGGGCAGTAGGCAGGTAACACCTCGCGTGTGCCCTTTCTACCCTCGCCCCCGCGGTGGACCGCAGATCATCAGCCCTTGTTCCTCTGGGCAACGCTTTATCCTCCCAATAGTCAGAGTGTCCCTGGCCGGGCCCATATACCTGTTTTTCCTTTTTGTGGCGGCTTCGACAATGGCGGCTGGCAGCTGCCCCGAGCCCCAAAAAAGACAACACGGAGAGTGCTGATTGCCGTGCCATTTACAGAGATAATTATTTTTTGGAAGAGCCGCGCCGCGCCTCGCTAAACCGGGAGATAAATGAAACGCCAACTGCAAGAAATGCTTTTTTTATTCCTTCCTTTTGTACGACATTCACTCAAGAGTCCTAATTCTTCATCGCGTCGCTCCTGGCCGCGGGAGGCGCGCCCAGAGGCATTGTCTGAGGCCTTACAGATATTACTGCTAATTTGCTCGAATGCATTGTATGCTGAAAAATACCTTACTCGTGATTAAACCCCCACTCCGTATTTCCATACTTCCCAAACCTTTCTCGGTGTATAGGTACTAGCGGCCAACAGATGTGTTGGAGATGTTATGTTATTGAGCTGCGTTTTAGCGTCTGCATTAAATATTTTATCGAACATTTGATAAAATCTCATCAGCGCACTGTGATTCCGACATCGACCCGACCTGACAAAAGAAATTTGAATTTACTCTCTGACACCTCAGAGTCATAACATTTTCAACAAAATACCGAACATTTTATTTGTTTGTTCAGTATATTTTAGTGTCTACCCCACCTCGGTTCAATTGGGAGTATACTGTAAAATATCCAGCTCCACGCGGCTTCGGCACACGTGACATCACTAGTCACTAGTCATGGCACACGAGCCTGGGGTCTGGGGCTGGAAAGTGAAGTATTGTGTTGCCGAACCGCTTTTACAAATAATCTAGCAGAGCACAACCCCCCACCCCCGACTATTATTGACGACTTGTACTATTTGTCGCCCGCCCTTAGTCGAAAGTAAGGCCGATACCGCACTAATTTTTATATTAGTCTCATTCTTCAGCTTCTCAAAATTACGTCGAATTGTTCATAAAAATCGTTTACATCTTCCCAGGTAAGTGCAACAGTTTGTGTATTATAAACCCAAGAGTATGAATTAGTTCCATGTTCCATGGTATAAAATAAACCATGGTGTTCACACGAAGCCTGTTGTGATAACTGATATTTTTGACCGATGTTTTATGACCGATTTTGACTGATATTTTATGACCGATATTTTTTGTTGTTTGACATTTAATCGTCAACACCATTTCTCTATTCTCCATTACAAGTTTAAATATTTAATTAAATAGGAATATAATAATCGGTGGTGGGTGCGGCCAGCCCTAGCCGGCCCGTCCTCTGATGTGTTCCTGGAACTAGGGTCCATCCAAATGAGCCCATGAACTAGAATAGCTCCATCCCTCTCCGACACACGCGACTTCTTATCTCGTTTCTCCGATTGTGTTTCTCCTTTTTTGTTGTAAACTGTTATACAATAACATTCGGGGCCAGATTTCTTCTCGGAAAATAATAATAAAAATGTGGTAATGTGTGTCCCGATGCGTGCTTTTTGTCGGCTGGCGTTTTTGCATTCATGTGCCGGAATCCAACTCCAAAATCATGCCCAACCAAATCCAGCTGTCAATCTTGTATAAAACTACCTAAAAGTTCTCTAGTATGATCACATATTTAGGATGCTGTGTTATTCCGTAATTCGACTTATTACCATGTGCATTCCTCTGGAACGTAATCCCAAGATCATGCCCAACCTGGCACAACTGTCAATCTCTGTATCGGCCCTCCATAGTAGTGACCAAATTCTTGAAAACGAATTGCGAAATATAAATTTTATCAACGATTTAAACCAAAAATTGAAAAAATTCTAAAAAAGCAGCAAACATTTTTCTGTCGATTTGTTCCTATGTATTTATTTATTGTTATCAAGTTTATTTTGTAGAACTCCATTTTAATTTTTATTTAATAATAATAATAATAATTGGATAATTTATAGAGCGCCGTTTTTGTGAAAAATCACCTCAAGGGCGCTGTACAATTTATTCATAATTCTTAGGTTCTATCTAATTTTAATATTTACAAATGGATACAGAAACATACTTACCTGCAGGTCACTTCCGATAAACACTTTAATTAGAAAGTTTGTGCTTGGAAAATATACGGCTTTGCACGCGGAGGGTATTATATTTAAAACACTGGACATTGCATTGCTACCCCCATCACTATAAGTATTACATTTTAAAAGATTAGTGGCAAAAGTGGAGTTGATAATATCAAAATATGTATTTTAAAAGACTGGAGAATTTAGGACTCTTTAGGGCTGGAGAATGTTACTGAAATGACTTTTAAAAACGCTTACAAATAGTTATTTTTTACTCTTTTTTTTTTCTCTACATTTTTAGGTTAGTTATTTACAGTGTCGCGGGCATTGAATGTGAAGGTGAAAGAATTTGAGTTTATGGATACGACTGTCTGAAAAGATGGGTTTTAAGTTTAGCTCTAAATTCTGCCGAGTCTGTGATCGTTTTTAAGTCATGTGGCAGTCCATTCCAGGCTTTAGGTCCCGACACTCCGAAAGCGCGCTCACCGAACTTAGTATCTGGTGTGCGCTTTGGTTCCTTTAACCTTCCAACAGCTGATGACGCTGCTGACCTTAGGGTTGACTGTCGAGAATTTGAATTTTCTGGAATACACAATTCCGATAAGTATGCCGGAGCCATTCCGTTAAGGGACTTAAATACCATCCAGCAGAGCTTGAACTGGATTCTTTCAGGACATTTGAGCCAGTGAAGATTTTTGAGATGCTCTGAAATATGGGAATATTTAGATACGCCGGTGATAAGTCTTGCCGCAGCGTTGAAAACGGGTTGAAAACTTATATATTCAATAATTTTATTATTTAATTAATAAAAAACAATTTATTTATAAACAAGTTCTGCTGATTATTACGCGTAATAATAATTACTAGCAGAACTTGTTTATAAATAAACTGTTTTTTATTAATTTAATAATAAAATTATTGAATATATAAAATAAATAAAAAAAAAATAAAAAATCAAAATAAAAAATCAAAATAAAAAATAAAAATTTGTTCCTATGTACTTATTTATTCATTTTTATTTGCTAATTACCTTTTAATGGTCATCGTGTTTCCGGGTACCTCGGAGAGCCGGCTGAATTAGGACGGTCATTATAAGGTGTTTAGCGAATATACATATATGGTAAATTAAAACATGGAAATCGATAGAAGAATGTAATTACGTTAGGTCAGCAGGGGGATTTTTTAGAATTGAAGCCGTTGAGCATTACCTAGAAGTATTTAACTTGTATGAACACAGATCTAAGATGCCGCCTTATTCTGTAATTCGACCTATCAACGTGAGTATAATTGTGCGGGAGTCATTGATGTACTGGATTATAATTTATTTCCAAATCTTGCCCAACTAAAAGCTAGTTAATTTTCACAGATCTCTTCTTTTGCCACTTACCAAGAAATAATATTTTTTTTGAGGCCGATAGTAGAACAGATATTATTTAGACTTGTTCTGTAATTCGACTTATTTCCATGTACAATGTACGCTTCGGTGAGTTATGTCAAAAGTGTGTTCGCTCACAGATTCATCTCGGATTCTTTGAAGATGAAAAAATACTTCTGTAATCATCCCATGCTCGAATAAGTAAGTACCTTTCTGTCAGACATCTTTTTTGTACACTTTTAGGGCTTTCTCGAGTGTATTTACATACATTTATACTGCTTAGGATCTTTCCTTTACAGAAATCTTCTGATTTCGAGTCTTTAGAATATGTACACATAACGCGTGTAATAAATAGTTATGAGTTATGATTAAAACACCAGCGTATCTGGCGTAAGTTTCTAAGGTTTATAAACTATAAATTGCATATTCGTATACAAAACATTGATTATAATTATCTCCTCGATAAAATGTCTATTGCAACTTTCAGAATGAAGAATAAGCACAGATTTTTAAAACCATTACAAAATTGGCTGTCCTAAATTACTTCAATTTATCAATATCCACGTTCCCAAAAAATCATGCCGAAATTCAATAACACCAGGACACTAGCTTATCAAAATTCTCCGATTCCGAGACTTCACAATATCTGAAATAAATACTCTGATCTGGGTGATATAACCAATCACCAATCAGTATAGACGTATAGAGTATAGGACCTAAATATTGTATATTTTATCACTTTTATTCTTCTAGACACAGATATTACCAATATAACTTCTATGCTTCTACGAGTACCAGTTAGTTTTGTAGAATCTTTTAAATTCAATTATATGCATGAGGATTCTTAGATTCTGTTCACATTTTTATCTATGTATTTTTGTTTGTGTTTTTGTTGCTACATTTTTGTCATTATCTTTATATTTTTCTTTATTGTTTTAATTTTTAAGTATTTACTTTAATATTTAAGTATTTACTTTAATATAAATGGCTTGTAAAATTTTATAAGAAAAGCCCACTAGGGCGTTTAATAAATAAATACATAAAAATGATACAAGTAAGTAATGTTTCTAGAATAACACTTTCTATACAAAAATGCAATGCACATGTAGATGGGAGAAGAAATGTGAACATGATCTACGTCGGATTAAAAGAAGTCTATACATGAATCAAGACGAAGCAAGGATTGTATCAAGATGCAGCGTTTCATACTCTCTACCAGCCTAACCCTGTGTAGAATTAATTGGAATCATGTATGACCTTGCCACTGAGAGCTTCCTTGTAATGTATCTTGCCGTTAGGTTACCTAACATGCTGTTATCAGGGGATCGCCTTTAGTTTCTAAAACACCACTAATGTGTTTTTATCCGTCACCTGACACTTACAGAAGACCTTTATTTTTTCTTTTAAAATTTGAATATGATCCAAGAAATGCCTGGAATACCACCATAAAGTTGACATTCTCCTGATCGTATATTTTTTAGTAGTCGAGTGTCCCATTTCGGAGTTTGGTTGTTTTATGGGGGTTGCTGTAAAACTAGCCCGAAAGTGTCCCGGAGCTATTGTCTTGTAGGTAACTTGACACTCGAGAGTGTCGAGCCTCCTACCTCGAATTGTCCCGAATATGACCGTCGTATATTTTTATTAGGGGCTATTCGGCCCGTGTTACATGCCCTCATTTTTCAAACCCAACTGTCATAATGTTGCATCAAATCGGTAAGAACTTGCCTGACTTAACTTTGATAATGCATATTGGCATAAATAAATCAAAATTACATGCATGATAAAATTGGTAGTACTTGTCTAATTTTAACTGATTTACCCACCTTATTGATAACCCACTAACTAGCGCAGCGGCTTCGAGTAGGTATCCAATACCCAATCAATGTATTTAGGCTCTATGTACGTCTACACCAAGAGTTTGCCAGTTTCTCCAAAGCTATTCTAAATCATAAGATATTTGAAACCAGTATTTATCCTCTGGGTTAATAAGCATGTCAGCGTGTACGAGGTATGCAAGCAGTTTAAATTTTACACACCTTTTCCTGTCAGATTTTATTTCAGCAATGACAGTTAGACTGTTAGACGCGCGTTAGAGGGAATGACCTAACAGAACAGGACAGGCTCTTCGCGTCTGCGGAGTCATAAATAGTTCTGAAGGGGGGCGAGGGTCAGCCCGAATGTGTGCTATGGTGTTGTACGGTGACAGCGCTCACATACATTTACTCGGCTCTTGGTCCGACCGGCTTTTATAAATAAACTCATTGAATTCTAACTTTGAGAAAGTAGTGGTCGAGTTATTGATATTTCTCAAACGGAAAACCACTGGATATGGAGAAATAAACAAAGTTTAAATCATAAAACTTTTGTATGCTAGAATCAACATACGAAAGTTTTAGTTTTACTGAACTCTATTTTTATCGATTTATATATGGACACGCCGACTGTAGTACTTCATCAGGAATCACGGATATCTCAAGTATCTTAGTATCTACCCGGGGTTAGGGTACAGTGCGAAGCCTTATAAAAAGAAAAAAATAACAAAAAAGTCTTGCGGCGGTCTCTAGCGGCGGCGGTCAGAGTCTCGGAGTAAAGAGGAGAGGGATCAAACAACGGCTGCCGACACTTTATAGCGGTTACATTCTTCTTATAGCTACACAGCCAGCATCCAGCATCCTGCAAGCAGTTCCTTCTCTATACACGCTCACACATACTCTCAGCCAGGGCCATGATTACACGCACTCACACAACCACCGAGTATATATTATCGCTTCGTATCACGTAACGTTAGTGCACTAAAAGCACAGCTTTAAACCTTCTTGCTTGGGTCAGGGTTTACCTATAATGAAATAAACTATGCTTTTGATACTCTTTTGGAAGTAATTATCAGGTTTATTCACCTTTCCTTTCTCATTAGTTGACTAATTAAACCCTTCAGAGATAAAGAAGTCTGACGATGAGCATTTTTTCATGCCCAAGTCACGGTAAAGGCGTAAATGTTAAATTAATTTTGTTCCCTTCTACATTAGTGAAATGCCTACTTTTGACGAGTTCGTTATTGTACTCCACAGTGATATTAGTAATGTTCTCGTTGGTGAAATATATTGTCATCCTTGTGTATTATCTTGCTTGTTAATATGTTGTCATCTTGAATGATACGTGATTATTCTTCAAACAAAATGTCTAGGTACAAACTTGGTACAATGTAATGCAATTGACCTGTGCAACGTGATCACCTATTTTGAATACATCACTTTTTCACATAAAAAGTAAAATTCAGTAACAAAATCACAGTGTGTATTAAATTCAACAACTCTTATTTCGTGGAGGTCTCCGAGTTATATGGTTTCTTTTGTGGTGTCCCTTCACCATTCTTATTGTTCTTCCCTTGTATGGATTCCTAGTTCCGGGATATTGATACTTGACCCACATGCTAATGGCGACAATAAATTACAACCATGTGCTTATTGTAATAATTGTGTTTTAATTACCATCATAATAGCAAGAATATAACATAATAAGGTACCAATAAAGGTCTTGAAGGTACTATTATTTACTGAACATGTTTGTAATTTACTCTTTAGACGTTTCCGCCTGTCTACATGGCGCCATTTGGATACACACAGAAAGTCAGTCAAGTACTGAGGGAGTCTGCAAATGTGATCAATGTCCGCTTCACAGAGTTAAGATTAACATTATTTAATCTGTTGGAAAGCTCAGTAATAGATTAATAAGTCTATTAGCCTGTCTTGATTGCGTTTTGCATTTGATTGCTGGCCGGATACAATAATGAGTGTCGCCATTAGTGCTTGATTTCACCTGCCCAGCTTTTACCCGGTCTTGATACACGTCAAGTAAAACTCTGAAGTTGAAGTGGTCGTAATTGAAGAAGTCAGTCCGAGTGGTCGGGACAAAATAAGTGATCCGTGAGAAATCAGTTGTGCGGAAACCGATAATGCCTATGAAACTGTACATTTCAATCTGCAGTCCACCGGCGGAATTCAATTTTGCTCGTGGGGCCGGATGGAGGAGATTAAGGACGGTATTAATCATGGAGTAGATCTGTGTTATTATGTTTGTACTTTCCAGTTGGCAGTTGGCAGTCTCTAAAGGCACATGCCCGTATTCTGTACCTCACCTTAATGGAGGATACATTGGAGAGAAAAATCGCATATCTAGTCTGCAATATTATCTGGATAGTATTTTTTCTCCCTGAATTTTTTGTTATTCTTTGAATGATTCGTCATATTAATATACCAAGTTCAACCCGACAGATGTATATTACAGCGACAAAACACATTACCTGCTAATTAAAGTCTAAAAGTCCTTCGTTTGTATGAAAATGTCATTTTTCAAACAGACCTTTTTGAAATTATTTTCGTGGAATCGATTTGGTAGTTCCAATGTTTACCTGTGTTTTCAGCTTGGAAAAAAGCAATATCAAAGCCAAAAAAACGCTACATTAACTACAAAACAACGAATGTGCAACGTTGGTTTTCCTAGTCCGTAAAAAATTCAGCCTGAAAGTGGGAGCTCTGCTTCATCGATTGTAAAAATGTCCCGCTTTATTCTTATCCCTCAACCGTGTAATTATTCTGGCCCTTTGGCTGTTGCGTCATTTGGCCATCAGTGTCACTAGATATCGGCGAGACGGTCTTATTTTAAATAATCGCTAAGATGGCGGCGAGTGAAGGCGTTTTAATATCTCCCGAATGCTTTACCGCCGAGGAATGCGGGAATTTGGGGGGCCACTCCGCCGCACGGCGATGGCCGTTTAGATATTGAACATTGAACCAAAAGCTGAACTAAAAGAAGGCCGCACCAAAGCAGCCGAGCATTTCTTCCGTGTCTTTGAAATACGACGTATGCCTAATGACGTAATGACTAACAAACGAGAGAAGAATTCCTGAAACAATGGACCGGCGCTGTTTAAACTGCTGATTGTCCGTAGATATTAATAATTTCTAGTACGTCCTTGGTCTATTTGAGTCTGTGTTGATGTTGATCTGTGCAATAACCTACCCTAATGCCACTGTGTCTAGAGTTGTATTTTTGATCACAAGGTAATCTATAATATTATCTGCATTGTTTTTTGTGTCTGTTTACTGTGATTGTGTGGGGTATGGATGCATCACGCTCACCAGGTCACAGGTGCACTGGTTCAATAACCCAAACACCAGACTAAACATTCAACCTTCATGTAATATAAATATACAAATAACACGTCTGGCGGTACTTGTTTTTTAATATGCTTTTTTATTGGGATTTCCCTGTCCATTTCTTCTCCCCATTTTCATATTATGCTTTCATTATTATAAATATCTTCTGGGTTGGTTTGTTTGGTAGGTACTTGTTCTGTTTTCTAAGAATGTTTATGTTTTGTTGCTTCAAGTGCTACGAACTGTTCAATAACACAAGATCGAGAGTTATTCGAGGACTCATCACGGCGGTATTTGGTTTGGCTTGGGTTTCGAGGAAGCACTCGCTTTAATAAAAACATTGTTCGGCACATCTTACGATGTTTTGGTACACGAAGTCTGGAGTGTTTGCTCGGAATAAACTGCACGTCTCGTAATATTTCCCCACTTGGTGAATGCATTTTTGGTTTTGATGTACTGTTTTTCCGTCTATTTTTACACTGCTTTTGGCAGATATTTTAGCGTGCATTTAGCATTGTGCCAAATTATCAATCTCTCGCTTTCATTTACTACGTACACATTTTCATATAATTTTTAGTAAGTACTTTCAATTCGGGTTTCATAATAGAGGTTAGACCTAAAAAATCTAGATAGAATTGAACAAGTTAAAAATTCATGACGCCAGTGCTCTTCAACATTTATATGTATCTATAAATAAACAGTATCACCTATCTGCATACCAGTACATTCCATATCTCGAGTTGCGTGTGCATTGATCAAACATTTTTTTTAATTGAAGCGTGTTTAATGAACTGCCTCTCGGTATTTCAATAAAAATGTCAACAGAAGGAAACTGGTTCCTTAGATTTCATTAGATTACATTCGTAAATCACTCCCTTTGCAGTATTTACGTTACCAACTTACAAATACATCTTATATTAGAGAGATAGTTCAGAACTAAACATTAACCCGACCTAAACGCTTAATGCTTTCAAAATATACATAGGCGATTTAATGATACTAGTAAATACTAATAGATATACATATTATTAATTTTTGGTTTTGACGTTTTTGTGCAGTGAATAAGTTCTTTAAGAGAAATGACTAATGATCCACACAAAGTTATGCTTCATGTCATTCCTAAGTGTTTCGAATCGCATTTACCTGCATTTTAATAATAATAATATATTTTGCTAATTTCTATGGCGTCATTTAGTCAAATGTGTCGTCACACCAGGGCGATACTGAGAATTTGATGCATGCTGGAAAGAAGTGTGAATAGGATTATTAATTTTGAACCTCCGAATTTTACGGGTTACGAATAACCCGACAATATTTGAAAATCTCCTACTAACACCACAGTAAGCGGAAAATGCTGCTTGTGTTGTTACGGAGGACTTAGCCAGCCGAGGAATTGAACGTGCGATGTCTGGATGGGATTCAACCGCGATGCCAACTTAGCTACTGACTTGTCATTGTCTTACACTTAACCAAGTTTTTTAGTAATACCTAAGTTTCAAGGTGTGTTCTTGATACTCAAGGCACTTTGACTAAATCTGAACGCAGTGCAAGTTCCACATCCCACCCGAGAAATCTTGTTTTTGGTTTCCATATCTGTGACAAAGTAAATAAAAATATATCGTTATTGTCTACTTTGTCCTTATCTAGTTTTATGTTTACGTCAAAAGTTAGGACAATCTAGTTAAATCCGGACGCAATGTCGGCGGAATTTGATCAAATAATCTGTTTCGCATAAACATCTTATTTACATATTCATTGATATAATCTGTTTATCAATGACGACTTTCTGTTTTGATGTTTGCCGATCTGGCCAAAATTGGAACGGCCCGTGGAATAATTAATGACATCCTCTCCTTCAAATATTTACCGAACATTCGTCAAGGATGAAGTTATTTACACGCCGAAGAATTCTCTGTTTATATCCACTTGAAATATGTACTCCGAACGTCGGTCTATTTACAGGACCATGACTTGAATACGCTCAATTCATTCGTACATTTCGTTAGTGATGGGCGTAATCGAATAATGTTTCGAATTATTCGTGATTTCTTTCCTGGAGACGATGTAAAAAATTGTTTCCCCCCCCCCTCTCTCCACTCCTTCCGTATTTAGTTAAATAAGTGTTGGTTTAAATCCCCTCAACCCCCATTTTGTCTGAAGTACTCCAACAAGTTATTGTTGCCCCCCCCTCCCCTTTCGGTGTTTTCCAGTGAGTGACCTTCAGGTCGAATAAAAAAAAACGAGTGAGCAAAACTTCACTAACTTATAAAAGAAGAGAGAAAGAAAATGTGCGCGCGCACTGCTTTCTCTTGCTCCTACAGTGCGATACAGACAATAGGCCTGCACTGTGTCTTAGATATACGAAACGTAACTGGCTATGAGTGAAAGAGAGAAAGAAAATGTGTGCTCGCACCTCTCTCGTCCCTACAATACTTAATATACGAAACGTAACTCTCTCTCTCTTTTTCTATCTTCATTAACTTATATCTCCCTCTCAACTTCCGTTCGCCTCGTCCTATCACACTTTTCGTAACGCTATCGTCACGCATTCACCAGCTTACTCCCCAAGTAAAGCGTGCATAAAGAAGTTTTATTTAAAAAAAATTCTAATGAATCTTAAGCACATCGATTACTGTCCTTCGAATGAATTTTAATCGATTTTATTAACAATAATTCTCAATATTGAAACAATCACCGGTGAATTCGAAACGGATATCTCGAATTTTATTATAATACATAAATATTAAGTGCCCATCACGAGATTTCATTCGTTCCAAATTCCAATACACCATTTAATTATTATCTTTGAACATAATGTTGCCATGAAGCCATATGGCCGACTTCACCTAATTTGTTCAAACGATTTTCTAAAATTTGGTTTAATTACAAACTGTTACGCGATATGCCCAAATATATCCAAATAATAATAATTCGTGCGGTGGGTGTAGAATTTATGGACCAGGACCATTGTTTTATTCGAGCCTAGGATTCATTCGTCTTATTACCATGCCACAGGAATGTAAGTTAAGTTATTTCAGTTCGGTTCTTTTGAAGCAATCAAAGCCCGCCATCTTTATAAACCGATTGGATTAAAATCTGTGTTACATTACAATTCGTCTTGCGTATTCTCCTATTTATTTAGATCAGTGATGCACAACTTTTTAGTGTGTAGGGCCAGCTTATTCGTTTCATATTTGTTCATAGGCCTAAACCCTAAACTAACACGTGTAATGTGAACTCAATGATCTGAAGATAACCACAACTGCACTAAGGACCAAACCATTTCCGCAGCAAATTCGCATCTATATTATTAATACTGAATGTGATCGAGGCAAGGAGTGTGTGCCAAGATCGAGTTGTTTGGCGGTCCGTCCTCTGCCTACCCGTGCGGGGAAACGGCGTGATAGTTAGTTAGTTAATTAGTATTATTAATACGCTAACGTATGTCGTACACTCTCGCTTCACGTAATAGCTGATACGAACGGAAGTGCTGCCATCTATAATAATCAAATAGAACTATTGAAGTTTTCATATTATGGTTTTCTCGCCGAAGCGGGTTTTTACCTGCTAGTAGTTAATTAATGATCGCGTAATATGTTTTAAACAGCCTTGTACGCATGTCGGCCACTTTTCATACCAGTATTGAAAAATTTGTACCGGAATGACCGTAAACCTTTTGATATTTTATTCACCAAATTGTGCTACTACTAGTACCTGACAGGCATTTCACGGCTGTATATTAATTTTTCATTATTTAAACGTCTAAACTGGCTTGATTTGAAATGTTATTTGAAAGATAAAATATTTTTGGAATCTTAATCTTTTGGGTTGTTAATCACACGTCCTTTAATTTGCGTACACATGTAATTTTCTTACATTTAATTTTCTTACGTGTATTTTTCTTACGTGTAATTTTTTTACTCAGGCACGTTATCAAGGTATTGTATTTATTTATAAACAAACAAACAAACAGTACATTAGTTACATTGGTGAAAACAATTTACAATAAATAAGTATATTTGATGGTGGTATTAAGCGTTTTATTGTAGTGTCTTATTTATGGTATGCATATTAAATAATTAGGTGATGTGTGTCACGGGAAGGTGTGTGTGTGTGAGTATGTATGTATGCCCATTGAACAATTTATGCTATTGACATGATGCTCTTTTTAAATTTGGGCAGTGAATCGGAGAAAAGTCGAAGAAGAGAGTTTTTTACGCGAGAAATAGATAAAGTTGTGTGATAGTTTCGTGCTAGAAAATTAGTAGAGTACTTGCATCACTTTCTAGCAGCGCTTGATTAGTGCACCGTGTGCAGTTGTTTTCTGTCACGCTTTACACTTTAAACTTAAGTAACTTTGAAGAAATCTTTATCGATATATTATTTTTTTTTTATTGCCTGCGTCTGTAAAGTACTTTTACAAAGAATTACCTGTTACGATGTGAATTGTAATTTAGCCGTAAGTTTCTGTGTTCGGTGTACCTACATATTATTTAGTTAAATTGGTCCGTGGGTTTTGCATCACTGAACCTCAGTCTCCAATGATCTGCGTTCGTGCTTCAGAGACCATTTTCCGGTCCACCAATCCCCCTGAGTGGACGCTGAACGGCTGGTCCAGCAGAGATGGATTCGCGGAGACTGGGTCTGGTAGTTAGCGGATGTCCAGAGCTGATAAACACCGCTAAACTTTACGGAACTTGTAATACTCCTGTTTCGAGCACTTTTTCGGAATTATTCATCGTAAGTTACATCGTCTAGTTTCGTTCAAGTTAAATTAATTTTCTGAAACCGAATAATGCATCGCTCCAAACGAAAAATACATATTGGCTTCACTTTCAGATAAGTAAATTACAATAAGGCAAGGTTTTGAGTGGTCAGTTGTCTGAGTTGGCCCTTACCCAGGCATCACGTGTTTGACTCCTCGGCTGGCTAAGTCCTTCATCACGACACAAGCAACATTTTCCTCTTAATGTGGTGGTAGTAGGGGATTTTCAGTAACTCGGGAATGTTTGTCTTTGTTTTAATAAAAATTGAGCATTTGGGGAATTTTTAAACGCAAAAGACTGATTTAACAGAAACATAAAAAGGTGAATTAAACATAATAATGTTGGTTGTTGATGCATGGGTAAATAAGTAATGTAAAATATTACTGCGCAATGCGTAACATTTTTCAAGTTCAATGAATTTTTAATTTTATAAATTTGTTAAATTACTAATCATATTAGACAAGCGATATAGTGGGTACTAAACTATTTTATGAATTAATATTTTTGTATTCGTAATGCGTATTCGTTTTGTTCAAATGTTTGACAGATTAATTCGATGTCGTAATTTTTTAAAGATTATTAAAATTCTTCTTTTGAAAGGCAATGAATGATCCTTAGGCAAGTATTTTTTTATACGTACTTTCATCCTCACGAATCCTACAATGCTGCGTTATTATTTTAAATATTTTTGACCAACGACTTATATTTTATATTATTATCTGCCCTTTTGAATAACAAGGTACCGTCTGCCGCGTTAAAGTATTGCGATAATGAGATCTATAGTAAGCTACTTTAGAGTTCACTATCACTTGACCTTTTACCGCGACAGATGGTACCTTTTTATTCTAAAGATCTAAAGGGTCGATATTGCAATTTATTTTACTTTGCATTGTACTTCCAAGTCTAATGAAGTGATAGAAATTTATTGTAAAATCTTAATAAGTCTGTTGTGCAATTGAATTTTATTTTGTGTTCTGCTTTGTTTCACGACTTTATATTTTAAGTTAGCGTTCTTCAGATCTTTAAGCGGCGGCTTTTGTATTTCAAAGAACATCTGGGTTAGGATTAGAACGGTCAATAATAGTTTTAATTATCTGCAACTTTCACGAAGCTAAAGTGATACGTCTTTCAGGCTATTTACAATGACCGATCACGATTTCCGTATCAACTCCGACTCGGGCTAGGAAAGGCTGACTGCCGGTGGTGTAGTGGTACTGGTGCTGGTACCACCGGCATATCGGGCAGTGGGCACTTCCAGCCCGAAGCTAGAGCCTGGACAGCAGGACAGCAGGAGCGGTGAACGCACTGCGCAGTCGTGCTCATGGTCGTGCTTCTGATTAATCGTCACGGTGTTTTATTGACGAACCATAGCTGGGTGTGTGCTGTGGCTCCGGCTGTGTGGATGTAGATAGTGCGGATGCCCGGCTGACCGGCCGGCCTCTCCTTTGATCCGAGAACCGGTCCGGGCCGTATTGTCGCCGGCGTCTGTGTTCTCTCCATCATTCAACAGATAAGCCCGAGGCGGCTTCTAATGAACGGCCGCACGTACACACTTGCACACAGCCGCCTGGTCTCCGTGTATACACATACCTAACACTGGCGCGCACCATCTCCGCGGACACACGTGGAAATTGTTGCCCGCTTTGGAATAAATTATTATCGCAAAACCTGCCGACATTCTCGGATATGTTTTGTACTCGCTTTGCCACAGCCGACTCTGATATTGCGACTGTTACCTGTTACTAGATATATATAGACAAATACTTGCCGGTGTAACAAATTACGAGGAAACGTACTTCTTTCTTACAGCATACAAATATACTTACTGAGATTTTGTGTATATGCTTTAATAAACCAACTATAGATAATACTATATAATATGAAAGCGACGTACAATTTGTAGTTATTGTTAATGGTATTATAGACAGGCCTGATTTGCTTATCCTATTACTTTCCATATACATGTACTATAAATACCTGATAAAAAAAGTATTTTTAGTGGCAACAACAATATTAGGAATCAGGACTCGGGACTGAATCTTTTAGATACTTGCTTTATAGGAAAATTATTTCCCTCAGGGCCAATATCCTCTTAGGGGATGCTGTGTGGAGGGTTTTTTCAAGGAGAGGAAGTTCTGGGAAGGAAATAGAGGGATGTGTAGGAATCTGGGGGTCAGTGTGTCCAGGAGTGACGGACGTATGAATCCATCCTTCCAACCGCGGTGGTCGAGATATTCCGGCTGGAGAGGATAAAATACCTCCCTCAACAAATCTCTCTCGATCCTGCCCAACACACGCCAAGACCACACCCCATGAACCCGCGCACCCCTGCAAAATTACCAAACGTAGCGAACCACTTGGGGTTAAGGCAGAAGTGTTGGTTATCCAATAAATGGTTCCCGGGGCGGCGGTACCGATACCCGCCTCCTAAATTGCGACAGATAAAAACAGATACAACATAGATTGCATGCAGGTGGCAATGCTTTCTCAGAAATAGAAGATATTCAACTGCACGGAATTTAAGTACAAGAAGACTATATTAAGTTAATTTTATTTATTAATTGTTTTTGTGTTTAATTCGTAGAACTCCATTTTATTTTTTATAAATTTAATTAAAGTTAAATTTGATAATCGAGTTCTGCAAGTATTTTAGAATGTATTTTAGTTACAGCTGTTTCGACTTGCTGTAACTAAAATACATTCTAAAAAACTTGCAGAACTCGATAATAAAATTATCGAATTTAATTTTAATTATATTTCTAAAAAAATATTTTATTTTATAATGTATTTAATGAATTTTACTTCTTCAATACTATTTATTTCATTAAATTATATCACATGTTTATAAAAGCCCGTACGGGCGTGTAATATAAATAAATAATAATTTGTTCATTCTATTTGCGATTGTTTTGTTAATGAAAGTATAAAAACATAACTGGAGTTGGAGACGTTTCCACGAATAGTGAATCGATAAGGCATTCAATGATCCGTTTATTGTTTAGGCCGACACTAAAACCGTTTATCAGAACTCGTAAAACAACATAAAAAGCCGAAGGAACTTTGATACCTAAATCTAAGCACCAAGATCAATGGCCATCGAGCCGTTAAAAACTATTTCATAAACTTTACGAGTTTTCTCGTTCACAAACAAAAATATAGTTAATGACAATACTTGGGAAGCTTATCTTCATCCGCAGAATTTCTGGCAGCTCCCGTTTGTCGTGTATCCAAAGCTTTCCAGTAATCGCCCACTTTTTAGTGTCCAAACGTAAAGCACTTCAAAGGAATAAAACATAGGCTTTAATCTTCGTTCGCAAGATAAAAACGGTCGCGGTGTTTGATGTTTCGGCCAAAAGCTTTCGCCATTAGGTACTGAGTTCTTGTAAACATACGTTGGTTTTAAATTTATATTAATCGTGCATTCTCCATCTTCAAACGGTTTTCTGCACCCTCTATATGGCAACTATGTACCTACTTCGTGCTATGTGCATTTGTAAACTGAGCATTTGTATATTGAATTGTAAAGCTCCCTTGAGGTGAGTTTTCACAAAAACGGCGCTCTACAAATTGTCCAATCATTATTATTAAACAATATACAATGAAGCAATTATCGATGCGCAACTGTCCATGTTTTGTTTTTGTCAGTAAAGGCGTTGTGTACGGATTTATATTTTTTGTGATTTTCTTACTTTTCCACTTGCTTGCTTTTTCAATTTTCTTTATACGTGTGAGGGAATTTTATTATAATTATTGTATTTTTCCTTGGAGGGGGTGCAGACATACGTTCACCGTTTGTCTCATTTTCGACTATTGACATTTAGTGTGTAAGAAGAAGGGGCAGCATTATATTTTTAAGAACAAAAGCAAAACAATCAGCGCATCGACATTTGAAATTTTTGAATTTTTGGAATTCACTCACTATTCAATATTATATTTATCTCAAAGGATGATAATTCTTTCTATATAAAATGTATGAGGAAATGAATTTTCTTCATAATTTTATATTTTCGTTAATTTATCCGATGTTTTAATAGCTATTCGGGTCGGAGACTAATCCAAAAAATCAAAATTCATCAAAATCGGTTCAGCCGTGCTGAGTTATAAATGCTGTAACTAATCCAACTTTGTTTTATATATTAGTGATATATATTCTCTCTAAGTCATGTCAGAATCATTTGATATCTAGTTATTATTGCTGTTGCCGTGTTATTGGCAAAAATGTATTTGCCTAATGCACAAATCTCTTTTGGTCGTTATTGTCGGTGAGCATTCGAAATCTAAGCATCCGATGATAATGATTGCAGATCGGCCGGGCCGAAATTAAGGTGGCCATCATACGCCATACGCCTCACCTTTGGTATGCCGAAATGATTTGATAGATTTCCAGGAAGGTTTCCTCAGGTACAAATTAAACTCGGCTCTGTGACAAAGGCTGCCCCCGCTTTGTTTGCTTTTGGGAAATTCGCCGTTGTTATACCTGTTACATATCAACAATAAAACCGAACAGTTGTACTTAAATATTGCCGAAAAGTTTGTAGAACTACTAAACCCTCACTATAGTGCGGGCGCATTGTAGTCTGGAAATAATTATAGCGCATCTAAAATTCTGGGAATTTTATTTTTGGTCTGACTCTGATGTAGCTTGCCATATAAATGCCATCTGCTCCTCCATCCAAGTAATTTAAAACATGCCATACCGTAGAGTTGATCTAGGCATTTGTGCCATTTCAGATATGGGATCACCTACTTTTATTCTACAAGGTAATATCTGATTCCTATTTGTCCCCTGTTTTGTTTTGTTCTTCTGTATTATTCCATGCTTACGTATATTTTGTCTTCAACAGTTCTGGCGGAGGGTGAGCGTACCGACACCGAGGAGCTGGTGGGCCGGGCCGCCTCGCAGTGTTCTGCCCCACCGGACCTATTGCCTAGTGAGGCGAGGGCCCTCCTGGCCCCCGAGGTCCCCGCAGCGGAACCCCTACAGCCGGAGCCCCCGCAGCCCCACACCGACAGAGTGCACTTTGAGGTATGTTTTACTTTTTAACCAAATGTGGGTAATTATTGGCTGTGGAGTGTTTTCAGCTGTGTCATTTATAATGAATTTTCATGAAATCCGCTCTATTCATCATCATTTACCCTTCATTTGTCTAATAGTATGCGAATAATGGCTTGTACCGCCTCCTGCCACTTGTGTCTACCGTAAACAGATTGCGAACGAATGCGGTCTTATCTAACACTTAACATTCCGTGGCGTAGAAACATTCGTCTTTCTCCGAATCCAAATCATTTCCAAGACATGCGAATTGTCTTAATTTATAAGCGACTGTATGGAGTCCCACAAGGCACCGCTCTCGGTTGGGCATTGGGCACTCTGCTCACTGTTTGTTACTGTCTACTCCCTACCGTCAGGCTCTGGGAGTAACTGAGGACGGAGGACGGAGGTTCGTGTCTGGCGCAATTAAGATGCGGTTAGATTAGCCACTATCCGGGTCCATCTGCCATCTAGCCGGTGGCTGCGGCTCCGGCCTGTGATCAGACCGGCCGCTAATGTCACTTATTTCACTCAATTTTCAAAAGCACAGTGGTCATTACCATTCAGATGTAAATGCGGCGGAATGCTGTTATCTCTGCGTGTAAGATAGTTTCGCAATTGCGGCGTGTGTTCGTGCCTGGTTTTTTTTTATTACCTCGAATGTGATTCGGAAAATCTTAATTGATGCGCGATAAAATAAAAAACGTGCCTGTGGCCGCGATGCGGTGTTCTTGCAATTCCCATCGGCCATCACACATCACATCACCTCCCATCTCCCGTGGCTGATCGGCTGATGGGCTGATCGCCGCCAGAGCCAGCGTAATGACAGTGCGGACCGAGCCTATTATTCTCTAATCTATTCAACACGCTCAAATCTAATCTCCCGTGTGCTAATTATATGGCTGCCCGTAATTGTATAAAACTAGCATGAGAGGTGCTCCGGCCGTCGGACTGTGGTTATTAACTTTTTTCGCATTTGGGCCGACGAACGATGGACCAGCGTGTGGTGTTAATACTTAATACTGTATCAATGTAGAGAAACTCCGAATAAAATAAATGTGAATGATGTCTTGTAAAGCGTGACGTGCACACTAAAAAAATGTTTTAGAAATCCGATTCTATGAAAACAGGGTGAATAGAATAAAGCAAAAGAAAAGCCGAAGAATGGCATTATTAAAACAATAAACAATAGGTATCTGCCGCCGCTGGGACATCGTGTGTGGCTAGTTGCTAGTGTAGTGGCATTGCCGGCCTGTTCATCTGAATGCGTGGCACGGACCACTGTGGACTCCTTTCAATGTTACCTAGCGAATTATAGACAAACATTACAACTGACAATATTATTGTTTCTCGCCTCGGGAATAAATTCTCCTCTCGTCTCTACTGAATAAAGTGAATAAATCAGTTTGTTGCGGGAACATTCCGTTACTTGGCTCCAGCGGTAGATATGCGCGCCTGTTGGGCTACGTCTTTAAACTACGGATCTTCAAATCTGTTTCCTATCATCATTCCTTTTGAAGCTGGCATTCGCTTTAATAATTACACATGTGTATGCGGATACATGAATCGTGCCGACCATTGCGGAGTGATTTGTGATAACATGTGTTTGAATAAGCCAAAGCCAGTCCTATAGCTATATAGATACGATACACGGTCTACACGGAGCTCAGAGCGTGCTAGGCGGTATACGAGTATTATAATACAGTACGGGCGGCGTTCTCACGAGAAACAACGAAGACTGTTGTTTTTGTGGTCAGGTGACGTCAGACGTAATATGAATGGAGAGCAATCATCCGAGGTCGAGCTATCGCCTCTTTAAAAGTGTACTTACATCAGCCATCGGCCGATCCGCTTACCACCGCCACTCTCCGTTTTCTTTTAGTTTCGCCGCCGTCAGCAATAGCCGATAGCCGCGTCCTTGAGGGACACCTCATGTGGGACGATACAAACAAACATGTCTCTTTATTATTAACGTAGGTACCAAATTAGTAGTAAATTATTCATTTTTATCCCGCGTGCTTTGTTAATGCTGTTCATCAGCCAATAAATGCCCACAATTATTATTATTATTAAAAATTACTTGTAATGAATAACTTTTCATGACTAAATAAATAAAAAATAAACAAGCCGTTAATCGAGAATGAAAATCTCTGTATGTGCAAAAAATTAATTGATAAAAAAAACTAACTAACCAACACGCCGTTTCCCCGCAGGGGTAGGCAGAGAGGACGGACCGCCAAACAACTCGGTCTTGGTACACACTCCTCGCCTCGTTCACATTCATACATCGCCTCATACATGCTCTTCTATTATTCTGACTCTTGACATGGCCCGACTCAAGCATCTGATTCACTTGGTCGTGCCATGTCTTTCTCGGGCGTCCCCGACTTCTTCTACCATTCACATTTGCGTCATATATATATGTAACTTTCTTATCAATTAATTAAGTTATATATTATATTTTTATTATTGTCTTATTTTCATAAACCAAAAACCAAAATCTGATCACGTAGCAGTGAAAACTCTTGTACGCTAAACTCTGGCGTCAATAAATTTGCACAGATTTTTTTTCCGGAATTTCTAGGTCAACGTCTACTATTATGAGAAAACAACGTCAACTATGACAAGAGTAATAAAATAGTACGATAATATAAAGGGCTATGAGATCAGTTTACATTTACACAAATTTTATAAAAATACGCATGTTTACTGAATTTATTTAAATTATCAAGTTTTCTGTGCAACCTAATCTCATAAAATAAAGAAATCAAATATAATAACCTCAACTTTTTATTTATTTTCGGCTCTAAATTTGTTTTACTGATAAAAATTATCTAAATTCTTGTGGTAATAATAAACCAACCACTATTTTCTCATATAAATATGTATACCTATATAAAGGGTCCGCCATCTAAAGTTTTTTTTTTCAACTAGTGCTTATTTCGTGAATGGTAACACTTAGCTCATGTCTGATTTGACAGATAATTAGTTTTATCCTTCCGCTGAGCGAATATGGTTGTGTATACGCTTGAACAACGCTGGGAAATATTGCGACATTACTTTGAAAATCATGGTAATGTTGCAGAATGTGTGCGAAAATTGCGTACGGTTTTTGGAAGAAGAGAAGCACCGTCAGCTCCGTATGTTCGTTATCTTGTGAAAAAAGTGAAAGAAACTGGCATCCTCATCGATAAACCAAAGCGTGAAAAGCCAAAAACAGTGCGTACACCCGAGAATATCGATGCTGTGGCAGAAAGTGTGCGTGAAGCGCCATCAACATCAATTCACCGTCGTTCTCAACAATTGAACATTTCGGAGACATCATTGAGACGAATTTTGCATAAAGACCTTGGTATGACGCCATACAAAGTCCAATTGGTTCAGGAGTTGAAGCCAACTGACCATCCAATGCGTTTTCGCTTCGCTGAGTGGGCCTGCGATCGACTTACAGAAGATGCCGATTTTGCCAAAAAAATCATCTTTTCGGATGAAGCTCATTTTGATCTTGGCGGGTATGTAAACAAGCAAAATTGTCGTATTTGGGGCACAGAAAACCCGCACGCATACATTGAAAAGCCGGTACACCCAAAACGAGTCACTGTTTGGTGCGGATTTTGGTCCAGAGGCATAATTGGGCCATTTTTCTTTGAAAATGAGCAAGGAGTGGCCGTTACAGTCAATGGCGATCGTTATCGGGCCATGTTGAACGAATTTTTGTTCACAAAAATTGAAGAGGAGGATATTGGCAACATTTGGTTTCAACAGGACGGCGCTACGTGCCACACAGCCGAAGCTACACTCGATGTTTTGCGCCCTGTTTTTGAAGATCGCATTATCAGCCGCAGAGCTGATGTCGTTTGGCCACCTCGGAGCTGCGATTTGACACCGTTGGACTATTATTTGTGGGGTGCCCTCAAAGATAAATGTTACGCCGACAAGCCAGAGACAATTGACGCTTTAAAGCATGGGTCGGCAACCTTTTGTGGTCCGAGGGCCAAATATTGGACGTGGGAACTTGCGCGGGCCGCACTTACAAAATTTCTCTAGCCCCCCCCCCGGAACGGATCACATGGACTGGGTAGTAGTTTTTATGAGGTCGGAATTTGCTCAAAGTCAACTTAAACGGGGGGGTGGGGGTGACACAACGTTATCCGCCCCGGGTGGCACCCATGCTAGCTATGCCACTGCATATCATTACAGTAGATATATAGTTTAGTTCTTAAAATAAAATGGCATTTATTGTTGTTAAAATGCCTACATAAATGAAATGGCAATATAAATCATTACCCCGTACTTATATACTGTAGTAGTGAGCAGTCGGTTTAGGGAAAATACAGTATAGGTACCTAATTATACAAAATATAATTAAACTACCCCGAAGGGATGTGCAAAGAGGATGTACCGCCGAGTAACTATATTGTCATTCAAATCCATCAACCAAAAATCTGCTTCTCTACATACTGTGTTTACCAGCGCAAAAGTTAAAATATAACGACACTGTGTATACATTCGTTAGATATTCATACCAAATTATTGAAATAGATTTTAAGTTTGAAATTGGTAATAAGCTAAAAATATATATAACTAACTAACTAACCATCACGCCGTTTCCCCGCAGGGGTAGGCAGAGAGGACGGACCGCCACACGACTCGATCTTGGCACACACTCTTTGCCTCGTTCACATTCATACATCGTCTCATACATGCTCTTCTATTATTCCGACTCTTCACATGGCCCGAATCAAGTATCTGATTCACTTGGTCGTGCCATGTCTTCCTCGGGCGTCCCCGTCTTATTCTACCATATAATATCATATACCAAAAATATATAATATCATGGTAAACATCATTTCGGGGGCCCATTGTCAGCGGGTCACCTTACTTGCAAGCTATTGAGACCAAAAACTCATAAATAACAATACAACATATTACAGAATATTGCTTTGTTATAGTCATTTCTTATAATGTCAGGAATAATAGTATCATGAAATATGTAAGTACTTATCTAGAACTCTAAGAAAATGCACAAAAACCGCAACACAGATAGGTATTATCAATTAATAAAACTTGCTGCGAATGTAAACACCGACGTGAATAGGTAGTTAGCGCAGCGCGGGCGATTGACAACGGAATGAGGCGAGGTGCGGGTGGCGTTATAGTTACTCCGTTGTGTACGATATCGTCCGTCACGTGTGTTGCAGCGAGAATCTTGCGGGCCGCACCGAAACTGTTCGCGGGCCGCATGCGGCCCGCGGGCCGCAGGTTGCCGACCCATGCTTTAAAGGACAATATTCGTGAAGCCATTGGTGAAATACAGCTGCACACAATCGATAATGTGCTTAAAAATTGGACCGATCGTGTAGGCTACTGCATGGCCAGCCGAGGCAGCCATTTGAATGAAATTATTTTCCGTTAAGAAGGATTGTACTTATAAATAAAAAAAGAAATTTGAGAAAATATTCAGTAGTTTTTTTTTTATAGCATTTTCAAAAAAAAAAAGTTATTTGGCGGACCCTTTATTATGTATATTGTAATATAAATATCCATTCAAGCAGCTGTCTGCCGTACACACTCTAATGTCAATACATTTCAACTGATAACTACATTATAAACTGCTTTACCAATCTTCTGGAAAGGGGTGTGCATGTACAAAGGGAAATAGATCAGCAACATTTCATTCATGAATCAACTTGATACTTTGTGTTAAGCGAGGTCTCCTCCGACCGTGAACATGAACGTTTGCTTACACATTTGCTTGAACATTAATATAAACATAGCCAATGGGGGCTTAATGCAGACGCATATAAAATGTGCAAGGCCACGCCCCCATTGGCAATGTTTATAGTAATGAGTAAACAAATGTTCATGTTTTCGCCACGCCCCCATTGGCAATGTTTATAGTAATGTTTATGGTAATGTGTAAGTAAATGTTCATGTTTTCGGTCGTTAAGCCGGGTCTCCTCCAACCGAAAACACAAATGTATTTCAAAAACATTGGTTCAAACATTACCGAAACATTGGTGTGCGGTAGGCGTGGCTTCACACATTTTGTTTAATGATCTGCGGCGAAGACTTGACTTTTGACTTTTGACGTCTACGTTAATAATTACGTCGATGTCAAAAATGACATGTTCCGATAGGGAAGAGATTCTTGGATTTTTGATCCAATGTTTTCGAAATGTTTGAGGCAATGTTTGTGTTTTCTGTCGGAGGAGACCGATCTTTATTCAAGAGTCAAACACACATACATGCAGAACTGTTATCAGTGTTATCACATATCGAAATAGTATGTGTTTCTTTAGTTGAGTCATTCATAAGTTGACTTAAAATTTTATACTAATCTTTTCATTTAACTCTCAGAAATGATACAAGTTCCCATAAATAATATTATTTACTACTGCTGTCAGTCAGCTTTTCTGAATTGTATTATTATAACTTATTTGTTAGCAGCAGTATCTACTTTTTTAATGTGATACCGCACAATAGCTCCAACTGTTCGAAGCCTGTGAAAATATAGTTTAACTACCCATTTTGGGAATGTTGAGGGGCTGAATGAAGTAGGGTAGGGTAAGAAGAAGACTACATAGATTACAGGCTCAACGAAGGTTGGGAAGTAACTGATTATTCAGATCTGATCACTACACAAGTAACATTTACATTCTGAAAGGTTGTCTCTCACAAGGTGCTTTTAGTATCTTCCACTCCTTCATTATAATATGTAACACACGATACCTGTTCTCTCTAAAAAATCATCGGATGTATGAGGGCTGGTTGTCCGTAAAATAAGGTCTCCAAGGGCTGCATTCGCAGGAATGATTTTAGAACACTGGCGTGTTGCCTGATTCCTCCACGCAAAATGCGCAACCACGCTGCACTCTCTGTGACACTTAGCCTCGGCATGGCAGTCGTTAGCGATGGAGATTCCGCTCGCCGCACCTGCTAGGTGTGAATAAAGCTCTCTAATTCGTTTTTTCGGAGCTCTGAGATATGGTCTTATCAGTAAGACCACCATTGACAAGATAATACACCACCACCACCACCACCATTTACATTTTCAACAGAATCCCTCGTTTGTGGAAATACCCCATTGTGAAAAGTTCACACTCGGTTTGATGTAGTAACAAGGGAAATTATGTTTTGCTAGCACACAGACCCGTGATTGTCGAAAATGACAAAAAATATTATACTTTATACGGCAGGTACTTTATCGCTTGTCTGATTTCTTCACGCAATCAGTTCCAATTTTGAAAACGACACTTAAATTCAAATTAAATTTTAGTTCATTGAACCAGAGCTACATGGTATTTTTGCTAATAGTGCAAAAGTAATAACACTGTTTTTGTCTTGTTTCCAGGAGTTCACGTGTGATGTTCAAGTGCGTGGTGGTGAAGCCGCTGGAGGTCCCCAGCCCTTACACTTCTCCTTCACTCTGTACGACTTCGACGGCCATGGGAGAATAACCAAGGACGTAAGTACACTCATTTGGAAATAAGAGAGCAATTTTTGAAGGGTCTCGTATTCTGCATAAAATGTAACTGGAAAAATTTTCAAATGAAATCTTGCTTTTAATGTTGTGCCGAGGAAAATTTAAGAAATGGTTATAGCGCTTGGGTCCCACCCGAGCGTCGCGTGTTCGATTCCTCCGCTGGCTAAGTCCTCCATCACAACACAAGCAACATTTTCGGCTTTCTGTGGTGGTAGTAGGAGATTTTCAAACATTGTTGGGTTATTCGTAACCCGGGAATGTTTGTCTTTCTTTTTAAACAAAAAAAAAAAAAAAAAAAAAAAAATTCAAGGTTTGTGAGAAAATTTATCATTTGGCAGATTATTCAAAGATTTAACCCCTATGGGCTGCAGATGTAGAGCCATTTGCAGAGTCAGCCTTATACATCTATTTTGCCTTCGGATATCAACTCTAAGACAAAAATATAAATGTTATTTTACCAAGTATGGTATTGTCTAAATTTTGGCTTTTAAAAAAATATATTTATTGAAATTTCTTGTCGGTTCCTATGGGTTAAACCAATAATTATTAACATCTTTAGTAATTCCAAATGCATATTACGTTATTACGTATACACATTTTAAACAATAATCACATATACCCCCCTTCGAAGCACCCTTCCTTCGTCAAGAGAATATTATAAATAACTAACAATATTATTCGCCTGACAAAAGAAGGGTGCTTCCGAAACCGGTAGAGTTTATAAAATAAAAGTGGTATACAACAAATCTATGTGTTTTTATTGTAAATTATGGCGAGCCACAAAGTTAATGCTTTTTACAAATAAATAATTATATAGTTTAAAATCATACTCATACTACATAATGCATACTCGCACATCGCAAGGGGGAATCCATTAATTATGTGAGCAGTTTTTATTCCAATCTAGACCCCCCCCCCTCGGTGAGATAAATTTGGGCCAATTCGTATATTTTTTTCAAGTAACGTGAGATTTTGCTGGAACCCCCCCCCCCATTTGTGCTCACGTAATTAATGGATGCCCCCCAATGTTCATGAAAGCAATAATTGATAAATTTTGCCGCAAGCCTTGCACTTGTTGTTATTTGTTTTGCGCACTTATTTATCAATTTTTTTTTATTTCCAGGATATTGCCGGTATTGTGTCCACAATTTATGAATCCGTTGGCAAAACAGTAACTGTCCCACACTATGGATCCAAGACGATACAAGTGAGATTGACTGTGTCTCCAGACCAAAGAAGAGTGGAAGAGCGGGGAGACGGCACGGGAAAAGTGGGAGGAGTCAGCCCGCAGAGAACAGACCAGAAGGTTCGCTTCAAGAGGGACCTCAGCGCCCATGTCCGGGAGGGAAGACGTAAACCCAGAAGGAAACGGATGGAAAGAACATCTCCGCCTCTACCCCCGACTGCACCATTCTGCGCTGTGGAAGTGGAACAATTGATAGAACCTATCGTAGATCCCAATGAAGAAGAGCGTCGATCTCGCTTGTCCATCGATGACGATGTTTCCGATTGTTCCGAGAGATTAAGAACTCCCAAAGGATTCAAAAGAACATTAAGACAGAGACAGTATCAAAAAAATAATCTAAGCCCGCGCTACAGAAATCAACACAATAATCTCAGCCACCACAAGAACGATATTTGGAATTCGCAGAAAGAGAACATCTTACCAGAAGCCCAGCAGAGCGTATCCAGTCCGGAGCAGGCTGGAGGACTCTCCGGAGAGAACAGCGGCGGACGGACCAGAGACAAGAAGCGATCCGGCAGTTTGCAACGAAGAGAACTCCTCGAGATAATCCAGGCTAATATGGAAAAAAATCATCTCAGTTTTCAAACTTCCAGGTAATTATGATCACAACATTATAAGTCGTTTATTAGGATCGATATAATTTTTTTTTAAATTGTCCAATGAAGCGAAGCTAGCAGTCCACAATGGAGTACTAATACCAACCCGATGTACGGCAGTGAGGCATGGAACTGGCAGAGGAAGGACGAAAATAGATTGGGAATGAGGTAGAAATGAGATCTCTGAGGCTTATGTGTGTTAAAACTTTGTAGGACCGTGTAAAAAATGAGATCTGGAAAGAATGCAAGGCTGATGTAAGCGTAATGAGTAAGATAAAGAAATGTGGCGCTTAGATGGTTTGGGCAGGTAGAGCGGATGAATGAAGAAAGGGTGTAAGGGAATGTATGATGCAGAATTTAATGATGGAAGATGTCGGGGACGCCTGAGGAAGACGTTCTCAGGAAGAAACGGACCACGGTTTGCTTGTTGCCATCCGCTGCTCTATATGATGTTTTATCTATTTTGTTTACCATCTGGATTTGGTCAGACTGAATTTCCAACTTTTAGTCAGTATTTTTCAATTGAAAAACAGTGTTTTCATTTTGTTGAGTTCCTAAAATGATCTCCATCTAATAATAATAACTTTATTTCTAGAAAACAGTATCCAGATCAGCGTGGTTGCGTGAACAGTTTGGAGGGAGATAGTGTCAACAGTAAACAGCGTCACCGTAATCGCTCCAACACCTTCACGGGAAAACATACCGTCGAAACAGTCAACCAAACAGCCTTCATCAACACACCTAACAATGGATATCTGGATCTAGCAGATACCAACATGAATTCACATAAAGAATCAAACCTCTGTAGATACGATAGCTTCCTCCATGCTGTTATTTGTTCATCGTCCCACCACGCTAAAACAGGGGTGCATTTAAAAGGACAACAAACTACAACAACCACCACTGTCCAACAGAAACCTTGGAAGAGTCATCACAGGTCTCGCTCTCACGATCTGGATCAAGGACCTTTTCGTTACACTCTCCTCGAGCCCTATGAAAGTGTCATACCAGATACTCCTGCGGAAGCTGTCAAACCTCCCACAGACACGAGAGCCAAATCTTTCGACTATGCTAAAGAACAAGAAGTTGTTCATAGGATCAACGTGTCCACCGATGCAAAAAGCAAACCTAACCGTTCAGATTCTAAATCAAAGCCTCATGACTTGGACTACAATGTAGATGCAATGAGAAAAACAAATCTAAATAGGAAACCTACTGTGCACAATCATGCGTGTTCCCCGCACCACTTGAAACATCAAAACAGAGAAAAGTACCATGCCAGAGCCATGGCACAAGTAGAGAAGTGGTTAGAGAATGATAACAACACAAGGCTGATGAAGACAGCCAAGAAGAAGTGGACGGATGAATCCAAGATGCAAGAGAAGGTGGACAATTTGACGGCCAACATAGACATGAATGATTCGGTGGAGTGGAGGGGTCTGCTGCGTAGTTCGGAGGCGGAGGGAGATGGAGCAGAGAGCGCGGGGGCCTCCATGGTGCACAGATACGTCCACGAACACATACACCACCACTACCATCACTTTGAGGATAAAATACCTGCCACTAATAATGCTGTAGTTGTTTAGATCAAGTCCTAAGGCTAACTCTTATTTATTCCTTCACCAATAGCCAATAGCCATGACAACTAAGTGATCACCATATTTAAAGACAATTTGTTTTTTATTGATTAAATTAAGACAACTTTCTTTCATTGACTGATTTAATATTTAGGTATTTTAGTTTTTATTTTATGGTTGAAATAATAACTGCCTGATAGTACTTAACCTTTTCCACGCGATCGTAACAACAGTTGATACGGCAAAAATCCATGCCTCACGCGCGCCCGTATCAGCCCTTGTTACGCCAACTTCGACTGCCGATATCACAGCGCTCTTATGTAACAGTTTTTTTTCCCGCTCACTAGGACATTCGTGTAACTATCACGATGCTGACATCTTCAGGCATATTTCGAAAATAAATTTGTATTTCGTAAAGAACATCGATAATCAAGTGAATGTGTCGTCGTGCGTTTGAGTGCCATAGTTCATAATTTAGTCAACAGATGGCGCTAGTAGTCATTCGCTCTTTGCGCATGCGATTCCGATTGATCATAGTGGACAAGCGTCGATAACATTTATTGTAGAGATCTCGCGTATTCTAAACGTTTGTTTGTATTGTGAAACTGTGATTTTGACTTTACATAAAAATTTTATTAATTTAAGTGTCATCAGAATTTTTTAACATGTCTATTTTGGTTATAAATTAGTTACAAAAGTGCGTGTTTATTTTCGTGTTCTTTTTCGTACTGTTTCAAAGTTATTAGGAAACGTTCACAATAAGTTTTTAGTGTTTGAAATTAACTTTAAGAATAAAAATGGCCCATATTTTGGAAGATGATGAAATTGAAAATATACTGCAGATGTTGGATTCTGATTATGAAATGTCCGAGGATGAATTTGTACCTTCGGAAATTTCAGATGCAGAAACTCAAGCTGATGAGTCTGTACGGGAAGAAGCAGAAACTCAAGCTGATGAGTCTGTACGGGAAGAAGTGCTACACTCCTGGGTGTCAGGACCTCATATTCCAATAGTACACGAATTTGATGATTTTCAATCCGGCATTTCTGTACAATTTAACGAAAACTCAACAGAAAGTGATTTTTTTGAACATTTTTTGAATCGCTCCATTATGAATGAAATTGTAAGAGAAATACACAACTACCATAGCTTTGTTCTCAATACAAAGGAATTTGGTGCGAATTCAAGAATTCATAAATGGAAGGACACAAATATTGAAGAAATGTATTTATTTATTGCAATAACCATGCTAATGACAAGAAACCAACACTTGACTATTGAAGAGTATTGGAGTACAAATATATTTCTTAGTTCGCCTATTTTTGGCCAGATCATGAGTAGAGATCGATATCAACTGTTATTGCAAAATTTACATTTCTGTGACTCAAATTCGCCGTCTACAGATCGTCTTTATAAAATAAGGTTAGTTTTAAATCACACCCGAACACTATTCAAACAGTCTGTAATACCTTATGAAGATCTATGCATAGATGAAAGCATGATTGTTTTCAAGGGTAGGCTTATTTTTAAACAGTATATTCCATCGAAACGACACCGCTTTGGAATCAAAATGTTTGTTTTGTGTGATGTGAAAACTGGATACATTCTTGATTTTATAATTTACTGTGGAGAAGGCACGGAAATAACGGATGAGCAGAACTTGGGAATAACCGGCGCTGTTGTAACCACACTTATAAATGATTATTTTGGCAAGGGGCACAATTTGTGGTGTGACAATTGGTACACAAGCCCAAAGTTATTCCAGTTTTTGCATTCGGAAAAAACGAATGCCTGTGGGACGGTAAAAAAAAACCGTAAGGAAATGCCCAAATTTAAAAATCTGAAAAAAGGTGAATTTGAGTCAAAAAGCCGCGGTCCCCTTTTAGCATTAAAATGGTGTGATAAAAGGGATGTTCACATGCTAACTACCTTGCACGATGACATATTTAAAGAAACAGGGAAAATAAATCACCGAACTAAACAACCCATTCACAAGCCCGCCTGTATAATCGATTACAATAAATCTATGGGAACTGTTGACAAAGGCGACATGATGCTGAGCAGTTTATCATGTATGCGAAAGACGATAAAGTGGTATAAAAAAGTCTTTTTTCACATAATTGACCTGTATTTATTGAATGCACTTATTTTGCACACCCAAGTGACAGACACAACTTGTTGAGAAATATAAACCACAAGTTACACAAATACCACAGCCTACAACATCAGCCCACCTCAGTCCATTTCGGATTCTGCCTAAACATGCCACTAAGCATATGGCAGGATTGATTCCAGCAACCGACAAATCAAATAAACCGCGCAGACGATGTCGTGTATGCCGACTTACAAATAATAAAATGCAGTTAACGAGATACATGTGTAAAGAATGCGGTGTGTCGTTATGTATCGAACCCTGTTTTAAAATATACCATACCTCAAAAAAATTGTGACCGGCGTAAACTCCTCTTAAGTGCTTAGATAATTAAAACAATATTTATTATATGACAAAATCTATTCGTCTCGTGTTATTTTTAAGTGTTGAGTTTTAGAACTTGTTTATTCGAATTAATAATAATAAGTGATTGAGGAACCACTTGTGTCTATCAACGCAGTGTCCTGAGTACAAGCACGCGGGGAAATGGCGCCGCCTTTAAGATAACATGGGTATGTTTTTGTATGGAATTTAATGTTTTTGTTTTTATAAACATCTAGGAGTGTTTACAGACGACGATTTGGTTTCAAATTGTAGATAATAATCTCATCTGTTTATATAGTATGATAAATCATACCATAATATGCTGTAATTGACATAAAATTGGATGGATAGGTATTTGAAAACATATACCGCGTATGGGTATTGAACAAACGGAGTACTTCAACGCGGGGAAAAGGTTAATGAGTTTTAACTGTCTACGATATATAATAAAACTTTAACTTAAAATAGTATTTATGTTCTTATCACCTGAACTGAAACAACCCTAAAGGGTTCTGATTTGTAAATTATTTTCTCTAATTTTTAGCATATTTATACCACTACAGTATTCTGAATGATGTGGAGATGAATTCTCAATGAATTATAACTACCTCTTGTTTTATGATATTTAATTTTCTAATGTACATAATATTATATCAGGTTCGTTTTTACTTTGGTATATCAAGTAGCAAACTTTTTTAATCTTTGAATGTAATTATTGGTGAAATTTCAATATTTCAAATACTATCTAAAATGAATCTTGAAATGATAGTAATTAAGTTTAAATATTGATATTTGTAAATTATATAAACAACTGAAATAGTGTTTAAATATTTATTGCTGTAATAAATAATCATAAACTAAAATAATAATAATCTTCCTTTCATTTGCTAACCCCTTCCCTCCCATATTATTAATTCTTATTGGTCTACAAAATGCACAAAATTGATATTATTTTGGTAAAAAAAAGGGAAAAATTCATAGAATTAATGAAATGTGTAATCAAGCATTAAAAATAAGTAAAGTACACCTGAATCGTGGCTAGTAATGACGAACAACTTGCAGGATTAGAAGAAGACGTTTCCGGTTAACAAGAGTGCCACCAACCCTCGGCCACTTCCGTCTACCCACCAATTATGAAAATCTTAAAATATTGTCAGGGAATTACACAGGTAATGCATTTTTTTTATTTGTACGTAATAAAATGGGCGTACATGAGATACGGTGAACCTCTATCATTCTTAAAGGGTCCTAATGAAATATAATATTTAATTAAAATTTATTTGAAACCATGAATACGGGAAAACAATAAATGCAGGAAAAAAAAGCTACATTCATACTTTAATGTTTTATTCTCAAAAAAGATGCACATTTCACATAATTACAAATTAATATGTTTAAATAAAAACGCTTCGCTACATCAACCCATTTTTCAGCAGGATTTTTTCCACTTTTTCAACAATCAAATCTTTCTGAAGAAAAGCGAAATACTAGAAAATAATAAGATATTCGCACGCAAGCACTGCTGCGTTCGAATGTCCAATGACAATTAATGTCAGAAGCGGTCGCCGACAGCGATCAATTGAGTAAAATGATACAAAAACTGCATGCTTTAAATGATTAATGCGGCGAATTGATACATAGAGAAACAAAGTTTTACATGAAATTATTTTGGGACTGAAAGAAATAAATGACACAGCAGTAAAACGAATATTCGAGGTACGATTGATAAAAATAAAAAAAACAAGTGTGCATTTCACATGCGGTAGAAGTGAGACCTTCAGAAAGTAGACAAGAGTGGGGAAGCTACGAAGCACCCCACAAAGAAGAGACTACATAATTATGCCATCTCATTCTCTTGCAGGCTAAATCCTATAGATGTATGTGTTTGTCTATTTTTAGTGTCGCTTTTTCGTTTTATCAAATTTCATATCACTAATTTCACATGCTAAAAAAGTTTTCACTTCAATAATCTCACCGACACAAAAACAACTAACCAATGTTTTATTGCGAGGAAAAATTGACACATTTCTAGAATAACGTAGCATTTTAATTCATAATAATTAATGTTTGATCGACATCATAATCTAAACTAAACAATGATAAACTAATGATATTCTTATCAACATAAATTTTAGGATAGAAATATTTCAACTATTAAAATGTCACCTGCAAAGATTATTTCTATTACGGTCGATTCCGCTTAATTGGTACACCGGTTTATTGAGACAGTCGGTTATTTGGGTCAAAACTCAAGTAACAGAAACTAAATAAAGAAACTGATGGTAATTTACTTCGATTATTTGGGACACCATTAAATTCCGATCCAAAGTCAATGCAAAACTTGGTCTCTGTAAACGACTTTTAGTTAAGAAGGGCGGTCATGCGATATGCGGCTCGCATGAGAAGAGGTGACAGCAATTTTTTTGGGATTGGGTTACAAGTAATTGATAATGTGAAAAAAATAGTATTTTAGAGGAGAGTGTAAAAACTAATTTTGAAGCAGAAAAATTATGGTGGACCTTTAAATAATATTTATTTAATAATTATAATGATTATTAATTTACACAATAAATATTATAAATAAATGGAAGACTCTCTCCATGTTTTTTCTCAAAAATGTGTTTTTTCACTCTCCCGTAAAATTTTTGTGTTTTTCACATTGGAAGTATTACACGTCCAGCGACGATATTTTTACCTATAGTACATAATATAATTTTCTGTAAGTAAACATAATTATACTGTACACATGTAAAAAAAGCTTAGTAAATATATTTCTTTGTACTTTTGTACCTCCCTTACCAATAATAAGAAAAAAGTTTCATCAATGAACGCTATTGCTTTGAGAAAGAAGAATGTATTATTATACTAGCTGGTACCCGGCATGCGTTGCAATGCCATCCAAAGAAAACTGCTTATCCTTTCCCATGCATCCCGGTTCCCTTCCACCTTCCCCGTCTTCCTCCTCCCTCGTCTCTTCCCTCTCCGCGAACCCCACCTTCCCCCTGCCTTTCAGGGGGAAGGTGGGGTTCGCGGAGAAATCACACATTATTATTTATACAAATTTCATAACGCCAGAGCTTACCATTATATATATAGCCTGCGTTACTCGCTGATTATGTAGTTTTCTATTGGTGAAAGAATTTTAAAAATCGGTGTAGTAGTTTAGGCGTGAAAGCGTTACAAACAAACACACGCACTTTCGCATTTATAATATTAGTGTGAAATACATTCTTCCTCCAAGAGGAGTCAATTGAGGCTATAAAAATGGAGTCCCTCCAATTATTAAATTAATATTATAATCAAATAACTTCTAGTCTCCAAATTATTATTTCAAACCAGTGTACGAAAAGCATAAACTAAACAAATAACAAAAACAGACAAGATTTTTTGTTTTTATTCTCGACATAAAATAAAAATTGTTCAAATATGCCCCAGCGTTTTTAATATATCGCTCTAAGTAAGTAGGTACCTGCCTTTGCCACATCTTGAGTTATGTATGACTGGCAACACTTACTCGAACAGCTGCTTTTTTTGACCAATCAAATAAGTTGGATTTGTTTTGAATCGAACGCCGCAGAACGGAACGGTTGGGGAATCGTGTTATCGTATTGAAAAATTGAATTTTCAAACAGTTTTTCGCTGGAATTAGGGCTCGTGTTATTGTGTGTAGTTGAAAGTGATTAAAAACAATTAATACATGCTGAAACTATTTCGGTGTATACCTTTCTTACGTGTGGTGTTTGAATGATTAATTAAAAATGGATATCGAGTGTCTTATAAGAAAATTTGACAACAAAGGTATGTTATTCTACTTGTTTGTTTTGTAGAGAAAGTGATTGTCATAATATACCATTATTTTTTTGCTTGGTTTAACCATCGAGCTTTCCTTAGTGTGTCGGCATTAAATAAGTGCATAACTGACGATATTCTATTTCAGATTACGATGAACAGCGGAAGACGGCAGAGGAAATGGACGAAATGCGGACCAAAACGTTGGCATATGAATACCTCTGTCATCTCGAAGAAGCCAGATTGTGGCTTGAAGCCTGTTTGAAGGAAAGTCTCCCGCCGCCAACAGATCTTGAAGAAAATCTCCGTAATGGAGTATACCTCGCCAAGCTTGGACATTTCATTTCATCAGAAATATTGCCATACAATAAAATCTACGACGTTGATCAAAAACGCTATAAGGTTTGTTAGAATCATAGACATATCAATATTCGAATGCTCAAACCAAATTAAATAAGCAAAAATAAGCCCACTTTATTTAATCTTACATTCTTTTTCAATAAAACTTGAATGTTTGTGAAGAATCGAAGGCTTCACTCAGTTTTCTTTACATACTACCTGTCTTGCCTGACCAACCCTAATAAGCTCCAAAATAACCCCATAAAAGTAGCACTAAAAGTCCACAAATAATTTACCTGCTTAGAAGCACTTGATCATTATTTCTGATAATGCAATTAAATATTGACATAATCGTAATCTGAATCTTTTAGTCGTCATGCACATAGCCATTTTCTTCTTCAAATACGAGATTTTCAAAATAGAGATAGTTGATATTTATGTCCCAATCATTCAAGTTATAAAAGCCTTATACACGATCCGATATTAAGCACTGCCTGCAAAACTCCCAGGCAAATTATTATTATCCCAACGTCCTGACAATAATATTTTGTATAACGCCGTTTTTATGAAAAATCACCCCAAGTGTGTGGTACAAATTTATAATAAATTTCTACCATCTTACTTTTAACTACAGACTAGACAAAACAATACTTATAACAAATTATGGCTAAAATATTGCATCCATCAGTTCTTCGATCACTGATACAAAACTATATGTACATACATACAATGCATTTGACCAATGAATGCGAGGCTGCGGAAATATGTACATGTATTTTATTTATTTAACACAATGACAAAAGGAATAATAATAATTCGGCTGGCGGTTGTGGCTACTAATGAACCGATTGGCAGACTCTGCATGCAACCCTGCAAGCAGTGTGATGCAGCAATCGGATGGTGTGTAAGGCATTATAATAATATATTTTTTTAAGAAAGGACATTGCGGTGATTGCATTCGCTGATGCATATTTCGGTAGAATTTGTCCTTCGTAAACAAGTATCCTCTCTCTCAAGCCTTATCTAAAATTGCCTCCCCACCATTCAATGTCTATATCAGTACATAATTTTTGTCAATGTTGTAAAGTCAAGCGTATTTGTAGGAATGTGTAATGTGTGTCGCCATTTTTATAGTGCAGACAATCCAATGTCTAATAATAACCATGAATGATTGTAATAAATAACACCAATGATTACTCTAATTTTAGATTGCAGGACTACAATTTCGTCACACAGACAACATCAACCACTGGCTTAAAGTTTTGAAGACAACAGAATTACCACTGGTATTTTTTTTATTCATTACCTACATAATTAACTTTTAGAGTTTTTATCAAAATATATTAGGATCCGTAATGTAGTGATCTACAGATTTGAGTCTGCAGGTCAATTAGGGTTGCATATCCAATTCTCGCCACAGCAATTGTCATGAATTTTTCATTTAATAATTCGCTGCACCAATAGGTGTTGCGCGATGTTGATGGACTGATGATCGGACAACCAACAATATGCAACTTAATCATATACTTTGAAAAATCATTAAAAGTGATAAAAAAAATGGTTGAAAAGGTTACATCAGGTTATGGGCTATTTAAAATAAAATAGTCATAACTTTTATTGACTTTCAAAGAGGTCTTGAAATTCCACTTTGTTGAATTGTCGCAGAATCAAAAAAATTGCCCTCATACATAGACATACAAATAACTAGACGAGAACTTACAGATGAGGGGTAAAAACCAACTATGGCGGGGCGAAGAGAGGAAAGAGACTTGTGATTCGCCAATAAATCAATCTAACAGTATATAGGCACCTCGCACTATAATATCACTATTTAGTTCTTGATAGTAAAATCTGCTTTTGAATGAATAGACCTTTTTATATGGGAGCGCGAATTGCATGCCACGGTATGAACAGATGTGTAAAATCCAAATTCGCAAAGTAAGGTTCAGAGTATTTTCATAGTGGAATATTTTGTTTCCGTAGACACTTTTACAAATGTTTCATGATTTACTTGACCCAGTAAACAGCGGCTTTGTGTTTCGCGTCGCTGTGTATCTCGATGTCTAAGTATGTGTTTCATAGACATACAGCGTCCGTGCGTAAAATGTACGATGAGAGCACGACACTGGTCCGGACACGCCCAGCCGGTTCCGAAAAATGGTTCCAATGGGAGGGGGAAATAACACTTTTTTTAACACGTAAGGGCATGTCCATATATTTTGTACGTCCGTGCCCTCATATGATTTATACATAAACAAAATATTAATTTGCACCATGGCACAATGTGTGGTTTTCTCACATTCAAATAACACATCTATCTTCATTCAATAACATTTTTTACATCTTAATACAAAATATATCTTTCTGTTCACCATTTGATCGCTGTTTAAAACTCCAAAAAATTATACAATTTTCTGCCATAATCATTTTATTTCTTGTTTTAAACTAACATGGGATTTTGACAAATGTATTATTTTTCTGTACAGACATTTCACCCTGAGACTACCGACGTATACGATAAGAAGAACATGCCTCGGGTGATCTATTGTATTCACGCCTTGAGCACTCATTTGTTCAAACTAGGTCGGGCTCCGTTGATCCAAGATCTGTATGGAAAAGCAACCTTCACAGGTGTGTTGATAATATTTAAATAACCCTTATTTTTTCCTGTTTAAAAAACTAACCACTCTATAGTTTTTCCCTTCACCTAATACTGCATTACTAATAATTAATTACTGCATTAGTAGTAATGGTGACATTTTTCTCCCTTGTTCATCTTGATTAAAAAATATATAAATATTTAGTGTTGTGTATTTTTTTTTACAAATTTTAAATACAATAAATCATCATTGCACTTGCCGAGACGGCTATGTGCCGGATTTCCACAAAATGTTCTTTACACCAAAAATTTCAAAAAAATCAAGGAATCGACTGTGTGCATAAGTGTTGTGTATCTAAAAGCTTCCGGATTTCTCACATAGATGGCAGTATTAAGAACTGTCCTAAATCTCCGCTACATGGCAGCTAGCTAAGTACAAGAAGAGGTAGTCAACAGAGGGTCGAACAGGGCTGAGAGAGTCGTTAGCAGATTTCTCAGGCCAGAATCCAATTAGCCAGTTCCTAGATAGGAAGGTACTTCCCAACCTTCATTTTCCACATCTCCTTCCCTTCCCTACTTCCCTCAGCCTCATAAAATACCGCAATTGAGGGTGCAATAGGGGACGGTTAAAAAAAAGCTTCACCAGGTCGGGGTTTAACAGGGACCAATGAAATGTGAAAAAATCAAAATGGCTATGATCGTGGATGTGATGGTCATCAAATGTAATGGAGTTCGAAACACCTCAACCTATCATGGTCAACTCTGTACACGCGAAGTATCAATAAACCAGATTTATAACAAAGAACATTACTCTACCCAATTTATTAAATCTCCTTCCAAGGTGAGTTGGAGAACTGTTGGTGATATACCACAATATGTTTAACTGTTATCGCACAAAACTCGTTCAAACTTTTTTTGTTGACACATCTGAATACAAAACTGGGAAGTTTCTTTGTTCCCCTGTAAAATTTGGTAAAACTCACATAGCTGGTCTCACAAGCGCAATGATGAAATATTACATAAATCACAGTTTAGTATAATGTACAGCTGTTATGTATTGTTATTATTTATTATGTAGTATAAATAAAGCTGTTCTTCACCGAGGTTCTTATATTTGGTGAGGAAATTTACGCTCATATTTATATTTATTTGTAAAACTTTTTTCCGCTTTTTTTACAATCTTTGTATTAACTTGCATTATTTTGTTAATTTAACCAAAGCAGTGTGGACTATTTAATACTTGTTCATTTAATTTGAATATGTAATTCTCCTTTCAGATGAAGAAATCGACGCTATGAGTAAGGAGCTCAAAAGGTATGGAATTACCATGCCTGCTTTCCAAAAGATCGGTGGACTTCTGTCTTCAACCTTGGACGGAGATGGGGCTGCTCTGCACGCTGCTGTCATCAATGTAAATCAAGCCATCGAGTGCGAATCCTCCATTGAATCTTCTCTCATTAATCCTGCAGTGAAACTTAAATATGTCCTACCAGAATTAACGCCAGATTATCACAAGGTGTTGTTAAAAGCCAAACAGATCAAGGTACGAAACACCTTGAACAAATCAATGAATGACAGCTACGTAATGGATGTTTATGACGAGCTTCTCACTCAAGGAGAAATCCAGGGATACATCACATCTGTAAATTTTGTGTATACATGGCGCAAGGCTATAGAGGCCGCTCATTATGATAATGAAAAGGCACTTATGCACCACCTCAAGTCAGACTGGCTCCAGTTAAAGTATCTGAAATATGATAATATTAAATACTACGTGGAACAAATAAAAACTCTCAGCCAAAATATTAACCACATGCACGTCGATTGTAACATTATTGAACATAGCCAAAAACTACAAAGAATTATCAACCAAGGCAATTCTAAAGCTGACACGAGTGGAAATATCCACGAGGCTGTTAAAAGTGTGAATAAGGCTTTAGATAATGACGGTTTGAAGGAGCTGTACAAAAATCTGCTGAAACTGAAGAAATATTCCAGCATCGACATTGATGAATTTTCTATTCCGCTCCTATATGAGGAGATGAAACTGGATAAAATAGAATGTGGAAAAGATTTAACCTACGAAGATATCTTGAATAGTACCCAGGTTCTTTCTTCCATTGCCAATGTCAGTAAGGCTGTGGACCAGTGCAGTTTTGAAGCCTTGTGGAATGCTCTAGTGAAATCTGAACTGCCGATTGAGGGACTGCAGCCTGAGTTCTCCATGTCCTACTGTAGAACTATCCTACTGGCACGGCAAGCCAAGATACACGCAGAACTTCCTTGCACTCTGCTGACCATCTCGGACATTCAAGACTGTATCGATGAGGTCAATCAACATGAAGACATCACTAAAGATTGTAAGTCTAAACATGTACGCACAGAACCAACTCTGAATTATAATACAGTTGAATACCAATTAATGATTTTTTGTCTTAATTTCTCTTTCAGTGCTACACGTCTTGAATGAAGTCAATGATGCTGTCAGGATGGATGACTCATACAAACTAATGTCTGCATTGAATGATGAAAAACTCAGCCTTAGAAAGTCCCTGTATGCCGATAACTCATTGCTTTATTTGAGATATCTGAAAGTAGCCATGAAGAAGAAGGGGGAAGGAGAACTTTGGCTGGAAGACATACAAAACACAATCTCAGAAATAGCCGAGGAAACACATCAGGTGCAGGCTGTCTGCAATGTGCTTACCAAAGTCAATTTGGCCGTGCTACAAATAGATTCCACAGGACTGGTGGCTGCCCTGGAAGCTGCCGACTTTGAAATCATCGGAGATAGAGATGTCAACAGGAATCTATTTGAAACATTTTTTGAGTTCTTTGAAAGTAAGAACAGCAAGAACATGTGCCCCTGGATAGTGCACCACACCAAATCTGGAAAAACTGTCTACATCAACATTGAGCTGAATTCTTATTCCTGGGATACTCCTAAAGACTTCCAACCACATTCGCGTTATCTTTCTATGAAGGATGTTCGAAACCTGATCAGAAAATCCAACGCCACTAACATTGAGTTAAAGAAACGTAAAGAGATGGAACTGATCATCAAGTTACAAGCTCGTATTCGAGGTTTCTTTGTGAGAAACAAAATAAAAGACAGGAAAAACTTCCTAAAAAGTGTAAATGTGGAGATAATAAAGATTCAGGCTTGGTGGAAGTCTATTCTTGTTCAAAGGATATATAAGAATATCTTGGATGAGAAACGAGTGAAAAGGCAGTCGATAAGCAAACCGCAAGATTTGAGTGCTTATTACAAATCTCAGGTGAATATAAAATAATGTGTTTTCATCGTATGTAGCATGTATTATTTTTGCATTTTTCATTCCGTTCTTCTTTCGTAAGGTTTTGTCTTTTGAATTAAATTTAAACTAATTGGTGTGTGTTAATTTTAGATGAGAAACATTATTCGAATTCAAGCTCTATGGAGAGGAAGGTGTGCCAGACGAGCATTCCTATCTCTCTTTCACCAGAAAAGTCCACCATTCAAAGTGGTGAAGCACTTTGTACCTCTCCTGGACTTCTCCACTGAAGATTACGAGAAAGAAATACAACTTCAAACATTAAGAGCGGGCGCCGTACAAGCCATTCGCAAAAACCAGCAATTATCCAAGCAACTGGACGAACTCGATCTGAAGATTGGTCTACTCGTTCAAAACAGAATCTCCTTACAAGACGTTGTCATCCACAGGACTAAGATTAATGATTTAGTGAAGAAAAATAATGCTACACTTCACATTGACAATAACTTCAAGCCCAATGATTCCAAAACAGCTACAGCTTCTACAAAGACTCTGTTATCGACTAGCACAAGAGGTCTCAAGGCACTCACGAGAGAAAGTCGTAAACTTCTCGATGGGTACCAACACTTGTTTTATACTTTACAAACAAACCCAATTTACTTGTCTAAACTATTGTTTTGTCTGCCTCAGAGTAGGACTAATCAGTTCCTTCAAAATGTCATTTTGACACTTTATAACTTTGGCTCTAATACAAGAGACGAATACCTTCTGTTAAAACTCTTCAGAAGTAGTCTGGAAGAAGAGATCGATTGTCGATTCAATAAACCCTTAGATGTGATCACGGGAAATCCGATAGTCCTGAAAATGGCTGTGAATCATGCCAGGCAGATGAGTGGATTGAGCAGTTTGAGGAACATAGTGGGACCGCTGGTAGAGAGGATGATTACTGACAAGAATTTAAGTATTGATACGAGTCCAGTGGATATTTACAAAGCGTGGCGCAATCGAATGGAATCACAGACCGGAGAAATATCAAATCTCCCTCATACGGTTACCCAGGAACAAGCTCTTTCATATGAGGAAGTAAGAACTAAGCTGAACAAAGGTTTACAAATCCTCAAAGAAATTGTAACGGTGTTCTTGGATCGAATCACCGAATGCAGAGACATGCTTCCCTTCTCCATTGTGTATATGGCAAGAGTTCTTCATCACGCCCTATCTAAGAAGTTCCCCCAAGCTCCTGAAAAAGATATTCTCAAGGTAACTACCTAGCCATTTATCCTTCCATTATATAAAAAAGATTTGAAAGAATTTGTTCTGATTATTTCTAAATGTTTTTAGGTAATCGGCCATTTGGTGTACTACCAATTCATCAATGCAGCTATAGTGGCTCCTGATGCTTTTGATATTATCACATTACCACACGACAAAGCACTATCAAATGACCAGCGGAGAAACCTCGCCTCCGTTGCCAAAATTTTGCATTTCTCTGCATCCAAAAAGGGGGTAAGAATTTGCCATCATCAATTTACTCAAACAAATATAATATTATGTATGTTAAACTAATGTTGGTTTTTGCTTTAGTTCGGGGAAGAATCTGCCCACTTACAATCGTTGAATCAATTCATTATTGATTGCCACGAGAAGATGAAATCTTTCTTCCGTCAATGCTGCGAGGGTCCCTCCTTGGAAGAGCACTTTTCTGTTGACGAATATTCGGAGGCGACCTTACTCTACAAACCGGTCATTTACATCAGTGTTCAGGTGGGTCCATTTATCATTCCCAGCCATACCTTATACAGCCCGCCAGAATTAAATACTTCACATTTTAATTATACTTAACTGATGATTTCTCAAAATCAAATCACAAAATTTAATTATCGTAGAAAGCAAACACTTTGTGGCTTGACATTATATAGAATGAAATAAGTACTTTGTTAAATAAAGTGGTTTTTAAACAAAGTACTTGTTTCATTCTACACAAATTTAATCTATTGTGATTATTGTTGTGTTTAAAAAGTTTGGTGCATTGAAGCCTTCAGAAAAATAAATTTATATTTGACATTCATCTTCATATTTCATATGTATTACATTATCGATTTTGTAGGAAATCTGCGATACTCACAGTCTTCTGGTTGAGTATGAAGACCTGATAGCCTCTGATCCTTCAGACCGTCTCCACGAACTCCTCGATGTCCTCGGCCCAACAGACCCCGAGGAGATAATGCCCCTGGCCGCCTTGGTGCCCCTCGCCAACACTGAAGTCTGCCTCACTCTAGTCGATAAATTCCAACTACCGGCTGATGATATGACAGACATTAATAAATTGTTCATCAAGACAAAGGAATTGTGTGTGTCTGTGTTGCCATTTTTGAATGGTAAGTACATACATTATAATTTTTTTTAAACTACCTAATCTTATTTGCAACATCCTGGATGTCGCATTCTGCCTATGTCTGTATACTTGGTTCATAATATTACCACACAGCGGCAAATAAGCAATACCTGACAACCGACATAGGTTATGTTTTGAATGAAATACTGCCTATCTCCAATACTCCTCAAAAGTTTTTGTCTCCTGCGCAATAACATTTTTGGAGTGGTATTATTTTATTCGTCAACTTTATACCTTTACCCTTTAAAAATATTTAATTTTTAACTTTGTTGCACATTTATTGATAAGGATTAAGTTTAGCAACTAGAATTGAAGTCAGTCTCTCCCAACCTTTCTCTATCCTTCCTCTTCGCCCCAGCATTTAATCTACATCACAACATTCCCCAATAAATCATATATATAGCAAATATATTCTTTCCTTTTAATACCTCCTCCTTCTTATAAAATAATGGCCATGTTTATTCATCAGGTGATCATCTCTTGGAAGCATTGTGCATTGGAACAACCAAAGTACAGCAAGACCAATACAAGGCGTACATTCAACAAAAGCTGTATTCGGGAATGATCAAACCAAACGAGAAGATGACTCTCAGAGAACACATTGGCCAACTACGGAAGTATTTAAATACTCTGGAAGACGAGGGATATGTGACCAGAGAGGATGGTTATCAGAGCATTGTGACAGCTATTGCGCTGGATCTGTGTAACAAAGGGAAGTACAGGAGAGGGCAGTTGGTGGCTTTGCAGATGATGAAGAAGACCAAACAGAGTCTTGACCAGAAAACCAAGTATTACGAGGAGCAAACTGACTATTATAATCAATACATCAACAAGTGTCTGGAGAACCTAAACGCAGGAAAAAGGTGAGCTTTTTCATTCAGTATTTATTTTAGAAATACAGTGAAACCCTCTTAAGAAGTTTCGTGGCTTAAGAAGTTTGGGTTTTTCTGTCCCTCAGCTCAAAATTGGTCCAATTTTTCCCACACATAAGGTTTTCCTGCTTAACAAGTTTGTTTTTTCCGGTCCCTTGGAAAGCGCGCTCTACACTCGCGGCGCGAACGGCCGCGAAGGCCGCGAAACACGAGTGTGGATCTTGTTCACGCCTTCGCAATCTTCGCATTCGCGCTTCGCGCCATTCCCCGATTTTTGTCGGTTTTTTGGCCCGCGACAAAGGGTTTGCGCGAAACAAGACTGAAGCTTTGCGAGTGCGGATGGACAAAGTTCACGCGCGGATCGCGGCGTATATTCACGGCGTGAATTCACGGCGCGACATCGCGCGCGAGTGTAGAGCCAGCTTAAAACTTCTTAAAGAGGGTTTCACTGTATGTAGGTATTTTTGAAAAAAAACATCGTATCTCAGAAAACTAAAAGTGTAATTTCGTGGAGTTTTCAAAATATGGTTTACTTCAATCACTCGCTCATTGAAGAATCCCTCATCCTACAGCCTTACTAATGAATGTGTTTTTAATTTTACACAACTGATAAACCACGATTTGTGTATCGTAAATGGTTATTTATTAATTGTGTAAAATGTAAAACAAGTTTATTATTAAGGCTGCTAGTGTTTATGCATCTGTTTGTTTTCATCTCTCCTTCATTGGTGATTCGATTTCCACTGTTTTATTAACTGGTGAGTTGCCGAGCTTCTGCCAAATACAGACCCCCTTAAAATGACGTTTTGCACGCCATGTGCTGTTTCATTTTTACTCACTGTTCTAATTTCATAATTACTCACTGTTGTGTGTAAAAATTGTTTTTTAAGTTGTACTGTCTAACCAGATAATGTATTTATGTATCAAAAATTTGTTTTTTTTGCCTAAATAGTTTCTCTAGAATAGCTACCTCTATTCAGAGAAATGATTTTTTTATGAAAAAAGTTGAATGTTGAAATCCAAAGATATTTTTGTGGTTTTATATTTTATATGTATTTTCATAAAGCTAAATAAGTGTCATTCACAATGGATCTAAATAAATTTATCTAGTAATATCACATAGTAAATAACATAAGAAGTTGGTTGCAAGTTCGATGACATTGCCCTTTTTGCATTACAATTTTTTGACGAAACGACAAGCTATAATAATATTAAGATATTTTATTTCCTTGCCAAGCGAATAAAATATATTTAGGTATGGTAGGAGCAGTTTTTAAGATTAAAAATACCATAAAATCGAGTCCATTGGGCTGCTAACACGTCTGCTGGGGATAAGCCGGACTTCGACGGGTTCTAATGTTAAATATCTGCCGCAGATACGCCAAACTTGAAGCGGTTAAAAGATACCCTAATTAATCATCTTTTTTTTATTTCAGGACGATACACTCGCTGGAGCGGAAAGGCAGCAAAATGCCAGGGAAAGTCAAGTCTAAACTTTGCGTCAAGTACTCCGCCTCCAAACTCTACGAGAAGGGGGTCTTAATTGAAATTGATGGCCTCACCACTTCGCAATTCAAAAATGTCCTTTTTGAAATATCACCTACGGATCACAATGGCATTTTTAATATCAAAGGAAAGTTTTTGGGAGTGGAGGTTGAGAAAATAGAATTGGACGTACAACATTTGCTGCAATTACAGTACGACGGTTGCAGTATCATGGATTTGTTTGGGAAAGCCAAGATTAATGTCAACTTACTTCTGTTTTTGTTGAATAGCAAGTTCTATGGAAAAATTAAGTGATCGCTTTTGATTTGCAATGCTATTTAAGAAGTTATCATAGGAATTCTGTAAAATGAACAGCTTTTATATTTGATACTAATTAAGACTCAAAAGTGCTTGAATTTCTTCAGTTGTAGAAATCGTATAGATGTTCTATTAGTAGATTAATCAAAAGTGGTGGAGAAAAATTATAATACTCCATACATTTACTATTATGTTTATCGAGAACCTTTTTTACAAATCGATGGTGACGATATGTTTGCTACAATAATTACACCTGGTTGTATTTTAGGAATTTTTTAGAGGTTTTATTTTTTATCAATCTGATTTCACTGATTTCTTTATCATTATCTACTCCATCAATGGCTCATTTTTAAAATGAGTGATGGAGATTTGGAGGCGTTCGGTTTTAAATTCGGCCGTGCTCATTAAAAATCATACCTCTGAATATTAATGCAGAAATATATGTAATGTTCTGTGTGGTTTAAAGCCAATGAATCCACCTATATTTCATAGTTTATTCCATATGTATTTGTAAGTTTTATAATTTTTTTTTTTTAAATCTTTAAATTCATAAACTCGTGAAGTTTGTATATTAGTTACCAGAAATCGCTCTCCTTGTACTTATTACTTGTTATTTATTAACACCTTTTTATACTTCATAATAGAACTAGAAACAAGGTTTAAAATAAGGCATACATCATAACATTATACATTACTGTTAGAAAATACTTACCCACCAGAAGTGTCAAAATCTTGTATGTTTTTTTACATCGACACTTTACATTTACACTTCGTTTTTTATTCGTAAACAACAGCCTAAAAATTATCCGAGTAAAATAAAAATTTATTCTATTTCTTTGTTTTGAATCACTTTTAGTGAATTAATATATAAAACTGCACAGATGATCTAATTAGTGCTAGAATTCTAAAAATAAAACACACAAAGGTCTGAAAAACACAAAATGCACTTAACAGCCGCTGACTACATTATTGCGCATTATGTTAAACTTATATAACTTTAAAATAACTTTAGTTTATTTGAGAATTCAATAATTAACCCATTGTTATACAATATGGGACAGAAATTGAGTAAAATAAACATCCACAACATTTTTAACATAATCAACACTTTAGCTGTTTGTGGGAAGTTCAAAATAAATTCTATTTACATATTTCGCAAAAATCATTTACCTAAATTTAGGTAGCCATCGCTCAAGGGCTAGAGCAAAGTGACCTAAATTTAGGTAGTCATCATTCGACCGGTTATTTAATCTAACTGGTTACTATGTATGTATCTAAATCTTATTGTATAAATAATGTATGTAACCTTAGGTATAAATTAATTTTAATGATTTCTGTATTATTAAATCTTACCAGTTACTATCCATCTAAATCTTATTCATATACATAAAAAATAAAATAAATCTTATTTGTGTATATAGGTTACATTAAGTTTAATTATTCTGTATTATTATTATTATTATGTATTATCTTACAAGTTACTATGTATCTAAATTTTATTTGTATAATAAAGTATGTAACCTTTGGTATAAATTAAGTTTAATGATGTGGCATTAACTTTGTGCCTACTAAAAAGTATTACTAAATTCCAAAAAATGTTGATTTAATTTAAATTATCATAAAATACCAAAAAATATTATCATTATTTAAATTTTGTTTTAATATCTACAAAATAGATTTAGAAATTGGGTTTCTTTGAGAAATATATTTTTTAAAATTTTTATGTCAAGGTACTACATTTTTTGTTTTATTATTGCATTGAGAAATAATACTGGTGTGAAGGAACCATTTAAAAAATACAATTTTTTGACTTAAGACTTTTTTGCCGTGTGGAGTAATTACTTCAACAAGAAACTTTGAAATCAGCTTTATAGAGTTCAAGTCTTCGCCCATGAATATCACAACACATAATATATTATTATGTGTATATATGGGAGAGGAAATTAAGGTAATGGTGTTGTGTGTAACTCGAAAACGCTGATTTCAGAGTTACCTTGTACTAATTATTACGCCGCAATATTATCAAATAGATATAATAATAATTTTTTTAATTTAAATTAATGAGAACACGGTTCTTCAACCACATTCCTTGTGCAAATGCAAAAAATCCTAAATATTGTTTATTTAAATGAAGCCTGTACCAATGAAACTTCTGTCGATAAATTAAGTTTTTTTAATGCATAAACTTCTATTTTTAAGAATAAAACATGTTTAATCAACACATTGCATCTTTTTAATCAACCTTTTTAGAAAAAATCTGTTTGTCCTCAGGAACTGTTTAAATTTAAAGTTTAACCTCTCAGACCTCGACCTTATTTTGTCAGATGGTCAAAATATTTCCACTTAGCAATAAAATTAAAAAAATGGAATATTTCTGAACATATCTAAAAACTAAAAACTGTTTTTGAAAAGTGATAAAATACGCTTTCAATCTGTATAAATCAAAATAAACATATAATTTTTGAAGTATAAAAGAGTTTATAGATTTGAAAATAAAGAGTTGTATTTTCTCTTTCTAACACCGTTTAGATTATACATCCACCCTTTCAAGGTTTTTTTTTTTTTACTAACTAACTAACCATCACGCCATTTCTCCGCAGGGGTAGGCAGAGAGGACAGACCGCCAAACAACTCAGTGTTGACACACTCCTTGCCTCATTCACATTCATACATATTCACACACATTCATACATACATGCTCTTCTATTATTCTGACTCTTGACATGGCCCGACTCAAGTATTTGATTCATTTAGTCATGCCATGTCTTTCTCGGGTGTTCCCTACTTCTACCATTCTCATTTGCGTCATATATTCTCTTTATACACCTTTCCTCGTTCATTCGCTCTACATGCCCAAACCATCGAAGCGTTCCTTTCTGATTTTTTTTTATATAATGGTAATTCGGGGGTAAATATAATGTCAGCCTTACTGTGTTACCTGAACTTGGTCAAAATTTTATACAATTGACGGCCGGCACATTCTGTCAATTGGCACGTTCCAGAGTTGAAGATACTCTTAGTATCGCCCTGGTGTAGGACCACCATTCAGAATTGAAACGTTTCTTGAAATGTCTTTAGCCGTGTTTGGTGACCAGATCTGAATAGCCAGGTACTTCCCTACCTTTCTCTTCTCCATCTCCTTCCCCTCCCTCCTTCCTCTCCTTCCCTCACAACATACCCCCATTCGGGATGCCATAGTCTCTAGCTCCAGACGGGAGCGGTTGGGACTCTTGTGCGGTGTTCATATATAAACCCTAGTGAAGAGAAACTTGAAAATAAACTGACATAAAATAGTTTGTGGAAAGATATACACATTGTTTATACAGCCAAAGAGTTAATAATAATAATTGGACAATTTGTAGTGCCGTTTTTGTGAAAAATCACCTCAAGGGCGCTTTACAATTTATTATGAATTCTTAGGCTCTATATAATTTTATTATTTACAAATAGATACAGAAACATTGCACCTGCAGGTCACTTCCGATAAACACACTTTATTAGAAAGTTTATGCTTGGGAAAGATACGACTTTGCAAGTTATTAGTTAAACCACCTGTTGTATAAACTTGAAATTTCTCAGAAATTGATTTTGGAATATTTCCCAAGGTATTTTTTTAAAGTGAAAACTTCTTTAGTACCGTTGTGATTTGAAACTCGATGAAACAGAAGCGAGTGACACTAAAAAGAGGAAAAACATACACATATAGGATTTAGCCTGCGAGAGACTGAGATGGCAATAAAATATTTATTTATTCACAGGTACTCGGTTCCAATATAATATGAAAAATCCACGCTCCTGTGGCGAGCCTTCATTAGTGTAGTGCAGGGGTCGGGGAACCGGGGTAAATTACCCCAAATGGGGTAAAAATGTTTTTTTTGGGTAATAAGGAAATTTTTCTAGTTTGCTATTTCATAAACGTTATTATTTTTACAAACTTAATCAATTCAGGTGTGTGCGTGAGAAGTAAGAGACGCGCGTTGTGTGTGTGCATGCTTGCGTATCGTTGTTTCTTGCATCGGCCACTAGAGGCGCCGCGTAAGTTGTAATGTTTAAACTTAAGAGGCCGCTATCCGAATTTCTACCGATTTCTTGCAAACCTCCCTTAAACATTTGAAGTTTTTAAGCTCTTAAAAAAATATATGTTATTTTTTAAGATAATATCTATACATTCCCCACGCCGAAACGCAAATTATATGAAATTCCCTCAATAGAAAAAAATCGCAAAGTATGCTCCAATTTTTTTAAATTTTCAAGTCCGTTTCTGTTATTTTACAAGTTATATGAATAAAAAATTCACAGTGTTTCATTAAATACTGTTTTAGACAGCCCCCCAAGAGATTTTTGTTTTATTTTAAACGAGTCGTGTTTTATTAAAGATTTTCGCAATTTTTGCATCGATTTTGGTGCTGTAAATGTTAGCGCTCTCCTCTAACATTCGTAATTTCGTATCTCTCCATCTTCTTCTTTTTGGGGCTGGTAACGGAGCCTTAACACTCAACGGCTTTCAAAATTGCATATGAGTAGGCGGTAAAAAGGTTGCTGCCATTTGCAACAACCTATCTTTGTGAACAAGGTTTTTCCAACAGAAATCGATTAAACGCTGAAGAGTGTATTCAAATTGCTCTTACATAAAAAAGTCCCAATTTTGCAGCAATTGTATCAAGCATGAAGCAACATCATTACTCCAAAAACTGAAAGGGAAACCTGAAAATTTGAATTTTTGTGTGGTCCAATTTGAGAATTTTATTTTCTTTGTCTATTACACACTTACTATTTTCATGTAACTCTTTTTTCCGTGTAAATTAGTTCAATAAATGATTTTTATTTAAATATACATTGATTATCTTCTTTTCAAAATGGGGGGAAGGGGTAATATCGACTTACGCAAAAATATTTTGGGGTAATGGTTAAAAAAGTTCCCTGACCGCTGGTGTAGTGGTATAAATTTTTTTTTTTTCTTTTTTGTAAAATCAATATCCAATCTCCAAACCACTCCAAAATGAACAGGCAAAGGAAAAGAAAGCGACATCTAGCGATTCCGAAGAAGAAAACACAAATGTACCTATAGGAAAAGGTGCACTGGAATTCGACAGCAAAAATATGGAAAAAATCATTCTTCACATTGATGAAAAAAGTGCTTCGTAGTCTACTCTTGTATCCACTCTTGTCTACTTTGATTTTCTGAAGGTTTCACTTCTACTGCGCGTGAATTGCACACTCTTGATTTTTTTTTAAAAGAAAGACAAATATTCCCGGGTTACAAATAACCTGACAATATTTGAAAATCTCCTACTACCACCACCACAGTAAGCAGAAAAGGTTGTCTGTGTCGTAATGGAGGACTTAGCTAGCCGAGGAATCGAAGATGCGACGCCTGGGTCGGACTAAAACGCAATGCCAACTCAGCCACTATGACAGGTCACAATTTTAAATGTGTTAAAAACAATAATGACTTTAATTCAACTAATTTCGACAATCATTACAGTGCAGAACAACGGCGTTGTAACGAAAACAATGTATTTGTGGGGTTGCCCTGGCAGAATTTTTTTTTAAATATGAATACTGCACAAGAGTCCCAACTGCTACCGTCTGAAGCCAGTGAGACTATGGCATATGGGGTATGTTGTGAGGCTGAAGGTAGTGGGGAGGGGAAGGAGACAGGGAAGAGGAAGGTGGGGAAGTACCTAGCTATTCAGATCTGGTCACCAAACACGGCTAATGCCATTTCAAGCAACCTTTCAATTCTGAATGGTGGTCTTACACCAGGGCGATACTGAGATTATCTTCCACTCTGCTACAGAATGCTGTAAGTCAAGGTTTCCCATTTGCCAGGTCGCGACCCAGAACCGGGCCATCAAAATAAAATACCGGGTCGCAACGTTCCTGCTTTGTTTTAAAAATAACACCTATGTACTATCTATATATTTGACACGTTAAGACTAGACCATCCATAGATTTTTGGTTATCTCGTCATCAAGAATACACAAAATTAGCTCATCAAGCAATAACTTTTTTAATGCCTTTTGTCACAACTTATAAATGTGAAGCTGGGTAATTACGCCGATAGATGGTGCTATTTTCAATATCGTCTAATAAAACACTTTTAACACGTTATGCTTTTTTAATATTGAGATGAATTATTGGTTCGCAAACGTATATTAGTAATATTAATCTGTATTTAAAAAAAAATTGGTACCTATAATTACATAATCGTAGAGAACGGGTGAAAAATACACAATTTCATTGCATAAAAAATATGCACAAAAGACATTTTCCACAGCTCCGCGCGCGTTGGTAAAGAACATTTTTATTTACCCAACCAAAAAACATTCGCGAAAACGATGTATTTCAAAAATTTTACGATGTTCCGCATGCGTGGAAGAGAGACGCGAGATAGAGGTTTGTTGTATTCAGTACATTAATCAACGCCTGGGAAGATTGAATAAATTTATAAAAGGAACCGGCTGGGAACAACGGCATGTGTGGCGGGAGCTGGTGTTAACTGGACCTTTTTTTAGAGGCCGCTTTTGCTAAACGGGCTAATTCATAACAAGCGATGTAGGTACATACCTACTCATTAACCATGCATTCTCTCGGTTGCTTGCTCGCTAATATTTCGCGAATAAGTCAAAAAGTTACATTTAATTCTTACATTTCTATGGGGCGCATTTGTCAAACCAACGAAGTGGTTAGAATTGCCAGATGGAGAAACAAATTTGTCGTGTGCTCAAGTCAGGATAACAACATCACAATACTATATAGTATGTGGTGTGATTTCATAAAGTTGTTGACACTCAAACTGGCAGAGGAAGGGGTACAAGTAGAAATGAGATCCTTGAGGGGTATGAGTGGTAAATCCGTGCATGATTGTTCTACAAGCGTCAAATAGATAATATAATATGTGTACTGTATCAAGAAAGAATGCAAGGCTAAAACTGGGATCCCACATCATCTATTTCATAGAATCTATGAAAAATATCCGTGAGAACCCGATTTCTGTACAATAGAAACACAAAATCGACTTCAACTTTCGTTCTGCGAAATCTAACAATTTTTTTTTCTGTTATTGTGATACCAACTAACATTATAGTATAGTGTCTCTTGAGATCATTTTTCGCAAAAAACGGCGCAATCAAGCGAATTAATTATTTAGGAACAGTCAGTCGGAATAATAGAAGAGATGTGGATGAATGTGAATAATCGTATTCCACACATTCTCTTTCAACTCTTAGTTGTGACCCATCCTCTCAGCGAGAACACGGTGATAGATAATTAGTAAAAATTACACGATTACTACAGAATGTAATAATTACTGCAGAATAAAATAATTTAATTGTTAAAATTAAAATAGTAATTAAAATATTTATTAGTAATCAAAATATTTATTATTTAATTTTAATTTTATATAAATTACTACAGAATGTACCTAGAAAATGTGGATATAGAGCGAATTAATGAAGAAAGTACCTAGGTAGTATAAGAAGAATATATGACGCAAATATGAATGGTAGAAGAAGTTGGGGACGCACGAGGTAGACATGGCACGATCAAATGAATCAGATACTTGAGTCAGGTCATGTCAAAAGTCAGAATAATAGAAGACTATGTATGAGACGATGTATGAATGTGAGTGAGGCAAATAGTGTGTGCCAAGACCGAGTTGTTTGGCGGTCCGTCCTCTCTGCCTTCCCCTGCGGGGACGGCGCTCTACAAATTGTCCAATTATTATTATTATTATTATTAGTTAGGTAGTTACCGAGAAAATATTTGTAAAAAAATTTGTTACTTAGTCTTGGATTCACTCTCTACCTTCGATCAAGTATGCTCTCTAATAATACTTTTGATTCTTATAAAGAGCACGCCTCATTTTTATGGAATAACAATAATGCGTTGTACAAAGTCGAAAAAAGCTTCAAACTCGTGGCAGACGGACGAGAATCGGACAGAATGTAGGTACCCAGCTCGATCTATGCATTTTATTGTTTAGCAAGTCTCAATAACAAAATAACTAGGTGGGCGTCTAGTGATAGTTGGAGATTTATGAAAGTTCTAAATAATTACAGTCGTTCTCACTATAATTATATAGTTAATTTGTCCTTTTTTACTGCGTGCCAAAACCGCAAATGTTCCTTGCGCCGAGTAATACTGGAACATTCATAAAAAAGCAAACCGAACATTCTATCAGAATAACAAATCGCGCCACGCAAATTGACATTTTTACTACAAATATACTGACCACTTTAACACCATAGGAATGGGTTGAAAGCGTGCACGTGAAACGTATGGCTCGCACATAGGTTTGTCTCCTTCTAACGCAGATTAGGGCATTTTGGCTAGCAGTTTCTGCACAAAATAATTAATTTTGTTAATTTAATTACTGGTTTATTATAAGTGATAGAACTGTGAAATTTTCGTTCGCGAATTTTTCATTATGAGTATTATTTTTCGACATTAAAATAAATAAAATATTATCTGTAGTTTTCAAATGCGGTTGAAAAATAGATTGTATGGGAATGGTCACATCTGTTTCACCTTATATAGAAACCGACTTGAAGTGGAACCAGATCTTAGGATAAAACTTTCGCCATTTTCCGCGAACTTGGATTCTTTAGTAAAAATTAAACAGCAGCTCCATACTTCGCACTAAAATTTAGTGACTAAATAGGCGATAACAAAATATGTAGTATTAATAAAACATTTTTACTATATGTGTATTATTTTACCTAATGGAACCAGCTTGGGTTTTAAAGTATTAAGTGGGTCACGAAGGGACAGTGTGACAGTGACACAGCAGAACAATGTTTGGGAAACACTGCTGTAAGCTGTAAGTATTTTAAAATTTTAAGTTGCAATGTTATGCCATTACTGATTATTTGTTGCAGTTACGGCATTGCGTCATCGTCAAATCCTGAGGAACTAATAAAAAAAATCAAGTACATTCATACGATGTACAGCGATAAAATAAATTGATGGTGCACTTTAAAGCCAAACGCTGTATTTATAGATACAGCATATTACAGGCGCTAAGAGCACAAAAACATGAAAGGGGCTAATAACATGATTACGCCTAGAAACGCCATTTATGCAATCCTCACATCTCGGGAGCTATGAACATTGTACATTTTACATTACACAGTCAAAATATGCCATGAAAATAATATTTTAGCCTCCATTGTTCTTATGGTATTTTTGGCAGTAAAATTTACCAAAATAAAGATTTCAAGTGTTTCAACATAAAGTTCACCTATTATATTCACCTTAAGAAGTGAATTTTTTTTATTTAAATAATTTAGACTAGACTTTAGATACTAGTTGAAGTCAACGGCGTTGTCTGCGCTTTAAGCAGATTTTTTAAAAATCTAATATAGACGGTGACCTTCCTCTTGTTTTGAAGGTGTGTTTTGTGCAAAGTACAATATCATCAATCTCGGAATAAAACTGTAGGATCGTATGAAAATTAAATCCCCGCCGCCAGTCCGCAGATACTTTCTTTTATACAGATGAAGGGACGTACTTAACTTGATTTAACCAGTGATTCCATAAAAAATTTAAATCAAATTTTTGTCTCCAGTGACTTTTTTTCTTGAATAATAAGAATAGGCCACTTGCATCACATTTTTTAATTTTTTTTTTCCGGTTTAGTCAAATATTCTAAGACATTCTGTATTTTTTTTTTAAATCTCGTTTTTGAAACCCTAGTGATTTTTTGAAAATTTCAATCCGAAAAATCAGACCATTTTTAATAAACCGGAAAGACGGGACATAATTTTATGTGTGCGAAAAAACGGTAATTACAAAGCCGAAAATCATTTTAAAAAAAAGAACGTTTTCCACACGAATAGCAATAAATTGTACGGGGTTCTCTTCGTAACATCTGTAAAAACACCGCCATCTTCATCAAAAAATCAAACCAAAGGATAAGTTCGCATAGAACAAACAATAAATCTAGTGAAAGTTAAACGCAAATTAAAAAATTCGTCGGAAATCACAGTGTTGCCATATAAAAAAAATTAATCCGTGTGGAATTTTACAAAATTAAGGGAACATAATCGGAGACGGAACATTTTCATGTAGTGACGCCACGAACTCAAATAATGGATTTATTCATTTAAAAATAAAAAAGCTACACATTTCTAAAAAAAATTACTAACATTTTCGTAATCTTAATAAAAAAATCTATCCACACGATTTTTTCCAAGTCGTTATGAAATCCATGCAAGTGACCTATTCTATGAAAGTGATGTTTTTTTGTGTGGGAAATGTAAGTAAATCCTAGAAATCAACATTCATATTGCGCAAGCAGTTAATCCGAAATTGTCCATTTTTTGGTTATTCTCTGGGAATAATTATATTGTTTTATTAAATAAATGAAGTGACAGTTTTTTAAAGATTTCCTAAATAAATGGAATGTGTTTTCTAAATTTTGTATTTTCTACAATTTTTCAACATTTGCAGGTTTTTTTTTTTGTTTTAACTTTTCAATACTTTTTTAAAATATTCAAATTTATAAATTTTAAAGTATATTTGAAACACAAAAATTTAAAGGGGTAATTTTTTCTAGTTTATAAAATGTTATTTGTTTTATAAGATATCTTCAAAATGAAGAAATTTATACAAAATGTTCACAGTAAATGTGCGACAATATAGTATTGATTGATAAAAGAAGTCGGGGACCTCCGAGGATGGCGCCCGCATTATCTCTGCAATGGAATGATATCCAAAGTCGAAGACATAAATAAACCAATCCCGCCGAAGACGATATAATCAAAAATGTAGTTTTTTTACATTTTCCACGAACCTTGGCTGCCCTTGTCCAGTTCATTGTCTATTGTTATATTATATCAGTTTTGTCTATGGTTATTTACCTCGCCAACTGTCACCCAATACCACCCAACATTTTCGCATTTTCCTAGTTTTAAACTACAATCATGGTATCGGTATAATTTTATTTCGACGTAATTTACAACAGTTCTATTATATATTAAAATAGAAAAGAAAAATGTCTAAAAGGAAGTTGGATGCCACTTTATTCGAAGAGGGAAATAAGCATGTTGACGTTGCTGGAAAATACGATGGGAAAAAACATTCATTAGACTCCGATGAAGAAGACAGCGGTGAAGAAGAGGAGAAAACAAATGTTATGCACGCTGATGACATCGAAGGAGAAGAAGATGGCAATGTTGGCATGGAAGGAGAGGTTGGTTTTTGTAATTTTTGCACACGAAGATTAAATTAAAATACAAATACAGCAGATACGGTCCTACCGCCGAGAGCTTCGATATTACGTGTTTCTATTGCACGCGTGGTTTAGGTGGAAGAGCGAGTAATTACAACGGAATGTAAACTTTCGAATATAACTAAACTTTCTGGACACGCTTAAAATACGAATATTTTGGCCCAAGTTTACGGAATTATCTGAGGTACGCTTGGCAACGTACCGGTTAAAGCATTCCAGCACAGTTTCGGTCGTTGTTTCCAATCCTACTGATCAACGAAATTTTGGCTCAACACTCCTTAAATATGCTCTTCCCAAGCAACTCGCCGACCAACATGCTAATCAAGCGTTACTAAACAAATCACTTAGCTGATTGAAGACTCAGATTAATGGATCCAAAAGTTGGGAACGGCGGCCACTAAATGAGTGTGCATAACCTGTAGCCAGGGTGGAAGATACATTCAGTATCCTTGGCAGTGTCATAAACCTGTTTTTAAGATATTGTTGATTGATTATGTTTAATTTTTAAAATCACTTATCAGATGAGGATAGTTGATGTTGTCAGCATGAGAATTCTCATGTAGAAGATTTCGTGTAGTATGTTACACTTGTGAAATGAGCTACTGTAATTCGTCTTTTATCCCTCTTTTTTTTGGGCCCCTTCCACAAACCGCTTTACAATGTCACTGGGTAGTATAGTCCCTTGTAAGGAATCTAAAAGGTGTTGTATTTGTAGGTCACCATAACCCCTTTCAACATGAAGGAAGAACTAGAGGAGGGCCATTTTGATAACCAAGGCCATTATCACTGGAAGAAGGAGAAGGAAGTCAAGGACAGCTGGCTGGACAACATCGACTGGGTGAAGGTTCAAGGGAGGCCTAATGACAAGTACAAGATCCACAAGGAGGATGATCCACTGAAGGGTCTGGGAGATGACAGCAGCAGTGAGAGTGAAACGGAAGAAGGCAAAGCATTTGATTTGAAGGACTCCTATAAAAGAATGCTGGCATTTATGAAACCAAGCGAAACTGTTTTGAAAGCAATTCAACGGATAGGTAAGTTGATTGTATTTTTTATTCATCAATGTTCCTTAAAACACCTTTGAAGTCATTTCGACATGACAACACCCAGACTGTGTATAAAAGACTAAAGAGATAATAAATAACCCAAGGATAATTATTTATAAACTAATGATTTTGGTACACATTAATTTCAGGTGCAAGTACCAAAATTTCAAGTGCCGAGAGATGGAAGAGGAAGAAGGCTGGTATTGTCGATACGGCTTCGGAAGATGTTTCAAAACTCACCTCAATAGCCAACGAAATTCTAACTAGAACTGGAAATATGGATATTTACCAGGAAACGTTTGAAAAGATATCAACCATCATTGTTAAAAGTGAAAAAAAATCCGCAGGATGCTCATCAAAGACTGAAGGAGAGGAACTCGATATGTACTCGGATGATTTTGATGCTAAGATGAAAGCGAAGAAAGAAGACGGGTCTGTAAAGTTTGAAGAAGAGGAGAAAGAAGAAGAACCAGAAAAGAAACTGACGTGGGAATTCAAATGGAGTCAGGGTGATGATTCACAAGTCCACGGTCCTAACACCACGAGGCAAATGCAGCAATGGGTTAATGAAGGTTTCTTCAAGACTGGGGTTTGGGTACGGAAGTGTGGACAGGAAGGACCCTTCTACACTTCTAATAGAATCGATTTTGAATTGTACCTCTAGTTAGAATAATATAATACATTAGCAGTTTGTTGGCATCATGAACTAAACGCAATCCTGTTCTGTTGCTCATTGAAACCATTCGAGATAATCAACGATCTTGCTATTTTTTACTTTCTAGAAAGAACTGAACTATTAGTTTTATGAAATAAGAATATTGCATTATCACAAAAATGCATTCTGGCCTTATTAGGTCACAAAAGTGTGTTCTTGATTGAGAGTTTTTTTTGTTGACCTTTTGGCATGCGGCAACATCACATTCCTGCGTTAATACAAACTGTAGTAATAATCATTGAACAAAACTTATGTAACCAACTGCCTAGATCATTAAAATACATAATGTACAAAGTCTTATACATACTTATTAAGTGTTATTTTTATCCTATAGGAATATATAAGTGTTTTAATCATGAATTCGTTAAACGTATGTACTTTACATATTAAAAAAATGATTGCAAAAACTTTCATAATGTTATTCAACCCTTTTCACTCATGGTTGCTCAGTCTTATGGCTGTTGTTCACAACTTTTCGACCGACCAATCTGAGTCTGCAATCAGCTAAGCGATTTTTAAGTATTTTAAAGGTAATGCTCGATTCGAGTTCCCGAATATTTTATTGTTGATTATCCTAAGTGACCCTGCCTACTTTCATAGACAATAAAATGGCATTGAAGTAAAAACTTTCGATGTTAAATTAATATTACAAGAGTTAATTATTTTATTTATTGTTAAGACATGTAATTTCTTTTAAATATTGTTATCCATAAACTGGCATTTTATATTTTTTAAACAAATATATAAAGTATATTAACAATTAAGTGTCAGATTTGCGGCCGTCGCATCGGTACCTCGTGGTGTCGGCGCCACTCTGTTGACACTTTTTATAACTTTGCTTTGCTCAGTCTAGCTTAATCTACGTGTCCGGCTTCCTTAGATTGAGTGATGCTTGTGTGTTGGAAAGAGCGTAGTTGTGCAGTATTGAGCCTTAGTTTCGGCTTAGCAGTTGATTAGTAGGATTGGGAACAGCTGTCGTAAGAGAGTGACCTATTTTCCTATTTTGACCTATTTTCACTGTTAAATTATTTGCAGATGCTTGCAAATTACTAGGGCGTAGCAATATGTAGCTAGTTCCAACTAGCAATGTGATTTTAATTGACAGGGAAAAATAAAAGGAGTTCTGTAAAGCACATTTATTATTTTATTTCCATTCATTTGCAAATTAATTTCTACACATACAAAATTATCGTGATACGACTAGAATCAACAAATTAATACTGTTGAACACCCATTGTTAAAATAGTAAGTTGTTTAAAATAGACATTTAGCTATAAACTGATACACAAATACATGCATGGAAGTTAAATCATTGAAAGAGGACACAAAACTTAGGTAAAATCATCAGAAACATTCAAGTCTCAAATAAAAAAAAATCATAAGACTGAAATGTTTCACATCGTGGTATCATAACCCTGATTACCTTATGAAAAATGATAAGCTTTATCATTGAGGGTTTGTTATTTTGTCTACCACTAGGGGTTGCCCAGCAAAAGGCTGTCTGAACTTATAGTAGGATTCAGTTAGAAACACATTTTGTTAAAACAAAATAAGTGCTAGAAATAGCTGTGAACCATGGGTATTGGATATATTCGTTTTCTTCAATTTATCACATACATTTCAGCCATAATCTCTCTCCTGTTTTGGTTTGTATTCATTAATCTTTCAAAAACTTTCCATGCATCATTTGTTACCCATCCAGATATACATACAGTGGAACCTCGCTTAATGAGCACCTTTCATAACGAGTAATTTGCATAACGAGTTAAATAAATTATTAAAAAAATAGCTCCCATAACAAGTGACATTTCGCATAACGACTCTTCACGTTACGGACTTTCTATGCCAGTGCTACATCAATCTGTGTTTAGCATGCTAGTGTCGCTTGTGATCGTACATTTTCCAAACTTGTGTTCAGACATCGTTTGTGCAAAGTTTATTAATTAATACTTACAATAATGTCCCTGAAGAAAAAGCCGCAAGAAGTATAAAAATGATAAATATAAAATATATCATAAAAGAATAAAAATAACTGTAGAAATGAAATGTAAAATCGAAAAGAATGAATAAGAAATGAAAAGTGAGAACGAGATGTAAGCACGGCTGATCTAGCGCGCATATAAAGTTGGTCTTCATCAAAAATTTGCACTATTCTCAAGAACAAGGACAAGATTAAGGAGATAGATGCTTCAAAGGGAGTGACAAGAATATCTACTTAACGGTTACGTATTCTCAACAATGTTGTTTCTCACACGGATAAACGAAAAGCAATTGCAAGGCGAAAGAAAGTAATTTTTTAGTAGTAAAGTCATGGACAGTTTGAGAAGTTTAAGAGAACAGGCTTCCATAGGTGAAGCAGTAAGTTCTGACATAAAGGCAGTAGAGAACTTCATCGGTGATTTCAAGAAGATTGTAGTTTCTGAGGGTTACCTGTCGCAATAGGTTTTTAATTGTGACGAGACTGGTCTCTTCTGGTTAACGTTAATTTTTCAGCATGGAATGCATTACCATTTTTTACATTAATTTACATGGGAATAATTGTTTTGCTTAATGAATGTTTAGCATCATGAGTAAAGAGTCTGGAACGAATTATGCTCATTATGCAAGACTCCACTGTATTTTAAATCATCTATCCCTACCAAAGGCAAACTTTCTTTTAATCTTGTAGGAGTTTGCCTTAGTACACATATTATGCAATCGTAATATGTTTACACTTCCATTTCCTACAATTTTGTTTCATGTAAATAACTTTAAAAAATACATAATTTTTTCAATTTAATGTTAATTTGTCAGGAATGTTTTTGAATAGTATAAAAAATAGAAGTTGTAATTTGAGCTATTAATGTTATAAAAGAAAACAGGTACGTAAAGACTTCAGTTTACATAGTAAATATTATTTCATTTATAAAAAATATTAACACATTGTCTGCGGGAGACGCTTAAATGCGCGTTTCTCAGATTGTTGGTAAAGAGCGGGAGACGCATTAAAGCGTGTTTTGAATTTACTTACTATTGGTAACACAAGGGCGTGTTGTTATTTGGTGAAGTAAAAATTAGGCGCGAAGTCTCGTAAGACAGGATCCCAGCAGTTGTGCAAGTGCATATCTGAACTGCACTATACGTATGCCCACAAAGTATGTAGAGAAACACGATATATGTGTAAATTCTGTGATGTACCATTACATAAAGGGAACTGTTTCCAAAGATATCATACTTTGAAACAATATTAGTGTTTAATCTTTATATATTTCCAAAATATATATTATGTTGAATGTGCATAAAATGACTAATTATATTATTAGACAACTAGCAGTTAAAAACCCGCTCCGCAGGTTTTTGTTGCTCGACCCTGTGGGCGGCTTTTGGTTCAGCTTCACCCAGTTTGAGTGTTGGTGACCATTTTATAAATCCGATAGGAACTGGTTTTAAAAATAGCCGGTTCCTCTGATCCAGTGAGAGCTAATCACCGTAATCATTCCAGGGATAAAGTAACCGTGACAGGCAATGACGTCATATAATCACAATGTGGTATTATTATTCACAACTGCCAGTTACAATAATAATCATAACATTTACCTCTCCATACCCGGAGAGATCGATGAAAGTACGCATCCGTTAACGTAAGTGGCCATTTTTTGGCATTGCTATACATAATTCGGTTCCAATACAAAAGTAGATTTGTAACAAATTCCATGTACGAAAACGGTTTTGCATAAGGCAGAGTTGTATTCGTAGTCAGATTCTTAAATTTCAACCGTAGTGCAGTTTTTCAAAATTTTTTAATTTATCCCTAAATATCATAATTTTGTATCCAAAAATGTAAAAATTTGTAACAAGACATAATAAAAGATTTCATTTAACATAAGATACTGAAATTTTTTTAAATATGATCCATACTTTAGAAGTTATACATTATATTTTATGTGAAATGTAATTTTTTGCCCAAATCCGAAAATCTTTTGCGATTTGAATTTTTTTCATCAATCTCTCTATAGAGGAGATTGATAAAAAAAAAAACCACCCGCATACAATGTGTTAATACAATAATTACATTTGACGAGGGAAAGGGAATGTTTAATCCTACATTTCACAACATTAACTTACATTGTACGAAGACACCGATAATATTGTGAATTTACAATAAATATTAATTCGCGATAAATGTAACTATCAGAATAATAAAGATAATGATATGTAGGCATAATAATATTATTTATAAAAAATAAATCTCAACATATTAAATTAGAAAAATAATCACATTTTTAGGTACAAGCAGTTATAATATCAATGCAAGTATTAAAAATACATTATCTTGTCAAATAAATCTATAAGTCTGTTAAATAAGTGTGAGCGATTATTGTAAATGACATTGGCTACAATATTAACATATTTTTGTATATAATCTACAAGTACACATAATATAGTATAGTAACTTAAAGTGTGTGGATTATGATATAGTGACAATGAGAATGTTGCAAGGTAAAAAAATAAGTTTTAATTATTATAAAAATAGCTTGCAACTTCGAGTTGCAATTCGTATTATGCTCCTAACATGACATTTTCCTCGTGAAATATGTACATACATAAAATCCCTTACAGGTTAGGGGCATACATTAATTACGTGAGCTTAAAAGGAAGGGGGGGGGGGGGGTCCAGCAAAATCTCACGTTACTTGAAAAGAATATACGAAGTGGCCCAAATTTATCTCACCAAGGGGGAGGGGGGGTTCTAGATTGGAAGAAAAACTGCGCACATAATTAATGTATGCCAAATTAATGGTTCCATTAGAACTTCAGACCTACTTGACTGGTCCACATAATGTGACTGATTCTAAGAAAGTGAACAAAATAACAGGTGCTTATGATAGTTGCTAGGATAAGAAATTAAATGCAAACATAATGTTTAACATATTCCACAATATAATTCAACTTTTCAATTTTGATTGTTTTAACCTGTCAGGTCTGTTTGTTCAGTTTCCAGTATACTTATATAGGTCTCATAGAAATCGTTGTATCACCCTTACCATCATGGTTAGAAATGTGATCTAAATGGTGTTAGAAAGAAAAAAAATACCACGCTTTATATTCAAATCTAAAAGTTAACCGCAAAAAAACTAAAATGTACATCCAAATTAATAAAATACTTGGTTTTTATCACTTTTATTGTTTATAAAAACCGACATATTTCGTGAGCGACGCTCACTTCTTCAGGGTTTTAATAATACTAATTTTAAATATTTTTAAATAATAGACATAGACAATGGTGTAAATGGAAAAATAATAGACATAGACAATGGTAACAATGGAAAGATGAGAATGGGAAGGGGAAGGGTTTTTATAAACAATAAAAGTGGTAAAAACTAAGTATTTTATTAATTTGAATTAAAATGGTGCCACAAAATAATTTTGCTGTGTTAGAAGAAAATATACATCTTTATGAATCCAAAGTTTCCAGCCGCAAATTGAAAAAAAAAAAACTTTGAGAATTTTTTATTAATTATTTTTACATGAAATGAGAAAAAAGTAAGTTGACGATAATGTTTATAATACATTTGCCTCATAAATTATGTATGTGTTATTATTTTTTTCATTAATAGTAATTTTAGATAAAAAAAAGTAAGGTAAGCATTTTTAAAACCTTTTTTATGTTTGTATGCAAAATTTTTATATTTAAAAAATTATATGTTTATTTAAAATTATAAAATTTGAAAGCATATTTCATCACCTATAAAACAGTTTTTAGTTTTCGGTTACATTCAGAAATTTTACATTTATTTGGATTTTATTACAAAACAGAAATATTTAGACTTTCTGTTTAAATACGGTCGAGGCCCGAGGGGTTAAATACACTTATTTACCCAAATAGATAGGTTAAATACATAGTAACCCAAGAAAGTTTGTATTTATTTGGGTTCACCGCACTTAGTCATGATGGGTTCATCAAGAAGTCCTCCACCATTACAAAAGCAACAATTTCAGATTTTGATATTGTCATGTAATCATACCTAGGAAAGTTTGTCTTTCTTTGGGTTTGCACCCAGGCGTCATAGGTTCATTAGGTAATTCATTCATAAGCTAAGTCCTCCACAATACACAAGGAACAATTTCAGATTTTTATGATGAAAGTAGGGAGAATTCCAATATTGTCATATATTCGGAACCCGGGAAGAAATAAATAAATAATTTCACACTACCAAAACTGCACAAGTGTTCAGCTTTTAGGCAATGATGATGTTCATATGATGGCAGAAGCAGTTCACTGTTTTTTCGAATGTTTCCAAGAGCTTTTTAAAGCCCATCCTGAAGTTCCTGTCATGAACTGTCCCAGCACATAGAGCAGGGATAGGAACAGGATAATGGTTTCCATGATGACGAAGTGGGAAATGGAGGTTCCGATTTCCAGCCAGCTCCCGGTATTCTTCACTTGGTGCAGGAAGTAGAGGCCCATGTGGTCGGAGAAAGCTAGAACTATTAGGAAGATTTGTCCGGTTGGTGCCTGGAAAACAACATACTTGGTTTAGTATTCATTATTTGGTTAGTACTTGGATTCCAAAGATTTTTTCAGGATGGAATTTTTGGGCAAAAGTGGCATTCTGAGATCCCCTATTAAAACAGACAGATACAATCGTTGGAATACAGATACATTAAAATGCTATGTTTGTTTTACTGGCATATCAATGATTGCTGCTTCAAAGAAATAACATCGATACCTACAACAGTACACTGTTACCGTTACCGGTACACTGTAGTAAAGCATGATAAACCTGTGTCTAGCAACCGTACACAGTTGACATTTGTCCCAGATGAGCATATGTGATAGTGTCAGGGCCAGCTCTATGCAGGTGCAATTGGAGCTATCCGCTCCGCTCCGGGTGCCAACTTCTAAAGGCACCAAGGAGTCAAGGAACCAATGCGTAGATAATACTTAACACTTAATACAGCGCCCCTGAGGTTTTTACTAGCTTTTGGCCCTGGATAATGAAACAATAATATACGGTAATATCACCTTGACAACCAAGTTGACACCGTAAAAGGTGCAAGCCACAAACAGGAAAGGTACGAGAGTCTTGCACAGAATCAGGGAGGTCATCAGGAATGGACTGAACTGGGAGACAAAGCACCGAACCCATGTGGGGTCAAACGAGTTCATAGATGCAATGTTTCCAGTGCCAAAGAAGGCCAGCATTATGAACACCAACTGTATACAATCTATTAAGGAAAACATATTTCATATTTATATTATTTATACAGACACTGAAGTGATAAGCTGAAATTGTGTTGTGGGCCCGTGGACACGATCGCCCATGTTCCTTACTTCTGATGAAATTGATCAAACTCTTTCAAATATCATAATTCAAAATCGCACTTCTATAAATTATCTGTTCAGTGTACTTGCAATATTTAAACCAAATACATATTTATATGTATAGCATAATCCATATAACTGTTCGGAATACTGGATTTTCGGTTTATAGTGGGCTCGGATACTATACATACACATACATTTTACTGTATACTTCAGTGGCGTAGCTAGCATGGGTGGCACCCGGGGCGGATAACGTGGTGTCACCCCCCCCCCATTAAAGTTGACAAGTGGCGGCAGCCGGGGCGGCTAGCTATATACGCTAGACCGCCGTACCATTTTCCACTCCGGTCCCCGGTTCACGCCCACGGCGGGCGCCCTACCTACACAACAGACCAATCCGAACACAGATAATCGTTTGGTCGGATATGTGTGGTAACTTATGTTTTGATAATAATTGTACATGTAATGTTTATGTTTTGATTTACAGGAGTTCGGCCTATAATTTTGCCTAATAAATGATAATGAAAGGTAGGCCGAACTCCACTTTGCATAATTAGAAATAAGAAATAATGTAAATCTAAGTTTTAAGTGACATATGTTGAAATCCCCTAAGCATTATTGGGTTGGGGGACCCGTAAATATTTTTGTGTCTTTATTTCTGATTAAATAAACATACTGGAAAGAGATGGTTTTGGTCGGCAGAGAGAACACAGATTAAAGGGTAGTTCCGGAGTTTGCAACGCCCGTCACGCGAATCGTGGCGGAGGTTACGACCCCCGAAACATTCACCTTTACGAATAGGGCCGCACCGAAAACGACCACTCCACTCCACTCGATCGAGGAGGGTTTTGGTAAATAGCGGTGCGGCTCTGGAACAAGGGCACTCTAGTACGGAACACGACAGCTACCCTTCTTCTGCCGCCGGACCATCTCTCGACGAAAATTCACCTATGACTCGACTTTGATTTCACGAGACTTAGCGGCTGATAGACTTATTTATTTTTACAGAGGGGGGAAAACGTCTCTTATAATGTTATTTATGTTGTTGTGTTTGGTGAATACCGGAATAGGTTTTCCTATTAGCTAACCTTACATTCTACAACAATGTACCAAGTGTTTGAGTGTTTGTATTAGAACGATGGATGCTATTGGAATTTTGTTATTTATTGCCTGTGAACAAGAAGTGAGCAATTGTCACCCAAATTTAAATTCACAATAATAATTATTATATAGATAGTGTAATATTATTATTGAAAAAGGATACAAAAAAGTATGCACGTCGAAAATCATCATAGTTTAGCAAGCGATCAAATGATGAGATTTTGATGAAGTTTGTTGGCTTCTGGATGAAGGTGACCGCAGAGAGCTGGAAATAAGTAACATAGTTCTATTAATTCAGAGGTTCAATTGATTTCATCATTGACTCGCTGATGCAAAATTTTCGCTGACTGCCAGCTGATTCTATTTTCGTAATAACTTTTTTGTTTTTTGCAAAATGATGTTTTTGTAAATTGTACCATCTTACCGGATACAATGTGTTTATATATTTGTAAAAATAGTACATAATTGACCATGTGTAGTTTACCCAGAATAGCTCAGAGAAAAGATTTTCTTCTATTGTTATTACCATTCAATTTTTTGATGTAAAAGTTTTGATACAATTAATAAATCATTTCATACTCTTACGTACCTTACTTTCCTTTGGGTTACTCAAATAATATTCAATTGACACCCAGCAAAGTAAATTAAAGGTGAAGAAAAGCAGGAAGAGGGCTTCGTGACCAACAGAAAGCAGTAGGAACAACACGGCCAGACTGGAGAAGATGGAGAACAGCCGAGATATCATCCAGCGCGAGGAAAACATTGGAAGAACTAAACTAAGCACTGGAAAAAAAGAAGATACATATTTTGTGAAATAAGATAAAAGCTACCCTTTTGTAAAATAAGCCGTAGTCTAGGGAGTTTTTTTATTGATTTTCATAATGCTTAAGAAATGCCATGTCAGAATGGTGAGATTCTTTATTTTTGACCCAAAGGTTGGTGGTTTAAAGCCCAACTAGAGTAAAATAATTTCTTTATTGACTTGGGATTTTACAAAATTAAAATATGCATTCTCATTGAGATACCATAATTCAGAACCAAAACACCTTTATATATGGAATTTGGTGATCAGATCTGAATAGTCAGGGACTACTTAATCTCCCATTTTTCACTTACTTTGCTCATTGGAAGTTTCATAGATACACCATTCACATAAAAGAATATAATATACTAAGTATATTATTTACCTGATAATGACCACGAGATCACTTGGCATATAGTTGAAAGACCTTGCTTCTTTTGAAAGAGGAAATCCACATAGTACTTGGTCTGAATGGCAACCAGCATCATCAAGGCAGGTACGACAATCACTAAATTTTCTTTTTTGGATTCCTGACCGCTCTTTAGCATTTTATACGAGTATTTAAAGAGAAATATGAGACAGCTAATAAACCACAAGAGTCCAGATACACCCCTGCAAGAAAAAAAATACATTAAACATTTCCACGACGGAGAAGAAAAAAATTCATTCGGTAATAAAAATATTTTATGGGTCAGTTTGCATCAAAGCAAATTAATTATGTGCAGTATTCTCTCGCTAATCCGCCATTCTAAAAATCGGGCAAGCTAAACCAATTAAATTAAACTAAAAATAAAAAAAAAACAAACCTCTAAACCCATTATTTTATGCCAGATAATATCTAATCAGCTTTTTATACTAATAGCAAACTAAAAAAATATATATTAAATACAAACAAGGGTGATTTTTTTAACAAATCTTAAGTCTATAAATTAATTTTGTAACGATTGTAACTTTTTTATATAGACTTCTAGATATTTTAATATTAGAGTTAAGGAACATCTAAGATGTTTAAATAATAATTATTATTCTGAATTTGCAAACCACATTTTCGAAACAAATCATTCTTTTATAATATTATAAAGAGATAAAAATTTTACGCACAAACACAACAGGTTTACAATTAGTTAACTTAGTAAGCTTAGTAAAACTTAAGCACACTTGAAGTGAAATATCACAAAACTGCGCTATATAAATTCTATGTTATTATAATTATTAGTAATTTTAGAAATTAGAAAAAGTGTTAATATCCAATTAAATATTCTTAAAAATCAAATATTTTATTAAATAACCTATCTTGAATTAATTTTCACATTAATACTTTATGTTTGTAAAAAAATATTTTTGTTATATACAACTTGATTATTTTTTGTTAATTATTGAATATTTGAAAATAATTTTTTTATATTTGCTTTTTATGTTATGACGCCTGGATGGGACCCAAACGCGATGCCAAATCAGCAACAGTCTAGTGGTGTTTTAAAAAATGATTTATTTAATTTTAATTAAAATGACACCACAAAGTGAAATTGCGAATATTGAGGAAGTAAAATAAAACAGTTAATTCACAAAAACAAAACTGTACTTTTATAAAATTTCCATTTATTGGTTTAACCCCTCAGGCCTCTAGCATATCGAATGTTATATTTCTTAAATATGCTGTCAGAAGGTCAGAGAATTTGTGGGTATTTCCGCTTTGAGATAAAATCCAAATAAATGGAATATTTTTTAATGTATCCAAAAACTAAAAACTGTTTTTAAAAGTTGATGAAACACGCTTTCAAATTTTATCTTTAGAAGTAAACAAGTAATTTTTTAAATATAAAATTTTAGAATGCAAAAGTTCTAAAAACAGCTCACCTTACGTTTTTTTGTCTAAACACTAAACTAAAATTACTGATAAGGAAAAAAAACATTTTATTAGACAAATATATCATTACCATTATTATTGACACATCACTTTTTTTTTTGTTTCTTATAAAAATAATTAATAAAAACTACACAAATTCTCATCAATTTTTCTCAAATTGCGGTCGGAAAATTTTGAAATCTTTCGAACACCGTTTAGATTATATTTCTAAACATGACAGCAAGGGAGACCCAACTATTTTTTCAATGGACTGAAAAGTGAATAAATTGACTCTACGGGTAATAGTTGTTTGTTCACAAAACTGAACAAATTAGCCTGAGGCATTAAAGTTAAAGTGTCACATTTATGCTTGCGAGGAGCCAACATTTTGTAAACTTATTCAAACAAAAAACGTGAAAGAACGAACAAACAGAAACACATATGGCAGTTGCTGGAAAACAGAGGATTAACTGAAATATTCTAAAACAACTACAATTAACCTGGAGATTAAACTGGTAAAAAGGACAGCGAGAGCAAGCCAGACGGCGGTATTAGTAACTGAGTGTGTGAATAAGATAAGCAAACCAGTCAGTGTACAAAGCTTGGTGCTCGAGTCTACGTGCACGGCGGACTACCGAACTTGACATAAGAATACTGGCAAATTATAGAGCTTAATTTTGTGCTTTCAACTAGTAAAAATAACAGAGAATTATCAGATTAGTTGTCGGATAATCGAGTGGTGGATTATTAACAGAGCTAAACGGGCAAAAAAAATATGGATTCGCTACTTTGGCATAGGATCAATGATACTATTATTCAATTATATCATCTTATTTTATAGCCTTTCAACTGACAACGTTATTGTCAAAAATGCCACACCAATGAGATATCAATTATCTGCCCTGATGATGGGCGCTGCAAGGCTGTCTGAAATGTTGACTAAGAATGAAGGAAAATAAATCACGATAATATAATATTGGAATACATACACAAGGTGGGTGTTGTATGCCTTCCCCACGACCGGCATACACGAGAACACGATCAGGGCCATGTTGCTGATGGACCAGCAGATGAAAAGGCCTTTGGGCACGTTGCCCCTCTGGGGACTAAACAGCGGGAAGGCAAACACTCCTAAAAGTGCTATGCCGAGCATCACGCGATTTGTAAATGAGAAGATCTGAAAACATTACAAGTTAGATAACAAATCGAGAATGTAAATTATAGTATTTTGGCATGTTAATACCCGAAAAAGTATTTTTTTTTAATTTCGAGCTAATAATAATTTAATGTCTGTCAAATAACTTCTGTTATCTGTTATGTCAAACAGCCCAATACGAATTCATATAATATGTACATAGTTATTTTAACAATCATAATATCGACGCAAGAAAGCATAAATGGCTAAAGCACCTTACAGCAATATGGAGCTTTAGACATAATTTATCCTTTCCAGTGTTTATATATATTTGATAAAGAGTGAGAATGGAGATTACACAGCAATAATCCATATTATCGGCACAGCATCAATCACAAATTATATATATTATGATAACACTACAGGGAGAAAGTTTTTTTCTTTGGCTCTATGATTGAAGAGACCGGGTTTCTATTATTTATCTATGGTGTCTTTCTCTCCCGTGATGTGCCAATCTGTTGCTCTTATTAACTTTCTAAGAAAAAAAAAATTGTCTTTGGCATCAATTTTAACATATCACCTAAAGTACAAAATGAGAAACTACTTATTGACAGCTATAAAAATATATTTACTTACAAGTGCCAGAATACCGACATGGTAAAGGCAAAAACCCACAGAGAAATGAATGTATCTGAAGGGTCTTCTAGTTGCAATGAAGTCGGCCCAAACCTTCCACTTAGTCATTCCCTTCCACCACAGGACCACCGGCAAGCAAAAGTACAAGTAGTACTGCCAGGGAAGACTTTCAACTAAAACATAAAATCATATCGATTGGACAGATTGCGCGGTAATGATCTATGCCGGTGATGATCAACCTTTTTAGCCAAACAAAGCACGACAGGCGAAAAATTTATATCGCCAAGGCCAAACCGATAAATGATGTAGATTTTTATTATTTTGAAATAAAGAAAATTAGAATTATCTACTTGTAGTTTTGGGCAACTATTGATTTTTTCATTTGGAAAGTTAAACAAAATTTTTCAAGTAAGTAATATTCTAAAAAAATCTGTTAAAAAAGGAAATCTTTTAAATGCATCAAACATATATACATCTAAAGAAGAAAAGCGTTGCTCTGCAAAGGTGATTTTTTTTTCTACACTGGTCGAAACACGAAATTTTGTGTAAGAATATGTAAGAAAAATCTCATTATTTTGAGCGGCTGATTCAAACTTTGAAGAAAGACTGAAGTTTGCAGCTCCATTTTTTTTAAAACAACAGAAACCGTTGAATATTCTTTAGTGCAAATTTTTTGATATTTTATTTAGCAAAGTATGATTCAAGGCTAAAGAAAAGGCTCGTGGACCACACGAAATGAGCTTGTGGGCCGTATATTGCTCATCACTGAGCTATGCATTAGACTTAGGGTCGGGAATTTGATTTATGTTAGTATGTGCAGTGCTTCCTTAACGTGTCAACAGCTCTGACGTCTAGCTCTTTTTAGTTACTCTTTACCATTAATTCATACTTTACATTTATATAATAAACTAAATACCTTAGTAAAATTAGAATTATTTTATGATCATTTACTAACTTAAACCTTTCGGCTCAGCCATTTCCAACAATAAAAGCAATATTTTTAAGAATAATATTTTACAAATGGAGACATATATATGGAAGAAAAAGTTAGCTGTGATGGACAATATTTGCTACGTCCATTGTATTTCATTTTGTGATACATTTGTCAAAGTGTGCTTTGACAGTTGTATCATAATATAAAATACAATGACGTAGCAAAAAGATATTAGCGTAATCTAGCTGCATTGATACATTGGCTTAGATGGTTTAGTTCAAAGATAATCTGCATAAGTACCATAGACTAGGTAGACAATGGCCGCTAACATAAGAATGAAGGCCATGTGAACACGATTATTAAATCTGTTAATCAGTTCCGCCTGATCTCTCCTCATCTGCGGTGAAGTCTCCAGTCGCTGGCTGGACATGAACTGCTCCACAACCGTGGTCAGGAGCCACCAGATCCAGCCCAGGAAAGAGAAGGTGATGCTGAACAATAGGATCTGCTGGTAGTAGTTGTGGTAGTAGCCCAGTCCTTGCAAACTCAAAGATATCGTCTTATTACTCAGCTCAATCTGAAAAGACAAACAGGTATTCGTATATAACAAATGAGCCAATGAAATGGGACGATTTAAAAAAATCAGAAAACATTCAATAAATCATCTGTGACACTTACACAAATGGAAATATTTTTTAAGTGCACAATTGTTAATTATTTAAGAAATAATGTCTGAAAGGTGGTCTCCATTTTGACGCACAAATCCATGTTGAATTCTTTCTTTCAATGCATGGATAGTCCTTCAGGGGTTACTTTGAAACACTTTTGTTTTTAAGTACCTCCAAAGGAAGACGTCACATGTGGACAAGTCAGGAGAACAAGATGACCAGGGAATATCGCCACTCTTGCTCTTAAGAACGTATAACCAGCCAGCGGCCGAAAATTGACATTTCGTAGAAAGAGGTTCTTACGATCGTACAGGGTGGTTCCAATGAGAAAGATTAATTACTCTCCGTACCAGCATTTTAAAATTATAACTCAATATCGATATTATTTCATTCCAAATTTGCTTTAATTTATACCTAAATCCAAAAATGCTGGAAGGTGTGTTGATAAAACTAATAAAATTATGTACTTTTTGTAATTATTTTTTAATCATATGTATTTATCATTTTTCAATAATGTCTCGGCAAAATAAGAATGTAAAAAAATTTGAAATACATATATTATTAGTCTGTAAGTGAGCAAATAAATACACAAATGGACCAATTGTCGTCAAGAAACACATGTACTTATATATTTTTTTATGATTTTATTTAAACTAAAAATAAAATTCTGTTACATACGTTTACCAGATAATGAAGGTATTGATTTATTTTACTGCATGATTATATCATTTGAAATGGGTGTTGTATAATAAATGTACTTTTTTGAAAATTTAACAAATCCGCCAACCACCTATGGTATAACTTTATTATACTAAAAATCATCGTTTTTTCTGAAAATACAACATACGTTTACTAGATAAAAGAACAATCTTTCAAAACCAATTTATAATTTTTTGTGGAAAAGACTCAATACATCTAAACACTGATTTAAAAATGACATATTTCTGTTGTTCTCTGGTTATACGCTCTTAATCAGGAGTTCCACAAGGATCAATTTTGGGTCCTCTCCTGTTTAATATCTATATTAATGACATTACAAGTTGTTTTAAACACTGCAAGGCAATTTTATATGCAGACGATATGAAACTATACCTTCCAATCGATGATATCGCGTGCTGCTTAAAAATACAGGAGGACCTTAATAATCTCAGCGAATATTGCAAAATTAACTGCTTGTTCCTAAATATAGATAAATGTTACTCAATATCGTTTACAAGAAATAGGACCAAAATAATATTTAAATATTCAATAAACAATGTCGATATTAAAAGAAAAGAATCAGTTCGGGACCTGGGTGTTACCTTAGATTCCAAACTTACATTCCAATTACATATTAATAACATTGTCACTAAAGCCACCCAAATGTTAGGATTTATACTACGAACATCAAAACTATTTTATTTTCTCGATACATTTATTTTGCTATATTATACCTATGTTCGTCCGCACCTAGAACACGCTTCACAAATTTGGAATCCAATATATATAACATATGTTCATAGAATAGAACGTGTTCAGGAAAAATTTCTCTCCTACATAAATTTTCGGTCGTTTTATGCATTCCAATCAAATGAAGGTATTCGTCAATTCTTTAAAATCCCGAAATTAAATTGTAGGAGAATTATTTCTGATCAATTGTTATTGTACAGAATCCTAAATAATACGATATCTTCCCCGTATCTTTTACAAAAAATAGATATTAGAGTTCCCGGTCACAATGGCAGAAACGTATCCCTTTTTTATAACAGCCGCTCCAACACCAACTGTTAGGAAATGAAGTAAATAAAATATAGTAAAAGTTTCTGTGCGCCTGGCACAGGTGTCAGTAGTAATGAGTTGAGGTTCCGTGACATAGATGTCAGGAATGGCTATATTTTCCCCCCAACAGACCCATAATGGAGTTTATAAATATAATGACTCTCTAAAATTCTACCTCTTCTGCATCAGTTTGCCTTTAAAAGGAAACACTACATTATCGGTCCGTTGGGGGTCTTTTAAGGGAGTTTTGTATATTTTTTTGGTTACAATACATTTTGGTCCTTCTACCGGATTTAACATTTTGGTTCTTCGTACCGGATTAAACATTTTGGTTCTTCGTACAGGATCAAAATCAAAGATTTCGTGCTGTATCCGTATTCGATTGAATCGCGAGTGACCAGAACCAGCATCTTCAACATCGATCATCAGAGGATCTTCACCAAAGAAAGGGCAAGTGACCAACTTCCATACCTTCCTTATTTCCCCAGGCAGGAGAGCACGATTAAAAGATTACACAACCGTATTTCTTTGTTTGTTAAAAATTAAATAAAAAAGCGGATTGATTATATTATTGCTGTGAGATTAAATTAATTTCATACCCAACATAGATACTGTAATAATCAATACTAATTGTTACAGTACTAATTGTTTAGAATACTAAGCAAGTATTCTTAGATCTTTTAAAAGATTTATTAATTTCGAACGGTTTATTGGTAATCCGTTAATTTACAATTTGAATTTGCGCCAAGCGAACGCAGCCGTGACCAATGTTAACGCATGCGCGGTGAGGAATAAATAATAAATATTGTTGATGTATTGTTGTTTGACAGTTGGATGCAGATAGTTTTACTGTTGCTTCAACATTTCGCGAGATAAAATATGTTGTTTATTGGTTAATTAGCAAAATTCTGTGATCAAAGACACTGCACGTGAAGTGATTAATTAAAAGGTGATTACCATTTAACGTTTGCATTCTGTAAGTACCTTATTTTTTGGATATAATGGATCTGAAGGGTTTGATCGCCCAGCGCGGGATTTGTAAAGCGAAATTAACAAGATTCAACGACTACATACAAGGTGATAATTTATCACCAGCTGAAATTGAAGTCAGATTGCAAAAATTTGAGCCAATTTTGGATATTTTCGATGGAATTCAAGATAAAATCGAGGCGATGTCGCCGGACGAAACAACGAAATCTGTGGAAAGGGAAACATTTGAAAATTCATATTATAGTCTGGTAGCCAGGGCCAAGGACAAATTATTGAATAAAGTTCGGAATGCGACATCATACAATGTAAAGTTGCCTGTTTTGCAATTGCCGAAATTTGAAGGAGGCTACGATAAATGGTTAAATTTTAAGGACACATTTATAGCTCTGGTCGAAAATAATCCGTCGTTGGAGGTCATACAAAAATTGTATTATCTCAGATCATGTCTAGAAGGTGAGGCGGCCAAGTTACTTATTTCACTTCCGAATCACCAGGACAATTATTATACTGCCTTGGAAATTTTAACTAATCGTTACCAGAATACGAAAATTATAGTGCATAAACACGTTGAGGCATTGTTCAAATTGCCTGAGATAAAATTTGAAAATTCCTTAGCATTAAGGAATCTTGTTGATGAATCCGAATTGCATTTAAAATCATTGAACAATTTAAATATACCCACTGAAAATTGGGATGTGATGTAATATATTTATTGTCACGTAAATTAGATACCGAAACTCGTAACCATTGGGAAACTTTTGCAACCAAAGATAACCTACCTACATATAAGGAGTTTATTAAATATTTATCAGATCGCGCTCAGGTTTTAGAATTTGCTGGAATCACGGAGGGAAAAAATAATCAAGGTAAAACTTTCCCTTTCAAGTATAGAAAGGAGGCGATGATTTCATCAACGCAGCAAATGATGAAATGTATTATTTGCAAAGGCGATCATAAAATTTTTAATTGTAATTTTTTTTTAATATTAAATGCTAAGGATCGAATTATAAAGATACGTCAGTTAGGGGCGTGTTTGAAATGCTTGTACCCAGGGCATAAATTAAAGGAATGTAAAAGTAAATATAATTGTCGTATATGTGAAAATAATTCGCACAATACTTTGTTACATTTAAAAAAGGAAATAGATAATTCAAAGTCTCCGGATAATGAGAAGCCGTCAACTTCCAATAATGAAGTTTTAGTTACAAATCATTCAACGAAGTTATCGAATAATTTTGTTTTATTATCTACCGCCGTTATTAAGGTTTTAAATAATAACGGAAACTTGATTAAAGCTAGGGCTTTATTGGATTCTGGTGCACAGTCCAACTTTATTACAGAGGAATTCGCAACAAGGTTGCAATTAAAATCAAAAAGGGCAAACATACCGATTACCGGAATCCAAAACAAAATAATGAATATTAAAAATAGCATAAATTTAAGAATTTTTTCAGGCTATTCAACTTATGAAAGAGACATAGAATGTCTCGTTTTAAAGGAAGTGACAAGTAATCTGCCTCAAATTTCTTTCCAGAAAAGGGATGCCAATATACCTGATGGTCTACAGTTAGCGGATCCTGCCTTCAACAAAACAGGCTCAATAGATATACTACTCGGAGCGGAAATTTTTTGGGAAATTTTGAAGCAAGATCAACTTCGAAATGGAGACTCAGGACCTATCTTACAGAGAACCGAATTCGACTGGCTGGTGTCCGGACCCATCGTCACAACAAAACTAAAAAGGCCAGTAAATTCTTGTCACCTATCATTAAATATAATACATAAACAAATTGAAAAATTCCGGAAATTGGAAGAATTTCCGCAAGTGAAGCACCGAAGCCATGAGGAGCGAGCGTGCGAGGAAATTTTCACCAACACGCATAAAAGGAATTATGAAGGTCGTTTCATGGTAAGCTTACCGCAACGCCCCTGTATTACACAGTTGGGAGAAACTCTGCCTATGGCAGAAAAAAGACTTTACAATTTGCAAAAGAAATTTTATTCAAATCCTGACCTGATGGAAAAATATAAAGATTTTATGCAGGAATATATAGACTTGGGTCACATGACCAGGTGCGAGGCACCCTCTAATGAAAAAAAATTATTATTATTTGCCACATCATGCAGTATTAAAAGAATCCAGCACTACCACTAAGACTCGAGTGGTATTTGACGGTTCTGCAAAATCATCCACTGGTATATCTTTAAATGATGCGCTCATGATTGGACCTGTTTTACAGAAAGATTTATCTGCACAATTGATATGTTTCAGAAAGCACCAGTATGTGTTAACCGCGGACATAGAGAAAATGTACAGGCAAATATTGGTGCGACCCGAAGACAGGGATCTACAGCGTATAGTTTGGAAAAATTTCCCGGAGGAGGAAATTCAGCATTATCAACTTAACACCGTTACTTACGGATTGGGACCGTCATCATTTTTAGCAACTAGATGCCTGGAGCAGTTGGGAGATGAAAATATGTCTTCAAACCACAAGGTCAGTCAGATTATAAAGAATAATTTTTATATAGATGATTTAATTACTGGCGATGAAACTGAAGAAAACTGTTTATTAATTAAAGAACAATTAATATCGGTCATGGCATCCGCTGGAATGAACTTGAGGAAATGGCGATCAAATTTGCCCTCATTATGTTCAAAGCAAGAAAACATGTCAGATATGATTATTAATACAGATTCAAATGACAGCAAAATATTGGGTCTGTCATGGAACAATCAACAGGACAATTTCTTATACACGGTGAAATTAATAAAAAATCCAATTATTACCAAACGGCAAATGCTATCAGACATTGCGTCCGTATTTGAACCTTTAGGATTAATAGGTCCCGTTACTGTTGTTGCTAAAATATTGATTCAAAAATTGTGGCAGGCAAAGGTTCAGTGGGATGAACCTATCCCATGTGACATGTTGAAGACATGGGAGGCCTATGTGAATGAACTACCTCTATTAAATAATTTCAGAATAAGTAGAAAGATAATATGTCAAGATCATGTAAATTTACAGCTACATGGATTTTGTGATGCTTCGGAAAGGGCATATTCAGCCTGTGTTTACATGATATCTACTGATAAATTGGGTAAGAAGCACTCCAATTTGATAATGTCCAAATCACGGGTAGCACCTTTGAAAAGCGTATCTCTGCCCAAATTGGAATTATGTGGAGCTGTATTATTGACAAAATTAGTGAATTACGTTAAAGATGCTATATGTACACCAGATATACATACTACATACTGGTGCGATTCTCAAATAGTACTTTGCTGGGTCAGAGAGCAGCCTGCAAGATGGCACACTTTCGTTGCAAACAGGGTAGCGGAAATCCAGGAAACCAGTCAGCCGGAGCAATGGAACCATGTAAGGTCAGAAGACAATGCAGCAGATGTGCTCTCCAGAGGAACCAGCGTTTCACAATTATTAATTTCCAGCATTTGGTGGCATGGTCCAGCTTGGCTGATGCTGGATTCAGCATGCTGGCCGAATACTGACACATGTTGTATTGATCCACCTGAGATCAAGACAAGCTCAGCACTGTTGTCTGCAGTGAAACAGGACTGGGACATTTTTAATAGATATTCTAGTTTTACCAAATTACAAAGGGTAACGGCTTACATTATTAGATTTCATTTTAATTGTAAAAACCCTTTGCAGCGCCGCTATGGTAATTTGACAGTTGATGAGTTGGAAAACTCATTAAACAAATTAATATCTCGGGCACAATCATACTGTTTTAGCGGCGAAATTCAAGCTTTAAATAGTGGGGGTGATATGCCTAGGAGTAGTTCTTTAAAGTCATTAGATCCTTTTATTGAAAGGGATCTAATTCGAGTGGGGGGAAGGCTCTCAAAGGCTGAACTGGTAACCGAAAGTCAGAAACACCCAATTTTATTACCTTCGCATCATAAATTAACAGAATTAATTGTAAGACACTATCATTACTTGAACTTACACTCGGGAACGCAGTCATTATTGGCATTGATTAGAATGAAATTTTGGCCGATTAAGGGAAAGAATGTTGTAAAAAAGATAATTAAAAAATGTATAATTTGTTATAGATGTAAACCCAAAACAGAGCAGCAGTTGATGGCCGACCTACCAGCTGAAAGAATAACTGAATGTAGGCCATTTCAAATGACAGGAGTGGACTACTGCGGACCAATACTAATAAAGTCGGGTATTCACAGAAAAACGCATAGCGTTAAATCATATATTTATTTATTTGTATGCATGGCCACAAAGGCCATTCACTTAGAAGTTGTGCTGTCTTTGAGTGCAGAGAGTTTTTTAAATGCTTTGAAGCGGTTTATCTCGCGTCGTGGTAGACCAAGTAAAATGTTCTCAGACAATGCAACCAATTTTCAAGCGGCTAATAATGAACTAAGGGAAATTTATAATTTTTTTAATATGTCTAATGATAAAATTGATAATTATTTATCCGCATTAGGAATACAGTGGCAATTTATACCACCTCGGGCTCCAAACTTTGGGGGGCTCTGGGAGGCTGGGATAAAATCAGTTAAACATCACTTAAAAAGAATAATGAGTATCGCTTCATTAACTTATGAAGAAATTAATACGGTGTTGTGTCAAATTGAATCTTGCTTAAACTCCAGGCCACTGACTCCCTTATCGAATGATCCTTATGACCTTAATCCTTTAACCCCTGGTCACTTTCTCATTGGAACTAGTTTGGCAGCGATTCCAGAGCAAAATTTGGAACATATCACATTCAATCGATTAAATAATTACCAAAAACTAATTCAGATTGTTCAATCTTTTTGGTCGAGATGGCGAAAAGAGTACCTGGCAGAGCTACAAACCAGGAACAAATGGACTAACCGGAGCCACGGACAGTTGCAGCCTGGCGACATGGTCATCCTGAAGGAGGACAACGTCCCTTCTTGCTACTGGAGGCTGGGACGGGTGAGCGCAGTACATCCTGGCGCTGATGGAAGAGTTCGAGTGGCGACTATCATCACTTCGCGAGGCATAATCCAGAGGGCTATTTCAAAATTATGTCTACTACCAATAGAAGACAATGGGACCGACGCAGATGAAGAAAACCAGAAGATTTCCAAGAAAAACGATGAAGAAAATAATTTAAAATTTAATAACAAGAAAAAACCCGACGCAGAAATCTAAATAAACTTCCCGCAAGTTAAATAAAGTGGCAGTGAAGAAAAGGCAAAGTTATTTTTAAAAAAAGAGACATTTTCAAAGCAATATTTAAAATAAAATCAGATCAAGACAATGTACTAAGTAAACGGTGCGAATTACATAAATAAACCAAGATTTTAAATAATTAAATTAAATCAAAAACAGCAAGAGGCTTAAAAATAAAAATAAAACTAAAAATGAAACACTTCAAGATGGAACTTCACAAGAATCAAGATGGGCCATAGCAGAACATTCAAGCCTAGAAGGACGACCAAGGAACTTCGCACGTCAAGATCTCAAGATTGCTATTTATTTATGTTTTTTGTTAAAATGAGAATTTTGTTTTTTGTTTTATTAATATTTACATGAAATTATTTTTATTAATTAGATTATTATTAATAGTACTTAGAAATAGGTTAGCTATTATTTCGAATTGGTTATGTTTTTAGTATTAAAAGTTAAAGTTAAAATTATTATTATTTTATTTGTTTTTTCCAAATTAATTTGGCATATATGTATATATTTAGTTGTTTGATTTTGTATTCTTGTTTTTTATTTTAGAAAAAAGGTAGCTCCCGTTCCTTTTTTGGTGGGGAGTATGTTAGGAAATGAAGTAAATAAAATATAGTAAAAGTTTCTGTGCGCCTGGCACAGGTGTCAGTAGTAATGAGTTGAGGTTCCGTGACATAGATGTCAGGAATGGCTATATTTTCCCCCCAACAGACCCATAATGGAGTTTATAAATATAATGACTCTCTAAAATTCTACCTCTTCTGCATCAGTTTGCCTTTAAAAGGAAACACTACATTATCGGTCCGTTGGGGGTCTTTTAAGGGAGTTTTATACATTTTATTGGTTACAATAAAAACTATCTTTGATGTACCTGGTGTTATTGTTGAAACTAAAAGTCCTAAAATCTTACACAAACCAAACTTAAACACCAACTACTTACAAAATGAATTTATACATCGAGCCTGCCACTATCATAACACACACCTCACATATACAGACATCTTCAATATAACTTTCAACAAATTCAAAGCAACACTATCAGATAAATGTAATACATCACAACACACCACTTAACATCCAAATTTATATTATATTATTTATTATATTATATTATTAATCAGATTCCTTTTCCTAAATTGCAATATATTTACATATTCCCTAATTACATACATATAATCCATATACTCCTATAAGATCATAAGCTAACCCTTTGTTGTGTTTTTATATATTTTATCATGCATATTTAAGTATTTAGCTTCTCCTAACTATTTTTTTTTCTTAGTTTTTCTTTATGTTTTAATTTAGCTTCTCTTAACTATTTTTTTCTTAGTATTTCTTTATGTTTTTCTTGTCAGCGAAAAAAAAAGCGAAAAAAAAATCAGCGAAAACATGTTTTTAGGCTTACTGTTTTCTTTTAGCACTCTTTATTTTTATGTATCTTTGTAAAGCTGTTTGTTTTCCAAATAAAGATATTATTATTATTATGACGACTGGGAAAAGCTTGTTTTAGTAAACCCATTGGCACTCGTGCTGTGTGGCATGTCGCACCATCTTGTTGGAAAATCGTTATTTCATTTCTGCAGTTCTCAATTGCAGGAAGAATAAAAATGTTCAACATATTGACATAAAGATCACAGTTATTGCTTTTTCAAAGCTTTGTTCTCAAAAAAATAAGGGTCGATAATACCTAACGAAGAAATCGTACACCACAATGTTACTTTATCTGAATATAGGGGGTCTTTTGTGTAATTCCTGTGGGTTTTTGTCTGACCAATAACGTCAAATACATGTTGTTTACCCAACCAAGGATCCGTGATAACTAACTTCCCGCTCTCTAGATTCACAAAGTTGACGGCGCAAGCCCGCCTCCCCTCTACATTATCTGCAGTGACATTCCAAAATGGTCCCATTTCATTGGCGCACCCATTATATTATATTGTGCTTCTATTTAAAGCTGCCAGCAATGCTTCTTCATTTGGTGCTATTTCCTATCGGAGGTTGGCTTTAAGTCTGTACCCTGTAGCCGCAAACCACTCAGCGGAACAAATGCATTGATAATCTTATATTATACGCAAATAGATACAGTGCACACAGTTCTCTTGTATTTTATAACAGTAATTTAACATCAATGATTTTCAATGTAATGGAAGGGGTTATATTACAAAATTTATTCACAGCTATTGATGAACGGTTAAAATGAAATGTATAAATTTTAATATTGTAGTTCTAGTTTGGATCACAAGGATTGTATTCAGATCTCTATCAATAGAATAAACGTAATAATTTTTAAATCACAACTAATCATAATCAGTCTGTTATCAACCAATGAATTTGTGCAAAAGATTTGCATACCGTGCAGTTTTCAATATTGCTAATAATAATGTTGTGGTAGGTAAAAATACAGTAATTACCACGGAAGTCATTCTCCAGAATGAAGGGTCGACTTTTGTTTAACCTTTTAGCTTATTTAAAATTGGCTTAACATGCGAATTTTTGCCAAAACACTTGTGGACACCTCATTCTAAATTTTCATTACAATAAAAATTGTAAAAAATAATAATATATTTTGAAAATATGCATTTATAAGATTTCACTGTGTTTTTACTTACAATATATCAAGTGTTTTGATGGTAGTAAGTAAAATATCAGTATAATATTTTACTATGCTTATAAATCAAGATATTTCTCATTGCATGTTTATTTTATCGATAAAACAGGTTTTAGAATAATAGAAACATGATAAACGCAACGAAGAAACTCCACTCAAACTGCAATTAAGTACCTATTCCATGTCAGTCAATTAGATACTTGATAACTTCTGGTATAATATTGATGATTACTGTGTTTTTAATTACTACAACAGGAAAGCAACGCCAAATATATACATAATATGAAACCGTCTTCATAACACGAAAATCTATCTGTTTCAAATCATAATAAAATAAATAAATAATATTCAAAATTTATAAAAGATTCTTACTACTTTATCATAATCTTTTATCCTCATGTAATTTTTCATAGTAATTACTGCTTCTTCAACTATGCACTCGGTCAGATGAAGAAATGGCCTGTAAATCTTCATGATAATGTTTTCTTCTATTATTTGTCGCTTTCTATTGTACTGCGATAACATTTGTCTGGCGTTGCTGTAGAGACCGTGGGCTTTCAGCTCGGTGTTGTCACCGAAATATGTCACTGGAAGAATTCCCTGGAGAGAAATATTTCGTTTAATGACAAAATAAGCAATTTCGATAGAAATACCACACATGTTAATAAAAAATATTCAACATTACGGGAATGATTAAAGATTCTCACGGCCAATAGTGTTATGCTGTTAGACTTTTAGGGTAGGAACTTATTGAGCTGTAATTTAGGCATAGAGGCGATAGAAATTCACAGGCACCAAATCTTCATCCTTCTCCCTGACAACCTAAGAATCATAACTTCTTGCTTTCAAAACACAAATAATGCTATGGATCCTTACATCTGCAATACATTTCGATCACATTATCATTTATATACATTTTACACTCTAACCACCTAATCTCCCTTCATACACTTCCTACACTCCCTATTCAATTTTCCTAATTTAATTACGATATTAAATATTTAAAACTTAATCTGAATTGTACCTATAATCTAATTTCTATTATTATCAAACGTGTTATGTATAATTCCAATCTGTAAACTTCACCCGCCATAACACAGGGACATTCCTAGCATGGCAGGTGAAATAATACAAAGAAATGTTACAAATGTACCAATTTTGTTTGCATGAAATAAAAAATGTCAAATGTTGGATGGTATTTCGAAAAACCACCCGCAAATTAAAGAAAGAAAATAATTTTAAAATAATTCACAGTAGCTACAATAATCAAATTGTACCTAGGTCCTAGATTGAAATTGGCACAAGCGATTCTGACCTTGTCCTTCATACAATTTCTTTATACGTAAGGATTAAAATCGCATTTAAAAAAAAGCAAAGATTTTTTTTGGCCCGCTGGCGAGCCAGCGACAGAAGAGAGGTTAAGAGGGACGACTGGGTAACACTCTGAACTTAAACTTTGTGGTAAAAGCATATAAAATGGGATTTACTGCTGCAACCAACCATTAAGGGTCTGATGCTCCGCAATGTACAAGTTACAATTACATCTTATAATGGGAGTAGGGAGAATTCAAACAATGTTAGGTTATTTGTAACCCAGGAATGTTTGCTGTTCTTCATAAAAAAAGGTATTACTTCTACACAAATACACAAACTTTTCTTTCTACACTCTACACATCTATCTTGATGAAGAACACTGCAAAGCTGTATGAAGGAGGAAGGTGAGAAATCAAGAATTTTTGAAGGAGAAGAAAGCGCTTACTAAACAGTTTACTACCCCAAAACTCAAATAACATAATTTAATAAAGGACCATTAACAATTGTTACCTCCGAGTTGACTGGTATGGGAATTCCAATAAGCGTTGCCATGAGGGGACAGATATCCGCCTGTTTCACATCTTTTCTGTGAGTACTGTTAAGAGTAATATCACTGACAAGCAGAGGATTTTGTGGAAGGGCGATGCCGGCTCCCCAGGCTATTAGCGGCGTCTGAGTTTCATGGTCTTCACCAGCTCCGTGAGACCCTTCAAATAATAATAATAAACACTTCCTCTTATCCATGACTCTTCCGGGGTAGGTACAGTGTTGGATGTAGGCCTGGCTCAAATGTCTCCACTTTCCAGTTGTTAATAAATATTTTTTATAAGTAAAATGTAGATGTAACGTGGATGTAATGTAGATGTAAGGTGGGAAGATAGTATGTATTTGTTCTAGAAGTCCTCTGTTCAGAATTAATAAATTTAATAAAAGTGAAATACTCAAAACACAATTGAATTCCTAGAGTGAAGGACATTACACCCTATCTGTCTTCGCTTTCTTTAAAAAAAAAAACAAGCATTCCCAGGTTAGGTTAGCCTACTACTTGATTATAAGCAATGTATTTGTCCCACATTGTGTGGTTACTATCATAAAAACTTAAAATACAATAAACGCCCAGGTTGCCGGCGAAGAAATAAAACTAGATATAAGTTAGTAAACATACCCCAGTCCGTCATGCCATGATCGGCTGTAAATATGTATGCTGTTTTGTTGTCATGCTCAAAGAAATCTTCAAACAATTGTTCCATTTTCTTAATGCCATTGTCCACAACCTTAATGTTCTCTTCATATTCCCTAGAAATGAAATCATATTATTTGGTTGTGGCAGCTCGTGGGTCCAATTGGTTGTGGAGCACATAAAAGGTACATAATGAATACATCTACGTAATAAATAAATTTATTAACGCACAATATTAACAGAATTTCCGATGCAGTTAGAGTTTTTCGGGCGCCCGCAGGGGGGGCACTTGCCCCCCCCTGGATTGATTAAAAATAGTCAAATAATGTTACTTTTATTTTAAATCACTTTGTGTTAGCATAAAGAAAGTGTGACCTTCATTACTACAGTGTCCTGTTCTTTCGTTCACCATACAAATACACTACAGAAAATTAAAACTACATTAAAACAGAAAATTTTCTGCGGGCGCCCATGCAGAGAACCACGGTTTATCAATGTGTACTTCTGTTTCAATACATGTTTGTTAGTCAATGTGTACTCTACACAAAAAAAATGTCAAATTCATGATGACATAAGACTCCACTTGCAAAAATGAGAGCATCTTCCGATAGGGTGATGACTTTTGTGCCACCTTACATTATTGTAATTATTTTGTAATAACAATGACTTTTTATTTGTACATCCTCAGTTTACTTTTCGATCTGTGTGTACTAGAAGAGTAGATATGAATATGTATCCAACTTACTTAGAGTGTGGCTTGTGGGTATGCCCAGCCGTGTCTAACCCCAACAAGTGTAAGAAAAACACAATCTTGTCTTTCTTCAAGAGCTCTAAAGTGGCGGGATTTGCTTTGGCTCTGGCGAGAAAACTCTCCACCTTGTCAAACACCCACGTATCCAACTTGGTGGTGGACACCTTCCCCGAGAAGTCTTCCTCCGCGTGGCTATAGAAGAAAGTCTCCACGTGGTTGCCAACGGCTCCCTTGGCGAACATGGGCAAGATGTCCGGACTGCCCCACGACCAGGTGTGGGCACTTCGGTTGAAGATGGAATCAAAGTCAACCGGATTCTCTTGCCAGCCTCTGGCCACTGCAGACGGATCTTCGTATAATCCCGCAATTATGGCGACGTGGCCCGGTCTCGACTCGGTCGGCACTCTGGTGTTGGATATACCCCACATTCCTCTGTTCATCATAATATGCCTGAAATTTTTTGTCAAATTATATATTGTAATACTTACATAATACTAAATTTTATCCAAAAATTGGTACTTATTATAATTTTATTGTTCTTATTCACTTGTTTCATGGTAATGGAACTGGAAACGTATAAAAAATAAAAACATAACATTCTATTTTTTTCTTTGACAGAGAACAATACAAGTACGGGAATGCACTATAAACAAATATTATAATCAATAATTATCAGCCTGAAACACTCATCTACATTGAAAAAATCTTCCGAGAAAAGATACTGGCCGCCAACGGGAATTGAACCCGTGACCTTCTTGCATAAAAATCTTGTTTAAACGTTAGTTTATCAATTAAAAATAATAATTAATATTTGACAAGTTAAAGTATTTCAGCAATAAATGCAGACATAATTAGTCTCGACGCCACCTAGCGGGAGATTTAGTATTAACAATACCTCTCTCACAAAAATAAAGTTGGTTGTTTTCAGTTGGAAAAATGTAATAATAAGTAATTGTCGAATGAAACACTAGTATATATTGAATTATTTGGCGGGTATTAGATAAGCCGCCATAGCTCAGTGGTCAAGAGCACCTGACCGGAAATCAGAAGGTCACGGGTTCAATTCCCGTTGGCGGCCAGTATCTTTTCTCGGAAGATTTTTTCAATGTAGATGAGTGTTTCAGGCTGATAATTATTGATTATAATATTTGTTATCTACCCTTTGTGCTATGCATAAAAATCTTGTTTAAACGTTAGTTTATCAATTAAAAATAATAATGCACTATAAACTATCTAAAATATTCAAACAGTTACTGCTATATTTTGGAAAATCACATACTTTGCAAATGACGACAATGACATCTCTCTCAACTTACGAAAGAAAAAATTGGAGGAAAAAAGAAGACGGATTTTAGAGGGTGCAGAACTGGATCCTCCTCAGGCCCAGCATGTTCCATACGACATAATAAATATATATATTGAAGAATCTGTTCAGACCAACTGTGTTGTCAAAGACACACATCCCGAACAGCTTTTAAATCACTCACTAGATGTCAAGCCAAGACATTAAATCATCTAAAGCCTGCATGAATGGATTTTGATTGTTCCTTTGCAGCATTACAGTTTCAAAATGGCTTTTCAGCAGAATGCACATAAGTTGACAGATCATTATAAAAAATTTAATATAAACATTGAGAATTTTAGTAACGGTACTACACAAAGTACTCCTCTATACAATCGTCCGAATATTGGGAGTTGGACAATTGTGTCAAAAAACTGTCCAAAAATGCGAAACTAGCCGTCCATAATGGAGTACTGGTACCTACCCTGATGTATGGCAGTGAAGCATGGAACTGGCAGAGGAAGGATGAAAGTAGACTGAATGCTGTAGAAATGAGATCCCTGAGGCGTATGTGTGGTAAAACTATGTATGATCGTGTGAGAAACGCGGAGATCCGCAAAGAATGCAAGGCTGATGTAAGCGTAATGAGTAAGATCAAGAAAGGAACGCTCCGATGGTTCGGGCATGTAGAGAGAATGAACGAGGAAAGGAGTATAAGGAGAATATATGACGCAAATGTGAATGGTAGAAGAAGTCGGGGGTAAAGTTCGGTTTATGGGCGAAATTCCTAAAAAATAAAACTAGTTATTTTTATACTAACTTTGGGCCGGGGAATCCGAATCTGAAAGAATTAGGTTGGGGCAAGCAAAAATAAACGAATTACACGACTTTAAAAATTTCGATACACAAACAATCTGCCATGAATTAATGACACATCTTTTTATGGGCGATACTCCGAAAGAAGAAATTTAATTATTTTTATACTAATTTTGGGCTGGGAAATCCGAATCTGAAAGAATTAGGTTACACTCGGCAATATTAACTGAGTTAAACGACTGTACAATTTTGAATTCACAAACAATATAAAAGGCCATTTTGGACGCTTTCTGACAATAAATATCATAGAAAAAAACAAAGATATTACATATTAACATATAAAATTAAGGGCCAGGTATCAAACCGCGCTAACGCTGCAGTTAGGTATTTCTTGTACTTGTAGACAAACACGGCCGCAGCTGGCCGCCTGCGTCTGACTAGAGGAGATGTGGGTATACTAGACACTACGGACTTACGAAATAAAAATATACTTGCCTTATAAAATTAAAATTTAGTTCCTACTATAATGGATACAGCTTAACATACTAAGAATCATATTGTGGAATAGCGTGGATAGCTCATAGAGACATTTGCGCCTGGGTCAAACTGCCCATTCACTGCAGTTAGGTATTTTTGGTAGTTGCAAACAAGTTATGCCGCCGCGAGCCGCGAGCCAGCCGCTCGATCTACTATATTTCGGTTAGATTCAGGCACGGCTGGTCAGCATTTTGATAAAATACGGAATAAAAATACACTTGCTTTATAAAAAAATATTTTATTTGCAACATAATTGATACAGCTCGACAGAGTATAAATCATATTATGCAAGGGCAAGGATACATAGACTTTTTTTAGCCCTTGGACCTTTACAGACGTCTTAGTTTTTGACTCAATGTGACATAGAATCTAATGGTGTTTTGATGTGGAAAAAATTTCTGGTTCATATATGGTTTGTATAATGTTATTAATTTTTTTATAATTTTACCAGAAAATAATAGTTGTGAATAAGTTACGACTACCAGTTTTTACTCTGTGCCTTAGAAATTACAAACAGGTAGTTTTGTTTTTGAAAGTTTATTTATATGCATACAGATTTTTTAATACCTATGAAAGAATATATTTTACAATTTATCTTTGATATACATAAAGTAGAACGAAGCACATTTAGAAAAAGACAGTCAAAAATATAAAGAAGTTGAGACAAATTTTCATAAAACAACTAAATGTTTTATTTTTATTTTTATGTACCTCACAAAGTCCCAACTGTTATCAATCGCCTGGGGCTAGTGATTGGGGTATGTTGTGAGGCTGAATAAGGTGGGAGGGGAATAATATAGGGGAAGTACCTGGCTATTCAGATTTGGTCACCACACATGGCTAAAGCCATTTCAAACAACGTTTCAATTCTGAATAGTGGTCTTACACCAGGGCGATACATAAAGTATCTTCCACTCTGTTTTTTTTATAGAAGGCTATTGAAAAGTATTTTTTCTTTGTATAAAACACGCTGTAACTCGTGTTGTGCGTGTTACAGGTAAAATTGCAAATGTTATATGTAAGTTCAAAATAAATTAATTATTACCCACAGTTATTATAGTTATTTCACAGAATTATCCAAAAATAACAAAGTTACTATTATATACTTGTTTACTATTATATAATTTTACAATTGAAAAATGTCCTCCACAACACAGGTGAATTCCTAGCGTGGAGGACATTATACTATACATTTGTAATGTAAACTTATTAATAAAAAAATACAAAGCAATACAGAGTGATAAGTGATAGCTCCTCATTTATTCATAAGACTGTCATTTTGTAATGACATCATCCTTTCTCCAGGTCTATTATCGATAATTCTAAACATTCACAAAAATATTATTTACAAAGCCTATTAGTTTTATTTTTAAAGTTTTAGATGTTCCGGGTTAAATCTATTTATACAAATTATTCAGGTTCATAATTTTACAAAAAACTCCAACAAAAAATAAGCCTGGTATGAGAATATCAACCATCCACCCCCTGCCAAGCTAATCATTACTCCTAATGACAACATTCAAAGCGCGTGTCAACCTTTCTTTCCTCTCTTCCATTGCTTTTACAATATATGATGGATTTCTAATTTCCATCGAACGAGGAATACGCGGGTCTACCAATTCTGGAAGCAAACAATCCATATAAAATTTAACAAGTTTTGTTTCCATTTTCGACTTCCAAAATTGGTCATTTCGACGGATGATGTAGACTTTCATAGGCCTTTCCTTACCAAACCAGATACCAAGCATGCAGACGTTCTCATTGGTTATATGCAATTGACCCTGAATTTGGTAATACCAGTTATGAGCTTCATTTACCACAAAACTGTCGGTTGTTTTGTTAAATTTCCAAAACGGGTGTTTTTTCATTCCATCTTCGAAGTCAAGAGTGGCTAACGAAGACGGACATTTAATTTCGACTATGCCATCTGCATATTTTCCATCCGGTGTGGTTCCTAAGAAATGTTTATTTTTATCAACGAACAAACCACAACTTATTATACTAATATTTTCCTGTTTTTCTAGTTGCTTAATTGCGATTTCTTCGTTGTCTATACCATATCGTACAGCAGGAATGGTGGAGAGATTACTACCGTACACAATATTTTTGACAAGAGAAACGCAACTGGTTGTAACCCTTCTCTTGCAAACTTCCCCGAAAGTGGAAGATGTGAGTAATTTTCTCCTCCTGCTGATCCACTCTGCGCTGGTCCTTTGCAAAATCGTCCCCCTCTCAAGCATCTCACGTTCAACACAAGACAACTTTAAATCATTCAGGAAGGTTGTTTTGGCTTCCTTAAACACCTCTGCACTCATATCAGGTTGTTGACAGTTTGATCCATAGTGGGCGTCTTTTGATACGGAATCGTGGAGTCTTTTAGGTCTAGACTTTTTTTTCCCATTTTCTACTAAATGTTTCCGAAAATGCTCCACGTTCACGATCAAATCATTAGGTTTACTATTGAAAACAGCTTCATGGGTTGAAGTGTGAAGCGTTCCTGTATTAAAAGACACAACAGCAGCAGCGCAACGGGCTGCATAAGAACGACGTTGCGAGAAATTTATTCGCTTGCCTCCAACATACTTGGCAACCTGCGAATTGAAGCTTTCAACCAAATTGCTGGTACAGTTATAAATTAAACTTCGCGAATGATATGAAAGTTTTCGGCACAGACTCTCAACGGCAAGCATCAGCCCCGACGCAACTAAAGCAGACATAATTGTCATAGATTCAGAACGTCGAGTCCCTGGTTTGCAGAAATAATTATTACAATTTTGATGGTTGCCAAATATGTGTTGAGGACCATTTAGGATGTCTTTGTTCAGATTGGAAATTTTTTCTTCGTATGTTAAGTTTTGAGCACCCCAATATTTTATCGCGCAAGCTACACCCTTTCGCAAACGTAAATATCTCTCTTTTACGTAACTCCGTATGTTGCTCGGGTAACTTGTATCGTTTGACAATTTTACCAAAGCGTTACAGAAATTACGTAAAAGATGATTTTTACATTCGATTTTTTCTACAATCAGGTCACCATATGGACGCGAATCTAAAATGCGTTTATAAGTACTGGAATCGCCGTCAGCTACAAATCGATTATAAATAATTCCATTGTCGGCTAAGGAGCTTTTGAACCCCTCAACAATAATGGTAGATTCCATCGCGGTAGACGATCCTGAATAATTCTTGAAGCACACGTGCTCCCGAGGCTGTTCCTTCTTATTAGCGGCTCGTGTACAGATTATGCAAAATTTATTCTTAACACCTAAGAAAATGACTTTACCAAATTTTAAGCCCACTATTGCGGCTGCTCCTGACAGTGCTGAATAGTTTTTCCCGTAGGATCGTTTTGACCAGCAACCGTCGAGAGCAACAGAAACCAGCGGGATTCCGTCTTTGTCAACATTTCCGACGGAAATTGCATAATCTGCCTCCTCCTTGGCAGCTTTGGCCATGGAGTGCGCTGCTGCTGTTTCCCACCAATCGAAAACTTTGTTTTGGATGGATAAATAAGATGATTTGTATATTCCGGGTAAATCAATGGCGGCTGTAATCGTTTTTAAATGTGTATAGCCCGACCCACATGACATAACAGCGGAAACTATTTCACTATTTACATCCATTCTATCCGTTTTTTCTTCAATCAATCTCACATCAAACTTTCGCTCACACATTCTGCATTTTAAGATGAGTTTTGAGTCTAATCCTTTCCGACGTTCGGAAATAATTTCAAGGCAGTTGAAATTACACCCGAACTGTGGGGCATGGTCACTTACACTCTGTAATTGCTGCATAAAAAAGCTTAAATCTACAATTCGTCGACCTCCAATTTTTGTTTTGGCTGGAACTTGCTCCTCCGTTGAAGTTCTCAGCGTAAAAATATTATGTTCATCCTATGCAGAAAAATTATTTTAAGAAAAAAAAGTGTGGTAAATCATTCATTATAGCAAAAAGTTTATATGGAAGGCCATTACTCAGGCCGCTTATGATTATTTAAAAAGCTTACATGTTCACTGATAGTTTCTGTTATAACGACGTCATTTATATCGCTTCTGCTGCTTGCATTTTCTTCGTTTTCAATTGCAGCCAACACTTTCCTAAAAAAACATATAAAATAAATTTATTTGTAATAATACAACCCAGAATTTATCCAACATCGAAATTCATTCGATTTATCAATGGATCTGACAGTCGTTGTTTTCAATAAAACTTTGTGACAATTTGAACGGAATCGGTAGAGAACTCAAAATGGTCGTCGAAATTATGCATTTTGACATTAAATTTGAGCTCCTTAAACCTGATTTTGAACCAAATCGTCAAAGTACTTAAAATATTCAAGATGGATGCCGAAATGTTGCATTTTGACATTAGATCCGAGTTCAGTGCACGTCCAAAGGCCCTAATCCTGATTTTGAACCAGATCGGTAGAGAACACGAGAAATTCAAGATGGATGCCGAAATTTTGCATTTTGACATTAGATCCGAGTTCAGTGCACTTCTAAACGCCCGAATTCTGATATTGAACTAAATCGGTAGATAACTAGAGAAATTCAAGATCGATGCCGAAATTTTTAGATGTCAAAATGCAAAATGACTTCAGCCCACCTTCAAACTACCTTTGATAGAAATCAGTAAAAAATTTAAATTTTGACATTATTACCTTATTCTCCTTTTCTTCCAGTGGGTGGGTCTATTTTTTTTGGCACGGTAAGCAAGTCTTCCTTTATTTTTACCCATTTTGAAGGTACCTGAAGTTTAAAAAAAAAAATAAAGATAAAATCTGTAAAACTGTAAATCAAAATAATTTATTAGATAATAATGAATATATTTTATTTCTACTTACCCGATTACTGTAGCACCTATCTCCTCAATGATTCCTTCAAAAATCAAAGAAACGGCGAACAAAATTGCTGCGAAAAAAATATGCGTGCTCCTGCCGTGACCGCTATCTCACAACTGAATGAATTTTGTGAAATTCAATAGACACCGCGCGGCGCATTATTTCTCCATACATTTTTGTATGGCGGAGGATAATTGAAAAATTCAGAAAGTTTAGGCGAATTACAATAAAAATCTAGAAACACTGAAGTGCTTTAAATTTAATAGCGTGTTTTAACATAATGTTTACTCTGAGATTACGGAAGGATTTTTGTTAAAAACGTTTACAACAGGTTCAGGAGAGATAATCGCGAAGGCCTTTTTCAACGTTTTAACTAAAGTTGCAGTATGTATAACTTATAGAATTTGTAAGATTACAGTAAAAAAAGTTTAATCACTAGTAACTTTACACATTTTTCTAACTACCCGTATATAATTTTCTAGTATTGCTGCTACTAGATGCGGATGCTACTGATAATGCGGAGCGATGTTTTCCAAACCCTACCCTTAAGTGTTGCCATTAAGCAATAATATCAATAACGTAAAAAAACATGTTTATATATTTCAGTAATAATTTTTTTATAAATTTTATTCACTTTTGTATCACAAACCATGTTACACAAACCTAACTTAACTACTTGAAAACTGGGATGTTTTCTTGCCTTGACGCGAGTAGGCGCTACGAAGGGGGCACTTTCTTTTCTATCACAAACCATGTTACACAAACCTAGCGTAGCCGCTAAACTACTTGAAAACTGGGATGTTTTCTTGCCTTGACGCGAGTAGGCGCTACGAAGGGGGCACTTTCTTTTCTATCACAAACCATGTTACACAAACCTAGCGTAGCCGCTAAACTACTTGAAAACTGGGATGTTTTCTTGCCTTGACGCGAGTAGGCGCTACTAATTCATCAGGTTAATGTTAGTTATGTGATGAATTATCATGTGAGGAAGTATCGTGTCGAAAGTTTTACGTTATTGATATTATTGCTTATGGCAACACTTAATTTTATATGTTAATATGTAATATCTTTGGTTTTTTCTATGATATTTATTGTCAGAAAGCGTCCAAAATGGCCTTTTATATTGTTTGTGAATTCAAAATTGTACAGTCGTTTAACTCAGTTAATATTGCCGAGTGTAACCTAATTCTTTCAGATTCGGATTTCCCAGCCCAAAGTTAGTATAAAGATAATTAAATTTCTTCTTTCGGAGTATTGCCCATAAAAAGATGTGTCATTAATTCATTGCAGATTGTTTGTGTATCGAAATTTTTAAAGTCGTGAAATTCGTTTATTTTTGCTTGCCCCAACCTAATTCTTTCAGATTCGGATTCCCCGGCCCAAAGTTAGTATAAAAATAACTAGTTTTATTTTTTAGGAATTTCGCCCATAAACCGAACTTTTTCCGAAGTCAGGGACGCCCGAGAAAGACATGGCACGACCAAGTGAATCAGATACTTGAGTCGAGCCATGTCAGGAGTCAGAATAATAGAAGAGCATGTATGAGACGGTGTATGAATGTGAACGAAGCAAGGAGTGTGTGCCAAGACCGAGTTGTTTGGCGGTCCGTCCTCTCTGCCTACCCCTGCGGGAAAACGGCGTGATGGTTAGTTAGTTAGTTAGTTTAGGACAATTGTGTAGTGCCAGCAGAGGACTGTGAAACATTCAAAATTGTTTTTACCAGCATCATCTTTTAACCAAGTCGTAAAAGCAAAATTCTTGTTGAAGACATCAAAGTGATTTACTCACTTTAGATAAGGTGCTCTCTGACTCCTTATCAAAGATTCCATTCTCAGCCCATCAGCAGAGAAAAGGACTAGCCTTGAAGCCGGTGCGTTTCCAATAGGATAAAACTCTTTAACACCACTTATAACCGGCGATTTAAAATAAATATCGAAAATAGATAACAGAAATACGATGTGGATTAACAATCCACCTAAAATCATCATTTTGGTATGATATTCGACGAAAACTTTTTCGAAGTTACGCTCCGAAAATCTGCCTCATTGCAGTATGTATTATCAGTGAGGTCAATCGATTGTATCTGCACAAAATATGTGCAAATGCATTTAACGGCCGGCACGCATTCTGCGGTATTGATTTTTTGACAGAATTTGACAGATAGAATTCATAGAATATAGAATGGAAACTTAACCATAGATATATGCGTAAATATATATTGCGGTAGTGATGGGCATATTCGCGACATTTAGATAATCGAAGATCAAAAGGATCGATGGTTAATCGAATTAATCGCTCTGAGTTCAGCGGGAGCAATAGCGGCGGTCAAAGGCATTATCAGGCATCATTGTCTCTGGGAGAAGGGGGGGATTCAGTCACGATCAAACCATTTTTAATAATTCATTAAAAAAGGCTAGATTTGAGGCTAGCCAGTTCAAAAACGGTATTCTGTTGGGTGAGAGTGGCTATCAAAGTCAGACTTATTTGTTCACACATCTGGAATAAATAAACACTCCAGCAGAAAACCTATATATGTATAATGAATCCCAAATATGCAGCAAAAGTGTTGTAGAAAGATGTTTTGGGGTTCTAAAGAGTAGATTCCCTGTATTGCGGAGGCGAATAACATTATCTATGCAACGTACTGCAGCTATTGCACAATGTGGCTGTGAGGATGAATGAAGAACCCTTTTAATTAGAAATAGAACAGGAACCCGACGAGATAGAGAAACACATTATTCAAATTGATGACATCTTGGATTATATTTCACCCATCTGTTAAATAATAATAGTACTCTTCATAATCTCTTTTGTTTTATAAAATGTGCAGCAGCCTGAAGTGGCGCGGGACTCGGTCGCTCCAAAGTGTGTGTGTGGGAGGCGCTGTTCTCCACCAGACTCGTTATATATCTCATTTATATTACAACTGATAATTTTATCCTGCCTCGTGCATATCTGTGTATCGTAACTAATATGCTTTATTTTTTTTCTCTACCTTTTTAACCACCCCTGCTGGCGTATCCTTATGATTATGAAAAATTTGTACCTGTTGAACGCCTGGATCGTTCAAAACATACCTTATTTTCATAGGATTTTGCATCGTAGAAATGTTTATTATTATTCGTTTGGCAATAAAATAAACAATAAGATAAAAGTTTTTGCTTTTCATTTCATAAAAAGCAGTCTTTAAAGTAATAACTACTGCGTCATTCTTCAACTCGCCCGCCTGATGCGTAATTCGTGTAGTTTGTTTTGTGTATTTTAATTATTTTTATTGTGAAAAACACTTATAGCTTTATGAAAAGTATAATAAAATAATATTTTCGTAATTCTTTAGAATATATATTTTTTTATAACAAGCGAGAGAAAAACATTCCTCTTTGTAAAGTCTATTCTGTATTAACTACGGTAGGTACCTACTGTATTTTTTTAAATTTATATAATCACGTGCAATTTACAAAAACATCATTTTGCAACAAACCAAAAAAGTTATTAGAAAAATAGTATCAGTCAGTCTACAGCGAGCAGCGTGAAAATATTGGGTCGGCGCACCACGGAGATCTACCAAGAGGTTCATGTAGGTATAAAAGCACATACACAGCTATAAAAGCGCTAGCAGATATCTGTTGAACCGCGAGCGCTTATGTGTTATCAAATATTTCTTCCTATGGTAGGAGAGGGGGTCAGATGAATTAGGGAGCTGCCACGAAAAGGCATTTTTTTGTACTGAATCCGCCCGTTTAGGCAGCTCCGTAATTAAAATGACCCCTCTCCTGTTTTCGGCGGAGAAGGGGTCGCATAACTTTTCGCATATCGCTTCGGCAGCGGTAACGGCGTAAGATCTGTATTGTCTATGGTTGATCTGCGCATAAACTGCTTAGGTGTGACAGGTCTGATGGGATTGTATGGAGAGCGATATTGGGCATGCGATGATCTTTTATAGCTGTGTGTGGCAGGGGTTTAAATATAAATAATATAATATGCTCTGTTGTACAGTGTACACCTTACTTAAATGCATATTCTATAATATAAAACAAAATATACATTCTGTTTTCTATGTCAAAATGTTAATTTACTACCATCAATGTTTATTTTATATATATATATTTTTTCATTAGCTCTACACAGGAGGCTCTGATGAAAATAATTTCTCTTAGGGCCTATGTCATCTTAGGGGATACCTAATCCTGCTGTGTGGAGGGTTCTTTTAAGGAAAGGTAGGAGAGGAAATACTGGGAAGGATATAGGTATGAGGGGTGGGTAGGAATCTTAGGGGTCAGTGTGTCCAGGAGGGACGGACGTATGAATCCATTTCTCCAACTGTGGCGCAAGGCGATGGGTCGAGGGATTCTGGCTGGAGAGATCAAAAGACCTCCTCAACCTGTCTCTCTCAATCCGGCCCACCACTGACCGTATCCCTGACGTTGTCACGGAGTTGTTTGTTGATTTCACAATAGTGTTTCCAGAAAACAATAAAACCTTTTACATACATACTTTTAGTTGTAGAAGGTATAAAGATGGGAGCAATAATACACGCATAAAAATAAATTGGAATACTTTTTTATTAAAATTAAATTTTAAAAAACTTGTAAAATAAACAAGACAATAGTTTTATTTAGCATTTTATGCTAAGTGCTTCTACAATATGTGACAGAAAATAAATGATACTTAATTTAAAAACAAAAAAATTGGAATACCAAAAAAAAACTGAAAATCAATGAAATTTTTTATTTCCCTAAAAATAATGAAGCAATTTTTTTTGTATTACATAATTAACAAATAAATTTAAATGCCAAGCACGATAAAAGTGTATTGATACACAAATAGCTCTCGAAGCCTACTCAATTCTTTCAACAAATACGTATATGTAATAGAAATTTCACACTAATACTAATGAGATAATGACAATATACTAAATTGAAACAAATAACAAAAAAAAATCACAATATTCAGGTAAAGATTATATTTATTCTTAGAGTTTAATGCTCTCTAGAAACAACATCTCAGATGTGTATTTAGTTGGTGGGGAATGGCAGTAAAAAACATGCATCATTTCAAGTACTTTTACTTGTTCAATCAGTATTACAAAATATAATCATTCTAACGGTTATGCACTAACATAATAAAAAGAAACATCCAAATATAAAATTATATCAAATAAAAAACATTCATAAACAAGAAATATTCCAATACTAAAATTGAGACACCAAACTCACATAAATTGATTAAACAGGCTGTAAGACAGTGATGCAGAACCCGCGGTTTCACCCGTCCAAAGCACGCACTGCATTTATTGCGGGTAACTTTCCAAAATAAAATTTTAAAGAAATTTTGGTCAAAGCAGTGAAAATTTTCAAGACATTTTTTTTTTGTTTAAAAAAAGAAAGACAAACATTCCCGGGTTACGAATAACCCAACAATGTTTGAAAATCTCCTACTACCACCACAGAAAGCCGAAAATGTTGCTTGTGTTGTAATGGAGGACTTAGCCAGCCGAGGAATCGAACATGCGACGCCCGGGTGGGACCCAAGCGCTATGCCCACTCAACCACTGCCTGGCCATACAATATGTTTTTTCTTGTTTCTCCGCTACAGTTTGACCATGTTAACTTTGTAGTCGGCTGAAGGTTCATATTCGTACTTTATTTTTCAGTCTTTTGTTTTAATGTCCCTAGAGACTTCAGTTGTAACCTAACAACCTCAGTTTCGTTTGCAAACCCTCATGGAAAATAAAAATTCTCCAGACTTTGTCTTGCGGCTGAAAAATTGGCAACTGTGCCAAAAAGGTTGTACATCACTGCTTTAGCACATACAAAAAAAGAACTTGGATGGAAAGAATATAACTGTAAATTCACTAACTAATTAAAAAAATAAAAATGATACAAAACTTCACATTATGTATGAATACAATAAAGATAAGATTTTACACACTAAGAATGAGTACAAAAAATATAAAAAAAACATTTTGATGTGAAAATATTTGTACTAAAATAAGCTTTGACTTCTTTGATGCTAAAGTGCGCCATGTGCTGGCCGATTCTGTTTTCGTAATAACTTACTTCATTTTTGCAAAATTAAGTAGGTTTTTGTAATCTACCATAAGTAGTTTCCTCAAAACAGGTTACATTCAGATGAATGATTTTTTTAAATAATATCCCTAAGAATAAGCTGGCAAACAAGAGGTTAATGTTTGAAGAATAATATTATTTTGAATAGCCTTAATAAGGCGTGGAAAAAAAAATTTGTAATTAGTAAAAAGTTGACGTAAAATGTATTTCAAGTTTGTATGTATTATCAAGTGAGGTTGCATATTTTCAAATTTCTATAGAGCCATTTTTACGGGAAAATAACCTCAAGGGCCAACCTCAACCTTTACAACTTAAAAACTAATATGTATGTATGTAGGCACCAATGTAATGATAATTTTTAAGTAAGCAGAGTAATTTAGTTTAAGTTAAGTATAACATATTTGGGGTATAATTTAATAAAATTAAGCTGCAAAAATTTATGAATATTATTGTATATATAAAGATTTTAAAAAATGCTAATAACAAGTGTCAACAATTAAAAATGGTTTATACCAGTTTCATATAAGTGAATATCCAGACTTTTTACTTGTTTGTATTATTATTGAATTTATTTACTTGTTCATATTCATAAGATTAATAATTATATTATCGTAATCGCCAAAGTCCAAAGAAAAACCTAATGTATAAAATTATTTTTAAGATTATCTGATTCCCATTTAGGAGCACCAATTTTAATAACTAGGACCTGGAATTGCCATCGCAGAAGCAGGGCTGTGTGCTGTGGAGATTTTTTTTTAAATTTTCAAATTTTACATATACGAATACATATAGTCAGGTCTCCTGTGCACAAACATGTGGGAGTGGCCATACGCATTTGTGTATGCGTATAAAAAAGTCTATAATAGTATTATAAATCTTACAGCTTATTTTATCATAAAAAAACCTAATGGCTCTGGTAAAGGAACAAGTTTTTACAGCAAGAAATTGCTATAAAAATTTGCTTGTTTACCAGAGCAATAAGAAGTTTAGGTATTTGACAACCATAATACTGAATCAAAATATGTTTTTCTTAATTTTTTTTATATTGTTGTATTCAGCTCGGCCCTGATTTTGCAATAATGAATTTGGGTCCTAAATAAACCACTATACAAGGTCAATTAAAAAAAGTAGCTGACCAGAATATTTTCCACACAAACAAATAAAGTATGGGAGGTGTCAGTAAATGGGTAAGTTTTTCCTGCCTACATATTATAGCCGGTCTCACATATACAGAGATATGTATTCCCCACTTCCCCTGCTTCATTTGTTTCCATGGAAAAATAGTGGTTGAATACTTTTGAACAAACCTCACATAACATATTGTGGAAGGCACAGATGAATCCTATGCTACCGATATAACTAAATATTTGTGCTTCAATAACATTTGCTCAAAGGCATTCTATAAGTTCTATTTATCTTAATTAAGTATTTAAAAGGCACGGAAATATCTTGATATACTGACAAATACTTAAAGAAAATAATACTCAGTGTCAAAAAATATGTAAAATCTATGTCAGATAAAACGTTAACAGGTTCACTGCCAGCCTTGGGACAGTGAAGGCTTGGTAAACTCCGATGTGCAAACTTGGAAAGCCCTATCACACATATTCGATAAGCTACAACTTTAAAACTGGAATAGGTAATCTAAAAATGCGCACGAATAACAATTTTTGATTCTATCGAAGGAATGCAAATACTTTGTAGTGTGACATTAAATATTAAATGAAAAAACACACTTTGTAAAACACCACTTTTTATTTGAATTAATATTTAACAGCCAACCAGGTTTCGCTTGTCTGTATGTAATTATCTTTAGTTGATAATATAATAAGCCCTGATAAAGCTTGAGCTAAGCGAAACCTGGTTGGCTGTTAAATATTAATTCAAATAAAAAGTGGTGTTTTACAAAGTGTGTTTTTTCATTTAATATTATTTTTAATTCGTTCAAGCACAAGGCCAGCATAATAACAAGTGGCGACAGTTGCCAGATGAACACTGAGCAATGAAAGTTGTATTAACGCACACGTTAATTGGGGGGTGCGGAGTTTCTCTAAACACTCGACATCGCCAAATGATGGAGTTGGCATTGAACCAGTTAATAGAAACAGGCTTGTACGTATTATGCGTTAGCCTTTTTTTTTGTAGAAATACGCATCATGAAAATTATGTAGAAATGAGTTTAAATAAAAATGTATACACATTTGATAAAATGATACTGAGACATCTTAAGTGTAAATTTTACAATGGTATAAAATATAGAAATAAAACTAAATAAAAAGATTACACTAGCATATCAATAAAAGTTTTTACTATTTCTTGTGAGAAGCAAAAAAGTGAGCACCATCAATTCAATTGCCTCTTCACTTCCTCCATAAGGCTTATCAGTATGGGGCTGGCCGGGTTGTCCGGAGACAAGTTGGCCTTGGCCACAACTCCGAAATTGTAAACTGCTTTAAGCCAGTCCTCCTGGCTGGGAAGGGCCACCTGCAAAGGAAGAGTGCTGTTAATACAAGCTCTTTAATAGTTTGAACCAGAGAGCCTACGGCTAGCGTAGCTAAAGCATTCTGACTGTCAATCATTTTGCAGTCAAAAGGGAAAAATAAAGTGTATGAAATCAAAAATATAAACTAATTATCAACGCGGCCCGTCTACTTCTGTGACATAATTTTTTTAGAAATAGATAATGATTTGCGTTGTGAGCATCTTGTTAAGTTCACATACAAATTCATAGTGTAACGATTCAGATTGCCGCTAACCTGTGAGCCGGGTGAGTGTTGTGGGGTTGAGAGAGGCTGCGGGGGCGCCTGCAGCATGGCCTTCTTGCGGGGAGGGGGGCCCCCGTGCGAGGGACGCAGCTCGGCCTCCTCCTTCTCCATGTCGCGGCGGGGGCAGCTGCACACGCGCACTCCCAGAGAACGCCGTCCCAGCACTTCACCCCTGGAACAAAAGAACACTCAGCCAATTATTCAATGAAATACATTGCGTACAATTTGGGCTAGGCGCGTATTAGGCGGGCTGGCCACAACCGGCAGGCCGCCACTGTGGTCTACAGTACTCAAGGTGTATGCACGCTCTTAGCGACAATTGGCCAAGTCGCCTAATGTGCGCCTAGCCTTTTACTCATTTATACTTGAAAGCCCATTTAATCTAGAGTTCTTCGGTAAGCTCTTACTTCAGAAGACGAGACGAGAGAAATGCACATCTCATACTAGCAAATTATATTCCTACATCATTTAATGAGGGTGTTCACACAGCTGTGCAAACTATCCGACATGTTGCCAATGTATCAAAAATAACAGGGATTATTGATATGAGTCTGTGCAGGTCACAGTGAAGGCTACTTACTGGGAGTCCTCCAGGGTGAAGAGCACCTCAATGGGGCGACGGTTGATCCCTGAGATGCACGAATGTTTGCAGCAAAACATATATACATGCTGCAGCGCGGTCACGCCGCTAGGTGGACGCACCGGGGCCTCGAGCGCCACGCTGAGCCAACTGCTAGCGTCCTGCTCAGCGCCGCAGTATACCACGTCGGGGCCCTGGCGCGCCGACCGCAGCACATGGGGGATCACATGTTCAGGCATGTCTGAAACGTTACAATGCATTATATTAAAATCAATTACGCACCTTTAGCAGCAAGATCATAAGAGAGTTTCACTGTATATAATATAATGCTTTTCAGGGTTACATAATGTAATATCTTAAATATTATGACAACCTGGAGAAAATCTTTGTAGTTGAAGACGTACAGGGGAGCAGTGGAAGTAGCAGTAGATAGTAGTGATTCATATCAAGGTTGCAGGTTGCATCATGTGTTTTGTTGTTATCACATCCAAGAACTGTACAATGTCAGAAGAATTGTGTTTTGACAAAGGAGTGAACTATTCATCATCTCAGTTGCAGTTACTAGCTGGCAATGCCATTCAAAGAAATAAATTGGTTCTCCCTGCATGTCTTTTCACGTGCGTCCCCGTTCACCTCCCGACTCCCCTTCCTCTCCCGCGTTTCCCTTCCACCTTCCCCATCCCTTGTCGCCTCTCCCGCGAACCCCACTTCCCCCTCCTTCCTTTCCTCCCTGCCGCTAAAATATATGAAATACAAACATTTTCATTTACAAAAATTTTATAACACCACTGCTTACCATTTTATATAGCCTTTAACTTTCGCGGGCGTATGCACAACAAATGCTTAAATACGAACAAACAAACAATCTGAAAAATGTATACATTTTTAACTTCTTGTTAAATCTTCATGGCAGTTAAATTGAGTCATAAGGGGGACCCGAATTCGCCATCGTAAAGCAGGGTCACACTACAGGTACAGCTGCTTTTTATTTATACGAGAAGTTTAATCTTTTTCAAACACAATGCACTGGACATTTCCAAGGCCTTTGACCAGGTTTGGCATTGAGCGCTTGTCAACAAACTGCGTTCTTACGGACTTCCCGCATCCTTGTGTGCGTGGATTGCCGACTTTTTGAGGGGGAGGTCGATTCAGGCGGTTGCTGACGGTTTCACCTCTTCCTCGCATTCGATAAATGCTGGCGTCCCACAGGGAACGGTTCTGTCTCCGACTTTGTTTCTGTTGCACATCAACAACCTCTTGTCATGTGCACCGATTCATTGTTACGCGGATGACAGTACAGTCCATGATAGCTTTTTGCTTGACAAGCCTCCAAAGAGCAGACAAACCCCAATTGCTTGGAGGGCTTTGAAGCAAAGAATGGACAGTTACCTCGAGAGTGTTTTCTCTTGGGGTAAGAATAACCTCGTCGAATTTAATGTTTCAAAGACCCAATCATATTTGATAACGTCTAAAAGTAATCAAAATGATAATCTTCTCTCCTTCAACGGAAGCATTCTTCCGAACAGGACCTCCATTGACATGCTTGGTGTAACTCTAAGTGACCAGCTCAGGTATGGGGGCTCCATCGAAACCAGAGTTAAGTTAGCCTCTCAGAAACTGGGCGTACTGTACAGGGCGCGCTGATACTTTAATAGTACACAACTGCTAACCCTGTACAAATCGCAAGTGCACCCCACGGTTGAATTTGGTAGCCACCTCTGGTCTGGAGCTTCAAAATACCTAAAAAAAAACCTTGATTCTGTGCAGAAACGAGCGGTCCATTTGATAGATTCTCCCATCTTAACAGACGGATTGCAATCTTTAGAGCACAGGCGTCAGGTAAGAATGTTGTCCTTGTTCTACCGGTATTACAATGGAAGATGCTCCGAGGAACTAGCATCATTGATCCCCTCGGCACCGGTGCATAGTCGGAAAACACGCCAAACACGCGCCCAACATTTGTACACGGTTGACATTAGTCGAGTTCAACAGCTCGGCTGTGGAACGATTTACCGGCCTCTGTGTTTCCTCCCTCCTACAACATGGGTCTCTTCAAGGCCCATGTTCACTCCTTCCTTTCCTCAAAAAGACCCTCCACACAGCATCGTCAAAGATGACATAGGCCCTGAGGGAAATTATTTTCCTCAGGGCCTCCTGTGTGGAGTTAATGAAAAAAAAAAAAACATAATCTAAAAAACATTTGATTTTTAATTTTAAAAAAAGTCAAAATTAAATGAATTTACCTGATTTTCTGATGACAAATCCGGGTTCTAGTCATAACATTCAGTCTGTGAATTCAAATATTGTTACATACTATTGTTTTGCATATCATTTATCTTATCTTTTGGAGGTAGCAAAATATAACAACTATACATACTATCAATAGGTTCGATCTGCCTTCCTTTTCTCAGAAGTGATTAAAAACAGAGACAATCAACACAAACTCCAAGAACGCTGTGATGGCCCCCACCACCGAACAAAAAATAAATAATTGAAAAATCAATAGTCACTCTGGACCACATACAAAAACATCTAAACATTCGAGCAATAGCGTGTTTAAATGAAAAGCACTAGATTTCCCGGTGTTCGGCTTTGAATCCAGCTGCGCACATTCCAAAAATCATACCTCTAAATACAGAAAATATAAACTGCTTGTAGTGGTACAAAGCTAACGAATCAACCTACATTTCACACTTTATCTCATATTTTTAGGTTTTATAATACATATTTTTTAAATCGTTAAATTTATAAATGAGTGAATTTTGTATGTTGGTTATTGAAAGGCGCTATCTTGTACTTTTTTGGGGCAAATTGAAATGACTATATCTGTATGTTGTCTATGGTCTACTATAAATATCTACAGTCAAATACATAAAAAAAAATTTTACTTGTAAACAGATAATTATTAGAAAACAATTTAACCCTTTAGAAATTTGGCGTATTTTTTTAGACAGTCAAAATAAAATGCAAATAAATGGAATATTTCTGAACATATCCGAAAACTAAAAACTGTTTTTGAAAGGTGATAGAATACGCTTTTAAATTTTATAATTCAAAATAAATACATCATTTTTAAAATATAAAAATTTTGCATGCAAACCTAAAGTATTAAAAATGGTTCACTTTAAGTTTTTCCTAACTTAAATTACTAAAAATGGAAAAAAATAAATAAAAAAATTCCCAAAGTGTAATTTTTTTTTCGAATTGCTATTCAAAACTTTGGTTTAATAAAGGTGTACATTTTATTTTTTTTGATGGTTATTTTTTGATTTGAATATAAAGCGTTGTGTTTTGCCTTTCTAACACCGTTCATAACATATTTCTCACTATGATAGATAGTAAGGGAGGTACAGCAATTTATATGAGACCTATGTGAGCTGGGACAAATTTGTTCTTCTGTGAATAAACGGGGTAAAAAGGCGTCGACACAATATGCACAAAGTAAACGATACAAAACTTTATCAACATTATCAATCTGGTGATGGCGAACCCCAGGGAGTTAACAGTTATATAGGGGGCTCGCAATCTTAAAATTCCATAAAAAATAATAACAACATGTTACATATAGCTACTTCCTAATAATGGGGGCCTCAGCAAAATGTGGGCCTCAGCACTGGTAAGCCACCCAGTGAGGCCAACATTATTAAATTATACTATAAAATATTGTATCAAAATAAAAAATAAACCGAACAAAAATATGTTAATTAATTAATCAATACGACGATTCGAGTTTGTTTTTCATTTAAATGGTTTTCTGTCATTTGAAACACACACACAAATATATAAGTAAATTTATTTTAGATAATGGGTGATTTCTGTATTTAGTTTGCAAAGCCACTTATAGAGGAGAAGCCTATTTGCACAAGTAAAAAGTGAGTTTTTAAAGCTACCGGAATGTTTTCAAAGCTTCCACATGTACATCGTTGGGCAAATATATAGTGAGGGGGTTTTTTACTTTATTTTCTGGCTTTTAAGGGGGTCACGACAATAAAAAAGTTGAGAAATGATGATCTATAATATTCCACGAGAATAACATAAGTGAAGTCTTTTGGTATTCGATAAAAGCTTAATAGAGCTAGAGACTACACATATAAGCTGATTGCGGGAAGTTCAAAATAAATTAATTCAATGAATAAAATCACCAGCTTAGGGCTGGGTTAGACTCGTAAGTTTTTTCCTGTAAATCACTTTTGTAAGCGATTTGTGGCCAAATTACCAATGTAAACGACACCAAAAGTCACTTAACATAATTTATAGCAAGTTACAGAACTTATTCTTTAGGAAGTTTTTTGACAGGTCTAATTCCGCCCGCGCGAACTTCCGGCCTTCTTACAGCTTATAAAATCAGTTTGATAAGCTAAGAGGCTTACCGCAAGAAATAGTTCCGAAATGCGCCGTTGCGAAATGTCAAAAATTAAAAGACAATTGTTTTCATAGGATTTTTTCCTACAAAACTAGTATTTATTTCCACTTATTTAAGTTTTCTGGAAAACGAGCATCCTTCTATTCAATTATCGGTCCAATCCTTTCCAATCTTGATGTTTCTGTTTTTAACATTTACGTATTTGAAATTTTGAATTCGAAGCCGGTTGCTGTCAGCAGATGTCAGGTAACTGTCATTCGGATAAAACAAAATTAATTGCCGCCTTTGACGGCACAAAAGCGCGTGGAGAATTGTTTAATTAAAGCCAAAATCTATTTCAACACTTTATTTGGGCTTTTTCGTCTTTATTGCAGAAAAATCGCGTAAATTTGACATGAGCAGGTCGTTGTTGACAGGAAGCCATCTTACCGCAAATAAATTTACAGATGTAAACGGTCGCATGAGCATTTATACAGGTCGAACTTCGTAACAACTTCCGTGATCATTAATTACCACAAGTCAGATGCATATGTAAACGCTCCTGTGAGTGATCTGTCAAAATCTTATGTAATCCGTAAATTTTTATTACGAGTGTAACCCTTGCCTTGCAGCTAACTAAAATCTGGGTAGTTATCGCCCAAGGGCATTAGTGGTGCAACTTACAATATAATAACATAAAACGTCCCAGTCACTGCTATCCTAGAACAGATGCATTCGCGACTCTCGACTTTGCTTATCTTCATGCTCTCCTGTAAAGTTGTCTAAATGGACTTGGTGTCCCAGTTCTGTTATAAATAGATATAAATATGTACCCCTGTTGGATCCATCGCTGGGCACACGATGGTTGAAGCAGCGCAGGACCCTCGCCTCCTGCTGCTCGCTGCGGGCCAGGATGGTGGTGGCACGGACCCACAGCTTCCTGTCGTTGAGGGCATCCCAGTCCCAGCTAAACTGCACCGCCATCTCCGCCATCATACATAGGAATACGCGGTTCAGGTCGTGCGAGTACTAAAAATATAGTAAAACATTAATTAGCCCTTCCGTTCCTGTGTTGTCAACTGACTTCACATTGTCATATTTAAGGAACATCTCTCAGGATTTTTTGTTTTACTGGAGGGAAGGGGAGTGACAGCGAAATTCGAGATTTCGCTTTCTGGGGATTTTTTAATTTTGTGTTTTGCAAATCGGGTCTTCAAATTTAGTTCAATTTAGGACACACAGCGTAAATTGACCAAAACACTATAAAGATTGTTCTCAGCCAGGGATTTCAGGGTTTTTTCTCTACAGCCAAGGGGACCGTACAAAATCAGGTTGCGGGTTGTGCATCACTATAATTTTAATTGAAAATCAATAGCAATCCCTCAAGCTAGTGATTCATAACAAGTGAGATTTTAAATGCGATACAATACGCACAAGCTATCGATAATAAGTTAGATAATTTTTAGTGATGTTTTTCTTGTAAGCCTCGAACCAGTTGATTGATGTTAGTTATAATGCGTTCCTTTTTTTGTGGAGGAAATTGTGAAGCATAAAAGCGAAATCTTTAAAACAATCATTTATTAAAAAAGTGTATTTTTCTAATATATTTTTGAAATATACAATACAATGGAATCTGCCGAACAGGCCCTCCATTGATATGTTTGGTGTAACCCTAAGTGACCAGCTCAGATATGGGGGCTCCATCGAAGCCAGAGTAAAGTTAGCCTCCCAAAAACTGGGCGTACTGTACAATGCCCGCAGATATTAAAACAATAGGTAAAACAATGGCTAGACAATAATCTTCTCACTCTCAACACTGACAAAACTAAATTCATCCGCATTAGTGCCAACTCAAGCGGGACAACCAAGAGATACTCAAAGAATTATTATACACCATTGCAATGACCCAAACACTTGTAATTGCAATACCTTAGAATATGTGGATAGCATAAAATATCTAGGAGTTATGATAGACAAGAATCTGAGATGGTGCGAACATATCGACTCAATTGCCACAAAGGTCAGAAAACTTACGCATCTTTTTATATCTATTAGAAATATCCTCTGCACAAAAGATCTGAAACTAATGTACTATGCCATGTGTAACTCATTACTTGAATATGCATCTTTAGGATGGGGAGGATGTACCAAATCAATACTGGACCCCTTAGCCAAAGCACAGAAATCTCTACTAAGGGTCATCCTTAAAAAACCATATAGATACCCCAGTAATGATTTATTCAAAGAGATAGGAGTTCTGGACGTGAGGCAACTATTCATAAGAAAAGTCATATTACACACACAAAAATATCGTCACCTCTTCCCCTCCGTAGAACATTATCACAACACCCGACATGCAGGAAGGAATCCAATAGTTTCACTTACTACTATGACATCCCTTGCTCAAAGACAATATTCTTACCTAGGTCCGAAAATGTTCAACCTTATACCCGGTTCTTGGAAATTGAAAAGTGGAAGCGTCCTGCGTAAATTAGTCAATGATTGGATTATGAACTTAGGGAGAGTCTAAAGTGAACGTGTAACGGACGTGTTATCGGGGAATTAGAAGACGAGGAGTGTTTGTTAAACTTCCTCGTTTTCTAATTTCTCGTTGCTCGGTGAGCACCCTCCTCTGTCAGCCCGCATTAGTTGTATGGTAGCGGGAGCGGGGGGGGGCCTGGCTATATACGCTAGACTGCCGTACCGTTCCCCCTCCGCTTCCCGCTACTCCCCGTTGCTACCGCATAGCCGACCAATCAGAGCGCCGATTATCATTGGTCGGATCTGTGCGATAGTTTGAATTGAGTAAATGTTTATGTTTGAATTACAGGAGTTCGGCCTATTATTTGGACTAATAAATGATAATGGAAGATAGGCCGAACTCCACTTGCATAATTAGTTAATAAAAAATAGTATAAGTCTTAGTTTAATTGATATATTTGAATCCCCCTGAATATTGTTGGGCCGGGGGACCCGCGAACATTTTTGTATTTGTATTTTCTGAAATTAATAAACATGCTTGAGAGAGATGGTTTTGGTCGGCAGAGAGAACACGGAAAAGAGGGTAGTTCCAGAGGTCCTAGCGCCCGTCACGCCAATGGTGGCGGAGGTTATGACCTACACATTTGATTGCCTAGGGTCGCGCCGAATCCTTCACTCGGTTGAGGTAGGATTTGGTATAAATAGAGGTGCGACCCGGGAACGAACGCATTCCAGCACCAACACGACAGCTACCCTTTTCTCTCTGCAAACCGGACCCATTTCTCGACGGAAATTAATTGCAATTTGGCTTTTATTTCACGAGACACAGCGGCTGACATAGACTACCCGGCGCCCTATCTTGCAGTCTGTGTGAGGGACGGAAACGTCGCTTACAGAACGTATGTTGTTTAACTGATAAACTAAATCACCTAACTTTCCTGATCACTAGACCAAAATTCCTATCACACTTCATTGAGTTCTGATATTGCGTCGCAATGTTTCGACGTCCTTTTTCAAGTTTTTGTACCTGGTATTTATGGTTTTGCGCCCCTGAAGCCTGTGGCTCCGTGTAGGTCTAGGTACATCACTGCTGTATCACATGCACATCGCACTAACTCTGTGTGAAACTTGGTACCTTACTACGGTAATGATTTATGATTTATAATAAATAATCAATACATGTATGTATGTATGACGTACGAAGTAATGCGCCAATTTCACCAAAGTAGCACTAAATCAGGTACTATTTATTTATATTCATAGTTTCTGTTTCTTAGTATGTATTTCTATCTATATTTATAGGGTTTTTTTTGTGACATGAGCGCGGTGTGTATTCGTATTGTCGTACAATATAATATGTTCTGCAAACTTGTTTTAAATCAGTGAAACTAATCATGTTTGCACATAATTTATTACATACTGTAGTTACAACGCTTAAAAAAAATCATATATATTATTGCATGCATAAATTATATCTAATATTGTAAATTTTATTGTAGTTTCTCCTATAAGTGTTGTTACGATACGCCCTTGAAGCGAGTAGGTTCGAGAACGCAGCACAAGCCCACAGCTGGCCGCCGCCCCCCCGCCCCGTATCCTGTCTGCCTCTCCTTACCGCCCCGCTTGCCCGGCGACTCCGCTGCCCGCTGCGCTCGCCCCACAGAAGCAATCTGAGTGCCTTGGCGAACGGACACGCTGGCGGCGCATTTTAAGCCGGCAGACCAATTCAACGGTCGCGATGTATTATTGAAGTACCTTTGTGTATAATTGGCCTTTTGCCGCACCATAGTTCGGTCTATTTAGACTATGAAAGTGCCTGATGAAGCTGCCACATGAGACGAGGTTCCTGCCTACCTACATGTAAGCTGTATCTTGACTTCCTCTTTAAATGTTGTCCGTAATTCAGTGAAATATAGGGCCCCCGTGGAAATCCCGACTCGGAGAGTTTCGTTTTGAGAGACAGTCAGAGAGAGTTAAACACTTTAGCTAGGTTTGTGTAATTTGCATTTCTTGTAACTGAATTGTACTGTAGAAACCTATGTATGTGTTTGAGCTTACAATACATGTCTGAATGATTTAACATTGTTATTATTCTGCTACGGCGGGAGGATTGTTGGCCGGTGAGGATCCCGTGGGTCACCGAAGGATGGAGAGAAGTTCCCTAGCCTTGAGCTGCCCACCCCCTGAATAGAGAGTACCCTTGTCCCGCTGAGAGCTAGCCAGGGACGTGTTGGTGTGCTGATGTTGGTTTAGAAGCCGACATCGGGGTACCCTAACAATTGTCGCCCGATCGTGGGGCTGGAATTTTTTTTCTCTCTATCCCGGTCGCTTTGCGGGACCCTTGTTTGTCGAAATCCTCCCCGCATAACAACTGTTTTGTAAACATTAATTATGCCTTGTTATTCTACAGTGAATCCTGTGAAAAACCACAGAAACCAATATGTAAATCAGATCCATAACAGATCTGATTGTAATTATGAAATTAAATCGCATGTGAAACGGCCATTTTGAGTACCCGAAACGCCAGCTTTTGACCGCGAATCTGAATTGCGTCACCAAGCGGCGGGCGCGTTAGCTACAGCAATACCCGCCAAATCCAACGGCCTTTGTTTCACGCGATAGTCCGGATTGCGCGCAAATGCTTTGTTCCCGCCTAACCGACTGTTGCTAGGCTGCGTTTTAAATCCAAACCGTTTTTTATGACTGAACTGGGATACCAACGGAAATCATTATTATAAATTTGATTCTGGAACCCCAGTTATTTTGCGAATTCCTTAATGAAAATTTCGGACTTACGTATTTTTATTATTTCTGCACAATATACCAATTGGCCCACTTGTGTCTGTCAAATTAGTACAACTTAATATTTCTCCAAATGGACAAAATAATGACTTTCTTTCCCCATTGTACATTATAGGTACTGTTTTTTTTTCAGCATAAGTGAAAGTGAATTGTGTTTTTTTCCTTACATAAGTGAAAAGTGGAATAATAATAAAACCAATGACTGATTCCATGAATAAATAAAATAATTTTAATATGGTTGGATGCAATAAACCCCATATTCAGTCATTTTCATTCGGAAGTTTGTCCTTTATTTGCCAGAAATGTGCCGTTTGTGAACTTTAGTGCCTTTCTCAGTGCAAAGTGTTTTGTAAAAATAAAAAACCTGTTTTCTAAAGGTCAATCCTGGCAAAATTTTTCTAAAATAAATAAATACTTGTGAATTTCACAGTTTTCTCAAAAGTGGTCAGTGAAATACAAAAACCTTTACCACTAAGGTCTTTCCACGCAAAATTTTTTCTCATCTGCCCCTCTTTGACAAGAATTCTGGTGTCATGTATACAAAACACATTTGGAAGTGCCAACAGTGATCACCAAGTGAAAAGTGCCTCACAAAAATTAATTTTTGCGCTTTCTAAAGGAAACCCCTGGCCAATTTTTTTTCTTCTCCTAACCACCCAGGAAACTCGCAATGGAGGACAAACAAACTATTACATCATCCAACTTGGGTACCATTCCCAATGTGCATAGTTTATCCAAAGCCCACTTACAAGCTGCTTTAAGGGATAGAGGACTCTCGCCATCAAGCAAATCTAAATCTACATTGAAGGCATATGCACTTTTATTCAACAAAAAGTACATTAGGAGAATAAATCTCGCCCCCTCCAACGAAAATAATTCATGTTCGGCTACGCAAGTTTTGGATAATCTTGACAAAGAACCTACGCCGCATGTAATGATAAAACAGGACGTCGCACCCATCTTGACACAAGATAAAACTTACGATTTATCCTCTTGGAAAGTCAAATATAATGGCGTCTCCGATGTGCTGGATTTCATTGACCGTATTGAAGAAACGGCTATAATCAAAAATATCCCATTCGAGATTCTACGGAGAAACTTTATAGAACTCATCTCCCCAGAATTAATTCCGTGGCACCGCATCCAAAAGACTAAATGCAAAGATTGGAGTAAACTCAGAGCTGCCCTAATCTCTAGCTTTGGAAAAAAGGAGGCCCAGCACCGGATCAAACTATCTCTACTATCTATTAAACAACTAGTAGATGAACCTGTGGCTACATTCATAGAAAGGACTGAATCCATCAACATCAAGCTTTCACATCCTGTTCCGGAAGCTGAACTATTACCAGTCATAACTGATGGCCTTTTAAGCAAATATGAGAACATCATCACCTCACAGAAAATTGCATCCCTGGCCCAGCTAAACGAAATCTGCCTCCTCCTGGAATCGTACCAGGATAGGAAAAACATAAAGAATGCGTCGAATAATGTGGTTGTGCCAAGCCGTTCGTCTGGTTTAAAGCCAGAATTCGACAACAAAAAAGTGTGCTCCTTTTGCAAAAAAGTAGGCCACCTGGCCGCTACTTGTTTCAAGCAAGCAAGACTTCTGGAATCCAAGGAACCCCGAACCTCCAAGAGACACCACTCTAGGGACCGCTCTCCTCCATGCGACGAACTGCGCAACATTTTTAAGAAATCAAGGCACAATGCAGAAAGGTTACAAAACCCAAGCGATGTCAGACCTCAGGTGGATTTCTCCAAGCCCCCACCAAATTTCTACATGAAGAGGCCAAAAAACTAAATAATAACCTCTCAGGCACCCATTCTGAACCAAGGTCTAAAGAATGGACTGATTGGTTATCACACATTAAGTATTTTAACCAGACCTTAAATGTTTCCTCGGTTTGTTGCAAACAAGCTAAAGATGGGAGACCCTATGCTCTTTTCTCTGTTAACAATGTGCCCTTTTCCGGATTACTTGATAGCGGTGCATCTGTCAGCTGTCTTGGCAACAATGCTCACCTGCCTTTTGTTAACAGTGATTTTAAAATTTCGCCACAAACAACACACCTGACGACTGCGGATAATGTTTCCCAGCCGGTCATCGGTACCCTTGCACTGCCAATTAATTGTAACAATAAAATAATTACAATCAATTTTCTAATAGTGCCCTCTATATCCCAGAATTTCATCCTTGGCGTTGACTTCTGGAAGGCTTTTAACGTTGCTCCCCAAGTATTTAATACTCTTGGCGAAACCCCCAATGCTGCTCAAATTAGTGAGATCCGCACAATAATACCTCACGAAAATTTAAGCACGGACCAAGCTCTCCAACTAAAGGAAATGGTCAATAAATTCGAATCAATATCTTTCGAAAAATGTGGATTGGGTTTGACAAATTTGGTAGAACACCACATTAAAACCAATGGCCCACCCATAAAGCAACGTTATTACAACTTAGCCCCCCAAAAGCTTAAACTTTTGGAAAAAGAACTTGATGAAATGTTAAAAATGGGTGTGGTGGTTCCCAGCAGAAGTGCATGGACCAACCCAACTCTTTTGGTTTCTAAAAAAGATGGCTCCGCACGTTTCTGTCTTGACAGTAGACGTTTAAATTCTTGTACGGAAGCTGACGCATACCCCTTACCTTACGTCCACGCGACCTTAGACAAACTGCGCAACGCCAAGTTCATCTCCTCTGTTGACCTAAGCAAAGCTTTTTGGCAAATACCTTTGGACGCAGAATCGTGTGAAAAAACTGCTTTCGTTGTACCTGGTAGGGGAATGTTCCATTTTAAAAGATTACCCTTTGGTCTAAAGAACAGCCCCGCCGAATTACAAAGACTGATGGACAAACTCTTCGGTCCTGAAGTCGATAACAGCCTGTTTTGTTACCTTGACGACCTCATCATCGTCAGCGACACCTTTGAAAAACACATATTAATGTTGGAAAAGGTTTTTCAACAACTCAAGTTCGCTGGTTTAACCATCAACTTGAAGAAGTCTGAATTCTGTAAGTCCCGTTTACGTTATTTGGGATTCATTGTCGACGAAAAAGGTCTAAGAACAGACCCCGCTAAGGTGGAAGCCATGGCAAATTTTCCCCGACCCAAAAACGCGAAGGAAGTCAAAGGTTTCCTTGGACTTGCAGGTTACTACAGAAGATTCATCAAAGACTTTTCCACAATTGCAGCCCCCTTAAATAAAATCACCGGCACCCGTAAAGGTGTCAGCAACTTCCGATGGTCTGCTGAAACTGAAGAAGCGTTTACAACTTTAAAAAATGCCCTTCAAAAAGCCCCCGTTCTGAATTGCCCGGATTTTACACTCTCTTTTACCCTCCACACGGATGCCTCCAACGTAGGAATCGGTGGAGTCCTAACTCAAGAGTTCCCAGATGGCGAACACCCTGTAGCGTATTTTTCCCGTACATTAAATAAACACGAGAAAAACTACGGAATTACCGAAAAGGAGTTATTGGCTGTATTGGATTCTGTTCACCATTTCCGCGGTTACATAGACGGTAGCAAATTTACTGTAGTCACAGACCATAGTAGTTTGAAATGGCTGATCTCTTTAAGTAATCCCTCCGGTAGACTCGCTCGTTGGGCCTCCCGTTTGTCTCAATTCAATTTTGATGTTGTACACCGTAAAGGCGCGGACAATATTGTTCCTGACGCTCTTTCAAGAATTGAATTGGCTTCATTAAATGTTGACACAATTGCCCCCCCTCCATCCACAAAAGATGAATGGTACTTGAAAATCTTCGAAGGTTGTAAAAATAATCAACAAAAGTTTCCTAATTTTATCATAAAAGAAGGACAACTATACCGTAATTGCAAGGCACCACTATCCATCCTCGAAGATTACTCTTGGAAACTTGTCGTTCCCCTCGAAGGAAGAGAACAAATAATAATTGACAATCATAGTGCTCCCGACTCTATACACCCAGGAACTTTCAAGACGTATAAAAAGATTTCCTTGAAGTATTACTGGCCTGGTCTTTTCAAACAAATTCGCAATTACATCTCTAAATGTGAAACTTGTAAAGCCTATAAACATAGCACGGCAGCACCTGCCGGCCTAATGGGTAACCCCAAACGTGCCGACAGACCCCTACAGTCATTGTCAATGGACCTCGTCGGACCTTTTCCTCGAAGTTATGCCGGACACATGCACATACTTAGTGTAGTGGATGTTTTCACCAAATTCTGTTGGATCTTCCCTTTAAAAAGAGCCAACGCGTCCGCCATTATCAAACCTCTGGAAAAACACATTTTTATACCTTACGGAACACCCAGAACCGTAATTGTTGATAACGGAAAACAATTTATTGCCCAGGAATTCAAAGAATTTCTTGCCAAATACGGAATCAAGGACATTTATTATAACACCTTGTACACTCCCCAAAATAACACTGTCGAACGTTACAACCAAACAATCAACACAGCTCTAGCTATTCTAGTTGATAAAGACCAACGCACTTGGTGTAAAAACCTAGATAAAATTCAGGCCGCTATGAACAACACTGTTAATCTGGCCACTGGTTACACACCTTTCTTCTTAAAACACGGTATGGAACAAGTCGTCCATGGTTCTCTACATAGGGACACAAACTTTCCTACGTCATCTACCACCACAAGCAACCCTACCGCAGATTATGCCCATCGCTTGGAAGAACTGTCGGCCATTTACAGTGAAGTCACTGATGCTTTGCTCCTGGCTCACCAAAAGAGTGCGGACAGATATAACTTACGTAGAAAACATGTCACCTTCAATACAGGAGACATAGTTTGGAGAAAGAACAACACACTTTCCCAAGGAGCCATGTATTTCTCTGCTAAGCTGGCACCACGTTTCGTGAAGGCCAAAGTCCTAAGGAAAATATCAGACCTAGTGTACTCCTTGTCTGACTCATCTGGAAAGCACATTGGTAATTACCACATTAAGGACATTGTAAAGTCTGGAAGTGAGGAGTCAAGTAAAACTGCCCCCACTATCTCAGCAAACGTAAAATGATCCAGTATGCATCACCTTTTTTGTAAGCTTACAGAGTCTTACTACGTCAGGCGTGTATTGTGTCAATCACATGCCCATCGTTTCGTAAATGAAACAAGTTGTAAATTATTTTGTAAATTAATGCGTACTCTCCTTGAAGTTACTTTCAAATGTTGTTTTTGCACTGTTTTTTCTTGCCCTCACGACAATTTTTTTCTTTTATTTTTTTTTCACCTGTTCTAAAACTGATCACTTTGGAACGGAGACACTTTTTGAGTTTCAATGTTTGGGAAGTCGCGAGCCCATTTATTGTCTCAACACGTACACTACGCAATGTTCATGCCATGTCATACCCTGCCTTGTCATGTAATTTTGTAATTTTTTTATTTTATTTTTTTGTTGCATTTTTGTCGTGCGGAAAGGAACTTTCTCACCTATTTATTTTGTTCATGTAAAGTAGTTGACAATTGCCCATCGGCGTGTCGTTCTAGAAGTCGGGTTTTGTAAATTCCAAAGTGTTAAATTCCGACTCAGAACCAGTTAACTATCTTTACAATTTGTCCTTTTATTTTGGTCATCATGAGTTGTAAAACCTTCCGAGGTATCTCCAGCATGAAAATCAAACAGTGGTTACTTACATAGTCGCCCCTCGTGTATATAAGTTTTTTTCAATTTTTTCCTCTTAAATTAAAAATTGATGGCGTCCTACCCAAATTCATGCTCTTGTACCAAAATTGGATATCGAAACGTCCATTTTGGAACTTGTATTTATAAAACCAATGTTTGGTCTTTATAACCCTGTATATAAATCAATTTGGCTCGTTTCAACTAAAGTACGTAAAACCGAATCATCCGGTCTTTGGTTGTTATAAGAAAGCCACTGCTTTATTGTTATTTTGTTTTTTTTGCTTGTACGTTACGTATGTCTTATATGACACGTTTCAACCCTACGAGACAGGTTAATAAAACCTTATGGTCATCCTGATTTTGGAATTCACAACTTTTAGGTGTTCATTTAACCAAGTATTTGCAACCCAAATTGCACATAACCTGGTATGTTTGTAACTGCACAAAGGGTATGTAAAACCGTAATTGGTCCCTTTTCTTTGGTCTTCCTCACTGCAGGTTGCCACAACAGACAGTATGTAAAACCATTATAGGTCTGTCTTTGTTTTAAATACTTGGTGTAAGTAGAATTATACTCTGCCATCACCCTTGTATTTTGTAACACATGAAGTAGCATCAAATTGTCTATCTTCTCTGTCGTACGCTCTTGGGCTACGGAGTTAGTTAATCTAACGAATCTTTATAAAATGTGTTAAAACGAGCATCGTTAACGTTTATTGTGTTGTATTTAAACGTAACCCTGTTACATTATAGGAGAGATCCTTAGAACATCCACCGTCATAGGAGAGATCCTTAGAACATCCACCGTTATAGGAGGGATCCTTAAAATACCTGCCACGATACGAGAAGTTCGTCATAATCACTTTTGCTCATAGCTAAATGTTATTGAGTTGGTCGTGTGACATATTTGTCATGAGCACCGTTTTGTACAATCTATTTTGGTCGTGTGTCATTAATTTGTCATGAGTACCGCTTTTGTATTTTGGTCGTGTGTCATTAATTTGTCATGAGTACCGCTTTTGTATTTTGGTCGTGTGTCATTAATTTGTCATGAGTACCGCTCTTGTATTTTGGTCGTGTGTCATTAATTTGTCATGAGTACCGCTCTTGTATTTTGGTCGTGTGTCATTAATTTGTCATGAGTACCGCTTGTATGTATAATTGTGTACAACCCTTGTACACGAGACGTGGAGACGTTAAAACACTTACCGTGATTCGTGCGAACGACATAATATCGGCCTTGCCATCTTCTTTAAGAGGCATTGTATAAACTCTTGACTTCTGTCTATAATTGAGTTTTATCTTGTATGTACTTACATGTTTTTATACACTATACGTGGAGACGTTAAAACACTTACCATGAGTCGTGCGAACGAAATAATATCAAACCTTTTGTGTGCGATCTACGAAATGTAGTCCACAACCCTTTGTTGTCATTCAACGCCAATGCCCGTGGACCTCCTGTTTTTTTACTTCTTTGCAAAAAGGAAAGAAGCCCAGGAGTATCTACTATCCCAAAAGGACTAGTTTGTAGCTTCACTGCTAACTATGGGGCATAGTGCTGTGGGAGTTAATCGATTGAGCACAAAACCACCCAACTCGTTGTCTGGGGAACGGATAAGAAAACCCCCAGGTTTGTGAAATTGGAGCAAGGGTCTGTCTTTTCTCACAATCACGCAGGAGTTTTTAAAATGACCCCTAATCTTTTGCCCAATACACGCAAAAGATTGGTCTCTTTGTTAATGTATATTCAAATTTCTCCTCATCCTTTTAACAATTGTAAAGAGTCAGGAAATCTGCTGGTTGATCATGTTTCATTCTCACATGGAGTTTGAAGTGGAAATTAGTCCAGTCTCTAGCAAGTTTCGTCACTCAACTCCTTTCCTTTTCCTTTCCTTTCTCCTCACCATCATGTTCTCAGGTATATGTTATGAAGAGGAAAATCTGTTGTTAACCATAATTCGCCCTCACTGGGAGTGCGAATCGGTAAATTAACCAATTATCAGCAGGCTTTCTCCCTCACTCTCTGCATACGTCTCACCTTTTGTTCTTTTTCTCAATTTTACGAAACACATTCATGAATGTTGGATATGTACGATATGCACTTGGCGTACCGTCTGTCTCCTTTTGACAACCTTTATTCATGAATTGGTTTCTCTGCCTTTACCGTGACTCATTCACGACTTCTTTGTCTTGTTCATTGAAATTCTACAAAAAATGTTACCACCTTTATGTTAACATAGGCCATGGAAGGCCGGTTGTTTTTTAACCAAGACATATTGTCACTCGGCAAACGCCAAGTCATCCTGGTAAAGGAAAATGTTCATGTAATCACAATTTAGTTAGAAAACTCTCTCTTCGTCACTCTCTGGGTCGGTGATTAAAACTTCGTTTATTTCATAATCTGGACACATTTTGTTTCTCTCCAAACCTTTTCTTCATTGGTCCCTAGGCAGGTAAACTTCAAGAATTTTGCTCTAATAATAATTTCTCCCGGATTAAAAAGAAGCCCAGGCGGATGTCATCACCAACAGCCAAGCTGAGCTCCACTTCCTGACAGCACGCGCTGTGGTTACTAGGTCCCTCCTGCTGCCATTTTTCTACGCATTTGTTCCTGAAAGCACAGACCATACCACCCATATGTATGTTGTTTTGTCGTGCCACAGCAAGTTGAGTTGTCCCACTATACATCATGACACTCTGAACCACCTTTTGGGCACGCTAGCTCCTAGGTTTGTTCTTACTCTTGCTATCAATGCCAACCATGTCGTCTCTTGCGCTGTCATGCAGTGACGCATATATCGTCATGTGTAAACCATCATTACCTTGACCTCCAGTATTCGCTGAATGCGTACCAATACAAGTCATGTTGAGCTACATTATGCTTCAATAACCATTATATACGATCCGTGTTTACCTTAATAACACTTTAGGATTCGTACTGGCATGTCTGCAGACACTGGATTCTCCTCTTCAATGACCTCTGTAACCATAGTCGCGGCACAGCAACCACAGTCTCCACTTCGTGAACTTCGACGTTTTCGACGAAACCAAGTGTTTTCTAAGGCCCAAGTGTACTTTTGAGTGTTATCTCAAAGGGGTCTGATTACAGTGATAATGTAATCCTAAGAATCTGTGAAACCACGTCCTCCTCTTCGAAATTCTCCGAAACCAAACAAATCCACGCTTCGCAAACTTAGCTCCCAGACCAATGAAACCTTAGAATCACACAGGCATTTTTGTTCTTGTTTTTTTGTTCTTCGATTGTACAACCATGTATTGTTATTTTTCAATTGCATAACCATGTATTGTTATTTTTTTTCAATTGCATAACCATGTATTGTCATCTTTCAATTACATAATCTTGTATGTTGTTTCACACCATGTACTTTCACCAAAACTGTTCTTTTCCAAACATTGTATGTACCCCTCACCCATTCCCTACAAACATTGTGACCTAAACTATAACATAAATTGCATGTTCTAGCTAGGCATCTCTCAAGCAACGAATCTCTCAGAACCCCAATGGAAGTTTAAGAGGATTTTTTTATCCTACAGCTCCATTGCCACGTCGCTTTTTTTCCGAGCGCGGGGGGAAGTGTTACGATACGCCCTTGAAGCGAGTAGGTTCGAGAACGCAGCACAAGCCCACAGCTGGCCGCCGCCCCCCCGCCCCGTATCCTGTCTGCCTCTCCTTACCGCCCCGCTTGCCCGGCGACTCCGCTGCCCGCTGCGCTCGCCCCACAGAAGCAATCTGAGTGCCTTGGCGAACGGACACGCTGGCGGCGCATTTTAAGCCGGCAGACCAATTCAACGGTCGCGATGTATTATTGAAGTACCTTTGTGTATAATTGGCCTTTTGCCGCACCATAGTTCGGTCTATTTAGACTATGAAAGTGCCTGATGAAGCTGCCACATGAGACGAGGTTCCTGCCTACCTACATGTAAGCTGTATCTTGACTTCCTCTTTAAATGTTGTCCGTAATTCAGTGAAATATAGGGCCCCCGTGGAAATCCCGACTCGGAGAGTTTCGTTTTGAGAGACAGTCAGAGAGAGTTAAACACTTTAGCTAGGTTTGTGTAATTTGCATTTCTTGTAACTGAATTGTACTGTAGAAACCTATGTATGTGTTTGAGCTTACAATACATGTCTGAATGATTTAACATTGTTATTATTCTGCTACGGCGGGAGGATTGTTGGCCGGTGAGGATCCCGTGGGTCACCGAAGGATGGAGAGAAGTTCCCTAGCCTTGAGCTGCCCACCCCCTGAATAGAGAGTACCCTTGTCCCGCTGAGAGCTAGCCAGGGACGTGTTGGTGTGCTGATGTTGGTTTAGAAGCCGACATCGGGGTACCCTAACAGTGTACTATCCATTAAAAGTTTACACTTCTAAACACATAATCTAACATAACTTCATATCTTTGTTGTAAATCTTATTGTAATTATTCCATCTTGTTATCAGGTACCTGGTTTACACTTATCAATACTACCATAGAGTTAATACTACTAACTTACCTACATCTCATACTCTGTAAATCTGAATATATTATATGTTACCAGGTTAATTCAGTAAATCCGATTATATATGCTACCAAATTACTTTTTCTACATTGTCAAAAAAATGTATGTACATATATATGTTATATACACATTTTCTTTACTACATAACTTACTTTCAGAGAAAAAAGATTTTTTTTGTTTTTGTTATGTATTTATGTACATTTCTTGGAATAATATGAACTAAACCTGTCAATTTGTCTGTCCTGGAACGGGAAACTTTCCTAGTTGGACAGGCAAAGCTTCCAAATATGTTATTTGTACTTTCTTCTGTATCTTTAATAAATAAATAAATAAATAAATCTAAGAAAAATAAATAAATTTTAATAGTACACAACTGCTAATCCTGTAAAAATCATAAGTGCGCCCCACGGTTGAATTTGGCAGCCACCTCTGGTCTGGAGCTCCAAAATATCTGAAAAATACCCTTGACTCTGTGCAAAAACGGGCGGTCCGTTTGATATTCTCCCATCTTAACAGACGGATTGCAATCTTTAGAGCACAGGCATCGGGTAAGAATGCTGTCCTTGTTCTACCGGTATTACAATGGAAGATGCTCCAAGGAACTATTGATCCCTTCCGCACCGGTGCATAATCGGGAAACACGGCAAACGCGTGCCCAAAATATGTACACGGTTGACATTTGTCACATGAGAATGGGTCGTTTCTTCGACTCGTTTTTGTGTTAAACAGCTCGGCTGTGGAACGATTTGCCGGCCTCTGTGTTTCCTCCTTCCTATAATATGGGTCTCTATAAGACCAATTTTCATTCCTTCCTCTCCTCAAAAAGACCCTCCACACAGCATCTCAGATGACAGAGGCCCCGAGGGAAATTTTTCTCCTCACGGCCTCCTGTGCGGAGTTAATGTAAAAAAAAAAAAAAAACATTTGCGAATATATTGAAAAGTAAAGGCAGGTAGGTAGGTATTTATGACTTTCAAAATTTTTTTTATTAGTAGGTAATTTATTATCTCCATAAAACTGAAATATAAAATTCTTTAGTTCAGAACTTTTCATCAATTCATTCGATTGTCAACCTTTGTTTTTTTGTCTTTTTAAAAAAAAAATTTTTTATAAATAAATTCCTTAATTATTTATTTAAAATTTTTCACATTTTATAAATTAACTCCTGTTAAACTGATTCACATCAGTTTGTCAACGGGTTCTTTTGAAATTTACTTTTTTTTTTAAATTGAGACAGGTACATAAAATATACACATTATTACATTATATATGTACATAAAAAAACATATATTTTGGAAAAAAAAAAATTTTGTAATAAAACTTATAAGAAATACAGAAGGGAAAAAATGATCAAAAAAAAAAGAAAAAGAAAAGAGATAATAATAATGGAAACAATATTAAAACGAAAAAGCGGAAAAACAAAGATTAGTGCAAAAAAATTCTTTCAAAAATTTCTTTAGCATTCATTTTCTTCTGAAACTCATTTCACAGCTTTTTATTGTGTTGGGTAACAAGTTGTAAATTTTTGGAACAAGGTATTCTAGAGTTCTCTGACCGTATTTATTTAGGTATCTGGGAATTACAAGTCCATCGTTTGCAGTTAGTCTTGTATTATGAACATGAACCACTAGTCTAACACACTATATAAAGAGGTAATATTTGTTTGTTTGTTTGTTTGTGTGTTTGTTTGCATCGAATAGGCTCCGAAACTACTGAACCGATTTGAAAAATTCTTTCGCTGTTGGGAAGCTACACTATTCCTGGGTGACATAGGCTATATTATATTTAAAAAAAAAATAGGCATCCTTACTAAAACTTCAATAATGTAACCCAGGAGTAAAAAAATTACCTAAAATATTCTTTAAATCGCGTGCGCTGCGAAAACTATTGATGATATAATAAAATAATGTACTACGACTTTACAGAACACATCATTATTTACAAAAAAGGTCGCGACAGCATATGTCTAACTATTATGGTTATGCCAAAATAAGTATTCTTTTATTTTAAAATTTTAATTAATATGTCGCAGCTTGAAAAGGCTCTTTATTTGTATCTTGGTTTTAATCCTTATCAAAATAAATTACTTAATATTCAAGACAGCTTCAATACCTTTATTTAACTTTTTGAATTTTTCAATTCGGATATTTAATTAGAAAGATATCACGAGTTTAAAAATGTTAGTATTAGAAAAAAGTTTCAACTAAGGGCCGCGCGGGAGAGGAGTCAAGAAATGCAGTGCCAGGGGGGTTGGCGGGACGGGGGAGCGGGAGAGCGGTGGCGGGGAAGGTGGAAGTGGAACGCTGGAGGGGAACGCACGGGAAAGGACATGTAAGGAGTAACATTTTATTTATTTGAAAATGGCATGTATTATAAAAGAAAATCCAAAAAACGTGCAGCTCGCAAAAACTCAGAAACGAGTCCCGTTTCGATCAAGGGAGTTATATGGTGTGGTAGATCTCTATCCCCCCTAGGGAATAAAGGTATCCGTTTTTACCTAAAGACCGTGCTTTTAAAGATATAAGGGCTGAAAATTTCGCCCTATTGAAATTTCTAGAACAGTCTTCCGGAAAGTTCTAGAAGGTTCCATAGAGCTGTAGAAAGTTGTGGAAGGAGTGGAATGATCAGGAATAGGAAATCGGGAACATCATTGTGCAACATTCCAGAACACTATCTTATTGTCCTGAGCGAAGCCGGGTAACCCAGCTAGTTTATTATATTCGGATTCAGATGTATGCTGACTCGCAATTTTAAGTCACAATATAGCACGAACAGATAATAAATTTACAGAGTTATATAGTAACGATTTTGGTACATCATGTCGTATTCAGTTTTTTTCAATAATAATTTTACCAAAGAATATTGTACGTGTTGCACTGAAAGAACGTTTGTTTTTGTTGAATGTCCCCATGTGGTTATTCCATATCTTATTAGTGATTCCGCCAATATATTCCGGATATAACGAGTAATGGCTATAAGGAGCAAATTTAGTGTGCTACTGTACCCTCGTACTCATTATAACCAAGTTTGTCTGTATTTGTATAAATTGTAAGGACACATTGTAAGTAGTTTCCCTGAAAAAGATGTTTTTCCTCTCATTTTATATTCAAAAGATAAATCGAAAGATATTTTTATGGGTCCATTATATTTTTATAAAGCTAAATAAATGTCCTTCAAAGCTGGGAAATATAAGTAAAATTGCTAGTAATTTTTGCACAATTATAAATCTGATAAAATATAAACATAAAAAATTTTTAGGGGCATCGCGTTCGGGTCCCACCTGGGCATCGCGTGTTCGATTCCTCGGCTGGCTTTTCCGCTTAGTGTAGTGGTAGTGGGAGATTTCCAAACATTGTTGGGATATTTGTAACCAGGGAATGTTTGTCTTTCTTGAAAAAAAATGTAATTCTTCCACCAAAGGTTACCCTTTGCATAAATATTTATTGTTAGTTTTTTTAGTTTCCAAATCTACCTCTAGGCTATCATGATAAATTATTATGTGGAGGAAAAAATGAATGAACAAATCTTTGACTGGAGAAAATTATTACCTATTATCTCTAATATCACTTACGAATGTATTATTAAACTTTTCCAATTCTTCAACTAATTGTGTTTTCTATGTACTTCCCAATATGCCATAGGGTTTCAATTACGTATTCATATAATTAAAATATTGACCTGTTTTGAAAAATTGACAGTTCAAATAATAAAAAAAATCACACACAGCCTAACTTTGGCCATAGAGCAAACACATGCAGAGGAACAAGCAATTCATATTGTGGGCATATGATAAAACATTAATTGAGTATTATCATGATTAATTTTTGAGTTATTATGCCGTGTTTTGCTTCCTCCGTCTTCTTTTTCTTGAAATAATCTCCTCAGTATGATGCCTAAACAATGTTTCACAAGCACACAACAATGAAACAAATTATAGTACCTCTCTTTATACAGGGTCTTTCATTAAGAGCTTCCTATCTTCAAATTTAAATAAAACAGAGTGTGTGAGATATCATCGAAAAAAAATTTTCGCTTGAAAGGCCTATCGATGCCATTATGTATGGAATATAATATCGGTCAAATGTCTGCCGCGACTTCTCTGGGTGGCGTGCATCCGAAATGTCCAATTTTCCATGATTCTGGCGCATTAATCAGGCTGTATTTGACCGATGGTATGGATTATGTTGGTTTTGAGGGCCGCTGTGGTTTTCGGCTTATTTGTTTAGACCTGCGACTTAAGTAAACCCCACAAGAAAAAGTCTATTGGGGTCAAATCGCACGATCTCAGTGGCCAGTTCACATCACTTCCACGTGAAATGACCTTGCCCTCAAATCGCTCGTGCAGGATGTCCACTGTGACATGAGCTGTGTGGAACTTAGCGCCGTCGTGTTGACAGCACAAGTCGTCGGTGTCCATATAATCCAGTTCAGGCCAAAAGAAGTTGGTAATCATCAACCTATAGCGCTCGTTATTGACGGTGATGGCCTGGCCAACGTCGTTCTCAGAGAAATATGGACCGATGACGCCGCCAGCCCAAAATCCACACCAAACAGTGAATTTTTCGGAATGCATTGGACACCCTTGGATCTCTTAAGTTTCAGGTCAATGCGAATAAGCCACAAACCACAGCCCTCAAAGCCAACATAACCCATGCCATCGATCAAATTCAGCGTGATTTATGCGCCAGTCATGGAAAATAGGACATTTCGTATGTGCGCCACCCAGAGAAGCTGCGGCGGACATTTGCTGTTAACAATTGCCGCCTTGTCGTTCGGCATGAGCCCCACTTAGTGATGTAGACCCGGGAATATTCCCCGACCTGAAATAAATTCCCGAAAACGGGGAATTTATTTAATTTTTAATAAAATGGTTTCTACACTTCTCTTGGATGCTTTATTGAGAGTTGGCAGTTATCTAAGGGGACATCCCTTGATGTAGGGACTTCCCTACCACTTATGCCCCCCCCCACCCCCCTTAGAGAAGTCCCTGCAGACCAGGGTATCCCATGTAGGGATTTCCTCAGGATCCCATGTTTATCCCAGGACGATTTATTTTTATTTAAAGGAGTGTTAATTCACTCGCGAATTCACATTTCAGTATATTCACTATACCTTTGGTATTTATTTGAATATTATAAACCTTGATATTATTATTATCATATTATAGCGGGTTTTCAGTCAGCACAATATTTATTATTATTTAAAAATAATTTAATAAAATAAAAATGATTTTGACATCAATGACATCTGTGGTTGGTTAACATAATTTCATACTACTCAGATATATTTTAATATTTTGGTCGATACTAGTGCCATTCCCTTAAGGGAAGTCCCTTTGGGTTTCCTGGATGGGAACTCCCTTAGACATGGGGGCCTTAGGGTATCCCATGTAGGGATTCCCTGAGAGTTCCCATGTTTAGGGACTTCCCTTAAGGGGTATCCCTTTGGGTTTCCTGGATGGGAACTCCCTTAGATTTGCTATATAACATACTGGATCCTGGTCTCTCTGCTCAGTGTTATTGTGTAGCTGCTGAAAGGTTGTGTGCACGAGTTTTGAGATTAATAATCTAAAAATTACTATAATATGGGCAGGGACAGGAGCAATGTTTGGAAATATTTTAGAAGTACTGGAGCTGGTGGATCGTGCAAATATTGCAATTTTGTCTACAAAATAAAAAATGCTACAAAAATGGTGAAACATATACGAAGTTGTGTGAAGTGTCCTGTTGAAGTGAAAAGGCTGTTGGCAGGAGATTCTGAAACTGATATTAGGAGCATGATGGTTAGTAGGCCTGCAAAACTATCTGAAAGTGCGCCTCTAGCTGAAAGTTCGACAGAATTAAACTCGACACCAAGCAGATCTTCAAGTTTAAAATCAACTGGCCTTCGTTCGTTTATGGATCATATGGAAGTCAACGAACAGGTATGTTTCTTTCTGCAGTACCTTCAATTTATTTATTTTGTGTGTTGTTCATTAAAAAAGTAACTGAACTCACTTTTGTATCTTTTTAGGAAGTTTTAAATCAAAATCTGTGCCGAGCCATTTACGTCAGCGGAGCACCACTTAGCATGGTCGAGCACCCCCTGTGGAAGGAATACTTCAGCCGTCTTCGTCCTTCGAACAAGCTGCCAACTAGGAAAGCCGTTTCAACCTCATACTTAGACAAGGAATATAACCGTGTGCAAGCGAATACCAGTGTCATAATAGCCGACTCAAGAAACTTGGCTCTTCAGTGTGATGGGTGGAGCAATTTAAGAAATGAAGGAATACTGAACTTTGTGGTGAACACTCCTAAACCTATTTTCGTTGACTTTGTCAATACAAAAGACAATCGACACACATCCGAGTATTTGTGCCAGGAAATGAAAAAGATTTTGGAAAAGTTTGGCCCCAATAAATTTTTAGTTGTGATTGGAGACAATGCGGCCAATATGAAGAAAGCGTGCAAGCTTTTACAAAGTGAATATCCGCACATTGTAGCCCTTGGGTGCATAGCTCATACAATGCACCTATTGGTGAATGACATTCTTTCAACCAAATCAGCAAACGTATTCATTCAAAGGGTTGTTAGTATCGTTAAGACCATCCGTCAATCACAAATACTGAGCGCATTACTAACTGAAATAAATACAGCAAAGAAATTGAATTCGACTCTACATCTTCCTGTCAAAACACGCTGGGGCAGTTATTTAAATTGCCTTGACAGCATGATGAAATGTAAAGTAAGCCTGCAAACTTTTGCAGTAAACGAAGCTGCCTCATCTTTACCTCGTGATATGAAGAACAGCCTGTTAGACGATGATGTTTTCTGGACAAGAGTGACATCATTAGCCGATGTTCTGCGACCGATTGTTTCCTGGATTACAAAGCTAGAGGGGGACGAACCACTAACCCACACAGCATTGTATGCTTTTGAGGATATTGACAGCAGTCTAAGTAAAACTCTTCCAGCATCTCTACTGTCAAATGCCGAAGAGAAGCAAATATTAGAAAAGGCGACGCAGCGCAAAGAATTTGCTATTGCTCCAATACATCTGGCTGCTGCCCTACTAGATCCTGGTTCCCAAGGACATCTGCTAAGCCACGCTCAGCAACTTGAAGCACTTGAATTCATTGACCAAGTAGCAAGTCATATGGAGACTGTTGATAGTGCAAATTTTCTTGTTGATTTAGCCAATTATAGGGCTAAGGAAGAATCATGGAGCAAGGCATTCCTATGGAAGTGTGTCGATAAAATCACGCCAGTGACCTGGTGGAAGGGGATGTGCGGATGTTCAGATTTGTCACAGGTTGCCATAAGAATATTGACAGCTCCCATTACTTCCGCAGCCACAGAGAGATCTTTTAGCACTTTTAGTCGCATCCATACAAAACGGAGGAATCGTCTAACAACTCAAAGAGCAGGGAAAATAACATTTGTGGCACACAATTGGAAACTTCTTTCCTCTGAAAGTGGCTCTCAAGCTGCTTCCAAGAAAACCCTTTCTTCCACGGATGAGCAGATTGCGTCTGCTTCGCATCATAACGTTTCAAACTTATCTGGTACTCGCAAACGCAAACATCCAATTGACTGTGCCGAGGAAGAGGAAAACGTAGATAATCCTGAATCGGCAACAACTTCGTCCGGGTCGGATGAAGAAGAAGAAGAATATGAAGATGAAAGTGGAAGCGAAGTTGATAGTGTCCAATCAGTATCATCAGATGAACAGTAACGATCTGTGAAGTTGTGTCATTTTTACAGTTTTACGATTTTTTTGTTTTATGTAGCCTACCGTACACTAATAGGTAATAGCGTAAAGTGTATAGGCTACTAATACTGTACATACAATAGAGATACTACTCAATGTAAAATAATTTTGATCGGTGCTTTTTTTTTTTTCTCTTGGATCCTATTCCCATATATATTGGAATAGATTTGACTTTTTATGGATCTATACTGCTAATATGTACCTTATGTGTGTATTTTTTATATTTTAGTTAATAAATATTATTCTTTTTGAGGTATTATGTTGTTAAAATCAAAATTCCCAATATTCGCCGTCCAGGGGAATATTCCCCAAAAATAAATTCCCGGGAATTTATACATCACTAGCCCCACTACACCCCGACTCCTCAACCCGCACGCTCCCAGTCGCAAGGAAGCATGCACGCTACGTCTACGATTTTTTCATCATTCCGTTTCTAAACGGACGTGTGAATAGGGCTTCCGACATCCGATTTTTATTTTTACATTTTACGGAGGTGTGAACAGGACGTCCGACGGTCGGTTTTTTGTTTTCCGATTTTTAAAACGGAAGTGGAAACGGGCCGTTAGGAACATTGAAAAACACCAAAAGACAACAATAACCAACTTCACTGAAGGGGACTGAGAAATACGTGATTTTGATCAATCAATATCAAATTTTATATCTAAATAAAATACACAATAATAAAATAAATAAATAAATATTATAAAAACTAAAAAAACTCACCATATATTTTTTGCGGTTTGTTGTTTCTCCGCTTAAGTTTACCTCAAACCCATACGGCCCACAAAAATCTCCGCGGGGAGGCGGGCCAACCTGAACCTATAAGAGAAAATACATTGTTTAGTTCAATAAATAAACAAGCAAAGTTTAAAATAAAATTAATAATTTTATTATTTTTTAAATCTCACCACAGGCTCATTGATTATGGGAATCTTTATGTCTAAGTCGGATTCAGTTTCAAAAAGGTCATTACTGAAAAAAAAAAACATAACACACAATTAGAAAAGCAGAGGAGGTTGTAATGCTTTGTTGGAAAGAAAGAGATAAACATTGCTAAGTAAATATAAAATATCATATTATTTAAGTAATGATGGTACATTAATGTGCCCCTTACAACAGCTGAAGATGAATTTTTTAATGCTTTCTGTTCTAAATAAAGCCCTAAAAATATCTAGAGGATGTACTTATGTAATTACTGTATTATATGGTAATAAATTGCCGGCTAATTACCTAATATACTAGGTAATTAGCTAGTTGCAGTATTATAATTAACTTGCAGTAATTATTCCACAATACGTACATGGCCAAAACAAATAAATTGGAGCTTCTAATTACGAGGGTGGTCCCAAAAGTACCCGACCTAACAAAGAAAACACAAAAAATTTGGGATTTTTTTTGTGTTTTATGAACATGGTCTCCTTCCAGCTTGACCCACTCTTCCCAGCCTTGTTCAATAGCTTCGATACCCTGTTTATAGTGAGAACCGTCGAGCGCCTCAAAATAGCCATCAACCTCAGATTCCACATTTGATTCTTTATTGTTGGCAAATCTTTTACCACCGAGCCATTTTTTCAAGTATTGGAAAATAAAAGAATCCGAGGGGGTTAAATCTGGTGAATAGGGTGCAATTCGAACTTTAATTCATTGATCTTGGTCATCGCGATAACAGATGTGTGAACTGGTGCATTATCTTTTTTTCGCCAAATGCGGCCGTTTTTTCTTGATTTCATAACTCAAATGCTGCAATAAGTTCGCATAATACTTGCCATTGATTGCTTTTTCTTTTTGAAGATAATCAATAAAAATTATCCCAAAAAACTGATACAATGACCTTGCCTGCAGATAGAATTGTCTTTGCCATTTTTGATGGTGATAGAATTGTCTCCCCTTTTAATCCATTGTTTGGACTGTTCCTTCGTCTCAAGTGTGAAGTGATAGACCAATGTTTCATCCATGGTTGTGAATCGACGCAAAAACTCAGCTTTATTGCTGTGACACATCGCCAAACACTCAATTGAAACATCCTCAAAATTGTGAGCAAACGAGGCACCCATCTCGGTCACAGCTTTCTCATTTTCAGTCAATATGCGATGTACAGCAGTTTTTGAAATGATACCATGTCTGCTACCTCGTGCATTTTGAATCGATAGTCATCCAATACCATTTTGTAGATTTTCTTTACAATTTCTGGCATGGTCACCTCATTTGGTCGACCACTGCGATGTTCGTCTGAGCAGCTCGTACGGCCTCGTTTAAACTCAATATTTTACTTTTGTAAACGAAGAAGCAGACTTCTCCAGAGTAGAATCTAGAATCAGACGGCTTTGATATTGGTTGGACCTAGACCTTTCAAATGAAAGTATTGTATCACATAACGATGATCAATTTTTTCAATGATTACAAATTCACTGAGAGCATTCAAGGTTGATGACTGCCGAACAAATACTAAACAATGTAGAGGCTTGAAACTAAAGCTTTATCAGCTTGGTACATTCTACTATAGACATTTTTTAAAGCAACAACCTCCAGAAGTACGTCAGGTCGGGTACTTCTGGGACCACCCTCATATCACCTATGAAGCCTATTTGGCTGAATAAGTGAGTGTGTTTAGTTATTATTAGTAATTAAACACATACTAATAAAATACCTTCCGTTCAATAACCTAATTAAGCGTCAGAAATATGGGTATGCAATCATGTTACTACTAAAGACAGTAAACAAACTAATTTGCTACAGTGAAGTAAAAAGAAATGAAGAAAGATGTTGAATACTTACTGGCCATTTAAGTTAAAAATAAAGTCATTAAAGTTCTCCGTCGACTCCTGGTAATCCGGGAACACCAGTTCCAAGTCTTGGCTGTTGGCCATTTTGGTGCACAATCAGATTCAGCGAGTTGAGACAGGTGCTATGGAGATCGCGAAGGTATTTCCAAGATTGGCCCTGAAAAACAAAGCTTCAGTAAGTACTAACCCTCTAACAGTAGATTTACTTTGATGCTGCCTCCACTCCAAGACAATTGGCAAATCTTTCCAGAGGCGAAGAAGTACTAGTACTATACTCCATTATTGTATTGCTCCATTGTTATTTGTCTACCAATTACCCCATAGACAACAGGAACTAAGTGAGATTTGACATGCAAGCCAAGTGATGCGTTTAGGGTGTAGTTAGAAACAAGTCGGGGCACTATAGTGTGAAGTTGCAATTTGCAGTAGTATGAATGAACGATGTCAGCAACACTTTTTGCATGTGATTTCATACTAGTAAAGGTTCATGGTCAAAGAATGGTATGGAGTGCACCTCCACTGTGGTGCAGGAATCATAAACCATAATATCGTAACCAACACTTTCGAGAAAAACAAGCATACCAAAAAGTAGGTATGGAAAATGAAAATCCCAAAATCAGTTTTAAAACTGTGCAATTCTAACGTCGGTATAAATAGGCTTACCATAATTATGAAGCTCTAAACCGGGACAGGAGGGGGGGGGGGTGACACCACGTTATCCACCCCGAGTGCCACCGATGCTAGCTAAGCCACTGACTCCGACACCTCTACTGTGTCATGAAATTTAACAGCATCTATTTGGAATTTCTAGGTCAATGCAACTGTCCTCTTTAATTAATAATAATAATAATAATAACTTTATTTCACATAAAATTGAACAATAAAACATATGTGGAAACTTTGACTAGCCAACTAGGAATGGATCCTGTTTTAGGCCAGTCAATTGGATCATCATTTTTAAAGAATGATTTAATAGAAGTAGTGCTTGCAGTCGCCGTCACACCAGCCTTGTGTTTTGCACACTTCCAAGTGATTCTTAATATCCGCTCGCCCACCGTATGCAATAGAAAATTCTGAGAAACATTGCTGGTACTTCATATCTTCACCACAAAGCTTTTTTATAAATGGATAGTCTATTTGCAGATCATCCGTAAATTTGCAATTTCTTTTCGGCATTTTAAAACTTTTGGGTTCAAATAACTAAACTATGGCAAATGAATTACGCGTTGCTCTGACATTGCAAATATAAATTAAACGTATTTAGACGGCTCGCGGTAAACGTAAGCTGTCCCTCGTTCGGTCCGCGAAAGAGTGAGAGCAGCAACGTGTGGATCGGGGGGTAGGGTTGGCTGCATACGCTGCCACGCCACACACCACCCGCCCGCGCCATGCGCCGCCGTTCGCTCGAGTCGCCAGCCACTGACACAGAATAGATAAATAGACAGTGCTCGCGCAAAACAGTACAAAATCTAAACAGGCTGGGACTCCGGGACACGTGTCTGAAACCGGGACAATTCCGGTCAAACCGGGACATATGGTAAGCCTATGTATAAGGTACAAGGTGCTTCGCTTATCAGGGATTCTATAAACTCCACACATAATTAACATTGTAACAAAACTTTGTTCTCATGCAGCAAACACAGTGAAACTCTCTAATAAGTTTTCCGAGGGACTTGAAAAAACTTTAATTTTTTCAAGAAGTAATTGTTGGAAAGTACCTAATTTCCATGATCTGTGCCTAAAAGAACCGATGTTTCTTTGAGTAATTAAGTTTACTTTTCAAAATCTACGCTTATTAAAAGTGCGGCGGCTTGTGAATTATTTACCAAAACATCCGATTAATTAATTTTAGAAAGAAACAGTGGAAATAGTTGATACAAAAATAAGTTGATGTTCACGGTTCCGACGTAACATAAATCGATCGTTACTATTGACCGATAATGTAAGATCCTTGTTATTGGAGGAGAAACACTATTTATTTCAATAAATTAATTCGACGAAAAAAAATGGTTCACAGTGATACGATGAATACTTTGGAGTTTGGATAAAAATTTAATATTTTTCTCGAAGAAAAAAAATGGCTGAAATAATATTGACATTTCATACTTCAAGGATCCGCACTGGATTTCCAATTACAACTACTATCTCGGTAATGAGTCATTAATTTTATTTTACAGGGTCTTTACCCTGTAAAATATTTGGATAAACATGCAAACCGTAAATCGTTCGCCGAGGAAACTTATAGTAAATTCGGATGTCATATTTCATAAATATTGTGAAATAATTATGCCGGCACTAAACTTAAACAAATAGTTACAAATTTATAATACTGCAAACTTCGCAACAGACGATTATTGCTCAAATTCTACTCACCAGAATCAATCTTTTTATCAATGCTCCCATGTAAATAGTAACGCGAAATAAATAATGTAGTTTTAAACGTCGGTTTTCACGTGAAAACGGACCATAAATAAATTAATAAACCACCCACAAATATACAAAACCACCACTCACAAACAAGGACAGCAAGGACCATAAATTATGGTAAGGACTGGACTGCTGGACATAAATAAACCAATCATGAACCAAGGACCAAACCATAGATTGCTCTCAACCAGAAAACGCCAATTTTGCCAAAGCCAATCCAAACTCCAGTGTTGCCAATCCGTTTTTTGAAAAATACGTAGATCGGACTAGAAAATTACGTAGAATCGTATAATTTGGATTATGAAAAGTTAGTAGATCTACGTACTTTTTTTCTGAGTGAAATATAGAAGTTAGGGTAGGTGAAAGTAATTAGTTATTTCTTGTAGTAATTAAGTTGACATGTATCTATTATTTTTTATGCATTTTTTGCAGATTTTAATTATTTTTTTTATGATTTATCATAGGTTCTTAGCCTTGCCTCTCATTCTTGGTTCTTAATTTTGCCCACCGCCCACTTTAAGATTTTTTTTTAGAGACCCCCTTTTTTCAAATGACAGGGGGGGGGGGGGTTATGGATTCAATTTTCTTCCACTTCCTCAACTACTGAAAAATGTGAATTTTTGCACACCTGATAAAAATGATTACAATACATAAAATAACAAAAATTAACCAATATTGAAGTTTATTTTGCTTTATTAGTACGTGATGAGCGTGTTTGTGTTTTTGTCTTTTTAGACTATATTTTTTACCTGCCCTCGCCATCACTGTGCCACCTCAACGCCCTCTCTTTGGGTCTTCTACTGCCCCCTAAAAGTCTCAAACGTCCACAAGGGGGTGTTATTTATTGCCCACGTTGAGAACCTAAGGTTTAAATGAAACGAAATATAGTTTTGGAAATTATGCAAATGTGTGGTAAAAGGCAATATTTAGGGAAAAAAACATGAATATGGAGTAAACAGTTACGGTCAAATACTAGCAATAAATAACTTAGCGATGCCTTTAATAATAATAATAATAATAATTGGATAATTTATAGAGCGCCGTTTTTGTGAAAAATCACCTCAAGGGCGCTGTACAATTTATTCATAATTCTTAGGTTCTATCTAATTTTAATATTTACAAATGGATACATAAACATACTTACCTGCAGGTCACTTCCGATAAACACTTTAATTAGAAAGTTTGTGCTTGGAGAAGATACGGCTTTGCTCGCGGAGGACATTATATTTAAAACACTGGACATTGCATGATTTTACATTTGCTACCCCCATCACTATAAGTATTAAATTTTAAAAGATTAGTGGCAAAAGTGGAGTTGATAATATCAAAATATGTATTTTAAAAGACTGGAGAATTTAGGACTCTTTAGGGCTGGAGAATGTTAATAAAATGACCTTTAAAAACGCTTACAAATAGTTAGTTTTTACTTTATTTTTATTTATTTATTGTTATTATTTTAATTATTATTTATTTATTTGTCTGAAATTGTGTATTTTACCGGGAAGTAGAAGATTACAACGCCAATAAAAAAAATGAATGGTAATAGTTCGAAATTTTCCTAGATTTGTGCTGATTTCCCTTTTGCCTAAAAACTATTTTTCTCCCCTAGATCTAGGGAAATTTCCCTAGACATCCAAACCCCGGCATTATTTGCCCCGCAGACGGGGGCGCCACCGTAAAGTAACGGAAAATATGCTTCTTCAGCCTAATGAGTTATGTTTTGCAAATTTGTACAATTTGACAAAAAATATGTAGATTCTGGACTGAAGTTAGTAGGTGTTCAGGAAGGACCCAAAATACGTAGATCTACGTAAAAAGACGTAGAGTTGGCAACACTGCCAAACTCCAAACTCGTTGTTCATTAATCTTCGACAAAAAAATTTCGATGCCTGTCTCGCTAGGCGCTAGGGTATACCTGAAGTGGTGCGGTACACGGTCGCTCGAAAACGGCCACAACCACGATCTCGTTTACGCGCACGGTAAACGATAATATCTGTAATTTGAAATAGGTATCTGTGTTGGGTGTTAACACTGTATTAAAAACATGATCAAATGTGCTAGAGCTCTAGTTTTTATAATTGTTATTTTGCAAAGTAATTTCTAAATGGTGAAAAATAATCCACAAATTAATTTCTTTTCGTGCAGTAGGTACTAAATCGTAATGGAATGTTAAAAATAAATTGTGATTTTCTATTTTAATCACAACACCTCTGCCAAGTCGTTCGCTGCGTTTGGTGACTTAGTAGGAGTGCCCGGGTCGTTGAGATGAGGTTTGTCCTGGTCATAGCGGCGGATGCGTCTGCCCACCAGTTGCATGACAGTCCTGATCGACGCTAGTTCCTCGGAGCATCTTCCATTGAAATATCACCTAACGCATGTGCTCTAAAGATTGCAATCCATTTGTTAAGATAGGAGAATCTATTAAACGGACCACCCGTTACTATTAAAGTATCTGAGGGCCCTGTACAGCACGCCCAGCTTTTGGGAACACGCTTTTCACGCCCAACTTTACACTGGCTTCGATGGAGTCCCCATATCTGAGCTAGTCACTTAAAGTTACACCAAGCATTTCAAAGGAAGGCCTGTTCGGAAGATTACTTCCGTTGAAGGAGACTAGATTTTCATTTCAATCCCTTTAGACGTAATCAGACAAGATTTGGTCTTTGAAACATTAAATTCTATGAGATTATTTTTACCCCAAGAGAAAACACTCTCGAGGTAACCGTCCATTCTTGGCTTCAAAGCCCTCCGAGCCGTTGGAGTATGTGAGGCCTTTGGGGGCTAGTCAAACAAAAAGCTATCATGGACTGTACTGTCACCCGCGTAACAACGAATCGGTGCACACGACAAGAGGTCATTGATGTGCAAGAAAAACAAAGTCGGAGACAGGACCGATTCCTGTGGGACGCCAGCATTTATCGAATGCGAGAAAGAAATAAAACCATCAGTAACCGCCTGAACCGATCTCTCCTCCTCCTCAAAAAGAAGGCAATCAATAAATAGAAGAATGCAGGAAGTCCGTAAGAAGACAGTTTGTGAGTCCTCGGTGCCTTGGAAATGTCCAGTGCAACCGTTAACCGAAACGTTTCAGGCATCGCCCCCAAACATGCGTCACATACGCGAGAAGATTACCACACGAGTGCTTCCGCCGGAATCCGTATTGACGATCGTTAATTTTTTTTTAATAATTTTGTTCTTCTCGAAGTACGAGTATGTGAGCAGTTTGTCGTTGATCACACGTTCCATCACTTTGGATAGAAGGGATGTGATCGCTATGGGGCGGTAGTTAGCCAGGTTGGAGCGGTCACCCTTCTTTGGAATAGGTTGAATGGTCGTTTTTTCCAGCCAGCGGGCACATAGCCAGACTTGGACATTTTAAAAAGATTCGTCAAAATTGGAGCTATTTCTGCAGCGCATCTCTGCAATACCAGGGCAGGTATACCGTCAGGCCCCCTAGCTTTATTAACATCAAGCCCTCGGACTTGGAGTACATCCCAATGCCGGATTCTCAGCTTTTTCTTTATTAAAACCGCAGTGAGAAAATGACAGCGGGATAGTACCTACCTTGATCATCGAGGGTCGAGTTTTCCGCGAACATTAATTTTGTCTAATAAGTTAGCCTTTTCGGCGATGTTTGCTGGAGAGCCGTAAGGTCTGGTAAGAGGTGGCAGACTCGATTTCCAAAAATTGCGACCTTTTGAGCCCGCAAGCGTCCAGAATGCTTTGCTGCCATGCGAGCAGCCAGCCAACTTTTTGCTGGTCTACAGGTCGTTTTCGAATTTTGACCTATTTATGATCCTCTTACTTTCCTTTTACATTTAGTTATATACTATTCTATTTTCGGACGTTCGAGATGTGTTGTAGGCTCGGTAAGCCGTGTTTTTTCGTAGCACTGCTTCGGAACATTGTCGACTGGACCACGGCTTTGAGCCCACACCAGTTTCCTTAAAAGTGGATTGAATGAAGCCATCCATCGCGGATGTGATGACTTCACCAATTTCCTGAAGGTTTCGAAGTCCGAGAACAGACAGTTGACCACGGGAGAGCATTTAAATGTGCCCGCAGACCGATCCAATCTGCTGACCTATAGTGCCACACTTTTCTTGCCATTTGGCGGTCTGAAGTTTACAGGGATTGATATCATCACCAGGCAGTGATCGGACGTTCCCAAAGACGCTGTGGCTTCAATCTTGTACCCGCGGGCACAGTGGTTAAAAATAACAGCGCGGTGAGTCTGGACATTTTTTTTTTTTTTTAAGAAAGACAAACATTCCCGGGTTACGAATAACCCAACAATGTTTGAAAATCTCCTACTACCACCACAGAAAGCCGAAAATGTTGCTTGTGTTGTGGTGGAGGACTTAGCCAGCCGAGGAATCGAACACGCGACGCCCAGGTGGGACCCAAGCGCTATGCCTACTCAACCACTGACTGGTCACATCAGGAACCCTTGTGGACTCCTGAACCATTTGCTCCAATCCGTGGCAAAGGTTAAAGGATTCCGCCTGTCGTCCAGCTGAGTCCTTTGATCCTGAGAGCGTCAACAATGGCTCATTATGAATATTGAAGTCCTCCAAAACTACAAACTCGGCCGTAGGGTTACTGGGGCAACGGGTCATCAGTAGTCTCGCTCAAATGTTTGCATTGCTCGGATATGTCTGACTCGCTAAGGTTCGATAAGCGGAATCATAAATATACCAAACCACCAATAGATACGCAGAAACGAAGAATCTTGCCATACTAGCAAGCATAAATAAACACATACCAACCACCCACAATAAACCAAACCACACACCTAGCAAGATCGACGCGCACCCACATTTTTACTTTTTTTTCTTTATTCATTGCTTTGATGGCTACATAATTTGTGGATTTTTTGACCACCATGCTAGACACATGCCCGTGTTTCGATTGCGTCAAATCTTGGGTGTTCTAGATTCAACAGTCGCACATAGTTAACGTCAGCTCGGCTATAGAGACAGACACCTCCTCATAAATATACCAATCCCTCCTCCTGTTTGAATTTGCTTTCGAGGATGAAGCCCAGGCGAATGGCTAAGATAAAGGCATTTAGTTAAAAGGTGTCGAGAGACTGTCTTTGAGTTTCAGAGAAGAAGAGAAGGTTGAGACGTTTTAAGAGAAGGTAGTGATGAATGGAATTTAAGTTTCTGTGCAGACCGCGAATGTCGGCGAAATTTTCAACATGAAAAGTTTCTAAACTTCAAATAACAAAATCAAATACAAAAATTGAAAAGAAAAAAAAATGAATCGAACTTCATTGTCGACGATATTCCACTCAAGGCTTATTTTTGCCCGGTGACCTTTCTGCGACTGGATCAGCCGATATTATTTTGCAAGGAAATGGCTATTTTTGGAATCGGTTACTTTTGGCTTTTACAAAATTCGAAAATTTTAACTGTTTCTCCGAACAATAAAATGTGTATAAATTATATATATTATTGATAAATGGTAATCTTGAAACACCAGAGCTCTCAAACCAAATTGGTTAAAAATTACTATAAAGGGGAGGATTAGGGGAGAAACTCAAATTTCATGTCAAAATACACAATTTCGGAGGCGCTCTTTAATGTCTTGAGTTCTAATTGGCAGTAAATTTCTAAATTAACGGGAGTTTATTACTTAGTAGAAATTATTTTTCATTCGACTATGAATTTCAAATTAACGAAGACACGTCGCACACCTATTACGTAGCATTCACAAATGCTTTTTATTTGGTTAGAAAAATGAATAGGTACCTATCTAAGTACTCATGGGAAGTTAATTTTTGCACACATTCTAATAATAATAAATAGATAATATACAAGGTTCATAGAAAATGCGTCAATAAGGTTAGCTCTTTTTCGAAAAAAACTCAAAATTTCGAACACGTGATGTAGCTTGAAGTAAAACATTGCCACTTGTATTGCAGTTAATTCAAATCTCCCATTGGAGGATTGGAACATGGACTACACGATACGTCACGATTTTTTTGCCAATCATCGCTCTACCCTCTCGATGATCTAACCTTGCATAACCTTGTTAAAACAAGGTTTGTAAAAATGCATTTAACAAGGTTGGCTCATATGGGCCTTTTTCGAAAAAAAAACTTATCGGGCCGCTTTCAAATTTTGAACGCGTGACATAGCTTGAAGTAAAACACTGCCACTAGTGTTGCAGTTGATCCGAAACTCCCAGTTGAACACGAACTTCAACTACGTCACGATTTTTTAGCCAATAGAGAAGTCCAGTCCATTTTTTTTATTTTTTTTTATGAAAAATGACCTTCTAACTTAAATTACTGCATATTTTTTTTTTTTTTTAGAGTTAGTTTTAATAGTTAAAATAATTTTCAAAGTTTTAATTTTTGGAGATCCCTCGAAAACACCCATATCTATGGTGAATTTTGTGACGTCATCTACTAAAATAACGATTCACTATTTTATGATTGTTATGTTGGTTTTCTTGAATCTCACATAGAATTGCGCAGGCGCGCGGCCATCTTGTTTGTTATAACGCGTTGATTGGCTAATGGCTTATTTATTGCAAATGGCGAAATCAAATTCTTTGCAAAACAATGAATGACGTTGATGTATTTTACTTACAGTTTAATGTTTTTGATGATAATTTTCGTTTAAATGATTAATTCACTGTGATATTAGTGTAATTCAACATAAGTACCAATGCTGCTTTTACTTTTTTTCAGTTTTAGTCCTTAAATAATGTTTTGTTAGTGATTTAGTTTCGTTCGGTTTTTAGGTTACTGACATTACATAATCAAAGGTTACTTCTCTATAATTTTTATGACTTTTCCGCGTGAATTTAATAAAACTTCCATAAAAGTAATATTATTTAATAATGTAAAAGCCTTATGCATATGTAAATAAATACAAATTCGAGAAATCAACGCATTAATTGCGTAAAACCGAGTCCAAGATGTCGGATTTTTTCAGTTATTTTTTCGAAATTATTATAATATTTTTTTATCGTTTTTAATTGTATGAACGAGATAAAAAGTGAAGTGACAGTTTTATTCCAAATTCATAAAGTAAGAGGACTGTATTTTTTAAATTTTGAATTTTCCTAATTTTTTCGACCATTTAATAGAATATGTTTACAGTCGGCTGTTTTTTTTAAATTTTTTCATTTTGAAACTTAAAATACTGCATTTTTCAAACACAATCGTATATGTCAGATACAAAAATCTAAAAGGCAATTCTATCAACTTTCTATAAAGGTATATGCTTTTACGACATCTTCAAAAATAAGAAATATATAGAACATTCGCTTGTGTCATACCTAAATTCCTTTATAAATGACCCAAATGAATTACAGTGAATCACCAGGTGAATTTTCCATCGTGACGTCACCATGACAGCATTACACAGCATACCAACTTAACGCTGTGTTTTAACGAGAATATTAAAAATGCACTTTTTAATATTTTTTTAAAAAATGTACGTTTAATATTATTAAATAAAAGTTATATATTCAGAATCAGCGTTTATTGGTCTATATGAACATATTTTTTTAAAGCCATAATATTTTTCACTGGAGTTCCTTAACCCCCCTCGATTACATTTTATACGAATTCATATTCATACAGTTTGTCAAATAAGAGTAGAAAATAAATGAGGGCGCCACTGTTGCCCAAATGGCAATACTAAAAATATGACAATGGTGTTGAACTAAAGCTGTGTAACCTACATTTTTATTAAAAATTAAAAAGGCATTAAAGTGAAACAAATATTTTTTCACTGCTATATAGATACCCACTGATCTCAAAATTAGAATTGCATTTAGGTATATTATTATTATACATTTGCAATTTTGTGTTAACATAATGAAGAATAACGATATTATAATAAAATATAAAGCACACTTTAGAAATTGCTCGCATTTATTTAATACTAGCTTAAGTAACTAGCGTTGCCCGGGCTTTAGATCATGCCTCTAATTTTATATCTGAATATATTTAACTCATTCAGATCTAAAAGTAGTGTGACTAAACTCACCATTAATGATTCTTCCTTTCCACCTACTGTTAAATTAAAATCTATGTTAAATTAAATGAAAGCTAATCACTTTGTAAAACACAATTTAATCAAATTTATGTCATTTAGTAAGTACCTTCACAATAGTGCTCATTCGATTTAATTTTTTTAAGAACAAAATGTTTTTAAATGCGTATACAGCGTTTTGAATTTTCAGTGTCATTGCACTTTTAAAGAATATTTGACAGATAAATTGGTGTTGTCAGCCTAAAAATTTCTTAGTTCCATTTTATTTATTTTCTACTCTTATTTGACAGTCTGTACTTCATTGATATTGAGACAAATTTTTGTAAGTAACTATTTAGTAAATTCACCAACGTAATACAGTGCTACACGTATGTTGGTGCCGTAACCGTGAACTAACACTATATCTTTATATTTTAATTAATCTGGCAACCACAGCTATTGTTATGCCGTCGTTACACGAACAAAAAAGGATTTTATATTTTTTTTTTTATAAAATAAAATACTGTTTTGTTTAAAACCACGAGTTTTATTAATTTTTTGAACCGACCGGTTTCGCTTTACTCAAAAATCATCAGGGTACAAATTAATACTAAACAATAAGTCATAATGTGTGCTTATATAAAACAAAATATAGAGGGAGACAACATGATACAAATATAACAAACACATCGACGGCCATAAAATACATTAACCTAAGTGCACAAGTAATGGAAAAAACCGAAAGATGATTATGTGACTATTGGGTTACAATAATAAATTTGGAGAAACAAAGCATCAACTGGCATGGTGGGTTATTGGAAATATTATTGGTTAGGGTTCATTGGAAACAAACCTAATATTGGACTATTTGATATGTCTAATTGATTATTAAGTATATTACTTTTGGTTTTTACAGCTTTTTAAATTTCTAGTGCCTTTAAATTATTTAGTCAGTTACCATGCCCGTTTTTATGTAAGATGTTAGCACCGGTGCTATGACAAAACGTATGATCTATATCTATCAAATGGTTGGCGAATTCTGAAAAACCGTTATTATTGAGGCAACGAAGATGCTCCTTTTTCCTAATATTAACATTACGTGTTGTCTTACCGATATACAAAGCCGAACAATTAATACAATTTAATTTATATATTCCCGAATGACTTAATTTGCTCGAGTAAAGCGAATCCGGTCGGTTCAAAAAAGTAATAATTTTTTTTTAGGTTTTCACTTTGTGATGGCATTATTTATTTTAAGAAAAAGACAAATAACTTTGTTTACATCACTTTAATTGGTACACAATCAACAAGTTTCGTAAACAATGTTTACTTATCAGGATCAAACGTATACTTTTTCTAAAAAAAAATAATAAAACACGTGGTTTTAAACAAAACAGTATTTTATTTTATTAAATATGTCAAACCACAAAGTGATTGCTTTCTAAAATTTTTTTTTTTATATTCAAAAATATGTTTTAAGTTTAAAAATTTACCAAAAAACCTATTTTATATTTAATTCGAAATATCAGGATAATTGACCCACCAATATATTTATGACGGTCGTCCGATACAAAAGAATTTTTTTTCTTAAGGTAATTATCATTTTAAATGTAGTATTTTCCAACTCTCCCGAATGCAAATACTCTTTTGTAATGATTACGTTGAATCAAAGTGGTTTTACAAAAAAAAGTTTAATGGTAAGCCCACACTGCCGCCAACGTTCCAACTTCAAACGTTTGGACGATCGTGTGGAAGGTGTTCGTGCGTTGGAAGTTCGAGTTGGAAGGTTGGAGTTCGAGTTGGCCTGGGATCGCCTTCGAGGCGATCCCGACGGCCAACTCACACGAACCAGCCTGCCGCAGTTGTCCGCAGGGGGGTATAACCGTCACCCACGGTATAAGTATAACTCCGATTCAAAAATTCAACCGGATCGAAGATGGAAAATATCTACGGCTGTGTGACGTCACCTGTACGCTTCACCTCGCTCGTCCAATGGAAAGCTTTGTTAGCAAGAGCATGGCAAGAGCTTTGTTATTGTTGACAGCTGGCGGTAAGATCCAGTAAAATCTAACCTGATCTAACCTAACAAAATTGACGCTCTCAACTCCGACTCAACGTAAATATTTGGTTTATTTTTTGTGAAATGCCTAAAACTCAGTGTTGTTTGAAAGGTTGTGTAGACGCATATTCACCCCGGCATAGGCTTCCATCCAGGGAAAACAAGGATAATGTGTTTCGGGAATGGTCGATGAGAATTGGCAGACTCTAATATGTTGATTACCCGATTATGGGGACTCTTGCCCGTGTATGTGGATATCATTTCACATTCGAATGCAAAAAAAGAAACAGACGGTTAAAACCAAATGCATTGCCCACACAAAATCTTCCCGATATCCCAGAATATCCCGATTTTCCTCGTGGAAAGAAGATCGGTAATTGTAACCCAAGTACAGGTGGGAAACTGTCTTTGTGTGATGTTTTGTGTTCCTGATGTGTTGTATCTATACTAATGTATCTATTTTTTATTTTTTAGACCGCATCCGTACACCACTAAGTTTCAACACGAATTTTGAAGTTGCCCAAGAGCACATTGATGTATATCAAGAGCATAATTACATCAAAGGTATAAATATCTTAATAATTGTTGGATGACTTGTATAGGTACGTTCAAAGGAGAAATTTATCTTTAAAACAACGTCTTCATGTGACAATTTGCTACAGAAATATAACCTGCTTATATCATATTCTTGTTTAAAATAAGTACATGTAATTCTGAGTTTTACATTTTTCTGTTATAAGATGAAATTTTTTTAAATTCAGTAGTTTTGTAGAAACGCATAATCATATTTTAATTATATATTCTGTCTTGTATTTCCTGTTTCTAAATGTTTATAATAAAATTCTCTTTATGTAATTACGAGTTTTATTTTAAAAATAATATTTTAGGCTGATGATTTGGATGGTATTGGGTAGGTACCGAAAGAGAATTATATTGTCTATGTTCGATCCTTTTTTTTTTTGTTTCCTCTATCCTTGTCGATGGTATGTGTGACGTCAGTTGTACTCCCTGAAAAATAAAGGCGTAAAATAGCGTCGAAAAATTGTCTATACAAAAAGCACGAAGTTATCAATCTAATGACTGGTTTATTTATGGTCAGGGGGGTATAACTCCGTCAGTTTTTGTAACCCGGTCACGTGATCATGACGACGTCATAGTAATGACTACCAATAGGAATCTTACAATTTCCATAGAAAAACTTTTGAGAACTGAGTGGTATATACGGTGGGATATCTATGGTATTATATGTCAAATAGCACGTTGGCCGAAACAATCCGAACATTCAAAACAACGAAATATTTTGAAAAAATGCTTCCTAAATATCGTTTCAGTGTCGAAGGCTGTGGGGATAGTGTTTCAGTTCGACACAGAGTACCTAACTGCGAAAATAATGAGAGTCGTTATGGGAGTGGGCGTTGAGAATCGGCAGATCTGACTATTGCTTATCCGATTTTGGGAAGTTGTGGTTATGTTTGGTTCCCATTTCACTAATAACTGCAAAAATTCCAATGGCACGTTAAAAAAAGACGCTTTGCCGACCCTTAATCTTCATGGAATCGGAACACATCGGGGTTTACCTAAAGAAAACGTAAACGATCGTAGGATACCAAAATACAGGTGCGAATCTTTTGTTTGTTCAGTGTTCCTAATATACTTTGTAACTTTTCCCTAACTTCACCTAAAAATTGTATCTATTTTCATTTTTAGACTATCCATATTCTACCTGGAGTGTCCAGCACGAATGGTGCCGTCCAAGACCACAATTACAGTTTAAAAGGTATAAAGTCTTCTCTATACTCTATATGGCATCAACCTATTTTATTCATAGAGATAGATGCAGATTCACTGAGTCTTTCTTATTATAAAGATATTCAATACATTTATTATGGTAATTATCGGTTCGGACTGGACACGCTTATTACGAATAATTTTTAGAAAAAAACTTCAGATTCGCCTTAATTACTATAAAAGGAAACTTTTTGGCTTGGGGGCGGCGGAAAATAACGCATTTTAATTTTCAATTGCGTAAAATTAAAACTCACTTCGCGAACCGATCGGTGACTGTCAGCGGCCATTAGGCACGTCGCTTTTATGTTGGTATCACTGATACATTGCAAAGAACTAACATTTGTTTTTATTTCACAGACAATCAGTCATAATTACACAAACCCGCTAGACAAACCCTGCTTTGCCAAACAAACCATTCAAAACCTGGGATGTTTTTTTTTTAGTTTGATGACATGCAGCTTTCGTAGTTTAACCGTGTTTTTACGTATCCCACGAAGTTGGCCACAGTAGTATTCAGTTATTTGCAATGTATCAGGGATACCAACATAACAGTGACGTACCTGATAGCCGCGATTTGACATCGTGTAGATTCGCGAAGTGAATTTTAATTTACGCAATTGAAAATTAAAATGCATTATTTTCCGCCGCCCCCAAGCCAAAAAGTTTCCTTTTATAGTAATTAAGGCGAATCTAAAGTTTTTTTCTAAAAAATTATTCGTAATAAGCGTGTCCAGTCCCAACCGATATTTACCTTTATTATTTCTTCAAACACAGCAATTCCATTATTATTAAGATATTTAATATGACAGGCGCGTATCCGAGACGCGTGGTCGTTGTTCTTAATTTATTTTCTCTTTTATACTCTGCAGTGGTAGGATATAGTTCATAGGATGAGGCTGGGTAATGTAATGATTTTTTTTTGTTTCAGAACCAAACGTGTTCTACCTGGGCCGAGTACTGTGCGTTTTGCTGCCAAAAAAGTAGTGGAAGATTATACAGGTATACATCTGGATTTATATTTCATTAAAGGAGATAATATTATATGTTTTGCTTGCGAACTTTGGTTATTGTGGTGAATATGTTTATTTCAGAACCAAACGTGTTCCCTGGGCTGAGCAGCGTACCGTGTGTGAATTGCACTCTGTTATTACATTGTCTTCAGACCTCTGCAGCCATACTCGGTCAACCATCGCCTTAGCCGCAGTAAGACGGATATATTCATACATCCATCACTCTTGAACATATTGACCCCCAGATTCCTAACTACCCCTCTGTACATTTTTCCTTCTCAAAACTTCCTCCCTTTCCTTTTCATAAAAAGACTCCACACCGCATCCCTAAAGATGACATAGGCCCCGAGAGAATTTTTTCCTCAAGGCCTCCCATGTGGGCTAAAATCTATCCAAACACTTCCTTTTTTATTATTATTACTCATATTTTCATTAATTATGATTAAGTTCCTTCTAAATGTGTTTGCACATGATTGTATTTCCGTTTTTTTGTGTTATTCCGTATAAAGCAATAAAATACTACATGCAATTATGAGTTTTTCATTTTATTTTTAAAATAATTTTTAGGCTAACGATTTGGGTAGGTACTGATATTGTCCAAGGTAGTATCTTTTTTTTTTTTTTTTTACTTTCCTCTATCCTTGTCGATGGTCCGTGACGTCATAATCGCGGAATGAGCATTATTTATGGTCAAATAGTGTTGACACCCGTTCCATACAAAAAGCCCGAAGATATCGATCTAGGTATTAGTTCATTTATGTTTATGGTTGTCCACACATCCGTCTGCGAACGGCAGGCGATCAAGAAACGTGCCGCGTACTATTAAAATGACGATATTATTACGGAGAGTGGTATAACAATTTTTTGAAAACATGTCGTGTATATAAGTACATAATAATACGTACGTAATAATTATAGGCAACCTGATAAGATACAACGTAGCTACAGCTGTTGCATGTCCGCCATTTTGGAGTTCGGAATTCGGGGTTGGAGGGTTGGACGCAGCCACCACACGATCGGCCAACCTTCCAACTCCGAACTAAGTTCGGAGTTGGAAGGTTGGCTTCGGTGTGGACCTAGCATTAATCGTGTCCAGCTGTTTCAAAAGCTTATTAAAAATACTAAACATCAGATCTCAAGTCTTAAAATAATAATTAATAATAATAATAATAATAACTTTATTTCACATAAAATTGAACAATAAAACATATGTGGAAACTTTGACTAGCCAACTAGGAATGGATCCTGTTTTAGGCCAGTCAAATTGACAAATTTAAATTCATATTACATTGTTTACTAACATAACATGTTATTTATAGCAGGAAAAGGTGTTAATTATGTATTCCTAACAGTATATAATTTTGATTACTTATTACAATTACTTATTGATTTACATTGAAAACTTCATGTGTTAAAATAACATAATATGTCAATTAAAAAGCACTATTTCCAAGAAAATGATACATTGTCTTGTCACCACCGATTTTTTTAATCCAATTCCAAATCAATCTTTACAAAAAGATAATAATTGTCTATTCCGAAACCGAAATTTCTGCTAAAATGCTACCCCAATACAAAAATACATGTAAACAGTGCTCTATGGTTCAGATTTCAAACACAGCCAATGGGAGAGTTGTATTTACACATGACTGGCAGGGGGGTATAACTCCGCTTTATTTTTTCAACCGAGTTCAAAAATGGTAAATTTCTGTGACTGCGTGACGTCATACCGCGAGGACCAATGGAAAGCTTGACAGCTATGCGTATGTGTAATGTGTATGTGTATCAGTGTATAAACTGTATAATCCAGTATAATCCAAAATGGTCGCTCTTAAAAATGTCACGCTTTATTTACCCGAGCGCTATCTAAAACTTTAAACATGTAAATATTGTAAATATCAGCGTGGTGTGGAATTAGCAGACTTGAATACATTGTTTACCCGATTTTGAGAACTCGTGCATGTGTTTTTGGATAATACTATCGTGAAATGGCACATTGCGATTGAATGCATAATCGTCGTGAAATCATAACCTCCAGGTACAAATATTTATGTTGATTATTTATATGGAATTTTAAGCTCATTTCGTACGGCTATTTTAGCGAATAATTACAATCACTTCATAGTGTCATAGGTACATGAATTTAATCTTGTTTTCACGTATTTATAATGTTTTGTTTTGATCTGTCTGTCTTTATGTATCTCACGAGTTTTTCTAATACTTTCAGCTCGAAACACCAAAGTGACGGATATAGTGTCAGGCTGCCTACTTTCTACCCCTACAGCTGGCAGGCTGGCGGAGACTACAAATGCTGGAGTACACTCATTTCCTTCAGTAACGTTGTGGTGTCATACCGGGAGATTGGGGGCTGACTTATTCCACCACTTCCTGGCACCGCTGTCCTTGAGAGAACACAAGAAGGAAGAGTCTCCACCAGAACTCGACAAGAACGACACATTCTCAGTACGCCTTTTCTATTTGTACTTTATATTTTTGTCAGTAGAGAGAGTACAAAAACAGTTTGTAATACAGTTGTGAATGATGAATGCTTGAGCGGGTGAATGACTTTGTATATCATGGGAAGTATGTTTACAAGATATGGGAAGGTTGATAGAGTTATTGAAAGAAGGGTAAATGCGGGTAACTATTAATGGAGGATTGAATGGCGTTGGCGCTAACAAAAAAACTGAAAAGTCCAAAGAAGTGAAGTCAGTACTGTACCTGATGTATGGCAGTGAGGAACTGGCAGAGGAAAGATGAAAGTAGACTGAATGCTGTAGAAATGAGATCCCCGAGGCGTATGTGTGATAAAATCTTGTATAGTCCCTTTCTGCCTGTACTGAGTATAATGAAAGCTATATGTGTATATTTTACGCAGCATAGCGTTTATTGGTCAAAACGAATGTACGAGTATGGTTTCATATCAGTGATCGCTGCACCGGTGGATGAAATTTTTTGCTATAAGTTAAAGTGGTTTTCTACTTTATTTATAAGTTTGTGCAGAGCGCCTTTGAGGTGATTTTTTTACAAAACTGGCGCTATGCAGATCATTAAAATATTATTATTTATGATCATGTGAGAAATGTGGAGATTCGCAAAGAATGCGAGGCTAATCGTAATGAGTAAGATTAAGAAAGGGACCCCCAGATATGTATATGGGTATGTAGAGCTAATGAACGAAGCATGGAATGTAAGTAATATGACGCAGATGTGAGTGGTAGATGAACTCAGGGATGCCAGAGGAAGACCTGACACGATCAAGTGAATCAGATATTGCCTCGGGCCACGTCAAGAGTCAGAATAGTATGTATGTGTCGATTTGTAAATGAGGCAAAGAGTGTGTGCCAAGACCGAGTTGTTTGGCGGAACGTCCTGTCTTTCCACCCCTGTGGTGAAACGGCGTGATGGTTAGTTGGTTATTCTTGTATTTCCTGTTTTTAACTAACTAACCATCACGCCGTTTCTCCGCAGGGGTAGGCAAATAGGACGGACCGCCAAACAACTCGGTCTTGGCACACACCCTTTGCCTCACTCACATTCATACATTGTCTCATACATTCCTATTATTCTGACTTTTGACATGGCCCGACTCAAGTATCTGATTCACTTCCTCCGGCGTCCTCGTCTTCTTTTACCATTCACAAATGTGTCGTATACTCTTCTTACACTATTTTCTTCGTTCATTCGCTCTACATGCCCTTGTATTTCCTTCTTCTTGTATTATTGTATTGTATTTCCTGTTTTTACCTGTTTATAATAAAATATTAAAACATTAAAACATATTATTGAGTTTTCATTTATTATGACATTCCATTTTATTTTTAAAATAATATTTTAGGCTAAAAAAATTGGGTAGGTACTGAAAGATGATTATATTGCTTATGGTCGAGCCTTTTATTGTTTCCTCTATTCTTGTCGATGATGTCTACGACGTCATACCGCGAGGAAAAAAAAAAAAGTTGTCACATTTATGGCGTATCTATGGTGAAATAGCGTTGAAATTTTGTCTGAGCAAAAAGCAGGAAGTTGTCAATCTAATGACTGGTTTATTTATGATTTACACTACCCGAGCCTTTGATTGGTGACCGTTATAACATATGTTCGTTTGAAATTATTTCCGTTGCGAAGTGGTCCGCTTTTTGCTCGGTGAAGTGTCTCATTTCTGCTTTGCGAATCTTCTTTGCATGGCTGACTAGTTGACTTTTATTTAACAATCTTAACTGTATACGGAAACTACTCCTTTTATTAAACACAACCAAACAATCAGAACAAACTTGAAGTTTTGTGAATTCTAAAAATATTTCAAGATGGAGTACAAAAACAGAGTTAATGTCAATGTAAGTTTGATTATTTTGTTTTAACGCTATTTATCTTGTATTATTGTCACATATTTTTAAATGTATTCGTTTATTTTCTAGGTACTCAACGGACAGGAGAATATTTTCGCCAACAAGGCGAAAACACAAAGTCTCAAAGGTGGTTTGCAGATCATCCCAACGAGAAGGAATGTGTTAGGTGATATTTGCAACCTCAGAGTTCAGCCTTCGCTCATTGGAAAGAGCCAAGAAGCAGTTGAGAAAGACAAGAAAGCTGGAGTCAGGCCGCTTCTTCGCAGGTAAGAATTTACGACCGGTTATGAATCAAGAAAATACAGCTGCATTTTTTTTTACAGGTAGTCTGTTTCTAAATTAATAATTCCATAAAGTGCACTATCAAAAAAATAATACTGTAAAAATAAAAAAATTATACCCTTCTCTTAGCTGTGTCCATTTTATAATTAGCTACCATTGAATTAATATCACTGAATAAATTAGGTTTCAAAGTTTTTTTGCCCTAACCCACAACCCATGAGCTGCATTGTACCTTTTATATTTGAACCGCTGAATATTTTTTCTATTTGATATGCATGGATATGGTGAAACCAAAGGTATAGTACAAGCCAAACTTTAAATGACCCGATGTTGTTCAGAAATCGTCGCAATTGGTGATTTTAAGGTCAGAAAAGTGGCATTCAGTGAAGTCCAAAAATTCTATGTGAATTTCTTCAATTTCAGCTACAAAAATGTCCAAGCCAAGGTTGACACCAGACTACCAGTCAAGGTGCCCATTGTCACTGCAGTGGGGTCCAATGAGAATAGTCAGAAAGTGTTCCGGAGAGAGGAGAGTACCATAGCCCTGGCTGCAAAAGCTGGCGTCATCACAGCTCGCTTGAAACAAACCAAAGTAATTGTATTTCATATTATTTAAAATAAAAAGCGTTGTCTCTTTGTAAAACAATATTTGCAAATGTTTTTCGAACTTTGTGAAATACTAACAAAGGTAAAGTCTACCGCTACTATATTTATATATGAAACAACGATGCCCATTGCTCCTGAGCAGAAAGGATGAAGCACAACATACCTCTGCAATGACTCACTGTTTGCAAATATTCAAGAACTTGGTTCACTTTGCGACATTCCTAATTCCATTTACTTCCACCTCACAATCGTACTCTGATATTGCTTTTAATCCAATGTGTATTTCTAAATCATCCGAGTATCTATTTCTTATTCCTTTGAATTTGCATTCACTGCTGCACATTCGGCTAGGCTTCATTTCCTTCTTACTGCGTTCAGTCTTCCTTCAGGAAACTATTTAATCTTAACACATCCCACCATTCTAAATGTATGTCATGCTAAAAGTTGTAAAAGTTTCCACAATGGGTTTTTTTATTATGTAAAAACTATTTTATCAAATTCTCTTTCTAAAAACTACATTTTTTGTTTTAGATATCGAGTGCCAATATCAAAAAGACTGACTCCAAAGAAAACCTGATACCAAAAGAGAAAGAAAGAAAACTTAGACCTATAACAGTAAAAGTTGGCCCAGAAGTTCAATTGAAGAAGGTTTCTTCGGAGGCGAAGGAAGATCTAGATGACGGGAGTGAAGACTCCGAGAAGGATTCGTATTCAACCGAGTTGCTAGATGGGGTGGAAGACATAGATGCTGGGGAAGAGAAGAATCCTATCCTCATGGCGATCTATATTAAAGAAATCTATTCGTACCTCAGAGATTTGGAGACTAAGTTTCCCATCCAGCCTCAACATCTCGATGGACAGGTATGAAATATTTTCTGTTTGTTTTCTATGTTTCATTTTTATGTGCAAAGTCTGATATTTATGAGAAGTGCACACCTTTTAACACAGTGATAGGCTACCGGCTACCTGGGCATAAGCAAGTTTCGTGTGGTCCCAGGTTTTGACTAAATAAAATGTTTAATAAAATAAAAATACTTTTTTGTTTAAAACCACGAGATTTATTAATTTATGAACCGACCGGTTTCGCTTTACTCAAGCATGTAACAAAAAAGTATTTTATTTTATTAAATATGTCAAACCACAAACATTGCTTTCTACAATAATAAATAAAATGTTCATTGACTTTGGTTCTGTTTTACAAAAAGGTTTATCGAAAACTTTAACCTTCCTTCAAAGTTTTGACTCAGCCGCTCAAAATAACAAGATTTTTTCTTTTTTTTTTCCTTATGTATTTTTAAAAAGACAGAATTTTATGGTTACTTAACCTTTTTGACGTGGGAGTCTGTCAGACAGCATGCATACACTTAATCATATATTTCTGCCTCAAATTAATAAAGATATTCAGAAAAACATTTTGAACAGATTTTTTCATGTTGGTACAAAATGTTGAAGGCAGTAAGTAATAGGTAAGTATAACATACAAGTAATATAAGTAATAGTATACACGTAAGTTTTTCCCATAAGTGGCCGAACGGCATAGTGGCCAAATTACCAATGTAAATATGTAACATCAAAAGTCACATACCATAATTTATAGAAAGTTACAGAAGATGTTCTTGCGAAAGTTTTTTTGTCAGGTCCTAATCGCATCCGCGTGAATTTCCAGCCTTCTTACAGTTTATCAAATCAATTAGATAAGTTGAGACGCTTACGGTAAGAATCAGTATAAAACGCACCAAATGCTTGTTTTTACAAGAGACACGCCGAAGTCCTTCGCGAGGGTTACATTTGATTCAGCGGCTTCTAAACGGTGTAATGTAGCACTTTTTTCTTCAATTGAAAAACACTTTTGCTTCACGGAACTCATTGTGTCGAGCTTTTAACCTCGTCACAACATATGATAAACACTGACTGTGATTTACGCGTGCTAATAAGGATAGACGTTAGCGTGCGGGGAGTAGGCGAGGAGCGGGGTGGCGAGGTATTGGTGCATAGGGTTTGTAAAGAAAACACTGCGCATCGTTCTAACGAATTACTATTAAAATAGGTCAAAATAGATCGCTTTAAGCAGTTGGTTGCTTAAAACGGAGTCATACTAAACGGATATGTTTTCCTAGTACCTAACTATGAAACCTATCTTGAGTTTATATTGTCATCGCTAAAAATGGTAATCCGTTCTAAACGAAGTCGCTATATCCGAATTCTATGATAGTTGCATATTTCTTAAAATATAAATATATTGTTATTATTACTTGTTAGCGTGCATATTATGACGGGGAATTTAATATATTTTTGTGAATGTGAATACCACACAAGAGTACAAGAGTCTCAACTTCTTCCAACCATCTGGAGGGCAGTGAGCGTTTCATTTCTGAACAGTGGTCGTACACCAGGGCGATAGAGGGAGTATTTTCCACTTTGGATCGTACCGCAAATACGATATATTATATTATTTTAAATGAATTAAATGTGAAACAACACAGATTAAATTTATTTGTATATGCCGGGATTTAACTCGTGACCTTTGGATACATAGTCAAGAGCCTTCCGATAATATATATACATATATTTTTTGCATTGTGTTTTTAGATGTACATGACCCCCAAGATGCGAGCGATGCTGATAGACTGGCTGGTGCAGGTGCATACACAGTTCAACCTCCTGCTGGAGACGCTTCACTTAACTGTTGCTATCATTGACCGCTATCTACAGGTAATTTAAATAAAATTGTGACGAGTTTACAAGCTACTATCTGAGAAATTCACTATCTGTAATGCGTCGATGACACAGGGCGAGTTTACAAGCTACTATCTCGGAAATTCACTATCTGTTAGTAAACTCGCTCAGTGTCATCGTGTTACTTGCTAACTAGCAGATTGTTGACAATCCATGGAAAAAGTTGAAAGGTCCTCAACTTTACACGCTACAAGCCGACTCGTGATTGGTTTATTTGTGTTTCCAATATGGCTGCCAAAACCCAGCTGATTTCGACTGTCAACTGTCTGAAGGATTAGTTCACGTTATTTCCGCTATTGGCGCTAGCAGCTACGTGCGAGTCCGGCTTCCTACAAAAAATGTCACGAGCTACTGAGCGAGTGGACAGTTTTGTGTGTCATCATGACAATCTCACTCGCCGATTCACCCGCTTTTAAATTTAGTAGATAGTAGCTTGTAAACTCGCCGTGTGTCATCGAGGCTTTAGTAAACTCTCTCAGTGTCATCGTGTTACTTGCTAACTAGCAGATTGTTGATAAATCTACGAAAAAAGTTGAAAGGTCGTCAACTTTACTCGCTACACGCCAACTCGTGATTGGTTTATTTATGTTTCCAATATGGCTGCCAATTAACAGCTGGTTTCGACTGTCAACTGTCTGAAGAATTAGGTCACGTTATTTCCGCTACTGGCGCTAGCAGCTACGTGCGAGTCCAGTTTCCTAAAAAAATTTCACGAGCTGCTGAGCGAGTGGACAGTTTTGTGTGTCATCATGACAATCTCACTCGCCGATTCATCCGCTTTTAAACTTAGTAGATAGTAGCTTGTAAACTCGCCGTGTGTCATCGAGGCTTAACTGACTATCATCCCCGTTAAATTGTAGGTCAGTGAATCACAAGCTTGAAAAATGGGTAAACTGGCCCCTCTTCTCAAAAGGTTGTGCATCACTGGTTTAGGTGAAGTTCTCCATATATATAGGATTTATTAAAATACTCTTTCACTAGCTTACACCAATAGGTGAGGGATTGATCCTGATATGGAACAGGCTTTGGTCCAGCATATTGAAGTATAAAATAGATATCAGCTTCATCTCTTGGATCTGATTTGGAGTGTTGAAGTTTTGTAAAGACCAATTGATTGCAATTGGTGGCATAGCTAGCATGGGTTGCAACCGGGGTGGATAACGTGGTGTCACCCCCCTATTAAAGTTGACAAACGTAAATTTTGACTTCATAAAAAATTAGGGGGGGGGGCTAGAGAATTGTATTCCCACTCCCTACGCCTCTGGTTGGCTTCCCACTCTCCTTTTTATTTGATTTAAATTGTGGAAATTATTCGAACCATAAATGTAGTAACTTTCGCATATCAGTTTGATATTATGTAATTAAAAATACTAATTTCTACTGTCAGTAATTCTTGTTCAGTGAACTCTAGAACTTGGATTTGCTTTGAATTTAAGTGTCATTTTAAAAATTGGAACAAGCGATAAAGTATGCACCAAAATTATGATTGTCTCTAAAATTTAAAATGTTTGTTTTTGAAAGATAATGATCCAGAGGCCAATTTTTTTAATGCTTATATCGTGCAATTATTGTCCGGTGATTTTTCACAGGTTTGCGTTAGAACATAATAATTATTTTAGCTGTAGCAACATGCTACTATAATATGAGTTCCGCCGGGATGTGACCTATGTGTTATGCATCCCATCATTATGCATATACACTACAGTGTACATACATACATAATAAATACACAATACTACATAACATCTTTCATTGCAATTTTGCAAAAAATGTTTTCCGATGTAGGTAACAAATGTCCGCCGCGGCTTGGCATGGTGGCGTATTTTCGGGAAGTCCAATTTTCAATGACTTTGCTGCATACATCTGACTGAATTTGCTGGATGGCATTTGTTATGTTGATTTTAAGGGCGTCAATTATTTGCGGTTTATTCGCATGGACCTGCGATTTAAGATAGCTCCAAAGGAAGAAGTCTAAAGTTGTTAAATCGCTTGATATCGGAGGCATGTTCACGTCGCCGCCGAGCAAGATGACCATGCCTTTTTTTTTCAAATTTGATTATTTGCCTACATTGTTTAACGCTAAAACCTTCCATGGTGACTTGCCGTACGCTACTAAACAATTGACAACAAATTTGACAGATTGTTCCTTTAACAACATGGCTGCTATAACCTAACAAATTAAAAGCGTCCCTATTGAAAGACTCTTTATGTGAAAGTGTAGCCTCTATCTGGCCGTTATAGCATTTAAAAATTACTCAAGAAGAATGCCTACCTAATGACGACTTTGTTACACCTGCAGATTCGGGTTACACGATTTTGTAATGTATAAACATGCACAAATGTTTTAAAAATATATTTTTTAGTTTAGGTTTAGTTTAGTTATTAAAAAAAAAATATTTGTTTAGTTTCTAACGAATGATTCAGCATCTAACTTCCGTTCATGGTTATAGTTATGGAGATACCAGAGGGGATAAGTCTCTATCTTTTGCGTTAGCTAACGCAGTATTAAATGAGTTGCTTATAATTTTGCATTTTGCTTTCTGAATTCATCTTGGATTTGATTTCAATTAGCTTTGTTATTTTTTCAGAATGTGAAGACAATAGAACGAGTACAAATTCAACTAGTGGGCATCACAGCTATGTTTATAGCCAGCAAATACGAAGAGATGTTCCCCCCAGAAATAACTGACTATGTCTACATCACTGACAACACCTACACCAAGAGGGAGATCTTGAAGTGCGAGAGGTCTATCCTTGTTTCCTTGGATTTCTGCCTTGGAAGGCCGTTACCCTTGCATTTCGTCAGAAGGTAATACACAATACATACCAGTGGGAGCCAGTGGAACTATGGCATCCCCAATTGGGGCATTTTATGGGGCTAAAGAGAGGGGGAAGGGAAGGAGATGTCTTGTTACCAAACATGGTTAAAATTTTGTTAGAGTGGCCAAGTGCAACCAAATGCTGGTAATCTTTAGCAAACGAATAATTACCATGTAGTGTGTTACATAAATTGTCACACAATCTTTGTATAACCTATATGAAATTACATTAAGTGTTGACCCTTAAAGTCTATTTGTTCGGTTTACGGAACAACTCATATAGGTCTCATAGTAATCATTGTATTTCCCCTACTATCATAGTGAGAGCAACGATATAAACGGTGTAAGAAAGAGAAAAGATCACGCTTTATATTAGAAAAAAACTAACCACAGAAGAAGTAAAATGTACACCTTTACGAAACCAAAGTTTCGAATTGCAATTTGAAATGAATTTATGAAACTAAGGGAATTTTTTATTAATTATTTTTCCCAGAAAAGGCAAAACAGTGAGGTGCCAGTAACGTTTATAATATATTGTCTAATAAAATATTTATGTGTTTTTTTTTTATTATCAGTAATTTAGTTAGAAAAAATGTAAAATGAGCCATTTTTAAAGTTTTTTTATGTTTGCATTTTATCATCTTTCAAAAACAGTTTTTAATTTTCAGATATGTTCAGAAACATTCCATTTATATTTGGATTTTACTGTAAAGCGGAAATATTTTGACCCTCTGACATAATATGGTCGAGGCCTGAAGGGTTAAGTGCCCTTGGGGCGCTGTATAAAAATGTCTGATTATTATTGCTTTTGGTGTTTTATTCTCTGTTTTGGTATTTTCCAGGTTGATTAAAGCTGCCAATGGAACGACGCGGGAACACTTCCTGGCCAAGTACTTGGTGGACCTGTCCTTGGTAGACTACACCATGGCTCACTACCGACCTTCAGAGATTGCGTCCGCAGCAGTATGCCTCTCCGTGTCGCTCATATCCCCCAACATCTCTCCGCGTTCTTGCTGGACCTCAACTCTAGCCTTCTACTCTGGTTACACATACAGAGCGATATCTCCGCTGATAAAGAAGCTGGCCGGAGTGTTGACTGCGGCGGAGTCCAGTCGCTACAAAGCCGTCTCCGAGAAGTATAGCTCTTCCAAACACGGCAAGGTCTCCAAGTACCCTGAATTGGCTGGAGCCGCCAACCTGATGAAGTGAACAGGGCACCAAAAAGACTTAGTGAAATCCTGTGATAATAACAACAACAGTGATGCTTTATGATGGTTTTGCACTGTCGTTATTGCCTTAATGCTTCACGTGAAGTTGCAGTGAAATTTAACACTTGTTATAATTTTATTATTTGTGTTTGTAAATAGTTTTATATCTATCTGATGAACTTTACACTTTTTTTTTTGACCTTGATACCTTTTTCAGATTTAGTAATTATTGTGTTTTTTTTGTTGTTTCGTTTATATGTCCGTTTTTGTAGGATTTTGATTTGAAAAATATTTTAACTGATTTTGCGCTATCATTTTCTAAGAAGTGTAATGACAATATGCGTATTGCAAATTGAAAGCGCAGGGCGGAATATATACATATACAATTATTTTTGATATATTTATTTATTATTTCAGGATATTGTTTGCAAATAATACAGGTATTGTATGATAATTAAGGTAATGTATTGTTGTGTAACAAAAGGTGTAAATATACTGATGTGACGATGTGGTGAATTTTATATTAGTGTTATAACTAGGACCTAGTTTTATTGGAATTTGCAGCTTTTATTAGCTGTGTGACTTTTTTATCCAAATTTCCCTAAATTATTTGTGTGTTATGTCTGATTGTGAGTAGCGTTAATTTCAATAAATTTTTTATCAAGAAGTCTTCTTTTAATTTCATTTGGGAAATTAAAAGCATGAATCAATAATCTATAATTTTTTTAACCCAAATCGCATAAAACTAAAATTTATAAACAATAAAAGCTTAAGAGATGAAAATGCGATGATGAACATGATTTTTAATACTTGGGAGTTCTTTCAAAATATTTTTTTATCTAATAATATCGATTTTATATTGTTAGATAAAAACGGGCAATGCCTGAAGATGGCTCTACTTAAATTGGTCTAAATTACCCATTAGATTTTTAATTACAAATTCAAATTATAGGCTGGTACCAAAACACCAAACTCCTCCCTGTTACCTTCATCAAATATTTGTTCGCTCATAACTATGTATTTTGACTGCCGGTAAAAGACAAATAGATACTTGTGTGATTTACACCCAACTTTGCGACAGTTTTAACGATCTGATAATATGGTGTTCAACATCCTCCACATGCAAGGAATAACCATTTTGAAACATTTTTTATTTTGTGTACGAAATTAATAAACTGCACATAATATACACTTACTTTCTCATTTGTTTAAACCTTCATGACGCTGTCAACTTATACTATTTTTATTTTATTTAACTTAATAATTTGTTTGTATAATTTCCCTACTAACCTAAACTGTCATAACCAAACCATGTTTCATCACTAACTTCTCTACCAAACTAAAACTATTTTAACCTAATCCCTAATTTCTCCGCTAATCCCAACTATCCTATCCCAATATATAACTAATTTATTTACCAAACTAAACTATACTAACCCAACCTAGTTTCGTTACTAATTTTTCCTACCAGACCTATATTATCCCCAACTAGTTTCATCTAACCTACACTATCCATACTAGTACTATATCAAAATATAACTAGCCGTTGGAAACAATAGTTATATTGTTTCAACGTCCAACGCTGTTGATAATAATTAGCGCCAAAAGTTGAAATATAATACCTACATGCAAATATTATTCAATGCATTTAACGATTCAACTGCCTAATAAATAAAAAGGGTTAAGAGTTTGCACTTCATGAACAACATTACTCGATATATCAAATGGTCTTTTGGTAAAGTACATACCTACTGCACGTTTTTTTGATTTTCCCATCCAATACGGCCGATACGCAGCGCCAGGGGACAATCAAATTTATCATCAACGTAGGTTATTTTTTGCTTGTCGTTGATAAATTTTATTGTCCCCTGGCACTGCGTATCGGCCGTATTGGATGGGAAAATCAAAAAAAACGTGCAGTAGGTACGTACTTTACCAAAAGACCATTTGAAATATCGAGTAATGTTGTTCACGAAGTGCAAACTCTTAACCCTTTTTATTTATTAGGCAATTGAATCGTTAAATGCGTTGATTTCAACAGGGTAATGTTTTCAACACCGAAACCAACGTCTTCCAACAGTTTCAACTTTCAACGTTAATATAGGATTATTATTACACGTGTGTGGGGCATAGAGATAATAATTATGCATCAATGATCCGGGCAACCTGTTAAAAGGGATTCCCTAATACAATTTTGATCTATTTTTGTTTGTTTTTTTGACTTAGTATCGTGTCGATCTCCTATACATTTAGTTTGATGTTTGATTGTACCTACTGGCTTGTCGCGCATCTATTCTATAGTTGCGTCAACGTTCTTTTAAACAGTTATTTTCAACAGTTGAAAATCGCCAACGATAACGACGTTGGCGTTGGATGGAATTATCGTCAACGCCCAGTACTAATCCATACCTATTTATTTTTATTCTATCCTGAAATGATGTCACATGTAATGATATTTTTTACAATTTTACAAATTATATCATATTGATTAGAGCATGCTGAGGACAGAACTTTTTGCAAAAATTTTGTAAAATATTAAATAGTACCGATGATATAAGTCATCAAAATGTTGGTTTTTACAGCCGGCTCAAAGCGTGCAACATCACAGGACGTGCGTACACGTTACAGCCATTTGAATTATGATTTGTACTGCATGAGACTTCACGGGACACTATTGTGTATACATTTTACCAACGTTCACTTTAAAAGCTCATAACTTGATAATTTTTGAAGATATTGGAAAACTAATTTTAACACTTGTTATTTACTATCTCTTACAATATAACACACTTTCATAAAATAAAAATAGACAACCTCACTGAAATACAGGTTATACGAATTTTAAACTTATTTGGTTTCCCACCTTGTCCCTTGTCGGTAAAACTCAGAATAAGCCTTTCGTCCCATTGGATTGGTATGAGTAAGGAATTGACATAAATCAAAGACCCTACGTAGAAAAGTACCACAATAGCTGCGCTGTAAACTGTATCTAACTTTACTTTTCTATGATGGGATTTTAAATTTTTGTGAATTACTTACCTTTAACAACCTAATGGGACGTTGAGCTAAGTTAAACTCAAAAAATCTTTATAGTTAAAGCTGGGAGTAAAACACACAGGAACCTACAAATTATTGTTTTATTATCTAGTCAAATATGGATGGAGCGTTTTGTCATAGTCTGTTAATTCAACTTGTCACAATTGATTGCATAATTTTAGGTTACAGTATTGCAAGATTAATTATTATATTATGTAGTTATTTGGTTTGGTGAATATTAGTTTAATAATATATAACAAAAGATATTCTTAATAAGTGTGAGCTTTGTAAACTAAAACTACTAACTGCAACAGCCTTGTAAATGTTTTGGCTACCTTATTATGTTTGACTTGGAGTGATAGGGACTGATAATGATAATTATTACTGGAATGATGTCAATTTACACATGAATACGAAATAAAGATAAATTACCCTTAAAAGCTAGTTGTTGTTCTTTCTGATGAATGGTTGATAAAATTGAGCAGAGATAAGAAGGTGACCTTTGACCCGGGCAGACAGTCGACATTCCATATCCGTTCTGACCTGCATTCAATTAAGTTGTACCACTGCTCAGTCATGGGATTGTTCAGTCTAACTTGGTGCTTTGTCATTATTTATTGTTCAATTGCCTGTGTAGAGAGTGAGTGTTTAAAATACCTTTACTTTTATTAAATATTGTCCTAATTCTGTTTTGGTTTTGTGAATATTCGGCTCTTCTGGCCAATTTTGTGAAGTGTTGTGTGATTCAAGAAAAATTAAATTGATAAATAATTTTTTGGTTTCTTGATAAGTACATAGTTATTACATATTTTTAGATTGTTTCCTTATGTGAATTGAATCCTTATTATGTACGCATTTTAAAGTTTACGTTAATATCAGAGAATTCAAAAAAGTAGTCCTTCACATACAAATTTCCTTTCTGTTATCTAATTTTGTAATTTTAATTGTGTTTTCTCTAATTTTGGAATCATTAAGTAGATGTTTCTTATAAATAAAGTGAATTGCATTTGTTTGCCAAAGCATTCCCCTTAAAATCCATGTTATTGAAGGATCTTTTTACTATGTTTAATAAATGTGAGATAGCCTATAAAAAACATGTTTTCTCTCACAACATGTACTATTACTTACGTCATATTCTAAGTAATAATCAAAACAAAGCTAATTCTATTATTATTAAACGGAAGTTCCAAAGTACAATATGTACTGCGAATTCAACAAATAATCCAAATTGAATTCTGTACCCTAAAGGATAAACCACGTAAGTCCATAGCTAAGTCTATAACTATGTGTGGTTAATCCTTTGGTACAGAATTAATAAATGTTATTTGTTCTAAATGAAAAAAATATTATTTCTGTTATTTAATTTTTTTAAATTTTCGTTTTGAAAGAATCGTGAAAACGACGACTTCTCGTAATACATATTACACATTTATAAAATGCATATGGGTACAAAGATGTACAAATTTAAAATGGAATGCACTAAAATGTTGATTTTTGATAAAAAATTTATATTCACAGTATCACATACCAAACAATGAAAAATATGTATGCATATTGGAAAAAAATTACATACATTCTAAACTAACTAACTAACCATCACGTCGTTTCCGCAGGGGTAGGCAGAGAGGACGGACCGCCAAATAACTCGGTCTTGGCACATATTCTTTGCCTCATTCATATTCATACATCGTCTCATACATACTCTTCTATTATGCTGACTCTTGACATGGCCCGACTCAAGTATTTGATTAACATGATGGTGCCATGTCTTCTTCAGGTGTCCCCGACTTCTTCCACCATTCACATTTGCGTCATATATTCTCCTTATACTACTTTCTTCGTTTATTCGCTCTACATGCCCAAACCATCTGAGGGTCCCTTTCTTAATTTTACTGATTACGCTTACATCAGCCTTGCATTCTTTGCGGAACTCCACATTTATCACACAATCATGCATGGCTTTACCACACATACACCTCAGGGATCTACTGACATACATTCTACTGACAAATAATCAACAAGTCTCTGTGTTTCCTTCCTCCTGGTTTCTTTCCTTCGTACAACATGGATCTCTTCAAGACCCTTCCTTCATCCCCAAAGATGACATAGATCCTGACTGAAATTATTTTCCTCAGGGCTCCCCGTGTGAGTTAATGTAAAAAAACTAAATACATTTTTGAAGGAAAAGTACAAGCCTTTTTTAACATCTTTCGTTTTGATTTTCTGCTCATAATTTCCTATTTTTCACAATGTCCTCAAAGTTGTTTTGGTTATGGCAGGTCAGGATGGACAATTGGCCACTGAAGAGCAGCTGCTCAAGCAAGGTGAAAGCGAGCTCCGGGATCAAATCCTGGCTATTTTGGAACACTACAAACAAGAAGATCCCGTAGGAATTCCCGGAGCTAAAATTCCAGATCCAAAGTCCATCCCGGACATGAAGCACAGTTTTTCCGTTGCGGTGATGAATTTCAAAAACATGAATGTGTACGGATTGAGCAAGTTTAAGATTGCTTATGTCAAATCTGAGATTGCATCAATGGAGGTAATAAATATTTTAATCTTTATATATAATAAAAATGAATGTACCTTTGTTTGTCCCTATACCAATCATCCAATTGCGATGAAACTTTGGTGTACACACGCCCACATAGGTTTCTATTTATAACGGTGAGCTCTGGCATTATGATTTTTTTTCCTATACCATACATCCGATTGCGATGAAACGGATTGTGATTTGTTGTGTGCACACCTGTGAAGGTTTCTATGTGTAATGGTGAGCTTTGGCATTATGAAATTTGTGTAAAAATTTTACAATAGGTGGCGCACGAGTTGTTTGCAAAATGTGTGTATTTCGTATAGTTTAGAGGCAGGGTGGAAGGCAGGAGGGGGAGGGGAATAGTGGGGAAGGTGGAAGGGAACTCAGAAAGGGAATACGGGAGGGGAAGAGGACGCCGGGGGGGGGGGGGGGGGGAAGAGGACGTGGGAGGGGAAGGTGAATGAGGCTGGGAATGGGGATGCATGGGAAATTACACACAGGGGAGGGGTGACGGAAGGCTGGGGGATGAGGGAGGGGCAGAGGGAGGGATTGCAAATGAGACATAGTATCGGTAGGGGATAGCAGGGGGTAAATTTGGAACATCCATGCTTCTCACACGAACAACTGTATGTTCCTGCTTACGTATCGGAAAACCTACTAATTTATTCGTGTTTGCACCAGAAGGAAAAAAAAAGTTTATCCATAAGCAATCAATAAACAAAATTAAAACACACTATCTTTCTTTGAGTGGCTTTGCAAATATCAGGTACTCACCAGTATGTTATAAAATTAAATTAATTCAGATATGTAGCTTTCTTTATGAGCAGAATTTGTGGTAAAATGTATTGTATCTACATATTTCTATACGCTTGCTATTTTACATTGTTTTTAAAGTACACCTCGCAATGGCGGTTGTAGCTGCGGTCTACTATTAATACGACGTCTTATTATCGGGACATCAATTATGGAAATTTGAAATGCTGTAAAGGACAATAAATCTAAAAATCAGTTAAATATGTCATTTTCCTCCGTTTTTATTTCTCTTTCGATCTGCGTCGTCGAAATTTTCTAGAAAAATAAGTGCGTCTTTTACGATGTGCATTTTTTTTCTGAAAAATAAATTAAATATTGATATAAAAGAAACTTACAAAAATTGTGAAGTATTCTGAAAGATCTATTCAATGCTATTTGTAATAAAAATTCATAATTGTAGGTCTAAAAAAACAGGAGATTTCGTTTCGGTCTCCTGAACAATTAATATTTTGTCCTTTACAGCAGTTCAAATTTCCATGATTGATTATGAATATTATAATATTATTTTTCGTGGTGCTTCAAGTAAATTGATTATATTCGCTTTCTTCCATTTTTTCCCTGTACTATTTCTTCTACTCCCTTCACTATACTATTTCCACTACTCTACCGTATACCTACTATTTATTCTACTCAATTCACTGCACTATTTAGTCGTGTATCCGCTACATCAACTTTCATTGATTTGGAGAAAACCCAAAAAACTGTCACATCTCTAGTGTAAAATAAGTAATTGTTTTTCAATTTTTTGAATAATGAAATGGAGTAATATAATTTCGAAAAGTGTTAATTTTTTTATTTATGTCTAGCATAATTTAGGTAATTTCTAATAAAATGGATATAGCGGATTTGACACTTTGTGATTTACTCACGATGTAGAGGCTTTCGAAACTCAACTGACCTGACGCGCGAGTTTCTAAACCCACCATCTTGGCAAAATAACTGCTTGTGATCAGTTGAATTCTGATATAGCGGGTTTTGATAGTAATAAAGTTTTTATAGTAAAATAGCGTGTTTCTGATATAGCGGGTTTTGATAGTAATAAAGTTTTTATAGTAAAATAGCGTGTTTCGTTTCTCACTCGTAGTTTTAACATGGTTTTTGGTCGTGATAAGGGAGGTTTTGAAACTCAATTTTAGGTTCCTCTTATTCCTCACAAAAATGTGAACAAGATGTCATACTCAGATCATTTTGTCAAAAAATCGGATTTAGCGGATATTGAAATTACAGGACTCATTTCTTCTATTCTATTTATTTACTACACCTACTATTTCTTTAACTCTATTCACTATACTATTCTACTCCATAATCAATAATAATTATTAAGTTGGTGTAAAATTCAAATTGATTTTATTGTGTTTTCAGGTCAACGGTGCCCTCACGATAGACCGATTACAGGTCCTGGGTAATTATACCATGTCAACATGGCTGAGTAGGTCACAGGGCCCTTTCACTGTCGATTTAACCGACATATTTGTGTCCGGACTTGCCAACCTCGGTGTGGAAAGGGATGGGAGGCTCCAAGCCCAAGACATCAAAATGGATTTGACGTTTGGCAAAATAGCCATGAACTTTGAGAACATGGGATTCATGGGCTCTATTTTCCAAGGTATCCTTAATTCAGTAGGAACTTTCCTATTTGACTCGATTAAGCCATTTGTTCTGAAGGAAGCTTACACAACAATAAGAACAGAGATCAATACCAACATTGATAAGGTATCGGGTGATTTGCGGTTCCCTAATTCTATTTCTCCTCTTGATATGGTCATATCAGATCTGAGACAGAAAGTTCGAGGGATGGGATTTGATCCTTTCTTCGTGAAAGATTACAAACAACATACCGGAGTTTTCAGAGCCAATCTGGCTAACACTTGGATTATGGGAATTTCATCATTTTATCGGGTGGGAAACATTAGTTTATCCATGCAAAACAATTCCGTCATAGCTGATTTTGAAGTTGGCACCCAGAGGTTGCAAGGCCAGACGCAATGGGATATCATCGTCTTGGGAGGGCTCATGACCAGAGCAGGGACAGCTTCGTTCTCCGTGGAGTACATTAATGCGAGGGTTATACTCGGTCAGCCAATGGACACGAGGAAGCATCCTGAGTTCAAGGATCTTCAGTTGGAAATAGGCAACATCCAAGTCAGGTGTGACGGTGCTGGAACTTTGGATTACGTGGCCGAGTTCCTGGTCAATGTTCTTCCTAACTTGCTGAGATTTCAGATAACAGATGCCATTGAAGGACCCCTCCAGGATAAAGTACAAGAGACGCTAGATCGCATCGAAGTAGAGGCTCTAATTAAGAAACAAATTCCCGAGCTAGTGAAAATGGAGAGTACTGGTTTCAAACTATCCTCCCTAAAAGAGGTAGAGTCTCCACCAAAAGAAGTGGAAGAAGATGACTTCTGGAAATTTGATTAACTTTTATTTTTACTTTGCGTACAGTTTTAAGAAATATTTCCATGACGTAATGGTGGTTCTCCACGTGCATTTCGCTTGGCATTTTAGTGAACCATTGAATTTTAAAATGATCTGTATTAAAATGATATGTTAGAACATGATCATTAGATAATTATTGTGAAACTGTTATGGTCGCAGCTGACTAGATTAGCTTTAAAACCAATACTTATGTAGGTTATAGATTTTAATATTATTTATTAATGTCTATTTGTGTACTATGTAGCTTTATTAGTTGTGCTTGTTAAATAAATAATTATTTCATTTACATGTTATCCTTATTCCCTACCTTCACTTTGCTCATCAGTAAGATAGGAGATAAGAATCACTATGTATGTACCTACTTGAAAATTTTACCTAATTGTGGGAAAGGAAACCCTATTGATTCCTTTATAATAATACTAGTCAAAGTCCCCGGCGTTGCCCGGTTTTACGCAGAGTTTTTCCAAAATGCCTTGTAGGAGCCACATTAAGCAGGAGAAAATATAGAATATATGTTATAATTGATTAGTAATTTGTAAACTTTGATGTACTTTATTTTTTATTTATTTATTTTATACACTTTACAAATACAAGACAAAAAGTCCCGATAAACTACTTTTTAGCAGTTTGTCTAACGGGTTCTTTACGTTAAAGATCTTATTATAGTGATTTAATAGTTACATTTTTACAATTATATAAAATAAAATTTAATTTTTTACAGAAATATAGATAAAAATTAATTTTTGAAAACATAAATAACATTTTTAAAGTCTTTAGAATAATATGTCATTGTGAGCTTATACAAATTAATTCTTTCCGTAAGCCAAGTCTTCAGTAAATTCATCAATTGTTTGTTTTAGGCACAGTTTTTAATTTCAGCAGGTAACATATTTAAACAACTGGGAATCATGTAATTTAACGTTCTTTGTCCATATTTATTTGTACAATTAGCCCTTCATTAAAGTTAAAACGAGTATTATGGTTGTGTTCCAGCCTGTCAATATATAAAGGATTATTTATGTGCTGAAATATAATTTTGTACCACAGAATTGCTCTGACTGAAAGAACTTTGAGACTCTGATAAAAGTATGGAATATTATGCCTTTCTTTGTATAAATTTTTTTCAGCTAATAATTTAACCAATGAATTTTGCACTGATTGTACATGGTCTATATTTGTTTTACAGGAAAATCCCCAAGCTGTTATTCCATACCTTATAACAGATTCAGCTAGAGATAAATAAATTATTCGAAGTGTGCAGATAGGACAAAAAAATTTTAGTTTATACAATCTGCTTACAATTGATCTTAGTCGTGCACAAACTTTGTTTATTTGTATATCCCACTTGAAAAAGCAATCAATAATAACACCTAAATAAACATATTCTTTAACTAGTTCCATATTTTCACACGTACACGTTGCAGGAATACCATTGTGTAAGCAATCTGATGCATGTGTCTTTATTTCAGATGTAATATATACCTTAACATTAGGGGATCTTATATGTAACAATTTAGTTTTTTTGGCATTTATGACTAAGCCAGAGTCATGAGACCACTTTAAGGGTTCAATGTAGTCTTTTTGTAAAAGATCTATACAAGTTTGCAAATCACTGCTAGAAATCACTAAAGCAGTATCATCCGCGTATACAAAGTACTTTAAAAATTAATTTAATAAAAGATACATATATAATATACAGAATTGGACCTAATATGGAACCTTGAGGAACGCCGGCAAAAAAACTTCTTTTTTTTACTTAAAGAGTTTAAGAGTTTAAATTTCATGCATCGGTTGTTTAAGTAATTTTCAAAAAGTTTTTGTAGTTTTCCTCGTATTCCTATAATTTCTAGTATTTTAAGTAATTTACCATGATCAATAGTATCAAAAGCTTTTGAATAATCTATAAATAAGACTAATGTATGTTTTTTACAGTTTAATTCATTATTTATCATGTTGGCAAATTTTTGAAGCAGCAATTCTGTACTCTTTTTTTTTGGAAACCGTATTGGTTAGTATCTATTATAGAAAAATCTTCTAAATATTTTATTAATTTTATTTGAATATATTTTTCAAGAATTTTTTCTAGAGATGGCAAGATACTAATTGGTCTGTAGTTACCCAATACAGTGTGGTCACCTCCCTTATATACAGGTCTTATGATACTACATTTTAAGTCATCGGGGATTTTTGCTTGAAATAAGATTCTGTTTATAAAATGGGTTATAATTGGACCTAGGATTAAAATATGTTTTTTAATATCGCTCATTCTGATACTATCAATTCCTGGAGAAGAACTCTTCATTTGTCTAACAATGCTTTCTATATCCACCTCTGTTGCCCTCGGTAGGTACATGCTTTGAGGCATCGCCTCTGGTTCAAATTTAGTTGTCTTATGGTTGCACTTATGTAACATATTGTAAACACTTTCAGAGAAATAATCAACATAATCATTAATTAAACCTTCTTTTGTTCGACCTTTCATCAGATATTTAGAAGCATTTTCATCACAGTCATTTTTACATTTAGTTCCTAAAATTTTATTACACTCCTCCCATGTTTTTTTTGAGTCTTGAAAATAGTTTTTGAATTTATCATTATAGTAAGAAGTTTTTAGTTTAACTTATAATTTATTTAACACGTTGGAGAATTTTTCTAGCGTTTATATAAATTATCTCTTTTTTTAATTTTACATAAAACATCGGAAGATATCCAATCGTTTTTCGCATAAGGCCGGATTACTAAAATAAAATGAATAAAATTAAAATAATGTAGACAGTGGCTTTCTTCTTGTTTTGAAGATCAAGTGAGTAAAATTTCATAAATCTCGGAGTAAAACTAGATTTGTATAAAAATCGAATTCACCCCACCCGCCCGCCACAGGTGACTGACAGTCTTTTTTTAAAAATATAAATAGATGTTATTTATCCATTCAAATTAAATAACACTGAACGTATTTAATTGATAACAATTTACAATATTAATTTAATTTTTTTTATAATGCGTACAATATATTGCAAAATCTGAGAAGAAAAGAGCACTAGAAATTCAATGTGTACGCAACGCGTATTGTGATCCAAAAGTCTGACCAATGGACCTTAAACTTCCAATACAAAACTATTTCATCATCATTATGAGATTCAAATGGGATGGTGTTACACAATGTCGGGCAAGTGTATGTAAGAGAGAACGGAGCGCATGCTAAACGGGCTAAAACCAAAATATACTAAGTCAGTAGCGACATTCGTTTTCATTCAAATCTACACGGATGGTATTTCTGGTGTATATTATTCATAGCAAAATATACTTAACCCAGTTCTTCGGGTCGTTATGACCCGAAACTGAAATTTAATGTGTATTTAACCACGAATATTTATTATTTAATACATCGACCGGTTTCGCTTCGACCAAGCTTCATCAGGATATAATAATATCATATATTGCACAATTATTTTGAAAAAAAAACAAATTTTGGCACCTTCAATCCAAGATGGCGGCTCGAGCTCGACCCCCCCAAGGTCGAAAACTTTTTTTTTTCTTTAGAGTCCCAATGTGGTCCCAATCTAAACAACATATATCAAAATCGCTACTACATGACCTTTTGCAAGCTAAAGGCCTTTTTTATCCCCCACTGACTAGACTTATATAATATTATATCATTTTTCTAGGTATTAACATCGGAAAACAATTTTGAATAAATTTTTACAAAGATGAAAAAAAAACAAAATACCTAAGTAAAACAAATTATTGTACATTTATGGTAATTACAAAAACAATCCCTTAAAATGAATGTAATGTAAAATCCCGCCTTCCTCCAATAAAAATATAGTAAAACAAAAAAAATCACAAAACAAGTTATAACTTTTTCATAAGAATAACCTGCAATGGTATTGTACATTGGCCATTAACTTCAAAATGAAAAGATGGATGTAAAAAGGTCTTTAGATCGCAACTTAGGTGGCTTGGGCACGGACTAAGAATGTCCGATGACCGAATATCTAGGAAAGTACTCAGTGTGATTCCAGAGGGTAGACGTATAGTCATCCAGTGGGTCACCCTAGACACAGTTGGGGGAGACAGCTCCAGAAATTGTGTGAGGAGAGGATGGGACTGCCATGGACGGAGGCCGAACAATCATCGCAAGACAGGGACAAATGGAGGCGCCTTGTCGATGCAATGAACTCGAATAGGATAAGGGGAAGAAGATGTTGATGATGGTCTTTAGTTCCTGTTTTGACCTTTTGACCTTTCCAGCCGGACTCTGACGACCTATCGCCTTGCAACGCGGTTGCATACGTCGGTCACATCTGGATATACTAACCCCCAGATTCCTACCCACCCCTCATACCTTTCCCAGAACTTCCTATCCTTCCCCTCCTTAGAAAAAAGCCTTCCACACAGCATTCCCTAAGTTGACATAGGCCCTGAGGGAAATTATTTTTCTCAGGGCCTCTTGTGTGGAGCTAATGTAAAAAAAAATGAAATTTTGGTTTTTTTAGCTAATGTAAAAAAAAAATGAAATTTAGGTTTTTTTAGCTAATGTAAAAAAAATGAAATTTTGGTTTTTTTAGCTAATGTAAAAAAATATGAAATTTTGATTTTTTCTTAAAAAAAAAAAATTCTTCCACAAGTCGTCACTGATCATCATGTCAGCCGAGTAACCAACTAAGCTCTCATAGCCCCTAACTGTCCAATACCTATTGATTTTTTATATTTTTAGATGAAAAAAAAAATTAAAAATGCACCAGAGACCAAAATTTCATTTACAATTTTTACCCCAAATGTAATGTCTGGAAGCGGTGACCGGCCAACTCAGAATGAAACCAAGTCAGAACCATCCCAGAAAGGTCATTAAGAGTGATCGATGATAAAAAAATATTTAAAAAATTGGTTAACTTGAAAATAAATACCATGAACAGGTTAGAGGCCTTTGAAATGTGGCTTCACCGGAGAATGCTCAAGGTCCCATGGACCGACATGATCACCAACACAGAAATTCTCAGGCGGGCTAGAGCTGATAGGGAACTACTTACATTAATAAAAATCAAGAAAATTTCATATCTAGGTCATATATTGGGTCCTTAAATATGAAATTGGCGTTTTTCCGTACTGGCAACTTTGATCCCAAATATCTTCTCTTTGGTTAGGAATTCCAAATTCAAATTTATACAGCTATTTACTCATGTATTTGTGTTTCGAAAATAATAATTAATTTGTTTTTTCCTTAATTGTTTTTTTTCTTTGCGTCACTTAGTTTACAAAATGGAAAACTTGAAATATCGCGTTATTTACGAGTACGAGTTCCACCGTGGCCAGTGTTGCCAACGTAGGCGATTTTTCGCCATTTAGGCTACTCAGAACGAGAATCGGCGACGAAAAAATCTAAAGGGCGACTGGTCTAATTCAGAAACAAGTTACTTAAATCAGCCGAATCGCAAATAATTAAGAAAAAAAAAACAATATTTCACGCAACAATAATTCGAACAGCTGCTTCTCCTAATGACATTGTAAATCTCTTGATAGAAGTGCTAAAAATGAAGAATGCTGATGAAAACCCGATGTTTAAAGATCTAGCAGAGTTTTCAATACGATGCCTATCATTACCTTTGAGTAATGCTATCGTTGAAAGAATTTTCAGCGTAATGGGGACAATCAAAACAAAATTAAGGAATCGCATGCAACTACCCATGCTGATCGCCATTCTTAGAATTCATATCTATATGAATGTAAGAGGTATGTGTTCCAACAACTTTCAACCAAGCAATCACATGGTTAGTTTACACGCTGGTAGAAAAATGTACGTCTCCTGTGGATCTTGCGCCAGTACTAGCACAGCAACTATATCTAAATACTACTGACGACGGCGAAAGTCTTGTTGATGCCTAATTATTGCTACCAGAAGACGAATCACAATCATCCCTATCTTTATTTATTTATTTTTTAATTTTATTTTGAATATGTTATTACTTTCATTTCTTGATACATTACGGTGTTTTATATTAGGCTTAGGCCTATTTATCAATACATTATAAATATGTTATAAACAAATTGATCAAAATTACATTTTATTTTACTAATATTGCTATTTTGGCGTTTGGGCGCCATTTTAGGCTACTGCAACTGAAATTCGGCTACATTAGGCTACTTTATGTATGAGAAACGGCGATATTAGGCCAAGCGCTGTTGACAACACTGACCGTGGCACCAGTGCTGCAGAAGGATTAATGATGTGTATGGCGACGGTGCCGCAAAAGAAAACACAGTGCGTTTTTGGTTCCAACGTTTTCGTTCTGGAAATTTCGACCTGCAGAACAAGCCCCGTGGACGGCCGGAGACCAAAGTTGATAATGAAGAATTGAAGGCTATTGTGGAAGCGGATTCATCGCAAACCACGTCCGAGTTATAGGTCTCGCAAGTTAAGTTGACTTCATCACAGTACTCACACAGATGCAAAACTTTCATACAGCGTGTTTCGTTTTAGGCTTCGACCAGATATCATAGGTCAATGGTTTTAGGCTTTAAAAAAAAAACAATTAATGATTATTTCACAATTGAGAATTCGAAGTCAAAGCGTTTTAAAGTCGGTCATATGAAACTTATTTTGTTTTACAACATCTTTATTGAAATACTGAAGATTATCATTTTTTTTTCTAAACTAAGTAAATGTGATAATTTTCAGGATTGAATTCAAATGGGTAGGACATATATTCATAAAAAAAGACAATGGTATTGCTAATAATTCTTAGTCATTTATTTAAGAATACTGTAAATAACAAACTTCCATTGGTAATGACCCTAATTCACGGAAATTACGGCAATCGAAATTTATAGGTACCTAATTGTTTTTCGGTGTACTGTGAATGTATGTCTCATCAGAATACACAATTGGATGTCCGTCATTCCTGTATTCTTCTAATTTAGTGAGATATGTGGTACGTTTAAGTCGGATATCATTTTTTTCAATAAGCAACTTTCGGTTTGTTTCCGTCTTTCTCCATCGAAAACCCAAATTGTGAACAACTTTCCTTAACGTAGTTATACACCCTGCGTAGTCGATGTCTCCTTTCAAAACTCTATGAATCTTTTTCATCATTGGCAAAGACTTATGAACTAAATGAAAATCATTGACACATCTTCTAATAACTTCCTTATCGAAATCATCTACATCTGATTTGGTTGATAGTTTGCGTCGTTTCTTCCCTGGTGTGCTGAATGTTGGTCGTTGAGTTGACGATGACGACGGTTGTGTTTCTGCTTCCTTTGCCACTCCAGTTACGATACGTCGAATAATAGTCTGCGATACTCCAGTTGCCTCAGACGTCAAATCATATAAGTTATTCATGCTTAAAATTTGGCCACCGTTTTTCATATTATGCATAAAATAATTAAAATCGGATGAATAGTATTGGAAATAATTTCATAACGCCAGAGCTCACTATTATTTATAGAAACCATCGTAGGCATGGGCACATGGAATTACTAAAATCGCAATAGGATGAATGGTTAAGGAATGCATAATGGATAATCAAAGTTGTTGCAGATCCGTGATAAATCACAGATATTCTGTATTCTTGAGGAATCAGTTCCTATTCGGAAAACGAAAATTATTATTAAAATAATTTTCCGTTATATATATTACATTGCAAGTAGGTACTTTATCGCTTGTCTGAATAGGCCACTTGCATCACATTTAAAAAAAAATTCCGGCTTAGGCAAATAATATTCTAAGAGATTCTGTATTTTTTTTTTTATTCGTATTTTTGAAACCCTGGCGATTTTTTGAAAATTTCAATCTGAAAAATCAGACCATTTTTTATAAACCGGAAAGACGGGACATAATTTTATTGGTGCGAAAAAACAATAATTACTAAGCCGAAAATCATTTAAAAAAAGAACGTTTTCCACACGAATAGCAATAAATTGTACGGGGTTCTCTTCGTAACAGCTGTAAAAACACCGCCGTCTTTATCAAAAAATCAAACCAAAGGATAAGTTCCAACAGAACAAACAATAAATCTAGTGAACGTTAAACGCAAATTCAAAAATTCGCCGGAAATAAAGGTGTTGCCATATATAAAAAAGATTATCAGTGTGGAATTTTACAAAATTAAGGGAACATAATCGGAGACGGGACATTTTCATGCAGTGACGTCACGAGCTCAAATAATGGATTAAAAAAAACTATACATTTCTAAAAATTTTTACTAACATTTTCGAAATCTTAGTAAAAAAATCTATCCACACGATTTTTTCCAAGTCGTATGAAATCCATGCAAGTGGCCTATTCTTCTCACAATCAGTTTCAAATTTGAAAATGTCACTTAAATTCAAAGAAAATCCGACTTTCAGAGTTCATTGAACCAGCGTTACGCAGAACACACGCACAATCAAAATTAGTATTTTTATGACCGTATCTAATGAGCTAATTTTAAAAGTCTTATTTACTTTTCAAACCGTCAAAAAGATACTTGCTTGCTTTGCTTGAACTCATTATCTAATCTTTTTCCGAAGTCCCGAAGAAAATGCTACAATGCCGATAAATTTGAACTTTATAAAAAATCCAGACGAAAAAAGTAGCTAGGTACCTACTCGATATGGGCACACAAAAATGACTTATTAAAAGGTGGGACAGGTTTAATTTCGGCTATAGAACGGGCGCCAAAGGAATTTTTAAATAGGCATTTAATTTCTCCTGCTATAATTTATATCTCGCGTGCCCCCCTCCATACATTTCATGGGCGTCGTAAAGGAAGGCTTCCAGCGTAGGTAGGTACTACCAAGCCAAACAGGGTTACCAATAATGATTCGTGGCGTAATGAGGATTAAATTATTGTTCATTGCACTTATTGATAGTGAACACGTATTTGTTATTAGCAAATTTTTGATTTATTAAGAAGAAAATAATAAATATTCTCTCTTCTTTCAAGCGTTACCTAAAATTGCCTGCCTTCCATTCAATATCTCACCTCTTCTAAATCTGAACTCGATTCCAATCTTCCATATAATTCTGAAATTTGCACATTTAAATAAAATTAATACATAAATTCATCTTTTATTCCTTTGTAATTTTAAATGATGGTCTAGAATTGTAGAACACCGTTGAATAATGGTGAAAGAATGAAACAATTGAAAAAAATAAGACAAATACATCGTAAATATTATCTAGGTTAAGAATGGATTGTTTCGCAGAAATTCAAATGTAATATTGACATCAAATGGCCATTCAGCGCAATTTTGTCTTTTTGACAGTTTAAAAGTCCCCATTAAAACCAGTGGTGTGCCGAATGTAGCCGCATATGCTTGAAATATTGTCACCCGGATGACAATCGGCACTCAAATGATTTTAAAGGCCGATTCTGAGTCCGATTCAGATTTGAACAAAATGTGATCAGCAGACGAGGATAACCATCATGCCGTTAAGCTTGTCAGCTTATTACAGTCGATAGAAAGCTGAAATGCACTTAGAATCGCATTAGGAGGTTTTGGTTTAACGGGACCTTTCAAATGTCGAAAAAAAAATGGCGCGGAATGGTCAATTGATGACGTGAATTTGAAACCAGCATCGGGCTCCCATCGAGGCTCAAGTAAATCTGGCTTTCAAATAGCCGGTTTTTTATGGGGCTAGTACATTCTTCAGTATGTAGTGATCAACTGACTTCCGATAGTTGAATTTGTCATCTGCATCTCTAATGCACGGACGAAACGCAAGTAGACATACACTGTCTATTTTGCTGGGTTTTATAATGAATTCTACTAGCATTGATTCTTAATTATTGATCCTCTGCATTCCGGTGGACCAAAACAGAATTCAATGCATAAGAGCTCAACACACGTCACAGTGGATGTTGGCAGCAGAGAACGAGTTGTTCTTTCTAAGACCTGGACAAACTTAACTTCATGAATCCGGGCACCCTTGTTAAGTCATCAAACGTAGCGAATCACTTGGGGTGAACTAATAAGGAATGAAAAAATACAAGTGTGCAGTTCACACGCGGTAAAAGTGAAACCTTCAGAAAACTAAAATAGACAAGAGTGGGGAGGCTACGAAGCACCGCATAAAGAGGAGACCGATTATTCTGCCTCATTATATAGCAGGCTAAATCCTTTAGAGTATGCGTTTGTCTCTTTTTAGTTTCGCTTTTTCGTTTCATCGAGTTTCAAATCACAACGGTGCTAAAGAATTTTGACTTCCAAAATATTCTGTGGGTGTTACAGATAAAAGTGTATGGATTTGTTGGCAACCCTGGCTCGCAGCATGATCGTATCTGTCCCTCCCTAACAAGCGGAATAACACTTGCTACGGGAGGGCCACTAGATTATCTTATTTTATCGCTGCAGAATTATTTTTTGAAGAACGAATAAATTCTGCATTCGCGCCATTGCTCGGTGGATATAAAACACTGCACAGACACGGCGACGGAACGTTACATTACCGGAATTGTTGCAGTACTTCGGGGGGTTAAAAAACGCATAAAATTAACACACGGAATGCGAGTATTGCGCATGAGTAATTATTAATTATATATTTAGTTTAATGACTTTATGGTGGATGGTTTAGCAAGCTACTATAAACTACGAGTATCATTGATTATCATCAGGGATTCACTCTGCAGATTACGGCTTGAAAAAACCCAATGGAATCGCACTCGTAGATACTTATCAGTAAACTCTTACTAAACGTACCTACCAGTCACGTAGTGAATCCAGTAAAAATGAGATCCCTGAGGCTTGTGTGTAGTAAAAGCATGTGAGATCGTGTGAGAAATGTGGCGTTTCGTCCCGGGTGCCACCCTATGGGGGTGACTCCCGACTAAGCGTCACCCCCCAAGAGCACGGTGTGTAGCTCTATGGCTTCCCGTGGAGTGCCCCGAAGCTGGAGAATTTTGTGTCTAACGGTTTTTTTTATAGGCCAAAATAGCCTATATGTTATTATTTTTTATGAAATCGAATTAAGCGTTTTGAATTTCTCAAAGTCTTAAAGGGGGGGGGAGGTGACACTACATTATCCGTCCCGGGTGCCACCCATGACAGCTACGCCACTGGATGCAAGCATAATAAGAAAGATTAAAACGATTAGATGATTTGGGTATGTAGAGCGAAAGGAATGTAAAAAAAATATATGACGCAAATATGAATGGTAGAAGAAGTCGGAGATGCCAGAGGAAGACATAACACGATCAAGTGAATCAGATACTTGAGTCATGTGATTTCAAGAGTCAGAATAATAGAAGATGAAGTTTGAAATGATGTATGAATGTGAATGAGGCAAGGAGTGTATGCCAAGACTGAGTTGTTTGGCGGTCCTCCTGCGGGGAAACGGTGCGATGGTTAGTTAGTTAATAAATTCTTAACCCTGGAATATAAGTTGGGTAGGTAATCTTGTATCCGTGATTATGACCAAGATAAAGGGTTTTCCTCTCTTGAAATCTAGCGGGTTAAGATACTCGAGTACGTATAATTTTGCGAATTTTGGCAATTCGATAAAGAGCTAAAAAAAACTTCTAAAATCGTTTTCATACTAAGAAATAGATATAATTCATCATAGATATAATTCACCATCCTTGAGGTTTTTACTAGCACCAGGCGCTGCGGCCGTTTGGTTTAGGGCCGGCCCTGGGTTTAGGTACCTACTCTAATAGGAAAGAAGTGTTGAGAATATACGATGAAATGTCGGAGAAGACGTGATTCGTTATGTGAATCAAGAGTTAAAAAAAACAGAAGAGTATATATGAATGTGAATGAAGCAAGGAACATGTGCCAAGTCAGAGTTATGTGTGGTAATATCATCTCTGTCCACTTTGTGATAGTTAGTTAGGTTAGCTCGCGAGCCGGCATGCTGCTCTTAGCAAAGGCATCTGCGGCTCTTCAGATATCAATTGCAATTTCACCTCTACTCAACCAGCCTTATGCCGCCGAACGAACTTAGACTCGATCAGCATCAGTGGTACCAACTCAGCTCACGGAACGCTTAATTTATTAAACGAGTCTTCTGAATTATGAGAATTGTTTCGGAACTTTCGGATCACAAGGCTGGTTTAAGGTTTAAACTTAACGGTGATTCTGCGTTGAGTCCACAGGATAAAATTATTATTGCACGCGGAACAAGTAAATGGTTTCCCTCCGAAATTTTCTGCATTTTATCTGGAACTAGAATTTTATAACTTTACTCGGAACATCAAAATGGTTTCTCTACAGTAAGAATGTAGATAACACAAAGCAAATCGCAATTATCTTTCCACCACGATTCACGTACGATTACAACCCACCCCCCGCCTCCTGCCCCGTTATAATATGGCTCTCTGATATATTTTTAATCCTGTTTCTTTGATAAATTGGCTCTTCTCACTTGAAAGTTTGCCAACCCCTGGGTTAGACGAGTAGTGTAATGAAAGAATGGGTTCCATGTCAACTCAACACCTCTTTGAAAAGTCATTAAAAAAATTATTTTAAAATAGCCCATAACCCTAACCTAACTTAACCCATTTAACCAATTTTTTTCATAACTTTTAATGATGACGTTTCAAAGGAGGTTTTGAGTTAATTTCATTCTGAGTTGTCCGGTCACCGTAAGAATGATATGTGGGCACCGTAATGATTCATATATAATGTAGTAGTGTCTCACACCTCACCGGAAGAATCTGTGCCGAAGCGTTTACACATTTTTATTTAATATTGCTGTGAATTTTGACTATTTAACGGTGCTCCAGATTTTATATTTATTTATTTATTTATTTATACTGGGTTTTACAGATGTTTACATTTACATGAGAACAATCCAGTTATAAAACTCAGTTATTACACAATTATAAACATCTACAATTACATACAATTAAATACAAATAAATACAATTAGAAAAACAAAAACATCACAAATAAAAATACAGAATTATATACAAGGTCACTCAAGTAACACATTGCAATGAGTGGTAAAAGACATATGAAATACGCGAGCATGCATACAAAGACAATTCACACAACATAATTAGTTAGTACTTTTTAACAGCGCTAGAACTTTTTTTTTAAATCCGTACAAATTGTCAACGAAAATATCCACATCAGCGCAGTCTATCTTGTTATACAGTCGACACATCTGGGTCAGAGGGCTAAAGTAGGCGATATTATTTTTAAATGTATTCATATGAAAAATGTTATGGCGTCTTAAACAATGGGAATTGGGGACATTAATTTCAATACTGTTAAGACATAATGTAGTATCAAGATGGCCGTGAATAATTTTATGTAAACATATAAGATCAGTCAATTGCCTTCTAGTTTTAAGTGTATCAATCTTGAAGTAATCACGACGTACATCGTATGATCTGAGATGGTCGTGTAGTCCACATTTGAAGGATAACATTCTTAGTAATTTTTTTTGAACTGATTCTACAATGTTTTCATATTTGCAGTAATGTGGATTCCAAATAGTGCTTCCATATTCAAGTTTACTTCTAATTAAGGCATTGTAAAGTGTTAGAATTGATTGAGGATCTTTGAAAGGTTTACATATTCTGTGAATAAATCCCATCATTTTTAATGATTTGCACTTAATGTTGTTAATATGTACATCAAATATGAATTTAGAATCAAGAGTGATTCCTAGATCCCTTATTGAAGGGTTAAATCTTTCCCAAATAAAAGACTAAGCCCTTCCACACACTTTTCCACAAATGATTATGTAGTAAATTCACGCAATGTAAGTGCACTATATAAGTATAATAAATACAAAACAATACAACAACAATACGCCAATCCACCAAAAACATAATGGGAAAATATTTCACCGACTCCAGATATTTTCATATCAGAGGGTTCGGCTCTGATGAAATCCTAACTGGTCCGATAAATCCTACTGATCCCTCAATATAAATATTTTAAAAATCTTTCGTAATCCTACATGTATTTAAAATGACTGCCTTTTGCATTTTTATATATAAATTCTTTGATAAATCTAATACGCCTAAATTTTGAATGAGAGAGCTAGGTATAATGCCAGTAGCCGAAATAACAAATGGTAATATTTTTATAGTCTGAGAAGGCCAAATTCTTTTAATCTCATTTCCTAAATCTGTATATTTTCTTATTTTTTCAGAAACAGTTTTCTGAATATTACCAGAATTTGGAATAGCGACATCAATGATATAAGTTATTTTTTTAAATTTTGTCATGTAAAACTATACCGGGTCTATTATGACTAATTGTTCTGTCTGTTAGAATAGTTTTATCATAATAAATTTTATAAAATTCATTTTCTAAAAATGAATTTGGTTCATATTCATAATATGGTACATTACGGCAGTCAATCAAGTTATGCTTAATTACCAAACTTTGGTGAATTATTTTTAAAGCTTGATTGTGCCTAAATGTATACTCGGACGGCGCTAATACAGAACATCCCGATATAATATGTTCTATAAGTCCGGAAAAGCCAAACATTTTCTACATAAATCATCAATTTGATTTGTATCTTTGATGATATGATTCCTATAATTTTTAGTATTAATGACTCTATCTTGAATGGCAAGCATAAAGCCTCCTATTTCTGCGCTCAACTCTCCAATACTCATCCATTTGTTTGACGAAAGTTTGTCAACATATGTTTGGTTGAGATAGTTGAAGTGTTTTGCGTGAAGAATTTTATTTGAACAGGAATCTAATAATCTGTGGTTGGTATTTGTAAGAATGCTGGCATTTTCGTCGTATAAATTTAATGGCGAAATATTTCTATCTGCCTTGCAAATTATTTTGTGCATTTCTGAACTATCAGCTTTCTTATGGAAAAAAAATTCTTAGCATTTCTACCTGATTATGGTTTAAAGATGTTATTTTGACTATACCTCTACCTCCTAATATTCCAGGTAAATTAATTCGTCCTATAGCTGAATTTGGATGATGGCAATTAAACTTTGTTAACGTGGTTCTAATTAATCGTTCTAAGCTATCTAAATCTGTATAGGACCATTTTTGATTATTATTATTATTATTATTTGTTTAAATAACTTTTTGGTTTTCACTTGTTAATGGCGATTTCCAAGTATTATTAGTTTAAATAGTACCTACAGATTGTTATTAAAGTTAGCTCCTTAATCGCATTTAATTTAAGGGGGTATTCTAGTCTAGAAGCCCGAATTTTGGGCGCTTTTTGATGGTCAAAAAAAAAAACATTAGTATTCAAACCAAACATTTTTTGTAGTAGATATATTTATTTATATTTTAAGAATTGACAAAAAATAAAAATAAATAGTTTCTTTATATTTTATTTATTTTTGACCAATAAAATAACGACAAATAGAAATTTAGGTGACCCGACAATTCGTCCGGCGACAATTCATCCGGCGACAGTTCATCCTGCCGACAGTTCATCCTGCCGACAGTTCATCCTGCCGACAGTTCATCCGGCCGACAATTCATCCGGCGACAATTCATCCGGTGACAATTCATCCGGCCTGATCATTTAGAAGATTTTTTCTTCAAGTAAGTATGCAAAGAGGATATACGGCCATACAACCAAAATCGATATTCTTATATCTGAATGCATCTTAAGTGGAAATCCGCTGTTAAAATATTTTTACTAACAATAATTTCGACTTTCCGAAGAAGCATGCGTGAATAACAAAATACGACATACTTATACGTGCATTCGGCTTAGCAAAAAAATGTAAAGATTCCTACTTGCATATAATATAATTTTTTTATCTGAAATTAACACCATCTTTTTAGGGTGAATTGACTAATTTGTTAGGTTAGGTAAGGTTAGGTTAGGTTAGGTAAGATTAGGTTAGGTTAGGTTAGTTTAGGTTAGGTTAGGTTAAGTTAGGTTAGGTTAGGTTACAGCGGATTTCCACTCAAGATGCCTTTTGATACAAGTGTATCGATTTTGCTTGTACGGCCGTATATCCTCTTTGCATACTTACTTGAAGAAAAATCTTCTAAATGATCAGGCTGGATGAATTGCGGTCGGATGAATTGTCGGCCGGATGAACTGTCGGCAGGATGAACTGTCGGCAGGATGAACTGTCGCCGGATGAACTGTCGCCGGATGAATTGTCGCAGGATGAACTGTCATGGAACTAGAAATTTAGAACCATATTACAAAAATACACAACAATACATGTAGCTGATATAAACAATTCGCATAAAGTGCATTTTCTTACTTAAATCTACAAAAAGTTTTAAATGAAATTTTTCAAGGGTTTACATTTAATTTTTGGTAAATATCAATAATATCTTTCAGGAAATGATTTTATTTGAATTCGAACTGCTAAAGGAATGAGAGAAAATGTGGTGAACTAAAAATTAAAAATAAAAATACAGAAATCAAAGAAATATTAAGTTAGTAGTTAAACATGTGGCATTCAAGAGAATTTTATTTTTTTATGCATGCTTTGAATTTATCAAGGGTCGTATTAAAAAAATGTTAAATGTGCTACAGCTTCTTCTTATAAATACATTTTCAAGATAATTTGTGTTGCTATTAGGAATATAAAATGTGTCCGGAGATCGAGTAACTCTTAATAGACATCTGAAATGAATATTTTGTAGTAAGTATGGGCTATCAATGAAGTAATGCATAATCTTATAGAGCATTAATAGGTCTCTGATATCTCGGCGTTGATCAAGAGATTTTAGGTTTATTGGGACATGGTTTTCATCATTTCGCACACGATAAGAGACATATTTCATAATTTTTTTCTGAACTCTTTCTATATTTGCTTTATATGTAGAACAATGAGGGTTCCATACTGTAGAAACATACTCCAGGTGGCTTCTAACATAGGATATGTAGAGAGTCTTAAATGTTTGTGGATTTTTGAAAACTGAACTTACTCTAAAAATAAATCCCAACATTTTCAAAGCCTTTGACGTGATATGCTCGACGTGAGATTGAAAAAGAAGCGTACTGTCTAATACAACTCCAAGATCTCTTATTACATTAACTCTGTTTAAAATATTGTTCTTAATAATGTAGGGATATAATATTGTGTGTTTCTTTCGAGAATAAGAAATGACACTTCATTTATCTGCATTCAAAAGAAGGCTATTTTCTAGACAATGTACATTAACCAGAGAGTCAAGGTCATTCTGGAGCTCTAGACAATCCATCTCAGATTTAATAATTTTAATGATATTAATTGACAATCTTTTTGTCACCCGCATATAGGTACAGTTGAGAGTTACGGATAGTTTTGTTAACGTCATTCAAAAAAATATTGAATAACAGGGGGCCAAGGTGAGATCCTTGGGGAACTCCTGAGGTTACGGGGATATATATATTTCATGAAGTCACACGCTGTTGATGTGGATGGGGAAATAAAGAGCGTGTCCATCTTGTCACGATTCCAAACCTTCTGGTCATTTGAAAAATAAAAAAAGTTGGATTCTTTATCAGTACAAAGTTCACTATGGTGGGAACCAAGAAAAATGAAAAAAAACAATTTCTTCAGTTATTTTTTTAACTTTTTCGAATTTTTAAAAATAGAAAAAAATTAGAATGTTTAATTTTTTGTTGGAGTAAGAAACAAACAAAAAAATTAGAAGTACCCATTAGAAGTATAAAAAAAAACATGCCAAATTTCAAGAAAATCGGTCAATTAGAACATGAGATTTCGTGACAAACGTTTCGAAAAAAATAGTTTTGAGAAAAACGCGTTTTCTATTTAGATTCTAGCTAGATTCATATGACCTGGTTGAATTGCCACGACACTAAAATGGCTATAACTTTAAAAATAATTCGAATTTAGAAAAATGCTTTTAAGGAGGTATCGAAATATGATTTTTTTTTCTAGACTAGAATACACCCTTAAACACCATTACTGTCTTATATTGCAAGATATACATAAAGGTCATAATATTTAAGCAAAACTAAAGAAAAAACAGAAAGTGGATAACGCAGAAAAAATAATTATTTTTTCAGTGCTTAAAATATTATTGTGTTTTCAAGAATATTATTTAAAGTAAGATTAGTAATATAAAGTCGCTTCTTTTTTCTAGTCGAATTATCAACTACGCCAGAATAAAAACATTACTAGATATTAAAGTGGTCTCCGCAATCTACTCGTACTTGGTACTATCCCGAAGTAGCAGATGTATCAGCCATAATAATTACTTTCACAGGACGCATACGAAATCATAAATAAAATGCGCGCAGTGTTGTTCCCCAGTCTGCGAAAAGTCAGTAATTCCTCGCTTTCGGTGTGTTTCCCCGTATTTCCCTGCATTAAACTGTATTTCGCTGTATCTGGGCTTAAGCAGTACCGTTAAGAGGTAAAGCGAGTAATTATGAGGAAAGAAATATTGTTATAATGAAATATTCGAAGCTAGAAGCCGGTGGCGCCCTCTAGTCACGGGTCAGACTCTCCCTCCGCTTTCCTTTTCGGGGAAAAATTAAACATAAAGCGGAATGGGATTTTCCAAAGCATAAAATACGATAATTTAATGATGCGATATTAGATGGTTGTGTATCAAATTGAGCTGTTCAATTGATACTGAGAAAGCCTCGTAGTTTAGTAGGTACTTATATATTATGTTTCTCTAATCTTTCACACGAACAAGGTAGATATTTATGAGTATTTACGCAAGTTTGTTTACTTTACTTTAAATTTGGTTTTTAGATTATCTTTGTTTATCATATTTTAAACCTTATTACATAGATTCTTTATTTTTACTTTTTATGTGATTTTCACTTTTCTTTTTCTTTACCATTCGTGTGACTTTTAGATAGGACTAATATTATTATTCTTAACTTAGTTTTATTTGTATGTTATATGAGTATATGGGTTGCCTATATTAAATTGATTAGTCCAGGGCATTAATTAGGAACCCTTAGTTATTGTGAACTGTTGTTTGTTCGTTAGCAGCCTGCAGTCGTGCTCGGGAGCGATGACAAGTTACCGACATTTTCGATAAAACCTATAATGCTAAGACCCCTTCTCTAGTCCTGAATAAAACTCTTAGGCGCTAGTTACAAGCGGACTGGACAAACGGTTTCCATATAGAGTATCGGATTACCATATAGACTTACCCATGACAGCTTGAGCCATGTTTAGATATAAATATCAAGGTATTTCCTAACATTCTCCTTCGTCATATTTTACCCTACTTCTTTATGCTTCACAAAATTCATTGGGGGATGGTATAATTACACTGGTTCCTGGCAATTGGACTATTTGTACAGAAAGTCATAAAAAAAAACGTATTTTGAAAAATAATAATATTATGAAATGAATAAGGGAGGGTAGACCAACACATTCACATGATGTAATATTGGCCTATTTTTGAGTGCTGGCAACTTTGGAGATAATTTAAGTGCTTTTTAACGAAATCAAATTACACGTTCCGTTTTTTGTCTCGCTTTGAGTTACGGTATGTGATTCCGTAATCTCACGAAACGAGGAAAAAGTGCTTGGGGAGGGAGGACCGGGAAAGAACGGTAATACCAATGATACAAATAGAATTTGTGAACAGGTTCGAGGGGGGGTAATTTAAAATTAAGAAAAATTACCAAAAAACAAACAGAATAAGCAGTTTATTTAGCATTATTTTTAAGGAAAATCAGCATCGACAGCGATAAAGTATCATAAGTGAGATTATAGTCTTCGTTTTATTAAAGTTTTTAATTCTATTTTTTTGTTGAGTAGAAAGCACCGATACATTAGAGTGATATACCTAAGTACATAAAAAAATAAAAGAAATTTTGTAATTAAAAAATTTGCCCGCATCCTATTTCTTACAATTTTTGTGATCATCGCACAAGGGAGTCAGTAGGACTCTAATTCCTGATATGAGAAGTTTCAGGGGAAGGAAATAAAATATTCAGCTATTCAGTTCTGGTCCACTAAACGTTCTGGTTCTGAATGGTGGTCTCCCGTAAGGGCGATACTGAGAATACCTACTACTTCTATTGATGTTATGTGTTTTAATGTATGAAGTATCTATGTACACGATATTTTTATTTATTTATTTGAAAGAAACAAACGGCTTATACACACAAATTTAATACTTAGTACATATGAAATGATTTAAAAATAAGCCGTATAAGTTTCATGCAAAAGTTGTTTAGAGTTTTCATTATCAAATTAATTTAATTAGAAAACCAATTGGGACTACCCTTCTGATCCTAATATCTCTACATATTATAAATTAAGGTTCTCCGCCGCGTCTGTCTATCTGTATAACTACTGAACGGATTTTCATGCGGTTTTCACCAATAGATAGAATGATTTACGAGGAAGGTTTAGGTATATAATTTGTCAAGGTTTTGTATAAATTGGTTGAAATATATAATATATAAAAGAGAATGTTTATGTGGGATGGACGAGTGGGCTGGCGAGAGGGCGGTGTGGATTTGATTTGTGTGCAAATCTACAGTTTTATGCTGAGGTCAATGAAATTTTGCACCTGTGACCTTCAAGACAAAAGGAAGGTCACTGTCCACATTTGATTTCGAAAACTTTATGTAAAGTCCGGGCATCGCCGGGGACTTCAGCTAGTTTACTATAAAGCAAAATATTTATTTGTCTGATAATATCTGAAAAAAAAACAAAAACTTAGATAAGGTGAGCACTGGCGAAATGAACGTCGTACAACTTATTTTTCTAGAATTTACAGATAAATGCTACTATTTTCAGCTCGCAATGTCATTACCATTAAGAGTGATGGAACTTTAAAATATATATTAATCTGTCAAAATAAGATAAGAGAAGTCTGACATTGTAATTTCTTATAAATCATACTTTTCAATTATTAAATTATTCAACTCGTTCAAAGTTAGTTTAGTAAAACGAGAAATATTCAAACATTATATAAAACAAAACTAATTGCTTGAGCGGTACACTTTCCCGAGATGTTTTCAAATGAAATGAAGCTAGTAAATGCTAAATGAAGCCACTAATTAAAAAGTTTATTTTTCTTTTTGAGCCAGGAGTGTAGAGCGTCAAACAGGTTATTTTCAAGAAGTGCCAACTTCCTTGTGAAAACAGAACCTTCAGGCTCTGAGTCGTCCCGCCCTCGCCTCCAGACTTGCTTATCAAAGAGCCAACAAGAATGTTTAGCTGTGCATACCTGCGACTCATTAACGTTATATTTATTTTGTGTCCATTCCTCGTAAACACAGAAGGGTTGTTCTCAAATTGTGTCTCACAGGTACTAGAGAGTACGGAGGGTTGGGAAAAAAGCTTGAAAGGAAGCCGGTTTAATCTTTATTTACAAAAAAAAACTCTGATACTTTCTTTCTTTACCCTTCCTTAACTTTAATAATATAATGTATCTATAAAACTATAATGTACTTTTCTATATTTTGATTTACAATGAACAGTGTTTTTTTAAAAATAATATGCACGGGGTCCGGAAACTCGTAGTATCTATAAGCGGGAAACGGGTGAGTCTAATCAAATAAAGAACCCAAAAAAACCTTTTTTTTTCAATCTTAGTATGTATTTCGATTTTTTTAACCTTTTTTCCGGCAACTAACGGGTTGATGCATTTTAAAAGACATAGTAGAAATTCATCGATAAACAGCTGATATTACCCCTTCGAAACCGTTTTTTTTTCTAAATTTGACCTAAAAAAATCTTTGAAAAGTAAAGCTTAAATCAAAAAAAGTTATACTACTAAATGTGATGAAGATTTTGATGTAGACGGCTTCCGTGGTTGAGGGGAAAGGCTCTCGATTAGCGATTCGGAGGTAGTGGGCAGATACATTTTATATGTTTGATTTGATGATTTGATTGATTAAGTTGATTGATTTTGATTGATTGTTTTCAATAGTTAATAATTCAAATAATAATATTTGCAGCATGTTCCAGAGTTAGATACTCTCAGTATCGCCCACCACCACAGTAAGATCACCAGTCAGAATTAAAACGTTGCTTGAAATGGCTTGAGCCGTGTTTGGTGATTAGATCTAAATAGCCAGGTACCTTTCTCTTCCCCGTCGTTTTCCCCTCCCCTCTTATTTTTGATGCCATAGTCTCACTGGTTCCAGATGGAAGCAGTTGGGACTCTTGGGAGGTATTCACATTAAAAAAGATTCACCAGTTTACCGTTTGTACTACGAGTTTCCGGACACCATGAATACACACTTACGTATTCCGTATTTAATGTATATAAAGATGAATGTTTCTTTGTTTGAACCAATTCATCCGATTGCGATGAAACTTTGGTGATGTGATGTGCTCATGCCCGCAATGGTTCATAAATATAAAAGTGAGCTCTGGCGTTATGAAATTATTTCCTGTACTATTCATCTGATTGTGATGAAACTTTGATGACTTGTGGTAGGCATGCCCGCGACGGTTTCTATATATACTGGATAGCTCTGGCGTTATGAAATTTGTAAACAAAATATGCAATAAGTGGCGCGCGAGTTGCTTGAAAAATGAGTGTATTTCATATAGTTTGGCGACAGGTTGGGAAGGAAGTAGGGAATGCGGAAGGGGGGAGAGGATAAAGGAAGGAGAGAGGTGAAAGAGGAACGTTGGAGGGGAAAAAGGAACGCGGGAAGGGGATGACGGGGAAGGTGGAGGGAGAACGGGGATGAATGGGAAAGGACACGCATGGAGAAACAACTTATTTATTTAAGTAGCATTGCAACGCATGCCGGGAACTCGCTAGTTTGTCATAAAATATTTATTTTAATTTAATTTCACTATTACACGTTCGTTTGTAATTGTACAATGCTTTTAATTATGTTAATTTCCATACATTGTTTACGGATGTAAAAAGAAAATTCATGCCAAATTTCAAGAAAATCGGTCAAATAGACTTGAGATTTTGTGAAAAACATTTCGAAAAAAGTAGTTTCGAGAACAACGCGTTTAAAGTTTTGTTCTATTTATTTTAGTTAGATTCAAGACACTAAATGGCAATGACTTTTAAAATAATTCAAATTTCGAAAAATTATTTAAAGGAGATATTCTTGAATATCTTAACTATCAAAATATGATTTTTTTTCTAGACTAGAAGACCCCCTTAAACACAATAACCTTCTTATATTGCAAGCCATACAGAAAGGTCATAATATTTAAGTATATTTATACAGAAAAAAACGTATAAACGACAATAGAAAGTGGATGACGCTGAACAATTCATTATTTTTTCAGTGCTCATAATATTGTTGTGTTTTAAAGAATATTATAAATCCTTAAAGGAGAGGTTACTTTTGTGTTAATGTTGGGGGGTGCCACTCAAGAGCACATCTCCCCTGGGATGGACCAATTTTTTATGAAGTCGAAATTTGTGTTTGGGGGCGTTCAAGTATTGCGTAATGCAATTTTTGAACATTTTTGACCCCCCCTCTCCCCATGTAACGCGCAGTAACGTTTTCTTATACCCCCCCCCCTAAACGTTACGTAACGCCCAAGTGACAATTTTTACCTGAAAGTCACAATTAAGTTGCGCAAAGTACTGTAAAGTCGCTTAAATACCTTTTTTCTTGTTTTAATCGCGTTTGCGGTAATAAATAAAAGAAGAGATTTTTAACTCGCGATACATGCGTATATTGTTTATTTATGCAAGTTGCTATTTAAAAAAAAAATTGGGAATTATTATTATTTTTATCCGCCTTGTATTCCTTCCGGATCTCCACAATTTAACAGTCTTTCCTCATGTCCCAAATGCAGTTTTACAAGTTCTCAAAAGGAAGATTTAAAAATTCTACAAAATAACAAATGAAATGTCACATATTTACCCACAGAGGAGAAAAACTTTTTCATGTCCCGATTGCCACTATTCATTTTATCGCAAGGGACATCTAATCACGTGTTAACCCACAGTGGACAAAAACCTTTTTCGTGTCCCGAATGCAACTAATCATGTTCTCAAAAGGGACGTACAAGAACGCACTCGCTGATTCACGGTGAAGAGTAACCTTTTTCGTGTTCTGACTGCAACTATTCATATACTACAAAGGGATACCTAAAAAATCTTATATTTACCAACAGGGGAGAAAACCCTTTATCAGAAAATTTTATTCCATCAAAATTTGAACACTGAAGAAGTTCAAAATAGTGCGAGTAAGTATGTTAGTAACGACATAAATTTGGAGGTTTAGAAAAGTGCTTTTTTGATAAATGTATCCATCTACAATATTATTTAACAGCGATAGCTTGAGATGGAGAACTGCCCCGAAAATCCAAAGCGATTTTACATTTTAGGTTCTAAGACATAAATAACTTAAAACAATTTACCCAAACATTGACGTAGCCTTAAGAATGTGCATTAAGTTTCTAATTCCTATTTTTAATTTAAAAAGAAAAAACATGTTACGTAACGCGTTGTTCGACCCCCCCCCTCAAGTGCGTTACGTAATACTTGAACGGCCCCTTTGTCAACTTTAATCAGGGGGGGGGGGGGGGGAATTTTCCGACCGCGCTTTCCCCCGACCGTACCGCTCTCGCAAACGCTGATTATCATATTTCATTTGCGAGTGCATGAAAGGGATGCAACGAACGAAATTCGCAATTGCGGCCAGAAATAGATAAGAGTTTGACTCATGTTTTTTCTGTTATTTTTTCATATATTTTAACAACTCTGATAATTTGATGTTTTTTCTGTTATTTTTTCATATATTTTAACAACTCTGATAATTTGATTTGCTTCCAAGTATGCACTGTGATGGAATCTCCACAGTACACAAAAATACCGTTCTGGAGGGGGCACGTGCCCCCGTGCCCCCCCCCCCTAAATCCGCCCTTGCTTCTCACACTTATGCAGTCACTCGAAGAAACAACAAATTTTAACATATTTTTAGCAAAATGAACTTTACTGTGGTTACTTATTTGGTTGATTATTCGTACTTTTTAGCACGTGTCCCGTCATCCCGCTTTCAACTTTAAACAACGCAGCGACTTTACTTAGGTCGCATTTAATAAAACACAAAAGGCATAACGGAGCGGCAACGGGGAACATAAAGTTCATCATTCGGGCTTTCTTCTGCAATACTGCGATGCTTCGTTTTAAGGTCAGATGGAAATATAATTTTGCCGGATAGAAATATTATATAAGTATTTCAGACGGATTCCGAATAACAAAATAAGAAATATTACAATAAGAACTACAATCACAACACAAAATTTAAAATTTGAGGTGAAAATTTAAGCTGACAAAAATTATAAAAAGGCCTAGCCCTCAATTGCCTAGCTTTTACTCATTTTCCGAAATGAGTTTCAGAAATCAAAAAAATCTTTGATATAAATCAAATTAGGTACCCACCTAATGTTCTCTTGAAAGTCTTTATCATACAATGAAAAGTCACTTCTAGTGTTATTCTTTATTCAATGGCTATTATGAACTTTATTCTTTACACTCTTTACAGAGAGGAACATACTCTAAGTATCGCTGGTGTAAGATAAGTATCCCTCTCAGTATCCCTGGTGTAAGATCAACATCCAGAATTGAAAGGTTGCTTGAAATGGCTTTAGCCGTGTTTGGTTATCAGATCTGAATAACCAGGTTCTTCCCCTCTTCCCCTCCCCACTACCTTCAGCCTCACAACATACCCCAATTGGGGATGCCATAGTACCACTGACTCCAGACGGGAGCAGTCGGGGAAACTTGTGCGGTATTCATATAAAAAACTTTAACTGTCTATTTTTTTAATGTTTGAAGATGCAAGGGTATGTAAATGGAAGAAGATGGAGTGCAAGGAGAATGTAAGAAGCGCAAAGTAGTCGGTAATGCCACGTGGTAATCTCTCTGCCTACCACTGTTCAAAAACGGTTTGGTCGTTAGTATGTTACTTAGAATGCTCCAAAAGTTTTTTTTTTACATTAGTTCCACACAGGAGGCCCTGAGGAGTTCCCTTTAGGGCCTTTGCTCTCTTTGGGGATGCTATGTGGAGGGTATTTTTTAGGATAGGAAGGATAGAAAGTTCTGGGAAGGAAAAGGGTATGAGGGGTGCCGGATGAGGAATCTCGGGGTCAGTGTATCCAGGAGTGACGGACATATGAAGCCATCGCTCCCACTGCAGTGCAAGGCAATGTTTCGAGAGAATACAGCTTACCCGGACAAACCTCACCCCATGAACCCGGGCACCCCTACTAAGTCATCAAACGTAGCGAACCACTTGGGGTGACCTATGGCAGAAGTGTTGGTTATCCAATAAATGGTTCCAGGGGCGGCGGTGCCCATACCCGCCTCCCAAATTACATACAAAATAATGGAAAAAGCTGTACTGTGCTGTTATGCTTATAACTAAAGATGTACATAAATACCAGAAAGGTTGGTCATTGACTCATTGTCCTTTGTTTGCGAGTTTCCCAGCAAGGATAGCTCGAAACTTTAATGAGTTTCCCGGACACTTGCACACGTGCACGCTAGTGGGGCTCGAACGTTTTATTTTACATTATTTTACTACATTGTAATATTAATTCTGTTCAGATCTTGTTTATAGCAAGTAAGGTGTGTCAGTAAACAAATTTCAATTAATCCCTCACTTTATGAAACATTGTTCAACAAATCGAATTTCGATTTTATAGATTTCTTTTAAAGACTGGCTCAGTTCAACACCATATGTAATTAAAATATTTTTTTATTAAATAAAATAACAAACTTTGTTATCAACACTATTTAATAAAAATTATGAATATGATTCAAAACTAATGGTTTCTTCATAAAGATAAAAATAAATATTAAACATTTTCAACATATTCTGGCAAAATATTTTTTCCACTTTGTTGGCATGATTACCGCAAGTAAACTTCATCATCTGACATGCAATATGCACTTAAAGAACACACGCTATCGAAATATCTGTAAAAGAGCATGTATCGTTTTAACAAAAGTTATAAATTGTACCACAATTATAACTTTTTCTTTACTATTAGTAATGTTGCTACCGAGTATTACTGGGTTTTAAGTATCATTTTTTTCTTCTTTTTATCGTCTATCTTGTTTTTGATCAAACATTTCAACAATCCATAGCTCCATTAGCTTAGCTCCATAGCTCAGAGAGCTAAGAAAATTGCTTGACCCAGAAATCCCAGACAGGATCAGCAATACTATTTTCATTTGCTCTTTTTGCTGCTTGAAAAAACAAATCTACTTATTAATAAAGTTGAATTAATACATTACGAAGGTGGTAAACACGTTCAGTTTGTGGGGTTCATGAAATAAATTTAATCCAGATCTTGGCGGCGGATGCGTCTGCCCACCAGGACAGGCAGTGGCAGACCGGATTAGGAGAGGCCGGTTGAGAAAGACACTTCGACCACCAACAGCTGGACTCTCGCTGCACCGCAATAATAGAGATAGGTTCATACGTCATGATCCTCGTGTGTAGAGTTCGTTTAAAAAAAATTAGAGTGCAATTTACATGCACTAGAAGTGAAACTAGAAAGTCGCTAGATGTCGCTTTATTTTCTTTTGCCTGTTTATTTTAAAGTGGTTTGAAGATTGGATATTGATTTAAAAAAAAAAGTTTATTTTTTTGGATTTGGTAGGATTCGAACCTCCGTTCGCTGGGTGTCATGTGCTAGGTGTCATGGCGTTTCATAGCGCTGCGTTATCGGAGGCTCGCGCGTATCCACACGCGTATCTTTTTTTTCCTTTTTTTTTTACAGTGGATACCGCACAAGAATCTCAACTGCTCCCGTCTGGAGCCAGTGAGACTATGGCATCCCCAATTGGGGTATGTTGTGAGGCTGAAGGTAGTGGGGAGGGGAAGGAGGTGGGGAAGAGGAAGGTTGGAAAGTACCTGGCTATTCAGATCTGGTCACCAAACACGGCTAAAGCCATTTTCAAGCAACGTTTCAATTCTGAATGGTGGTCTTACACCAGGGCGATATTGATAGATATCTTCCACTCTGGAACGTGCCGCAAATATACTATATATTATTTTTAAATGAATAATTGCGAAATAACACAAATTAATCAAATAAAATTTATTTGCACACGCCGGGTTCGAACCCGCGACCTCCGGATTGTGAGTCAAGAGTCTTACCCACTGGACTACGGAGGTCGTCGTATCTATGGCTTTACCGCATTATATTAGAATCGGGGACCGTCAAACAATAAATTTTAGTAACTCACTTCTGACGAATTTAAAATACAACGAGGCCAAAGAATTTTCGCTTCAAAAGTGACGTCCTGGTGAAAATAACCGTTAAGTATCGAAACATTTCGTGAAATGGCTTCAGCCTTATTAAGTGTCCAGATCTGAACTGCCAGGTAATCCCAACCTTCCTCTTTCCGATCTCCTTTCTCTCCCACTCCTTTTAGCCTGACAATACATCACGACAGGTGATACCGAGGTTAAACGGGCTCCGGGCAGATGGGCCTCCGGTGTGGTAGTCACATAAAATATATTTAAAAAATAGGTAGAAATTTTCAAAAAACTACTCTTGTAAATAAATGTTAAAAATATATTCAATTTTTACCACGATATCCTAATGATATAAAGACAATATTGTCTTCAAAAGTATCTTCATCGAAAAGCTTCGATAATATTTGCGAAGCTCTATTAAAAAAAATTGGGAAACCTTCGCGCCTCGACAGTTCAAAGTGTAATGCTAAAGTTGAACGTATAATACAATAAAATAATACCCACTTATGGATGAAGTACAAAGTATAAAGGAACGGAAGCGGGAGAGTCGACAAACATCTGATGTATTCCGTTGGCAAACGCGTTTCTTAGAAAAACAAAGAACATTTTTTTCACTTTGTGGAAATTCGTCGCGACTGGGTGGCTGGCAGTTTATATTCGTATCTTGATACAATTTCACACCATTTCTTTGTTTTCCCTTTGGTATCACTTTCGAGCCAATTTTCCTCTGAAAATAAGGAGAAATACGACAAGTAGATACGTAGTATTATTTTTAATGTAATGGTGCCAACTTGTACGTTCATAAAAAATCTGAAAAAATTACAGAATACTTACATTTAATTTATTATTGAAGTAAAAATTCTTTACGCACGCTCGACACTTGGGGGTAAACTGGTGAATGCGTTACAAAAAGTGGTGATTGTTACTAAAAATGACTTGCGAACGGTAATCAATGCGAACGGTGATCAATGTCATTAAAAAAGAAAAAGGAGCACGTGCAACTTTTGCCCAGCTAAAAAAAGACGCATGAGTGTGCGAAATGCAACAAACCATCTTGTCTGAAATGTCAATGGCAATGTCAATGTCAATGTCAATGTCACCCCAATGTCATATGTTCTTTTATAAGTTAGTGAAGTTTTACTTCAGTCGTGTGGTCTAAAGCACACTCGTTTTTTATTTATTTTTATTTATATCCTTTATACTTTGATCTCTACCAATTATTATTACAGATTTCCTCCTTGATATTTTTAAGAAACAAAAGAAACGAACAGCATTAACAAAACAGAATTAAATAAAACCAAAATCAAAATAATTTTTATTTATTTTATATATTCAATAATTTTATTATTAAATTAATAAAAACAGTTTATTTATAAACAAGTTCTGCTGGTAATTATTATTACGCGTCACAGCTGTTTCGCCTTCTGAGGGCATTAGTTTGATAATGCCCTCAGAAGGCGAAACAGCTGTCACGCGTAATAATAATTACCAGCAGAACTTGTTTATAAATAAACTGTTTTTATTAATTTAATAATAAAATTATTGAATATATAAAATAAACGAAAATTAATATGGAGTTCTACAAATTAAACTTGATAACAATAAACAAAATCATAATATTATATCTTTATTTATAAAAATGTTGCGTCGGCGTCGTTACAAATTGTTACGCATTTTCTCGGCACTGGAATGAGATAGGACTCGAATTAAAATTGATAAAATGTAGTTTTTAACGTGGTAAATATCAACTAGGCCTCCGGGGTTATCCGAAGCCGCAAAATGTAAAAAAAATGAAATGTACAGGGAATAAAATTAATGACTGCTAATTTCTCATTTAGAATATTGAGCAAATTTATATTTAGAGCTTCGTACTACGATCGCCATAAGTTTGAACATTGGTTTGCTTGATGTTATTTTGTTTCGAGCATGAGTTTGTATGTTTGGGAAGTATGTATAACTGATAAAGACATTGAATTATATCTTGGAAGTGAATGGTAGGAAAAGTCGGGGACGCCCTAGGAAGACATGGCACGATTAAGCGAAACAAATACTTATATATAGTAAAAAAGCGTGTGTGGTGCACGAAGAAGAGGTGTTAGGAGAATATATGACGTGGAAGAAAACGGTGGAATAAGTCGTGGACGCCCGCGAAAGACATGGCAATATCAAGTAAATCAAAAAAATATTGGTAAAATGAGGCGTATGTGGTGAGCGTAGAAAGAGGTGTAAAGAGGATTTATGACGTGGAAGAGAACGGTAGAAGAAGCCGAGGATACCCGAGGACATTGAACACTATTGTTTTATTTATTTTTTTTATTTCATTTAAATTAAAAATGTTATAGTTAAGTTCTACAAGTATTTTATTAATGTGACAGCTATTTCGGCTTACAAGGCTGTTTTAAATTTAAATTTAAAAATGTTATCGTTAAGTTCTACGAGTATTTTAGTTTTTTATTAATGTGACAGCTGTTTCGGCTTACAAGGCTGTTTTAAATTTAAAAATGTTATCGTTAAGTTCTACGAGTATTTTAGTTTTTTATTAATGTGACAGCTGTTTCGGCTTACAAATCTGTTTTCAAACTGTGGTTATACCACTTTGGGACGACTTATTTATATGAACTTATGACTTACTTATGTATATAAAAAAACTAAAATACGTGCAGAAATTATTAATAACATTTTAAAATTATATTTAAAAAAAGGATTTCTACGTATTAAACACAAAAACAATTAATAATATTTTGTTAAATAATTTACAAAGGAACAATGTATCTACATAATGCCTTCGTACACACACTAAATTGTTAAATATGAAGCTGCCTCTGCATAATTTTTATTATATTTAACCACCTCACTATTTTATTTATTTATTTAGTACTTAAAACATATTTCAAATATTATTATCAGTTGCCTAAAATTAACAAAAAAAGACTTGTAATAGTAAGGCCCCTAATGTATTACAATAGCCCTAATAATAGAGGTTTTCCCCCACTACCTCTTTTACCTATCTTCCCCTGAAATTACCATTAGGTGTTGAATTTGTCGTTACTCATAGTGGGAACTCATATATGAGTTTTTCTTTACATCTAGTACGTGCCCAATGCTTGTATGTCATTTTTTAATACATTTAACATACTCGTAGCACTTTTTTTTAAAAAGAAATAACATCAACAATGCTTTGAAATTAATCATTTTACCTGGAATTTAAACAAATTCATTGGTTTTTATTTTAATATTGAAATATTAATTATTTAAATAAATTTTATGTGTGAAACCGCATAAAACCCGGTGATATAAGTTATTTATTTATGATACTCTTCTATGGCAATAAGAATACACTTTTCACAATTTAAACAAATCTCTTTCGATTATTGGATTATATTGTACGTATAACGAAGATTTGTTGGAGTGTTCATTAAAGTAATTTTATATAAAATTGGCAACCAAATTTTATGAAAAAATATAAAAAAGAAAAAAATATTACAATAATGTTCTCATTTTCCCAAAAGGTCAGCTGTACGTATCAGGAGTTCAGAAGATGTGTCGCGCGGGCCGGGCGGTGTCATTCAGCTCGCGCCTCGACTGCTAAACTAATTTCCGCCGTGTCAATCGACACAATCACCTCTGCAGACGTGAGCCCTACAAAGGATGCGGCCGGCGAAACACCCGCTCGCTTAGATGTGCGCCTGGTACCAAGCTAGTATCTGCACTGGAAACTAAAAACAATGTTCGTCCTTTTAGAAACGGAACATTTTTTATGTGATCCTGGGAATTTAATTTAATTTAACGAGAGGAAACATTTTTACCAAATAATTTTTTGAAATGAATGAAATTGAAAGATGAAATGTTCTGTTGTCAGTAGCTAGCTAGGTCTTTGTGATAGTTTGTAATTTGATTAAATCTTGAAAAAGGGACCTTTGGATTTGATCTCATAACTTATATTTATAAAAGGTAACTAAAGTATAAATACACATTTAAAATATTCAAACGCATAAGCTCAGTAGGATGGCAAAAAAATAAATGAATATATTAATAAAATGATTAATTAGTAATAAAGTCAATTACATACTTCCAAACATAAATAAATGTAACGCGATAACATTTTCACGTCAAGTCATCCATACTCACCACCTGAACCTCGTTCCTCTTCAACGGGTAAAAAAAATCAGAGACCTTGGAGGTCATATTGAACTTCATTGGGCTTCATTCTACGTATCACAGAACCAATCAAAAAACCTTTTACACTTGAACTGCTAAGCAAGATCTCATCTCGAATCTGTCGTTTGGAATTCTCAATAACAAAATTATATTAACCGAATTTTGAAACACCTGTCGTATCGTTTTGAAAACCATCAGTGCAGCCCTATTACTCTTGAACGAAGAAGATAATTTTTTGACATACATTTTCTGATTATTACCATAATCATAATATGTATAAGAGTTCCATGACAATTGATCCACCGAATGTTACCACCCCGGCATAGTTATATACAATACGCAGTCGGTTTAGGAAAATACGGTATACTTAATTTCACAAAATCTAACTAAATGACCCCGAAGTATGTTAAATTGTAAACGAATTTAATAATTATATGTGATTTATTCTGTTGGCGAGCCAATAAACAAAAACAAAATAAGTAAATCGAAATACGCACAAAACTCTGTTCGGGCGTATCTGAAATCATACAATGCCCCAAGAGATATTGACATAAATCACTGAACCCTTAAAACGTTTAAAATCAAAATAACCATACACTGTACTTAAATTATTAAAACTGTTACTTATTTATTTTTACTGACTAGTTTTATTAATTTTTTGCATATGCTATGTAAAATCAAAACTTTTAATGTCTAATTGCTTCCTAATCCGTAACCACAAACAGAACAATATACTGTAAATGTATCGCCCTGGTATAAGACCACTATTCAGAATTGAAACATTTCTTGACGTATATGTATATGTGTGTGTGTGTGTGTGTGTGTGTGTGTTATTATACCCCTATGGTAGAGTTATGAGTTTCCAAGATCCTAAGCTGCGGAATCAAAGATCGCAGGTTTGAAGCTCGGATTTTTAAAATTTCAATATTATGATCATCGTAGGTTAGGTTAGGTTAGGTTAGATTGGGTTTAAGGAAATAAGAATTCGGAGGAGAAAATAAATTAATTTCGCAATAATAAATGGCGCAATGTTTATTTTAAAATGTGTTTTTTCAACGACTAAAACAAAAATGGCGAGTTTTCAAATATTTACCGAATATCCCTTTAACATTTTTACTGTGTCAAAAACATCGATGGCAAAAAGTTCGCATTATCTGAGAATATTTTTCCGATTTCGATGCAGTTCAAAGTTGAAGGTCAAAATTGTAATACAGGTTGTAAAAAGCGCGTTATAACATGTTTTAGTGCATATCATCCGATGAACGTCACCATTCCACCCGATTGCATCGTACATATCCATTTGGTTTCCTACTCGTGTGATTGCATTCGAGGTGGTAAGCCCCACAACAACCGTTACTGGTAATGTTTTCTCTGCTACCTCCGGGTACCAATGGGAGGGGGTGGTGGCCTTGCTTCCCCTTGAGGCTGTACAAGACTGGGTGTTGTGCACCCCTCCCCACCCCCTCCAGCCAGCCCCTACTGGCTCTCTCTCTACGGATATAAACAATACAAGCAGCCGGCTTAAAAGCTTCATAACTCGCTCAGTCAGTGCGCCATATAAATGACTTTTCTTATAATGGACCTACGTACTCCGAGAAAATGCTTCAATTATGTTGGTATTTTAAAAGATTTTTTCCCTTCACTGTATTTTTCGCTTTCGACATAAACCCGAAGAGATTTATCTTGCTGAATAAGGAAAATTTGGGCGATTATGTTGATTTTTATGCGATGATCACATAATAGTCTAATAATCAAGGCAAGTTGTTTTGATACAAGAAAAGAGTTAAGTTGGGAGAATCTGGCCGATTAGATTTAGTCATTCATACTTCATCATACCCTTGCTCTACACATTGCATGGTACAGTAGTCTTGTTTTATAAAATGTTTTCTGCTTCTCACCCGAACTTACCTACCAATTTAGCCTTCCTAATTTATTTAAAGAAGGACTCTATCCATCCATAGAGATATTCTATAGAGGCGCTATCCCGTACATAATTCTCCGAGATTCGTATTCAAATCATGCACGAACAGGCCTTCGGGAAAGTGAATTCTAACTGAAGCCACCGCGTCGAAAGACTCGGCCGTCAGACCGTCCTTTCCTTTTACTCAAGCCCATGGTTTCATCCATTTCCATCCTACTTTGATACGTCACACGCCAGCCAAGGTCGACGGTTGTTGTTGTTATACCAATAGAGAAATGGAGGTAGCAACCTACGATTCCGTTGAACCAATTTATTCGCTTAATGTCTCATCTATATATATATATCAATGTATCCATCCCATTTCCAGTTTAGTTGGGTTTTACACCAATATTCTAATTTCTTTGCTGCGTAGCTTGTCAATAAATTTTTTTGGAATTCCAATAATTTGGCAAATTCTTCCCTTGCATATAGTTAATTGTTACAACTTAACAATATTAATTTTACAGTCTACAAAAGGATTTAAGTCAAAATGATAAAAAAAGGCGTGCGAAATATTATTAAACTATTTTCAATTCTGATTTCTTCACAGCAGTCATCTTAAGCCTACACTGGGGCCAATTTCTACGAATTTACGTTTGAAATCAGTTAGATAGCAACAATGCTGCCTGCATTCACAACACGAAGTCTGTATTAGAAGTAATCCAATTCCATTCTAGAAATTGATACTATAATTTCGACATAATAAGTTGAGTGCTACAATATTTGAATTGAGGTTTCAATCAAACTGAGGGTAAAATGATACAATAATTTGCGTCACTGTGTCGTACATATTGAGGAATCGCTCATACAAAAAAAGTTTGATTTTATTTGAGATTTTCACGGCCAAAAGTATTATCGTGAATTATACGAGTAGACAATCATAACGCCATGTTTTGCTTCCTTATTTCCTAGCCAACATTACTGAATGACATAAAAACAGAAATGGAGTGAAAATATACTAAATACAAATAACGCGATTATCTATGGAGAGTATTTGATCGCCTCCAGTCTTCAGAGAGCCTTCAGGTGGGACTTCATCAAGGCAACCGTGGTAGTGATGATGTTATTCTTGGATTGGCGAAGACTACGCCATAAGCTTCCCATGCGGTGGCAGAAAAGTGCCCTGAAAGAATACTGTGAGGTTTAAAAAAGTTTATTAATAACGTTCAATTAATATCACATTTTATTACTCGAAATGTGTCTATCTGATTTGAAAACAGATTGCTCATTCATAACATTTCAATTTGGGAGGCGAGAATGGGTACCACCGCCCCGGGAACCTTTATTGGATAACCAACACCTCTGCCATAAGTCACCCCAAGTGGTTTGTTAAGTTTGGTGATTTTACAGGAGTGCCCGGGTTTCTGGGGTGAGGTTTGTCTAGGCCTTGGCGGCGGATGACTAGGACACACTGAACCCCAATTCCTACCCACCCCTTAAACCCTTTTCCGTCCCAGAACTCTCTCCCCCTTCCTTTCCTTAAAAAACCCTCCACACAGCATCCCCAAAGATGACATAGGCCCTAAGGGAAATTATTTTCCTTAGGGCATCCTGCGTGGAGATCATGTAAAAAAAATGTGTGGAAATCAATTTTCTGTTTTATGTCATATTATTAAATTGAACGTATTCTGTTTAACTGATAAACAAAATCACCTAACTTTCCTGATCACTAGACCAAAATTCCTACCACACTTCGTAGAGTTCTGATATTGCTTCGCAATGCTTCGACATCCTTTTTGATGTTTTTGTAACTGGGATTTATGGATTCGCGCCCCATATTATTGCTCCGAGTAGGTACATGCTGTAAGGACACACGCGCGTCGCACACAAACAGACTCGCTGTGTAAAACTTGTTACCTTATAGCGGTGTTAATTTATAATAAATAAACAATACATACACAACATATGTAACGTACGAAGTAATGCACCAATTTCTCTATACTGTTAACAAAGTAGCACTAAATCAGGTATTATTTATTTATATTCATAGTATCTGTTTATATATCTATCCATATTTATAGATATTGTTTTTATATTTTAGCACTAGTAGTTGAAGACATGAGCGCGGTGCATATTCGTATTGTCGTATTAAATAATATGTACTTAAAACATGTTTTAAATCAGTGAAAATAATCATGTTGCACATAATTTATTACACATTGTAGTTACAACGCTTAAAAAAAATCATATATATTATTGCATACATAAATTATATCCAATATTGTAAATTTGAATGTAGTTTCTCTTATAAGTGTACTATGTATTATAAGTTCACACTTCTAAACACATAACTTCATCTATATTGTAAATTATATTGTGATTCCTCCATCTTGTTATTAGGTTTTTATCACTTTTCATTACTACTAACTTACCTACTTATACTTATCTCATACTCTGTAAATCCAAATATATTAAATGTTAATTAATTGGGGGTTAACCAGGTTAATTCGGTAAATCCGAATACAATATATGCTACCAGGTTACTTTTTCTATATAAATTGTCACAAAAATTTCTATATTCATTATACAACTTAGTTTCAGAGAAAATAGATTTTTTTTTGTTAGGTAATTACATATACATTTCCCACCTGTCAATTTGTCTGTCCTGGAACGGTAAACTTTCCTAGTTGGACAGGCAATACTTCCTAATATGTATTTTGTACTTTATTTTGTATCTATCTATAATAAATAAATAAAAATAAAATAAACAAATTTATGAAAAGTTATTAGTAATAGCCGTCAATCCACCTGTGAAAAATGTTTTGAGAGCAGCCACCCCCTGACCATTTCCCCTTTTCATCCCGATCCCCTTTTCTTTCCCTCCCCGAAGGTGGTTACTTAACCGGCGCCGGTAACAATGGGCCGCGTACCTTGTGCAAGGAAAAGCGCTATTAACATCGAGTGCTTAGCGGAATGCATCTCAAACTGTTCCCCTTCAAAAAGTAAAACCAAATGGTGATTAATTAAAAACAAAAATTGTAAATAAACTGTTTTATCATTAAAAAATACTGATTGCACTTATAACAATTGACGCACCTCGAGGTTTCTTGAAATCTGGCACTATTTTTTGTATGGCTCCAAAAATTCTATCGACACAAATCTACATACCTTTCCTTATATAATTCTATATAACCTTCCCGAGCTGGCGACAATGACAATTTACTGACTGGTGAAAAATAAAAATAACTATTTAATAACAATATGTCAGTCTACTACTGTTATGTTCTAGCAATGGTCTAAAGTCTGAAGTGATATCTTGGTGCATTCAACATCCACTATTAAAGATGTATATTGTCTATTATATTGATCATTGCTTACAATGATCTAATGTGATCTCTTGGTGCATTCAAAATCATTTGTTAATGAAGTCTATTATTTATTGTCCTTGCTCTCTCAGTTCTTAAGTATATCGACCAGGAAATCTCTTGTTTTCTCAAGTGTTTGCGTAATGATAACCGTTAGAGGTGTCCCTCAGGCCGTGAAATCGACAAAGTAGAAGGATTTATCATCACAATAGAATGACGTTTGGTGAGCCAGAACCTGCCTAATTTCATATTATTTTCCAGTATATTTTGTGTCCGCATCAAAGTCCACAAAACAAATGTAAATGCAGGCCACTCTTTGAATCGCAGTAAATCTAAATAAAATTATTTATTTGCGTTTACGTGTTCTTTTATTATTTTTTCAATTCTTCTACAGTCTCCTTTCGTTTCCCTATCCACAAGCTCCTGAACTGTTTTTTGGTGTCTATTTTAAGGCTCGAACTAATTGATATTCTATAACACGGTAACTTCATGCTTCGTGTCGTCCTATAGAAGTTCTACTGTGGATTGTGGCTCCATACTAAGTACTAAACTGAAGAGTTTGCTGATGCGGCGACAGCCGACTAACTGTGAAACTCTTGTTTACCTCTTATAGCTGTGAAGGTTCTCCTCAGTTGAATATTAGTATTTTTTTAAATGTTGCGCATTTACCAGTAAATTTGATAAGCCCCTTAAGGAACAAGCTTTCAAAAGCTTTTTAAAGGTAACTTGAAAGAAAATATTTTTATATCGGTGTTGTTAATATATAGCCAAAAATTTGATAAAAATGCACCGATTATAAACACAAATATAACGCTAGACAGGAAATGATACCAGCCAAGTGATCAATTATTTTTGAAACATAAAAAACCCTTTACAACACCCGAGTGCTGCAATACGTACAATCTTGGTAAAGTTGTTCGTTGAGTCAAAAGGCGTACCTACTAACATTTTAAATATTATTATACTTACTGCCGCAATTTAGTGGGTGACTAATTGTTTTGCTAAAGGCACTCAATATTTTTATAAAAAGAAGACATCGTATAAAACAAACAAGACTTTAGGGAAAAGTTAATAAATAAGGGAAATAATAAAAAAATATTAAATATTTTGCATCATATATCCATCGATCTAAAAATTGTGGTTTGTCTGATTTTCGTCCTCTTTATAAACCTCATTGTCAGAACTTCAAGGTTTTCCTTTTTCGTGCTCCGATTTGGTTCTATTTCAGGACATCTTAAAAATCAAAGTTTTGAAAATTATTTTAACTGTTAAAACTAACAACAATAAAAAAAATACTGATTTATAAATTAGAAGGTCATTATTGAAAAAAAGACAAAGGGACTGGAGTTTCTTACTCGTATTCCCGTGAAAGTAACTTTTCTTAAAATAATTCAATATCTACGTCATCAGTGTGTAAATATCGATCGTCTAGCATTTGTGTGTAAAAGAATACACTATATCTGGAACAATACTTAGATTACTCATAAACACCACCAAATCAATTATAATGCAGAAAAACTTGTAGTGAAATAAACAAAATTTATATTCATGGGTTACTATTAGGAAATTTCATTTTTTCGTATAATCTACTGGACCGTTAGGTCTTCGGTATTATTTTATAGCATACGTAATATGTCAAAAGCAGAGACACGTGTAATTAATATTTGATCTGTGACGAGCATTGGAATATTACTTTTCTCATTTTCCTAAAACTTAGTATTTGAAGATGTCTGACTGATCAACAAAACAATCAATATTTAAAACTTTTATTCAACCTAAGTTTTTCCAACAAGAGGAATATATTTTTTCGAGTATTTCCTAAATATTATCAGTCATTCCTTCTTACATTTTTCCATAGAAGATTTAAGGCAGTATGTCGAACTTATTTAGTTGGACATTTCGCATATATATTCAATGAGATGAGATATGCTTATCGTTAAATTTATCAATTCTTCAATCGCAACATTGCAAGAACAACCATCAATCCGTCGTCGGTCCAATCGGTGCCTAAACAGTATTAACTTATCCGCTCTGCATCGGAGCAATGTACTTGAGAATATTGTACATTCGTACCTCCCGCCACCCTGTACAGATTACACCCGTTCAGATTGTACCCTGTAGAGATGTACTCTGTTCAGATCGTACCCACCTGCACTCTGTGAAGGCCTTGAAAACAATCGGAACCCCTTCCTTTTACGGAGATTGTTGCGGCGCACCTCCCCTTTCAAAGGTAGGTACTACGGGAAGTGGAGGTACTTCATTTATACGCTTTCAATTCTTGGAATATTATGAGGTCTGTTAATTAATTTCCGAGGTCATGAATTTTATTCTAATAATTGTTAGTTTCCAGAAGTTGGGGATGGTTTTGATTTTCCATTTTCAGGATTTTGGAAAAATTATTCATTAAGAAAAATTATAAACCCTCCTAATAAATTATTTTTATTAAATGATCATTTTGTTTCTCCGTTTTAACTACTTTTCACATCGCTCTAGAAATTTTAAGAAATCATTTATTTTTTATATTCTAACGCCATCGTAACCTTTGAAAAAAAAATCTTGTTATTGCTTCGAAAATATTTCAAAATTTAATTGAATAATGAATGTTATAATTATTTTTGGTATACAAATCAATACAGTATTTTTAAAAAGTAGTATCTTTTACGGATGCGACTTACCCGTTTCATTCCTGTACATATCAATGCTGATGTTTCCAACTCATCATCATCAACTAATTACTATTATATTATAACTACTGGTGTTGCAATGCCATATTAAAATAAATAAAATGTTACTCCTTGCATGTCCTTTTCCGTGCGTTCCCCTCCAGCGTTCCACTTCCACCTTCCCCGCCACCGCTCTCCCGCTCCCACGTCCCGCCAACCCCCCTGGCACTTCATTTCTTGACTCCTCTCCCGCCCGGCCCGTAGCCGAAACTTTTTTCTAATACTAACATTTTTAAACTCGTGATATCTTTCTAATTAAATATCCGAATTGAAAAATTCAAAAAGGTAAATAAAGGTATTAAAGTTGTCTTGAATGTGAAGTAATTTATTTTGATAAGGATTAAAACCAAGATACAAATAAAGAGCCTTTTCAAGCGGCGACATTTTAATTAATTTTATAAAATAAAAGAATACTTATTGTGGCATAACCATAATAGTTAGACATATTCTGTTACAACTTTTTTTGTAAATAATGATGTGTTCTACAAAGTCGTATTACGTTATTTTATTCTATCATCAATAGTTTTCGCAGCGCACGCGATGTAAAGAATATTTTAGGTAATTTTTTACACCTTGGGTTACATTATTGAAGTTTTAAGTTTTAAGTAAGGATGCATATTTTTTTTGAAAGAATAATATAGCCTTTGTTACCCAAAGATAGTGTAGCTTTCCAAAACGAAAGAATTTTTCTAATCGATTCAGTAGTTTCGGAGCCTATTCAATGCAAACAAACAAACAAACAAATCTTACCTCTTTATATAGGGTAGTAGATATAGCCTATGTCACCCAGGGATAGTGTAGCTTCCCAACAGTGAAAGAATATTTTAAATCGGTTCTGTAGTTTCGGAGCCTATTCAATGCAAACAAACAAACAATCAAATCTTTCTTCTTTATTATAGTGTATATTAGATAATGGAATTCCCACAGTTAGTGAACAATAAGTTCAATTTGCTAGGTGGGTATGGGTACCGCCGCTCCGGGAACTATGTATTGGATACACAACACCCCTGTTATAAGTGGGTCGCTACGACGGTTTGGTGACTTAGCAGGGGTTCCTGGGCTCATGGGTGGGGTTTGTCTAGCTTTGCGGCGAAAGCGTTTTCCCACCTACTGCGTGGACGGATCAGGAGAAATTGGCTGAGGGAGACCTCTCCAGCCGGACTCTTACCTTATCGCCCTGCACGCAGTGGGAGGGATAGATTCATATGTCCCTCAATCCTGGATACATATTCTATCACAGAACAATTTCCATATACCATTATCCATCACAGAACTTCCTTTCCCCAAAGAGACCCTCCACACAACAACCCCAAAGATGACATAGGCTCTGTTGGATTTTCTTTTCCTCAGGGCCTCCCTGTGTGAAGCTAATGTAAAAAAAATAATGTAATCTTTTATTGACGACGAAACTCAAATTGCATTTTATAAAAATGTACAAATGATTCGGAATTAATAAGTGAAATAAAAAAATAAATACATTCAAACATCATACTTCGAATAAACCGGAAAGCGGCGTAGAAAACACTCAGTTTTTTACAAGAAATATAAGCCGCGAGGAGTGATATGGGACATGAACGGTGGGACAAAAAGCTCTCATGCACCGTTTGATGCTTAAGCTTTTGATAGAGAGTAATATAAAATACTGTGTCTAGGCACGTCTACTGTTCGGAGCTTTCTTTCCGGGGAGAACAAATTATTAAGGATGTGTAAAAATGGTTAAACGATGAAATTACACAAGCTGGAATTTTCCAATATACCAGATTACGCTTCAATATTACACTACCAGAATAACGGATTAAAAAATGGATGAAATTACACTTGGAGAGAATTACACTAACCTTAATTGCATCTACTTGACTTACGACAAAAAACCTAACCTAAACTAAATTTAGATATTTTTGTTTTTTTAAATATGAAATTTATTTAGTAAATTGTATTTTTTTTTCAAATAAAAAATGTATTATTTGAAAGTTCGCGGGTTCTAATCAAAAGAAATTTTTATTTGATTAATTTGTGTCATTTTACAATTCACTCATTTAAAAATAATGCCTAATGCGGCAGATTCCACAGTGTAAGATACATTCAGTATTGCCCTGGTGTAAAACCACCATTCAGAATTGAAATATTGCTTGAAATGGCCGTGTTTCATGACCAGATCTAAATAGCCAGAAAATAACCATATTTAATTGATGAAACTGACAGTAAGTAAATGGGTGACACTAACAGTAGCACTTTTATTGGTAAGTTCGTCCTTCCTCGATATGTTTACTAATGACTATTTTCAATACAACCGGTAACTTCATAGTTATATTGCGTCTTCCACGTTTACATAAACCAAGTTTTCTTTCCGCGAGTTTACGGTTTACATTTATGGGGGGCTAAAATGTTTCCAGAGTTTATAAAAAGAGGTGATAAAATCGTGATATTTTGGTCTAACGTCAATTAATTTTTAGAAACCGAGTTCTAATTTGAACCAATGTTTGGGGAAGAGCACCAAACTCAGCTGTACGTTGTATGGAAAGCGCAAAGAAAACCACATTAAAGGAAATACTTAAAAACATAGAATGACTGACACAGACCAATTATTATTTAATATATTCGACGTTCTACATATACGCCAATTATTCATAAAGAAACAACTAAACTGCTTGACCGAAAAAACAAACTTCAACTTACAAACACTATCATCAATAAATAGACCAGTTAGATAAGCCTAAAAAAATCACTTAAAACTGCGACAGTAAACACAAGCTTTGGACAAAGACACCACAAATAATACAAACATCATTCTATAGAACCTTACAGATTACTTATGACAGAATTAAATTTTATTTTATTTCATCTAAATTTTATTTTATTTTAACAAAATTTTTTAATTAATATTTTATTGAATTTTATTAAAATGTAAAATGGAAGCCTCAGCACGGATAAAGGATCAAGTGAGGCCTAAAGAATTGAATAATGTTTTAAAATATGTAGTTATTGTATCAAACAAATAATAATTTGATTTCCTTTCCCCAAGAAACAAAAATAGTGCGTATATGCAAACGGTAAAATTATGTTCTATTTTAATTTATCCTCTTCGTGGAAAATATTCTAGTGAGGATTTCATTGTTCGAAATTTGTCAAAAAAAGAAAGTCTTCAAAATCAATCAGAAAATCTTTTTTTTTTTTTTTTCAATTATTTCTGGCTTTCACCTTTCAAGGGTGTTCTAGGCCATCATTCAAAATTAAATAGAAAGGAAAGGTGAATTTATATATCAATTTTATTTAAATGAGCAAATTTAAGAATTATATGAAATATTGGAGTAGAGTTGAGACTTAGAAGAGATGAGATATTGAATGGAGGGGAGGCAATTTTAGATAACGATTCATTGAAAAGAGGATATTTATTTAGAGAGGGACAACCAAAAAATATGTGATCTAAAGTTCCCACATCTAGACCACAGAACGTACAATCTGGGGATTCAAGGACGTGAATTTTAAAAAGGTGAGAAGGAACGGAACAATGTCCGATTCTCATTCGAATAAGGGAGGAAATTTCTTTTTTGGAAAAATGGGGGAATTTTTGAAACCATGGTTTTGAGGGGATAATCCTTTGTATTGATGCGTAGCAGGCACCCTTGTATTGACTAGCAATATTCCAATACTCTGTCCAAGCATTGCGGGATCTATCTTTGAGGATGGAAAAAATATCAGATAGGGGAAAATGGTTTTCGAGGGTAACGATAGGGTTAGACGCTCCTTGTTTTGCCAAGGAATCAGCAATATCTTTACCCACTATGCCAACATATCCAGGAATCCAAATCAGAGTTACAGTTTTTCCAGAGCTTTGAATGGAGGATATCAGTACTCGAATAAGACATACAAAGTGATCATCAGGATGAAGAAAAGGACTGGATTTAATAGATTATAATAAAACAAATAAAAAACTTTATTCCACTTAATTTTATTTGACCGTAACCGGTTTCAGCTCGTCAGAGCCATCTTCAGACTGGTACAAATAATTCTTAGCCTACGGTTTTTATACATAACATATGGGGGAGGGGGAGAGGGGTAGTCTACAAGGATTTTAATGAATTATTTTTGTTACTGAGTCGTTTTAGACTGTCGAATTTCTAAGTATTTTGGTAATTCCAGTGGGCTAATTACTTTGGGTTTGTAGCTCACTTCAATATCTATTGATTAGGGAAAAACCTTACAAGTAATTTGAATTATTAATGGACTAATTTTATTGTCAAATCGTTATTATACATATCTATGATCAATGGGATTTTTTAATTGCTTTTTGAAGGGATGCATGTTTACATTGGAGTGGGAATGGTCAAACCTAAATACATATTTTAATTTCAAAATTATTATGAAAATTATACCGGATAAAAACCTGGTGTTTCAGTAAATGATTCTAGTAGCTTATTAATTACAAAGTTACTTTTTGAGGGGATGCATGTTTACATTAGATTAGGAATGGTTTAAACTAAATACATATTTTAAATTTCGAAATTATTATAAAAATTACAATGGATACAAAAGCGGAGACTTAGCAAATGATTCTAATTGTTTATTCATTACAAAGTTAGGGTCTATTTTTTTAGTTAAGCGAGTAATTTCTAAAGATTCTAGTCTATCTAGTTTATGACCTTTATTGCAAGTATGAAGAACTTTAACATCTCTGTCTTTATCAAACGAGTGTGATGTAAAAGTTCTTCATACTTGCAATAAAGGTCATAAACTAGATAGACTAGAATCTTTAGAAATTACTCGCTTAACTAAAAAAAATAGACCCTAACTTTGTAATGAATAAACAATTAGAATCATTTGCTAAGTCTCCGCTTTTGTATCCATTGTAATTTTTATAATAATTTCGAAATTTAAAATATGTATTTAGTTTAAACCATTCCTAATCTAATGTAAACATGCATCCCTTCAAAAAGTAACTTTGTAATTAATAAGCTATTAGAATCATTTACTGAAACACCAGGTTTTTATCCGGTATAATTTTCATAATAATTTTGAAATTAAAATATGTATTTAGGTTTGACCATTCCCACTCCAATGTAAACATGCATCCCTTCAAAAAGCAATTAAAAAATCCCATTGATCATAGATATGTATAATAACGATTTGACAATAAAATTAGTCCATTAATAATTCAAATTACTGGTAAGGTTTTTCCCTAATCAATAGATATTGAAGTGAGCTACAAACCCAAAGTAATTAGCTCACTGGAATTACCAAAATACTTAGAAATTCGACAGTCTAAAACGACTCAGTAACAAAAATAATTCATTAAAATCCTTGTAGACTACCCCTCTCCCCCTCCCCCATATGTTATGTATAAAAACCGTAGGCTAAGAATTATTTGTACCAGTCTGAAGATGGCTCTGACGAGCTGAAACCGGTTACGGTCAAATAAAATTAAGTGGAATAAAGTTTTTTATTTGTTTTATTATAATCTATTATAATGGACTTCCACCACGAATTAACAGTTTCAAAAATAGAAATATTAAAAAGTGCAAACACAGCGACACTGAAGAGACTCTACAAAAAACTCATTCTTAAACGACGGATGGCTTCACAACATTTGTGGTTCAATCGGGAGTGTAAGAAACGGGACCTTATACCCAACTATATCAACATCAAGACGAACACGGACAGCAGAGCAGCTACACTAGCAGTTACCGCAGCCCGCAGAACATGGACCACACAGGAGATGAAGAAATGGTACAACATTCGAGATAACGTAAATAACTATTTATTTTATGTACACACTTCACTCACATCACAACTACACCCCGTAGAATTTGATTGTCTTTTTAATGACACTACCCTTATGGTTAACAACAAAATACATATAACTTACCAAAAACAACTTAAAAAACTAACACACTGGACACAAAAACAATTAAAATCAACGCCAAGGGAAAAAACTGTCAGTTCACCCATACCATCCTTTTACGATAAAGTAGTAAACAACACTAATGTAGAATTTAACGATACAGAAATAACAATGCTTGATAAAGGTTTAAAATACTGTCCAAACTTACCACTCCAATTAAAAGATCTCGAGAACCTCGCGATAGATACTGATATTGCAACGTCAGATTACGGTAAAAAATACCTATGCACTAAAATAATTAAAAACGCAACGACTGAGGGGAAATTTTCTAGCGAAGCACATACCGTAAAATCAATAAAAAATAAAATCAAACAAAACAATCTGATTATCTCTAAAGCAGATAAAGGAAATAGTACAGTTATCTTAAATAAATCCGATTATTTAGAAAAAGTCCAAGATGTGCTGGACACCAGTAATGTAACCTTATTGAAAAAGGACCCCACCCCTACATTTGCAGCAGACGTAAACACAATCTTAAATTCGTGCCAAACCTTGATTAAAAATAAATACCATAAAAATAGCCTTTCTGTTATGAACCCCCAATGTCCACGTCTATATGGACAGCCAAAAGTACATAAAAATAATATGCCAGTACGACCAGTAGTGTCATATAACTCAGCTCCTGCCTATAAATTAGCAAAATTTGGAAATAATATCATAAAAAATACTCTTAATTTTAAACCTAAATACGGAATAATAAATTCCCTACAACTTATAGACCTCATTAAAGACATCACAGTACCTAATAATGCTACCCTAGTTTCATTTGATGTTGTTAGTTTGTTCTCAAATATACCAACAAACGAATTAAAAATAATTATTAATAATTACATGGAAAAAATAAACATTAATTTAATTAAACGTAAAGAAATAACAAGAGTACTAAATACATGCATAGAACAAAATTTCTTTAGATTCAATAATAACTATTACATCCAATCTAGTGGGTTAGCTATGGGCAGCCCGATTTCGCCGGTGTTAGCTGAGTTCTTCATGGATTATATCGAAGAATCCATCGAAAAATTAAAATCGTTCAAAAAAGTTGCCTTCTATCGGAGATATGTAGATGACGTTCTAATCATCTGGACAGGCACAAACAGACAATTAGATATTTTTCTAAAAGAAATTAATAAAATTAACAAATCGATCCAGTTTACAATGGAAATGGGGGGAAATAAGATTAACTTTCTCGACATAGGTATTGAAATCATTAATAAAAAATTAGAATTTTCAATCTATAGAAAACCAACATATAGTGATAATATCATACACAATACATCTAGACACCATATTTCACATAAATTATCAGTATTCTATTCACTCATTCACAGACTTTTACATGTGCCTTTGAATTATATAAATTATAATAATGAATTAAATATAATAAAAACCATAGCAAAGAACAATGGATACAAAAGCGAAACTATTGATAACTTATTAAAGAAAAAGGACAAAAAACTTACATTAACAATTATTTCACAAGGTCTTAAAAATGAAAAAGATATCACTAAACAATGGGTTAAAATCCCTTATATTGGCGAAATATCAACAAAAATATCCAGATTAACTAATAATGATAAATGCAAAACAGCTTTTTATAATGTGAATTCTCTAGGGAGAATTTTAATCAATAATAAAGATAAGAGAGAAAAACTTGAAAACTCAGGCGTTTACCAAGTAAACTGCGCTGACTGCCCATCGTATTACGTTGGTCAAACAGGGAGATCATTCAAAACCCGAATTAAAGAACACTTTACTAACTGGGTGAATGACAAAGGAGAATTGTCGAATGTAGCATCACATTTATTAGAAAATAAACACTCGTTTGATAAAGACAGAGATGTTAAAGTTCTTCATACTTGCAATAAAGGTCATAAACTAGATAGACTAGAATCTTTAGAAATTACTCGCTTAACTAAAAAAATAGACCCTAACTTTGTAATGAATAAACAATTAGAATCATTTGCTAAGTCTCCGCTTTTGTATCCATTGTAATTTTTATAATAATTTCGAAATTTAAAATATGTATTTAGTTTAAACCATTCCTAATCTAATGTAAACATGCATCCCTTCAAAAAGTAACTTTGTAATTAATAAGCTATTAGAATCATTTACTGAAACACCAGGTTTTTATCCGGTATAATTTTCATAATAATTTTGAAATTAAAATATGTATTTAGGTTTGACCATTCCCACTCCAATGTAAACATGCATCCCTTCAAAAAGCAATTAAAAAATCCCATTGATCATAGATATGTATAATAACGATTTGACAATAAAATTAGTCCATTAATAATTCAAATTACTTGTAAGGTTTTTCCCTAATCAATAGATATTGAAGTGAGCTACAAACCCAAAGTAATTAGCCCACTGGAATTACCAAAATACTTAGAAATTCGACAGTCTAAAACGACTCAGTAACAAAAATAATTCATTAAAATCCTTGTAGACTACCCCTCTCCCCCTCCCCCATATGTTATGTATAAAAACCGTAGGCTAAGAATTATTTGTACCAGTCTGAAGATGGCTCTGACGAGCTGAAACCGGTTACGGTCAAATAAAATTAAGTGGAATAAAGTTTTTTATTTGTTTTATTATAATCTATTATAATGGACTTCCACCACGAATTAACAGTTTCAAAAATAGAAATATTAAAGACTGGATTTAAGTTTTTGGAGGGAACTGAGTGAGTCAGAGAGAACAAGAGAATGTTCAAAATTATTTTTTATTATATATTTAAGAGATTCAATTATTGCAATGCACTCAGCAGAAAATATTGAAAATTGGTTTGTAATTGAATAAAATATTCTGTCATTAGAATTATTGTGGTAAACGTTGATACCTATACCACAGTTAGGAGAGTCCGGAGATTTGGAGCCATCAGTAAATAAAAGAGAAGAGTTGGGCTATTTAGATGAAATAATGTCATTGAACATATTATTGACAGTACGGGCTGGGAGATTGGAATGACTTTTAAGGATGCCGATCCCTTCTAAAATCGTTGGGGATAAGGTGACGTGACTATATTTTAATTTGAACAAAGGAAGAAGATCATTTTTGATAATTTGAAGCTCTGAGAGAGAGCGAAAATTTTTACAGATGGCAGGAAGAGGTTTAGTTCGAGCTCTGATTGTAGATGATTGTGTTGAGTCGTTGAACAACGACCCCCTGGGAATAACTAGAATTTAAAAATTTAAGAACAAATTTGTCAGCAAATAGTTGACGCTTTAAATAAAGTGGGGGATCAGAACATTCCACTTGTAGGGAATTGATGGGCGAGGATTGCATCGCTCCGGTTATAATTCGCAGTGACTTAGACTGAACCTTGTCCAACTTACTGAGTGCATTTTTGGATGCAGTACTAAAAAGTGGGCAGGCATAGTCGAGATGGCTTCGAATAAGCGCATTGTAAAGCAACTTAATGCAAGAAGGATGGGCACCCCACCAAACGCCAGTCAATGATCTGATGATATTTAAATTTTTTTCACATTTGGTAACTATATTATGAATATGGGAAGACCATTTAAGTTTCCTATCGAATGTTACTCCCAAAAATTTAACTTCAGAGGCGTTGGGGATTGGAGAGTTTTTAAATAAAATTGGAAAAGGGGGATTTTTATGACGGTTTGAGAAGGTGACACACTGACTCTTTTGGACTGAAAGTTCGAGACCATTTAAAGTGAGCCATGTACAAAGGGCATCCATGGCTTTATTAAGATATTTGACGGCGAGTGGGACGATTTTGGATGATAAGAAGTAACCTCTGTCATCTGCAAATTCAATAACTTTTACTTGAGGGGGAATAGCGATATGCATATCGTACGTGTATATATTATACAGTAAAGGGGATAATACATCGCCTTGGGGTAAACCCTTCCAAATTGATCTACTCTGAGGAGTGACATCTGGTAGCTCAATAAAAATTTTTCTATCGAGAAATAGATTAATAATTGATTGGACAAACATGGGGGGTAGGCCAAGGCCTAAAAGTTTTTTTTTAAGGATTGGGATGGAAACATTGTCAAAGGCGCCTTATATGTCTATAAAGACTGCAAGACATACTTCCTTATTAGAAATGGATAGATTAATATCAGTGCTGATGATGGCAAGATTATCTTGCGTAGATTTTTTTTTCCTAAATCCAAATTGAGATGGAGAGAGAAGCTGATTACTCTCGACAAAAAATTCTAGCCGATTTTTAATTAATTTTTCATAAATTTTACTAAGGGTGGATGAAAGAGCAATTGGCCAGTAGTTGGATCCAGAATTGGGTGATTTGTTTGATTTTAGGATTGAGATGATTATTTGAGAACTCCAGTCATCAGGCATTATGCCAGTCTGGAAGATTTTATTTAAGATGCTTAAGAAGTAGTTTAGAACATTATCATTACTATTTTTGATAATGCTATAAGGAATACCATCTCTGCCTGGAGATGAATCCTTGACTGTTGATAAACAATTTTTTAATTCAATTAAAGTGAATAGATAGTCTAGCCAATGATCAGACATAGGAGTGTTGTGGATGGGAGTTATTTCATCTAAGTTAGGCACAGAAGGGGGGGGCAATTTTGTCCAAGAACTCATCTATCCATTTAGAATGAGATGCTCGAGGAGATGTTGAACTCAAGGAGGATCGAAATCTTCTAATCATAGACCAAACTTCCGAAATTGGAGTATTCGGAGATACTGAACTGCAGAAGTTGTACCACCCGGATCTTTTTTTTGACCTCAATACCCTTTTGGCATTGGCTTCGGCATTTTTGTATATAAGATAATTTTCCATAGTCATATTGTGACGATAGGAAAGAGATTAAGCTTTCCGAATTCTCACTACCTTGGAACATTCCTCATCCCACCAGGGAGCCGGAGGGAGTTTTTTTTAATAGATTTGGTTTTAGGGGGAGGATTTGATTTATTTATTGCAGTTATGAGCATTGATTTGAAGTTATCGTAGTCATCTTTGACAGATAATATATTGGTAGAGGGTAAATTTTGTATAAATTTATCCATAAGCGAGTTAAATTCGTCCCATTTGGTGTGTTTTGTTTTAATCTTCGTAGAAATATGGGACTTGTCTGAATGGAAAGAAGTTTGATAAGTGATGGTGATTTGGAAATGATCACTGAAACAAGGATCAGGGGACACCACCCACGAGGAGGGAGGTGCCAGATTTGTAGAACATATGGAGAGATCCACTGCACTGGGGTTTGTGTTGGGGCGAGAGATTCTCGTAGGAAATCCGTCGTTCAAAAGGAAAAGGTTGGATTCATCTAAAAAATCCATCACACTTCGACCGTCTCGATCAGAGAAAGCAGAACCCCAGACGGGGGAATGGGCATTAAAATCGCCCAATAAAAAGAAAAGGGGGCTTAGTTGATGGACAATTTGCAACCAAGCTTGCTTATTGAAGTGCGATGTTGGGGGAATATAGATAGAAACAAAAGATGTGTCCTTTATTTTAGCTGCAACCATTTGAAAGTCAGCATTGGGGGGTTTGATATTATTTATTGGGAAAAACGGTAGGGATTTTTTAATAAAAAGGGCAGCACCACCGCCCGTACCTTCCGGGAGATCATTGCGAAGACAGGAATACCCTCCCACATTAAAGTGGGTGGATGGAGTAAACCATGTCTCCGAGACAGCAGCCACAGAAACAAGGCTTGAATTTAAGGTTAAGAAGATTCAATTTGTTAGAAAAAGCACTGCGGCTATTCCACTGAAGTATTCTGACATCTTGTAGAGCCATTTTGAATAAATGATTTTAAAGTGGAAATAATAGAAGCAGCGTTGGACGGTAAATTAGTTTGAGAAGAAATTAGGTAGGTAAATTAAAAGCATAATTAGAGTTTGTATAAATGAAGAATTATCTTGGGAGAATTGTTCAGAAAGCTATTGGCAGTTTGTTGAGGACGAATTATAATTGTTTGCACACCCATTTGTGGCATTTGAAAGAGGATAACCATTGGGATTTAAGAGAAGCTAGTTGTGTTGTTGCCGATCATATCCAGGAGCCGGTTTAGAGATAGGATTTTTGTATGTGAATTTAGTAGAGCGAGAAGATGATGAGGAGAAGGGGAGAGGGTTGGATGGAGAGTTACTGGATAAAACCCCGGCAAATGATTTTTTGACAGGTGGGAATAGTTTAGAAGCCTGCAGAAAAGACAAGTTCTCAGAGGCCATGGAAATTTTAATATTTTTTTGGCGAGATTGTTCAGGGCAAGAAGAGTGAATGGCGGAATGAGCGCCTGAGCAGTTAAAACATTTAGGTGACGAGAGAGAAGTACATTGATCAGCCGTGTGGTTTTCTCCACATTTGAAACATCTGGGAGGGGATCTGCACGCAGCTTTGGTATGACCAAAACGGCAGCAATTGTAGCATTGGGTGGTGGGGTAGCGTATTCCCAAACCCTAACGCGTTTCAGTCGCTCTACCGACTGAAACGCGTTAGGGATTGGAATGCATAAATCACCTTCCAAACACTACCGCGTTTCAGTCGCCTTCGCGCTCTGTTGCTCTCTGTTTCTGTGAGGGTGACGAACGTAATTATAGAAGGGTAAGCAGAGAGGATGGACCGCGTTTTTTTTTACTTACAAAATCTATTTTCTACATTGAAAATATTTATTTTTCAAGTCAATAAAAACCGCGTTTTTTTAACTTAAAAAATATATATAGTCACATTTACTTACAAGCCTATACCTACTGGTTCAGTTACCCAACCCAACATACCAAAATACCATCAGATAGTTTCACCGCAGGGGTAGGCAGAGAGGATGGACCGCAAAACAACTCAGTCACATTGCTTGGTTCAATCACATTCATACATACAAGATTAGGTACCTATATCTAATATTTTAGTTTTGACAACGGACTAATGTCTATTCTATTAGAGTAAAAGAAGTGACCGAAAACGCATTGATTTTTGTTGTATCTTTCAATCTCCTTAATAAAATCTATTTTATTGATATTGGAAGATACATTATTACTCCAATATGGCTTCTTATGTTTAGCAATATTTCCCATTATGTAGGTACGTGAGATTTATGAAATACATAATTAAGTACCTACCTAAGTAATTAATATTATTTTAAAAAAAAACTACGCTAAACAAAGAACAGTTACTATGTTCTAATCTTTTATTTTATTTTTTTATATTATTTACAGAACATGTTGCATATATGTTAATACTCGTCCTAATTTGACTGTCCTAAAACAATAATCTTCCTAGTTGGGCAGTCAACACATTTCTTAAATAATGTATATAAATGTATAATTTTTTACTACTATATGTATATATATATAAAAAAATATAGCTTGCATTTTATTCCCGAAAGGTTATATACCCATTGTGGGATCTTTAATAGTACAGTGACAGTACGTGTAGACGATGAAGACATGTAATTAAAACTAGCAATAAATATTTCGTCATTTACTGCCTGCTCCTTGCTTCAGTGACATTCATTCACTGTCACATTTACTTACAAGCCTGTTTCAGTTACCCCAACATACCATAATACCATCAGATAGTTTCACCGCAGTGGTAGGCAGAGAGGATGGACCGCCAAATAACTCGGTCACATTGCTTGGTTCAATCACATTCATACATATACAAGATTAGTTTTGACAACGGACTAATGTCTATTCTATTAGAGTAAAAGAAGTGACTGAAAACGCACGGATTTTTTTTAATCTTTCAATCTCCTTAATAAAATCTATTTTATTGATATTGGAATCTTCCTAGTTGGGCAGTCAACACATTTCTTAAATAATGTATATAAATGTATAATTTTTTACTACTATATGTATATATATAAAAAAAATATAGCTTGCATTTTATTCCCGAAAGGTTATATACCCATTGTGGGATCAATAATAGTACAGTGACAGTACGTGTAGACGATGAAGACATGTAATTAAAACTAGCAATAAATATTTCGTCATTTACTGCCTGCTCCTTGCTTCAGTGACATTCATTCACTGTCACATCTACTTACAAGCCTATTTCAGTTACCCCAACATACCATAATACCATCAGATAGTTTCACCGCAGGGGTAGGCAGAGAGGATGGACCGCCAAACATTCGGTCACATTGCTTGGTTCAATCACATTCATACATACAAGATTAGGCACCTATACCTAATATTTTAGTTATATGACTGAAATGTATGTATGTTTTTAAATGCTTACATTGCAAAAGCAAATGCAACTATTACAAAAGCTTTTTTTATGTTTTGGTACAATGTATCGTATTATTTGTAGGATAAATAAATTATCACATGATTCAAGAGTCTTATTAGATTATTAAATCAAAAATAATTAAATTTATTTCAAATGTTCTGGATTTCAATGAGGCTAATTACTGCATTATTTATCATTAACGAGTACTCGCCACAGTTTTTATTTGTGATTTGTTAGTTTGAACTTACCTCTGTTTAATCACACGTTCAAATGTTATAATGCGAGTCAATATTAAAGTGAAATCGTTAAAATGGTTTGTTTTATTTACAAGCAGAGTACCTAACAGAGTTGTTTAACGGTCCGCCCTCTCTTCCTACCCCTGCGGTAAAATTATCTAATGATAATATAGTACGTTGGGGTAACTGAACTAGTAAGCATGGGCTTGTAAGTAAGTGTGACAATGAATGAATGTCACTGAAGCAAGGAGCAGGAAGTAAATGACGACATATTATTTGCTAGTCTTAATTACATGTCTATATCGTCTACACGTACTGTCACTGTACTATTAAATATCCCACAATGGGTATCTTACCTTTTGGGAATAAAATTCAAGCTATATGAGAATTATTTTTGGGAATATAATGGAAATATTGTACACATTTAATTATTATTATCAAAAACTTCTCTATAATTACGGTCGTCACCCTCACAGAAACAGATAAAGCAACGTAGCGCGTAGGCGACTGAATCGGTATAGGATTTATAAGGTGATTTATGCATAACAAACCCTTCCGCGTTTCAGTCATATAGCAATCCTTATTATATCCAATTTAGCAATCCTTATTAAACCCTAGAGATTTATGAAATACATAATTCAAAATAATTATAGACTGGGTTTAATAAAGATTACTAAATTAGACATAATAAGGATTCCTAAATTAGACATAAATTAGACATAATAATAATTAAATGTGTATAATATTTGCATTATATTCCCAAATATAATTTCCATCTGTTCTAATCTTAATCATTATGTGTATATAATATGAACCTACATATTATCATTATGTGTATATATGTACCTACCTATTACTTTTAAATTAGAATGCTAAACAAACAGCAGTTAATCTTATGTTTAAATGGATATTTTATTTTATTCTATTTCTTCTCTTTGTTATTCATACTTATACAAAATATGTAAGTAGGCTTATGCAATGCAAACACCAGTTAAAAGTACATTTACCTATTATTATAATATTATTTTAATACTAGACTAATCAAACAACAGTAATAATTATGTATAAATTGTTTGATTTATTTTATTGTTTCTGTTCTCTTTCTAGTTCTCATTTATACAAAATGTCTACGTAGGACTATAATTTGAAATGCAAACACCAGATACCTTTATGTTTTAATCATTTACTTTTCAGTATACTTATATATTACTTTTATGATAGTTTAAATAACTATGCTAAACAAACCACGGTTATCTTTTTTTGTATTAATTGGTTATTTAATTTATTAGTATTATTATTTTATTTTTTTAAATTCTTTCTCTTCTCTTTTTTTCTTATTTTATATAACCCATGTGTGTAGGACTATGATTTGCAATGCTTCCACAAATAACCTATATGTTTTAATCATATGTTATTAAGTACCTACCTAAGTAATTAATATTATTTTTTTAAAAAAACTATGCTAAACAAAGAACAGTTACTATGTTTTAATCTTTTATTTTATTTTTTTATATTATTTACAGACCATGTTCCATATATGTTAATACTCGTCCTAATTTGACTGTCCTAAAACAAGAATCTTCCTAGTTGGGCAGTCAACACATTTCTTAAATAATGTATATAAATGTATAATTTTTTACTACTACTTATATGTATATATATGTTATATTTGCCCTTTCCTTGGCAGATATTAATTATTAAAAAGGTTCTTTAAATATAAAGGTGTTTATTACTTTGAATAGCCTTGCTGGATAGCTACGACTGTTTACTATTCGGGGGTAGGTAAATCTCTGCGCTCCCACCTCGGGAGCTGGTAATGTCTATCTCTAGTACCACTTCTTGTACACTAATGCCATCTGGCGAGCTATGGCGCAAGCTAAATGCTTACCGCCATCTATCGTATTATTTCCATATTAAATACCTATTTACTATACATTACACCCTCCCCGACCTAATCTCAAGCCCCTGGCTACAATAAATACAAGTCATGTTCTTTACAAATGATGCTATACAATTGACAAAAATGGGATTTTAAATATTTCATTTTTACACGATTTTATACACTAAATTCAACCAAACATAGTCATGATTTTAAATACTTCAACTTAAGTACTTCTGTTTCTCTGGGAGGGACCTCTATGAACGCCTTGAGCGGAGCCTCCCGTCCCAAGGTCTTGGTTGAGTAGTTTGCTCTCGATCATCCGCTGGTAATCTGAAATCAAGAGAACACCCCGTTAGCCCCTTCAACAAAGCTGAGGTCCCCAACTCGTCTGAAGCGCATTTCGTGACCTCAGACGCGGTGGGTGGGTTATTTCCTTCACTCTCCTCTTCCGATTTCACAGATAAACTCCTTAACTGATCAATATGCCTCTTCCAAGTCAACGGAGTACCACAGATCCTAACGATATAAACTTTTTTTCCCACTTTATTTTCTACAATACCTCTAACCCAACAAACTTTATTCACCTGACGGAAGTCCTTGACTAGACATTTTTGTCCAACATGTAAATTCCTAATTTGTGGCGTCACTGAATTAATTGTCTCCTGAGAAGTTATCCCAAGATCGAAACATTCCATAAAATCTCTACCCACAATTAATTCTGTTCCTTTTATTACTACAATAAAATTAATATTTTTGTTCCTATCCTTAAATTTCACATCAAAAATCGCCTTTCCTACGACTTTTAAACGATTATTTCCATAACCTGAAATAATTCGCTTGTCTTGTGACAAAATGATTGAGCTAAAATGTCGTTTAAAAATACACTCCGGCATCACACATAAAGATGAACCTGAATCAATCATTGCCGTAAACTTCTTGTTATTAATTTCAATTTCAGCAGTGATAGGACTAATTGACGCAACTAAAACTTTACTATCCCTGTGATTTTCAAATATGGGATTTATAGGATTATTCTTGCAAAATTTCTGTAAATGCCCAACGCCCTTACATTTAAAACATTTCGCATTACAAAATTTACAATCAAACGATAGATGATCATTCCTTTTGCAAATAAAAAACTGTTTTTTAACATTACCAGAGGGTGATCTAAAATTCGTACCTGAATTTGATCCTAACCTATATGCTGGTTTCCTGTTAAAACTACCATTGGGGCTCGTCGATCGTTCCCTACGCTGATCTCGCTTGAACCTATCGCTAGTAACTCGCTTTTTTACCAGATTTACTTCTGATTTAACCGTATTAGCACTATCCAAAGTTGACATATTAACTGCAAGTCCTTCTATTTCATTAAACGATAACTTTTGCCTTCCACAAAAATTTTCTCTTTTGCGCGACCCGGTAACAACCCGATTGCCAACATGTCTTTAAGATTTTTTTCAAGCCTCGTTTCAAATTGACAATACGTTGCTAAAGAATGAAGTCTTACCGCGAAATCTCTTACCGTCTCGCCTTCTTGTTGTCTCGCTAAAAAAAAATTCTCCAGTTCTTTAAAAACTAAACGATTTTTGTTACAATGTTTGTCGAGAAGCGCTAAAAGTTTATCAAAAGATAAGTCCGTTACTTTACTTGGAAAAAACAGATTAATTAGTAAGGTTAACGTTTCTGATTCTAGGAGATTCAATAAAAAAGCCCGTTTTTTCTCACCAGACGCTTTGTCATCATGAATCACGAAAAATTGCTCTATCCGAAGTCGAAACAATTCCCAGTCTCCGGAGAGATGGCAAAACGGAGGTATTCTACCTGGTTAAGCATTATAATTTGTTTTTTATTGTTTGTTCGAAAAAATATTTAAATATATTTTTATCACAGGGAACGGTAGTTACTCGCTCTTTGAAATTAACAAGGAACCTGAAATGGATTGATTTTCAAAAATAGAGCAAATAAAAAAACTGTCATTGTGCGTTTGTTTGGATATTGTTATTTTTTTCATTATGGAAAATTCCTCTTTGTAACATTGACAAGAAACTGATTTCTGTTGTATAAAATTTTGACAACAGACTAATTGTGAAATTGAACATGTTGTAATGGACAACTAATTACTTGCGCGATTCAAGACAAAAGGATTACACTTATTGATCAGAAATTTGGAGGCCACCCGAGCTGCAGAGAATTGCATAATCAAGGTTGGTGAATTTGTAATTTTTCTTGGAGTGTAAGACTGCTCTGTTCCTTTGTGATATATTTGTTCGCGCAGGTAGAATTTCATTTTAGGATTTCCTAATCGTATATTGGGTATTAAGCCCAGAGAGCTTGGGGAATTTACACACCTCATGCTCACAATTTATAATGCATAATTATGGTCCTTCATAGCCGGATACGTTCTAGCAAGTTAGAATAATATAAATGGACATTCGGTTTACGTAATTTTTGGTAAATCCGGAATACCTATATTATATTGCTGGTTCTATTTATGAAGGTTTTCAGAGTCACGTAATAATTGGTGATTTTCTTGAAATACCTTCCTCTTATGGAATTTGTTGGTTATTTCGATTTCACATACTTTTTTCGGTAAATATCGGAGTACCTACCTGTATTATTGCAGGTTTTTTTGTTTAAAAAAGCAAGTCTAGCAAGAATTTGTGTAATAAATTGACAAATTTCATTGAAAGCTATTGATAGCATTTTACGTTTTCTTCTGTAAATTTCTGAGGTACCTACAGTAATTATAATTATTGTAAATTTTAATTTTTGTGATAAAGTTATTGTATTTTTTTTTTAAATGCCGAGAATTACAGAAGAAACTTCAGATGATCAACCGGATCGAATGCTTGTTATGTTAACAGCTAAAAGGGAAAGACTTTTTTCACGCATTAACGATCTATTCAACTTAACAAAGAATATCTCGGATTTCGATTCCAGAAGGAATGAGACATTTATGGTGCAGTCCGAAATAATTGATCGTATGCAAACACAGTTTGAAAGCATTATTGACGATATAAATGATCGTCAATTGTCCTTAAATCCAAGTTTTCAACCGGAATTTCAGGCTTTGAACGCCTTTGAAGATCTTTTCTTGAAAGTGAAACGAACCCGTAACCAGATACTGGCCACGGCACGTACACTCTCGACTCAAAATAATTCTCGCGAACCTTGCGTCATCAAGCTTCCCGCCATAGATTTGCCGAGCTTCGACGGGAAGATGGAAAATTGGGCAAAATTTTATGAGTCTTTTAAAGCTAATATACACAATAATAAACAGCTAACGGACGCTCAACGTGTTCAATATTTGGTTGGGAAATTGACGCACGGGGCGCTTAAGGTCACGGCCGGCATTGTGCCTGCAAGCGACACCTATAATATTATTTGGGATGGTTTAGTAAAAAAGTATCAGGATAAACGTGCGTTAGGTACGTATTATTTAAATAACATTCTAGATGCCAAGGGTTGTATAAATACACCTAGCAGTCTTGATGTTTTTATTCAAAGTTTTTCCGCATCCGTTTCGGCATTGAGGCAGTTAGACATTGATGACTTAGCCAATTTTATAATTTTGAACTGTGCGTTAAGAAAAATAGATCAACAGACTGCTCAGATTTTTGAGTTGACTGTGCGGGGTAAAGAAGTGCCTTCATACACGGAATTAATTTCTTTCGTACAAGATCAAGTGAAAATATTAGAGCGTTCAAAGGGGTCATCAAGTGCCATGAATAAGCCGCCTACGGCGACTTCATCCCGTTCGAACAATTATAAATCTTTCGTCGCGAGTAATGAGAATGTACCTCGAGTACCAACTCCGCCCCCGAAATCTTGTAAGTTTTGTAAAAAAACTGATCATGCAATTACTGCTTGCTCTCGGTTCAAAGGGCTAAGTTCTCCACGAGCCCGTTTTGATTTTATAAAATCAAAACATTTGTGTATAAATTGTTTTAGCGCATCACATGCTGTAAGCTCTTGTAAATCGTCGCTTATGTGCGATTTGTGCAAAAAACCACACAATACCTTACTACATTTTGGTAGTGGGAATAATTTGAAAACAAATACTCATGTACATACGTCGGAAGTACTTACCAATGAGGAGCAGTATTCCCCCCCTTTGGTACCATCCAGCGTCAGTGGAACGGATAATTGCAATATGCAACTAGAGGAACCCTTGCGCGTTAGCCCTTCGTGTTCGCTGTCAGCCAAAGTAACACCTAATTCGACAATTTTACTTTCAACCGCTCAAATATATGCGAAACTTAAAAATGGTAACAAAATGATTGTTAGATGTTTAATTGATAATGGATCGCAGAATAATTTGATTACGGTAGATTGTTGCAAGTCGCTGAATTTGCCAATAATTCCTTTGAGTAATTCTTTTGTTAAAGGAATTGGTTCAGCATCTCGACCAATTTTTGGTTACGTTTATTTGGACATTGAGTCTCGCGTATACCCAAATAATAAATATAACATATATGCGCTCGTTGTCGAGTGCATTACCGATAAGTTACCTAATCACTATATAGCAAATGGTGATATGAGGTACTTAGAGGGCATACCCCTCGCTGATTTAACGTGGAATATTCCTGGGAATATAGATGTCGTCTTAGGGGCACAATTATTTCCACATATCTATTTAGGGGACAGGGTTGAATCAGGGACTAATGCACCCCCCGCATTATCGACCGCGTTTGGTTTCGTTCTAATGGGTGACTACCCTCATAAAGTGACCAATACAAATATGTCATTTTCCGCACTCGCGCTAAATGATTTAGTGCAAAAATTTTGGCTGTTAGAAGAAATACCTAACATACAATTTCTGAGTCCAGAGGAGACGGAATGTGAGAATCTGTTTACTTCATCTATTTCTCGCGCTGACGACGGGAGGTATTCTGTTGCTTTACCTTTCTGTAAAGACCCGAACCAATTGGGGAATTCTCGAACTACCGCTCAGCGTCGATTTATGGCCTTGGAGCGGAAATTTAAACAATCGCCTTCTTTACAGGAGAATTATAATAAAGTTATCAGTGAATATATTGAAAACAATTACCTGTCAGAAGTCCCAGAGTCTGATATTATAGATGATGGATATTATATCCCGCATCACGCCGTCATTCGTTCTGATAAACCCATGCCTCGGATTGTGCTTGACGCTAGTGCTAAGACACATACAGGGCTGTCACTAAATGACATCTTGCATACTGGTCCCAATCTACAAGCTGATTTGTTTTTGCTTTTACTTAACTTTCGTCTTTTTCCCATCGCTATGACTGCGGACATAAAGCAAATGTATTTACAGATTGAAGTTCCAAGCAAGCATCGTAGATATTTGAGAATCTTATTTCGATTCTCCAACAACGATCTCATACGGACTTTTCAATTTAATCGGGTCCCTTTCGGACTAACGGCAAGTCCATACTTATCAATGCGGACTGTTCGTCAGTTAGCCCAAGATATGAGACCACATTTACCGGATGCTGCCAATGTAGCAGAGTCCAAGTTGTATATGGACGACCTGGTCTATTCTATTGAAGATGAATCCAGCGCCGTACGTCTTTCTCGAGAATTAATCTCGTTATTCAAGTCCGGTGCCTTTGATTTGGTCAAATGGACTAGTAATTCTCAAGTTGTACTTGAAAACCTTCCAGATTCTCACCGCAGTACGGTGGACTTTACTGTTGGTTCTAACAATACCTCTAAGGTGTTAGGCCTCTCGTGGGAACCAGTTGATGACAGCTTCTTCTTTACGACTTATTATGTCCAGGAGAAGTGTACAAAGCGGAATATACTGTCTATAGTCGCCCGCTTATTTGATGTCCTCGGCCTGGTCGCCCCCTCCATTCTGTACGCTAAATTGCTTATTAAGGAGCTATGGCTGTGCAACATTGGTTGGGATGATACTCCCCCTGAGAGCGTTATTCAAAGGTTCTCGGCACTCACA